>CM072776.1:19915000-22415000 GCA_036936925.1 Cenchrus fungigraminus | reverse complement strand
CCGTTACTAATAAGTTTACGCCCGTTACCTATAAAACCTACACACCTCAGCCCAGTTTTATTGGTAACGGACACTAATTAATGCCCGTTACCTATAATATTTGTGTAACGGACCACACTAATGTCCGTTACCATTACGAGTTCCCGGACCCGAATTTTCATTCGCGTCCGCCAGCACTACCTCACGCGTCCGCGCCCCCTCCTCCCTCTGGCTCGCCGACACTCCTATCTCTCTCTCGTCCGTCTCCTCCCTCTCCTCTCCTCTCCTATGCTCCCTCTCGATCTCCCCCCCAACCTCGCCGACCGCCGCCGCATCGCCCCACCGCTGCCACCGCACCCCGCCGTCACGCCTCCCTCCCTCCCTACCTCCCTCCCTCCGCATGCTCCTCCCCAACCCTTGGTGGAGGGCGCAAGGCAAGATCCAGATCTGGGTGTGTCGGGGACGTGTTCCTCCACTCGTGCTCGTGGGCCGTCGTCAGGGATGAGGTCCTCCACTCGCGCACCATCTCCCTGGACGAGATCCGCAGGTGGGTTTCTGGCGCTCCCTGCTTGCAAATCGATTCTCGCGACTAAGAAGTTCGGCACCCGCAGTCAAGAGGAAGGGAGGAGGAGCCGGCGGGCGGGCGGTGGACCGGGCCAACCCCGCCGAGGATGAGCAGTCTCGTCTTCATGCAGGTACCGAGCACCACCCCCTAACCCTAGCTAGCTTCCGACCTCGATCCGCGTCTGTTCGATTCACTCGAGCATGGTTTCTGTAAGGATATGTGTCGTGGACACTGCAGTAGGTTGCTTGAGTTCATAAGAATCTTGCTTTCAGATGAAACTGAAAGAGGCATAGGGCTTGAACTGCTTTACTGTTTTGTAGTTAGTGATCCTCTTAACTTTTGACAATACATTTGAGATGATGATCATTTTATTCTCTCTGCATGACATGAGCACTATGTTGGAAGAGGCGGTCTAGTGAGTCATGAGCACTACGTTGGTAAGTTTGTAAATTTCAGGTTTTTTGTTGTGCTGACATGCTTGAAACTGGTTGTTAACTATTTGGTTATAACTCAGTTCTATCTAGTTATAACTCAGTAAAACAAATTATGTAGACATCCCTATATGGTTATAAGCAAAACTTGGCTATCATATGGTTGCTTAGCAAGTTAGATTTTTCACCATACTTATCTTCTATGCAAGGACAAGGTTGATCTTAACATATCTGGGTGACATATTTTGTTTTACCGAATCGGGCAACATATTTTAGATACAATCACATAACTAAGATTTCAGTTAGAACTGAGGAGTTATGATGGTTTAGAGTCTGTATATATCTATATGCTAAGAAGGAAATTCTGTCCATGATACGATTTGGTGACTAATACATTTATTGGCAACACATGAGTTATTTCAGAATGCGCAAAGTAAAATTTTAAGACAGTAAGTAGTTAATGTCTTCCATGCTAGGGCCAAGCTCCAAGCAGTATGAAATTTGTTCAGTTCTATAATGTTTTGATTCGCTTATTCAGTGTTCAGAGAGTATTTATCTCCATGGAATGACCATGTTCTCCATGTTTAGTCACTCTTATTCTTAACTACTTAGCTATTTACTTGGGTTCAGGTTTTATTTTTTAGATTCACACATTATGTACATTGTTCTCTAATTCTTGTTTTGTTTTTATGCAACACATGAGTATCGGAGATGTTAAAAGCTACTGCCGATTCTCGGCTCCTCAGCAATTTAGGCATCGGTGGCTCATCCGCCTCCACGCTGCTGCGGCCATGGTGGCCTCCCTCTCCCTCCCTCTCCTCTTGTTCCAAACTGTCCAAATCTGCTATACTTTGTACTAATCTGCAATTCTTTGCTGTGCTTGTAGAGGTGCAAGGCCGGCCATATCATCAGTGACTTAGGTGAGGTCCCTGCTGCTTTTTTTTGTTTTGTTTCGAGCACCTTCGTACTTGATATTGTTGCTTGATTGCAGTTTCTCTTTTTCCTTGTGCCTGCATTGGATTAGGTGAATTTCAAGGTGGGATTACTACCTTCTTTGATTTCCTCCTCCAGATGCTCTCAAGCTTAACTGACACTTGTTGGTTTTATGATGTCCCTAGGATTGCCAGAATCTGACCTCCAGTTTTTTTTTTAAAGCATTCTTCCTTCACTTAATTAGTTGCCTAGAACAGAGGTGTTTGGGTCTAGAGCACTATGCTTATCATAGTCTAAATGTGCTGATGACAATGGATCTTGAGTATGCTGTTGAGCCAGGATATACTTTCTTTTTCTAAAATATTTTTTCTTGATCAATCTAAAATATTAGCTTGTGTTATTGTGTATGTCTCATCATAACCTCTCAAGTTTCTTAGTCATGAAGACTGATTGTACAAATGTATGAACAAATGTATGTATGAGCATAGATGTATGAACATTCTTATCTGTGTGTAAAGTTGAGACTTGATTGTGAACATGTGTATGTAAATAAAGGAAAATTAGCATTTGAAAATTCTTTTTTTGTTTTTTAATTCCACATTGGTAACGGGCATTACCATGAGGCCCGTTACCAAAGACTGACATTGGTAACGGGTGTTGTTGATGCCCGTTACCTATATCTTATTATTGGCAGCGGGCCTTATGGTAATGCTCGTTACAAGGGACAGTTATTGGTAACGGGCAAAATGCCCATTACCAATGATGGACTATTTGTAACGCTTGATCAGTAACGGGCGCGATGGCCGTTACCAATGACCATCCGCGTCCGTTACCAATAACAGTTTTTCACGTAGTGATTCAACCTCTTGTAAGCCGCTGCCGTTGGCATTTGTAACCAGACTCCGATCATAGTGAAGTTCTTGCTGGTTGGCACCCGTGGTTTTTTCCTCTTGTGTTGAGGGGGTTTTCCACGTTAAATCTCGTGTCTCCTTGCGTTTTGATTTCTTTACTTCTCGTCGTTTTACGCCATCGTTTATAACAATCACAACCAATATGACCCTCCAAAGATAACCTCAAATAAAGCAACCAACGAGTAGTCAAGCAAGAGAGATTGATGAAACACAGATATATTTCTACGAGCGTGACGCCAATTGCTATCATTGTCGTCTCAAGTACTAGACTGGGTTTACACCCGAAGAACCGAAACATGAACGTACGGAGAGGTGCAAACAAGTCAACAAGCGTAATGGCACGTGACCCTGTTGTTCCCCAAAATTTCACTATCCATCACATCAATCTCCGGATACTAATTAAGAGTATTAAATGTAGATTAATGACAAAACCCATTCCACAACTCCTACATTAATTTCGAGACGAATCTAACGACCCTAATTATGCCATGATTAGACAACGTCATGGTACCGTAACCAACCTCTAATAACGGATTAATTAGACTTATTAATGGATTCGTCTCGCAATTTCCGGTTCATTCGTGTAATTATTTTTATAGCTAATTTACGTTTAATACTTCTAATAGACCTTGAAAGAGGATAAAAAATGACGGTGCTGACACCACGCTAAGGAAGAGAGCTGGTAAGGGCAAGGCCTATATGCATCATGCGTGTGTTGGCTGTTGTGTCATGGGTGATTGGATGACACGGCAGCGCTAACTTCACCGTGCTGCCACCATGTCGCATATCTGATGAGCTCCACAATGTCTCACATCTGGAAGGATGTTCGTTATGAGTCGCATATCTGATGAGGTCCTACCACTGCTGCCACAATGTCGCACATCTCGAAGGTGGCACAAAGTTGCTCCAACCCATGCAGTGGCGGGGACGACATATCCCCATGTAGACCCGAAAGGACACACTTGATCCAACCTCAAATATATCAGATTAGATCCCCGGAGGATTATCACCAAGTCCGTTGCCACAAATCCATGACACCACCGCTTCATGGCCGAGCGCGGCCGTTGTGCCCAACAGGGCCGCCCAGAACGGATGTCGCGTGCACATGAGGCCAACCAGACATCCCTCATCCTTGCGGCGTGCGTAGTAGGAGGTGGAGAGAAGAGCGTTCAGCACCATGTTTAGGTCGCGGCCAAGATGTGGTAGTCAGTGACAGCGTGAATTGGCTTGCTGCATGTATATATACGAGAAATGAACTACCATCGACATTAGATTGAACCAAGAAACCACACATAGCAAGCCACCAGCCCAAACAATCATACGAAATGATCGAACAGAGACGCGGAGATACTACAGCCAGAAATGTCCTGAACGACCTGCGGCTCATCACAAATGGTGACGACCGTACATCAATCCTACGGAGTTGTGTGTTGTATGAGACAATGGCTAAATGTACATTTCACATCTATATACATATACATATACTAATGTTGCTAGATTTGGAGCCTCCTCATAAGTCCTGGCCCCACGCGGAACCCACATGTTGTTTAGGTGGGCCCATGTGTTGTTTAGGCGGGACCCACGCGGGACCCACACCCTATTTAAGTGGAACCCACATAGGACCCACAAATTCTTTGGTGGGACCCACAATACTCTTGAGTGGGTCATCATTTTCCAAAAAATTTGCGTAGTGGAAAGTATATAATATATTTTTTTTTATGTATGAAAACAATAACAAGCATCATTTGTATGGTACTCCTACAACTTTTTTAGCTTCGTTTTCAATTCATAAACTCACAAATTCATTATTAATTCTATGTTTTAACTCTATCAAAAGTCACTACGTGAAAAACTCACTTTGGTAACGGGCATAGATTGCCTTTCGTAACGGGCAAAGCGCCCGTTACCGATCAAGTGTTACAAATGAGCCAAGAAAGGTAACGGGCAGATGCCCGTTACTGATAAGACATATTCGTAACGGGCATGAAACAACGACCGTTACCACAACTAGCCACCGGTCACGTGAAATGGCTGTTTCTCTAGGCCCACAGGGAACTTTGGTAACGGGTACCAAAACACAGCCCGTTACAGTAGTTCAATATCGGAGACGCCTGCTGTGTACCTGCGTCTCCTCTATCTTGACGAAATGAGACGCGTCTCTTTC
This sequence comes from Cenchrus fungigraminus, assembly GCA_036936925.1. Lineage (NCBI taxonomy): Eukaryota > Viridiplantae > Streptophyta > Magnoliopsida > Poales > Poaceae > Cenchrus > Cenchrus fungigraminus. The sequence goes on along the minus strand of CM072776.1, from coordinate 22,410,017 downwards.
ACGCGCGTCTCAGCACATCTAGGATTCGTAACGGGCATCAAACAACGACCGTTACCACAACTAGTCACCGGTCACGTGAAATGGCTGTTTCTCTGGGCCCACGGGGAACTTTGGTAACGGGCATGAAAACAGAGCCCGTTAGTGTGACATCAATATCAGAGACGCGTGCCGTGAACCTGCGTCTCCTCTGTCTCGACGAAATGAGACGCATCTGTTTCCACACGCGTCTGCTTCCTCTCGATTAAAGGAGACGCGTGCTTTCAACCTGCGTCTCCTATATCTCGATGAACGGGCCAGGTCCTGGGGCCCACCGGTCAGGACTGGTAACGGGCTTTTACACTGCCCGTTACATTGTTGGCATGTTTGTAACGGGCTTTCCGAATGAAGCCCGTTACTCACTGATTAATGTTTGTAACGAGCTTTAATTAACGCCCATTACAGATACGTAGGCCACCCCTACAGTAACCTGCCCGCTTGCCGGCTGCATCCTGGAACCAGTCAGGATTTGGCAGCCATCAGGGGCTGCATCCTGCCATCCTGGAACCAGCCAGGATATGGCAGGCACCACAGCAAGGAGACATCACAAACACATTCTCACATCACAGATATATGCAAGCAAAATCACATTTATAGACAAGCAAGATCACATTTATAGACAAGCTAGGATCACATCAAGTTTCAAGTTACTCTCATCAGGGCTTGTTTGGATGGAGTCATGAGAAAACTGCCTAAACCAGGCAGCATCTGACCCCAACCAAGCAAGCCAAGCAGGTTTCTCAGGCAACAACACCTGACTAAAGAAGACTGAATGAGTTTCAAGTTTCTGGCTACAGTGAACTCACGGTGCACCATTGTAGAAGTTGTCCTTTCGGTCGATGGTCTCCTTAAGAATGTACTCGCACAGCATCTCCCGGACACGGTTTAGATCTTCTATGGAAACATCTACAGCAGATTTGAAATCCTGCAAAATACAATCATTTATGAGAATACAAGTAGAAATCAGTTTCTAAAATCAGATGGATAATATGAGCAGAGACAAGGTTGAGCATTATTATCTACTTACAGCAGCCTTCTTGATGTCAGGTATGTCATCGAGTAGTCTTAACATATGGAATGCCACATGGAATCCACACAAAGAGGACCCCCATGGCTGCTGAGCACACTACATCGAGGTACCAAAATGACAAGTTAATGCAGTACCAAATAGGTAAGAAGGGACCATAAAAAAACCTCGGTCTTACAGCGAGATTTGTTTTGTGCTTGATTGTGGCTTTTGGCTTTTTTTCTTTCCTTTCGTCACTCCGTCCTGTGCATGTTCACCAAAGGCCCTGCATGATCAGCAATACCGATTAGAAACACTAAGAGATTGAATTTTTGTGAACAAAACCTACAAATACTGTACCAAAGACCCTGCATGGTCAGCAATACCAATTAGAAACACTAAGAGATTGAATTTTTGTGAACAAAACCTAGAAGATACTGACTAGTCCACAACAGGTTTGAGGTCTGAGAACTTTAGCGGGGGATGTTGTTTAGCAGAATCTAGATACCAAACCTCTTTGAACTTCATACAGATGATCACTGTTACCCAGTGGCTAGTGCAATAGGCACCCACCACGTAGTCGTTGTTCATTACATTTGAGATTGCTTTGGTAAGGCGAGAATGCTGAGAAATATTTGTGGAAGTAAACAAATCTGGATCTAAAAACCCAACACTGATCTGCATCTCCGCTGTCTTGTCCATCATTTTCCTACAAAAAATCAAATTGTTAGCATGCATGAACTTCGTGGTCAAAATTAAAGAAATATCTTTAGGTTTTAAAGGACTTACAATGTCCACAACCTCAAGAAGGTAACATCCAGAGAAGCCAGGGTTATAAGGTTATACACGCTACTGAATGCAATGTTTAACATTAAAGCACCACAACCACCTTTAAAGTAGTGTTGATCCACCTTTGCTGGAAAGCATGCAACCTGGCACAATTTGGTCCAGCAGCCTCTAAGTTTGCTTCTGACAACATAGGTGCACCAGGCTTGTATTTTGGTCGTTCCTGTTCTGTCCCAATAATACAGTTAATAATCTCATCTTTAGACAGAGGTTTCCTGGCCTGGTTCCCCTTCTGCAGTGGAGATTTCCTGGGCTCCTCCTCCTGTTGCAGAGGCTGCTGTACATGTTGCATCTGCTGCTTAGGGGGAGATTGCCTGCGCTCCTCCTGCTGCTGCTGGAGAGGCTACTGTTTCGTCTGTTGCTTATCCTCATGTTGGAGCTGCTGCTTAGGCGGAGTTTGCCTGGGCTCCTCCGGCTGTTGTCGACGCTCCTGCTGCTGGAGAGGCTGCTGTTTCGTCTGTTGCTTATCCTCATGTTGCAGCAGCTGCTTAGGCGTAGTTTGCCTGGGCTCCTCCGGCTGTTGTCGACACTCCTGCTGCTGGAGAGGTTGCTGTTTCGTCTGTTGCTTATCCTCATGTTGCAGCTGCTGCTTAGGCGGAGTTTGCCTGGGCTCCTCCGGGTGTTGTCGACGCTCCTGCTGCGTAGTTTTACTGATCTGCTCCTGCTGCTGCTGTTAAGCCTTCTCTTGCTGACACTGAGCTGCAGTACCTCCATCTGATGTTGTACCCCTACTACCTATTGCGGCTTCAGGGTTGGGATGTCTCGTCATGGGTGGTATAAGGATCTTGTCCTTTGGCCATTGGATCCTTTGAACGAGAGCCTCAGCTAGGGTTGCTATGTCACCCCCATCAATTGGTACAGGAAGAGGGTAGTGACTCGCATTGGCCCACACATAAGTAGGTTGCACCATAACATACCCATCCTGCACCGGTACTGAATGGCAAGCCTTTTGAAATGGAAAGACTTTCGCTAGTGCGAGCTCCACATTAATCCCGGTGCCATCCAAAAGGCTGCACGCAGTTGGCTCTGTCAGCTTATCTATTGTGTCCAGCATAGGTGATCGACTATCACTGTGCACTTGATTCGCTTCGTCACCATTGGCATTCCAATGATCTTGCTCTCTGCCACACGCATCTTCCTCGCTGTCATGCACATGTTCTTCCTCGCGGTCATGCGCATCTTCTTCCTCGCTGCCATGCACATCTTCTTCCTCGCTGCTACTGACAGGCGCTGGTAATTGGGAAGGAAGAAGTACATTTTTCGGTATTTCGATGCCTGATAGTCTTAGAGTATGGACAATTGATTTAAATGTTATGTCCATCATATCATGAGCATCAGACCTCTTGTTCCTCTTCTTTCTGTACATTCCAGCGAACTCTTCACCAAACCCTTTACCCCAGCCAAGTGAACTAGACACGCCTCGGACCCGACCTCGATGCTCTAGAGTCTTAAGTGCTGCGGTGAGGATATCATCCTCCCTAACCCCAGAGAAAGAACCATCGCTACCCTAAGCTACAAGTGTTTTCACCCTATCTGCTACCCCCACCACCGCAGGGTTACTGAATGTTATGCCCCCGCTTCCTTCACTAGTATTCTTCCTCTTCTTCCCTACCCTTGCCCGCAGATAAGGTCTCGAACGTCCAGGAAATTGGTCCAAGGGTTTTGTTTTCCTTCTGCAGCTAGCTTTGCATCCTCCTCCTCCCACTCTTTCCTTTTACCACGATAACCTTTTCTGCCCGTCTTGTGTGGCTTATTATGCAATGCTCTCTTTTGTTTCATCTCCTGGCTCAATTGCTGAAATGAAGGAGAATTGGTTTCCTGCACAAACATGTCCCAGTCTTGTTGCTGCAAAAAGGCATGCTTCACAAAGGGAGTCTCCTCTTCGCTCACATATTTTTTTCTTAAATGGGCCTTGAACCGCCGTTGCAAGGTTCCAATCTCTGATATAGCTGCCTTAACTACCTTCTTGCGAACAGATTCTTCCAGATTGGCTGGGTAATCTAGCTTTTCCTCTAAAACTGTGAACAGATGGTCCTTCTCAATTGGTGAGAGATCATCAACCGCCTTGTTGATTGACACCCTCTCCCGAGCAATAAGACCACAGACCAATACAAATCTATCCCTCACAGCATCTGGGGTAGGCCAAAAATTGGCATCAAGTCCAGTTGTAGTCAACTTGTCTTCTGGCCATTTGGTTTGTGTCCTTGACCCGCGGGATCGAGTACTACTCGCAACAGTCTGTGCTGAGTGACCCTGTGATTAAGGTTCACCGACGATGGGCTGTGATGATGCACTGGAGGTAGAGGAGTTTATTGTTGTGGGAGACTACATAGATGATATGTCAGGTTGTCAGTAGAGCAACATAAGTAAGACTGAAAATCTAAACAAAATTCTTATTAGATAAATTCCTTTTCTCTGACAGGCAAAATAGCTGATATTACACTAGAAATCATTACAAGTTGTAAATAAAATCAGCATAGACATACACAGTTCATATTTTACTTAATTAGCATATAGGGATAGGTGCTAACCATTTTGACAGGGACACAACAATATGCTTCAACTGCTTCCTTGTCCAACTTCAGCAGCGATGGATTGTGTGTTCCATGTGTACATGCAACAAGAGGATAAAGCAATGGTCATGACATTATATATGACAGTAGTGAAACAACACTCACAACACATCATGACACCAACAATAACAATATATATGACAGTAGTGAAACAATTAACACTCACAACAAAGCATAAGACAGTCTAGTTATCACTACATTATAAACCACTGTGATGCAATTCCCACTGACATTATGTGGCCATCAGAATTAAAGTATGCTAACAGGTCCAAAGCATAACTGTCGATCTGGTACATTCAAAGCATAGCAGAATTAAAGTATGCTAACATCCTTTATGCTTTTCATGAATTTACAGTGCAAAAATTGTAGCACCAGGAACATGAAAATGAATTTCAACAGTTCATATAACTTCATCTGTTAGCAACAATTTATTCAAACAGACTTGGAGCAACAAAATCTATCCATCAAATCCACAGTCAATCAATTGAAGATGAACTATTAAGGCATGTCTCCCTAATCCACCTTGACATGAATATATAGCAGATTGGGTGGACTACATTATAAACCACTACGATGCAATTCCCACTGACATTATGTGGCCATCAGAATTAAAATATGCTAACAAGTCCAAAGCATAACTGTCGATCTGGTACATTCAAAGCATAGCAGAATTAAAGTATGCTAACAAGTCCAAAGTATAACTGTCGATCTGGTACATTCAAAGCATAGCAGAATTAAAGTATGCTAACATCCTCAATGCTTTACATGAATTTACAGTGCAAAAATTATAGCACCAGGAACATGAAAATGAATTTCAACAGTTCATATAACTTCATCTGTTAGCAACAATTTATTCAAACAGACTTGGGGCAACAAAATCCATCCATCAAATCCACAGGCAATCAATTAAAGATGAACTATCAAGGCATGTCTCCCTAATCCACATTCACATGAATATATAGCAGATTTGGTGGCCGAGGAGAGGGAGGGCGTTGGGGGTTCAGGCAGGACTAACCTCTGTCGTGAATGAAGTAGTTGTTCTCGTGATGGTCGGAGGGGCCGGATCCACGTCGGCTCGTGGCCTGAGGTGGCCGGCTCGTCGTCGTGGCCGGGGATGACGGATCCGCGTCAACCGTCTTTAGGTTGGCCGGGAAGCCGTCCGCACGCCAGTAACCGCATCCTCGTCACCGTCGTCACGCAGGGAGCGGTGGGGCTGGAGAAGAGCAGGGCTGCGGCGGGGAGAGAGCGGCGAAGGCGAGCGGGGAGAGAGCGGCGAAGGCGAGCGGGGAGAGTGGCGGCGGCAGTGGGGAGAGTGCGGGCGTTGTGGATCTGTCTAGCGAGGAGCCGAATATGAACGGCACGCGTAACTGTGTTTAAGGAAATTAATTGCGTGCCCTTGACGGCTCTGTGCTGGAATTGGAATTCCATGCGCATTATAGTCAATATAGGTGGGAAATTTTGAGCAGCCCGCGCACGGTTTGCCTGCTGACGCTGACGCGTGGGCCAGTGTCATTGACGACGATGGTTAGTGAACCCGCATCGCCTTTGTTGGCAGTTGGGTCCGGCGGGCGGGCAGCGGTTATCTTTTTATTTTGGCTGCTGACGCTGACGCGTGGGCTAGCCACTATTTTTTTTCAAATGAAATGTGCTTCCCTAAAATATTGGAGCCCATAAAACAGCACCTAAAAAATCATAAAAATACGAACAATTCGTATTTGGACATTTAGTATTTGAATAAAATATCAACAGTCACACTTGTGTGCCCAAGATTCTTAGAATTCGTTTTTACATCCCATGTTAATGATGTAATAATTCTACTGACATCTAGTGTGCTCTAAAAAATCTACAAATTGACTTGGCAACATAATTTGGGTACCTAGAATTGTCTTCAAAATTTCAAATGGTTTCGATGAAGGAATAATATACTTGTGTACGTACAAATATCTACATCTCTCACATATATAGTTTCCTAGAATGTTCCTTGAACATTGAAGTTTTCCACACTTTGCAACATGTTCGAACTCATATGCATTTGAACACTTAACAAAACCTTGTGGTTCACCTTAAGATTACGAAAATGCAAAGTTTCATTACAGGAGTTGTGGAAAACAAATATTATTTATATGTTGTACTTACATAGAACAAGATAAGGCATATAAACATTGTTCAACAAACGGAATATACACTAAACAATGAAAATAATGAAAACACGGTGATTTTAGAAAACTGTAGAAAAAAAAATCAAATTTGGACTAATTACGACGGAGAAATACATGTTACAAAATTTGATTGCGGATTAAAAAGAGAAATGCCGTCGGCGACGCGGGACGGATAAACTGTTATTCATTCTCCAATAGAACAAAGGAGGAAGCAGAGGGCACCGCCGCCCGCCGCCGCCCCCGCCGTGCCCGCTTCGGCGGTTTTGACACCCAAGAGGGCATCCCAGGCCTCGTCGGCGGCAAATGAGACCACCGCAACCTTAGATTTGACTCACAAACGTGACAAATCAAATATTATCTATCAAAAACCGATTAAAAACCGACATCCTGATAAAATGAAATTCGCGTTTAGTAATATCTAATAATTTACATTCAAGATAGATAATGTTCATTGATGCTTGCGCCTACATCCCGATGTTCATCCTGCTGACGGCGTACTCCACGGCGGGGCGGAAACTACGCGTCCAGAGGTCGAACTCATGACGGATGCGACACTCGGCGCTGCAGTAGTGGATGATCTCTTTGGTATCCGGCCCATAGCGCCTACATCCCGCTGCCCAAATGCAGATGTGGGGATTCTGGACAGGCAACAACGGAATGTCGTCGTCGCCGTCATCAAGCCAGTACCACCACACAATGTTGTCGAGATCCTGGTTGACAAGGTAGCGCAGCCGACGCAGGTTGTGGTTCTTCCACCGCCCGTCAGGGGGTGACGGGCCGCCGCTGATTTCCTGGAGCAGTGCCATGGCTTCGGGGTCCGCCGGGTTGCAACGGTACTTCAGCATCGCTAAGAAGTACTTGGCACCGGAGTCTTCAGCAGCGGCATCTCCGATGAGCTTCAGACCCTTATCGGGGTTCCGCCACCTCATCAACCTCTCCATCCCCTCGAAGCATAATGCCTCCGGATGATTGGCCTCGCGGAAGCGCCGCTCAAAGCACGACCTGACGTAGCGATTCTTGCACACCCGATGAAGATCACGCAGCAACACGTGCAGTAGTACTTCATCGGAGTCGCAGATGCGCCGGAAGGTGTCGCAGATTTTATTGCGAAGGTTCAGAAAATGGAAGACGGGCTCATCCTTGATGGAGTGGATGATGATCTGGGTGACAAGATCATCTGGCAGCAGCTGCATCAAGCACACCGCGGCCATCAAGAAGAAGGGGAGGAAATAGAAAAGCGACGGAGTTTGGAAATTGAAAGGCGACGAGGGTTGAAGTTGAAGGCGACAAGGGATGAAGTTGGCGACGAGGGTTGAAGTTGAAGAAGGCGACGAGGGTTGAAGTTGAAGAAGGCGCCTCGGCCATTTAAAACAATAAATGGAAATTGAAAAGGCACCGCAGTTTGGTTACTGCCGCTGACGAGTGGGCCCGACATCATTGCCCCTGCCCCTTCTCCTTCCCGCGTAATTGAAAGGTGACGCGTGGTTTTGGACGGTTTTGCGCCCGAAACGGAGCCCGATGCGCAATTGAGTGGCACGTACTGGTAGTAATGGAGTAGTGGGTGGGGGTAGAGGCGCCTGACGGTTCCGCGTCTTGTCAATATAACTCCCTCGCCTTCCCCTGCTTTCCCCTGCTTCTTCCATAAGCTTATCATCTCTTTCGCTTCTTCTTCCTCCTCGCGATCCACCACTTCAAATCTTCGGTCACCGAGAGAAGGAGGAGATGGCGTCGAGGAGCCTGCCGCCGTCGAAGCGGGGACGAAGGGAGGACGACGACGACAAAAGCCGCCGTCGGAGGAAGTTGGAGAAGGGGAAGGAGCCGGCGACCAAGGACGCCGACGAGGAACCGTTCTTCGACGACACTAAGTTTGCCGTCGACCTGCTCAGGAGCGCCTTCAGAAAGCTTGAAGATGTTGGCGAGGCCTTCGACATCAAGGCGCATCATGAAGTGGACAAAGACCCGAGCGTGAAGGGTCTCGCCTTCAGGATCCACGGGTTGGCTGAGAAGCTCGAGAACCTCCCCGTGGACAAGCGGGCTGCCTGCCGCCACTTCGTCTTCGACGACGGCGGCTCTGACGGCGAAGACGGCAGCCACGGCGGCGACGACGGCAGCCACGGTGGCGACGACGGCTCCGACGGCAGCCACGGCGACGACGACGGCGGGACTCCGACGGCGATGACCGACTAAATGATAGACTCCTGCTTGGTTGAACTGCTTAGGTTGTGTGTGTGTTTGTGTTCGTCAGGTTGTTGAACTGCTTAGTTTGTTTCTAGATCATGAACTGCTAAGTAAATTAGTTTGGTTGTTTGATCCATCCACGTCTCCTATGATATGTGTTCTGTTGTGATGAACTGGAGATCTGTTGAGATGAATTAGATCTTAGAGACAATGGATAGTCATTGCTGACGCGGGTTAGCCTGCTGACGCTGACGCTGACGCGTGGGCCAGTGTCATTGGCGACGATGGTTAGTGAACCCGCATCACATTTGTTGGCAGTTGGGTCCGGGTGGGCAGGCAACGGTTATCTTTTTTATATTGGCTGCTGACACTGACGCGTGGGCCCGTCTGTCGGTGTTTTAGACCAGCAACCTACCAAGGGGAGTACCCGAGGTAGATGAATGTGGCCTCGCCGAGATCGGGAACGCGAAGGAGAGACACGTGGCACACAATTTAGACAGGTTCGGGCCGCGAGGTGCGTAATACCCTACGTCCTGTATGCTGCGTAGCTCTGGATTGATTGGGTGTGTTTACACGATGATGCGGATGAAGAGATAGGGGTCCCTGCCTCACCTTATATACTCCGGGAGGCATGGTTACAAGTCAGTTTGAGGGGAGAGTACTAGTCGTGTACGGCTAGGAGTACTTTACATGGATCCGGACATGTGTAGCTTCCTAACCGAGTACTATCCCTCTGTAGTCCTCGCGCTCCACACCAGCAGGTGCCGAGTAGCACAAGGTGAGTAGTCCCAGGGCCCCACCGAGTAGTCGGTCCTGGTACCCACCTGAGTAGTGGGCCCAGGGATGTCCATACGACAAGCCCCTGAGTACTTTGTAGTCGAGCAGGATGTCTTCGAGTAGTCTTGATGGCCTTGGCGCGTAGTCCTTGAGCGTCCCCGAGTTCCACAAGCCGAAAGTCCTCAAGAATGCTGGAACCATCGCGAGGCTGGAAGGTACTCCAGCTGATCTTTGAGTAGTCTTGAAGTCTTCTCGAGTAGTCCCCAAGCGTCCCCGAGTGCTTCTCTCGAAGGTCTTCAATAGTACTCGTGATGTCTTGATGAAGAAACCATATGGAAAATGCGATTCAAAGAATCGCATTCCATATGGAATGTAGCCCCCGAGCCTTAGGTCGAATCGTAGATTCAAGCTGAGGGTCAATCTGAAGTTCTGCCAATCTCATCCCGAAGAATCCGGAGAAAAAACCGAAGGACACGTGGCACGGAGCCCCCGAGCCTTGAGTCGAGTACTTTCTCTCGAATTAAAGGGTCATCTTGACTGTAGAATGTGTCCTGAGTGGGTCTTGAATCTGGATGTATCCCACTTAGGTCATCTGACGTAGTCGAGCCCCCGAGATGGAGAGCATCGAGTACTAGAAGTTGAAGAGTCAGGCTGCCGCCGCTGAGTCACCGGCCTGGCTTTATCCACTCGTTCAGTGCTAAGCCGCCCGATAGCTTATAAATAAGCGGTGAGCCCCTTAGGGTTTTTCACTCCTAGTAGTTGCATTCCTCAGATTAGATCTGAATCACCGCCCCCTCTGCTCCTCTGCAGCCACCACCGCGCAGAGACTTAGATCCATTTACTCGCGCCGCCGCGGTCCACCCACCTCCATAGCCCGCAGGCGAATGCGAGTGAAGACTCCTGTGACCTGGAGGATGAAGGGGTCTCCAGCGAAGGGCAAGAAGTCCGGCGCGTCGAAGAAAAGGAGCCGCGATGAAGAAACCGGGGATGCCGGCCAGTCGTCGTCGTCGCCACCCTCGTCCCCTCGCCCCAATCCGGCGAAGGAGTGGAAGAAGGCGAAGCTGAAAATCGAGGACCTCCTCGCCTTGGTCAATAGCGGGTTCCTCTACGAGAAGGAGATGGATCTATGGCACACCGCCACCGGTGATCCATACCCAATGGAGAAGAACCCGGACGAAATCCCAATGTTCGCCCGGTTCGTAGAGCGCGGATTGGAGCTCCCCGCCAGTGATTTCTTCAAGGGTCTCCTCAGGTACTACGGCATCGAGTACCTCAATCTCAACCCCAACGGAATCTTCCATGTTTCTATTTTCGTCCACTTCTGCGAGGCGTTTGTGGGTATCAAGCCCCACTGGGTGCTGTTTCGGAAGTTCTTCCGGTTGAAGCCGCAACCGAGCACCAACGATCCACGAGTAGTCGGAGGTGCCGGTATCTAGATGCGTGAAGATGCTGCCGACCAATACCTGTCCTACAAGTTGATAGAGTCGAACCAGGACTGGAAGGCCAAGTGGTTCTACATCAGCAACCACCATCCTGAGTTGCCAAAGCTGAGCGGGTGTCAACCGAAGCACAAGCCGTGGTGGAACACAGAGCCCACCATGAAAGAGGGTATTCAGCTACCCGAGTTGCTGAAGAAGATCAAGGCCCTACGAGAGGCCGGACTGAGGGCCGAACACGTGGCCTTTAGTTTCATGAAGAGGAGGGTGCAGCCGTTGATGGCGCGAGATACCCTCGGGTACCAGTATACGGGCGACGAGGACACCTCTCGGATGCCCGGCGAAGAAGTCGAGGACGATGTCATCGTCGAGAGGCTGGGCAAGGTCTTCAAGGACATGCCGCTGTACACACCGTGCCCCGTCGTCGAGTACTCCACGGCTCGGCCGCCAAGCCAGGTCAGTAGTCGTGACATAAGCCCCCGAGTACTGATCAGCTTGAAGTAGTCGTACTCATATGTGCTGTATGTTGTAGGACGACGTGGCGAAATATGTCTCAGTCCCGCCTTCCCCTCCGCGACTTGTGGAGCAACCGGAGGAGAAGGGCAAGAAAAAGGAACGCCGCGAAGTCGGTGAAGGCAGTGACGCCGTTGTGATCGAGTCCAGCTCTGATGACGATGAAGATGCAGAAACGCTACAGCAAAGGTTCCAGCTGCGCTCCAGGTTCAGCCGAGCTGGGATGCCAGACGTCCTAGTCATCATCGAGAGGCCGTCGAGTCTCGAGGCTAACCTGCCGGTGCCGCCGAGGAGGCCACGCAATGTGGCGCGGAAACGCGTTGTCAAGAAGCTGAAGATCTCCGAGGCGACCAGCCAAGAGGTAAACACCGCGACTAGAGTTGTCGAGTACAGCTGATAGGTAGTCAAATGCTGATGTTTTGTTTTGTAATGTTGCAGGATATCCCCTCCTCAGACCCTATACACCAGGGCGACGAGGAGGTCCTGGACACCGTGGGGGCGGCGGCTGAGAGGAGTATCAGTCCGCCTCCATCCACTGAAGAGGTCGTGCCAGTGGTGGCACAACAAGAGGCCGGCGGTGTAGAGCCGCAGTCGTTGGTTGATGAAGGATGAAACCCTCCGCCGGCTGCAGCTACGGAACAGCCGGAGGAGGCGTCTGTCGAGGCCGGAGCTGCCGCCGAGACTGGCATAGTTGACATTGCCAGTATACTAGGTGCTCCCACCGTGACTGTGGTGCGGTCAACACTGTAAGTTCTCTGAACTCACGAGTAGTCGTGTAGATGTCAAACTTGCATTACTGACTTGATAACTTCGTGATGCAGGAAATCCACGGACCTGTCGTGGGACGATGGGGAGACCAGCACTCTAGCCGACGGAGAGGGCCGCTCGGCGGAGGAGCGTGAACCCACACCGCCGCCACAGACTGAAGTCGCGGTGGAAGCGACGTTGGAGGAAGCCACCCTGGTCGAAGGTATGTGTCCTGTCACAACTGGTAGTCATCATGCATAGTAGTCGTAGCCGCTGAGATTGACTTCGTGTACTCATTGTGGTAGGAGCACAAGCTGAGGAAGCCTCGATTCCTGAAGTCGTGGCCATGGAGACGGCCACTGTGCAGGTGGAGCCCACAGGACCGGTGGCCGGGACGACGGAAGAAACAGCCCCCGAGCTGGGGACTACGGTAGCCCCCGGGTCGGGTGCGGAGGTACAAGACGATCCGCTCCCCGGGACGAGCATGGACGTAGTCATCTGCTCGCCCATTATAGAGGAAGCCGCGCCGATCCGTTCGGCAGCCATGGCAGAGCCGACATCATCAAGCCGCGGGGGTCTTGAGCTGCTGGAAGACAATCTTGTCGATCCGGCTGTTGTTGCTCTGAACATGGAGTCATGGCGGCGTACCCAGCAGTGGGTCAAGGTACATTGCGAGTACCCTGAGTAGTCTTGTATTGCGAAATATAGAGTACCCGTTTGACTATTCTGTCTATGTAGGATGTTGTTGAGAGATCCCGCGAGAAGTCCGAGCTTCTGAAGGGGTACGGCGACACAGTACTCCGCGCTGAGGCCTTGGAGAAGGAGCTCGACAAGTCGAAGAAACATGCAGCTCTGCTCCAATTCAAGCTCGACGGAGCCTTCGCCCAGTACCACAATGAGGTACAGGAGATGCAGGCGAAGAGGGACGACTTGATTCGGAAGAACAAGTCGCTGCGCCAGAAGAATAAAGGTATGTTTCCCGCCAAAGCTTTTGAGTACTTATTGGGGTACCTTGGAGTATTCTGACAGTGTATTGAGTTGTCTGCAGAGCTTGAGGCAAGGGTCGACCAGCTGAAGGCGTCGGAGACGGACTTGAAGAACATTGTGTACCGGGAGACCGATGCCAGAGAGGTACTTGAGTATGAGTACAAAAAGCTGAGTCATGAGTGCATCTATCACATGGAGCTTCGTGATGCCTCAGATCGTGATCTTGTCAATTGCTATAAATCTCTGCAGAAGCTCAATGAAGATTGCGAGAAGCTGCGAGGCCAACTGAAGGAGCTTGAAGAAGCCGTGCTACCCATTGCAAGGCTGCTGGTGCCACACCCGGGTGGGCCGAAGATTGCTCCACTGGTGGACCGGTTGAAGGAAGCCCCCGGGCGTCTGGCGATGTACGTCAAGCACTTGGCGAAGTCGATCCCGAACCAAGTCTTGGCATACATAAAGTCGTATTTCCCCAAGGCTCCAGTGGAGGTAGTCGCCGGTGGACTTGCAGCGAACTGTACTGATGATCAGTACAAGACCCTCCTGGAGGAGATGGCGCCCATTGCTGAACAAGTGGCGGAGAAGCTCAACCTTCAGTAGGAGTACCTGTAGGAGTAGCTTAGGGTAGTTGATGTAAAACAAACAGAGTTGTTAGTAACTTGTTTGAATTATCAATGAAAGTTATCCACGATATATCTGTGAAATGAGTACTCGTAGCCGCCACTTGCAACGAAGTGTGCGGAGTACCAAACCGTGGGGAACTCGTGAGTAGTAGTACTCAGTAGGAGATGCCTGATTGGAGTGTGCAGTAAATAAGTTGAATGGGAATCAAACTTTATTACTGATGAATAAGTACACCTGGATGGCCAGGGCCGTTTACAAGTGTAGTCGCCAGGACCCGGAGGCCGCCTACGGCTTAATGGCGCTAGGACCCTTAGGCCGCTTACAGCTGCAGATCCGTTAGTAGCTGTGTAGGCTGGATCTAGAGTACATGGTCTTGCAGACTGCCGCTAGAGTCCTCAGTGCTCTAAGCAGCCCGAGATCCGTTAGTAGCCGTTGACACTGGATCTTGGAGAAGAGTAGTCCGGAGACTAGTGCCAGGACTGGAAGGCCGCTTACAGCGAAGAGTCCGTGAGTAGTCGTGTAGACCTGGACCCTTAGAGTAGTCGAACGACTACGTGTAGAAGCGACACAGCTGGTCGACGTTCCACGAGTTGCTGATGTCGTCGCCTTCAAGTGTTTGGAGGCGGTAGGAGCCTAGTCCGGTCACCTTGGAAATTGAAAAGGGACCTTCCCATGGCGAGCTGAGCTTGTGTAGTCCTTCCGTGTTCTGGATGCGACGGAGGACTAGATCGCCGATGTTGAAGGAGCATTCCTTGATGTTGCGATCATGGTACCGTCGGATACCCTCGAGGTACCTTGCTGATTGGACGAGGGCGGCGCAGCGGGCTTCTTCGAGGCCGTCGATGTCAACCCGTCTGCTATCTTCTGAGATGCCTTCGTCGTATTGCTCTACTGCCGGGGATTCCCTCATCACGTCGGCAGGTAGAATAGCTTCGGAGCCGTAGACCAGGAAGTAGGGAACCTACCCCGTCGGCTTGGTAGGTTGAGTACGAAGCCCCCAGAGTGCGTTGGGTAGTTCCTTGATCCACTTGCCTCCTTTGGTGTTAGCTGCGTCATGCAATCGCTTCTGGAGGGCGTCGAGTACCATCCCGTTAGCGTGCTCAACTTGGCCGTTGGCGCGGGGATGGGCGTCTGAGATGTATCAGACGTCGATACCGCTGTTCTCGCAGTACTCCCAGAACTGGTGGTTGTTGAAGTTGGAACCCAAGTCTGTGATGATGCGATGGGGCAGCCCGTAGCGATGCACGAGTTCATCCAAGAAGTCGAGTACTCTGTCGGCCTTTGGGCAGGTGACCGGCTTGACCTCGATCCACTTGGTGAACTTGTCAATGGCCACCAAAACTCTGTTGAATCCTCCTAGCGCAGTTGGCAGAGGCCCAATCATGTCGAGCCCCCAGCAGGCAAAGGGCCAGGTTGGTGGTATGGTGACTAGCTTGTAGGCCGGGACGTGTTGCTGCTTGGCGAAGAATTGACATCCTTGGCACTTTCTGACGAGTTCTTTAGCGTCGGCCAGAGCTGTGGGCCAGTAGAAAGCTCGTCGGAAAGCCTTGCTCACCAGCGTTCGAGAAGACGCGTGGTTGCCGCAGACGCCTTTGTGGATCTCCTCCAAGATATCCTTGCCTTCTTCTCGAGGTATGCACTTCATGAGTACTCCAGAAGTGGCACCCCGCCTGTAGAGCTTGTCTCCGACTAGTACGTAGGCCTTGGCTCGGCGGACGAGTTGTTCGGCCAAGTTCTTGTCGGATGGGACCTTCTGCTCGCGGATGTAGTGGACTGCCCACTTGGAGATTCTTCCAGTAGCATCCTGATTGCGGAGTATGTCACCGAGCGGGTAGTCGGTGATAACCACAATTGAGTACTCCTAGAAGTAATGTCGTAGCTTCCGCGAGGTGATGAGCACTGCATAGAGTAGCTTCTGGACCGGCTGGTACCGTGCCTTGGATTCTGACAGAACCTCACTGACGAAGTAGACTGGTCGCTGGACTGGGTAGGCGTGGCCTTCTTCCTGCCGCTCGACAACGATGGCAGTACTGACCACATGAGTAGTCGCAGCGAGGTAGAGCAGTAGCTGCTCCTTTTTCTGAGGAGCCGTGAGGACCGGTGGCTTGGACAGGAAGTCTTTGAGCTGCGCCAGAGCTTGATCAGCCTCCGCGGTCCACGCGAACTTCTCTTGATGCTTGAGTAGTTTGAAGAAGGGTAGTCCCCGTTCTCCAAGCTTCGAGATAAATCTGTTCAGGGCCGCCATGCACCCGGTCAGCTTCTGTACATCCTTGATGCAGGTTGGAGCTTTCATGTTGGTAATGGCGGAGATCTTCTCGGGGTTGGCTTCGATGCCACGATGGCTGATGATGAAGCCGAGTAGTTTCCCAGATGGTACGCCGAAGACGCACTTGTTGGGATTGAGCTTCCATTGGTACTCTCGCAGGGATGCGAAAGTCTCTTCAAGATCGGTGATGAGCGTATCGGAGTTTCTGGTCTTGACGACCATGTCATCCACGTAGGCTTCGACGTTCTTGTTGAGCTGCTTCTTGAAGCAGGCCTGGATAGCTTGCTGGTAAGTGGCGCCGGCGTTCTTCAACCCGAACGACATTGTAGTGTAGCAATAGGCACCGAACGGGGTGATGAACGCGGTCTTCTCCTGGTCTTCTTCCTTGATAGCAATCTTGTGGTACCCGGAGTAGCAGTCGAGGAAGCAGAGCAGGTCGCAGCCCGCCGTGGAGTCGATGACTTGATCAATCCGCGGCAACCCGAAGGGGTCCTTGGGGCAGTGCTTGTTGAGGTCGGTGTAGTCGACGCACATCCTCCACTCGTTCGTGTTCTTCTTGCGGACGAGGACGGGGTTGGCGAGCCACTCAGGATGGAAGACTTCACGGATGAAGCCCGCCGCGAGTAGTTTGGCGAGTTCCTTTTTGATGGCATCCCGTCGGTCGTCGGCGAAACGGCGGAGGTGTTGTCGTTTGGGGGTAGCTTTAAGATCGACGTTGAGTGAGTGCTCGATCAGCCTCCTGGGCACCCCTGGCATGTCCGCTGGCTTCCACGCGAAGATGTCTCGGTTAGCCCGGAGGAAGCTGACGAGCGCGTCTTCCTATTTCGGGTCAAGACCCGCCCCGATCATGGTAGTCTTGCTGCTGTCGCCTGTCCTGAGGTCGATGGCCTTCACTTGGACTTCCTCTGATGGCTGAGGCTTGTTTGCGGTGTCGGTCTTCTCAGGAATCTCGAGTTCGGTTGGAGTGAGCCTCTTGGACACAGCAAAGATCTCCATCATTGCATTGGGTACTTGGTTGGTCGCTGCGAGTTCCACGGCTTCGGTGTCGCAGTCGAACGAGATCTTCAAGTCCCCTTGCAGTGTGAGTACTCCGACAGGACTTGGCATCTTGAGTACCAAGTAGGGGTAGTGTGGTACCGCCATGAACTTGGCGATAGCTAGTCTGCCGAGGATGGCGTGGTAGGACGTTTCGAAGTCCGCAACCTCAAACTTGATGTACTCGGTGCGGTAGTTCTCCCTTGTCTCCCCGAAGGTAACTGGCAGGACCACTGAGCCCAGTGGAATAGCCGCGTTACCGGGGACAATGCCGTAGAAGGGTGACGCGCTCTTGGTGAGCATGTCGGTGATGTCGAGCTTCATCTTCTTCAAGGTCTTGGTGAAGAGGACGTTGAGTCCGCTCCCGCCGTCGATGAGGACCTTGTTGAGTCTGGAGCCCGCGACTACAGGTTTCAGGACGAGTGGGAAACGTCCCGGTTCAGAGAAGCTTGTCCATTGATCCGCGCGGGAGAAGGTGATGGGTACCTTCGACCACCTTAGAGGCGTCGGCACCGCTGGTTTGATGTTCAAGACTTCCCGTCGGGTGGCCTTCTGAGACCGTCTGGTGGGTAGTCCGCCGAAGAGGACATTCACCGTCTTGTTGGGTTCTTGGAATTCGCCGTTGTCCTCGTTGACTTTCTTCTTGCCCTTCTTGTCGTGAGGAGGCTGTGGATCAGGAGTGTCCTTGAGTGCTCGCCGGAGCTGGTAGCACTGCTCGGTGGTGTGGTTGCCGTCCAGATGCCACGGGCACTTCTCTTTGAGCAAGGCTCTGAAGCCGCCTGAGGTTTTCTTCGAGTTGTCCTTCGCAGGGCGCTGTATAGCCGCGACTGTGTTGTCTGGCTTGCGCTTGCGGTTGGAGTTCGAGTAGTTGTTGTTGTGGCGATTCCCTTGATCTTTGTTGTTGTTGTTGTTGCCGCCCGTGTTGTTCTTGCTCTTGCCGCGAATGGAGTTGTACTTGGCGTTCGCCTTGTCCTCTTCGTCGGCCCATGAAGTGATCATGTCCTTGAGCTTGGTGATAGAACTCGGGCGGCGGTGACCGAAGTCTTCGAAGGTGCGACGGTGGTAGAGCCCGTCTTGGAAGAGGTCGTTTTCTTCTTTGTCGGTGACGTCGACTACGGTCACGCGCTTGTCGAAGAAGCGCCGCATGTACTGGCGAAGCATCTCGCCTTGTTCCTGCTTGACCATCGCCAAGCCCATGCGAGTACCCGAGCGCCCCATGGCGCCCGCGAAGTTGCTGGTGAACTGAGCCTTCAGCTGGTCCCACTGGTCGATCGAGTTCTTTTCAAGTGACTCGAGCCATGTGAGTGGAGCCTGGTCCAGGCAGAAGGGGAAGAAGAGGCACTTCGTGTCGTTGTTGCCACCAGCGTTTTCGATGGCCAAGGCGTAGCACCTAAGCCACTGAACTGGATCTTGCTTCGCGTCATACTTGGAGATCCCGAGAGGTTTGAATTTTTCGGGAAGAAGCAGGTTGCGAAGTCTTGCAGAGTAGGCAGGGAAGCCGTCACTGTCGCTAGCTCCAGTAGCCTTTTTGCGGCGGATCTCGTCGATCTTGTGGCGAGCGTCGTAGCCACCACCTGTGTTGCTAGTGGCGTGGCTGTTCGTGTGGCCTCGGCCTCCGCGGTCGCCGCCGCCACCAGCTCTTCTGCCGGCGCCATGGGATGAGCTTCCCCCGCTGCTACCACCACCTCCGCCGTCGCCACGACTACCACCAGCGCCGCCGAAGCTACCGCCAGCGCCGCCTTGGCTGTTGCCGCCCTGTGAGGGTCCTCCAGTCGAGGCCCTAGAGCAGTTGGGATTTGGCTGGTGTTCTCCATTGACACGGTTACGTCCGCCGTCTGCCGGGATGCGGCTAGTGGCTTCGTGATTTCTGGCGTCGTGAGTTCTGACGGGGGGTACTTGAGCAACCCTGTTGTTGACCCGCATGAAGTAGGCGTCTTCACCGAGCTTGGCAATGACTTCGCCAGCACGGATCCCCAGGGCCTGCCGTGCTATCGTAGTGATAGACACGAGGCACTACTCAGGAGTAGTGTGTACCCGGTTGGCAACTTGGTCCAGAGCCTCGTTGAGGTTCCGGATAGGGAGAATTTCCCGGAGACGTCTGCGTCGATCGTTCCGCTTCCTGTTGCGCTCACGTCGAGCATTCTTGTCTTCGGTGGTCTCGTTGGGAGGTGCGTTGGCGGACAACTCATCCTCTGAGATGTCGTCAAGGTACCGGTCGGATCGATTCTCCGAGGTCCCAGCATCCCCCGCCGCCATGAAGACTTCGCGGTCGGGCGTGCAGATACTGGAGTCAGTAGTCGCCACCTCGGTGGGAGTATGCTCGTCGTTTGGAGCCAACGGGGTCCCCTCCTGGAATGGGAGTGTGTCGAGGTAGGTGACGCAGCGTGAGTTGTCGTCCGTCAGGTCTGCAGGCGGGAGTAGATGTGATAACCAAGCCGGTGGCAGGACCTGACAGCGGTTCCTCGGTCATGTTGAGCTCGGACTCGGACTCGATTGGGTCCGATCCGAAGTCGAACTCATAGGAGGAGTCCGAGTAGTAGCCGGTCGCGGTGTTGGAGTCCGAGGAGTACTCGGAGGCGATCTCCTTGCCGGCCCGGCGTGCAGCGAGAGCTTCCGCGTGAGCTCTGCTTGAGTTGCAGAGACCGTACGGGAAGTGCTCGTGGAGAGGGGCTGCTTCACACGATGGCTCAGGAGCCGGTTCGCATGAGGCGATCCAAGGCGACGTCGAGTTCGAGTTGGAGGCGGATCCGAGCTCGAAGTCGGCGACTTGGTTGTAGAGCGAAATTTCACCGAATTTTTCGACGAGTGGGCCCGTGGTGACTTCGGGAAGCGTCACGAGCCCGGTCTTTAGGTCCGGGGTCATGGTGAGGTAGCGCTGGAACGACCCAGCACCGTCAGCGGTGCAGACCCAGGAGCCGAAGACGAAGGTGTCGCCGCGGTTGAAGGCGGCGGTTGGCTTGATGACGATCGAAGCCGTCGAGTTTGCCATGAGATCTTCGGCGAGATCCCCTACCTAGTGCGCCAGCTGTCGGTGTTTTTGACCGGCAACCTACCAAGGGGAGTACTCGAGGTAGATGAATGTGGCCTCGCCGAGATCGGGAACTCGAAGGAGAGACACGTGGCACACAATTTAGACAGGTTCGGGCCGCGAGGTGCGTAATACCCTACGTCCTGTATGCTGCGTAGCTCTGGATTGATTGGGTGTGTTTACAAGATGATGCGGATGAAGAGATAGGGGTCCCTGCCTCGCCTTATATACTCCGGGAGGCAGGGTTACAAGTCGGTTTGAGGGGAGAGTACTAGTCGTGTACGGCTAGGAGTACTTTACATGGATCCGGACATGTGTAGCTTCCTAACCGAGTACTATCCCTCTGTAGTCCTCGCGCTCCACGCCAGCAGGTGCCGCGTAGCACAAGGTGAGTAGTCCCAGGGGCCCACCGAGTAGTCGGTCCTGGTACCCACCTGAGTAGTGGCCCAGGGATGTCCATACGACACCGTCACTATTTTTTTTTGGAATGAAACTTGCTTCCCTAAAATATTAGAGCCCATAAAACAGCACCTAAAAAATCATAAAAATATGAACAATTCATAGTTGGACATTTAGTATTTGAATAAAATATCAACAGTCACACTTGTGTGCCCAAAATTCTTATATTTCGTTTTTACACCCCATGGTAATTATATAATAATTCTAATAACATCAAATTTGCTCTAAAAAATCTACAAATTGACTTGGCAACATAATTTGGGTACCTAAACTTGTCTTCAAAATTTCAAATGGAATCGATGAAGGAATAATATACTTGTGTAGAAATGTCTACATCTCTCACATAGTTTCCTAGAATGTTGCTTGAACATTGAAGTTTTCCACACTTTGCAACATGTTCGAACTCATATGCATTTGAAAACTTAACAAAACCTTGTGTTCACCTTAAGCTTACGAAATGCAAAGTTTCATCACTAATGGTTGTGTAAAACAAATATTATTTATATGTTGTACTTACAAAGAACAAAATAAGGCATATAAACATTATTCAACAAACGGAATATACACTATACAATAAAATTAATGAAAAGATGGTGATTTTAGAAAAATTTCGAAAAAAAATCGAATTTGGACTAATTACGACGAAGATATACTTGTTACAACATTTGATTGCAGATTAAAAGGAGAAATGGGAACTGTTCTTCATTCGAATAGAACTGGGCCCCACAGTCATTAGCGATGCTGGGCTGATAACCCGTGTCGGCTTTGCTGCTCTTCCAAAATTTTACACAGATAATTCGAGCAACATACAAAAGCTAATATACTACTAATTTCCTATTCCAATACTCCGTTCGAACTTCACCATTTCGCAGCGGAGCCTACAGTCTTCGCTGCAAAATAGAGAAATTCGAAGCCATCCTTTATCCACGCCGCAGCAGCCGCCGTTGCCTGCGCACGGCTGATTGCCGCGCACCTGTGCCGGAGGCAGCAGCGGTTCACCCCAAATGTGCCAAGTTGAGGAGTGGATCGCACGCGCGGCCGTCTCGTGCAAATGCAGACACCCCTCGTTGCTCAGCCATCTCGACGTCGTACTGCCGCCGCCCGCGACCCGCCTCATGTACCGCTTCATGGTGTCGTTGGCGGCGGCACCGCCATTGTCCCTGTAGAGCAAGATGGCGTATAAATAGGCTGCCGCATCGTGCCCACCCTCGGCGGCGCGCCGGAGATCATCACATCCCCTGTTTTCCATGAAGACGGCTTTGATACCGGAGAAGAAGCAAGCCTCCGGATTCCCGAGATCAGTCAGCATAGCAAGGAAGGCTTTGTAGGCGGTGGGGTCCCACACCCAAGAAATCTCATCTCGTATCCCCTCTATCGTCAAACGCCGGCCGACGTCGCCATGGCCGCACACGCGGCGCATGGCCGAGCAAGTACCGCGTAGGCTGCGGAGGTCAGCCAAGGGCCGCTTCGAGGTCACACCGACGCGCGCCGCAATCTCAATGCGGAGGTCTTGAGGGAGGTCCAGCAGCGACGACGGCTGGTGCCGCCTGCTTCTTCCCGGCATGCTATTCATCTCCGGTCGGGAATGGTGACGATGAGGAGTAGGCAGTTGCTGTTTTTTCGCGGGTAGATGAAGGGGCAGGGGATCTAAATTATTTTGGATGGAGAAGATACAGGAGATTTGTTTCCAAACACGGTTTAAGTAAGCAATGGAGACGACGTTTGGCCAATCCGCGTATCCTTTAATTCTCCATTGCAGACGACGTTTGGTTAATCCGCGTATGCTTTAATTCTACATTGGAGACGACGTTTGGTTAATCTGCATATCAGTTAATTCTACATTGGAATCACTGCCTCTGCTCTCAGCCATTGACTGGGCAACTGTTTCCCCATTGACTAGATCTGGCATCAATTTCTTGGGAACCTTCCCGTTTCCTGTGCTCTTGATCTTATCCCTTCCTCCTTTTTTTACAACCGATGTTATCCCTTCCTTATTTTTGCTATAAAAAAGACCGATGCCTATCGGGTCCTCCTCACTTGCTTCCTTCTTCTCTAGATCTAGATCTAGCTATGGCACAAAGAATAGATCTTGTAGGGCGCAAGCTTTTGCTTTTCTCTCTTCTTCCTCCTCCTCGTTCTCTCAGTTGCTAGAAGAATTCTTGTGATATGGGTGATTGGGTTGCTCATCCCTCTAGCACAGCTGCTAGAAAAATCCTTGTGATATATCAGCTGTCGGGGGAAGGTAGCCCATAACCTCCTGGCATCAGGAAGAACAAGCCGACGGAAAGATGCGGTCTGGGGAGAGAAGCCCAGAACGATCCTGCTGCAGCTTTCCCGTCAAACTTGCGCTAGCTTTTGCTTTCCCTCCTCCAGGAGGAGGATTTTTGAAGGGATATGTTTCCACCCTCTCTGTATCTTTCTCTTGTGCTCACTTGTAAGCACGAAGAAGAAGCCAGAATCTGGAGCATATCTCGTCATGAAGACCAAGCCGACGGTGGCCTCCTTTCTCTTCACCTCTGACGATCGACCGATGGGCAGGGAAGGCGAGCAAGATCGACATTTGAGCCTAGGGAAGGCTAACAAGATCGACCTTTGAGCCTCAACATCGCCAAGTCAGCACCTCTCATCATGAAGAACAAGCCGACAGAAGTATATCTCTTTTGCTTAGTTTAGATCTATGTTCCTCATCCTGGTAGTGCCTAGTGATGATGAACATAGATGGCCGCTTTGTAACCTTCTGATGTATCAATGATGACTGTAATCTGTGTGTGCGTGTGATTTTGCATTTCTCAAGAGCTATGCTTGTGTGATTATCTGTGTGCAGTACAATTTTTTGTATGATTTACCTACTCACTTGCAAGCATGAAGAAGAACAAGCCGACGGGGGCTTGCTAATCGGCGTCTCTTTGATATTAATCCTCGTCTCTTGCCCTAAAAAAGGCGACACGGGTTCGTTAATCCTCGTCTCTTGCCCGTAACAAAGGCGACGCGGGTTGGCCAATCCTCGTCTCTTTGATATTAACGCCCGTTACTGAACGGAAGCAGAATATATTACAAAAAGGATTCAAATTCCACCACATCCTATATATTACAAAAATGATTCAAATTCCACCACATCCTATATATTACAAAAAGGATTCAAATTCCACCAATACACACATCCGGTATTACAAAAAGGATTCAGCAGAAATCAGGCTTGCTTTTTCTTCCTTGATTTCTGTATATGGATTTTTTCACTATGGTCGCTTCGCAAGTACGGTGTTTTGTTAGTTCCCAAGAGTCGGGGCTTGTATGAAGTGTCAAAGGATGAAATTTCGTCAAACTGGTTGTATTCCTCCTCCTCAACAATATTTTCAACCCCAACAATCCTTTTTTTTCCAGGCATAACCACAGACCAGTTCTTCTTTGCAAGGTCAGGTACATAGAACACTTGCTCAACATCGTTGGCGAAGACAAACGGTTCGTTTTTGTAACCAAAGACCCGGAGATCAACACTAACATAACCATATTTGTCCTTGCTCACAGCTCTCTTCCCATTGGTGACCCATTGTCACACCCTGAAATTTCCAATTTCAGGATGTGAATAGAAAGAATAATTAAATAACGATTTTCTCATAATTTTAAAACTTTTCCAACATTTATTTTCTTTACAGGAAATATAGTATAGGAAAATCCTTGTTTGATTTTCTGAAATCAAATAAAAAGTTGTGAGTGTTGCATTCATGCCGATGCATCTTGGTGAGTGCTAAAGGTTTCAAAAATGTGTTTAGGTGCTGTCCAAATCCTTCCGAGAATTTTTCAGACTTTTCTGGAATTTATTCTCATTTTCCCTGAGCTTATTCTATTTATTAGAAGGCTCTAAAATCTTTTTCATGAGCTCCAAATATTTTATTTGGATTGTTCGTGTCCCAATGTGTCTCTGGGAATTTTCCTGGAATTTTTGGGATTTTCAGAATATTTTTCGTGACTTTAATAAATTATCTAGCTATTTCTAGATTATTCTTTTCACGAAAATATTTTCTGAAAATAAAAAGAAACCTTTTTCTTTTCCCCTTTCTTTCCTCCACTTTTGGCCCGTGGCTGCTTTCAGCCCAACAGCCGAAGTCTGTTGCCGCACCCTTAACTCCTCTTCCCAGTTTGCTCGCGCCTCAGCTTTCATCCCAGCTCGGTCCGCTGCTGAAAGTCCACGCGTGCCCCCTCATCTCTTGCGCCGCATCCGCCTTTGCACCGCAACAGGCCGCAGCCCAGCACAACATCCGGCCCAGCTGCAGCCCGTGTGTGCGCCCGTCGCCGCAGCGGCTGACGAGCGGGGGCTGGCCGTCATCCCCAACCTCTGCCGTCTCCGTGCCGGACACCGTGCGCCGCCAGTCCGCCCCGCGCACGCCCTCCTATGCTTGGCCCGCACGCCAAGAAGACCTCCCCTGGCCTATTTAGGTCACCGCCTTGCGCCCGCGCTGCATCCCAAACCCTAGCTGTCTCTGCTCGCGCCGCGCCGCCATGGCTTGGGGACGAGAGCCGCCGCCGTCCCTGCCGGCGCGATTCGTCGCGGCCGCCGTCTCCCGAAGCAACCCAACATCACCATGGGACTCGCGACATCGATTCGAGGCTCCGCCGCCCAGTCACGCCGCCGTCCAGCCTCTGGAGGTCGCCGTCTGTGCTGGAGCCGAGCAGAGCGCCGCTACCGTCGGCGTCGCCTCATCAATTCGTCACTTGGGGGCGCAGTCGGAGCAGATTGACCCCTCCAGGAGCTTCGTGACGTCGAGCCGCATCTCTTCCACCTCTTCCCGTCGCCGGAGGAACGCTAGAGCACCGCCGCCCTAGAGGCCGAGCTGGCCACCATGGCCGACCGTCGTCGTCCCCTTCGGAATCCAGCCGCTCTGCTTCATCTCCATCGCCGGTGAGCTGCTCCACTTGATCACCTTGACCTCCTCTTTCAATTCCGTGCCTCACCCGAGCTTCTAGGCCACCGGAGCACCGCCTCCATCGAGGAATAGAGCCGGCCGCCATCCTCCTTGCTTCTCCGCCGCCGACCAGTTTCCGCCCGTCTCCCTTGACTCCGTCCGTGGTGAGTACTCCCTTGACCTCCCCTACCTTCCTCCTACCCCCTTCGCCGCTCGCCTGAGCCCAAGGCCGCCCGGGCCGCCGGCGATTTGGCCGCCCAGTGTCCCTGTCCGCCTGAACCAAAGGTAGAAGAAGAGGTCACCGTTTTGCACCCAGCCCCCTGAGTAACCCTGTAATCCTGTTTCGTTTTTATGTGTCTTGTAGATCTTGCGTATAACCCCTAGATCCTTTTAGATGCTTACAAACAGATCCAACCCGAAGCATCTTTACAGATCCAACCCCAACCTTTTATCTTTTCGCGAGCACTGTTCCTTGTGTCTCTGGAATCTTTTTGCTAACCCTCCAGATCTATGGTTAATCACAGTTAGGTCCCTGCAATCTTGTTTAGCCCCTAGAATCCATGTTTTAGCTCCGTTTTAATCCGTTCAAGTTGTGCTAGGTTCATAATAATGCAAAGTACGCGTTAGTGGTGTGTTTTCATCATGCTTGTTTTCTGAAAATAAATTTAAAATTAATTTTGTTAATGTTTATTAAACATGTCTTTTCTAATTAAAAGCTATATAGTGCTACACACCGTTTTTCATAATCAATATTAATTTGATTAATTTTTATTTTACATGATTTTGTAAATAAAATCTAATTAGAGCTCTATCTCAGTGTGTCTTGCTCTAGATCTTTCCGGTCCCAGTTTATGCTCAACCTTCCACAGCCATCTCTTTAAAGCTAACCAAGCCTCTCCTTTTCTCAGCACGTTTTGTGTGCTTTAGTAATCCATAGGATCGAGCCTATCTCTTAGTACACTCCTTTAAAGCTTTTCTTTTGAGTGGTGTATTGTTCTTAGTTTGCTTGTTTGTTTTGTGTATGCTTGTGCCCGATGTTTGAGCGAGTAGAGTGAATGATGTTCGCGAAACTTTGAAGAGCAAGACGTTGAAGACATTCTGAGCAACTACTCTATGGTTAAAGGCAAGTGTGTCCTTGATCTTTTGTCCCAATAATGTGTTTAATCACTCATTGCATATGCTTGCATTAATTTTGATGGGTCCTATTAAGGTTTATCCTAGTATTTATGATCCTTCCTTGTCAACCTGGGTTTACCTTTATGTTGGGTAGCTATGCTTAGTTGCTATACTTTGGGTTATGGTGGTTATAATGAACCTTAATAATGAACATGCTTTATCTTTATGTTGTATCTTTGGTTGCTTAATACAAGACCACATGCTTAATCGGAACATGGAGAACCACCCAGGAAAACCGTACAACCACAAGACATATGGCTCTGTCTTGGCCAAGTAATTAGAGGACTCTAGTGTTGGACTGGTGATTAGGGGGGCAGGACTCGCGGAACCTCGTGCACTGGAACACACTAGGGAAGTCTTTGTAAAGGCCTCGTAGCGTCCCTATGCAACCACACCTCGGTAGTGTGGTATGGTGCCTTGCAAACACCGCATGGTTGGGTCCAAAACTCTTCGGAGTTTTTACGCGACTTGTGGTGAAAGTGTACAACCTCTGCAGAGTGTAAAACTAATCGATTAGCCGTGCTCACGGTCAAGAGCGACCTGGACCCTCACATGATAATTGAACTTGAAGATGGACTTAAATCGTGCTCTCTGGTTATGTTAGCCATATTCTTATGGTGTATCTCTTATCTTTATGCTTAATGTGGGTTGGTATAAACTTATACTTTATTAGTAATCAGGTGCTAATAAAATTGGACCAACTAAAAGTGCTTAATGCAGTCAACCTGTCAGCCTTTCCTTGTTTAAGCCTTTGCATTCATAATCTTTCCCCACACTTGCTGAGTACGCCATGTGCTCACCCTTGCTATATACGTTGCTCAGAAAGAGGAAGCCACTTTGAAGTCTTGTGAAGATGTTGCGGTGCTAGGCGTACGCAACCCCCAATCGACTGCCTGTGATGTTTGGAGCCTTTGTTTCCAGGATTAAGTGTAAATCTCTGATAATCTTCCTTTTTCTTATGTGATACTGTACTGTTATTCACTTTTGTCAACTATATGCATGAAACTTGATCCTGGCATGCATATAGATTTGCACTTGTGTTTTCTTTGAAAAAACAGGTGTGACACCCATCTACACCGAAACAAGGCTACCTTCAATCCTACATAATCAAGCTCCCATATCTCCTCTATTTGACCATAATATGTGTCTGTCTCCGTGTCATCATCATCATGACTGTCGTCGACGATGGCCCGTACACGCACACCACTATTTTGATAGACGCTTTTTTTTATCCTGGGCCATGGTGTAGAATGTGTATCCATTGATATCCATTGCTTGGTATCTTGTAACAGTGAACAATGGCCCCGCTGCTAGATTCCTTGTCTCGTCGGTTATTACAGCATTATTGCTGCATGTCTCGACATAATCTCG
This sequence comes from Cenchrus fungigraminus, assembly GCA_036936925.1. Classification (NCBI taxonomy): domain Eukaryota; kingdom Viridiplantae; phylum Streptophyta; class Magnoliopsida; order Poales; family Poaceae; genus Cenchrus; species Cenchrus fungigraminus. The sequence goes on along the minus strand of CM072776.1, from coordinate 22,381,902 downwards.
GAGCCACCTGCTGAAACCTTGCATGTGCATCTTTGCAAGCCAAGCCCTACCACGGTCAGGGTTGTCTTCACGTAGTTGTCGTTTGTGCTCATTGGCAAACGGTGTAATTAGGTGCAGCTGTTGTATCACGGTGAAATGAGCCTTTTGGAAGGCATCTGGTTCCGGAGTGACTGACTTTTTCCCCAGGGTCCCAACACCTGAAAGCCTACCTTCATACCATGAGCGAGGCACACCAATGGGGTTTTATGGGTCCATATAACCCATGGCCCACTCCACTGCTTCGATGGTCTCATAGCCACAAACAATGGCTCCCTCCGGAAATAACCGGTTATGTACCAATGATTTCAGGAATCCATAGAACCTCTCAAATGGAAACATATGATGAAGGTAAGATGGGCCAAGGAACCAGATTTCCCTCGCGAGGTGTGCTGTTAGATGCAGCATGAGATCAAAGAATGATGGTGGGAAGGTAGCTTCAAGCAGACATAGGGTCTCGAAATGCCTCCTCTCTAAGTCCAATAGTTTTTCCTCATCAATCACCTTCTGTTGTATTGCATTGAAGAATAAACACAAGCTCGTGACCGCGTCGCGAACCAGTTCTGCCTTGATACCTCTAAGTGCAACAGGAAGAAGAGCTGTCATCAACACATGACAATCATGAGATTTCATCAAGTTGAAATTCATTTTCATGTCCTTCACCGACACTAGCCTCTTGAAGTTTGATGAGTAGCCTGAAGGTACTTTCAAATCATGCAAAAACTGACAGAATTCTTTTCTCTTTGCCTTTGACAAGGTGGTTGCAGCAACGGGAAGGTTCGTCCCCGTCTCTGTTTCCTCTGCATAGAGCTCCGGCCTAATGCCCATTTCTTTAAGATCCTCCCTTGCATTTTTATGGTCTTTTCCTTTGGACTTCTGTTGTAGCAATGTTCCATAAGTAGCTTCACACACATTCTTCTTGACGTGCATGTTGTCAATCGAATGACGCACATCCAACATCGGCCAATACTCTAGCTCCCAAAGAATTGATTTCTTGTTCCACATTCCTTCTTCTTCTTCTTCTTCACCATCTCGTTTCTTTCTTTTGCCAAGGGTTTTTTTAGTCATTTTGTGTAACTCCTCAATAGTTTTGACGTCCTTGACTTTCAAGTGGACCAGATCTCCAGTCACATGCAACGGCGCCTCTTGATTCTCCTTTTCCCCATTAAACTGACAATCCATGGCCCGATATGGATGTTTCTTGCCGAGGAAATGACGGTGCCCCATAAATACGTATTTCTTTGAATGTCTTAGCCATACTGTGCAAGTATCTTCCAAGCAGTGTGGGCAAGCTGCACCTTTCCTTTTACTCTGGCCAGAGAGGTTGCGATGAGCCGGGTTGTCGTTGATGGTGGTGAACTACATGGCATGCATTGTGAACTCCTCACGCTTGTACTCATCCCAAACCTCCGGCACACCAAGCTTTCACAGTATCTTCAAGTCATCAACTAGTGGCCTCAAGTAGACATCAATACGGTTGCCAGGTTGCTTTGGCCCGGAGACCAATATTGTCAGCATCATATATTTTTGTTTCTTGCATAGCCAGGGTGGAAGGTTGTACAACGACAGCACGACAGGCCAGGTGCTATGTGTTGAGCTCTGGTTACCGAATGGGTTCACGCCATCTGTGCTCATAGCAAACTGTATGCTCCTTACGTCTTCGTCAAACCACGGAAAGTGGTTATTAATGTTACCCCATTGTGCTGCATCTGTGGGGTGCCTAAACTTGCCATCTTTCTTAAGCTCCTTTCGGCCTTCGTCATGCCAACGCAAGAGTTGGGCCTCCTTTCGTGTTGCGAACCATCTTCTCAGCTGAGGAATGATGCAAAAATACCATGCCACCCTCACAGGAGCCCCTCTGTTAGCCTTCTTCTTCTTGCCTCTGATCTCGCCGGGCTCGTTCTCATCATCAGCATTATTATCATCTCCACCATCCTTTTTCCTCTTGTACCGATCATAGCCACACTTGGGGCACTTGTCAAGGTCTGCATAATCTCCACGGAACAATACACAACTGTTCTTGCATGCATGGATTTTTTCAACCTCTATTCCCAGAGGACTGATTATCTTCTTCGCCTCATAGACAAACTCTGCTATTTGGTTTCCTTCAGGTAGCATGTCTCTAAGCACATCCAATAGATGTTTGAAACTTTTGTTGCTCCAACCATGATCTGCCTTAAGCTGCAGAAGTTTTAGATCACCAGAAAGGCGAGAGTACTTCTGGCAATCAGGATAGAGGGGTTTCTTTGAATCTTCAATGAACTGCTTCAGCCTCGCTAATTCAGAAGGTGTGTACACTCGTTGAAACTCAACATCCGGCAACATTTGATCAACATTGTGCACACGTTGCAACACCTCACCATCGTCGAAGCCCCAAACTTCTTGATCAGTGATATCCTCAGGCCTCATCACATTTGGTGGGAATAATGGTTCATTTTTTTGACGCCCCAGGTTTTTAATTAACCCTAATCACTGGTCAAACCTGTTGACTGTGGTCAAATCATGGTCAACCTGGGTCATCACCTCGAAAACCTAGTCAACAATCACTCATTAGCACCTTAAGCAAGGCAACATCATCTACCATGGTCAAAACCCTAGCTTAAGTGGTCAAACCCCTAATGTCTATCTCCTTGTCCTAGAACACATTTCATCTTCAGGATGGCATTTCAAATTTTGAGTGGAAAGGGTTCAAATTTGCTAGTCAAACCCAGATTTACTATTCACCTGAGCCATGAAATTCTTCAAGTTGGCATTTGAATTTCTCCCTCGTTTTAGATACAAATCCAATTCGGCCTGTGCCACAGTATAGAAGGATGACTCGCCTACAAATGTCCTATCTACGGATTTTAATGTTTACATTCAAAATTTTGAGCAATGCACAGTCAAATATGGTCACATGGATCGGACCGGGCCGAGAGCGCGCCCGGCGCGACGTCACGCGCGGCGTCCACGCGTCGCCGCCGCACCGCCGCCGTGCGCCGCCGTATTACGGCCGCCCATGAATGTCCGTGCGTGACCTGGGCTTGCGTCGGCTCACGCGCGCGCCCCAAGACGCGGCCTCGGCCGGAGGAGCCACGCGCCACGCTGCGTGTACGCATGCCTGCGGCGCCGTCCTTTCCCCTGCGCGCACGCACGCTGATGACCGCCGCCGTACCGCGCATTAAAGCGCCGGGAGGCCTTAGCCGCTAAGCATCCCCTCTCCATGTGCGCCCGGCTATAAATAACCGTCCCCGCTTCCTCCCGCGCGCGAACGCCGTCCGTCTTCCCGCCATTGCCGCCGCCGCCGCGAGCTCAAGCTTCCGCTAGCTCCCGTCGCCGGCCAACCTTTCCAACCGCTTCACTAGACCCCCTTTAGCTCCCACGGCCGCGCGTTGGCCCCGATTGCCTCGAGCCTCGCCAGATTTTGGTGAACCGTGGGTGCGCCGCCGCGGCCTCACCGCCGCCGCTCGCTGGAGTCGTCCCCGACCGCGCCACCACCACCAATCGGCTCGGGGTGAGCTCAATCGCACGCCCCCTCCATTTGTTGTTCACCTCCGGCCCCACATCGCCGGCGGCGATCTCACCCCCGCCGCCGAGGGCATGGATGTGAACATCCAGGGGCATATGTGTGAACCAGGGACGTGTTTGTAATGATCTTTAACTTAGTTTCTTTGCAACTTAGTCCAGCACCTTAGAAAAAGCATAGAAATTCATAAAGAAATCATAAAAATGCAAACCCAATTTTGTTGGTCTCCGTGAGAGTAGATCTACAACTTCTATGAGGCATGACCATACTTTTGACTTATATATTTTGAATGAAAATTCAAACTCAGTTTGGCATAAATTTGCTGTAGTTCAAAATCTAGCGAAGCTATGGAGCTGAATTTTGGATATGTTGCTAGACATGTCATTTATAGACTTTGGACTAAAAATTGCACAAAGTTATTGAGCATATCTTTTTATATGATTTACTTTGAATTTATGCTATTTCTGCCTCATTGATTTTTGTAGCAAAATGTAAATATATTTCTATACTCACCTTGTGGCTATGCTCATGTTATGACTAGATTTAGCTTTTCTGCATTTACCATGATTTTATCTCTAACAGAAGTATTTGTTCTTGTTATATGCTTAGATTTAAGTTTAAATGCCTAGTTCAAATTTCAAATAGGATCTTGTTGTGCTTGTTGGTTTCCTAAGCTTGTTTTAGGTCAGAGATGTTGTAGGGATGAGTTTGGCGGCAGTAATGCTTTATTTATTTATTTATGCATTTCTCATATTTCTATTAGCTAGGAAATGTCATTTTTGATGTATATATGTTTTATGGCTCATGTAAATGTGTATCTTGGACCAGTAGTTTGTTTGGGTCATTAGGACCAGCAAAGCACCCTTCCCCTGTTTTATAATTTGTTTTGGTAATTAAAAGCTTGGAATCCATATAAGCTCCCTAATAGGTTTATTTAGGAAAAATCATCCTTGCCCCCTTAATGACCTTGTTAACATGTTGTTACCTTAATTAAAGGTTATGGATCCACCTTTGCTGTTTTGTGTGATTAAATAATTTTATTTGCTTAAATGTGTACACCGTCACTATTAAAAGATTAAGTAATAAACCTTCACATGAAATGACCTTAATGAAAGGAAACACTAATTAATTGTTTGTCAAGATGAATATGGCCAACAAGAGTTGGATGTGATGGTTAAGCTCTCACTCCACTCAATAACCCTGCATTGCATTCCGTGTAGAGCTTCCTGACGGTAACTACGCGCTCGTGCCGGAAGCCGAGGAAGGAGGAGCGGACGCGGAGCTGCAGTACGTGGAAGTGAACGAGGACACCGAGGACCCTCAGGCTAACTTTGCTGACGAAGGCAAGCCCCGGTGCATTAACCTAAGTATTTTTTGGAAATTTATGCAACTATCTATGGATGTTTGTGCATTTACGTTCAGGAGTTGAAATGAAACCCTAGATGCATGATCCCTAGGTACCTATGTCTTTACAAGTATGCTAGGTCGATAGCTGCTATGCTATAGGACCGTTACAAGTCGAGTGATGTTCGTCACTCGCGAGAATAGGTTCTTATGTTGGAATCATAAGATCTTTATAAATGGATTGCTCATGTGGTAAGAGCACGGGATGTGGGCTCTGGTCCAATGGCTTTCGTGGGTTAAGTATTTGAAAGTAATAAGCACTTGTCCGGAATGGAACCGGTAAGCCAAGTACCTTAATGACGCGGTAAGGGATCTTACTGTTACTCATCTTGGGATGCATCTCACGGCTAGCTACCGGTGGTACATGGTGATTCTGGGTGCCTTGCGGGGTATGCCAGATAGCCTGTACCAAAGATTGTAAGATTTGATCCTGAGCCGAAGAGTTTTGGGAACCGCCTGGTGGTTGTCCATGTGAGGGCACCCTACCGTGTGTTTAGGTCTACCTTGCAAGGTTTAAATCAACTGGTTGTCGGCCTCTCACCGTTATCTGAGACTACTTATCCAACTGGCCATGATATCCCTAATGATGGAACTTTGTGAATATTTATGCTTGATCAATTGAATTGTACAACTTATGCTTGCATTAGCTTGCTCATTTAGAAAGGAGTAATCAACTAGAACCTGAGCTAAAATATTGAAAGTAAGGACATACTCTTCGTTGCTCTTCGGCAAAAGAACCCCACTAGCTAAAAAGCCTTTCATGTCTAGAGTTGGTGATGTAGTGGTCACCGACGGGTAAGTCTTGCTGAGTATTAGTATACTCAGCCTTGCTGTAATTTGTTGTTTCCAGGTAATGCTTTTAGTGATGTGTGGCCTGGAGAGATCCCGTCTGGCTGGGAGCTGGAGTGGGTGGAAGACGATGAATGAAGGCATCATGGCAGGCCTCCTGTGATGTTTCACGCGCCGTTTAGTTAAATTCTGCTGCTTTCAAAACTCTGAACTTTGTTATCATGTCAAGTACCTTGGTTTGTAATAATTAAACCCCTTCGGGGCAGATTTGGATTTAATCAGGTGTTGTACTCTGGACTCGCCTTCGCGTGAGTTTTAATGCGTATTTGTCGATCCTTTGCTGCTATGTAAGTGATTTCACCGGGCGTTAACCCGGCAATTAACGACAGGATGATACTTTATTATCGCTTAATGACCAAAGCGGATTGGTTTAGGCGATAGTACGGTATTTTCCTGGGCGGGTTGTCACAGCTGGTACCAGAGCGATATTATATGCACCAGAGTTTAATTAACAATCTTAATCACTGGTTTTTGAATAAAATTTGCCAAGATTGTTTGGATTTGCAAAATACGTTGGTCCGTTAAGGATGGATATAGACCGAGAGGCCCTAGAGGGAATTTTGGGTTCTTTTAGGTGGCTTACGATCTATGGTTTATTTTGCTAACTCCCAGAACATTTTAGTTCTGTCAGAACTTACTTTCTGTACAACCATACTAGTTCATCACGTTTTGCCATACGTGGTGGTGCCACAGGAAAGTCCTGTGAGGGATGGATGGGACCTATTCTAATGGGGACCCACGTCGCGTCAGTGTCTCATCACGTTTTGCCATACGTGGTGGTACCGCATGGAAGTCATGTGAGGGATGGATGAGATCTATTCCAGAGGGAACCCACCGTCGCGTCTGTGTCTCACCACGTTTTGCCATACGTGGACGTTCCGCATTGTGAATATGCGAGGCAAGGATGCACTCCATTCCAAAGGAGGGTATCTGAGGTTGGACGCTGTCCATGCAGCGGCTTGACGCATGGATACCGTTTCTATAGTGAACGGTAATGTATGTGGACGCTTCTGTGACGTGCTGGCACAGAAGGTTCTTTTCTGCAGGTACACTAACAACGATCCGTTAGTCGCTAAGTGAGTATCGAATAGCTCTCGGCTAGTTATTATAGGGAGAGACGAATAAAATCCTTGCCACCGGCAGTAACTTCGATTTTTGGCTGGATTGCCGTGTGAGGACGAATAGAACGTCTTGCATGCATATTAAAAATCGAAACAACTTCAAAATGGACCCAAAACTTAAATTGTGTGCTCTCTAAGGAAAAATTTTGCTAGTGTGCGGTTTTTGTGTTCTAGCTTTGCCACTCGTGTGTAGGATGTTGTTGCTGTCCAAAATCTGTATGTCTTCTAGATTAAATTTTTGCACCATGTTCTAGGAATAATTGGTCCAGATGATCTATACCAAAGTTGCTCCATATCTAATCTAGTTTTTACTCGCAAAAATTCATGGTCATAGCTTCTGTAGATCCCGAGTTGTACCCTTTTTAGTGAACCTAGGTCATGCTGTTTTTCTGAGGACAGTACTCTGAACATTGCATCTTTCGACCTTGTTCCTAATTGATCTAGCTCAACCTTTGAATACCAAAAGTGTGCATAAAAACCTTAATGAGTTGCTGGTAAAAATTGAGAATTTTTGGGGTTCTGGTTTTTGAGTTATGAATTTTATTCACAGCTGCCAGAATTTTGCACCATTCGACATGTTGTCCTCTTTTGAGTTCTAACATGCGTTACATTTTTGTACAGATGGCTGCCCCCGTGTTTCTCGAGTATGGCGCTGATGGTTCAGTCCGTACCGATGGACTGCACTGGGAGGGTTTTCACGTCTTGCGTGGGAGGCACTCAGCGCTGCCGGCTACACCATTCCGCCCGTCTACGAGGCGCTCGAGTTCGAGCACCTGGGCGTGCCTCGTTGCAGGGTGACAGTCACTGTGCCACCTCACCCGGACCACCCTGACTGGTTCGACTTGTGCTCCGTGTATTGGGGTTTCCGTGGGCAGGAGTCCTTCGAGTTGGCTGCCCTCTGGGTATTGACGGATTTCTGCGACCGCAACCCGACGGTGGTAGCACTGTCACCGTTCGGACTGTTTCCGACGGAGAACCCGCACGACCCAGCATGGAGGGACCGGGTGGACCACCTGCAGGAGTTACTGCTGCTCGCGATCCCACTGGACGTCACACAGACGCTGACGCGTTGTCTAGACGCCCTGTTCAGACTTCAAGGACTGCGTAACACCACCCAGTTGATGATCAGCCAGCGTCTGGAGTCGGCTCGGCTGGCCTGGCACAGTCTCTCAGCGGCTTACCAACAGCAGAGCTTCACTCTCTTCCAGACTCAGCAGGAGAACGACCGGCTGCGTACCAGGAGGTTCCAGTTGGAGTTAGAGAGAGGCGACCGCTTACATAGGATCCTAGACCTGGAGGCGGAGGTCACTACCGTTCAGGAGGACGTGGACGCTGGAGACATCGAGAGGTTGACACTACTGCAGAACATCGCCGAGATGTAGCAGCAGGTGGAGGAGGCTGAGGTACAGGTAGCAGCTCTACAGGCCATCGTGGCTCTGCAGCCACCACCTCCGGTGGAGGCACCTCCGGAGGAGCAGCAGGGTCAGTCTGGTCTTGACCAGGCGAGTCAGGTTGGACCACCACCACCGACCCCACCAGCTTCACCTGCCGCCAGTGACGCTTCGGTCGACAACTAGGTTGCCGTCGTGTTGTAGTAGGATGAATCATACTCCTGTGTGTAGCCTCTTGGTTGGTTTTTGTGGTAGGCTAACATAGGAGTATTCTTTTGTGCAGCGTGACTGTAGTGTAACCCAGGTTGTATTTTGGTGATCCCAAAACTTGACACCTATGTAATGCTTAGTGAACACCATTCCTGCAGTGTTTGTTGTAAGGAAAATGTTAAGCTATTTGTGGTCAGATTCGTGTACTGTGTTGAATACCAAACTTGTTCGGAATTTTATGACGATCGCGCTCGCAAAAATTCAGCACTTGCGCATTTTTCTACTAAGAGTTATGCAAGTTTTGATCCAGTTCTGGCTGCTGTCCAAACAGCTAGACAGAACATGGGAGATGTAATTTTTCGAGCTGTTGAACGTCGAAATCTTTTCATGCGTTGAATACCAAAGTTGTGCGAAATATTGTGATGACCGCGCTCGCCAAAATTCAGCATTTTTGCATGAGGGTATTGAGAGTTACGGAAATTTCGGTGAGTGTCAGCCTGCTGCCAGGACAGCTAGGCAGATTTCGCAATTCGAATTCTTCGGGCATGCGAACTTCGAAATTCGCTGCGGAGTTGAATACCAACTTTGGAGCGTATGAAATCCTACATCTACTGACCAAGATTGGAAAATATTTCAGTGACTAAGCTGTTGAATATGAAACTTTCTTATGACTGTGTTGCTGCAAATTTCGAGAAACTTGCACGAATGAGCTTTTGTCATGCATGTTTTACACTTGTCATTTCTTTCTAAGCAAGATTATGGCTATGTGTCTAATAAAGGCTCGCATTTCAGATGGTGGGACCCATATGCACCTCTCCCAACAGTTTTGGAGCGTTCGGTAGTGGTGAACTGCCACCGCCACCGCCCATGACGCCGTCGGAAGCATTCATGGCCACTCAGACCGAAGTGCTGCGTCAGATCTTGCAGACGCAGCAACAGATCGCCCAGCAGCTGAACCAAAGGCCGCCACATGGGGCGAATCATGAGGGGCCGAATCAGGTCACCACCTACGCTCAGTTCATCGGGATGAAGCCCCCGACCTTCTCTAAGGCGGAAGACCCCCTTGAAGCTGAGGCGTGGATCAAGGCCATTGAGGCCAAGTTCTCTGCTTTTGTGCTGCCATGCCCAGAGGAAAACAAGGCCAACTTCGCAGCCTTGCAACTGCGAGGTGAAGCCTTGATGTGGTGGGAACATTTCAAGACCATGCAGCAGGCCGAGCATGCTGTCACTTGGAATGAATTCAAGCAAGCTTTCAAAAGCCACCACATTCCTAAGGGATTAATGGATAGGAAGATGAGGGAGTTGCTGGCCCTCAGGCAGGGATCTGACACTGTGTATCACTATGCACAGAAATTCAATAGCCTTTGCCAGTATGGTGGGCATCATGTGGATACCGATGCAAAGAAGATGGAAAGGTTTCGTGATGGCCTGGATGGTGAGTTGTACGAACGGCTGAACTTAATCGAGCCCAACAACTTCCATGAGCTGGTAAACAAGGCTATATCCCAAGAGGATGCTATGAAGAAGGCCCAGAGAGACAAGAAGAGGCAGGCTGGTTTTGCTTTGTGAAGAAGAATGTTCCTAACTCGTCCCAGCAATCTTCAACTGGACGCTGGACGATGAAGCCATCACAGAGCAAACCTTTCGGGAACTTTCAGTTCCGCAACACCCAGCAGCAAGCTTACAAGCCCAACGCACCCCCACGCAACACCGGTGAATGCCGTTGTTACAATTGTGGACAGCCTGGGCATTATATAAGTGATTGCCCAAAGCCCAAGCAGAACAAGCCCAATCAGCAGAATCAAGGTTCAGGGACCAAGCCGGTCAATCCGGCCAAGAAGCCGATGGTGCAAGTCCGTCAAGGTAAACTGAACTTCACCACCATGAGTGACATTCCAGAAGGAGCTTCAGTGCTTACGGGTACTTTCTCTATCAATGACACTCCTGTTAAGATATTGTTCGATTCTGGAGCTACCCATAGCTTTATTAGTGGAAGTTTGGTAGAAAAATTGGGTTTAAGTGGTTCACATGTTAAGGATGCTTTTACCATTGTCACTCCGGGTGGAAAAATCTCTTCGCACACCGTAGCTTTCGGAGTGCCTTTGAAATTGGGGAGTAAGACTGTTCAATCCAACCTCATTGTCATAGGCTTGGAGGGTATGGATGTTATCTTGGGTATGGATTGGATGACCCGACATAAGGTGGTTCTAGATATCTCGGGTAGAGTTGTAGCGATCAATTCACCTACCATCGGGCACACCACCCTGTACCTACCTTTTAAGGACGGTGCAGACCCTTGTGCCTATGTGACCATTATCTCTCACCTTGAAGAAATTCCAGTAGTTTGTGAATATCCTGATGTCTTTCCCGATGAATTGCCTGGCATGCCACCAGACCGGGATGTCGAGTTTGTGATTGAACTCCAACCGGGCACTGCGCCCATTTCTAAATGACCTTACCGTATGCCTCCCAAAGTGCTAGCTGAACTGAAAAATCAACACCAGGAATTGTTAGATAAGGGCTACATTCACCCAAGTTCTTCTCCTTGGGGTTGCCCCGCACTCTTTGTCAAGAAGAAAGATGGTAGTTTGAGGTTATGTGTTGACTACAGACCTCTCAATGCGGTGACCATCAAAAACAAATATCCCCTTCCCCGCATTGATGTTCTTTTTGATCAGTTGGCTGGAGCCAAGGTTTTCTCCAAGATCGATCTTCGGTCTGGTTATCACCAAATCAAAATTCGACCTTGTGACATTCCTAAAACTACTTTCTCCACCCGATATGGTCTATACGAGTATCTGGTGATGTCCTTTGGTCTCACCAATGCCCCAGCCTACTTCATGTATCTCATGAACTCCGTATTCATGACGGAGCTTGACAAATTCGTAGTGGTCTTTATTGATGATATTTTGATCTATTCCAAAAATGAGAATGAACATGCCGAACATCTTCGAATTATTCTACAGCGTTTGAGAGATCACAAACTCTATGCTAAATTCTCCAAATGCGAATTCTGGTTGGATAGTGTGAAATTCTTGGGGCACACTATTTCCAAAGATGGCATATCCGTAGAACCTAGCGAAGTACAAGAGGTGATGGATTGGAAACCACCCAAGTCCGTACACCAAATTCGCAGTTTTCTGGGTCTGGCGGGTTATTACCGTCGATTCATTCCGGACTTCTCCAGGATCGCCAAACCTATGACTGAACTGCTCAAGAAAGGGGTGAAATTTGTGTGGAGTGAAGCATGTGAGAAAGCTTTCCACACGTTGAGACAACACTTAACTTCAGCCCCAGTGCTAGTACAACCGGATAATTCCCAACCTTTTGAAGTTTTCTGTGATGCGTCAGGCACTGGTCTCGGTTGCGTTCTTATGCAAGAGGGCCGAGTCATTGCCTATGCCTGACGGGCGCTTCGACCCCATGAGATAAATTATCCCACTCATGATTTAGAGCTAGCAGCGGTTGTTCATGCTCTCAAGATATGGAGACATTATCTGATGGGCAATCGTTGCGACATCTTCACCGATCACAAGAGTCTCAAATATATCTTCACTCAATCAGACCTAAATATGAGACAAAGGAGATGGCTTGAGTTGATTAAAGATTATGATCTAGAAGTGCACTATCACCCCGGAAAAGCCAATGTTGTTGCGGATACTCTTAGCCGCAAAGTTCACTGCAACCATCTAGAAGTGGAGCCGTATAGTGACACCTTATGTGAAGACATGAGGAAGCTTCATTTGGAAGTGGTAGAACAAGGGAACCTATATGCCATAGCTGCAGAATCTAATCTTTATGGTAGAATTGTCACTGCTTAACGCAATGATGAGGGCATACAGCTAATAAAACAGAAATTAGTGGAAGGAGACCCCAAGTATACTTGTTTCCAGAGGGATTCAAATGATGTGATATGGTTTGGGAAACGTCTTGTGATTCCTGCTGACCAAGAAATTAAGAAAGAAATCTTTCATGAGGCTCATCTTTCCAAATTCTCTATTCACCCTGGAAGCACCAAAATGTATCAAGATCTGAAGGAAAATTTTTGGTGCTCAAATATGAAGGTAGACATAGCAAAGTATGTGTCCGAGTGTGATACTTGTCATAGAATGAAAGCAAGCCACTTGAAATCGGCAGGTGTACTCCAACCCTTGTCGATACCTATGTGGAAGTGGGATGACATAAGTATGGACTTTATTGTGGGTTTACCCCTGACTACCAGAAAGAAGGACTCTATTTGGGTTATCGTGGACAGACTCACCAAAACTGCTCACTTCATCGCAGTTCACACCACTTATTCAGTGCAGAACTATGCAGAGATTTATATGGACCAAATAGTCCGCTTGCATGGAATTCCAAAGACCATAATTTCTGATCGAGGAACTCAATTTGTAGCTCGTTTCCGGGAGCAATTGCATGAATGTTTAGGAACCAAGTTGATCCGCAGACCGATGGTCAGACGGAAAGGGTAAATCAAATTGTGGAAGACATGCTACGGGCAAGCATCATGCATTTTGATAAGAGTTGGGACAAGTGTTTGTCCTTGGCAGAGTTTTCATATAACAATAGTTACCAGGCTAGTTTGAAGATGGCACCGTTTGACGCTCTTTATGGACGGAGATGCCATACCCCTTTGAACTGGTCAGAAGCCGGAGAAAGGACACTCTTTGGTCCGGACTTAGTCAAAGACGCCGAAGAGAAGGTACAAGTGATAAGGGAGAATTTGAAGTTAGCCCAGATGAGGAAAAAGAGCTATCACGATAGGGGGACAGCACCCCGACAATATGAAGTTGGTAATTATGTCTACCTAAAGGTTTCACCAACCAAAGGTGTGCAAAGGTTTGGTGTTAAAGGAAAGTTGGCTCCGCGCTATATTGGACCTTATGAAATCATTGAGGTATGTGGGCCAGTGGCTTATCGCATCCGACTTCCGGAGCGGTTCTCCGCAGTCCACAATGTGTTTCGTGTGACTCAATTGAAGAAAGGCGTGCCTGTGCCTGAGACCGAGGTAATCACGGAAGCAAATGCTTGGATTGAGCCGGATTTCTCGCTCATCGAGCATCCTATGAGGGTGTTAGACCGAAAGGAGAGGAAGACCCGAAGACATACCGTAAGGATGTACAAGATACAATGGAGTCATCATACGGAGGAAGAAGCGACTTGGGAAACGGAAGATTTTCTCAACACCAAGTACCCGGGTTTTCTACAATCTCGAAACCGTAAGTTTCTTTTTGTCCTATCTTGTTCTTTACAATCGAATCTCGGGACGAGATTCCGCTTAAGGGGGGTAGGCTGTGACGCCCCAGGTTTTTAATTAACCCTAATCACTGGTCAAACCTGTTGACTGTGGTCAAATCATGGTCAACCTGGGTCATCACCTCGAAAACCTAGTCAACAATCACCCATTAGCACCTTAAGCAAGGCAACATCATCTACCATGGTCAAAACCCTAGCTTAAGTGGTCAAACCCCTAATGTCTATCTCCTTGTCCTAGAACTTTGGCCACGTTCTCCAAATTTTGTCTAAACACTAAAAAATCTGCCAATATAAAAGTTGTGCAGAATTTCCAGGAACACATTTCATCTTCAGGATGTCATTTCAAATTTTGAGTGGAAAGGTTTCAAATTTGCCAGTCAAACCCAGATTTACTATTCACCCGAGTCATGAAATTCTTCAAGTTGGCATTTGAATTTCTCCCTCGTTTTAGATCCAAATCCAATTCGGCCTGTGCCACAGTACAGAAGGATGACTCACCTACAAATGTCCTATCTATGGATTTTAAAGTTTACATTCAAAATTTTGAGCAATGCACAGTCAAACATGGTCACATGGATCGGACCGGGCCGAGAGCGCGCCCGGCGCGACATCACGCGCGCGCGCGGCGTCCACGCGTCGCCGCCGCTGTGCGCCGCCGTACTACGGCTGCCCATGAATGTCCGTGCGTGACCTGGGCTTGCGTCGGCTCGCGCGCGCGCCCCAAGATGCGGCCTCGGCCGGAGGAGCCGCGCGCCACGCGGTGTGTACGCGCGCCCGTGGCGACGTCCTTTCCCCTGCGCGCACGCACGCTGATGACCGCCGCCGTACCACGCATTAAAGCGCCGGGAGGCCTTAGCCGCTAAGCATCCCCCTCTCCATGCGTGCCCGGCTATAAATAGCCGTCCCCGCTTCCTCCCGCACGCGAACGCCGTCCGCCCGCCCAACATTGCCGCCACCGCCGCGAGCTCAAGCTTCTGTTAGCTCCCGTCGCCGGCCAACCTTTCCAACCGCTTCACTAGAGCCCCTTGTAGCTCCCACGGCTGCGCGTTGGCCCCCATTACCTCGAGCCTCACCGGATTTTGGTGAACCGCGGGCGTGCCGCCGCAACCTCACCGCCGCCGCTCGCCGGAGTCGTCCCCGACCGCGCCACCACCACCAATCGGCTCGGGGTGAGCTCAATCGCACGCCCCCTCCATTTGTTGATCACCTCCGGCCCCACATCACCGGCGGCGATCTCACCCCCGCCGCCGAGGGCATGGATGTGAACATCTAGGGGCATATGTGTGAACCAGGGACGCGTTTGTAATGATCTTTAACTTAGTTTCTTTGCAACTTAGTCCAGCACCTTAGAAAAAGCATAGAAATTCATAGAAACATCAGAAAAATGCAAGCCCAAATTTGTTGGTCTCAGTGAGAGTAGATCTACAACTTCTACAAGGCATGACCATACTTTTGACTTATATATTTTGAATGAAAATTCAAACTCAGTTTGGCATAAATTTGCTGTAGTTCAAAATCTAGCGAAGATATGGAGCTGCATTTTGGATATGTTGCTAGACATGTCATGTATAGACTCTGGACCAAAAATTGCATAAAGTTATTGAGCATATAGTTTTATATTATTTACTTTCCATTTATGCTATTTCTGCCTCATTGATTTTTGTAGAAAAATGTAAATAGATTTCTGTGCTCACCTTGTGGCTATGCTCATGTTATGACTAGATTCAGCTTTCCTGCATTTACCATGATTTTATCTCTGCCAGAAGTATTTGTTCTTGTTATATGCTTAGATTTAAGTTTAAATGCCTAGTTCAAATTTCAAATAGGCTCTTGTTGTGCTTGTTGGTTTCCTAAGCTTGTTTTAGGTCAGAGATGTTGTAGGGATGAGTTTGGTGGTAGTAATGCTTTATTTATTTATTTATGCATTTCTCATATTTCTATTAGCTAGGAAATGTCATTTTTGATGTATATATGTTTTATGGCTCATGTAAATGTGTATCTTGGACCAGTAGTTTGTTTGGGTCATTAGGACCAGCAAAGCACCCTTCCCCTGTTTTATAAATTGTTTTGGTAATTAAAAGATTGGAATCTATATAAGCTCCCTAATAGGTTTATTTAGGAAAAATCATCCTTGCCCCCTTAATGACCTTGTTAACATGTTGTTACCTTAATTAAAGGTTATGGATCCACCTTTGCTGTTTTGTGTGATTAAATAATTTTATTTGCTTAAATGTGTACACCGTCACTATTAAAAGATTAAGTAATAAACCTTCACATGAAATGACCTTAATGAAGGGAAACACTAATTAATTGTTTGTCAAGATGAATATGGCCAACAAGAGTTGGATGTGATGGTTAAGCTCTCACTCCACTCAATAACTCTGCATTACATTCCGTGTAGAGCTTCCTGACGGTAACTACGCGCTCGTGCCGGAAGCCGAGGAAGGAGGAACGGACGCAGAGCTGTAGTACGTGGAAGTGAACGAGGACACCGAGGACCCTCAGGCTAACTTTGCTGACGAAGGCAAGCCCCGGTGCATTAACCTAAGTATTTTTGGAAATTTATGCAACTATCTATGGATGTTTGTGCATTTATGTTCAGGAGTTGAAATGAAACCCTAGATGCATGATCCCTAGGTACCTATGTCTTGACTAGTATGATAGGTCGAGTGATGTTCGTCACTCGCGAGAATAGGTTCTTATGTTGGAATCATAAGATCTTTATAAATGGATTGCTCTTGTGGTAAGAGCACGGGATGTGGGCTCCGGTCCAATGGCTTTCGTGGGTTAAGTGTTTGAAAGTACAAAGCACTTGTCGGGAATGGGACCGGTAAGCCTAGTACCTTAATGATGCGGTGAGGGATCTTACTATTACTCATCTTGGGATGCGTCTCACGGCTAGCTACCGGTGGTACATGGTGATTCTGGGTGCCTTGCGGGGTATGCCAGATAGCCTGTACCAAAGACTGTAAGATTCGATCCTGAGCCGAAGAGTTTTGGGAACCGCCTGGTGGTTGTCCATGTGAGGGCACCCTACCGTGTGTTTAGGTCTACCTTGCAAGGTTTAAATCAACTGGTTGTCGGCCTCTCACCGTTTTCTGAGACTACTTATCCAACTGGCCATGATATCCCTAATGATGGAACTTTGTGAATATTTATGCTTGATCAATTGAATTGTACAACTTATGCTTGCATTAGCTTGCTCATTTAGAAAGGAGTAATCAACTAGAACCTGAGCTAAAATATTGAAAGTAAGGACATACTCTTTGTTGCTTTTCGGCAAAAGAACCCCACTAGCTAAAAAGCCTTTCATGTCTAGAGTTGGTGATGTAGTGGTCACCGACGGGTAAGTCTTGTTGAGTATTAGTATACTCAGCCTTGCTGTAATTTGTTGTTTCCAGGTAATGCTTTTAGTGATGTGTGGCCTGGAGAGATCCCGCCTGGCTGGGAGCTGGAGTGGGTGGAAGATGATGAATGAAGGCATCATGGTAGGCCTCCTGTGATGTTTCACACTCCGTTTAGTTAAATTCCGCTGTTTTCAAAACTCTGAACTTTGTTATGATGTCAAGTACCTTGGTTTGTAATAATTAAACCCCTTCGGGGCAGATTTGGATTTAATCAGGTGTTGTACTTTGGACTCGCCTTCGCGTGAGTTTTAATGCGTATTTGTCGATCCTTTCCTGCTATGTAAGTGATTTCACTGGGCGTTAACCCGGCAACTAACGACAGGATAATACTTTATTATCGCTTAATGACCAAAGTGGATTGGTTTAGGCGATAGTACGGTATTTTCCTGGGCGGGTTGTCACAGCTGGTACCAGAGCGATATTATATGCACTAGAGTTTAATTAACAATCTTAATCACTGGTTTTTGAATAAAATTTGCCAAGATTGTTTGGATTTGCAAAATACGTTGGTCCGTTAAGGATGGATATAGACCGAGAGGCCCTAGAGGGAATTTTGGGTTCTTTTAGGTGGCTTACGATCTTTGGTTTATTTTGCTAACTCGCAGCACATTTTAATTCTGTCAGAACTTACTTTCTGTACAACCATACTAGTTCATCACGTTTTGCCATACGTGGTGGTGCCACAGGAAAGTCCTGTGAGGGATGGATGGGACCTATTCTAATGGGGACCCACGTCGCGTCAGGAGCTCGGCCAAGGTCTACTCCGAGCTGATGGCTAAGAAGACCCATATCCAATCTGTGCCACGCACGTCCAACGTCCAGTGCCAGCTCTTGGTCCCTACCAAGACCCGCTCGATGAGCTCTGCCCTTACCACAAGCGGGCGAAGCACACCTTCCGCGAGTGTCACATGCTGAAGGACACAGTCAAGTTGATCGAGGAAGACTGACTCTGACACAATGCAAGAACCTCACGGTTACTGGACTGTGGGGTATTCCAGGAACTGCGTGTCCGCCTCTCGCCCAACACCTATGGCGGGGTAGGCAAACCATCTCGAGATTGCGAAGCTTTCATGGTCTCCACCGACGATCCACCATGAGATGGCGAGACGAACTCCCAAGAGGAAGAACGCATTTGTCACAATGCCGAGCGTGCTCAACGGTGCATCACTGAGGCAGCTGCTCTTACCTAGCAGCCTCCCAATGGCGCCGGCGGTGCCAACGACACTGGTGGTGCTAATGGTGCTGGCGGTGCAGCTGGCGCATCGCCACCAGCACCACCACCACCAAAGGGTGCGCCCACAGCTGGAAACGAAGGACAACGCCCCAGATGACAACCCTTGAGTGCTCGCGACCTCATGTTCGAGTACGAAGAGGCCGGTCATCAGGTCTTCAACAGCCCTCAGGCCAACCTGGGTGTTTCCATGGCCGACCTAGCCAGCGAAGGTGACACCCCATCAATCTGACGAGCTCTAGCACATCTTCGAGTCACCAACACCCAGGTGGAGGAACGTAGCAGGGCATCTGCCTCCAGATCTGCCTCATCCTCCCACTCATAGAACCGATCCAATCGGCCTCGTGGAAGTAGTCAGCCTCCTCTGCAGCCTGTCATAGAGGAGGTCGAGCAGAGCAATGTCAGTGCTCGACCTAACCCTGGAGGCAACGTTGGCGCAGATCGCAATAGGTGCGACCTACGTGATGATCTCGACCAAGCTCATCGCGGTCAGGATGTTCGCCTCGACCTCGACAAACATCATCGGGAGCACGAGGAGGCCGAGCTGCGTAGGTGTGTGCAGTACTGTTGATGGTTGAAACACATGTCGAGTTTCGATCCGCAAGCGTACGGACCACCTATAGCCTTTTTCACCACGGGGTGACCCCCAAGGTTCTTGTCAATCCGCGGAGCAAGGGGATTGCTAGCGTTTAACCAAGTACTAATCTAGTTAATTGGAAAACCTTTAAAAAGAGATTAATCTAATGTAAAGACAATCTAACCTATGTTAATCTAAGACTAAACTAGATGGCAAGGGTTGATACAAGAGAGAGATTAAGATAGATAAGAGTTCTCTCCCTAGGGTCTAGGATCTCATGAATATGCATCTACTACATGAAAGGGGTGTTGCCTTCACTAGCTTCATGGCGGTTATGCGGTCGCTAAGCCTTTTCCCTAAATCGTACTATCACTACGCAAGGTAATCAATCACTTTCATGTATAACCGCATCTATATCTAAGCATCCATATGGTTAAGCTAATCACCACGATTACCACAAACCCTACTAAGACCACATGTTGCACAAACATATGTAAACAAAGCATTTGCAAAGACATAGACCATGAAGCATAGATATGCGTAGGATTCATGTAGAAATTACATATCAAGGCCCATCTAACCCTAGGGATGAACGAAGACATTACCCCATCATCTTACAAGGATTGAAGCACATAGGGGTGGTGGAGCCTCCGGAGAACGTCGTCGATGAAGATGGTGGCGATGAAGCTCAGGAACACCCCTAGGACAATGGCTTGGAGTCCTCCTCTTGCTTCCTTCCCTCCGCCGGCGTTGATCCTTGCGATGGGGTCGATGAAGATGGTGGTGATGCAGCGGCCGTCGGAGGCAGGATCTAGTAATAGACTGAGGAGGGGCAAGGTCAAAGGGGAGGCCGAACCAGCACGAAAAAGTGCTGGGCCGATCCGACCAGGCAGGTCGGTCCATGCTATTTTCAGCCCGGTTCGGGCCCGTCTTCCTCCCCACGGCTCATCTTGACATTTTGGATTATGCCCTTTCATTTGTGTCATTATGGCATCGTCATCCCCGCGATCAAGATAGGGGGTCTTCTCGCATGAACTCCGATCTTTACGTTTTAGTCCTCGAGGATGATCCGTCGTAGCACCTTGGTACGTGCCACCTTTGGAAGTGATTTCACCTTGCACTTGAACATGAACGGAACTCCTCATTTACTCCTTTGAACTCATTGTGACTTCGTCCCCTTTGTCCATGTTTTACTGCAAAAACACAACACTTCCAAATGCACATACAAAGTTGAACTTGTTATATCATTAGTGTGCCTAGTGGCGGGTTAGTTGCATAATCAAGCTCAAACCAAAGTGTAACGAATACGTTTGGAGTACCAAAATTCACCGTCAACAAGTACGATCAAGAGTACAATCCTCCGGGCGCTGTACACCACATCATGGAGCGCAAGGAGCACGACCACCACGAGGACGAGCTCTGGCGGTGCGTGAACTACGAGCAGCAGCATGGCGTACCCCCCAACACCTACGTCCCTCCTAGGGGCCTGTTTGCTGCCAATGACAATGACTTCGAAGACCTAGATGGCATCAACTTCCCCGCGCTATCAAAGTGACTTAGAAAGATCCGGTACCCGGACAACTTCAAGCCAGCCATCACCAAGTATGATGGGCGTTCCGACCCCAACATATGGCTACGAACCAACGCCATCGCTGTCCGGGTAGCTGGCGGCTCCTATGACCACATGGCCGCCTGCGTCCCCTTGGTGATGGGTGAAGGTCCCCTGCTCTGGCTGGACAACCTCCCTCACTACAAGAAAATCATTGATTAGTGACGCAACCACATTTTGGCGTCATTGATTTATGACGTTCCTGGCTGATCTCGTCATAATATTTCACTTCCGAGCAAATTTAGTGACATAAAAAACTTTCGTCATAACGGTTGGTACTGTAGCCGAGCGTTCCCTGTTCCATGCTTGTTTTGTGACGCCATAAGCTCCGCAACAGCGTCATAAACCAACTTTGGTCCCACATGTAAGCATTATTTTAAAAATAGTGTTCCAAGTCGTCATAAAATTCAATTGGGTCCCACATGTAAGCATTTTTTTGAAAATAGAGTGTTCCAACTTGTCATAAAATTTTTCAGGGTCCCACATGTAAGCATTTTCGCTAGGTCAGCGGCGTCATAAACCAACTTTGGTCCCACATGTAAGCATTATTTTAAAAATAGAGTGTTTGTTGGCACTTCTTACGTCGTTACTAGATTTGCAACGGCGCCAGAAAGCCTGTTGGTATACTACACGATCACAGATAGATCCGCAAGCGCACGGATACCGTTGTAGCTTTCACCCGGGAGTATTCCAAGGTATCGATTTCCACGGCTAACGAGAAGTGTTGTGAATCTGAACTAATTCGTCCGGGGGATATGGTGACGAAGGATAGAAAGGCAAGGGTAGATTTCGGGTAGAGAGGGGATAGCTGATGAAGTTTGGGACTTGTGAGAGTCACGGATAGAATCAAGGCAAAACTTGTCGCTCGTCGGGGCCAGAGGGAAAAGAGCCACGGAAAGGGATGAGAAAGGGGGCTCTGATGTCGTAACTCCTACCTGCCGGAACTGACGTGGTGGACTACAAAGCCCGTTAAGAGGTGTCACCTCCCTAGGGTACCACAACTATTCCGTTGAACCGGGAAGCATTCCAAGGTATTGGGAAGCCTAGACACCACATCTACACTAACCAAGCACTACTTTACTCGGATCCAAAGCAAAGCAATCACAACAAGTAGAAACTACTAAATGCAATCGAAGAACCTAAGAGCGAACGATGAAATGACTTGAGACTTAGTTACTCACGAATCCGAACTTACAAAGTATCCCGGGTGTGGACGACCGAAGTTGTACCGCACCCGCCGAGGTACGAGAAGAAGACCGACACTCCGGCTTCTACTCCAACACTCAACTCTCTCTCCCTACTCTCTGAATACTAACTTGTGTAGGGCTCCGCCACTTGCTTCTAATCACTTGTACATCCTTCTACGAGGTGCCAGGCTCTATATATAGCCCCAATGGGTCGGTGGCTGCAGGAGGGGGTACTTGTAGGCGAGAGGGAGCTGCAGTGCCGAGGAAGGAGGTGCGGCCGTATCTCCAGGTGCGGCGGGCCCTGTGATTTCCACCGCCTTCGATCGTGCGTCTGTGATTTGGTCCCTGAGGCGGTTAGAAGGCGGTTGTGGGTCGGTTTGCTGAGTAAAGGAGGTGCAGCCGGTCCTCTTGGTGCGGCCGGCCCTGGGCCCTCTTGTCATCCACTTCGGATCGTGCTTAAGTGGGTAGATGAAGTCTTGGATGCTGCCTCACGTTGGTTGTTCACTGGCTTGTGGGTCCATGGGTCCAAGTGAGGCTAATCTCAACCTCTGGATCAAACCGACCTTGTTCCTTCGATCAGGATCATTCCTAACTGTGTTCCCTTGAGTGACCGAGGCTTGGTGGCACGTTTGGGCGAGTCAGGCAGGTGCGGCCGGTCCTAGTGGTGTGGCCGACCCTGGAGGTTCGGCCGGCCCTAGTGGTGCGGCCGGCCCTGCCTCCTGGCCCCTGTGCAGCTCACCTGTGGTGTGTTCGCTTGATCCACACGATCGTGATGGTTTTGGTCTTTTGGGAGCTGATGCACAGGACTTCACTCGGTGTGAGCCTAAATAATGGTGCAAGGTAGGGCCGGCCATACCACTAGGTGCGGCCGTGCCTACCTTATGTGGCTTGGTGCTCCAGAATTGCTCCCTAATCTTGAACCTGCAGATAAAACCTCAACACAACTCGTGGAACCTCATTAGCACCTAAAACATGCATGAAATTGGTGTCTGGCCCATGGACTTGGTCCCCTTGGATATTATGCTAGGTGTAGAGGCATTTGGCAAAGTTTGGTGTTGATCAGAGGAGGTTGATAGGGCAGGCCGAACCTACCGCCCCGACATGACTCGTGTCACAATCTTCCATGAGGCATAATTTCTGCATCTGGACTCCGAATTGGGTGAACCAAAACTCCATTTCGATCATCTCGACGAGAACTTCGCAATGGTGCTATCAAACTAAGAATTTGACATTGTTTGTCATGATGCTTTATTTGTGCTATGATGTCTCATTATGACCTGCATCCAAATATTCACCAAAGCTCGTGGAATCCGTTAGTTTATTATCCCACAGCTATGATGCAAGCTTTGATGGAGTGAAATTTGTTCAAAGTTGAGGGTCGAAAATAGGGACTTAACGACTGTCAACACACCCCCACACTTGGCCCTTTGCTCGTCCTCGAGTAAAGGTTAAGGACCAAGGTGAAAACAAAAATTCCTATGGTATGAAGCGAGCATAAGAGATATTCCGAATCATACCTTGCACTTGTGAACTTTGAAGTGTCTATCATGCCATCTTGGGTAGTTGAGGAATGGAACAATCTTGAATCAAATCACTTCTACTCCTCATGTCAAGTAGCTTGGGATTTTTTTTTCAATAAGTTTTCAAAATAAACCTTACTTGTCACCTCATTTGATTCTCTCAAATTGCTCAATGTGTATAGTCCTCACCAAGGCATTAGATTGCCTTTCTTCAACCTACTTCTAATGATGGCTATATATGGAGCTCAAGGTAGGGTATAAAGATGAGGCATACTTGCATCACATGTATTGCAAAGTCAAAAACCGGATCCAAGGAGAAAATCAAATCATACAATCAGATCAAGATGTGCATGTGTAGGGATATGATGGATATGGTAAGGTGGATACTAGGCCCAGAATGGGTGCTAGATATTACCATATGTATAATGAACATTGTGATGATGGGTGCTAGTTATTACCATCTGATTTGTTGTAACTCCATTTTGCATGATCCTCTCTCTCTATTTTGACTCTTTTGTGGACATGGCTATCTTTTCTTTTCTTTTTTTTCTTCTTTTTTTTCTTGGACCTTCATGTGTCCAACTTTTTTTTCTTGGACCTTCATGTGTTCATTTTTTTTCTATAGCCATGTCTCTTTTGTAATATTAACTTGGAGAGAGAGAGATCAACACATAGTGTGGAGCTTTATTTTGTGGAATAGATAGATGGTACAATGCTAGATCTCAACTGAGCATAGCAAGGAGGATGTTGGCGTGTACGTGTATCTTGATCATGAAAGCATGAAAAGAATTCTCACAAGGGTCACAACAATTTGACAAAGCTCAATGCAATGACAAGTTGCATATGTGTATGAGGTTTTCAAGATGTCTCATCATATGGCTCTGGTAGGACTTGGCATATCAAAGAGGAGCTTCGCAAAGGGTTTTCAAAATTTTCAAATAAATTTCCTAAGCACTCACACATTTGGAGCAAAGATCATTTCATCGGACCATATCTCAAACATCAGCTACTTAGATGGGCATGGTTTCCTAAAGATATGTTGTTCACAAGCATCAAGATAATAAGTATGGAATAAAACTTATGCAAGCCAACCATATGAAACATGTCGAGCATTGGGTGCATGAGGATTCAATTGAGTTTGAATTATATGATCAGATTTAAAGCTCATTTAAACTCATGATTTCCAAAAGTAGAGAGGTAGGGGTGCACATACCATCGCTCTTGGAGAAAGTGGGGAATGAGGTAGACAAATGGTGATTCAGCCAAACCACAGGGCGATCGACTTGCTCTAATGCACTTACCTCATCCCTCGTCGATTAGCGTAGTTCGTGTTGTGCGGCACCACGGCGGGAGATCTCAATTTTGTGTTTCGACGAGCCTGAGAAATCTCCCCCACACTTGCTCTTGTACCTGGTGTTATTATTCAAAGAAAAAAATGGAAACCAAAAGGGAGGCTCTGCTAGCTGAAGAGCTAGGAAGCCTTTATTCAAATTCAAATATTTTTGTGTGTTTTTTTAAGAGAGCAAGATGCAAGAACCAACACCATCTTCAACCCAAAATAAGATTTAGTATAAGAGAAACTAAGTCGGGATACTCACATATCTTCCCCACACTTGGAGTTTGCATTGCTAGGCAACACAACTCAAGTGTGCGGAGTTCAAGCTTCCTTCGTAATACTTTCTCTCCCTGAATTACCTTGGTGTTGTAGTTGGTGTAGCTCTCATGTTTTTAGGCATTGCCTATCCATCGGTCCTTTCAATCTCCACCTGAAACGTTAGCGACCAAAAATACCCGAAGGACGACTAATCCTAAAGAGATGCTCTTGCTTTTATTTGAAAAGGAAATCTAAATGATTATTCGGGCTATCTACCGATAGTGCTTTGTTTTGGGTCATAAGCTCGACCACTGGAGATCTTCATCTTGCAGCCAATAGAGATGATGAAACCATCATAGCTCTAGCTGCAAGGTTAGTACCAAAAAAATGACCATGAAATTTGCAATGTTTATGGTAAACAA
The DNA here is from genome assembly GCA_036936925.1 of Cenchrus fungigraminus. Taxonomy (NCBI): domain Eukaryota; kingdom Viridiplantae; phylum Streptophyta; class Magnoliopsida; order Poales; family Poaceae; genus Cenchrus; species Cenchrus fungigraminus. Next base: position 22,356,583 of record CM072776.1, on the reverse strand, counting down.
AAGCATCTACAACCTTCCTTTCAAAGTTGGCATGCACAAGGAAAATGAGGAGGTTGTAGGTTTCATAAAGGTCATTGGTAAGGGGGCTTGATAACTCTGGAAACTTTTGATGTGAGCATGGGATTTGTGATCCCTCTAGTGTAAAACCTTCATGCTCGAGTCTGTTTTGAGAATCTAGTGTCGACGCCTCAAGAATGTCCATAGAACTCACATGTTCTTTCTTAACCTCAAGTCTATGACATTGGAGATGTGTATCTCGAACCTCAAGATGATATGGCTACTTTTCATGGTCGAGCACACTACTCAGTACCCCTTCAATGGGTCTTCTGATGAGAATGAAGGGTGGATCTCCTTTTGGGATGTCAAAGATATGATAATCTAGGAAGATCCCATACTCTCCAATCTTTGTTTGGACGACTCTAAGGATTCCCTCCGTCTCTATGGTTTTACCCGAAATCTATTGGAGAAGCTTCTGAGAGAGAGAGAGGGGTTCGTCGGGAAAGGCCTCTAATACTAAGGATTTAGGAATGATATTGATATCGACCCTAGGGTCATAGAACACATCCTGGTAAGAGAGGTTTCCTACTTGGCATGAGAGTGACTTTAGCTCGGGATAGAGCTGGATTACTTGATCCATGCCTTCTGCTTCTCTCAACCATTCCCGGCTACTGATTGCGGAGATGTATTCCAACTTTTCTCTCCGTCTTTTTACCTCTTCTGGGTTGGGTAAGTTGACTTCTTCTCTCTCGTCTGTTGAGTCTCTTTCCTTTCTCGGGAAGGATTTCTCCGTCCAATGTTTATCAAATAACTCATCATAGTATTCATAGACGAAGTCACACGAGGGGTGATCGAACTCTCGATAAGGTTGGAATGGTTCCCCTGTGAACCAAGTTTTGGTAAGAGGAGGATGGGTGTCTGTGGATATGAATTTTTCTAGGATAGGCTCCTCCTCTATGAATTCTGATTCAGAGAGTGGATCGGAGTTTGTTGATTCCTCGTCGAAGTCATACGAGAAATCAGCTGGGTACTCACGGGGATAGAGGAGTGGTTCTTCATGCCAAAAGGTGCTAGTGGGTTTCTCCTCTATCGGTTTCGGTTCCGAGAGAGTGTTTGGCATGTGCTCCTCCTGAGTGATCTCTTCCTCATCCGAGAATTCATCATAAACTCCCGTGTAAGGGGTATTTCGAAGGATTTTTGTTAGAATGTCCTTACACTCAAACAAGGTGAGATGAGTGAAAGATCCTCCAGAAGAAGAGTCTAAGAAAATTGCTGACTCTGGTCCAAGACCATCGCGAAAGTGTTGCAAAACAGCAGGCTCTGCGATACCAAGGTCTGGACCAGAATCTACGATTTTTGTAAATCTTGCCCATGCAGCTCCTAGAGATTTGGTCTTCCGTTGCTCAAAACAGATGACCTCTCGTCGGAGTTTCACTACTTGGGGAGTCGGGAAGAATGTTAGGCAAAAGGCCTTTCGTAAACTTTCCTAGTCCCCCTCCATACTTCTCACACTGAGCGAATACCATTGTTTTGCTCTCCCCGTTAATGAAAACAGAAAGAGTTTCCATTTCAAGGTATCTTGACTCATTCCCGCGACCACAAGACATGAACAAAGTTGTTCGAACTCGTGCAGGTGGGAATAAGGACTTTCATCCTTATCTCCGGAGAAGCTTTGCTCTCGGACCATAGCTATGAAGCTGGGACGTAGCTCATAGCTAGATGTTTCAATGGAATGTGATGAAGGTGGAGGCTCCAAATGATCGCCCTTTGGAGCAGAAAAATTGAAAAGGGCTGGATTGGAATCCATGCGATAAATGGGGTGATACACGGACGAACTGGGCTCGGAATCAAAACAGCTACCGTTCCCCGACAACAGCGCCAGAAAGCTTGTTGGCACTTCTTACGTCGTTACTAGATTTGCAACGGCGCCAGAAAGCCTGTTGGTATACTACACGATCACGGATAGATCCGCAAGCGCACGGATACCGTTGTAGCTTTCACCCGGGAGTATTCCAAGGTATCGATTTCCACGGGGAACGAGAAGTGTTGTGAATCTGAACTAATTCGTCCGGGGGATATGGTGACGAAGGATAGAAAGGCAAGGGTAGATTTCGGGTAGAGAGGGGATAGCTGATGAAGTTTGAGACCCGTGAGAGTCACGGATAGAATCAAGGCAAAACTTGTCGCTCGTCGGGGCCAGAGGGAAAAGAGCCATGAAAAGGGATGAGAAGGGGGCTCTGATGTCGTAACTCCTACCTGCCGGAACTAACGTGGTGGACTACAAAGCCCGTCCGGAGCTGTCACCTCCCTAGGGTACCACAACTATGCCGTTGAACCGGGAAGCATTCCAAGGTACTGGGAAGCCTAGACACCACGTCTACACTAACCAAGCACTACTTTACTCGGATCCAAAGCAAAGCAATCACAACAAGTAGAAACTACTAAATGCAATCGAAGAACCTAAGAGAGAATGATGAAATGACTTGAGACTTAGTTACTCACGAATCCGAACTTACAAAGTATCCTGGGTGTGGACGACCGAAGTTGTACTGCACCGGCCGAGGTATGAGAAGAAGACCGACACTCCGGCTTGTACTCCAACACTCTACTCTCTCTCCCTACTCTCTGAATACTAACTTGTGTAGGGCTCTGCCACTTGCTTCTAATCACTTGTACATCCTTCTACGAGGTGCCAGGCTCTATATATAGCCCCAATGGGTCGGTGGCTGCAGGAGGGGGTACTTGTAGGCCAGAGGGAGCTGCAGTGCCGAGCAAGGAGGTGCGGCTGTATCTCCAGGTGCGGCCAGCCCTGTGATTTCCACTGCCTTCGATCGTGCGTCTGTGATTTGGTCCCTGAGGCGGTTAGAAGGCGGTTGTGGGTCGGTTTGATGAGTAAAGGAGGTGCGGCCGGTCCTCTTGGTGCGGCCGGCCCTGGGCCCTCTTGTCATCCACTTCGGATCGTGCTTAAGTGGGTAGATGAAGTCTTGGATGCTGCCCCACGTCAGTTGTTCACTGGCTTGTGGGTCCATGGGTCCAAGTGAGGCTAATCGCAACCTCTGGATCAAACCGACCTTGTTCCTTTGATCAGGATCGTTCCTAACTGTGTTCCCTTGTGTGACCGAGGCTTGGTGGCACATTTGGGCGAGTCGGGCAGGTGTGGAGGTTCGGCCGACCCTAGTGGTGCGGCCGGCCCTACCTCCTGGCCCCTGTACAGCTCATCTATGGTGTGTTCGCTTGATCCAACACGATCGTGATGGTTTGGTCTTTTGGGAGCTGATGCACGGGACTTCACTCGGTGTGAACCTAAATAATGGTGCAAGGTAGGGCCGGCCGTACCACTAGGTGCGGCCGTGCCTACCTTATGTGGCTTGGTGCTCCGGAATTGCTCCCTAATCTTGAACCTGCAGATAAAACCTCAACACAACTCGTGGAACCACGTTGGCACCTAAAACATGCATGAAATTGGTGTCTAGACCATGGACTTGGTCCCCTTGGATATTATGCTAGGTGTAGAGGCATTTGGCAAAGTTTGGTGTTGATCGGAGGAGGTTGATAGGGCCGGCCGAACCTACTAGGTTCGGCCACACCTACCGCCCCGACATGCCTCGTGTCACAATTTTTCGTGAGGCATAATTTCTGCATCCGGACTCCGAATTGGGTGAACCAAAACTCCATTTCGATCATCTCGACGAGAACTTCGCAATGGTGCTATCAAACTAAGCATTTGACATTGTTTGTCAAGATGCTTTATTTGTGCTATGATGTCTCATTATGACCTGCATCCAAATATTCATCAAAGCTCGTGGAATCCGTTAGTTTATAACCCCACAGCTATGATGCAAGCTTTGATGGAGTGAAATTTGTTCAAAGTTGTGGGTTGAAAATAGGGACTTAACGACCGTCAACAGTGTTCTAAGTCGTCATAAAATTCAATTGGGTCCCACATGTAAGCATTTTTCTTGAATCTTTAATATAAATAAGTAATTCGCAGGCGAAATGCTTCACTGCCTTCGCAAAGACTCTCAACTTTTGCTATGCGCAGATCTGCAATGGCTCGTGGTATGAATGGCAAATTCTGGCGGCGATGAGAGGGTGGTTTATGCGCCACCTCCCGGCTACGAGTTCATGAAACAGGACGACAAGGTCAGTCCTCTGGTTTGAGCCACTATATTTTCCCCTATCGTCCTAGGGATGGGAATTTCTAGATTTGGGGATCTAGAGGATGGATGAACATATACAATAGATTCAGATTTCATCGTACACTCAGATTTGAATTGCAATTGGTGTTAGAAGTTGATTCAGTTAGTTTTCAGTTTGCATCGTTTGATGGATTGATAGGTTCTTGTATTTTTCTAGCTTCTTGAGGTGCTTGAATCCACTGAAGCTAAGCTGATTTCATCGTACACTCAGATTTGAATTGCAATTGGTGTTAGAAGTTGATTCAGTTAGTTTTCAGTTTTCATCGTTTGATGGATTGATAGGTTCTTGTATTTTTCTAGCTTTTGGAGGTGCTTGAATCCACTGAAGCTGAGCTGATTTCATCGTACACTCAGATTTGAATTGCAATTGGTGTTAGAAGTTGATTTAGTTAGTTTTCAGTTTGCATCGTTTGATGGATTGATAGGTTCTTATATTTCTGTAGCTTCTGGAGGTGCTTGAAACCACTAAAGCTGAGCTGCAGAAGGTGAAGAGAGACCTGCAAGAACAAGTCAGCGAGCTCAAGTCACTGCAAAAGGCTCTAAATTACAAGCACCTGCATGAGCAATTGTTACTACAGCAAAATGACTAGCTGAAAGAGATGAAGAAATGCATGGATGAGTGTTATCAATTGCTGCAACAGGAGCATGCCCGGTTGAATGAAATGGCATTGTTACGGCAGGAGAACATTGCCCTGATGGAAGAGCTGACCAAATGCAGGGACCATGTTTATGAATTGTTACGGCAAGAGAATGACCAGCTGAAAGAGATCCAACAATTGTTAGTGGAGAATGCCCTGTTGAAAGAAAGAGCGAACTCTGACTGAGCTGCAGACAATCGATAAAACATGTCTGGTGTTACTGGTAGCTAGACGGTTCATAGGTGGTGTGAACTTTGTGGTGATGAATTGTCTGTATTTTTGTGTTTGCTACTTGCTGGTGGTGTGAACTTTGTGGTGATGAGTGCTATGTGATTCCATCTTATTATGCCAATTTGGTTTAATCTATTTCAAATTGAGTCGAGCATACTCACCATTCTGAATTAATTTTGCTGATGTTTTACTGGTCCGTTTTGTTGATGTTTTGCTGGAAGGACCTTCCTGAGTAACGATCGTGAAACTGTTTGTTTCCTACTGTTGGTCACGAAATGTTGCAAAAACAATTTGCCATAGCAAGGGTTCAAACTAGAGACCTATAGGAACAAGACAACACTATCTACTACTGCACCACCACTTGGTTGTGTCAATTTAATGGGAAACACTTTCCGCCCCAACCACAGCACGGAGTGGTTCTGATAAGTTGGCGGGAGAAAAGCCCTCGCTGTAGCCAAAAATAGTTTTCCCGTAGCCCGCTGCCCCGAAACAGGAAAACGAAGAACGGAGAGGTGAGTAGGCTACCAAAACGGATCATTCTGGCGGTGATACTTCCAACGGCTGCTCACTGCTACGGGCGCAACCTGGGTGATACTTGCTACAGCGGTGTGTCAATCTGGTAAGTAATTTTGTGTTCAATTCGAAAAATTTCATTTCGCTGAATGGTCTCCTTTTCGATTCGTTCCGTGGTCAGTAATTTTGAGTTGGATTTGCCAAAAATTTTCCAGATGGATAGACACGGGATAACTGGTTGTACTGGTTTTACCACCGATCATGAGAAAGGGGTCCAGGATTTCTTGGCATTTATGCGGACAAGATATGATGAGAATGATGAAGAAATACTATGCCCGTGTCGTCGATGCCTCAATAACTCTACAAGGACTATAGAGCGAATTGGAGTTCACTTACTTGTGAGTGGGATGGCAACCACTTACACTAGGTGGATCCATCATGGAGAAGCTTTGGAGGATATGGTTGACGATGATGCAAATGTTCAGGATAACACAATTCCGCCGGATGTAGAGGGGGATGTGGATAATGCAGCTCCATGGGATGGTGGTGATCAGGAAACAGTCTAGGAAAACCAATACATATCGGGTATGGAGAAGGATGAAGGCCCTGGAGACGATGGAATTTCTGAATTGATTGCTGACTTGGGCAAGGGTTAGGTGCTCGGTGAGAAAATGTATGAATCTGTAAAGGAACATCTGAATCGTAAGGTGTCACCGACATCTTCATATGCACAATTTACATTTGTTGTGAAGTTACTTCATATAAAGTCTTTCAGTCGGATGAGCAATGTCGCATTCAATGCAACGATGAAGTTATTACAAAAAGGATTCCCAGAAGTGTGTCTTGCAAACTCTTTCGATGAGGCAATGAAGTACATAAGTTCCATGAGACTCGGCTATGAAAAAATCCATGTTTGAAAAAATAATAGAATATTATTTCACAAGAAGAAGTATGTCAAACTTGATGTGTGCCCAGTATGTTGTGAAGCAGATTCAAGATGGAAGGATGCAGACACCAACAAGCGTGTTCCTCAAAAGGTATTGAGGCATTTTCCGCTGATTTCCAGGCTGAAGAGGATGTTTCTTTCATCAAAAATAGCAAAGGATCCACAATGGCACAAGTCAAAGTGAAAACCGGTGAAGAATGAGCTTAGCCATCCAGCTGATAGTGAGGCATGGAAACAATTCAATAAAAGTTGGCCAGAATTTGCAAAAGATGCTAGGAACCTTAGACTTGGTCTTGCAACCAATGGTTTCAATCCATTTGGCAACATGACCAACTCATATAGTATGTGGCCAGTATTTGTTGTGCTGTATAACATGCCACCATGGGTATGCATGGAAGAATCAAACTTCATGATGGCCTTATTGATCCCAGGCCGAGTTTTCCATCAAAGGATTTTGATATCTTCATGGAACCTCTCGTTGAAGAGCTGCAGCAACTTTGGAAGGGTGTCTGGGCAATCGATGTTGTTGAGGTAAAGAATTTCAACTGCGTGCTGCGGTTCTTTGGTGCATATATGATTACCCAGCATTGAGCACGTTGTCTGGGCAAGTCACGAAAGACTATTTTGCCTGTGTGCGTTGCGACAAGGATCCTTGCTCAAGGATATTGAAAAACAAGATATGTTACATTAGGCATCGTCGTTTCCTTTCAACTGACCATCCATGGAGAAGAAAGAGAGCAGATTTTGATGGTGCTGTTGAAAATCGAGAAAAGCCAGGGTAGTTTACCCATGAGGAGCTGAAGCAGCAACTAGATAAGGTTAAAGACGTTAGACCAGGAAAGCATCCTCTACCTCAAGGAAAGAAAAGGAAGCGGGAATCCGAACAGTGTTGGAGCCGAAGGGTTGGTTTGTGGGACTTGCCGTACTAGTCATCTCTGAAGCTGGCACATAACCTTGATGTGATGCACATTGAGAAAAACATATGCGAAAACCTTATTGGAATGTTGCTTAAAATTGCTGGGAAGACAAAGGTCACCATCAATGCTAGGGTTGATTTGGAAGAGATGAGCGTAAGATCAAATCTACACATGGTGGCAACTGAGGATGGTGAGTCATGCAAAATGCCAGGAGCTCCGTATGTACTTTCAAAAAAGAAACAGAAGTTGTTTTGTGATTTTATAAGTTCGGTGAAGTTCCCAAATGGATATGCTTCAAACTTATCTAGGTGTATTGTTGCAGCTGGATGCAAACTACAAAGACTGAAAACTCATGATTGTCATATCCTACTCCAAAGGGTTTTGCCGAATTGTCTTCGCGGTTTAGTGGACAAAGAGATATACACAACTATTGCAGAATTAGGAAACTTCTTTCGGCAACTTTGTTGCAAAACTCTGAAGTTGGATGTCTTGCAAAAACTGAAAACAAATATCCCAATAATTTTGTGCAAGCTTCAGAAAATTTTCCCTCCTGCCTTCTTTGATGTTATGGTCCACTTGGTTGTCCATTTGCCCGAGGAAGCAATCCTGAGAGGTCCAGTACAATATGGATGGATGTATACCGTCAAAATAAGGCTATGCACATTGAAGCGTTCAGTGAGAAACCAAGCTAGGTCTGAAGGATCCATTGCAGAAGCATATGTTGCTAATGAGGCCTTGACATTTTGCTCTAGGTACTTCGCGGCTGATGATGTGGCCACACGATTCAATCAGGTTGGAAGGAACAAAGAGAATGCCGATTTGTCTGTAGATGGAACATCCTGTTTCGATCACAATGTTCAAGTACTTAGAGCAGGGACCACTAATTGGCTTGGGTCAAAGTACGACAAGGTGGTTTCGTATGTGCTAAACAATTGCGAAGAGGTGAATCCATATATCAAGTAAGTAAATCACCATTGCAATGATAGAACTACAATTATTTCATACTAACTTTGAGATGGTACTGCTTTGCAGAGTGTTCAAAAATGAATTAAAAGCGAAAGGTTTGTCGGACGAGGCTATTGATCGTCGAATCGTTACAGAATTTCGCCACTGGTTTAGATCGCATGTTAGTATTCATTTTTTTTGTTTGGTAATTAGCTTATATTACCTGGTGAGGACCTTTACACAAGACTATATTAAAAAAACTATGGCTCTTCTGTACAGATTACAAACAATCCAGTGAGCGATGACAACCTATATGCATTATCAGCTGAACCAGACCGGCGAGCAAAAACTTATACAACATGTATTTTAGGTGGTGTCTTGTACCACACCAAGGCCTGAGAGGCAAATAGGAAGACACAGAACAGTGGAATCATGACTACAGGATCACATAAAGACATTGAAGAAATTGATTTTTATGGTTCACTAAGAGACATTATTGAGCTGTGGTACAACTCGGGGCTTGACAAAGATCGAACTGTTGTTTTATTCTAGGTTGACTGGTATGATCTGGAAGGGACCAAGAAGGAACCGAAGATTAGAAATGATGGTTACTTCACAAGCGTCAATACTGGAGATTACTGGTACCAAGATGATCCCTACATTCTTGCTGAACAAGCAACGAAGGTCTTTTACTTGCCAGACACCCTGCTACAACACCCATGGAAAGTGGTACAAAAATTTGAGCACAGGCATTTGTGGAGCGATAATGACAATGAGGAGGACATAGCTCCCACTGGCATGGTACTTGCATATCAAGATGATGAAATTGACCAAACCTTGCATGATGTTATACTTGATGATGGTCTCGGTGATGGTTCGGAGGTTCCGGTGCCTATTACTAGCGAGGAGACTATGGTTGCAGCCGCTGGAGTTGATGCAATTCGCCAGCAGGAGCTGTTTAATGTGGATGGATTCAATTCTGAAGATGAGGACAACGACACTCTACGGCAATACGTTGATGAAGATGAAAATGCTACCGATGAAAGTGAAGACGACTAGGATATCAAATCAGTAAATGTTTAAGTCGATCCGATCTGAAATCATGTGGACCTTATGATTTATATGTAATTTATATGTAGTTGAAGTCGCACTTTCCTGAATATTAAACCTACCATAGGTGCCTACTATCCGGTTCACTGTATTATGTAGCATCAGAACTTCTTGTAGCGACTTATGCAAAATATACGATCGCACATGGGGATGACAGATTATCCGTTATGTTGTATTATAAAACAACGGAACGTCCTGTATGGGCTACGTGAATGGTAGGTTAGATAATATCCATTTCTTATCCTCTCCAATGTGGCCATGATCGAGTAGTATGCAACGTGCTCATGATCTTGTAGTACTAGGCGAATCGAATCGACGAAGGAAGGAATGATGTGTTGATCTAATGTGGGCATGATCAAGGAGTATGCAATGTGCTCATAATCTTCTAATAGTATGAGAATCGAATCGATGAAGGAAGGGATGTGTTGATCTCCAATGTGGCCATGATCGAGGAGTATGCAACGTGACGTGCTCATAATCTGTAGTACTAGGTGAATCGAATCGACGAAGGAAGGGATGTGTTGATCTCCAATTTGGGCATGATCGAGGAGTATGCAACGTGACATGCTCATAATCTTGTAGTACTAAGCGAATCGAATCGACGAAGGAAGGGATGTATTGATCTCCAATGTGGGCATGATCGAGGAGTATGCAACGTGACGTGCTCATAATCTGTAGTACTAGGCGAATCAAAATGTTACAGAGGAAGGGATGTGTTGATCTCCAATGTGGGCATGATCGACTAAGTATGCAAATGGATTGTTCGGTTCTTTGTATTATGTAGTACAGGACTATCCTGTGATGACTTTCATACTGATCGACATACGTCCGGAGGATGATCCGGTGTGGTATACATCGGAACTGAGGAACTTCCTTGTAAACTACAGGTAGGAAAGACGCTTCCCATTTCCTGGCCACAGGGTGCAAACAGCGCACTACACACACCTTTATGGCTTTATCCAACGGTGTGTCACTCATGCTGACCCGCCATCTCCCCATTTACTGGCTTCTCACTTGCGGCGCAACCCCTTCATAGGGTTCCGCCGCTGCCGTCACCGCCGCCTGCAGCAGCCTCCAGCGGATACCTCAATCCGTCACCGAAATCAGAGGCATGTATCTACCTCCAGGCTCTAGCAGATACCGCAATCCACCGCCGAATTCTTGGAATGGCACTAATTCGAGAAATTTATTGCAGATGGGCCGAGATGGTGGCAAGAGAGATGGAAAGGCGCTTGATCCTCCTCCGGCGAAGCAACAACGAAAGTCGCAGCCGACTTCTGCAGGCACGTCTAGTCCTCAGATGAGGCAAAGGTGCAGGCCTGCGGCACAGGGAATTCCTCTGCCCCTAACACGCCCCACACGGGGTCGGTCAACCGCAGGCCGTCGCCTGCCCTGCCCTTCAGAGTTTCCTGCGCCAGATCCCACGAAGCAGAAAGAGGTAAAACTTCAACCTCCACCAGAAGAGCCGCTTAAGATGATTGACCTGCGCAACCACACCTACCAAATGATTAAAGATCTTAGATGGGTGCCTGAGAATCACTGGTGGGACAAAACCAAGGACAAATGGGTCGAACCAAGATTTATGAATGTCGTTCAGCAAACTTACTATTACAACTACAAATACCTACCCATGAAACTGTATCAGCACAGGGTTATAAATTGGGATCATATGAACATGGCCGCGGGAGGGGATATTCGATGATCTTCCCGGATTGGCTGATTTGGTCTCATTGCATCATCAATATGTTAAGGATTGGGTGAGAGTTTTTTATGCTATTGTGTACATTGCTGAGACTAGGGAGTACATCATGTTCATGTTTCAGGGAACCCAGTATACTCTTTTCTGACACCATATTGCTGCCACTCTTGGATTGATGGATTGTGAATCAGGAAAGTACGAGCATAAGCCATCTCTACATAATATTGTCTACGGGGATCGTGAACCACCTCGGCGTGATTGCTCGGTGGGTGGTTCCCGTCCGACAAGGAGATGGCCGGACCTTATGTTGAGTCGTTCAAAGGTAGGCGAGCTTATCGCACGCCTGACATGCTTACCCTTGAGGCAAATGTAGTTCACTGGGCACTACGGATACATTGTTACCACGGATTGGCAATGCAAAGTCGATCACTAGTCTTCAGTAGTGGCTTCTCCTTCACGTAATGACTGGCCGGCTCTTCGACATCGTGGACTTCATTTTATGTGAGATTGAAGATGTTATCCTTGACGGGTTGACCGTGGACCGACATATGTCGTATGCTCACTAGATCTACTTCATCCTGAGTCGTGTTACCAGAGTAGATGAAGACGGGGAAATGGTGCGAACCGGACCCAAAGATTGACGCCCCGAGTACATGAAGTCCAAGACACATTTCAAGGAATATAGGCCTGCGAGACCAGGAGACAGATGTCGTGTCCTAAGGGCTACAATTGAGCCATCTCCTGATGACATTTGTTCCTCATACAGTGAAGATAATGAGGCATCGCCAGTGAGACATCTTCGAGTACATGATGCTGCATCGCTACCCACTACAAAAATAAAAACAATTCCAATCACTCTAGCATCAACCAGTGAGCCAATGGACTCTTCCTTCTTTCTGAAACTGATCCTTGAAAATCAGCACGAGCAGACCAAGTTCCAGTCAATGATGGAGAAAAGGATGGCACACCAGGAGGAGTTAAACCGCGCACACTCGGAGTAGATAGTACAAATGGTAACACAGCAGCAGCGCACTCTGGATAATTTTCTGAATGCTTCACTCAGTCACCTTCACCAAGTTAATGGCTTACCGCCACCGCTCGCTCTACTCGCACCTATTGGTCAGACCCCCTTGCAACTCATGCCTGCTGCTAACTTGGGTAAACCATCTGAAGTCTCTGAGCTGCCTCACGGTTCAACAATTGGTTCACAATGGATGACAGAAAAGGATTCCAAAGAAGAAAAGGAAGCAGATGCAACAATACTCAAGGTTCTATCTGATATTGCAGCAGAGGAAACGAATAAGGAAGATCCTTTGGCAGCAGCAGCAAATGATCCGGATGGTCATGCTATCTTTGTCGGTAGTAGTGTAGAACATCCTCGTCACTCTACCACCTGACTAACCAAGCAGAAAGGGTCCCAACGATACAAGAATACAAGATTCGGATCCGGAATACAACCCGTCTGATGAACATGAATCTGACCCGGAGACATGTCAACAAGAGCTAATCTTATCATGAACTCGTTTCATGTACTAGTTATGCAGGATTGCTTCTGATCTTCTCTTTTTTTGTTGAATTTTGTGTAATCAGGTCACTCATAGCATTCCTATCAATGGAGGAAGGGGAACCAAGAGAATTCGAGCACCGGATGACCCTACCAGAATGCCTCCTAGACTGACTAGGACCAAGGCAAGGGAATTGGCTTTAGTTGATGGGAGTGGGACAACTCTTGATACACAAGAATTGCCCACTGAAGGCCAAGCAACAACAAACCACGATGAGAACATCATCGACATGACGACTGCAGAAGGCAAGTCATTTGATATCATATTCGAATGTCCTAATTACCAACCGAATAATTATTAACTTGTATGGCTGTAACAAACTTGTTAGGTGATGCACGCCCTTCCAGAGCACAACGGGGGCCGCGGGATTCAAGAAGATTGGGCAGAGATCTGGACCGAATTAGCCGAGGCTTAAATGGCAAGATCCGTATACACATTCAAGAAGGGCTCAAACGCCCAGAGGCACCAATGCAAGCTGCAAAGTTTGCATCAGAAGGTGGGATCATAGTGCGTGGGCACATACCGATCCTTCCTTGCTGGAAGGGCTACAAGCCAAAGAAGAACCAACAAGGTGGTGAAAAGACTGAAGACCATCTCAAGAACTACATGGGCAAACTAGCAGTGTGCATATGTCCACTCATCTACTACCATAGTTCTTTGCATCCATTCTTGTCATCCATTTTTCTGATAATTGTGTTGTGCTAGGGGCAATTCGACATTGACACCACCAGTGAGCCTGTAAGGGTGGCATGCACTGACATGCTAAAGTCGATACAGAGACAGGCGAGGTATCGCCCGAAGCAAAAGTACTTCAATGATGTTCCAGCAAATGCAGTCCCAACTAAATCTCCTGTGACCAATCTGACCGATGCCCAATGGAAGGCACTGGTTAACATGTGGTCATGATAGAACTTCATCTTGCCACTACCACATTTTCATGTACTTATATATTGTTCTTAATCTTATCTTACACGAGTTCTTATTATTGTAAAGGCGAGGTGTAGTACAAACACCGGTAATCGAGGAAAGGTCAAGTACCATCAGCGCATGGGATCTCGAAGCTACATTGTATAAGCTAATCTTGTGGTAAGCAGATGAACATGTCATGCTTTTGCTCTGTAGTTCATTTCATGAACCATTTTACAATGCTAGCACTTTAATAATTATGCCTATTTTTGAAACATATTTAGAGGCAGAAGTAAACTGCCGAAGGAGAAGGGCTAAGTCCACTTGATTATTTCAAGTCCTTCCACTCCAGCAAGAATGGCTTCACCGCTCCAGTACAGGCAGCCATTGTAAGTACTTTTCTGCTTTTGCATTATTCTTTGCAACAATACTAGAAACATATGTGAGTATTTTATTTTAAACCTTTTATTTTATTTCCTTTTTTAGGCTCGCATGGAACAAATTGTCGCTGAACCTCAAGGCGACCAACCAACAAAGACTGCTGAAGCAGTGGCAGAAGTTGTTCAATCTAGGACTTTTTGAGAGGTTGCTGGAATTCGCCCGCCCTCCATGAAAAAGACTAGGGTTACTACTGCACTTCAGGTTCAGGAAATACGAGCTAGACTTAACAATGAAAAGCAAGGGGGGCACAACTGCAGCAGAAGATTGTTGAATAGGAGGCCTAGATGAGCGAACTGAGAATGAAGGCTCAAGAACAGGAGACAACATTGAAGTCTCAAACAGAAGAGCTTGAAGCTTTGAAGAAGAGCACAAATGACATGCATAATCTGATCCAAGGCTTGATAAATTTCAGCCAGGTTTATCCTCCTCTCAACTAAAGTATGGTCCTGGTGAACTTGTGTTGCTGATGACTAGTTATACGTTGATTCAATTTGATGCTAACTTGATGTATGTTGCTGTTGACGGTGAATTTCCGTCAACCTAGCCATGAGTTTACCTTCGGTGTTGGCATTAATTTAATATCTTATCCATTAGTACAAACCCCCTTGATATATCAAGTTCGCTCTTGCATGTCATTTTTGGAGTTTGTTGTTTATGCAGGACTTTAGCGCTAAATGCAAGACTTCCGGGTAAAGTTCATCAAGCATCTCGTGAGAAGACCGTGAAGCCCGATACAAGTCAAGATATGAAGTGAACATGACTCCAAGTGGCCCAAGGACCAAACTGTGAAAGCAGAAAACTCCGAGGACCTAGGCAGAAAATACGGAAGCTTGCGCGACAAGAAGCCCTATCCAAACCACGGAGAAACTGACGCCAAGGGCCCACATGCAGAAGAGGGAAAGTTCCAGAAGACACGATAAGCAGCACCAACGAAGAAGGCCACGAACTGGGCCAGGATGGGCCCAGGCCAGCCGGCCCAGCCCATTCCTGGGTCCATTCGTCGCCCCCTTTGACCTAGACGACCCCCGGGCTATTTATAGTCCCCCTGCCAAGAGCCACGCATCAATTCATTCGCCATTCACCGCCGAGGAGCAGAGAAGAGAGGGACACCATTTCGGGGAGGAGAGGGTCGAGATAGTTGTCTAGGGTTTCCCTAGTCGGCGTGTGAACCTTGCAAGGAAGACCACGTCGGAGTTCCAGGAGCTAGGAGCAAGATCAAGGTAGGATCCCGGTGGTGATCTTGTCCATGTATCGTTCGTTATGATGAATTATCAAATTGCAATCCGATTTTTAGCGATCAAGTGCTTTCTCTACAACTTCGTCTTCGTTTGGGTTTTCTTCCTCCCCGATCTATTATCGAGATAGATCGTATAGGGTGTTCTTATAGCTGTGGTGGCTAGATGTGCATGCCTGACCTACCAAGCGATTTCATCTTGTCCTTTGAACCCGCCCTAGGCTAAACCCCATGAATAGGGGCACGTCGTGACAGGACGAAGGTTCCAAAAGGCGGACGTCTTCGGAGTTGGAACGGAAGCCACGATTTAAAGAGGATTTTATGAGATTCAATTTGCTATGTTCTTCTTTGTTTGGAACTTCAACAAGAGCTCGATCCAATCTCTCTAGATTGGTTTTACCTATCCCTCTCTATCTCTTGCTACCTCCGGTGTTTCTTAGATTAGATTCATTTTCTTGGTGTTTTCTTAGATTAGATGCAAAAGCAACATCTTTCGAAGATTAAAGTGTTCTTAGCTTTATTAGATTGGTTCTTGCGTCACACTTTTGTTCCACGGATTCGATACCTTGGGTTCACACTTAAGGGAAGAAGGGTCCCTTGACTACGACGGAGGATTTGTCCGCTTACAATCCAAACGAACATTGATACACATATAGATCGTCAACAAGCCCTTTTTTCTGGTGCCGTTGCCGGGGAACAAGTGATCAAGATTCGATCTTTTATTGCTTTTTTGAATATTTTCAGTTTTCATTTGGTTTTTCTTTTTGCATCTACTAACTTTTGATCATCCTCAAAAAATAAATCTAATCTAGTTTTGACTAACCCTAGTGTTCTTAGATTTGTTTTTATTTTTGTCTTTGTATATATATTGTTTATTGCTAACCCTAACAGGAGATGGACGGCTACCTCTCCAACAAACCCAAAAATTTTGTGGATGATCCAGAAAAACTTTACAGGCTAAGGAGACGCGAAGCACAAGCTAAAAAGTTGGAATTTGCAGATCCAAAAGCGGAGGCCGAAGGATCACCGGAATCTCCAAAGGAATCACCACCTCCAAACCCTAGGGAGGATCAACTTCAACCGCAACCGATGGGAGAACAACTACAGCTAGAGCGCAAGATCGGGGAGCTATGCACCTCGGACATCGTCGACCTACCCATCTTGAACCTCGCAGAGATCGGAAGACCGTTCGAGATCATGACCTCAACAATCCGCATGGTGCAACATTCACCCTTCACTGGTAAAGAGGACCCCAACCTTCACCTCCAAGCGTTCATTCAACTATGTCAAACATTCAACATGGACGGGGTGACTCAAAACCAAATGAGGGTAAGGCTTTTTCCGTTCTCGCTACTTGGAAAAGCTTTGCAATGGTTCTACACTCAACCGGCGGAGACAATGCAAAATTGGGAGGCTTTGATGAGAGCTTTCATGAAGGAATACTACTCATCGGGTAAGACTCAAAGCTTGCGCAATAAGATTGCTACTTTTGCTCAATATCCTACGGAGACCATATCGGAAGCTTTCGAGTGCTTCAATGAGTACACTCGGGTGGTGCCACATCATAAGTTCCCAAAGGAAGATCTTGTTCAAAAGTTCTATCAAGGACTTACCATGGCGTCAAGGAAGATCATCGATGCATCAGCGGGAGGATCCATCATCGAGCTTACACCAACCGAAGCTTTCACTCTATTCAAGAAGGTCGCAGACAATGATACATGGGCGTCATCCGGACGCTTACTTCCAGTTTAACCCACAGGGAATGTCAAAGGAGTATTGCAAGTGGAGAAGGAAGATCTACTTGAAGGCAAGATTGACTCACTCATGAGGAGGTTGGATAAGATGGAGATAGAAAAGAGAGAAGCTTAAGACCTAAAGGCTGCCGAAGCTAGATCCACATGTGAAGAGTGCGGGGAGTATGGCCATGTCCAAAAAGATTGCCTGGAGGAAGCCAAAATGCTCAACTACATGAGGAAAGGAGATATGCCGAACTTCTGCTACAGGCAAGGTAGACATCAATTTAATGCAAGTTCGACCATTCCAAATTTGGTTCCTCTTCGTATGCAATTGAAGGATTTCATGGACGAGCAAGCTAAGATCAACAAGGACACCATTACTATGTTTAAAGCCATAGACAAAGTGTTGGAGAACATCGATAGCAAGGTGACGGAGGTTGGAAGCTCCAACAATCAAGTGCTCAACATGATGAAGATGCTCAAGACACAAATGGGACAACTTGCCGGGCACCTATCCGCTAATGAAGGGAAGCTACCAGGACAACCTCAAGGTCCTGAGACGGTGAAGGTCATTCAAACTCGTTCGGGAAAGGAGACCGAAGATCCGGAGCATTCCGCGGGAGCTAGAAAGCTTAAACCATGTACCGAGGCGGAGGAATTTGCTAAGGAGAAGGTTACCGAGATCGTCACCGAAGAGCCCGAGTTGGAGATGCCGGGAGAAGACACGAAGATGCCGCAACTCAAGCCACGCTACTTCTGAGGTAAACTTGATAACCATTTTGTGAAGTTTGTGGAAGTGGTGTGCAGGTTAAGCATCAACATGCCGCTATTGGATGCTCTCCAAGTTCCTACATACTCTCGCTACTTCAAGGATATACTTGCAAACAAGTATGAGATAGCAACACTCAGGGTGGATCACATCAAGATATCCGAGCAATGTAGCGCCGCTATTGCAAACGGACTAGAGAAGCAAGGAGACCCCACATGCCCGACGATTCCGTGTTCCGTTGGTTCCTTCAAGTTTGAGAAAACATTATGCGACCTTGGAGCAAGTGTGAGTGTCATGCCAAGAGACGTGTTCGAGAAGCTATGCCTACCGGAGCTAGAGCCTACGACCATGTGCTTAGAGTTGGGTGACAACTCCATTCGCTATCCTTTGGGCATCACCGTAGATGTGCCTGTGAAGGTCGGACACCACTTCATCCCCGTTGACTTTGTGGTGCTCGAGATGGGAGAAATGGAGAAGCCGCTGCTTATCCTTGGGAGGCCTTTCCTCAAGACCGTCGGAGCTACCATCGATGTCGGCAAGGGAGAGATCAAGTTCGACATCAACGGCGAAAGGAGTTCCTTCAAGTTTCGACCACGCTTCGAGGTATGCAACATGATCAAAATTAAATATATTCCACCTCATCGTCGCATTAGCAAGGAAGAGCCAAGGAAGAAGGAAGAGCCGGAGAAGAAGGAAGCGAAGGAAATCATGGAAGTTGTTGCATTCGTCAAGATCAAGGAACAAAAGCCGCCTGTGAAGAACAAAAAAATGACTAGGCTGGAGAATAAGCCTGCGCCAAAGATGGTGCGGAAGTGGGTACCCAAGATTGCAACGCCCGCAAGGAGCGTTGATCCAAAGTGAACAAATGAAGAAGTCTGGCCATGGACTATAAACGAAGCGCTAGGCGGGTGGCAATCCATTCATCGAGTCAAGAATAAGCTACCGGGAGGACAACCCGATCATGTTCTTTCCCGAGTCTTTCAAGTAAGTTGGTTTTAGAATTTGCTACGCAAGACATTTATAGACTCTTAAGTGGTTGGACAGTGTTTAGGGTTATAAATTTTCGTTTAGTTATTTTCTTTGGATCATAAACCCATAACATGAGCCATCCTATGAGTTATTTGCTTCTTTTTGAGAAACCAAAACCAAAATTTCAGAACCTACCTCAACCTTTCGTCCTCTTCATGACATTATGGTTGACTTGTGTTACATGTTAAAAACACACGGGTAGAGCCACGCTATGTTCCTAGATGATCTTTAATTTTCAGCGCATGGTAGGACTCATGTGAACCTAGAAACTTGACTTTTGGTTAGTTTTAAAATCATATCCCTTGGTTTCTCTAGAGCTAGAATTTTTCTAAGCCTCATTTAATTTTATTTCATTCAAAATCTTTCTCTCACACTTAGCCAAAATTAGAACCTAAACCTATGCCCCCATTATCAAGCCGGGAAAAGCTTGCTCTCAACTAATGGAAGCAAACAATACTGGTGCGACCAAAATAAAAGTAGTCGGAAAATATGTTCAACTTACATTTGTTTTTATGCTTAAAACTGATAGGTGCCGATTTGGATCAGCACAAGGATGGCCCGATCTTCACAACAGTAGGTTCAAGAACAAAGGATAAATTGCTGTAGAACAGCAGGGATAACTAGCTTTATACCTGACAAAGGTTGGTTGTGACCAAACGACGGGGAGAAAGGCACCG
The DNA here is from genome assembly GCA_036936925.1 of Cenchrus fungigraminus. Taxonomy (NCBI): domain Eukaryota; kingdom Viridiplantae; phylum Streptophyta; class Magnoliopsida; order Poales; family Poaceae; genus Cenchrus; species Cenchrus fungigraminus. The sequence goes on along the minus strand of CM072776.1, from coordinate 22,337,031 downwards.
AAACCGCGAAGGACTTCGACTCGATCTCCGAACGATCACAGAACCACAAGCCAGGACTAATCCACACAATACAGTGCAGCCGAACGGAAGACGTAGAGCACAAAGTAGGGGACCTCAGAGAGATCTCTTCACAAGTCCTCTAAGAACAAGGAAGAACAAGGGGTTTGCAAGGCACTCAGCAGCTCGGCTGCGACAAACCATATGAGGCTATCAATTCATGATTATCAAAACTTAGTTTTCAGTAATACATAGGGGGGTATTTATACTAGGAACAACCCTCCTAGATGGGTGTGAATTCGAGATGGAAATGAAAAGGCTAAGCATGTGAAAAGGCTCCTCAGAAATCGACTCCTGAAGTGGGCTCGTGTGGCTGTTTACCTTCTGTGCAGCCTCCACTAAATCTGTCATAACTCCTTACTGGGAAGTCCAATGGACATGCAGTTTCTTGCATTGGAAAGTTGACTTCAAGCACATTCCATCAAGTACTCGTGGAGCTCCAGAGACGTCACAACCAAAGAGTTATGGTCGATTCATTATGCAGGTCCGAACTGGTCCGAAGTGGAGATCTGAAGCGAACCTCCTGGATCCTTATACCGAACGGGTGATCCTTGGTTTTTAAGCTTGTACGACAGTCATCTGAATGGAATCATCTTGGATCCTTGTTCCGAATAGGTGATTCTTGGTTTCCAAGCTTGTCCGAACAGTCGTCCGAACGGAACCATCCTGGATCCTTGGTTTGAGCTGGTGATTCTTAGTCCGACTGTTTCTTGTTGTTTACTTCTTCTCCATATTTAGTTGTACCGTCCTCTTCATGTATATTTCTAAGGACAACAAAAGTACAACATTTAGGTAGTATAACATTCTCATATATTTTGGAATTAATTTCAGAAAGGAAAGAATTCACCTTTTGTTGGAGTTCCTTAGTATGGTTGCACGTAATTGATCGTTGAAGCACAAGAGCTTGTGCATTCGATGCATGATCTTGTGTAACTCGGAGGATGATGTCCACATCATCCTCTCCCTCTTGAAAAGGAGTCGTCCTCGACTCTACTGTGTAAGTGTGGCTTGGCATGTGCACATCATCCTCCTCCTCTTGAAAAGGAGTTGTCCTCGACTCTATTGTGTAAGTGAGGCTTGGCATGTGCACATCATCCTCCTCCTCTTGAAAAGGAGTTGTCCTCGACTCTATTGATCGAAAGAATGAAGCTAGGTCGGCATCATCAAGGAATGTTGTTGCATTGTACTTGCTTTGCATATGAATCTTCCTTTTGTTTCTAGGACACTCAACAACCCCTTCATGGTTGAAATGATTCAAATGAAAATTTGTTGGTGTTGTGGCATTTATTTCCTCCAATATTTCAAGGTGTTTCGATATGTAATCATACAATCCAAATAGTAGCTTTGCCATAGGAAAATAATAAGGATGGAATTTTAATTTAGCTTTCACCTTGGATAATTGTTTGACAATGATGGCTTCTAATGTCCATATGTAATGCTGATTATTCTCCCCCTCTTGAGGAGAAGCTACTCCAACTTTTTCATAACCTGAATAAAGATTGCGCAAAAGAGAAAATGTATATGCATGATATATGAATATGTCATCTGGTTTGCCATTATCTTTGTTCTGGAAAACACCATTCTCAAGAAAGGAAAAACTGCATGGAGTTGGTGCATACGTCACAATCATCATGATGTTTGCATCATCCTCCCTTCCTTGGAAAAAAGTCGACCTCGACTTTTGATTATACCACAAAAGGTTGTTAGTTTGAAACATTGTATTAGCAACTTTCATCTTACTATGATGAAAAATCATGATTGACTTTTGTGTACCTGCAAATAATTTATATGATGGGAGAACGAAAATTTCATCCAAACAACACAACTGATTTACCATCTCCAATTTTATCATTCCAAGATCGAATTGTTCAAAACATTGTGATGAATTATTCATAACAATCCCATAGTTTGTGTTGCTCAATTTATGGACAAGTTTAGATGTATACCCTTCAATTGCAATGCTCATGGATGTGGATAGTTGCTTTTCGAGTGCACAGATTGCACTTCTTTTTCCATGAGTATTTTCTTTCAGTGGATTAGATGAACAAGGGAAAGACATTGAAGGTTCTGAATTACAAGCACTAAACAATTGATTCATCTCATTAGGAAAACACAAATCACAAGAATTATCACACAACATGTTTGACTTCAAATCAGCAAGCTTGTCATCAGTTATGCAAATGGCATGAACATAAAACTTATTGACAACAGGTTCTCCAATTAAAATAAATGTAAACGTGCAGCTATGAGCAATATTCAAGGATCTTGATGATGTTATCACAGAAATATTTTCAAGCATGTGGTTGACATCATAGGTATATCAAGCTTAGTATAAAACAAGTAGTTGGTAGGAAATAGCTTGGCAAAGAATTCACCACCACTAATCAACTGAAATTGGTGGTTTTTATTGGCATATAAAATATTGCATAGATCAATCAAAGTACAAATATTATTATCATCACAAATTTTACGATCAAATTTATCAACATGTTGTTCAATCAAATCAGCACAAAGGTTTGGATTATGTTATATTGTTGAAACAATAATATCATGAGTATTCATTTCTAAATTACTAAATTTATTTACATGCATAGTACTAAATATATGAGTGCAAAGTATCATGTAAATCAACCATATCAAAGCATAGAAAAGATCATATATGATTGAACAATGGTTAGCAACTTGCAAACTTTCAGCAAAGGTATGATCATGTGACACTACCAAATCAGCACAAACATTATGGTTAAGTCTATTTAAAACATGTGCTTTATCACAATCACTCACCACAATATTTTGCATATTCAGATCTGAATCATTTTTAGTACATGTTTTAAGTTGTGGTAGTGCTAGTATCATGTATGATGTTTCTGAAATCTTACCAATTGCCTCATCAAGTTTAATGTTTTGGGCTGCATACAATTGGTTCGGTTGATTGGCTACCTTCTCATCTCTCTCAACAAGTATGATGACATCATGAAGAGCCATGTCTTCCTCATTTTTATTGCAAACCTGCACACTTGAAAAGAAAACATCAGCGGTAGAGATGAGAGGGTTAGTCTCAAAAATATCCTCACATGATTGGCATTCAAACTCTCTGTTGCTCGGTGGTGTATCCCTCACATATTTTTATTATTTGTACTCTCAAGGGCATAGTGGGTGGAATCACACAACTCACTTTTGGTTTTACTTTCTCTCAATTTGTCTATGTGGCTCTCATTCTCACATAGGTCTTGATGCACAATCACTTCAACATCATGTGAAGCAACATATGCATATGTATCATACTTCACCAAGGTTTGTAAAGGAAATGGAGCAGTAGTTGTTGCAAAAGAACCAAGAATTAAATCTTCCTCAAATGTTACTGAACTTGCATCAGTTGAATGAGAAGCATTTGCATTATTATTGACTTCAATCTGAACTTTATGTTGCAAACAACATGAAATTTCAGCACCTTTGTCTATGGTCATCACCTGATCATCATCACCGAAAATTGGGGGCTGATCATACTTCACCACTTCATTTTCTTCATGAGCCTACAGCACATCAAAAGAGAAACTAGAAGAAATGTTATACACACTACCCTTGTTATACACACTACCCTTGTTGCTCTGAATCTAGGAAGCCTAGATGTGATACTAGGAATAAATTGGATGGCGCAACATAAGATTATCTTGTATATAGCAGAAAGGGTAATTGATGTTCGATCGCCCACTGCTAGACATACCACTCTGTACCTACCTTCGTACAGTGGTATCAATTCGTGTTCCTGTGCGGCCGTCGCCCTCCCTCTGGAAAGTGTTACGGTGATTTGTGAGTATGTCGATGTCTTCCCAGACGAATTGCCAGGCTTGCCACCAGATCGGGACATTGAGTTCGTAATTGAACTCCAACCCGATACAACTCCCATCTCTAAGCGAGCTTACCGTATGCCACCCAAGGAGCTAGCTGAGATGAAAGGTCAACTCCAAGAATTGCTAGATAAGGGTTTTATTCGCCCTAGTTCATCTCCTTGGGGCTGTCCTGCTCTTTTTGCGAAAAAGAAAGATGGTAGCCTGACATTGTGTGTTGACTACCGACCTCTCAATGCGGTGACAATCAAGAATAAATACCCTTTGCCCCGCATTGATGTTTTATTTGATCACTAGATCAAGATCAGACCCTGTGATATTCTGAAGACCACCTTCTCTACTCGATACAGCCTTTATGAATATCTGGTCATGTCTTTTGGACTCACCAATGCCCCTGCCTACTTCATGTACCTCATGAACTCCATCTTCAAGAACAAACTGGACAAGTTCGTAGCGGTTTTCATTGATGACATTCTAGTCTACTCTCGCAACAAAGCGGAGCATGCGAAGCATCTTCGCATCGTATAGCAACGTCCACGAGAAAACAAGCTTTTTGCTAAGTTCTCTGTCAGAGGTTTAGGTCTGCACAATCCACAGGGGGTTAACCCCGGTGGTTTATTTGTTCGGCGGGGAGATCGAGAGCTAAGAACGCGATGGTTATGCTAGCGTAGCACACGGAAATCACGGCGAGACACAAGGGACAAGGCGATTTTATACTGGTTCGGGCCTCTAGAGAGTAAAACCCTACGTCCAGTTCTTCGGTTTGTATTGCTGGCGTGCCGAGATTACATGATGACCTGTGGTGTCGATGTCCCTGGGGGACGCCCTTTCCCGCCTTATATTGGGTGACGGACAAGGTCGGTGGGCTGGAGTCCAAGTCGGTTACAACAGGGAAACCTATCTCTAGTCAGTTACAATATGGAAGGCTTATCCGAGCTGCCTTAATCCGTCTGGACTTCCATGACTTGCACACCAAGCTATCTTCTCATCTTCGGGCCCACATGTCAGGTCGGACAGGCCTACTGACAGGTCGGCGGGTCTTCTAGTGGGCCGGACCCACTTGTCGGGGACGGCCAAGAGCCTGGTCGGTGGGGACCCAGGGGTACCCATGTCACACAAGCCCCCGAGTGATGTGTAGGCGCAGCGACCTTAGAAGGTCATGACGAAGTCATAGAACTATCGACAGGTCGAATAGCGTGCACGTTGGTCCAAAACGAAAGAGAAACAAATCAGCTTAGCAGCCGACCTGTTTGTAGTCTTGCCCAACGCAGTGAGGTCGAGTGACGACCTATAGGAAGCGGACTTCCAATATGTCGAAACGAAGATGAAAAAATTCAGAGGGCGTCAAGGACGCACTCATAGAGTAGTATCCGAGCATCGTGGTGGGCACGACGGCCGGTATGATGATCCAAAAAAGAAAAAGAAAAAGTAGGTCGAGTGACGACGTGATGAGAAACAGGTTTCCCATCAGGTCGGTACGACGAAGATAAACAAAGACGCTCCCGTAGAGTAGTCCCTGAGCATTGAAGAAGACAGTATGGCTAGTAGGATCTTGAAATGTGCATCACATGAAGAGGTCTTCTGTAGTGGTCGAAACGGTCAACGATGAAGTTGTAGAAAAATGTTGATCTTCAACAAGTGGAGTGTAGAGACACCCAGATATCATGCATAGCTGCAAAGAGTCTAGCAGAGCCACCCGAGGCATGCCGAGCTCAAGAAGGTCTTAAATCAAGAAGCGCCCAAGCACCCGGAGATACTTGGCAGGGCCATTAGGTGCGCACCCCACAGGGAGGCCTTCATTCCCGACGTAAAATCCTGGGAAGGTCTTCCGAGCTGGCGAAGGCGACGACGAAGTCGAAGGAAGGTCTAGCGACCTGACGAAGACGACGACAGAGCCGGAGGAAGGTGTAACGACCTAAAGCAGGAGGGTGACAACGAAGCCAAAGGAAGGTCTTGGTCTTGACGAAGGTGACGACGGAGCCGGAGGAATGACTAGCAACCTGACGAATACGACGACAGAGCCGGAGGAAGGTCTAGCGACCTGACGGAGACGACGACGAAGCCAGAAGGAGGTCGAGCAACCTGATGAAGACGATGACGGAGCTGGAGGAAGGTCTAGCGACCTGACGAGGATGACGACAGAGGACGACGATGGAGCCGGAGGAAGGTCTAGCGACCTGACGAAGGCGATGACGGAGTCGCAAGGAGGTTTGCCAACCTGAAGATGACGATGATGAAGATGCTGAGAGGTCCACCGACCTCAATCCGACGACGACGGAGCCACCAGGAAGGTTCGCCAAAGGCGACGCTAGAGCTGGAGAGAGGTCTAGCGACCTGACGAAGTCGACGCTAACGGAGTCGCGAGGAGATGTTGGTCTTGATCGAACGAAGTGTAGAGACACCTCCCAGATCTCCCAGCATGGCTACAAGGAGTCTGGCAGGGCCGACCTCATGGAGGCCTTGTAGGCGTGCCGACCTCGAAGAGACCTAAAATCAACAATGTCCAGTATCCGAGGATACCCAGCAAGGTCTTTAAGCACACATTGCATGGAGAGGTCGTTGATGATGTCGTAGCTGAAGTTGTGATGTCCGGAACCGTTGCTGACAAAGTTATGAAAATTTGTAGATCTTGATCGAGTGGAGTGTAGAGGCATCCAGATATCCTGCATAGTTGCAAAAAGTCTGGCAGAGCCACCAGAGGCATGCCGACCTCAAGAAGGTCTCAAATCAAAAGCGCCCAAGCACCCAGAGATACTTGGCAGGGCCATTAGGTGCGCACCCCATAGGGAGGCCTTCATTCCCGACATAAAATCCTAGGTGTCTAGAGCAGGCTGGCAGGGCTACAAGAGCACACCGACCTCAAAAGGTCACGCATCCAGGGTGCCCAACTACGTTGGCAGAGCCGTAGTCATACCAAGGTATTGCAAGACCTGGGTATTAAGGCACGCCGACCTCAAGGAGGTCGTTTTGGTGCCTAGACGACCAGCATAGCTGCCAGCCATCCAGCGGAGCCATGGTACAAAGGTATTGCTGACCTAAGTAGCGGGCACACCGACCACGGAGGCCCGACGAAACCGTAGACGTGAAGCTTATGGTTGCCAGGCGCCCAGACGGATCTAGCAGAGCAGCAAGGCACGCCTACCCCGGAAGGTCTTCAATCGAACCTACGACCATTCTGCTCAGGAAACAGAAATATAGGCTGATTGGAATAGGTCCGTTTACGTACAGAGCCATAGCGGGTGCACCAGGACGCAGAGCCTAGCGAGTTCAATGAAGACGCAGAGCCGTAAAGGGTGCGTTTAATCGTCGTCGTCATCGTCTGTAGATGTAGGGAGGTGCAGGGCCCTCTGACACAGAGTCAGGCTTACCTCTCTGTAGACTGCAGGGTCTCGGGTCAACAGTGATCGGAGATTCTCTTGCCACCCAGAAGACGACAAACTGCCACTCTCGATCACGTGGTAACAGTGTCATCATTTCACCGGCTGCACAAGGCCTGGCTCTGGCTATAAATAGCACCATAAGACTAAAGGAGGCAATCACCGAGCATTGCTGAGCTATGAAGCTGCAGAGTAGAATTTTGGCCATGCCATGGGCATGTGACCGTCCACCAGAGCATAGTATGCAAAATTGTAGAAGCTTGGAGCTAGAAGAACAAAGTCACTGAGGAGGTCTTCCGAACTGGCGAAAGCAACGACAGAGTCGCAGGGAGGTCTAGCGACCTGACGAAGATGACGACAGAGCCGAAGAGAGGTCTTGATCTTGACGAAGGCGACAATGGAGCCGAAGGGAGGTCTAACGACCTGACGAAGACGACGACGGAGCCGAAGGAAGGTCTAGCGACCTGACGAGGACAACGACGGAGCCGGAGGAAGGTCTAGCGACCTGACAAAGACGACGACGGAGCCGGAGAAAGGTCTAGCGACCTAACAAGGATGACGACGGAGCTGGAGGAAGGTCTAGCAACCTGATGAGGACGACGACGGAGCCGGAGGAAGGTCTAGCGACCGGATGAGGACGACGATGGAGCCGGCGGAATCCACCGAAGATGACGCCAGAGATGCACAGAGGTCTAACGACCTAAAGCCGATGACGACAGAGCCGCAGGGAGGTCCGCCAACCTAAATCCGACGATGACGGAGCCACCAGGAAGGTTCACCAAAGGCGACACCGAAGCTGGAGAGAGGTCTAGCGACCTGACGAAGTCAACGCCGGAGCAAAGAGCTGGTCCTATAAAATAAAATAAAAACCAGGTCAGTGTATCAATCTGTCGAATATAAATATGATGAAGATCTAGTCTGAGCTATGATATGTTCATGCTGATGTGTAATGCTAGCCGGAGCTGAACATTCTTGTGCTATGTTTCGTTTTTTGAATAAAGGCATTCCCCTTATCATGCCAGGCACACATTATGCGAACTCGAAAGCTCTGAAGCTGCAAAGTGTTTCACCCCTCTACAATGCTCAGCAGGGAGCCTTAGATGTAGCCGACGCACGGGGAGGGGCCTAGGACCCAGGTTTTGCAACCACACAACATCGAATACTAATAACGAGAGTCAAGCAGGTAAAGGAAGAACACACAAAGGAGAAGTAGGACCCCACAGGTCTGGCGACCCTTAGATTGGCACGGCCAAGCCCCCGAGCATGTCGAGGGGGAGGGGAACATAGCACAAGATAAAAAATTCGAACCCTCGGGTCTAGCGACCTACGTGTTGGCATTGCCAAGCCCCCGAGCATGTCGAGAGGGAGGGATCGGAAGAGCAGACAAAACATGTAGAACAGGTCTACGAAATAATGAAGCCGTAAAAATATACAATTGAGAATAACACTTAGCTTGTGTGTGGAGTTGAGGTCGGAAGATCGTAGTCGTCGGTGCGAGCTGGAGGTGTCGAACTGGCGAAGTAGACGACGACACACGACCTGGAGTCATGCCGGCCTATCAAGACGCCGTAGAGGTCGACGATGTGTTGATGACGAGCACCCGATGGTCGGCGGTACTGCTGCAAAAGCACGTACACATGGTGCAGGAATCGTGACGGCTGTGGACAAGCAGCTAGCCTGTGTGGCCGGCAGCGTGTTTCAATAGGTCAGCCTGACGTAGGTGACGAGGTCGGCGGTGTGACGGCGTAACAGGTCCGCGACACAAGCTGCAGGAGACTGTGCGCATGCAATCGTCACATGCCCGTCGACACCGTGAGTACCGAGACCTAATCTTGCCAACGGCTAGGACTCGAAGTCCGTCCAAAACATTGAACAAGAATTCACGTTAGTTGGAGAGATAATTGAATATATGGAAATAATATCAGCAATACGGAAAAGGAAAGGAAAAATGTGTTCCCTGTTACGTGTTGTAGACTGATTTGCTTTAGCTTGGTCACATGTGGGAGGACACAGAGTTGATGTGGGCCCGCCTTCTTCGTGTCGTCACAGACAGATTTGTTGAAGCCGGTGTTGCCATCGAGATCGTTGGGTGGGTGGGCGGACGCGAAAATTTCTTGGCGTGCCGTCTGTAGAATGAAGATGTCGACCTCGCGATTAGATCGGAGGGTGGCAGCGAGCAGGTCGCTGCGGAGATATCCTTCGTGTCGTCGTCGAAGATGATCGCCGGAGTGAACTGCCATCGCACTACACGAAGAGCTCGCGATCACCCCTACCTGGCACGCCAACTGTTAGAGGTTTAGGTCTACACAGTCCAAGGGGGGTTAACCCCGGTGGTTTATTTGTTCGGCGGGGAGATCGGGAGCTAAGAACGTGATGGTTATGCTAGCGTAGCACACGGAAATCACGGCGAGACACAAGGGACAAGGCGATTTTATACTGGTTCGGGCCTCCGGAGAGTAAAACCCTACGTCCAATTCTTCGGTTTGTATTGCTGGCGTGCCGAGATTACATGATGACCTGTGGTGTTGATGTCCCTGGGGGACGCCCTTGCCCGCCTTATATTGGGCGACGGACAAGGTCGGTGGGCCGGAGTCCAGGTCGGTGGGCCGGAGTCCAGGTCTGTTACAACAGGGAAACCTATCTCTAGTCAGTTACAATATGGAAGGCTTATCCGAGCTGCCTTAATCCGTCTGGACTTCTTTGACTTGCACACCAAGCTGTCTTCTCATCTTCGGGCCCACATGTCAAGTCGGACAGGCCTACTGACAGGTCGGCGGGTCTTCTGGTGGGCCGGACCCACTTGTCGGGGACGGCCAAGAGCCTGGTCAGTGGGGACCCAGGGGTACCCATGTCTCCAAGTGTGAATTCTGGTTGGATAGTGTGAAAGTTTTGGGACACACTATTTCCAATGAAGGCATATCTGTGGATCCTAGCAAAGTAAAAGAGGTTATGGATTGGAAGCCACCCAAGTACGTACACCAAATTCGCAGCTTTCTGGGTTTAGCGGGCTATTATCACCAATTTATTCCTGATTTCTCCATGATCGCCAAACCTATGACTAAGTTGCTTAAGAAAGGAGTAAAATACATGTGGAGCGAGAAATGTGAAAAAGCTTTCCACACCTTAAGACAACACTTGACATTAGCCCCAGTGCTTGCACAGCCGGAAAGTCCAAGCCGTTTGAGGTCTATTGTGCCGCTTCGGGCACTGGCCTTGGTTGTGTGCTTATGCAAGACAATCGAGTAATCGCTTATGCCTCGCGTGCACTTTGACCTCATGAGGTGAATTATCCTACTCATGATCTTGAATTAGCAGCAGTTGTTCATGCCCTGAAGATTCAGAGGCACTATCTTATGGGAAATCGCTGTAATATCTTCACCGATCATAAAAGTCTCAAATATATCTTCACCCAATCAGATCTGAATATGAGACAAAGAAGGTTGTTAGAGTTGATAAAAGACTGTGATCTTGAAGTACACTATCACCCCAGCAAAGCCAATGTAGTTACAGATGCTTTAAGCCGAAAGGTTCACTGCAACTGCTAGTCAATGGAGCCATATGGTGACACTTTGTGCGAAGAGTTGCGAAAACTTTGATTAGAGATGGTGGAGCATGGAAGCGTGAATGCCATCTCCGCCGAATATACTCTCTTCGAGAAGGTCACCGCAGCTCAGTCGAAAGATGAGGAAGTTCAGCTCATAAAGCAAAAGATAGCTAAAGGAGACCCCAAGTATAAATGTTTCCATAAGGATTCGAAGGATGTCGTATGGTTTGACCAATGTCTTGTGATTCCCGATGATCTGGAACTCAAGAAGGAAATTTTGGATGAATCCCAATCTCTCCAAATTTTCTATACACTCGGGAAGTAGCAAGATGTACGAAGACGTGAAGGAGAATTTTTGGTGGTCTAATATGAAAGTGGACATTGCGAAGTACGTATTGGAATGTGACACTTGCCAGAGGATAAAGGCAAGCCATTTGAAAACAGTCGGTACCCTTCAACCTTTGCCCATACCTTCGTGGAATTGGGAGGACATAAGCATGGACTTCGTTGTCGGCTTACCACTCACTCCAGGAACCATGATTCCATTTGGGTAATCGTGGACCAACTCATGAAGACCGCACACTTCATTGCGGTTAACACCACCTATATATACGGTCCAAGAGTATGCGAAAATTTGCCTTGTCCGCATAGTTCGTTTGCATGGAATCCTGAAGACCATTATTTCTGACAGAGGCCCTCAGTTTGTGGCCTATTTTTGGGAACAGTTGCACCAATCTTTGGGCACCAAGCTGATCCGTAGCTCAAGCTAGCACCCTCAGACCAATGGTCGGACGTAAAGGGTGAACCAAATTGTGGAAGATATGCTATGAGCTTGCATTATCCATTTTGACAAAAGTTGGGATAAATGCTTAGCCTTAGCTGAATTTTCTTACAATAATAGCTATCAAGCTAGTTTGAAGATGGCACCATTTGAGGCTCTCTATGGACGAAAGTGTCACACCCCCTTGAATTGGTCACAGATGGGTGAGAGAAAATTCTTTGGCCCAAACTTAGTTAAGGAAGCCGAAGAAAAGGTGGAAGTGATAAAGGAGAACTTGAGAGCAGCCCAAATGAGACAAAAGAGATATCATGATGAAGGACGCACTTTCTGACAGTATGAGGTTGGAAACTATGTGTACTTGAAGGTGTCACTCACTAAAGGTGTGCACAGATTCGGAGTAAAAGGGAAATTAGCGCCACGCTACATTGGTCCCTATGAAATTACTCAGGTTACCGTGTCCAGCTACTTGACCGATTCTCTGCGGTTCATAATGTGTTTCATGTTTCCCAATTGAGGAAATGTGTACATGTACCAGAGACGGAAATAATCACGGAGCCAAATGCTTGGATTGAGCCGGATCTTTCACTTGTGGAGCATCCCATGCGGATACTCGATCAAAGCGAGAGAAAGACTCGACACCACACCGTAAAAATGTACAAGATACAGTGGAGCCACCACACAGAGGGAGAAGCTACTTGGGAGACTGAACATTATCTAAACACCAAGTATTCGGGTTTTCTGCATGCCAGAAACCGTAAGTACTTGTTCCCTCGGCTTTGTCTTTTAATTTCGAATCTCGAGACGAGATTCTTTTTAATGAGGGTAGGCTGTAACATCCCTGACATTTTTTAACAGTAATTAAGTTGATTAGTGGAACCTAAACATGGTTGACTAGTCAAAACCCTCCCTGCTTGGTCAAAACCCCTAGACCCCTAGCACCTACCTATAGTTTCTTGGCCATATCTCAAAATTTTCCCTAAACACTCAAAATTCTGCCAATATAAAAGTTGTTTCTCTTTTCCGGGAACACATATTTTCATAATTGGCAGCATTTCAAATTTTGAGTGGAACGGCATCAAAATCTCGGTTGAACAAAGACTCTACAGGAACTAAGGGCCGAGAAAATCAGCAAGTTTGGCTTGATTTTTCGACCATTCTTTTGATCTCAACATAGGTCACCCTTTGTAAAAGTTGTAGAGCTCTGGTCCATCTACAACTTTGCTTTTTGGAGAATTTCAAGTTTCATTTGAAAATTTTGAGTTTGCAAGTCGTGAAGTCGCGCTGATGAAATTAAACCGGCATGTCGGCATGCCAGGGCGCGCCCTCGCGCGTCTTGACCGGCAAATCTCCCTTGGGCCCATGCCTGGCCCAGGATCCCACGTTCTCCAGGCGGTTTTCCTTGGCGGGCACGGCGTCGCACCATGTGGTCGCCGCTGAGACGTGCCGCCACCGCCCACCAATCCTCACCGCAGCGTCTCCCCGACAAAACGACTTGAAGCCTTGGGCGCTACTTCGAGCCACCCAGGCGAGCCAGTAGGCGCAGTCGTGCATGCGTTGTGTCGTGGCCGGGTCCCCGACCGCCTCGCGCGTCTGCCACGCAGCGCCCGCCGGCAGAGGCCCACGACCGAGCTCCCGATCGTCTTAAGGCCATTGGCCAGCGTTGCGACAGCCTTCAGAGCGAAGTCTTGCTCACCTTATGCCCCTCCCCCTCTTTAAAAGGTGCCTCATTGCTCCCCTTGTGCACTCGCAGATCCCCCAGGCCGCCATTGCCACCGCCGCCATCGAGCTTGCACCCCAACGCCTCACCGTCGTCATCCGAGCACTCCTAGTCCTCCTCCACACCTCACAAGAGCTCCCCGAGTCCTCCTCCACACCGCCAAGGGCAAGGATGTGAGGATTGAAATCTTTTCAGGGACTTAGTTGTGAACCCAAGGGCATGGTTGTGAAGTTTAGATTTTTTTAAGGGTCCCGATGTAAATAGATTCTTCAAGTTTTGGTTCAAAAGGCTGAAACTTGTAAAATGTCTAGAAAATCATAGAAAAATCGGAAAAATGCAAATAAATATGTTTTAGAATCCTTGTGATGAGTACAACCTTTTCTAGAAAAGCTGCAAAGTGTTTTTGTGCTTAGTTTTCAAATTAAATTTGAATATCAGTTTGAGCTAGATTTGTTGTAGTTTAAAATCTACAACTGTTCCGATGATAAATTTTTGATATGTTGTTTATCATGTCATATATAGTCTCTACGCGAAAAATGGCACATGTTTATGATGTAGATCTTTAGTTATGATTTATTTCTTATTTATGTTGAATCTGACTTGATGCTTTTCATAGCCCTTTCAGCATAGCTTTTGTAGCTCATCTTTGAAACCTGGACTTGTTATGCTTGTATGCATCTCAGAAAAATAGGACAGCTTTTTAGGACCTGTTCTACTACGTGTTTTCGATTTATGCATGTTTAAATTGTTAAATGCATAGATTAAATTTTGTTCAGGATCTGAACCTATATTTTGGTATGCTCTTTGTTTATGTCATCCTAAGCTTGTGCTAGAAAAGTTAGCCCTGAAATCCTTGTGGTTTGCTCTAAATAATTTCTGTTTGTTAAACGAGGCTGAATTTTATTATTTTTGTATAAATTAATCTAGAAAGCTTCTGAAGCTAAATTTTGGTGGGAAGTTGTGTTTTTTGTCATATTTGCATGTGTACCAATTTATGGGACAAGTGCATGTGTAGATTCTCCAGAATAAATTTATCTTGATTTTGGTTGCTTCCTCTTGTTGTATTTTTCATGCTTAGTATATAGCTTTGTTTGTGGTGGTTTTTGCTCAGTAAATCTGTGGTCGAAACATGAGCTTATATAAATTATGCCCCTGTTTGTTTGATGCACAATTTTTAAGTATTCTTAGATGTGCAAACAATCACCATCAAAGTAACCAACACCTTTTCCTTTTGTAAAGAAATGTTTGTTAAGGTTTTGTTAAGGTGAATATGGCCAACCATACACCTTGAGCCTTACCTTAGTTTTCAGAAATATAATCTTAAGTAGATTCACCAAATAATGTTACATATGAATGTTTCGTGTAGAACTCCCCGACCGTAACTACGCTCTCATGCCTGTTGGGGATGAGGAAGGATCCAGAGGAGAGTTGAAGCAGTTGGAGGTGAATCAAGACCCGGACCAGAGTTCGAGAGAGCTTCAGGCTAACCTCGCTGAAGAAGGCAAGCCCCGGAGCATAACCTAACTTTCCCAACTTATGCAACTATCTATGTTTATGTTTGTGCATTTACGTTTCAGGTGTTGTTTTGAAACCATAGATGCATCCCTAGGTACCATGCTTAGACTAGTATGCTAGGTCGATAGTTGCCATGCTATAAGGACCCAATACAAGTCGAGTGATGTTCGTCACTTGCGAGATATAGGTTCTTATGTTGGAATCATAAGACTTGGATAAACTGGTTGCTCACGTGGTAAGAGCATGGGATCTGGGCTCCGGTCCAGTTGCTTTCGTTCGTTAAGCGTTTGAACGTACTAAGCATATGTCGGGAATGGAACCGGTAAGCCTAGTACCTGATTGAAATGGGAAGGGATCTTTGGTTCACTAATCCTGAGTATTCGCCTGCCCGGCTTGCAACCGGGAGGAGGGGTGTATGTGCAAGAGGTGGTGCGTGTCGTTACATGGGCGTCCACTGAGCCCTGTACCCAGGACTGTAATATCTTATCCCGACCCGAAGATCGACGGGAACCACCTGGTTGGTGTGTACCCCACCCCCTTTGTAGTTGTCCTTTTGGGGTATGCATCCTCCCATGTGTTTAGGTCCACCTTGCAAGGTTATTAATCGATCGATCGTCGGCCTCTCACCATTACCCGAGACTGCTTAACAAACAGGCTACCATGATCCCTTAACGATGGAACAGATGGATAATATTGATGTTTGCTTAATTGCATGTACAATTGCTTGTTTAGCACAGTTGCTTACCTAGAATAGTTAATAAACTAGAACTTGAGCTAAAAGGTTGAAACTAAGGTTCCACTCTTAGTCGCTCTTTGGCAAAACAAACCCACCAGCGAAAAGCTTTTCATGTCTAGAGGTTGGTGATGTAGTTATCACCCGACGGGTAAGTCTTGCTGAGTATTAGTATACTCAGCCTTGCTATCTATGTTGTTTTCAGGTGAAGCCTTGAATGATGTGTGGCCTGGAGAGATCCCGCCTGGATGGGAGCCCCAGTGGATCGAGGGTGATGACGAGGAGTGATGATGTCATGGATGGCCTCCCGTGATGTCATATCGATGTTTAGGTTTCCGCTGTTTTGAACTCTGAACTTTATCAAGCTATGATGAACAATGATTTGTAATAAATGGACCCCCAAGTGGGCCCAGTTTGAATTAATTTGGTTAAGTACTCTGGACTCGCCTTCGTGTGAGTTTTGATGTATACTGCTCTTTGGTCCTATTGTAAGTAAGTGATTTACCGGGTTTGACCCAGCAAACAACGACAAAGTAACTCTATGTTATCGTTTAAGGGCCTAATGGATGGGTTTAGGCGATAATACGGAATTATTTTGGGCAGTTTGTCACACCTTGGTTTCGGCTAGTGTGTTCATCCAAGACCTACGCAAGCTGTCCATTTAGATACTGCCAGACGCTGACCAACCAGGCAACCCATTTGATCAACCGGGCGACCCCTCCAGCCAGCCTAGCGACCACGACATCCTAATGGCAGAAGCCGAAGATGACTGAAGGGACGACCTTATAGCCTTCATCGTCGACCACAGGCTACCTGAAGAGAAAGCAGAGCGCGAGAAGATAACCAGACATAGTGCCAACTATGTCGTGATCGTCAAAGAGTTGTACCGAAGATCCGCCTCAACCGGTGTACTAATGAAGTGCATTCTGCGCTCTGAAGGGCTCCAGCTCTTAGCTGAGATCCATGGTGGCGAATGTGGCAACCATGTGGCCTCAGCCAATCTAGTCGGCAAGGCGTATAGATCAGGCTTCTACTAGCCTACGGAGGTAACCGATGCCCAAGACCTCGTCAGGCAGTGTAAAGGGCGTCCGATCTTCTTAATGCAGCAACACTTGCCGGCTCAGGCCTTGCGAACAATACCTCCCTCCTAGCCCTTCGCGATGTGGGGCCTGGACTCCGTTAGACCAATCCAAACCACTCCGAGCGGCTACGAGCACATCTTGGTTGTGGCGGACAAATTCACCAAGTGGATAGAGGTCAGGACTATATCCTGCGTCACATCCAGCGAGGCGGCCAAGTTCATCGAAGAGATAAACCATCGCTTCGGTGTTCCCAATAGGATCATCACCGACCTTGATTCATCCTTCACAGGCTCCCAGTTCTGGGATTTCTGCCAGGATGACCTGATCGACGTCTACTACTCGTTGGTGGTGCATCCACGATGTAATGGGCAGGTCGAGCATGCTAACGGCATGGTTCTTCAAGCCGTTAAAGATTGAATCTTCGACGACGCCTCGTTGTACACCGCACGTGGCTAGCCGAGCTCCCCCATGTGATCTGGGGTCTCTGGACTCAGGTCTGCTTGGTGACGGGATTCTCACCCTTCTTCTTGGTCTACGGGTCAGAGGCCATCCTTTCGACGGACGTCACCTTCGGCGCCCTGCGAATCCAACACTTCGACGAAGGAGAGGCGGAAAAGACCAGGCGTATCGACCTAGACAGCCTGGAGGAACACAGAGTGGCCGCCCTCATGCGCCACGCCCGTCACGAGCAGTAGCTACGTCGCTACCACGACCGCAACATCAAGAAACGCTCCTTCAACGTCAGCGACCTAGTCCTCTGACAAATGCAGAACACCAAACACATGCACAAGTTGTCCGCGCCATGGGAAGGTCCCTTCATTGTGACCGGGGTGATCAGCCCCGCGACCTATCGCCATCAGTGGGGTGACAGCTCCAGCGTCCCAAAACCCTAGAATATAGAGCATCTACGCTGCTTCTACCTTTAGGAGTCCTGAATAAAAGCTATGCACCCTTTCCTCTTTGCCATTTGTAATTGAATAAAGATATAACCTTCGGCAGACCTCCTGCCAACCTACACTTTGCTTCTACATATTATGTTTTCCCCCTCCCCCTCGACACGCTCGGGGGCTTGGTATAATCGACCTCGACACCCTCAGGGGCTTGGCTTTGCCAATCCTAGGGTCGTCAGACCTGAGGATTTTACTTTTCATCATCACACATTCTCCCTTTAAATGCCTCCTACTCGCTATGTGCATTCTCAATCATGTGGTTGCAATACCTTCGGTCTCTGACTCCTTCCGCGCACTGACTGCACCTAAGCCTTCATGCTGAGCAGTGCGTTCGGTAAGCCATCCGCTGTACGAGCAGTGGTTAGTGGGGTGAACACGTTTTGCAGCTTCATAGCCTTTGAGTTCGCATAACCTATTACTGGCACGATGAGGGGAACACTTTCCCACCAGTTACAAGAATAAAAGACTTCATTGCATTATATATAGTTTGATACACTAGGTGTTCTAATCTTTACAGCTCAAGGTGCTCCATGACCTTATCAGCAGTGGTCTCCACCTCAGCCTCTAGAGTTTCAAGGTCGGCATCCTCATTTGAGACGACCTCCACCCTAGCGACCTCTATGTCCGGGTAATGGGACTTCACCTAGGACAATGCTCCAACGGTCGCTGTCTTGCGTGATGATCTAAGCAACCACGTCACGTGCTCTGGCGCCACGATCAGACGATCCAGCAGAGGGACCAGTTCCCCCATGAGATCTTGAGGCACCACCATATCCGTAACGTAGCCCGCGGCCTCCTTCAACTCAGCCACCTCTGCTTCAAACCCTACAATTGAGACCTGGTCATTCTGCATGGTTTGCATAGCAACCACAAGGTCGACCTACAGGTCCCTCCAGATGCGCTTCTCATATGCTAGCTTCCGGGTCATAGCATAGTCACTGTCATGGGCGGGCTTCGTGCTCTCCTTGAGCACCTCAATAGCACCGTGGGCCTCCTTTAGCTCGTCCTTGAGATCCTTCTCCTTGTCGTTGGCACCTACCGAAGGGCTCAGGTCACCACGACCAAATAACAAGTCAAAATCCAAGATGCAAGCCCCCAACTTACCTTCAATCATGGCATTGAGGTGGTCGTTGGCCTCCTCGACCTTCTTCCTCTCCGCCTTGAGTGCGGCCTCGAATTCCTTCTTGGCCCGCGCCGCCTCCTTGGCCGCTTGTTGTGCCATGGTGACCTTCGCCTAACGGATCTCCTCCGCTGCTGCAAGCTTGGCTTGGCGGACCTCTTGGGCCACCACAACCTTGGCCTCATAGAGCTCCTGCTCCAGAGTTGTCACCTTCAAGTGCGCCGCGGCAGCCTGTCCTTGGGCCCGCTCCGCCATGGCCTGGACAACCGGAAGACAACAAAGACATTAGCAAGCACCCTGTAACAAACGAAACAACAAGGTCGTTAGCATCAAATACTCACAAATAGAGTGTCACCCAAGACACGATTTGCCTCCTTGATCGTGGCCAGGTCTTCCCGGTCCTTAGATATGCCCTCGGCGAATGGCGTCCCCTCGAAATCGATGTCTTGACTGACGAGTGGGCATTGGGACAGCTCTTCATCTCTGACCTGCCCGCTCGTCCCTCCTAGCTGTAGGTCACTGAGCTGCGGCTGACCCAGACCTGGATCGACCAGCTATGGCTCCTCCGACCCCACATCTAGTGCGGTTGGTCGCTCCTGGATCGACGACTCTTGTCTTGTCTCACCGATGATTACTTTGGTCGGCGACAGCTAGCTTGCCTCGCCAATGGCCGCCTTGGACGATGACAGCTAGGCCGACGAAGATATGGCCAGCTTCTCTACCACCGGAGCGCTAACGGCGCTATCCCCCATGCCGCTCTAGCCCGAAGTGGTCGGACTGCTTATTTGACTCATGTCATGAGTGCAAAAGACCCAAACGACCACAATTAAGACAAGCTAGGCGCAAAACTTACTTCAGGACTCTCCTCAACTTCGGCCATAATGCTCGTGGGGGTGGTCTAATGGGTACCTTGCTCTCGACCTTGGACTTGGCCCTTAGCACATCCCTGACACGTCGGGCATCCTCTTCTGTGACCTTCAGCGCCTCGACTTTCCTCTGCTTAGTCTCTGGGCTTGGCAACCTCGGCGCATCTTCCTTAGAATCAGACACGGACTTCGCATCTACGCAGGATGAGGTCTTCGACGACCTCGCGGTGGCTCCACCCCGCTTCCTCTTCTCCATCACCTTTTTTTCTGCCTCAAGCTTGGCGGTTTTTGCGGCCTCGGCCCTGGAGGCCGACTGTTTGGCAATGGCCCCCTTGGTCCACCTCGTCACTAGAGTCGTCAGCGGTGGTTGCTGTGGTGCTGCAACCTCGTTGTCCTCATCTGCCTCAATGGACGAGTCCGAGGCGTAGTTCGCCGCGAGGTCGCCCGGTGGTGCCCTGAAGTCCTCCTTCTCTCTCAGCTTGGAGCGAGGCTCCACACCCCTGGGCAACAGTGCTGGGCACAAAAAATTCCTCTCACGATCCTGAAACCAGCACCGCATCAGATATTACTCGCAACTCAAAACAAAAAAAATTGACTCACCTACATACCGGGTCGGCTGGGCAAACCAGCGAGTGCGCCTTCGGGCAGGTCTTGTTGCGTATTGTACCGCAGAAGAACTGGCACACACATGCCACCATCTGCTCCTTAAAGACCTTCTAGTTCATCTCCCGAATTGGATCCATCTGCCCCCAGAACTCGTGCGAGGGGTGGATGCGGTCCTTGATTGGTTGCACCAGGCGACGACAAAAGCTTATCGCCACAGCGCCACCCATCAGACCTCCTTCCTTTAGCTTGGCAAGGTCGGCGAGCAGAAGGTTGTCGGCCTCCTGCTCGCGAGAGGTCAGCTGAATGTCCCACTCCGGGATCTTCTCGGGCGCGCAGCCTGACCTTTTCGGCAGCTCCGACTTCTGGTTCGCGATGTAGAACCACTCGGACTGCCACTTCCTTACGATGTCTGGCAGCTCCATCTCTATGTAGCGCATCTTCATGCCAGGTCGCAGGGTAAACGAAAGGCACCCGACGACCTTGCCCCTATCCGTCTTCTTTACTTGGAAGAAATACCGCCACAGGTCGAAGTGTGGTGGAATCCCCAAGTATCCTTCGCACAGATGAATGAAAGTTGAAACTGCAAGATTTGAATTGGGGAAGAGATGTACCAATTCAATCCCGAATCCTAAAAGGATCTTGATGTCGTCTAGAGGGGAGGTGAATAGACGAATCTGCACTTCAGTAAAAACTTCAACCCACTGTTAGTACTGAAACTGGTTAGACCAGTTTTCTAAACCGGTCAGACCGGATTTTCCACTGAGAAAACCAACAACAAACTAAAACCCCTCTACGAGTTCTAGCACAAAACAATCTTGGTGTGAGACTTCCACAGGCGATTCCAAGGGTGTAAATGAAGTCCCTGCACACAACACAAGCACACCAAAGTAGATCAAAGCGGAAGCACAAGGTAAATGCTAGAATTAACTGAGGACCGGAGCGTCCGAGGACCGGTGGATGGTCGCTCCCTGGTGTGATGAGTGATTGACAACGTGGTGTGGACTGACTCTTGGCCGAGTATTGCAGGTGCAGGTTGCGGCTTGATTTGCGTTGGTGCAGGTGAACAGCGGGCGTGAAAGGTCTATGTCTTGCGGGGCCTCCGAGGAGTGGAGAGACAAGTAGGCTCGGCTCGAGGGACCCGGTGGCCAGCGGGGTCAAGTGCGGGCCGCATGGTGGCAAGAAAAGCAAGACGAAGTCGTCGACCGGAGCTGGTGCAGGGTAGCGGCTCACGACCGGAGTCTGCACGCGGGGTTTGCAGCGGTTCACCACAAAACCGTCGGGTTACTTGGTTGAGCCATAAAACCAAGACCGGAGGCTCGGCGGGCGGAGACGGGATCCGGGCGCGCCGAGAAGCTTCGATGCCGACGGACACATGGTGGGATCGCAGGGCTTGCGTCGGGAGGACGCGGACTGCGGTGAAGGCGTGGCCGTGCGATGAAGAGGAGTGCTACATGACCTATTTGCCCCTGAGGGGATTGTATCTTAAGTTTAAGTGCTAGGGGTAGCTTGGTCATTTGCCCAACCCAGAGGGACTCATATATCTCTAGGGTTTTCTGGGCAAACTATCCATCCGGACTGCTTCTCATTTTCCTTGCTCCATAGGCGTAGATTTTCTTCACCGTTTTGTAGAGAATCTGACCTCCGAGTGTATGGAACCATTCATGGTTGCGTCGATTTCCTTCTTGTGGCTCGTGTGATTTTTGTGTCTTTTTCGAGCTATTTTCGTTGGATTTTCGTGCGCGCCTTGTTCCTTCTGAGGTGTTTGGGTTCGGATTTGTTGGTGGGGATCGTGGATAGATGTCTTGTGCATCTTTGTGCTTGATCTTGACCCCCCAATCTCCGGATTTGGCCTCCGATTGAAGGATTTTGGTTGGAACCCTAGCTTTTTGGTAGAGCTCGGTTGCGATTCGATTCCCGGCGATTTAGTTCGTTTGATGTCTCAAGTTTTGGGGTATAGCATCTCCTAGGGACGCTTCACATCTCCCCCAAATCTTGCCTCAAGAGGTCAAGCCATTTGGGAGATCCATGGATGGATAGAGAGGGTTGACTTCGCGTTTTCGTGCTCGGGCTGCTGTTTCCGTGCCTGGCGGACCGTCCGCGCGGGGTCGGCGGACCGTCCCTGAGGTGTCGACCGGCCAGGTGTTCGTCGAGTTCTTCGCGAGTTCTTGAGCCATTTCGTTTTGATCCGTTGGGACGGTAGGTTTTGGTTGGAGGCTGTTGGCCGGACCGTCCGCCTGGTGAGGCTGGACCGTCCGTTGGTCACGGACCGTCCGCGGTGAGCTCGCAGACCGTCCGATTTTTGGAGGGTGCATACTGGAGGTTCGGGGTCCATTTGCGGACCGTCCGCCCCTGACTCGCGGACCGTCCGCCCCTGACTCGCGGACCGTCCGCTTGCTCCATGCGGACCGTCCGCCAGGTCAGCTCGGACTGTCCGCCCCGGGCATCGCAGATTGCCTAAGTCCTTTCCTTCTTGAGTTGCGCTTCCCTGTTGCTTTGAGTTGGGGTTTGTTCCTAGGGTTGGTAGGTTCGTTGTGAATACGTGACCTTGGCAAACTCGTGTGGGAACCCTTGGTTGTGATTTTGGGGCATAGGCCGAGTTCGACCTTCGGGAAGAATTTTTATCGGCTCCCATTCACTCCCCTCTCTCTGGTCGCCTAATCGGTCCTTCAATTGGTATCAGAGCCAGTTACGGATCTTCGTGATTCTAACCAGTCTAAGATCCAACGATGGCGTACCAGGAACGGGGTTCGGGTCCTCCACACTTTGATGGTAAGAATTACCAGATGTGGCAGAGGTGGATGGCTGCTTTCCTCCGCGGCATGGGTCAGATCCTGTGGGATGTCACGGTGAACACAGCCTATGTTCATCCGATGAACTTCCTAGCTCCAGGATCGAGGGATATATTCGACGCCAACAATAAGGCGGTCGACTACTTGTTCCGTGCTCTGTGTCAATCCGAATTCGATCGGGTTCAGACAGAGGACTTGGCTTGTAGGATTTGGGAGCAGTTGAAGAATGCTCATGCTGGAAATGCTCAGGTTCAGGCTCGGTTGTTTGCGACCTACCGGAGAGAGTACGAGAACTTCACTCATCTCCCCGGTGAGTCCATTGACAGTATGTTCCAGCGGTTCACGGTGATTGTGAACAACATGAGGGCTAATGTGGCCGTGCTCCCGTACGATGATCATGACAGGGCTATCAAGCTCCTGCACTCTCTAGATCGTATCGTGTGGAGTGGGAAGGTCAAGGCCATTCTTGAGTCGAAGAAGTATGACACCCTTACAGTGGACGAGCTGTTTTCCAAGCTCAAGTCGTCCGAGGTGGACCGTGGGGTGCGTGCAAAGATCGAGAACCCGACTGACCCTCATAGTCTGGCTCTCGTTTCTGGATCAAGGACTAACGCTAACCTGTCTTCGAGATAGTTCTCTTTGTCTTGTCTTATGTCCATGCCAGATGAGGAGTTTGACGTGCTAGGCGAGGAGGATCTCGCATTGCTGAGCAGGCGGTTCGAGCGCATGTACACGAAGAACGCTCAGAGGAGCTCAGGCATGTGCTACCGGTGCGGGAAGCACGGGCACTTTATCGCTGAGTGCCCGGAAGCCATGGAGGTGAAGCCCGAGCACAAGCACCGTCCGAGGACCGACCACAATCACCGCTCAAGGGACGACCACAAGGGCAAGAACAAGTCCGAGCGGAGGCCGAGGAGGAGTGGTGGTCACAAGAAGAAGGAGCGAGCGATGGTTGCCGGAGCGAGCGACATCGACTCGAGCTCCTGCTACTCTTCATCGAGCTCAAGTGATGAAGATGAGAACCGGCACAAGGGCAAGCGGTCAAGCAAGAACATCAACGGCCTGTGCTTCGCCGCCCAAGGCTTTTGCGGCATGGCACATAGCTCCGCAAGCAAGAAGAGAAACAAGGACAACTCGGACTCCGACTCCGAGGATGAGGTAAACAATGATCCATCCTTCTTGGTAGCGGAGAATGCTAGGTTGAATGAATTGCTTGACAACCGTGATGATGTGCTTAGAAAGACCAACAAGGAGAAGAGGGAGTATAGGTCTTTGCTTGGAGAGGCTAAGGAGAAGGTGGTTGAGCTAGAGTCTTTGCTTGTTGATGCTAGGGCTCAAATAGATTCTCTTAAGTCTGCTCCTATTGTGACCGATGAACCTGAATGCACTGATTGTTCCACTTTTCTTGGTGAATTGACTGTGCTTAAGGAGAAGTATGCCTCCAAGGTCGAGGAACTAGATGTGCTTAGGGTTTTGAGGTCTGTTTCAAAACGGGCGCTTCGCGTGTCTTGGATTCTCGAGGTGATCTTGTGTGCACGATCATCCCCGAGGGTCAGATTTTCAGAGCTGATTTTTCTCAGTGTGTTGGCTCTTCTCGTTGCTTGGTTGCTGGCGTTTCGGCAGAGCTTTGGAAATGGCATAGGAGACTAGGTCACTTGAGTTTTGACTTGTTGTCACGCTTGAGTGGGCTAGGATTAGTCCGAGGATTGCCTAAGTTGAAATACCAAAAGGACTTGGTATGTGCTCCGTGTAGGCATGGTAAGATGGTCGCCGCCTCTTACCCGCCTCTGACATCTGTTATGACAGAGAAGCCATGCGAGCTATTCCATATGGACTTAGTTGGTCCAGCTCGTGTGTGCTCGGCGGGTGGGAAATGGTATGTCCTGGTGATAGTGGACGACTATTCTCGCTATGCTTGGGTCTTCTTTTTGGCTGACAAGGGGGAGACGTTTGGTTTTGTGAGGGATCTAATCTTGAGGTTGAAGAATGAGAGGAATGGAGACGCCATTCGAGCTATCCGTAGCGACAATGGTTCTGAATTTAAAAACTCTCATTTCGAAACCTTTTGTCATGATTTGGGTCTCGAACATCAATTCTCTTCTCCCTATGTAGCTTGTCAGAATGGTGTGGTTGAGAGGAAAAATCGTTCCCTTTGTCAGATGGCTCGGACGATGCTTAATGAGCATAGGACTTCGAGGAGATATTGGGCTGAGGCGGTGAATACCGCGTGCCATGTTGGGAACCGGATTTTTCTTAGGGCCTTCTTGAACAAGACGTGCTATGAGCTCATGCACAGGCTATCACCTAGAGTGAGCCATTTCAGGGCTTTTGGTTGTCGGTGCTTTATTCTCAAGAAGGGTAGGCTTAATAAGTTTGAGTCGAGGTCTTCCGATGGGATCTTTTTGGGTTATGCTAGTCATTCTCGAGCATTCCGTGTGCTCAACCTTGATACTAACCTAGTCATGGAAACTTGCGAGGTTACCATCGACGAGACCTAGCCATGCAGTTCGTCTGTCTTTGAGTGTGCAGGTGACGACGAGATTGGCAAGAAGATCTTTGAGGACGAAGAGGATGATGGTGATGATGAAGCTCCAGCCGAGCATGTACCCTCTACCTCCACTACGACGACTACGGTGCAGGACGGTCCAGCCCCTACACCGACTACGATCCAGCAAGATCAAGTGGAAGCTGCAGCTGAGGGGGAGGTTGTCTCCAGGCGAGAGGCACCGAGGCGCGTTCAAGTTGATCATCCTCCCTCAAGAATCATCGGCGACATCAATGAACGTACGACACGGTCAAGGTCCAGGAATGTTTCTCACTTTGCTCATTCGGCTTTTGTTGCTACCTTTGAGCCGAAAGACATTGGACACGCCCTCTCTGATCCTAATTAGGTGAACGCAATGCATGAGGAGTTAGAAAATTTTGAGAGAAACCAAGTTTGGGAGTTGGTAGAGCCACCACCACATTGCAAACCAATCGGGACAAAATGGGTGTGGAAGAACAAAGAGGGTGAGAATGGTGAGGTGGTGAGAAACAAATCGAGGTTGGTTGCTCAGGGCTATAGTCAGAAGGAGGGGATAGACTATGAGGAGACATTTGCTCCTGTAGCCCGTTTGGAGGCAATTAGAATCGTTCTAGCCTTTTCCGTGGCTAAAGGGTTCAAGTTGTACCAAATGGATGTGAAGAGTGCCTTCTTGAATGGGTTTTTAGAAGAAGAGGTTTATGTGAAGCAACCACCGGGCTTTGAGAGTGCTGAGTTTCCTCACCGAGTGTATAGGTTGAGGAAGGCGTTGTATGGGCTGAAACAAGCTCCCCGTGCTTGGTATGGTCGTTTGAGGGGGTTCTTGTTCAGCAAGGGGTTTGAGATGGGCAAGGTTAATAAGACTCTTTTTCTCCTCAGGCAGAGTGATGATATCCTAATTGTTCAGGTGTACGTGGATGATATTATCTTTGGTGGCTCGTCTCACTCTTTGGTTGCGAGGTTTGCAGAGGACATGAGCAAAGAATTCGAGATGTCTATGATGGGAGAATTGCAGTTCTTTCTCGGGCTTCAGATCAAGCAGGCAAAGGAGGGAACCTTTGTGCATCAAGCCAAGTACACGAAGGACATCCTCAAGAAGTTCAAGATGGACGACTCGAAGCCCTTGTCGACACCGATGAGTATGACTACAGCGTTGGATGCGGACGAGGACGGAGAGCCCGTGGACCAGAAGGAGTACCGGAGCATGATCGGCTCCCTCTTGTACTTGACGGCGACGAGGCCGGACATTCAGTTTTCTGTGTGTCTGTGCGCTCATTTTCAGGCGTCGCCGAGGACTTCACATCAGCAGGCCGTCAAGCGGATCTTCAGGTATCTTCGATACACTCCTGAGCATGGTCTTTGGTACTCGGCATCCTCTTCTCTTTCGCTTCTTGGGTTTTCGGATGCCGACTTTGCGGGGTGTCGAGTCGATAGGAAGTCGACTTCGGGCACTTGCCAGTTTTTGGGATCTTCGCTTGTTTCTTGGTCTTCTCGCAAACAGTCTAGTGTAGCTCAGTCTACCACAGAAGCCGAATATGTCGCTGCCGCTAGTTGTTGCTCACAGCTGCTTTAGATCACATACACACTGAGTGACTTTGGTGAGGAGTGTTCCCATGTACCTCTCATGTGTGATAGCATGAGTGCCATTAGCGTTGCCAAAAACCCCGTGCTCCACTCCAGAACCAAACATATAGAGGTGAGGTACCACTTCCTGAGAGACAATGTTGAGAAGGGAAACATAGACCTCATCCATGTGCCAACCGAAAAGCAGCTTGCCGATATCCTAACCAAGCCTTTGGACCAAGCTACATTTGCCCGTTTGCGAGGGGAGCTTGGTGTTCTTTTTCCTTTTTGAGCTTTGGTTGGGGGGTTTGATGTGCATACTCATGTTGCATTTTCTTTTTTGTATCATATCATGCTTACATCTTTGTATCATAGACTGCATATGTATCATATGAGATGTGCTTCTCCTATATACTTGGATCACTATGATATGCTAGATATGAGATTATGACTTTGCTTTTGATGCTCATTTGATGGTTAGCGACGCTCTTGATAGATTTGGGATGTATGTGCTTGTGAATGGCTTATTTTTGTGACAATGCTATATATGATCCTCTCTTATGAGTTGAATGCCTTTCATGCTAAATTTGTGCACCTATGGCTATAGCTTGCTTAATTTGTGCTTGGGACCATGTTCTTTTCATATGGGGTCAAAGACCTATTTATCATCATGGATGTTTAGCCTACATGCTACTGTGTGGAGAAGCCTAAGCTTCTTTTTGCCGCAAAGGCACTTCATGTACCATGTTTAATTTGTAAATCTTGAAATTGGTATATGAAATGCTTGTGCTTGAAAATTATGCTTCCATGTCATGTATGCTTTAAATTCCTTATCTTGGGTGCTAAACCGTTGCACGATGTTCACTGTTGAGAAGTCTCACATTTAGAAGTGAACACATGGCTCGGTGGCTTTGACATGACATGAGATAGCTTGTAGGTGTTTGTGATGATCTTGTGATGAGAATTTGTAACCTTGCATGAAGTTTGTGAGTTATATGTTGTTTGTGCTCATTTTGATCATGTTTAGGTCCTATGCTCATGAGAGGGAAGTTTTTGTGAAAAATCGCTTTATTTTGATCATGGCTATGTCACATGCTTGTATGTCCCTATCTATCTCGTTGGCAATGCTTGTGCTAAATTTGTGGCAATCTTGCTTGTCTATGTCTCTTTTTTAGCATGTTGTAGTGCCCTTTGTCTATTTGAGAAGCACATACTTGCATTTGTAGACTTGATTCACGCATTACCAACAAGGGGGAGGAAAGTACCCAATTCACGTTTCCAGGGGGAGTTTTTGCATCAAGGGAAGAAAATTGAGAGAAATGCATTTTTTCAGGGGGAGCTTGCATTCATGCATTTGGGAGCTCTTTTTCGCCTGAATTTTGGTTGTGCTCTTTTGCCGATGGTGTCGAGCCATTTTGCCTCACCTTGAGGAGTCGGCAATTTTGGAGCATTTTATCTCGGTTGTGTCGAGCCGTTGCCCTTGTCTTCGGGGACCGAGATTTTTCTCTCTCAAGTGATCTCTTCTTGGCTTTTGTTTGGCTTTTTGATCACTTGTTTGAGTTTTTCAGTCGTTTCTTTTCTTTTTCTCTTTTCTCTGAATTGGTTACTTGTGTGTGTTGTCAATGCACTCATCAAGGGGGAGATTGAGGACCGGAGCGTCCGAGGACCGGTGGATGGTCGCTCCCTGGTGTGATGAGTGATTGACAACGTGGTGTGGACTGACTCTTGGCCGAGTATTGCAGGTGCAGGTTGCGACTTGATTTGCGTTGGTGCAGGTGAAGAGCAGGCGTGAAAGGTCTATGCCTTGCGGGGCCTCCGAGGAGTGGAGAGACAAGTAGGCTCGGCTCGAGGGACCCGGTGGCCAGCGGGGTCAAGTGCGGGCCGCATGCTGGCAAGAAAAGCAAGACGAAGTCGTCGACCGGAGCTGGTGCAGGGTAGCAGCTCACGACCGGAGTCTGCACGCGGGGTTTGCGGCGGTTCACCACAAAACCGTCGGGTTACTTGGTTGAGCCATAAAACCAAGACCGGAGGCTCAGCGGGCGGAGACGGGATCCAGGCGCGCCGAGAAGCTTCGATGCCGACGGACACGTGGCGGGATCGCAGGGCTTGCGTCGGGAGGACGCGGACTGCGGCGAAGGCGTGGCCGTGCGATGAAGAGGAGTGCTACATGACCTATTTGCCCCTGAGGGGATTGTATCTTAAGTTTAAGTGCTAGGGGTAGCTTGGTCATTTGCCCAACCTAGAGGGACTCATATATCTCTAGGGTTTTCTGGGCAAACTATCCATCCGGACTGCTTCTCATTTTCCTTGCTCCATAGGCATAGATTTTCTTCACCGTTTTGTAGAGAATCTGACCTCCGAGTGTATGGAAGCATTCATGGTTGCGTCGATTTCCTTCTTGTGGCTCGTGTGATTTTCGTGTCTTTTTCGAGCTATTTTCGTTGGATTTTCGTGCGCGCCTTGTTCCTTCGATTCTGAGGTGTTTGGGTTCGGATTTGTTGGTGGGGATCATGGTTAGATGTCTTGTGCATCTTTGTGCTTGATCTTGACCCCCCAATCTCCGGATTTGGCCTCCGATTGAAGTATTTCGGTTGGAACCCTAGCTTTTTGGTAGAGCTCGGTTGCGATTCGATTCCCGACGATTTAGTTCGTTTGAGGTCTCAAGTTTTAGGGTATAGCATCTCGTAGGGACGCTTCACATCTCCCCCAAATCTTGCCTCAAGAGCTCAAGCCGTTTGGGAGATCCATGGATGGATAGAGAGGGTTGACTTCGCATTTTCGTGCTCGGGCTGCTGTTTTCGTGCCTGGCGGACCGTCCGCGCGGGGTCGGTGGACCGTCCGCGAGGTGTCGACCGGCCAGGTGTTCGTCGAGTTCTTCGCGAGTTCTTGAGCCGTTTCGTTTTGATCCGTTGGGACAGTAGGTTTTGGTTGGAGGCTGTTGGCCGGACCGTCTGCCTGGTGAGGCCGGACCGTCCGTGGGTCGCGGACCGTCCGCGGTGAGCTCGCGGACCGTCCGATTTTCGGAGGGTGCATACTGGAGGTTCGGGGTCCATTTGCGGACCGTCCGCCCCTGACTCGCGGACCGTCCGCCTGCTCCACGCGGACCGTCTGCCAGGTCAGCTCGGACTGTCCGCCCCGGGCATCGCAGATTGCCTAAGTCCTTTCCTTCTTGAGTTGCGCTACCGTGTTGCTTTGAGTTGGGGTTTGTTCCTAGGGTTGGTAGGTCCGTTGTGACTACGTGACCTTGGCAAACTCGTGTGGGAACCCTTGGTTGTGATTTTGGGGCATAGGCCGAGTTCGACCTTCGGGAAGAATTTTTATCGGCTCCCATTCACTCCCCCCTCTCTGGTCGCCTAATCGGTCCTTCATTAACACAAGGTAAAGCAAGCAATATATAGAGGAAGTAAAATCACGAAAGACACCGGATTTATCCCGTGGTTCAACTCGCCACAAAGGCTGGCCTACGTCCACGTTATTGAGGTAAGCCACAAGGGCTTTGGGATCTATCAATCTGCTCCTCTCTCACACCTATCACCAAAGTGGTAGATAGGGGATTCCACTATCTTTGATTTGTTGTTACAAACTTCTTGGAGCTGCCACACAATGATTGGGAGCTTCCAAGCGACTTCTAGCCGTCTAGGAGCCAAGGGCTCCAAGAGTAACAAATGCTTCACAAGATGTTCAACAAGATCAGCAGATGCTCAAGTGTGGGATTGCTCACTAAGCTCACAATCAAGTCACTCTCTCAACCCAACTCAAGAATAAGGCATTATAGGCTTGAATCTCACTTAGAGAGGTTGGGGAGAGCTCAGCTGGGGTTCTGGAAGATGTTAGAGTCGTGGCGAACCAACAGCCCCTCCAAGAGGAGCTCATGGGTATAAATACCCAACTCTCACAAAACTAGTTGTTAGACTGTCAGACAAAACTGGTCATACCGGTTTTCAAACCAACTAGCCGTTGGACAGTGTCAGTGCTCAAACCGATCAGACCAGTTTGGGCCAGAGAACCCTACTAAGGTTTTGATCTCACGGGTTAGTCTCTCATGGGTTCACTTGAGCACTTTTTGATAATTGTTGTCCAACCAATGTTGCATCCCTCTTGATAGTACGACATACCTAAACTCAAGACAAAAGATAAACACTATTTAATCCACTTGAGCTTGAATACCAAGGACATGATGAATCTTGGTTTTTATCATCTTGTGGGTCTTCAACGTATCATTACTATCACCCAACTGATCTCATTGCTTGAGCAACTTCACCTTGAGCTAATGACCTAGAATTCTCCCATAGAGTAGTGTAGTGTTCACTCGAATTATAACATTAGGTGCAATTCTTTGCTTCCCTCGGTAGGGTTGGATATGATTCTTCGAAATCCCTTGACACTAGCAACTTCACTTTAGCAACTCGCTCATGGTCGCTATCCATAGCTTTTGCTTGGTCCCTTGTTGTAGTCATCTTGATTTCTTCATCACTTACCCATGCCATATTGAGTTGTAGCTTTGCATCATCAATTTTTACTTCCCATTTGAGATACTACTCAAATGCTTCTCCTTTGATTGATGATTAATATCCATGTATTGCAAGCTTCCATTTGTAGGTCCATCATCTTGGAGATAAGCACTTGACCCTTCACTATACTCTTCTTGAAGCTTTGCAAAAATCCTTTTGTATAAAACATCAAGTCCCTTTTGATAATAATAAGATCCACTTGATGTGATGCTTCTCTTTGACTTAATTTACCCATTTTCATATGGCAAGCTTTTCTTTCTTCACAATAGGCTTTACTTAGCATATAGAGTCCAAACAAGTGTCACAGAATAGTTATGCCTCTATCTTCACCTTTTCTTCGCTTGTTGTGTGATTTGTATGATCATCAATGGGAATAAGCACATATGATATCATGACTCTTGTCTCTAGTATGTTGCATACTTTCTATGCACTAAGTCATGATCCACCCTTGTTTTCTTTGCAATATGAGCCAAGAACATGATACTCCTTATGAAGATCATTTATCAATAATTAACAACCTGCTCACATGCTTCACAAGAGTATTAGCCCTTTAACCTAGTTGTCACTCAACTCACCAAAACCTACTTAGAGCTTGATTGCACTTATAAATCCCCGCTCGAAGTGCGACGTGAAGACCACCATCTCCTCGGTGTTCTTGCTCGGGAACGCCTCGCCGGCAGTCGACCTCCAATCCAGCTGGATCTTCGGCCCCAGTAGCTCGCGATCCACCAGGGCTTGGATTTGCTCCTCCGTCATCTCCGACAGTGATCACGCCACCTCCGGACTAGGGATCTTATCCTCTGCCATCTCCTCCTCCTCGAATCTGCTGAATCTAGATCTAATAAAAGCTAAGGTCTTGGTGCGCATGCGGCAGCGGGCGCAAACAAGGTGCGCAGCGGAAGCGACGAGCTCTAGTGCGGTGGCGCGCTTGGCTTTGGCGGCAACGGTGATGCGGTCAAACCCTAAGGCGTCGAGAGAAATGGCAAGGGAGTGAGCCTCGCACCCTCCGCCTCGCCTTCTATCGTGGTACCCTCAGCGGATCCGGCAGCCCCACGTAACAGCTCCGCGCCAACGTCCACTTCCGCCTAACGGCTCTATGCTGATGGCCCCTCACGGCAATGAAGTCAAAACACCCAGCGGCTCTGTGCTTAATGGCCTACTGCTCGTTGGCGACCTCCTGGTCTGGTGGCCGCCTCTTGAGGTCGGCAGGGCCCAACCGCCCGTCAGATCTTCCTGACTCTGCTATTGAAGGTCGGCAATATGTTGCGCCACAGCACACGCGCCATGACACGACTCTAGGTCGGCACGCCCCTCCCCTAACCTACTGAGGCCTCCTAGAGGTCGGCGCGCTCCGAAAGCCCTGCTGGGCCCTTAGCAGCTATGCTTTGGTACCCAGGTGTCTCTACATGCTCGTTCTACACCACACATGGAACACACCTGTGCATGTTACTTTTCAACCCCAAGGGATTCGGCCCTTGGCCCTTTACAAGTTACAAATACATTCATCTCCACGATGGAGGTGTTGGCGACCCTGATCTACCCTAAGCGGTACTTGCCATGCTTCCTGTCATAATAGATCGCATCGCAAGCTTTCTTCTAGCTTCAGGATTCTTGTGAAGACCTCCCCTGGCGTGTTTGATAGCCCCCGCCTCTGGTCAGCCCTCTTCAGCGCCAGAGACTTACCTACAACCTCCAGCATCACATCAGACCTCTCCTGGCGTCATCACCGAATGTGGGAGAAGAAGATGATGATAGAGCTCTTGCACTTCGCAAGCATTCTTCTAGCTTCAAGCCCCTACAAGACGGTTCCATAACCTCTGGTGGGCGGATGCACATACATAGAGTGGGAAAATTACTACACAGAGCCTCCATGATCTACAACGACTTGGTGCCTTGCCCCCGAGCTTGTGCCCCTATTTATAGCAAAAGCCAGTTTTGATTGTGCTCATCCAGTAGTGTCTCCATGTGGAACACGGGTCTTTGTACACTCGTGAGGACGAGTGGTGCGCCTATCCCCTACCTGACAACCACCTGGCGCATTTGTCCTCTCTTGTGGATAGAAGCCTCGACTTAGGTCACGATGCCTTCCGACAGTTGGCATTTTCCCCGAAGATTCCGTCTGTTTTGCCATCCTAGCCCAGTGGATAAAGCATTCTGTTTCCTAAGTAGAAGGTCATATGTTCTCCTTTTGGATCATCAAATTGGTCATACTGCCTGCTTTACTGCTCGGGGGCTACTCCCAGAGTGCGTCTTCGACGCCTCTCTTAGATCTATTGGAAGCTAGCTTCCATAATTCGGCACTTGACCCCGCCGCACGCGTCGTTGAGGCCTCCTCGAGGTTGGCATACCTGCACCATTTCACTTGACCTACATCAGGTCGGCAGACTTACAATTTGGGCAGCTCGTCTTCTGCTCCAACCTCCTGGAATCAAGTTCCCAGCAGATCGTCGTTCGACTTCACAAGATTGAAGACACTTTTTCTTCTTTTTGATCGCCACGCACCCTTACCGACCTCGATGGTCCCAAGACTTTAGCTTGCTTCTTCAAACTTCGTCATGACTCCATCAAGGCCGCCACGCCTACACGTCGATCGGGGGCTTGAGAGACATGGGTACTTAAGGGTACTCACTGCCAGGATCCTAGAAGTCCCTGACAAGTGGGCCCGGCCTGCCAGATGACCCGCCGACCTGCATGTGGGTCCAAGAGACCTTATCCGCAACCTCGGAGACCTCCACAAGACTTGGCGTGCAAGACAAGACACAAGAGGCGGCGCGACGGCGCCCACCAGTCCGGATATCACGGGATATCGTTTGTAATCCGTAGAGATAACTTTCCTTGTTGTAACCGACTTGGACTCTAGGTCCACCGACCTCGGAAACCCTAGTCCGCCCGCCAATATAAGGCGGCCTAGGGTGCCCTTCCGAGCACATCGACTCTCTCCCGCATACAAGCAATGCAACACCAACTAGATGTAGGGTTTTACTCTGTGGAGGCCCGAACCAGTATAAACCCTTGTGTCCCCTGTGTTTCGCCGTGTTCCATGTGCAATCCTACGCAACCATGTCCGCTCTTAGCCTCCTGATCCCCATTAACCTGCAAACTACTCGAGTAGCCCCCATAGCGGATCTGCCAGGTCTCACCGTCTAACACTTCCTCCTCCTCCTCTCCCCGCGACACCACCGCCCGCCCCTCCTCTCCTCATCCAGCGCCGCTGCCGCACGCCCCTCCTCCTCTCCTCTCCACACACCACCACCCCTGCCTTCCTCCTTTCCCCACGGCGCCGTTGATCCGCGTTCTGCGGTCACGTTTCCTTGTGAGATCCAGTGTTATCCTAAACGGCCTAAACGGACGGTTTAAACGGGTTTAAACGCTAAACGGGTTACCACCGTCTATGCCGTTTAATTTAGCCCGTTTAAACACCATTTATCTCGTTTAAACGCCATTTAGCCCCGTTTAAACAGCCGTTTAAACAGATTAAACACTAAACGATGGTCGACCGACTGTCTACCGTTTACCGTCTAGGATAACATTGGTGAGATCTCAGCACCGTTTCCTAACCTCATCCGCTTCTACGGTGTTGCAGGTGGAGGTGGCGTGTGGGTGCGGCGGTGATCGGCGTCCAACACAGCAGAGGTGGCCACCATGCTCCGCATGGCCGGAGGAGCCAGAGATCACCCGGAAGGAGGAGGAGAAAACAGAGGAAGGTGCAGCGTGCAAGGAGCCCACCATGGTACATTCTCAGAACTCCCGATTTCAGTGGATATCTCGTCACAATTCCTCGACCCGAATGCCAGGTCGATCCATCCATCTATGGCGCTACCCCATCCCTCCTAGCAATGCACCGAAAAACTGCTCAAACGAAACCCCCACAACCTCCTGCCCCCTTCCTTGTGCCTCGCTGATGCCCCCCAAGCACTCCCAGCGAACCACCGGCGGACATGGCCAGGAGTGGCCAAATTGTTCTTAACCATCGGCGACACATGTACTGCTTCTCATCTACTCCGTTGCTCTGGTTACTTAATGATTGGCATTGGTTGCCAAGTAAGAAACCAACGGTGCATATCCTTTCGCTGCATGCCTACTTAGAGTGTCCGCAACGGTGGCCTCCAAAAATCACCCAGAGCAACTCCAAGAGTTCCCAAAAAATCCTTCCCCAAAACAAAGTATTAGGAGCTATGCTAAAAATAATCTCCCCAAAAACACATTAGCACACAGCAGAACGCTAAAAAAACTACCCCAATCATGTTAAAAAGGCCACATCGTAATTGGGCCTTCAGCCTACCTACCTTCCGGCCCATGACACCAAGCACATTCTTTCTTCTTCCTCTCCGTCTCTCGGACGGCAGAGTATTCCTTGAAAAAACCATGGCAGTATGGCACCACCATGCTTGACAACAGGAGAGCAGAGCAAGCAGACGCATGCCTCCGCCTAGCCTGGCCCGGCATCCTCGAGCCAGAACCAATGGCCAACACGCGCAGCCAGACAACCACCGCAACAACATCTTGGACCGCCTGCCACCGGATCTCCTGGTCGAGATCCACTGCCCCCTTGGCTTGGTCGACCGCTTCTTCTTCGCCGCGGCCCGCGGTGCGTCGTCCGGCAGCACCTACTGCTCCTCCTCCCCGTATCGACTATAGGGACTGTGGCGCTCTTCTTCTTGTCCGCTCAGCGTGATGCTACCGGCACCGTCGTGCGCGCCACGCATTCGTTGACCATCGTGCTGGGCGCCTCGGCCGGGTGGCTTGCCACGGCCGGCACGGAGGGGCAGCTGAGGATGGCCAACCCTGTCAACGGCGACCAGGCTGACTCGCTCGTTCATCACCAACCATCCCTTTCATCCGGTGGAAAGAATCGACACACTCGTTCCTCGTCGACATTGATCCCTTCCTTCAGACATGTGCGGTCGCCGGCGTTGGTGCGTGCGTCCGAAAAAAAAAGACTTGCGCGGGAAAGAGCCCAGGGCGGATTGGGGAGGTGAGCTCGTCGCGAATATATACGCGGTGAGGGAAGGCTTTTTTGCGTTGCCAATCTTCCGGGGATGTTTTAGGTGGACTGTTGGATTTTCTTTTTTCTCTTTTTCTCCCTAAAAATGATATTAGGAGTAAGATCAGCAGTCTTTTGGAGTTGCTCTGAAAGTATGTTCTGAGGATCTCCAAAATATTTAACCCCCAAAATCATAATCTTCTACAACGGTAACATGTATTTTCCTCCTCCATCTCATTTTTCCCCTGCGCGCATCTCCTCCCTCCGCTGCCCAGGTCCTCTGCCTCGCCGGCTCGCCTGCCTCCCACGGCCCCGCCCGCCGCCGGCCGACGTTCTCCACCGCCGCCGGCCGACCACGCCGCCCTTTCCGTTCCCCACCGCACTCCGCTCGCCGCCCCCGCCGGCCCCATCCCCGGTGTGCCGCGTCCCGGGCGCAGCCCCCGCTGCCACGTCCCGGTCGTCCCCCGTCCCGCCGGTCGCGCCCGCCCCAGTCCCGGCCTTGCCGCGTCCCTGCGCCGCTCCCTCACCGCCGCCCTGCGCCGACCGTCGGGCTTGCCCACGGGCGTCACGGCACACCGGATGACCGAACACAGACAAGGGGTCATTCGCTCCTCGTCGCCCTCCACTCTGGAGTCCCGATAGTCGTCTGCTCTCGACCGGCTCCAGTGCCGCCGCCCCGAGGCGCGCATCGTCTACGCCGACTACTACACGCCCTACATCCGGTTCGCGCGCACGCCGCACCTCTACGGTCAGTTCTCGGTTGTTGCCTTGTTCCTTTCTTGGTTTGCTTCGTTCCTTGGCTGGCAGGCAGTTTAGTTCGTCGTAGCAGGCAGGCTGCAGCAGTAGAGTTGGAGGGGGAGAGGAATATCTCTGTCTGCTCTGCTCTGTTCTCTTCTCTGTTGTGGCACAAGCAGAGCTAGCAGCCATGTCCTGGGTATGCTGCAGTTTCATCAGACGTCCAGCGCGAGCTAGCAGATATTTAAACTTCAGATTGTAACCTGACATATGATGATTTAGATCTGGTGCTAGAGATCATATAGCTTTAAACTCTTGATAGGATGCTGCATATATCAATGCCTTTCTTTGTTATTTGATGTGTGGTGATATATATAGCAGCAGGCTTGATCGGCATGCCAATCAGATAGAATGCAATAAATCTTGTGAATGCTGCAAAACAGGGGATTGGTCTGCTTATTGTGGTCTGCAAATCAGATAGGGATCAGAGGAAATAACCAAAGGTTTTCCAATCCTGGCAAAGGAAAAGCAGCACCAAAAAGATGGAGCTTCGTATGCTATGTTGGCCTTGTATGACTCTCATCAGAAAAAGATGCATTGTTGCTTGTAGAGGCCAAATTTCTGATCATCTGAGGCATTGGTTAATGCTCATTTGAAATTTCTGTGAACCTTGTAGCCAACTGCCAGGTCTCTGAACAAACACTCAAGAGTTCATGCATCCTGCAAGTAGATGTGCTGTTCCTGTACCATCATGGATCCCATGGTGCAGGCTGGGTCACTCGATCAGTTTCCTTTTTGGAAGATTGTTCACTACCTGGGAAAATTATTTGCACTGCCAGCCAGGAAAAAGTTGTATTTCATTGGATTCCAGCTTTTTCAAATTTGATTCTGGAATTTGTATAGGAGAAAACGAATGCAGACCTTAGATTATTGTAGCTCTGATGATCGACATGTAGGTTATTAAACTCCCCCAGGAATGAAACATGCAGCAGACACAATCATACAGGTGACTGTTGAACACCCATATATGCTCCACTAAACCTTTGATGAGTTATAGACTTCTAGTTTCTGACCATCAATATACCTGATAAGAATGGCGTGGACAGACTAACAATTCATAAATAGTTTAGCTCACTTAAATGTTCAGATATATCCATACATCTCACAGTATCAGATCAGAGGTTGCAACAGTCGATGCTAATGCAGCAACTGAACTTCTACGAAAATTGACATCAGGATTCAGATACACATCAAAGGGTACAGGAGGCATGCAAATCCACAAAGGATAATGAGAAATTATTTAGAGAACAGAATGGATCTGTTATGAATTGTGATGAGGGGAAGGGAATTGTGAGGATTGAGGGGCTGATTTGTGGAGAATTAGGGCTGGGGCGTGAGGAACGCCGGCCGCGGGGCTTCGCCCACGGCCGGCAAGAGAGAATGGTTTTCCTTCTAATCTCTTGCTTGATTTTATTGATACATCGCCTCTCTTTAAATAGAGAGGATTACTTGACCTCTAAGTAAGGACCCGATCTTATCTCTAATTAACCCTAATACTAATGGGCTACGGCAACCCAGGCCCAATAGGCTCCTCACGTCCTCGAACAGGATCACATAAGCCCATCATATGTCACATCAGTTAGTAAATTGAATCCTTGGATCACAAGCATCAGAATGGCAGCAACATAGGCTTCACAATAACTCAGTGTCCATCTCATAAGCCCAAAATCAATTTAAACTCAATAGTTCAATATGACAGCTTATTACATAAATAATTTAGCTCCAGGTATTCAGGACAGAAGATTGCTCTCCAGTTGGACATGCACATACTACATACATATCAGTAATCACAAACTGACTCTGATTACAGAAATAAATTCGTTCCATCAGGGACGCCTTCCTTCTTCTTGTAGATCACCTTCTCCTTTGCCTTCTTGAAATCTGCAGGGGTCACCTAGGATACCAGAAAACAAAAAACATCAGCTATGATGACATGTTGTTCATGAAGAAAGGCTCAAATGGCTATATGTTGAAAAGCTCGGGTATGGTAACATGTACAAGAAGTCAAGAAAAGATTTGGCAGTGCAAGCTACAATAGTTTGCATCCATTATATTCTACAAGTGCATAACAGGAAATGCATGGAGACTGCATATATACAATCTGCAGTTTAAGGTAATGGCCCTCCAATAAACAGGTAACTGCAAAAAGTAATCTACAGCTGATTAACATGCCCAGATCCACGCATGTTACTGATAAATGTTTGGAAAATAACAAAATTCAATTAATCTATCAAGACATCTAATTAACATCTAATTAAATGACATGACTCATAAATTCCATTGCTCATCACCTGACTAGATACCCAGAAATAGCACAGTATTAATATCATAACACCTGCAGGCATTTAATCGCTAAAGCCCATTTTATCAACGGACAAAGGCAATTTTTTTTTACTAACTCTCATTACTGCCGATGAGGCATGAGTCACTCCTTCCCAAGGTTACTTCATTTGCAGTTATTAACATTCAAATGATGCAACAACTAACAACAGAGACCATGTATTTAGACTTGAATTAGATGATTACAGATCAGATGATTGAAAGCAACTGATTTCTTCTGCCACTGATTATAGAATAGTCACAAAACACATTCTGCCAAATTACAGGTCAGATGATGGAATTTCTAGTTCAAATCAGATATACAACAACACATTCTGTGCTGAGGAAACGACTAAGAAGGCGGTGAACATAATAGTCACAAAACAGAATGAATCCATTAGGAACCCTAGCATCTGGATCCAAAAAAAAAAAGAAACCTAACATATGTAGCTTGCAATCAAGTGTAGGAAAATCGGACCTTGAGGTAGTCGAGTATGTAGACCCCACGCTATCCAGGTTGACCGGCGCAGGAGGAGGTGGCGTACGCGCGGCGACGGTGACGGCGAGGGGGAGACGACGACCTCGGCGATGGCAAGGGGGAGGTGGAGGCGGAGAACGCGGCGGCGACAGGGGGAGATTGTAACAGCCCTTGGCCGTGGCGGATTTGCCAACGACGTTAGCGAGGATCACAGCAAGCACACAGAGGGATCGAAGGGCAGGGTAATGAACCCTGACACCCAGATGCAATTCGATTTCAGAATAAGCAGTTCATGTCCATCCCCTTACACTGCGCTGGGCTATAACCCCAAGCGCTAGACGCTGACCTCATGGGTCCACATGACAGCGGTTACAACAAATCAAAATGTAACACGCAAAATATTTAAACGATGACGTCGATCACACAGTTGTAGTTCCTGCTTCTGTACCGTGCGTTACACCTCCCCCGCCTGCAGAACTTGCTTGACCCCAAGCAAGAGCATCAGGGAAGCGCTTCATCACCACGTACAAGTCTTCCCAAGTCGCCGACTCCTCTGGCAGCTTGCTCCATTTGATCAATGCTTGTGGAACCGTCTGACTCCCTTTTTTGATCAGTCGCCTCTCCAAGATCCGCTCAGGATACACCTCCTGGCTACTAAGATCTACCAGCTTGGGCAATTCAGTGAAAACAGGAGAATAGTCAGAGGTGAATGCCTTAAGTTGGGAAACATGGAACACCGGATGAATCAGGCTGTCAGAAGGTGAATCCAGCTTGTATGCGGCTGCTCCAATCTTCTCCAGTACTGTATATGGGCCGAAAAACTTGAACGCCAACTTAGGATAGGGTCTGCTCACCACCGATTGCTGAACATATGGCTGGAGTTTCAGCAATACCTTCTCTCCCACCACAAATTGTCTATCCACACGACGACGGTCAGCTTGGAGCTTCATGCGATTCTGAGTAGTAGCCAAATGTTGTTTCAGCTTCTCCATACGTTCTGACCTCTCCTTCAGCATCTCTTCGGCAGATGACTGACTCGTTGCTAAAGTTGGTAACATAATTCCCATTGATGGAGTATAGCCATACAGAGCCTGAAATGGTGAACAACCCAGAGCGGTGTGGAAATTTGAGTTGTACCAGAATTCTGCCAACGATAAGCACGCCTTCCATTGCTTAGGAGAATCATGCACTGCACAACGCAAATACATTTCCAAACATTGATTTACTCGCTCAGTTTGCCCGTCTGTTTGTGGATGATAAGACGAGCTCGTGAGGAGTTTAGTCTTGGCAAGCTCAAAGAGTGTCTTCCAGAAAGTACTTGTGAAATTCGATCTCTGTCAGACACTATAGATTGGGGAAAACCATGTAATTTCACCACATTATCTAGCACTAGTTTGGCTATTGTCTGTGCAGTAAAAGGGTGTTTAAGAGGGATAAAGTGACTGTACTTGGTGAACCTGTCAACCACCACTAAGATCGCATTGCTTCCCTCTGACAGTGGCAAGCCTTCTATGAAATCCATGGAAATATCTTGCCATGCCCCTTTAGGAATTGGCGAGGGTTGCAGCAACCCAGCTGGATGGCTCAACTCATGCTTTGCTTGTTGGCAAACTGTGCACTGTTTCACAAAATCAGTCACATCTCTTTTAAGCCCCTTCCAAGAAAATAACTGTTTCAGCCTATAGTAGGTTGCCATAGTGACTGAATGGCCTCCAACAGCACTAGCATGTAATGCAGATATGAGCTTGGTCTGTAAGGCTGAATTACTGCCTATCCATACCTTGTTCTTGTATTTGATTAGCTCATTCTC
This sequence comes from Cenchrus fungigraminus, assembly GCA_036936925.1. Taxonomy (NCBI): domain Eukaryota; kingdom Viridiplantae; phylum Streptophyta; class Magnoliopsida; order Poales; family Poaceae; genus Cenchrus; species Cenchrus fungigraminus. The sequence goes on along the minus strand of CM072776.1, from coordinate 22,295,065 downwards.
TAGAGAAAAACCCTCTTCATCAGGGCACTGGACAACTAGTCTTGTGAGGATTTCTTGTGCTTTCATGTCAGTAACATATGAATTCAGTACCTCCTGTAGCCATACTGGTTGTCCCACAGATACAGCTTGCAAGACAAATAGGTGATTCATTCTGGACAATGCATCAGCTGCTAAATTTTCCTTGCCCTTTCTGTACAACACCTTGAACTTGAGACCCATGAGTCAAGTCATGGCCTTCCTTTGCAGATCAGAATGCAAATTTTGTTCACATAAATAAGGAAGGCTTTTGTGGTCTGTGCGAATGATAAATTCTTGCCTTTGTAAATATGGCCTCCACCTTTCAACAGCCATGATTAGAGCTAGGAACTCCTTCTCATAAATAGACAGTTTGCTATGATTGGGGCCCAAAGCCTTGCTCAAATACGCCACTGGTTGATCTCCTTGCATCAACACAGCCCCCACACCATTGTCAGATGCATCTGTCTCCACAATAAATGGCTTCTCAAAATTTGGAAGAGCCAGAACTGGAGTAGACACCATGGCTTGCTTAAGAGCAGCAAAAGCTTCATCAGCTGCAGAAGACCATTGAAATTGCTTTGTGCGTAATAGCTGAGTTAATGGCTTAGCAATCTGACCATAATTCCTCACAAATTTTCTATAATAGCCTGTGAGGCCTAAGAAGCCTCTCAGTTCAGTCACATTAATAGGGGTTGGCCATTGCAACATAGCTAATGTCTTTGTAGGATCTGTAGCCACACCTTTGTCTGAGATAATATGGCCCAAATAATCAAGTTGCTGTTGAGCAAAGGAGCATTTACTTCTTTTCATGTATAGCCCATGTTCCCTGAGCTTGCCCAAAACTTGTTGTAGGTGATACACATGAGTTGCCAGAGTTGGACTATATACAAGAATATCATCCAAGAAAACCAGTACAAATCTCCTCAAGAATGGACCCAATATGTGATTCATAAGACATTGGAATGTAGCAGGGGCATTGGTTAGACCAAAAGGCATGACTCTAAACTGAAAATACCCATGATGAGTTTTAAAAGCAGTTTTATGCTCATCTTTTGGCTTCATTCTCACTTGGTGATACCCAGCTCTCATATCTAATTTAGAGAAATATTTTGTGTCAGCCAATTCATCTAGAATCTCATCAACTAGAGGCATAGGAAATCTATTTTTGATGGTGATGTCATTTAATTTCCTGTAATCAACACAAAATCTCCAAGTACCGTCTTTTTTTGCACCAATAATACTGGAGAAGCATACGGACTAGTACTGGGTATAATTAGGCCATTTGCTAACAATTCCTTAACCCGACTCTCTATTTCATCTTTATGCAAAGGAGAGTATCTATATGGTTTGGAATTAACAGGAATAGCATTGGGGAGAATGGGTATAGTGTGATCCAGGTTAACCGAACCGGTGGGAACCGGCCCGGAAACCGTGGGAACCGGTCGTACTGGTCCGGACCGGTTCCGGTTCCGGTCGGTTCCCAACCGGTCCAAATTCAAATTTTGAATTTGAATTCAAAAAAATGAAAAAATCTCACAAAATTCTCAAAAATACTTCAAGGTGTGTAGAATCTAATGGTGTCAAAAGCTTTCAAATATTCGTTCGTTTAGTATAGTTTGCGGGCATTAGAAGTTCAACTAAAAAAGAAAAAGGAGAAAAAATTGGCCGTTGAACTTCTAATACCCGCAAAAAATACTAAATGCACTAATATTTGAAATGTTTTGACACCATTAGATTCTATGCACCTTGCAATATTTTTAGAAAATTTTCTTTTATTTTTTCAATTTTTAATTCAAATTTGAAAACACGCCAAATTCTCCACTAATTCGGTTTTTTGGTTAAACGACCGAGAACCGGTCGAACCGGACCGGTATACCGGTCGAACCGGTCGGTATACCGGACCAAACCGACTGAACTATGGATTTTGATTTGATATTTGAATTCATCCGGTTTTAGGCGGTTCCCGGTTGAACCGGTCCGGTATACCGGAACCGGACCGCGGCGGTTCGGCCTGACCGGTCGGGAAAAAAAAACCCTGGTGTGATCATACTCTCTTTCAGGAGGAAGGCCCTTAGGTTCTTCAAAGATGTCCTGGAACTCATCCAAAACTTGTTGCACTGGAGCTGGTACTTGCTCTGTCTCCTTTTCTGGTGGAGAGACATCAACCACAGCCAAAGCCCATACATCATTTCCTGCTGACCATTTACCCAACCTTTCCACCGGTAATTCCTCCAATTTTAATTTAGCAGATTTTACTCGTCGGATGCAGACTTGCTGATTTTTATGACAAAATTCCATTGTCCTATTTCCCCAGTGATGATTGATGGGGCTGTGGTCCTGAAGCCAATCATAACCCAAAATAGCATCATAAGCTTCCAGTTCAATTACCCTCATGTCACAAGTGAAAGAATGTCCTTGGACCCACCACTCCATATGTGGTACATAAGTGTCTGAGATTAATATATCACCATTGGCCACTCTTACTTGCTTGGGAACAATAGGTGTAGGAATGATGCCCACTTTTTTTAGAAATTCAGAACTAATAAAACAATGGGAACTCCCACTGTCGACCAATAACAACATAACTTTGTTCTTGACCATGGCTCTCACTTTCATAGCCTCTCCATCATCCTTCCCAGAAATAGCATTAAGGGACAGAGAACCAAACTCTTCATTCAAGGTATCTTCCATTTCAAGCTGCTGTAAGATCTCATCATTGAGGTTGATGTCCAGATCATTCAGAATCAGAGCATTCACTTGTGCTTTAGGCCTTTTGCTGCATTTGGCTACATGGCCTGGATCATAAGATTCTTTGCAATAGAAGCATAAATTGTTTGCTCTACAATAGTCCCTTAACTGCCTTTCTTTAGACACATGGGTGCCCAATTGTGTTGGTCTCTGTTCCATCCTGGTACTATAAGATGATGATTGCCTAGTATTGCCAAAACTCTTGGACAGTTTGTTTCTAGTCTTGTCTTGAATAGTTTCTTGTATTTTTGCCAGTCCTACTGCTCTCTCCATAGTAACTGGAACTTGTCCTTGTACAGCATACTTGATATCAGGCTTCAGTCCCTTGATGAATTGAGAGATGACATAAGCATCACCCATCCCAAATCATGCATAGTAATCTGATATTGCAAAGCTTCAAACTCAGTGGCATAATCCTCCACTGATCCTATTTGTTGAAGGTCCAGCAGCTCATCAATGGCATGTTGGTAGTCATAAGCCCCAAATTTGTCTTGGACAGCCTTGATAAATGAGTCCCAAGATCCCAATCCCACTTTCAACTTGTAAATCTGTACCCAACTTTCCGCATTACCATCCATGTGCAGTGATGCTGCAGCTGTCCACATAGCCTCTGGAATGTTGAGTAGCTGGAAATAGTTTTCACATTTGTCCTTCCATATACTTGGATTTTCGCCATTGAACCTTGGGAAGTTCATTTTTGGCATGAATCCCCTGTTACTGTTTCTGCTGTTACCTCCCTGCATATTGAACTGATCCTGCTTGTGAGACTTGCTTGGTCCACCAGCTGCTGGTTTAGGTTGTGCAAATGGATTACCAATTGTGTCCTCTGAATCAGTTAGGCTTGGAGGTTGGTTGTCAGTAGCTTTCATCAAATCTATTCTCAATTGAGCTACTGCTTTGCCTGTGGTCTCTATCTGTTTGGCCATCATCTGCTGATCCTTCAACATCTGCTCTACCACTTTGGCAGACATATCAAACTTTCCCTCACTTTGCTGTTGGTGTCTGTCGATTGCGTCCACTTTGGTAAATAATAGATCCAGGCTATCCATCACCGAATTCCATCTCTGCTCACCACTATTTGCTGTCTCCTCCATCTTGGAGAGTAGAATCTGTGTCTGAATTGAAGGCTTAGGGGGAGCCGTCGTGCCAGCACCTCAAGCCAAGCAAACTCAATTCAGTTTTGTGAAGTGCCCCGATCAGGAACACGAGGCCCAAACTGAGTCGCTCAAAGCCGAAGGAATCACAGCGGCACCAACTAGATCCCCGAGCACGTGACGAAGTGTTCGTCACCGCGCCATCGATCACACAGCACTCCGCCGCCAACGCCTCCTAGCTCAATTCAACGAACCCTACACCTTCTCCGCTGGAATTGAATCAGAAGAAGAAAAAATCGACCGTTCCGAGGAACCCCACCCGCAAATCCAACTAGGGTAGCGTAGGAATTATAGGAAATCAAAATCAGTGGCCGGTTCTGCGCGGCACACCGATCGATCTCACCAACCCACCCTGTTTCCAGTTGAGATCGACGGAATATGTGGCGACCAACAGAAGCGAGCCGAGGATAAATTGAGTCTGATACCAACTGTAACAGCCCTTGGCCGTGGCGGATTTGCCAATGACGTGAGCGAGGGTCACAGCAAGCACACAGAGGGATCGAAGGGCAGGGCGATGAACCCTGACACCCAGATGCAATTCGATTTCAGAATAAGCAGTTCATGTCCATCCTCTTACACCGCGCTGGGCTATAACCCCAAGCGCTAGACACTGACCTCATGGGTCCACATGACAGTGGTTACAACAAATCAAAATGTAACACGCAAAATATTTAAACGATGACGTCGATCACACAGTTGTAGTTCCTGCTTCTGTACCGTGCGTTACAGAGATGCGAGCGGGGTGCCGTCGGGAGGCGCGAGGGAGGGAGATGCGAGCAGGGGCGACGACGAGGAGGCGCGATGGGGAGCGGGGCGCCGCCGGGAGGCGCGAGGGAGACGCGGCTGATATGAGGAGGAGCCCGGGCGCCCTCGACATTTGCCGGATCGGCTCCGGGTCTTGGACTTTACCAGGTGCGATACCGGGTGCCATTGAGCTCAGACCCACTAATTTTACCGGTTCAGGAGAAATGGCTGCTCATGTTAACTCCATCTGTCAACTTATCCAGAGCATGCTAATAAGCTTTGTCATGAGAGCCTAATGATTTTCTGTTTTTAGAAAGGAGTAGTTTTAGTCCTGAAGTGTTCTGCAAGTGACCATTGTATCATGTACCTTTCCTTATTTAGTTGTTTGCTTTCACAACAAGATTGTATTATTTCAGTTCTGAAAGCAAACTTTGTTTTAATTTCTGGCCTGAGTATATGCATATGAAGTTTTTATTTGATTTTTTTCCGTCTTCCTATATGATGATCCTCATGTTTGCTCAAGTCAGGGTCCAATAGAAGGCTTATCCATTCAAAATTTCAGAGAGGTAAACAAAATATAATCTACCACCTTATTTTAACAAATGACTTTTTCATATGATATGCAGCTCTCAATAACACGTGTGCAGATTTGGTTTTGGTTTAATGGACTCCGAAATTATTAGTAACAAATAAATAACTTCATAGATAGTAAGTATCTTGTGAACCTTGTGCTCCAACTTTTGCTCTGCCCTCAACAGTCAACCCTGGATCCGCTCTCATGCTCTCGAGTCGACAACCTCCAGCGGCACCAGCACCACAACACAATGTTCAGTTTGTTAGTGCCTTCCTTCTCTATCATATATCTAAATTCCTCAATTTTATCTCTTTGTCATTTTAATACGTTTTGATTGCTTCGTATACATGGGGAAAAAGCAATTCCAATATGTTATCCCTTTGGTGTTAAGCATAACTACAACCACATGCTGGTTTGTACTTTGGAGGATCTTTAAATTTTGGTTAATGGTGAATTTGGGAAGCACCCATGTCTGAAACTGTATTAGCCACTTTGTTCTAAAAATATTCAAAATAACCAACAATTTGTTGATTTTCTTTACAGGAGTGAAGGCTTGTAAACTGGTTTTTTGTTGCATATCTTCTATTGCAAATCTGAAGTATAAAAGAAGCCCATTACAGCAGGAAAAATTGTAAAGTTTTCTTCCGTACATTGCTCATCTATTCAGAATGCCAATACAGAATATAGATACTTCTAGCATTCAAATTTTGTCCCATAATATAGCTATTTATGAGTTCTCAAGTGGGTTATTTGACATGAGAGGTCTAAAATGCCCTCCTTGCATGCAAATCAATTATGGCATGCAGATTTGCATGCAAGCCTGCCACAAATTAAATAGGAAAGGTATAACTATCCTATTAATTATAATACGAAAATTAAGGAAGGGTAATATGGACTTTTATTCTACATCCTTAATCTGTCTGAAAAACTCTAGGAATAGCTATATTCTGAAACGGAGGGAGTATTTGATTAACTCAGTGTGCCTTTTTATCTGCAAGCATCTATTTTGCTTATATAGTTTGCTTAACTCTTTGTTCTATGCTTCAGTTTTGCTCTTGCAACCTTATTAGTAACTCATGGTTTATTACTGCAACATGTGTAGAAGAGATCCACCAATACTTTATTTGTGTCTGAATTTGATGGGTCACCAAAGTACTGCACAATCTCAGAGCTGTTGAAAGTGGAAAATGAACCGCTAGAGTTATCTCCAGGAAAGCTGCTTTCAAGATAAATTGTCGTAGAAAATGCTATCAAGAAGTTTTGAATTGCTTAGAGTTCTGTACTTCCGTAAGAAGCAGGGAGTATTATTCTTTTCATTAACATGGGAAGTGATGAGCTATGAAGTGTGGATACTTGCGAGCGCTAGGAGCGCTTTCATATTAGATTTTGATACTCATGTGGTGTTGTCTTGAAACTAATACCCATTCAGTTTTTTAAATAAAATACTTTATTGAATAAATTGTATTTCTTATATAGCTCATAGCAACGTATGGGCACATACCCAGTAAGACAAAAAAAACGAAGGTCCATGAGAAACACGTTTATAGCATTTGTTAAAAATTTCTCAGGTTCAATGTTTCCTTTCATTTTTTTAAAAAAAACCTCAATTTGCACACAAAACAACATCGATTGTTTCCAACCAACCTAATATGAAAACAAAGACGTAACATTTTTTCTCTAAATTTGTCGAAAAGGAAAACGACGAATCCGAAAATTTTCTTAAAAAATCTAATAAAAGCATCTCTTGGGGACCTCGGTTTTTTCTCTGACCGGTAAAGTAAGTCCACAACCGGAGACATTTCAGCACACTGACAACTCTACTAAACGAGTCTTAAAGTTTTGCTAGATACTTTCAACCAATCTGGACATATCTGCCCACATCTCACCCATCACCTTCTCATATTCCAATGATACTCGAGAAAGTTGACTAAGTTATGTATTTTTATTAATATATGAACTTATCATGTCATAACAATGTATCGAACCGGAACCTTTTTATTTTCATTATTTTAGTTATAATTTTAGAAATGACAACTTTTAATTTTTTCCAAAAAAATTGTAATGTTAGTTTAGGTTCCAGTATCAAATAATACAAGCATTAAAATTTTTAATATTATGTAGTAATAAACATATCATGGTAGTTTGGATTAAATCACAATCAACTGTCTTCTTCCCACCACCTCCTCCAGCCTGCGAACTCCTCTTCCTCCCCACCCTACCGCCTCCTCCAGCCTGCGAACTCCTCTTCCTCCCCACCCTACCGCGAGATACTGCACCACCCGTTGATTGACCGTTGTCTCCCCCTCAACCTCACCTTTCCTAATCTCGATAGTTGTCGCCCCCATCGCCAGCCGCTGTCCATTGGGCCACTAGGGTCCAACCTTGCACCGCTAGAGGCGCTACTCCGCCGCCTCACCTTCACTGCCGGTGGATTGCCACCACCGTCAAATGTCCACGCTCCCCACCTCCTCCTCTTATAAGGCCAATGACTATATATGAAACTCCACCCCAGTAGCCTCGACCCTAACCCTAACTTTGTCGCCGCCTCAACCACCACTGCCAGCCACTTCGGCCACCAACTGTCGCGGCAACACCCCTCAAGCTCCCGATCTGGATAAGAGAGAGAGAGAGTGGGGAGTGAGATGCATGTGTGAGGAAGTGAGAGATGTCGGGGGCCTCATCGCCACATGCCCTCTAACAAGAGACGCTACCTATGCGGCATGCTGCACAGTGCCACCACGCACGTGCGTGAGGAGGAAAGAGGTAGGGTGCGCGAGCGAAAGAGAAGGACGTGAGAGGCTAGGGATGGGGCCACGGCTAGAGTGAGACGATATGATGGACTGCTATTTGGGATAAATCACAGCTCGTTGTAAGGAAGTATTTGCATTATTTAATTAGGAAGAAGTCCATTTTTGACCATCGAACTATAGTTAAAGTTTGGTTTTGGCCATCGAACCCAAAAACCAGAAATCTTTGGCCATTCAACTCTTGAAACCGTTCATTTTTGACCATCGGGTGGTTTTGGCAGGCGGTTTTGATGACGTGGCTGCCAAGTGGCGGTGGGGCCCACATGTCAAACTCCCTCCTCTCTCTCTTTCTTCTCTCCTCTCTTCTCTCTCCGCTGCCTGCAGCTCCTCACGCCGGCGCGGACGGAGCTTCGACGGCGGGCGAACTCGAGGGCTGCAGCGCGGACGGATGGGCGCGCACGCTCCCTGCCGGGCGAGCTCCGCAGACGCGCCTCCTCCCACCAGGCGCGCCGAGCTCCGCCACGAGCTGCCACCGACGCTGAGCTCCGCCTAGGGGGCGCACTTCGCCGGGGGCTACGCCTCTGTCAGCGGCAGCCAGGTGAGCCGAGCGCCGCCAGGGACACGCCACCGAGTGAGGAGGAGCTCCGCTGTCGGTCGAGATGGGGTGGGGCAGCGACGGCTCCCTCTCTCCGGCGGGATCTCGCGGCGTCGGACGGACGGGCGTGAGCAGGGACCCCGCCGGCGCGGGGGAGGAGAATGGTGCGTTGTGCTCCTCATCCCACCGCTGTCACCGTCCGCGGCCACCATGGCAGTGGCTCGGCGCGTGCTACTCCCCCTCCGACCGAGCCCTGCTGCACGACGTCGTTGACCAAACGATTAGGGTCGGGCGGTGGTGTGGCCGGCCGATTCTGAGAGTACACGCAGGTGAGGTGGTGGTGGCCCTACCGGCCGGTGGAGCTCACGAGGTGGCGCGCCAGGGCACGGCGGTGCGGGCAGGGGCTCGCCTCCTCGAGTCCGCCCGTCCGCGCCGGCGTGGGGAGCCGCAGGCGGCGGAGAGAGAAGACAGGAGAGAAGAAAGAGAGAGGAGGGAGGCTGACATGTGGGCCCCACCGCCACGTGGCAGCCACGTCATCAAAACCGCCTGCCAAAACCACCCGATGGTAAAAAATGAACGATTTCAAGAGTTGGATGGCCAAAGATTCTTGGTTTTCGGGTTCGATGGCCAAAACCAAACTTCGACTATAGTTCGATGACCAAAAATGGACTTCTTCCATTTAATTATGCCACAATGTCAACGGTACATTTTGTATCATGCTTATTACATCCTGAATCATGAGGGGAAATGTTACTGTTACGGTCTTTGTGTGCTAGTGCATGAAAGTGCCTCCTTAGTTTCCAACTTGAAAAAATAAAAATTACCCTCACTCAATGGATCAGCGTAGTTTTGACCAGCCTCCATGGCTGAAAAGATCTAATGAACAATGCCATATTATTGCCATCTACTCCCTCTGTCTCTAAATGTAAGCATTTATTGACTTTTGCTGGTCACGTTTGACCATTCGTCTTATTTAAAAAAATTATGAAAATATTATTTATTTTGTTATGACATGATTTATTATTGTATATATTTTAAGTATATCATAATTATTTTTACATTTCAACAAATTTTTTGAATAAGACGAATGGTCAAACGTGCACCACGAAAACCGAAGAATGCTTATATTTAGAGACCGAGGGAGTAGCAAAGATTTTACACATTTAAGTTTAAATATATGAAATTTCTATGACAATTTGATCCTTCGTGAAATGGTGACAAACATGGCCGGAGATGAGGCGTGGAAGAACTGAATTTATGACTTGAATGACTAGTGGACCCGTGAACAATTGGTTTCGGACACTTTTTTTTGGCGTCTTGGCGGCCCAACCAAAACCTAGGTCACTCGCTCTCGCCTCCGCTACAAAACAAAAGCGAAGCACTCGCCCCGCTGTCTCCCAGACTCCCACTCGCTCCACTCGCCGCCTCCCAAATCGCAATCCCCAAACCCTCTCTTTGTCGCTTCCCCCTCCGGCGGCGGCGGCGGAGGCAGCCATGGCCAACTTCACACCGCCATTCCCCTTGGACAGGGACTCGCGCCGCCGAGGCCAGGACCCGCAAGAGATGGAAGCGCTCTTCGGCCGCGTGCTCACCTACATCTACCACGCGCTCCCCGACCCACCCGTCACGGCCGACGGCGACCTCTGCATCCTCTTCGACGACGACGGCGGGGGCGTCGACCGCCTCAGCCTCCTCCCCGACACGCTCCTCGGCAACATAGTCTCGCGCCTCCCCATCAAGGAGGCCGCGCGCACGGCCGTGCTCGCACGCCGCTGGAGGCCCATCTGGCGCGCAACGCCGCTCGTCCTCCTCGACACCCACCTGCTCCCGGGCGGCGATGACGTGATCCCCAACCACCTCGACCGCTCCAGCTCCAGCGCGGTCGTCGCCACCGTCTCCCACATCCTCGACACGCACCCGGGCCCCTTCAGCTACGTCAGCCTCACCTGCTGCTACATGGACGAGCATCGAGCCCCGTTCGCGCGCTGGCTCAAGCTCTTCGCCGTCAAGGGCGTCAAGGAGCTCTTCCTCATCAACCGCCCGTGGCCGCTCGAGGCCAAAACGCCCTTCCCCGCCACGCTCTTCAGTATGGCCGAGCTCACCACCCTCTACCTCGGCTTCTGGAAGTTCCCCGACACGACCGGCCTCCTGCGCGGTGCAGCCTTCCCCCGTCTCCGCGAGCTCTGCCTCTGCAGCGTCTACGTCGATACCCGGGATATCGAGTTCGTCTTGTCCAGGAGCCCCGTGCTGGAAATCCTCAATTTTGAGGGCCTCATTCTTCCAATTCGTCTCCGCCTCGTCAGCAACAGCCTACGCTGCCTGCAAATCCACGGCTGCAAGCTGGATTGCCTCACCGTGGTCGACACCCCGCGCCTCGAGCGACTCTTCCTGCAGACGTATGAATCGGAGGGCATGAAGAACAGGATCAAGATTGCCCATGCCCCCAAGCTGCTCTTGTTTGGAAACTTTGACCTGGGAAAGGATGAGCTTCAGATCGGCAGAACCATCGTCAAGGTACTTGCGTTGCATCTCCCTTCTCTGATGATGACAACATTTCCCCGCCTTTAACCATGTTGTGTTCTGTGCATTGGATTGGGTGGAATTGCAGGCTAGGACAGGGGTGGATCCAAGTGCCACGATCACATCGGTCAAGACCCTGGACGTGAATGTGCGATTTGGAATCCGCAATGATGCCAAGATGCTGCTCATCATCCTCAGATGCTTTCCCAATCTCGAGAGACTGCACATCCATGTGAGACTCTGAATCCTATGATTTCAGTTAGCTTTGTTTTGCATAAACTCCTACTACACTAACAAACCATGTGTAAACCTGAGCATTGCTTAACTGATTTAACTGCTGTGCAGTCCAAGAATACTACTCAATCCACTGGCAGGCTCAATATCAAGTTCTGGCAGGAGTCTGGTGCCATCAAATGCGTCCTGTCACGCATAGCTGTGATGGCATTCCATGATTTCCGAGGTGAGCGGAATGAAATTTCCTTCCTCAAGTTCGTGATCGAGAGTGCGCCGATGCTGAGGACACTGCTGATTGTGTATGCCAATGGGTATTTTGGTTCGAGGGATGAGACGACTTCCAAAACTAAGGCTCTGTTTGCAGGAAAACGGGCCAATGATAGCTGTTTACTGGCGGTCTGTGAGAATATGCAGGCTGATGGTGGCCTTTGGAACTTCCAGAACGGCTCTGATTTCTCTTGTCATGACCCTTTTGGGATCCTCCAGTGTAGTTCCTTTGGAGTTGGCCGTTGGTATGTTTAAGTGTGCAAGCCATTGCTGATTTCGGTCTGTTTCCTTTTTGAAGTTTCATCAAGGTTCTGGGATTTCTTATCATTAGTAGGTTTGCATGTTGAAGCTACTAGTGCTATGATTTATGCAAATGGCTAGTTACTCTTGGATAAATGCTGTTTCTGGTTCCTGCTGTATGCTTCACGCATGCCCTGATGCATCTGAGAAGTTAATTATGTAGCATGACTTATGCAAATGGCTAGTTACTTTTGTTTCTGTTTTTGAACCAAGTGTTTTTGATTGTTAGCTCTGAAAGTTGTACCAGGCTGTTGCTTCTCCTAACATTGTTAGCTTCATTTGGTGAAAAAAATCTGTACTACTATAACTTATGCAAATTATTATTGTCACTCAGATAAATGCTGTTTTCTGATGAATGGCAGCTATGATGTACTGTATCTACAATTCATCTGATTTATCTATCTAGTTGTATTACATATTATTGTCCTAAACAAAGCATTCATGATTTTGACCTGAAAAGAACATTAATGATTTCTGCCATCAAAATACTTTCTGCAAGTAAGTTACAATCAAAGTTGTGTTAATCTGACCATGCATTATGGTGATAATGATGGACTCCTTTGCATGGCTTGTATCTTCGACAAACTTATATTATAGTAAGGAACATATCCTTTACTAACCACTCGTACAGCATGAAGATCCAGCCTTGGTGGTCTTTGTTGCACGAAGGTGTTAAGCTGTTTTTTTTATGTTGAATCATATATAGCATGGTTCTATTTCTTGTATATTCAGATCCTCTTTACATTGCACACTAATATAATATTCCTTTATGTTCTAATTTTAGATTTATTGCAGTGATTATGGGTACTATTATGTGACGATTGAGCATTTGAGTGTCGATCATTCTCTGTTAATACGTTTTTGCTTAGTGTAGTTGCTCTAGTCATGACTACATCAAATGTGCAGATACAAAATTCATTGGCTCCTAAATATAAATAAACTAAGCAAGAAAGCAAATATCATAGCATGGCCTGGTCAACAAAAAAAAATGGTTTTCTGTGAAAGTAGTAATACAATTGAGAAGTGACAAAATGAATGGCTCCATTTTTCAAAAGTACCCAGATTTGTGTAGCTAAGTCATAATGATCGTGCTCTCGTCAGGATCATCATTTTAGATTTCTTTAGTGGCCTGTCAAATTTTAGATTAGATATAAAAATTTTAGGTTTTTTTTATTCCAAATGTAATTCATTGTGGAGTTCTTTACAAGATTAAGAATGCAAATTAGAGGCTCTTAGAGAATCTCCATGAGTGCCCAAAACATATTCCAAAAATTTGAAGCATGCTCCAACAGTTGCTCAAGTTACCTCCATGTTTTTTTTGTGCACATAGGGAGCAAGTTTGTGCCACACCCTCATGCTCCCAATCACATGGGACTTCTTCACTGCCATGTGTCGCTTGCACGGTTTGAACTCAGTGAGAGCAGAGAGGAAAATCTAGAGAGAAATGGATTCAAAGATGGATGGGGTGGCCGGTGACGGTCTAGGATTCAGATGTAGAGTGGTTGAACGCATTTTTCTACCTCTAGACACTAGAAAAACTTCATTTAGAGCGGAGTGAGCTAGCCTTCCCAAAGTTCTTCATCGAGAGTGCACAGATGCTGAAGAGGCTGCTGATTGTGTTTGGCAAATGGTGTTTTAGTTCACTTGCAACTTCCAAACTGAAGGCCCTGTTTGCTGGAAAAGGGCAAATAAGCACTGTTCACTGCTAGTCTGTGAGAGTGCATTTTCTGATAGTTGCCTTTGGGACTTTGAAAGAGGCTCTGATTTCTCTTGCAACGATCCTTTTGCACCCGTGCAGCATTTGTCACCAGAGTAGACCAGCGTTCTTTGTCAGTATCCCCATGCGAGGTACTGTTTGGAACTTTGGATCCTTGTCTTTGAAGTTTTATTTCATTTCCTAGGTTTGGCCATGTTCTTGGTTCTACTAGCAATTCCAGCATTGTTCTCTTTTAAATAGTGAAAGCTAGTAGCAAACGGCTATTGTTACTCTGACAAATGCTGTTTTCAGACTTCATGTGAGCTCTTTGATGGCATTACACAGTTTCTGCAAAATGGCTTGATGCTGGTGAAAAAATAGAGATATCTAAGCTAATTTATATTCTGTTCATCTGGCAGTTTTGTGGTGTGCCTTGTGTCCTATGCACATCTTGAAAGCAAGTTATCACCAGAGTTGTCTATGGTATTTTTTATTTCAGTTGTGTCCAATACATTTTGCCATATTAGCTTACTTTTTCTGGAACTAGTTAAGTGGTGAAAATTATTCTATAGTAATTTTTTTGTTGTTAGATAGCTGTCTTGTGCCTTTTGAAAATTACGTAGCTCTCTTGGTTCACATGCCTTGTAAGAAATTAGCCCTCCACAGCGACGAGCCGCCAGCTAACCTTCACGCAGCGAAATGATGATTGGATCTACCGAGACGAACTTGCATGATCACAGACGACAACGGAGACACGATCTTTGTTAACGAGGTTAAGCCGAAGTCTACATCCCTGGGGCATGACTACGGGCGCTCCTGCCCAACCGCAACACCGACCGCTTTAGGATCCCGGCATCACGCCGCTTTCCCCTGCTAGCCTGTCGCTATGTCGTCATTGTTACAACAGCAGCCCGCCTCTCATGTTTATAAGGAGGCTCGGGTTATGGAGTATGACACGGACTCTACCTTATACTGCTTAATACAACTCAAGTCCCATCGTAACCGGACTGTATAAATATTTGACACAATATCTAACAAACTCCACCTTGGCGAATATTCCGCCATCCTGAAGCTGTCTTGCGTGAACCTCCATGTACACCAGACTTGAGTCACCGTTGCCGCTCTATCAAGAGCTGCTCGAAGAAACACTGCTATCCCAGCAATTTCCCGACTCCGTGACTCCACCTGCAACTGTGCACCTTTCTCTTCTATCACCACAATCTCTGCCAAGTAAAATTAGATTCATCTCCAGCTAAACAGCAACCAAATCTAACATTGTGCTCTATCAGACTGCACCCATGATATTGAGAACCTCACAACCGTCACCGAGTCACATATCAGAATTGCCACCTTAGCATTGCTCTTCCGTTACCGCTGCCATACTACGTCAGACGTCTTACACTGTAGTCTACTGCAGCCATGTCCAATCAGATTACTCCAGTTGCAAGTACAGACATCACCGTCTATACTTCCTTCCAGTTCAGCCTTTTGGTACCACCACGTCTTTCGATTCATGCTTCAGTAACCGCACGTGCAACTCGAATCGATTCACACCCTTGCTGATTTGGAAGCACGCAAACTCCTCCTATGCAAACCTGCATCATGAGCTCGCGCCACGTGTCGCTACGCCACAGAGAACAACAACTCCATCATCCGCCACGCTCCTATGTCTTCATCGCTAATCCTGTTATCGCCTCTGACCACGGTCTGACTAGCCTGTTGCCGCCGGTCTCTCCGCCATGCATTACGGTATGTTCACCCTCCAAGTGAACTGTCCGCCAACCATCTTGAACTATCCGCCATGTGCTTGCGAACTGTTCAGCCCAGTCTATCCATCACAGGTAGACCACCAGCGAGCTGCTCCACACGTCGACCCTGTCAGTCTGCCACCTGACTCTGCCGATACTGAGCACCCACTGAACCGCCATCGAACTCCTATCAGTTGCCATGTGCACCACAACTGAACACCGTCGATAGCTTCCGCTCGTTGCCAACGAGCCCGCAACACCCGATATGAGGTTTGGTCTGCCAATCGCTATCTCTCCTCGTCGCCTGTTGCAACTTTCCATCAGCTCTGTGTGACATCGATCTCGTCGTGCCTTCTAGCTCCGTTATGCGTACAACCCTGCTACACTCCCGCACGACACCTCTCGTCACCGTAAACTGATCCGACCGATGTGGCATGCTGATCGCCAGACTGTCCACCGTACCGCACCGAATCCCTGCCGTTCTCCACTCGAATCCCTGCCGTTCTCCAATCTACGGACCATGCTTGCCTTCCGCTGTAGCTGAAGTTGGCTCATTTTGCCCTTCATGCAAATCCGAATGCCATCACCGTGACCTTGCGTCGATATCCCAAAGAAATAAAAAACGTCCCTTTTTAATATTTCTCAACAATCGATTGGTCACCTGGGTCTTATTTAGTTTGCTAAAGTTTCTAACATTTTCTCCACTCTCTCCATCACATCATATTAAATACGCCAAAAGATATATGTTCGGAGTATTAAATATAGGTAAAAAAATAACTAATTACACAATTTTGATGTACTTCGCGACACGAATTTTTTGAGCCTAGTTAGACCATGGTAAGATAATATTTACCACAAACAAACGAAAGTGCTACAGGAGTTTCAAAAGTTAAAAAAGCAAAATTTTCCAATAACTAAACAAGACCCTGGCCTCTTTTGTTTGCACCGAACAACTAGCACTACAGCCTCCGTACAGCATCCGTGTCCCATTGCTTCACGCCACCATCATCAAGAGTCCATCTCGCTCTCGAATCCGACTCCTCGTGGCATCTTACACCTCGCAGCGCACCTGCTTCCATGATCCGTAACTTGTCTCTGTGCCTCATCAGAATCCGTGGCCGCCTCCAGGTCCTATACGCGATCGCACGCGTACACCAGACCTGCCACGGCATCCACGACCCACTGTCCACGCGCGAGCCACGCCATCAACCGCGCCTGTCGCTGATCAACCCCACGAGTCCGTACTCGTCCCATCAGCCATGTCCTCGCCGCCGGTGACTCCTCTCGCGTCCGCCCTTCCTCGATGATGACACACGGCCAGATACCGTCGTCGACGCTCATCACGTCGACTCGCTACTACTATAGCCGCAGTCATGCTCCACCTCACGTCGTATCTGCTCCGCACCAACTGTACGTTGCACAACGTCTTGTAGATGCGTAACTCTCACTACGTGAAAACTCACTTTGGTAACGGGTATAAATTGCCTTCAGTAACGGGCAAAGCGTCCGTTACCGATCAAGTATTACAAATGAGTCAAGAAAGGTAACGGGCTGATAACACATATTCGTAACGGACATCAAACAACGACCGTTACCACAACTAGCCACCGATCACGTGAAATGGCTGTTTCTCTAGGCCCACAGGGAACTTTAGTAACGGCACCAAAACAAAGCCCGTTATATCAAGTCAACATCGGAGAGCCGTGTTGTAAACATGCGTCTACTCTGTCTCGACCAAATGAGACGCGTCTATTTCACGCGTGTCTCAGCATAGTTAGGATTAGTAACGGGTATCAAACAACAACCGTTACCACAACTAGTCACCGGTCACGTGAAATTGCTGTTTCTCTGGGCTCACAGGGAACTTTGATAACGGGCACCAAAACAGAGCCCGTTACTGTGAACTCAACATCGGAGACGCGTGCTGTGAACCTGCGTTTCCTCTATCTCGACGAAATGAGACGCATCTGTTTTCACGCGCATCTGCTGTCTCTCGACTAAAGGAGACACGTTCTGTCAACCCGCTCCTCTATCTCGACGAACGGGCCAAGTTCTGGGGCCACCGGTCAGTATTGGTAACAGGCTTTTACGCTGCTCGTTACATTGTTGGCATGTTTGTAACGAGCGTTCCGAATGAAGCCCGTTACTCACTGATCAGTGTTTGTAATGAGTTTTAATTAACGTCCGTTACAGATACGTAGGCCACCCATACAATAACCTGCCTGCTTGCCGGCTGCATCCTGGAACCAGCCAGGATTTGACAGCCATCAGGGGCTGCATCTTGCTATCCTGGAACCAGCCAGGATATGGCAGCCACCACAACAAGGAGACATCACAAACACAAAAGCAAGATCACATTTATAGACAAGTAAGATCACATCAAGTTTCAAGTTACTCATCAGGGCTTGTTTGGACGGAGTCATGAGAAAACTGCCTGAACCAGGCAACATCTGACCCTAACCAAGCAAGCCAAGCAAGTTTCTCAGGCAACAACACCTGACTAAAGAAGACTGAATGCCGCAAGTAATTTCAAATTTCTGGCTACAATGAACTCACGGTGCACCATTATAGAAGTTGCCCTTTCGGTCGATGGTCTCCTTAAGAATGTACTCGCACACCATCTCCCGGACCCGCTTTAGATCTTCTGTGGAAACATCTACAATAGCTTTGAAATCCTGCAAAATACAATCATTTATGAGAATACAAGTAGAAATCAGTTTCTAAAATTAGATGGAGAATATGAGCAGAGACAAGGTTGAGCATTATTATTTACTTATAGCAACCTTCTTGATGTCAGGTATGTCATCGAGTAGTCTTAACATATGGAATGCCACATGGAATCCACACAAAGAGGACCGCCATGGCTCCTGAGCACACTCCATCGAGGTACCAAAATGACAAGTTAATGCAGTACCAAATAGGTAAGAAGGAACCATAAAAAACCTTGGTCTTACATCGAGATTTGGTTTGTGCTTGAGTGTTGTGGCTTTTGGCTTTTTTCTTTCCTTTCGTCACTCTGTCCTGTGCATGATCAGCAAAGGCCCTGCATGATCAGCAATACCGATTAGAAACACTAAGAGATTGAATTTTTGTGAACAAAACCTACAAGATACTGTACCAAAGGCCCTGCATGATCAGTAATACCAATTAGAAACACTAAGAGATTGAATTTTTGTGAACAAAACCTACAAGATACTGACCAGTCTACAACAGCTTTGAGGTCTGCGAACTTTAGCGCAGGATGTTGTTTAGAAGAATCTAGATACCAAACCTCTTTGAACTTCATACAGATGATCGGTGTTACCTAGTGGCCAGTGTAGTAGGCACCCACCACGTAGTCGTTGTTCATTGCATTTGCGATTGCTTTTATTACAAGGCTAGAATGCTGAGAAATATCTGTGGAAGTAAAAAAATCTGGATCTAAAAACCCAACACTGATCTGCATCTCCGCTGCCTTGTCCATCATTTTTCTACAAAAAATCAAATTGTTAGCATGCATGAACTTTGTGGTCAAAATTAAAGAAATATCTTTTTAGGTTTTAGGGGACTTACAATGTCCACAACCTCAAGAAGGTAACATCCAGAGAAGCCAGGGTTATAAGGTTATACACGCTACTGAATGCAATGTTTAACATCAAAGCATCACCACCTTGAAAGTAGTGTTGATCCACCTTTGCTGAAAATGCAAGTTTATCCTTACTGTGTTCCATGACGTAAGCATGCAACCTGGCACAATTTGGTCCAGCAGCCTCTAAATTTGCTTCTGACAACATAGGTGCACCAGCCTTGTATTTTGGTTATTCATGTTCTGTCCCAATAATACAGTTAAGAATCTCATCTTTAGACAGATGTTTCCTGGTCTGGTTCCCCTTCTGCAGTGGAGATTGCCTGGGCTCCTCCTCCTGCTGCTGCAGAGGCTGCTGTACATGTTGCATCTGCTGCTTAGGGGGAGATTGCCTGGGCTCCTCCTCCTCCTACTGCAGAGGCTGCTGTTTCGTCTATTGCTTATCCTCATGTTGCAGCTGCTGCTTAGGCGGAGTTTGCCTGGGCTCCTCCGGCTGTTGTCGACACTCCTACTGCGTAGTTTTGCTGATCTGCTGCTGCTACTGCTGTTGAGCCTTCTCTTGCTGACACTGAGCTGCAGTACCTCCATCTGATGCTGTACCCTACTACCTGTTGCGGCTTCAGGGTTGGGATGTCTCGTCATGGGTGGTATAAGGATCCTGTCCTTTGGCCATTGGATCCTTTGAACGAGAGCCTCAGCTAGGGTTGTTATGTCACCCCCATCAATTGGTACAGGCAGAGGGTAGTGACCCGCATTGGCCCACACATAAGTAGGTTGCACCACAACATACCCATCCTGCACCGGTACTGCATGGCAAGCCTTTTGAAATGGAAAGACTTTCGCTAGTGCGAGCTCCACATTAATCCCGGTGCCATCCAAAAGGCTGCACGCGGTTGGCTCTGTTAGCTTATCTATTGTGTCCAACATAGGTGATCGACTATCACTGTGCACTTGATTCGCTTCGTCCTCGTTGGCATTCCAATGGTCTTGCTCTCTGCCACACGTATCTTCCTCGCTGTCATGCGCATGTTCTTCCTCGCTGCCATGCACGTCTTCTTCCTCGCTGCTACTAATAGGCGCTGATAATTGGGAAGGAAGAAGTGCATTTTTCGGTATTTCGATGCCTGATAGTCTTAGAGCATGGACAACTATTTTAAATGTTATGTCCATCATATCATCAGACCTCTTGTTCCTCCTCTTCTTCCTGTACATTCTAGCAAACTCTTTACAAACCCTTTACCCCAGCCAAGTGAACTAGACACGCCTCGGACCCGACCTCGATGCTCTGGAGTCTCAAGTGCTGCGGTGAGGATATCATTCTCCCTAACCCCAGAGAAAGAACCATCGCTACCCTGAGCTGCAAGTGTTTTCACCCTATCTGCTACCCCCACCACCGCAGGGTTACTGAATGTTATGCCCCCGCTTCCTTCACTAGTATTCTTCCTCTTCTTCCCTACCCTTGCCCGCAGATAAGGTCTCGAACATCTACACTACTACACAACAGACTTTCAGTAACACCACTATGTGTTACTGTAGATCAAGAAAAGTGTTACTACGAGTGATAGTAACACAAATGAGAAGTGTTCTTATTTTGAGTGTTACGATAGTAAGGTCTACTGTAACACAATACAAGTGTTCTTATTTGCGAGAAAATGTGTTACAACCAAATTATAGTAACACATTTTAATGTGTTCTCGTATATAAGAAAATGTGTTACACAAACAATTTTTAGTAACACATTTTAGTGTGTTCTTAAATATAAGAAATGTGTTGTACAAACCATCTCGTAACACTTACGAATGTGTCACAGTATGTATGGAAGATGTGTTACTAATCAAATGTCCTAATAACACTTTTTTGGCTATAGTAACACTTTTTCTAGCTTAGACGAGCCCGGACTAGCTCACAGTAACACAATTTTAATCTATAGTAACACAAAGTCATCAATATAATTCAATAAATATAATCATTACAGATATAATTTCTTATATTCCTCAATAAAATTTGGAACATCCCATGTTACACAATAACAAAATTCAAAATGAGCAGCAATAGCCTTGATTTACAAACACTCCATAATCTATGATGCAAATATAAATAGATTTTGGTTTTATGATACTAAAATATGAAATATACAACTATTTCTATTTAGTCCTTCAAATCAATTGCTTATTCATCCCCTCGTACAACAAATAAGAAATGAATTGCTTGGAACATTGGCATATGAACTGCTTGGAACATTGGCATTGTGGAACCTGCGCGTAATGAAGAGAAAAATACATCATGAGGGTGCACAAAGTATGATAAATTATTTTCATTCATCAAGCCTTGAGAAAAATGGACACACCCTATACATTGGTTCAATCCAGAGAAAGTAAAGTCCTAATAAAACGATCAGATAAAGCATGAAAAATATACTTCAAAGCTTTTTGTAACTTTGTAATGCCTAGTATCTCGAAAATCTAGATGAATGCCCAAATCTGACTAAATTGACTTTATTCTAGAGCATAAAACTGTAATTACAAGGATTGATGTATAGTAAGTAGCATTTACATTTGGACGTTTAGAACTCCAAACATAGACAGGAGATGCGTTTATAAATCCTGACAAGTACTCATCTTTAGAAATTAAAGTCAACTCATTTTTAAAATTGGCCATGGCAATATTTCCACAGGACTTGTCATGAAATGAAAATAAAAACTGAACTGAGCAAAGAATTAATTGATTCTACAGAAAACTGAAAAAATAGGAACATGTTAATAAGTCGTTGCAGTGTTCAGGATGGTAAAAATAATACTGATCAACATTAACTAATTATCCAACCATATTACATTCATGACACCATCTATATCTGATTGTGATATCATCAAATTAACAATACACATTGAGGAATCAGGTGCCTTGGAAATAAGACTTGCTAGCATTTATATAATTTGAATTTAGAACTAAATGTCCCAAGGGTAGGAGTTGCATACTGAAAGGGGAGATTGGTGGGGGGTGTACTCATGAATGGAACTAACAATGTTGAAACCAGCAGTTGTATACATTTCCTTGGACAAGCACGCACAAGTACTTGCTCAATTTTCAGTAATATATGCATTGACAATGTGTAGTAGTGCCAAGATTTGCAAAATCTCAGTAATATACATATACTACTGCAAAGAATGACTATAATGATGGCTTTGAAGGGAACCTAGCGGTAAGTGTAGCATATTTTAAATATAGAATGCGACATATACATATATGCTCTATTCAACAAAGAAGGAACTAGCAGTCATTGAGGGGCAGTCACCTGTGAGCATCATCTGGTGGTGATTCAGATTGCCTCCAAGGTCAATGTTGGCCTGAAGAGCTATCACCTAAAATTAGTTGCAAAGAACGACATCAATCTCTTTGAGTTGTAGTACTGTGATGCCTTCTCTCATTCTTGATCTTTCTCTGTGCAAAGTGCAAACTGAGTTTTTGTATTCACCTGTTGAGGCATATAGTCGAACACCATGCATGACTGTTGGCAGCCAAAGATCTGTCACCCCAGGGATCACCATCAACCACTGCGGCCCTGACGCTTGGTCTTCACGATGAGGACATAGGTCACGGCCTCATCCATGGGATCGCAGGAGGCGCGGTCACTGACGGCAACGCACGAGTGTGCGGGCAATGGCGGCTGGGACCTGGAGGCCGGATTGCCACTACGGATGTCGGCAGCATCATAGGCGAAGGGAGCGGAGCGGACAATCGGCCGGTGGTTCGGCCGTATCTCTGCGCGACGCGGACGGGCGGAGGCCAGGTGACATCCATGGCGTCGGCACTGCCAGATAGAGATAGCGGCGCCATGAGCGGAGGATGGCGTCCTCTATGGGCTCCACGTGGGTACGCGACCAGCAGTGGGACTGGGAGGCGCAGATCGAATGTGCAGACGGTGCAGTGCCGCGGCTCTGCGTGGAGGCGACGGCGGCCGGTGGCGTGGCGGCGCTACGGAAGATGGGAAGAATAGATCGCGAGAGCTAGCGGTTGCTGTTTTCTTTCTTTCTTTTAGCGCAGTTTTCTTTCCCTTTTCATTTCAGAGAACATGGTTCCACTCCGACCTTCAGGTCCGTGCAGTCACTCTTATCTTTTTTTTTATGCGAGAATCATGTCCATCTTTCTGAAGTTGCATAATAGAATATTCCAATACTTCAAATTTGTGCAAATAAGTTACACCGTCGGATCCAAATGTGAGATTTGACAACAATTTTGAAAAAATGTTGTACCATACCACCACATGATGTTGACAAAAAATAAAAATGTTGTAAATGTTACAACATTTTTTAAAAAATTGTCAGCATTTTTTTTAAAAAAAAATTGAACCAACAATTTTCATAAAAAGTGGAACAACCATTTTCAAAAAGAGTTCGACCAACATTTCTTTAGAGATAAAGTTGGATCCTACATTTTTTCAAAATGGTTGCACCAACGTTTTGATGAAATTTTTTGTCAACATTTTTTTTAAAAAAACTTCTGTTGTCACCCGTTCCGGTGGTCGCAGGCGACACACCGGCCGGCTGGCAATGACACGACGCGTAGGAAGCCCCTACAACACGTGACGATGCGTCGGCCAGCTTGCGTAGGGACTACGGCGACTGGCGAGCCGGCACGGTCAGGAGTGAGAGGCGGTGGAGCGCGGTCGTGGTTGGGTCGGGAGCGGTAGCAGTAACAGCATCGTTGAAGCAGGGAGGCACCAGACAGGGAGGCGGCAGTGGTGATGTCATCGAGGCACTGTACGGGGAAGGGGCATAGGGCCGGTCAAGGAGGCCATGGGGAAGGGGCATAGGGCCGGTCGAGGAGGTCACAAGGAAGGGCCATCCGAAGATGGCATCATAGGAGAAGATGTGGGAAATAAGATCATTTGTAACACTTAGGTGGTAACGTCATTTTTCATGTGTTACAAAATACTACATCTTGGTAACATTTTAGGCCTAACATTAGTTTTGTGTTACTATAGTTAATGTTTGTAACACAATTTTATAAAACAAGATTTATGTGTTACAAGATCATTAAGAACACATAGTTTTATGTTCCTATGAAATTTTCTTGTAACACATTGATGGATGTGTTACTAGATTGTGTTACATTATCTATGTCTTGTAATAGTGCTAGGAAATTGGTCCCAAGGGTTCTGTTTTCCTTCTGCAGCTAGCTTTGCATCCTCCTCCTTCCACTCTTTCCTTTTACCACGATAACCTTTTCTGCCCGTCTTGTGTGGCTTATTATGCAATGCTCTCTTTTGTTTCATCTCCTGGCTCAATTGCTGAAATGAAGGAGAATTGGTTTCCTGCACAAACATGTCCCAGTCTTGTTGCTGCAAAAAGGCATGCTTCGCAAAGGGAGTCTCCTCTTCGCTCACATATTTTTTTTCTTAAATGGACCTTGAACCGCCGTTGCAAGGTTCCAATATCTAATATAGCTGCCTTAACTGTCTTCTTGCGAACAGATTCTTCTAGATTGGCTGGGTAATCTAGCTTTTCCTCTAAAACTGTGAACAGATGTGTTGACGCTTTTTCTGGTCAACACACACGAGCGCTAGATCGCGCGGAACGTCAAAACGCTGAACTCGCCGAGCTCCTGCCCGGACCGGTCTGACCGGTCAGGGGCACCGGTCTGACCGGTGGCTGCAGACGCACGGTGAAAACCTAAGATCGCCGCCTCGGGAGGGACCCCGTCAGAGGTGGCGCGCCTAGGGTTGTTCTGAGGTCGGCAAGGCCACTCAGAACGTCCTTGATCGTCGTCGAGACAAACAAGGAAAGCACGAGGTTGGAAAAGCTAGGGTTTGAGAGATAAAAGTTGTAGAAAGTAATGTACGATTGGGTTCTTCCACCTCAAACGGCCGTGGCCCTTTATATTTATAGGGTGGGGAGGTCTTGCCCCGCAAGGAATCCTTTTACAACTCGAAACTCGCAAGGACTCCTCAATTCTACTCGGACTCGGGGTCTACCGGTCAGACCGGTCAGGCCCACCGGTCAGACCGGTGTGGCCGTTGCCGGATCGGCTATAGGACGCCCCACCGGTCAGACCGTTGAGGGACACCGATCTGACCGGTGGTGTCAGCCTGATCGGCCTTATGCCAATTTTGGGTGCGAACATATGCCCCCCTGTTTTTTAGTAAAGCTTGCTGTCTAAAAAATAATTCTAAGGTCGATGTGACACTCCACCGGCCATTTTTTGGTATAAGGGCGATTTTTGCTTTAAATCGGCCAAATCCTATCAAGCGTCTTGCCAGACACTTGGATGAAATGTCTTCAAGTACCTCCCGTTGAGAGCCCTTGGAAGTCGCTGTCCTTGCAAAGTCTCCATCATGTAAGAATTCCCAGAACAAACCTTGACAACCTTGTATGGACCTTCCCAACTTGGAGACCACTTGCCGAACTTGTTACTCTTAGATCCAATAGGTAAAATCATCTTCCAAACCAAGTCACCTACCTGAAAAGATTTGGCTTTTACCTTCTTGTTGTATGCTCTAGCAACTCTCCTCTTGTCCTTTTCAATTTCCTCCAAAGCTTCCATACGCTTGTCGGTCACTTCATCAATATTTTCCATCATCAAAGCATAATATGACTCAACATCAAGATTATCCTGCTTTGCAAGTCTATATGCGCCTAGATTCACCTCAACGGGCAAAACGGCCTCTTGACCATACACAAGCTCAAAAGGAGTAACCTTAGTAGCACCATGTCTAGAAATACGATGAGCCCATAAAGCTTCAGATAATACCTCATGCCATCTTCTAGGATTGTCCTCTATCTTCTTCTTTATGAGCTTCACTAATATCTTGTTGCTAGACTCGGCTTGACCATTGGCTTGAGCATAATATGGAGACGAATTGAGCAATTTAATACCATAGGAATCAACAAATTCACGCACCTCTTTGGATATGAATGAAGTCCCTTGATCCGTAGTCAAAGTCAGTGGAATGCCAAACCTATGTATGATATGCCTGGTAATAAACTCAATCACCTCTCTATGTGTCATATTCTTCAAAGGAATAGCTTCAGTCCACTTGGTGAAGTAATCAGTAGCCACGATCACAAAACAATGCCCCTTTGACGACGAAGGATGAATCTTGCCAATAAAATCCAAACCCCATCCTCTAAAGGGCCAAGGTTTGATAATCGGATGCATCAACGCAGCAGGCACCAACTGAACATCTCCATGTTTTTGACACTCTTCACACCCTTTGTAGTACTTAAAACAATCAGCTATCATGGTAGGCCAATAAAAGCAAGCTCGCCTGAGGAGCCACTTCATCTTGGGAGCCAATTGATGAGTACCACAAATGCCTTCATGAACCTTTGCCATAGCCAACCTAGCTTGATCAGGACCCAAGCACTTTAAAAGCAAATCATCCGCAGTCCGACGATACAATTCACCATTATCAATGACAAACTTAAGAGCCCATCGTCGGACTTTTCTATCAACTGAACTGCTAGGATTTTACAAATAATCAACCAGAGGTTTTCTCCAATCCTCCACCTCATCTCTGTCACGAAAAACGGAGGAGGAACTTTTACCAGAGGACCGGTCAGACCGGTCATGGGCATCGGTCAGACCGATGCCATTAGCCGACCCAGAACCAGGGGACCGGTCAGACCGGTCGGTGACATCGGTCAGACCGGTGTCACCGGTTAGACCGGTCGGCTGTGTCGGCCTGACCGGTGCCTCCAGAGCAAAACACCCGGCTGTAAGCAACGGTTTGTGTTCTTGAAAATTTCTTTTTCGAACATTATAACCAGATGCTTGCTGGGCCAGAGCATTAGCTCTAGGATTTTCCTCTCGTGGCACATGATAGATAACAAATTCATCCATACAAGATATGATGTCCAAACATTTATCAAGATAAACATTTAAAAAACCATTTAAACATTGACATACCTTGGATACTTGCTGCCCCACCAATAAAGAATATCCATATGCTTCCACATGTTTTACTCCCATGTCATGTAAAATTTCCAATCCAAATAGAAGAGCCTCATATTCGGTTTGGTTGTTAGTACAATCATGATCCAATCGGTTAAGAGCTTCAAAAACAGCCCCACTTGGCGAAATAATGACAATTCCAACACCACAACCATCTTTGCAAACCGATCCATCAAAATGCAATTTCCATGGAGTAAAAGTAACATAACCGACATTCAAATCAAGTTGCTTATCTACTCTATGTCCAACAATAAAGTCGGCAACAATTTGACCTTTCATTGAACTTAATGGTTCACAATGCAAATCATATTCAACTAAAGCATAAGCCCATTTGCCGACTCTACCACTTAAAATTGGTTTATGCAACATGTATTTGATTATGTCGGTTTGACATGCTACTATGCAAGTACTAGGTAATAAATAATGCCTCAACTTGGTACAAGTATGATATAGCGATAAACACAACTTTTCAATGAAAGTGTACCTTGTTTCGGCGTCTAGCAATCTTCTACTTTCATATGCAACAATGTACTCCTTGCCTTCGGTCTCTTAAGTCAAAACACCTCCAATGACATCCTTCTCAGCCGCTACATACAACTTGAAAGGAATACCACTCTTGGGCGCTTGAAGAACGGGTGGTGAAGTCAAATAGATCTTAATCTCATCAAATGCCTCTTGTTGCTTTGCCCCCCAAGTGAAGTCAACATCATTTTTTAACCGAAGTAAAGGAGTAAAAGCATTCACCTTCCCAGACAAGTTACAAATGAACCTCCTTAAGTAATTTACCTTGCCCAAGTACTTTTGCAAATCCTTTTTACAAGTAGGCGCTTTAACATTCCGGATTGCCTCAATCTTTTTAGGATCTATCTGTGTCTTAGCGACGAAGAATGCCGTAGCCAACGTCTTACTCCCAACGGTGAGCTCCATAGAGACGACGCCTTTAGCTCCCATCGGCTCGCCTCCTCCCACACCGCTGACGGTCATGTTGGTCTTGATCAGCTCATCATCTGAACCTCCCAGCTTCTTGAACAAAGAATACGGCATCAAGTTGACGATTGCTCCTCCGTCCACCAGCATGCGAGAGATAGGCTTCCCATTGATGTGTCCCTTCATGTACAAAGCCTTCAGATGATTTTCAGTAGCTTTAGGCTTCTGGAAAATAGCTTCCTTTGGCCCAAAATCGAGATGCGCGACATCCTCCTCCGAGAGCACATAACCATCCACAGACATATGGATCACGTTGATGTCCAAATTCATGCGCTCGGGCGAAGAACTGTAGTCAACAAGCTCCTCATCGTCTTCTAGTGCAGGATCCGATGCGAACTTGCCATCACAAACCATGGGAACTGAAGAAGAGAAACCGGGCGGCGTCTCTGGGTCATCGGTCTGACCGTCGACCTCCACCGGTCTGACCGGTGTGACCGGTCTGACCGACCCCTCCACCGGTCTGACCGGTGCTGGCTGGGAGCTGGCCTTGACTCTCCACTCTTTCCCTTGAGGTACCATGGGCCTGTATTGGTTGAAAGCTTCGTCCCTTTGCTTCTCTAGCTCCTTCTCCCTCTTCTCTGAAAACCTCAGGCGTTGAAGCTTCCTCCTTTGTGTGCGAGTCAAACCGGGAGGACACCACCTTGGCAAGAAGTACTTGGAGTTGGAACCACTTCCACTGGCCTCATGGTCATTAGCAGCAGCAAACACCCCTGAAGTTGATGTCACAACCTTATTGTTTGGAACAATCGGTCTTTTGCCACCCTCTCCAATAGGAACATCCATTGATCCAATCTGAATAATATCTTGGCTCGTAGTCCTTTCTGGATCAACTTCCATCTTCTGCACCTCCTCCCTTTGCTTCGGCTTGTAAACTTGCTTCACAGGAGGTGGCACGGCTTTTCTGACCGCACCGGTCTGACCGGTGATAGCGACCGGTCTGACCGGTCGGGTTTGGTGACCTTGACCAGAACGGCGAGAAGCCAATCGGTCTTGGATAGGCCTGGAGATCCTGTCGAAAGCTGATTTCTGTCCACCCCATCCAGGATGAAAAGCTTGTTGGTATGGCACCCACATCACTCCATTATCATCATATACCGGGCGTGGTGCATTTGAACTTGATGACGCCCATGGTGGAGTAAAGCGTTGCCCTTGCTGCGATGATTCACCCTTGAGTCTTGTAGCAGCCCTTGGAGGTGAAGATGACCCTCCTTGGTGTGTAGGTGACCTCATCCTTTTTTTAACGGCCGATCACTTGTAACGGCCTTTTGCTTGGAATACTTGTCAAATAGCATGTCGAAAGTGACCTTTGGCTTAGGACCACTCCCCTGATTTTTTGCTACATTAAGTTTCCAGTTTCCAATCTCCGGACGGCTTGGCTTGATCATCCTCGGACGGCCTGGGAGCGCACCGGTCTGACCGGTCACCTCCACCGGTCTGACCGGTCTAGCCAGAGATGGCTCAGACGGTCGCTGATCGGCGGGTGTGGACGACCCTTGCCCCCCATGTCCAGAGGCACTCACTGTAACCTTGAAGGTCTCTTTGCCATCAGGAGTCTTCTCATACTCAACTTTGCGAACTAGCTCTTTTCCTCTCAAATCGGGCTTAGCCTCCCCGATTACCACGTTCTTGCCTTTAGTTGCTTCAGCTTGATGTGGCCGAACCAGTACCTTAGGCTGCTGTAAATCCATGGTGTTGATTGGAAAAGGAGCCTTGTCCACTTGCATCTCATGAAAATTCAAACGACCTTCGTTTATGGCCGATTGAACCTGTCGACGAAACACATTGCAATCATTAATAGCATGAGAAAATGAATTATGAAATTTACAATATGCACGTCTTTTCAACTCTTCAAGTGGAGGAATAGTATGAGTTAACTTGATATTTCCAGATTTAAGTAATTCATCAAATATGCGATCACACTTGGAAACATCAAAAGTAAATTTAATTTCTTCTTGCCGACCTTTACTAGCTGGCTTAAGAGATGAATAAGAATAAGATTTTTCTTTAGAGGGCCAATTAAATTCAGCAGCATAAATTTCTTTATCACTATCATCCGAGCTATCAGAATCATAATCAATAACATGAACATTAGAACGACGTGATTTAAAATTATCTTTCTCTTTATTCATTCGGTTTTCAACAACTAAAGCTCTAATTTGAACTTGTGCAACCGAAAGAAAGTCAGTGCCCTCTATCTTATCTCTAATAGATGATCTTAAACCTTTCAGACAAATGTCTGCAAGGTCCATATCAGTAATTGACAAATTAAAGCACCGGTTTTTAGTTTCTTTAAACCTTTTAATGTAGGCAGAGACAGTCTCATCTCTTCCTTGCCTAACCGATGTTAAGTCTGTCAATTTTAATTGTATGCTCCCACTATAAAAGTGATCATGAAACTTACGTTCTAACATATCCCAAGATATAATAGAACCGGGAGCAAGCAAGGAAAACCAAGCAAAAACGGTGCCAGTCAAAGATAAAGAAAATAAGCGTACTTTCAAAGCATTATAGACACCAGCTTCACCTAGTTGTGTAGTGTATTGACTAATATGTTCCCATGTGGTTCGGTCATCATCACCACTAAATTTAATCAAGTCAGGCATACGCCAACCACGTGGGAGAGGAAATCTATCAAACTCGGGATCGTATGGTTTTTGATACAAATTTGTGTTACCTATGTCAACACCAAGTTTGGTTTTTACCACGTTAGCCAAATCTTCCTTAAATCTGTTAAATTCTGCCCAATTAGGATTATTTGGCTGTTGTGGTTGAGGATTTTCCAAATTCATCTTATTTAAATAGGGAGCTATCTTAGCTTGAGCTAGCTTGTAACTTTCAAACACATCGTCCGGAATAATGTTTTTGGAGGCTGATGTATTCACTGTCGTACTATAATGAGGTCCAACATTACTGATTGTATTAGAAAAAGTAGGGACTATCTGATTTGGCACGACAGAAATTGGCAAAGGCTGGTCGGGCACCAACTCCATAGCACCGGTCTGACCGGTACCCTGCATCGGTTCAACCGGTGCGGCCATGTTTGGCCTGTGCGGTTGAAACTGAGGGTACCGACCAGATGCTGGATTTGGTGTCAAACCATATGCAAAATTACCATTATTTACAGGCAAAGGTGCTAAGCTAGGATGAGATCCCTGAGGATTTGCTTTAGGAGTACTACTATTAGTTTCATTGTTATTAAAACCTAAAGCCCTATCCTTTTCAAGATCTTCTAACCGTTCTAAACGAGCAATGTAAGAAGCAAGCAATTCATCACTTTCCACTGTAGATTTCATAGGAGAAGTTTCAGACGGGGGTTTCTTACTTACAGTGGGAATTACCTCAATATTGCTGTCGTTTAGCCTGATCGCCGGCAGCTCGAACTCTTTCAATCTTGCCACCTTGCCGGATCGATCCTTCTTGACGCCAGCTAAGAATTGTACTTGCATGTACTCTTGTAGCGCCTTGAACTTCTGCTGCTCCTCTGGAGAGAGATCTTCCAGCGACGCGGTGACGATGTTGTTCATGTCAAGCTCACACCGAGACATCGTACTAGGGTTAGATTGAACGGTTTTAGCAACCTGATCTTTCTTCCCCAGCGGAGTCGCCAAAAGTGTGTTGACGCTTTTTCTGGTCAACACACACGAGGGCTAGATCGCGCGGAACGTCGAAACGCTGAACTCGCCGAGCTCCTGCCCGGACCGGTCTGACCGGTCAGGGGCACCGGTCTGACCGGTGGCTGCAGACGCACGGTGAAAACCTAAGATCGCCGCCTCGGGAGGGACCCCGTCGGAGGTGGCGCGCCTAGGGTTGTTCTGAGGTCGGCATGGCCACTCATAACGTCCTTGATCGTCATCGAGACAAACAAGGAAAGCACGAGGTTGGAAAAACTAGGGTTTGAGAGATAAAAGTTGTAGAAAGTAATGTACGATTGGGTTCTTCCACCTCAAACGGCCGTGTCCCTTTATATTTATAGGGTGGAATCCTTTTACAACTCGAAACTCGCAAGGACTCCTCAATTCTACTCGGACTCGGGGTCCACCGGTCAGACCGGTCAGGCCCACCGGTCAGACCGGTGTGGCCGTTGCCGGATCAGCTACAGGACGCCCCACCGGTCAGACCGTTGAGGGACACCGGTCTGACCGGTGGCGTCAGCCTGATCGGCCTTGTGCCAATTTTGGGTGCGAACAAGATGTTCCTTCTCAATTGGTGAGAGATCATCAACCGCCTTGTTGATTGATACCCTCTCCCGAGCAATGAGGCCACAGACCAATACAAATCTATCCCTCGCAGCATCTGGGGTAGGCCAAAAATTGGTATCAAGTCCAGTTGCAGTCAACTTGTCTTCTGGCCATTTGGTTTGTGTCGTTGACCAGCGGGATCGAGTACTACTCGCAGCAGTCTGTGCTGAGTGACCCTGTGAAGAAGGTTCACCGCCGATGGATGTGATGGTGCACTGGAGGTAGAGGAGTTTGTTGTTGTGGGAGACTGCATAGATGATATGTCAGGTTGTCAGCAGAGCAACATAAGCAAGACTAAAAATCTAAACAAAATTCTTATTAGATAAATTCGTTTTCTCTGACAGGCAAAATAGCTGATATTAGACTAGAAATCATTACAAGTCGTAAATAAAATCAGCATAGACATACACAGTTCATATTTTACTTAATTAGCATACAGGGATAGGTGCTAACCATTTTGACAGGGACACAACAATATGCTTATATATCAAAGTAGAGAATAAATTCCTTCAACTGCTTCCTTGTCCAACTTCAGCACCGATGGATTGTGTGTTCCATGTGTACATGCAACAACAGGATAAAGCAATCATGACATTATATATGACAGTAGTGAAACAACACTCACAACACATCATGACACCAACAATAACAATATATATGACAGTAGTGAAACAATTAACACTCACAACAAAGCATAGGACAGTCTAGTTATCACTACATTATAAACCACTACGATGCAATTCCCACTGACATTATGTGGCCATCAGAATTAAAGTATGCTAACAGGTCCAAAGCATAACTGTCGATCTGGTACATTCAAAGCATAGCAGAATTAAAGTATGCTAACATCCTCAATGCTTTTCATGAATTTACAGTGCAAAAATTGTAGCACCAGGAACATGAAAATGAATTTCAACAGTTCATATAACTTCATCTGTTTGCAACAATTTATTCAAACAGACTTGGAGCAACAAATCCATCCATCAAATCCACAGTCAATCAATTAAAAATGAACTATCAAGGCATGTCTCCCTAATCCACATTGACATGAATATATAGCAGATTTGGTGGCCGAGCAGAGAGAGGGCATTGGGGGTTCAAGCACGACTAACCTCTGTCGCGAATGAAGTAGTTGTTCTCGTGATGGTCGGAGGGGCCGTATCCACGTCTCATGGAGTGAGGTGGCTGGCTCGTCGTTGTGGCCGGGGATGACGGATCCGCGTCAACCGTCTTTAGGTTGGCCAGGAAGCCGTCCGCACGCCAGTGACCGCGTCCTCGTCACCATCGTCACGCAGGGAGCGGTGGGACTGGAGAAGAGCAGGGCTGCATCGGGGAGAGAGCGGCGAAGGTGAGTAGGGAGAGAGTGGCAAAGGCGAGCGGGGAGAGAGCGGCAAAGGCGAGCGGGGAGAGTGGCGGAGGCGGTGGGGAGAGTGCGATCGTTGTGGATCTGTCTAGCGAGGAGCCGAATATGTCCCCTGAGGAACTGCACGCATAACTGTGTTTAAGGAAACTATTGGTGTGCCCTTGACCGGCTCTCTGGTGGAATTGGAATTCCATGGGCATTATAGTCAATATAGGTGGGAAATTTTGAGCAGCCCGCACATGGTTTGCCTGCTGATGCTGACGCGTGGGCCATTGTCATTGGCGACGATGGTTAGTGAACCCGCATCGCCTTTGTCGGTAGTTGGGTCCGGCGGGTGGGCAGCGATTATCTTTTTATTTTGGCTGCTGACACTGACGCGTGGGCCAACCACTATTTTTTTCGAATGAAACGTGCTTCCCTAAAATATTAGAGCCCATAAAACAACACCTAAAAAATCATAACAACGAACAATTCGTATTTGGACATTTAGTATTTGAATAAAATATCAACAGTCACACTTGTGTGCCAAAGATACTTAGAATTCGTTTTTACATCCCATGTTAATGATGTAATAATTCTAATAACATCTTGTGTGCTCTAAAAATCTGCAAATTGACTTGGCAACATAATTTGGGTACCTAGACTTATCTTCAAAATTTCAAATGGTTTCGTTGAAGGAATAATATACTTGTGTACAAATATCTACATCTCTCATATAGTTTCCTAGAATGTTCCTTGAATATTGAAGTTTTCCACACTTTGCAACATGTTCGAACCCATATGCATTAGAAAACTTAACAAAACCTTGTGTTCACCTTAAGATTACGAAAATGCAAAGTTTCATTATAGGAGGTGTGGAAAACAAATATTATTTATGTGTTGTACTTACATAGAACGAGATAAGGCATAAACATTGTTCAAGAAACGAAATATACACTAAACAATGAAATTAATGAAAATACGATGATTTTAGAAAACTTTAGAAAAAAAATCAAATTTGGACTAATTATGACGGAGAAATACATGTT
Source organism: Cenchrus fungigraminus (assembly GCA_036936925.1). Taxonomy (NCBI): domain Eukaryota; kingdom Viridiplantae; phylum Streptophyta; class Magnoliopsida; order Poales; family Poaceae; genus Cenchrus; species Cenchrus fungigraminus. The sequence continues at coordinate 22,260,589 of CM072776.1, read as the reverse complement.
ACAAAATTTGATTGCAGATTAAAAAGAGAAATGTCGTCGGTGACGCAGGACGGATAAACTGTTCTTCATTTTCCAATAGAACAAAGGAGGAAGCAGAGGGCACCGCCACCCCTCCGTGCCCGCTTCGGTGGTTTTGACACCCAAGAGGGCACCCTAGGCCTCGTCGGCGGCAAATGAGACCACCGCAACCTTCGATTTAACTCACAAACGTGACAAATCAAATATTATCTATCAAAAACCGATTAAAAACCAACATCCTGATAAAATCAAATCCGCGTTTAGTAATATCTAATAATTTACATTCAAGATAGATAATGTTCATTGATGCTTGCGCCTACATCCCGATGTTCATCCTGCTGACGGCGTACTCCACGGCGACGCTGAAGTTACGCGTCCAGAGGTCGAACTCATGACGGATGCGACACTCAGTGCTGCAGTAGTGGATGACCTCAGAGGTCTCCGGCCCGTAGCGCCTACATCCCGCTGCCCAAATGCAGACGTGGGGATTCTGGATGGGCAGCAACGGAAGGTCGTCGTTGCCGTCACCAAGCCAGTACCACCACGCAATGTTCTCGAGATCTCGGTTGATGAGGTAGCGCAGCCGCCGCAGGTTGTGGTTCTTCCACCGCCCGTCAGGGGGTGACGGGCCGCCGTTGATTTCCTGGAGCAGTGCCATGGCTTCGGGGTCCGCAGGGTTGCAATGGTACTTCAGCATCGCTAAGAAGTACTTCGCACCGGAGTCTTCAGCAGCGACATCTCCGATGAGCTTCAGACCCTTATCGGGATTCCGCCGCCTCATCAACCTCTCCATCCCCTCGAAGCATAATGCCTCCGGATGATTGGCCTCGCGGAAGCGCCGCTCAAAGCACGACCTGACGTAGCGATTCTTGCACACTTGACGTAGCTCACGTAGCGACATGTGCAATAGTACCTCATCGGAGTCGCAGATGCATCGGAAGGTGCCGCATATTTTATTATGAAGGATTAGAAAACGAATGACGGGCTCATCCTTGATAGAGTGGATGATGATCTGGGTGATAAGATCATCTGGTAGCAGCTGCATCAAGCACACCACGGCCATCAAGGAGAAGGGGAGGAAATAGAAAAGCGACGGGGTTTGGAAATTGAAAGGCGACGAGGTTGAAATTGAAAGGCGACGAGGGTTGAAGTTGAAGGCGACGGGGTTTGGAAATAGAAGAAGGCGACTCAGCCATCTAAAACAATAAATGGAAATTGAAAAGGCGTCACAGTTTGGCTGCTGCTGCTGACGAGTGGGCCCAACATCATTGCCCCTACCCCTTCACCTTCCCGCGTAATTGAAAGGTGACGCGTGGTTTTGGACAGTTTTGCACCCGAAACGAAGCCCAAGGCGCCGTAGTGGCAGTAGTGGAGTTGTGGGTGGAGGTAGAGGCGCCTGACGGTTCCGCGTCTTGTCAATATAACTCCCTTGCCTTCCCCTGCTTTCCCCTGCTTCTTCCATAAGCTAATCATCTCTTTCGCTTCTTCTTCCTCCTCGCGATCCACCACTACAAATCTTCGGTCACCGAGAGATCACGAAAGAGGAGATCGCATTGTGGGGCCCACCGCCGGCGAAGCGGGGACGAAGGGAGGACGACGACGATGAAAGCCGCCGTCGGAGGAAGTTGGAGAAGGGGAAAGAGCCGGTGATCAAGGACGCCAACAAGGAATCGTTCGTCGACGACACTAAGTTCGCAGTCGACCTGCTCAGGAGCGCGTTCAGAAAGCTTCAAGATGTTGGCGAGGCCTTTGACATCAAGGCGCCTCATGAAGTGGAAAGAACCCAAGCGTGAAGGGTCTCGCCTTCAGGATCCACGGGTTGGCTGAGAAGCTCGAGAACCTCCCCGTGGTCAAGCGAGCTGGCCGCCACTTCGTCTTCGACGACGGCGGCTCCGACGGCGATGACGGCTCCGACGGCAGCCACGGTGGGGACGACGGCGGGACTCCGACGGTGGTGACCGACTAAATGATAGACTCCTCTACCATGTATAGTAATAATGTGTGTGTGTGTGTGTTTGTGTCTTCGTCAGGTTGTTGGACATGAACTGCTTAGTTTGTTTGTCGATCATGAATTACTTAGTTAATTAGTTTGGTTGTTGGATTTTGTATGTGAGGGCCTGTGTGGTTCGAGGATCAGTGGATGGTCGCTTCCTGGTGTGATGAGTGATTGACAACGTTGTGTGGATTGACTCTTGGCTAAGTATTGCAGGTGCAGGTTGCGGCTTGACTGGTGTTGGTGCAGGTGAAGAACAAGCGCGAAAGGTCATTGCCGGGTAGGCTTCCAGGTGTGGAGAAGACAAGTATGCTTGGTTCGAGGGACCCGGTGGCCAGCGGGGTCAAGTACGGGCCGCATGGTGGCAAGAACAGCAAGACGAAGTCGTGAACGGTTTCTTGGTTGAGCCTCAAAACCAAGGTCGAGCTGGGACAACGTGGGAGCCGAGTCATGAGTGGTGATTGGCGGAGGCTACACCGAGTTTGCGGGGTTTGCAGTGGTTCACCAAAAAACCACTGGGTTACTCGGTTGAGCCACAAAAACGAGGCCGGAGACTCGACGAGGGAGTGCGGCTACCCAGGCCGGTTCAACCGCCCAGGAGGGGCGGTCAGACCGCCTGGGCCAGTCTAACCGCCCAGGGGGGCGGTCTGACCGCCCAGGTCGCAGCCGCCGAGAAACTTCGAAGCGGAGGAAACGCGTCGGGATCGCAAGACTTGCGTCGAGGCTAAGCAAGTTTGCGGTCGCTGGGCATCCGTCCGATGGTGCTGAATTGAAGACTTTCGAAATTGCCCTTGAGGGGCTTGTATCCCTAGTTGCTAGTAAGGGTAGTTTAGTCTTTTGGTTGCCCCATATAAACACTTGAGTTGTGGGATGGCAACCAACTCTTGGAACCCTAGCTCATTTCCCTTTGTTATTTTCATTTGCTATTTTCGTTTGCTATTTTCTCTAATTTTTCTAGGACTAGCTTGAGAGCTTCCTGTGAGATCTGGAGAGAGGGATGGATGATCGGGTGGCAAGCTAGACCTTGTATGAACCTCTTGGTATGTATAGATGATTCGGCGTGGTTCCTCAAGGCCTTGTGTTGCCTCTCCCGTTTTCCTTTTTGGTGATTTTCAGAGCTTTTTCTTGTGATTTTCGTGGCGGAGTTTTAAGGGCGATTTCTTACAGGATTCTTGTTGGGTGTCATGTATGAGGACCTTGTGCCACTTTGGCTGGTGACTTTGCCCCAAGAACTCCCTGGAATCGACCTCGATTTGGTGGTTTTTCGAGTTGCTCAAATTCATGACCTAGAGGGCCAAGATCCGCGATTACTTTTGATTGAGAGCGTTTCGAGACAATTCCTTTAGTGGAGAGGTTGCCCAGGAGGTAACCCAAGTATCCCCGAAGTTTCGCTGCAATCCGTGGGGTGAATCGGGAGATCGGGCGATGGGAAGTTGAGGTTTGACCCGCGGCCAGGTTTTCTGGGAGGGGCGGTCTAACCGCCAAAGAGGGGCGGTCTAACCGCCCTGGACCTTCCAGGTGAAAGTTTTGGTTTTGCCGGATTTTCCTCTGTGAGTTCGTTCGCCTTGATCAGAGGAGTGTTCAGGTGAAATCTTGGTTCGTTTCGGCGCAGTTTGCTAGTAGTTCTTGCCTTGAGTTCGTTGCTGGGTACAGGAGGTTAGACCGCCCCCGTGAGCCGGTCTAACCACCCTAGGCCTTTTGGGTGAAGTTCTTGTTTTCACCAAGATTTTCTGGTAGCTAGATTGGCCTTGACCAGAGGATCCAGTGGATGAAACCGTGGAGACTTTTGGAGCTCGGAAGAAGTCGTTCGGAGGAATTCTCGGTTACCAGGTGGAGGCGGTCTAACCGCCCCCATACCCGGTCTAACCGCCCCCTGCTGGCCAGACAGCTTCCGAGTTGTTTTCGCTACCGTGTGTGTGTAGGAGCTGTGGCTGCAGGTAGTGTTTGTTCCTAGGACCAGTAGCAGTCCAGTGGCTATGTGGTTTTGGCAAACGGAAGGTTGTGTGCGGAGCGTGTGATTTTGGGTATCCGACCAAGTTCATCTTGTTGGAGTAGTCATCTCCTTTGAGAAGAATTTTTATCGGCTCCCATTCACTCCCCCCCTCTGGTCGCCAGTTCGGTCCTTTAGTATGTCATGAACTCGATCTAATAGACGAGAGTAGATCCATCCGCGTCTCCTATAATATGTGTTCTGTTGTGATGAACTGGAGATCTATTGTGATGAATTAGATCTTAGAGACAATAGATAGTCATTGCCGACGCGGGTTAGAGACAATGGAGATCTAGTTATCTTTTTTATATTGGCTGCTGACGCTGACGCATGGGCCCGTCACTATTTTTTTGGAATGAAACTTGCTTCCCTAAAATATTAGAGTCCATAAAACAGCACCTAAAAAATCATAAAAATACGAACAATTCATATTTGGACATTTAGTATTTGAATACAATATCAACAGTCGCACTTGTGTGCCCAAAATTCTTATAATTCGTTTTTACACCCCATGGTAATGATATAATAATTTTAATAACATCAAATGTGCTCTAAAAAATCTACAAATTGACTTGGCAACATAATTTGGGTACCTAAACTTGTCTTCAAAATTTCAAATGGTCTCGATGAAGGAATAATATACTTGTGTACAAATATCTACATCTCTCACATAGTTTCCTAGAATGTTGCTTGAATATTGATGTTTTCCACACTTTGCAACATGTTCGAACTCATATGCATTTGAAAACTTAACAAAACCTTGTGTTCACCTTATGCTTACGAAATGCAAAGTTCCATCACTAACGGTTGTGTAAAACAAATATTATTTTTATGTTGTTGTACTTACAAAGAACAAAATAAGGCATATAAACATTATTCAAGAAACAGAATATACACTAAACAATAAAATTAATGAAAATATGGTGATTTTAGAAAAGTTTAGAAAAAATATCAAATTTGGACTAATTACGACGAAGAAATACATGTTACAACATTTGATTGCAGATTAAAAGGAGAAATGCGAACTGTTCTTCATTCGAGTAGAACTGGGCCCCACAGTCATTAGCGACACGGGACTGATAACCCGCGTCGGCTTTGCTGCTCTTCCAAAAATTTACACAGATAATACGAGCAACATACAAAAGCTAATCCACTACTGATTTCCTATTCTAATACTCCGTTCGAACTTCACCATTTCGCTGCAGTGCCTACAGTCTTCGCTGTAAAATAGAGAAATTCCAAGCCATCCTTTATCCACGCCGCAGCCGCCGCTGTTGCCTGCGCACAACTGATCGCCGCGCACCTGTGCCTGAGGCGGCAGCGGTTCACCCCAAATGCGCCAAGTCGAGGAGTGGATCGCACGCGCGGCCTTCTCACGCAAAGGCAGACACCCCTCGTTGCTCAGCCATCTCGACGTCGTACTGCCACCGCCCGCGACCCGCCTCATGTACCGCTTCGCGGTGTCATCGGCGGTGGCACCGCCATTGTCCCTGTAGAGCAAAATGGCGTATTGATAGGCCACCGCATCGTGCCCACCCTCGGCGGCGCGCCAGAGATAATTGCTTTCCTTGTTTTCCATGAACACGACTTTGATCCCGGAGAAGAAGCAAGCCTCCGAATTCCCGAGAGATCGGTCAGCATAGCAAGGAAGGCTTTGTAGGCGGTGGCGTCCCACACCCAAGAAATCTCATCTCTTATCCCCTCTATTGACAAACACCGGCCGACGCCGCGGTGGCCGCACACGCGGCGCATGGTCGAGCAAGTACCGCATAGGCTACGAAGGTCAGCTAAGGGCCGCTCCGAGGTCGCACCGACGCGCACCGCAATCTCAATGTGGAGGTCTTGAGGGAGGTCCAGCAGCGACGACGGCTGGTGCCGCCTGCTTCTTCCCGGCATGCTATTCATCTCCTGCCGGGAATGGTGACGATGAGGAGTAGGCAGTTGTTATTTTTTTGCGAGTAGATGAAGGGGCAGGGGATCTAAATTATTTTGGAAGGAGGAGATATAGGAGATTTGTTTCCAAACACGGTTTAAGTATGCAATGGAGACGACGTTTGGCTAATCCGCGTATCCTTTAATTCTCCATTGCAAACGACGTTTGGCTAATCCGCGTATCCTTTAATTCTACATTGGAGACGACGTTTGGTTAATCTGCATTTCCTTTAATTCTACATTGGAATCACTACCTCCGCTCTCAGCCATTGACTAGGCAACTGTTTCCCCATTGACCGGATCTGATATCAATTTCTTGGGAACCTTCCCTTTTCCTGTCCTCTTGATCTTATCCCTTCCTCTTTTTTTTGACAACCGATCTTATCCCTACCTTGTTTTTGCTATAAAAAGGACCGACGCCTATCGGTCCTCCTCACTTGCTTCGTTCTTCTCTAGATCTAGATCTAGCTATGGCACAAAGAATAGATCTTGTAGGGCGCAAGCTTTTGCTTTTCTCTCTTCTTCCTCCTCCTCGTTCTCTCAGTTGCTAGAAGAATTCTTGTGATATGGGTGATTGGGATGCTCATCCCTCTAGCACAACTACTAGAAAAATCCTAGTGATATATTTCGTTGTGATTTGGCATCAGCTGTCAGGGGGAGAGTAGCCCAGAACCTCTTGCATCAGGAAGAACAAGCTGACGGAAAGATCACTAAGATCTGGGGAGAGAAGCCCAACCCCACTACATCTTTCTCATCAAATTTGCGCTTCCTTTTGCTTTCTCTTCTCCTCCAAGAGGAGGATTTTTGAAGGGATATGTTTCCACCCTCTACTGTATCTTTCTCTTCTACTCACTTGTAAGCATGAAGAAGAGCAAGCGGATGGGAAGGTCGCAGAATCTGGAGCATATCTCGTCAAACTTTCGTTTCCTTTTGAAGGGATATGTTCTCCCCTTCTGCTGTATTTTCCTCACTTGTAAGCATGAAGAAGAACAAGCCGCCGGGAGCATCTCTTTGGCTTAGTTTAGATATATATATATATATATATGTTCCTCATCCTGGTAGTGCCTAGTGATGATGAACATAGATGGCCGCTTTGTAACCTTCTGATGTATCAATGATGACTGTAATCTGTGTGTATGATTTTGCATCTCAAGAGACATGCTTGTGTGATTATCTATGTGCAGTCCAATTTTTTGTATGATTTACCTACTCACTTGCAAGCATGAAGAAGAACTAGACGACGGAAGTATATCTCTTTTGCTTAGTTTAGATCTATGTTCCTCATCCTGGTAGTGCCTAGTGATGATGAACATATATGGCCACTTTGTAACCTTCTGATGTATCAATGATGACTGTAATCTATGTGTGTGATTTTGCATCTTAAGAGACATGCTTATCTGTGTGCAATCCAATTTATTTGTACGATTTACCTGCTCACTTGCAAGCATGAAGAAGAACAAGCCAATGGGGGTTGGCTAATCCGCGTCTCTTTTGATGTAATCTGTGTGTGTGATTTCGCATGTCTTGCCCATAACAAAGGCGACGCGGGTTGGCTAATCCTCGTCTCTTGCCCATAACAAAGGCGACGCGGGTTGGCTAATCCTCGTCTCTTTTATATTAACGCCCGTTACTGAACTGAAGCAGCCTGCAACATACTTACTAAACTAAAGCAGAATATAAACAGAATATATATAGTATCTTAGGCAGAATATATTACAAAAAGGATTCAAATTCCACCAATACATCACATCCTTTATATTACAAAACGGATTCCATTTCCACCAATAGACACATCCTGCATTACAAAAAGGATTCAGTAGAAATCAGGCTTGCTTTTTCTTCCTTGATTTCTGTATATGGATTTTTTCACTATGGTCGCTTCGCAAGTATGGTGTTTTTTTAGTTCCCAAGAGTCGGCGCTTGTATGAAGTGTCGAAGGATGGAATTTCGTCAAACTGGTTGTATTCTTCCTCCTCAACCCCAACAATCCTTTTTTTCCAGGCAGAACCATAGACCAGTTCTTCTTTGCAAGGTCAGGTACATAGAACACTTGCTCAACATCGTTGGCGAAGACAAACGGTTCATTTTTGTAACCAAAGCCCCGGAGATCAACACTAACATAACCATATTTGTCCTTGCTCATAGCTCTCTTCCCATTGGTGACCCATCTACACCGAAACAGGCTACCTTCAATCCTACATAATCAAGCTCTCATATCTCCTCTATTTGACCATAATATGTGTCTGTCTCCATGTCCTCATCATCATCACTGTCGTCGACGACGACCCGTACACGCACACCACTATTTTGATAGACGCTCTTTTTTTCCTGGGCCATGGTGTAGAACGTGTATCCATTGATATCCATTGCTTGGTATTTTGTAACAGTGAACAATGGCCCTGCTGCTAGATTCCTTATCTCGTCAATTATTACAGCATTGCTGCATGTCTCGACATAATCTCGGAGCCACCTACTGAAACCTTGCATGTGCATCTTTGCAAGCCAAGCCCTACCATGGTCAGGGTTGTCTTGACGTAGTTGTCGCTTGTGCTCACTGTCAAACGGTGTAATTAGGTGTAGCTGTTGTATCACGGTGAAATGAGCCTTTTAGAAGGCATCTGGTTCTGGAGTGACTGACTTTTCCCCAGGGTCCCAACACCTGAAAGCCTACCTTCATGCCGTGAGCGAGGCACACCAATGGGGTTTTGGGGGTCCATATAACCCATGGCCCACTCTACTGCTTCGATGGTCTCCTAGCCACGAACTAATGGCTCCCTCCGGAAATAACCGGTTATGTACCAATGATTTCAGGAATCCAAAGAACCTCTCATATGGAAACATCTGATGAATGTAAGATGGGCCAAGGAACCAGATCTTCCTCACGAGGTTTGCTGTTAGATGCAGCATGAGATCAAAGAATGATGGTGGGAAGGTAGCTTCAAGCAGGCATAGGGTCTCGAAATGCCTCCTCTCTAAGTCCAATAGTTTTTCCTCATCAATCACCTTCTATTCTACTGCATTGAAGAATAAACATAAGCTCGTGACCGCGTCGCGAACCAGTTCTGTCTTGATACCTCTAAGTGCAACAGGAAGAAGAGCTGTCATCAACACATGGCAATCATGAGATTTCATCAAGTTGAAATTCATTTTCATGTCCTTCACTGACACTAGCCTCTTGAAGTTTGATGAGTAGCCTGAAGGTACTTTCAAATCATGCAAAAACTGACAGAATTCTTTTCTCTCTGCCTTTGACAAGGTGGTTGCAGTAACGGGAAGGTCCGTCCCCGTCTCTGTTTCCTCTGCATAGAGCTCCGGCCTAATGCCCAGATCTTTAAGATCCTCCCTTGCATTTTTATGACCTTTTCCTTTGGACTTCTGTTGTAGCAATGTTTCACAAGTAGCTTCACACACATTCTTCTTGACATGCATGTTGTCAATCGAATGACGCACATCCAACATCGGCCAATACTCTAGCTCCCATAGAATTGATTTCTTGTTCCACATTCCTCCTCCTCCTTCTTCTTCTTCTTCACCATCTCGTTTCTTTCTTTTGCCAAGGGTTTTTTCAGTTAGTTTGGGTAACTCCTCGATAGTTTTGACGTCCTTGACTTTCAAGTGGACCAGATCTCTAGTCACATGCAACGGCGCCTCTCAATTCTCCTTTTCCCTATTAAACTGATAATCCATGGCCCGATATGGATGTTTCTTGCCGAGGAAACAACGGTGCCCCATAAATACGTATTTCTTTGAATGTCTTAGCCACACTGCGCAAGTATCTTCCAAGCAGTGTGGGAAAGCTGCACCTTTCCTTTTACTCTGGCCAGAGAGGTTGTCGTTGATGGTGGTGAACAACATGGCGCGCATTGTGAACTCCTCACGCTTGAACTCATCCCAAACCTCCTTCACACCAGGATTACACAGTATCTTCAAGTCATCAACTAGTGGCCTCAAGTAGACATCAATACGATCGCCAGGTTGCTTTGGCTCGGAGACCAATATTGTCAGCATCATATGTTTCTGTTTCTTACATAGCCAGGGTGGAAGGTTGTACAATGACAGCACGACAGGCCAGGTGCTATGTGTTGAGCTCTGGTTACCGAATGGGTTCATGCCATCTGTGCTCATAGCATACCGTATGCTCCTTATGTCTGCGTTAAACCACGAAAAGTGGTTATTAATGTTACCCCATTGTGCTACATCTGCGGGGTGCCTAAACTTGCCTTCTTGCTTAAGCTTCTTTCGGCCTTCCTCATGCCAAAGCAAGAGTTGGGCCTCCTTTCGTATTGCGAACCATCTTCTCAGCCGAGGAATGATGCAAAAATACCATGCCACCCTCACAGGAGCCCCTCTGTTAGCCTTCTTCTTCTTGCCTCTGATCTCGCCGGGCTCATTCTCGTCATCAGCATTATTATCATCTCCACCATCCTTTTTCCTCTTGTACCGATCATAGCCACACTTGGGGCACTTGTCAAGGTTTGCAATATCTCCACGGAACAATGCACAACTGTTCTTGAATGCATGGATTTTTTCAACCTTATTCCCAGAGGACAGATTATCTTCCTCGCCTCATAGACAGACTCTGCTATTTGGTTTCCTTCAGGTAGCATGTCTCTAAGCACATCCAATAGATGTTTGAAACTTTTGTTGCTCCAACCATGATCTTCCTTAAGATACAGAAGTTTTAGATCACCAGAAAGGCGAGAGTACTTCTGGCAATCAGGATATAGGGGTTTCTTTGAATCTTCAATGAACAGCTTCAGCCTCGCTAATTCAGAAGGTGTGTACCCTCGTTGAAAGTCAACATCCTGCAACATTTGATTAACATTGTGCACACGTTGCAACACCTCACCATCATCGAAGCCCCTAACTTCTTGATCAGTGATATCCTCAGGCCTCATCACATTTGGTGGGAATAATGGTTCATTTTCCTCAAAAACTCCACCGTCATCAAGGTCTTCATCATGGTCGGTACCATGGTGTCGCACTTCACCTTCATTTAGGCAGCCTGCTTCGAGTTCATTAAGGCCTTCCTCACCATGTTTATTCCAACACGTGTAATTTTTTGTGAAATCACGTGTGACCAAATGATGAAAAATGATTTCCCGTTGTGCGAATTTCTTCTGGTTGAGACAATCTATACAAGGGCAAAGCATTGCCTGAACACCATGGTTTCTCATATCCACCTCTGCTTGATTTAGAAAACCATTGACCCCGCTTAAGAAATTCTCCCAATCTTCTTGGGGCTGTCTGTACATCCAAGCCTGAGCAGCAGCCGCCATCTGCATTCCATACACCAAATGAGCATAATTCATCACACAAAAAAACTGATAACATAAGAGGATTAGGACAGCTGAAGAATATATACTATAAAAGTTGAGAGAATTGAAAACTTTTCTCACCCAAGGGGAAACATACCCACCTCTCACAGAGGACCCACCTGGCAGCTCGGACCTCTCATAAAAGGAACGATTTCGCTGCCCATTGTAGTGAAAACAAAAAAACCACGCTTTCTAAAATGTTTCTGCCCCAAACACCTATTTTTTCTCACCAGCCTTGCCCTTACCCGCCTCTGATACCCGCTGTGGTGGCCCCAGAGGCTTGCCTTCCTTGATTTCCCTAAAACCCCTCCCTTCCTTTCCTTCCTTCCTTCCTTTGCGCGTTGATTGACTCTGCGGCGTTCCCTTCCTTCCATAGCTTATTTTTCCCTTGCTTCCTTTCCTTCCTCCCATCATGCATGCAACGTCCACCGCAGCGAGTTGGATGACATTTGCTTCCTTCCTTGCTTGGCGCCTTGATTGACTGCCTTCCCCTAAAACCCCTGCCTTCCTTTCCTTTCTTTCTTGGCGCCTTCCCCTAAAACCCTCCCAACCCCTCCCTTCCTTTCCTTCCTTCCTTCCTTTGACGTCGCGGTGTGACACCTTCCTTTCTTTCTTGGCACGTTGATTGACTCCGCGGCGTTCCCTTCCTTCCATAGCTTATTTTCCCTTGCTGCCTTTCCTTCCTCCCGTCATGCATGCAACGTCCACCGCAGCGAGTTGGATGGCCTTTGCTTCCTTCCTTTCTTGGTGCCTTGATTGACTGCCTTCCCTTAAAACCCCTCCCTTCCTTTCCTTTTTTTCTTGACGCCTTCCCCTAAAACCCCTCCCTTCCCTTCCTTCCAGTGCTTCCTTTCTTTCCTCTCATCATGGAAACGTGGAGCGCGGTGGAGTTGGATGGACCGTGGAGCTCCCCTTCGTGACGTGACCAACATTCAAGATGTCCGACGTGGTTGTGGTGTGAAGAGACCAGCAGAAGGTATGCGATCGTTTATCCATCTTGTTTGTTCGTGACCGGCCACGACTACTTCCTCCTCCGCTTGGGGTTTTACTCTTGTTATTGGGTGTGCTGCTCCTGTGAATTTTTGTTTTTGAACGTCGCCATACATCGTCAATTTTTTTCCGTCCTCCACCACTCTGAGGCCAGCGCCTGTTGTTGCTGAAATTGCTTGTAGATGATTCTATTGTTGCTGCTTGAAAAAATTCTGAAATTGCTTGCAGATGATTCTATTGTTTCTGCTAACCAAAATAAACAGAAGGCACGAGAATGACCAGGAAGATATGCAAGCATCCCCGTGGAGAGAAGGTTGGATATTAATGCAAAGAGAATAGCTGATTACCAGCGTAAGAAGGGAAAAGAATCTAGAATAGAGAATATGCCGTCCAGCAAAGATGAAGATCAAGCAGTCATACCAGGTAATATCGTGAACTTTGCCTCTCGTGCTGCTCATGAGCCCAAATGATACCTGCCAGCAGTGCTTATATTTGTTTTTTATTATTCATACAAAACGCGAGGAAGATAAAGCACAAAAACAATCAGGGAGATATGCAAGCGTGCCCTTGGAGAGAAGGTTGGAGATTAATGCAAAGAGAAGGGCTGATTACCACCGTAAAAAGCAGGAAAAAGAAGCTCAAGCAGCCATACCAGGTAATAATATGGTGAACTATCCTTGCCTCTCGTGTTACTCATTAACTCAAATGATACTAGCCAGTGCTCATATTTGGTTTTTAATCATACAGACGTCGAGGAAGATAAAGCACAAAAAAGACCGGGAATATATGCAAGCATGCCCGTGGAGATAAGGTTGGAGATTAATGCAAAGAAAAGAGCTGATTACCAGCGTAAAAAGCTAGCAAGAGAATCAGTTAATCCACCGTCCAATATAGTTGAACACACAACAGTTATACCAGGTAATCATGTGGACCTTACCTTTCACGTTGCTGATGAATTTTCGTTTAGAGGGTGCTCTCTTTATGTTTTAATGCTGCAGATGATGATGCTGGTGATCTCGGAGAAGGCTAGCTTAGTAGGAACACCACATATACACCCAGTTGTGTAAAACATCAAGTTGCGAGCAACTTTGTCCATGCAAGTTTGGTTTCAGCGTCTATTTATGCATTTTTTGGTGCTAAATAAATTAAATTACTAGGAGCAACACATCTAATATATGGCAACAGGAAATCATATGGAATACGGTGCATCAAATTACCTGCGATCAAACGATCATGATGATGTTACTCCTGTCCAAATTACTACTCCTGGTATGGATTGTGGTTACTTTTGCATGCTTTTCCAAAAATGTGTTGGTATGAGAATGTCTAAACAATTTCTTGTTTTGTCCTGTTTGTTAATTAGGGGCTGGCATTTGTAGCGGGCAATCCATTATAACCAATTCTGCTGTAGGTTAGGCATTTCTAACCTGTTGTTGATTCCTTTATTGTTTTGATGGGTTAAATTTTAGATAAAAAATGTGTTTTTGTAGAAATGCCTCCAGATGAAATGAGGAGGTTAAGAGAAAGGAAACGATATGCTTGTCTATCAGAGTCTGAAAGGCAACATAAAATAGTTCTAAAATAGCAAGAACTATTAATGCTCGAAGTAGTCAATCAACTCTGAATGAAGGTATTATTTGCTGTCTTGTTCAGAGCTATTTTATAACCTAATGATTATTTAAAATGTTGTAGGATGTTTTGTACAAACCCGTTTGGGAACATTGTAGTCTGGAATGACAGAATTGGGTTCATGTCTGGTAACAAGGAGTTTTGTTAGAAAACAGTCAGAACCAAAGATGTCTATATGGGAACCTGATGATCCCCTATAGTGTGTTGAAGGTACAGCACATATCTATAATCCTGTTTAAACACACTACCATAAAAAGGTATATTAAATACATGTTCTGTGTTGTTTGCGATCACTAGAGAATGATTTAGATGCTATGGATCCTGCCCAAGAATGTGATGACATGTTAGATGATGATGAAGCTCGGGTGTATTATCAACGAGGTCAGCTTTATTTTTATTTAATCGATACTTTGATATTTTATATTTTATATCGTGTTCTTTACAAATTTAAAAACATACTTTATGTTGCTTTTTCTTTGCAGACATTAAGTTTGATTATCGTAGGGATCCTGACATGGTTCCAATCGGAGTGGATCCCTATGATGGAGTTTACAATAGCCTTCCCAAGAAGCATCATGTTTTAAGGAAAGTGAAGAATTGTGAATTCTGCAGTGCAAAGAGATTCCCTGGTGAAGGACCTTCATTTTGCTGCAGGAAAGGGAAGGTGGGTATATACATGCCTGAACTGCCTTCTGAAATATGTCGATTCTTTACAAGCCTAACTGATAAGGATGCAAGGTATTTCAAAAAGAACATTCGCTATTTCAACTCGCACTTCTCTTTCACCAGTTTTGGGGCTTCTATCGATCGACGTTTAGCATCTGCAAAGGGAAGTGGTGTGTATTGTTTCAAGGCTCACAACCAAATGTATCACAAGTTGGATCCACTCACAGGGCCACGTCATATGCAGCTTTACTTTTACGATACTGATGATAGTATTGAGCATCGTGTTAAGAGGTCACCCAATCTCGATAAAAATTTGATTCGGTCAGTCAGGTCTGTTCTACAACGGGATAACCCATATGTTCAGGTCTTCACAAGTTTAGGGACGATTGTAAACATTCAAGAGTACACCATAGCACTGAATACTAGCATTTCTGTTGATCAGAGGAGGTATAATGCACAAGCCATGGATCAAGTCACTGCTATTTGGGTTGATGGAACTGATCCACAACATAGGTTCAATCGTAGCATTGTTATCTACGGAAAAGAAAATGATGCGCACTACTTTAGGGCATATTATGGTTGTTATGATCCTTTAGCATACCCACTGTTTTTCCCACATGGTGAGACTGGATGGGAGGACAAAAAGATCAGGTATAGTGTTCCACCATCGAAGCCAAAAAGGAAATACACCAAGCGTAAAACGACAGGTTTGTGCAATTAAAATTTTTACTTACTGCATCCTTATGAGAAGTCGTGTTTTTACATTGGTTATCCTTTGTTAATTATTTTAAACTTGTTATACTGCTACCTTTGGTATAGATTTAGCTAGTGGGAATATGGAGGAGCCTTGAAATGATGATTGTGACAGATCGGTGGATGAAGGTATAAATACGATACACTTTTATGCACTACACTATACAAAATAAAATTATCATAATCATCATGCACTGCATATTTTTTCAGGCATAACTATAGATGCTCATGATGATACGGAAGGGTTGTTCATTGACATAGAAGGTTTGTCAAACATCATTTCTACCTTGGTCTACTTCATGGTATGTTAATGTAAATTAAATAATGTATTAGTAAAAATGATTGTGTATGTTTATTTGTAGGCAGCGATCATGCTATTGATGTTGAGGATGACATTTATGGTGAAGTGGAGGGACTAGGTATATGCAACTAATACAATTTCGTGTCAAATTCTCTTACTCTTTTTGAATACATAAAGATACTTAATCTTGTGCATGTTTGTTAGAATCTAGGACTTCACGTATTTGGGTCAGTGCTCGGGAATACAAGTGTTATAAACTTTAGATTCGTGATGGCCAGTACAACGTATTGCACCATGGTGGTCGTCTATTCCAACAATTGTTGGTTGATTGGTATGTCGAGGTGGAGTCAATGTGTCTAGACTGGTACTCCAAGAAGGAGCACCAGGCATTGATTCGTGCCGACCTTTATCAGGTGACCAGTTTTTCTTATATAGATATTGTCATAAATTCCTTTAAATCAGACTAAAGTAAACTAATTATGTATATATATATATATACACACACTAAAGGTATATACTACACATGGGTGCATCCTATATAGGAAATGCACCCAACCAACCGGCGCGCCATGGTCCGGCTGACCCAATCAACTCGGCGCGCCAACCCGACCCAGCAACTGGCGCACCGCGCTAGCCGTTTGAGCCTGCAAGGCAACCGCCCGCACCGCGCGCCCCTGTCCGATCCAACCTTCTCTGTCCAAAACCGCTCCACCTTTTTCTCCCCTACTTCTTCTTCTTCAGTTTCTACTCCTCGCTCCCTCCGCCATTCCCGTCGCCAGTTCGCAATCTGCTCCGCCGCCGCCATTTGTGGAGGAGGGCGGGCTGTCGCGATTCCACCCCGCGCTCGTCGTTCGTCCCCCCCGTGGGGCTTGAGGATCCCGGTGCGTTGTATATTCCGCCCGCGGCGACAAGCGCGCATCGGTCCCCTTCTTCCTCGGCACTCGAGGATTCCACCATCAACGACATTGTCCCGCCCCCTGCGGCGAGCAGCAGCGCTCCGGTGACCTGCTTCATCAGCGCTCGAGGTTCAGTTTTGCGCAGCGGCGCCAAGTGGAGTGGGTGACGCCGGCGGTTCGTCGATTTAGCCGTTGTGAGGTTAGTCACCAGCACCCCACACAACTTCAGATCCGTGTTTTCGTCATTCAACCGCGGTAGTGCGACGACCCGAATCCTCCACACACTGAATCCCTTCATCGATTCATGATTTTGATTTTTTACTCGTGAGATACTAGGGTTTGATGCGTGATTTGTTCACAGTTTGATACATTGTGTTTATCCGCATCCCTATATTGAATCTAGTGCCATCGTGAGGGGAGAGCACAGTATAGGATGATAATTATGCTTTTATACCAGTTGCAACCGTATATGACTATTTGTTGTAATCTGCCCATTGTATTTTTGTATTGTCATATACATGCATATTAGCTGCATTCTGATGACCATGATGTTTTTGTAATTCTGCTGTCATACTAGTTGTAACCGCCCAGCACACTATGTTGTAATTTGCCTACTGTACTTTGCCATGCTGTACCCTTTTTATCTATAATGTGATGTCCCATTAACTAGTTTTTATGCACTTTTTCGGGGGGAGGACACTGATATGTGTAATTGGCTATAAATCTCAATTTTATGTTGTGCCAAACTAGGTTTTGTGATTTTTTTTGTTTGTTATATAGGAATTGTTGTAACTGCTGGCCTCAATTTTTTGTTAGTGTTCTTTTATGTTGGGACTTCTTTTTGTTTTGGCACCGGTGGATTCAGATGTAACGGTTGTGTGTGGGATTTTTTTGTATATGTGAATTTTAAGTAATGATGGTACTTGTCATTTTTTTATTTTTTAGTTATAGTCTGGATGTGTGTATAGGATGATAACCAGGTTACCATTCTTGTTGTAAATGGTCCTCAGTTTTTGTTGCAATTTGCAAAATGGCACTGTATTTTGAATTTTATTAGTTTATAACTGTAGTTTTGCAATTGGAGTATACTGATGTATGTAATCGGCTAGCAGAATGTGTTGTAAACTAGATGATGTGACTTTTTCACTTTGCTCTACTATGAAATCAGTGCAACCGGGTGTTTTTTATTTTTCAGTAGTGATTTTTCTGATGTGGAGTGTATGTTCATTCTGTTTGTTAGCATTTTTTCTGATGTTTTTTTAAAATTGCAGCACTTATAATGAGTACGCAAGGTAATCCACCTGGTGATCAGGGCAGTGGTGATCGTCGGAGTTCGCCCTGTATTGCTGCAAAGGATAAGGGGAAGGGAAAAGCTAATGTCCCCTGGAAAGAGAGGAAGAAGAGGCCGAGGCTACCTACCGATCGGAATCCCGACACTCAAACTGCAGATGCTGGGAGAGCGGATGACGTCGGTGGGGGCGATGATGTTGATTCAGCTAATGAGGCGAATAGGAAGAAGCGCCGCATCCAACCCCCTGCAATGCGGTGCTCTCCTGCAAAGTGGTTGGACATTGTCAAAGCTCTCCCCAAAAGTGTCATAGATGATGTCAAGGCCAAGGGGTTTGGTGGTCTATTGCTGTTCAAACCATCCAGTATGGATAGGAAATTTCTGATGTGGATTATGCAGAAGCTCAACCCAGAGAGCATGACTTTAGAGATTGGCGGTGGCAAATTCATCCCTGTAAATGAGCACAGCGTCTGGTGTGCGTTCCAGATCCCCAGATGTGGCTGCGACCCACCCTCCATGACTGATGAAGAAGCTCGAATTAGGCGGAACGAGTTGGGGCAACAAATCTGCCCAAGTACTTATGATAAGCATGGTATTAGGGTTTCAAGAGCGGGAGGCTAGTAGGTGCTTTGGGGCTGAGGGCATTTTTCATGGCTGCATTCCAAACTCTACTGTTCTCCAACACTGACACCCACATCAGGCTCGAGGATGTGATCTACACTGAGGACCTTGACAACATCAGCAATGTGAATTGGTGCAAAGTAGTTGTGGACAACTTGAACAGAGCAGCACGGTTGTTCAAAAAGGATTTCCCGCTCAAGGGTATCAACACACCACTGACTGGCTGCGGCATCTTCTTGATGGTAAAATCTTTTTTTATACTCTTTTTTTTCCTTTTGCTGTCATTGCTTTGCGCCTTTGTTGAACAAGTGCATATATTTATATCTATTTTTGAATCTGCGACATTTAAGTGTTCCAGTAGTAATCTGTCTTGAAGGCATGTTGCAATTGAACTACTGGCCAAGTTGTAATTTGTAGCTCACACCTGTCCATGTGTGTTATTTATTTCTGCTGCTTATCATGATGGGGGGGGGTACTATACATGTTGTAACTGTAGCATGGTGTGTGTTGTAATTACTGATTGTTATGTTTATTTGCTTTTTTACTAACTGTTCTCTTTTTCTTTTTTGTTGTTTCTTTAAACAAAAACACGCAGATGTTGTATGCTGATAACTTGCAGCATGGTTTTTTTTATTGATTCATTTTCGCTCCCGCGATGTGCTATATTGGACAGTCCAATAATTGATAAAATATCAGCAGCTGATCGCAGGGGAGATGCCGCAAAAGGTGAATACGGTCACCTCAGGGTAAGATTTTTGATAATCACCTTTGTTTTGATTTTCAGTGTGCAAAGTTATCACTATTATTTATTGCAATCAGTTCTCATATGTTTTTATTTTATGTTTTGCAGCTTAGAAGTATTGCAAGTACATGCTATGCCCCTCCTGTCTGTGTCCCTGTTATTGCCGGCTCAATTCCAACTGTCATAGCTTTTGGCACATCCGCTTCTGCTGGGACATCTGCCGCTGCTGCTACATCTGCTGCAGCTGCTACTTCTATTGGTCTTAGCTCTTCTGCTACTGCTGGTGCTTCTTCTGCTGTTGGCACGGCTTTACCATCTCACGACCCTGGGGGGCCAGGGTTCACGTTCCTCCAGCCTCCTGTTGTACCCAGCTACCCCAGCTTCACGGCTGCTTTTGCTCAGAGCATTGCCGATGTTGTTGGACGAAGTAGGAAGTCAGAGGCTATTAGGGTTTTACAGGAGTTCGACATGGCTTCTCAGAATGCCCAGAAGTATATGAACAAGGTTGTCCAGTTTGCGACCATGTCAAATGAGCTTATGGCCAAAGCTCACCATGAGTGCTACAGTAGCATTCAGAAGCTTGTCGTTGAAGCTCGGGCCGACAGACAAGCAGCCAACGAGCGGAGGAGGCGGCCAAGGAACACTGAAGGTACCTCAGGAGCAGGTATTTTTGTTTTTGAGTCTAATTTATCCAGTTTTCTACTCAGTTTTTCATTTAGTTTTTTTTAAATGTGACATAAACTCTTCTATTTGGGTTTTTTCAGGGTTAGAAGATGAAGATGCTGTTGCAGGAGACCATGAGGATGTATCAGAAGATGATCAATTTGTGTTAGGACAGTCTGGAGGACGTATTCCACCCCCGCCTACAGCACCACGTAATTACTTGTAACCTGTTATTCTTCCATGTTGTAAACAGTACACAACAGTGTTGCAATTTGTCATGCTCACTACACACCCTTTTTTTATTTTGTTTACCTTTTTTATTTAGAGTATGTAACCTGGGTATGTGGTTTTATTGTTTTTTGCAGCATCTCCTGCACCATCTGGATTTGAGGAAGAAGATCGCCGTGCATCTCCTCGCCCATCCCCTCGTGCAACCGATCGCCCAGCTCCTCATCCATCCCCTCAACCATCTCCTCGACCATCCCCTCATCAGTCACCTCAACCATCTTCGCACCCATCGCCGCGTGCATCTCCTATTCGTTCCCCTCGGAAATCAGCATGTACTTTTCTTTTGTGGCACTATCTTTTTTTTTGAACTCCAGCATGTTGCAATTAGCAGTGTGGTTGTGTTGCAAATAGTGCAAATGTTGTGCTGCAAATGGTATGTTAATTGTACTTCTTATATTTGTGTCGTTTTTTCAGCACCATCAGGGGGACCTGATCTTGAAGGAGGTGGTGTCCATGATCAGAGCGATGTTCGACAAGATGAAGAACAACCTCGTTCATCACCTCGCGCTTCACCCCACCAATCACCATGTAATCATTTTATTGCATTTCCACTTTTTTGCCCTCTTTTTTCATCATTTTTCTTGAGCATTCGTGTTGCAAATCACTGCATTTTTGTGTTGCAAATGGTGTTGCAAATCATTACTACAGAAATTTTTTTAATTTATTTTCTTTTTTAAATTAGTATCTTTCATTCTGCAGCAGTAGCAGAAGGGACTGGTGTTGGGGGAGGTGGCCAAAGTTTTTCTCCACTAGGGCAAGAACAGCCCCCCACGCTCCGCGTCCATCTCCATGTACACATTTTTTTTGTTGCAACCCTGTACCCACCATGTTGTAAATAACTGCGTACCTGTGTTGCAATTAGCATCTTAATGATTACCAACTTAATTGTGATTTTTTTCTCAATTTTTGTAGCAGCACTAGAAGAGACTACTGGAGGACATTCTGAAGGAATGGGCATAGATGCAGATGGCCAGGAAGGTGCTGGAGCAGGGGGTGTTGGAGGTAATTTTGGTCTACTGTTTGATATTGCCGAATTATTTGTAAATTCCACCCCATCTCGAGGTACAACGCGTCAGTTACTTAACGACCATTTTCAGTTTCTTTAGTATCTGCAGGTTTAAATTTTCATTTTTTTATATTCTACTTTTTTTCCAATGCAACTGGTTTATCCACACCCCGCGCTCATAAACACCAAGATATGGCTGGAGGGAATCAAACAGACGATGAAATGTCTGATCAACTTGGAACTCAATGCCCATCCACCAGTGAGCTCCATTGCCCCCTGTTGCAAATTATCAATTATTCGTGTTGCAAGCACCACTTTACTTGTGTTGCAAATGGTCAGTGCAAAATTACATTTCCTTTTTTTAACCTTTTTATTTACTGTGTAGCACAAGAGGACAATGTCACAGATCGTGACCCAATCGGGACTCAACGCCCGATCATCAGTAGCCGTTCGCCCACTCCAGATGTCATTGAAGCTGTACCAATCGAAACTCAACTCCCGATCAACACTAATGAATCTCACAAGAGCCGTCCGCCAACTCCAGATCCAATTGAAACTTAAGTGCCGACCGAAACTGTTGAACCTCGGAGGAGCTGTTCACCCACTCCAGAGACCATTGCCAATGTTGATGGGCAACAGAAAGGCATGAGAAGTAATTCTTCTCCATATACTAATTCTTCTCCATCTACCAGAAACATAATCATTTTTTTCCATTTTTTTGATGACAACTGATGCATTACTAATTATACGCACTGTTTCTCCCCTTTTTTTTGTACATGAACCCCCAGCACCTGAGGCATTGCGTGGGGCTTCGCAGAACGTTGAATCTATTTGCAATCTGCTCCAAACATCTTCCATCATTGACGAACTCCCCGGACAGGTGCCATGCTGTGTGTTTTGCATTCTTTCTGTTAACCTCGCAGCATTGTTTTAACTTCTTGTTGTAATTGCTTACACACCATCATGCAATTTGCTTTAACTGCTTGTTGCAATTTGTATAGGCTGCAAACGAGACTTCTGGCGAAGATCCCGGCGCCCCCCTGCTGATGATGTATCCAGGGGCACTAATGCTAATGTCGAGACATCAGCTGTAAGCATTTTTTTAATAACACATCTTGTATCCTAGTTTTCTTTCATTTTTTCTTGTTTATGTCAGCATATACATTTACAGTCCTTTTTTTTGTAAACACGTTTTAACTGACTGTACCCCTTCTTTTTTTTCATGAAGCAACCAAAACCAGCAGCTCGAAAAACATACAGCAGAAGGCAGACACGCAGCACCGCAGCAGCAGATGCAGCTGCAGCAGATGCAGGACAAGAGCAAGCAACCACTAAACCTGTTGGTGGTGGCCGTTTGAAAAAGAAAACTACGAATAAGTTTCCTAAGCAAAGGTCTGTGCGTCGTCTGAGCAAAGAGCAGCAAGCAATACGCGCTTCTTATGAAGAATGGTTAGAGCGGCAGAAACAAGCGGCAGAAGAAGAGCTTGCAGTCCTCCAGAGCACTATCACGGGCGAGGCAGGAACCAGCGGAGATGCATCTCAACCCATTTTTCCCGACGACCCAGTTGAAGTCATCAATTGCTTAACCCCTCCACTCCGGTTGTCTCCAGAGGAATGTGAGCAAGGCTCTCAAGATTTTGATGGGTTCCAAAAGATTGTATTCAGGCACCTTGGACATCGTTTGAGGAAGAGGCCTAGGCAGTTTGTATCTCTGTTTCTAATCCCCAAGAAGCGCACTGCAGTCCCTCTGTCAAAGGCTCTAGCGATGCGAAACAAGATCGTATCTGATGAGAAGCTGAGACAGTAAGCACCCATACTTCTATGTTGTAACTCGACTCACATCTGTGTTGCAATCTACTTTTTTTTTGACTTATGTATATTTTTCCCAATTCCACAGGACGACTTTGATTGACTACAGTGTTTTCTGCTCTTTCGATGGCAATGACCTAGTTTCATCTTTTGGCGATGACAAAGATGGTGATTCATCAGTGTTAGATTTCACTGTTTCCTGTCTTCGGTATGACGATATTGTCCACAAGGAAGATTCAATTGGATACCGTATTTTTCTCACGCCTGGATTCTATGTGAGTTTCTGTAACCGAACCTTTCCATCTTTTCATACATCTGTTTTTACTTTTTTTACCTTTAGTTTTCTCGGCAACGGGTGGTCTGATGTAGGCATGTAGTAATTTGGCTTGTATGTTGGTTGCAATTCGTGTGCCCCACGGTTGTAATTGGTTGCATTTTTGTTTTTTGCACAGTTTATGGTAAAGGATGTAGGCATGTAGTAATTTGGCTTGTATGTTGGTTGCAAATCGTGTGCCCCACAGTTGTAATTGGTTGCATTTTTGTTTTTTGCACAGTTTATGGTAAAGGATGTTGTCAGTGTTTTTGAAGAGGACAACAAAACTGAGACTAGAGAATTCACTCTACTAACTTACCATCTCGAGAGTGAGCTTGAGAATTACCCCGACTTTGATAAAGCTAAGCTGGTTAGTGATTCTTTTATGACTATCTCATTTGTTTTTTCTCTGTTTTTTGTGCATCTGTTATGTTACTGATATATCATTTTGTTTGCACCAAAATCATTACACAAATTGCAGATATTTATTCCAATTGTTCTGGAGAGGCATTATTTTGTTTACTGCATCAATCGTATTCACAATCGTATCGACATTCTGGATTCAATTGATTATAAGTGGATCAACACCGGCCCTGAACCACGTCACGCCCCCATATTTGAGAAGATCCCCATCATTAATGCTGCATTTCAAAAGGTCAGCAAGAAGAAGTTCCCTAATTTTGAGAACTGGAGCAGACCATTCATAGATGTCCCGAAGCAAGCCGGCCCTTGTGATTGCATGTTCTTCGTTTGGAAATACATGGAACATTGGGATGGTGACAAGCTGCACGTTGAGATAAATCCTGTGAGCTGCTATTTTCTTTTTTCCTTCTCGCACCTATGCACATTGTTTTAATGCTGTAGTATATTTTTCAGCATTTCCAAGTTTGATTTTTTCATTTTTTATGTGGTTATCTATTATTTTCAGTTCAAGGGCAATATCTACAGGGTCGAGCTCATGCACTATGCGATCTTCCACCCGTTGAACCAGGCCGACCTACCGGACGAGCTTGATGTTTACCAGATTGGTGGAAGAAAGATTGCACTGGACAGCTCACAATGATTATGTTTTGTTTTTACAGTCTCACCTTAGCTGCTGTGTGTCAGCATATTGAACCCGTGTGCGAATCACGCTGTGTGTATGAAACTACGTTTTTATTGATGTCGTAACTAAGACCTAAATGCTGTCGCAAATTGTGTGTCAAATAATCTGTTAGCTGGATCATGTATGCGTCAGTATGTTTATTAATGCCATATCAGTTGGTGTATTTCTTGATTTATTTTTTCATTGTTTGTTGATTGCTTTCTTTTATTTTTTATACTTTGTCAGCAACCTGCACTAAGCAGGTGGTGTAACTCGTATATCATCCGGGTTGTAACCCGTGTTCAGATGATATACGACAATGCTCTTTTTGATCCTTTTTTTAAATCTAAAACCACCTGTCTCCTTTTTTCAGTTTGCAAATTTCACACACCTGTGTTGCAAATTTCACACACCTGTGTTGCAAATTCTACATATACCATATTGCAATTCAGCGCGAACCATGTTGTAAATGGTTCTTTGTACAGAGATACCAATATTAAGTTAAAAAATCATTACCTTTTTTCCTTCACAGAGACATCAGCCAAAGGACTTTTTTTGGTTGATGAGTACAAAAGTTATGACTTCACAGAGACATCAATTTTTTTAACTGTGGGTCCAAAAGGCCATGAGCATTTCAAGTAAAATAATCATGAAACCTTTTTCCCTGTTTGGTGATGTTGCAAAATGCCCAATTATACTGGTGCAATTTCCTTGGAGCACATGTTGTAAACGGCCATCTATAGCTCCCTCTCAACAAAGGTATTTGATCGCCGTGTTGTAACTCCCCTTTTTACCATGTTGCAATTAGATTGACCCACATGTTCCAAATGGTCATCACCAGATCTGTACTTAGTAATTTTCACACTAGCTTTTCACTTTTTTTTGATCCAGTATACAACAGTTTTTGTTAAGTAAAAAAAGCAGTTTCTACAAGTAGAAAATATTTATGTAATGATAATATATTTTAATATCTTAGCATATACTTTTATAATTCACACATATTTCAAGCAGTTTTGTATAGTCTGTAAGACCTTTTTTTTACAGCAAGCAAAACACAAAGCACTCTATTTTTTCTTTTTGCTCCAGCAACCTTTTTTCTTACTCCTCATAGTTGACGCGCGCAACTCTCCTCGCACTGCTTCTTGTCACTGACCCGCTGCCCCCCTGAACACCCTCTGCCTCACAGCTTGATTGTGTTTCAGCCATGTCATTACCTTGTGGGTCATTTTGTTCATTCAGATACTTTCCTTTCTTTGGTCGTCCTCTTTTTTTCGGGGCCCCAACATTTTGCTTTTTCGCACTTTTTTTACTCAGACGCATTTCGTATGCATTGCTTCGATTTGGGTTCAGAGGACATGTCGTGATGTAGTGCGAACCACGCACATGACACCCGCTGCATTCCCTGTCACCATAGTTTTCCTTGTCATATGTGCTGAATGGGTTACCTTCATTATCAGCTTCAACATCATTTTTCCTTTTACTCCCAGAGGATCTGCCTTTTGTCTTTGATTTGGGTGGCTCAATCAGCAACACCCCCTCACTAAACACCCCTGATGATGGTTGGGATTCAGTGGTTGTTTCATTTTCAGTTATCGACGGGCTCCTTTCAAGATTACCAGTTTCTGTTGCTGATGTCATTCTTTCATTTGTTGCCAACCCAGAATCCGTGCCTCTTCTGAACATCTCAATTCCTGGAATAATCCTGTCAAGGTGCCTGTTTGTCTCCTCACATGCATGATCTGACCAACTTCCTGCTCTTCCTAGCTTCATCAACTATGGCAGCAGGCTTGACATCCGGGTTTGTTCACGGCTTGCTGTTGGACCAATTCGCACGCCATCATGTCGATCCCAGGGTACCTCCTACCTTGCATCATGTGTATATCGTCTCAATATGTACTTCTCCGGGATTTTTTGACCTGCAGGTGTGTGAAGGCTCTTATAACATGCATGCAAAACAGCCCTGCATTTTTTTCAACAATGAACAAATTTATTAGTCAGCAAGTTGCAAACAACATCCAACACATGTTGTAATTGTGTGACTACCAAAGTTGCAATTTGTTGTTGTTAAGTAAAATCCATGTGTTGTTTTTTTTTGTCAGACCAGAGCACCATACCTGTGTGTTCCCACTGCTTGCATTCGCATCTGTATTCACCGTTCTCCTTATCCGCCACGACTTTGAATTCATGTTGCGCCCAGCAAAAGATTCCGCCACCTTGTTCATGCTTGACCAACCACCCATTTCTCACTTGCGGGTTTGGATCTGGGCGAATGACAAACGCAGTGCTGTTATTGTATTCTTTTTTGTACTCTTGGTATATAGCTCTTGTATACACTCTGCACAGCTGCTCATCAAATTTTGCCTTGCAAGCCTGCACCACCTTAGCCTACATAAGCAATACACCTTTTTTTTAGTATGTTTCTTTTTGCCCCCTTACAGGTAATTGATATAATCACAGTGTTGTAATTGGACCAGTGTAACAGTTGCAAATGGTACATAAACCTTTTTTATTTGCACACATTACCTGCGCATAGTGTGTCTCTTCGGCATCAATGTGGTCAGCGTGATGGAGCGAATCCAACATCCTCCTAGCAAACATGTGCAGGCTAGTGCTCTCATTGACATAACCTTCTTTCAGCACCCTATTTTGACTCTCAGACCGCTGTGTTGATGTCATCCTACCACAATGCATCCCCTTGAAATAAGCTGCTATTCATCTCTCCCTCTTCTGCCACAAAGCTATGATAGCAGGATGGTCAGCAATGCCGCACTCATCAACTAGTTTCTTCCACTCAACCTCAAATTGTGTCGGACCTAATGGATAGTTTATTAATGATTCAAGCCTTTCCTTCAATCCCTTATCCTTGTGCTCGATGTATAATTGTTCCAGCTCAAACTCCCACTGCCGTGTGATGTGCCAATGGCAGTTCCTGTGCTGAGACTTGAGGAATATCAGCCCAATTGCAATTCTCATGGCAGGATCTTCATCTGAAAAAATGCAGAAAAAAACATGTAGTCTGATGTAGGCATGTAGTAATTGGCTACTTATGTTGGTTACAATGTGTGTGCCCCCAGGTTGTAAATGGTTGCAATTTTTGTTTTTTGCACAGTTTATGGTAAAGGATGTAGTCATGTAGTAATTTGGCTTGTATGGTGGTTGCAATTTATGCGCCTCCAGGGTTGTAATTGGTTGCAATTTTGTTTATGCACAGCTGAGGGGAATAGCATCAGCAGTTTATACAGAAGCATTTTTTGTTGTTATCAAATCTACTACATTACAGTTCGCAATCAGTTTTTATTTTTCAGAAAAAGCATTTTTAAAAGGCTAACCTGTCAGCACAACATGAGGCTCCTTCCCACCCATGCAACTTTTAAACGTCTCAAACAACCATTTGAACGACCCTACTGATACATCACCAATCAGCGCTTGTCCAAAGGTCACATTCTTCAGGTTGTTGTTGGCTCCAACAAACATGGCTAGCGGCATGCGCTTGCTGTTTGTTTTATGTGTGGTATCGAAGGTTATGACATCCCCAAAATCCCTGTACTCAGCTCTTTGGCTTGCATGGCTCTAGAAAATGTTTTTGATCACACCAGTTTTTGGATCTGCATCCACATCCCAATAGAAATACTCGTTGTTCTCCTTGCATTCTCTGAAGAATTGTAGAAGCTTGTTCAAGTCATCCTCTCTTTCCTCCCTTGCTTTGGCTGCCTTCCTGTGACCATTTTTTTAAAAAAAAGAACACATCAGTTTTCAAAAACATGGCATAATTCAGATATGTTACATGTTGCAATCAAGTTATAAGCAAAGCTGCAATCTGTGGAAAATAAGGAAACCAGCACCTACAGATTTTTTATGTCCTTCTCAGTGAAGCCCCACATATGCCGACCATCATACAGATCTGACATCACGTTCAACGCCACATGGTGTGGAACCCCATTTTTTGTCATTATGTTAAATATGTCGCTAATGCCCTCTTCCATGTGCTTGTGGGTGTGCATATACCTTGTCATCCTCGCAGACGGTTCGAGTTTGTGGTTATGAGCTTCCTGTACATGGTCATAGTACCAAAAATTCTGCTTCACATCCTTTTTCACCTTCACATAAGCCGGGCAGCCGCATCTTTTCAATCCTTTTTCTGTCTTTGCTGGCTCCTCCTTTTTTTTGGGATCATGCCATCCCTCTCTGCTGCAGACCCAATGATTCGTTTCCTTGCTTGTCCTCGTGGTTCGCAGACTGAACCCAGCAAGTTTTGCATAATCTTTGTAAAACAAGTAAGCATCATCCTTTGCGGAGAATTGCTGGCCCAATCTCGGCACAAACACAGCAGCTATTGCAGCATCCTGTCACCAAAAGAGAGAACATATGTAAAAATACGGCACCATCCTTTTTTTGTATTGAATTGCTCCCCCACTATTTTGGCACAATAAATCACTTTTCAAAAGAAAATTCAAACCAACAGCTGTATGCAATCAGTTCAACTGGCTTGTTGTAATTAGGTGTGGTTCACTGTTGCAATTTGTTTCAATAATGAAGGAACTGCTACTTTTTTCTCCAGCACATAGGTGCACCAGAAACACTACTAATGATGTTATTATTTTCTCAGTCCCCAGGTTCACATGGTTGTCGGTTGCAACAAATCTCACTTCCTAGTTGCAACACCTTTTAATATTTACTATCTAATTATATCCTTTTCAACAAAAAACCAAATTACAGCAATCATTTTTTTAACTGGCTTGTTGCAATTAGGTTCGGTTCACAGTTGCAAATCGTCAGCAGTATCCTAACTCTCCTCTTTTCCTGCTCACAGCTGCAACCAGAATTTTTGCATCTAATCACTGCACAAGCATTCAATAACATAAATCCGCAACTACATTTAGTTGAACAGGGTAGGTATGACGAGGTACTCACCGGATAAAACAGCTTCTCTGCATCCGGTGTCACTAGATCCCCCGGAGCCAACGCAGCCGGCGGTGTGAGCGCCGACGTATGATGGAGGGGATCAGCAGCAGATCCGGTCGGCGTCAGCCGCGCAGGAGCTGGCTCGCACCTGTTGAGCTCGGGAGAAGCAGAGGTGTCGACGACGGCGCAGAACCGCCTCCATGGTCTCCGCAACGAGCACTCTCTGGGCCGCCCCGACGATCTCCATCACGCACGCGCTCAGCAATCACCATCGAACGAATCAGTGCTTCTGTACCCGTAAGGATCATCGGGACGGGTGAACCAGGGTCGATCTGCGACGGCAGCCCCATAATCTGCCACTATTTTCGAAGTTGGAGGCGGCGGCGCGGTGGTGGCGGCGGCAGCGAGGCGGCTGCCCCGAGAGATGGGACGAAAAGCCGATTGGTTTTGTTTTTCCCCCAGGTGTTTTTTTTCCGGAATCCTTTCCTTTTCTCTCCCCGAAAGTCAACTTGTGCACAGACACCAGCGTTGCAACCAGAGTATACATTGTGTTGTAAACGCACGACACGACATGTTGCAAAATGTGCCGCGGGGGGGCAATTAATGAGGCCGCGGTCTTTCTTTTTTTTGCTCGCGAGCGAGGCAACCACAGTATATCTAGTGTTGTAAACGCACAAGACGTAATATCGCAGATTGAGCCAGGTTCGGACCCGGATGCGCGCGGGGGGCCCAATTAATGAGGCCGCGATCGGCCGCGGTCTTTCTTTTTTTTGTTTTGCGGGCCGGATGGGGGGGACGCGCGCCCGCGCTCGTCTTTCTTTTGTTTGCGGGCCGGAGGGCTGGCGGAGGCAAACAGGGTCTGTGCATCCGCAATAACAATTGCACCTTGTTGCATTTTAGCCTCGTCGTATATATATATATATATATATATATATATATATATATATATATATATATATATATATATATAGAGAGAGAGAGAGAGAGAGAGAGAGTAAGACTAATGAGAGCCCAGGGCTTCCAATAGCTATTGGAAGCCCCGGTCAATCCAGCCAACCAACCAGCCACGTGCCCACCTCCATCCCCCTCACAGCCAACCAACCAGCCACATGCCCACCTCCATCTCCCTTCCACCTGACGCATGCATGCATGCAGATCCTTCTTTTTGCTTTTTAGTTTTTCCGCTATAATTCTTCACACGAGATTCCAATTCAGAAACGGTTTTCACCATAAGATTCGTGATATTTTTATGCACAATTTGAGATCCATTGTGAATATTTATTTTGAATTTTTTGAATTCAAAATTTTATATGACCATAGATGCCCGGACGGCAGGTTTGTATGACCCGGACTACATGTTTGTATTACCCAGCCGACATGTTTGTAAGATCTGGACTATGAGTTTGCATGACTCGGACTGCAGGTTTGTATGATCCGCGATGATAGGATTCTATGACCCGAACTGCAAGATTCTATGACCTGCGAGGCTGCGACAACAAGTTTCTATGACCTAGACGATAGGTTTCTATGAACTGGACAACAGGTTTTCATGACCTAGACGGTAGATTGAAATTTGAATAACAAGTGTTTGAAATTTGAATACAAGTGTTGACAGTCATATAAACAAGTGAAAACCATCATATAAACATGAAATTTACATTCATGCACAAAAGAGAAATTCAAAATTTGAAATTAATCAGAGCTAATCACGTAATATCTAACGCACCACATGACAAGTCATAAAAAACAATATTGGCAGTCATATAAACCAGTGAGGACCAACATATGAACATGAAATTTACATTCATGCACAACTGTTTCGAAACATATGACAAAGAGTACAATTTCTATCCTTAGCAATGTCGTCGCAACAAAAGCTCAGCACGAAGGCCAGCACACATGAAAAATGGCGAGCAGCGCATCCTCGGCTAATTCAGGAGCTTGTAGTCGTTCTTGCCGCAGGCCAAGCAACACCTCCGACGGCTTCGACTATGCACTGGAAAAGTTGAGAAGGCTCTGCTGCAAAATGACAGAATCCTATTAGCACAGTCATAGAATCTTGTTAACATAATCATACAATCCTGCAAACGAGGTTTATATGATCAAACATAAGCATATATATGATCCCAAAACAGATATATGATTCCAATCACAAATATCTATGATTCACTGTGCAAGTTATAGAAATATATGCATATAAACATACAGAAATTAGCATATAAACTTATGAGCACAAGCATATAAATGTTGGGCAGCTCGTTATTTCTAGATTTCAAATTTGAATACAGTCATATAAACCTGACACATGGAGCGATACAATTTGAATTTTGAATACAAGAGTCATATAAACAATGGGGAATCATCATACAAATAATGAAACATCATACAACGCTGTTAAGTCAGTTATATAATCTAAAAAACACAACTGGATGGCCGGGCACAATCGAATTCAAAATTGTGATATGAGCATATAAACCAGTGAGTGATAGAAACTTGTCACCAAGGTCATAGAAACCTGTCATCAAGGTCATAGGAACTTTTCATCCGGGTCATACAAACCTGTTTAGGGTCTATAACCCGAACGATTTGATCTCATATGGGTCATAGAAACATTGTGATATGATCATATAAACCTACATCGAAGGCATAGAAATAACCAGACCAAGTCATATAAACCTATGGTGGCAACAAGCATCTACCAAGCAAATATGAGAGGAAAATCATCTAAACAAATATATGATTCCACAAATATCTATGGAGCTACATGTATACGATGGCAATAAAAATCATGCAATGAGATTTCTATGCTCAGGCCCAAGCATATATATGATATCCAAAAGACAAGCCTAACGGATGGAATCAAGCAACTTCAGCTATGCATAGGTTTCTATGACACAAGCAATAGGTTTCTACGGCAACTTCTACAGAATCCGTTGTGCCAACCAAAGGTCATACAATTTTGTTATCATAGTCATAGAATCATGCATATGAGATTTATATGCTCAAATATTAGCATATATATGATTCAAAGGAATTTCCGGAGTAGATGAAGGCAATGAACAACTCGTTTTTTAAGCACAAAACGCAGATTAATTTTTCAACCACAAAAACCAGATGCAATTTAGGCACTACATCTCAATCACGAACATGCAGGCCATAGTGATCTGCTAATCTCAGGATGGTATGTCTCCTATGCAGTAGAAGAAATATGAGGGATTTAGGCACTACATCTCAATCACGAACAACCAGACGGAATCATATAAACATGCATTTCAATCAAGATATTCAAGTACGATTTCTGTACTACCAGCGACGTCCAGGCACAGTCCAAAATGAGAATCGTGGAACAGAAAAAAATACAAAGCTTTCACGGGAATTTCGTCGAGCGTGTTACCTGCATCGAGTCGGTTGGGGGCCTACACCAGACCGCCACGGAAACCAACGCGGGATGGAACTACGGCGATGAAATCGATGCCGCCGTTCGCAGGCATGTGCGACTCGTCGCCGGCCCGCTCGCGCTCGTCGCGGCTGCGTCGTGCTCTGCCTCTGGAACGGTGAGGTCGACGGGCTGTCTTGCCGCCGTCTGACGGGGGTTCCCGCACGGGGAGCTCGCTAGGCGCGCGGTCGCGTGCTTCACGCGGGGAGGTCGACGACAGGATGCCACTCTTCGACCTGCGCTGTAGCTTGCGCGTCGCGCCTGCAGAATGCCGGGGCCGCAGCTCGCCGCCACGCGCCTTCACCGAGGACCGACCGCCACCTTCGCCGGAGACGGGGCAGTACCGCATCCAGGGGCGGCCTGCACCCACCGCTCCTCCTCGCTCCACCGCAAGGACGGGATGCCGCCGGGGGAGCTCACCGAGATCCAGATGTGAGGAGAGAGAGAAAGGTATGATTCAAATGAATTTGAATCCATCGGTGAGAGGAGGATCTATTGTATATATCCCGTTGCAAGTGGGTCCCATGAGATGTGAGTGGCGTGTGTGGTGGCAGGCAGGCCATGGGGTTGGTCGGGTGGCTGGCTTGGCTCGGTGGGAGCTGGTTTGGTGGCACCATGTGTATATATATATATATATATATATATATATATATATATATATATATATATATAGCACGCATCTTTCTTTGTGTGATACATCGAATTGCTATCGCGGTATGCATAGATGGATCGGAGTTGAGATGGATGCAAATATGGGGATGACCACGATAGTTGCATCTGTCAGTTTCTTGACTTTGGGTGGGGCCCTTGCAATGGAACATGGATCCGAGGTAAGTTTGTTTGCTGTAATAGCCGTAGTTTAGTTTCTACATTATTATCATAGATTCATGTTTAGTGTGCAAGATGATTTTGAATTATTATAGCTTATAATTTATATTATATTTACTAGATTATAGATGATACGAGACGTGATATTTGAATAATGCGTGGTCGTGGTATTGTTTTGGAAAATGTATTATTTGTTCTTGATTTCTTGAGTATCGAAACACGCGCTAATTTTTTTGTGTTCTAATTTTTTTAAACACGTGCGTGTCGCACGTGCACTTCCACTAGTTTCAATAAAAGGGGTAATTAATTTCCACCTTGACGAGGACTTTCTACGAG
This sequence comes from Cenchrus fungigraminus, assembly GCA_036936925.1. Lineage (NCBI taxonomy): Eukaryota > Viridiplantae > Streptophyta > Magnoliopsida > Poales > Poaceae > Cenchrus > Cenchrus fungigraminus. The sequence goes on along the minus strand of CM072776.1, from coordinate 22,226,787 downwards.
GCGAGCGCGGCCGCGGAGGAGGATCGGAGGCGGCGTCGCGGCCGCGGCGACAGCGCGGAGGACGGCGCCGAGCCCCAAGGGAGGGGACACGGAGGCGTCTGCTTTCAATGATGCCGCAGTCGACATCCGCTGGCCCTTTTCACAGGTCGCGCACGCGGCCGGCCGGCCTGCTGCAGCGCCGGCTTTCTGAGGCGAGAAAGCGCGATCCTCAGAGCGCGCGCAGATGTCGGCGGTGAACGGGGCAGGCCGCTGGGGACTTCTGAGCAGAGAGATCGAGCGAGTGACCTTCTGAGGAGAGAGAGCGAGTGTTGTTGTCGGAACGGGAGTGGCCTTCTGAGGAGAGAGAGCGAGTGGTGTCGGAAGGAGAAGACAGAGACGAGCAATAACAACACGCGTCTCCGATGTGAGAAAAAAAGCGACCCTGGGTGGCAATCAAAGGAGACGAGTCCTAAGAAACGAGCGTATCCAATTGGGTCGCCAGCAAAGGAGACGCATCCTAACAAACATGCGTCTCTAGTACGAAAGTTATCGGTAACAGACTTTATAGCCCATTACCAATACGACAGTGATCGGTAACGGACTTAAACAGCCCGTTACCGATAGGACATTGATCGGTAACGGACTTTACGGGCCCGTTACCGATAGGTTTAACTGTTGTAACGGACTCGATTTAATGTCTGTTACAACGAATTCATGTAACGGGTGTTTAAGAAGCCCGTTACCAGAAGTCCACATTGGTAACAGGCGTAGTGGAGGCAAACCCCGAGGTCGGCCTGCCACGCTTATGGGTAACGGGTGCCAAACAACAACCGTTACAGATGTGGGTGCATGTAACGGGTGTTAAGGGCCCGTTACAAATGCTGCGTGACCTATTTGAGGTTTTCACGTAGTGTCTCGAATCTCCAGGTGATCTGCACAGCCTCTAGATCCAATCCAAACCATAGCTCTTGATACCAATTGTAAAAAATTAGCCCTCCGCGGTGACGAACCGCCAGCTAATCTCCACGCAGCGGAATGACGATTGGATCTACTGAGACAAACTTGCGTGATCACAGACGACAACGGGGACAAGATCTTTGTTAACGAGGTTCAGCCGAAGCCTACATCCCCGGGGCATGACTACGGATGCTCCTTCCCAACCGCAACACCGACCGCTTTAGGATCCCGGCATCACGCCGCCTTCCCCCTGCTAGCCTGTCGCTATGTCGTCATTGTTAAAATAGCAGCCCGCCTCTAATATTTATGAGGAGGCTCGGGTTACAGAGTATGACACGGACTCTACCCTATACTGCTTAATACAACTCAAGTCCCATCGTAACCGGACTGTACAAATATTCGACACAATATCTAACATGCCTAATTAGCCTCATGGATTAACAGTTCGAAAATTTGGTAGCGTGAAAGTTGACTTGGCATGTACGGAAGTCAGTCAACAACATTTCTACTGTTAAACAAGAATGCTGATGTGACCCTTAATTTCTCAAGCGCTGCTTACTTTTCTGTTTCTCAAGGACTGGTTAGTGTTTTGTTCAAGCATTCTAATATCTAAGTTCAAGAATGAGTTTATATCTTGGCATGTGTCCTCTGAAATTTGAGATTAGTCTGTCTGTAGTAGCATGTTTAGTTCAATTACTTCTCCTTTCTTTAGGGCCACTGCAATCTACTGATCTGTGTGATTTTATTTTTTTTGCAATCTGTAACATCATTTTCATGATGTTTCATTATTACATAACTGGTGCTCCCTCAGACTGTCTCCGGCAGGTAACTCAGCCCGATCCGCATCTTCATTTTGAAGAACGGATGGCACTATTTCACCCTCCAGCAGGTGCTGCAGCCGGATCTGCAAAATGAAGATCCTAGCCATGGAGACTGCATTCCTGGGATTCTCTCTCCTATCTGCAGCCCACTCTCGCCCAACCATCGTCTCTCCCATCCCACCTCCACTATCGCACGCCTCTCTCACCCCTTCACGCCTGCATGGCCCGCCGGCCATCTCCATCAACCCCGCCCCCTCCTCTGCAGATCCGCCCGCTCGCGCCCGCCCGCGCTGTCGGCGCAGATCCGCGCGGGAGGAAGAGGCCGCACTACCGCCGCGTCGCCGAGGGAGAAGGGGATGGTGGGTGCGAGGCGGAGCAGTGCCGGAACTCGCCATCTCCATGTCGGCCTCGATCTCCTCCGCCCTCTCCTCCGAAGCGGTGCTGGAGCTCCACCCCCGCCTCTCCTCCGATGCCGTCGGCCGCCGGCCGGCCCGGATAGGCAGGATGACGTCCTTGAAAGGATCTTGATGTCGTCTAGAGGGGGGGTGAATAGACGAATCTGCACTTATTAAAAACTTTAACCCTCTGTTAGTACCAAAACCGGTCAGACCGGTTTCCAAAACCGGTCAGACCAGTTTTGCTAGGCTGGAAACCAACAGTCTAAGAAATAGCCCTCTACGAGTTCTAGCACAAACCAAACTTGGTATAGGACTTCCAAAGGTGTTTCCAAGAGTGTCAATGAAGTCCCTGCACACAACACAAGCACACCAAGGTAGATCGAAGCGGAAGCACAAAGATTAAGCTAGAAACAACTTAAGGTAATGCAAGTAAATGTAAAGCGAGTAAGAGCACAAAGACACCGGATTTATCCCGTGGTTCAACTCGCCACTAAGGCTGGCCTACGTCCACGTTGTTGAGGTAAGCCACAAGGGCTTTGGGATCTCTTTCAATCCGCTCCTCCCTCACACCTATCGCCAAGGCAATAGATGGAGTGTTCTACTATCTTTGATTTGCAATTACAAACTTCTTGGAGCTGCCACACAACGATTGAGAGCTTCCAAGCGACTTCTAGCCGTCTAGGAGCCAAGAGCTCCAAGAGTAAAAGATGCTTCAAAAGATCTTCAACAAAATCAGCAGGTGCTCAAGTGTGGGATGCTCACTAGGCTTCACAAAGCTCTCTAAAGCTCTCACACAAGTCACTCTCTCAACCAAACTCAAGGATAGGGTACTAAAGGCTTGAATCTCACTTAGAGAGGTTGGGGAGAGCTCAGCTGGGGTTCTAGAAGGTGTTAGAAGTGTGGAGAACCAGCAGCCCCTCAAAGAGGTGCTCAAGGGTATAAATAACCAACTTTCACGAAACTAGCCGTTAGTCTGTCAGACAAAACCGGTCAGACCGGTTTGCCAAACCGGTCAGACCGGTTTTCAAACTAACTAGCTGTTGGACGGTGTCAGTGCCCAAACCGGTCAGACCGGTTTGCCAAACCGGTCAGACCAGTTTGGGCCAGAGAGCTCTACTAAGGTTTGATCTCACGGGTTAGTTTCTCATGGGTTCACTTGAGCACTTTTTGATGTTTGTTGTCCAACCAGTGATTCATCCCTCTTGATAGTACGGCATACCTAAACTCAAGATAAAAGATAAACCCTAATTAATCTACTTGAGCTTGAACCACCAAGGTACGCCGGTAATTGATCTTCAATAATTCGAGGGCTTCCAATATTGTATACCAACTGAGCACATGTTATAGATGAGTAAATATATGCATGTGCTTGAGCATGTCCACCTTAAGCTAGTGACTTAGAATTCTTCCATAGAGTAGAGAATTAACCACTTTGAATTCTTAAGCCACTCCAATTTATCAATCATGACGCTAGATGCAATTTATCACTTTTCTCGGTAGGCTTGGATATGATACTTCGAAATCCTTGACGCTCTCAACTTCACCCTAGCCACTTTGCTTATGGTCGCTATCCATAGCCTTTGCTTAGTTCCTCGTTTTAGCCATCTTGATCTCTTCATCACTTATCCTTGCCACAATTGAGTCAAGTCTTGCATCATAAAGAGAATTCCATTTGAGATGCCACTCAAATAATTGTCCTTTGATTGATAACGAATATTCTTGCTTTGCAAACTTCTATTTGTAGGTCCATCACAATAGAGACAACAACATGACCTTTGTCAACGCTCCACTTGAAGTCTTGCAACTAGCCTTTTTATATGAGTCAATATCCTTCATATGATGTAAGAGTGAAATCCACTTGATATTGTACTCGGTAATCTCATTGTATAGGTCATCAAGTTTCATCTTGTATCAATAGTGAAATCCTCTTGATGCCATCCACAACTTAACCTTTAGTTCTCCCATTTATATCACAAACTTCTCCTATCTTCAAAATATGATTTGCTTTGACATAGAGAGGCCAACCAAGTACTATATATAATCATGCCTCTATATTTGCTTTTCTTTAGCTTAGGATCACTTGTTGTATGTCTTATATAGACTCCAAGGGGAAGAACACATTAACCAACTCACGACATTCATCTTTAGTATGTTTGCATACATTCCATGTATAATGCCATGATCCACCCTTGTCATCTTAGCAATATGAGCCAAAAACATGATCTTACATATAAATATCATTTATCAATAATCAACAACCTGCTCACATGCTTTACAAGAGTGTTAGTGATTTAATCAAGTTGTCACTCAACTCGCCAAAACCCACTTAGGGCTTGATTGCACTTACAGTCCTCCCCACCTTGGCGCGCAGGGAGATGAGGAGGGCGCCGCGCCGTCACCACGGCGGCGCCGAACCAGGGGCACGGACGGGCTCCACGGCGGTCGGCAGGGAGTGCTGGGCACCTCCCCAGCATCTCTGGCACGGCGTCCTCCAGCCCGGCGGGAGCAAGGGATGGAGAAGGGGCGAGCAGCGGAGCAGGCTCCCTCCCCTGCTCCCTCTCTGTTGCCAAGAGCTGGCCGTCGCGAGGCGATGGGCGCTCTGCCCAGCGGCTGGCCAATCCCCTTCTCTCTCCCTCCCTCTCCCTTTCCTGCCCCGTCAACCTCGATTCGTCGGAGCTCCAGGGGCATGGCAGCGCGGGGCTCCCTCGATCCAGCCGTCGGCGACCTCGATTCGGAGCTCCAGGGGCACGGCAGCGCGGGGCTCCCTCGATCCGGCGCTCCAGGAGCACGGCGGCGCGGAGCTCCAGGGGTGCGGCAGGGAAGAGCTCCCCGGTGGTGTCCAAGGCGCGACTGCGGCCTGTGCAGCGGCGCTCCTCGGTCTCCAGCCGGCCGCGGGAGCCAACTGCCGTGACGGGCTGCGCGAAGGGATGCGCGTCATTGTTGGAGCAGCGCCTCTTTTGCAGAGGGGATGTCTTCTCTGTCCTTCGCGCAGAAACGCCCCTTTGCAGATGCAGACCGGGTAACTGCTGGAGACAATCTAAACCGTGTCCTCATGCTGACATGACTAACAAATATCTAGGCAAATATTCTGGCTCTTGTCCTACTAATTTTTCTGCATGCCTTATCCATCTGGCACTAGATTTTCTTGTTAAGAGAAAATGTATATTATGATTGAATTATGCGCGTATCTTGCCATCCAGTTATCAATTATGGTCATGGCCGTCTATCGTGTGGTGGCCTGTGGTGATGATCATCCTTGTAACCACCTAATATGAACTGCGACACCATTGCCTGACAATCTATGGCATAAAGATCATGCATTGCTTGCACAAGCATAATGTTTCTTTATTTCTTGCAAAGCTACAGTTATCAAATATCTGTTTCTCATGGTGCACATATGTTAAGACTGTCAGTCTATTTGCTGGATCTGTCATCTTTAGGAGCAATTCTGGTGATTGGATGGCCATCCAAACTCTAGACAGGAATTGATTGGAAGAGGGCAATGGATGAATGCACCCTGCAGTTGCTTGTGTTTGATCTTATTGAGCCTTATGTGTCATTTATAAAATTTGCACGTGGTTAGGATCACAAACAATCCTATATCTTGACTTCTCCAGTTCTTTTTTTTTTTGAGCGCGTAGATTTTGTTACCGGTAGATTCTGCATCCAATTGATGCCGCATATCTAGCCAGTTAGTCTTCATCTCCCTCCGTTTTTTTACATCACATTAGGTTTGTACAAATTTGGTTACCTTTGACTATGTTTATAGAAAAAAACATCTATGCTACCAAATATATGCAAAATCAAATATGCAATGAAAAAAAATCGGCGCTTACGCTTCACCTCCCACCCAGCCTCCGCCTCCACAGAAGATCCCGACCTCCGCGCATCCGCCATGAACCCCTCGGGCGGGGGAGGAGGAGGGGGGGGCGGGTCACGGCGGGGCGGGGGCGGGGACCTGCGACCGGCGCCATGCGGCCGAGACCGCCGCAGCACCTGCCGGGAAGCGACCGGGACGACCTCCCGAGGCCCCTCACTGGACGAGGCCCCAGAGGAACCGCCAACCAGCACACTGCGCAGCGGGGGCGGAGGGCTGCCTGTTCGGAGGGCGGCCGTCTGGCCTTCTGCGGCGGCTCCACCGTTCTTCCCCTCCACCACGGGTCGCCTTTCGTCGGTGGGGGGCACTTTGTCCGGCCCGCGGTCCGGGTCGGACGATGGGTCGTCTTCGAGACCGGTCGCGTCGGTCGGGCGAGGGTCTCCGGTGCGGACTGTCGAGCCGCGGAGCGGCTGCGTCCTGGGTCCTTCCTGGAGGAGTTGGCTGCGGTCGCGGGGGAGGGACCGGGGTTGGACCCGTCGTGGTTCGACCCGATGTGCGTGGAGGTGGCCGCATGTCGGCGTCCGGTCCCTCACGACATCCCGCGGTCCTTTCCGCCGGTCGCTCAGGTCGTCCCACGCCACTTTCCAGCCGGTGCGCTGGTGAGTGCGGTCGCTGCCTTCTGTTCTCCGGCTATGGTGCCGGTGCGCTTGGTCTTCTTGCATCTCTCGGCCTCCTGCTCCAGGTTCTCGCCTCGCCGGCCGGTGGGTGGGGGGTCTGGGGGGCCGCCACCCCTTCTGGGTCGCCCTTCCCTAGGTCGGTCGCTTCAGATGCCCCTGCCTCGCCGAACGGCTCGGCACGTTGTCGTCCTGAGGAGGGGTCGCCTTTGGTCGCTCCGGTCGTCCCTGTGCTTGCTATGTCGTGTCCGGGGGGTGACGTGCACTCCCCTCGGGTGATCGCTTCTGCTGTCCCAGCCTCGTCGGTCGCTGGGGTCACTCCGCCGGCGGGGTGTGCCCCGGCAGGGGGTGGCGACAGTACTGCGGTTCGGGAGTTGGTCGCGGACTTCTGTGCTTCGGTCCTGCGGCAGTGCTCGGCCGATTGGCGGCCCGTTCTGCCACGGCCGACGGGTCACAGGGCTAGGGCCCCTCCGGCTGGACCCCCACGCCGTAGCTGCAGGCTGGCGGCCCTCTCCAAGGCTCGGGGGCCCAACTCGGTCACCGTGGGGTAGAACATCATCATGTGCCGCCTTGGTCTGGTCGCGGAGGGCCACGCACCTGATGCGACGGCTTTCACGGAGTACGCCCGTCTGTTCGCGGTGGGCCTCTCGGACGAGCACTGTAGGGCCATTCGGGCTCTGTTCGAGGATAGGTGGGGAGCAGACTTCCACACCTGCATTGTCGAGGATGACGAGTTCTTGGCCGCAGCTAGGGAGCTGTTTCCAGAGGAGCAGGGGGCCGACGGTGGCCGGTTGGACTGCTAGGTCGTCTTTTCTTTTTCCTTTTAGTCGCTCGTTGGTTGTGATGAATGAACAAATAGTTTGTTGGAATGTTAGGGGTTTGAACCGGCGTGCCCGCCGGACGGCGGTTCGCGAGTTAGCCCAGTCCGAGAAAGCTTCTTTGCTTTGTCTGCAGGAGACGAAGCTTGATGTTTTGGACAGATCTTTGTTGGTCGACATGCTTGGCTTGGATTTTGATTATTTTGTTGGCACTTGTGGTGGCATTTTGGTCGCGTGGGATAGAAATGTTTGGGTTGTTTCCTGCCCCCGGTTCGGGGGGCACTCGCTCTCGGTTAAGGTCGCTTCTCGTGGCTCTTAGCTTCCCCATTGGTCGCTTACAACGGTTTATGGTCCGCAAGATGACGCGAATAAGGTCGCATTCCTGTAGGAGCTACGCGATACGCGTGCCTCTTTGGTAGGTCCTTGGGTTCTGTGTGGTTACTTTAACCTGATCTACCAGGCCCAGGACAAAAATAATGACCGCCTATCTAGGAGAATGATGGGGAGGTTCCGGCGTTTTCTTAATGACTTGGAGCTTGATGAACTCCACCTCCATGGTCGCTTATTTACTTGGAGTAATGAGAGGTCGCACCCCACTCTGGAGCGAATCGACAGGATGTTTGTCTCTTCCTGTTGGAACGCGACTTTCCCCAGGGCCGCGTTGCAGGCGCTGTCGTCGCGTTGCTCCGACCACGCCCCGCTCTTGCTCCTTCTAGATGATGGGTTCCACCCGAAGCGTCGCTTCCGCTTCCAGGCTTTCTGGCCACAGTTCGAGGGTTATCTATAGACGGTCGAGTCCGTGTGGAATGGTCCTCGGCCAGATGTGGACGCCTTGCGCATGGTCGACCACTTGCTGCGGGGGACTGCTAAAGCCCTGCAACAGTATAGTGCTAAAGCGGTTGGGAGCATCAAATCCCAAATCGCGGTCGCTAAGGAAGTTATATTCTGGTTGGAGGCTGCTCGGGATACCCGGTCGCACTCGGTCGCGGAGGCCGCTTTGAGGCGGTTTCTGAAGATCCGTTATTTGGGTCTCACCTCGCTGGAGCGCACTATGGCCCGACAATACTCCAGTATGCGTTGGCTCCACGAGGGGGATGCTAACACCAATTTTTTCTAGTTGCATGCGAACCAGCGTAGACGGAGGAATCATATTGGCATGCTTCAGGTCGAGGGGGCCACCCTGGTAACGGAGGAGGAGAAGGCCGAGGCCGCTTTTAACTACTTCTCCGGTATCTTGGGCACGGCTCATGATAGAGAGGGTCGACTGTATTTCGAGGCCTTGGGGATCCATCGGAGGGATTTATCCTCTCTCGGTCGCCCATTCACAGAAGAGGAGATTTGGGCGGTCGTTAAGGAGCTGCCCCTGGATAAGGCTCCTGGGCCTGATGGGTTCACGGGTCACTTTTATCGCTCTGCCTGGTCGATCATCAAAAGGGATGTCATCCGTGCTTTTGATGCTCTCTCCTCTATGGATTGCCGCAGCTTTCACCACCTCAATGACGCCCTCCTCATTCTCTTGCCCAAGTCACCCGATCCAGTGTCTCTGGGTGACTACCGCCCTATTAGCCTCATCCACAGCTTTGGGAAAAAATTTTCCAAAGCGCTAGCTAACCGCTTTGCTCCGGTGCTGCCTCTCCTGGTATCCCCAAACCAGAGAGCTTTTATCAAAGGTCGCCAGATTCAGGATAATTTCCGGTAAGTCCTCGGGACGGCAAAGGTTTTAGCTGCCAAGAGAAATCCACGAGTCATGTTAAAGATTGATCTAGCGAAGGCTTTTGACTCGGTCGGTTGGGTCTTTCTCTTGGACCTTTTGTCGGCTATTGGCTGTCAGAGGCACTGGACTAACTGGATCTCCACGATTCTCTGCACCGCCAGTACAAAGGTCCTCCTCAATGGCTCCCCCAGTCGCAGGATTTGCCATGGTCGGGGGCTAAGGCAGGAGGATCCTCTGTCTCCTATGCTTTTCGTGTTGGTCATGGAGTGCTTTAGCGTGCTCGTCACAACGGCTGAGGCCCGAGGGTTATTCTTGCCGCTGGGGACGTCAGCGATTAAGCATCGTATTTCGCTCTATGCGGACGATGTGGTCGTTTTTGTATCGCCGGTCGAGATGGACCTCCTCCTTATTAGGTCCATCTTGGACCTGTTCTTCAGGGCCACGGGCCTGGTAGCGAACTTTGTCAAGAGTCAGGCGTTCCCCATCCGTTGTGACGCTAGGCATACGGATCTTATCTCGGAGTTGCTGGGTTGTGCGGTCACTTCTTTCCCCTGCACATACCTTGGGGTACCTCTCTCGCCAGGGAAACTGCCGAGGGCGGCAATGCAGCCGCTGGTCGATAAGGTAGCTAACCGGATCCCAGCTTGGAAAGGGAGGTTGCTCAACAGAAGTGGTAGGCTAGTGCTCGTGCAATCTACCCTTTGCGCCATCCCAGTGCATATCTCCATGGCACTCAAGGTCGCGCCCTGGGCGGTGAAGACCATCACTACCCTGATTCGAGGCTTCCTCTGGAGCGGGACGGAGGTCGCTTCTGGCGGAAAGTGTGTGGTAGCCTGGGTTAACACGTGTTGCCCAAAGGAGTTGGGAGGCCTCGGCATTCCCAACCTTCAGCTAATGGGCATGGCACTCCGGATGCGCTGGCTCTGGTTTGCTAGAACTGACCCGCAGAGAACTTGGTCCGGCTTCAAGTTTGGTCATGAGGCGCAGGCGGAATGTTTCTTCGAGGCTTCCATCTCGATCACGGTCGGAGATGGGAGGAAGGCCCTGTTCTGGTCGGATAATTGGATTCAGGGAACCTCTATTCGTTCCATCACCCCGAACCTTTGGGGGGTGGTGCCTCAGAGGGTTCGTCGTTCTCGCACTGTTAGGGACGCGCTCTTGGACCAGGCATGGGTGCGGGACATCACCGGAGCCTCGACGGTTCAGGTGATCATCTAGTACATCGGGGTCTGGGACCTGCTGCTAGACTTTGCCCTAACCGAGACCCCGGATCGCTTCATCTGGAAGTGGACAGCCTCGGGTGAATTCTCCTCGGCATCGGCCTACCGAGCGCTTTTCTTTGGTAGGTCGCCTTTCCTCGGAGCATCGCACCTATGGAAGACTCAGGCGCCTGGCAGGGTGCGCTTCATCAATTGGCTTGTCTTGCATGGTCGCTGTTGGACGTCCGATAGGCTTCAACGTCATGGGTTGAGTGACAGAGACGTTTGCGCTCTCTGTGCACAGGAGGTCGAGACTTTGGATCACCTTCTCCTTGGTTGTGTTCACAGTCGAGAAACTTGGTTCCGCGTGCTTCGGTTATTCGGTTATTCGGCATGTCGGATTTGGCTCCCTCGCGGGAGGAGCCGGTCGCGGTCTGGTGGTTGCGGGCGCGGAAGATGGTCGCCAAGCCCTCCCGTAAAGGTTTCAATACCCTGATCTGGTTGGCCGCGTGGTCGCTTTGGAAAGAGAGGAACCGCCGCGTCCACGAGTGGGCGGCCTTGCAGCCAGTGGCCCTCGCAGGGGCCATCTTGGAGGACGTGCGTCTCTGGGCTAGAGCGGGCTTCATGTTGATAGCCGCCCTGTTGGGCTTTCATCGTCGGGTTGTGGCACCTTAATTTGTCGTTGTTTTTTTGTCTTTTGTTCGGGCCCTGGACCCTGACTCGTCTGCTGTAACTTATTCCAAACTTCTTTCTTCTTAATGAAAAACGTGCTATGCACGTCTTAAAAAATATTGTAGATGTTATTGTTGACGCCTTTCAGGCCAACACACGAGAGCATGAAAGCGTGCGGGTCGTGAACGGACCGAAGAGCAGAGTTACTACGCAAACCGGTCAAGCCGGTTTCCTAGGGCTTGGCTCGAGTCGATCGTTCGGGAGGATAACTACCACGCTTACGTGATGGAGGACGGCTAGGTTTACGAGCAAACCAGCAAAGGATAAACAACGCACTTACGTGGCGAAGAACGACTAGTTTACGAGCAAACTAGCAAAGGCCGTCGAAGCTCTCGCCCGGGAGGGACCCCGTCAGGGCGTGGACGTCGCCGGCATGCCCTAGGTCGACTAGCGAGCCTTAGGACGTCATAATGACCGTGGAGATCAGTAGAAGAACAACAAGGGAGGTTGGAAGAGATTTTTAGGGTTTAGGAGATAAAAAGTACAAACATAATTTGTTTGGTTCGATTGGGATCCCCTCAATCGGCCATGACCTTTCATAAATATAGGGTGGGAAGGTCTACCCCGTGGGAGGTCGAAAACACACCATAAACCGACCTAAAGTCAATCTACAACTCTAATTCAAACTCAACCATTGAAAATTGTTCACACCGACTTCCAAATCCGTTCAGACCGGATTTTCCATCGTGTACATCAATTAAAACCGGTCTCACCGGTTTAAGAATCCGGTCTGACCGGATTACCCCAGGCAGGCAAACTTCAGGTCGTCATAACCTTGACATCTGGACTCCGAATTATGCGATCCATATGTCCGTTTCGATCGTCTCGGCGAGGACTTCATCTTGGTGCACTCAAAACCATGGTTGGAGCTTATATTAATACTGTTTTATGTGCTTCTTCATCTTCTCCAATGAAATCATGCCCAAGTCTCCAAATATGATGTATACGGCCTGCACAATGCACATGCATACCAGAATTGCAGAATAATGAATGTCAGCACTGAATTGGCAATTTGGCCTAACCTCACATATCTTGGACCGTGCCATTTTTGGGTGCGAACATATGCCCCCCTGTTTCTTGGTAAAGCTTGCGTACTAAGAAATAACTCATGAGCCCCAAAACTTGTGTGGATGAATCAAACCAGAGTAGTCTCTATCTCGACTATGGATCCATTCAAAATCATTCGACCATTTTACAATGTTGAGCACAAATGTAGCAAACAAGATTCACCTTTTTGAGGACGATAGCATCTATCGAACATTTTACTTGATTTTGTCCAATATGAAGATTTCAACTTGTTGCTGCCATTTATACACATTGTGTTAGTGAAACAAGCCTGAGTACACACTCCCTCGGCTGTGGATCCTTGAAATATTATCTCAAAGTCATTCTCACACTTGTAAGCTTTTGTGAACACATGAATCGAACAAATCGTTATAATGACAATTTGTCTTTGCAATACTCACTAATTTGACAATGATGAGGTATAGAACAATTCAGTAATGCATTCACAAGTTATTTTGACCATAAATAGCGTAGGATGAGTAATCAGCCTCAAAAAGACAATGTGACACAATTACCTCAGAATTGATGACGGCCAGGTTACCCTTGAACTCCTCTTGCTTGTATTTAATGCATCTTGCAAATATCCGACAATAAAATCCAGTAGCTACCAATCTTGGCTTGATCAAATGCAGAAACTTCAAAGCCAAAACTGTAGCCATACCGGTCAGACCGGTTCCCATTGGCGGTCAGACCGGTGGCACGCGGTCAGACCGGTCACAGTGGCGGTCAGACCGGTTGGTCCAGTATGTTCCCCAATACTCTTTAAACATCGGCCTCGTGTAAATGTCCTCTTGGACATCGTAGCCTGATGTTTATTGTTTCAGAATATTGATCCTAAACTTTTGTGTGTAGATCGTAGTGGATATAAAATTGAGATAATTCTCTAATTTTTACAACCATGGATCCCCAAATCTAGCCTGAATAGAAAAAATTCACATCCGGCTTGTTAATTGAGGCTAAATAAACCAACCGACTAAAAATCTCAAAACGCCATTACTTGGTGAGATAAAGACAGCACCAACATTCTGAGAAATCTTGCAAGGTGATTTTAGTAAATAGAAACTCCATAGTGATAAATTACTCTTTTTGCTTGAGTCTTGCCCCCCGAGCACTTAAGGCACCAAAAAGGTTATAAGCAACCTATTATCGGGAAGCTATCACTTTAGGACGATGATATAGAGACTCATCGGCCATGTATGTTGTCAAAGACAATAATTCAATATCATCCATAAAGAATTCATCCATAAGAACATGCACAACCGAATTAATAGAGTAGAGATATACAAATTCAGAAATTAAAACCATCTCTAAGAACTAAATATTTCGGCTTTTGCAGATTAATCAATATGCATAGTAATTTGGTGATAACCCTCTATGATATAAAGATGATCCATGTAGAACCCAAGGACCAAAATAAGAGTATGAGGGATAATCAAGCATATCTAAGGATGAATTCCAAAACATAGGCATATGTAAAGCAAACGGACTAGGTAATGACCAATAATTTTGATGATTTGGTGCAAACCTCAATTTTGAAGACCGCCTCTCATATCTTTTCTTCTCCTTAAACTTTGTTGCACTTTTTGCTTGATCATCACTCGTGTCTTGAGTCCGAATGCTCCCTTTAGGAATCCATGCCATGCCTTTCTTCCTCAGCTCTTGAGCACTAAGCTTTTGGAACTCCTCCTTCTGCCAATTTGATAAACCAAGTGGATGACTTGACTTCGCTTCAGTTTTGGACAGCAGTGCTCCTCTCTTGTTTTTTGACCTTTTCAACTTCTCTCATTCAGATTGGGCACTTCGATGATCAACAAATGATTGTTCCTTCCCTTTGCCACTAATAGCCAAAGTGCTGAACACATTAATCGGCTTTTCATTAACTGAATTCAGATCTGAACTTTTATCTTTGCGACCATCTTTTTTCACTCGGTAAACTTGCTTGACAACCTTTTTCTTGTTTTGAGCACTACACTGATCTTTATACACAAAACGGTCACTTTCAACATATGGCTGCCTTGCACGTGATGGTAGTCTTGGAGCTGCATACTCAACATGATATGGTTTGAAATATGAAGGAGTATGTGTCCACGAATCACTCCACCCCCATGATGAATAAGGATGAGCACTAATGGGATATGGAGCATATGAAACCGACATTGATGGCTCAAAAGGAGAATATGTTGGTGCTGAATGAAAACTCTTTCCTTGCCGATTCCAATTCCCGGAATTATGTCTAGGAGGCAACTTTGATGATTTAACACCGTTTGACCGATTAGCACGCTTTGCCTCATTTTCTTTTTGATATTTAGCCAGAAGTTCATCTAAAGTGAGCTTCGGCTTTCTACCATTGTGCTTGACACGGTCTTTACCTCCATCTACCTCAGGATGTCCAGATTTGGACAACTCTGAATTTTTCAGACCGTGACCGATCTGACCGGTCTGGGTGATCGGTCTGACCTGTCGGTCTGCACCGGTCTAACTTGTGGACCTCACCGGTCTGACCTATGTCTCCAGCACAGGAAGAGTAACAGTTTTCTGACTTGGTGGAGAAAAATCCTTTTGCCCCCCAGTAACTTCTGTGATTTCGATAAGCTCATCGTCCTCGATAATTGCTTGATCTTGCAAGTCATGTACAATGTCTTTCTCATCACTTCGGAGCTTTGAATCTTCCTCTTTGGCAATTAAATCCGAATCTTTGGATAAACCGACAGATGCTAACCGATTTAATGATCCTTTGCCATCAAAACCAATTGTAGCCAACTGGTCATCCTCTCGTGTTTGAGCAAACCTCAATTGTCCAGTATCAATGGCCGATTGTATGAATTGACGAAAAATATTGCAATCAAGTATTATGATTAAAAGAATTATACCACTTGCAATATTTTCGATCTTCTAACTCAGGAGATGACGGACTAACTTTGTGATCAAAGAGTTTAATAAAATTATTCTCAAGCAAGATATCAAATAAATTATGACACAAAGTTAAATCAAAAGTGTACTTTATTTTCTCCAACCGATGCTTTTGTGGAGAAGGCTTTAAGGCTAAGCAAACGAACGGTTCAAATTTCTCATCGACCCATTCGGCTATGCCTTTCTTTGCACTTCTCATACCCGACACTTTAGAGTTGATTACTGTATTAGCGTCGGACTTCACAATTCCTCTCGGTTTTTGTTTCTTACTTTTAAATCCAGAATATCCATAAGTACACCATGAAGAGAAAAAACTTTGACAATGACGATGTAGAAAATTTAAATGTCAAAGTATTTTTATGATCAGCCTTTTTAATTTTAACAATGCATTGGCTGGTAGAATATAAAAGGCATGCTATCACTAACAAGTAAATCATCCTCAATCAATCTCTTAGAATTGTTCATGATAGAATCACTAATAAATGAATTCACAGAAAATATAGGATCTGATTGGGAATTAATTGTAAAACATACCTTATCAAATACATTGGAGAGGAGAGGAACCTTGATGTGGATGATGTCGCATTTCTCCTCTTGACGGCAGCCCACAGTCATCCTCTGCCTGGACCGGTCAGACCGGTGTAGGTGGCCGGTTAGACTAGTGCCTCCAGAGTTGCTAGAAATCACCTTGTGTCGACATGGCAATGATCCCTTCTCGCCTCCTTTGTCTTGGTTTCAACCGTTTGATGTTTTGAACTTTTCTCAGCTTGAACTTGTCGCTTAGTGGCATGATAATCACTAGTGAAATGTACGACAACTCCAGCTTCAGGAAAATCAAGCATAGCTGTCTCCTTTTGATTAATATGCTCTTCTATAGCTAAGCTTGGCTCTTTTAATAGAATAGATTTAGAATGAAAATCTGAATCGTTCTTCTTTTCACACTCATGTGCCGAGGCATTAAGCTCCTTAAGTTCAGATTTCCCTTTTATCAATGCAGCTAAGTTTGCCTTAATGCTAGCAATTTCAGCATACCAAGCATCAGATTTATACTCTAGAGGTGCATATGTCTTTGCTGAATTTTCATTAATTTGGCTAGAGTTATTAGAAACATTTAGAGCCAAATCATGATGATTAGCATTTGCATGTGGTGCTGAAAAATTAGATGCAACCTCCACTCGAGTGTCATGTTGTGTAGCATATGATGATTGAGAACAACTGGACTGATAGGTAGAATTAGCGTGTCCAATTTTCTCATTTTGTTCGTTTATCCTTAATTCATATGTCATAGCTTTCACAAGCACTTCATCAAGCGAATTAAATATGTCTCTCAACCAATCTCTAAGAGATGATTTTAAACCTCTAAAAGCAAGATAAGCTAGATCTGAATTGGAAAAAGGTAAATTAAAGCATCGATTCTTTATTTCTTTGAATCGTTCAATAATTAAAAACCGATTCATCTCTACCTTGCTGAATATTATAGAGATCAGTTGCACATGATGTTTGAGAATCACTGGCCTGATGGTTAGAATTAGCATAGCCAATTTTCTCATTCACTGGCATGATTTGTGATGTAATCACATATTGTGAATTTCCTGCCGATGAATAAGGGTGTGTTTGGCAGAGCTCCAGCTCTGAGAAAATAGCTCTGGAGTTGCAGATCCACGGAGTTCCACCGTGGAGCAGCTCCACCGTGGAGCAGCCTCACCTGGAAACGTTTGGTACAGCTCCATATTCCTCATCATCCCTATGACACCTAGGGCCCACATGTCAGAACAATAGGAAAAAAATTCAACTTCTTCCTCCTTCGATTCTGCCATAGCTTTATGGAGCTCGAGCTCCTGGGGTCCGGCCTCGCCGTCGGGGCAGGCGCATGCGGCCTCGCCGCCGGGGCAAGCCCTCGCGGCCGCCGGGGCAGGCAGGCACGGCGCCGCCGCCGGGGCAGGCGCGTGCGGCCTCGCCGTCGTGGAAGGCCCTCGTGGCCGCCGCGGTAGGCCCTTGCGGCCTCGCCGCCAGGGCAGGCAGGCACGCCGCCGCCGCCGGGGCAGGCGCGTGCGGCCTCGCCACTGGGGCAGGCCCTCGCGGCCGCTGGGGCAGGCACGAGGCGCGGGCGAGCGGCCTCGCCGCCGGAGGGTGCGGGCGGGCGCGAGGTGCGGGCGAGCGGCGGCCTCGCGCGGCCTCGCCGCCGGCCGGTCGCACGACCTCGCCGCTCGTCGGGGTGGAGAGGCGCGGGGAAGGGAAGTGCAGGCGGCGGCGTAGCACGGGGAGCCGAGAGGAGGGCAGCGGGGAAAGGAAAAAAAGAAGAACGAACCGTTTTTTGTGTAACCAGTGGCAGTGGTGGGTAATTTCGCCCAACTCCAGGAAACTTGGATTTGGTGGAGTATCTCTTGAGGTAATCCATGAAAACCATGGAGTTGGGGTATGCTCCACCTTTTTTCTGGAGCAGATCCACGGTGGAGCTGCTGGAGTTGTGTGTGTTTGGCTGAGAAAATTTGGAGTGGAGCTGTTTTTTTGGATCTGGAGCTGTGTGGAGCTCTCCCAAACACGCCCTAAATAGATGAAATACCTTGCTGAAAATTAGTAGAATTACTAGCATGTGGTGTTCCACAAGAATTGGCCGAACTCACCATGTTAGTTTGACCTTGATACATGTTACCCGACTTTTGAACTTGTTGTACAGCCGGTATCTTGCTAGTATCATTAAAATTCGAAGCATGTATATTATTTAACAATGGCTTTTGCATATTAAATTCAGAATTATAATTTGCATGATTAAAACCATCTGAACAAGTACTAGCCGATGCAATATGCCTACTAGTATCAAATCTAGCAACATCAACATAAGGATTCATGGTACTTGCAAGATAATTATTAATATTAGACATAGGCAATGTATTTGCAAATTGTACCTTGGGCTCGTTGTAGATGAATTGATGCGAAGTATATGAATAACCCACCATAATAAGTCTTGATGCTTCAGATCTTATAATATAGATAAATCCAGTTATCCTTGAAAATCCAAGCAATCAATGACCAAAGCCTCGCTTCTCTTCTAGTCTTCAATATGTAGTAGCAAGCAAGACACAATGCAAACGGCTTGAGTAGCCTAATGCAAAGTCACAAGTGTAGATGCAATAGGTCCCAAAAGACCAGATTCAACTACAATGGCGAATCAAAGTAATAGATCAAAAAGGCTAGGGATCGATAGAAAGGTTTGAGCAACCTGATCTTTCTTCCCCAGCGGAGTCGCCAATTTGTTGACGCCTTTCAGGGCCAACACACGAGAGCACTAAAGCGTGCAGGTCGTGAACGGACCGAAGAGCGGAGTTACTACGCAAACCGGTCAGACCGGTTTGGCAACCTGGTCAAGCCAGTTTCCTAGGGCTTGGCTCGAGTCGATCGTTCGGGAGGATAACTACCACGGTTACGTGATGGAGGACGGCTAGGTTTACGAGCAAACCAGCAAAGGATAAACAACGCACTTACGTGGCGAAGAATGAGGCCGTCGAAACTCTCACCCGGGCCCAAGGATTACAAGATATGGTGGTTGGTTGGCTTGACCTCCAAGTACAAGGAAAGATCTATCTCTAAGGGGGATTAGCTCAACTCAACTAACCACAACATATACATAAATACATACGCCATGTTACATACATTATGTTTAACATATTTCAGTTTAGCATGCTGCATTGTAATTTTGGCTGTAGTATCGCCCCTACCTACGATTTCGAGTTCATGCCATCTGAAACAAATGGCCCCATAATTCAGACGCCATAGAATCCGTGCCTTGTGGCTCCATAATTTTGCACTTTCTTTTTGGAATTTTGAATTGTTGCGGTTGGCAAAATCATTGAGAATCGATGGAATTGTCCAAAGAAAAATTTTCGCTGGAAGTTGGAACATTATAATCTTGATTTACTGGTATGGTCAGTGAGGGAAAATAGTTACTAGTTTTATTATCCTTTCATAAATAATTTTAATCTAGAGAAGATGTAGAAAATATACTCATAAACGTGGATAGGGTCTTGTAACTAATATAGTTAAAAATAGGACATAAAGGCTTCATTCTAAAAAAGGAGGGGTAAGGTCATAAAGTTCAAAAAAATATGGGCAAAATCACAATTAGATTTCACAATAGGGATAAGATTACCAATCTCCCTAACATACTAGAAAGCCTCGCGGCGTTGCCGCGGATGGCCAGTGGGCGGGGCTTATTTTTTCTATACAAATCCAATTACATCGTAGTTTCTTTATATTTTTAAGTAAGTTTCATGTTCTGACCGTTGATGTTCCCCTTTGGCATGTTTTCGCTTGTCGTCGTGCCTGTTGTGTGTAGTGTGCTATAGGGAGATGTTGCTAATGTTTTGCTTGGTTTAATTTCTGATCGATCCAATGTACCTAAATTTGACTAAGTTTAATGTTATAGTTGTCTTATTTCATCTTGAAATATCCATGCCTCTCTGAAGAGAGGTACATATATGTATTGTTAGGGGGAAAGATGCAATCAACTTTATAGTCACCGATTTCAGTGCTTAGCTTTAAGTTGCAATCTTTGGTGAGACAAAACTTTAATCACTGATTTATCTTCTCTTTCAATCTCAAGTGCATTCAAGGGTCGAAGCTGACACATCACCTTTATATTGCCTTTTATTTCAATGACATCGTTATTTAACTTGTTATCTGCACAGGCATTCATGAACCTTTTCTCCAAGCTTTAATACCTTTTCTCCGAGCATTGATATTTCTCAATGTTCTCGTTATTTAGCTTCTTGTTATCTGCACAGACATCCATGTACCTTTTTCCAAGCATTGATATTTCTCAATGTTCTCATTATTTATCAGTGTTGACCTCTCCTTTCCTAGTACAAGCTCATTTTACTTATTTCTAAAAACAAAAATAGATTATAATGAATTCAAAGGTAAATAAATACCTTAAGCCCCTGTTAGAACTTTGGAATTGAATTTCATTCTAATATTTATAATTTAGACACAAATAGCTTACTCCATTAAGTAGATGACATGTCCACCTTGTTAATCAATAATTGCACATTTGAAAGATAACGTAACATGATTATATATAGAATCAATTTCCATCTGCCACTCACATTAATTTAAACCAAGGTTAATTTGTGTAAAGTTGAGGGATTAGTTTGAAAGCATAGGATCATTTCGCAGAAATGTATGGACTATGAAGTGATTGTTGTAGAAGTTCAAATTTTTTTCAATAAGTTCGTTGTGAGTTGGCTTTTGGAAAAATCGATAGTCATTGCCGATATAAACTTGATACTTCGCTTGGATTGTTTCGGAGTACGGTCCCTTTTCTGTAAAATCATGTACGCAAAGGGTGTTTTTCGACAAAAATTTAGGGGTTGATATGTAAAAATCTGTGGACTACGGAATTGATTTTTCAGTAAATAGAAGAGTCTTTTGCAAGAAGTACGGATCCCATAGTTACATTTTTTTTAATAGCTTACAATAAAAATACAACCAAAATTCACTTAAAATGTTCGTTGGATGTTATGGATCTGAAAATGGGCCCTAGCGGACCTATTGTTCTTTCCGTATAGCAGGAACATCATCGATTTGCTCTCGTCCATTCTTTCGTTTCGGTTCCTTCTTCCTTATCCTCCTGTCATGTTGCTCCTTCACCCGTTGACTAAGGTGCGGCCGCGGTGCCCTGTTTTCTGCTCTGGCCTCTCTGATCCCCTGCCGTGCTGCTCCACTGTCACAGTGGCTCACGGCGGTGCTGCAGTGAAGTGCGAGGAGCGAGGGGTCCCAAGGGGCATGCTGCTCCCGCGCAGGGAGGTCCCTCGGAGCGGATCCATTGCGACGCACAGACGCCGAATCAGCGGCTGTTCCGCGGCGGCGGCACGGCGCATGAACGTGTGAGCGGGGGCGCAGCCTGCGGCGAGGCTGGAGGCGCGGGGCCCAGTCTATCTAGTGGCGACAACGACGGGGGTGGTCCTCCCCTGCTGCGGCATGCCCAAACTCGCCGTTATTGAGGTCGAGGTAGAACGGGAGCCGCATCAGGTCGACCGGGAGGTAGGCGTCCGCTTTCTCGCCCGCCGCGGCGGATCCAGTAGCACCCCTTCCTCCGTCTCCTCTTCTCCCTTGTTGGCCCTCGATCTGCTCTCCGCCGCCGCCCGTTCGTTGTTCTTCGCTCGGACGACCGAGTTGTTTCCGCGGACCTCATGTTAATTTCGCCGAAGTTCAGGGTCTTTTTTGCAAAACGACCAATGGTTGCCCGATCTTGGCCATTCGCATGCTCGATCTGGCGGTCGGGAGCAGCCGGCAACGTGGCTACGCTCCCTAGCCTTGATATTCGCCGGGTTTCGTAAGGAAAAGATTTCTCATATCTAAAATAATTTTATATTTGTAAGTAAGATTATGACTGACGGCCATCTTTTTCTTTCCCCACGTTGCACTTGCCCAAACCCTCTATGAATAGCAAATCCAAACGCTTGCATAAATGCTTCTTGAATAAAATAATGTCAGTTTTCATCAAATAAATCTAGAAAAATGTGAGTACTAGTGCCAAATCAAGAATTGATGGATAGGTTTCACCCCAAAGCACCTTACCACGTGAGTGTTCGTAATTACCTTTTAAGAGCTAACTCCAAGAGTTGCTAAAAAATTCTTCTTTAAAACTATGTATATGTATTGGGGACACTTCTATAAATTTCTTTCCCCAAAATCACGTCGCCGCCCATCAGATCCCCCAATAATACTCTTCCCAATATTCCAAAACTTGCCACATCAGCAGGTGTGACCCCACCTGTCATTTATGTACTCGCTGTCAGCATGCTTGATGCCTTTTGTTTTTCTTGTGTTCTTGACTGCAGGCAGCTTTATCTCTTCGTGGCCAGAGGACATGGCCGACATGTCTTCTTCAGGCGGCCATGGCTCGCAGCCTCGCACCCGCCGACCCTCTCCGCGCCACGCCGCTGCTGGCCCTCGCGGGCACGGCTGCAGCTCCGTGCCAAGCTCGCCTTGGCGGCCATGGCTGGGGCCGCGCGCGGAGCTTGCCCCGCTGGTCGTGGCTGCGGTCGTGTGTGTAGCTCACCCCTACCGCTCGCACCCTCTAGCTTCATCAGAGTCGAGCCTGCATCATCAAGATTCGGCTGAGGGAGACGTGGATGGACGTGCTCCAGCCTCTGGCTCCGGGCGTAGTGATTCGAAACGACCACTACGAGGCAGCGAGCCTGAGCTCCTTGCCTGGAGCCACCACGCGCCACCCCGCCGCAGCACTGCCGCTGATTCTGCCTCCGCCGACAGCAGCGACGACTGCTTCTACGTGGTGGGGAGGGAGTATGTGGACACTTCGAGCAGGAGGATGTGGCCCTAGCTGGCCCGGCTTTGGCGATTGGGAAGGAGCGACGGGGAAATATGCGGGGTGGTGGGAGGATTTTTTGGGAGCTTCTAGCTATCACTTCAGCGACAAAAAAACATCTTGTCGCTGAAGGCCTTGCATGCCGCGGTAGCATCTGGAGTGGATACATGCAAAAGAAAACAAAATTGATGACATCAGTGACATGCAACATCGATTGAAACTAAAAAAATCTATAAATCACAAACCAAACATCAAAATTAAATTCCGATCGCACCATTGGATTTCTGACAATGAAAACTTCGAAACAAGATCCCACTTGACTATATTTTGACAAACTTTTTTTATTCGTATTTTTAATTACGGTTATTGTCGGGGTTCTCTACCGCCGGACAGTAAATTTGTGTCGATCGTGTGCCGGACCCGGATGGTTAGCGCGAGAGACACCAGGATTTATACTAGTTCGGGCCTCCGAGGAGCAATACCCTACATCCAGTGTCGAGCTGCCGTGTTCTCACGCTAGGATTATTTGTAGTAGGGGTTACAAACTGGTCGGGAGAGGGTGTCGAGCCCAAGTCCCTGAGTATGGGTGCTCGATTTTTTGGATTGTCAGCCCCCGCGACGGTTGCCCTCCTCTCCCTTTTATAGATGCAAGGGGGAGGGGCAAAAGGGGGAAGAAAAGAAAAGCTACAGTGTCGGTCATTGGGTTGTCTTCTCGCGCGTCGCTGTCTGTCATGACGCATTGAAGTGGAGCCGCTCCGCGTTGTCATAGAGGTCGCCGCGTGGCGGGGTGAGGTTGTTCTCCTTGGGTCGCATGGCGGTTCCTCCGAGTAGTTTGGTGATAACTCAACGTGCCCGAGCTCGGGATGAGTCTGCCACGTTAAGACCTAATCGTAGGCCTGTGCTCGTCGTAGGGGGCACTCGAGTGCCTCGGGTGGAGCTTGCGTGTGGCAGGGCCGGACGTGACGGCGGCTTGATGGCTCCGCGGTCGATCAGAGCCGCATTAAGGTCTCTGTCAGGGCCAACGGCCCACGCGGGCCGCCAGCTGGCGAGTTTGCATGGTATGGGGAACCAGCGTCCCACGCGTCGTAGCGGGGGAGTTCACGTGCCAAGGTCGCGGCACGTGGTATGGCTTGAGTCTTGGTCGGAGGCAGAGAGTGCTCGTGCGAACGAGCAGCTTGTCGTGTGAGGCGGAGACTTGTCGGAAGGGGTTCCTCTAGTAGGGAACTTGTCGGAGAAGCTCCCAACTGGTCAGGAACAAGACGTCTTGCCTGTGAGGGTCTTGACAGAGGTCTTAAGTCCTCCTCCTCTTGAATCTTGGCCTTCACGTTGTCAATCTTAGCCTTCACATTATCAATGGTGTCAGGGGACTTCACCTCAAGAGTGGTTATCTCACCGTTAAAGGGGGCCCTAATCTGGGCCCTCGTCAGTAGCCCCCGAGCCTGAGAGGGAGTCAAGGACTCGCGCACAGGCTCAGTCGGAAAGGCATTTCATCGGTCTTCATTCTCGGTTGTCCCGATGGGTGCGC
This sequence comes from Cenchrus fungigraminus, assembly GCA_036936925.1. Taxonomy (NCBI): domain Eukaryota; kingdom Viridiplantae; phylum Streptophyta; class Magnoliopsida; order Poales; family Poaceae; genus Cenchrus; species Cenchrus fungigraminus. The sequence goes on along the minus strand of CM072776.1, from coordinate 22,202,851 downwards.
GCGAGCGCATCCGCCGGATGTAGCCCTCGAGCCCATGAGTGAGTTGTAGACTCGCTCGTGGGGTTTTAAGCTTCTGTGGTGTCGTCATGGCCTTGAACTATTCTGTCGAGGTAGTCGTGGGCGATCGTGGCCGTCGTGGGCATCGTAAGCGACGTGGGCGACGCGGGCGCCTCGGCCATCGTGGCGAACGAGACGGTTTGAAGTGACGGAGCGGGAACGGTTCAAACCCCCGGGCCTAGCGAGAATCAAGGCATCACGCGGGAGAGCACCTGTCACGCCGGGGCATACGCACACGGGGGGAGCATTTCTGCGACGCGGTGGGCCCAGCATTAAGGGCTGGCGGCCACGGCCCTTCCTTTTTAACCGCGCTGGCGGAAGGCTTGGGATTTTTACTCCCTCGCCTTTTCCCACTGCCTTTGCCGTCCGCTACTTCCGCTCCTCGCACCCGCAACGCCGCCATCGCTTTTGCCGGGGTCGCACATGAAAGCCCACCATCAACATGTCGAACTGGACGCGCTCCAATGTGTCTCGCTCGATGCTGCGCCGCCTTGTCGAAGCCGGACAGCTCCCTCCACTCACCGACGCCGTGGAGTGGAAGGTGCCCGGTGAGGAGTCCGTGCCGCGCCCACCCAAAGGGTATGTCTTCTTGTTCGTGGCCTTCCATGAGCGCGGCTTCTCCGTCCCCGCCGGGCGGTTCATCCGAGCGGTCCTCTTCGAGTACGGGATCCAGCTGCAGCACCTCAACCCGAACGGCGTCCAGCAGATGGCGGCGTTCGAGGCGCTGTGCGAGGGGTACCTGGGTATCAGTGCCCATTGGCACCTCTTCAGGTACTTCTTCATGTTCGCGTGCCTGAAGGACGGCTCCAAGGCGGCGACGATCGGCTGTGCTAACCTCCGGATGAAGCAAGGCGGGGCGACAAGTACCTTCCCTCCTCGCTGACCAGCTCGAACAGCGGCTGGCACAAGGGGTGGTTCTATCTCAGGAACGACCCTGAGCACGCGTTGCCGGTGTTCACCAGGAACTCCATCGGGGAGTCGCCGAGGCGCTGGTCTGATGGTCCTCTGAAGGCGGAGCAGGAGAAGATGTTCAAGGAACACTGGGCGGTGTTGGCCCGTCCTCGCGAGGCCAAGGTTGATCTGGCAGCCATCATCGGCCAGTACCACGCCCGGGGGGTCGTCCCGCTCCGGAGGCGGCCGCTGCGCCTCTGCGAGATGACAGCCGACAAGGTCCCCTGGGAAGGGACCGTGACGGCACCCGAGCGCCCGTCACTGAACGAGATCCAGCGCCGTGTGGCGCTGGCCATCGGGAAGTCGACCTTCGTGTGGCCGCCGGTGCGGCTCCTCCCGATGCTCCCCCACGAGGGGACAGAAAAATTTGTAAGTGGTTTCTTCTTCCGACTAATTCTTCAACCAGTTTTGGTGTCTTCAGTCGTCTTTGATCTTCTCGGAAGTCCTCGATGACTATTGATCTCCTTCCTCCTTGCCCTTCCAGTTGAAGTGCTCCCACCTTGTGCCCGCGAAGGCGCCTCTCCCGGAGGAGGCGATTTTCAAACGCAACCAAGTGGTCGCGGAAAGGCGGAGAGCCGAGTGCAAAAGACTGCACAAGGAGAAAGAGATCGCCAAGCGCGATCAGAACGACGACCGCACCAAGCGCCGCAAGACGGGGGAGCGCAACGTTTCCTCCGATGAAGATCCGTCGCCGACACCGCCGTGGAGTGGCGACGAGCCAAGCGTGGCGGTCGACTGGAGTGACATGTCCTTGTCGCCCACGCCTTCACCGCACCGGGCGGCGGAGGTGAGCTCATCGCGGTGGCAAGAGCCGGCCGCCCGCGGGAAAGGTGCGGGCTCGAGCTCGCAGTCGTGGGCTCGCCCTACCCGGGAGGATCAGAGAGTGACCCGCTCTCAGGCGACACCCGCTGGCCCGCGCGCCTCCGAGGGGCAGAGGGATCCTCCACGCCGAGAAGATCCGCCCCGGCGGCCGGTGGAGCCCGAACCTACCCCCCGCCACCTCTATGACGGCTCCGACCGCCCGGACTCGGACTCCTTGAAGAGGCATTCGTCGTCCAGGGCGAGGTCTGCCACGCCAGCGTCCGTGCCAAGTGCGCCGCAGGGAGGGGACACGAGCGTCCCCATGCGGCGCCTTCAATCTTTGATAATCCGGGGCGGCGGAGCCCCGGCCATACAATTTACTCTCTCCACTGGTGGGAGCCAGGGGCCGGCCTCCGACGCGGCAGAGGCCAGGCGGCCAGCCCCCGAGCCGCCACGGGAGCGAAGCGTCGCCCCCGAGCCGGAGGGGAGAAGTGAACCAGCCCCCGGGTCTGCGGAACGCCGAGGGTCAGCTTCCGAGTCCGCCGGTGCCAAGCGACCAGCCCCCGAGCAGGACTCATCAGACAGGCCGGCGAAATGGGCCCGCGTTCGATCCAGCATGTGAGCTTCCAACTCCTTCTTGCTGTTGTTTTTCATTCTTCATCGTGCTCATCCTTCGTTTTTGACTTGTCTTCGCTTCAGCCGTGCCGACGTCGGTGTGCTTAGTCTCGCGCCTTTGAAGCGCGCTGCGTTGGGCGCACGTGGCCAGCAGCCCGAGGCTCGCCGGCTGCCCCCATTGGCCGAGCTGTTGCCGGACCAAGCCCAGAGCGGGCTAGTCGTGGCCACCGAGGTGGCGGATCCAATGGCGCCATCGCCGAGTGCTGGCACCCTGGGCGCGGGGGCAGCGGCCACTGAGGCGACCGCCATCCAGGTGACGACGGAGCTCCCGACCGAAGTCGTCGTCGGTTGTGGTGCGACGGAGGCGCCACCCGAGCAAGCCGTGCCCCGCCGTCGTTGGCCGGGGAACACGAGGCTGAGGCGCCAGAGGCGGCAGAAGTCTCGGCTCCCGCGGCGTCGCAGGCGGGCGAAGACGTAGCAGGGGCGTCGGTGGCCGACGCCACGTCTGCCGGCCCTTTCGACATCATCGACCTCGACGCCACTGACCTGTCGAGCAACGACAGGGACGTGTACGAGGTCGTGCTGGAGCAGATGCTAGGCGAGACGGAGGGGTCAGAGGTTGAGGCCCTTGAGTCCGCCACCCCTGCGGTCACGCCCTTGGTCGAGGCGACGAAGTCAGCCGGTGAGGGGTCCGTGCCTGACACAGCTGCGGCGGGACAACTGGTGCCGGGCCCGACTGGAGTTGTCGGAGCTCCCGAGTCTTCAGCCGTGGCGGAGGCGTCCAAGGAGATCCTCGGGGTTCCCGCCGCCGAGGCGGAAACGATCCCCGCGGCGGCCTTGCCCTCGGCCACGGACACAAATCCGGCTACGGCAGGCGCACCGGAGTCGTCGCCGTCTCCTCAGCTCGCCGTCCCTGTCGACGAGGCGGCGCCCGCAGCGAGTTCGACCCTCCCGGCCATGCAGAGACTCGAAGCCCCCGGGTACGGGGCAAGGGCCACCTCCTCGGAGATCCAAGAGGTCGCAGAAGGCTCCGGGTCGGGCCAGTTGCCAGAGTTGGAGGAGGGCGACGCTCGGATCCTCGACCTCGTGCACTCCTCGTGGGCGGCCGCTTTTGAGGTGGGGGGCATCCGACGATGAGGACGAGGAGTCCGAGGCATGCGACCGTCTTGAGCGGGGTCTTGAACGGGCGCGTCGCGCGTTCGACGGGCTCATCCTTCCCGCGACGGCGGTAAGTCTCTTTGAACCGGGATTTCGATTTCGTCTTCCTCGTTTCCGTGAATCTCACGATCTGTATCTTCTCGCTCGGTGCAGGTACTCGTGAGGTGCGGCAAGAAGAAGGCACGCACCATTGTTGAGCTCAAGGCGGAGAAGGCCCAGCTGGAGATGCAGCTGGCGGTTGCTCGCCTTGCTGCTACCGGTGCGGTGGCGAGCGAGACGTCGTCGAAAGCCGTGCTCGAGTCCGCCGTGAAGTCTGCGGAAGACCACACCACGGCCGCTGATGGCCAAGCCGCGACCGCAGAGGCCGCAGCCGCTAGGGCGGCGACGGAGCGGGAGTCCCTGGAAATGAGGTTGGCGCAGGCGCAGGCTAGGGAGTTGCGGGCCGCCGTGGTGACCGCTAACGACGCCGCCGACAGGGCCACGGCCGCTGCTGCTGCTTCCGAGGCTGCCACCCAGGCTGCCACCCAGGCGGCCGCCCAGGAGAAAGCAGCGCTCGAGTCGAAGATAGCGGAGCTGGGGGAGGAGCTGGTCGCGGCGAGAGCGGACCTTAGGACGGCCAACCGCCAGTTCTCGGAGGTGACCAACAAGCTCCAGGAGGTCACCGAGGAGGCGACCTGGCTCCGCGAGGACAACACCAAGCTGTCGCAGGATGTCAACGGTAAGAATCGATACCTCTAGCTGTACACCCCTGCTCTTCTTGTTTTCGCCTTGGCTGGCGCTAACCCATCTCCTTGGGTGTCAGGGCTGCGCGTTTATCGCGTCGGGATGACCGCGAGGCTTGCGGAGAAGATGCAGGAGCTGAACGCCACCGCGCTCCAGAACCTCGAGAAGGACGGCTCGATCAAGCGGCTATCGAAGCAGCTTGAGAGTAAGCCCCTCGCCTTGATCCCGACTCTGTCTTCCCTTTGATCTGGTCGTGACATGTTTGCTGACTTTGACTTGTTGACCTTCTCAGAAACCAGAGCCGAGCTCGAGCAGTCGCGGATGGCTCTGGAACAGGTTGCAGTCGAGCTGGAGCAGGCCAGGAACGCCCGGCGTGAGTCGGAGGAGTCTCGCAAGGTGAACATCCAAGACCTCGCCAAGCTCGCGAGGGCCGTTGGCGTAGTCATGACCGGGCTTGGAGTTCCCTTTGGGCTGATGCTTCCCGACCGGCTTCTCGAAGAGGTCGGGCGCCTCCCAAAAGTGATCAGGGAGTGGGAGTTGTCGACGGCTCGGAGAATGGTGCATCGGGTGCTCGCCATGTTCGAGTCGCACTACTAGGGGTTGGACCGCATGGTGCTCAGTGGCGGCTGGGCCCCTGGTATCCTCGACACTCAGTGCGACGAGCTCGAGGACGACTGTGCCACCTTCGCCCGTGACATGGCCGACGCCGCCTTGAAGGACCTGAACCTGTTGCCAAGGGACGCACCAGAAGACCCGGAAAGCTCTAGGCCTTCAAGTTAGATGTATCATCTTTGTGCGCATGTAATTTTAAGAACAGTTCGCATGTGCAACACCACTAAACGGTGTCACGTTGTCGAGAACTTATCCGAAAGATGTTACAGCTCAAACGCTCACGAGCACCCAGGGTCGTCCGCAATAACGCGTAGCAAGCCTTAGGAATTCGAGACGACCGAGCTCTACTCTGGAGCCACAGGGGCGTAGGAGTCGAGAAGCTCAGCCTTCTCGAACCACTAAGGGATGCCACATGTTTGCGGCCCCCGAGCACTCGGGGAGTTCGAGGAGTAGCCTGCAAATTTTGCCGTGAAAATAGTTTTAGACCGGAGTCTGGACAGTAGCTCAGGCGCCTTTGAAAAGAGGTCAGATGAAGACCTGAGGACTCGAGCCGTGCTCGCAAGTCTTCTCACCGTAGCCGCAGAGGCGTGGGTGTTAGGAACTTTGAACGAGCAGCGACGTCTCGCCCCACGCGGGCCATCATCTTTACTTCTCGTAGGGTTGAGCCTTCCGCCAAAAAACCTTTCGCTCGTGCGATCGGTTACGACACAGATGTCGAGAGATTTTTTGAAAAATTGTGAAAAACGCAAGGAGGACACCGTGCGCTGGGTAGCCCCCGAGCGGAGAGCGTTCCAGCGCAGGTGCAGGGACACTCACTGCTCAGCCTTTAGAGAAGTTGTGACGTACAGAAACATGGCAACCGAGGAGTTTTCGAACTTACGTACTTATGAACAAAGCGTGTGGCATTTATTCATTGACATATAAGGTTCAAACAGTTACTCAAGGGTAAAATGGCCGCAGGTGTTCGATGTTCCATGCGTTGGAGAAGACTCGCCCGTCCTTGTATCAGATCTTGTATGTTCCGGGTCGGAGCACCTGGTCGACGATGAACGGCCCCTCCCAAGGGGGCGAGAGCTTGTGTCGATCCTTGCTGCCTTGGACTCATCGGAGGACTAGGTCTCCGACTTGAAACTCGTGTGGACGCACGTTGCGCTCGTGGTAGCGTCGTAGAGCCTGCTGGTACTTGGCGCAGCGCAGGAGTGACACATCTCGCGCCTCGTCGAGCTGGTCGATCGCGTCTTCAAGCGCGACTTGGTTGCCTTCCTCGGTGTAGGCTCGTATTCGTGGGCTGCCGTAGCCAATGTCCGTTGGTAGGACCGCTTCCGACCCATGCACCATGAAGAAAGGCGTGAAGCCGGTCGCTCGACACGGTGTGGTGCGCAAGCTCCATAACACGGACGGCAGCTCGGCTACCCATCTTGCTCGGAACTTCTCGAGGTGCTTGAAGATGCGAGGTTTCAACCCTTGGAGAATCATGTCGTTCGCTCTCTCGACTTGCCCGTTCGTCTTCGGGTGCGCCACGGCAGACCAGTCCATGCGAATGTTGTTGTCGTCGCAGAAGTTGAGGAATTTCTTCCCCGTGAACTGGGTGCCGTTATCGGTGATGATCGTGTTTGGTATGCCGAAGCGGTAAATGATGTCGGTGAAGAAAGCAACGGCTTCCTCGGAGCGGACGTTCACGATAGGTCGAGCTTCAATCCACTTGGAGAACTTGTCGACCGCTATGAGGAGGTGCGTGAAGCCCCCGGGCGCTTGTCGGAGTGGCCCTACCATGTCGAGGTGCCACACAGCGAAAGGCCACGTGATGGGGATGGTTTGAAGTGCCTGCGTCGGGAGGTGAGTTTGTCGGGCGTAGAATTGACACCCCTCACAGCGGCGCACGATGTCTTTGGAGTCCGCCACCGCAGTGGCCCAGTAGAACCCTTGTCAGAAAGCTTTTCCGACAAGTGTTCTCGGACCAGCGTGATGCCCGCACGTGCCAGCGTAGATCTCGCGAAGTAGTTCCCTTCCTTGATCTCCGAGGATACAGCGCATTAGTATGCCCGCTGCACCCCGTTTGTAGAGCTCGCCCTTGATGAGGACAAAATCTTTGGCTCGTCGGGCGATGCGGCGTGCCTCCGTCTGGTCGGAGGGCAGCTTTCCTTCGACAAGCCACTCGAGAATGGGAAAGTGCCAGTTTGGATCTTCGAGGTTCAGCTCGGGTGGCTGGTCGATCTCCATGACTTCTGCTCCTTCAGCCTCTGGAAGCTTTTCCCCTTCTGTTCGTACAGAGGGTGCGTGCTGGTCGCTCGCGAAGACCCCGTGAGGGACCGGCTTGCGACTTGATGCAGTCTTGGCGAGGACGTCGGCCGCTTTGTTATAGTCGCGCAGCATGTGATGAAGCTCGAGTCTGTGAAATTTGCCTTCCAAGTCACGAACAGCTTGGCAGTACGCCGCCATCTTCGGGTCAACACAGTTCTTCTCCTTCATGACTTGGTCCACGACGAGCTATGAATCCCCTCTGATCTCGAGACGGCGGATCCTGAGTTCGACTGCTATTCGGAGGCCGTTGATGAGCGCTTCGTATTCGGCAACGTTGTTGGAGGCCGGGAAGTGTAGTCAGACCATGTACTCCATGCGCACGCCCAGAGGCGAGATGAAGACAAGGCCTACACCCGCTCCTTCCTTCATGACCGAGCCATCGAAGTACATAATCCACGTCTCGTGCTCGATCGGTGCCGGCGGAGTTTGGATCTCCGTCCACTCAGCAACGAAGTCAGCCAGCACTTGGGACTTGATGGCACTGCGCGGTGCGTACGAGATGTTCTACCCCATCAGCTCGAGTGCCCACTTGGCTATCCTTCCTTCGGCCTCGGGGTTCTGGATCACCTCTCCAAGCGGATATTTGGACACCACGATGACGGGGTGCGCGTCGAAGTAGTGGCGGAGCTTGCGCTTGGTCATTAAGACAGCGTACACAAGTTTTTGCATTTGCGAGTAGCGAGTCTTCGAGTCGGAAAGTACCTCGCTCACGAAGTACACGGGGCGCTGCACCTTGAGTGATCTTCCGGGCTCTTCTCGTTCGATGACCAACGCGGCACTAACCACCTGGGTTGTCACTGCGATGTACAGGAGCATCGGTTCCTCGGGCGTAGGAGCCGTGAGGATCGGAGGACTCTTCAGCATGTTCTTGAGGGAGTCGAGCGCTTCCTGAGCCTCGGGGGTCCACGTGAAGTGGTCGGACTTCTTCATCAGTCGGTACAACGGCAGGCTGCGCTCTCTGAGTCGTGCTATGAAACGGCTTAGTGCCGCGAGGCAGCCCGTGACACGCTGCACGCCCTTCAAGTTCTGGATTGGCCCCATGTCTGTGATGGCCGAGATCTTCTCGGGGTTAGCCTCAATGCCGCGTTCCGACATGACAAAGCCGAGGAGCATGCCCCTCGGAACCCCGAAAATGCACTTCTCGGGGTTTAGCTTTACCCCATGCTCTCTCAGCTTTGCGAATACCTCTGTGAGGTCCGGGACCAGATCGCCGGTCTTCTTCGACTTGACTACGATGTCGTCGACGTAGGCCTCGATGATGCATCCTATGAGTTCCCCGAAGACACGTCGCATGCATCTTTGGAACGTGGCGCCCGCATTCGTAAGCCCGAACGACATCGTCTTGTAGCAGTAAGCGCCGAACGGAGTGATGAAGGAGGTTGCGAGTTGGTCCGCTATGCACATCGCTATCTGGTGGTACCCGGAGTACGCATCGAGAAAACAGAGGGTTTCGCACCCAGCTGTCGAATCGACTACCTGATCTATGCGAGGCAAAGGAAACGGATCCTTGGGACATGCCTTGTTAAGGCCCATATAGTCAACACACATCCTCCATTTCTTATTCTTCTTCTTTACAAGTACAGGGTTTGCAAGCCACTCGGGGTGGAATACTTCTCGGATGAACCCTGAACTAAGGAGCTTCTTGATCTCCTTGCCAATCGCCTTGCACTTCTCGTCGTCGAAGCGGCGAAGGCGTTGTTTTAATGGCTTCGATCCCGGCCTGATGTTCAGTTTGTGCTCGGCGACCTCTCTCGGGATCCCCTTCATGTCGGAGGGTTTCCATGCGAACACATCGAGGTTCACTTTGAGGAAGTTGACGAGCGCGCTTTCCTATTTAGGATCGAGCGCCGTCCCGATACGGAGCGTACGGCCATCGTCGGAGATGGCCGCATCCTTGACGTCCTTGGCGGGCTCGAAAGAGCAGGCCGCTCGCTTGGACTACTCGGGGATATCCTGGTCCTCGGATGGAGGCTCGGCGCGGAGCCTCTCAGACCGGATCAGTGCCTCCGCAAACTGGAAGCACTCAGCGTCGCACTCGAATGCGCGCTGATATGTGGTCCCGACTGTGATGATTCCCTTCGGGACGGGAATCTTCAGCTTCAGGTACATAGTTGGGCACGGCCATGAACTTCGCGTAGGCCAGCCTCCCAAGGATGGCGTGGTACGTTCCCGAGAACCCTACCACTTCGAAGGTGAGGGTTTCTGTGCAAAAATTTCGTAGGTCCCCGAACGTGACGGGCAGATCGATCTGCCCGATCGGGAGAGCTTCCATTCCAGGGACGACCCCGTGGAATGGTGCGGTCGACGGCCACAGTTTGGATCGCGGGATGCCCATGTCGTCAAGCATCGACGCATAGAGCACGTTGATCCCGCTTCCTCTGTCCATCAGGACCTTGTGGATCCGTTTGGACTTGAACAGAGGAGCTACCACTAGTGGGTAGGATCCCGGCTGCGGCACGTGGTCAGGATGGTCCTTGCGGTCGAAGGTTATCGGAACCTCCGACCACTTTAGGTAGGACGGTCTCGCGGAGTCGGCGTTGAAGACTTCTCGTCGGATCAGCTTCTCCCACCACCTTGAGGGTCGCGCCGACGACCCGCCAAAGATCATGTGGACGGCGCCATCCACACCGGGGTACTGAGCCCCTGCTTCGTCGTCGTCGTTGTCGGGAGGCGGCGCGGCCTTCTTTGGTGGATCCGCCGTTCTCGGCTTGAGGGTGCCGTTGACGTAGTTCTTGATCAACCGGCAATCCTTGAGCGCATGCTTCATGGGCACCTCGTGGTGTGGGCAGGGCGCATCCAGGAGCTTCTCGAAGTGGTCCTTGGGAAGACCAGCCTTGGCCGGGTTGCCCTTTGGGCGCGACGCCTTGCGCTCGACTGCCGCGACCAGGTTGTCGTCACGACGGCGCTTGTCGCGCTTCTTCTTCTTCCTGAAGCACGAGGACGTCCCCTCGCCCTAGTCCATGACTTGTTTCCCCTTTCCTTGGGGAGTGTTGAGGGTGGCCGCCACCGCCTCCTCGCCATCTGCATGGTTGCTCGCGATGTCGAGGAGCTCCCGCGTAGTTCTGGGCGTGCGGCGTCCGAGTTGGTGGATGGGGGAGGTGCAGGTCGTGCCGTTTTGGAACGTCGAGATGGCGTCGTTGTCCGTGGCTCCGGGAAGCTCGGTTCAGCGCTTGGAGAAGCGTCGGATGTACTCGCGCAGACTCTCCCCCGGCTTCTGCTTGCAGTTGCGCAGCTCCCACTGCTTGCCGGGTGAGTGTATGTGCCCTACAAGTTGCCGACGAAGACCCGGCGCAGGTCGGTCCAGTCGTTGATCTTGTCGCGGGGCAGATGCTCGAGCCATGTCCGCGCGGAGTCGCCAAGGTAGATGAAGGCATCTAGGCCTCTAATTCGTGTTTTGGTAATTAGTGACAATCATTGTGGACTAACATTTATATTGAGATATAAGAATAGGTTAGTCCGATGAAATGATGAGCTCATGGGATATGAAAAAGGATGGCTTGTATGTCATGTGTTGTAAAGGAGCTAAAGGCAAAGGTAAAAGCTAGGGTTTTTATTTTTTGCCGGTCATAAGGTGATTAGAGGATGATAAATGACCGGGTTGATAGGATAGATAGCCGTACTATCAAGAGGGGTCAATTTCATTGGCTTGACTTTCCATAGTGCCACTTTGATCAAGAATTTGCATGCATTGCATTTAGATGAGTGGCGTTTTCAAAAGATTAAAAGGTGTTGTTGAAAATCTTGAGAAAAGTCAGTTTTCAGCTATGGGGCGGACAGTCCGGGCCCTTGGGGCGGACGGTCCGCAGGCGTTTGAAGTTTATTGAATATCTGAGGTTTTTGGGAAAGTTTTTTCGAGAAAAATATCTTCCGGGCGGACAGTCCGCGTGTCCTTCGCGGACAGTCCGAAATTTACCTCGAAGCATACAGAACGGTGCGCAGCTCGGGTGGACCGGGCGGACGATCCGCGACCTGCCTGCGGACGGTCCGCGAGGCCCTAGCGGACAGTCCGTGGGGTCCTGGCGGACAGTCCGCCCGGCCCAACAGGCATCTCTAACAGCAGTTGACTTCGCGTTTTTACCGTTGGAATTCAGACGCGGAGTGTCCGTGAGGCCATCGCGGACAGTCCGCGAGGTACGCGTTTTTGACATAACGGCTAGTAACGGGAAGGGGGAGTATAAATACTCCATGCCCGGGTTGGGAGAGTCTCTCTTGGCACTTTGAAAGGTACATACTCCATAGTAGAGCTCTCCCTCTCCTCTCTCTCACTCACTTTGCTTAGCGGTTGCATCTTTGGTGATATTGAGAGCATCTAGTGCATTGCATCAAGGTTTTGATCTTTGTGGCACTAGGGAATCATCAAGCAAGTGGTTGATTTGTTACTCTTGGAACTTGCCGCTTCCTAGACGGCTTGGTGGTGGAAGAATCCGTTGAAGCTCGCAAGAAGATTGTGCGTGGCTCCGGATTTCTTGTTGTGAGAGGTCTTGTGCTCACCTCGCCGGAGTGGTGAAGAGCAACTCTAGTGGAATCGAGGTGTGGAGTGGTTCTTTGGTTCTAACCGGCTCAAGATCAAGCGGTGCCTTGATAGAGGAGCGGTTGAACATTGAATCCACCTCAATGTGGATTAGGGGTGACCGGCAAGTCATCGATACCACGGGATAAAATTCGTCTCTTGTGCTCGGTTATTCCTTTGCTCAATTTCCTTTCAAGTACTTTTCTTTGAGCATTTACTTTCTAGAGATTGAATTATATCTTGTCACCCTAGGTTGCAAACCCCCAACATAGGAATAGAGTAACTAGAAATTTAATCCCCCTTGTGGTTCTAATTAAATTTCTCTAGTGTTGTGCTTTTAGATTTTAAACCGCCTATTCACCCCCCTCTAGTCGGTATCCTAGATCCTACAAGTGGTATCAGAGCTGAGGACTCCTTATTTGAGAGATTTAACCATCTTGGAGTAGGATAAATGGCTAATGAGGAAAAGTTTCATGTTGGGAAGCCACCGGTCTTTGATGGGAACAATTATGATTATTGGAAGAAAAGAATGGAGATTCACTTCAAGGCCTTGGGAAGAAATTTGTGGAGAATTGTAATGGAAGGATATGTCATTTTGGATCCTAAGAATAAGTCAAGTGATGATGATAAAAATGAAGAACTCAATGATCGAGCCTTGAGTGTACTCTACAATGCTCTTTCTCTTAGTGAATTCAATAGGGTGAAGGGACTTGAAAAAGCAAATGAGATATGGGAGAAGCTTATGGAAATCTATGAAGGAACATCCACCGTGAAAGAAGCAAAGCTCTATGTGTACAAGGGCAAGTTCAATGAGTTCACTATGAAGAAGGATGAAGATGTTTCAACCATGTTCAATCGGTTGAATGATATTGTGAATGAACTTAGGTGTCTTGATTTCAATGTTACAAACAAAGACTTCTCTCACAAGTTTCTTAGATGCCTTCCCGAAAAGTATGAGACAATTGTGACTTTGCTTGTGAGGACCGATTTGAATAAAATGACTCCTACGGAAGTGCTTGGTGAAGTGCGAACTCATGCCTTGTTCAAGCAATCACAAAAGGAAGTTCAAGGTCAATCAACTAGTGAAGAGAAGAAAAATATTGCTCTCAAGACCAAGGCTACTCAAGAAGAAAATGATGATGAGAACCAAGAGATTGACTCCGATGAGGAAATGGCTCTTATTGTAAGAGGGCTCAAAAGAATTATGAACAAGAAGAAGTTTGGGAAGAAGGGACAATCATCAAAGAAGAATCCTTTTGAAGGCAAAGATTGCTTCAATTGTGGTGAAATTGGACATATCTCAATTAATTGTCCAAACAAGAAAGAAGACAAATATGGCAAGAAGAAAGACAAGAAAAGTGTGCCTAAGAGGAAGAAATATTACAAGAAGGAGAAGAATGGCCAAGCCTACTTTGTTGAGTGGGATTCCGATGCAAGCTCCGATGAAGATGATGATGACAAGCCTTCAAAGGGTCTTGCCGGGGTCGCTATCAAGGAAGCTCCTTCACTTTTCTCCAAGCCATATTATCTCATGGCAAAAGGTGAATCAAAGGTAATAGTTGAGGATGATGATGATGATTGCGATAGTGATAATGATGATAATGCTTTATCTTATGATGATCTAGTTGCCATGGTCATTAAGTCCGATGACAAATTGCGCATGGAGAGATCAAAGTTGAGGGATTAGGAGGTGAAAAATGTTTCACTTCAAAATTCTTTTGAGGAGCTAAAGACTACTCATGAAACTCTTAAGATTTCCCATGAAACACTTAACACTTCGTTGGGAACTCTCAAAGAGAAGCATGAGGAGCTTAAGGAAGCTCACAACTCTCTCCTTGCACAAGAGGTCAAAGGAAAAATGAGCATGGGTGTTGAATGTAATATATTGAATATTTCTCCATGTGCAACTAACCCATCTTGTACCACAAGCACTAGCTCTTGCATTAGTGAGGATATGTCTAGTGATTCTCTATTGTTGGAAAATGAATCTTTGAAGAAGGAGATTGAGTGTTTGTCAAAAGATCTTGCACGGTATTTTGGAAGTCATGTCGGGTTTAATCATATTTGGACAAATCAAAAATTCACCTTGGAGAAAAATGGGCTTGGTTATTTGCCCAAGAAAGGGAAAGAGGCTTTCATTCCTAAGGAGAAAATTTTTGTGACTTCAAATGTGACATATGAAGAAGAAGAAAAGGTCAAGATGTGTCATAAGTGCAAAGCAAAAGTTGACGTGAATCACCAATGCAAGAGCAAGAAGACCGTATCCTTGGATCCTTCCTATATTCTTAAGAAAGATTCTAAGGGTGTTGTTTGTGCTAAATTTGTTGGTCGCTCTCTTGGTAGTAATAAAAAGAAGTCTATTTGGGTGCCAAAAATTTTGGTCACTAACATTGAAGGACCCAAGAAAATTTGGGTACCTAAAACGAAGTAATTTCTTTTGTAGGTGAACTATAAAGCCGGAGGAAGACATTGGGTTATTGATAGTGGTTGTACAAATCACATGACCGGCGAAAGAAAAATATTCTCTCATCTTGATGAAGATATTTCCGACATCGACAACATCACTTTTGGAGATGATAGCAAGGGAGGTGTAAAAGGCATTGGTGAAGTACTTATCTCTAAGGATTACAATCTCTCTAATGTCTTGCTCGTCGATTCTCTCAATTTCAATTTGCTATCTATTGCTCAACTTTGTGACAATGGTTATAAATGCACATTCACTAGCAATGATTTTGAGGCTATATTGTCATAGATTCTTCAACAAGACACCATATGAACTTCTCAATGGAAGGAAGCCAAATATTTCTTATTTTCGGGTTTTTGGTTGCAAGTGCTATATTTTGAGGAAAGGTTCTCGGTTATCTAAATTCCAAAGCAAGTGTGATGAGGGATTTCTTCTTGGATACTCTTTAAATTCCAAGGCTTATAGAGTGTACAACAAGACCAAGGAATTTATTGAGGAAGCTTATGATGTGCAATTTGATGAAACAATGGGCTCTCAAGATGAGAAAGAAAACTTAGATGATGTGAGAGGTGAAGAATTGAGTAAGGCAATGAAGACTATGGCTATTGGGGATATCATGCCTAGAGAAGAAGATGATGATGAAGGTCCATCAATCTCTATTCAAGCAAATCCATCTACTTCCACAACAAATGACTCACCTCAAGAAGATGCTCAAATGACCTCTATGACTACACCTCCTACATGAACTCAAGAACCGGTTGATCAACCTAGAGTTCACCATCAAGTCGCCAAAGATCATCCCATTGACCAAATTATGGGTGATATTAGTAAGGGTGTTCAAACTCGATCTCGTGTTGCTTCATTTTGTCAACATTATTCTTTTGTATCTTTTCATGAGCCTAAGCATGTAGATGAAGCACTTGATGATCCGGATTGGGTGATTTCCATGCAAGAAGAATTAAATAATTTTACTAGAAATCAAGTTTGGGAGTTGGTTGAAAGACCCAAGAATCATAATGTCATTGGTACTAAATGGGTCTACCGGAACAAAGAAAATGAAGATGGTATTGTGGTGAAGAACAAGTCTAGATTGGTTGCTCAAGGCTACACTCAAGTGGAGGGCTTGGATTTTGATGAAACTTTTGCTCCCGTAGCTAGACTTGAAGCTATAGGATCTTGCTTGCTTATGCTTGTTCTCGCAATATCAAGTTGTATCAAATGGATGTCAAAAGTGCTTTCTTGAATGGGAAAATTAGTGAACTAGTATATGTTGAGCAACCTCCCGGTTTTGAAGATCCTACGAAGCCTAATCATGTGTACAAGCTTTCTAAGGCTCTATATGGGTTGAAGCAAGCCCCTCGTGCGTGGTGTGAAAGGCTTAGGGATTTTCTTCTCTCTAAGGGCTTCAAAATTGGAAAGGTTGATACTACATTGTTCACCAAGAAGATTGGGAATAACATCTTTATTTGTCAAATCTATGTTGATGATATTATCTTTGGTTCAACAAATGAAGATTTTTGTAAAGAATTTGGAGAAATGATGTCTAGGGAATTTGAAATGTCTATCATTGGTGAATTGAGTTTCTTCCTTGGTCTTCAAATCAAACAATTGAAGGAGGGCACTTTTGTTTGCCAATCTAAATATGTGAAGGACATCTTGAAGAAATTTGGCATGGGAGATGCAAAACCCATCAAGACTCCTATGGCTACTAATGGACATCTTGATCTTGATGAGGGAGGTAAACCGGTTGATCTCAAGCTTTATAGGTCTATGATTGGTAGTTTGCTTTACCTTACCGCATCTAGGCCCGATATCATGTTTAGTGTATGCATGTGTGCTAGATTTCAAGCCGCACCTAAAGAATGTCATTTGACCGCCGTAAAGCGCATAATGAGATATTTGAAATATTTTCCTAACATTGGTCTTTGGTATCCAAAGGGTGCACAATTTGAATTGGTTGGTTATTCGGACTCCGATTATGCCTGTTGTAAGGTTGATAGAAAAAGTACTTCCGGTGGTTGTCAACTTCTTGGATGTTCTCTTGTATCTTGGTCATCAAAGAAGAAAAATTTCGTGGCTCTTTCTACCGCCGAGGCGGAATATATCTCGGTGGGAAGTTGTTGTGCTCAATTGTTATGGATGAAGCAAACTCTTCTAGATTATGGGGTAAAATTCAAGGAAGTTCCTCTCCTATGTGATAATGAAAGTGCCATCAAGATTGCCAACAATCCGGTTCAACATTCTAGAACCAAGCATATTGATATTCGGCATCATTTTCTTAGAGATCATGTGAGCAAAGGGGATATCAAGATTGATGGAGTGAGCACGGACGATCAATTAGCGGATATATTTACCAAGCCTTTGGATGAATCTCGTTTTTGCAAATTGAGGAATGAGCTAAATGTCATTGACTTCTCAAATGTGGCTTGAGAGCTAGCACATGTGTTCCTTCATATGCTTTATCTTTGTTTTATCTCTCTTAATTATTTCTTGCTTACTTTATGTTTTTGTTCTCTAATCTTTGTAAAGCTTGTTTTTCGCATAATTGTCTTGCATTCAACCTACATTGCATCATATGGCAAGTTTCCTTCATGGTTTATGAGCAATGATCCCAAAGTATTCATCATTCCAATCTTTATCTCGGAATATATCAAGCTGAAAAGAAAGAGGAGCTCGGACCGTCCGCGGCAGACGGGCGGACCGTCCGGCCTTACCAGGCGGACCGTCCGCGGGTACCCCACGGACTGTCCGCGCGGGTCGCAGGGGCGCGGGTAGCTACTGGGTGCCAGACCGTCCGCGCGCCTCACGGACTGTCCGTGGGTGTGTCGTGGACTGTCCGCGCGTGCCGCGCGCAGGTGGGACCCAGGGTCACGAGTGGCTAAGTCAAGGCAGTGCTCTTTCTTCTTCCCAACCCGCAAAGACTTCTCTTCCCCATCTCTCTCTTGCTCTCACTCAAAGAAAGGAACCCCTCTTTGGGGATTTCGATTGGGGCACTCCCCGGACCGTCCGAGCACATCCACGGACTCTCCGCGAGGTTCTCCACCATGTCATCCGGGTATTTTTTCGAATATCTCACTCTCTCTCTCGGATTTTGAGCAAGAAGGTGGTTAGGGTTTGATGATGTGATCTAAAAATCATCCATGGATTCAAGTTTTTGACTTGGTAAATGTGTTTGGGATACTCATGTGATGCTATGGCAAAAATTTGGTGGGTAGAAACTGAATAATCTTGAAGATTTTGATGATTCTTCATTTGGAACTCTTGTTCATCGAACTGTGAACGAACAGTACCTCGCGGGCTTCATGCGGACTGTCCGCGAGGAGCTGTTTTCACCCAGTTTGATTGATGGCATCATGACTTGGACTTGTACTCCACTAACTCTTGCTATATATTGTTGATACTCATTCAAATAACTGATCTATGGCAGTGCTCGCAAGGCAATAGCGGCTGTTACCAAGAAGGTCACCAAGAAAGTTGTCTCTAAGAAGAAGAGCAAGGATGTGGGCACTTCTAAGAGGCGCCGTAAAAATGATACATCTGAGGAAGAAGAGGAGCCTGATAGTCCTAATGACAGTGATTTTGATCCGGCTGATGAAAGTGCAAGTGCCTCGTTCATGGTAGATGAAGAGGAGATCAATCAAGGGGGAGGTAACATTGCTGACATTATTGATGTGCTCAATTACACAATTTGCTATTGCTAGGAATGCAAATGCTTATAACCAGCCTCGTGACACACATAATCTATATTTCCGTACCACTGTGCAAGAGCAAGCTTTCTTCAGTAGTTTAATGGATTGCACAGTCTTTGCTCATCAGAGGGTTGATTTCGGATATCTTGAGTCTAAACCTGTTTTAGTTGGTGTGGCCACTAAACTTGAGAATTTAGGCTTGAAACCATTCCTTGAACATAGGTGTGACTGGAATGACACCATCATTAGACAGTTTTATGCCACCTATGAAATGGACTTTGATGCAAAAATTATTAAGTGGATGACAGGAAAAAGTGAGTATGAGGCCACTTTTGCAGAGTTTGCAGCAGCAAATTACCTTGATTATGCATACTTTAGTGATGGTGTCGATGTTTATAATGAAGATATTCTTGAGAACACTGCTATCTTTTATGAGCCTGGTACTTCTAATGCAATTATAATGAACTGGCTAGCAGCAGGGCTTAGACATCATCCAGCTGCCATCAATAACATCATCAGACACACATTCATGCCTAAAAGTGGGAATAAGGACAAGGTCCGAGAACACTATTGGAATGTGATAGACCACATAATGAATGAGACTAGGATTGATGTTGTGAAGCTTATTCTTGATCAGATGATTATCAAAAAGCGTCTTGTCAGAGATAGCATTTATTTTGCTCCTTACATTATGTCCTTGATCAAGACTAAGACTGGGTTCAATGGTCCATGTGATGAGAAGCATGAACTCTATCGATCTTTTTACAATGCGAAAGCTTTTCTCAATAAGCCATTGACACCTTATGGGCAAGATGCAGAGGCTCAAAATGTTGATGAAAATGTTGAGGTACATACTAGTGATGATGACAATGCTAATGTTGATGACTCGGGTCATGTTAATGTTGGTGAGGATGCTTATGGTATGCCACCTCCCCCTCCTCCAGTTCATCCCATGCAGCCACAGTGGGAGCCTCCAGCTGGATACTTTGATTCATACTTCTCTAATATTCAGCAGTCGATGAATACCCAATTTCAGCAGATGCAATCCGGGTTTAACTCACATTTTGAGGCATATGGGCAGCAAATGAATGATACATTTCACACTATGCAGCAGGGTTTTCAGCAGCAAATTGACACTAGCCTTAACACTTTTGGTCATCATGTCTATAACACCATGCATGAGCCCATCATGACAAGGTTGGATAATATGCAAACAAGCCTTCAGAGTGACCTCAATGCCTTGAATGATAGATTTTCTGAGTTATCCACTTCAGAGCAGTACCAGCAGATCTCTGATCAACAGACCCAGCTTCAGAGCCAATTCAACACCTTGAACACAGCTTTTGGGGATTTCAGAGATCATTTTTATCACTACTACCCAGCTCCAGCTCCACCACCGCAGTTCTGTCCCCCTCCGCCATTCTATCCTCCTCCGCCGCCGCCTCAGGATGACTAGACCTTTTGGTATTTGATGCCAAAGGGGGAGAAAAATTTGGAGGAGTGATGTGATCTTTAGGGGGAGCTCACTTCTTTGCATGCATTTGGAACTTTGAACTCTTGCATTGCACTTGCATGTTTAATTTCAGTCATGCATGAACTTTGGATTGCTTGTAATAATTTGTGAGACTCTGTGGTTTGTGATGTGGTTGAGAACTAGAACTTGTGGTTGTTTATGTGATGTTCTATGTTTGTGATTTTAATTTGCTTATCTTATGGCTTGTTCTAGTTCTTGTAGAGTTTTGAGGCTAACTCCTATGCTTAACTTTATTGGATATATATGTGTGTTTGTTGCCTTGATCTCTATTTTGTAGGGGAAACTCCGTCAAAATTGCTATATCTATGCATATGTGTAAAAATCAAGTGAAAATTATATGCACATGTGTAGGGGGAGTTCTCTCTATTTATTTGTTTTGGAGACATTCACTCTATCCTTTTATTGAATTTCTTTGAGAAGAGTAAGTGGTTCCAAAACACAAAAACTTTCTTATATCACTCCTTTAAATTGTTGTCATCAATTACCAAAAATGGGGAGATTGAAGGCATCTAGGCCTCTAATTCGTGTTTTGGTAATTAATGACAATCATTGTGGACTAACATTTATATTGAGATATAAGAATAGGTTAGTCCGATGAAATGATGAGCTCATGGGATATGAAAAAGGATGGCTTGTATGTCATGTGTTGGAAAGGAGCTAAAGGCAAAGGTAAAAGCTAGGGTTTTTATTTTTTGCCGGTCATAAGGTGATTAGAGGATAATAAATGACCGGGTTGATAGGATAGATAGCCGTACTATCAAGAGGGGTCAATTTCATTGGCTTGACTTTCCATAGTGCCACTTTGATCAAGAATTTGCATGCATTGCATTTAGATGAGTGGCGTTTTCAAAAGATAAAAAGGTGTTGTTGAAAATCTTGAGAAAAGTCAGTTTTCAGCTGTGGGGCGGACATTCCGGGCCCTTGGGGCGGACGGTCCGTGGGCCTTTGAAGTTTATTGAATATCTGAGGTTTTTGGCAAAGTTTTTTTCGAGAAAAATATCTTTCGGGCGGACAGTCCGCATGTCCTTCGCGGACAGTCCGAAATTTACCTCGAAGCATACAGAACGGTACGCAGCTCGGGTGGACCGGGCGGACGGTCCGCGGCCTGCCTGCGGACGGTCCGCGAGGCCCTAGCGGACAGTCCGCGGGGTCCTGGCGGACAGTCCGCCCGGCCCAACAGGCATCTCTGACAGCAGTTGACTTCGCGTTTTTACCGTTGGAATTCAGACGCGGACAGTCCGTGAGGCCATCGCGGACAGTCCGCGAGGTACGCGTTTTTGACATAACGGCTAGTAACGGGAAGGGGGAGTATAAATACTCCATGCCCGGGTTGGGAGAGTCTCTCTTGGCACTTTGAAAGGTACATACTCCATAGTAGAGCTCTCCCTCTCCTCTCTCTCACTCACTTTGCTTAGCGGTTGCATCTTTGGTGATATTGAGAGCATCTAGTGCATTGCATCAAGGTTTTGATCTTTGTGGCACTAGGGAATCATCAAGCAAGTGGTTGATTTGTTACTCTTGGAAGTTGCCGCTTCCTAGACGGCTTGGTGGTGGAAGAATCCGTTGAAGCTCGCAAGAAGATTGTGCGTGGCTCCGGATTTCTTGTTGTGAGAGGTCTTGTGCTCACCTCGCCGGAGTGGTGAAGAGCAACTCTAGTGTAATCGAGGTGTGGAGTGGTTCTTTGGTTCTAACCGGCTCAAGATCAAGCGGTGCCTTGATAGAGGAGCGGTTGAACATTGAATCCACCTCAATGTGGATTAGGGGTGACCGGCAAGTCATCGATACCACGGGATAAAATTCGTCTCTTGTGCTCGGTTATTCCTTTGCTCAATTTCCTTTCAAGTACTTTTCTTTGAGCATTTACTTTCTAGAGATTGAATTATATCTTGTCACCCTACGTTGCAAACCCCCAACATAGGAATAGAGTAGCTAGAAATTTAATCCCCCTTGTGGTTCTAATTAAATTTCTCTAGTGTTGTGCTTTTAGATTTTAAACCGCCTATTCACCCCCCTCTAGTCGGTATCCTAGATCCTAGAGTAGAGCGGCAGGTTCTTGATGATGAACAGGTCGTTTGTCGCCCCTCCTGCGTGGCATGCAAGCCGGTAGTCCTCCAGCCATACGTTGGGGTTAGTGTCCCCGTCGTACCGGGAAATGTTGGTCAGAGCTAGGAAACGCGAGGGGAACCTCGCATCCCATACGCCTAGACCGAAGGCTCGCGGGCCCCTCTGGTTCGGCGACCAGCTGCGGTCGCGGTCGTCGTCGCTGTCGTATCGCCGCCCACGTCCTCGGTCGTCGTGGTGGCGTGAACGGTGCTCGTCGCGGCGGTCATGGTCGTCGCGGTCGCGGTGGTTGTCGACACTCGCGGCCCGTCGTCAGGCCTCGATGGTGTTCTGGGCGTCACGGTCGGGCCCGAGCCGGCTTTTGACCGCCGACGCCGCGGTCCCTGCCCCGCCTCCGCGATCCTGGTTTCAGGAGGGGGGCGGGATCGGGCGATGTGTGGAAGGCGCTGCGCCTCGGTCTTGTTCCGACCGCTGACGCGAGGCCCTCCATCCGAGCCGTTGATGAAGTTCGTCGAGACACATGATGTGCCCCTACCTGGCGCGCCAACTGTCGGGGTTCTCTACCGCCGGACAGTAAATTTGTGTCGATCGTGTGCCGGACCCGGATGATTAGCACGAGAGACACCGGGATTTAAACTAGTTCGGGCCTCCGAGGAGCAATACCCTACGTCCAGTGTCGAGCTGTCGTGTTCTCACGCTAGCATTGTTTGTAGTAGGGGTTACAAACTGGTCGGGAGAGGGTGTCGAGCCCAAGTCCCTGAGTATGGGTGCTCGATTTTTCGGATCGTCAGCCCCCGCGATGGTTGCCCTCCTCTCCCTTTTATAGATGCAAGGGGGAGGGGCAAAAGGGGGAAGAAAAGAAAAGCTACAGTGTCTGTCATTGGGTTGTCTTCTCGCGCCTCGCTGTCCGTCAGGACGCATTGAAGTGGAGCCGCTCCGCGTTGTCGTAGAGGTCGCCGCGTGGCGGGGTGAGGCTGTTCTCCTTGGGTCGCCTGGCGGTTCCTCCGAGTAGTTTGGTGATAACTCAACGTGCCCGAGCTCGGGATGAGTCCGCCACGTTAAGACCTAATCGTAGGCCTGTGCTCGTCGTAGGGGGCACTCGAGTGCCTCGGGTGGAGTTTGCGTGTGGTAGGGCCGGACGTGACGGCGGCTTGATGGCTGCGCGGCCGATCAGAGCCGCATTAAGGTCTCTGTCGGGGCCAACCGCCCACGCGGGCCGCCAGCTGGCGAGTTTGCATGGCATGGGGAACCAACGTCCCACGCGTCGTAGCGGGGGAGTTCATGTGCCGAGGTCGCGGCACGTGGTATGGCTTGAGTCTTGGTCGGAGGCGGAGAGTGCTCGTGCGAATGAGCAGCTTGTCGTGCGAGGCGGAGACTTGTCGTGCGAGGCGGAGACTTGTCGAAAGGGGTTCCTCTAGTAGGGAACTTGTCGGAGAAGCTCCCAACTAGTCAGGAACAAGACGTCTTGCCTGTGAGGGTCTTGACAGAGGTCTTAAGTCCTCCTCCTCTTGAATCTTGGCCTTCACGTTGTCAATCTTAGCCTTCACATTGTCAATGGTGTCAGGGGACTTCACCTCAAGAGTGGTTATCTCGCCGTTAAAGGGGGCCCTAATCTGGGCCCTCGTCAGTTATATATTCTGTTATCGCTAGAACAAAACGAATGAAGTGCCAGAACAAACGAGAACAACTGTCAGAACAAGTTTATATGTCATCTCGAACAACAAATGTGGTGTCAGAACAAATCAAAACAAGAGTTAGACACATGTTATTATTATAGACAGAACAAGATATTACTATAGCCAGAACAACATATTATTATAGTCAGAACAAGTTTGTATGTCATCTCGAACAAAAAAAGTGTCAGAACAAATGAGAACAACTGTTAGAACAAAATCCTATTATAGTCACAACAATTTTGTGTGTCATCTCGAACAAAAACAAATGTAGTGTCGGAACAAATCAGAACAAGAGTCAGAACAAGTTGTTATTATAGCCCGAACAAGATAATTATCGGCAGAACAACTTATTATTCTAGCGAGAACAAATTTACATCTCATCTCGAACAATAAAAATATTAATGGAGGGAAAAATATTAAAAAAGAAAGAATATAAAAATGGAAATAGAAAAAAAAATTAGAAAGTACAAAATAAAAAAAATAAAAAGAAAAGAGAAATAAGAAAAATAAAAGAAATAGAATAAAGAGAAAGAAGAATAAAAAGAAAGAAAGAAAAAATGAAACAGAAAAATAATATTAGAAAGGAAATATAAATAAAAAAGAAACAAGAAATAAAAAAGAAACAAGAAAAATAGAAACGGAAAATGAAATAAAAAAAGAAAAGAAAGAAAAAAAAAGAAAAAAAGAAAGAAAGAAAAAACCCGCACCCCTCCCGTCCCGCGCCGCTTCAGCGACACATCGCCAAACTGTCGCTGAAGCGACACATATGATTCCCGGATTTTTTCGGGTACCTCTGTCTTTTGGGGAAAATTGGGGTGTTGTTGGAGCTATGATTTTTTTTATTTTTCTCCCTAAATAAGGTTTTGGGGTTATAAAGGGGTACTCTTGGAGTTGCTCTAAGACCTAATTTATTTTAGTTTGGCTATCGAAGCTTTAAAGTCAACTTTCAAAATTAACTTATGAATAATAAATAATGTATTTGTATTAGAAGTCAAAAGCATAATTAGAGGCGCCGTTGCTGGCTCATATGAGATGGTGCCTTAGAGGTACTGCGTGTGGTATATAGTATTTTATTATTCAGAAGGTAACAGATAAAAGACAAATTGTCACCGTTTTCCCCCTCAGCAAATGCAATGACCAAAGGAAGCAACTGATTGTTACTATCAGCTGCCACAGCTGTCAGGATTGTTCCTTTGTATTTGCCTGTGAGAAAAGTGCCATCTATGCAAATGACCAGTCGACACAATTTGAAAGCCTCAACGCAGGCACCCAATGCCAAGAATGACCGCTGAAGCATAAGCTTGCCTGGTTTCTCCACACAATGATAGTCCTTTATATAATAGTAGCTGCCAGGATTCATCTGAACTATTGTGTGTAGCAAGCTAGGCAAATTGTGGTAGGATGCTTCATAAGTACCCCACCTATGCTCCAACACCTTCTTCTTTGCTTGGTATGCCTTGCCGTAACCGATGGTGTACCCAAACTTTTCCTCAATTACACCGATAATTGCCTTCGGTGCATATTCAGGGCTATTCACTATGTGAGGGTACATGTGGCTTGCAACAAAATCGGCTGAAATGTTTCGGTGCATTGCATCAATACGATCAAGGGGTACAAGTGTGACCTTTCACTTCTTTCAGCTGTATGTAATTGTCCCACTTCCCCATATATGCATACACTCGAAAAGAACAATCATCCTTGATGCAACACACACATATATCCTAGGAGAGCTCTTGACTACCCTGAACTCCCTGTGTAGAGTCAAGGTGGACCACTGCTTCACTGCATCCTTCAGATGTGCAGTACTGGGGTATATAGCGCTTACACAAACCTCATTCTCCGTGTACTCCCATGGCACATTCTCACCAGTATTAACAGTACACCGGGAGAAATCGTAGTTCCGCCAATGCAAGGGCACATGATCCTCAGACTCATCATCATCATCATCATCATCATAATCATCATCTGAAGAGTCCTCTTCCAATGCACGTTCATCAGCTTCCAACTCTCTCTGATATTGTCTCATCACCTCTGGGTTTACTTCTCCCTCATCAATAACACCAGTGACAACATAACCTCTAGATGCCTGCTCACCCTCAGAATCCCCTTCTTCCTCCTCTTCTTGTTCACCTTCTTCAGCATCTTCAGCACCTTCCCCTTCTTCAGCACCTTCCCCTTCTTCACCACATCCCCCCTCGTCCACATCCTCAGCTTCCTCATGCACTTGACTGCTAGACCCACCCTTCTGGTAAACTTGGACAAACAAAATCACAGGCAAACCAACTCGGCATGCATTTCTGATAAAACCCCTCCATCGTGGAGTCCCTTCAAGTGCCACGAGCTCCCAATACACTGGTGTACTTCTGTTGATTAGTGCCATCACCGACATGCATTGGTGCTCTAAATCTACTGAAAATGCCTTGACCAGCCAGTTGGTTATAGCCTCCCAAGTTCTTTCTCCCGCTCTTAGAATATTTTTCTCAACTGAACTATAATTTGACAAGTCAACTCCTTGTGGACCATATATAATCTCTCCAATTCCATAATATATTTTGATTGTGACTGACTCCAACATGTCTGATTCATAATAAAAAGTAGTAACTACTATCAAATGATACATCCACGGACTAAGAAACAAATAAACTTATCTAAATTACATTAACAAACTAATCAGCCGCAATCTACACACTTAACAGTAAATATGTTACGTAATATAAACTACAACTACAGATCTATAAACTACAACTACAGATCTATAAACTAAACTACAACTACATATCTACAGAAATCTACAGTACACCGAAATAGAAATTACTGGAATTAGTGAAATCAGTGAAATACCTGCAATGAAGCGAAGAAGTAGCAGAGCTTCACTGCTCCGCACCCTCCACCTCCCCTCTTCTCCTCCTCAACCCTAACCCTACAAACAGGACATTTTTAATACTACAGATCTAAAGAAACGCAGTGAATCACTAAATACGGTTTCTAAGTAGCTGCTAAAAGAGTTTAAATCGACGAAATACTTACAATGAAGCGAAGAACCGGCAGAGCTTCGCTACTCCGCCCCCTCACTCTCCTCCCCTCTCCTTCCCAACCCTCTCTTTCTTTTTTTCCGAATTTTTATGACATTTCCGGGCTAATTTTCGGCTTATATAGAGGTAGCAAACCTGTCGCCGTACGCCACGGCGGCTGCACGGGCCTTACCGCCGTGGGCTACGGCGGTTGGCCTTGCCGCCGTAGCGCACGGCGGTTTGTCGTCAACCGCCGTGGCCCACAGCGGCTGACCTCCACGCCCGTTGGGGCTCACGGGCGACTGCCGAACCGCCGTGGGCCACGGCGGTTAGACCTGAAACCGCTGTGGGCCACGGTGAATGGTTGTCAGAACTGTAAAATTTTGAAACCGTCGTATATTTTTGCAAAATGATTAAAATATATATATATAAAAAAATCTGACAAAAATGTTAAATCTGAGTGACTGAATCGTGGGCTTGCAAACAACCGGCCCAACAAGCCGCTCCCTGGATTCACTCACTCCACCTCAAAAGCACACTCACTGGCCACTGCCCTCGCTGCACAAAACCCTCGCCGTCTCGTGCCCTTTTCTCCACTCTCCAGCGGCGGCGGCCATGGCCAACCAGAACGCGGCGCCGTTCGTCCTCCTCGACGCCGCGGGTGTGGCCGACGCGCGGCGCCGCGGCATGGACCCGCGCGAGCTGGAGCTGATAACGAAGGGCGTCCTCAAGTTCCTCTACATGTGCCTCCCCGACACGCCCGTCTATTCCGGCGCCGTCCTCTCCGCACTCCGGGCCGCCTCCGACGACGACGACGCCGAAGACCGCATCAGCGCCCTCCCCTTCTCGCTCCTTCGCAACATCGTCTCCCGCCTCCCCACCAAGGACGCCGCGCGCACCACCGCGCTCTCCCGCCGCTGGCGCCCCGTCTGGCGCTGCACGCCACTCGCCCTCGCCGACGCGCACCTCCTCTCGGGCGTCCTCGGGGGCCTCCGTGAGCCCAGGCGCGCCGACACGCCGGCCCTCGCCGCCACCGTCTCCCGCGCCGTCGCCGCGCACCCAGGCCCCTTCCGCGCCGTCCACCTCGTCTGCGGCTACTACGCGGACGCCGCGCGGCAGCGGGAGCTCGCGCGCTGGGTCCAGACGTTCGCCGCCAAGGGCGTCCAGGAGCTCGTCCTCGTCAACCGCCCGTGGCCGCTCGAGGTGCCTCTCCCCGCCGCGCTCCTCGGCGTCGCCACACTCACCCGCCTCTACCTCGGCATGTGGAAATTCCCGGATACCTCTGCGCTCCCACAGCCTGGCGCTGGCGCGGCGTTCCCGTACCTCCGCGAGCTCGTCCTCTGCTCCATGGAGGTGGAGAGCCGCGACATGGACTTCCTCCTCGCCGGGAGCCCTGTGCTGGAGAACCTGGGCATAGTGGGAAGCAGGAAGACGGCGGTGCGCCTCCACCTCGTCGGCCAGCGTCTCCGATGCGTGCAAATCTGCTTGTCCGCAGTGGACAGTGTCGCCGTGGTGGACACCCCGAGCCTCGAGCGGCTCTTGCTATTGGGATCGCTCGACAACAGCGCTTTCATCACTAGGCTCAAGATTGGCAAAGCCCCCAAGCTGCGCGTACTTGGATACTTGAATCCTGGAATTCACATGCTGGAGATCCGCAACACTGTCATCAATGTACATACAGTTCTCATTTGTATCGCAATTTTCTCTATTGCTTTGCATGTCTGACCACTGTATTCATTTAACTCGAGTTCAGTAGCATATGCAAATCAACCAATGATGCCAATGTCTCATTTTTCCTCTGCTACTTGTGCATTCCAGGTCGGGATTAAGGCAAGCCCAAGCACAATGGCCCCAGGCATCAAGATCCTAGGATTAAATGTACATTTTGGAGGGCGCAATGATGTCAAGATGTTGCCCACCTTCCTCAGATGCTTTCCCAATGCTGAGACACTGCATTTTGTGGTACTGATACATATTGTTTTGACATGTTAATCATACTTCTGTTGCCACTGTACCGTGCATCACTTGTTGAGCTACTCACTGATTCGTGCAATTTGCAGTCGGAGAAAACTAAAGAAGTCGCTGGCACGGTCAACCTTAAGTTTTGGGAGGAGGCTGGTTCCATTGAAAGCATCCAGTCCTGTGTCAAGATGATGACTTTCCGTGAATTTCGAATGGAGCCAAGCGAGGTTGCCTTCCTCAAGTTCTTCTTCCAGAGTGCCGAGGTTCTGAAGAACGCGGTAATTGTGGGGTCCAAGGGAAGTTTCACATCCTTTCGTGAGGTGATTTCCAAAGTGAAGGCTATGATTCCTGTAAATGGCCCTAGTAATCGCTGCCAGGTGCTGGTCTATGAGAGTTCAGATCCTGATGGGGGTGCAGTGTGGAATTTGCGAAAAGGATTTGATTTTTCTGTCAGGGATCCCCTCTATTACCGCTGAGTACTGAGAACTTGATGGTATCTACGTAGAAGGCAGTGCTCTAGATTATTGGCATGCATATTAAGAAGCTTATGTTGGTCCTACTGTCATCTTTAGCTTTAATCACTGAAGTTAACAGTACTAGAGTTTTTGCATATGAGTATTGTTAGTCAGGTAGTTGCCTATGGAATATTGTATCAGCATCTTATGTCACTGCTTTAATTTGGCTACCCATGGTCTGACATTGGTGTTCATTTTCACAAAATTTCTTTGTTTGGTGAAAATTGGAGACATGGTGTGAAACTACTATTTGGCTTGCTCTCTGAAATTCTCTTCAGCAGGCAGAATTTTGTTAATTGCGCATTGTGCATCCTGAATGACCATGAACAGATTTAGCATGTCAGTGATTTTTCTTAAATTGCATTATGAGCTTGTCATTGGGGGCCCATTGTGAGTTGCATCCATGCCTTAGCACCTCTGCCAAGTGGCCAGGTCTTATCTGCATGTTTGAAAGAGCTAACATGTTTACTTTGTTTCTATTGCAAAATCTGTGTTATTCATGCTTTACTCGTCCTTCTTGTGTGGTCAGGTAGAAACGCTATTCTTTCAGCTTTTAATATAACTTCTTGGGCTAGCCTTGGCCTGACACTGGTGATACAAGTGTAGGTTTATTTTCTCAATATCTATCTTTATGTCTGGTTTAAATTGGAGATATATTCTAAGTTACTCCTTCACTATGTCAGCAGTTTCTTGAGCATTCTTTTATTCCACTCCACCTGGCATCACAGCAGCTTTGCAAGGTGTCTTTCTGTGATTTGTACTCGTGTGCGCAGCTGTGCAACTTTTGGTTGTGTAATTTGGTGAAAGTATGCCCCGGAGGTCCCGACTGCATGTTATATGTACTAATTTTGAGTTGAGTACACCGAAGCTTTGACATTCATTTGTCAGGTTCTCTTCCATGCATAATTCTTTATCACGTTTCTCTTCAGTAACTTTTGCCATTTACGGTGAACCACTGTATCCCTCAACTGCTTCTTGCATACTTGCTGGCTTGCTGCATATAGTATACTTAATTGGTACTAAATTGGCCATATTGTGCATATATGCTATTAGCATTTCAAGACATACCACAAAGTCTGGTAGGGTAGCAAACCTATTGCTGCATTTGCATAAATACAGCTCCTTGCAAGGTCTGGTAGGTAATCTGCTATTATCCATTACCACAGTGATGCTACTGCTTGCTAATGTCACGCGGAGGTCTTAAGCCCTGTTTGGTTTCCATAAGTCACCTGACTTGTAAGTTAACCGACTTATAAGTTAGTTGGATTTAAGTCAACCCTGTTTGGTTGCACTGACTTATAAGTCATTGGGCTCCACACATGGTAGGAGAGGGAAAAAGTGAAAATAAGTCACTTTAAGTAGGGGTGAAGCTACTTATGGGACTTCTAAGTTAGGGGACTTAAAGTGCAAATAAGTCAGGACTGTTTGGTTCACACATGTGACTTATTTTCATTTTCTTGCACTTTAAGTCACCCTACGTATGGGAACCAAACAGGAACAGGTAATACTATCCATTTAAAAGATGGTTGTTTGGAAGGTCCTGTGTGTTTATATTTCGGAGTTGTATCTTGTAACCAATGGCGGAACCAGGGGGCAGTAGGAGCCATGCCCCCCCTGTGGCCAAGAATTTTTATGATCAAAAGAGTTGATGTTATGGCCTACAAGGTATGGGTCTCTGAGGAACTGTTAGTGTCAGATGGTGAGATCTAGACCGCCCACAGGGGTGTTAATCCTGATGGTTTAGTTGTTCGGCGAGGGGGAATCTAAGGTTAAGAACTCGAAGGTTGCGCACGAGCACACGGAACACAGAGAACACGGCGAGTTTATACTGGTTCGGGCCTCCGGAGAGTAAAACTATACGTACAGTTGTTGGTGTAGATTGCTTGAGGATTGCGCATGATTACAAGGGATCGCCGATGCCCGCCTTATATTGGCCAGCGGACAAGGTCGGCGCCCAGACGACCAGGAGACCTAAGTCTAGCTGATTACATCACTTGCCATATCCGTCGATCTGCTTTGGTCGAAATCCACCGATGTCTTGTCTTGCACGCCAAGTCTTGAAGTCGTTCCGGATAAGGTCGTCTGGATTCTTCTGGAAGGTCTTTGGGAGGTCGTGTGGGCCACCAACTAGGTCGGTTGGGCCCACTAACAGGTCGGTGGGTCTTCTGGTAGGCCGGACCCACTTGTCGGGGACGGCCGTGAGCCTGGTCGGTGGGGACCTAGGGGTACCCATGTCTCACAAGCCCCCGAGCGAGGTGTATGCGCAGCGACCTTAGAAAGGTCATGACGAAGTCGCAGAGCTATCGACAGGTCGAATAGCATGCACGTCGGTCAAAAGAAAAAGAACAAATCAACTTTGCAGCCGACCTGTTTGTGGTCTTGCCGATCGAAGGGAGGTCGAGTGACGACCTATAGGAAGCAGGCTTCCAATAGATCGAAACGACGATGAAAAGTTTCAGAGGGCATCAAGGATGCACTCATAGAGTAGTATCCGAGCATCATGGCGGGCAGGATGGCCGGTATGATGATCCAAAAAGAAGAAGAAAGAAAAGAAGAAGTAGGTCGAGTAACGACGTGTCAGGAATTGGGTTTCCCAACAGGTCGGTACGACGAAGAAAACAAAGAGGGCGTCGAAGGCGCACTCGTAGAGTAGTATCCGAGCATTGAAGCGGGCAGCATGGCTGGTTTGATGCTCAAGAAAGAGAAAAAAACTGAGTCATGGTCTTGATCAAACGAAGTGTAGAGA
The DNA here is from genome assembly GCA_036936925.1 of Cenchrus fungigraminus. Classification (NCBI taxonomy): domain Eukaryota; kingdom Viridiplantae; phylum Streptophyta; class Magnoliopsida; order Poales; family Poaceae; genus Cenchrus; species Cenchrus fungigraminus. Next base: position 22,171,465 of record CM072776.1, on the reverse strand, counting down.
CACCCAGATCTCCTAGCATGGTTGCAAGGAGTCTGGCAGGGCCGACCTCAAGGAGGCCTTGTAGGCGTGCCGACCTTGAGAAGGTCTCATAGTAGCAATGTCCAGTATCCGAGGATACCTAGTAGGGTCTTGAGAGGCGTGTTGTATGATGAGGTTGTCAAATAATGTGGAGATCGTTAATCGAAGGGAGTGTAGAGACACCCAGATATCTTGCATAGCTGCAAAGAGTCTGGCAGAGCCACCCGAGGCATGCCGACCTCAGGAAGGTCTCAAATCAAGAGCGCCCAAGCATCCAGAAATACTTGGCAGGGCCATTTGGCGCGCACCACACAGGGAGGCCTTCATTCCCGATGTAAAATCCCGGGTGTCCAGAGCAGGCTGACAGGGCTTCAAAGAGCACACCGACCTCGGAAGGTCATGCATCCAGGGCGCCCAACTAGGTTGGCAGAGCCATAGATATACCGAGTTATTGTAAGACCTCGGTATAAAGGCACGCCGACCTCAAGGAGGTCGTTTTGGTGCCCAGACGACCAACATAGCTGCTAGCCATCCAGCAGAGCCATGGCACTAAAGTATTAACGACCTCACCAAAAGGCACACCGACCACGGGGGCCCGACGAAATCGTAGACGTGAAATTTCTGATCTCCAGGCGCCTAGACAGATCTGGCAGAGCAGCGAGGCACGCCTACCCCGGAAGGTCTTCAATCGAACCTACGACCATTCTGCTCAGGAAACAGAAATATAGGCTGATTGGAATAGGTCCGTTTACATGCAGAGCCATAGCGGGTGCACCAGGACGCAGAGCCTAGCGGGTGCAATGAAGACGTAAAGCCGTGAAGGTTGCATGTAGTCGTCGTCGTGCGTAATTGTTGCAAGGCGCGGGGCCCTCTGACATATAGTCAGGCTTTGTCTTTTTCCGTAGACTACAGGGCACGGGTCAACAGTGGTCGGAGATTCCCTTGCCACCTGGAAACGACAAACTGCCCACGAATCAAGGAGTGCACTGTAGCCATGTGAATCTGCGGCGGGCTCAGGCATCATTGATGCACTAGCGACAAAGACGTCGTGAGACAAGGATAAAGTCATCACCTTTAATCACGCACATGCCTACAGGCCCACTGGACCACGTGGTGTCAGTGTCATCACTTCGCCAGCTGCCCAAGGCCTGACTTTTGGCTATAAATAGCACCGTGAAGCTGAAGGAGGCAAGCACCGAGCATTGTTGAGCTATGAAGCTGCAAGGTAGTTTTAAGGCCATGCCCTGGGCATGTGTCCGTCCACCAGATTGTAGGATGTTGTGTTTGTAGAAGTTTGGAGCTAGAAGAACTCTTGCGAAATGTAGGCAGCACACCCACTCTTTGAACCGTGCCTCTGCGAGGTACCAAGTAGAGTTTGGAGGTGATACTGTAGAGGCCCGAGGTGAAGCTGTAAGTCCTTGCCGACCATGTGGTGCTCGTCGAGGGCCTGCAGTCCGCGCCGAAGAGCAAGCTCGTATCTGCATTCCATAGTCAGGCACAAAGTGTGACCTGCTAGGTGCAGGGTCGTGCAGTTGTTCACCGCAAGGCCACCATCGAGGTCCTGAGGCTAGAAGAATTCTTGCGACGTGCTCGGCTATAGCAGAGTACACCTCAAGGATTGCTCTAGGTAGATCAGGTCTTCGAGTACGTTTGAATTTTTGTGACGGGTTCTGGATCCAATAGGTCGCAGGCGACTTGTGTACCTTCAAAGTTCCCGTGTAATGTTCGCTCTCTTCTGTCATGTAATGGTCGTTTTGACGAAATTATACATCAAAGACCTATGATGATGGTACTTGGGGGCTTATCGACCTCATGGAGATCGAAATGTGTTATCAGGATGACCTGACATTGTATTTGTTCTCACGACCTAAACTTAGGGCATAGGTCGTGTTGACTCTTCTCTGTTGGGCATATAGTCGTTGGCGTAAAATCCGACGAGATCGTCTCACGAAATTATCGGCACCTAGCCGTTGGGGCGAGCTCCGTACCGTGGAAGGAACCACAACGGGCGGACCCAGTGGGGCCCTTATAAATAAAGCGGCGGGGACCAGCGTTGACCGGCCCATTCGCCTTCTTCCTCCTGTCGCCATCACCGCCAGAACCACCGCGCCGTAGCCGCCACGCGCTCCGCATCCAGCCTCCGCCCTAGCACTCTCAATCCACCACCATTCGTAGTAGGCTGTTTGCCAGCTCCGCCATTCGCGCCCTGTTCTGCTGCGTATGCGCATCAAAACCCTAGTGAACTTTAGATCCAGATCCGTTCGAGCGCAAGAAATGGCAGCGCCGGCTCGTGAGATCCCAGATCCGCGGATGGTGTGGGAGTCCTCGACGATGACTGAAGCGAAGATTCAGGCACTGGTGGACCACAGGTTGTTGAGGCCTAAGGCGGAGATGGAGTGGAAGGCGCCTACAGGCGAGGCTTTCCCGACGGAGGACGACAAGGAGAAGTCGTCTTCGGTGCCTTCTTCGAGCGCGGGTTCAACATCCCCGCCGACGACTTCTTCCGAGGTCTTCTCTTCTACTACAAACTGGAGCTGGTACACCTCGTCCCCAACTCCATAACAGTAGTATCGACCTTCATTCATTTCTGTGAGGCGTACTGGGGATACCGCCCCACTTTCTTCTCTGGCGACATCTCTTCTGCGTCAAGTCCACCGGCAAGCGTGCCGGAGTTGTGGGGGTTGTGATGTTCTGCTTGAGGCCAGGCCTCAAGACAGAGTGGATTGACACTGACCTTCCGGACAACACCGCTGGGTGGAGGTCGGAATGGTTCTATATCGCCGATCAGCGGCCGGTGCTCCCGAAGTGTACAGGGCACAAGCCCGTGAAGATACCGGAGTGGGACCTGCAGCTGTCGTCGCGCGAGATGGACGACATCAAGGAGGTGCTTGTGCTGGTGCACGACCTCAAGGAGAGGCATGACGGGAGGCTCGGTGGTGAGATCTTTCTGTCGGCGCTTGATCCAACCGATCAAGGATCGGGTGCACCCGGCATACGAGCACTGGGGGCAATCGGACCCCACTCACGAGGTCAACCACAAGGTCTCCCAAGAAGAGATGATGGCCAGGGTGTCGCAGATCTACGCCGGGCGTGCACGAATCAAGAAGTGCCCAAAGGCGTATTCTCTGAGTCGGCCGGCTGACCCTGTAAGTCCTGGAACTATTAGGTCGTTTGTTCTATTCCTTTGTTTACGTCGATCTTAATTTTTGCACTTTATCAGTTGCAGGATCGAGAGATGCGGTTGTGGTGCCCGGTGCCCCTTCCGAAAGGCGAGGAGCCTCGTCGGAAGCTGAGGTCGAATAAGTACCGACCTCCAGCAGTTGGGCTGCTGGAGAATTATGAGTCAGACTCATCCGTGGAGGCTGATGAAGATACCGACACAGAGGTCGGTGCTGATGTATCGAACCGCCAGGAGGCGAGCAGCGCCGCAAAGCCCAGGCACAAAACAAGGGCAACAACGGCAAAGCAGTCAGCCACAACGGCTGCTGCCAAGGTCGGGGCGGCAAAGACCGCCAAACTCGAGGCGGAGAAGAAGAAGAGAAAGAGGAGGACGAGCCCTCCACCGACGGTCGAGACGCCAGTAATTCCTACACCTTTGGCCAGGGAGGTCGAATCTGATGAGGATGAAGCCACCGATGACCCCCCGATCGTTGAAGATCGGATGGCGAGAAGGTCATTGAGTCCCGCGGCCATAAGGCAGCGGGAGCAAGAGCAGAAGACGACGGAGGACGACCTTCGTCAAGGAATGGAGGCGCAACGGGCTGCTGCTGGTGCGCAGGCAAGGGTGCCTGTGCTGATTAAAGTACGGCCTTTTAGGCCGAAGCTCCGTGCTCCGGCTACTGTGAGGTATGGTCGTAGTACTGAAGCTCTTTTGTTGACTAACTGTTGTTTGATCTTGCATTATGTTTGACGAGGATTTCTGCAGGTCGGACGTCTAGCCCCAGAGCGGCCTGGGTGCCCAGGCTTCTCCTTCGCAGACAAGGTCGACCGACCATGAGGCTGAAGCTCAGACTTTGGTCGACGACGCGGGAACGGCGACTCCTCCACCTGCTGCTGAGGGTGGAACACGAGGTTCTGTAGGTGACGTCGGGACTTCAACCTCTCCGCTGGTCATCGACGTGGACCCTATTAACGTGGTGCCCAGTACGTCGGCTCAGGACCCGGCTGCGGACCCGATTCAAATCGAGCAACCGACGAGAATCCAGAGACAGCCGGCGCGCAGGTACCGTGTTCGACATCAACAGGGCCGATGTTGAGGCGTAAGGAGATTGACTGGAATGGTACTCCTTGGCAGGAGGATATCTTAGATGACAACGAGGATATGAGGGCGGTCCGAAACGCGATCCTGACTCTCAACGAGGCGTTGATGGTGGGCTGTTTTCTTGCGCTATCTTTCAGGACTTGCTTTTGGATTGTACTTGATGATCAGATTTCTTGTTTCTGTGAAGTAGTCGCTGGCTGATCGTGGCAAGGGTAGGGCCGACCTGCTGAAGAATGCTGCAGCCACGCAGCTGCGGGTGGTCGATCTTGAGAGCTCAAGCAAGTCCGCGAGACGGCGGCGGCGGACAAGAAGAAGCTCGAAGACGAGCTGGCTAAGGAGAAGCGGAAGACCTGAGAGGCCAACACACAGTTTAATGTCGCAAACACTAGTAAAATTGATTTTCTTACAGGTTTCTCTTCGTCAAAGTCCTGTACCACTGAGGTCCTGACCTCAGAGTATTGTTGGCATGCTGCAGAATTTCTCAGGCGAGGACGACCTCAAAAACGACCTGAAGAACACCCGGGAGAGGGTTCAAAGCTTGGAGGTGAACCTCCAGGAGGCCGAGGCTGGTGCCAACGAGCTCAAATGGATGATGAAGGAAACAATAGACAGTGAGTTCGCTGTAACTCAAAAGCTAGCTTATGAGAAACAGGCTCGGCAGAACCTTGAGGTCAGTCTCGAGGTAGCCTTGAAGTCACTGCAGAATGACCAAGTAACCATTGCAGGGCAAGAGGTGGAGCTGAACGACCTGAAGAATGCTGCCCATTATGCCATGGACATGATAGCATCACAGGTCGAGGGGGAGGAGCCCAAGTCTGCTATCGACCGTCTCATAGCTGTACCCAAGAAGCTGCTCGACCTTCTGAAGGCAACGAGCTTGGCTGCGGCCACAGAGGCGTTAGTGTGGGTGAAGTCGCACTACCCCAATGTTGACTTGGTGTTGGTATTTCTTAGCCTCACCACTATGGCGCCGGGTTAGCGTAAGCGTGTAAGAAACACCCGGGTACACTGACGGGTGCGAACTAATCCGCAAGCGCACGAATACACCGTTGTAGCACTTCTCCCTCGGGAGTATTCCAAAGGGTATCGAATCCAAGGAACGGTTCGGAGCTCTACGAGCGATTTATCCAAGGACACAGGATCTCTGCTACGGTAGGTGAGAGGTATGGTTTCCCTTGTAAGCACTTGGTTCTAGGGAAGTACAAGCTGCAAAGAGTCTCGCTTCGGACACCGGACCCTCCTGGCTATAACAGTCGGTTCACGGCAAACGGTCGCCTACACCTGTATCCGAACGTGGGGGATTCCAAAAGGGTCCAACGGCTGTCACCACCGCGGCCTACCCCAAGACAAACCGTGGGATACAGGGCAATCGAAGGATAACCTGTAGCCCAGACACCGCGTCTGCACCACTGGCTACAACTATAGCACAGCTGCGCCTGACGTCTCGTAGCAACACTATAGCACTCCGTAAAGATACGGAGCGACGATCCCGTGAGCACAACTAGTCCTTACCCATCATGGAATTAGGATCGTACAACGGATATGAATGACACCTTGGTCTAAACCAGGTATGCAGAGCTCTCACTGTATTCTAATTGACAAGCAGTCATACAAACGAAATGCAGGAATACTCATCCAATCAACAAGATCAGAGGATCATGTCACGAAGAACACGAGCCTCTAAATGATGAACAGATGAAGAACTCTAGAACATATCACCCATGTATGAATACAACTTTAGTCTAATTGGAATATAACGAAATACTCACTTTAGTCTAAATGAAGAACAGTGTCACTCACGAGGTACAAAGAGATGATGAACGAAGAACGGATCATCGCATCTCCCTTCTACTCAACCACACCCTCTCCTCTCTACCTAGCACTACCTAAGCTAGATCTTCCCCACACTCATATTCCTGGTGGGATGAGGTTTCACCTCCACCAGGAAGGAATGAGAAGGAAGAAAGGAGGCTAAGGTAAGAAGTTGCCTTCAAGTGTGTTGTTCTATTCTTACCCCCCTCTCCTTCTATTTATAGGCGCGGCCACCGATGTCAAGTGGAGCGAGACACCCCGGGGATGGCCTCTAGGACCAATGGGGGACTACCACATGGAGGCCTGGGATCAGCCGACCAAAGGTCGGTTCGGCCGATCCCTGGGTCGGCCGACCCCCACGTGGCCCGCCTTGGCTTGTGCTTTCTCTGAGCGGCTGACTGGTGGGTCCTGAGGTCGGTTCCCAGTGTACACATGTATTGGAGGCGGTTTAGGCGCTCTGGTGGGCCCATGGATCCATGTGAGGTACACGTGGCGATCTCTGATTCGCTGAGGCTCTCTCTCTTGGATTGTTGACATCATTGATCCAGGGAATGCTTGCATGGCGGCTCCTCATTGGCTGAGCCTGAAGTGCTAGGATCAAAGAGGCATGCTTTCTCCTCATTTCTTATGCTAATCACCTGCATTCATCTTTATACAGCCACTTGTGGAAATTGTCAGTTTAAGGCCCTATCCTAGTGTGGATGCATGATTCTTATATTGAAATGCAGGGATTGACGGCTCTGAATTAGGTACTTAACAGCTGTCAACACTTGGTCAATGTCGGGGAGGGTTCAGACACGACGAAAGACCTCAAGGCCTTGGAGCTTGATGTGCGTGACGCCGCTACGGCGGTAATGGACGCTCTTGATTATGAAGGCGACGACGGCGAAGAGTAGTCGCGGTCTAGGAATTGTACCTCCTCCTTCTCTCAGTCATGTAAGGTAGTACTTGATCACCTTTTGTGGCCTACATGACGTACTTATTCCGTGTTTCCGCGAGCTTGGTAGTCTTTGAAGAGACGTTTCTTGTAGCATACACCGCTAACCACTACTCACGGAGAGGCTGGTTTACCGACCACCACAGCTCAGCGGGGAGGCTTACGTGTGATTGGCGCGCGGGAGGGAGTCTAGGACCCAGGTTTAGCAACCCTTACGACCAAGCAGGCTCGCAATATCACGAAGTAGGTAGTCACGAGGGACGATGTCCTCAGGTCGATCGACCCTTAGGTTGGCGTTGAGCCAAGCCCCCGAGCATGTCGAGGGGGAGGAACAGAAGAATTAAACCCCCAGGTCTTACGACCCTTGTGTTGGCTTTAGCCAAGCCCCCGAGCGTGTCGAGGGGGAGGGTTTATGACATGAGAGAGGAGAAGGTAGAACTCAAGACGCAGCAGATGACTGCTTGAACTAATATTTATTGAAACTGAAAAAGTACAAGGACGAGAAATACATAGCTGTTAAAAAAACTATTCTACGGGTAGAATCGTCATAGATGCTCCACGTTCCAAGGGTTGGGCACGCCTTGCCCGTCGCCCCACTGGAGGCGATATGTAGATGGGCTGATGACTTCGGTGACGATGAAGGGTCCTTCCCAGGGTGTAGAGAGCTTATGCATGCCATCTGTCTTCTGGATACGCCTTAGGACTAAGTCGCCGACGTTGAAGGATGTCTCCTTAACGTTGCGATCGTGGTACTGACGAAGTTGCTGGTCGTGCCGAGCTTGCCTCACAACGGCAGCCATTCGTTGTTCCTCGAGGCTATCAAGGTCGACACGACGAGTCTGCTCGGCTTCTCCCTCCTCGTAGAACTGTATGCGTGGAGCTCCGAAGGTGACGTCGGTGGGTAGGATGGCCTCTGAGCCGTAGACTAGGAAGAAAGGCGAGAAGCTCGTAGCAGAACTGACTTGGGTCCGTAGTCCCCATATCACGTGTGGTAGCTCGGCTAACCACTGGGTAGCGTAGTTTGAAGCATCGTCAAAGATACGATCTTAGAGAGCTTGGAGGACCATGCCGTTGGCGCGCTCGACCTGGCCGTTGCACCTGGGGTGGGCGACCGAGGAGTAGTAGACGTCGATTGTGTTGTCTTGGCAAAAATCCCAAAAGGCAGACCTTGTGAAGGCTGACCCTAGGTCGGTGATGATCCTATTTGGCACACCGAAGTGGTGTGTTATGTCTTGTATGAACTTAGCTGCTTCCTCCGACGTGACTTTTGCGACAGGTCGGACTTCAATCCACTTGGTGAATTTGTCGACGGCCACGAGGATGTACCTGTAGCCTCCCGGGGCGGTTCGGAACGATCCCACAGAGTCGAGACCCCACATGGCGAATGGCCAGGATGGGGGAATTGTGCGCAGGGCCTGAGCTGGCAGGTGCTGCTGCTTGGCAAAGAATTGGCATCCTTTGCACCTTTTTACGAGGTCTTTTGCATCAGACATGGCCGTGGGCCAGTAGAAACCAGATCGGTACGCCTTACTAACTAGATTGGCAAATGCCGCGTGGCAGCCGCACTCACCACCATGAATCTCAGCCAAGAGCTATAGACCTTCTGATCGCAAGATGCATTTCATCAAGACGCCAGTAGAGGTGGCTTTTCTGTAAAGGTCGGTACCGATCACGACGTAGTTGGCACTTCATCGTGTGATACATTCTCGTTCAGCTTTATCTTCTGGGACTCGTTGGTCGAGGAGAAAGGCTAAGAAAGGCTCGCGCCAATCGTCCTCTTTTTCTGTCATCAGCACGTCACGGGGAGGTGTTGTGGTTAGGTCGGGTTGTGCTTGGTCCGGATTGTCCGGATCCAATAGCTTGATCGACGGCTTGCGTAGGTCTTGGACGAACACACCTGCTGGGACTAGAGCCCTCTTGGAGCCTAGCTTGGAGAGTACATCGGCAGCCACGTTGTTGTTGCGTGGCACGTGCTGAAACTCAATCCCCTCGAAGTGGCCTTCAAGCTTGCGGATCTTGGGTCCAGATTCGATCTAGATCTTGCACTTCATGTAGCGTGATGCTACGTGAGCTGCGTTCCGTGGGCCAAGAGGTGTGCGGGATGAGGATGGGGGGGGTCCTGCGAGGGCGTTTGACGCGCTTGCAGACCTTGATCGTGTCGGAGAGCATGTCTTCGACGCGATCGAGTCCCGCGATCAGGTTGCTAGGAGTGGGTGGGTGGGTTTCCGTCAGCAGATCGATCCCGACCTGCTGGTTGGAGGTGACCGCGTTGCCCTCGATCATGAGGCAAGCGGCTGGAGCGGTGGATTTCGCCGACATGGAGCCGAAGCAGATGTCGATGGTGTTGGCGAGGATGTCCGCCATGCTCTCCGGGAAGATGACACCGTTGGTCGAGGCCATCGAGTTGCACGAAGAACCTCGGATTCCGCCCCTACCTGGCACGCCAACTGTCAGATGGTGAGATCTAGACAGCCCACAGGGGTGTTAATCCTGGTGGTTTAGTTGTTCGGCGAGGGGGAATCTAAGGCTAAGAACTCGAAGGTTGCGCACGAGCACACGGAACACAGAGAACACGGTGAGTTTATACTGGTTCGGGCCTCCGGAGAGTAAAACCCTATGTCTAGTTGTTGGTGTAGATTGCTTGAGGATTGCGCATGATTACAAGGGATCGCCCTGCCCGCCTTATATTGGCCAGCGGACAAGGTCGGTGCCCAAACTCCTGGTCGGTTACGACCAGGAGACCTAAGTCTAGCTGATTACATCACTTGCCATATCCATCGATCTGCTTTGGTCGAAATCCACCGATGTCTTGTCTTGCACGCCAAGTCTTGAAGTCGTTCCGGATAAGGTCGTCTGGAGTCTTCTGGAAGGTCTTTGGGAGGTCGTGTGGGCCACCAACTAGGTCGGTTGGGCCCACTGACAGGTCAGTGGGTCTTCTGGTAGGCCGGACCCACTTGTCGGGGACGGCCGTGAGCCTGGTCGGTGGGGACCTAGGGGTACCCATGTCTCACAGTTAGACACTCGCGCATGCATGACAATTGACAGCTTCTACCTTCCAACTGTAGATGCAACCTGCAGTAGGAAATGCATACACACCGATCAATATGCAATGCAAAAGCATATGCATGCACAAGGCTTTGTTGTGCCTCCTCTCCCACGATGAAGCCGCATCACTGCCCGCCACACGAGACCGCCACTACACACATACGTTGGCATGCGTCGGAGCTGCCACCGCGTGCTCGCTTGGTGATGTGGAGTGACAAGCGTTGTGGACAAATGGTCAAGGTATCGATTGAAGTTTGGAGCCTTGGAGTAGTGGGTCGTGATCCTCTCATCTGGTTGGCTTTGCTATTAGTTTGTTTGGACTTAGGCCGCTGCTTGCCTTCTACGCTCGAGTGAGAGAACGAGTGATGACTACTGGCTGGCAAGACGAGAGGCGACCGGAGCTCTCTGGAGGTTCACCGAAAAAGACAGGGGTGCAGTGGAGCAACTACAGCGGTAGCTGAGGCGGCCGCCCCACTCCGCCTATAGTGTTTGGCGGGCCCCTCCTCAAAATTTCTGGTTCCGCCATTGCTTGTAACTCTATTGCGATCCCTCTACATGGGTTGTGTATCTATCAGCAGATCAAAGCACAGTTCATTCCTGCAAAAGGTTATTCTTGGTTCAACTGTACCCTAACTATATAGCCTAAAATTTATTTGGATGGTACATATCGAGTTGGCTTTTCTTTAAGCAATTTCTGTTTGTCAAGTTTTAAACCACTCAGACGTGTGCCCCACACACCCCACCCACCACTGGTCAACCACGTTCTGACCACCCCCGGCCGTTGGCACAAGGGTTGCGCTCCCCCTCCCGGCCTTCTCCACTGGTGGTGGCCGCAGCCGTTGGAGTGGGCCCGTCAGAGAAGGAGGTGAGCAGGCGGTGGGGATCGGCGGGTGGAGACTTCCCGTGGGCAGCTAGCATCATTGCTAGCTGCGCTTCGTCGGGGAGGAGGCTGGCAGCGGGAGGGAAGTCGTTGACTGCGAGGCGCAAGTCTCGCCGGGAGGAGCGGGCGGCAGTCGGGAGACTAACCGGGAGGGGCAACGTCAAGATCATTGTTGCCTCTACGGAACGGGTCGGGGGTGGAGGTCGAGCTTGGATCCTCGCGAGGATGCTCGGCTCCGGCCAGCATCGACGACCACCTCACCCCTCTGCGCTTTGTCCATATTGTGGCCATCCTCCATTCCCTTCCCCTTCCCTTCCTCTGCACCACCATCCAAGAGTCTCTAGGGCCAACACGAAGTGGAGTCCGCCAGTCCGAGGTGTGCGTGGCGGTGGCGGACGACTGAAAGGACCTTGATGTCGCCTAGAGGGGGGTGAATAGGCGAGACGACCAACTTAAACTTTTCGTCCCCGAAAACTTGAACTCCCAGGCGTCACCGGTCAGACCGGTGAGGCTGACCGGTCAGACCGGTCCCTGGGCTGCTCAGCAGGTGACACCGATCAGACCGATGCCCTTCAACGGTCAGACCGGTGAGCCACTGAGAACTTGCAAAAACAACTTCAAGCACCTCTTGACTTCTAGCATGAACCAAACTTGGTGAGTAGCCTTTGTAGATGATCACAAGCAAGGTAATGACCCCTGCACACACAAGTAGCACACCCAAGTAGATCGAAGCGGAAGCAAATCAAATATGCTAGAAAAACAACTTAGAGAGGCAAACCACAAAGAGATGCAAGGATTTGTTTCCCGAAGTTCACCGCCCACTAAGGAACGGCTATGTCTCCGTTGAGGAGCTTGTAAGGGAGAATTCCCACAACAAGCCGGGTCTCTTTCAACCACTTTCCTCCTTTCCACTAAGGCGATCTTTTTCACGAAGAGGCAAGATCGCAGCCCTCACAAACTTGCCGCTGCTCACCACAACCTTGGGAGCTAGCCGGCGACACCTAGCCGTCTAGGAGACAAACCTCCAAGAGTAACAAATACTTCAAAGCTCGTAGATGTGAAATCGAAGTGCTCAAGCTATGGGAAAGCTCTTGTTAGCTCACAAAGACGCTTTTGAGCTCACTCTCTCAACCCAACACAAAGGATATGGCTTGAATCCACAAATCTCACAAAGAGATGGTTGGGGAGAGCCACTAAGGCTTAGGGCTTGCAAGAAATGGCTTAGGACCTCAGCACAACTACTAGAAATAGCAGCCTTCAACTGAAGAAGGCTTGGGGTATTTATACCCCTCTAAGGAGAAAACTAGCCGTTAGCCCTCGGGCGGCACCGGTCAGACCGGTGCCTCACACCGGTCAGACCGGTGTTTGAAAAACTAGCCGTTGGGCTAGCGGCACCGGTCAGACCTGTGCCCCTGGCCGGTCAGACCGGTCAGGCCCGAGGCACCCCCAAAACCCTTTCTATGAAACTAACACTTCACCAAAGGGATGAAGTGGCTCAGGTTAGGTTAGGAGGGTTTGTTAGCACACTCTAAGGCTCTCAAGGCTAGATCTCACTTAGGTCAACTAATGAGCACTTTGACTTGGTCAACTCGCTAATGTTGCATCCCTCTTGATAGTACAGCATATCTATACTCAAGATTAAATAAAAACACTTTGTCAACCTCTTGAGCTTGAATGTCTTCAACCTTGCCATACTTGAGCAATATCCACTTGAGGGCTTTCAACTTAGCCTTTGTCTTGAGCACGTCCATACTTGAGCTAGTGACTTAGGATCTTTCCATCTAGCATAAGAATGCACACTTGGATCCATAAGTCACTCCATATTGCTAATCATAACATGTTGATGAGTTGCATTGCTTCCCTCGGTTAAGGCTTGGATATGATACTTGAAGACCCCACGGATGCTAGAACTTCACCTTAGCAAAACACTAATGGCGGCTTAGCTACGGACCCAAAGATTGCTTAGTCTCTCACCCTAGACATCTCGGTTGATCTCTTCATCACTTACCCAATCCACTTTGAGTTCCACTTTGCTTCATCCATAATTAAACTTCATTTGAAAATTCCGCTTCAAATGCTTGTTCTTGATTGACAATGAATATGCAAGCTTCCAGTAGAGGACCATAACGTGTACACTCATCCTTGTGTCCTTTTTCAAATACCACATGAAGCCTTGCACTTGACTTAGAGAATTACTGTCTTCTCTTTTATGATCCTTGTAATTTTAATCAAGCTAAGTCTAGTATGGGAGACCATGAATTGACCTTCTCAAATTATCCCTAAAATTATCTTCCTTCATTGCTTGATATTTGTTACAAAATCATTAGGATCATCTATATATTTGTCTTCTCCAATGTGAGCCATATAATATTCATTCACAAATAAATACTTCAATAATTACTCATGAATATCTAAATAAAACCTGCTCACAATCTTAGACAAACACATTAGTCCTTTAATCGCTTTGTCATTCAATTCACCAAAATCCACTTAGGGGCCTAGATGTACTTTCAACGACATGTGGTGATCGGAGGTGGGCGCGATGGCACTATGGGCGGGTGGGCACAATGGCTCCTCCATCTCCCTGTGTCGTGTCCCCCTCGACGGTTCTTGCCTATCTCGCCGGGTGATAGCGAGGTCCGCACGCCGTCGAAGCTAGAGGTCGAGCTCCAAATGCGTGACGTCGAGTCCTAGACAGTGAGCGCCATTCCCCTCTCCACAGTGTCCCAGCCTCTGCTTCAAACACATTTATGAATTCGTGTATTGTCTTCGAATGATCAACATGCTCAGGAAGAATGTAGGTAGGCCTCCAGTTCTCATCATCCAGCTCATAACGGAATATATCATCAAACTAACCCTTCTTCATCTTTGTCTTTGTTTACTTTTTGATATAATGATCCATAGAACTAATTATCAATTTTACATTGAGCTAATTTTTTAGAATGACTTACGTATACATACAGAGGTCACCTAATGGCTATTACAAGGCACGACATTAATTAATACCAATGAGTACAAGTCCCAAGTTGAAGTTGGTCAGCTTCTAGCTTTTGAACATCAGCTTCAAACACATTTATGAATTTGCGTATTGTCTTCGAATGATCAACATGCTCAGAAAGAATGTAGGTAGGCCTCCAGTTCTCATCATCCAACTCATAACGGAATATATCATCAAACTCACCCTTCTTCATCTTTGTCTTTGTTTACTTTTTGATATAATGATCCATAGAACTAATTATCAATTTTACATTGAGCTAATTTTTTAGAATGACTTACGTATACATACAGAGGTCACCTGATGGCTATTACAAGGCACGATATTAATTAATACCAATGAGTACAAGTCCCAAATTGAAGCTAGTCAGCTTCTAGCTTTTGAACCTCTGCATCAAACACATTTATGAATTCGCGTATTGTCTTCGAATGATCAACATGCTCAGAAAGAATGTAGGTAGGCCTCCAGTTCTCATCATCCAGCTCATAACGGATTATATCATCAAACTCACCCTTCTTCATCTTTGTCTTTGTTTACTTTTTGATATAATGATCCATAGAACTAATTATCAATTTTACATTTAGCTAATTTAATAAACATGCTTACTAAACATGTTGAAGACAATACATGAATTCATAATAAAGTAGCTAATTAATAACAAGTTCATAAAGGTTCACATAACTAACTAATTAATACAAGTTCATATAATAGGGTACGGTACAAAGCCTGATCCATGCATGCATAATGTTACTGAGCAGCACACGCTTGTAGATATGGAATATGATTAATGTCTACAATCCTCCAGCCTAGAACTCCCTCAAAATAAGCTAGAGAGCGTACTAGTGCACTCTCCTCCGCTTCCGGAGGAGTGTCACAAACAGCACTGCAGACATCAAACAATGGAGCCTCGGGTTCTGCTGGCTTGTAGAAAGTTAGAATTGCTTGACTCTTCCAATTGTTGGTGAAAAACGGCTCCCCACCATAGTAATATACCCCAACTCTTTCCACGACTTAATTAAGAATCGCACGGAAGCTAATTGAAGCATAGGTAGAACCAAAGCGATCCTGCACACAATCAGATGATGATGAGATATAATAACCTTATGAAAGTTCAAAATATATATGTACCAGAAACAAATTAATTAAGAATGAATAAAAAATCTTATATATATATGTATATTATACCAAAACTCGATGAGCCCTGCAAAGCCTCTCTGTAGTCTGAACCACATTGCCTTCACCCACCTCGAGTTGCCTTAATTTAAAATAGAAAAGGTCCGACACGAAGCACCTAACATTATTCTGGAGCTGTTGTAGACAATCCTCCATGGCAGTCCTCTCTCGGGTTAACCGAATAGGTGATGTTGAGCCAACTGTTGCAATGGCAACCATCGGGTGTGGCGCGCCTATTGGCAACTGGCCGTAGTCTACATATCGAGCAGGTACGGTGAAGAGATATACACTCTTGCCATGTGCTCATCAACGTGCTCCGTTTGCACTATAGCAGGAGTACCACTCATATCCCCGATAATGTCTCTGAGCCATCTGATATTGTTGATAACCTACAATAATTATATACATAACTAAAATTACAGATTTTCCATGTGAAATTAAAAAAGTTCTATGTAAAGCAAATTAATTTCAATTCTTATATTACCACGTTAGCTACACGTCCCGGATCACCCATTTGCAAGGTAATCTCGCGGTGAAAGTGCAATCCTTGACGTAGAGGCAACGGGTCCTCCCAAATACCTCCACGGCCAATGCCACGGCCACCACGCCCGCCACGGCGACGGACTATGCCAAGGCCACAGCCGCCATTACCAACACCACTTGACGACGACATTGTTAGCTCAAACTATATCCAAATCAAAATAACACACATTATTCACAATAAATATGATTAGTTTACATATATAGATTGGATTCAATATATGCATAAATAGAAAAACAAAAGGGGATAGAATTCAATAGTATTAGTACTGTACATAATCTTTATGAACCAGCGACTGAGAAGACCCAGATGCTCCGGGAACTACGACAGTCTCACCTCACTGTCATATACACATGGCTCTCCCACTTACAGTACTACATCACCATGCCCTACACCTCCTATCTAGCTACAGTCCAACATCACGGAGCTGCAGTCCCCACCTAGCTCGTGATGTTCGACTGTAGCTAATTAGGACGTGGGGCTGTGTATCAAAAACAAGAAAAATAAGAAAATACTTACATTTATTCTATATAAAAATAAAAAAATACTTAATAAAAGAATTTAATCTTCTATTTCCTCCTATAGCTACCTAGAAATAAAAGCATTTCTAAACAATGAAAGAATGGAAATACATACCTAGTACATTTTCTGTATGTCTATTATTTTCTTTATGAGCATATATTTTATAAACTATATGTACAAGTAAAATTCAATTTTATGAAAAACATGAAAAATAAGAGAATGCTTACATTTATTCTATATAAAAATAAAAAACATACTTAACAAAAGAATTTAATCTTCTATTTCCTCCTATAGCTACCTAGAAATAAAATCATTTCTAAACGATGAAAGAATGGAAATACCTAGTACATTTTCTGTATGTCTTTCTTTATGAGCATATATTTTATAAACTATATGTACAAAAAAATTCAATATTATGAAAAACAAGAAAAATAAGAGAATACTTAATGAAAGAAGGAACAATGCAAGTACCATCCTAACTACATTTTCACGTATATATACAAAATCTCATCTCTCTAATTTAAGCTCCTCCTACCTAGCTACAAATTAACATTTCTATTTTCTCCATCTCTAAACCATAAAACAAAATTTAATCACAACAAATGAAGGGAGGATGAAGATTCCAACCTTGACAACACTTTGAAGGAGAGAAATCTTCACAAACTAATGAAGAAAAAAATCGCAGCACCACCCTAGGCTTGAGTCGCCATGGAGTGGAGGAGCTTGAGCTCGCGGGTGAGTGGTACGGTGAATCGCTCGGGTGGTAGGAGGAAGAAGGAGGTACGGTGTTTATATGGATGCCGGCCATTAGTCCCGGGTGGTGTTACGAGCCGAGACTAAAGGGGCTTTTGTCACGGTTGGTAATACCAACCAGGACTAAAGAGGGGCCGGCTACAATAGCCATTTCGGGCCACGTCGACGAAAAGACTTTAGTCCCGACTCCAAAGTTAAACCGGGACTAAAGGCCTGAACCAAAGCCTCGCTCTCTACCAGTTCTCTATTATAATTTATAAGGGTATAGGAGGGTTTAGGGAGCATTGTTGGGGTCAGCCTTATATTTGCGTTAATTTCCTTAAGGTTAACTTTATATATAAGTCATAGATGCACATACCGTTAACTTTTCCTTGATAGAGTAATCTTCACTGGATCTGGACTTCATGTAATTTGTATATTTTTAGATGCCTCCGTTGAGATACATGGCATGTTGCTGTCAGAGCGCATCCCCAACGCCTAATCCCAGCTTAGTGTTGTTTTTATACACAGATTCCACAGTTAACGAACACTAAAGTTATTAATGTCGTTTTCAGCTCGCCCCGGAAGCTAATCCGCATGTCTTAGTTTACCAAGCTTTCTTAATTCCTTCCATGCTCGCTCGTACGGCACGCAGCAATCCCTACCATTAATTATTCTAACAAGATGCAAGCTACGAATCTTAGCAAAGCTGTTCACAACTCAGTTACCTATAAATACACCACGCCAGCACTTCATACCATCAACGTAGCAACAACAACCAATCCATTCCTACCATAAACTCAAGTTCACTCACTCAACGCCATGGCGGGTCTTCGCTCGTCGGCATTCATCTTGGCCTCCGTCGTCCTCGCCTGCTCCTGCGCGCTCGGCGCCCTGGCGGCGCGCGACCTCGCCGACCAGGCCATGGCGGCGAGGCACCAGCAGTGGATGGCCAAGTACGGCCGCGTCTACGGCGACGCCGCCGAGAAGGCGCGGCGGTTCGAGGTGTTCAGTGCCAACGTTGCCTTCATCGAGTCCGTCAACGCCGGGAACGACAAGTTCTGGCTTGAGGCCAACCAGTTCGCCGACCTCACCGACGACGAGTTCAGAGCCACGAGGACGGGTTACAAGCCGGCCGGCGCCGGCAAGGCCCGGAGGACGACGGGGTTCAGGTACGCCAACGTCAGCCTCGATGACGTTCCGGACTCCGTGGACTGGAGGACGAAAGGCGCCGTCACGCCCATCAAGGACCAAGGCGAATGCGGTAAGAACTCATGTAAAATTTTAGCAAATTTCAAATGAATCGTCTTACATGTTTGCACAAAATATTTGCGTATTTGCTTGACGCGAAGTACATAGTAAGAATTTATTGACGTTTGTTTGCAGGGTGCTGCTGGGCGTTCTCGACGGTGGCGTCGATGGAGGGAATCGTGAAGCTGAGCACGGGGAAGCTGATCTCGCTCTCGGAGCAGGAGCTCGTGGACTGCGACGTGAACGGCATGGACCAGGGCTGCGAGGGCGGCGAGATGGACGACGCCTTCGAGTTCATCGTCGACAACGGCGGCCTCACCACCGAGAGCAACTACCCCTACACCGCCTCAGACGGCACCTGCAACTCCAACAAGGCCTCCAACGACGCCGCGTCCATCAAGGGCTACGAGGATGTGCCCGCCAACGACGAGGCGTCCCTGCGCAAGGCGGTAGCAAACCAGCCGGTGTCGGTCGCCGTTGACGGAGGGGACTCCCTCTTCCGGTTCTACAAGGGCGGCGTCCTGTCCGGCGCGTGTGGCACCGAGCTCGACCATGGGATCGCCGCCGTCGGGTACGGCGTCGCGAGTGACGGCACCAAGTTCTGGCTGATGAAGAACTCGTGGGGCACGTCATGGGGAGAGGGAGGATACATCCGGATGGAGAGGGACATCGCCGACGAGGAGGGATTGTGCGGCCTCGCCATGCAGCCTTCGTACCCGACAGCGTAGGTGGTGATCGTGAAGTACTGAAAACTATAGTAGAAATTGTTGGCAGCGTTCACGTCTACATTTGAATAATCATTTGCATGTGTTTATTTTCATTTGTAACAAGGTTTCTAAGATTAATCAGTTGTGTCAGATGAAGTTCATATAATAAGGTTGTAAAAAGATTGTCTTAGATGAAGCAGCACCTCTGTACACCACTTGCTTTTTAAAATTTTTATAAAAAAGTATTCCATCGTGTCCTACCACGAAGTCTAAGATTGTGTTTGATTCATTGCCACAAAATAGACCACATCGCTGTGCATTTCATAATTGTTACGGCTAGCATCTCTAAAAGTTTGCCAAATTTTACTTGACAAATCTTGTGTTTTTTCTAACTTCTAACAAGATATGTCAAGTAAAAAATAAGCTCATCTCTAACAGTTTGGCATAATTCACGTGCCAAGGCACGGTCGTTAAAAAATAATTCACTTGTCAAAATCAGATCTAACTTACATCAGGAACAATGAAAGAGAAACAAAATTATGTTTATGTCCTTCCACCTCTTGAAAACTTGTATCAGGAATCCTTATCTATTCTTTATTTCTTTTTTCACCCTCCCACCTGGCTTGGCCACGCCGATGCCACCTGCGATTGGCGCGCGTATATTTCCGCGTGGGGAAGTGAGTTTTGCAAAGTTTCTATTTTTGCCAAATTGGTTTGCCAAACTGTTGAAGGCCAAATTTTCTTATTTTGTTAAAATTAGATGGATGACAAGTTAGTTTGCCAAACTGCTGGAGATCCTACTTACGGTTTAAACGACCTATATATATTAAGATTTGGTGGATGGCTATATTGTTAGAAATTTTATCTTTTTAATTAATTTGTTATTAAGATTTGGTGGACGGCTATATCACATCTATGCTCATCTATACTATAAGAGTTGAGCAAATTGAAAACAATTCTCACCCAAAGCAAAACATACCCACCCCTCACAGAGTCCCCACCTGCCAGCGCGGCCCACCCTATTTGGAACGACGAAACTGTGTTTTGACGAAGAAAAACAACGCTAGAAAATGTTTCTGCCGATTCCGCTTGTTTTTTTCACCGAAGCCTTTTCTACCCGCCGCGTACCCGCGGCCGACCCGCCGCCGCGAATCACGCGTCTCGCCGATCTATTTCCTTCCTGCCGCGCCAATCTTGCCCCTTCCTGCCGCGCCAATCTTGCCCCGTGACCCCCACGCCTGGACCAGGATTCGGTGCCTTTGCTTCTCTAAGGCACAACGTACCTTTGCTTCACAAACCTGTCTTCCCAGGACCATCTTCCCAACACAAGGTAAAAAGGGATTATATGCCTTAGCATTTTTCATCACAGATTTATTTAGCATACAAAGAGAAAATTAAACCCCCAACATTAACATCCGCACAACATAAAACAGAGCATCATTTTAATTCATTATAAGTGACGTTCATAGTACAGTACCCATACTTGGCACTTTGAGTCACTCAAATTGATATTGTAGTACTTGCCTACTTGGCCATTCACTTGTACAATTTGGCCACAAAATGCTATAGTTAGCCCACAAAATGCTATAGTTAGCCCACAAAATACTATGGTTAACCCAAAATACTACCTAACCACCTTGCACATACTAGAACAGATCGTCAACATGAAGAAGATCATCATCAAAGATTGGAGCTGTCACAAGTTGGGAAAAATTGTCAATATAATTGTACTCTTCAACTTGTATGATTGCTTATTTGTTGATGTCATCATTCACCACTTCCTTTGGGCCTGTACACCATCATCTTGCTTTCGTTTCTGCCATAAAAGGTTGAAAGTGTCACTAATTAGCTATGAATGGCAGCATGTAGAAAGTCTAGATCTCAAGTTGAGAACATACCTTTGGCTGATTCTTTTTGCTTCCAGCAGATTTAGTTGGCTTTTTGGTTTCAGCAGATTTAGTTGGCATTTTTGGATTACCCTTGGGTAATTTATCAAGCCAATTTTTTTTTCTTCTTAAATTTTGTGGCTTCACCTCCTTTTTCTTGAGTTGTGCAGCAAGAAAATCATCTTTTTGTTGTTTATTTAGCTCAACATTTTCTGCATCATTTTGTTGTTTGTTTGGCTCAACATTTTCTTGGTCATTACATGATTCACTCAAGACATTAGTAGATAAATTCAGTTTATCCTCCAGCTGTGTACTCAAGCAATCAAGTCCGTCTTCTAGCAGCAAACAACAATCTGGATAATCAGATGCTTTATATGCCAAATTGAGAAACTTATGAAACAACTTTCTGGTTCGAAGTTGAGCTTCTAGCTTTGGATTTGCTACCACATTCCTTCCTTCCTTATCTTGCACACGTCCATTGCGAGCTTCTCTAGTCCATCTCTTCAAGATATAGTGTGATCAGTTTGCCCTTTTCTTCGATGACCCTCATTGGAACAAATAAATCTGCATGAAGTCACTTTGCCATCATAACTGCTTTTATTTGCATATCTTTTCCTCACATCAAAGCCTGTGCAACCCCCATATGCAACCCAAAACTTCCAAGCCTCATCTTTATTGCTGAATCTTAAACCAACTTGAGGTGTCCCCTTCTCAGATTCTGCCATTGCCTTTCAACAGAACACTCACACTTGCAGAAATATATACCAAATCAACTAGAGCATATAATTTTCCTACAATAAAATTGAGCAGCAAATTAACCTTCTATGTTCACAGGATGTCGGATTCAGAATTAGTTGTCTTTGTGCAGATGCTTAGGTCACGAGAAGGAAAAGAGATACGCAATGTTGTCTGTCGAAGGCCGCGTCCCTCTCCTCCACGGCGACCTGAAGCAGAGGGCGGCGCAGCGCATGAGCCGCTAGGGCAGCTCGGCGGCCTTTGGGGGCGGGCAGGACGCTGACGCCGAACACGGGTGGAGCGCGCGGGAGACGGGCGCCGTCGGCGGTCGCGTCCCTCTCCTCCACGACGACTTGGAGCAGAGGGCGGCACAGCGCACGAGCCCGCAGGACACCACGGCGGCCTGTGGGGAGGAGAGGACGGCGCGCTCGCCGGATGGGGGCACCGCGCGCGGCGCGCGGGAGACGGGCGGCGCAACGCGCGGGAAGAAAGCGCGCGCCCCCGCCGGCCCCAGGCGGACGGACTCCCCTGGCCCAGGTGAAAACGCTGGGATGGATAAGATTTTGCCCTGAGTTTATTTTAGCCATTGGATCGATCATTGACGGTGGATTCGGGTGGAGAAGGTACGTCGTGCCTTGCAAGAGCTACGGCTATGGATCCGTGTCCCCCACGCCCGCGCCGCCGCCGGTCCTCCCATGTCCCAGATCCCCTCAAGCCCGTGCTCCTCCTTCCCCCGGCCGCCGCTTGCCCTGCCCACGCTCGCGCCGCCAGCGGCTCCTCCCTCCTCGCGGCGTCGTGGTCTCCCCTGATCTCTCCGCTTGTGCGCGTGGCGGAGCTTCACTCGCGCGCGACGGCTGCGGCGGTGGAGTTCCTCGCACGCGCCGGTCCTGGCGGCGGAGCTCTCGCTCCCGCCCGCCTGCCACCAACCCCGCCGCCGCGATGTGCCTGCTCGTCATCGGCGGCGGCGCGACGCGGTTCACCGCCGCGACACTGGGCGCGGACCAGTTCGGCAGCGCGCACGACCAGGACGCCTTCTTCAACTGGTACTTCGTGTCCCTCTACGGGTCCTTCCTCCTCGGCGACACGGCCATCGTCTACCTCCAGGACAGCGTGCCCTGGGCCCTGGGCTTCGGGATCTTCCTCGCGGTGACGATGGGGAGCCTGGCCCATGCTACTCCTCGGAGCCCGGTACTACCGGATGCCCGCGCCCGAGGGCAACAACCCCTACACGGAGCTCGCGTGCGTCGTCGTGGCTGCCGTTCGCAAGGCCCGCGTTGATGTCGGCGCGCTTGGACGGGTGCACTATCACGCCGGATATGGCGCCGCCGCGGACTACGGCACCGATGGTGCTCCGAGCAACACGTTGCGGTATTTTCTAGCGTTCCCAACATTTGGTAAACGTACAAACTGACAGTGAAGTTACTGACGTTTTCTTTCCTTGTGACCAATCAAGCAGATTTCTGAACCGTGCTGTGATCACTGCAAGCGACAGATCACAGGATGCATCAAGTGGACGGTGTGGCAACGGCTGGCGGCTGTGCACGGTGCAGCAGGTCGAGGACCTCAAGCCTAACTATTGGTTTGAACTATGGTTAATGTTTTTCCAACAAAATTGATATCAGTAAGTTCTCAATTGATCGTGGCAGCAAGTTATTTGCTTCATAATTATTCATATTACCATTAGGGCTCCAATGCACATCATTTTGATACTGAGGGGGCAGCATTAAACTTTACAATTTAGAATCAATTGATATAGGAAATAATGGAACGTACGGCTCCTAGAATGCTCAAACAAGGTATCACTGAAGATTTGCAATGGTTTACTATTTGGATTCATTATAATGTTAGCTTGTAGGATCTCTTAGTACATATCATTTCATGCTCCATATTGTTCATAGAAATATTTTTTTCAGTATAACAAGGTAACGATTTAAATTGGGAATGTAAATACATAGAAATTGCTTCAATGCATGTACTTTACAATGGTTAGGAAACTTTAAATATGATGTACCCTGTCAATGCATGTCAACACCTGTATGTTGTACAATTTGAATTTTAGTTGAGATATTAAAATTACTAGCACATATTTCAAAAGAAAAGGTATCATTGTTTTGAAAATACCTCACTGTAGTACCATTTTATATTCTTTTCTGAATTTTATCTCTTTGAATTTGGTAGGAACATCAGCTCTATTAAATCTGGACTGGGTGAGATGACTACTTGAGCATGCAGAAGCTAGCTGCTTGGTGTTTTTAAGGTAATCACCAACCAATTCTATTGCAATTATTAAACTTAAATGTGTATTTTAAATGAAGCATGGTTATTCCTCCCAGGTTTGAGTGGTAAACTGATGGTGCTTCTTAATTTTACCAGCAGATCGATATGCCGGTTGAATGATCCAGATAATTTTGGGTTTGTATGATCATATCCTACTCATACAAAAATTATGCATATGGTGAGAGTTGAGACACATCATAATTATAATCATGATTGTTACCTTTTTGTGTAGGTTTTGAACAAGATAGTTGCTTCCAAAAAAGTTGCTGATAATATTTATTCAGTTTAATGTCACCTTGTGCGTCATCGGAATTTCATGAGCCATACACACTTCTTTTTGATTTGTCTTGTGAGATAAGTTCCTGGGCATGGTTTTTTGGGTGTGAAATTTAATTCGATGCCCTAAAATTGTTGTTGATTGCTTCCTATAGACTACTCAATATTTTTCTTACTAATTTTTAGCTTCCTTTGTATCATTGCTTGTTCCCTTTCCATTTCAGATAGAGACTTAGAGTGGAGGGTAGCACTGAAGATGTGGGTTGCATTGCTCAAAGAAGGTACCTCACTTTCTGTGTTCCTTGGCCTTTGAATTTGATGTTGTATAAGCTAAACTACTCTTGTGAAATAAACAAATAATCATTTTAACCTACTTTGAATTGATTTAAAAAGATATCAATCATTATTTGTTTGGGGACACAACTTCTGAATTCTATGTTAGGATGGGTTAATAGTATATGCATTATTAGGACTGTGTAGTACGGGAGTTGTCCTGTCTATTCACGTATTTGGAAAGTCTTTTTCATATAGAAATTGTCATCAATGCATACAAGATCTAAAACCTTTTTGATTTACGTATTTCACTGTACTAAATCCTCTATGGCAATGTTAGCTGCTCCAATGGTAGCTACTTGTTACCATGTTAATATGGTGGGAGAGTGGATTTTGCCCTGCACAGCCTGGAATTGAAGTATCGCACCTTCAAGATGTTGATATTCAGGCTAAATTGGTATTTGCACTCATGATTAATTTCTATTTTTTAGGCATGCCATTTTTCATCATCTTTCTATTATTTTGCTCTTCTTTGGAGGGTAAATTACTGAGGCATAAATAAATATCATCTATTGCTCTGTTTTATCATCTCTAACTCAATAGTATATTTGTTAAAGAGATTTTTTTGTTAGCAATGGGCTCTGAACTGATTTTTGTTTTCTCATCATGAACATGGCAGGACTATATGTGCTTGCTTTTTTTTACTCTCTTGATATTCTTTTTTAATATAATGATATTTCACCTCTTTAGTACAAAACAATTTCTGATTTGGAAATTATGAGCAGAATTATCTTCTCTTATTCTTGGGGTAATTAATCAGTATAACATGAATTTTCATCTATTTTGATCATTTTATTTTTTTACTTAAGATTTTTTTTCTTACTACATATGCTTTCAGAGCTAAGGTAGATGTGTCTCAATTGTCATCAAATTTACATTGGTAGTGCCATAGCGAAGACACACCAAATTATGTAATTTCAGGGTAGTCATCGTTGTTCACTCTAGGTGACATTATAATGTATGCATACATTACATGAGATCGGTTGTAGATAGTCAACACCTGTATGTTATACAATTTGATTTTTAGTTGAGAAACTAAAATGACTGACACATATTTCAAAAGAATGGATCTTTGATTGTGTGGGTACCATACTGTTGTGCTATTCTTGATTCTCCTAATTTTATCTGCGGCTCTTGATTACAGTTCTCTGATTTACATAGGCACATCACCAATATTACTTCTAAGCTGGGGGGTTACTTGAGCAACCCGAAGTACTAGCTGCTTTGATGTCTGTTAGGTAATCACCTCTATTGATAAATGTTGTCACACAGGTTTTTCTATGCAAATGCTTATTTAATATTATACCTAAACATAATGTGGGTGTTGAATGACTTTGTCCACTGATTATTTTTAATTCCAGAAAATTTCTACAATCTTGGAAAAGTTTGACAGCAACATCATATTATGCAATAAACTTCTTGATTCATGGAGTGCTGAAAGGTCAGCAAAAGTCACTTCACATTTTATGGGACCTTAGCCACTTCATTTCATTGAGAACTGAAAATTTTAAATCGATAAGTATATTGCTGAGTTTAGTAAATTTTCGTTGTTGCACTCACCGTGATACTATTAGCAAATCAATCAGAGAGTACAATTTCTAAATGATCTATAATATGATTTGACATCAGTAGTCGTGTAAACATTATTTACATTCAATTTCAGTAATCCCTATGGTTGATCAATTTCCCTTGTGGCAGTGCAAACTTGACATTGCGCAGGAGAATGACCATAGGTCTTTCTTCAACAAGCAAATAACTGAGCATGAAATTATTTGTGGAGACCACATTAATATCATACTAAATATTGTGGAAGAAAGGGTATAGGTATACAATGACGGGGAACTTCATGTTAGGCCTCGTACACTGAATATCTGTTTTTGACTTGGCAAGCTGCTGGCTCTACTGAAACTTAAGCATCTTGTCTATACTAAATAAATGAAGCGATGGAATGATGGCATCTGCTTTCAAAATCTTTTTTTTATAAAAAATAAAATAAACTTTTGTTAGTGTTAAAGTTACTGTTAGGATAAACATAATGTAAATGGACACTGGTTACTCTGAATGGCTCTATTTTCGTATCTAAATAAGTGCTTCCTTTTGATGGCTTTGTTTTGTTGTTTGATGAGTGTTGAATGGTGACTCAGAAAGGTCAGATGTGTGCATCAGTTTAGGGGTTGTAAATCTGCATTGTAAATTTGTCTCATGTGTGTTGCAAAACTGCATTGTAAATTTGTAACAGTGCTTAGGGGTTCGGTGTCTTGCAGGAGTAAGTCAAGATTTTAGTTGGGGGTGGGATGGACAAAGTGAATAGGTGGGGTAGTAAAATGGGCCTTTTCTTCTTTTCTTTATATTTCCAAGTGCATGGAGTGTGCTCACCATAATCATTTTGGCTATTATGGTCTTTCAGGATGAGGCCGCACCTTCCAATAAATGAGCAGGAGTGAATCTTTGGCTCAGATAATATTGGCATGCTAGAGTAGATTTCGAGCAGATTTTTGTTGAGGAAGATTTCCAGCAGAATGAGAAGAGGTGCTAGATTACCTAATAATGGAAGCTAAATAATTTTATGACCAGTGAAGATCATTGTAGGTCCACACTTTTGGGGAATTTTCACCATTAGGACACAAGGATGTACTTTATTATGGAATTCGTTTTTCATTTGCTGTAATTTGTGAATTTTAGGCTGACCTGTGCTCTCACAATTAAGAGTTTCAGACCGAGAGGGGGCTGGTTGGTGGAATCGTGACACCAGGAATTTGTTAATATTTCACTCAGTTTAAGGTACTTGTGTGGTTGGTCAATATTTTTTTTATGAATACATGATTTGAAACTCACTGAAGCCATTTAGCAAGTTTGGGGACCTGTACGTTTTGGGAGTTCGAGTAGATGTGTATGCTTCACATTTAGTAGTTTAAAATTTATTATCACTTGAGCTTCAAACTGTTTAGAGCTCTTCCAATTTAGAGGATTTGATACATTTGGTAGGCTGCAAGTGTCCAAGCTCTTCAACTCAGGATGCATCATGGAGATAGAACTGAGCAATCTTATTTAATTTGTTGTCTTATTGCACATCTAAGATCCAAATTGTACATCTCAATATTTTTTCTGTAGTTTGTGGACAGCTTTGGTGATACCGTGAGAGAGGAGAAGAGAAATGATGATCTTTAGTCTCTGCTACCATGATGACCAAAGAAATCATTCATTACGAATAAAGAGCAAATTAAGATGATCGATGTGTTATTAGACATCAGCATTATTGCTGTAAAGAGGAAATTAAAATTATGCCTATATTGATCAAGGCATCATTACTGCACCAAGATTAAGGAATTGCCTATTAGTGCTATTTCGTATACTTGATGAATGAGTTAATTGCTTATGTATTCTCCAATTTGGGTCTCCCTAAAATATTTGTTGTGGGCACATTCAAACAATATACAAAATATTGTGTCTGTAAATGTCAGTGGCAGATGTGGCCTTATTTCTTTTGTGACATCCACAATATTTACATTTCATATAGCAGAAAAATATATCTTTGTACATCTATTTCTTGTAAGGTGGAAGAGATGTCTCAAACTCTTTGCATAAAGGATTCTAATATCAATGTACCAACCATCCATTGCTTAATTAAATTTCTGCTCACACAATGTTTCACAAGACAATGCTTCCTGTTGAGCATTTTTATGAAAAGAGAAAAGTATACTTTTGACCATTCAACTATCGCTTAAGTTTGATTTTTATTATTCAACTTCAAAATTAGAAATCTTTGACTCGTTTAGTGGGTTCAACTCCCACGCATTCTCCACAATAGTGATACTATCAAACAAAATTACTTGATGGTTGAATTGTTGTATATTAGATTTTCTATAAATATTATTTTATTTAAGTTTCTTAAACACGTATGTGTCTCACGTGTCATAATTAATTATGATAAAATATTAACTTATTAATAACTCATAATACCTTATTTTGTATGTAACACGTGTCATAATTCATTATGATAAAATTTTAACTTATTAATAACTCATAATACCTTATTTTGTATGTAATTTTTTTTACCACGCACGTGTCGTGCGTGCACTTCCACTAGTCTATCTATACTATAAGAGTTGAGCAAATTGAAAACAATTCTCACCCGAAGGGAAACATACCCACCTCTCACAGAGGACCCACCTGTCAGGCGAGGCCCACCAAAAACAACGACGACGACGACGAAACGACAAAAAAAATGAATGAAGGAAAATGTTTCTGCCAAAAACACCCGTTTTTTCTCACCGCACCTCCGCACTTACCCGCCCGCATACCCACCACCATCAATCACGCGCTCACTTCATTTCCCTTCTTTAATCTTTTCTAATTAACACGACAATTCTAATCACGCAAGGAAAATCTTCTGAGAAATTAAGGCAACAATCACACCATACCAAAAATCATAGCAATCATGCACGGTCAAACTTATCACATGCAAACCTCACGGAGGGAAAGAAGAAATTAAAGAATCAGCAAAGGAAAGCAACGATGATTTGGTGTCTGAGTGATTAATTGCACACGTCATGCAAACATTATGGAGGGAATAAGGAATTAAAGATTGATTTGGATGTCGCGGTAATCAATGATTGATTGTGTGGGACCAAGAGCACTAACTATAGAAGGTTTACCTACGGAGGATGGTGATTACCTTCTTTTTTTCTTTCCTTTGATTTGCCATGACCCGTTTGAATTGTCATGGATAGTAATAACCACGATTTTATCCTTTCCATTTAACACGACAATTCTTATGTGGGGTTTGTTTCCATCCACCTAGCACGCTCTATGATCCTCGCTTTCCTTTCTTTCTCAGCATCAATGACGACTTCCTTCTATGCCTACCCTCAGCCTCCTTTTCTTTCCATCTATGGAACACCTTCAATCCTTTTTCTTTTTCCTCCCGCAGCGACGCTCCACAGCCTTTGCATGTTGCGATGCTCCCCTACCCCCATTCTCCATCGGTGCGGTGGCGGAGAAGGCGGCGGCGACGATGACCACAACTAACGGCCTCCCTTTCTGCTCCCCTTACCTACCACCACAGTAGAGGAGGCGGCAGACGTACAGTCACTTAGGGAGCTGCATCGGCGTGCTGTCTCCACCTCCGCCGTCGTCATTCCCCGTGCGGGATGGGAGCGGCACCGGAGAGGGAAGTCGGGCACCCGCAAAAGGGGCAGGCTCGGCGAGAGGCGCCCGTCTTTGGCGTTGGCTGCGGCAGTGGCAAGGGCCAGGGTCAGGCTAGGCGGCGGCGCGACGTGAGGCGACCACCACTGGCCATTGTCAATCCGCGTGGTGACAGGCGACCACCCATGAGCCACGAGAGGCACCCCCGTCCTTCAGCGCGAGGTGCTCCCGTCCTTCGCCTCGAAGGGTTCTCCGCCGCGGCCAATGATGACGGTGAGGCGAGCAGAGGACGCGGTTGCGCCCGCAGGCGATGCGAGCACCATGATCTCGCCGGCAACCTGCCTCCATCTCCCAGGCAACACATCGGGGTATGCTATGTTGTATCACTATCACGACACACTGGCTGACCCTGAGATATGTCCCAAGGTGAGTTCTTTCTCTCTCTTTTTATGAGTGGATGAAAATCAGTGATGAGCATGTGCGATTTTGGACTGCGAATGCATTTGCCTGAGCTTTTTAGTGCGAATGAAATCTAGATTAGCTTAAAATTAATTTGGCTTCAATGCAAATGCAGTTTGGCTATTGTTTTATTTGCAATGCGCCTGATCCTTTGTGCAATACTAACAATAGTAAACATAGCATGCAAATTTGTCTTTCTTACTAAAATCAAGCAAATATTTCCTTGTGATAATTAATTTAGTAAAAAGCATTGGAAATCTGAGTCTTCACATCTGAATGTGGATGCATGATGTGCAGGTCGAAAAGGATTCAAAATACAGAGCTGTAGCTCTCACTAGCAGTGCCCTTTTCATTTGATCCAGCAAGGTGATTTCTTTCCATTTCTCAATCGCTAGAGCGGGGATTCATCTGATGCGTGTATGGTTGTGATGGTTTGCAGGGCCATGCCGATGATGTGTTGGCTGAAGCAAAATACCATTATGATATTTCTTCTCTCAAATCAAAATCAATTAATGTTGTACTAATGTTTTTATGAATATTGAGATGTTTTTAAACATATTTGAGTTGTTTAATATATTTCCATTTTTTTCTTTATTCATCGCACCAGACTCATCATCTACCTTCTTCCCATTTTGTCTGACGCATCGGTAGCGTGCTGGGGTTGGGCTGCAGCACCACATCCCGACCTCTACTGCCATTGGGCTGCCAGTTTGTCTGAACACAAAGATAAGCAGGTGAACAAGTAAATAGTTGTAAAGAGAAATACACTTGTAGGCATTAACATAATATTTTCTTTTGCACTATCGTTTTTTAGAAAACTGTAATGCTCAGACGCATTTTCAGAAAAAAACTACAGTGCTTAACTTTGATGGTAAAATCATGTTCTCAAAAATAAAACTTTGATGGTAAAATCCTAGGTTACGTTAAGTGAAACGAAAGCTTAAATTGGTAAACATTATTTTCAGATAATTTAATGGTGGCATAAAATGTTTTTTTAAACGGTTCTACAGATTTGATATTGCGGAGGATGCAAACTCTGCACTTTTGACGAGCAGTTGCAGGGGAAAGTGGAAAAGTAATGCGGCACTGAAGGTAGAAATACTTGCACAGAAGCTCCCTGCCTCTAATTGGATGCCTTCATGTATTTAATTTTGGAGGGAAATTTTGGTTGCAGTGGTAGAGAATGGAAAAAAATCTGCTTGCATGCTAGGTTAATGAAGGAGCTTGTTCTTGAACCCATATATAGTTCAGCTGCCAGTTGGGATCTAGGAAGGCACAAATTTGGTAGGTAGGAGAATCATTTACGTACCCGATCTAAGTTGTTTGGGTCGGCTAGCCATCTAGATCACCCAAATTAGCATTGTTGCATTCACAATGCGTTGTGGGGGGTAATTGATCTATTGTGTTTTAATCATTCAGAGGATCATCTATAATTTGAAGTTGCTAGAAAGGGAGGGAGAGGGTGAGAGGGAGGGAAGTGCAGGTCAGGGCTGATTAGTCTAATTCAGAGTGTTGAAATGCAGACATTATTCACAATTTTTGGTTTTGGAAAAGGATCACTCAGGATCATTGTTCCAGCCAGTTCTCTTTTGGCACCGGTATAGGTTTGAATAATACATTTTCTCATTGTCTTATGGCATCTCATTCTCAAAATTTCATGTGTTTGTGAGCACTGGTCCCAGTCATGCATTGTGTGAGGCACATTAGTCATTATCAGTTTGTTGCTGCTTCCTTTTTCCTCGAATGTGAGAAGAAAAATATAAGCTGAAATGTTATGCTTTGATGGACAGCTATGTATAATTTCATATTGATTGTTGGGCTACTAACATGCTATTGCCTTTTTTATGCAAATCAGTGTAGAACCATACACTGGAAATTTTTGTGTTACTGGCTACTTGCATTCTCTCCTTGTGCCTCTCCATTAGATTTAGTCTATGTTTTCCTACTCTTTACTTCCCTAAGAACATTGATACTTATCCTCGGAAGGTTTAATTTGCCTTTGCATTACAGGGTGTACTTTGATTGGAACTACTCCGACAAGTTTTTGATAGCTTTGATTCTCTGATTCCGAAATGTGTTATAGGGAAACTTATCTATGGCATACACAGGACTGATAGAATGAGGACTGATAGAATCATGAGCACCAGGTGCTTTAATTTGAGGAATTAGTCCATCACCAATCTCCTTTTGTTTGCTAAAGCCTTTTAAGGACACTAAGCCTCCTCGAAAATTTTCTATTACTATGAAGAATTTTTTGTTACTAACAACCTACTTTCTCTGTGTGTAGTGAAAAGTATTATAGCTAGACGACCATTGATGCAAGGGCAAATCTGTGTGATGCAAGGGAAAAGTACTCTCTCAAACTGAGCAATAGACAATATGATGTTCAAGGTGTGCATTGTTGTTCATAATCAATCATGAAATGATACTTTCTAAATTAGTTACTCTCGTGATCTCACACCAAGTGCTAAGGACATTTCTAATTTTGTTAGTATATTCTATTGTTGTATGAGCATGAACAAACTATGTTTAATTATGCCCTTGTGCATATTTTTCATTCATATTCTTTTTAGGAATGGAGCGAAGACATGTGGTTGGTTTTTTATCTATCCTCATTGTTCCTGTTACATCGTATGGGGGTAGAGGCTACAGTGCAGACAGCTAGAGGTAAATTTATGTCATTTTGGTCAATGTTGTTTTTAATAGAATTTTATTCAGATACATCTTTTCAATCCAGTCTCTTTTCTATGGCTGAACTAACTCAAAAGCTTATTGCGGAGGTTAACTGGATATTGTGGTTCTTTGACCAATTTTCCTGTTGGGTAAAAAAAATTAGGTTTCTATTTTGGTCAACTTTCCATGCTATACTATAGATAATCATTTAGGATGGTAAACATGTTGCAATGGAGATGTATTCATAGGTTACAAATGCACCTTCAAGGTAGCCGATTATTTTATATTGCTTTTGCATTCTTTTCATCAAAGATATGCCAAGATGCCAAACAATTCCTATAATGTTATTATGAAATATCATATTTGCAAAAAAAAAATGGATGGATCAATGATTGTTTTATTTATAAAGTCAATAGGAGGTAGCTTGATCATTCATTGTTCTTTACTTATCCCCGACTTTTGTTCAATGACAGGTGCAAGCTTCTTCACTATACAGATTGTGTGTGGCCGATTAACACAAATGACAAGTGCAATCCAACAGAAGCAATAATGATATTCCTGTAGCGTGATACAAATGTGAAGGTACTTTGCCACTCTCCTCTTTTAAGTGTGGAACTTTGTTCTAGGTTGTGTGCACAAAATATTTAAGTCTTTTTTATGTGCAGCCTGCAATAATTGTTTCCATCCGTGTGTAGCTTTGCAATTTCAAATAAACTTCGTAGAGCTGATGAGTGCTCTACTTAAATTTTGTTGCTAGATGCTAATAAGAACAACAATTTCCTAATGAAAAGATAGTGTGTATGCATTGGAATGTTGTGTTGACACAATACTATGAAATTTGTTTGCGGTAAACTGCGGAGTTCTGCTTCTACAAGAGGAAGGAGATGAAAAATCAAATAGTAGATTTTGCTTCTCGAGATTTGGTTTGCCGCTCTTGCTAATTGTTGGACACGGGGAAGCTGTTTTCTGAGCCTATTTTATTTTTACTCATTTATTGGTATTTGTATGTCTTTATATGTAGGTTTTTAGGAGTTCTCTTGTTACTATTTTCTTTAATTCACTTCTATTTTTGGTGGTCTGGATATTGGAAACCTTGATATTGATCTTAATGAATTTGCGAGGACTCTATGCAATGATTTGAACACCTCAAGATTCTAAAGATGAGGACCTCACATAACAAATATTTGGGTAGCAGTTTTTATGACGTTCAACTAAAGCCAACAGTTTTATGATAATTGTTTTCCATATTAGTTGTCCCTTGTGTCACATATTGCAATTCCCCTTAATTGTTAGTAGGTGGGTTTACTATATGAGAATAAAATTTGTGTCCATACACTAATTAGATTTGTAGAAGATTCTGGAAAAGAACCACACTACCACTGATGCCAATTGATACAGTGACCATGGTTGTGCTCAGTTAGCACTTAAAAGGGATTTTTAGAAGAAAAAAATAGTCCATGTAGCTAATGACCAATAATTATGGAAACATTGGCGTGTTGAATCTGCAACAGTTCAGCTGAAAATCATAAAAGATTTATTAGTTCATTTGATGTTGACTTGTGGTTTTAATGAGAAATAATTCCAGATTCAGCATGCCAGTGCAAGAAAAGAAAAGCAGTACTAACCAGCTATTCTCAAAAGAACTGGCGAACTGATGCCTCTCTTCCGCTATGTGATTGCATTGTTTCTTCTGCTCTACCTCTCATATGTTGTTTTGATCATGTTGCACATTGTTGGGCGGAGGCTAGAAAAATCAAATGTTTATGGTAAGGATCATTGCTTTCTGTGAATCATGGACGTTGTTTTAGAAAGCAAGGACATCCTTGTGCCTTCAACTTTTCTTTGGTTCACTTATAGTTTAGGAAAGCAAATATGGAATTAGGGTGTTCCTTTTTTTAAGTATGCAGCTTCCATTGGAGAGGAAACAAGTTATTTTTTCTTCCATTCCTTTTGCATTAGTTTGTGAATATATCTCAGTTCATTCCTATGAAATGGTTAACAAGCATACATGTTGGAATTGTTTTTATGTATATAGTATCATCATATCACTAGATTTTACTAACTACATCCCTTTCATATATCTGATACACTGACTTGGTTTTGTTTGCCCCAGTTAGATTTCATTGTTCTTCAAGGTTTTGGCTTTTTATAGCTACCAATCAAGCTTTGATGTTTGAGGGAAACCTTGACAATTCACTGTGTTCGCATGTCAGGATTTTCTTGGCAATCATATACTTGGATTTAGAATTGAACAACATCGGATTGAGTGGCTCAACAGGTTTTAGCTCCAAGCTTTGTGAGAAATGATGGCGAGGATAAGTATCCAGTGCCAAGCTTTGTTCTTAACTTTAAGGCATGCGTAATTGTAAAGTTGAAACAAACATGTCCAATATGGAGTATTTCAGTCTGTTTGACAAAAAGTCTTAATTGATAAACTGTTGTTATATAAAAAGATGCACCTTTGTTAGTTGTGTGATTAAGAAAACATCATCTGGCATGCGATTTTTTGTTGACGTTCTTGCAGTGCAACACATGATGGTCTGGATTTTGGGACAATCCAAATGTGAGTTTACCGAACTACTATCTTTTAATTCATTAGTTTATTTTTGTGCATGATTCAGCATCAGTTTTGAAAATTGTCTTTGGTTCTGGTTCATTATGTGCCATTTTAAGTGATGTGTGATGTGGTATTAAATGATTGAGCTTTGGTTCATTATGTGCCATTTAAGTGATGTGACGTGGTATCAAATTATTGAGCTTCTACGAAGACCAAGTTCCTTCGAACAATTTTGTATTTGGGTTCAAATTACATGCCTGGTGGGTGAGGTTTCATGTGGTTGGTCTGGCATCCATTTTTGGACAATGTTAAAAGCGAGAAATAACATCTATTTTGAAAAGAAATGATTAGAATTTCTACTTAGATCATAAGTTCTGCTTTGCTTATTTCTCTCTTTATTGCGCAGAGCTTAAAAAAATAGCAGACAAGGAGATTCTGGAGGCCGTAGCGGATGCATATATGAGGGCCCTACACTTACACTGTACCAAGCACCCCCGGATGACACTGGAATGGTGCTCCTGCATGCAGTGAGGATTGGGTTGCTGTAGATGGTTCAGAGGGAAGCTGGAAGTTCCTTTCTGTAGGATAGGATGCGCTCGACCCTCGTGACCCATATATATATATATATATATATATATATATATATATATATATATATATATATATATATATATATATATATATATATATATATATATACGACGACACTAAAATGCACCTGGGTGCATTTTAGTTCGCCGATGCACAGACACCCCCCAACCGCGCCCAGCTTTCCCGACCCGACCGGGTCCGACCAGGAAACCCCACCGAGTGCGCTTCCCCACCTCCGACCACCCCCCGCCTCGGTCCTCATCAACCTCTCTCGCAAGTCAGACCCTCTCTCACAAAATCAACATCGGGATAGCCGCTCCTCCCCCCGCAAACCCATGGCTCCGCCGTCACTTCCGCGCCTAGAATCGCCTAGCCGCTCCTCGCCCAAACCCATGGCTCCGCCGTCGCTTCCGCACCTGGAATCACCTCCGACGGGGCAGCCTGTGATTCCGGAACAGATGGCGGTTGTTCCGGCGACTGGGGCTCGACCGATATCGTCGGCACCGCCGCCGATTGCATCTGCGCCGGCGGCAGCTCCTGCGTCAGTCACGCCTACAGCGGGGCCGCGTAGCAGCCTCGGATCGGGTGATCCCTTGCATCACGCGACGTTGCTGACGCCTCCGCCATCGATTGTGCCTGGCTCAATGATCACGCCTGATCCGACAGAGATGTTCATCCCGGTAACAAAAAAAATCACAAAAAAACGTTCTGCTCGTTTCTGCTATTTAGTTGCTGTTGGTTGCAAATTTCATTGCTGGTTTGCTCGCCTAGTGTCTATGTTGATTGCAACTTCATTGTCTGTGTCGATAGATTGCTCGTGAATTTTGGTTTGTTGCGCTAGTTTGCAACGTGGGTTGCTGTATGGTTGCAACCATAGATCCATGTCGATTGCAACTTCATTGTCTGTGTTGATAAATTTCTAGTGAATTTTGGTTGTTGAGGAAGTTTGCAACGTGGATTGCTGTTCTGGTTGCAACCAGGGGCTCATGTGGATTGCAAACTTCATTGTCTGTGTTGATAGATTGCTGCTGGAATTATTTTGTTGCACTAGTTTGCAATGTGGGGTGCCCTCTGGTTGCAACCTATTGTCGTGTGGGATTGCAACATCATTGTCTGTGTTGCGAAAAACATCAAAAGTTTGTGTAAAAATTATCTTTGCTGGTTCACCTTGTTGATGGATTGCAGCTGAAAAATATTTTGTTTGCATAGTTTGCAATGTTGGTTGGTGCGTGGTTGCAACCAGAAATAGTAGTGTGGTTGCAATAGCAAAAAGTTTGATAAGTTATCTTCACCGGTTTGCACCCCCTGGAAAAAAGAATACATATTGTTCCGGTTGCAAGTTTGATTGCTGTTGATTGCACGCAAAGGGCTCCTGTTGATTGCAACTTGATTTTTATTTGATTAAACAGTGATTGCAAAACTCATGATTGATTAATTTCTTCAACAGGATGCAAACATGCTTGGTGTGTTTGTCCCGAGGGTGCGGCAAGAGTTTGATTCCATGGAAGCAGCACACCAGTTTTACCTTGATTATGCAAAAATGGCTGGATTCAGTGTGAGAACCATGAGGACCAGTAAAGAGACTAAACACTGGGTTTGCAACCGTCAGGGTATTATGAAGCCAGGCAAAGAAAATGAGGAGCCACAGACTGATAAAAGATTGATGAGAATCGGTTGCCCAGCCTATGCTAAGGTGAAGGAGGACAAAAAACGCAAAATCTGGTACTTCGACAAAATCGAGGAAGCACACAACCATAGGCTTCAACCATCAGCCAGGATGGTTAGATATATGCATGCTCATAAGCAAAGGGAAGCATCTATGGATGACTTGTTTGCAATCATGTCGAGGAGTGGCGTGCCAAACCAGGCTGCTATGAATGTCATGTCAGAGTTGTATGGAGGGCGTCAAAACTGGCCATTCACCGAGAAGGATATCCAAAACATGTAAGTCATATATCTGGTTGCAAAAAGCATTTTTAGTGTGTGATTGCAACTACTCGTTATATGTGGTTGCAACCTGACTGTATCTGTGGTTAAAACTACTTGGTTATTTAGTTATTTATGATTGCAACCTTGAATAGTGTGTGATTGCAACTACTCGTTATATGTGGTGGCAACCTGACTGTGTGGGTGATTAAAAACTACTGGTTATATGTGGTGGCAAGCCTGAATAGTGTGTGTTTGCAAACGCTTTTAGTGTGTCATTGCAACTACTTGTTATATGTGGTTGCAACCTGATTGTGTGTGATTACAATAGCTGGTTCGTTATGATTGCAAAAAAGCCTGAACAGTGTGTGTTTGCAACTATTTTAGTGTGTGATTGCAACTACTGGTTATGTGTGGTTGCAACCTAACTGTGTGTTTGCAACTTTTTTTGCAATTAGTGTGTCAAATTAAATTGTTTTTTCATTCACTTGTGGTGCAGGAAAGCTGGACAAACACGAGAGGACAGGGATGGTGACATAGAGAAGCTGTTCCAATTTTTCAGGGAGTGTAAACAGAACAATGAAGCATTCTACTGGGATGTTGATTTTGACCCAAAGACAAAAGTCCTTAGAAGCATTTTTTGGAGCCATGCAAGTCAGCGTGCGGAATACGTGGATTTTGAGGATGTCATCACTTTTGACACTACCCACAAAACTAACAGCAAGAAAATGCTGCTGGCGATGTTTGTCGAATGCAACAACAATCTGAAAAATGTGTCGTTTGGGCAAGCGCTTCTTTGGGATGAGACAACTGACACTTTCAGGTGGCTCTTCGAGTCATTCATAAGCTGCATGGGCGGCCGACAGCCTTTCGTGATTCTAACAGGTACATTTTTGGGGGGGGATCAATTCTGATTTTTTGGGAAAAAATGATCTGTTGATCATGTTGCGAAAAATGATTGCTGTCAAGTTGCAACATTTGCAACATTGATCTTTGTTTGGTTGAAACCATTATCTGTTATGAATTGCAACATTAGGTTCACAGAAATCTATTTTTGCTGATTTTTATTTTGATGTTTCCGCAGATGAAGATCCAGCAATGAGGGAGGCAATAAAAATTGTGTTTAACAAATCACAACACAGAAATTGCCGGTGGCACATAACAAGGATATGGGATTATGAACTCGAGGAGTTGTACAAGTTGCACAAGGACAAAAATCTGAAGGAAAGGCTGGAGTCTCTGATAAATTATCTTCTGGGTCCTACACAGTTTGAGGTGGAGTGGGAAAAGCTAGTGGATGAATGTGGCATCGGGGAACACCCAGCGATTGTAGCATTATGGCAGAAAAGGAAAAGATGGATTGCATCATATTTTAAGGGCATGTACTGCGGGAGAATGACTTCAACCCAGAGATCTGAAAGCCAGAACAGAGTATTGAAAGATGGATATGTTGGGAGTGTGACAACCTTGCATATGTTTGCAAAGAGGGTGCTTGACTCGATTCAGCACACGGACCACATGGATGCTGGGGAGTCGCACTACTCGCAGGTATTCTGCAGCTGCTACCCCCCCCACTCTGGTTTGCAAATTGTTTGTATTTTTGTTTGCAATGCTGGGGGTGTGTGATTGTGACCCTGCTGTTATGCCATATGATTTACAACTGTGAGTTCAAAACAAAACCTCGTAGTTTGTGATTGCAACCTGGTTCAGTTTGTGATTGCAACCTGGTTCCTTTTGTGATTGCAACCTAGTCAGTGTGTGATTTGTAGGACCTATGATTATGAAATCAATAATTAAAATTTCTGTTAGTTTTGTGATTGCAACCTGGTTTCTTTATGGTTGCAAACTGTTTAAAATGTGATTGCAAACCTGGTAAGTGTGTGCTTGCATCTGGAAAAATAAAAAAAAGGTATGTCTGATTGTAACTAGTGATGAACCTGTGTCAGTTTGCAACCACTGGTTACATATGATTACAGCATGTTAAAGTGTGTGATTGCAAACCTGTGATTATGAAAACCAGCAATTAAAATTTCTGTTAGTTGGTGATTGCAAAACCTGTTAGTTGGTGATTGCAAAACCTGTTAGTTTGTGATTCCAAAACCTGTTAGTTTGTGATTACATATGTCTGATTTCTTTGTGATTGCAATCTAGTAAATGTGCTTGCGTCTGCAGAAATAAAAAATGTCTGATTGCAACTAGTGAATGAACCTGTGTCTGTTTGCAACCACTGGTTACATGTGATTGCATCGATGTTACTTGCGTCTGCAGGAATAAAAAAATATGTCTGATTGCAAAACTAGTGAATGAACCTGTGTGTATTTGCAACCACTGGTTAATATGATTGCACGCATGGTGGGTGTGTGATTTGTAGGACCTATGATTATGAAATCAACAATTAAAATTTCTGTTAGTTTTGTGATTGCAACCTGGTTTCTTTATAGTTGCAAACTGTTTAAAATGTGATTGCAAACCTGGTAAGTGTGTGCTTGCATCTGGAAAAATAAAAAAGGTATGTCTGATTGCAACTAGTGATGAACCTGTGTCAGTTTGCAACCACTGGTTACATATGATTGCAGCATGTTAAAGTGTGTGATTGCAAATCTGTGATTATGAAAACCAGCAATTAAAATTTCTGTTAGTTGGTGATTGCAAAACCTGTTAGTTTGTGATTGCAACCTGGTTTCTTTGTGATTGCAATCTAGTAAATGTGCTTGCGTCTGCATAAATAAAAAATGTCTGATTGCAACTAGTGAATGAACCTGTGTCTGTTTGCAACCACTGGTTACATGTGATTGCATCATGGTGTGTGTGTGGTTGCAACCTGTGATTATGAAATTTAAAGTTTTTCTGTGCAGGCCGAGGTTGTCAGGGCTTGCAAATCACGGTTTGATGAGCAGCTCAGCAAGATGTACACGAGGGCTGTGTATAATGAATACAAGAGGGAATATGCTAACAGCACAGCATTGGTGATTGAGCCTGATCCAGATGTGGAATGCGGTTACTTGGTGAAGCATGAAAAAGGAACCTGAGCATTCTGTTGGGCACAGCACACATTCAAGGTACTAGCTGACAAAGCAGCGGGTATATATAAATGCAAATGCATGCAATGGGAGCACACAGGTTTGTTTTGCATGCACGTAATCAAGGCGTTCACCCACCTACAAGTCCAGAACATACCAGAGAAGTACATTCTGAGACGCTACACACGTAATGCGAGATCTGTGGTTCCATGGGACAGGCACGATGTTCGGGTTGCAACTCATGCTAACACGGAGCAAACGAGGATGTCGAAGCGCTGCCCAAGTTAATGCGCCTGGGTAGAGCAGGGAGCAAATCTGATCGTGCTTACGCTGAGGCTGTCCGGCACATCGACATGATAACTCCTGGTATTGAGCTTCTACAAACAGCAGAAAGTGCTGCTGATGAGGGGGCAAGTAGTGATCTGCATGAAGATGAGGATGGCGGGAGGGATATTGTTCCTGTTGCACCAACGCACGACAATGGTGGAAACACTATGGACCCTTCTGTGAAGCCTACTGATCCTACCCCATCGGAAAAAACCTCGAACCTGGATCTGCGAGCATCATGAGTGGTATAACATTGACTGACCCACCCGTGTCAATCACAAAAGGTAGAAAGTCTTCAAGCGCAACAAAATCTGCAAAAAACAGTATGAGACCTGATAATCCATACAGCACATACAGTGGAGGTAAGGGGGTAAAGGAGTGCCAAACCTGCCATGTTAGGGTACACTACAGCACAACATGCCCTCAGAACCCAAACAGGAGCAGAGCAGCCGAGAACAAAGGCAAAAAGAGAGGTGCAAAAACTGAAGGTTGGACTCCAAGAAAAAGAGGCCGCCCAAGAATAAAAAAAGGACATGACGGGGGTCTGGAGGAAGGACAAAGTGAAGCAGATGAAATGCAACAATCTGAGTGCAGTATAGTTGTGCAGCAATCGCAAGTGCGTGGCATGATTGAAAGAATCAGGACGGCGACATCGGGTCATGTTGATTACCGGGAGACCAATGATGTAGATGACTATGAATCTGAGTGAATCAAAAATAATTTATCCATTTTGATTGTGTCATACTATTATGTACAAGTTAAACAAAATAACGAATCTTGTGGTGTTTCAGTTGGTATTGGTCTGGGTGATGTTCAGTTGGTTTTCTGTTGATTTAAGAAAGATTTCAACTACCGCTAATGCTCAATTGCAAGTGCGCAGTCGGTGCAGTTGCAGCTCTGATTGCACCTTTCTGAAAAAACAATGTGTGTGATTGCAACTTGGTTAGTGTGTGGTTGCGACTGAGGCTAACATGTGTTTGCATCTGCTGGATAGCGCAGTCTGATTGCAACTTGGTTAGTGTGTGGTTGCGACTGAGGCTAACATATGTTTGCAAACACATTACCAAAAAAATGTGTGTGATTACAAACCTGGTTACGCTGTGATTACAAACTACTTGTTACATCTGATTGCAACTTCTGAAAACCCCCTCTCTGTTGTAACCCAATCATGACTGTGACTGCAACCTGGTTTACAGTGTGGTTGCAAAAACTGTTATTTACATACGTTTGCAACTTCTGGATAAATACTATCTGATTGCAATTTCTTTAGTGTGCGATTGCAAACTAATGAATATGTGATTGCAATATACAAGTTGCAATCATACTGGGTGTGTGTGATTGCAAAACCTAGTTACGCTATGATTGCAACTCCTTGTTAACTGTGATTACAACTGCCAAAAACCACTGTGTGTTTGCAACCCCGATGAATGTGTGTGATTGCAACATAGTTACAGTGTGGTTGCTACTGCCGCTTACATGTGTTTGCAAACTGCTAGATGACACTGTCGGATTGCAACTAGGTTAGTGTGTGCTTGCAAAACTGGTGAATGTGGATTACAACATATTGGCTGAAAAATTTGCATCTACTTTGTGTGATTGCAACCTGGTTAGCTGTGATTGCAACTTCTGAAAACAAAACCCTGTGTGTTTTGCAATACCCAACCATGTGTATGATTGCAAACCATTTACAGTGTGGTTGCAACTACTGGTAAGCTGTGATTGCAAATAGTTGAAAACCAGTGAGTTTACAAACCTTGCAATCGTGTGGTTGCAAAACCACCGATTTCAACTTCACCATGCTGCAGAAAAAAATCATAAGAATGTAAAGTGCACAAACTCATTGACCATTCCGATTCCCCAATTCAACAAAGAACATAAAGTTGCACATCGCAAAGAGAGTATTCAGTTACAACACGCCCCAAACGAAAAACCAATAGAAAAAGTTTCAGACTGCACACACATAAAACATCGCGTACGTTCGGACTGCACACACAAATAACAAGTTTTTCTGCACCTGATTCTAAAAGTTCACAGACTGGCTGCTATCATCGTCGAAATCCAGAGGGCGTCCGCCAATTCTGAACTTGTCCAGCATTGCAGGAAGCTCAGCTTGGTTGAGGGGGTGGAAGATTTGATAGTGCAGCATTTCACATCTGTATATGATGCCATTGAACTACAGCAGGATAAAAAACACACATAATGGTCATTTCACAGTGTGATCGTGAGCACACATACAAAAAAAATGATAAAAAAATGAATCAGTTGACATCACGCATTACCGGATTGATTTCCTCCGTCACCTTGTTCCCGTCATAGTATTCCATGTACTTCCAGACAAAAAACAGGCAATCATTGGGGCCGGCTTGCTTGGGCACTTCGATGAAAGGCTTCCTCCACCCACTGAACCTAGGCAGCTTGAAGTTGGACACCTTCTGGAAGGCTGCATCTATGATTGGAATTTTGGCAAACACATGCTTGTGACGTTCTA
Source organism: Cenchrus fungigraminus (assembly GCA_036936925.1). Taxonomy (NCBI): domain Eukaryota; kingdom Viridiplantae; phylum Streptophyta; class Magnoliopsida; order Poales; family Poaceae; genus Cenchrus; species Cenchrus fungigraminus. The sequence continues at coordinate 22,127,898 of CM072776.1, read as the reverse complement.
CAGGATCTGTGCATTTCATGAAGTAGTCGTTCGAGTCTAGCACATCAATACGATTGTGCATGAAGTTGAAGCAATACACAAAGTAATGTCCTCCATCTTGGATAGGATCAAAAATCTGGTGCAAGGCAGGAGTGCAGAATAATTAGTGTATGATTGCAGCTACTGCTAATGTGTGATTGCAACTTGATTGTGATTGTGATTGCAACTACTTTGCGGATTATGATTTCCAGTTGCAACTATGAAAAAGGGTGGATTTGAGAAAAAAAGAATGGATTGGTAAAAAGATATTTGCTAACCAGTTTTGCTCTTGACAGATCATAGTTTATGCACTCGGTCATCAGGTGGTTCCAAACAACTTTGAATTCTTCTGTCTCAGATTTATCCTCATTGAGGACTGTGTTACACCTCTCAACGTTCCACTACACACAGGAAAAAAGGACCATTAAAACTAGTTCAATCACAACAAAACATACAACAGTATAAAAAAACCGTGCAGTTGAAACAAGGAAAAAAAGAGGACTTACATAGAACCCCGTGGTGATAAACACCCTGTACCCGAACGAATCAAGCTTGTGCACAATGTCGTCATGTCGCATGCAATGCACCAAAAAATCAATCAAGCAAGACTCTCCCAGTTTGTCAATGGAGAAACTTTCAACAAGTTGCTGTCTAGTGAATTCAGCAAGAATGCCAAACTCTAATAAAGTCCTCCTGCACCAAAAAAATGCAATGAAAAGATAATGTTGTGTACAATATAAAATACATGAAAAAATGTGGTGCAAACTTTTGCAGTTGTTGCAACACCTGTGTGTGTGTGATTCCAAACATAGTTAGTGTATGGTTGTAACCCACTTGTTAGCTGTGATTGCAACTTCTGAGAACACCCTGTGTGCTTGCAACCCCCATGCATATGTATGATTGCAACACGGTTATAGTGCAGTTGCAACTCCTGCTTACACGTGTTTGCAACTAGGTTGACAACATCTGATTGCAACTTGGTTGTTGAGTGGTTGCAAAAATGCTAAATGGAAAAAAATTACATCTAATATCTGTATGTGATTGCAAACAAACAAAAAAGGCTGTGGGTGCACCCTGGTTAAAGAGAAAAGGGCAGTGGTCTGAATTTGCATAAACAACAAATTGCAAGACTAGGCATATGACAGTTGCAATACTAGTATAGAAACAGTTGCAACATGAAAAAACACAGTAAAGAAACATACTGTTGAAGCTCAGGTTCAGATATAATCTTCTGCCTCAAATAAACAGCCTTGGAAACAGGTATATCGGGATGCTTGCGAGTGATCTGGAACGAAGATAAGAACTCAGCAGGCCTCCTCATGACTCTGTCACCTAGGCACTTGAAAACCAGCCTCTGAACCTTGCCATAATCAACAAGCCCTTAGGACACTTCGTCTTGCGAAAGACGGATCGGTGGGGTCAAATTCGCAATGTCGTCCTCGGACTCCACAGGAAACTGGACATCGTCAACTGATGAGGAAGATGCTACCTGCATGGGTGCCTCCACAGATTCCAGCACAGCATTGGCCTCCTAGTGAAGCATTTCCAACTTTTGCTCATATTCACTACGCTTCTTAGCGTATGCCTTTGACAGTTGCATCTCCACCTGCTTGTTGATCTTTGAAACTGACGGCTCCTTCTGCAGAGCAGCCATGTTCACATCCAACTTTTTCTGGATTTCTACTATGATCTTCTTCTCCTTCTCTTCAGCCTTCTTGTCAGCTGCAGCCTTTTTCTTCAACTCAGCTTCTTGGGCAGCAGCTTTCTCAGCTTGGGTGGCTCCAGCATTTCGCCTCTGAAGTTCAAGCTTCCTAGTAGCACCGACATTTCTCTTATTCTCGGCCTCAGCCTTCTTCCTATGAGTTTCATCAGCTGCAGCCTTTTTGTTCCTCTCGATGTCATCCCTCTGGCTCTGAGGTTCTTCATTTGCTGCTTGCTTGCCTTTTTGGGCTTCAGCCCTCTTCTTCACCTCGGCTTGTTAGGCTGCTACTTGTTTGGCTTTTTTAGCTTCAACACTCTCCCTCAGCTCAGCTTGTTTTGCTTGTTCTTCTGCAGCTTTCATTAAAATATAACAGTGAATCAGCTATGTTTAAGCCAGTAAATAAAAAGAAGAGATACAAATTGCAACTATAAGTACAAACAAACTGCAATGTTGGTAATGAGTGAGTTACAAACCTACTGCTGGTGTTGCTTTCATCCTTTTGTTTTCTGCCGCTGCAGCCTTAAGCTTCTCTGCTTGTTCAGCATCTGCCCTCTTCAAAACTTCCTCAGCAGCAACCTTTTTCTTCTGTTCTTCAGCTGCAGCCTTTTCCTTCTCTTCCTCATCAGCCTTTCGCTTAGCTTCAGCTTCAGCTGCAGAGTTCATCCGATATGGCAGTAAAAAATCAGTTATAATTTAGATAGTACAAAAGCAAAAAAGACACAAAATTGCAACTATAAGTACAAACAAACTACAATGTTGGTGATGTGTGGGTTACAACCTGCTGCTGCTGCCTCAGCTGCAGCCCTCTTCGAAGCTTCCTCTTCAGCAGCCTTTTTCTTCTATTCTTCTTCTGCCTTTCGGTTTGCTTCTGCTTCTGCTGCAGATTTCATTAATTATTGCAGTGAAAATCAGTTATGTTTTAGATAATACAAAAAAGCAAAGAAAAGGACACAAATTGCAACTATAAGTACACACAAACTGCAATGTTGGTAATGAGTGGGTTACAACCTCCTGCTGCTGCTGCTACTTTCGTCCTCTCGTCTTCCTCCTTCTTCCTCTGTTCGTCCTCCAACCTCTTCTTCTCAACTTCTTTCATCCTCTCATCTTCCAACCTCTTTTTCTCAGATTCCTCATCTTCACCCTTTTTCCTCAACACTTCCTCGTCTTCAGCCTTTTTATTCTCAGCTTCCTCGGCTTCGGCCTTTCTCTTCAAGGCTTCCTCTTCTTCAGCCTTTCTTCTCTCCTCCTCTGCCTTATTCTTCTCAGCCTCAGCCTCTTTGAGTTTCTGCCTCTTCTCATCCTTGTCGGTCCTCCTTGTGTAAGTTCTAGTACACTGTGTTACGAAAGTGAATCAGTTGTGGTTTAGACAGTAAAAATAAAAAGAAAAAAAGACACAGATTGCAACTGTAAGTACACCCCAACTGCAATGTTGGTAATACATGGGTAACAACCTGCTGCTTCTGCTGCTGTTGCTGCCGCTCCTACTGCTGCTGAGGCTGAGGATGAGAAGATTGAGGAAAAACGCACAAATCAAAATTTGCAAAAAAAATAGTGAATGCTTGTGGTTGCTACATTGAGTCGCTAATTGCAACTTGGCATACGGTGTGACTCCTACAAAAACTGAGGGGGGATTTCAACCAGTGTGTCGAAATGAGCTTACATCAGGCTGATGGGGGGCAGGAGATCTTGAGGAAGCCCTCCTCTTTGCAATAGTATGTCGCGGCTGACGCGGGTGCTCGTCTTCATTGTTGCCTGCGCGCGGTGGCGAATCAAAGAATCCCAGAATATCATCAACATTAGAAATGTTGCCAGAAAGATATAGAGGTGCTGCAAAATAAAAGAAAAGAAGGATGGTGTGTAAATAAAAGAAGATACGGATTCTTGAGGATGATATAAAACATTTTATAAAAAAAATGAAAAGTGCATATATATTCTTACTTCTATCAAAAATCCCCTGTTCACTGTCATGTCCGTGAGGTGGGGTTTGGTGAACGTGTCTGCTATCATCATCATCCTGAGCAGGATTTTCGGAGTGCGCACCATGTCCATGGAGCTCCATTTCAATTGGGATGGGAGCCGCAAAAATGTCGTCATCTATGTCTGCTCCAGAATTGTCTTCCATGCTTGCTGCTGCTGCTGTTGTTGTTAAACACAAAAATAGAGTGTTTGCAAACCTGGTTAGTGTTTGATTGCAACTACTAATTGTGTGTGATAGCAACAAGATTGTGGAGCATATTTGCAACCCTGGATGTGCGTGATTGCAAGTACTGGTTACAGGTAATTGCAACAAAAATGATAATGTGTGTTTGCAAGCAGCTCATACTTGCTGATTGCAACTACAGTTTACATGTGATTGCAACTACAGTTTACATGTGATTACAACACGATTAGTGTGTGTTTGCAAAGAAACAACTAATTTTTTTAACTGGTTCAAAACACAGTTGGTTTTTTGCAGAAGAAAAAAAAGTATTATGAGATGTATGTTTGCAAAAATGGTTAGTGTGTGATTGCAATTTCTGGTTGCATGTGATAGCAACATGATTGTGAAACATGTTTGCAACCTAGATATGTGATTGCAACCTGGATAAAGGATGATTGCACCTATAGTTTACATGTGATTGCAACAAGATTAGTGTGTGTTTTTGCAAAAGACAGCTAATTTTTTTAACTGGTTCAAAACACAGTTGGTTTTTTGCAGAATGAAAAAAAGTATTATGAGATGTATGTTTGCAAAATGGTTAGTGTGTGATTGCAATTTCTGATTACATGTGATAGCAACATGATTGTCAAACAAAAGACATACCGACTGCTGGTTTGGTGACATTCGTAGCCTTCCTCCTGCGACCCTTGGCAGCTTGCTTGGCAGTTGCAGCATCCGCAAGCAGGTTGTTCATGCGGCTGACGCACTCCTGATGAGCTGACGCCATAAGGTCGTGTGACCTTGTTGCGTACTCAGCAGCCTTCTTTGCATACTCCTGCGCTCGTTTGGTGCTTTGATCAAACTCCTTCAAAATAGTCAGTGCATCTGCCTTCCTGCTCCTTCAAACCAAATCAGATATGTGCTGACTAAATGCCGTACATAAACTTGGGTACTCATAATAAACAGAAGGGAAAATGCTTGGGGGCGCATGACCACCAGGATCATGGAAGGTGCTGGGCCCAGGAGTAGACGTGGCAGCAGCAGCGGCTGCTGCAGCGGAGGATGTGCTAGCCCCAGCAGTAGATGTGCTAGCAGCAGTGGCTGCTGCGGCGCGGGGTCCTGCTGCAACGTCCTGGGCGCCAGCTGAGGCTTGGGCAGCTCCTACTTCCGGAAGAGCTTCTTCACCATCTGCAGCTTGGGTAGGTACAAATCTGGGGGGGGTAATACTGTTAAAGACCCAACCGGGACACCATAGCACGTGTCCGTAATACTTCTCAGCTGCAAGTCATTAAAAAAGGGACAGAAAAAAGAGAAGGAATGTTAACAAAATAACAAATTGCAAAAACATAGTTGCAGTAACAGTTGCAACATTTGCAAAAAAAAGTGTGATTGCAAAAAACCTACCTTGAGATGTCCAAACTCGACATTGTCACTAGCAACGTCTCCCCTACGATCCTCGTTGATTATAGCTTGAATCATCTTCGAGTCCAGGAAAGAACACCGGGGGATGGAAAAAGGGCTTGTCTGAAATCCGTGCTGCAAGTTGTCGACATATAACATCTGCAAGTCCAAAAAGGAAAAAAAAAGAATGAAACACAGGTAAAACAAAAACTAATTGCAAACTTCTGGTAATGACAGTTGCAACAGTGACAAATAAATGATTGCTACCAGTATATGCACACAGTTGCACAAAAAAGGAATAAAAAATGCAGGAAAAATGGATATCTGACTTGAGCTTACCACTAGAAAGATCGCGCATCCGCTAATGGGTGCATTGATGCCTTTTTGAGCATAATCCAACTTGTATAAGCGAGCAGCTACACTGAGCCTGTTGACAACTGCCTTGCACCAATTCCTAGTGCCAATGTTCTGAATATCCTGGGTGTATCTCACATCATCAAGCCTGATCTTGGTGTCGGTGTTGGAGAACAACAAGCACTGAAAAGCACCCATAAAGAAGGATCTTAGGCCAAGCTCCCCAGTCAATGAACTGTTCTTCAGTCCATCAATTATGTGTTTTAGCGTGATGCCCCTACTGGAATTATAAGAACGACCAACGATCAGTAAGCCAAGCCGATCCCGCTCGGCACGGGCATCTGCATCAGACATGGGGAGCGGGTCACCGCCAGCGTTTGGTATCTGCATGGCACACCAAACACCATGATCACTGACGTTGATCTCTTTGCCGCCGCCGATCTCCAGCTTCATTGTCTTTGGATTGAACTTCCGCATCAGCCAGCTGCTCACATCCCTCCTTAGATAATTCGGCTTGAAATTCAGAAGCCCCCCAAATCCCTTTGCAACTACTTGACCTTTCAGATCATTTGCTAAAGCATTGAGAAGCTTTATAAATTTCGTCGGAGAGCATCGCATAGATTGCACCTTGGATTTGCCCTTGTCGCCATCGCCGGCAGCAGCCACCGCGACGTCATCGTCACCAGCAGCTTCATCATCATGTCCAGAGCCTTCACCATCAGGGACAAAATCAACATCGTGCTCTTCTTTGTGTTCTTGCTCTTCAGCAGCACTAGCCGATGGCTGGGTTGGCAACCTGAGCCTTTTCCTCCTCTCACGCAGTCTTTCTAAATCATCTGCCTTCCTCTTCTCATGCAAGCGAGGAGAAGAACGAATATTCTGGCCACCTTGTTGTTCGCCTTGCTGACCACGTTGCTGTCCTCCATCATTCCGACCTTGCTCCATTATAAAGAATACAACTGAAAATAGGAGATGAACATAAGAATCATCAAAATACTACCAAACTATATGAGAACAACTGCTAGTGTTGCTGAAAACCAAATTGCAACCTCTCATGAGACACAGTTGCAACTCCTGTAATGCAACAGTTGCAACAAATAACAACTACTACACATAAATTACAACTAGTATTAATCTGCCAGAAAAGATTGCAAAAACACATTAAAACTTAACACAATTACTACATCTATATATGCACAGTTGCAACTTCTGTAATAGGGCAGTTGCAACTCCTATAATCCACCAGTTGCAAACAATGGCAAAATTACTACCACAATATGAGAACAACTGCTAGTGTTACTAAAAAACCAATTGCAACCTATCATGAGACACAGTTGCAACTCCTGTAATGCAACAGTTGCAATAATAACAACTACTACACATACATAATGAAAAAGGTTGCTTGTGTACTGAAACGATTACAAGAACTGATCTATATACACAGTTGCAACTTATGTAATGAAGCAGTTACAACTACTATGATGAACCAGTTGCAACAATGGCAAAATTACTACCGCCCCCTATATGAGAACAACTGCTAGTGTTACTAAAAACAAATTGCAACCTATCATGGGACACAGTTGCAACTAGTGTGATGCAACAGTTGCAACAATAATAACTACTACACATATATAATGAAAAAGTTGCTGTGTATTGAGAACTCTGCTACGATTCTCTTCGCCGGCAAGCGCTGAAGCGGTGTGGGGGAAGTGGAGGAAGTGGAGAGAGTGGTAACGGGTCAGAGAATTGAATGAGAGGGTGACGGGGGAGGGGGGTTGTATGGTGCGGGCCCGGGGTGGGTGGTTACCGATTGGGGAGTGGGGTGCGGTTGTCGCGGTCAGCGGGTCCGTGCGCGCGCCCCGCGCGCCCCTGGAAGCCTGGTTGGCTTGGGACGGTTCGGTCAGTTGGGCCTGGGTGCACCCAGGTGCATAATATATATACAGTATATATATAAGGTTATATATATATATAACCTTATATTGATTATTTGTACATTTTTAATTGTTTATATTGATTCAGTTAGTTGCAAGTAATTTGAAATTTAGTGTTAACAGGCGAGACATTTTACTCAGTGAACTTGCCAGAGAGATACTGACAAAAGACAAAATAACAACTGTCGATATTAGAACATGTTTAGTTCGACAGAAAATTTGCTACTGTAGCAATTATAAATTGAAGATTAGAAGATCTGCACATGATCTAATTATACAGAATGGACGATAAATTGCGAGACGAATCTATTAAGCTTAATTAATCTATCATTAGAGATTGTTTACTATAGCATGAATTTCACCCGAGTTTATGGAATGAGTTTTGTCATAAATCTACGTTGAACACTCCTAATTAGTGTTTGTATTTTCGACGTGACCGGTGAATAGTGAAAAGTTGAAATTTGTCGCAACTAAACAAGACCTGTCACAGCTACTAAAACATAACCAGATTGAACTTTTCATGTGAGACATAGAGACAACAACTTCACATTTTGAGAGTCCACATATACTGATAAAAGTTTAATTTCTACATCACATAGAGGTAGAAGCTATTATTGTGGACTTATGATTTTTCTGATTATTTTTAACATAATATTGTTTCAGTCGTGTTGTTTCCTGTTGCTTCGTCCCTTGTATCTTCCCATATAATTTTCTTATTTGCTTCCAAAACAAGGTATATTACATGTGATTTTGAATTTCAATAATATATAGTAAATATTTATTATTACGTGGTCATCTATGCAATCTTTTTATATCACATGCGTGCCGCACGTGCCCCTCCACTAGTCCAATAAAATCTATAAGATGTTTCCATGCGTTTTAGACAGAAATACTATACGGTCTAATTATGTTTTAGGATATACACTACAAGAGAACAGACCTTTCGTCCAACACGTTAGTACCGGTCGCAATGGCGGCCCGTACTAACGCACACAATTAGTATATATTGGGAGGAATAGTGCTCTCGTGCCACATTTAGTACTGTCTAGGGTCCTCATCCGGTACTAAATGACTGCATCGCGAACACTAAGAAGCAATTTAATACCAGCTGTTGCTGGCTTCCGCCCATACTAAATACCAAGAATGACATTTAGTTCCGGCTTCGCACACTTAGATTTTTTTTAATCTCCTCCACCCTAGGAACAGTCTTATCTCTTCCTCATGTCCACAACCTTTCTCTCTTCCTCCTTCCTCTCTAATCTCTCTTCTCCTTTTATCCTATCCCTATCTCACGTATCTTCTCTCTTCTCCAAGCAGCGGAGGGCACAGGAGCAGTGACAGGCCGCCATTGGTGAGCATGGGCCTCCCTTGCCGCGGGCACAGGGGCCACCATGGTAAGCACGGGCACGAGGCGGGCCTCCCCAACACCTTGCGGCCACCCGACAGCTCGCTGGGACCAGGCCGGAGAAGGCGGCGTTGGGGCAGCTCCCGTCGCAGCGGTGCGTGGGGCCTCCCCGGTGCCTCGTGGGGCCAGGTCGGAGCAGGAGGCACTGGGGCTGCGGCCACCCGGTGGCGGCGGCGTGACCAACCCTAGCTTGGAGCGAGCGTGCGGCGGCAGTGTTCTCCCTAGCCTAGTGTGGGTATGCGGTGGCGGTTGCGGCCGGCTGCAGCGGCGGGCGTGACTGACCCCATCCTCACTACAAGAAATGTGTGGCTTTTTGACGTATTTAGCATGACAATATGACATTATGTCATCATATCGTTCATTTTATGACATTGTGTAGTAGCCATTTCAATTTAATGACAATAAAAAATGGTATGACAAGTGCTAGATTGAAATACCTGTAAATAGGTTTGTGATTGCTTTTGTGATCGAAACATGCAGATCAATCTGGGGCCATCTTATTACATCTTGTTCTTTAGTTTGGATGAATGTTAAATACAACTTAGATTCAAACCATCAAAATAACACTTTGTTAGATATGTATCATCAAAAGTTTTTTATTTAGATATACTGTTCTAGACACATACGTAACTAGCATAGAAATCTGATTTCTTTAATGGTTTTGTTGCTAGGCTGAAATGGAGGCCTATGTTGCTCAACCAACAGAAGAAGGCAAAGATCCGAAGACTCCTGTTGAAGCTGTAGCTCTTGTGCTGCCCAAATCAACTTTTCTGTAATCCACAGAGATGAAGAGAAATGCCAAATCTGCTGCTATGAATGACCGTGTACATGACCTTGAGAGTAAATTGGAAGCTGAGAAGATGGGATCAGCAAGACAGGTGGCTGATTTGCAGAAGCAACTAGAGGAACAAAAAGAAGCAGCAAGGAAGAATGAAGAAGAAAAGAAGCTGAAGCAACAAGGAAGTGAAATACAAGGCTTCCTTCGCTCTTTGTTTGGCAACAAGTTTGCATCAGGTGATGCTCAGCCTTAAGCTCTGATAATCAAATAGGCTCTAGATGATATTTTGGTGACACCTGTCTGCATGGCTACCATACTTGTGGGTTGTGGCCGATGTTCTTGTGGGATCTTTCTTTTGGTCAAACCAAACTTGTGGTTATTGTGTTCCTGCTGCTATGCTTGTGGCAGGTGAGCTTATTGCGCTGGAATGCTGGTTGCACAAAACTTACGGTTATTGTGCTGGTTGCACAAAACTTGTGACTTTTGATATGTATTGACCTGGTGGATGTATATGCAATGGTTGATATTGGAACCAAATGTTAAATCTGATTCAAATATGTGTAATTGTGTGAGCTGAATTTTGTGAGCTCAAAAAATTGTGCTGAATTATGTGGGCTCAAAAAATTGTGCTGAATTATGTGGGCTAATAAAAAATGGGCTCCTTTTGTAAAAATATGGGAAAAACATTTGAAAATAATGGGCTGGGTTAGCCAGCAACAACCCAAATAAAACTGGCCAAAAAATTCGAAAATTAAATAATGGGCTAGCAATCAGTAGCACAAAATGTATTTTGCCCCAAGAAAGGACTGAATGTTATCGTGGGCTTTAGCAGGCCAAATTTCATTTTGTGACGTTTTTCCCAAGTCAGCGCCACGTCAGCTTTTGATCCTACGTGGCATTTGCTCATGTGGCAAGGTATAGAATTTTGTGACAAACAAACTAATGTCATACAATTATATGACACAAAATCCAATGTCATAAACTTGTGACATTACATATACAGACATCACAAAATAAATTTGTGACGGTGGCTTTTTGACGTTTTGATTTTCGTCAACTGGATGTCATAAATCCAAAATTATGACATAAATTCCATATATTATGACATAATAAAATGTCAAAAAGCTATACATTTCTTGTAGTGCCTGTAGGTGTGCGCGCGGCAAGTGCGGTGGTCGGTTGTGACCGGCGGTGGAGATTTTTTTTCTTTTGAAATGGATATTGTGAAGTGTGTTTTGCGATTCTTGACGTGATTATGAAACTTGTGATTGTACTCTATGTGATTGTGATTCATACGATTTTGTGATGGTGTGAAAAAAGCAAAGAAAAGGAAATGAGAAAAGAAAAAAGAAATGGAAAAAGGGAAAAGCTACGGTGAGGGCAAATCATTTAGTACCACTCGGTGTTACTGACTGATACTAAGTGTGCCTTTAGTACTGACCAGTTGGTACCGGTCAGCTACCTGGTATTAAAGGGAGTCTGCTGACCGGTACAAAAGGCTTATTGTAGTGATATAATACCCTACCAAGAATGGCATCCAAAGTAGACCAGTTTTGGTTCCTACAATTTTAAGTATAAGCCCCATCCCATTGGATGCTATAAGACTAATTAGTAATAATAAATGTAGATTAATGACTAAATACATTTCATAATCGTAGTCTTTTTCGCGAGACGAATCTATTAAGCTAATTAGGTTATGATTAGACAATGTGATGCTACAATAAATATGTTCTAATCATAGATTAATTAGGCTCATTACATTCGTCTCTTGAAAAAGTCTAGTACTGACACAATTAGTTTTATAATTAAATTATGTTAATCATTCTAAATAGTTTTGTCTCATTCGATGTGATAGGATTTATTATAAATCTCTCCGAACCAAACACCCACTTAGTCATCAAAACTACCTTTGAAAGCTGTGATGTCAACAGGTACACGATTAACCCAAAACTTTAAATCCTGTTGACACCCAAAATTGGCAAGTCTAGGCGAAACCGATCAGACCACCCCACCAACACGGTTAGACCACCCTGGTTAAAGTCCTCCAAATGTAATTTGGTCTTCTCCATTGGATAGCTCTTGTCGAGTAGATAAGATTCATATATAGAGCGTTCAATTCGGAATCCGGATGAGAGAGATATGACTTTTGAAATATCTGCACGTCACGTAGGTGGTTAGACCGCCCCCGAGAGGTTAGACCGCGTGTCCCTGTAGCCAGTCTAGAAAAAGGGCCTAGGTAGTCTAACCGGCCCTGAGAGGCAGTTAAACTGGGGTACCCTAAGTCTGAGTAGAATTGGTGAGTCCCGGTAGATTTCAAGTTGTAAATGGATTCCTTGCGGGGCAAGACTTCCCCACCTTATAAATATGAAGTGACATGGCCGATTGATCAGCTATCACCCAATCGAACAAATATTTATCTACTTTTTATCTCCTAACCCTACTTTTCCAACTCCCTTTGCTTCCTTCTTCGTCTCTACTACGGCAATTTAGGATGTTCTGAGTGGCCTGCCAATCTCAAAGCAACCCTAGGCGCGTTGTCCCTGACGGGGTCCCTCCAGGGGCAATGATCTTAGGTTTTCATGGTTTTTCCTAACCAAGGCGGTTAGACCGCCGCCTAGGAGGTTGGACCGCCCATGACAGGAAACTCCGACGAGGTGCGATTTCGACTAACGCGCGATCTAACGCACTCGTGTGTTCGACCGGAAAAAGCGTCCACAAATCCTAAACACTATTCCATCTGCAATGTATGTGTTATAAAACGCTTGGGCTCTCGGTGGTACCAGTTCATGGAAAAAGCAGATGAGTTCATACAAGACAGATTTGAGGACGGTGGCAACAACAACATATCCGTTGACTTTGGATTTCATGTTTATGCCACTGAGATGGGCGAAGGATGTGCCGCAGTAAATTCTTGGTACTCCTTTCCTTGGGAACTTCCAGCTGGGATTACAAAAGAAGACACCATACCTGATGGTTCTGTATGGTCTGACAATACAATCGAAAGGAGATGTTCATGCTTTGTTCGAAAAAATATATGAAGGACCAAATACGCGATTGGAGAGAAGGTGAATGTGAGCCAATAAAAATTCTTTAAAAAACTCAGCCTACATTCCAAATTAGTTCCAACGAAATCCTTAAGCACTTGTCAATATCACTTAGTCAGAACGAACCTACTAACTCTAGGCGCAAGTCTAAATCACACTTACAATCGACCGAACAAAAACACGAAACATGGTACAACAACAGAATTAGCTATCTACTAGACAAAAACCGGTGCCACTGGATTTCCCAGAGGTAGAGAAAAACACCACCGCATGGAAAACTAGTGAAAAGTGCGCATAGGCCGAAACCAGTGCCACCTGGTTTGAGAAACCAGTGCCCACTAGATTTGGCATAAAATACAGGGATTGACCAATTTGGCGCAACCGAATCTCCAAAACCAGTGCCACCCGTTTTTCCTGGGAGACTTGGGAAAAACTTGACTCGAATTGATCTCTCCACTCTTGCAGGTTTGAGATGAGATTTGGGGAGAAGTAGATGTACTCCAAGGGCAGATGAATCGAAGAACATCAAGTCCTCAAATGCAACGTCTCGTGCGGAATTGAAAATTTCATGAAGAACACTATGAAATCAGGTAGAGAGGGAAACTTCAAATCTGAGATGATTAGGTGGGTATGTAGGTTGAAGATCATGAGAAGAGTGGTCACAAAGAACCTATGAGTGATTCCCACAAGGAAATCCCATGTACAATGCCCTCAAATTTGACGAATCGAAAATCAAAGTAAAATACTCCAAAAATCCATAAAAATAAAAACACTTGGGATCAATATTAGCACCACAAATTTGCTAAGCCATGAGGAAAGGTTCTTTGCATGGTAAGGCTGACCTGCTCCATTCATCCACCCACTAAAGGGGGAGAATTAAGAAGTGGAGAAGCAAAGCACCTCCTCCTCTCAACTCTCCCAACAATAAGCACGTGCCTAACCTCACAAAATGACTAGGGTTCTAAGTGATACCCTCTCCAACCAACCACTAGTCTATATATAGTCTTCAATTGGACATTTCTACCCTACAACATAAAAGAAGATACACACCCTCGATGGGGTAAATCGGGCAGTTGTAGATTTTCGCATCGGACGGACACGCTTCCACCGTAGCTTTGCTTTACCTCGACGCGAACCCCGCAATCACGCCACATGCCCTCCATCTCAAAGCTTCTGATCGTACCTAGACTCTGTGTTCAAGTCGCACCGGGCTTCCTCGGTTTTGACGCTCAAATCGAGAAACCGTCATCCGTTGGTTTTGAGGACCAAACCAACAAACCATGGTACACACGACATCCGGCTTCACTCACCAAGCGAAGCCCAAGTTGAAGGACCGATTAGGCGAACCAGAGAGGGGGGGGGAGTGAATGGGAGCCGATAAAAATTCTTCTCGAAGGAGATGAGAACTCCAACAAGACGAACACGGCTTCCAAATCACGTCTCCGACCCAACTACCCAAGTTGGCCAAGACCACGCAGCCACTGGAGTGCTACTGGTCCTAGGAACCAACAACCACCTTCACAGACTCGAGAACGCAGCGGAACTAGCAACTCGAGCGCTACTGACTTACGCCGGTCAGGCCGGTGAGCACCACCGGTCAGACCGGTCCCTGCTGGCAAAACCTGGGAACTTCCACTGAAGGCCCCTACACCGGTCAGGCCGGTGTAGCTCACCGGTCAGACCGGTTCAAGCCAGGAAACCCCAAATCCTCCAAATAGGCCTACCGAGCTCCAAACTGATCCAAACTCGAAACAGCAGCAACACGGGGCAACAGGGAACTCACCAAGACGTTCACCCGAGCAAAACTCAACAAAGAGTCTGCACCGGTCAGACCGGTGTGACCTGAGTTCTCGGGATGAACAGCGCCCGCGGGTCAACTCCCCCAAATCCAACTCCCGATCTCCCGAATCACTCCACGGTTTTGCACAAAACTTTGGGGATAGTAGGAACACCTCATGGGCACTCCATAGCCAAGATTTGGTCCACCAAAACTTGTCAAATCAAGAGGAATCGAAGAAATCCCACCAAGAACGCCTCTAACCCTAGAGCCACGAAAACCCCAAAACCGAGCTCCTTTGCTCACGGATTTGGGAGGGGAATCAAAGGGAAAAGAACCACGAAGGGTTCATGCATACATCCCCCACCAAATCCCAAAGAGAAAGGCCTCGAAATCGCTCCAAGAAAATCGCCAAGAAAGGGCTCCGAAAATCACTAAAAAGGAGAAACGGGAAAGACACATCCAAGCCTTGAGGAACCATGCCGAATCATCTATACATACCAAAGAGGTTCATACAAGGTCTAGCTTGCCGCCCGATCATTCTTCCCTCTCACAAGATCTCACCATGAAGCTCTCAAGCTAGTCCTAAGAAAATCCTAAGGGAAATAGGAAGAGAAAATAGGAAAGCAAATGAGCTAGGGTTCCAAGAGATGGCTGCCATCCTCTCACCACTTGGGTTATATGGAGGCAACCGAAAGACGAAAATACCCTTACTAGCTAACTAGGGATACATGCCCCTCAATGGTGAATTCGGAAATCTTTGTCTTCGCTCCATCGGACGGATGCCCAGCGACCGCAAACTTGCTTAGCCTCGACGCAAGCCTTGCGATCCCGACGCGTGTCCTCCGCTTCGAAGATTCCGGACTGCGTCGTCGCACACCGGTCAGACCAGTGCTCCTCACCAGACAGACCGGTACCCACCGGTCAGACCGGTCAGACCCACCGGTCAGACCCACCGGTCAGACCGGTCTGGAGCTGCTGCACCTCCGTCTTCGGTTCTTCGGTCTTGGCTTTGTGGATCAACCAAGGAACCCAGTGGTTTTCTGGTGAACCACTGGAAACCCCGCGAACTCGGTGTAGCCTCCGCCAATCACCACTCATGACTCGGCTCCCACGTAGTCCCGGCTTGACCTTGGTTTTGAGGCTCAACCAAGAAACCGTCCATTACTTCATCTTGCCGTTCTTGCCACCATGCGGCCCGCACTTAACCCCGCTGGCCACTGGGTCCCTCAAACCAAGCCTACTTGTCTTCTCCACACCTGGTGGCCTCACCGGCAACGACCTTTCGCGCTTGTTCTTCACCTGCACCTGCACCAGTCAAGCCGCAACCTGCACCTGCAATACTTAGCCAAGAATCAGTCCACACCACGTTGTCAATCACTAATCACACCAGGAAGCGACCATCCACCGGTCCTCGAACCACACCTGGCTCTCAATCTCCCCCTTGATGAGTGCATTGACAACACACACGTTTTGGTAACCAAGAGAAAAGGAAAAGAAAAGAAACGACTAAAAGAAACTCCAACAAGCGATCGAAAGCCAAAGAAAGGCAAAGAGCAAGATCACTTGAAGAAGACAAGTCTCGGACCCCTTAGGCAAGGGCAACGGCTTGACACATCCGAGACAAAACCATGCTCAAGCAAAGAGCACAAACCATCAAACCAAAGCTCGAAAACCACAAAGAGCTCCCCCTGCACACATGCAAGCTCCCCCTGAACCAATGCAACTCCCCCTGGACGAATGCATGCAAGCCACTTCACGAAATAGAGCAGCTGCAACAGCTCAGCTCTGACCGGTCAGACCGGTCGACACCACCGGTCAGACCGGTGCTCAACATGTGAACAGGACCAGCACTCTGACCGGTCAGACCGGTGACCTCAACCGGTCAGACCGGTGCACAACAGAGCCCAGAAATGGCTCGAAACCACATGAAAACCTTCTAGATGCATTCAGTAGGCCAAAACATGCTCAAACTTCTCCCCCTTGTTGACAATGCATGAATCAAGTCAAAAATGCAAAAATGCAACCTAGAGCTTCTCAAATAGACAAAATGCAACACAAGATGCTACACATGTCCAAATGAGCAAGTTAGATGCTCTATAGCGTCGTAATGACATCAACTTCATGATCACCAAGTTTCACAACCATTGGGCGAAGCTAAGATAGAATTGAGCAATTTTGCGAAAAATCACCCTCTCATGAGCAAAGTCCTAAACATGAGCAAAACATGTCAAAATGGCAAAGCCACACAAACTTCATGCTAGGACAACCATTCTAAGCATAAGACCATCATAAACACGCACAAGCACCTCATGTCATGTCAAAGCATACCGAGCCATGTGCTTACTTCTCTGTATGAGACTTCTCATTGGTAAGCATCATGCAACGGTTTAGCACCCAAAAGCAAGTAAATTAAGCACATATGACATGGGAGCACATTTTCCAAGCAATTTACATTTCATTTTCAGATTTATAGTTGGTACATGAAATGTCTTTGCGACAAAAAGGAACTTATGCCCCTCCACAAGATGAAGCATGGGGGCTAAACATTCATGATGGCAAATGAGCCTTTGGCCCCATATGATCAAAGTAAGCTATCCAACCACAAATTAAGCATAGCCAAGCCACAAAAACATGTCAAGATCATGTAAAGGCAATTACTCACAAGAGAGCATATATATGAAATTTTTTAAAAACATAGCCATCAACCATGGATATAAACCAAGATTATCAAGAGCTAAGCCAAACTAACCATAGCTTACCAAATTAGCTCACAAAGACATATATATCATTCCATGGTGAACAATGTATATAGGAGAAGCCTTTCCTAAACAATGCATATGATACAAAATGCATGCAACCTAAGATACAAAGATGCCTATACATCATGTTACACATGCCATGCCAAAAGCAAGAAATGCACAAAGGAAAGCTATACATATGCTACAAAGGAGCTCCCACACACCAACTCAAGAAATCAAACAAACACCAAGCTCCCCCCGCAAACGAGTGAAAGTTGCTTGATCTAGGGGTTTGGTGAAAATATCGGCTAGTTGGTCATGTGTGGGTACATGGATCAAAGCTATCTTCCCTTTCTCTACGTTGTCTCTCAGAAAATGATACCTCACTTCTATGTGCTTGGTTTTGGAATGGAGCACTGGGTTCTTTGCAACGCTTATGGCACTGGTGCTATCACATTGAAGTGGGACATGGGTATACTCCTCACCAAAGTCACTCATGGTGTATGTGATCCAAAGGAGCTGAGAGCAACAACTAGCTGCGGCCACATACTCTGCCTCGGTAGTGGATTGAGCAACACTCGACTGTTTGCGGGAAGACCAAGACACCAAAGAAGAACCCAAGAACTGCAAGTCCCAGAAGTGGACTTCCTATCCAACCGACACCCGGCAAAATCCGCGTCTGAAAATCCATGAAGTGCCAAAGAAGAAGACGCAGAGTACCAAAGGCCGAAGTCGGGAGTGTGTCGCAAATACCTGAAATGCGCTTGACTGCTTGCCGATGCGAAGTCCTCGGAGACGCTTGAAAACGAGCGCACAGACATACCGAGAATTGGATGTCCGGCCTCGTCGCCGTCAAGTAGAGGAGCGACCCGATCATGCTCCGGTACTCCTTCTGGTCCACGTGTTCACCTTCCTCGTCCGCATCAAGAGTTGTAGTCGTACTCATAGGCGTCGCCATGGCCTTGGAGTCCTCCATCTTGAACTTCCTCACAATGTCCTTGGTGTACTTAGCTTGGTGCACAAATGTTCCTTCCTTCGATTGCTTGATTTGTAGCCCGAGGAAGAACTGCAACTCGCCCATCATGCTCATCTCAAATTCCCTGCTCATGTCTTCTGCAAACCTTACAACAAGAGAGTTAGACGAGCCACCAAAGACAATATCATCCACGTATACCTATACAATCAGGATATCTCTGCCCTGCCTGAGGAGAAAAAGGTCTGGTCGACCTTTCCCATCTCAAACCCTCTCTCAAACAGGAACCCCCTCAACCTACCATACCAAGCTCTAGGCGCCTGCTTCAACCCATACAGCGCCTTCCTCAACTTGTACACCCGATGGGGGTACTTCTCACTCTCAAACCCCGGTGGTTGCCTCACAAACACCTCTTCCTCCAACACACCGTTCAGGAAAGCACTCTTCACATCCATCTGGTACAACTTGAACCCTTTAGCCACGGAAAAAGCTAGAAGGATCCTGATCGCCTCCAAACGAGCTACAGGAGCGAAAGTCTCCTCGTAGTCGATCCCCTCTTTCTGACTGTACCCCTGAGCAACAAGTCTCGACTTGTTCCTCACCACTTCTCCTTTCTCTCCCTCTTTATTTTTCCACACCCATTTTGTCCCAATCGGCTTACACCCTGGGGGAGGGTCAACCAACACCCAAACTTGGTTCCTCTCAAAATTCTCCAACTCCTCATGCATCGAATTAACCCAATTATGATCAGATAACGCGTGTCCAATGTCTTTGGGCTCAAAGGTGGCAACAAAAGCAGCATGAGCGAAATGAGAATTGTTCCGAACCCTCGACCGTGTAGTACTTTCATTCATGTCGCCGATGATTCTCGAAGCTGGGTGATCCACTTGCACTCGCCGGGGAGGTTCTCGCCTTGATGCT
This sequence comes from Cenchrus fungigraminus, assembly GCA_036936925.1. NCBI lineage: Eukaryota > Viridiplantae > Streptophyta > Magnoliopsida > Poales > Poaceae > Cenchrus > Cenchrus fungigraminus. The sequence continues at coordinate 22,108,713 of CM072776.1, read as the reverse complement.
ACCTCCCCCTCAACAGCAGCTTCGCCTTGATCTGGGTTTGTCGTTGTAGGTGTGGGAGAGGGTCCGTCCTCGATCGTCGTCGAAGTAGTAGGTACAGGTTCAGCTGCGGGCACCACACCGCCATCTTCATCATCTCCATGTCCATGCTCCTCCTCCTGAAAGATCTCCTCGCCAAGTTCGTCGTCACCTGCACACTCAAAAACAAGCTGACTACGTGGCTGTGTCTCGTCGAAGGTTACCTCGCAAGTCTCCACGATTTGGTTAGTTTCAAGATTGAGCACACGAAATGCTCTAGAATGAGATGCATAACCAAAGAAAATGCCATCGACAGACCTAGCCTCGAACTTGTCCAACTTCTTCCCTTTCTTCAGAATGAAGCATTTACAACCAAAGACATGGAAGTGACTCACCTTGGGTGTGCGACCGTGCATCAACTCGTAACAGGTTTTCTTCTTATGAACCCTAAGGTAGATCCTGTTCGACACATGGCACGCGGTATTGACCGCCTCCGCCCAGAACCTTCTCGGAGTCCTATGCTCGTCGAGCATCGTCCAAGCCATCTTGCACAAGGTCCTGTTTTTCCTTTCCACCACGCCATTCTGGGGAGGCGTATACGGACTCGAAAACTGGTGTTCAAGACCCAAGTCATGGCAAAAGGTGTCGAAGCGAGAGTTTTTGAATTCCGAGCCATTGTCACTCCGGATCGCTCGTATGGCATCTCCGTGCCTCTCGTTTCTTAACCTCAAGACAAGATCTCGAACAAAACCAAACGTCTCCCCTTTCTCCTCAAGAAAGAACACCCACGCATACCGAGAGTAGTCGTCCACCACAACAAGGACATACCACTTCCCACCCGCAGATCGCACACGAGCTGGGCCAACAAGGTCCATATGGAGCAGCTCGCATGGACGCTCAGTCATCACATCGGTGAGAGGCGGGTGAGAAGAGGCTACCATCTTGGCATGCCTACACGGCGCACAAACCAACTCTTTCTCAAACCTCAACCGTGGCAATCCTCGGACCAAATTGAGTTTACTCAAGCGTGACAAAAGGTCAAAGCTCAAGTGACCCAACTTCCTATGCCACTTCCACAACTCACTGGAAGAACCAGCCAAAAAGCAACGCTCCACACCAGAAGACTGAGAGAAATCAGCTCGGAACACTTGACCCTCAGGAACGACCATGCAAACAAGGTCCCCTCGAGAATCTAAGATCCGAGAACCACCAGGCCGAAACAACACCTCAAAGCCCTCATCCAACAACTGGGACACAGAAAGCAAATTGAACCCCAACGATTGAACAAGAGCAACACGCCTGAGAGTGACCTTGTCACTTACCCTGATCTCACCTTCTGATAGCACACGCCCTCGCCCATTGTCCCCAAAGGTGATGTATGTCTTGGACACCACCGGGACGAGACTTGAGAACCACCCCTTGTCTCCGGTCATATGCCTCGAGCAACCGGAGTCAATCAACCAAACGTTCCTCAAGTCTCCCACCTGAAATTCAAAAGTGAGCACGTGAGTGAACAAACGACTCAGCACTGGGGTTAGTACCAAAAGAGTAAAACCAGTGCCGAGCCATTTGCTCCAAAGTGGGGTTAGCACAAACCAAATCATCACGCCTATCAAAGCTACCACCACGAACACCACCACAGTAACCACTACGAGGGAACCAACCCTCTCTAGCTGGAGGAGGACGAAAGCCACGAAAGGAAAACCGTGGATCGAACCTCCTCCCCATCTCAAAGCTACGACTCCTCCCACCCTCGTATTGAGCACGAGGTGAAGAACGCCTAGCAAACTGACCACCTGCAAACTTTCCAGACCAACCAACAGAACCACGACCACCAGAACCAAACCGAGCATCCTCACGAGCACGAAACCTGACTCGCTGTCTGCCCAGACCTGCACCGGTCTGACCGGTGTAGTGCACCGGTCTGACCGGTGTAGCTCGGCCAGCAGCACCACCTGCAGCCTTCCGGTCTCCCCAAGCCGGAACCGTCCTCACAATCGCCTTGGCCCTGGGCATCTGCATACGAGGCTCAGGTACACCATTAGAGGGGTGGTACCTGTCCTTGTTAGCCCACTCTCTAGTCATTCTCTCCTCACGCTTCCTCTTGAAGCAAAACTCATCCTTGTGACCATCTCTCCCACAATACCCACAATGGAACTTTATGGGCTGTGGCTTAGGCTTTGGCTTGGGTTGGGGCTGTCCACTCGGCTTCTCACCCTTCTTCTCTCCTTCCTCACCTCCCTTTGGGCTCACAAACTTCACCGGTTTCTGAAAATCATTTGTTGGGTGAGGGAATATGGGTGGATCTGGAGTAGTGTCAAGTTTGTTTCTGAGATGGTTAGGCTTGGGCTCAAACTTGTTCTTGTATCTGTTTGGTGGTGGGATAGAAATCTCTCCAACTCTCTCAACTCCCTCACCACTGTTCTCTCCAAGCTTGTCAGCCCCAAGTGCCTAACCATCATAGTGTTTGAAAGCCGCTATCATGATACCAAGCTGAGGCTCCTGACCCGACAACCAGCTCATACATTTCCTCAGCTCATCATTCTCATCTTGCAAGCGATCAACATAATGTGCAAGCTCCAAATTCTTAACCGCATGCAATTCACAAGTAGAGCAAGAAGTGGGAATAGGCTCTTTCAACTTAACCTCAAGCGAAACAGTGTAAGCATGCATCTCATCAATCTTTCCATGCAAAACAGGGCAAGAAGTACAAGCACCTAGCAAAGCAGGTCTAGACTTAAGCTCAGCCACTTCAACCCTAAGCATATCTAGTTCATCACAAGTAGAAGCATGCTTATCCTTAAGAGCAGTAAGATCAGCTAGGTACACAGAGCAATCACAGCAATCAATCTCATCAGAAACCACAGGAGAAGCCTTAAGCGAATCAATCTCAAGCTTAGTATCTAGGTTCTGGGTTTCTAGCTCAGCCACACGGTTCCTAGCATCTTCTAGTGAGGCCCTAAGCTCTTTCCTCATCTTCTTGGCCTCTCTAAGCATGTGATCGCGATTATCAAGCAAGTCAACCAACTCATCATTCTCCTTGCGCAAAGAAGAGAGCTCATCACATACCTCATCCTCGGAGTCGGAGTCCGAGTCGCTCTGGTGACTCTTCTTGCTGCCGGAGCTACGAGCCATGCCGCAGAAGCCATCTCCCGCGAAGCAACTCAACCCACTCAAGTTCCTGGATGACTTCTTGTTCTTGCGCCGATCACCTTCATCTTCACTGCTACTCGAGCTCGAGGAAGAGTAGGCGGAGCTGGAGTCGACGTCGCTTGCTCCGACCATCGCTCAGGCCTTCCTGCCGCGGCCGTCCTTCTTCCTCGACCGTCGCTCGTCCTTGTGCTTATTCTTGTGCTTGTGATCGCGCCTCGATCGGTACTTGCCATCCTTGCTCGATCAGTGCCTGTAGCCGTCCTTGTAGCCGTCCTTGTTCTCCATCTTCTCTGGGCAGTCGGCGACGAAGTGTCCTGGCTTGCCGCACTGAAAGCACGTCCGTGCTGACCTCCTCGTGTTCACCCGGTTCTCGTGCAGCCTCTCGAACCGCCTGGTCAGCAACGCCAGCTCGTCCTCTCCAAGCACGTCGAACTCCTCGTCTGGCAAAGACATCAAAGAAGACAGAGAGTACATCCTGGAGGATGCGTTAGCGTTAGACTTAGCTCCTTTGCCGCCAATGAGAGCAAGACTATGAGAATCAGTCGGGCTCTCGATCTTGGCTGTCATACCACGGTCCAACTCAGCCGACTTGAGCTTCGAGAACAGCTCGTTCACCGTCAAGGTGTCATACTTCTCGGACTCAACAATAGCCTCAAACTTCCCGTCCCATACGGTACGATCCAACGAGTGCAAGAGCTTCACGGCTCTATCATGATCATTGTATGGGAGGACGTCCACATTGGCTCTCATGTTGTTCACAACGACTGTAAACCGCTGGAAAAGGGCATCGACGGACTCACCGGGGAGATGAGTGAAGTTCTCGTACTCTCTCCGGTAAGTCGCGTACATCCGAGCCTGAACCTAAGCATTCCCAGCATGAGCATCCTTCAACTGCTCCCAAATCCTACAAGCTAAGTCCTCTGTCTGAACCCGATCGAATTCAGGCTGACACAGAGCACGAAACAAGTAGTCGACAGCCTTGTTGTTGGCTTCGAACATATCCCTCGATCCTGGAGCAAGGAAGTTCATCGGATGAACATAAGCTGTGTTCACCGTGACATCCCAAAGGATATGACCCTTTCCGCGGAGGAATGCTGCCATCCGCCTTTGCCACATCTGGTAGTTCTTCCCATCGAAGTGCGGAGGACCCGAACCCCGTTCCTGGTACGCCATCTTTGGATCTTAGACTGGTAAGAGTCAATAAAGACCCGAACCGGCTCTGATACCAATTGTAGGACCGATTAGGCGAACCAGAGAGGGGGGAGTGAATGGGAGCCGATAAAAATTCTTCTCGAAGGAGATGAGAACTCCAACAAGACGAACACAGCTTCCAAATCACGTCTCCGACCCAACTACCCAAGTTGGCCAAGACCACGCAGCCACTGGAGTGCTACTGGTCCTAGGAACCAACAACCACCTTCACAGACTCGAGAACGCAGCGGAACTAGCAACTCGAGCGCTACTGACTTACGCCGGTCAGGCCGGTGAGCACCACCGGTCAGACCGGTCCCTGCTGGCAAAACCTAGGAACTTCCACTGAAGGCCCCTACACCGGTCAGGCCGGTGTAGCTCACCGGTCAGACCGGTTCAAGCCAGGAAACCCCAAATCCTCCAAACAGGCCTACCGAGCTCCAAACTGACCCAAACTCGAAACAGCAGCAACACGGGGCAACAGGGAACTCACCAAGACGTTCACCCGAGCAAAACTCAACAAAGAGTCTACACCAGTCAGACCGGTGAGAGGCATCGGTCAGACCGGTGTGACCTGAGTTCTCGGGATGAACAGCGCCCGCGGGTCAACTCCCGATCTCCCGAATCGCTCCACGGTTTTGCACAAGACCTTGGGGATAGTAGGAACACCTCATGGGCACTCCATAGCCAAGATTTGGTCCACCAAAACTTGTCAAATCAAGAGGAATCGAAGAAATCCCACCAAGAACGCCTCTAACCCTAGAGCCACGAAAACCCCAAAACCGAGCTCCTTTGCTCACGGATTTGGGAGGGGAATCAAAGGGAAAAGAACCACGAAGGGTTCATGCATACATCCCCCACCAAATCCCAAAGAGAAAGGCCTCGAAATCGCTCCAAGAAAATCGCCAAGAAAGGGCTCCGAAAATCACCAAAAAGGAGAAACGGGAAAGACACATCCAAGCCTTGAGGAACCACGCCGAATCATCTATACATACCAAAGAGGTTCATACAAGGTCTAGCTTGCCGCCCGATCATCCTTCCCTCTCACAAGATCTCACCATGAAGCTCTCAAGCTAGTCCTAAGAAAATCCTAAGGAAAATAGGAAGAGAAAATAGGAAAGCAAATGAGCTAGGGTTCCAAGAGATGGCTGCCATCCTCTCACCACTTGGGTTATATGGAGGCAACCGAAAGACGAAAATACCCTTACTAGCTAACTAGGGATACATGCCCCTCAAGGGAGAATTCGGAAATCTTTGTCTTCGCTCCATCGGACGGATGCCCAGCGACCGCAAACTTGCTTAGCCTCGACGCAAGCCTTGCGATCTCGACGTGTGTCCTCCGCTTCGAAGATTCCGGACTGCGTCGTCACACACCGGTCAGACCGGTGCTCCTCACCGGTCAGACCGGTACCCACCGGTCAGACCCACCGGTCAGACCAGTCTGGAGCTGCTGCACCTCCGTCTTCGGTTCTTCGGTCTTGGCTTTGTGGATCAACCAAGGAACCCAGTGGTTTTCTGGTGAACCACTGGAAACCCCACGAACTCGGTGTAGCCTCCGCGAATCACCACTCATGACTCGGCTCCCACGTAGTTCCGGCTCGACCTTGGTTTTGACGCTCAACCAAGAAACCGTCCATGACTTCATCTTGCCGTTCTTGCCACCATGCGGCCCGCACTTGACCCCGCTGGCCATCGGGTCCCTCGAACCAAGCCTACTTGTCTTCTCCACACCTGGAGGCCTCACCGGCAACGACCTTTCGCGCTTGTTCTTCACCTGCACCTGCACCAGTCAAGCCGCAACCTGCACCTGCAATACTTAGCCAAGAATCAGTCCACACCACATTGTCAATCACTCATCACACCAGGAAGCGACCATCCACCGGTCCTCAAACCACACCTGGCTCTCACAAGTCCACCACTTGTCTTGTCTTCGTCCCTTGACTTGCCCTCTTGTGCGTGCACCAAGCCACATCGCCTTGCTCTTCCACGTACCATGCGAACCGACATTGATGCTTCCGTGCATCCAGTTCCTCGAACCAAGACTTTGTCCCACCTCTTGGTGCCATGTGGCTATGGACCTGTTGCGCTTGTTCTTCACCTACAACGTCACCAACCAAGTCGCATCCAACATCTGCATGTACTTGTTATAAACGATGGCGCAAAACGACGAGAAGTAAAGGAATCAAACTGCAAGAAGACACGAGATTTAACATGGAAAACCCTCTCAACACAAGAGGGCAAAACCACAGGCGCCAGCCAACAAGCACTTCACTATGATCAAAGTCCGGCTACAAACGCCAACGGCAATGGCTTACAAGAAGTAGAATGAATCAATCTCCAATGGAAAACCCTAACGGGGTTATATGACCCGTACCGTACCGGGGTTATATGACCCCGTTAGGGTTATATGGAAAACCCTAATGGGGTTATATGGCCAAACGGGGTACAACCCAACAGGCCAACTTTCGACTCCGCTCCGCTCCGGCCTTAGCCTTCGGCCGGGCCTCCGCTACGCACCTCAGAAGTTGGACTTTATCTTGTGCACATGAATTTGGATTATCATTCAACAAACTCCACCTTGAGACAAATTCCATCTTGTAGTATCAACAAAGAACCTTCATCCTGAACACATCAAAAGAAACAAAATACTTCTGGCGCCAAATAGCCTCTTGGGCTAATTAATTATACCAACTAAGCTTGAGCAAAGCTCAAACTTAGCAACAGGAACCGGCTTTGTCAACATATCAACTGGATTATTATGAGTTCTTAACTTGCATACCTTTAGCTTGCCTTTTCGATCTCATCTCGAACATAATGGTACTTGATCTCAATGTGCTTTGTCCTGGCATGGAACATGATCTTTAGTAAGATAAATTGCCCTTTGACTATCACAAAATAGGTTAATGCAAGAATCAACTCCACAAAGCTCAGCATACAATCCTTTTAACCAAATCAACTCCTTGCATGCTTCAGCAATAGCCATGTACTCTGCCTCATTAGTGGATAATGCAACAACAGGCTGCAAAACAACCTTCCAACTCACAGCACAACTGCCAATAGTAAACACATAACCGGTGAGAGATCTTCGCCTGTCCAAATCACCAGCATAATCTGAATCCACATATCCAATAAGTCCCTTAGCTGTCCTGCCAAACTGCAAACAATGATCTGCCGTCCCTCTGAGAAACCTGAAAATCCACAGAACTGCCCTCCAGTGTTCTTTACCAGGACTAGACATATATTTGCTAACTATACTCATAGCATAAGATAAATCCGAATGAGAGCAAACCATAGCATACATCAAAGAACAAACAACACTGCAATACAGAACTTTTGACATGTATTCAATATCCTCATCTGAACTAGCACACTGCTTAGCAGACAATTTAAAACGCGGTGCAATAGGAGTACTAACAGGCATGCATGTTGAAACGCTAAAGGGCCTTCTCAATGTAAGCATGCTGACTAAGAAATAGTAAACCAACTTTTCTGTCTCTAGTAATTTCCATACCTAGATTTTTCTTAGCCGCACCAAGGTCCTTCATCTCGAACTCACTACTCAACAATATCTTCAACGTAGTGATCTCTTTCCTACACTTGGCAGCAATCAACATATCATTAACATGCTTGATGTAAACACAACTATCATATTTATATCTCTTAAAGCCATGTGACAACATAAATGAATCAAACCTCTTATACCACTGACGGGGAGATTGTTTCAAACCATACAAGGATCTCTCCAACTTACAGACATAATTCTCCTTGTCAGGCACTATGAACCCCTCAGGCTGGTCCATGTAAATCTCCTCCTCAAGCTCTCCATGTAAAAATGCAGTCTTCACATCTAACTGCTCAAGCTCAAGATCATGTGCAGCAACAATACTAAAGAAAGAGCGAATAGAACTGTGCTTTACAACTGGAGAGAACATATCATTATAATCAACACTAGGAATCTGACTAAAGCCTTTAGCAACTAACCTTCCCTTATACTTTGGAGGCTCGCAAGGAGATAAACCCTCCTTTCTCTTGTAGATCCACTTGCAGCGAACATGCTTCTTACCCTTAGGCAAAGGAACAACATCCCATGTGCAGTTCTTCTCCAAAGACTGCATCTCATCCTGCATAGCTGCAATCCACTTCTCACGGTCACCGCAAGCAATGGCTTCAAAATATGTGGCCGGCTCATAACTGCTATCAACCTGTTCAGCACAACTCAAAGCATAATAAATAATGTTACACTCCTCAATAAGGCAACGTGGTCGTCCGCAACCCCTCTTAGACTTGCGAGTAGCAATGGGCAAATCCTCATCTAGCTGCAAAACAGGGGGTAAGTGTTGAACATCATCATCATGAGCCTCATTATCAATAGCTTCATTTTCTTGGTCATCCACAGGCAGCTCCACCTGCACACTTGTATCATCATGCACATGTTGCTGCACCTGCACACCTTCTTCATCATCCACATGCTCCACCTGCACGCTGATATGCTGCAGCTCTTTATCAAAATTATATGGAACATGATTTGAGGTCAAACTGTCATTAAACATCACAGATTCATTGAAAACAACACTCCTACTCATGAAAGTCTTTCCTGTTTCGGGATTCTACAACTTATATCATTTAACTCCCGAACCATAACCAAGAAAATGACATTTAATAGCTCTAGGCTCCAATTTTCCATTATCAACATGAGCATATGTAGTGTAGCCAAAAACTTTCAACTATGAATAATCAGCGGGTGTGCCAGACCATACCTAAATAGGTGTTTTCTTATTAAGTGGGATAGAAGGCGACTTGTTTATCAAGTAGCATGCAGTGTTAGCAGCTTCAGCCCAGAAACACTTGTTCATCTTTGCGTTGGACAGCATGCAACAGGCCTTTGAGATGATGGTCCTATTCATGCGCTCAGCCACACCATTCTGCTGAGGAGCATACAGTATGGTGTGGTGACTGACAATGCCTTCCTACCTGCAATAATCATTAAATGCAGCAGAACAAAATTCTCCACCATTATCAGTATGAAGCACCTTCACCTTCCTATCAGTTTGCCTTTCTATCATCACTTTCCAATCTTTAAATGCAACAAAGGTATCATCTTTATTTTTCAGAAAGTAAGGCCATACTTTTCTAGAGTAGTCATCAATAATAGTAAGGATGTAACGAGCACCACCATAAGAAGGCTTACGAGAAGGACCCCATAAGTCAGCATGCATATAATCAAGAGTACCTTTGGTGGTATGAACAGCGGTATTGAACTTTACCCTTTTATGCTTCTTGAAAATACAGTGCTCACAAAACTTCTTGCTACTAAACGTACAACCCTCCAGTAGGTTTCTCTTCATCAATTCTGCCATACCAAGTTCACTCATATGTCCAAGACGCATATGCCAAAGGTTAGTTTTACAAGGTTTATCATCAGTAACAGCAACAGCAGCGGAAACAGAACCATGTAAAGTACTACCTCGAAGGACATATAACTTAGCAGAAATTCATATCACCTACCAAACAAACAAGGGAACCTTTTGATACTTTCAAAACTCCGCTTGAACCGGAGTATTTAAATCCTTCTGCATCAAGTGTGCTGAGAGAAATCAGATTTCTGGTCATGCCATCATGAGCCTTGATCTGAACTGAGCCGACACCCACAATGTCACACTGGTTGTCGTCTCCCATACGCACAACATCTCCTTTATGCACAGGATTAAATGAACTAAACCAATCTCTGTTAGTGCAGATATGAAATGAACATGCAGAATCAAGTATCCACTCTTTATTACCAGAAACACAACCAGCAAGAACTACTAGACAATCTCCAGAATCTGAAGCAGCACCGGTGACAACAGGTGCCTTACCATCAGGATTATTTTTTCTGTTCTCCTTGTTCTTCAGTTTCCAACATTCATCAATAAAATGTGTTTTTGTTTTGCAATACTTACAGAACTTCTTGGGCGGTCTGGACTTTGAACGTCCTATGCTTTCTTGGCTCTTGTAACGATCATTTCCATCATTGGAAGATCTCTGATCAAATCTGCCTCTCACTTGCAAAGCATCTCCCTTGGAGGACAACCCATCAGAATGCACCATGCCTTTCATCTTTTCCCTGGATTGGAGTGCCTCATAAACATCCGAGACGGTTAGTTCATCACGGCTCAAGAGTATGGTGTCACGAAAAGATGCAAACGAACTAGGCAGAGAGCATAACAGTAAGAGGCCTAAATCTTCATCCTCATACTTAACCTCCATCGACACTAGGTCGGCAACAATTTCCTTGAAAACAGATATGTGGCTTAACACCGAACCACCCTCCTCCATCTTAAACGTGAACAACTTCATCTTCATATGCATCTTACTGGTTAGATCCTTTGACATACATATCGTTTCCAGTTTCAACCAAAGTGCTGCAGCAGTTTCTTCCTGCAGACATTCTTGCAGTATATCATTAGATAGATGAAGCTGAATTAAAGACAGAGCCTTACGCTCCTCTTCGGTCCAATCTTTGGACGCCTTGCCACCGAACTTTTCCAGCGCCTCATCAAGATCACGAGTTTGCGCCAGAACAGCCCGCATCTTCACTTGCCACAGCGAGAACCTCGTCTTGTAATCCAACAGTGGTAGATCGAACTTCATCGTCGACGACATCAAGGAACCCTAGTCTGAAATATGCTCTGGTACCACTTGTTATAAACAATGGCGCAAAATGACGAGAAGTAAAAAATCAAACCGCAAGGAGACACGAGATTTAACGTGGAAAACCCTCTCAACACGAGAGGGAAAAACCACAGGCACCAGCCAGCAAGCACTTCATTATGATCGGAGTCCGGTTACAAACGCCAACAGCGGCGGCTTACAAGAAGTAGAATGAATCAATCTCCAATGGAAAACCCTAATGGGTTATATGACCCGTACCGTACCGGGGTTATATGACCCCGTTAGGGTTATATGGAAAACCCTAACGGAGTTATATGGCCAAACGGGGTACAGCCCAACGGGCCAACTTCAGACTCCGCTCCGCTCTGGCCCTAGCCTTCGGCCGGGCCTCTGCTACGCTCCGTCAGAAGTTGGCCTTTATCTTGTACACATGAATTTGGATCATCATGCAACAGTACTTAGCCAAGACAAATGTCATTCACTCATTCCACACCACATTGCCAATCACTCACCACAAGGCGGTGACCTATTCTTGGTCCTCAATATATGTAATGCAACAAAATGCAGAATAAAATAAAAGACAAATGAGTGTGTAGTTTTTATTTGTACCAATCATAAACCCCTTGGAGCTTCATGGCAAGGTTTGGAAGTGCAAGCCCGTAACTCTAATGCCAGAGCAACTGTTGCACATATGTTCTTAACATGCACCTCTATTAAATCTGCTTAGAAGGAATATAAAAGTTAATCATATCTTCTTAAATTTTATTAATTTAGATCTCAACTTCCCAATAATCGGAACCCAAAATCATTCTTATTCAAAATCCAATCAAAATAGTTTCACCTCATTAGTCTCCGTATGGGCTGAGAGGCCCATGTCAGCAACGCCCATCACAACAGTCACTTCATCTCTCTGGGTCATCTCATATTCTTGGCCTAGCATAATCGTTGTCCCTATCTCCCCCCTTCTCTTTGGATTGCCCAATTTTAAAAAGAACTAATCATACTTACTGAACCGAATGAAGGAAATATGAAATGAACAAGGATCACTACGGGAAACAGAGGCTTTGTCGTGCGTTTCGGGCGCACGGCAAAGAACAAGAAACGCACGGCAAAGCCTTTGCCGTGCGTTTTTCCCAGAAATGCACGGCAAAGGCCGCACGACACCTTTTTGCACGGTAAAGCGCCTTTGCCGTGCGCTTTTTATCGACACGCATGACAACCCTTTGCCGTGCGCTAATGTTGACGCACGGCAAACTATTTCCAAAACACATTAAAAAAACCGCCGTGCGCCTAAGGTGACGCACGACAAACATTTTTACAAGGAATAAAAAAATCAATCCCCCCTCGCGACTGCCGTAGGCACCACCACCACCATCCCACCTCCGCCCCCACCACCAGCCATCTCGCCGCCTTCGCCACCACCACGCGCCGCCTCTGCCCCCCCCACCACCATCCCGCCTCCGCCGCTACCACCACGCTCCGCCATCGCCACATATTGAACAAAACAGGAAGATGAGAGAGAGAAAGAGAGAGAGAGAGTACCTTAGGCGCCGGGGAGGAAGAAGCTTGGGCGCCGGTCGCGGGATCTTGGGGAAGGAGGGTCGGCCACCGGATCTTGGGGACTTGGGCGCCGGCCGCCGGATCTTGGGGACTTGGGGGTGCCGCCGGGACCTCGGGCCGCCGCCGGATCTTAAAGGAGGGCCGCCGAGTCTTCAAGAAGGAGGGGGCGCCGCCGGGACCTCGGGCCGCCGCCTACACCAGCCTCACTGGATCTGGCGCTCACCTCGCTGGATCTCACACCCGGAGGGTGGAGGAGGAGGAGGCCGGGCCGCATCGGATCTTGGGGACCAAGGCGTTGGCCGCCGGATCCTGGGGACTTGGGGCCGTTGCGGGATGTTGGGGACTTGGGGCTGTCGCCGGATCTTGAAGGAGGGCCGACCATCGATCTTGAAGGAGGGGGCACTGCCGACACCAGCACCGGGCCGCCGCCGCCGACACCAACACCGTCGGGACCTCAAGGATCTTGGGGAAGGAGCACCGGGAGAGGAGGGAGTGGAGGACACGGACCGGGAGAGGATGGAGTAGAGGGCGCCGAGGCAAGGGAGGGGTGGCGGCGAGTGGGAGAAGAGAGGGAGAGAGGTTGCGGGGAGGAGGGGCGATGGGAGTGGGTAGGGTTTGCGGGGGGAGGGGGTGAGGGTTAGGGTTTCACGTTTATATATTGCGAACAGATCGCCCCCTGCTATCGGATGCCGCGAATGGCTGAGATCGAGGCGGGGGGCGGGGGTGCTGGGGGAACTGCGGGTGGGGCCGGGCGGGGCCGCAGCCGCCGGAGGCCTTTGCCGTGCGTTGACTTGCAGGCGCTCAGCAAACAATATTCTTTGCCGTGCTTCTGAGCAAAGATGCATTGTTAAGATCTCTTTGCCGTGCGCTTTTTAATATTGTGCACGTCAAAGAATTTTTTCAACAATTTTATAAAATTAATAAAAATTATCAAATAAATTTGAAAAAATTTAGAAAATTAACACAAATTAGGTTATGTTGTCCTATTGCTTATAGAAACAAGTTTTGAAGTCAAAACTCAATTTGAAGGTCACGTCGCTTACAAATCTAACCATATCTTTCGTAACTCTATGAAACTTCATCGGAGATGTCTCGATTTCTAAGCATCGTACATTGAAAAATGTTCAAAACGCATTCATATTTTTACTATAGCCTTCGTATATGATATCATGAGATATGTACAAATCTCATATTTTTAAACTTTATTTGTATCTTTTAGAATTTTCAAATCATTTGGACACACGATCATGGTCGTGTTTCCTAGTCAAGATGTTCAAAATTTCTTTTGATTTCATGAAATTGGGCTAAATAACATGAATATCATTTTTCCACTCAATTTATTGTATTATTTGCATCACTTGTATTTCAAATTTGACTTGAAATACAATTAATTAGTTAAATATAGCAAATGACTACAAAAATCTACCAAATTTTAACATGATGTATCACATGTTGTATGCATAGAGTTGAAAAAGATTTAAAGATGAGGAGAATTTTTTTAGGAGTAATTGGATTTGGGACCTAGGGAAAATACTTCAAGGTAAAAAAATATTTTGTCGTGCACATGAAAGAAAGCACACGACAAACTCATGGGTTTGCCGTGCGTCTAGGAAAAACGCACGGCAAACTCATGGGTTTGCCGTGCGTCTAGGAAAAAAACGCACGGCAAATTTTTTTTAAAAAAAACGATGTTTCATTTGCTCGGAGGGTGGAAGGGGACACAATACTTTACCGTGCGTGGTGGGGAAAACACACGGCAAACAAGATCTTTGCCGTGCGTTTTTTCGGGCGCACGACAAAGAGCTTGTTTGCCATGCGTTTTTTTTTTTGCCGTGCGCCCTGTAAAAAACGCACAACAAATAAGCTTTTGCCGTGCGCCCGAAATAAAACGCACGGCAAAGATTTTGACGCGCGGCAAACACGGGTTTTCCCGTAGTGGATCTTGCTTACTGATGACATGGTACTATGGCACAAACTCAAGAGGAAAGATTGTGTACTGTATATGTCAAGAGGAAACCGAACTCAGAATTTGCTAATACAATTTACTAACTCATCCTATAAATGAAGTATTACTTGATGGGGGCCTAGTCGAACAACTGCGCTTGCTCTATCAGTTAGTGGTGGCTTCCAATGTTATCACCACAAAGAATTTTATTTTTCACTGAAACTTGAATAATTTTGTTACCATTTCATATTATAATAACTTTATATCTAACTAGGAAGCTTCAAAAAGAGTGATAACTACAATACGTTTTTGCTTAGAAGGTGGAGTATAGTCTTCTCCTTAAAGATGAAAAACAAAACGGAGAGTACAAATAATTTTGCCATCAGTGCTTGCAATTAAACCTTTTGATAACACAGACCATTGAGTTTTCCTTTCATACTGCTTCACAAATCATGGTCATCAAGGAGAGGGCTTATACTAATACCCAAACTACCAATCCATTATGAATACGTGTCCACACAGCGTTCTAATTACTTTTCTATTTCTATTGGATTATGTGTTACTCTCAGCAGATACCATACGTTTGTTCAACATTCACAAGCATATTTAATGATAAACTAACTTGACCTGCACGGTGCAGATGGATTGACAGCTTTCTAAGAGCACCGTACTGTCACTGATGTACATTATGGCATTAGGATGACTATATAAAGAGATATCATGCTTCTCCATTCCACAATCCAGAACAAAGAGAGTAGAAAAGAAACAACAACCTGTAGGAATTCACCAGAACTGATCATGGTCAGCTCCAAGGCTTTCCTCCTTGCCATCCTGGGTTGCGCTTCCTTGTGCAGTTCTATCCTAGCAGCTCGAGAGCTAAGCGATGCGGCCATGGTGGAGAGGCATGAGAAGTGGATGGTAGAGTATGGACGTGTGTACAAGGACACAGCTGAGAAGGCACTGCGGTTTGAGGTGTTGAAGGATAATGTGGCGTTCATTGAGTCGTTCAATGCTGGGAACACCAAGTTCTGGCTTGCTGTCAACCAGTTTGCTGACCTCACAAATGACGAGTTTAGAGCTAGCAAAGCCAATAAAGGTTTCAAACCAATTTCGACAAGTGCTCCAACTGGATTCAAGTATGAGAACCTGAGTATCGATGCCCTTCCAACAACAGTGGACTGGAGGATCAAGGGTGCAGTCACACCTATCAAGAACCAAGGCCAATGTGGTATATATGTACATTATCTGCGATTGATCATCCATAATTTCGTATTTTTGTATAAATATGAGTTGATGAGTTAGATTGTGATGACATCTACAATAACACGATTAACTGCAGGTTGCTGCTGGGCATTCTCGGCTGTAGCTGCCATGGAAGGCATTGTCAAGCTGAGCACCGGCAACCTCATCTCACTCGCCGAGCAAGAACTGGTAGACTGCGACACCCACAGCATGGACGAGGGTTGCGAGGGGGGCTGGATGGACAGTGCCTTTGAATTTATTATCAAGAATGGAGGCCTCGCCACTGAGACCAGCTATCCATACAAGGCAGTAGATAGCAAGTGCAAGGGTGGATCCAAGAGCGCTGCAACCATCAAAGGGTATGAGGATGTGCCAGTCAACAACGAGGCGGCACTTATGAAGGCGGTGGCCAACCAACCCGTGTCTGTTGCCGTTGATGCAGTTGACAGAACATTTATGTTTTACTCTGGAGGTGTGATGACGGGAACCTGTGGCACTGAACTTGACCACGGGATTGCTGCAATTGGGTATGGCGTCGAGAGTAATGGCACAAAGTATTGGCTATTGAAGAACTCGTGGGGCACCACATGGGGAGAGAAGGGATTCCTAAGGATGGAGAAGGACATTTCAGACAAACGAGGCATGTGTGGTCTTGCCATGAAGCCTTCCTACCCGACTGAGTAGAAAATGAAGTGATCAATAGTGCCACAAACATCTTTGCATATAAAATAACTAT
This sequence comes from Cenchrus fungigraminus, assembly GCA_036936925.1. Taxonomy (NCBI): domain Eukaryota; kingdom Viridiplantae; phylum Streptophyta; class Magnoliopsida; order Poales; family Poaceae; genus Cenchrus; species Cenchrus fungigraminus. Next base: position 22,092,220 of record CM072776.1, on the reverse strand, counting down.
GCGCCTTTATGTACTTCCATACAGTTTGTTCATTATGTAATTTTAATCTTTATGTATGGTTATAATTTATGATCTTTGTAAATATACTGGATGTTTGGATACCACATTGTTGAGCGTGTCGAAGTGTTTGATAATGTTCATACAATGCAGATAGCTACAAAACATAACTTTGTGATGAAATCATCATCATCATCATATATAACTATATAGACGCACCTCACTACAAATCATTATAGCAATTATCTCAAACATCACGTAGCCACACCATCCTCGACTAGCTTAATCATAATGATCATAAATCGAGTGCCACAAAACTAATTTACACCACCTCTCTCCTTCAGTTCCAACTATCGGAGATAGAAACCCATTACTCCTTAGTGGCTGTAATGACCCGGGTTTTCGATGAGGAAAACCCGACTCCATGTACCCTTATGATAGTCACTGGATCAGTAGCTATCACGTACAGAACTCATTACATAATAATATCATTTCCATACAAGGAAATCAGAGTACAAAAAGATTTATTTACATCCGAAACAACTCGGAATACGAATTTAGTACAAGCCTCTTGGGCTAAATGACAAGTAGAAATCTTGCGTAGCGGTAGCTAGGACTTCAAGTCTTCATCATTGATCTTCACCACAGGCATCCTTGAGCAAAGCGACGTAACTCTTCTTTCTCGTATTCTTCACGAGTGGACTTTCACTCCACGTCCAAACTTGCGCACTCACAAACTATCCCTAAGGAATGGGATAGGTTCACGTCACCATCCGTATGCAACCTTTAAGTGGCCTATTACTAAAGGTATAAAAAGAAGACAATGTAGTGGCTCAGGGTTTCCTATGCAGCAGCAGCAAAGCATAAAGAGTAAAATCTCCATTTCCTACCAACCCAAATCTCTCATCCACAAGCGGGAACACCTGGTACCCCAGGGATCCGTCTCCACAACCTATCTCCATCTAGGGTCGATGTGAGAACTTCCTCTCCTCGCACCTCAAAGATTGCAATCGGATCTACGAGGTAAAGGGAGCAACTCTCCTCTCCCCGACTGCAGCCACGACTCACCACACTCATATACTACAGGGGGAGGTAGAAATCCCAAACCATGAGAACCAACAATCCACTGGGCATGTCCATGACCGAGGACGTGGCTATCACTACGTGAAAACCTCAAATAGGTCACGTAGCATTTGTAACGGGCCCTTAACGCCCGTTACATCCACCCACATCTGTAACGGTTGTTGTTTGGCGCCCGTTACCCATAAGCGTGCCAGGACGACCCCGGGGTTGGCCTCCACAACGCCCGTTACCAATGTGGACTTCTGGTAACGGGCTTCTTAAACGCCCGTTACATGAACTCGTTGTAACGGACGTTAAATAGAGCCCGTTACAAATGTTAAACCTATCGGTAACGGGCTTGTAAAGTCCATTACCGATCAATGCCCTATCAGTAACGGGCTGTTTAAGTCCGTTACTGATCGCTGCCGTATTGGTAACGGGCTATAAAGTCTGTTACCGATAATTTCGTACTGGAGACGCATGCTTGTTAGGATGCGTCTCCTTTGCTGGCGACCCAATTGGATACGCTCGTGTCTTAGGACTCGTCTCCTTTGATTGCCACCCAGGGTCGCCTTTTTTCTCACATCGGAGACGCACGTTGTTATTGCTCGTCTCTGTCTTCTCCTTCCGACACCACTCGCTCTCTCTCCGCAGAAGGCCACTCCCGTTCCGACAACAACACTCGCTCTCTCTCCTCAGAAGGTCACTCGCTCGATCTGTGTGCTCATATGTCCCCACCGGCCTGTCCCGTTCGCCGCCGCCAGCTGCGCGCGCTCTGAGGATAGTGTTTAATTTCTCTCCTCAGAAAGCCGGCGCTGCAGCAGGCCGGCCGGCCGCGTGCGCGACGGCGAAAGGGGCCAGCGGACGTCGACCGCGCCGTCCTCCGCACTGTCACCGCGGCCGCGACGCCGCCTCCGATCCTCCTCCTCGGCCGCGCTCGCCTCGTAGAAAGTCCTCGTCAAGGTGGAAATTAATTGCCCCCTTTTAATGAAATTCTTCAGCTGTCCTAATCCTCTTGTGTTATCGGTTTTTTTGTGTGATGAATTATGCTCACTTGGTGTATGGAATGCAAATGGCGTCTGCTGCTCGGGCTTGGATGTACAGACAGCCCCAAGAAGATTGGGAGAATTTCTTAAGCGGGGTCAATGGTTTTCTAAATCAAGCAGAGGCGGATATGAGAAACCGTGGTGTTCAGGCAATGCTTTGCCCCTGTATAGATTGTCTCAACCAAAAGAAATTCGCACAACGGGAAATCATTTTTCATCATTTGGTCACACGTGGTTTCACAAAAAATTACACGTGTTGGAATAAACATGGTGAGGAAGGCCTTAATGAACTCGAAGCAGGCTGCCTAAATGAAGGTGAAGTGCGACACCATGCTTCCGACCATGACGAAGACCTTGATGACAGTGGAGTTTTTGAGGAAAATGAACCATTATTCCCACCAAATGTGTTGAGGCCTGAGGATATCACTGATCAAGAAGTTAGGGGCTTCGATGATGGTGAGGTGTTGCAACATGTGCACAATGTTGATCAAATGTTGCGGGATGTTGAGTTTCAACGAGTGTACACACCTTCTGAATTAGCAAGGCTGAAGCAGTTCATTGAGGATTCAAAGAAACCCCTCTATCCTGATTGCCAGAAGTACTCTCGCCTTTCTGGTGATCTAAAACTTCTGCAGGTTAAGGCAGATCATGGTTGGAGCAACAAAAGTTTCAAACATCTATTGGATGTGCTTAGAGACATGCTACCTGAAGGAAACCAAATAGCAGAGTCTGTCTATGAGGCGAAGAAGATAATCTGTCCTCTGGGAATAGAGGTTGAAAAAATCCATGCATGCAAGAACAGTTGTGTATTGTTCCGTGGAGATTATGCAGACCTTGACAAGTGCCCCAAGTGTGGCTATGATCGGTACAAGAGGAAAAAGTATGGTGGAGATGATAATAATGCTGATGACGAGAACGAGCCCGGCGAGATCAGAGGCAAGAAGAAGAAGGCTATCAGAGGGGCTCCTGTGAGGGTGGCATGATATTTTGGCATCATTCCTCGGCTGAGAAGATGGTTCGCAACACGAAAGGAGGCCCAACTCTTGCGTTGGCATGACGAAGGCCGAAAGGAGTTTAAGAAAGATGGCAAGTTTAGGCACCCCGCAGATGCAGCACAATGGGGTAACATTAATAACCACTTTCCGTGGTTTGACAAAGACGTAAGGAGCATATGGTTTGCTATGAGCACAGATGGCGTGAACACATTCGGTAACCAGAGCTCAACACATAGCACCTGCCCTGTCGTGCTGTCATTGTACAACCTTCCACCCTGGCTATGCAAGAAACAGAAATATATGATGCTGACAATATTGGTCTCCGGGCCAAAGCAACCTGGCGACCGTATTGATGTCTACTTGAGGCCACTAGTTGATGACTTGAAGATACTGTGGAAGCCTGGTGTGCCGGAGGTTTGGGATGAGTACAAGCGTGAGGAGTTCACAATGCATGCCATGTTATTCACCACCATCAACGACAACCCGGCTCATCGCAACCTCTCTGGCCAGAGTAAAAGGAAAGGTGTAGCTTGCCCACACTGCTTGGAAGATACTTGCGCAGTATGGCTAAGACATTCCAAGAAATACGTATTTATAGGGCACCGTCGTTTCCTCAGCAAGAAACATCCATACCGGGCCATGGATTGTCAGTTTAATGGGGAAAAGGAGAATCGAGAGGCGCCATTGCATGTGACTGGAGATCTGGTCCACTTGAAAGTCAAGGACGTCAAAACTATCGAGGAGTTACCCAAACTGACTGAAAAAACCCTTGGCAAAAGAAAGAAACGAGATGGTGAAGAAGAAGAAGAAGGAATGTGGAACAAGAAATCAATTCTATGGGAGCTAGAGTATTGGCCGATGTTGGATGTGCGTCATTCGATTGACAACATGCACGTCAAGAAGAATGTGTGTGAAGCTACTTGTGGAACATTGCTACAATAGAAGTCCAAAGGAAAAGATCATAAAAATGCAAGGGAGGATCTTAAAGAACTGGGCATTAGGCCGGAGCTCTATGCAGAGGAAACAGAGACGGGGATGAACCTTCCCATTGCTGCAACCACCTTGTCAAAGGTAGAGAGAAAAGAATTCTGTCAGTTTTTGCATGATTTGAAAGTACCTTCAGGCTACTCATCAAACTTCAAGAGGCTAGTGTCGGTGAAGGACATGAAAATGAATTTCAACTTGATGAAATCTCATGATTGCCATGTGTTGATGACGGCTCTTCTTCCTGTTGCACTTAGAGGTATCAAGACAGAACTGGTTCGCGACGCGGTCACGAGCTTGTGTTTATTCTTCAATGCAATAGAACAGAAGGTGATTGATGAGGAAAAACTATTGGACTTAGAGAGGAGGCATTTCGAGACCCTATGCCTGCTTGAAGCTACCTTCCCACCATCATTCTTTGATCTCATGCTGCATCTAACAGCACACCTCGCGAGGGAAATCTGGTTCCTTGGCCCATCTTTCCTTCATCAGATGTTTCCATATGAGAGGTTCTATGGATTCCTGAAATCATTGGTACATAACCGGTTATTTCTGGAGGGAGCCATTGTTCGTGGCTACGAGACCATCGAAGCAGTGGAGTGGGCCATGGGTTATATGGACCCACAAAACCCCATTGGTATGCCTTGCTCACAGCATGAAGGTAGGCTTTCAGGTGTTGGGACCCTGGGGAAAAAATCAGTCACTCCGGAACCAGATGCCTTCCAAAAGGCTCATTTCACCATGATACAACAGCTGCACCTAATTACACCGTTTGCCAATGAGCACAAATGACAACTACGTGAAGACAACCCTGACCGTGGTAGGGCTTGGCTTGCAAAGATGCACATGCATGGTTTCAGCAGGTGGCTCCGAGATTATGTCGAGACATGCAGCAATAATGCTGTAATAACCGACGAGATAAGGAATCTAGCAGCGGGGCCATTGTTCACTGTTACAAGATACCAAGCTATGGATATCAATGGATACACGTTCTACACCATGGCCCAGGATAAAAAGAGCGTCTATCAAAATAGTGGTGTGCGTGTATGGGCTGTCGTCGACGACAGTCATGATGATGATGACACGGAGATAGACACATATTATGGTCAAATAGAGGAGATATGGTAGCTTGATTATGTAGGATTGAAGGTAGCCTTGTTTCGGTGTAGATGGGTCACCAATGGGAAGAGAGGTGTGAGCAAGGACAAATATGGTTATGTTAGTGTTGATCTACGGGTCTTTGGTTACAAAAACGAACTATTTGTCTTCGCCAATGATGTTGAGCAAGTGTTCTATGTACCTGACCTTGCAAAGAAGAACTGGTCTGTGGTTATGCCTGGAAAAAATGGATTGTTGGGGTTGAAAATGTTGTTGAGGAGGAGGAATACAACCAGTTTGACAAAATTCCATCCTTTGACACTTCATACAAGCCCCGACTCTTGGGAACTAACAAAACACTGTACTTGCGAAGCGACCATAGTGAAAAAATCCATATACAGAAATCAAGGAAGAAAAAGCAAGCCTGATTTCTGCTGAATCCTTTTTGTAATGCCGGAGGATGTGTGTATTGGTGGAATTTGAATCCTTTTTGTAATATATAGGATGTGGTAGAATTTGAATCCTTTTTGTAATATATTCTGCTTCAGTTCAGTAAGTATGTTGCAGGCTGCTTCAGTTCAGTAACGGGCGTTAATATCAAAGAGACGAGGATTAGCCAACCCGCGTCGCCTTTGTTAAGGGCAAGAGACGAGGATTAACGAACCCGCGTCGCCTTTGTTACGGGCAAGAGACGAGGATTAACGAACCCGCGTCGCCTTTGTTATGGGCAAGATATGCGAAATCACACACAGATTACATCAAAAGAGACGCGGATTAGCCAGCCCCCGTCGGCTTGTTCTTCTTCATGCTTGCAAGTGAGTAGGTAAATCATACAAAAAATTATACTGCACACAGATAATCACACAAGCATGTCTCTTGAGATGCAAAATCACACACACACAGATTACAGTCATCATTGATACATCAGAAGGTTACAAAGCAGTCATCTATGTTCATCATCACTAGGCACTACCAGGATGAGGAACATAGATCTAAACTAAGCAAAAGAGATATACTTCCATCGGCTTGTTCTTCATGACGAGATATGCAAAATCACACACACAGATCGATCTTGCTCGCAGGTCGATCTTGCTCGCCTTCGGCTTGTTCTTCATGACGAGATATGCTCCAGATTCTGACTTCTTCTTCATGCTTACAAGTGAGCACACGAGAAAGATACAGAGAGGGTGGAAACATATCCCTTCAAAAATCCTCCTCCTGGAGGAGGGAAAGCAAAAGGAACCGCAAGCGTGACGGTAAAGCTGCAGCATAATGTTTCTGGCTTTCCGTCGGCTTGTTCTTCCTGATGCCAGGAGGTTCTGGGCTACCTTCCCCCGACACAGCTGATATATCACAAGGATTTTTCTAGCAGCTGTGCTAGAGGGATGAGCAACCCAATCACCCATATCACAAGAATTCTTCTAGCAACTGAGAGATCGAGGAGGAGGAAGAAGAGAGAAAAGCAAAAGCTTGCGCCCTACAAGATCTATTCTTTGTGCCATAGCTAGATCTAGATCTAGAGAAGAAGGAAGCAAGTGAGGAGGACCGATAGGTGTCGGTGCCTTTTTATAGCAAAAACAAGGAAGGGATAACATCGGTTGTAAAAAAAAGAGAGGAAGGGATAAGATCAAGAGCACAGGAAACGGGAAGGTTCCCAAGATCCGGTCAATGGGGAAACTGTTGCCCAGTCAATGGATGAGAGCAGAGGTAGTGATTCCAATGTAGAATTAAATGATACGCGGATTAACCAAACGTCGTCTCCAATGTACTCACATCCCGAGGAGTCAAACTATATGAAAAAACTACTAACAATTACAAAATAAAACATGCAATTCTCACATCTGGAGGAGTATATTTTTTATAAAAAAGTTATTTCAAGACATAAATGCTAATATTTTTTTGCTATAAACTTGGTCAAAGTTGTAATAGCTTGACTGGCACGTTTCCCATAACTGCATGTTTTTTGGGACGGAGGGAGTAGAATTAAAGCATACGCGGATTAACCAAACGTTGTCTGCAATGGAGAATTAAGGATACGCGGATTAGCCAAACGTCGTCTCCATTGCTTACTTAAACCGTGTTTGGAAACAAATCTGCTGTATCTTCTCCTTCCAAAATAATTTAGATCCCCTGCCCCTTCATCTACCCGCGAAAAACAGCAACTGCCTACTCCTCATCGTCACCATTCCCAGCCGGAGATGAATAGCATGCCGGGAAGAAGCAGGCGGCACCAGCCGTCGTCGCTACTGGACCTCCCTCAAGACCTCTGCATTGAGATTGCGGCACACGTCGGTGCGACCTCGGAGCGGGCCTTGGCTGACCTCCGCAGCCTACACGGTACTTGCTCGACCATGCGCCGCGTGTGCGGCCACGGCGACGTCGGCCGGCGTTTGTCGATAGAGGGGATATGAGATGAGATTTCTTGGGTGTGGGACCCCACCACCTACAAAGCTTTTCTTGCTATGCTGACCGATCTCGGGAATCCAGAGGCTTGCTTCTTCTCCGGGATCAAAGCCGTCTTCATGGAAAACAGGGGATGCAATGATCTTCGGCGCGCCGCCGAGGGTGGGCACGATGTGGCGGCCTATCTATACGCCATCTTGCTCTACAGGGACAATGGCGGTGCCGCCGCTGACGACACCGCGAAGCGGTACATGAGGCGGGTCGCGGGCGGCGGCAGTACGACGTCGAGATGGCTGAGCAACGAGGGGTGTCTGCCTTTGTGCGAGAAGGCCGCGCGTGCGATCCACTACTCGACTTGGCGCATTTGGGGTGAACCGCTGCCGCCTCCGGCACAGGTGCGCGGCGATCAGCCGTGCGCAGGCAACGGCGGCGGCTGCGGCGTGGATAAAGGATGGCTTGGAATTTCTCTGTTTTGCAGCGAAGACTGTAGGCTCCGCCGCGAAATGGTGAAGTTCGAACGGAGTATTGGAATAGGAAATCAGTAGTGGATTAGCTTTTGTAGGTTGCTCGTATTATCTGTGTAAAATTTTGGAATAGCAGCAAAGCCGACGCGGGTTATCAGTCCCGTGTCGCTAATGACTGTGGGGCCCAGTTCTATTCGAATGAAGAACAGTTCACATTTCTCCTTTTAATCTGCAATCAAATGTTGTAACAAGTATTTCTTCGTCGTAATTAGTCCAAATTTGAATTTTTTTCTAAATTTTTCTAAAATCACCATCTTTTCATTAATTTTATTGTTTAGTGTATATTCGGTTTCTTGAATAATGTTTATATGGCTTATTTTGTTCTTTGTAAGTACAACATATAAATAATATTTGTTTTACACAACCATTAGTGATGAAACTTTGCATTTCGTAAGCTTAAGGTGAACACAAGGTTTTGTTAAGTTTTCAAATGCATATGAGTTCGAACATGTTACAAAGTGTGGAAAACTTCAATGTTGAAGCAACATTCGAGGAAACTATGTGAGAGATGTAGACATTTGTACACAAGTATATTATTCCTTCATCGATACTATTTGAAATTTCGAAGACAAGTTTAGGTACCCAAATTATGTTGCCAAGTCAATTTGTAGATGTTTTAGAGCAAATTTGATGTTATTAGAATTATTATATAATTACCATGGGGTGTAAAAACGAAATATAAGAATTTTGGGCACACAAGTGTGACTGTTGATATTTTATTCAAATACTAAATGTCCAAATATGAATTGTTCATATTTTTATGATTTTTTAGGTGCTGTTTTATGGGCTCTAATATTTTAGGGAAGCAAGTTTCATTCCAAAAAAAATAGTGACGGGCCCATGCGTCAGCATCAGCAGCCAATATAAAAAAGATAACCGTTGCCTGCCCGCCCGGACCCAACTGCCAACAAATGCGATGCGGGTTCACTAACCATCGTCGCTAATGACACTGGCCCACGCGTCAGCGTCAGCGTCAGCAAGCTAACCCGCGTCGGCAATGACTATCCATTGTCTCTAAGATCTAATTCATCACAACAGATCTCCAGTTCATCACAACAGATCTCCAGTTCATCACAACAGAACACAGTTCATCACAACGCGGATGGATCTACTCGCGTCTATTAGATCGAGTTCATGACATACAAAATCTAACAACCAATCTAATTAACTAAGTAGTTCATGATCGACAGACAAACTAAGCAGTTCATGTCCAACAACCTGACGAAGACACAAAAGCACACACACATTATTACTAATTGGTAGAGGAGTCTATCAATTAGTCGGAGTCCCGCCGTCGTCGCCGCCGTGGCTGCCGTCAGAGCCGTCGTCACCGCCATGGCTGCCGTCGGAGCCGTCGTCGCCGCCGTGGCTACCGTCGTCGCCGTCGGAGCTGACGTCGTCGAAGAAGAAGTGGCGGCGGCCAGCCCGCTTGACCACGGGGAGGTTCTCGAGGTTCTCAGCCAACCCATGGATCCTGAAGGCGAGACCCTTCATGCTCGGGTCCTTGTCCACTTCATGATGCGCCTTGATGTCGAAGGCCGCGCCAACATCTTAAAGCTTTCTGAAGGCGCTCCTGAGCAGGTCGACAGCGAACTTAGTGTCGTCGAAGAACGGTTCCTCGTCGGTGTCCTTGGTCGCCGGCTCCTTCCCCTTCTCCAACTTCCTCCGACGGCGGCTTTCGTCGTCGTCGTCCTCCCTTTGTCCCCGCTTCGACGGTGGTGGGCTCCTCGATGCCATCTCCTCCTTCTTTCGGTGACCGAAGATTTGTAGTGGTGGATCGCGAGGAGGAAGAAGAAGCGAAAGAGATGATAAGCTTGTGGAAGAAGCAGGGGAAAGTAGGGGAAGGCAAGGTAGTTATATTGACAAGACACGGAACCGTCAGGTGCCTCTGCTCCCACCCACTACTCCATTACTGCCAGTACGTGCCACTCAATTGCGCATCGGGCTCCCTTTCGGGCGCAAAACCGTCCAAAACCACGCGTCGCCTTTCAATTACGTGGGAAGGAGAAGGGGCAGGGGCAATGATGTCAGGCCCACTTGTCAGCGGCAGCAGCCAAACTGCGGTGCCTTTTCAATTTCCATTTATTGTTTTACATGGTCGAGGCGCCTTCTTCAACTTCAACCCTCGTCGCCTTCTTCAACTTCAATCCTCGTCGCCAACTTCATTCCTTGTCGCCAACTTCAACCCTCGTCGCCTTCAACTTCAACCCTCGTCGCCTTTCAATTTCCAAACCCCGTCACTTTTCTATTTCCTCCCCTTCTCCTTGATGGCCGCGGTGTGCTTGATGCAGCTGCTGCCAGATGATCTTGTCACCCAGATCATCATCCACTCCATCAAGGATGAGCCCGTCATCCATTTTCTGAACCTTCGCAATAAAATCTGCGGCACCTTCCGGCGCATCTGCGACTCCGATGAGGTACTACTGCACGTGTCGCTGCGTGATCTTCGTGAGGTGTGCAAGAATCGCTACGTCAGGTCGTGCTTTGAGCGGCGCTTCCGCGAGGCCAATCATTCGGAAGCATTATGCTTCGAGGGGATGGAGAGGTTGATGAGGCGGCGGAACCCCGATAAGGGTCTGAAGCTCATCAGAGATGCCGCTGCTGAAGACTCCGGTGCCAAGTACTTCTTAGCGATGCTGAAGTACCGTTGCAACCCGGCGGACCCTGAAGCCATGGCACTGCTCCAGGAAATTAGTGGCGGCCCGTCACCCCCTGACGGGCGGTGGAAGAACCACAACCTACGGCGGTTATGCTACCTTGTCAACCAGGATCTCCACAACATTGCGTGGTGGTACTGGCTTCATGACGGCAACGACGACATTATGTTGCTGCCCGTCCAGAATCCCCACATCTGCATTTGGGCAGCGGGATGTAGGCGCTACGGGCTGGATACCAAAGAGATCATCCACTACTGCAGCGCCGAGTGTCGCATCCGTCATGAGTTCGACCTCTGGACGTGTAGCTTCCGCCCCGCCGTGGAGTACGCCATCAGCAGGATGAACATCGGGATGTAGGCGCAAGCATCAATGAACATTATCTATCTTGAATGTAAATTATTAGATATTACTAAACACAGATTTGATTTTATCGGGATGTCAGTTTTTAATCAGTTTTTGATAGATAATATTTGATTTGTCACGTTTGTGAGTCAAATCGAAGGTTGCGGTGGTCTCATTTGCCGCCGACGAGGCCTGGGATGCCCTCTTGGGTGTCAAAACTGCCGAAGCGGGCACAGCAGGGGCGGCGGTGGGCGGCGGTGCCCTCTGCTTCCTCCTTTGTTCTATTGGAGAATGAAGAACAGTTTATCCGTCCCGCGTCGCCGACAGCATTTCTCTTTTTAATCCGCAATCAAATTTTGTAACATGTATTTCTCCGTCGTAATTAGTCCAAATTTGATTATTTTTTTTCTACAATTTTCTAAAATCACCGTGTTTTCATTATTTTCATTGTTTAGTGTATATTCCGTTTCTTGAACAATGTTTATATGCCTTATCTTGTTCTATGTAAGTACAACATATAAATAATATTTGTTTTCCAAACCTCCTGTAATGAAACTTTGCATTTTCGTAATCTTAAGGTGAACCACAAGGTTTTGTTAAGTGTTCAAATGCATATGAGTTTGAACATGTTGCAAAGTGTGGAAAACTTCAATGTTCAAGGAACATTCTAGGAAACTATGTGAGAGATGTAGATATTTGTACACAAGTATATTATTCCTTCATCGAAACCATTTGAAGTTTTGAAGACAAGTCTAGGTACCCAAATTATGTTGCCAAGTCAATTTGTAGATTTTTTAGAGCACACTAGATGTTAGTAGAATTATTACATCATTAACATGGGATGTAAAAACGAATTCTAAGAATCTTGGGCACACAAGTGTGACTGTTGATATTTTATTCAAATACTAAATGTCCAAATATGAATTGTTCGTATTTTTATGATTTTTTAGGTGCTGTTTTATGGGCTCTAATATTTTAGGGAAGCACGTTTCATTCGAAAAAAATAGTGGCTGGCACACGCGTCAGCGTCAGCAGCCAAAATAAAAAGATAACCGCTGCCCGCCCGCCGGACCCAACTGCCAACAAAGGCAACGCGGGTTCACTAACCATCGTCGCCAATGACACTGGCCCACGCGTCAATGACACTGGCCCACGCGTCAGCAGCCAAACCGTGCGCGGGCTGCTCAAAATTTCCCACCTATATTCACTATAATGCCCATGGAATTCCAATTGCAGCACAAAGCCGTCAAGGGCACGCAAGTAATTTCCTTAAACACAGTTAAACACGCCGTTCATATTCGGCTCCTCGCTAGACAGATCCACAATGCCCGCACTCTCCCCACCGCCGCCGCCACTCTCCCCGCTCGCCTTCGCCGCTCTCTCCCCGCTAGCCTTCGCCGCTCTCTCCCCGCCGCAGCCCTGCTCTTCTCCAGCCCCACCGCTCCCTGCGTGACGAATAGCATGCACGTCGGTAGTTGCAGTTCCACCCTGTATCTGGGCCTCAAAGCGATCCCTCGCAAAGGACTGCACCGGAACTGTGAAATGCTCCCGTGTGGCCACACAGGAGATGTCCGGGAGAATATGGGCCCTCACTGACTTCTCCCCCAGTGATACCCTCTATCCTGCTGGCAGGTATGGTACCGCACTTGCCGAGCTCAAACCAGCCCTAACCCTACTCTCGACGAGGTGGTGTGTACGTAAAGTCCCGTGAAGTGGTTGGCCCACTCGGTTTCAGACCGGGGCGAGCTCATGTCCTCCAAACGTATAATAAAAACACCAACACCTGCGCTCCAAAAACCGTAAAAGCGGGGATGCACTGAGGAGTACATCCCCATCCCCGATCCCAGATCGGTTGTTTCGAGCTCACCCTCGCCAAAGTACCCAAAACGCCTTCTCCTGCCGGTTTCATGCCACACACACCAAGAGTCCTATCCACATATCCCATGCACATGCATCGCGAAGCTCAGCGTATATACACGCATATATATAGTATAGTAGTAGTAGGGCAATAAAGGACATGCTAAAACAGTAAGGCTGTGTTGGGTATATCATATCCATCATCATGCGAATAAATAAAGTGCGAACACTCTAATAAGCAATGCTAATAGGTATTCAAAGTCGGATGGGCATGAACACCTGTGTGCAAGTAGTCGTCATAGTTTCCGTATTTGTACTTGATCTTCTGGCTTGACTCCTCGGCTCCGGAAATTCCTAGATTCGCAAATATAAATAAACACGGTGTCTAGATGCAAATAACTCCAAAGAGAAGCAATAAAGAACCAAATAACTCCAAAAGCTAGTCTAACGGGTGCTTCATGATTTTAGAAGAATACAGAAACTGATTTCATATTTTTTTAAGGCAGAAACAATTTATTATGGCTTTTCAAATAAAGAAATATTTTATGAATTTAATTAATTACAATAAAGCACAGAAAACACAAGTTAGCAAGTTAGAGAACCATATGCTAGGCTTTGGGTAGATCTGCATGGTAAGTTGACTAGTCAACGATCATTGTTGACCAAGTCAAAAAGCAAGGTCAAAGGTCAACCGGACCCCACAAGTCATCATGTGGGCCCCATAGGTCAGATTGGAGAGATTGTGTAGGATGGTTTCGCTATAAGCGATGTGTTGTGGTGAAGGTACTTGGCGCAAGCTGAACTTGGCTGAGGTGTGACATGGTCGATGGCTTGGTTAGCCCACGCGTCATGCACGGCGAAGGCGTGACGGCCACGGCGAAAGCTATGGTCGGGACTTGAAAGATTGAGAACAAGCACTTGGTACTAAGGTTAAGGCTCAACGGTAAACAGAACGAGTGCTGCTGCTAGCGAGTAATGCCCAAACAGGATAAAGAGCTAAGGTTAGATAGCTGCATGGCTGATGGGAAACAGACATTAGCTACTGCTTGCTTAGATGTGATCTGAGCATAGGCTAGCACTACAGGTCTGTAGCACCAGTAAACTCAAGTGATGGAATTGAACATCCAGGAAGATAGCTAAAGCTATATGTCCATGGCATGTAACCAATCACGAGTGGTTTCAGCCTTGCTAGCATCTTGCATTGGCGCAGCTTCACTGTTTGGGACAGAAAGATCACAAACTAAGCATGGCTGGAAACAAGGCTGCTGGACAGATTTGTAGGTTGACTAGCACTACGGGTTGAGCAGGTTAGAGCCTTGGCATACAGCTCGGCAGTGAGCCATGCACATGCAAGAAAGGTTAAGGCTCGAGGTTAAACACTTGAAGGCGTAGGACACATATCAGAAGATGGCAGCTCGCTAGCTTTTGCTTAGGCTGAAGCTTCATGGTGTGGATCAGATAGGCTACAAGCAACTCTTTGGTAAACTAAGCTGCATTGAAGCCGTGGGATAGACATGGAAACTAAAGGAAAAAGGGTTCGGCCGATGGTTAGAGCAAAACTAGCACTATAGGCTGCAAGTTTGGGTTAAAGCTTCCTGTTTGGGGGCAGGAGCTATGGTGGCCTCGAAGCTTGGCTAGGAGGGTTAAAGGTTCGGGATTTACCGACCCTCGGGTGCGGCGCACTCCATGGCCGGCGGTACGGACGGAGAGCGGATAGGTCACCGGCGTGCTCCCACTTGCACGTGGGTGCGCCAGGCGTGTGCACGGGTTTGGGGACACACTCAAAAGCCTAAAGGTGAGGCTTTTGCCTCCCTGCGCGTGCGCACGCGTGTGTGGAAGCTAGCGGCTTGGCCACGACAGCGCGGGGGACAGGGCGGCGACACGGGACAGCGGAAGAAAGGGGACGGCAGTCAAGCGGTGGCGCGCGCACAGACGACGGCAGCGGCACCTGCAGGCGTAAGGCTTGAATCGATGGTCGGCACACAAGCGTCGGCGGTCGCGCGGCGGCGCGGAGCAAACAAGCAAAGCGACACACGAGTTCAAGGGCCGATTCCTGGCCACGACGCATCACTTCGGCACAACGGCCGGTCCTTCATCCAGACAAGCAAGGCCATGGGTAGCTCACCTGGTCGATGATGGAGGTGACAAGGGACGGCTTGACGAAGAGGCATGGCGTCAAAACAGAGACGGCTCGCGGTTGCAGCATTCTGTCAAATAGGTGGAAGGCGAGGTGGCACAACAGCTCACGGTTCAGGGCCTGCGCGGTCGTCGTGGAAGGAGAGCAGGGACGGCGACCCCTCGGACGGCTCTGACGCTCCGGTCTTGGCGTCGCGGTACACGACAGCTACAGCTTCGGTTGGCACTCCGGCAACTTCCCATTCCTCCTCCTTCAAATCCCCGACAGTGGTGATGGCGTCTTGGTGCAGAGCAGAGGAAGCAACACAGAAGTGGCCTGGAGCTCGCGGTTCTGGCGCAAGCGGTGACGCTCCCTGGTCCTTGGCGACGGCGTCGAGCTTCACTGCATCTCAGGTGTCCACGGCGCGAGGGGCCTTTGGTCTTCCTCGGCCCCTGCCTCCTTCCCCAGCTCCCTTCTCCTTTTCTCCTGCAACACGCGGCGGCGGTGTGGATTTGGGGAAAATCCCCAAGGGCGGAGGTGGCTGCAGCGTGTGGTGGTGGGGAACATATGGGGCGAGCCCCTGGCGGCGCAAGAGTAAAAGAGCAGGAAACAGCTCTGTGGTTGCCAGCACTAGGAATTGAAGGGCGCATGTGCTCCATGCTGCTGGTTGCTCCTGCGATTTGGCGAAAAAGAAGAGAGAGGCTCCACTTGTGCTTGCTATGTTGCTGGGTGGTTCGGATTTTGGGGAGAGGATGAGCAAGCTGCTGGCTTGCTTGAGATTGGAAGACAGCAAGGAGATCGACAGCAGCACTGGTGCTCTGCTATGCTTCCTCGGGAAGAACAGGGAGAAGAACTTAGTGCTCTCCTATCATGGCGTGTGAGAGATCAAAGAGAGAGCATGATTAACAGCTAGCTAGCTTGCTTGTTGCCTTCGGTGGAGAAAGAACAAAGAAATGATGTGGGAAGAAGTATACATACCCCCCTGTTAGATGGTGAGATCTGGACAGCCCACGGGGGTGTTAATCCCTGTGGTTTAGTTGTTCGGCGAGGGGGGATCTAAGGCTAAGAACTCGAAGGTTGCGCACGAGCACACGGAACACAGAGAACACGGCGAGTTTATACTGGTTCGGGCCTCCGGAGAGAAAAACCCTACGTCCAGTTGTTGGTGTAGATTGTTTGGGTATTGCCTGATTGTACAAGGGTCGCCTCGCCCGCCTTATATTGGCCAGCGGACAAGGTCGGTTCCCAGACTCCTGGTCGATTACGACCAGGAGACCTAAATCTAGATTACAACACTTTCCATATCCGTCGATCTGCTTGGTCGGAATCCACCGATGTCTTGTCTTGCACGCCAAGTCTTGTGGTCGTTCTGGATAAGGTCGTCTGAGGAAGCTTCTGGAAGGTCTTCAGGAGGTCGTGTGGGCCACCAACTAGGTCGGTTGAGCCCACTGACAGGTCGGCAGGTCTTCTGACAGGCCGGACCCACTTGTCGGGGACGGCCGTGAGCCTGGTCGGTGGGAACCCAGGGGTACCCATGTCTCACAAGCCCCCGAGCGAGGTGTAGACGCAGCGACCTTAGAAAGGTCATGACGAAGTCGTAGAGCTATCGACAGGTCGAATAGCATGCACGTCGGTCCAAAGAAGAAAAAACTATCCAGCTTAGCAGCCGACCTGTTTGTAGTCTTGCCAAACGAAGAGAGGTCGAGTGACGACCTATAGGAAGCAGGCTTCCAATAGATCGAAATGACGATGAAAAAAAATCAGAGGGCATCAAGGATGCACTCATAGAGTAGTATCCGAGCATCGTGGGGGGCAGGATGGCCGGTATGATGATCCAGAAAAGAAAGAAAAATAGGTCGAGTAACGATATGATGAGAAACAGGTTTCTCAACAGGTCGGTACGATGAAGAAAATAAGAGGACGTTGGAGACGCTCTCGTAGAGTAGTCCCCGAGCATTGAAGCAGGCAGCATGGCTGGTTTGATGCTCAAAAAAGAGAAGAAAACTGAGTCATGGTCTTGATCAAATGAAGTGTAGGGACACCCAGATCTCTGAGCCTGGCTGCAAGGAGTCTGGCAGGGCCGACTTCAAGGAGGTTTTGTAGGTGTGCCGACGTCAAAGAGGCCTCAAATCAATGTCGCCCAGTATCCGAGGATACCCAGTAGGATCTTGAAAGGCATGTCGCGTGAAGAGGTCTTCTGTAGTGGTCGGAATTGTCGATGATGAAACTAGCGAAATAATGCTGATCTTGAACGTGTAGAGTGTAGAGACACCCAGATATCCTGCGTAGTTGCAAAGAGTCTGACAGAGCCACCCGAGGCATGCCGACCTCAAGAAGGTCTCAAATCAAAAGCGCCCAAGCACCCGGAAATACTTGGTAGGGCCATCAGGCGCGCACCCCACAGGGAGGCCCTCATTCCCGACGTAAAATTCTAGGTGTCCAGAGTAGGCTGGCGGGGCTACAAGAGCACACCGACCTCGGGAAGGTCACGCATCTAGGGTGCCCAACTAGGTTGGCAGAGCTGTAGTCATACCGAGGTATTGCAAGACCTAGGTACTAAGGCACGCCGACCTCGAGGAGGTCGTTTTGGTGCCCAGACGACCAACATAGCTGCCAGCCATCCAGTAGAGCCATGATTCTATGGTATTGGCAACCTCAGCAATAGGCACACCGACCACGGGGCCTGACGAGATCGTAGATATGAAGCTTCTGATCTCCAGGCGCCCAGACGGATCTGGCAGAGCAGCGAGGCACGCCTACCTCGGAAGGTCTTCAATCAAACCTACGACCATTCTGCTCAGAAAACAAAAAATTAGGCTGATTGGAATAGGTCCATTTACATGCAGAGCCATAGCGGGTACACCAGGACGCAGAGCCTAGCGGGTGCAATGAAGACGTCAAGTCGTAGAAGGAGGTCGGTGAATTGTTGTCATATGTAGATGTATCTAGGCGCTGGGCCCTCTAACACAGGGTCAGGCTTCGTCTTTTTCTGTAGACTGCAGGGTCACGGGTCAACAGTGGTCAGAGATTCCCTTGCCACCTAGAAAACGACAAACTGCCCACGAATCAAGGAGGGTACTGTAGCCATGTGACTCTGCGGCGGGCTCAGGCATCATTGATGCACTAGCGACAAGGACGTCGTGAGACAAAGGTAAAGTCATCGCCTTTAACCGTGCACATGTCTGCAGGCCCTCTGAACCACGTGGTGCTAGTGTCATCACTTTGCTAACAACCCGAGGTCTGGCTTCGGCTATAAATAGCACCATGATACTGAAGGAGGCAAGCACTGAGCATTGTTGAGCTATGAAGCTGCAGAGTAGTGTTGAGGCCATGCCATGGGCATGTGTCCGTCCACCAGATTGTAGGATGTTAAGTTTTGTAGAAGCTTGGAGCTAGAAGAACTCTTGCGAAATGTAGGCAGCACACCCACTCTTTGTACCGTGACTTTGCAAGGTATCAAGGAGAGTTTGGAGGTGATGTTGTAGAGGCTCGAGGTGCAGCTGCAAGTTGCTGGTGAGCATCAGATGCTCGTCGGAGACTTGCGCCCCGCGTCGAAGAGCAAGCTCGTGTCTGCATTCCATAGTCCGGCACAGAGCATGCCCTGCTACGTGCGGCATCGTGCAGCTGCTTACCGCAAGGCCACCATCGAGGTCCTGAGGCTAGAAGAATTCTTGCGACGTGCCCGGCTGTAGCTGGGTACACCTCAAGGATTGCTCTAGGTAGATCAGGTCTTCGTGTACGTTTATATTTTTGTGCCGGGTTCTGGATCCAATAAGGTCGCAGGCGACTTGTGTACCTTCGGAGGACCCGTGTAATGTTCGCTCTCTTCTGTCATGTACTGGTCGTTCTGACGAAATTATTCATCAAAGACCTAAGTGATGTGATTGGGGGCTTATCGACCATGTGAAGATAGAAATGTTGTTACCAGGACGACCTGATAACTTTGTCATTCCTCACGATCTAAACTCAGGGTGTAGGTCGCTGGGCTATCCGTTGGCGCAAAATCCGGCGAGATCGACTCCCGAAATTATCGGCACAGGGCCGTTAGGGTGAGCTCCGTACAGTAGAAGGAACCGCAACGGGCAGACCCGGTGGGGCCCTTAGACCGCACTCTTCATCTTCTTCCTCCCATCGCCGTCACCGCCAGAGCCACTGCGCCATAGCCGCCGTGGCCCCGCATCCAGCCTCCGCCCTAGCTTTCTCAATCCGCCACCGTCGATAGCAGGCCGCGCACTAGCCTCACCATTTGCATCCCGCTCTGCTGCGTATGCGCGTAAAAACCCTAGTAACCTTTAGATCAAGATCCGTTCAAGCTCGAGAAATGGCGGCGCCGGCTCGTGAGATCTCGGACCCGCGAACGGTGTGGGAGTCCTCAATGATGACGGAAGGGAAGATTCAAGCACTGGTGGACCACGGGTTGTTGAGGCCTAAGGCGGAGATGGAGTGGAAGGCGCCTACGGGCGAGGCCTTCCCGACGGAGGACGACAAGGAGCAGGTCGTCTTCGGCTCCTTCTTCGAGTGCGGGTTCAACATCCCCGCCGGTGATTTCTTCTGAGGTCTTCTCATCTTCTACAAGCTGGAGCTAGTACACCTCGTCCCGAACTCCATCACTGTAGTATCGACGTTTATTCATTTCTGTGAGGCATATCTGGGGATATCACCTCACTTCCTTCTCTGGAGACATCTCTTCTGTGTGAAGACCACTGGCAAGCGCGTCGGTGTTGTAGGGGCTGTAATGTTCTGCTTGAGGTCGGGCCTCAAGTCAGAGTGGATTGACACGGACTTACCGGACAATACCGCTTGGTGGAGGTCGGATTGGTTCTATATTGCCGATCAACGGCCGGCGCTCCCGAAGCGAACTGGGCACAAGCCCGTGAAGATTCCAGAGTGGGACCTGCAGCTTTCCTCGCGCGAGGTGGATGACGTCAAGGAGGTGCTTGCACTGGTCACCGACCTCAAGGAGAGGGGCGTGACAGGAGGTTCCGTCGCTAGGTCTTTCTGCCGACGCCTGATCCAACCGATCAAGGATCGGGTACACCCGGTGTACGAGTACTGGTGGCAATCAGACCCCACTCGCGAGGTAAACTGCAAGGTCCCCAAGGAGAAGATGATGGCCAGGGTGTCTCAGATCTACACCGGGAGGGCACGAATAAAGAAGTGCCCAAAGGCGTATTCATTGAGTCGGCCAGCTGACCCAGTAAGTCCTGGAACTACTAGGTCGTTTGCTCTGTTCCTTTATTTACGTCGTTCTTACTCCTTTGCTCTTTTTTTGTCGCAGGATCGAGAGAGGCAGTTTTGGTGCCCGGCCCCTCTTCCGAAAGGCGAAGAGCCTCGTCGGAAGCTGAGGTCAGACAAGTACCAACCTCCAGCAGCTGGGCTGCTGGAGAATTATGAGTCAGATTCATCGGTGGAGGCTGATGAAGACACCGACCCAGAGGTTGGTGATGATGCAGCAAACCGCCAAGAGGCAAGTGCCGCCGCAAAGCCCAGGCGCAGAACGAGGGTGGCGGTGGCAAAGCAGTCAGCCACGACGGCTGCTGCCAAGGTCGGAGCGGCGAAGACCGCCAAACTCGAGGCGGAGAAGAAGAAGAGGAAGAGGAGGGTAAGTCCTCCCCCGGCGGTAGAGACGCCGGTGATTCCCACACCTCCGACTAGGGAGGTCAAGTCTGACGAGGAAGATGAAGCCACCGATGATCCGCCGGTCGTTGAGGATCGGACGGCGAGGAGGTCATTGAGTCCGGCGGCCAAGAGGCAGCGGGAAGTGACACAGAAGGCGACGGAGGATGACCTCCAACAAGGGATGGAGACGCAGCGGGCTGCTGCCAGAGCGCAGGCAAAGATGCCTGTACTGGTGAAAGAACGGCCTTTCAGGCCTAAGCTACGCGCCCCAGCTACTGTGAGGTAGGGTCGTTTTTCTGAAATTTGTTCATGTGTTGGTCTTTTTGTTGGTTTTTTCTTTTTCTTTGCATTGTTTTTGATGAAGACGTCTGCAGGCCGGCTATCCGACCTGAGCGCGCCCTGGGCGATCAAGGGTCACCTTCGCGAACCAGGTCGGATGACCATGAGGTCAGAGCTCGGACCCTGGTTCATGACGCGAGGACGGCAACTCCTCCGCCTGCTGCTGATGCTGGGGCACAGGGCTCTGTAGGTGACATCGGGGCGTCGACCTCTCCCCCCGTCATCGACATGGACCCCATCAACACAGTGCCCAGCACGTCGGATCAGGACCTAACTGGGGACCCGATTCAAATCGAGCAGCCGCCAAAGAATCCAGAAACATCCGGCGCGCAGGTACCGAATTCGCCATCGACAGGGCCAACGTTGAGGCGTAGGGAGATTGACTGGAATTGTACTCCTTGGCAGGAGGATATCTTCGACGACCATGAGGATATGGTGGCACTCCGGAATGCTATCTTGATGTTTAACGAAGCGTTGACGGTAAGCTTCTTGCGTTATCTGTGAAGACGTAATTTCAAACTGTATTTGATGACCTGATTTCTTGGAGCAGTCGCTGGCTGACCGTGCGAAGGGCAGGGCCGACCTACTGAGGAATGCTGCAGCCACATAGCTGCGAGTGGTCGAGCTTGAGCAAGAGCTCAAGCAGGCCGTGAGGCAGCGGCGGCGGACAAGAAGAAGCTCGAAGACGAGCTGGCTGAGGAGAAGCGCAAGACCCAGGAGGCCAATGCGCAGTTTAACGCCGCAAGCATCGGTAAGATCGAAATTTTTCTTACAGATTTAACCATCATTTGTTGTCTTGTGTAGCTGAGGGCTTGACCTCAGAGTATGTTTCTTGTATGTTGCAGACTTTCACAGGCGTGAGGATGACCTCAAGAACGACCTGAAAAACACCAAGGAGAGGGTCCGAAGCTTGGAGGTGAACCTCTGTGAGGCCGAGGCTGGCATCGACGAGCTCAAACGGATGATGAAGAAGACCGTTGACAGTGAGTACACTGTATCTCAAAAGCTGGCTTATGAGAAATAGGCTCGGCAGGACCTCGAGGTTAGTCTTGAGGTAGCTTTGAAGTCACTGCAGAATGACCAAGTAACCATTGCAGGGAAAGAGGTGGAGTTGAACGATCTGAAGAACGCTGCCCACTATGCAATGGATATGATAGCGTCGCAGGTCGAGGGAGAGGAACCAAAGTCTGCTCTTGACCACCTCATAGCCATACCCGAGAAGCTTCTCGACCTGCTGAAGGCGACGAGTTTGGCGGCGGCCACGGAGGCGCTAGTGCGAGTGAAGTCGCACCACCCCGAAGTTGACATGGACAAGGTCGGGGCAGGTTCTGACACAACGAAAGACCTCAAGGCCCTGGAGCATGAAGTGCGTGATGCCGCTACGGTGGTGATGGACGCTCTTGACTATGAAGGCGACGATGGCGAAGAGTAGTCCTAGTCTAGGAGCTGTACCTCCTCCTCCTCTCAGCCATGTAAAATAACAGTTGTTGAAACCTTCTTTTGTTGCCCACATGACACACTTACTTTGTGCCTGCGCGAACTTGGTAGTCTTTGAAGTGACGACGTCTTGTAGCATGCCTTGCTAACCACTACTCACGGAGAGGCTGGCTTACTGACCTCCACGGCTCAGCAGGGAGGCTTACGTGAGATCGGCGCGCGGGAGGGAGTCTAGGACTCAGGTTTAGCAACCATTACGACCAAGCAGGCTCGCAGTGACACAAAGCGGGTAGTCATGAGGGATGATGTCTTCAGGTCGAACGACCCTCAAGTTGGCGTGGAACCAAGCCCCCGAGCATGTCGAGGGGGAGGAGCAAAAAAATTTTAACCCCCAGGTCTTTACGACCCTTGTGTTGGCTTTAGCCAAGCCCCCGAGCATGTCGAGGGGGAGGGTTGATGACATGAGAGAGGAGAAGGTAGGGCTCAAGGCACAACAGATGACTACTTGAACTAATGTTTATTAAACTGAAAAAGGTACAAGGACGAGGAATACATAGCTGTAATAAAAACTATTCTACGGATAGAATCGTCGTAGATGCTCCACGTTCCAAGGGTTGGGTACGCCTTGCCCGTCACCCCAATGGAGGCGATATGTGGATGGGCTGATAACTTCAGTGACAATGAAGGGTCCTTCCCAGGGGGCAGAAAGCTTATGCATGCCGTCGGTCTTCTGGATGCGCCTGAGAACTAGGTCGCCCATGTTAAAGGAGGTTTCCTTAACGTTGCGGTCGTGGTACCAATGAAGTTGCTGGTCGTGACGAGCTTGCCTCATGACTACAGCCATTCGCTACTCTTCCAGGCTGTCAAGGTCGACACGACGAGTCTGCTCGGCTTCTCCCTCCTCGTAGAATTGTATACGTGGAGCTCCAAAAGTGACGTCGGTGGGTAGGACGGCCTCTGAGCCGTAAACCAAGAAGAAGGGCGAGAAGCCCATAGCAGAACTAACTTGGGTCCTTAAACCCCAGATTACGTGTGGTAGCTCAGCTAACCACCGGGTAGCGTAGTTTGAAGCGTCGTCAAAGAGACAATCTTTGATGGCTTGGAGAACCATGCCATTGGCACGTTCAACCTGGCCGTTGCACCTGGAGTGGGCGACCGAGGAGTAGTACACGTCGATGGTGTTGTCCTGGCAGAAATCCCAGAAGGCAGACCCTGTAAAGGCCGTCCCTAGGTCGGTGATGATCCTGTTGGGCACACCGAAACGGTGTGTTATGTCTTGCATGAATTTCGCTGCTTCTTCCGATGTTACTTTTGCAACAGGTCAGACTTCAATCCACTTGGTGAATTTGTCGACGGCCACGAGGATATACCTATAGCCGCCTGGGGTAGTTCGGAACGGCCCCACGGAATCGAGGCCCCACATGGCGAAGGGCCATGATGGGGGAATTGTACGCAGGGCCTGAGCTGGCAGGTGCTGCTGTTTGGCAAAGAATTGGCATCCTTTGCACCTTTTTACGAGGTCTTTAGCATCGGACATGGCCGTGGGCCAGTAGAAACCAGATCGGTAGGCTTTACCGACCAGATTGGCGGATGCCGCGTGGCAGCCACACTCTCCACCGTGAATTTCAGCCAAGAGCTGAATCCCTTCTGATCGCAGAATGCACTTCATCAGGACGCCGGTAGAGGCGGCTTTTCTGTATAGGTCGGTACCGATCACGACGTAGTTGGCACTTCGTCGTGCGATACGCTCACGTTCTGCCTTGTCGTCTGGGACTCGTTGGTCGAGTAAGAAGGCTAAGAAAGGCTCGCGCCAATCATCCTCTTTTTCTGTCATCAGCACATCACGGAGAGGTGCTGGGGTTTGATCAGGCTGTACTTGGTCTGGGTTGTCCGGGTCTAACAGCTTGATTGAGGGTTTGCGTAGGTCTTGGACGAACACACCCGTTGGGACTAGAGCTCGCCGGGAGCCTAATTTAGAAAGTACGTCGGCGGTGACGTTATTGTTGCGTGGCACGTGCTGAAATTCAATTCCCTCGAAGTGGCCTTCGAGCTTGCGGATCTCAGCGCAGTATGCGTCCATTGTTTCTTTGACACAATCCCACTCTTTATTGACTTGTTCGATGACGACCTTGGAATCGCCAAAAGCCAGTAGTCGCTTGATGCCAAGGGACACTACTATACGGAGCCCGTGAATTAGAGCTTCGTACTCTGCTCCATTGTTGGAGGCTTTGTAGTGTATCTGTAGGACGTACTTGAGCTGCTCTCCCTGTGGAGAGATGAGTAGCACACCCGCTCCTGCGCCTTCGAGGTTGAGGGCGCCGTCGAAGTACATTATCTAGTGTTCAGGCCGCTCCTTGGGAGGAGGCATCTGGATTTCTGTCCACTCTGACATAAAGTCAGCGAGGATCTGTGACTTGATTGCCTGCCTGGGGCAGAACTCAATGTCGAACTCTCCAAGCTCCACCGACCACTTGACGATGCAGCCGTTGGCGTCACGGTTGCGGATGATCTCTCCTAGAGGGAACGATGAAGGCACCGTAATCTTGTGGGCTTGGAAGTAGTGACATAATTTTCTCGACGTGATCAGGAGTGCATAGAGCAACTTCTGAGGCTGTGAATACCGTGTTTTAGCATCGGCCAGGACCTCACTCACGTAATACACAGGTCGTTGAACAGGGTAGGCCTGCCCTTCTTCTTCTCGTTCTGCGACGAGAACCGTGCTGACCACGTTAGTGGTGGCGGAGATGTAGAGGAGGAGTGTTTCGCCTGGTATTGGTGGTGTCATGATTGGAGGTGTGGTCAAGGACTCTTTGAGAGCCTCGAACGCCTTCTGTGCTTCTTCGTCCCATACGAACTTATCTGCCTTCTTCAATAGCTTGAAGAAAGGCAGACCTTTCTCGCCGAGCTTGCTGATGAAACGACCTAGAGCCGCCATCATACCTGTGAGCTTCATGACGTCTTTCTTGCAAGATGGCTTGGCCATATTGCGTATAGTGTTGACCTTCATGGGGTTGGCTTCAATGCCTCGGTGTCCAACCATGAAGCCCAGGAGCAATCCGGAGGGAACACCGAAGACACACTTGGTCGGGTTGAGCTTCCACTGGAATTCTCGTAGGTTAGCGAAGGTCTCGGCGAGGTCAGCGATGAGCTGATCTTCCTCGGTGGTCTTGATGACCACATCATCAACGTAGGCTTCGACGTTCTTCCCGATCTGCGACTTCAGGCATTTTTGTGTCGCCTTCTGATACGTTGCTCCAGCATTTTTCAGGCCAAAAGTCATGACCTTGTAGCAATAGATGCCATGGGGCGTTATGAACGCTGTTTTGTCTTCGTCGTCAGGATTCAGAGCTATCTGGTGATAACCTGACTAGCAGTCGAGGAAGCAGAGTAGGACGCTACCAGCCGTGGAGTCCATGACCTGGTCGATACGAGGAAGAGGGAAGGGATCTTTTGAGCAGTGCTTGTTGAGGTCGGTGTAATCGATACACATCCTTAATCCTCCAGTCTTTTTGGGTACAAGGACCGGGTTTGCGAGCCAAACCAGGTGTTAACATTCACGAATAAATCCTGCAGCTAAGAGCTTGCAGACTTCGGTTTCTATATCCTGCTTTCTATCTTTTGCAAAGCGCCGGAGCTTTTGCTTGATAGGTCGAGCGGTCTTGCTTACTTCAAGGGCGTGCTCAGCCAGCTCCCTGGGGACACCGGGCATGTCGGATGGACTCCATGCGAAGATGTCGGTGTTGTCCTTGAGGAAACTGGTGAGCGCGAGTTCCTATTTGGGGTCAAGGTTAGCCCCGATAGTTCTTCCTTGGACGCGTCGGACATGCCGAGGCAAACTTTCTTCACGGCGGGACTTGGGTCCAGAGCTGTGGTTGTACGCTTCTGCTCTGGCACCTCCAGAGTGGTTTGGTCGATCTTGGCAGCTTGAGCGATCATGACCGTGGTTGCGGCTTTGCAGGCAGAGTCTTTGGCGAGCTCGACGTAAGAGCTCTCGCAGTTGTAGGAGACCATTATGTCGCCGAGGACGGAAAGGATTCCGTTTGGTGCTGGCATCTTCATAATGAGGTAGGTGTGATGGGGTATGGCCATGAACTTAGCCAACATAGGTCGACCAAGGATGGCGTGGTAGGAGGAGCGGAAGTACACGACCTCGAACGTCAGGTACTCGGTACGGAAGTTCTCCTTTGTGCTGAATGTGACCGGTAGGCATACACGACCTATGGGGTACGTAGCCTTGCCGGGCACAACCCCGTAGAAGGGTTCGTCGCAGGCCGTCATCTTGTTGAAGTCAAAGTCCATCTTTCGCAATGTCTCTGTGAAAATGAGGCTTAGGCTGCTGCCCCCATCGATGAGGGTCTTAGGCAGGAACGCGCCATCAACTATGGGGTTGACGACCAGCGGGTAGGTCCCGGGGTCAGGTATATGGACCCAATGATCCTTCCTGGAGAAAGTGATTGGGTACTCCGACCAACACAGGGGTTGTGGAGTTTCAGTATTGACTTGGCCAATCTCCCTTGCGTTCGACCGTATCTTCCTGTTGCTTTTGGTAGCTTGACGACCACCAACGATGAAGTTGATCTCCCGGTTAGCGGTTTGAAACGCGCCATTGGGGTTGCCTCCTTTTGGCGGTGGTGGCGGAGAGCATTCCTTGTGGTTGTTGTCGTTGCGGTTGTGGTCGTCTTGGCGGTGACGATCATCCCTTCGGTCGTCGCGGCGCTCCTCATGTCGGTCGTCGCGACGATCGTCCCGCCGGTCGTTGCGATCGCGGTGGTAGTCGTTGCGTTGATCATCATGGTGCTCATCACGGCTATAGTCGCGGCGATAATCACATCGGTCCCGATCGTCATTGCGACGGTAAGGACGTCGGTCACGGTAATCATGTCGACCAGGTCGACGGTTACGGTTATCGTAGCGGCGGCTGCTGTTTTGGTCGTCGTTGCTTCCGCTCTTGGTCTTCTTGGGCTCCGGGGGTACCCCTAGAGCATGCTTTAGTTGTTCACACTCCCTCATGGTGTGCTTGGCATCGCGGTGGAATTGGCACTGGTCGTCCATGACCATGTTGAAGTCGCCTTCCAGGAAGGTGGAGGGTCTGGGTGGTTCCGTTGCGTAGACATCACCGGATCACTTGCGCGACCTGTTACCACCGTCGTCATGGTCTTCTCCGTTGGAATCATGCATCACCGCGTCCTGAGTATCGACGAGCTTGTCGACGTATGCCATGAGGTCAACGATGGTGTGGGCGTCAGCTTCATGGATCTTCTCGAAAAGCTTGATGTTGGTGACTCCCTTCTTGTAGTAGGCGATGACGTCTTCGTCTTTGACACCTGCAAGGGTGTTGCGATTCTCAAAGTAGCAGTTAGTGTACTCTCGGAGAGTGTCGTCGCGCCTCATCCGCACTCTGGCGAGGTGGTGAGTATTTCCAGGGCGGTTGTAGGTCGCCTGGTAGTTGGTCGTAAAGAGCCGTGACAAAGTCGCCTATGAAGTGATGCACTCTACTGGGAGGTTGTCGAGCCACAGGAGTGGTGCTTTGCCCATCACGAGGGGGAAGTATCCCACCATGTTGTCTTCATTGCCGCCAGAGGCACGCGCTGCGATGCTGTACATCTTTAGCCAAATACTTGGGTCGGAGCGACCGTCGTATTTTTTGATGGCTGGCTTGAAGTCTTTAGGGTATCTGATCGTCCTGAGACGTCGTGAGAATGCTGGGAAGTTGTTGACCGCTCCAGGACTGGCCGACGGGGCATAGGCCGTCAGGATGATGTAGAGGTCGTCTGGAGGACCATTATCTTGGTCGTACTGAGCACGACGTAGAAGCTCTTGATCATGCATCTGCCGGATTTCCGTTGGCTGAATAGGATTGTTGGCATTGAGGGGATCAGGGACCCCGTGGTCGCGATCGTAATTAGCACGGCATGCTATCTCCACTTCATCTCGTATCCGACGACGTTGACTGTTCTCAGCGTGGTTAGCCTGAAATGGTGGAGGCTGAGCTCCAGCGATCTGTCCTGCGTTGGCGGCGGTGTTTTGCTGGACGCCGGCAGCGTTAGCTGCGTTGTTAGCGACGTTGCCTGTGGTGTTGGCGGCGGCGTTGGCTGGAGGGTTGGCTGCAGCATTAGCGGCAGCATTGGTAGCAGGGTTGACCAGCTGCACCACTTCGTTTTCACCTCGTCCCTCTTCAGCCACTGGCTCAAGGGGACCGTTGCTGCAACATCGCTGGCGAGGGTGCTCAGATCTACTCCTGGAGTAGGAGCTTGCGGCCGATCTACTGTATCCTGGGCCTCTTTCTTCGACCTGAGCGGTGGTGACGCGGATGTGAGCTTGAAGCCGCCGTATTGCAGGAGTGTCCTCGAGCTGACCTAGCACGGCAAGAGCTGCACCCAGGTTCGCTTGAGGGGAGTTATAGACTTCGTGGCCGTCTTGCTCGAAATCGCGCAGGAGGTCTCTAGCACGCAGGCGGTTTCGACGAGGTTCGTTGCGTTGTTGAGGAGCTGCTGGGGCTGTGGGTGCTTGCGCTCCGTTGTTGCCTGCTGGTAGATTGCCGTCGCCTTGACCGACATTGCCTGCATGCTGACCTGCAACCGGGGTAGCTGCAGCTAACTCCTGCTGATGACGTACAGCTCTTGCAGCGTTGGTGTTTTCACACTCTATGCGCTGTTCATCTGTTTCTCCGTCTTGAGGCGGTACATCTGCAGAGACTACCAAGAGCTCGCGGTCTGGGGTCTCGAACGCTTCTCCCGGATAGTTCGGGGAGATAGTTGTACGGTCGATCTGAAACGCGAGGCGGTCCGGACACAGCTCTCGGTTGATCTGGCGGTGGTGAGCCGCGGTGAGAGGTCGGCGAAGCTTCTTGAGCACACGACATTGGCGAGCTGTGTGTTTGGAGTTCTCGTGGATGGGGCAAGGGTCGTCAAGGTGGCTCCTGCAGTTTCCACGATCTGGTGTCTTAGGTCCAGATTCGATCTGGATCTTGCGCTTCATGTAGCGAGATGCTACGTGGGTTGCGTTCCGCAGGCCAAGGGGCATGCTGGATGAGGACGAAGGGGTCCTGCGAGGGCGTTTGACGCACTCACAGACCTTGATTGTGTTAGAGAGCATGCCTTCGACACGATCGAGTCCCGTGATCAGGTCGCTAGGAGTGGGTGGGTGGGTTTCCACCAGCAGATCTGTCCCGACCTGCTGGTTGGAGGTGACCACGTTGCTCTCAATGAGGAGGCAAGCGGCTGGAGCGGTGGATTCCGCCGGCATAGAGCCATGCTCTCCGGGAAGATGACGCCGTTGGTCGAAGCCATCGAGTTGCACGAAGAACCTTGGATGCCTCCCCTACCTGGCGCGCCAACTGTCAGATGGTGAGATCTGGATAGCCCACGGGGGTGTTAATCCCTGTGGTTTAGTTGTTCGGCGAGGGGGAATCTAAGGCTAAGAACTCGAAGGTTGCGCACGAGCACACGGAACACAGAGAACACGGCGAGTTTATACTGGTTCGGGCCTCCGGAGAGAAAAACCCTACGTCCAGTTGTTGGTGTAGATTGTTTGGGTATTGCCTGATTGTACAAGGGTCGCCTCACCCGCCTTATATTGGCCAGCGGACAAGGTCGGTTCCCAGACTCCTGGTCGAATACGACCAGGAGACCTAAATCTAGATTACAACACTTTCCATATCCGTCGATCTGCTTGGTCGGAATCCACCGATGTCTTGTCTTGCACGCCAAGTCTTGTGGTCGTTCTGGATAAGGTCATCTGAGGAAGCTTCTGGAAGGTCTTCAGGAGGTCGTGTGGGCCACCAACTAGGTCGGTTGGGCCCACTGACAGGTCGGCGGGTCTTCTGACAGGCCGGACCCACTTGTCGGGACGGCTGTGAGCCTGGTCGGTGGGGACCCAGGGGTACCCATGTCTCACACCCCCCCAAACTATGGATGGTGGAACACTTAACCCCCCCAACTACTAAACCGGGTAAAGAACCCTAAACTTTGCAATACCGTGCAGATCCCCTTGTAGTGGTTTTGGTGGCTGGTTTGGACACGGTGGAAGCTGAGATGGACATCTGACTTGCTGGTCCAAACTGTAAGCGAGAAAGAGCAAGGAAATGGTGGGAAACAAGTGTCTAAATCGACACAGCACGAGGTGACAGGAAGGGAAAGGGAGAGCGAAGCACAGAGGATGTTTGTGAGAGTTCATAGGAATGTATTCTCAAAAAAAAGTGTTCACAAGAATGTGACAAGTTCTCTCAGTTCAGTAAATGTTGGTTCAGTTGAAGACAATCAAAATGAGAAATGTACTGCTCTGAAATTTGATCCATTCCTTCCCAGTAACATATAATACATGAATTTGACATGTTCACAAAATCATCAAAACATGATAACATGTTCAGGACTTCACATGTTGAGGTGTTATCACAAAATATTAGCCAAGACAGGTTCGCAAATTCTTCTACACATGCGTCTCAAAAGACATCAGCCAAACATGTCCTACAAGCACTTCACATGTTCACGGGTTATCACCAAACATCAGCCAAGATAGTCGTCCACCGGTCCTCCTTGGGATGTTGTTCCTGGCCTGCTGGACTGGCACTGCTCGTGGAGCTTGAAAAGGTGCTGCTCTTGGTGTCTGGTGAACAGGTGGTGCTCTTGGCGCTGCTCTCGGTGTATGATGGACTGGTGGTGCTCTTGGTGGTGGCTGAACTGGTGCTGCTCTTGGTGTTTGAGAAGGTGCAGGTCTTCGTGCTTTCTAGACTCTTGGTTGCGCCTAGAAGATGAAAGATAACTCAAAACAAAGAAGATAACAATATAACAATATAGGAAGGAAAACTTGAATTTTTTCTTACACTTGGGCCAGGAGCAGATGTAGCAGCCTCACTTTGCTTTCTCTTCCTAATAACATCCCTTTTGATGTGTGCATTCTTCCTCTTGCCTGCTTCTTTGTTGTAAGGGCATCTTCTAATGTTGTGGGTTGTTTTCTGACATAACCTGCATCTCATCTGTACTCCAACCTTTGATATTTTTGTTCCAGTAGGCTTCTCACCTATCTCCTTTGTTCTTTTAGTCTTCTTTCTACCAGGCATCTTCACATACGGAGGTGGATATGGCTTTGGCATGTCAGAAATAGGCCAACTCTCTTGTCCTTCTACAGGTTGCAAACAAAACTGGTAAGTCTTCATGTACTCTGAGATTGAGAATGGATGTATGAACTCATCTAAACTCCTTGAGGCCATGTAGATGGCACTGATTGCATGACAACATGGAAGTCCTGATAACTACCGGTATCTACAACTACATGTCATATTATCCAAGTTGACAGTAAACCTCATCTTGTCTTTCTCCTGCACCTCAAACCCATCTAGGCCATTCCAAAGTACATGACACTTGCCTGATCTCTCAATATTGAGCTTCAGTTTCTTGAAGACATTTGGACATATTGTGCCTTGCCATTTGTCTGCCTTGGTCCTGTTCTCTTGAATCCTGACCATCACCTTGCGCCTAATAATCTCATTCATAGAAATGACAGGTAAGAACCTTGAATCCATGATAGAGTTGTTAAAAGATTCACACATGTTGTTATCAACTGAATCACAATTAGATCCCAACTTAAAATAAGCTCTACTCCAGTGTTCTGGTGCTGTCTTCAGCATGTCCCTAGCCCCTTCTGGAGTCTCCTCAACTAACTTTGCTTTATTGTAGTTGAATATAACCTCACATGATGACTTTGCACACCTCCAGAACTTTCTTTGCAGCTTCTGACCACCATACTGCTTTCTCCAGTTTGCATAGATGTGTCTTGCACACATCCTATGCTCAGCTCTTGAAACAAGCTCACCTACAGCTTTCAACAGGCCCTGCATTGCAATCATAGTCAACAAATCAGGTAAGTAAATATACACCACATCATGGTCAACAGATCAAGTAAGTAAATATACGCCACATCATGGTCAACAGATCAGGAAAAACATACCTTTTGCTGATCAGAAATGAGCACCCATTCTTCACCTTCATTGCTGATCTTCAAGTCTTTTTGCAGCAACCCAAGAAACCAATACCATGAGTCATAACTCTCCCTCTCCACATATGCCCATGCAATGGGGTACATCTGGTTGTTTGCATCCCTTCCAATTGCACATAGCAACTCTCCATTGGTGGCTCCCTTGAAAAAGCAACCATCTAGACCAACTACTCTTCTACATCCAGCAAGAAACCCCTTTTTACAAGCATCAAAGCACACATAGAATCTCTGAAACACTTTTTTCAAGACTATGTCAGGGTTGAGCACAACAACAACAGTACTACCAGGGTTGCTTCTAAGTAATTCTGCCTGATAGTCATATACCCTTGAGTACTCTCCTTTGGTAGAATCTAATGCTTCTTGCAGCACCAAAGCCTTGGCTCTCTTGCACTTGGCAAGAGACACATCACACAAAAATTCACTCAACACTGCCTGCCTGATCAAATCTGCCTTCCATGTAGGATTGTCTCTGATCTGATCCTTGTACTTATTAGCAATAACTCTTGAAGTAACCAGCTTGTTATCCCTCCTTGGTGGACAGCAATGTTCATCCACAAAAGTCACTACTTTGAACCAATCTGACCTTGTGGTTTTAGATCCATAAATCAACCAATTGCAACCTTTCCAAGAGCATATAGCTTTCACCTTATTCTTCTCATCCTTTGGAAATAAAAGATGCCTATGTGTTGATAATCCATACTTCACTAAAGCTTTCTTGAATTGCCTACTAGATCTGAAGGCCATTCCAAGCGCAAAAATAGGGACTTGGGTTGTACTGTCATACCTGTTTTCAGTACTCCTCCACCTGACTGATTCCCCTTCACTATCCTCCTCATATGAGTAATCATGACTAGAGTTCATATATGGGCTGTCCTCATCTTCTAAGTTCTCATCTTCAGAATCTGAGCCACCTGCAATCAATTGTGTCTCCCTCTTATGCTCTCCTAGCTTCTTAGCTCTGATGTCCGTCTTGATTTGGTTGGCAAACTGCCTGAGTTGCTCTGCTTCATCATCATCTCTAGAGCTGTTAAGATCTTTAGGTTGGTAGTCAGCATCTGAATCATCACTACTACCACCTTCTACAATTTGTGCCTTTCCTTTGTCTTCAGCCAATTGTTTAGGTGACTTGTAGAACTCCCTGAATGAGGCCACATCCTTTGGATCCATTTCATCTGCTTCAGCCATCTCCAACTCCCAGTCACTATCTTCAATGGTTTTTGGCTGCTCATGCACAACAACCTCAACATAAATATCTGCCATTCCACCATCTGTAATATGCTTAGGAATCATCAAACAAGCATTGTCATCATGAAGTAGTCTCAGGCCGTCACCCATTTCCATTCCTGGATACAACTAGTGCAACTGCACTCCATGAGCCACTGATGTATGATCAGCAAGATGACCCTCTAGCTCAGGCAAAGAAAGTTTATCCACATTAATGTAACTCATGGCACTAGTACCACAAAAATACTGCAGGTGTCCCCCCACTGTCAAAAATTCTCCTCCATAGTGAAATATGACTGCCAGAGAATCAAAAGGATCCATTCTGAAAAACAAGAAAAAACTCTAGATTAATCACCATCCACAAGTAGGAAACCACAAATCTTTCGTTACAATACTCTGCGTAAAAACAAAATTACAAGCATACAGGGCAACATTGTGATCACCTACTCCATCTAATCTTTCCGTAACCCTACAATCCGATTTTCTGCAAGCATACAGGGTAAAATCAAGTGAAAATACTATCGTTTTCAACTAACAATCCGATGCTCAGTTCCTCGATTCAAAACCCCAACAAAACCCCATTTTGACGAACCATATGCCCTAGTTCAATTTGTCTAAATCCAACAGGGGAGAGAGTAGGGATTGAGCAGTGGCCACTAACCTTGACTCTTGTCACACCACGCTACCTCGACCTCGTCTTGATCGTCGCCTCGCCGTCTCAATCACCATAGGGAGGCGGCAAAGCTCGCGAGACTGCAACCCACTCAGGTGCCGTCGCCTGCCGTTGCTTCTGTTGCTGCGCCGCGCCTCTCGCCCCTGCTCCGTACCTAGCACGCGCGCGCAGAGCCACCAGTGTGAGGTGGCGTAGGGAGGCGGCACGCCTCGTACCGGGCAGGAGGCGGCGGAGCCCGCGTAGGGCAGGAGGCGGCGGAACCCGCGAGACGATGCGGAAGGCAGACGGGCCGGTCTTTCCCATCTCGATCCCTTTTCTCTGCCCCTTTTCTCACTTACAGGTTGGGCCCGCGAGTTAGATGTCCAGCTCAGCCTCCAACGTGTCAAAACCGCCCACCAAAACCACTACAAGGGGTAATCTGCATAGTATTGCAAAGTTTAGGGGGTTCTTTTCCCGGTTTAATAGTTGGGGGGGGTTAAGTGTTCCACCATCCATAGTTTGGGGGGTATGTATACTTCTTCCAAATGATGGGTGGTGGCAGCAGGGAAGAAAGAAGATTGCTTCTACCCTGCATCTTGCGACAGAAGAAAGAACATAAAGAAACCAGAGAGTGGCTGTTGACACTTACTAGCGTCGCACCAGGTTTATATCCCCGGCAATGGCGCCAGAAAGCTTGTTGATGTTTCTTACGCCGTTACTAAATTCGCAACGGCGCCAGAAAGCCTGTTGGTATACTATACGATCATAGATAAATCCGCAAGCGCACGGATACCGCTGTAGCTTTCACCCGGGAGTATTCCAAGGTATCGATTTCCTCGGGGAACGAGAAGTGTAGAGAACCTGAACTAATTCGTCCGGGGGGTATGGTGACGAAGGATAGAAAGGCAAGGGTAGATTTCGGGTAGAGAGGGGATAGCTAATGAAGTTTGGGACTCGTGAGGATCACTGATAGAATCAAGGCACAACTTGTCGCTCGTCGGGGCCAGAGGGAAAAGAGCCACAGAAAGGGATGAGAAGGGGGCTCTGATGTCGTAACTCCTACCTGCCGGAACTAACGTGGTGGACTACAGAGCCCGTCCAGAGCTGTCACCTTCCTAGGGTACCACAACTATTCCGTTGAACCGGGAAGCATTCCAAGGTACCGGAGAGTCTAGACACCGCGTCTACACTAACCAAGCAGTACTTTACCCCGCGCTAGAGCAAAGCAATCACGATAAGTAGAAACTACTTAAACCACAATTGAGGAACCTAAGAGCGAGTAATGAAATGACTTTGAGACTTAGTTACTCACGAATGCGAACTTACAAAGTATCCCGGGTGTGGACGACCGAAGTAGTACCGCACCCGCCGAGGTACAAGAGGAAGACCGACTCCGGCTTCTACTCCGACACTCAACTCTCTCTCCCTACTCTCTGAATGCTAACTTCTAGAGGGCTCCGCCACTTGCTTCTAATCACTTGTGTTGTTCCCTGAGGTGCCTGGCTCAATTTATAGCCCCAATAGGTCGGTGGCTGCAGGAGGGGGTACTTGTAGGCGAGAGGGAGCTGCAGTGCCGAGCAAGGAGGTGCGGCCGTATCTCCAGGTGCGGCCGGCCCTATGATCCACCGCCTATGGACTTGGACGACCCTGATCCTTGCTCCTGAGGCGGTTGTAGGTCGGCTCCTTGGGTCGGTTTCGCCCGGCACGCCAGTTGATAGGTGCGGCCGGCCCTATAGGTGCGGGCGCACCTCCCAAATCACCGTGTGATGCATCGACGGTGTGGAGTGACGTCTAGGATGACTCCTTGATGGCGGTTGCGGCAGTTAAGTGTGGGTCCATCGATCCAAGTGCTTCCAACCTTAGCCTTTTGATCCAACCGACCTTATTCCTTCGATCAGGATCGTTCGTAGCTGTGTTCCCTGGAGTGACTGAGGCTTGGTGGCTTGTTTGGGCGAGTTGGGCAGGTGCGGCCAGCCTAAGTGGTGCGGCCGCACCTGGAGGTTCGGCCGGCCCTGGTGATGTGGCCGGCCCTACCTCCTGGCCCCGGTGCCTCTCTCCTGTAGTGTGTTTGCTTGATCCAACACGAACGTGACGAGTTTGGTCTTTTGGGAGCCGGTACACGGAACTATACTTGGTGGGAGCCTGAGTAGTGGTGCAAGGTAGGGCCGGCCGTACCACTAGGTGCGGCCGTGCCTACCTTATGTGGCTCGGTGCTCCGGAATTGCTCCCTAATCTTGATCCTGCAAATAAAATCACAACACAGCTCGTGGAACTTTGTTAGCACCTAAAACATGCATGAAATTGGTGCCTGGCCTATGGACTTGGTCCCCTTGGATATTATGCTAGGTGTAGAGGCTTTGGCAAAGTTTGGTGTTGATCGGAGGAGGTTGATAGGTCCGGCCGAACCTACTAGGTTCGGCCGCACCTACCCCCCGACACGTCTCGTGTCACAATCTTCCGTGAGGCATAACTTCTGCATCCGGACTCTGAATTGGGTGAACCAAAACTCCATTTCAATCATCTCGACGAGAACTTCGCAATGGTGCTATCAAACTAAGCATTTGAGGTTGTTTGTCAAGATGCTTTATTTGTGCTATAATGTCTCATTATGACCTGCATCCAAATATTCACCAAAGCTCGTGGAATCCGTTAGTTCATAACCCTACAACTATGATGCAAGATTTGATGGAGTGAAATTTGTTCAAAGTTGAGGGTCAAAAATAGGGACTTAACGACCGTCAACGCACCCCCACACTTGGTCCTTTGCTCGTCCTCGAGTAAAGGTTAAGGACCAAGGTGAAAACAAAAATTCCTATGGTATGAAGCGAGCATAAGGGATATTCCGAATCATACCTTGCACTTGTGAACTTTGAAGTGTCTATCATGCCATCTTCGGTAGTTGAGGAATGGAACGATCTTGAGTCAAATCACTTCTACTCCTCATGTCGAGTAGCTTGGGATTTTTTTCAATAAGTTTTCAAAATAAACCTTGCTTGGCACCTCATTTGATTCTCTCAAATCGCTCAATGTGTATAATCCTCACCAAGGCATTTGACTTGCCTTTCCTTATCCTACTTCTAATGACGGCTATATATGGAGCTTAGGGTAGGGTATAAAGATGAGGCATACTTGCATCACATGTATTGCAAAGTCAAAAACCGGATCCAAGGAGAAAATCAAATCATACAATCAGATCAAGATGTTCATGTGTAGGGATATGATGGGTATGGTAAGGTGGATACTAGGCCCAGAATGGGTGCTAGATATTACCATATGTATAATGAACGTTGTGATGATGGTAAGGTGTACACTAGGCCCGGAACGGGTGCTAGTTATTACCATCTGATTTGTTGTAACTCCATTTTGCATGATCCTCTCTCTCTATTTTGACTCTTTTGTGGACATGGCTATCTTTTCTTTTTCTTCTTCTTTTTTCTTCTTATTTTTTTTCTTGGACCTTCATGTGTCCAACTCTTCTTTTTTTTTTCTTTTTTTTCACTTGGACCTTCATGTGTCCATATTTTTTTTCTATAGCCATGCCTTTTTTTTAATATTAACTTGGAGAGAGAGAGAGATCAACACATAGTGTGGAGCTTTATTTTGTGGAATAGATAGATGGTACAATGCTAGCTCTCAACTGAGCATAGCAAGGAGGATGTTGGCGTGTACGTGTATCTTGATCATGAAAGCATGAAAAGAATTCTCACAAGGGTCACAACAATTTGACAAAGCTCAATGCAACGACAAGTAGCATATGTGTATGAGGTTTTCAAGATGTCTTATCATATGGCTCTGGTAGAACTTGGCATATCAAAGAGGAGCTTCGCAAAGGGTTTTCAAAATTTTGAAACAAATTTCCCAAGAACTCAAACATTTGGAGTGAAGATTATTTCATCAGACCATATCTCAAACATCAACTACTTAGATGAGCTTGAGTTCCCTAAAGATATGTTGTTCACAAGCATCAAGATAATAAGTATGGAATAAAACTTATGCAAGCCAACCATATGAAACATGTCATTGGGTGCATGAGGATTCAATTGAGTTTGATTTATATGATCGGATTTAAAGCTCATTTAAACTCATGATTTCCAAAAGTAGAGAGGTAGGGGTGCACATACCATCGCTCTTGGAGAAAGTACGGAATGAGGTAGACAAATGGTGATTCGGCCAAACGACAGGGGTGACCGACTTGCTCTAGTGCACTTACCTCATCTCTTGTCAATTAGTTTAGTCGGTGTTGTGCGGCACCATGGCGGGAGATCTCAATTGTGTGTTTCGACGAGCTTGGAAGATCTCCCCCACACTTATTCTTGTGCCTGGTGTTATTATTCAAAGAAAAAGATGGAAACAAAAAAGGGAGGCTCTACTAGCTGAAGAGCTAGGAAGCCTTTATTCAAATTCAAATATTTTTTTTTGTGTTTTTTTTAGAGAGCAAGATGCAAGAACCAACACCATTTTCAAACCAAAATAAGATTTAGTATGAGAGAAACTTACTTGGGATACTCACATATCTCCCCCACACTTGGAGTTTGCATTGCTAGGCAACACAACTCAAGTGTGCGGAGTTCAAGCTTCCTTCATGATGTTCCCTCACCAAAAATTACCTTGGTGTTGTAGTTGGTGTAGCTCTCATGTTTTTAGGCATTGCCTATCCATCGGTCCTTTCAATCTCCACCTGACATGTTAGCGACCAAAAATACTCGAAGGACGACTAATCCTAAAGAGATGCTCTTGCTTTTATTTGAAAAGGAAATCTAAATGATTATTCGGGCTATCTCCCGATAGTGCTTTGTTTTTGGTCATAAGCTCGACCTCTTGAGACCTTCATCTTGCAGCCAATCGAGATGATGAAACCATCATAGCTCTAGCTGCAAGGTTAGTACCAAAAATGACCACGAAATTTGCAATGTTTATGGTAAACAAAAGCATCTACAACCTTCCTTTCAAAGTTAGCATGCACAAGGAAAATGAGGAGGTTGTAAGTTTCGTAAAGGTCATTGGTAATGGGGCTTGATAACTCCGGAAACTTTTGATGTGAGCATGGGATTTGTGATCCCTCTAGTGTAAAACCTTCATGCTCAAGTGTGTTTTGAGAATCCAGTGTCGACGCCTCAAGAATGTCCATAGACCACACATGTTCTTTCTTAACCTCAGGTCTATGACATTGGAGATGTGTATCTCGAACCTCAAGATGATATGGCTGCTTTTCATGGTCGAGCACACTACTCAGTACCCCTTCAATGGGTCTTCCGATGAGAATGAAGGGTGGATCTCCTTTTGGGATGTCAAAGATATGATAATCTAGGAAGATCCCATACTCTCCGATCTTTGTTTGGACGACTCTAAGGATTCCCTCCGTCTCTATGGTTTGACCCGAAATCCATTGGAGACACTTCTGAGAGAAAGAGAGGGGTTCGTCGGGAAAGGCCTCTAATACTAAGGATTTAGGAATGATATTGATACCGACCCTAGGGTCGTAGAACACATCCTGGTAAGAGAGGTTTCCTACTTGGCACGAGAGTAACCTTAGCTCGGGATATAGCTGAATGACTTGATCCATGATTTCTATTTCTCTCAACCATTCCCGGCTACTGATTGCGGAGACATATTCCAACCTTTCTCTCCGTCTTTTCTCTTCCTCTGGGTTGGGTAAGTGGACTTCTTCTCCCTCGTGTGTTGAGTCTCTTTCCCTTCTCGGGAAGGATTTCTCCGTCCAATGTTTATCAAATAACTCATCATAGTATTCATAGACGAAGTCACACGAGGGGTGATCGAACTCTCTATAAGGTTGGAATGGTTCATTAGTGAACCATGTTTTTGTTAGAGGAGTGCAATCCTCTACAGATTGGATGGTTGGGAAAATGGGTTCCTCCTCTATGGGTTTTGGTTCCGAGAGAGTGTTTGGCATGGGTTCTTCTTCTTCGTCTGGGAATTCGTCAAAAACCCCCGTGTAGGGAGTGTTTTCTAGGATTTTTCCTAGAATGTCCTTACACTCAGACAAGCTGAGATGAGCGAAAGATCCTCCGGAAGAAGAGTCTAAGAAAACTGCTGACTCTGGTCCAAGACCATCGCGAAAATGTTGCAAAAGAATGGGCTCTGCGATACCAAGGTCTGGACCAGACTCTACGGTCTTCATAAATCTTGCCCATGCAGCTCCTAGAGATTCGGTCTTCTGTTGCTCAAAACAGATGACCTCTCGTCGGAGTTTCACTACTTGGGGAGTCGGGAAGAATGTTAGGCAAAAAGCCTTTCGTAAACTTTCCCAATCCCCCTCCATACTTCTCACATTGAGCGAATACCATTGTTTAGCTCTCCCCGTTAATGAAAACGGAAAGAGTTTCCATTTCAAGGTATCTTGGCTCATTCCTGCGATCACAAGACACGAACAAAGTTGTTCGAACTCGCGCAGGTGGGAATAAGGACTTTCATCCTTATCTCCGGAGAAGCTTTGCTCTCGGACCATAGCTATGAAGCTGGGACGTAACTCATAGCTAGATGTTGTAATGGAATGTGATGAAGGTGGAGGCTCCAAATGATCGCCCTTTGGAGCGGAAAAATCGAAAAGGGTTGGATCGGAATCCATGTGATAAATGGGGTGATACACGGACGAACTAGGTTCGGGGTCAAAACAGCTACTGTTCCCCGGCAACGGCGCCAGAAAGCTTGTTGACGCTTACTAGCGTCGCACCAGGTTTATATCCCCGGCAACGGCGCCAGAAAGCTTGTTGAAGTTTCTTACGCCGTTACTAAATTCGCAACGGCGCCAGAAAGCCTGTTGGTATACTATACGATCACAGATAAATCCGCAAGCACACGGGTACCGCTGTAGCTTTCACCCGGGAGTATTCCAAGGTATCGATTTCCTCGGGGAACGAGAAGTGTAGATAACCTGAACTAATTCGTCCGGGGGGTATGGTGACGAAGGATAGAAAGGCAAGGGTAGATTTCGGGTAGAGAGGGGATAGCTAATGAAGTTTGGGACTCGTGAGGATCACGGATAGAATCAAGGCACAACTTGTCGCTCGTCGGGGCCAGAGGGAAAAGAGCCACAGAAAGGGATGAGAAGGGGGCTCTGATGTCGTAACTCCTACCTGCCGGAACTAACGTGGTGGACTACACAGCCCGTCCGGAGCTGTCACCTCCCTAGGGTACCACAACTATTCCGTTGAACCGGGAAGCATTCAGGAGGGGGTACTTGTAGGCAAGAGGGAGCAGCAGTGCCGAGCAAGGAGGTGCGGCCGTATCTCCAGGTGCGGCCGGCCCTATGATCCACCACCTATGGACTTGGACGACCCTGATCCCTGCTCCTGTGGCGGTTGTAGGTCGGCTCCTTGGGTCGGTTTCGGCCGGCACGCCAGTTGATAGGTGCGGTCGGCCCTATAGGTGCGGGCGCACCTCCCAAATCACCGTGTGATGCACCGACGGTGTGGAGTGACGTCTAGGATGACTCCTTGATGGTGGTTGCGGCGGTTAAGTGTGGGTCCATCGATCCAAGTGCTTCCAACCTTAGCCTTTTGATCCAACCGACCTTATTCCTTCGATCAGGATCGTTCGTAGCTGTGTTCCCTGGAGTGACTGAGGCTTGGTGGCTTGTTTGGGCGAGTTGGGCAGGTGCGGCCAGCCTAAGTGGTGCGGCCGCACCTGGAGGTTCGGCCGGCCCTGGTGATGTGGCCGGCCCTACCTCCTGGCCCCGGTGCCTCTCTCCTGTGGTGTGTTTGCTTGATCCAACACGGCCGTGACGAGTTTGGTCTTTTGGGAGCCGGTGCATGGAACTATACTTGGTGGGAGCCTGAGTAGTGGTGCAAGGTAGGGCCGGCCGTACCACTAGGTGCGGCCGTGCCTACCTTATGTGGCTCGGTGCTCCGGAATTGCTCCCTAATCTTGATCCTGCAAATAAAATCTCAACACAGCTCGTGGAACTTGGTTAGCACCTAAAACATGCATGAAATTGGTGCCTGGCCTATGGACTTGGTCCCCTTGGATATTATGCTAGGTGTAGAGGCATTTGTCAAAGTTTGGTGTTGATCGGAGGAGGTTGATA
The DNA here is from genome assembly GCA_036936925.1 of Cenchrus fungigraminus. Taxonomy (NCBI): domain Eukaryota; kingdom Viridiplantae; phylum Streptophyta; class Magnoliopsida; order Poales; family Poaceae; genus Cenchrus; species Cenchrus fungigraminus. Next base: position 22,049,831 of record CM072776.1, on the reverse strand, counting down.
GGTCCGGCCGAACCTACTAGGTTCGGCCGCACCTACCCCCCGACACGTCTCGTGTCACAATCTTCCGTGAGGCATAACTTCTGCATCCGGACTCCGAATTGGGTGAACCAAAACTCCATTTCGATCATCTCGACGAGAACTTCGCAATGGTGCTATCAAACTAAGCATTTCAGGTTGTTTGTCAAGATGCTTTATTTGTGCTATAATGGCTCATTATGACCTGCATCCAAATATTCACCAAAGCTCGTGGAATCTGTTAGTTTATAACCCTACAACTATGATGCAAGATTTGATGGAGTGAAATTGGTTCAAAGTTGAGGGTCAAAAATAGGGACTTAACGACCATCAACAGTGGCGGCCGCTTGGGAGATGGGAAAGAGATGGAAGAGATGCGAGGGATATTTAAGGGAGGTAGTTAGGGTTAGATTAGGTGGGCTTTTAGATGGGCTCAGATATTTGGGCCCAAACAAAAACATCTTGTGAAATAAATCGATTGCAAATTATTTCGTAGAATAGGAACAAAAGAATTAGACTATTTTTCCGGGAACGAATTATATAGCTAAGTATTAATCCGAGAAGCCAGAAAATATTGTCGTAATTCAAATGAGCTCTTGGAGATTTAATCAAACAAATTATAGTCTATTTCCTGAAATCGAATCAATTGGAAAGGATCAATTGGAAAAGTCAGAAAATAATTCCATAATCCATTTAAGGAATTCCAGAGCACTTTGAAAAGATTAGGCTGGAAAAGATTAGAAGGCCGACTGAGAGGTTAAAGAGCTCCAGGTGCCTTAGGCGGGTCCACAAGGTTAAAGAGAGTAGTTAGATCAACTAGCTTTAGATTTATATTTGAATTTAGGATTCAAATATAAACCACACTCAAATGATCCAAATAAATCGATTAAGAACCAAATCACACGAATCTGGAGATTGTCCTTAACAAACAAGGCAATTTAATTAATTTACTTACTAAGAGTTAGGTGAGAGCACAAGAAGACAGTCCTATGATTGTGAGCAAACACACCAAGAACGAAAAAAATTTGAAATCCACATTTCTGCAAACATTAACATCCCGGAAAAATTCAGGATGTTACAGTGGCTTTAACATGAAGTTCTACTGGAGCAACAACACCAACTATTCGTCTCCTTGCATGATCCTTCAACTTCATCTCTCCATATATAAAATAATATGGTGTTCTATTATAATACGGTATACATATTATCAATACTTTGTTTTCGTGACAAAGTTGCTGCAAAAGCTCTCTCAAATCCCACAGCAATGCGCGGGGAATCAACTAGTTGTATACGTGTTGTGAGACAACACATTTTAAACTAATTAATGCACCACCCACTAAATATGTATTGGATTGTCTTGAGTTTTTTTCTTTTTGTGAGGGGTTTTAATTTATTATTTGATTGGCTTTGCTACATTACTCCGAAAAGGACTGTGAACTGTCCATTTTGTTAGATCTGGCTATCGGTGTTTGATACCGCCGGCAAGTAAATTTTGGTATGTTCGTGCGTCTGATCCGAATGGTTGGGCTTAGAGACAACGGGATTATACTGGTTCAGGCACCGAGGGGGTGCCCTACGTCCAGTTTGAAAGGGGCTTGTAGTAGGGGGTACAAGTTTAGGTCGAGAGAGGGAGAGAGTCCCAAGTCTCTGGATGTGGTTGTGAGCTACGAGTGCTCGATCGGTGAATGTGGTGTGTTGTTTGCTTTGCTGGTCTTGCTTGTTGTGTTTTTTCTCTTTTGTTTACGGTGCCAGCCTCCCCTTTTATAGTTCAAGGAGGGCTGGTGTACAAGGGTGAAGATGGTAAAACGGCGTCCTGCTACAGTGCAACAACAGTGCCGGAACAGTGCTAGAACAGTGTCACGCTGTGGGCCTTCGTCTCCCGTTGGCGCCGTACGTTGTGCTAGCCGTGGTAGCCCTCGTAGGGCGGCGTAGCTGCGGCTCCCGTTCCAAGGTGGCTCCTCCCGACCCATGAGCGCACCAGTCTTGTTAGGTTGAGGCTTCTTGTGCAAGCCTCGACCTTTCCTCTGATGCTTGCTAGGTCAGGTCTCGTCGTTCGATGTCTTGCAGGCGAAGGATTCGCGTGTCCTTTGCCACTGTTCAGCGTCCAGGTGATGGGACACCAGGGCAGTCCGCTTCCCACGCCGGGGTAAATCTCATCATGGCCTGACCATCTGAGAAGGCAGATCTGCTCGCCCTGCTGCTCCTGCACGTCCCAGGCGGCGCGGGGCAGCTTGAGCCACGTTGCAGCCCTCCCCCTGGGAGGCCCCTGCCGAGGGATTGCAGTGGAAGGAACCTTAGGTCGTGCGAGGCGGAGCCGCCCATCGAGGTAGCTGGGACGGCCGCCTGAGTCAGAGGTGGCCCTGTAGATGGGGTCAGACCGTAGTCCTTGAGAAAGGGAAGCTGGGCCTGGCTTGCTGGTTGCCGGTGTTGGGCCTTCACGGATGCAGCCCATCATTAGCCTTCGTGATTTTTGGGATTTAGGGGCTGAGATAATTACCCCTAGTTTCTCCCCTCTTCAGTAGCCCCCGAGCCTAAGGGGGAAAGAGTGGATTTCTCCCTTAGGATCAGAGACGTTGAGCTTCTTCTTTTATTCTTCACTTCGGTGGGGGCGCACGAGCGCACCCACCGGGTGTAGCCGCCGAGCCCGTGGTAGAGTCAACGGCTCTGCCGCGGGGTGTTTATTTTAGCCGCCGTGAGTACCGGCTCGCCTTTTGAGGCCGACGTGGCCGGACGGGGGATTTGACCCGGTGTCATGGGGCACTATGGCCGGCCTCTGCCGATGTGACGGCGAGGCTCAGCGGGCCTTCATTACACCGCCTGGCGGGGTGGGTGGCCGTTTTAGCTTGTTTCGTAAGCTAAAACTGAGCCGGCTGCAGTCCTCGCATGGTTGTCCAAGTGCCGCACTATAAAAGGAGCTCCACTTCGTCCTGGTAAGACTCCATGGTTGCCACATGGGGAGGGAAAGAAAGCAGCTACTTCTCCCGTCGTGGGGGGGGATCCGTCCCCCTGAGTGTAGTGCCGTCCTTCAAGCCTTCTGATGTTCGTGGGAGTTTAGCGAACGGGGAGGCATGCTCTTCGCATCCCTCTCCTGCCTTACGTCTCGAGCCCTCGTGGCGACATGGGGGTCGAGTGCTAGGGGAGGGGGCGCCGACGTGAGCCGCCGCTCCGCGCCCACGTCACCGCAGTCGCTTCCTACTGCTTGTCATGGAACACCTAGGGTCGCTTCCCTGAGTGCTGTCGGAGCAGCAGGACACCAAGTCGTCCCTGCACAAGCTTCTCTGATGAGGCTGCTCCCTGAGGAGCGATGCTTCGTCGACACCTTCTTCAGGAGAGGCCCCAGGAACTTGGTCTTCTTCCTGGGTCTTGGTAGTCGCGGTGGAGGCGTCGGCCGCCTCCCTGGTCCCCACAGGGAATCTCTGGCCGCGTCAGATGTTAGCGGGTGTCCAGCGAGGGAGAGAGAAGGCAAAGAGCGAGAGAGAGCGCCTCCTCGCCTCTGGGTAACCGCTGCGCACGGGGCGCCACTAAGCTATAAAACCCCAGGGAAGGCTCGGAGCGAACGCACCTCTCGTCTTCTTCTTCCTCCTGCTTGTGCTACCTCTTTGCTTCCTCGCTCCTCATCCCCACCAGAGATCTCATTCTCCCAAGCCCCCAACGCTCAGATGGCCGGTGAGAAGCGCTCGGCAGAGGGTTCACTTGACTCGTCGGTGAGAGCGCCGCCCCCGCTTCGTCGGGCGGTGCAGGAGGAGGCCGCAGGTGTCGATGCGCCGGTGGTGCGCTGGCTCGAGGCTCGAGGCCCGCGGCGCGGCTGGCACCGTGGTCCCTCCGGCCCCTCCGGCACCAGGCTTCGGCACAGGCCCGTCCGTGCCGGCCGCACCTCCAGCAGCCGTCATGGATGATGCTGTTGACGGTGAATTTCCGTCAACCTAGCCATAAGTTTACCTTCGGTGTTGGCATTGATTTGATATCCAAACTAATGATCCTAACCCTTATGATATATCAAGTTTGTATTCGCATGTGGTTTTTGGAGTTTATCGTTTACGTAGGATTTTAACGCTAAAAGGGAGACTTCCCAGGAAAGTTCATCAAGCACTTTGTGAGAAGATCATGAAGCCCGGCACAAGTCAAGACACGAAGTGAACATGACTCCAAGTGGCCCAAGGACCGAACCGTGAAGGCACAAAACTCCGAGGACCTGGATAGAAAATGCTGAAGCTTGCGCGACAAGGAGCCCTATCCAAACCGCGGAGAAACTGATGTCAAGGACCCACATGTAGAAGGGGGAAAGTTCTAGAAGACGCGAGAAGCCACGAGGAGGAAGCCGGGGCCGAACCGGGCCAGAATGGGCCCAGGCCGATCGGCCCAGCCCATTCTGGGCCCCATTCGGCGCCACCTTTGACCTAGTTTCTCCTCAAACTATTTATAGCACCCCTGCCAAGAGCTACGCATCAACTCATTCGTCATCCGCCGCCGAGGAGCAGAGAAGCTAGAGGGACACCATCTCGGAGAGGAGGGTCGTGCTAGTTGTCTAGGGTTTCCCTAGCCGACGTGTGAACCTTGCATGGAAGACCATGTCGGAGCTCCGGAGCAAGGATCAAGATCGAGGTAGGATCCCGGTGGTGATCTTGTTCATGTATTCATTCATGGTGAAGTCTTTAAGTGAATCCGATTTCTAGCGATCAAGTGCCTTCTCAATGATTTTGTTCTCCCTTGGTTTTGCTTCTTCCCCAATCTATACTTAAGATAGATTGCATAGGGTGCTCTTGTAGCCGCGGTGGCTAGAGGTGCATACCAGACTGACCAAGTGTTTTCAACTTGTTCTTCTTGAACTCGCCCTAGGCTAACCCGCACGAATAAGAGTGCGTTGTGACAGGACGGTGGCTCCAAAGGCGGGCGTCTTCGGAATCCGATCGGAGACCACAATTTAAAGATGCTCTTTATGAGATTCGTTTTTCTATCTTCATCTATCTTGTTTGGAGCTACAACATAAGCATGATCTAGACTCTCTAGATCGGTTATCTCTTTGCTTTCTCTTTCTACCTCTTGAGTAGTTTAGTAGATTAGATTAGATTAGATGTGTTTTCTTGATGATCTCTTAGATTAGATGCAACTTGGTTCTTCAAAAGGAGTTTCTTTGCCTTACTAGATTGAATCGTTGCGTTGCACATTATTCTACGGATTTGATACCTTGGGTTCTCACACTTAAGGGAAGAAGGGTCCCTTGACTACGACGGGGGATTTGTCCGCTTGCAAATCCAAACGAACTTTGATACGACAATCAACCGTCAACAAGCCCCTTTTTCTGGCGCCGTTGCCGGGGAACAAGCAATCAAGATCCGATCTAGTATTGCTTTTTTTGTGAATATTTTTCAGTTTTTCTTTTGATTTTTCTTTTGCATCTCTTAAGTTTGATCATCCTCAAAAAGAAAAAAAATCAATCTAATCTAGTTTTTGACTAAACCTAATTTTTCTTTTTAGATTTTTGTTTTTTTGTTAACCTTAACCAGAGATGGATGGCTTCCTCTCCAAGAAACCCAAACTTTCTTTTGTGGATGATCCAGGAAAATTTTACAGGCAAAGAAGACGTGCAACACAAGCTAAGGGACTGGAAACCCTAGATCCAAAAGCGGAGGCCGAAGGATCGCCGGAGTCTCCAAAGGAATCACCACCTTCAAGACCAAAGGAAGATCAACCTCAACCGCCACCCATGGGAGAACAACCGCAACTGGAGCGCAAGATTGAGCTATGCACCCCAGACATCATTGATCTACCTATCATAAACCTTCAAGACGTCGGAAGGCCGTTCAAGATCAAGGTCTCAACTATCCGCATGGAGCAACACTCGCCTTTCACCGGTAAAGAGGATCCGAACCTTCACCTCCAAGCATTCGTTCAACTATGTCAAACTTTCGATGAGGATGGGCTGACTCAAGATCAAGTGAGGACAAGGCTTTTTCCGTTCTCACTACTTGGAAAAGCATTGCGTTGTATCCACACTCTACTTGGAAGCGTTGATGAGGGCCTTCATGAAGGAATTTTATTCGCCGGCCAAGACTCAAAGTTTGCGCAACAAGATTGATACATTTGCTCAATTCCCAACAGAGATGATTGCGGAAGCTTTGGAGCGTTTCAATGAATACATGCGAGCCGAAGTCCTTGAAGGGAAGGTCGACTTACTCATGAGGAGGTTGGAGATAGAGAGAGAAGCTCAAGACCTAAAGGCTGCTGAGGCAAGATCCACATGCGAGGAGTGTGGGGAGTACGGCCATGTCCAAGGAGATTGTTCAGAGGAAGCAATGGTGCTCGACTACATGAGGAAAGGAGAGTTGCCAAACTTCCGCCGCGGGCAAGGTAAACCTCAATTTAATGCAAGTTCGTCCATTCAAAATTTGGTTCCCCTTTGTATACAATTGAAGGACTTCATGGACGAGCAAGCTAAGATCAACAAGGACACCGTCACTAAGTTCAAGGCTATGGACAAAATATTGGAGAATATAGATGGCAATGTGACGGAAGTCGGAAGCTCTGTCCGATGGGTAACAAAGGAAGATTACTGGGACGACCTCAAGGTCCCGAGATGGCAAAGGCTACTCAAGCTCATTCGGAAGAGATGGAGGATCACACTAAGGAGAAGGTTACCATTATTCCGGAGATCAATACTGAAGACCCGGAGTTGGAGATGCCGAACCAAGACATGAAGATGCCTCCACGTTACTTCCGAACATTATGCAACCTTGGAGCAAGTGTGGGAGTCGTGCCAATAGATGTGTTTGAGAAGCTACGTCTACCGCTCAAGCCTATGGCCATGTGTCTAGAGTTGGGAGACAACTCTATTCGCTATCCCATAGGAATCGCTGAAGATGCACCCGTAAAAGTTGGAGAGATCAAGTTCGACATCTACGGCGAGAGAAGTGCATTCAAGTTTCAACCACGTTTCGAGGTATGCAACACGTTCAATGTTAAATATGTTCCACCTCATCATCGCTTTATCAAGGAAGAGCCAAAGAAGAAGGAAGAGCCGGAGAAGAAGGAGACAAAGATCAAGGAAGTTGTTGCATCCGTCAAGACCAAAGAAGAAAGCCAGCCTGTGAAGACCAAAAACTGACTAAGCCGAAGAATAAGCCCGCGCCCAAGATGGTGCGGAAGTGGGTACCCAAGATTGCAACGCCCACAAAGAGCGTTGATCCGAAGTGAAGAAGAGAAGAAGTCTAGCTATGGACTATAAACGAAGCGCTAGGCGGGAGGCAACCCGTTCGTCAAGTCGAGAATAAGCTACCGGGAGGACAACCCGATCAAGGATAAAAGCTACCGGGAGGGCAACCCGGAAAATTTCCGAATTCCAAGTAAGTTGGTCATAGAATTTGCTATGCAAGACATTTTATTAACTCTTAAGTGGTTGAACAAGTTTAGAGAACCTTTTATTTGCTCGGTCATTATATTTTAAAACCGATGACATGAGCCATCCCATGTTTTATTTACCTCTTTTGGAGAAACTAGAACAAAAAATTCAGATCCTATTTGAGCCTTCCATCCTCTCCATGATGGTAGGTTCAATTTTGTTTTGCATGTTTAAAACACATGAGTAGAGCCTCGCTATGTTCCTTAATGTTTTTAAATTTTTTGACGCATGCTAGGACTCACGTGAACCTAAGGAATTCGATTTTTGGTTCCATCTAACTTAACATCTACCGGTTTCTCTATAGCTAGAGTTTTTGTGAACCCCTTTGTTTATATTTATTCAAAATCTCTCTCTCATGTTTGGACAAATTTGGAACCTAAACCCATAACCCCACGGTCAAGCCGGAGGAGCTTGCTATCAATTAATGAAGGGCAAACGATCCCGGTGCAACCAAAATGAAGGTAGTCGGAAAGTTCTCGACTTACAAATGTTTTTGATACCTAAAAACTCCTCTAATAATTTATTTGGACTCATTGCTAGCTCTGAGTTAATCTTTAATTTATGAAATTTAGAGGAGTGATTAGCATCTAAACATGATTAAGGAAAGTTTTGAGGTTTACTTAACACCTTGTGCTCGATGATGCATCACGGGAAGGCTTTATCATCAAAACATCTTGGGTACATGTAAAGGACAAGCACAGGGTAGGGCAATATGACTTTGTTTTGCAGGAAATAAGTGAAAGCATATGAACCATGGAAGACAAGAAGTGACACAAAGTTAAGGAGGGAGGCAATGATCTCATCATTCAAAACAAAGGAGTGGATGAGGGAGTTTGGCCAATGGATTCTTGTGGAGCATGAGGACACAAGGACATAATGCAGCTAGGAGCAAGTGGGAGAAGAGCCGAGGAAATTGGGGCAGCAGGGACCCCAGGCCGGCCGGCCTGGTCCGGTCGGCCTGGCCTCCTTTCATGGCCTCCGGCGTTCATCTTCCTCAGGTAAGCCTCTCACTCATTTTCAAGTTCATGCTCCTTGCTAGCCTAATTATTTCTAAACACCCATTGGATCCAAGCTTGGTCACTAAAGAGTTACAAAACTTATAAATGCAAGAAACACATTTCCTAGCTATGCAAATTAAAGGAAAAGCATAAATAAATAAATATAAGGCTCCTGCATCCAACAACAAGCCTACAGCTACTCTGACCCTAAACAAGATCAGAACACCCATGGGTTCATCTCAAACCAATTTGAAATATGAACCACGCATTTAAATATATATCTAGGCATAAAACAAGATTAAATATTCTAACAGAGATAAATTCATGATAAATTCAGAAAAGTTACTTCTAGGCATAACATGAACATTGCCACAAGCTGAGCACAAAAATCAATTCATATTTTGCTACAAAAATCAGTAAAGCAGAAATAGCATAAATATAAAGTAATTCATATAAAAAGATCTGTTCAACAACTTTGTGAAATTTCTGGTCCAGAGTCTAATCATGACAAGTCTAGCAACATATCCAAAATTCAGCTCCATAGCCTTTCTAGATTTTGAATTATAGCAAAAAGATTTCAAACTGAATTTGAATTTTCATTCAAAATCTACAAGTCAAAACTATGGTCATGCTTTGTAGAAGTTGCAGATCTACTCTCACTGAGACCAACAAAATTAGGTTTGCATTTTTCTGAATTTTCTGTGAATTTCTAGGTTATTTCTAAGGTGCTGGACCAACTGGTAAAGAAACTAAGATAACTTTCGTTGCGATCGAGTCCCTGGTTTACACATATGCCCTCAGGAATTCACAACCGTGCCCTTGGCGGCGGGGGAGGGCTCGCCGGTGGTGAACGGCGGCCGGACTTGGTAAACATGTGGCGTGGGAGTGTGATTGGGCTCACCACGCGTCGATTGGCGGTGGTGGCTCGGCCGGAGATGGCCCCGGCGAGCGGCGGCGGCGAGGTCGCGGCGGCGTGCCTGCTGCGGCTCGGGTTCCGGCGAGGCTCGAGGCGGGGAAGATCAATGTGCGGCCATGGGAGCTCGAGGGTGACCTAGGGAAGGGCTAGGAGGGTTTGGCCGGCGGCGGGAGCGAGCGGAGCTGTGTGCTCACCGGCGGCGGTGGCAATGGCGGATCGGCAGGCAGCGGTGCTCACGCGCGGGAGAAGGAGGGGACGGCTTTTTATAGCCGAGCGTGCGCGGAGGCATCATGACTTCGCAGTGAAGCGACCGGCGCGTTAAGGCGTGGGGTACAGCGAGCCTCGGCGTGCGGGCGGACCGACGGCGCCGCGGCGAGCGCGCGCACACCGCGTGGCGCGCGGGCTCACCGGCCGAGACGCGGCCTGGAAGTGCGTGTGGTGCTGACGCATGCTGTGCTCACACGCGGACTCTTAGACGGGGCCATGGTACGACGGTGCACGGCGGCGGCGTGGCGGCGACGCGTGGCGTCGCGCGCACGCGCGTGACGTCGCGCCGAGCGCGCTCTCGGCCTGGTCCGAGCGATGTGCCCCTGTTTGCTTTGCACGATTCTCCAAAAATTGCAAATAAACTTCAAAACCTGTAGATAGGAAAGTTATAGATGGGTGATCCCTCTAGAACTTGGCTGAAACCGAATTTGAAATAGATTCAAATCGAGGGAGAAATTCGAATGCCAATTTGGGGAAATTTCCTGTCTCGGTGAACAGGAATTCTGAGCTTTCTTGGCAATTTAGCACCTTTTCCACTCAAAACCAGCAATGCCACTCAACATGAAAGTTGTGTCTCATGAAAAACTGGACAACTTTTATATTGGGGGATTTTGAAGTGTTTAGGTGAATTTTGGAGAACGTGGCCAAAGTTCCAGGATCACATAAAGACATCAAGGGTTTGTCTCCCTTAGCTAGGGTTTCGACCATGGGAAGTGTGCTAGACTTGCTTAAGATGCTAATGGGTGAGGGTTGGTGAGGTTTTCGAGGTGATGACCCAGGTTGACCGTGCTTTGACCCTAGTCAACAAGTTTGACTGGTAATTAAGGTTAAGTAAAAACCTGGGGCGTCACACTAAGCAACAAGGACATGTTATTATCAATTAGCAAGAGCAGAGTAAGATCCTGTTTATTTTTCCCCAATTCTCAAGCTCTGTCACAGGCAACAAGAAAACGAGCTCGATCTGCATCTGCTAACCCCAATTGCATAAGTCTCGGCCACAAGACGTAATTTTATAAATCAGAGTTGCCTCTTGTTTAATCCAGCCACCAACATATCCTTGATAAATGGAAGTGACAGAAACTACAAATGAAGTACAACTGGACTGCAAGTGTAATAAACTAAGGGAAAGCGTGAACGGAGGATTGCAAAAGATCTGTCCCTGCCATCATCGGAATTACCGAAATGCATACCAAGACAAGGATCTGTTCTATCCTTGGTACGTACGAACCAAAATCACTAGCACCCAGTTCACAGATCTGCGCAAGCAAATCACTGGTGTGCGATCCCTAACGTAGGAAGGTCAGCGATCCAGCCAAAGTCCTCGCACGGCAGGAAAGCAACACATCCAAACAGGACAAGTTGGGGGATGGCAACGACATGCTAGTACCGGCGTCTCACCTGCTTGTTGTAGATGTTGAAGTAGATGTTGAAGAGGTACCAGAGGCCGAAGGGCGCGCCAGCTGCAGCGTCTTGATGAGCCCACCTCTGGCCTCCTCCCCGGTCCCCTGCGTCACAGCCGCCGTCACCGCCGCTGACACGTCCCGCTCGGCCCTGCACCTCCGCTTCTCCTCCTCCTCAAGCGGCGAGGCTGGCACGAGCCCCGCGCGCGCAGAGAGGCGGATCCCACGCCGCGCACTTTGGCTTGGACGCGAGCACGCACCAACTGCGAGTGAGATTGGTGGGGGTGGGGAGGTGAGTAGAGAGGAAGCGGCTGGTGGAGGTCAAGGGCAGTGGCCGGTTCTGTCGCCGACCAGCAGTGGTGGGCGGGGAACGCGAGGAGGAGTGCGGAGGCGGCGGCTGCGCGAGGATGGACTGGAGGAAGGAGAGGGACGGGAGATGTTAGGGTTTGGCTGACTGCCCCTTTTTATTCATCTCAATATCAATATGAACCGTTGAATCGAAGATGGATGGTCGGGATGAGTTGGGCTATTTGGGCCGACATGGGCTTCTCTGCTTATCGTTTTTCCTTTTCTTTTCTCTTTTTATTGCACCATTTTGAAGTAACACTTGGAACTAATTATCTTATATGTGGAAATATATTTTTTATATATAATAGTATGCATAAAGGTTGTCACCTAGGAGTTTCAACAATTTTCAAGTAGATTTGCTTTTTTCTATCATATAAATGAATTTTTGCATGTTTATCGAAAGTAATTCCAAATCGACCTATACGTATCTCTAATAAGATTAAAAAAATTAAAAAAAACTATATTTAGGTGCCTATGGTCCATTCTAGCCCACATCTAGGAGATTGATGAAAAATTAAATTGACTTGTAGGAAAAACTCAAACTTGGTCAAATCAAAAGGTGATGAATACCAAAGTTTCATAACTCATGAAGCTGTACAAACTTTATTTTGGTCATTTCTCCATCCGACTCTGTTTGAAGAATCCAATTTTTGAATTTCAAAAAATGACAACTAGATGCAAGTTTTTCGAACCCTAAATGATGTCAAATCAAAAAGTGATGAATACCAGAGTTTCCTAACTCATCAAGATCTACAAACTTTATTTAGACCACTTTATCATTTGAGAAAGTGGTTACAATACTTAGTTCAAATTTGACAAGCCCCTCACATAGTTTCATAAACTATGTGACTGAACATAGGATTAATGAGTGATGTACACTATCACTTTCTCAAATCAAAAAATGACCTAAATAAAGTTTGTAGAGCTTGACGAGTTATGAAACTTTGGTATTCATCACTTCTTCAGCTAAAATCATTTCGGGTTTCAAAATCTGGTCTAAAATTGTCACTTTTAAAAAATAGTTCAAATTTTGAATTCTCAAACTTGATCATATGAAAAAAGACTGAACTCAACACATTATCTTCATAGAGCATAATTTTAGAAAATTTTAGGAAAAAGAATCATCCGATTTGGAGTTAGTATGAGGGAGAAAAACATGTTACAAGTTTTAGCCAAAGATTAAAAAGAGAAACCACACTTGTTCATCCCAGTTCATCCATAGTTGTGAGGTAGATGTGTCGACTTTTACCCCTGTTTCAATTCAAAATATAAAAAGAATTTGATATTGGTTACAAAAGCAATATCGTGGATCTTTTCATGATGGACAATATTGGTATTTTGAGTTTTCAAACTTTTCATATAAAATTTAAAGTAATTTTGAATCTCGAAAATTTTAGAAAGTTTCAGTCAACATATACAAATCTGCGATCAAATGAAATGGTTTGATTTTAGAAAAAATTGAAAAAAAGAATCATCAAATTTGGAGTTTCTATGAAGGAGAAATACCCGATACAAATTTAAATTTCGGATCAAAATGAGAAACACGAACTGTTTGGTGTTCTTCGAACAAGCCACGTGGTCCATTAAAATGTCTAATAAAAGGAACGCCATACACCAAAAGGACACAAACCATGTTATAGCTCGATGGTAAGTCTCTCCCTTCCCATCGAGTAGACTAGGGTTCGAATCCCCCCAGCCACTCCTTTTTTGTCGCACTGATTATAGCAAAAACACATAAGTACTGGGTCGAGCCGACGTGGGTTGATGTGACTACTGGGCCGCGGCGCTACTGGGCCGAGCCGACGTGGGATGTGACTACTGGGCCGCGGCGCTAGTGGGCCGAGCCAACGTGGGCTGCTGCTACTGTGGGCCGATGTGTTAGCTAGAAAGAGGCTAATATGTATTACTTTAAAGCAAAAACACATAACTACTTGTGGTGTGGTGGTTTGGGGTAGTTGGTTGGAGTGCCAACAACCCAGGTTCGAACCCTGGGTTTCACAATATTTTTTGGTAAATTTTGGTCCACTTGTGGTCGCCCACATGTGGGGCCATGCGCTGGTGGGGCCCACCTGTGGGACCATGCGCTGGTGGGCCCACGTGTGCATGGGACCATGCTTTGGTGGGCCCACGTGTGGGGCCATGCGATGGTGGGAACCCGGACCCACAATTACACGTGGTTGCATGTGGGACCAGATCCGTGTTTTCTTTTTTCAAGTTGTTTTGTGACGGTAACGTCGTTGTTCTGTGACGCCAGTTTGCTTTCGTCATTGGTTCCTCACGAGCAGGACTGGAATGATTCATCTGTGACGAAATAGGTTCATTGTTCGGTGACCATCCAGTGAGTTTCGTCATTATTTTGAGTGGCTTGGCACCGTCACTCGTTATCTGTGACGAAGTTACAAAATTCGTCATGGTAGAGACCACTTCCATGACGAATAAACGGAACGTCACTACCAAATTGTCATAGATATTAACATTTCTACTAGTGTCGGACGCTCTGGTCCTCAACCTCCCTCTTGATGAGTGCATTTACAACACACACATAGTAACCAATTCAGAGAAAAAAGAAAAAGAAAAGAAACGAATGAAAAACTGAAACAAGTGATCAAAAGCCAAACCAAAAGCCAAAACAAGATCACTTGAGAGAAAAAAATCTCGGTCCCCTAAGACAAGGGCAACGGCTCAACACAACCAAGATAAAATGCTCCAAAATTGTCGACTCCTCAAGGTGAGGCAAAAGGGCTCGACACCATCGGCAAAAGAGCACAACTAAAATTCAGGCGAAAAAGAGCTCCCAAATGCATGAATGCAAGCTCCCCCTGAACAAATGCTTTTCTCCCAATTTTTCTCCCCCTTGATGCAAAACTCCCCCTGGAAACATGAATTGGGTTCTTTCCTCCCCCTTGTTGGTAATGCATGAATCAAGTCTCCAAATGCAAGCATGTGCTTCTCAAATATATAAAGAGCACTACAACATGCTAAAAAAGAGACATAGACAAGCAAGATAGCCACAAATTTAGTAGAAGCATCGCCAACAAGATAGATAGGGACATATAAACATGTGACATAGCCATAATCAAAATGAAGCATTTTTCACAAAAATTTCCCTCTCATGAGCATAGGACATACACATGGTCAAAATGAGCACAAACAACATAAAACTCACAAACTTCATGCAAGGTCACACATTCTCATCACAAGATCATCACAAACACCTACAAGATATCTCATGTCATGTCAAAGCCATCGAGCCATGTGTCCACTTCTAGATACGAGACTTCTCATTGGTGAACATCATGCAACGATTTAGCACCCAAGATAAGGAATTTAAAGCAAAATTGACATGGAAGCACATTTTTCAAGCACAAGCATTTCATATACCAATTTCATGATTTACAAATTAAGCATGGTACATGAAGTGCCTTTGCGATAAAAAGAAGCTTAGGCTTCCCCACAAGGTAGCATGTAGGCTAAACATTCATGATGACATATGGGTCTTTGACCCCAAATGAAAAGAACATGGTTCCAAGCACAAATTAAGCAAGATATAGCCATAAGTGCACAATTTGAACATGAGAGCCATTCAACTCACAAGAGAGGATCATATATATCATTTTCACAAAAGTAAGCCGTCCACAAGCATATGCATCCCAAAGCTACCAAGAGCACAGCTATACATCTCATGAGCATCACTAGCAAAGTCATAAGCTCATATCCAACATATCAAGGTGATCAAAGCATATAAGAGAAGCACATCTCTAAGGCATATGATACAAATGCAGTCTATGATATAAAGATGCAAACACGATATGACACATAGATGAAAACGCAACATGCATATGTACATCAACCTCCAACCGAATCTCGAAAAGGAAAGACAACACCAAGCTCCCCTCGCAAACGTGCAAATGTAGCTTGGTCCAAAGGCTTGGTTAGGATATCAGTGAGCTGCTTTTCGGTTGGTACATGGATGAGATCTATGTTTCCCATCTCAACATTGTCCCTCAGGAAGTGGTACCTCACCTCTATATGTTTGGTTCTGGAGTGAAGCATGGGGTTTTTGGCAACACTGATGGCACTCGTGCTATCACACATGAGAGGTACATGGGAACACTCCTCACCAAAGTCACTCAGCATGTATGTGATCCAGAGCAGCTGGGAGCAACAACTAGTGGCAGCAACATACTCAGCTTCTTGGTACACTGGGCTACATTAGATTGTTTGCGAGAAGACCATGAAACAAGCGAAGAAACCAAAAACTGGCACGTCCCAGAAGTCAACTTCCTATCGACTCGACACCCCGCAAAGTCGACATCTGAAAAACCAAGAAGCGAAAGGGAAGAGGACGCCGAGTACCAAAGACCAAGCTCAGTTTTGTATCGAAGATACCAGAAGATCCGCTTGACAGGCTGCAGATGTGAAGTCCTCGGCGACGCTTGAAAACGAGCGCACAGACACACAGAAAACTGGATGTCCGGCCTCGTCACCGTCAAGTACAAGAGGGAGCCGATCATGCTCCGGTACTCCTTTTGGTCCACGGGCTCTCCATCCTCGTCCGCGTCCAGCGTTGTAATCGTACTCATCAGTGTCGACAGGGGCTTCGAGTCGTCCATCTTGAACTTCTTGAGTATGTCCTTCGTGTACTTGGCTTGATGCACAAAGGTTTCCTCCTTCGCCTGCTTGATCTGAAGCCCGAGAAAGAACTGCAACTCTCCCATCATAGACATTTCGAATTCTTTGCTCATGTCCTCTGCAAACCTTACAACCAAAGAGTGAGACGAGCCGCCAAAGACAATATCATCCACGTACACCAGAACAATTAGGATATCATCACCCTGCCTGAGGAGAAAAAGAGTCTTATCAACCTTGCCCATCTCAAACCCCTTGCTGAACAAGAACCCCCTCAACCTACCATACCATGCCCTGGGAGCTTGTTTCATCCCATACAAGGCCTTCCTCAGCTTGTACACTCAGTGGGGAAACTCAACACTCTCAAACCCAGGTGGTTGCCTCACATAAGCTTCCTCCTCCAAAAACCCATTTAGGAAGGTGCTCTTCACATCCATTTGGTACAACCTGAATCCTTTAGCCACAGAAAAGGCTAGAAGAATCTTGATTGCCTCCAAACGGGCTACAGGAGCAAATGTCTCCTCATAGTCTATCCCCTCCTTCTGGCTATAACCCTGAGCAACCATCCTCGATTTGCTCCTCACCACCTCACCATTCTCACCCTCTTTGTTTTTCCACACCCATTTTGTCCCAATAGGTTTGCAATTTGGTGGTGGCTCCACTAACTCCCACACCTGGTTTCTCTCAAAATTCTCTAACTCCTCATGCATGGCATTCATCCAATTAGGATCAGATAGCGCATGTCCAATGTCTTTTGGCTCAAAGGTAGCAACAAAAGCTGAATGAGCAAAGTGATAAGCATTTCTGGACCTCGACCATGTCGTACGCTCATTGATATCACCGATGATTCTTGAGGGCGAATGATCAACTTGAATGCGCCTCGGTGCCTCTCGCCTGGAGACAACCTCCCCCTCAGCAGCTGCTTCCACTTGATCTTGCTGGATCGTAGTCGATGTAGGGGATGGACCAACCTGCACCGTAGTCGTCGTAGTGGAAGTAGAGGGTACATGCGTGGCTGGAGCTTCACCATCATCACCATCATCCTCTCCAGCATCATCCTCCTCGTCCTCAAAGATCTTCTTGCCAACTTCGTCGTCACCTGCACACTCAAAGATAGACGAGCTGCATGGCTGGGTCTCGTCGAAGGTAACCTCGCAAGTTTCCATGACTAGGTTAGTATCAAGGTTGAGCACACGAAATGCTCGAGAATGACTAGCATAACCCAAGAAAATTCCATCGGAGGACCTCGACTCAAACTTATCAAGCCTACCCTTCTTGAGAATAAAGCACCGACAACCAAAAGCCCTGAAATGGCTCACTCTAGGTGCTCGCCCGTGCATGAGCTCATAGCACGTCTTGTTCAAGAAAGCCCGAAGAAAAATCCGGTTCCCAACATGGCACGCGGTATTCACCACCTCAGCCCAATATCTCCTCAGAGTCCTATGCTCATCGAGCATCGTCCGAGCCATCTCACAAAGGGACCAATTTTTCCTCTCAACCACACCATTCTGACAAGCCACATAGGGAGAAGAGAATTGATGTTTGAGACCCAGATCATGACAAAAGGTTTCGAAACGAGAGTTTTTAAATTCAGTGCCATTGTCGCTATGAATAGCTCGAACAGCATCTCCATTCCTCTCGTTCTTCAACCTCAAGATTAGATCCCGGACAAAACCAAACGTCTCCTCCTTGTCAGCCAAAAAGAAGACCCAAGCATAGCGAGAATAGTCGTCCACTATCACAAGGACGTACCATTTCCCACCCACCGAGCACACACCATATGGAACAGCTCGCATGGCCTCTCTTTCATAATGGATGTCAGAGGCGGGTGAGAGGCGGCGACCATTTTGCCATGACTACACAGAGCACATACCAAATCCTTTTGGTACTTCAACTTTGGCAGTCCTCGGACCAAACCTAGCCCACTCAAGCATGACAACAATTCAAAACTCAAGTGACCTAGTCTCCTATGCCATTTCCAAAGCTCTGCTGAAACACCAGCAACCAAACAACGAGAAGAGCCGACACACTGAGAAAAATCGGCTCTGAAAATCTGACCCTCAGGGATGATCGTGCACACGAGATCACCTCGAGAATCCAAAACACGCGAAGCGCCCATTTTGAAACGGACCTCAAAACCCTCATCAAGAAGGTGGGAAACCGAAAGAAGATTGAACCCCAAAGACTTGACAAGAGCAACACGCCTAAGAGTCACAGACTCACTTACCTTCACCGTGGCTAATGAAAGCACTCTACCTTTCCCATTGTCCCCAAAAGTGATGTACTCTTTGGTCATCACCGGGGTGAGGCTGGAGAACCACCTTCGATCTCCGGTCTTGTGTCGAGAACAACCGGAGTCGATCAACCAAAAGCCCTCCATGCCTCCCACCTGCAAAATAAAAAATGAGAGCGAGAGTGAGAAAACGACTCAGCACTGGGGTTAGTACAAAACGGATCAAACCAGTGCCGTGCCATTTGCTCAAAAGTGGGGTTAGCACAATCCATCCTATCTCTCCTAGGTGGAACAGCCACACGTCCCCTTGGAGGACTACGCGTACCACGAAGTGGAGACCGTGGCCCGTAGCTCCTCTGGGACCTAAAGCTACGATCATTCCCCCCATACTCGTATTGGTCACGAGCGAAGGAACATCCAGCAAACTCACCACGCCCATACCCAACACGTCTACCACCATCTCTCTGGGGTGGCTCACCTCGAGGCACAAACTCACACCTCTCCCGAGGGTAAATGGTACGCACCACACCCTCACCTCTCGGCACCATACGAGGCTCAGGCACACCACGAGAAGGGCGGTACCTGTCCTTGTTTGCCATCTCCCTGGCAAACCTCTCCTCATGCTTCCTCCTAAAGCAAAACTCAGCAAGACGCCCATCTCTCCCTTCTTCCCAAAGAACGCATTCCCCAAGTCACTCTCGAACTTGATGGGTTTCTGGAAGTTGTCGGTGTGTGGAGGAAACACGGGTGGAGCTGGGGTTGTGTCTAGTCGGTTCCTAAGTGGGTTTGGATTAGGAGCATAGGCATTCTTGTGGTGGGTTTTTGGTGGCTCCGGGATATCTCCGATCTTCCCCTCATTCTCACCACTTCCCTCACCAACCTTATCCGACCTAAGCGCTTGCCCATCATAGCGCTTGTATGCCTCGAACATCCTCCTGAGCTGAGGCTCATGACCAGACAACCAACCCATCATCTTTCGCAACTCATCGTTCTCATCCTGCAAGCGATCAACATAGTGTGCAAGCTCCAAATTCTTCACAGCATTCACTTCACAAGTTGAGCATGATGTAGGAATAGGAGCTTTCAAAGCAGCTTCTAGAGATCTAGCATAAGCAACAGACACATCTAGTTTCTCATGCAAAACAGGACAAGAAGTGCAAGCACCAAGCAAGAAGGGCCTAGATTTCATCTCATCTAGCTCAACCCTAAGCACATATGGTTCCTCAACCTTGGAGGCATACTTTTCCTTAAGCACAGTCAAATCACCAAGGAAAACAGAACAATCAGTGCATTCAGGTTCATTGGTCACAACAGGAGCAGACTTCAGAGAATCTATTTGAGCCCTAGCATCAACAAGCAAAGACTCTAGCTCAACCACCTTCTCCTTGGCCTCTCCAAGTAAAGACCTATACTCCCTCTTCTCCTTGTTGGTCTTTCTAAGCACATCATCACGGTTGTCAAGCAATTCATTCAACCTAGCATTCTCCACTACCAAGAAGGATGGATCATTGTTTACCTCATCCTCGGAGTCGGAGTCCGAGTCATCCTTGTTGCTTGTTGACGGTCCTTACAATAAAAATTCGATCGTCAAAACCTCGGGTTCGAGAGGAATATATGGCAAGTTTCATGCACATTTTTAGAACTAATAAAGTTCCACGAGTGGTGTTGTGATTTTCATAGGCAAGTACACATTTTGGGAGAATTTGGGACCAACACACCACACGTGCTAGGCACGGCCGAACCACCAGGCACGGCCGGCCCTGCAGGTGTGGCCGGCCTGGCAGGTGCGGCCGACCCTGCCCCGTAGCGTGTCCCTAGTCCTAAGCACTACCTCTCCCTCGAGCACAACTTGGACGAACGAGATTCACTAAGGAAACGTCGGTTTGATCAAATGGTGGAGGCTAGGATCACTTGGATCAATGGGTCCACTTATCCGGTCACTCAACCGCCGCAACCGTCATCCAGAGGCGATCCTAGGCGTCCCTGAGCATAGTCGGTGCATCACACAGCACGAAGGTGGGCCGGCCGCACCTAGAGGGCCAGCCGCACCTATCCATTCGCGTGCCGGGCGAAACCGACCCAAGGAGCCGACCTACAACCGCCTCAGGAGCAGTGATCAGGGGTGTCCAAGGCGAGAGGCGGCACATACCAGGGCCGGCCGCACCTAGTGAGCCAGCCGCACCTGGCATGTGGCCCCCCTGCGCTCCACCGACCTTCCTTGCCTATAAAAGCCACCTCCCACTCGCTGGATCAGACACACAACGCAGGAGTAGGATTAGTGTAGCTTGGGAGTTAGGGTCGAGTCGAGCTAGTCTCGGGGTTCTGAAGGAGTCTTCTTCAGGGTTCCGGTACTACTCTTGTATCCTTTCTTTGTTTAGACTCAAGTACAATTCAAGTTATCTTTCTATCTTACCTTTCGAGTCAATTACATTCAGCTTTTACTTTGCTCTAGAAGCTTTATTCTTGGTTTAGACTAAAGTTAGTTTAGTCTTGGTTAGCATAGCTCTCTTGAACCCTGTAGTGTTGTGGTCATTCTTCGCTTGATCTCCGGTGTTTCACGGGAGAGAGAGACCTTCCTTCGTGATATCCGGGGAAAGGTTCTTTGGTTCGTTGTGAGCGCGGTGCTCAGATCTTACCTTAGTCTTAGATTGGTATCTCGTTCAACGGAATAGTAGTGGTACCCTAAGGAGGTGACAGCTCCGGGCGGGCTTTGTAGTCCACCACGTTAGTTCGGGCCGGTAGGATTCAGCGCATCGTCGTTCTCCCTTCTCATCCCAGTCTGAGAGCGCGGCTTTGCATGCCCCTGCAGCACTAGAAGATCTTGCCGAGTTTAGCTTGCCTTGGTTATCCTTTGCTTTAGTTCTTTACCTAGAGTTGCCAAGAATAGATAGATTGTGTTAGGATCCTTTCTCGTCTCGTTGTCCTCCCAGCTCGCTAGGTCCTCTCTAACCTTTTATTAAGATCTCCTTGTGTGTGTCAAGTTATCCCCGAATATCTTTATTCATTACCCCTGCTATAGCTCTTTACCTAGTCTTGTATTTCTCCACCGTTTATTTGATTATCTTTGCCGTTGTGCCTCCCTTGGGAAAATATAAATATGATAACCCGAATACCACCGGGTGAAGTGCTACAACGGTAATCCGTGCGCTTGCGGACCTTTCTGTGATCGTGTGTTTTACCAAAGACGTTCCCTAGCCCTTTTACTAGGGGTGTAAACCCGGTAGCGACGCTCGTGAGTGCCTCGAGCATTCCTGGCGCCGTCACCGTAAGTGCAACCTTAGTAGTGAGGCTAAGGAGCGTCAACAAGCATTTCTGGCGCCGTTGCCGGGGAGGCAATAGGCATAAGATATCGTTTAAACTTAGTGGTAGAATTATCAAGGTTCGGTGAACCGCTATTTAAGCGGGTTTACCCTTGCTCTACTCTCGTGTACGTAGAGTAGTGCATGACCGGTTCGACCTACTGTGCAACTTTAACGATAATCCGGAGTCACTTGTGAGGAGAGTGCGACCTCGTGTCCTCATCCCTTAGAAGTTTCTCTCGAATCAAGAGACGAACACCGTCGATCCCGTAGACAGCACCTCGTCAGCACCGATGGCCGAGAGGATGATCCGTGAGTTTTCCGCCTCCTCCAACACCAATGTCCCTACCGGACCAAACACAACGGTGGGAGACGGAAACTTTGAACTCAAGCCGGCGTTGATCAACATGGGGCAAGCGAGTCCGTTCTCTGGCAAGCCTAATGAAGATGCCAATGCACATCTCCAGCATTTTCTAGAGGTGTGCAGGACTTTCACTATTCGTGGAGTGACGGATGATGCAATCCGTCTTCGCCTATTCCCGTTCTCATTGCTCGGGAAGGTGAAGCAATGGTTTTATGCAGAGCGAGATGCCATCAACACATGGGATAAGTGCTCAAAGGCATTTCTCGCAAAATTCTTCCCGGTGGGCAAAACCAATGCCCTCCGTGCAAGAATTTCGGGTTTCCAGCAGTAGAATGATGAGAGTATCACGGAGGCATGGGAACGCTTCCAGGAGTACATCACCACGTGCCCACATCATGGCATGCAGGGGTGGTTCTTGATTCAAACCTTCTACCACAGGCTCAAGCGTACCGCCCATGAGCACCTAGATGCAGCCGCTGGAGGAGCCTTCTTCTCTTTATAAGTACCCACCGCCAAGGAATTGATCGAGAAGATGGTGGCGAATCAAGGTTGGGATGGAGATCGTCTCCAACCCCGTACCCGTGGTGTACACCAAGTCGATGGAATCGGCATGCTCGCCGCCAAGATGGACCTCCTCATGAAGAAATTGGAGGCACCGAGCAATATGGAGACCGCCAAGATCATGCACGCTCGCATGACGTGCGAGGTTTGCGGCAATGTGGGTCATTCGGGTAATGATTGTCCCGAGACAAGGGAAGAAGCCAGCTTCATCAACAATAGCAACAACAACGGGTTCCGCAACAACAACTACAACAATCAAGGGTGGAACTCAAGGCCCAACTTCCTATTCAACAATCAAAATGGAGGTAACTATTCTAACAATTTCAATAATCAGCCTTCCATTAAAGATCTTGTCTTTGGCCATGGTAGAATTAATGAAAATTTAAACAAGAAGCTAGCCGCCAGTGATAAAGTTCTTGAAAATTTAAATTGCACCATAGAATCCTTCACCACCGCTATGAAGAATCAGCTAAGCTTTAATAAAATGATAGAAACTCAACTTGCTCAGCTTGCTGCTTCTTTACCTTCTTCCGAGTCGGGTGGAATCCCGGGGCAACCCGAGCCTACCCGAGAGAATGTTAGCGTTATATCCACCGGATGGGGTAAGCCATCTAGGAGGATGTATGCACCTAACCATGTAGGGAAGCTTGTACATCAAATCCAAGACCCATGGGAGGAATCACCAGTCTTGCACAAGAAAGATAACGGATATCCGGCCATCACATGCACGATCTACTATCAAAAGATAAAGAATGCTCTTTGTGACCATGGTGCGAGTGTCAACCTCATGTCCAAGGCCATGTTTGAGGAGTTAGGATATCCTGCTCTCTCTCCGACAATGATGACAATCCAACTTGCCGACTCATCGATCAAATATCCAGAGGGCATAGTGGAAAATCTCTTGGTGAATGTCAGAGGCTCATATGTCTTTGCGGATTTTGTGGTCCTCGACACACAAGAAGAAATGCCGCTTATTCTTGGGTGACCATTCTTAAGAGATGTCAATGCAAGGATTGATGTCAGAGCCGGAAGGATTCATTTTCGCATAAGGCGAAGAAACATGACATTCACATTCCAAGCAAAGGAAGAGCAATGTTACCTAGTGCAAGATGAGGAATCTAGGGAGTGGAGGAAGCCACAGCCCCAATACAAGAAAGAGAAGGTGGCCCCAACCAAGGTGAAAGCATTCAGAGGGCGCCAGCAAACAAGGAAGCCGAAGGCAATCAACAAGGCTAAGGGGGAAAAGAAGACAGAAACCAAAAACACCCCCGCAAAAGCCTCACCAACTTCAGCGCCACCGAAGAAAACAAAGAGGGTGTGGCATAAGAAGGGAGCATCGTCCGAGTCTTCCACTACGGGTCCGGACGAATCCAAGATCAATTAAGCAAACGGAGGAGTCCCGCTCACGGACTCTAAACTACAAGCCCTCACCGAGAGGTAAACCGGTATTTATCTCATATTTCCCTTCCAACATTTTATTTCGTGCATCAAGCATATTTAAATTTCAAATTTGATTTCACCATTGCATTTAGTAAGTAAACAAGATTTAGAAAAACAGTTTGGAAGATTTTTGGTGATACGGCCCAACCTAGAGGTACGGCCGTACCTCCCCTCGACAAATTTTTTGTGCAGGATATTTACAGGAAGGGACATGAGTGCTTGGAGCAAATATAGTAGGGCCGACCGAACCTAGTGGTACGGCCGTACCTATGATTTTCCACAAATCCATCAAGTCAACCACTACAAGCTTCCAGGTGCTCAACTCATCACCAAAATGAAGACACGCCAACCAGGTAGCCAAAATTTAGCTTGGGGGAGACCCCATTTTCAATCAAGGAAGGTATGTCAATCCAAACCGATTTTCAACATCTTGTTTATCACATTTGAATAAAAGAAACAAAAATATTTGCTTCAACCATGTGCTTGAAATCTTGTCTATATCCTCGCTTTGGAAATGATGAATAGTAGCTATGTTAAAACTTTGCAAGAACCTAGTGTACAACCTTGTGCTCCATGAGCATTTGAACTTGTTGGTATATTTTGAGACAAGAGCCTGAAATAAACCTTTGTGCGAAGCAAATGCTTATGACCAAACCTACGGTGTTGATTAGTATGATATGGTGCGACAATGTCGATCTTGCTCTGTCTCATAGTATGGTGAAAATCTCAGATGATTTCTTTTCAAAATAAAACAAGACAAGTTCCTCAATGGTCATATCACCTACCAAAGCCATATGTCGATATCAAAGTTCAAACCTTCTACATATGCTTGCTTGTGACCCATTGAGTTTTGCCAAATTGTTGTGACCCTTGGTAGAATCTTTTCATGCTCCCATGATCGAGATCACGTACACCCACATATACAAGCTGACTCCTACACCGGGAGTTACGCAAAACATGCCATCCATCCACCAAGAATAAATACTCCAAAGTTCCAAAGACATTTCTCTTCTTGTATCCTTGCAAAAGGAGAAAGGGGTCATGGAAAAAAAAGTATATGCTCAAAAAGCATAGAAAAAAAATATGTGCTCCAATCAAAGAGCATAGTAAAAAATGAAGCATGACCCCCCTCCAAAATAAAAGCAAGAAGAGAATCTCAAACCAAGGAGTACTTAGAAAAACAAACAAAAATATTCCACACACTTGCACATCTTGATCAAGTTGCATGACTAGTTTCTTCTTGGATCCGGTCTTTGGCTCAACAACATCATGTGGCACAAGTGAGTCTCATGCTTATCCTACCCAAAGCTCCACATACAAGTCATAGAGTAGGAAGTTGAGGCTCGCTCAAAAGCCTTTGGTGAGGTAACAAATACCACTTGAGAGATCGAGGGAACCATCCGAGGAACCTTGTCTTTCTTTGAAATTTTTTCAAAAACTCCGAAATAGGATCCAGAAAAGAAGAAGAGTGAGAGATGCAAAGTCAAAAACCATTCTACTCTTCAACCTCCGAAGGCAAGGTGGAAAGCTACAAGCCCCACAGGTAGATAAAGCTAAGTTTCACTCGTACCAATCTTTTCAAATAGCAAGAAGAGTATGAGTTTGTGCACAGGTACTTGCCAAGTGATAACATCATGCAACTCCTGATCCGCCGAGGCCAAGTCTAGGCTTTGCTCGAGGACGAGCAAACGTTTAGCTTGGGGGAGTTTGTTGACGGTCCTTACAACAAAAATTCGATCGTCAAAACCTCGGGTTCGAGAGGAATATATGGCAAGTTTCATGCACATTTTTAGTACTAATAAAGTTTCACGAGTTGTGTTGTGATTTTCATAGGTAGGTACACATTTTGGTTGAATTTGGGACCAACACACCACACGTGTTAGCCACGGCCGAACCAGCAGGCACGGCCGGCCCTGCAGGTGCGGCCGGCCCTGCCTGGTGCAGCCGGCCCTGCCCCATGGCGTGTCCCTAGTCCTAAGCACCGCCTCTCCCTCGAGCACTACTTGGACGAACGAGATTCACTAAGGAAACGTCGGTTTGATCAAATGGTGGAGGCTAGGATCACTTGGATCAATGGGTCCACTTATCCGGTCACTCAACCGCCGCAACCGTCATCCAGAGGCGATCCTAGGCGTCCCTGAGCATAGTCGGTGCATCACACGGCATGGAGGTGGGCCGGCTGCACCTAGAGGGCCGGCCGCACCTATCCATTCGCGTGCCAGGCGAAACCGACCCAAGGAGCCGACCTACAACCGCCTCAGGAGCAGTGATCAGGGGCGTCCAAGGCGAGAGGCGGCACATCCTATGGCCGGCCGCACCTAGCATGTGGCCCCCCTGCACTCCACCAACCTTCCTTGCCTATAAAAGCAACCTCCCACTCGCTAGATCAGACACACAACGCAGGAGCATCTCCATTTCTCTCTTTTGTTCACATAGAGTAGGATTAGTGGAGCTTGGGAGTTAGAGTCGAGTCGAGCTAGTCTCGGGGTTCCGGAGGAGTCTTCTTCAGGGTTCCGGTACTACTCTTGTATCCTTTCTTTATTTAGACTCAAGTACAATTCAAGTTATCTTTCTATCTTACCTTTCGAGTCAATTACATTCAACTTTTACTTTGCTTTAGAAGCTTTATTCTTGGTTTAGACTAAAGTTAGTTTAGTCTTGGTTAGCATAGCTCTCTTCAACCCTATAGTGTTGTGGTCGTTCTTTGCTTGATGTCCAGTGTTTCACGGGAGAGAGAGACCTTCCTTCGTGATATCCGGGGAAAGGTTCTTTGGTTCGTTGTGAGCACGGTGCTCAGAGCTTACCTTAGTCTTAGATTGGTGTCCCATTCAACGGAATAGTTGTGGTACCCTAAGGAGGTGACAGCTCCGGACGAGCTTTGTAGTCCACCACGTTAGTTCGGGCCGGTAGGATTGAGCGCGTCGTCGTTCTCCCTTCTCATCCCAGTCTGAGAGCACGGCTTTGCATGCCCCTGCAGCACTAGAAGAGCTTGCCGTGTTTAGCTTGCCTTGGTTATCCTTTGCTTTAGTTCTTTACCTAGAGTTGACAAGAATAGATAGATTGTGTTAGGATCCTTTCTCGTCTCATTGTCCTCCGAGCTCGCTAGGTCCTCTCTAACCTTTTATCAAGATCTCCTTGTGTGTGTCAAGTTATCCCCGAATATCTTTATTCGTTACCCCCGCTATAGCTCTTTACCTAGTCTTGTATTTCTCCACCGTTTACTCGATTATCTTTGCCGTAGTGCCTCCCTTGGGAAAATAAAAATACGATAACCCGAATACCACCAGGTGAAGTGCTACAACGGTAATCCGTGCGCTTGTGGACCTTTCTGTGATCGTGTGTTTTACCAAAGATGTTCCCTAGCCCCGTTACTAGGGGTGTAAACCCGGTAGCGACGCTCGTGAGTGCCTCGAGCATTCCTGGCGCCGTCACCGTAAGTGCGACCTTAGTAGTGAGGCTAAGGAGCGTCAACAAGCATTTTTGGCGCCGTTACCGGGGAGGCAATAGGCATAAGATATCATTTAAACTTAGTGGTAGAATTATGAAGGTTCGGTGAACCGCTATTTAAGCGGGTTTGCCCTTGCTCTACTCTCGTGTACGTAGAGTAGTGCATGACCGGTTCGACCTACCGTCCAACTTTAACGATAATCCGGAGTCACTTGTGAGGAGAGTGTGACCTCGTGTCCTCATCCCTCAGAAGTTTCTCTCGAACCAAGAGACGAACACCGTCGATCCCGTAGACAGCACCTCGTCAGCACCGATGGCCGAGAGGATGATCCGCGAGTTTTCCGCCCCCTCCAACACCAATGTCCCTACCGGACCAAACACAACGGTGGGAGACGGAAACTTTGAACTCAAGCCGGCGTTGATCAACATGGTGCAAGCGAGTCCGTTGTCCGGCAAGCCTAATGAAGATGCCAATGCACATCTCCAGCATTTTCTGGAGGTGTGCAGGACTTTCACTATTCGTGGAGTGACGGATGATGCAATCCGTCTTCGCCTATTCCCGTTCTCATTGCTCGGGAAGGTGAAGCAATGGTTTTATGCGGAGCGAGATGCCATCAACACATGGGATAAGTGCTCAAAGGCATTTCTCGCAAAATTCTTCCCGGTGGGCAAAACCAAGGCCCTCCGTGCAAGAATTTCGGGTTTCCAGAAGCAGAATGATGAGAGTATCCCGGAGGCATGGGAATGCTTCTAGGAGTACCTCACCACGTGCCCGCATCATGGCATGCAGGGGTGGTTCTTGATTCAAACCTTCTACCTCGGGCTCAAGCGTACCGCCCGTGAGCACCTTGATGCAGCCGCTGGAGGAGCCTTCTTCTCTTTACAAGTACCCACCGCCAAGGAATTGATCGAGAAGATGGTGGCGAATCAAGGTTGGGATGGAGATCGTCTGCAACCCCGTACCCGCGGTGTACACCAAGTCTATGGAATCGGCATGCTCGCCGCCAAGATGGACCTCCTCATGAAGAAATTGGAGGCACCGAGCAATATGGAGACCGCCAAGATCATGGACGCTCGCATGACGTGCGAGGTTTGCGGCAATGTGGGTCATTCGGGTAATGATTGTCCCGAGACAAGGGAAGAAGCCAGCTTCATCAATAATGGCAACAACAACGGGTTCCGGAACAACAACTACAACAATCAAGGGTGGAACTCGAGTCCCAACTTCCTATTCAACAATCAAAATGGAGGTAACTATTCTAACAATTTCAATAATCAGCCTTCCATTAAAGATCTTGTCTTTGGCCAAGGTAGAATTAATGAAAATTTAAACAAGAAGCTAGCCGCCAATGATAAAGTTCTTGAAAATTTAAATCCACCATAGAATCCTTCACCACCGCTATGAAGAATCAGCTAAGCTTTAATAAAATGATAGAAACTCAACTTGCTCAGCTTGCTGCTTCTTTACCTTCTTCCGAGTTGGGTGGAATCCCGGGGCAACCCGAGAGAATGTTAGCGTTATATCCACCGGATGGGGTAAGCCATCTAGGAGGATGTATGCACCTAACCATGTAGGGAAGCTTGTACATCAAATCCAAGACCCATGGGAGGAATCACCAGTCTTGCACAAGAAAGATAACGGATATCCGGCCATCACATGCACGATCTACTATCAAAAGATCAAGAATGCTATTTGTGACCTTGGTGCGAGTGTCAACCTCATGTCCAAGGCCATGTTTGAGGAGTTAGGATATCCTGCTCTCTCCGACAATGATGACAGTCCAACTTGCCGACTCATCGATCAAATATCCATAGGGCATAGCGGAAAATCTCTTGGTGAATGTCAGAGGCTCATATGTCTTTGCGGATTTCGTGATCCTCGACACACAAGAAGAAATGCCGCTTATTCTTGGGCGACCATTCCTAAGAGATGTCAATGCAAGGATTGATGTCGGAGCCGGAAGGATTCAATTTCGCATAGGGCGAAGAAACATGACATTCACATTCCAAGCAAAGGAAGAGCAATGTTACCTAGTGCAAGATGAGGAATCTAGGTAGTGGAGGAAGCCACAGCCCCAATACAAGAAAGAGATGGTGGCCCCAACCAAGGTGAAAGCATTCAAAAGGCGCCACCAAACAAGGAAGCCGAAGGAAATCAACAAGGCTAAGGGGGAAAAGAAGACAGAAACCAAAAACACCCCCGCAAAAGCCTCACCAACTTCAGCGCCACCGAAGAAAACAAAGAGGGTGTGGCGTGAAGGGAGCATCGTCCGAGTCTTCCACTCTGGGGCCGGATGAATCCAAGATCAATTAAGCAAACGGAGGAGTCCCGCTCACGGACTCTAAACTGCAAGCCCTCACCGAGAGGTAAACCGGTATTTATCTCATATTTCCCTTCCAACATTTTATTTCGTGCATCAAGCATATTTAAATTTCAAATTTGATTTCACCATTGCATTTAGTAAGTAAACAAGATTTAGAAAAACAGTTTTGGAGATTTTCGGTGATACGGCCGAACCTAGAGGTACGGCCGTACCTCCCCTCGACAAAATTTTTGTGCAGGATATTTACAGGAGGGGACATGAGTGCTTGGAGCAAATATAGTAGGGCCGGCCGAACCTAGTGGTACGGCCGTACCTATGATTTTCCACAAATCCATCAAGTCAACCACTACAAGCTTCCAGGTGCTCAACTCATCACCAAAATGAAGACACGCCAACCAGGTAGCCAAAATTTAGCTTGGGGGAGACCCCATTTTCAATCAAGGAAGGTATGTCAATCCAAACCAATTTTCAACATCTTGTTTATCACATTTGAATAAAAGAAACAAAAATATTTGCTTCAACCATGTGCTTGAAATCTTGTCTATATCCTCGCTTTGGAAATGATGAACAGTTGCTATGTTAAATCTTTGCAAGAACCTAGTGTACAACCTTGTGCTCCATGAGCATTTGAACTTGTTGGTATATTTTGAGACAAGAGCCTGAAATAAACCTTTGTGGGAAGCAAATGCTTATGACCAAACCTAGGGTGTTGATTAGTATGATATGGTGCGACAATGTCGATCTTGCTCTATCTCATAGTATGGTGAAAATCTCGGATGATTTCTTTTGAAAATCCGCCTCTGCCACATCTGGTAGTTCTTACCATCAAAGTGTGGAGGACTCGAACCCCGTTCTTGGTACGCCATCTTTGGATCTTAGACTGGTTAGAATCATGAAGATCCGTAACCGGCTCTGATACCAATTGAAGGACTGATTAGGCGACCAGAGAGGGGGCAGTGAATGGGAGCCGATAAAAATTCTTCCCGAAGGATGAACTCGGCCTATGCCCCAAAATCACAACTGAGGATTCCCACACGAGTTTGCCAAGGTCACGTAGTCACAATGGACCTACCAACCCTAGGAACAAACCCCAACTCAAAACAACATGGAAGCGCAACTCAAGAAGCGAGAGACTTAAGCAATCTGCGGTGCCTGGGGCGGAGAGTCCGCGAGGGCCAGCGGCCGGTCTGCAGGACCACGGTGGATGGTCCGCAAAAGCTGCCCGAACCACCAGTATGCACCGGCGAAAAACGGATGGTCCGAACCCTACCCTCGGACTGTCCGTGGGTAACTTGTTCCGCGCGGACATTTCGCGAGAAGCGGGCGGATGGTACGGAAACTCCTTGCAACCCAAAAGCAACTATCACAAAGGATCGAACCACGAACACGCACAAACAAGCGACGAACTGGACGAACACCGGGCCTCACGGACTGTCCGCGCCTACCAGGCGGACTGTCCGCCAGGTGCGGACAGAGCAGCTCGAGCCCGAGTTGCTCAAGGTCAACACCTCCTTCCCTTTGCCCGATCTCCCGAATCAACCAAGGGATTGCTACCAAATCATAGGTGAAGATGAAGCGTCTCTAGGAGATGCTATACCTACGAATTTGTAGCTACAAACCCACTGAATTGATAGAAATCGAGATTCTACCAAGCTCAACCAAAAAGCTAGGTTCCAACTGAAATCCTTCAATCGGAGGCGAAATCCGGAGTTTGAGGGGTCAAGATCAAGCACAAAGATGCACAAGACATCTATCCATGATCCCCTCAAGAAAATCCGAACCCAAACACCTCGGAATCGAAGGAACAAGCCGCGCACGAAAATCCAACGAAAATAGCTCGAAAAAGACACGAAAATAACACGAGCTACAAGAAGGAAATTGACGCAACCATGAAAGCTTCCATACACTCGGAGGTCAGATTCTCTACAAAACAGTGAAGAAAATCTACGCCTATGGAGCAGGGAAATGAGAAGCAGTCCGGATGGATAGTTTGCCCAGAAACCCTAGAGCTATATATATGGAGTTCCTCTGGGATGGGAAAAGGACTAAGCTACCCCTAGAACTTGAAATGAGATACACACCCCTCAGGGGCAACATGGTCAAGTAGCACTCCTCTTCATCGCACGGCCACGCCTTTGCCACAGTATGCGTCCTCCCGACGCAAGCCCTGCGATCCCGCCACGTGTCCGTCGGCATTGAAGCTTCTCGGCGCGCCTGGATCCCGT
Organism: Cenchrus fungigraminus; assembly: GCA_036936925.1. Classification (NCBI taxonomy): domain Eukaryota; kingdom Viridiplantae; phylum Streptophyta; class Magnoliopsida; order Poales; family Poaceae; genus Cenchrus; species Cenchrus fungigraminus. The sequence goes on along the minus strand of CM072776.1, from coordinate 22,017,969 downwards.
CTCCGCCCGCCGAGCCTCCGGTCTTGGTTTTGTGGCTCAACCAAGTAACCCGACGGTTTTGTGGTGAATCGCCGCAAACCCCGCGCGCAGACTCCGGTCGTGTGCCGCTACCCTGCACCGGCTCCTGTCCACGACTTCACCTTACTTTTCTTGCCACCATGCGGCCCGCACTTGACCCCGCTGGCCACTGGGTCCCTTGAGCCGAGCCTACTTGTCTCTCCACTCCTCGGAGGCCCCGCAAGGCATAGACCTTTCGCGCCCGCTCTTCACCTGCACCAACGCAAATCAAGCCGCAACCTGCACCTGCAATACTCGGCCAAGAGTCAGTCCACACCACGTTGTCAATCACTCATCACAGCCAGGAGCGACCATCCACCGGTCCTCGGACGCTCCGGTCCTCAATGGCGCACACACCAACTCTTTATCAAACCGCAACCGGGGCAATCCTCGGACCAAGTCAAGTCCACTCAAGCGAGACAAAAGGTCAAAGCTTAAGTGACCCAACCTCCTATGCCACTTCCACAACTCACTCGAAGAACCAGCCAAAAAGCAACGAGCCACACCAGAAGACTGAGAGAAATCCGCTCTGAAAATTTGACCCTCAGGAACAACCATGCAAACAAGGTCCCCTTGAGAATCAAGGATCCGAGAACCACCAGGCTTAAACAATACCTCAAAACCCTCATCCAACAGTTGGGACACCAAAAGAAAATTGAACCCGAGCGATTGAACAAGAGCAACACGCCTGAGAGTGAACTTGTCACTTATCTTAATCTCACCTTCTAACAACACACGTCCTCGCCCATTGTCCCCAAAGGTGATGTATGTCTTTGACACCATCGGGGTGAGGCTGGAGAACCACTCCCTGTCTCCGGTCATATGCATCGAGCAACCAGAGTCGATCAGCCAAACATTCCCCAACCCTCCCACCTGAAATTCAAAAACGAGCACGTGAGTGAGCAAACGACTCAGCACTGGGGTTAGTACCAAAAGAGTAAAACCAGTACCGAGCCATCTGCTCCAAAGTGGGGTTAGCACTATCCATTCCATCACGCCTACCAAAGCTACCACCATGAGAACCACCATGGGGGAACCACCCCTGTCTCGCTGGAGGAGCACGAAAGCCACGAAAGGAAGACCGTGGACCATAGCTCCTCTGAGACTTAAAGCTGCGACCTCTCCCAAACTCGTATCGATCACGAGCAGGAGAACGTCCAGCAAACTCAACACCACCAGACTGACCACGCCAACCACCAGTACCACGACCACCAGAACCAAAACCACTCGCATCACCACCTCGAAAACCGAACCGCCCAGACTTCTAGGGAGGGCCAGTCTGACCGCCTAGCCAGGCCGGTCTGACCGCCCCCCTGGGCAGGGCCGGTTTGACCGCCATGCTTGGCCGATCTGACCGCCCTCTCTAGAAAACCCCCTCGGATGCGGGAACTCGCATCTCCCCATGCTGGAATGCTTCTCACAATTGCCTTACCCCTGGGTAGTGGCACACGAGGCTCAGGCACACCATGAGATGGGTGGTACCTGTCCTTGTTCGCCCACTCCTTAGTGATTCTCTCCTCTCACTTCCTCTTGAAGCAAAACTCATCCTTGTGACCATCTCTACCACAATACTCACAATGGAACCGGATTGGTTTTGGTTTAGGCTTGGGTTGGGGCTGCTCACTTGGCTTCTCTTTTGGTTTCTCCTCACTTGGTTTCTCTCCCTTCTTCCTAAAGAACTCATTACCCATGTCACTCTTGAACTTGATGGGTTTTTGGAAATCATTGGTTTGGGGAGGGAACACTGGTGGATCTGGGGTTGTGTCTAGTCGGTTTCTTAGTGGGTTCGGCTTAGGAGCATAGGCATTTTTGTGGAAGGTTTTTGGTGGAGCTTGGATATCACCAATCTTCTCTCCTCCCTCACCACTACACTCTCCAATCTTATCTGACCCAAGCGCTTGCCCATCATAGCGCTTGTATGCCTCAATCAACATCCTAAGCTGGGGCTCATGACCCAACAACCAACCCATCAGTTTTCTCAAATCATCATCCTCATCTTGCAAACGATCAACATATTGGGAAAGCTCCAAATTCTGAACAACATGTAATTCACAAGTAGAGCATGAAGTAGGAATAGGAGCTTTCAATTCTGCTTGAAGTGAAACAATGCGAGAATTAGATTCAGGAAGTTTTCCATGCAACACAGGGAAGATGTGCAAGCACCTAGCAAAGTAGGCCTAGATTGCAGCTCAACCAATTCACCCCTAAGCACATCTAGTTCCTCACACTTGGAGGCATGCTTTTCCTTAAGAGCAGTAAGATCAGCTAGGAAAATAGAGCATTCACCACAATCAACCTCATCAGAAACAACACGTGAAGCCTTAAGCGAATCTATCTCAAGCTTAGCATTAAGGTTCTGTGTTTCTACCTCAGCTACTTTGTTCCTAGCATCTTCAAGCGAGGCCCTAAGCTTTTTCCACATTTTCTTAGCCTCTCTAAGCATGTCATCACGGTTATCAAGCAACTTCCCAAGCTCCTCATTCTGTTGGCGGAAGGAGAGTTCATCATGTACCTCATCCTTAGAGTCAGAGCCCGAGTTGTCCTTCTGACTCTTCTTGCTGCCGGAGCTGTGTGCCATGCCGCAAAAGCCGTCTCGCACGAAGCAGCTCAACCCGCTCAGGTTCTTGGACCCCTTCTTGCTCTTGCGCTGATCACCTTCTTCTTCACTGCTACTGGAGCTCGAGGTAGAGTAGGTGGAACTGGAGTCGACGTCGCTCGCACCGACCATCGCTCGGTTCTTCTTGCCGTGGCCATCCTTCTTCCTTGATCTCCGCTCGTCCTTGTTCTTATGCTTGTGCTTGTGATCGTGCCTCGATCGGTGCTTGTTCTCTGTCCTCGGCCAGTGCTTGTAGTTGTCCTTGTTCTCCATCTTATCCGGACAGTCAGTGACAAAGTGTCCTGGCTTCCCACACTGGAAGCATGTCCGTGAGTTCCTCATTGAGTTCACCCGATTCTCGTGCATCCTCTCGAACCTCCTGGTCAGCAGCGCCAACTCGTCCTCTCCAAGCACGTCGAACTCCTCATCTGGCAAAGACTCAAGGAAGACAAAGTGTACATCCTGGAGGATGGGTTAGTGTTAGTCTTAGCACCTGAGCCTCCGATGAGAGCAAGACTATGAGAGTCAGTCGGGCTCTCAATCCGGGCTATCACACCACGGTCCACCTCAGCCGTCTTGAGCTTAGAGAACAGCTCGTCTACCGTTAGAGTCTCACACTTCTCTGACTCAAAGATGGCCTCGACCTTTCCGCCCCAAATGGTACGATCTAGCAAGTGCAAGAGCTTCACAGCTCTGTAATGATCGTTGTACCGGAGCATAGTCACATTGGCCCTTATATTGTTCACAATCACCGTGAACCGCTAGAACATCATGTCTATTGACTCACCAGGGAGATGAGTGAAATTCTCATACTCTCTCTGGTAAGTCGCAAACAACCAAGCTTGAACTTGACTATTCCCAGCGTGAGCATTCTTCAGCTACTCCCAAATCCTACAAGCCAAATCCTCTATTTGGACCTGATCGAATTCAGATTGATAGAGAGCGCGAAACAAGTAATCGACCGCCTTATTGTTGGCGTCGTGCATATCCCTCGATCTTGGAGCAAGGAAGTTAATCAGATGAACATAAGTTGTGTTCACCATAACATCCCAAAGGATCTGACCCTTACCGCAGAGGAAAACAGCCATCCGCCTCTGCCACATCTAGTAGTTCTTTCCATCGAAGTGCGGAGGACCCGATCCCCGTTCCTGATATGCCATCTTTGGATCTTAGACTGGTTAGAGTCCTGAAAGACCTGTAAGCTGTTCTGATACCACTTGAAGGACCGAACTGGCGACCAGAGAGGGAGGGAGGGAGTGAATGAGAGCCGATAAAAATTCTTCTCGAAGGAGATGACTTCTCCAACAAGATGAACTCGATCGGTAATCCAAAATCACACGCTCCGTACGCAACCTTCCGTTTGCCAAAACCACGTAGCCACTGAAGTGCTACTGGTCCTATAAAAGTGATTAGGTTCTATCCCGATTTTCATAAGCTAAGATGTAATTGGTTAATTCTTATTTATAACTAGCTTTTCTAAATAAAACATGCTTAGTGTTATACATCGGTTTTCATAATAAAGTTAATATGCTTAATGATATTATAATTGTCTTTTCAATATTAACATCTTTAGTTGAACACGAAACAAAAAGTTTTTCGATTAGATATCTTGCACATGCTTTGTGTTTCTAAAGTAATTTTTAATTTGGCATAACATCTACTTGAATGTTTACAAATAAAAAATGATTAAGTTTATCATGTTTTCAGAGATCAGATATAACTTGATTAATTCCAAAAAGGGTATTTCTCTGAAATAATCTTTACCCATGTTTTTTTATTTAAAATATATGAAGCACTTAGTTTGTTGTTGTTTCATAATAAACTTTCGATAGTTGTCTTTTCAACTGTAGTTCTGTTTTCAGCGTTTCTTGTGTTTGCATAACCATAGAGTAAATCTCTATCCTTTAGTGCGCTCTTTTAAAGCTTTCTTTTGATTGGTGTATTGTTCTTAGTATGCTTGTTTGTTTGCTTTGTATGCTTGTGCCGTTGATTGGCACGAGTAGAATGAATGTGGCTCGAGAAGCTTTGAAGAGCAAGAGGTTGAAGATACTGAGCAACTATTCTCTGGTTAAAGGAAACTATTCTCGAGAAGTTTATCCCAATAACTATATTTAATCACTTTGCATATGCTTTGCATTTAATATTAATGGGTCCTATTAAGGTTTGCCTAGTTTTGATTATCATTCCTTGTCTGGGTTTTATCTTTCTGTTGGGTAGCTTTGCTTAGCTGCTATACTTGGGTTATGGTGGTTTAATAAACTTAATGATGAACTTGCTTTACTTTTATGATGTATCTCTGGTTAATACAAGATCATATGATTAAATGGAACATGGAGAACCACCCTGAAAAACAGTGCAACCACAAGGACTAAACAGGCACTGGTCTTGGCTGAATAATTAGGGACTTTAGCTTGGGCTGACCTTACCTGATAAGGACAAGGGATCGGCGGTCATGTGGGGTACGGACCCGCCCTAGCGGGGAGTTGGGTTTGTTATCTATGGCGGGGTATTGACCTGCTAGGGGGCTTTATACCTTGCTAACTGATCCGGACCTTCTGGGTTGCAACTTGCTGGGGAACTTTTGTAAAGGCCTCGTAGTGTCCCTATGCAATCACACCTCAGTAGTGTGGTCTGATGCTTGGCAAACATCGCATAGTTGGGTTCAAAGTTCTTCAGAACTTTTATGCGAGTTGTGGTGAAAGTGTACAACCTCTGCAGAGTGTAAAACTAACCGGTTAGCCGTGCTCACGGTAAAGAGCAGCCTGGACCCTCACATGATAACTGAACTTGAGGATGGACTTAAATCATGGTTTCTGTTTATGTTAGCCAAAAGCTTATGGCGTATCTCTTTATGTTTTGAGGGTTGGTATATATTTATATCTTAGTAATCAGGTGCTAATAAAATTTTACCAACTAAAATTGCTTAATGTTGTCAACCTGTCAGCCTTTCCTTGTTTAGCCTTTGCATTCATACTTTCCCCACACTTGCTGAGTACGACATGTGGTCACCCTTTCTATAAACAATGTTGCTCAGAAAGAGGAAGCTGCTATGAAGTCGTTTTGAAGATGTTGTTGGTGCTAGGCGTACGCAACCCCCAGTCGACTGCCTGTGATGTTTGGAGCCTTCGTTTCCGGGATTTAGCATAATATACTCTGATAATCTTTCTCTTTCTTTACGTAATACTGCACAGTTATTCACTTATGTCAACTATATGCATGAAACTTGATCTTGGCATGCATATAGGTTTGCACTTGGTTTGCTTTTGTAAAACCAGGTGTGACATCAACACACACGAACGCTAGATCGCGCAGCAGTCGAAATCCTGAACTCACCGAGCCTTCGTCCTGACCGGTCTGACCGGTCAGGGGCACCGGTCTGACCGGTGTGTGCAAGGGCGCGGTGAAAACCTAAGATCGCCGCCTCGGGAGGGACCTTGTCGGAGGTGTCGCACTTAGGGTTGCTCTAAGGTCGGCAAGGCCACTCAAAATGTCCTTGATCGCCATCGAGACAAACAAGGGAAGCACAAGGGTTGGAAAAGCTAGGGTTTGGAGATAAAAGTTGAAGAAAGTAATTGATCAATTGGGTGATAGCCTCAACCGGCTGTGGCCCTTTATATTTATAGGGTGGGGAGGTCTTGCCCCGCAAGGAAACCCTTTACAAGTCCAAATTCACCAAGATTCTTCAATTCTACTCGGACTCGGGGTGCACCGGTCAAACCGGTCGGGCCCACTGGTCAGACCGGTTTGGCCGTTGCTGGATCGGCTACAGGACCCAACTAGTCAGACCGTCCAGGGATACCGATCTGACCGGTGACATTAGCCTGATCGGCTTTGTGCCAATTTTGGGTGCGACCAAATGCCCCCTATTTTTTAGTAAAGCCTCTTGTCTAAAAAATAATTCTAAGGTCAATGTAACATTTCACCGGCTTTTTTTTTGTTCTAAGGGCAATTTATAATTTAAATCGGCCATATCCTATCAAGCATCTTGCCAAACACTTGGATAAAATTTCTTCAAGTACTTCCCATTGAGACCTCTTGGAAGCTGCTGTCTTTTCAAAGTCTCCACCATATAAGAATTTCCAGAGCAAACCTTAACAATCTTGTATGGACCTTCCCAACTTGGAGACCACTTGACGAACTTATTACTCTTAGTCCCAATAGGTAAAATCATCTTCCAAACTAGATCACCTACCTGAAAAGATTTGGCTTTTACCTTCTTGTTATATGCTCTAGCAACTCGCCTTTTATCCTTCTCTATCTCCTCCAAGGCCTCCATACGCTTGTCGGTCACCTCGTCAATATTATCCATCATCAAAGCACCATATGTCTCAACATCAAAATTATTTTGCCTTGCAAGTCTATATGCGCCTAGATTTACCTCAACGGGCAAAACGACCTCTTGACCATACACAAGCTCATAAGGAGTAACTTTAGTAGCACCATGTCTAGAAATACGATGAGTCCATAAAGCTTCAGATAATACCTCATGCCATCTTCTAGAATTGTCCTCTATCTTCTTCTGGATGAGCTTCACCAAAGTTTTGTTGCTAGACTCGGCTTGACTATTGGCTTGAGCATAAATATGGAGATGAATTGAGCAATTTAATACCATAAGAATCGACAAACTCACGCACCTCTTTAGATATGAATGTAGTTCCTTGGTTTGTAGTCAAAGTCTGTGGGATGCCAAATCTATGTGTAATGTGCCCAGTAATAAACTCAATCACCTCTCTATGTGTCATATTCTTCAAAGGAATAGCCTCAGTCCACTTGGTGAAGTAATCGGTAGCCACAATCACAAAACAATGTCCCTTCGACGAAGGAGGGTGAATCTTACCAATGCATTAATGCAGCAGGCACCAACTGAGCATCTCTATGCTTTTGACACTCTTCACAACCTTTGTAATACCGAAAACAATCAGCTATAATGGTAGGCCAATAAAAGCAAGCTCGCCTAAGGAGCCACTTCATCTTGGGACCCGATTGATGAGTACCACAAATACCTTCATGAACCTCTTCCATACACAACCTAGCTTGATGAGGATCCAAGCATTTTAAAAGCAAATCATCTGTGGTCCGATGATACAATTCACCATTATCAAGAACAAATTTAAGAGCCCATCGTCGAACTTTTCTATCAACTGAACTGCTAGGATCTTGCAAATAATTAATTAGAGGCTTTCTCCAGTCCTCCACTTTGTTTTTACATAAAAGACCGAAGGGAAATTTTGACCAGAGGACCAGTCAGACCGGTCGGGGACAACGGTGAGACCGGTGTCACCTGTTAGATCGGTCGGCTGCATCGGTCTGACCGGTGCCTCCAGAGCAAAACACTCGGCTATAAGCAACTGTTTGTGTTCTTGAAATTTTTTTTTCAAACATTATAACCAGATGCTTGTTGAACCAGAGCATTAGCTCTAGGATTTTCCTCTCGTGCCACATGATAAATAATAAATTCATGCATAAAAGATATAATGTCTAAACATTTATCAAGGTAAGCATTCAAAAAGCCATTTAGACATTGACATACCTTGGAGACTTGCTGCACCACTAGTAAAGAATCTCCATAAGCTTTTACATGTTTTACTCCCATGTCATGCACAATTTCCAATCCAAATAGAAGAGCCTCATACTCGGTTTGGTTGTTAGTTCATTTATGATCCAATCGGTTAAGAGCTTCAAAAAGAACCCCATTTGGCAAAATAATGACAACTCCAACACCACAACCATCTTTGCAAACCGATCCATCAAAATGCAATTTTCATGGAGTAAAAGTAACATAACCGACATTTAAATCAAGTTGCTTATCTACTCTATGTCCAATAATAATGTCGGCAACAATTTGACCTTTCATTGAACTTAGTGGTTCACAATGTAAATCATATTCAACTAAAGCATAAGCCCATTTGCTAACTCTACCACTTAAAATTGGTTTATGCAACATGTATTTAATTATGTCAGTTTGACATGTCACTACACAAGTACTTGGTAGTAAATAATGTCTCAACTTGGTACAAGTATGATATAGTGATAAACACAACTTTTCAATAAAAGTGTACCTTGTTTTGGCGTCTAATAATCTTCTACTCTCATATGCAACAACATATTCCTTTCCTTCGATCTCTTGAGTCAAAACACCTCTAATGACATCCTTCTTAGCCGCTACATACAACTTGAAAGGAATCCCACTCTTGGGTGCTTGAAGGACGGGCGGCAAAGTCAAATAGCTCTTCATCTCATCAAATGCCTCTTGTTGCTTTGCCCCCCAAGTGAAATCAATATCATTTTTCAATCGAAGTAAAGGAGTAAAGGCATTCACCTCCCCGGACAAGTTACAAATGAACCTCCTCAAATAATTTACCTTGCCTAAGAACTTTTGTAAATCCTTTTTACAAGTAGGTGCTTTAACATTTTGAATCGCCTCAATTTTTTTTAGGATCTATCTCTATACCTTTCTCATGCACAATGAAACCCAATAACATTCCAGCTGATACACCAAAAGCACATTTGAGTGGGTTCATCTTTAATTTGTACCGACACATTTTTTCAAATGGAAGTCTCGAATCAGCTAAATGAGAATTCTCTCCAGCCGATTTGACAACAGTGTCGTCGATATAAACCTCCACTATGATGCCAAGCAAATCATGAAAGATAAAATTCATAGCCCTTTGATAAGTAGCACCCGCATTTTTTAATCCAAAGGTCATAACAACCCACTCAAACAAGCCAACAAAACCCGGACATATGAAAGCCGTTTTGGATATATCCTCTTCGGCCATAAGGATTTGATTGTAACCAGCATTACCATAAAGAAAACTAAGAATTCCCAGATGCAACATTAACAAGAAAATCGGCTATAGGCATAGGATATTCATCTTGAGGAGTATCTCTATTAAGATCTCTAAAATCAATGCAAACACGAAGCTTTTTTGTTCCTTTTTTCTCAACAGGAAAAATATTAGAGATCCAATCAGCATAACGACAAGGCCTAATAAACTTAGCATCAAGCAACCGATTGACTTCTTCCTTTACTCGGTCATAAATATCAGGATTAAAGTTTCTACGAGGTTGTTTATAAGGCCTAAAACCAGGTTCAATAGGCAAACGATGTTCAACTAGATCATGACTTAAACCAGGCATTTCATTGTAATTCCATGCAAAGCAATCAACATACTCCTTTAACAACTTTATTAACTCATATTTAAACAAAGGATCAAGATTCTTGTTTACAAATGTCGGCCTAGGTACAGTGCCATCACCAATATCTACCTCCTCTAAAGGATCAACCGACGTAAACCCTTGTCCCAACTTGCTCAAATCATCAAAGTCTTTGATGGCCTCACACATATCATTCTTATGTGCCCGATAGTGCTCTCGGCTTTGCTGCAACCACTCTAGATTTGCATCCATCAAATCAAAAGAGATGTTGTAGCCTGATCAACGATCGGCTTCATAAGAGCAGTAGCAAAGCCATCCTTGGTAGAAGCAATAACCTCTAAATCAGATAAATCTAAATCAGTTAAGCACTAAAGGTTCTCATGATTATCCATGGTAGGACTATCAGCCACTGCAACACAAGTCGACGTATCACCATGAACAATTTCCACCTCGTCGCCTATATATTGGATTAAAAATTATTGCAAGGTAGAAGGCACACACTGATTTGCATGAATCCAATCACGGCCAAGGATTAAGCTAAAGTTACCTTGTGTCTCAGCGACGAAGAATGTCATAGCCAACGTCTTACTCCCAATAGTGAGCTCCATAGAGACGACACCTTTAGCTCCCATCGGCTCGCCTCCTCCCACACCGCTGACGGTCATGTTAGTCTTGATCAGCTCACCATCCAAACCTCCCAGCTTCTTGAACAAAGAATACATCATCAAGTTGACGATCGCTCCCCCATCTACTAGCATGTACAAAGCCTTCAGATGATTTTCAGTAGCTTTAGGCTTCTGGAAAATAGCCTCCTTTGGCCCAAAGTTGAGATGCGTGACGTCTTCCTCCAAGAGCAAATATCCATCCATAGACATGTGGACCACATTAATATCCAAATTCATGCGCTCGGATGAAGAACTATAGTCAACAAGCTCATCGTCTTCTGGTGCAGGTGCCGATACGGACATGTCATCACAAACCATCGGAGCCGAGGAAGAAAAATCGGGCGGCATCTCTGGTTCACCGTCTGACAGATGTCGGTCACCAGTCTGACCGGTGTGACCGGTTTGACCGACCCCTCCACCGGTTTGACCGGTTTGGGCTATGGATTGGTCTTGGCTCTCCACTCTTTTCCTTGAGGTACCATGGGCATGTACTGGTTGAACGCTTCGTCCCTCTGCTCCTCTAGCTCCTTCTCCTTCTTCTCTTGGAATCTTAGGTGTTGAAGCTTCCTCCTTTGTGTAGGAATAAAACCTGGAGGACACCACCTTGGCAAGAAGTATTTGGAGTTGGAACCACTTCCACTGGCCTCATGGTCATTACTAGCAGCTAATACTCCCGGAGTTGGTGTCACAACCTTATTGTTTGAAACAATCTGCCCTTTGCCACTTTCTCTAATGGGAATATCCAATGACCCAATCTAAATGATGTCTTGATTTGTAGTCCTCTCTGGGTCAATATCCATCTTCTGCACCTACTCCTTCTATTTTGACTTGTAGACTTGCTTCATGGGAGGCGGCACAGCCTGTCTGGCTGCACCGGTCTGACCGGTGCTAGCGACCAGTTTGACAGGTCGGTCTGGTGACCCTGACCAGGATGGTGAGGAGCCAATCAGTCTTGGATAGGCCTAGAGATTCTGTCCATAGCTTATCTTGGTTCTCCCCATCCATGATGAAAGGCTTGTTGATATGGCACCGACATCACTCCACTCTCATCATAAATCGGGCGTGGTGCATTTGAACTTGATGACGCCCAAGGTGGAGTAAAGTGTTGCCCTTGTTGTGATGATTCACCCTTGAGTCTAGTAGTAGCCCTTGGAGGCTAAGATGACCCTTCTTTGTGTGTAGGTGACCTCATCTTTTTTTTAACGGACGATAACTTGTAACGGCCTTTTGCTTGGAATACTTATCAATTAGCATGTCGAAAGTGACCTTTAGCTTAGGACCACTCCCCTGATTTTTTTGCTACATTAAGCTTCCAGTTTCCAATCTCCGGACGACTTGGTTTGATCATCCTCGGACGACCCAGGGTTGCACCGATCTGACCGGTCACCTCCACCGGTCTGGCCAGAGATGGCTGAGACGGTCGTTGATCAGTGGGTGTGGACGACCCTTACTCCCCATGTCTAGAGGCTCTTACAGTAACCTTGAAGTCTCTTTACCATAAGGAGTCTTCTCATACTCAATTTTACGAACAAGCTCCTTTCCTCTCAAGTCGGGCTTAGCTTCCTTGACCACCACGTTCTTGCCCTTAGTTGCTTCAGCTTGATGCGGCCGAATCAATACCTTGGGCTGCTGTAAATCCATGGTATTGATGGGAAAAGGAGTTTTATCCACTTGCATCTCATGAAAAGTCAAACAACTTTCGTTTATGGCCAATTGAACCCGTCGACGAAACACATTGCAATCATTAGTAGCATGAGAAAAAGAATTATGGAACTTGCAATATGCACGCCTTTTCAACTCATCAAGCTGAGGAATAGTATGAGTTAATTTGGTATTTCTAGATTTAAGCAATTCATCAAATATATGATCACATTTAGAAACATCAAAAGTGAATTTAATTTCTTCTTGCCGACCTTTACTAGCCGGCTTAAGAGATGAACAAGAATAAGATTTTTCCATAGAGGGCCAAATAAATTCAGCGGCATAAACTTTTTTGTCACTATTGAATGACCGAACTGGCGACCAGAGAGGGGGGGGGGGGAGTGAATGGGAGCCGATAAAAATTCTTCTCGAAGGAGATGACTACTCCAACAAGACCAACACGGCAACCAAAACACGTCTCTGGCTCAACTACCCAAGTTGGCCAAGACCACGCAACCACTGGAGTGCTACTGGTCCTAGGAACCAACAACCACCGAAACCTACTCGAGAACGCAGCGGAACAAGCAACTCGAGCAGCTACTGACTACACCGGTCAGACCGGTCACCTGCACCGGTCAGACCGAACCTGCCCAGGTCTTCCAGACGGAGCCGTCGGAACACCCGAACTCCACCAGAGACACACAGGATCACCTGAGCAGAACTTGAAGTTTTCCACAGAAGGCTCCTACACCGGTTAGGCTGGTGTAGCTCGCCGGTCAGACCGGTCTAAGCTAGGAAACCCCAAATTCGCGAAACCGACCTCCCAAGCTCGAAAACAGACCAAACTCGAAACAGCAGCAAGCCTAGAGACTAGGGAACTCACCAAGACGTTCACCCGAGCAAAAACCCAACTGGGGTCTGCACCGGTCAGACCGGTGAGAGGCACCGGTCAGACCGGTCACGCCCTAGGCTCTCGGGATGAACAACAACCCGCGGGTCAACTCCTCCAAATCCCGATCTCCCGATTCGCTCCACGGATTCACACAAGAAATTGGGGATAGTAGGAGTACCTCATGGGCATTTCATAGCCACGATTTGGTCCACCAAAACTTGCTAAATCAAGAGGAATCGAAGAAATCCCACCAAGAATGCCTCTAACCCAAGAGAGGAGAAAACCCCAAAATCGAGCCCCTTTACACACGGATTTGGGAGGGGAATCAAAGGGAAAAGAACCATGAAGGGTTCATGCATACATCCTCCACCAAATCCCAAAGAGAAAGGTCTCAAAACCGCCACACAAAAATCGCCAAGAAAGGGATCCAAAAATCACCAAAAGGGGAAAACGGGACAGACACAATCAAGCCTTGAGGAACCACGCCGAATCATCTATACATACCGTGAAGGTTCATACAAGGTCTAGCTTGCCTCCCGATCATCCATCCCTCTCTCAAGATCTCACCATGAAGCTCTCAAGCTAGTCCTAGAAATTCCAAAGGAAAAGGAAGATGAAAATAGCAAAACAAAATGAGCTAGGGTTCCAAGAGATAACTGCCATCCTCTCACCACTTGGGTTATATGGAGGTAACCAAAAGACGAAACTACCCCTAAGGCCTAACACTAGGATACACACCCTCGAAGGGCACTTTGGGAATCTTCGTCGTCGCACCATCAGATGGATGCCCGGCGACCGCACCTTGCGTAGCCTCGATGCAAGCCATGCGATCCCGATGCGTGTCCTCTGCTTCGAAGTCTCCGGACTACGTCGTCGCACACCGGTCAGACCGGTGCTCCTCACCGGTCAGACCGATACCCACCGGTCAGACCGGCCTGATGCTGCTGCCTCCGGTCTTCAGCCTTGGCTTTGTGGATCAACCAAGGAACCCAGTGGTTTTCTGGTGAACCACTGGAAACCTCCGCCAATCGCCACTCATGACTTGGCTCCCATGAAGTCCCGGCTCGACCTTGGTTTTGAGGCTCAACCAAGAAACCGTCCATGACTTCGTCTCACTGTTCTTGCCACCATGCGGCCCGCACTTAACCCCGCTGGCCACTGGGTCCCTCGAACCAAGCCTACTTGTCTTCTCCACACTTGGAGGCCTCACCGGCCACGACCTTTCGCGCTTGTTCTTCACCTGCACCAACACCAGTCAAGTCGCAACCTGGACCTGCAATACTTAGCCAAGAGTCAGTCCACACCACGTTGTCAATCACTCATCACACCAGGAAGCGACCATCCACCGGTCCTCAAACCACACAGGTCCTCAATCTCCCCCTTGATGAGTGCATTGACAACACACGCATTTGGGTAACCAAAGAGAAAAGGAAAAGAAAAGAAACGACTAAAAGAAACTTCAACAAGCGATCAAATGCCAAGGGAAAGGCAAAGAGCAAGATCACTTGAAGAAGACAAGTCTCGGTCCCCTTAGGCAAGGGCAACGGCTCAACACAACCGAGACAAAAACAAGCTCAAGCAAAGAGCACAAACCACCAAACCAAAGCTCGAAAATCACTAAGAGCTCCCCCTGCACACATGCGAGCTCCCCCTAAACCAATGCAACTCCCCCTGGACGAAAGCATGCAAACCACTTCACAAAACAGAGTAGTTGTCTCAGCTTTGCTCTCACTGGTCAGACTGGTGCACCAGATCGCCTAGATCCTGACACTCACACCGGTCAGACTGGTGACACTCACCGGTCAGGCCGATGACCACCTGGGAAGTGCAAGAGCCCAAAAACGGCTCGAAACCACTCGGAAACCCTCCAGATGCAATCAGTATGCCAAAACAAGCTCAAACTTCACCCCCTTGTTGACAATGCATGGATCAAGCCAAAAATTGGAAAAGTGCAACCTAGAGCTTCTCAAATAGACAAAATTCAACATAGCATGCTACACATATCCAAATGAGCAAGTTAGATACTCTATAGCTTTGTAATGACATCAACTACAAGATACCAAGTTTCACAACCAATGGACGAAGCTAAGATAGAATTGAGCAATTTTGCGAAAAATCACCCTCTCATGAGCAAAGTCCTAAACATGAGCAAAACATGTCAAAATGGCAAAGCCACACAAACTTCATGCTAGAACAACCACACAAACACCCTCAAGCACCTCATGTCATGTCAAAGCCACTGAGCCATGTGCCTACTTCTATATATGAGACTTCTCATTGGTAGGCATCATGCAACGGTTTAGCACCCAAAGCAAATTAAATTAAGCACATATGACATGGGAGCACATTTTCCAAGCAATTTACATTTCATTTTCAGATTCATATTGGTACATGAAATGTCTTTGCGACAAAAAGGAACTTATGCCCCTCCACAAGATAAAGCACGCAGGCTAAACATTCATGATGTCAAATGAGCCTTTGGACCCATATGATCAAAATAAATAATCCAAACACAACTTGAGCATAACAAAGCCAGTAAAACATGCCAAGATCATAATAAGGCATTTACTCACAAGAGAGCATATATGTGACATTTTTCAAAAAGCATAGCTATCAACCATGGATATAAATCAAGATCATCAAGAGCTAAGCCAAACTAACCATAGCTTACCAAACTAGCTCACAAGAACATATATATCATACCATGGTGAACAATGTATATAGGAGAAGCTTTTCCTACAACAATGCATATGATACAAAATGCATGCAACCTAAGATACAAAGATGCCTATACATCATGTTACATATGCAATGCAAAATGCAAGAAATGCACAAAGGAAAGCTATACATATGCTACAAAGGAGCTCCCACACCCAACTCAAGAAATCAAACACACACCAAGCTCCCTCCTGCAAACGAGTGAAAGTTGCTTGATCTAGGGGCTTGGTAAAAATATCAGCTAGCTGGTCATGTGTGGGTACATGGATCAAAGCGATTTTCCCTTTCTCAACATCGTCTCTCAGGAAATGATACCTCACTCCTATGTGCTTGGTTTTGGAATGGAGCACTGGGTTCTTTGCAACACTTATGGCACTGGTGCTGTCACATTGAAGTGGGACATGGGTATACTCCTCATCAAAGTCGCTCATGGTGTATGTGATCCAAAGGAGCTGAGAGCAACAACTAGCTGCGGCCACATACTCTGCCTCGGTAGTGGATTGAGAAACACTCGATTGTTTGCAAGAAGACCAAGACACCGAAGAAGAACCCAAGAATTGGCAAGTCACAGAAGTGGACTTCCTATCCAACCGACACCCGGCAAAATCCGCGTCCGAAAAAACATGAAGAGCAAAAGAAGAAGACGTGGAGTACCAAAGGCCGAAGTCGGGAGTATGTGAGAGCCAGGTGTGGTTCGAGGACTGGTGGATGGTCGCTTCCTGGTGTGATGAGTGATTGACAACGTGGTGTGGACTGATTCTTGGCTAAGTATTGCAGGTGCAGGTTGCGGCTTGACTGGTGCAGGTGCAGGTGAAGAACAAGCGTGAAAGGTCGTTGCCGGTGAGGCCTCCAGGTGTGGAGAAGACAAGTAGGCTTGGTTCGAGGGACCCGGTGGCCAGCGGGGTCAAGTGCGGGCCTCATGGTGGCAAGAACGGCAAGATGAAGTCATGGACGGTTTCTTGGTTGAGCCTCAAAACCAAGGTCGAGCCGGGACTACGTGGGAGCCGAGTCATGAGTGGTGATTGGCGGAGGCTACACCGAGTTCGCGGGGTTTCTGGTGGTTCACCAGAAAATCACTAGGTTCCTTGGTTGATCCACAAAGCCAAGACCGAAGAACCGAAGACGGAGGTGCAGCAGCTCCAGACCGGTCTAACCGGTCTGACCAGTGGGTACCGGTCTGACCGGTGTGCGACGACGCAGTCCGGAGTCTTCGAAGCGGAGGACACGCGTCAGGATCGCAAGGCTTGCGTCGAGGCTAAGCAAGTTTGCGGTCGCTGGGCATCCGTCCGATGGTGCGAAGACAAAGACTTCCAATTTCACCCTCGAGGGGCATGTATCCCTAGTTAGCTAGTAAGGGTATTTTCGTCTTTCGGTTGCCTCCATATAACCCAAGGGGTGAGAGGATGGCAGCTACCTCTTGAAACCTAGCTCATTTGGTTTTCCTATTTTCCTTCCTATTTTTCTTAGGATTTTCGTAGGACTAGCTTGAGAGCTTCATGGTGAGATCTTGTGAGAGGGAAGGATGATCGGGCGGCAAGCTAGACCTTGTATGAACCTCTTTGGTATGTATAGATGATTCGGCGTGGTTCCTCAAGGCTTGGATGTGTCTTTCCCGTTTCTCCTTTTTGGTGATTTTCGGAGCCCTTTCTTGGCGATTTTCTTGGAGCGATTTCGAGGCCTTTCTCTTTGGGATTTGGTGGGGGATGTATGCATGAACCCTTCATGGTTCTTTTCCCTTTGATTCTCCTTCCAAATCCGTGAGCAAAGGGGCTCGATTTTGGGGTTTTCGTGGCTCTAGGGTTAGAGGCGTTCTTGGTGGGATTTCTTCGATTCCTCTTAATTTGACAAGTTTTGGTGGACCAAATCTTGGCTATGGAGTACCCATGAGGTGTTCCTACTATCCCCAAAGTCTTGTGCAGAATCGTGGAGCGAATCGGGAGATCGGGAGTTGGATTTGGTGGAGTTGACTCGCGGGCGCTGTTCATCCCGAGCTGCCCAGGCGCGACCGGTCTGACCGGTGCTCTTGACCGGTCTGACCGGTGCTAGCCCTTGGTGGGTTTTTGTCTCGGGGAATAGCCTTGTCCGTGTGGTTTTGTCCCGTGGTCCTGCTGAACAGTTCTTGGCGTGTTTGGAGTTGTTTTGCTAGGTTTTGTGAGGGGTTCTTCTTCCTCACAGGTTGTGTTTCGTGGTGGTTTTTGTTCCAGGGCCTAGAGGAGTCACTGAGGCTTCCTGGAACGTTTGCTATGCGGCTGCTGTAGCCACCGGCCTGACCGGCTCTGTCCACCGGTCTGACCGGTGTCACCGGTCTGACCGGCGCAGGCCATCGGTCTGACCGGTGTAGCACAGGCAGCAAGCCGTGCAAGTTTCCACTATGTGGTTTGGTGAGTTTTGGCTCGGAAGGTTGAGTGTTGGTTCCTAGGACCAGTAGCACTCCAGTGGCTGTGTGGTCTTGACCAACTTGGGTAGTTGAGTCGGAGACGTGTGTTGGAAGCCGTGTTCGTCTTGTTGGAGTTCTCATCTCCTTCGAGAAGAATTTTTATCGGCTCCCATTCACTCCCCCCCTCTCTGGTTCGCCTAATCGGTCCTTCAATTGGTATCAGAGCCGGTTCGGGTCTTTATTGACTCTTACCAGTCTAAGATCCAAAGATGGCGTACCAGGAACGGGGTTCGGGTCCTCCTCACTTCGATGGGAAGAACTACCAGATGTGGCAAAGGCGGATGGCGGCGTTCCTCCGCGAAAAGGGTCAGATCCTTTGGGATGTCATGGTGAACACAGCTTATGTTCATCCGATGAACTTCCTTGCTCCAGGATCGAGGGATATGTTCGAAGCCAACAACAAGGCTGTCGACTACTTGTTTCGTGCTCTGTGTCAGCCTGAATTCGATCAGGTTCAGACAGAGGACTTAGCTTGTAGGATTTGGGAGCAGTTGAAGGATGCTCATGCTGGGAATGCTCAGGTTCAGGCTCGGATGTACGCGACTTACCGGAGAGAGTACGAGAACTTCACTCATCTCCCCGGCGAGTCCGTCGATGCCCTCTTCCAGCGATTTACGGTCGTTGTGAACAACATGAGAGCCAATGTGGACGTCCTCCCATACAATGATCATGATAGAGCCGTGAAGCTCTTGCACTCGTTGGATCGTACCATATGGGACGGGAAGTTTGAGGCTATTGTTGAGTCCGAGAAGTATGACACCTTGACGATGAACGAGCTGTTCTCGAAGCTCAAGTCGGCTGAGTTGGACCGTGGTATGACAGCCAAGATCGAGAGCCCGACTGATTCTCATAGTCTTGCTCTCGTTAGTGGCAAAGGAGCTAAGTCTAACGCTAACGCATCCTGCAGGATGTACTCTCTGTCTTCTTTGATGTCTTTGCCAGACGAGGAGTTCGACGTGCTTGGAGAGGACGAGCTGGCGTTGCTGACCAGGCGGTTCGAGAGGCTACACGAGAACCGGGTGAACACGAGGAGGACAGCACGGACGTGCTTTCAGTGCGGCAAGCCAGGACACTTCGTCGCCGACTGCCCTAAGAAGACGGAGAACAAGGACGGCTACAAGGACGGCTACAGGCACCGATCGAGCAAGGATGGCAAGTACCGATCGAGGCGAGATCACAAGCACAAGAACAAGCACAAGGACGAGCGACGGTCGAGGAAGAAGCATGGCCGCGGCAGGAAGGCCCGAGCAATGGTCGGAGCGAGCGACGTCGACTCCAGCTCCGTCTACTCTTCCTCGAGCTCGAGTAGCAGTGAAGATGAAGGTGATCGACGCAAGAACAAGAAGTCATCCAGGAACTTGAGCGGGTTGAGCTGCTTCACGGGAGATGGCTTCTGCGGCATGGCCCGTAGCTCCGGCAGCAAGAAGAGCCACCAGAGTGACTCGGACTCTTGACTCCGAGGATGAGGTATGTGATGAACTCTCTTCTTTGCGCAAGGAGAATGATGAGTTGGTTGACTTGCTTGATAACCGCGATCACATGCTTAGAGAGGCCAAGAAGATGAGGAAAGAGCTTAGGGCCTCACTAGAAGATGCTAGGAACCGTGTGGCTGAGCTAGAAACCCAGAACCTAGATGCTAAGCTTGAGATTGATTCGCTTAAGGCTTCTCCTGTGGTTTCTGATGAGATTGATTGCTGTGATTGCTCTGTGTACCTAGCTGATCTTACTGCTCTTAAGGATAAGCATGCTTCTACTTGTGATGAACTAGATATGTTTAGGGTTGAAGTGGCTAAGCTTAAGTCTAGACCTGCTTTGCTAGGTGCTTGCACTTCTTGCCCTGTTTTGCATGGAAAGATTGATGAGATGCATGCTTACACTGTTTCGCTTGAGGCTAAGTTGAAAGAACCTACTCCCACTTCTTGCTCTACTTGTGAATTGCATGCGGTTAAGAATTTGGAGCTTGCACATTATGTAGATCGCTTGCAGGATGAGAATGATGAGCTGAGAAAATGTATGAGCTGGTTGTCGGGTCAGGAGCCTCAGCTTGGTATCATGATAGCGGCTTTCAAACGCTATGATGGTCCGGCACTTGGGGCTGACAAGCTTGGTGAGAACTGTGGTGAGGGAGTTGAGAGAGTTGGAGAGATTCCTATCCCACCACCAAACAGACACAAGAACAAGTTTGAGCCTAAGCCTAACCATCTCAAAAACAAACTTGACACTACTCCAGATCCACCCATATTCCCTCACCCAACAAATGATTTTCAGAAACCGGTGAAGTTTGTGAGCCCAAAGGGAGGTGATGAAGGAGAGAAGAAGGGTGAGAAGCCGAGTGGGCAGCCCCAACCCAAGCCTAAGCCTAAGCCACAGCCCATAAAGTTCCATTGTGGGTATTGTGGGAGAGATGGTCACAAGGATGAGTTTTGCTTCAAGAGGAAGCGTGAGGAGAGAATGGCTAGAGAGTGGGCTAACAAGGACAGGTACCACCCCTGTAATGGTGTACCTGAGCCTCGTATGCAGATGCCCAGGGCCAAGGCGATTGTGAGGACAGTTCCGGCCTGTGGAGATCGGAAGGCTGCAGGTGCTGCTGCTGGCCGAGCTACACCGGTCAGACCGGTGTACTACACCGGTCAGACCGGTGCAGGTCTGGGCAGACAGCGAGTCGGGTTTTGTGCTCGTGAGGATGCTCGGTTTGGTTCTGGAGGTCGTGGTTCTGGTGGTTGGTCTGGAAAGTTTGCAGGTGGTCAGTTTGCTAGGCGTTCTCCAACTCGTGCTCAATACGGGGGTGGGAGGAGTCGTAGCTTTGAGATGGAGAGGAGGAACGATCCACGGTTTCCCTTTCGTGGCTTTCGTCCTCCCCCAGCTAGAGAGGTTTGGTTCCCTCGTGGTGGTTACCGTGGTGGTAGCTTTGATAGGCGTGATGATTTGGTTTGTGCTAACCCCACTTTGGAGCAAATGGCTTGGCACTGGTTTTACTCTTTTGGTACTAACCCCAGTGCTGAGTCGTTTGTTCACTCACGTGCTCGCTTTTGAATTTCAGGTGGGAGACTTGAAGAACATTTGGTTGATTGACTCCGGTTGCTCGAGGCATATGACCGGAGACAAGGGGTGGTTCTCAAGTCTCGTCCCGGTGGTGACAAAGAAGTACATCACCTTTGGGGACAATGGGCGAGGGTGTGTGCTGTCAGAAGGTGAGATTAAGGTAAGTGACAAGATCACTCTCAGGCGTGTTGCTCTTGTTCAATCGCTTGGATACAATTTGCTTTCTGTGTCCCAGTTGTTGGATGAGGGTTTTGAGGTGTTGTTTCGGCCTGGTGGTTCTCGGATTTTAGATTCTCGGGGGGATCTTGTTTGCATGGTCGTTCCCGAGGGTCAAGTGTTCCGAGCTGATTTTCTCAGTCTTCTGGTGTGGAGCATTGCTTCTTGGCTGGTTCTTCGAGTGAGTTGTGGAAGTGGCATAGGAAGTTGGGTCACTTGAGCTTTGACCTTTTGTCTCGCTTGAGTAAACTCAATTTGGTCCGAGGATTGCCACGGTTGAGGTTTGAGAAAGAGTTGGTTTGTGCGCCGTGTAGGCATGCCAAGATGGTAGCCTCTTCTCACCCGCCTCTCACCGATGTGATGACTGAGCGTCCATGCGAGCTGCTCCATATGGACCTTGTTGGCCCAGCTCGTGTGCGATCTGCGGGTGGGAAGTGGTATGTCCTTGTTGTGGTGGACGACTACTCTCGGTATGCGTGGGTGTTCTTTCTTGAGGAGAAGGGGGAGACGTTTGGTTTTGTTCGAGATCTTGTCTTGAGGTTAAGAAACGAGAGGCACGGAGATGCCATACGAGCGATCCGCAGTGACAATGGCTCGGAATTCAAAAACTCTCGCTTCGAAACCTTTTGCCATGACTTGGGTCTTGAACATCAGTTTTCGAGTCCGTATACGCCTCCCCAGAATGGCGTGGTGGAAAGGAAAAACAGGACCTTGTGCGAGATGGCTCGGACGATGCTCGACGAGCATAGGACTCCGAGAAGGTTCTGGGCTGAGGCGGTCAATACCGCGTGCTATGTGTCGAACAGGATCTACCTCAGGGTCCATAAGAAGAAAACCTGTTACGAGTTGATGCACGGTCGCACACCCAAGGTGAGTCACTTCCATGTCTTTGGTTGTAAATGCTTCATTCTGAAGAAAGGGAAGAAGTTGGACAAGTTCGAGGCTAGGTCTGTCGATGGCATTTTCTTTGGTTATGCATCTCATTCTAGAGCATTTCGTGTGCTCAATCTTGAAACTAACCAAATCGTGGAGACTTGCGAGGTAACCTTCGACGAGACATAGCCACGTAGTCAACTTGTTTTTGAGTGTGCAGGTGATGACGAACTTGGCGAGGAGATCTTTCAGGAGGAGGAGCATGAACATGGAGATGATGAAGATGGCGGTGTGATGCCCGCGGCTGAACATGTACCTACTACTTCGACGACGATCGAGAATGGACCCTCTCCCACACCTACAACGACAAACCCAGATCAAGGCGAAGCTGCTGTTGAGGGGGAGGTAGCATCAAGGCGAGAACCTCCCCGGCGAGTGCAAGTGGATCACCCAGCTTCGAGAATCATCGGCGACATGAATGAACATACTACACGGTCGAGGGTTCGGAACAATTCTCATTTCGCTCATGCTGCTTTTGTTGCCACCTTTGAGCCCAAAGACATTGGACACGCGTTATTTGATCATAATTGGGTTAACTCGATGCATGAGGAGTTGGAGAATTTTAAGAGGAACCAAGTTTGGGTGTTGGTTGACCCTCCCCCAGGGTGTAAGCCGATTGGGACAAAATGGGTGTGGAAAAATAAAGAGGGAGAGAAAGGAGAAGTGGTGAGGAACAAGTCGAGACTTGTTGCTCAGGGGTACAGTCAGAAAGAGGGGATCGACTACGAGGAGACTTTCGCTCCTGTAGCTCGTTTGGAGGCGATCAGGATCCTTCTAGCCTTTTCCGGGGCTAAAGGGTTCAAGTTGTACCAGATGGATGTGAAGAGTGCTTTCCTGAACGGTGTGTTGGAGGAAGAGGTGTTTGTGAGGCAACCACCGGGGTTTGAGAGTGAGAAGTACCCCCACCGGGTGTACAAGTTGAGGAAGGTGCTGTATGGGTTGAAGCAGGCGCCTAGAGCTTGGTATGGTAGGTTGAGGGGGTTCCTGTTTGAGAGAGGGTTTGAGATGGGGAAGGTCGACCAGACCTTGTTTCTCCTCAGGCAGGGCAGAGATATCCTGATTGTGCAGGTATACGTGGATGATATTGTCTTTGGTGGCTCGTCTAACTCTCTTGTTGCAAGGTTTGCAGAAGACATGAGCAGGGAATTTGAGATGAGCATGATGGGCGAGTTGCAGTTCTTCCTTGGGCTACAAATCAAGCAATCAAAGGAAGGAACATTTGTGCACCAAGCTAAGTACACCAAGGACATTGTGAGGAAGTTCAAGATGGAGGACTCCAAGGCCATGGCGATGCCTATGAGTACGACTACAGCTCTTGATGCGGACGAGGAAGGTGAACACGTGGACCAGAAGGAGTACCGGAGCATGATCGGGTCACTCCTCTACTTAACGGCGACGAGGCTGGACATTCAATTCTCGGTGTGTCTGTGCGCTCGTTTTCAAGCTTCTCCGAGGACTTCGCATCGGCAAGCAGTCAAGCACATTTTCAGGTATTTGCGACACACTCCCGACTTCGGCCTTTGGTACTCTGCGTCTTCTTCTTTGGCGCTTCATGGATTTTCAGACGCGGACTTTGCCGGGTGTCGGTTGGATAGGAAGTCCACTTCTGGGACTTGCCAGTTCTTGGGTTCTTCTTTGGTGTCTTGGTCTTCCCGCAAACAGTTGAGTGTTGCTCAATCCACTACCGAGGCAGAGTATGTGGCCGCAGCTAGTTGTTGCTCTCAGCTCCTTTGGATCACATACACCATGAGTGACTTTGGTGAGGAGTATACCCATGTCCCACTTCAATGTGATAGCACCAGTGCCATAAGCGTTGCAAAGAACCCAGTGCTCCATTCCAAAACCAAGCACATAGAAGTGAGGTATCATTTTCTGAGAGACAACGTAGAGAAAGGGAAGATAGCTTTGATCCATGTACCCACACATGAACAACTAGCCGATATTTTCACCAAACCCCTAGATCAAGCAACTTTCACTCGTTTGCGGGGGGAGCTTGGTGTTTGTTTGATTTCTTGAGTTGGCGTGTGGGAGCTCCTTTGTAGCATATGTTTAGCTTTCCTTTGTGCATTTCTTGCATTTGGCATGGCATATGTAACATGATGTATAGGCATCTTTGTATCTTAGGTTGCATGCATTTTGTATCATATGCATTGTTTAGGAAAGGCTTGTCCTATATACATTGTTCACCATGGAATGATATATATGTCTTTGTGAGCTAATTTGGTAAGCTATGGTTAGTTTGGCTTAGCTCTTGATAATCTTGGTCTGTATCCATGGTTGATGGCTATGTTTTTGAAAATTTCATATGTATGCTCTCTTGTGAGTAAATGCCTTTACATGATCTTGACATGTTTTTGTGGATTGGCTATGCTTAATTTGTGGTTGGATAGCTTATTTTGATCATATGGGGCCAAAGGCTCATTTGCCATCATGAATGTTTAGCCCCCATGCTTCATCTTGTGGAGGGGCATAAGTTCCTTTTTGTCGCAAGGACATTTCATGTACCAATTATAAATCTGAAAATGAAATGTAAATTGCTTGAAAAATGTGCTCTCATGTCATATGTGCTAATTTTAAGTTGCTTTGGGTGCTAAATCGTTGCATGATGCCTACCAATGAGAAGTCTCATATATAGAAGTAGGCACATGGCTCGGTGGCTTTGACATGACATGTGGTGCTTGTGGGTGTTTATGATGGTCTTATGCTTAGAATGGTTGTCCTAACATGAAGTTTGTGTGGCTTTGCCATTTTGACATGTTTTGCTCATGTTTAGGACTTTGCTCATGAGAGAGTGATTTTTCGCAAAATTGCTAAATTCTATCTTAGCTTCGCCCAATGGTTGTGAAACTTGGTGATCATGAAGTTTATGTCATTACGAAGCTATAGAGTATCTAACTTGCTCGTTTGGACATGTGTAGCATCCTATGTTGAATTTTGTCTATTTGAGAAGCTCTAGGTTGCATTTTTTGCATTTTTGGCTTGATTCATGCATTGTCAACAAGGGGGAGAAGTTTGAGCATGTTTTGGCCTACTGAATGCATTTGGAAGGTTTTCAGGTGGTTTCGAGCCATTTTTGGGCTCTGTTGTGCACCGGTCTGACCGGTTGAGGTCACCGGTCTGACCGGTCAGAGTGCTGGTCCTGTTCACATGTTGCGCACCGGTCTGACCGGTGGTGTCGACCGGTCTGACTGGTCAGAGCTGAGCTGTTGCAGCTGCTCTGTTTCGTGAAGTGGTTCGCATGCATTTGTCCAGGGGGAGTTGCATTGGTTTAGGGAAAGCTTGCATGTGTGTAGGGGAGCTCTTTGTGGTTTTCGAGCTTTGGTTTGATGGTTTGTGCTCTTTGCTTGAGCATGTTTTGTCTCGGATGTGTCGAGCCGTTGCCCTTGCCTAAGGGGTCCGAGACTTGTCTTCTTCAAGTGATCTTGCTCTTTGCCTTTTCTTTGGCTTTCGATCGCTTGTTGGAGTTTCTTTTAGTCATTTGTTTTCTTTTCCTTTTCTCTTGGTTACCAAAACATGTGTGTTGTCAATGCACTCATCAAGGGGGAGATTGAGAGCCAGGTGTGGTTCGAGGACCGATGGATGGTCGCTTCCTGGTGTGATGAGTGATTGACAACGTGGTGTGGACTGATTCTTGGCTAAGTATTGCAGGTGCAGGTTGCGGCTTGACTGGTGCAGGTGCAGGTGAAGAACAAGCGTGAAAGGTCGTTGCTGGTGAGGCCTCCAGGTGTGGAGAAGACAAGTAGGCTTGGTTCGAGGGACCCGGTGGCCAGCGGGGTCAAGTGCGGGCCGCATGGTGGCAAGAACGGCAAGATGAAGTCATGGACGGTTTCTTGGTTGAGCCTCAAAACCAAGGTCGAGCCGGGACTACGTGGGAGCCGAGTCATGAGTGGTGATTGGCGGAGGCTACACCGAGTTCGCGGGGTTTCCGGTGGTTCACCAGAAAATCACTGGGTTCCTTGGTTGATCCACAAAGCCAAGATCGAAGAACCGAAGACGGAGGTGCAGCAGCTCCAGACCGGTCTGACCGGTCTGACCGGTGGGTACCGGTCTGACCGGTGAGGAGCACCGGTCTGACCGGTGTGCGACGACGCAGTCCGGAGTCTTCGAAGCGGAGGACACGCGTCGGGATCGCAAGGCTTGCGTCGAGGCTAAGCAAGTTTGCGGTCGCTGGGCATCCGTCCGATGGTGCGAAGACAAAGACTTCCAATTTCACCCTCGAGTGGCATGTATCCCTAGTTAGCTAGTAAGGGTATTTTCGTCTTTTGGTTGCCTCCATATAACCCAAGGGGTGAGAGGATGGCAGCTACCTCTTGAAACCTAGCTCATTTGGTTTTCCTATTTTCCTTCCTATTTTTCTTAGGATTTTCGTAGGACTAGCTTGAGAGCTTCATGGTGAGATCTTGTGAGAGGGAAGGATGATCGGGCGGCAAGCTAGACCTTGTATGAACCTCTTTGGTATGTATAGATGATTCGGCGTGGTTCCTCAAGGCTTGGTTGTGTCTTTCCCGTTTCTCCTTTTTGGTGATTTTCGGAGCCCTTTCTTGGCGATTTTCTTGGAGCGATTTCGAGGCTTTCTCTTTGGGATTTGGTGGGGGATGTATGCATGAACCCTTCGTGGTTCTTTTCCCTTTGATTCTCCTTCCAAATCCGTGAGCAAAGGGGCTCGATTTTGGGGTTTTCGTGGCTCTAGGGTTAGAGGCGTTCTTGGTGGGATTTCTTCGATTCCTCTTAATTTGACATGTTTTGGTGGATCAAATCTTGGCTATGGAGTACCCATGAGGTGTTCCTACTATCCCCAAAGTCTTGTGCAAAACCGTGGAGCGAATCGGGAGATCGGGAGTTGGATTTGGGGGAGTTGACTCGCGGGCGCTGTTCGTCCCGAGCTGCCCAAGCGCGACCGGTCTGACCGGTGCTAGCCCTTGGTGGGTTTTTGTCTCGGGGAATAGCCTTGTCCGTGTGGTTTTGTCCCGTGGTCCTGCTGATCAGTTCTTGGCGTGTTTGGAGTTGTTTTGCTAGGTTTTGTGAGGGGTTCTTCTTCCTCACAGGTTGTGTTTCGTGGTGGTTTTTGTTCCAGGGCCTAGAGGAGTCACTGAAGCTTCCTGGAACGTTTGCTGTGCGGCTGCTGTAGCCACCGGCCTGACCGGCTCTGTCCACCGGTCTGACCGGTGTCACCGGTCTGACCGGCGCAGGCCATCGGTCTGACCGGTGTAGCACAGGCAGCAAGCCGTGCATGTTTTCGCTCTGTGGTTTGGTGAGTTTTGGCTCGGAAGGTTGAGTGTTGGTTCCTAGGACCAGTAGCACTCCAGTGGCTGTGTGGTCTTGACCAACTTGGGTAGTTGAGTCGGAGACGTGAGTTGGAAGCCGTGTTCGTCTTGTTGGAATTCTCATTTCCTTCGAGAAGAATTTTTATCGGCTCCCATTCACTCCCCCCCTCTCTGGTTCGCCTAATCGGTCCTTCAGTATGTCGCAAATACCTGAATATGCGCTTGACTGCTTGCCGATGTGAAGTCCTTGGCGATGCTTGAAAACGAGCGCAAAGACATACCGAGAATTGGATGTCTGGCCTCGTCGCCGTCAAGTACAGGAGTGACCCGATCATGCTTCGGTACTCCTTCTGGTCACATGCTCACCTTCCTCGTCCGCATCAAGAGTTGTAGTCATACTCATAGGCGTCGCCATGGCCTTGGAGTCCTCCATCTTGAACTTCCTCACTATGTCCTTGGTGTACTTGGCTTGGTGCACAAATGTTCCTTCCTTCGACTGCTTGATCTGGAGGCCGAGGAAGAACTGCAACTCACCCATCATTCTCACCTCAAATTCCATACTCTTGTCTTCTGCAAACCTTGCAACCAAAGAGTTAGACGAGCCACCAAAGACAATATCATCCATGTATACCTGCACAATTAGGATCTCTTTGCCCTGCCTGAGGAGAAACAAGGTCTGATCTACCTTCCCCATCTCAAAACCTCTCTCAAACAGGAACCCCCTCAACCTACCGTACCAAGCTCTGCTTCAACCCATACAACACCTTCCTCAACTTTTACACCCGGTGGGGGTACTTCTCACTCTCAAACCCCGGTGGTTGCCTCACGTACACTTCTTCCTCCAAAACACCATTCAGGAAAGCACTCTTCACGTCCATTTGGTGCAATTTGAACCCTTTAGCCACGAAAAAGGTTAGAAGGATCCTAATCGTCTCCAAACGAGCTACGGGAGCAAAGGTCTCCTCATAGTCGATCCCCTCTTTCTGTCTATACCCTTGCGCCACCAACCTCGACTTGTTTCTGACCACTTCTCCTTTCTCTCCCTCTTTATTTTTCCACACCCATTTTGTCCCAATCGGCTTACAACCCGGCGGAGGATCCACTAACTCGCAAATTTGGTTCCGCTCAAAATTCTCCAACTTCTCATGCATCGAATTAACCCAATTATGATCTGATAACGCGTGTCCAATGTCTTTGGGCTCAAAGGTAGCGACAAAAGTGTTGACGCTTACTAGCATCGCACCAGGTTTATATCCCCGGCAACAGCGCCAGAAAGCTTTTTGGTATACTATACGATCACAGATAAATCCGCAAGCGCACGGATACCGCTGTAGCTTTCACCCAGGAGTATTCCAAGGTATTGATTTCCTCGGGGAACGAGAAGTGTAGAGAACCTGAACTAATTCGTCCGGGGGGTATGGTGACGAAGGATAGAAAGGCAAGGGTAGAGTTCGGGTAGAGAGGGTATAGCTAATGAAGTTTGGGACTCATGAGGATCACGGATAGAATCAAGGCACAACTTGTCGCTCGTCGGGGCCAGAGGGAAAAGAGCCACAGAAAGGGATGAGAAGGGGGCTCTGATGTCGTAACTCCTACTCGCTGGAACTAACGTGGTGGACTACAGAGGCCGTCCGGAGCTGTCACCTCCCTAGGGTACCACAACTATTCCGTTGAACCGGGTAAGCATTCCA
Source organism: Cenchrus fungigraminus (assembly GCA_036936925.1). Lineage (NCBI taxonomy): Eukaryota > Viridiplantae > Streptophyta > Magnoliopsida > Poales > Poaceae > Cenchrus > Cenchrus fungigraminus. The sequence continues at coordinate 21,988,659 of CM072776.1, read as the reverse complement.
AGGTACCGGAAAGCCTAGACACCACGTCTACACTAACCAAGCACTACTTTACTTGAATTCAAAGCAAAGCAATCACGATAAGCAGAAACTACTTAAACCACAATCGAGGAACCTAAAAGCGAACAATGAATTGACTTGAGACTTAGTTACTCACGAATCCGAACTTACAAAGTATCCCGGGTGTGGACGACCGAAGGTGTACCGCACCCGCCGAGGTACAAGAAGAAGACCGACTCCGGCTTCTACTCCAACACTCAACTCTCTCACCCTACTCTCTGAATACTAACTTCTGGAGGGCTCCGCCACTTGCTTCTAATCACTTGTACTCTTCCACGAGGTGCCTGGCTCAATTTATAGCCCCCGTAGGTCAGTGGCTGCAGGAGGGGGTACTTGTAGGCGAGAGGGAGCTGCAGTGCCCGGCAAGGAGGTGCAGCCGTATCTCCAGGTGCGGCCGGCCCTATGATCCACCGCCTATGGACTTGAACGACCCTGATCACTCCTCCTGAGGTGCTTGTAGGTCGGCTCCTTGGGTCGGTTTCGCCCGGCACACCAGTTGATAGGTGCGGCCGGTCCTATAGGTGCGGGCAGACCTCCCAAATCACCGTGTGATGCACCGACGGTGTGGAGTGACGTCTAGGATCACTCCTTGATGGTGGTTGCGGCGGTTAAGTGTGGGTCCATCGATCCAAGTGTGGCTAATCTCGACCTCTAGATGAAACCGACCTTGTTCCTTCGATCAGGATCATTCGCAGCTGTGTTTCCTTGAGTGACCGAGGCTAGGCGGCACGTTTGGGCAAGTTGGGCAAGTGCGGCCGGCCCTAGTGGTGCGGCCGCACCTGGAGGTTCGGCCGGCCCTGCCTCCTGGCCCCGGTGCATCTCTCTTGTGGTGTGTTTGCATGATCCAACACGACCGTGACGAGTTTGGTCTTTTGGGGATTGGTTCACAGGACTTCACTCGGTGTGAACCCGTATAGAGGGGCAAGGTAGGGCCGACCGTACCACTAGGTGCGGCCGTGCCTACCATATGTGGCTCGGTGCTTCGGAATTGCCCCCTAATCTTGATCCTGCAGATGAAAACTCAACACAACTCGTGGAACTTCGTTAGCACCTAAAACATGCATGAAATTGGTGCCTGGCCCATGGACTTGGTCCCCTTGGATATTATGCTAGGTGTAGAGGCATTTGGCAAAGTTTGGTGTTGATCGGAAGAGGTTGATAGGTCCGGCCGCACCTACCGCCCCGACACGTCTCGTGTCACAATCTTCCGTGAGGCATAACTTCTGCATCCGAACTCCGAATTGGGTGAACCAAAACTCCATTTCGATCATCTCGACGAGAACTTCGCAATGGTGCTATCAAACTAAGCATTTGAGGTTGTTTGTCAAGATGCTTTATTTGTGCTATAATGTCTCATTATGACCTGCATCCAAATATTCACCAAAGCTCGTGGAATCCGTTAGTTTATTACCCTACAACTATGATGCAAGCTTTGATGGAGTGAAATTTTGTTCAAAGTTGAGGGTCGAAAATAGGGACTTAACGACCGTCAACACACCCCCACACTTGGTCCTTTGCTCATCCTCGAGTAAAGGTTAAGGACCAAGGTGAAAACAAAAATTCCTATGGTATGAAGCGAGCATAAGAGATATTCCGAATCATACCTTGCACTTGTGAACTTTGAAGTGTCTATCATGCCATCTTGGGTAGTTGAGGAATGGAACGATCTTGAATCAAATCACTTCTACTCCTCATGTCAAGTAGCTTGGGATTTTTTTTCAATAAGTTTTCAAAATAAACCTTGCTTGGCAACGCATTTGAATCTCTCAAATCGCTCAATGTGTATAATCCTCACCAAGGCATTTGACTTGCCTTTCCTTATCCTACTTCTAATGATGGCTATATATGGAGCTTAAGGTAGGGTATAAAGATGAGGCATACTTGCATCACATGTATTGCAAAGTCAAAAACCGGATCCAAGGAGAAAATCAAATCATACAATCTGATCAAGATGTGCATGTGTAGGGATATGATGGATATGGTAAGGTGGATACTAGGCCCAGAATGGGTGCTAGATATTACCATATGTATAATGAATATTGTGATGATGGTAAGGTGTACACTAGGCTCGGAATGGGTGCTAGTTATTACCATTGATTTGTTGTAACTCCATTTTGCATGATCCTCTCTCTCTATTTTGACTCTTTTGTGGACATGGCTATCTTTTATTTTTTTTCTTCTTTTTTTTCTTGGACCTTCATGTGTCCAACTTTTTTTTTCTTTTTTTTCACTTGGACCTTCATGTGTCCATATTTTTTTTCTATAGCCATGCCTCTTTTGTAATATTAACTTGGAGAGAGAGAGAGATCAACACATAGTGTGGAGCTTTATTTTGTGGAATAGATAGATGGTACAATGCTAGCTCTCAACTGAGCATAGCAAGGAGGATGTTGGCATGTACGTGTATCTTGATCATGAAAGCATGAAAAGAATTCTCACAAGGGTCACAACAATTTGACAAAGCTCAATGCAACGACAAGTAGCATATGTGTATGAGGTTTTCAAGATGTCTTATCATATGGCTCTGGTAGGACTTGGCATATCAAAGAGGAGCTTCGCAAAGGGTTTTCAAAATTTTCAAATAAATTTCCCAAGAACTCAAACATTTGGAGTGAAGATTATTTCATCAGACCATATCTCAAACATCAACTACTTAGATGAGCATGAGTTCCCTAAAGATATGTTGTTCACAAGCATCAAGATAATAAGTATGGAATAAAACTTATGCAAGCCAACCATATGAAACATGTCATTGGTGCATGAGGATTCAATTGAGTTTGATTTATATGATCGGATTTAAAGCTCATTTAAACTCATGATTTCCAAAAGTAGAGAGGTAGGGGTGCACATACCATCGCTCTTGGAGAAAGTGGGGAATGAGGTAGACAAATGGTGATTCGGCCAAACCACAGGGGCGACCGACTTGCTCTAGTGCACTTACCTCATCTCTCGTCAATTAGTGTAGTAGGTGTTGTGCGGCACCATGGCGGGAGATCTCAATTGTGTGTTTCGACGAGCTTGGAAGATCTCCCCCACACTTATTCTTGTACCTGGTGTTATTATTCAAAGAAAAAGATGGAAACAAAAAGGGAGGCTCTACTAGCTGAAGAGCTAGGAAGCCTTTATTCAAATTCAAATATTTTTGTGTTTTGTTTTTTTTAAGAGAGCAAGATGCAAGAACCAACACCATCTTCAAACCAAAATAAGATTTAGTATGAGAGAAACTTACTCGGGGATACTCACATATCTCCCCCACACTTGGAGTTTGCATTGCTAGGCAACACAACTCAAGTGTGCGGAGTTCAAGCTTCCTTCATGATGTTCCCTCACCAAAAATTACCTAGGCATTGCAGTCGGTGTAGCTCTCATATTTTTAGGCATTGCCTATCCATCGGTCATTTCAATCTCCACCTGAGACGGTTAGCGACCAAAAATACCTGAAGGACGACTAATCCTAAAGACATGCTCTTGCTTTTATTTGAAAAGGAAATCTAAATGATTATTCGGGCTATCTTCCGATAGTGCTTTGTTTTTGGTCATAAGCTCGACCATTTGAGACCCTCATCTTGCAGCCAATCGAGATGATGAAACCATCATAGCTCTAGCTGCAAGGTTAGTACCAAAAAAAATGACCACGAAATTTGCAATGTTTATGGTAAACAAAAGCATCTACAACCTTCCTTTCAAAGTTAGCATGCACAAGGAAAATGAGGAGGTTGTAGGTTTCGTAAAGGTCATTGGGAATGGGGCTTGATAACTCTGGAAACTTTTGATGTGAGCATGGGATTTGTGATCCCTCTAGTGTAAAACCTTCATGCTCAAGTGTGTTTTGAGAATCCAGTGTCGACGCCTCAAGAATGTCCATAGACCACACATGTTCTTTCTTAACCTTAAGTCTATGACATTGGAGATGTGTATCTCGAACCTCAAGATGATATGGCTGCTTTTCATGGTCGAGCACACTACTCAGTACCCCTTCAATGGGTCTTCCGATGAGAATGAATGGTGGATCTCCTTTTGGGATGTCAAAGATATGATAATCTAGGAAGATCCCATACTCTCCAATCTTTGTTTGGACGACTCTAAGGATTCCCTCCGTCTCTATGGTTTGACCCGAAATCCATTGGAGACGCTTCTGAGAGAAAGAGAGGGGTTCGTCGGGAAAGGCCTCTAATACTAAGGATTTAGGAATGATATTGATATCGACCCTAGGGTCACAGAACACATCCTGGTAAGAGAGGTTTCCTACTTGGCATGAGAGTGACTTTAGCTCGGGATATAGCTGGATTACTTGATCCATGCTTTCTGCTTCTCTTAACCATTCCCGGCTTTTGATTGCGGAGACATATTCCAACCTTTCTCTATGTCTTTCTACCTCTTCTAGGTTGGGTAAGTTGACTTCTTCTCTCTCGTGTGTTGAGTCTCTTTCCCTTCTCGGGAAGGATTTCTCCGTCCAATGTTTATCAAATAACTCATCATAGTATTCATAGACGAAGTCACACGAGGGGTGATCGAACTCTCGATAAGGTTGGAATGGTTCCCCTGTGAACCAAGTTTTGGTAAGAGGAGGATGGGTGTCTGTGGATATGAATTTTTCTAGGATAGGCTCCTCCTCTATGAATTCCGATTCAGAGAGTGGACCGGAGTATGTTGATTCCTCGTCGAAGTCATACGAGAAATCAGCTGGGTAGACACGGGGATAGAGGAGTGGTTCTTCATGCAAAAAGGTGCTAGTGAGTTTCTCCTCTATGGGTTTTTGTTTTGAGAGAGCATCGGGCTTGGGTTCTTCTTCTTCGTCTGGGTATTCGTCAAAAATTCCTATGTAGGGAGTGTTTTCTAGGATTTTTCCTAGAACTGCCTTCCCTTCACTAGGGGTCAAGTGAGAGAACGAGCCTCCAGATGAAGTGTCCAAAAATTTGGCTGACTCATCATCGAGACCCATTCTAAAATGTTGTAGAAGAATAGGTTCTGAGATCCCAATGTCGGGTCCAGAGGCCAAAGAGTTGGTGAATCGTGCCCAAGCAGTCCCTAGTGACTCCTTTTCTAGTTGTTTGAAAGAGAGGATTTCTAGCCGTAGGGTCACTACTCGAGACATAGGGAAGAAGGTCAGACAAAACTTTTCTCTAAGCTTTTCCCAACTTCCCTCCATGCTTCCGACTGAGGAATAGTACCATTTCTTTGCTCCTCCCATTAATGAAAACGGAAAGAGCTTCCATTTGAGGGTTTGTTGAGTCATTCCCTCGATTACGATTATCGAGCAAATTTGCTCGAAACCTCGCAAGTGAATGTACGGGCTCTCCTCTTTCGTTCCGGCGAACGAATTCTCTCGGACCAAGGCTATAAGAGCAGGGCGAAGCTCATAGCCACGTGTTTTGATGGGATGTGATGATGATGGAGGCTCAAATAAATCACCCTTTGGAGCCGAAAAATCAAAAAGGGTTGGATTTGAATCCATGGGATAAATGGGGTGATACACGGACGAATTAGGTTCGGGATCAGAACAGCTACCGTTCCCCGGCAACGGCGCCAGAAAGCTTGTTGACGCTTACTAGCGTCGCACCAGGTTTATATCCCCGGCAACAGCGCCAGAAAGCTTGTTGATGCTTACTAGCGTCGCACCAGGTTTATATCCCCAGCAACGGCGCCAGAAAGCTTGTTGGCATACTATACGATCACAGATAAATCCACAAGCGCACGGATACCGCTGTAGCTTTCACCCGGGAGTATTCCAAGGTATCGATTTCCTCGGGGAATGAGAAGTGTAGAGAACCTAAACTAATTCGTCCGGGGGGTATGGTGACGAAGGATAGAAAGGCAAGGGTAGATTTCGGGTAGAGAGGGGATAGCTAATAAAGTTTGGGACTCGTGAGGATCACGTATAGAATCAAGGCACAACTTGTCGCTCGTCGGGGCCAGAGGGAAAAGAGCCATAGAAAGGGATGAGAAGGGGGCTCTGATGTCGTAACTCCTACTCGCCGGAACTAACGTGGTGGACTACAGAGCCCGTTCGGAGCTGTCACCTCCCTAGGGTACCACAACTATTCCGTTGAACCGGGTAAGCATTCCAAGGTACCGGAAAGCCTAGACACCACGTCTACACTAACCAAGCACTACTTTACTCGAATTCAAAGCAAAGCAATCACGATAAGCAGAAACTACTTAAACCACAATCGAGGAACCTAAAAGCGAACAATGAATTGACTTGAGACTTAGTTACTCACGAATCCGAACTTACAAAGTATCCCGGGTGTGGACGACCGAAGGTGTACCGCACCCGCCGAGGTACAAGAAGAAGACCGACTCCGGCTTCTACTCCAACACTCAACTCTCTCACCCTACTCTCTGAATACTAACTTCTGGAGGGCTCCGCCACTTGCTTCTAATCACTTGTACTCTTCCACGAGGTGCCTGGCTCAATTTATAGCCCCCGTAGGTCGGTAGCTGCAGGAGGGGGTACTTGTAGGCGAGAGGGAGCTGCAGTGCCCGGCGAGGAGTTGCGGCCGTATCTCCAGGTGCGGCCGGCCCTATGATCCACCGCCTATGGACTTGAACGACCCTGATCACTGCTCCTGAGGCGGTTGTAGGTCGGCTCCTTGGGTCGGTTTCGCTCGGCACGCCAGTTGATAGGTGCGGCCGGTCCTATAGGTGCGGGCGCACCTCCCAAATCACCGTGTGATGCACCGACGGTGTGGAGTGACGTCTAGGATCACTCCTTGATGGCGGTTGCGGCGGTTAAGTGTGGCTCCATCGATCCAAGTGTGGCTAATCTCGACCTCTGGATCAAACCGACCTTGTTCCTTCGATCAGGATCGTTCGCAGCTGTGTTTCCTTGAGTGACCGAGGCTAGGCGGCACGTTTGGGCAAGTTGGGCAGGTGCGGCTGGCCCTAGTGGTGCGGCCGCACCTGGAGGTTCGGCCGGCCCTGCCTCCTGGCCCCGGTGCATCTCTCTTGTGGTGTGTTTGCTTGATCCAACACGATCGCGACGAGTTTGGTCTTTTGGGGATTGGTTCACAGGACTTCACTCAGTGTGAACCTGTATAGAGGAGCAAGGTAGGGCCGGCCGTACCACAAGGTGCGGCCGTGCCTACCATATGTGGCTCGGTGCTCCAGAATTGCCCCCTAATCTTGATCCTGCAGATGAAACCTCAACACAACTCGTGGAACTTCGTTAGCACCTAAAACATGCATGAAATTGGTGCCTGGCCTATGGACTTGGTCCCCTTGGATATTATGCTAGGTGTAGAGGCATTTGGCAAAGTTTGGTGTTGATCGGAGGAGGTTGATAGGTCCGACCGAACCTACTAGGTTCGGCCGCACCTACCCCCCCAACACGTCTCGTGTCACAATCTTCCGTGAGGCATAACTTCTGCATCCGAACTTCGAATTGGGTGAACCAAAACTCCATTTCGATCATCTCGACGAGAACTTCGCAATGGTGCTATCAAACTAAGCATTTGAGGTTGTTTGTCAAGATGCTTTATTTGTTCTATAATGTCTCATTATGACCTACATCCAAATATTCACCAAAGCTCGTGGAATCCGTTAGTTTATAACTCTACAACTATGATGCAAGCTTTGATAGAGTGAAATTTTGTTCAAAGTTGAGGGTCGAAAATAGGGACTTAACGACCGTCAACGAAAAGCAGCATGGGCAAAGTGAGAATTGTTTCGAACCCTCGACCGTTTAGTGTGTTCATTGATGTCGCCGATGATTCTCGAAGCTGGGTGATCCACTTGAACTCGCTGGGGAGGTTCTCACCTTGAAGCTACCTCCCCCTCAACAGCAGCTTCTCCTTGATCTGGGTTTGTCGTTGTGGGTGTAGGAGAGGGCCCGTTCTCGATCGTAGTTGAAGTAGTAGTTACATGCTCAGCCGCGGGCACCACACCACCATCTTCATCATCCCCATGTTCATGCTCCTCCTCATAAAAGATCTCCTCGCCAAGTTCATCATCTCCTACACACTCAAAGACCAAAGAGCTATGTGGCTATGTCTCGTCGAAGGTTACCTTGCAAGTCTCCACGATTTGGTTAGTTTCCAAATTGAGCACACGGAATGCTCTCAAATGAGAAGCGTAACCAAAGAAAATACCATCGACTGACCTAGCCTCAAACTTATCCAGATTCTTGCCCTTTTTCAGAATAAAGCATTTGCAGCCAAACACATGGAAATGACTTACTTGGGAGTGCGACCATGCATCATCTCATAGCACGTCTTCTTCTTGAATGCTCCGAGAAAAATCCTGTTCGAAACGTAGCACGCGGTATTGACCACCTCAGCCCAGAACCTCCTCGGAGTCCTATGCTCGTCGAGCATCGTCCGGGCCATCTCACACAAGGTTCTGTTTTTCCTTTCCACCACGCCATTCTAGGGGGGCGTATACGGACTAGAAAACTGGTGTTCAAGACCCAAGTCATGGCAAAAGGTTTCGAAACGAGAGTTTTTAAATTCCGAGCCATTATCACTGCAGATCGCTCGTATGGCATCTTCGTGCCTCTTGTTCTTCAACCTCAAGACAAGATCTCGAACAAAACCAAACGTCTCCCCCTTTTCCTCCAAAAACAAGACCCAAGCATATTGAGAGTAATCGTCCACCACAACTAGGACATACCACTTCCCACCCGCAGATCTCACACGAGCTGGGCCAACAAGGTCCATATGGAGCGGCTCACATGGACGCTCCGTTATCACATCGGTGAGGGGCGGATGGGAAAAGGCTACCATCTTGGTATGCCTACACGGCGCACAAACCAACTCTTTCTCAAGCTTCAACCATGGCAGTCCTCGGACCAAATTGAGTTTACTCAAGCTAGACAAAAGGTCAAAGCTCAAGTGATCAACTTCCTATGCCACTTCCACAACTCACTCGAAGAACCAGCCAAAAAGCAACGAGCCACACCAGAAGACCGAGAGAAATCCGCTCGGAAAACTTGGCCCTCGAGAACGACCATGCAAACTAGGTCCCCTCGAGAATCCAAAATCCGAGAACCACCAGGCCGAACAACACCTCAAAACCCTCATCCAACAGCTGGGAAACAGAAAGCAAATTGAACCCGAGCAATTGAACAAGAGCAACACGCCTGAGAGTGACTTTGTCACTTATCTTAATCTCACCTTCTGAAAGCACACGTCCGCGCCCATTGTCCCCAAAGGTGATGTATGTCTTGGACACCACCGGGACAAGACTTGAGAACCACCCCTTGTCTCCGGTCATATGCCTCGAGCAACCAGAGTCAATCAGCCAAATGTTCCTCAAGTCTCCTACCTGAAATTCAAAAACGAGTACGTGAGTGAACAAACGACTCATCACTGGGGTTAGTACCAAAAGAGTAAAACTAGTGTCGAGCCATTTGCTCCAATGTGGGGTTAGCACAAACCATACCATCACACCTATCAAAGCTACCACCACGAAAACCACCACGAGGGAACCATCCCTGACTAGCTGGAGGAGAACGAAAATCACGAAAGGAAGACTGTGGACCGTTGCTTCTCTCCATCTCAAAGCTACGGCTCCTCCCACCATCGTATTGAGCACGAGGTGGAGAACGCCTAGCAAACTGAACATCACCAGACTCTCCATGCCAAACACCTGTACTATGACCAAAAGACCCGAACCGAGCACCTCCACGACCACGAAAACCACGCTGGCTAGTGTCCAGGTCTGCACCGGTCTGACTGGTGGTGCACAACCAGCAGCACCACCTGCCATCTTTCGATTTCCCCAAGCCGGAACTGTCCTAACGATCTCCTTGGCCCTGGGCATCTGTATACGAGGCTCAAGTACACCATTGGAAGGGTGGTACTTGTCCTTGTTAGCCCATTCCTTAGCCAACCTCTCCTCACGTTTCCTCTTGAAGCAAAACTCACCCTTATGACCATCTCTCCCATAGTAGTCACAATGAAACTGAATGGGTTTTGGTTTAGGCTTGGGTTGGGGCTGTTCACTCGGCTTCTCTTTTGGTTTCTCCTCACTAGGCTTCTCACCCTTCTTCCCAACGAACTCGTTCCCCAAGTCACTCTTGAACTTGATGGGTTTTTGGAAATCATTTGTTGGGTGAGGAAATATGGGAGGATCTGGGGTTGTGTCAAGTTTATTTCTCAGTGGGTTTGGCTTAGGTGCATATGCATTTTTGTGGAAGGTTTTTGGTGGAGATTGGATATCACCAATCTTCTCTCCTCCCTCACTACTACACTCTCCAATCTTATCCGACCCAAGCACTTGCCCACCATAGCGCTTGTATGCCTCTATCGTCATCCTAAGTTGTGGTTCATGACCCGACAACCAACCCATCATTTTCCTCAAGTCATCGTTCTCATCCTGCAAGCGATCAACATAATGTGCAAGTTCCAGATTCTTAACCGCATGCAATTCACAAGTAGAGCAAGAAGTGGGAACAGGTTCTTTCAACTCAGCCTCAAGAGAAACAATGTAAGCATGCATCTCATCAATCTTTCCATGCAAAACAGGGCAAGAAGTGCAAGCACCTAGCAAAGCAGGTCTAGACTTAAGCTCAGCGAATTCAACCCTAAGCACATCTAGTTCCTCACACTTGGAGGCATGCTTTTCCTTAAGAGTAGTAAGATCAGCAAGGTAAACAGAGCAATCAACACAATCAACCTCATCAGAAATAACAGGTGAAGCCTTAAGCGAATCTACCTCAAGCTTTCAAGGTTCTGTGTTTCTAGCTCGGCTACTCGGTTCCTAGCATCTTCTAGTGAGGCCCTAAGCTCCTTCCTCATGTTCTTTGCCTCTCTAAGCATATCATCACGGTTATCAAGCAACTTGCCAAGCCGCTCATTCACCTCTCGCAAGAAGGGAAGCTCGTCACGTACCTCATCCTCGGAGTCGGAGTCTGAGTCGCTCTGGTGACTCTTCTTGCTGTCGGAGCTACGTGCCATGCCGCAGAAGCCATCTCTTGCGAAGCAGCTCAGCCCGCTCAAGTTATTGGATGACTTCTTGTTCTTGCGCCGATCACCTTCATCTTCGCTGCTACTGGAGCTCGAGGAAGAGTAGGCGGAGCTGGAGTCAACGTCGCTTGCTCCAACCATCGCTCGGGCCTTCCTGCCACGACCATCCTTCTTACTCGATTGTCGCTCATCCTTGTGCTTGTGCTTGTGCTTGTGATCGCGCCTCGATTGGTACTTGTTGTCCATCCTTGACCGGTGCTTGTAGCCGTCCTTGCTCTCCACCTTCTCCGGACAGTCGGCGACGAAGTGTCCTGGCTTGCCGCACTGAAAGCATGTCCGTGTGGTCTTCCTTGTGTTCACCCGGTTCTCGTGCAACCTCTCGAACCTCCTGGTCAGCAACGCCAGCTCATCCTCTCCAAGCACGTCGAACTCCTCATCTGGCAAAGACATCAAGGAAGACAAAGAGTACATCCGGGAGGATGCGTTAGCGTTAGACTTAGCACCCAAGCCACCGACGAGAGCAAGACTATGGGAATCAGTCGGGCTCTCAAGACGGGTTGTCACACCACGATCCACCTCAGCTGACTTGAGCTTCGAGAACAGCTCGTTCACTGTCAGGGTGTCATACTTCTAAGACTCAAGAATATCCTCGACCTTTCCATCACATATTGTACGATCCAGTGAGTGCAAGAGCTTCACGGCTCTGTCATGATCATCGTACGAGAGCACGGCCACATTGGCTCTCATGTTGTTCACCACAACCGTAAACCGCTGGAATAAGGCGTCAATGGACTCACCGGGGAGATGAGTGAAGTTCTCATACTCTCTCTGGTAAGTCGCATACATCTGAGCCTGAACTTGAGCATTTCCAGTGTGAGCATCCTTCAACTGCTCCCAAATCCTACAAGCTAGGTCCTCTGTCTGAACCCGATCGAATTCAGATTGACACAGAGCACGAAACAAGTAGTCGACCGCCTTGTTGTTGGTATCGTGCACGTCCCTCGATCCTGGTGCAAGGAAGTTAATCGGTTGAACATAAGCTGTGTTCACCATAACGTCCCAAAGGATCTGTCCCTTGCCATGGAGGAACGCAGCCATCCGTCTCTGCCACATCTGGTAGTTCTTCCTATCGAAGTGCGGACGACCCGATCCCCGTTCCTGGTACGCCATCTTTGGATCTTAGACTGATTAGAGTCCCGAAAGACCCGAACTGGCTTTGATACCAATTGAAGGACTGAACTGGCGACCAGAGAGGGGGAGTGAATGGGAGCCGATAAAAATTCTTCTCGAAGGAGATGGCTACTCCAACAAGACGAACACGACAACCAAAACACGTCTTCGACTCAACTACCCAAGTTGGCCAAGACCACGCAGCCACTTGAGTGCTACTGGTCCTAGGAACCAACAACCACCGAAACCTACTCGAGAACGCAGCGGAACAAGCAACTCGAGCAGCTACTGACTACACCGGTCAGACCAGTCACCTGCACCGGTCAGACCGGTCCTGCCCAGGTCTTCCAGATTGAGCCGCCGGAACACCCGAACTCCACCAAAGACACACCGGGTCACCCTGGACCCTAAGCCGAATCACCCGAGCAGAACTTGAAGTTTTCCACAGAAGGCTCCTACACCGGTTAGGCCGGTGTAGCTCGCCGATCAGACCGGTCTAAGCCAGGAAACCCCAAATTCGCAAAACCGACCTCCCAAGCTCCAAAACAGACCAAACTCGAAACAGCAGCAAGTCTAGAGACTAGGGAACTCACCAATATGTTCACCTGAGCAAAAACCCAACTGGGGTCTGCACCGGTCAGACCGGTGAGAGGCACCGGTCAGACCGGTCACGCCCTGGGCTCTCGGGATGAACAACAACCCGCGGGTCAACTCCTCCAAATCCAAATCCCGATCTCCTGATTCGCTCCACAGATTCGCACAAGAATTTGGGGATAGTAGGAGTACCTCATGGGCATTCCATAGCCACGATTTGGTCCACCAAAACTTGCTAAATCAAGAGGAATCGAAGAAATCCCAGCAAGAACGCCTCTAACCCTAGAGAGGAGAAAACCCCAAAATCGAGCCCCTTTACTCACGGGTTTGGTAGGGGAATCAAAGGGAAAAGAACCATGAAGGGTTCATGCATACATCCCCCACCAAATCCTAAAGAGAAAGGTCTCAAAACCGCCATAAGAAAATCGCCAAGAAAGGGCTCCGAAAATCACCAAAAGGGGAAAACGGGAGAGACACAATCAAGCCTTGAGGAACCACGCCGAATCATCTATACATATCATGAAGGTTCATACAAGGTCTAGCTTCCCTCCCGATCATCTATAACTCTATCAAGATCTCACCATGAAGCTCTCAAGCTAGTGCTAGAAATTCCAAAGGAAAAGGAAGAGGAAAATAGCAAAACAAAATGAGCTAGGGTTCCAAGAGATAGCTGCCATCCTCTCACCACTTGGGTTATATGGAGGTAACCGAAAGACGAAACTACCCCTAAGGCCTAATACTAGGATACACGCCCCCGAAGGGCACTTTGGGAATCTTCATCGTCGCACCATCAGACGGATGCCCGGCGACCGCACCTCACGTAGCCTCGACGCAAGCCATGCGATCCCGACGCGTGTCCTCCGCTTCGAAGTCTCTGGACTGCGTCATCGCACACCGGTCAGACCCACCGGTCAGACCGGCCTGATGCTGCTGCCTCTAGTCTTCGGCCTTGGCTTTGTGGATCAACCAAGGAACCCAATTGTTTTCTAGTGAACCACTGGAAACCCCACGAACTCAGTGTAGCCTCCGCCAATCGCCACTCATGACTTGGCTCCCACGAAGTCCCGGCTCGACCTTGGTTTTGAGGCTCAACCAAGAAACCGTCCATGACTTCGTCTTGCTGTTCTTGCCACCATGTGGCCGCACTTGACCCTGCTGGCCATCGGGTCCCTCGAACCAAGCCTACTTGTCTTCTCCACACTTGGAGGCCTCACCGGCCACGACCTTTCGCGCTTGTTCTTCACCTGCACCAACACCAGTCAAGCCGCAACCTGCACCTGCAATACTTAGCCAAGAGTTAGTCCACACCATGTTGTCAATCACTCATCACACCAGGAAGCGACCATCCACCGGTCCTCGAACCACACAGGTCCTCAACTATCACTCGAACTATCGGAATCATAATCAATAAGATGCACATTAGAATGATGTGACTTGAAGCTATCTTTTCCTTTATTCAATCGGTTTTCAATGACTAAAGCTCTTACTTGAACTTTTGCAACCGAAAAAATATGAACCCTCTATTTTATCTCTAATAGATGACCTTAAACCCTTCAGACAAATTTCTGCAAGGTCCATATCAGTAATTAACAAATTAAAGCAACAGTTTTTAGTTTCTTTAAACCTTTTAATGTAGGCAGAGACAATCTCATCTCTCCGTTGTCTAACCGATGTTAAATCTGTCAATTTTAATTGCATACTCCCACTAAAGTGATCATGAAATTTACCTTCTAACATATCCCAAGATATAATAGAATCGGGAACAAGCGAAGAGAACCAAGAAAAAGCGGTGCTAGTTAAAGATAAAGAAAACAAGCGCACTTTTAAAGCATTATAAGCATCAGCTTCACCAAGTTGAGCAGTGTATTGACTAATGTGCTCCCATGTGGTTCGGTCATCATCACCACTAAACTTAATTAAATCAGGCATATGCCAACCATGTGGGAGAGGGAACCTATCAAACTCAGGATCATATGGTTTTTGATAAAAGTTAGTATTACCAATATCAACACCAAGTTTTGTTTTTACCACATTAGCCAAATCTTCCTTAAATTTATTAAATTACGGGCAATTACGATTAACACATCGTCCGGAATAATGGTTTTTGGGACCGATGTATTCATTGTCGTACTATAATGAGGTCCAGTATTACTAATTGTATTAGAAAAAATAGGAACCACTGAACTTGGCACGACAAAAGTGGCGGAGGCTGATCGAGCACCATCTCCAGCATATTGGTCCGACTGGTCAGACCGGTACCCTGCAAGGGTCCGACCGTTGCGGCCATATGTGGCCTGTGCGGTTGGAACTGTGGGTTTTGACCAAAGGGAGTTTCCGGTGGCATGCCATATGTATAATTTGCATTATTAGTAACAAGAAAAGGTGCTAAGCTAGGACAGATCCCATGAGGATAAATTTTAGGAGCACTACTACTGGCATTGCTCGGGGGTCATGTGAACTCGATTGGCGACTTCGTCCAGAGCCTCATTGAGGTTGCGGATGGGTAGAGCTTCCCGGAGCCGCCGGCGTCGATCTGCTCTCTTCCGGTTGCGGTCGCACCGAGCGTTCTTGGCTTCGGAAGTCTCGTCTGTGGGTGCGTTGGCTGATTCCTCGTCGTCTGAGATGTCATCGAGGTACCGATCAGGTCGAGCCTCTGAGGTTCCAGCTTCCGCAGTCGCCACGAACACTTCGCGGTCGGATGTACAGAGGCCAGAGTCGGTAGTTGCCACCTCGGTTGGCGAGTACTTCTCTGCAATTGGGGTCAGAGGTGTCCCCTCCTGGAAGGGGAGTGTCTCAAGGTAGGTGACGCAAAGTGAGTTGTCGTCGGTCAGGTCTGCGGGCTTGCGCTCCGGCCAGTAGATGAATCTGCCGGCGGGAGTTGACGTGATGACCAGGCCGGCAGCTGGACCTGACAACGGCTCCTCGGTGGTGTTGAGCTCGGACTCTGGCTCGATTGGATCCAATCTGAAGTTGAACTCGTAGGAGGTGTTCGAGTTGTAGTCGAGGACGGCGCTGGAGTCCGAGGAGTACTCGGAGACAACCTCCTTGCCGGCCCGACACGGGACGAGTGCATCCACGTAGGCCGCAGTGGCATTGCGGAGGCCATACGGGAAGTGCTCATGAGAGAGAACCGGTCCACACGATGGCTCAGGAGCCAACTCACGTGGTTCGATCCAGGGTGACGTCGAGTTCGAGTTAGAGGTGGATCCAATCTTAAAGTAGGCGGCTTCGTTGTAGAGCAAAACTTCGTCGAATTTTTCGACGAGTTGACCCGTGATGGCTTCGGGAAGCATCACGAGTCCGGTCTTCGGGTCCGGGGTCATGGTGAGGTAGCACTGGAATGATCTAGTGCCGTAAGCGGTGTAGACCCAGGAGCCGAAGATGATGGTGTCGCCGCGGTTGAAGGCGGTGGTTGGCTTGATGACGATTGAAGCCGTCGAGTTCGCCATGAGATCTTCAGCGAGATCCCCTAGTTGGCGCGCCAGCTGTCGGTGTTTTAGACCGGCAACCTACCAAGGGGAGTACCCGAGGTAGACGTTTGTGGTCTCGCCGAGATCAGGACCTCGAAGGAGAGACACGTGGCACACAATTTAAACAGGTTCGGGCCGCGAGGTGCGTAATACCCTACGTCCTGTATGCTGTGTAGCTTTGGATTGATTGGGTGTGTTTACAAGATCATGCGGATGAGAGATAGGGGTCCCTGCCTCACCTTATATAGTCCAGGGGGCAGGGTTACAAGTCGGTTTGAGGGAGAGAGTTATAGTCATACACGGCTAGGAGTACTCTACATGGATCCGGGCATGTCTAGTTTCCTAACCGAGTACTAGCCCTATGGTTGCCTTGTGCTTCACGCCGTCTTGTACCGTGCAGCCCAAGTCAAGTAGTCCTAGGGGCCCACGTAGTAGTCGGTCCTGGTACCCGTCTGGGTAGTGGGCCCAGGGATGTCCATACGACACTATCTTTTTCAAGATCCTCTAATCGTTCTAAATGAGCAATGTAAGAAGCAAGCAATCCATCACTTTCCGCCGTAGATTTCATTGGAGGAGATGAAGTAGTGGGTGGTTTGCTTACAGTGGGGATTACCTCAATCTTGTTGTCGTTTAGCTTGATCGCTGGCAACTCGAACTCTTTCAATCTTGCCCCCTTGACGGAATGATCCTTCTTGACGCGACGGCCGCATCTGGGAACAGATCCACCTCAAACATGTCGGCGAGGGCCGCAGCAGGGTCCGCCATGGATGCATCAACCACCCTGAGGGCTTCAAGCTCAGCAACCTCACCCACGATGCCTTCGGGAAGGACATAGCCATCCCGCAGCAAGCCGAAGTCGAGGATGTAGTGGGTCGAGGTCAACCCCAAGGTCTTCTAGACGCCGACCCGAAGGGCACCCCGTAAGCGCTCGGTGACCTGGCCACCCAGGGACCGCATGCGGCTCGCCGCTGAGCTACCCGAGGACTGACCTTCGGCCCCCTCGAGCTCGCGGCACACCTCGAGAGCAGCGGTCTCCAGGGTCTTGAGCTCGCCCTAGGCTTCGTCGTAGGTGACCTGGAGGGCCCGCATCTCCTCTGAAGGATTCGTCGAGCTCTTTTGCAGCTCTGCCACATGAAAACAAATGTCAAGCCTCGAAAGGACTTAACAAAAAACTAAAGGGGCTGAGGAACGTGACTTAGCCTCGGCCTGCATATTCTCATTCTCGAGCGCAGCTCGCGCGGTGTTGACATCCTGCTAGAGCTGGCGGATCGAGGTGTCCCGCTCCTGAAGCGTGTTCCTCGCCCCTCCAAGCTCTTCACGCGCAAGCTAGAGCTGAGATTGAGCCTCCTTGAGAGCGGCGCCCGTCTGCTCGACCCCCCGGACCTTCTTCGCGGCTTGGGAGAGCTGGGCCGCGCCTCCTCGAGCGCCTTGCGCTCCCGCTCGAGTTGAGCCTGCGCCTCAGCGAGGGCCGCGTCTCTCACCACGAGCTGAGATTGCGCTCCCTCACGAGCGGTGCGCTCCTCGAGAAGCTGGCCCTCCACCGCCGCTAGCGCATCGCTCTTTTCCTTCAGGGCGGTGGCAAGCCCCTCGACCTCCTGAGCCTTTTGCTCAGCCTGAGCGAGGCGCGCCTGCGCGTCCTCTAGTGCCATGCGCTCGCGCTCAGCGCGAGCCTACGCCTCGGTGAGGGTGGTGTCCTTCAGCGCGAGCTGGGACTTCGCCTCGCCGAGAGCCGCGCGCTCCTGCTGGAGCTCTCCGTCCTTGCCCTGCAGCGCGGCGCTGAGTTGCTCGGCCTCCTTGGCCTTCTGTTCTGCCGCGGCACGGTGGGTGGTGCGCTCCCCCTCTGTATGGCGCAAGTCATCCTCCCTCATTCTGAAGTTCACGTTCACCTCATCCAGCTGCTCGCGGAGACGATTGATCACCGGGCCCAAATGCTCGTTCTCCCGGCGGCACGCCTCCTCTAGTTTGGTGTGCAGGTTGGCGATAAAGGTGATTTTGTCCCCAGTGCCGCCCCGCAACCGCTGCCAACACAAAGGAGATGGAGAAGACTCAGATGTGACACAAGTGAGGGTGGAAAGAAGAGAAAAGGAGCGACGAAACGAATACACGTACTCGGAAGAGCGGTGCTGCCACGTTTGAGTGTAGCCTCTCGGCCTGGCGAAGCAGGCCCTGCACCTCGGACCCAACCCGAAGGAACTCCTGCCAGTCGTTGTACTCCGCTCTCGCGCGGTCCACCGTCTGCCATGGGACCTCGGGCCGTTCCAGCCCGGTGCACCAATCTCCGGGAAGCCGTCGTGGCCGGGCTGGCACGATGAGGACGCACCGACCCCGTGCGGGCCCCTGGGACACTCCTGCGGCAACCCGTCCTCCCTCACACTGCCGTCCACCACCGGGGCCGCGTCCCGCTCGCGGGCCACATACGCCGCAAGCGGAACCTCCCTCGCTCCGCTTGTTCGAGGGGCCTCTCCCCTCGAACCACCCCCCCGTCCCGGGCATGGTTGCAAGGGCCCGCTCCTCCTTCCGCAGGACGCCCTGTGATGCTACCATCTGATGCGGCGGCACCGTCGCCGTCGCCGACCGCGATGTCCTCACCGAGCGAGGTCGCGTTGTGCGGACCACGTCGCGCGCCCCCGCCCTCAGAGCCTTGGTTGGCGCCAGCTCGGGCGCGATGAAAGAACCAGTGTGTTGACGCTCCCTAGCCTCACTACTAAGTTTATACACCTAGTAATGGAGCTAGGAACGTGTTTGGTAAAACACACGTCACAGAAAGGTCCGCAAGCGCACTGATTACCGTTGTAGCACTTCACCCGGTGGTATTCGGGTTATCTTATTTATATTTTCCCAAGGGAAGCGCTATGGCACAGATAATCAAACGAACGGTAGAGAGGATCGAGGCTCGGTAAAAGGGTCTTATAGCTGGGGTGATAATAAAGATATGCGGGGTAAATTGGACACGCGAGGAGATCTTGATAAAAGAACTAGAGAGGTCCTAGTGAGTTGGGAGGACAACGAGACGAGAAAGGATCCTAAAGCAATCTATCTAATCTTGTCAACTCCGGGAAAAGAACTAAGGTAAAGCAGAGTCAAAGTAAGATAGGATCAACAAGCTCTTCTAGTGCTGCAGGGGCATGCAAAGCCGCGCTCTCAGACTGGGATGAGAAGGGAGAACAATGACGCGCTGAATCCTACCGGCCCGAACTAACGTGGTGGACTACAGAGCCCGTCTGGAGCTGTCACCTCCTTAGGGTACCACAACTATTCCGTTGAACGGGACACCAATCTAAGTCTAAGGCAAGTTCTGAGCACCGCGCTCACAACGAACCAAAGAACCGTCCCTAAGGCCTTTAGAGAAAGGTCTCTCTCTCCCGTGAAACACCGGAGATCAAGCGAAGAACGACCACAACACTATAGGGTTCAAGAGAACTAAGCTAACCAAGGCAAAACTCACTTTAGTCTAAACCTAGAATAAAGCTTCTATTAGCTAAGTAGAAGCTGAATGTAATTGACTCGAAATGTAAGATAGAAAGATAACTTGAAATGCACTTAAGTCTTATAAAGGAAAGATACAAGAGCAGTACCCGAACTCTGAAGAAGACTTCTCCGGAACCCCGAGACTAGCTCGACTCGACTCTAACTCCCAACTACACTACTTCCTACTCTAAGATACAAAAGTGGACAATAGTGAAGCCCCTGCGGTGTGTCTCCTGTTCCAGCGAGTGGAGGGTCCTTTTTATAGCAGTGGGAGGTTGGTGGAGCGCTGAGGTGGCGGGAGCCAGGCACGGCCGCACCTCTAGGTGCGGCCGCACCTATGATTTGCCGCCTTTCATCGTGGACGGTCCTGATGCTCGCTCCTTGGTCGGTTGTGGGTCGGTATCCTGGGTCGGTTCTGCCGGATTTGATGCTTCGTAGGTGCGGCCGTATCTCTTGATCTGGCCGTGCCTACTCCAACCTGTGTGATGCACCGCCACTGATAGGGGATGCTTAGGATTGCTTCGTAGTGGCGGTTGGTTGCATGTAGAGGTGGGCCCATGGATCCAAGTGCTTCTTTTCACATCCTTTGGATCAAACCGACATAACCACGGCGTATGCTATCCATCCAAAGCGTATTCGTGGAAATGATGATCGCCTGGACTCGAGTCGTGGCGGGGTGCAGGGCCGGCCGCACCTGCTGGTCCGGCCGCACCAGCAGGGCCGGCCGCACCTGCTGGTTCGGCTGCTCCTGCTTGGTGTGGCCCGGTGACTCCCTATTTATCCCAAATGTGTACCTGCATATAAAATTTACAACACAACTCGTGGAACTTTATTAGTACTAAAAACATGCATGAGACTTGTCGTATACCCTCCTCATTTCCGGGATTTTGACGGTCGGAAACTTGTTATAAGGACCGTCAACAAACTCCCCCAAGCTAAACATTTGCTCGTCCTCGAGCAAAGTCTAGGCTTGGCCTCGGATGATCAGGAGTTGCATGTGATGTTACCACTCTGCAAGTTCCTATGCACAATTCCATACTCTACTTGTTGTTGAAAAGGTTGGTACGATAGAGACTTAGCCTTGTTTTACCTGCGGGGCTTGTAGCTTTCCACCTCGCCTCTGGAGGTTGAAGAGTAGAACGGTTTTGACTTTGCATCACTCTCTCTTCTCTTTTCTGGATCCTATCTCGGAGTTTTGAAATTTTCACAAAGAGAGACAAAGTTCCTCGGATGGTTCCCTCGATCGCTTCAAGTGGTATTTGTTACCTCACCAAAGGCTTTTGAAAGAGCCTCAACTTCCTACTCTATGGCTTGTATGTGGAGCTTTGGGTAGGATAAGTATGAGACTCACTTGTGCCACATAATGTTGTTGAGCCAAAGACCGGATCCAAGACGAAACTAGTCATGCAACTTGATCGAGATGTGCAAGTGTGTGGAATATTTTTGTTTGTTTTTTCTAAGTACTCCTTGCTCGGAGATTCTCTTCTTGCTTTTATTTTGGAGGGGGGTCATGCTTCATCATAAATACTTTTTTTCTATGCTCTTTGATTGGAGCACATTTTTTTTCTATGCTTCTTGAGCATATTTTTTCTTTTGATGACCCCTTTCTCCTTTTGCAAGAATACAATAAGAGAAACCTCTTTGGAACTTTGGAGTATTTATTTTTGGTGGATGGATGGCATGTTTTGCGTAACTCCCGGTGTAGGGGTTAGCTTGTATATGTGGGTGTACGTGATCTCGATCATGGAAGCATGAAAAGATTCTACCAAGGGTCACAACAATTTGGCAAAGCTCAATGGGTCACAAGCAAGCATATGTAGAAGGTTTGTACTTTTATATCAACATATGGCTTTGGTAGGTGATATGACCATTGAGGAACTTGTCTTGTTTTATTTTCAAAAGAAATTCATCCGAGATTTCACCATACTATGAGATAGAGTAAGATTAACATTGTCTCACCATATCGTACTAATCAACACCCTAGGTTTGGTCATAAGCATTTGCTTCCCACAAAGTTTTATTTCAGGCTCTTGTCTCAAAATATACCAACAAATTCAAAAGCCCGTAGAGTACACAGCTGTACACTAGGTTCTTGCAAAGTTTTAACATGGCAACTATTCATTATTCCAAAAGAGGGTGTATAGACAAGTACTCAAGCTCATGATGAAAGCAAATGTTTTTGTTGTTTTCTTTTATTCTGAATGAAGTTGGGATTGGACTGGATGGGCGTACCTTGTTTGATGGAACCGGGGCTCTCCCCCAAGCTGACTTTGATCTCCTGGATGATTCGTCTTACCTCGTGATGCTGAGTGAAACACTTGGGGACTCGATGCTACGGTTGCTGGATAATCTTGTGTACTTTCATAGGTACGGCCGTACCAGTTGGTTCGGCCGGTCCTACTTTCATTCCAAGTGCTCACTTTCCCTCCTGCAATTGTTCTGCACAAGAATTTCATCGAGGGGAGGTACGGCCGTACCTCATTGGTCTGGTCGTACCACGGAAACTTCCCAACATAACTGATGAAACTTCTCACTAGACTCCTGTAGACTATTACCTTCGAAAGACTACTCCCTTGAAACTTCTCTCTTTTTTTTATTTTTAGATAGAAAGAAAAACAACTAGACAAAGAGAATGAAAAACCACTAAAACAAAAGGAAAGAAAAAGGAAAGCTGGTTGGTTCTTACCTGGACGGGGTCCTCTTTCCCCCAAGCTGAGTCAAAAAACGGGACTAATAGTCGGGCGGTTGTTGATACGGGTTCCATGACCCGAAGAAGTTGTTCACTGCTTGAAAGCCTTCTTGCGTTGTGGCGGTTAAGGTGTCAGCTGGCTGTCAGTTTCCTGCTGTCGCCTGGCGGTGTCCTGGAGGCCTTGCTCTATCCTCTCGGCACGGGCATCGATACTGCGGAGGCGAGTGTCGATGTTGAAAAGGCCTTGGTCAATGATGCCATACTGCTCCTCATGGTACCTGTACGGGTAGCTCTGAGGATAGTTTCCGCCATAGGTTGGGTGGCCCCCAAAACAGGCTGACTGAGAGTGTGATGAGCTAGAGCAGATAGAGGCACTGGGGGGCTAGCTTCCGCTGGACTGCTACTGCTGCTGGCGGCTACTGGAGGGTCCCGCTCCGCCGGATGCTGGAGCCTGCTGCGTGGTGCTTTCTGGGATGAGGTTCCTGTCGCTCCCGCGAGTGCGTGATCGGGTTGCTGGTCCGGGTCCCGACATGCTATGCCGTGAAGGCCTTACCGTCTCCACATCGTCCTCGGGTGTCAGGTTCAGGGTGTACTTTTTAACTTGGTAAAGACCAAGCTCTGGGCACGGGAGGACGATGGTTGTGGAGGAATGGGGGTAAAGCATGACCAACTCTCCCTCAACACGCTTCAGCAAGTGGGCTTGCACAAAATGGTCCTTATCGAAAGTCTCGCGGGGCGTCTCCAAGTACGTGACCTGGGCACCCTCTAGAGCTCCGATGTACGTGGCAATCCGAGTCACCAAAGAGGTGATCTCAATCTTGCCAGTCCTTGTGGCCATGGTGCGCCAGTGCTCGACCATCGAAACGACAGGAGCAAGCTTGATCTTATGGATGATGGCAAACAGGCATTGCAACTCGTCCACCCTGACCGTTCTAAACTCGACTCTTGGGGCAATCATTCCCGAAATGAGCTGGTGGAGGAATTGAAGAGTGGGGTTGTGGATCAAGTTGATCCGGGGAGCGGGGTTCAACCCTCTCCCCGAAATCTTTTTCCAGAATGACTCCCTTGAAAAGGCTTTCATACCCTTGTGCTTAGACCACTCAATCAGACAGTTTGAATCAAAGCCTAAAGCCACACTCAACTGGTCCCAAGTTAAGTCGTACTCTTCATTGAAGAGCCGAAACTTAACACCATTGCTATCGGCGCTCAAAGTTGAGAGGAACTCTAAGGTGAGAAATTTCGAACCCTCTTCCCAAGCATGCCAGAAATTCCCCAAGCCTATGGCATCAAAGGCTGCCCCAAACTCTCCTATCATACCAGTGTCATTAAGAAGGGTGTTATTGTATACCTTCGTATGCACGAATTCCCGGTCTTTTAGCTGCTGGAACAACCTCCGCTCTTGGTCGGTTCGCAGGATGATTTGAGTTTCGGAGGTAAGGAAATGCGTCCTTTCCTCCGAACCTGACCCATCATAATGCACCGAGCTTGTGGACATGTCCCGGGCAGAACCCATGGACACATTGTCCTGAGGATCGAAACCCGGGGGTACCGAGTGATCTTGCCAATCTGAAGAATGGGAATGGCCACTGCGGCTCGAGTCCGAGTCACGGAACCTTATGTGCTTTCCCTTCACTACCTTTGCGGCCTTACGGAACCACGACATCCTGCAAAAGGTTAATGCAACGGATACCCGAAGGATGATGGTTATGAAAGGTTAGTCGTGCGAGGATTAGCGGTCCAGGAGTTAGCGGTCCTTGTGGGGTGATGAGACCTCCACAAAACTTGAGTGACTTGCACTATGAGGGACACACTCTCGGCACTCCTTTTCACTAAAAACGAACGGACTTAACAAGGGAGCAAAGGTTGCAAACTTCGGAATTTGGCTGTGATGTTCTGGGAGAGTGCACGGGAGACCTCAATTTATAGGCAGGTGGAGGGAGGCAGGTGCGGCCGCACCTATCCATCCGGCCGTGCCAACAAAAATTGAGAGACGACCTCAATGCGTGATTAGGAGGCTAGGAGCAAGCTGCAACAACTTGGAAATGACAACATGGTGGATTCCACAGGTGCGAGCACACCAACAGGGCCGGCCGGCCCTAGTGTTTCCACCAAAATTGCATGTCAGGTTGCTGCCATACCATCTAGCACTTAGGGTCCTCGAGAACTTGTGCACTCAGTTGTCCAAAAGTCGCTGGGATTGCTATTAGTGGTGGGGAAGAATTACTGCAGATTGGACTTGCTTTCTCACAAAGTAAAGCACCACCATGCAGCTAGTGGCTGCTCCATGCATTCACCCAGGCAAAGGGGGTGGTGCGCCCGTGCCAAGTGGGCTGGCCGCACCGGGCAAAATGCCCAAAAATGCTCCTTAAACCTTCTAAACCCTAAGTCATGCAGTGGCTGAATGGATTTCGAAGATTAAAAATGCTTGATGCATGAAATGAACTTAGGAAGGGACAAAAGCCCGTTTATCTCACGGTGAGAGCATCGAATTTATAGTCCTTGAGCTGGACTTGCCGATGATCATTTCTTCTTGGAGTGATTCTCTTGATTAAAGAGGTAATTCACTAGAGTTTGGAAGAAAAATGATAGATAGGCGATAATCCGATATATCCAAGATTGGTTATGGTCTTTGAGTTCTTTGCCCATGATAGATAGGCGATAATCCGATATATCCAAGATAGGCGATGATCTGGTGGGCGGACACATGCCCATGGCATGGCCACAATACTACTCTGCGGCTTCATAGCTCAGCAATGCTTGGTGCTTGCCTCCTTGAGCCTTATGGTGCTATTTATAGCCGAAACCAGGCCCTGTGCGGCCAACGAAGTGGTGACACTGTTACCACGTGATAGAGAGGTCCTATAGACATGTGCATGATTAAAAAGCGATTTCTTTTTCCCTGCCTCACGACGCCTTTGTCGCTGGTGGATCAATGATGCCTGAGGCCGTTGTAACGTCACATGGCTATAGTACACCTCTTGGTCAGTGGGCAGTTTGTCGTTTTCTGGGTGACAAGAAAATCTCCGACCAGTGTTGACCCGTGACCCTGCAGTCTACGGAACAAGATAAGACATACACAATATTATTAGATTTCTAAGCCATAAGGGGTCCCCTAACTACGGGAAAAATCGCTGTCTTAAAACAAAAATCGCTAAACGCGCTCCCGAAATCAACCGCAACTAAAACATGAACAAAGCCCACGACCTGCTGCGGCCCAATGGCTTCCGCGGCTTATCAACCAACCGCACCAGCCACCCTCGAGCGAACCTCCGCTTCGATCGAGGGTCGGACCCCACGCAGGCGAACTTCCGCCTCGCTCGAGGGCCTGGCACCCCTTGAGTAGCTTTCCGCCTCGCTCGAGGGGCCAGTGCCCCCCCAGCGGGTCTTTAATTGTAATGATGCTGCATCATTTGACCGAAAATAATACATCTATATATTTATTAAAAAAATGCATACATCACAAAATAAGACTTTATTGTTTTCATGGGAAATTGGATCAAACCCGTACATGGGAAATTGATTAAGAGGAAAATCAAAACCACGCCATGCATAGAATGATAGTAAAATCAAAAATTGGCCTTACGTTCTACATCTTTGATCATCTGGAGTACAACGTCTAGGTGACGACTCAAATCGAAACACATAGCAACCAACAAACGGTGGATATATTCGTCTTCCTCACTTATGGAATCATCAAAACGGTCGGCCAGACTGTGAATCTCAAGTATTGCTTCATGAGGCCAAGTTTCCAGTGCACTAGTACCATCAGCTAGCTTTTTCATCTCTTTTTTCAAAGCCTTTTCAACCTCTTCAAGTTCTCTAACTACAGTGAAGTTTGGATCAATAACTCGTAGGCCAAATGTTTGACAGAGGTGTCGAATAGCCCGTTCCATGGAAGTAAAGACAGCTTTAGACCTGTCCTGTACGGCGTTGCTTTCAAAACATGTTTCGTCTCCAGACTGCAGGTGTAGAAGATGAACTGCACCAATGTATCGTCCACCATTAACCTCGCAAATCTTGGTGTCAAGATATTGAAATCCTACGCTGGATGCCGTTTCCTCGAGAATAACTGCAAGCCCACCGATAATTTTAACATCACCTACCTATCAATAATAATAATAATAATAACAACAATCAAGATGGATAAAAAGAAGACATTCATAATCATCAGCATATAAATAGAGGGTAGATATATCTACCATTATTTTATAGAGAATATATACCACATGTAAAAAAATACTGACCTTGAGCAACAATTTAGTATAATCAATGTATGGCCTAGGTAGTTTCGATTTGTGAAAGCTCTGTAACATCTTAGTAAATCCATATCGCCACTGCACCTCACCCGTTGATCTTTCACTTATTAGTTGAAGTTGATTAGCACAATCTCTATAAACCTTTGCCATGTCAACTTGACCAATATCCTTCACAGCTTTGTTCTCGAATTCATAAGCTTTGTTTAACAAGACGTCAGATGCAAAGCCTATGCCTTCCGTGACCATCAAACACTTGGAATGTACAAACCCATGAATGTTTCTGATCTCAACAAACTGATCCACTAAAATAGCGCACCTAGCTCGAATTTCCAAAGCTTCAGACCAGTTACAATCTAGAACATTAAGGTCATGGTCATGCTGAAGTAGCTGCAAAGCATCGAGTGTTGTTCGCTCACAAGCATCATGTTTGCTAGCTCCTTCGGGCATCAACCCGTGTATGGTAACACATACCATACCTGCCCCCGTGATCTTTGAAGGTATCTCGAAGGACAACTTGTAATTTAAAAGGAAGGATGCAATGACAAGTCATCATAAACTGGCTCAGACCCTCCAAATTCCTGTATAACAGATCTGAGAACCTTCGTCACTTGAATGTGGACATCCCGAAGGTTATCAGCCTACACGTGTTGTTATACATCAAAAAAGGCATATAATACATATAGATATTTCGTTAAAGATACGCGTTGATCAGGTTTGTTATGCACGAACCTTCATTGCAACATATGCTTGCTTGGAAGAATGCATTTACATTTAGGTAAGAACACTATCTGAAAAATGGAGCCATATTGTTATGGAACTTGTACCTACCTTCTGTACTAAAGACAATGAACTTTTAGTTGAAACCAAGACAAACTCGTAGCAGAACATTAACCCCACATGTAGCAGAACAGTAACCCCACATGTATCTGGTGTACGTGTTCGGGAATGATAGCAAAAAGGAAAACTATACATATAGAAATGAACTACACAAGTAATCTACGTGATTGAAAAACAATTAACCCCTGCGAGTCTATACACAAACACATACACAAACCAAATCAAAATGATATAAGTGAACATGTAACGAATCGATTGATATATTCTCTTCTTGAAACAACATTGATTGAACCACCTTCATTTATATAGGTGTATATATAAATGAAAATGACAGCAACATTAAAACCGACTATTACTGAATTTTATTTATAAAAAAATTATTCTTCTCTTGTTGTGTGATCACATGAAATACACCAGAGGTAGAGTGACTAATATAGCATGTCTACTACTGCTGGACCCATCTCATCTGGCTTATTATAGTCGCGTATGTTAAGAAAAGTAATACGATGGAATGACACCTCCTCCTTATTCCATTTGTAACGGTGTCCATGCAAAGTCTCAACCATTGCAGAGGTGGGCAGGGTGGCATACATATATTCACCATGCCTTCCTACAGCTAAACGAAAATTTTGATACCCAAGAATGTATTGCAGAACAAGGAACACAGTAAAGTACCGACTGTACTTAACACGATCAACTCGACACAAAACAACCCTATCTTGATGACCATGTTGAACACCAAGCATCTCAGCAACGACTCTCGAAGCACGCATACGAAAACCACCTGGAGCCATTATTTTCTGAAAAATCAACAACGAATGAATCCTATCTCTACAGGGAAAATGGATATGACAACACCCAAAAGCAATGCTACAGTTTATAATGAAAATAGATATACATAGACGGAATGGGAATGAACACTACAGTTTTCTTGTACTGCATTATGCGTGTACTCACCGTCAAGTAGTGTACCTTCCCGTTTCTTCGATGTCGTCTTGTTTTTTGTTGTGTGTCGAGGGGATGAATGAGGTGATTGGAAAACTAAACCCGCTGGTTGATGTTATATATAGCAATATACATGTAACAAAAAAAGGTAAGATTTAATTAATATGGGACGTACCTGAACCTGTATTTGAAAGGAAGTATACCTACAAAATCAAGCAAAATGTATTTCGTGCAAAATATTTAGGAGCTTACAAATAGAAAGAAAACCATAGGATCGCAGAGACGGCATGGTTTCGTGCCTTTATATACGGAGGACGCAAAGGAAAGGTAGTTTACTGTTGAACAAGTTGAAGATATTATTACATATATAGGGGCATAAAAATTGACAGGCAATCACAATAATCACCGTGTTCCTAAAATAGTGCTAGATATCGTGATGACTATCTGGAATACATACCGGTGGGCACGAGAATTTCTATAGATTGTAATTTACATGGAATGATATGCTATTTATAGAAATAAATTAATTGATATGGAATCACAATAATATTTGTGTATACCTATAAAATATTTGTCGTCATTTGGGTAGGCTAGTACGATGAATGGCGGTTATCAAGGGTCTGGCGACTTTTTTATAGATTTGTACTTTTTTACATGGAATTAAATGATATATTCATTATGGTAATAAATAAAATAAAAATAGAATCACTATAATCCCTATTTCTAAAAATAGTGCTAGATATCCTTGTCAATATATCGAGTTATAATTCACATGGATTACATTACTTATGGAAATAAATTTACATGGAACCACACTAATCTTTGTGTACCTAAAATACTTCTATATATCGTGATGGTTGTAGTGCATGCAATCGAAAGAAGATGTAATTTTATGGAAGTTGATGATACGATATAATGAACCTGATACTTGCAAAATAACTTGAATACGCTTTGAGGATGGGTCATCCGTGTATACCTCACAAACGTTATGAGGAATCCCCAGAGATCACATTCTACCTGGCCAAATCCCCAGTTGATGAGCTTTTGGTGATCTGTGTGCATGGTAATGCAAGAATGCACTATGATCCCTCCTGGCGAGTTGTTGTCCATGAGCATGGTAATCGCAGAAGGTACTATGCACCTCCTAGCTCCCGGCGAGTTCTGGTCAATGTGCATGATAATTTTTATAACATCCATGCAATGACAGTCTACAAATTTGATGACGCAAAAATAACATGGGAGCGCATCCATACAATTGGTGGTAAACACTCCATATTCGTTGGGCTGAACTATCCATTCCACATGGACAGTGAGTGGATCAAGCCAAACAGTGTGTGTAGCTGATTTGGACGATAGCGATGACATTATATTCTCCATGGAGCCAGGAAAGGAACAGAGCATGCAGTTGATCGATCTACCCAAGAAAAAAGAGACTCATTTGTTGAACAAGCATTCTATGAGAACACCGATGTGGTTTCGCCCAACACAACCGTCCAGAGCAAAGAAGCTACTCTAGTTTATTATCACTTCAGATTGGATTGGATTGGATTATAATAAAGAGTTTGTTTTTCTTATATCTACACTATAAAGAACGACCTCAATAAGAAGAAATGACAAATTAGATTTAGATTACATTTAATCACTAAATATTAATTAAGTAACAATGGCCTCACAGATAGAAATGACATGGCATAATTGAAACATTCATGTGATGCTATAGCATTGTATCCGAGATAGAAAAGTTTACATTATTCCAAAATAATAAGATTGCAACTTCCTCAAATTGTGTGATGTAAACATGACGTCACATTATTTAAATTAAAATAGAAAAATAGATACAGTTTTCAATTGACAATTCCACATGTACATGGAATTTTGTCTCCGTCCAAGTCCATGTCCATGCCTACGTTTCCACGATTGCCATTCATCATGTGATCGTATGCATCCGCCATAGAAGGGTTCTCCTGTATTGCACATGAACGTTTTTGTAGAATCCTAACACGATAAGAACGTTTTTCAACTGCTATTTTTATATCATCACGACTCACTATCAAACGTCTCAGCCCATCTCTGATATCTACAAGGACATGAAATCTAACTATATCAGTATACCAATTTTTCCGTTGGTCAATGGATAATAAAAAAGATTGTAACCTTGAAGCGGTGAACCCCAAGGGCATCTTTCATTGTCAAAAAAAATGATGGAACTATGTGGCGAAGATTCCAACGAAACTGCATATTTAAATTGGTCATAAGAAAAAATGTTTCAAAGCTAGTACTACACAATTTTTGAGCAAATCATAAGATAGCAACCTATGGCGAAAAAACATAATGAAATGCATATGTATAGAGATAGTTTTAGAGGGTGACCTTGTGTCCACCAAGCAAATTTCACGAGTACCAAAGGGACTGTATTGTTGCCGATCCCAAGGACCAACTGAAGCAACAACAGCAAACACATCTACCACGGTGCCATGCGGTTCAGACATAGCATCAAATAGATCCTGCACGAAGGCAGACGAGAACGTCACTGTCGTCGTCATTTGGGTAGGCTAATAGGATGAATGGCTATTTTTGATTGGTCTGGAGACTTTTTTATAGAGTTATACTTTATTTATATGGAATGAAATTATATATTAACTATGGAAATAAATCAACATGGAATAACTATAATCCCAGTTTCCTAAAATAGTGCTAAATATCTTGATGGCACTTGAAGCAATTAGATTATTTTGATTCCCTGACAATATATCAAGTTTTAATTTACATAGAATGATTTAGTCTTACGAATGGAAATAAATTTACATGGAACCACACTAATCTATGTGTACCTAAAATACTTCTAGATATCGTGATGGCTATAGTCATGCAATGGAAAGAAGGTGTAATTTTATGGAAGTTGATAATACGGTATAATGAACCGGATACTTGCAAAATAACTTGAACAATAAATGAAAACGGATCCATTTTTACCAAAAATAATGTGGATCGCAATTTTAACTGTATAAATTGTCAAGTGTTGGCGTGGAAATGGTATAAACTATGCACGCACCTGAAGCATAGCATAACACATACCAAACAACCATGGCTCCCCCTTCTGCATGAGATGTTGGTGTGAAATGGTGTCAACTCTCCATGGACCTATGCGGCACGATCATCGACCGTATCGACTAGATGGATGCGATGAACTTCTGGGTGACATGCGAATCATGGTGTGATGCATGCCTTGAACTCGGCACCAAAATTCTAAAGTCAGGTATGTAACTTTACAATATATTTTATTTTCAAATCCTCATCTGCACATATTGTGTTCAATCAATATTTTTATGAGTTTGCATATGTCGCATTATTTATCACATTTGAAAATACTTGTTTCGTCACCAAACGTAAGAACACCTACGCTGTTGACATCTAGGCCAGACAATGATGGTAGAAATGTGGAAGAATCCCTTGCAGAGGGAGCGTTTGGTATGCATTCTTTTGATGATCTGACTGCATTCTGCATCGAAAAAGAGTCATTGAAACACAGGGTGTGGGTAGGTGGCAAGGATGACTGGCTTGTCATCTCGGACAACAGGTGCTCCCTGACCCTTAAAAACATTGTAACGGGAGATACAGTGCCCCTTCCGTCATTAACAATGATGGGCCAATTTGAAATCAGCCCATACTATGATTTAGAGATTGTTGGTGAGCCATGTAATCTTAATCTCCGGTGCATTGTACTATGCCAGATGCCTTCAAGCAAAAAGGGTTACTTGGCAATTGCACTTTTTGACAATGGATTGATAGCTTCAACTTCGAAGGGGGAGGTTGGATGGAAAACATTTAGGCACCCAACGTTTTGGGAAGGATGCATGGGGTACTATGTAACTTGCAACGTTGATGCTGTTCTTCATAAAGAAAGGTTGGTTGTTGTCGATGGGGATGGTTGCATATATTCATGGGACATTGAACGTCCACAGGAATACCCTTTGAATCTGACTCGTCTGAAGCTACCTCATTTTGAGGAATCCCCAGAGGTCACATTCTACCTAGCCAAGTCCCCAGTTGATGAGCTTTTGGTGATCTGTGTGCATGGTAATGACAGAAAGTACTATGCACCCTCCTTGCGAGCTCTTGTCAATGAGCATGATCAGTTTTATAACATCGATGCAATGACAGTCTACAAGTTTGATGAAAAAAATAACATGGCAGCGCATCCATACAATTGGTGGTAAACACTCCATATTCATTGGGCTAAACTATCCATTCAACATTGAGAGTGAGTGGATCAAGCCAAACAGTGTGTGTGTAGCTGATTTGGCCGATAATGATGTCGTTATATTCTCCATGGAACCAGGAAAGGAGCAGAGCATGCAGTTGATCGATCTCCCCACGAACGAAGGGGCTCGTTTGTTGGACCAGCATTCCAAGAGAACACCGATGTGGTTTCGCCCAACATGACCATCGAGAGCAAATAAGCTCCTCTAGTTTACTACTTTTTTTTTGCTCTGCATCTAGTGTCATGTTTCTATGCTCTATCCGTAGTGTCACTTCAGATTGGATTGCAATAAAGAGTTTTTTGCATTCTTTCTTAATTTCTTTTTACTCGAGACGTTGTTCTCTCTTTTTCATAATTGGAATCACCTCAGTTGGAATGTATTCATGAGTTTAACTATCTCATTTCAATAAATATTAATATTAATAAGTTATGTTTTCCTCGGTTGTAATGCATTCAGGAGTTTACTTCCAATAATAGCTTCAATCTCACAATTGCACGAATTTCTAAACAACAAAATAAAAAAACTGCGGCATTTTACTATCTCATAAATCTGAAATATACAAAAGAAGTAGCCGCATATGATCCGTTGGCCGCAGACGATTTGGGCGACACATGATCCCATGAAGATCCGCTTCCCCCGTGCGCGTGACTTGGTAAGCAGGGGAATAAAAGGCCGACACGCGGCACTTCAGGGAGGAGCGCGAGTCCACCCCTTCCGCACTTGTGATCGGTGTCACAGCACGTTGGCCAAACAGGAGAGGCAGTTTGTGCGCCAAGGGGGGTTTCTTAGACTCATTATCAGATATCGATGCTGGGACAGGCACAACAGCCTCGATTCACAGGCAAAGTACCTCGAAACTGAGTTCATGCATCAAATTATGTATTTTTCAAACGAATTTGTGTAGCTGACATGCAAATTTTCACCAAAAGATTGGTACTACATCAAACACTTGATGATCATGGTTACAATTACGTGAAATTCAAATTGAATGTGACAATTAACAACAAACTTTTGAACAATTAAAGACCCGCCGGGGGGATGCTGGCCCCTCGAGCGAGGCGGAAAGCTACTCGAGGAGTGCCAGGCCCTCGAGCGAGGCGGGAGTTCGCCCGCGTGCCGTCCGACCCTCGATCGAAGCAGAGGTTCGCTCGAGGGTGGCTGGTGCGGTTGTTTGATGGGCCGCGGAGGCCGTTGGGCCGCAGCAGGTCGTGGGCATGATATTAACTTGCTATTACTATTGTTACAGACTTTTACGTTTCTTGTTTTCTTTCTGACTTGTACTTGATACATTGAGTTTACTTCCAATATACATACTTTAAAACATTAATATTTATTTATTATATTTATTATTTATAAATTTATATATGTATCTATGAGCATTGGGCGTCAAGCATAGTGGACGAACACGGTAATAATGTAGCCTATAAATTACACATAACTTTTTAAACCACACATACCAAATATCAATCTCTATATAATCTCTACAACTGTGAGCACCGTATATTGGATGCCTTAATTCATAGCACTTAATTTACATCATTTTTACTAACAATATTTTTCATTGCTCGCTCCCCAGGCACGCCTTACAAGAAATCTCAATTCGTATGGGATATTATCCACGCACTCATTCATCCTGTGTTTAAGCAAATCTGTAACATTCTAGAAATTGCGTGAATTCAAAAATGTGGATTTCAAAATTTTTGCTTCTATCATGGGTGCATATGAAATAATATAAGGATGTCTTCTTTTTCCCTTTCCTTAAATCCTAGATTTAATTTAAAATCAAATAATAATTTTAGGACTTATAAAGATGCTAGTGTGAGAGTTGGATTTTCATTTGGATTTATTTGGATTTTGTTGGGTGAGATTCAAATTTGAATTGCATTCAAATTTGAATCAAAGCTTGAATAGGAAATAGGAGTAATAAATAGGAAAAACCTCAGACCCCCTTCGTGGGTCGGGCCCAAGCCAGCCTAGTCCGCAGGACCACCCTAAGCTTTTCGCCTAACCGCACCGCACCACCCCGGCCCATCTTTCGAGCAGCCCAGCCGGCCCGCCGCATCTTACCCGCGCCCGAGTCACCGGCAGGTGGGGCCGGTCTGTCAGCGCCACCTCAACACCTTTCTTCCTCCTTTTTCCCGTTTCCCCTTCCCGTCGTGAGACGCGCCGCGCCGCCGTGGAAAAGGTGCTGCCGTGCAGCCATGTCTGCCACTGCGGATGTGCTCCACGCGTCCCGAGGCGCATCTCGCCGTCTGCGCCACCTACCGCCGCTATATAAGCACCAACGCGGCCTCCAATCCCCAACCCTAGCCGCTCTCGGGGATTTCTCCCCCAAATCCGCCGTCGGTGACGTCAGGAGGGTGAAGTGGAGGAGAGGGAGGCGGGGAGCCGTCCGCGGGTGCTGCCGCCGTCCACCGCGAAGATCGGTGGCCGTCCGTGGAGGAGGAACCGCACGAGGGAGTCAAGCCGTCCGCGCCCTGCTTCCCCTACACCGAGCCGCTTCACCGCGTCAAACCCTTCACCGACGCCTCACCGCCGGGTCACTTAGACCGTAGGTGAGCACCGCGTTCCCCATACTGCTGTGGCGCCCGGCCTTCGAGCCGAGGGCGCGTTGAGCGTTGTGTGCTCCCGCCCGGCCTTGTGTGCCGCGAACCTTTCGTAACCGCACCGCGCCGCCGCGCCATCGCCGTCGCCTGTGTTGCCGGCCTTCGAGCCGTGCCCCTCCTCGCTTGCAGGTGCCGCTGCCTTCCTCACTGCGCGCGCGCCACCGCCTGGTTGTCTCTCTGTCCCATGCGCCACCATGCCTGCCGCATCGCTGCGCCACCGCCGCGTACCCCAACACGCAGGTGCACGCGCGCGCGACGAACGGGCGCCCCAAGGTTAGACCTTTCGGCCGCCTTGCCCCTTCTTCTTGATCCCGTCGACCTTTTTGTTGGGATGTTTCCCCTGCGTATCATTGTCGAGCCGCCGCCGTGGCCGGTCCGCCAGCGGTTCGCCGTGCGCAGACGCGCCGCGCCGCTGCGCCGGACCGTGCCCCGTCGCCGCGCGCCGGCGCCCGTCCAAGGCCCCACTTTTTCCTTTGCCCTTGTGCATCCCTGGGGATCCCTCTCGTTTGCCATGGCGCGTGATGGTCGAGCAACGCTTCACCTCGCCTCTGGTGACCCTGTTTCCATCCGCCGCCTCTTTGGGGCAAATCGTCGAACGCCCTGCGAGCCGCCCAAACCCATGGGGATTTTTGGCCCCGCACACCGGCACGCATGCCGTCGTGGCCGCAGCAGATCTGCCGGATCTCATGCGGTCGGTCAACCCGAGCGGCACCACACCGAGGCTTGCACCGGCCGCTGGCCGCAATGGATCATTGGGATCCCGTGCGTCCGGCCAGTAGGAGCGGAACCACACCCGCGCCCGCACGCCACCTGACCGACCCGATCCCGCCGGGATCCCGTGCACCCTGCCACGCCTGCTGCCATGTGGGCAGCCGCTGGCTTAAAGCCGCCCACGTGGATGCCACGTGTGCCGCTGGAGCCGGCCTACAGTCACCATGCAGCTAGCCTAAAGCCCTATAGAGTCAGCCAGTAGTTAGCTTAAAGTTAATGCTATTGTGTATGCGTATTTTATTTCCAGAAAACTATTTTATCTTTGGAAAATCATAGTAAATCCGTTTTGACTCCGAAAAATATAAACCCTTTTCCGGAAATTCTCTAAAATCTTAAACTCCGTGTTAGGCTAGTGTTTGCTCTCTTTTGGCTCTTAATTGCTGTTCATTTGGAGTTAATTGCATTAGGCCCGCTCTTTATTTTCTTTTACACGTTAATAGGAGCAGCTGGAGCCGGGGAGCTGAACCCGGAGTACGACTACGCTGACGACTACGCTGCTGAGGACTACCCGACCCCAGGTTCACGCCCAACTAATTCTTTATACCTACTAGACATTGCAATGTAGTATGCTAGTGCTTTACTTTATATGCATGTTGATGAACCTTGCATTGCCTACTTTAATTACCCTGTCCTTGATTGCCCTACTACTACTATATATATTTATAAGCCTGTATATACGCTGAGCTTCGCGATGCATGTGTTGGGATGGGAATAGTGGTTCTTGGCGTGTGTGGGGTAAAACCGGCAGGAGAGGGCGTTTTGGGTACTTTGGCGGGGGTGAGCTCGAAACAACCGATCTGGGATCGGGGACGGGGGTGCACTCCTCAGTGTATCCCCACTTTTACGGTTTTCGGAGCCTAGGTGTTGGGGTTTTACTTGCGCTTGGAGGACATGAGCTCGCCCCGGTCTGAAACCGAGTGGGCCAACCGCTTCACGGGACTTTACGTACACACCACCTCACCGAGCGTGGGGTTAGGGCCGAGTTGAGCTCGGCAAGTGCGGAACCCTACCTGCCAGCAGGATAGAGGGTATCAGTGGGGGAGAGGTGGGAGTGAGACCACCTTCTCTCAATGCATCGCCCGTGTGTCCACACGGGGGCATTTCACAGTTCCGGTGCAATTCCCTTTGCGGAGGGGATCGCTTTGAGGGCCAGATGCAGGATGGGACCGTAACTACCGAGAGTTCGCACGGTAGGATGGGCTCGTTCGGTCGTACACCGACCGGCTGCCATTCCGGGTTGGGTACAGGTGTACACGCTCTGCGGAGTTGTTCGATCTATAGCTATAGCCGCGTCCTCGGTCATGGATGAGCCCAGTGGATTGTTGGTTCTCATGTTTTGAGATTTTGTTGACACATCTTATCCTATATATTTATAAGTCAACTAAACATGAGAAAAGGGCATAAATGTTAATATCAACTTAGAATAGGGTGCCACTAACAATTTTTCTGGAGATTTGGTAAATTATATAAATCCAGGAACCATTCGGGAAAAGTGCTAAAAGAATCAAATCTAGAAGACTCCAAAAGGCTCCGGAACTCAACGTGACTTGGCACCCAAGAAAGAAGCATCTAGAAGAAGCGACGGACCACCTGGCCGAAGTGGGCCCCGAGGGGGGCCCACCCTAGCCCGATCGGCCTGGTGGTGGGGCCGGTCGGCCTCCCCCGAGCGCCACCTCTGCCCTACTTCCAGAAGGTTCTTCCACTGCCTATGAGGATCAATCTAAACCACTCGTTAGGTCGGTTTGATCAAACGGCGCACGTCAACACCTCAGGGCTATATAAGCAGCCCCCCTGCCCCCTGGTAGAGGCATCTGGAAACCTGAGTTTGCATACACCAGATCAAGTCATCAAGTCAGAGATACTACGCCCTAGAAACACCATATAGCAGAGTAGCTAGCTAGTCTAGATCTAGGAGGAAGCAAGGCGTCTACTTGGCTCCTGATCGTCTAGAGGCTGATCGAGATACTGATCTAGCTTCGCTCTTGTAAGTTCTTATCTAGTTCCTTACATTTGTTATACAGACATATGTTCTTATCAATGATTATATTCGACATTATATGCTTTGGTGTTTATTATGATTACATGTTTAGCATAGTTGATTTGCCATTATATTCATGTATGGAGTCGTATAGCCCTCACCTAGATCATTTGTTAACATGGGTGAATGGTAAAGACAGTGTAAGCGTGGTGCTTATATTGTATTTATCTGCGATTGCACCCTATATGCCGGGTCGTGTGGTAGATCGTGGTGGTGACAGCACTATTGAGTCCTTTGCAGTCCACCCCCCGTGTATAGGACTAGTGGAGCCTTATACTGTTTGGGTTGTTTCAAGTTTCGGCCTTGATCCTCCTGGATAGTCTCCCCATGCATTAATATAATAGTTCTTCTTCCATGATTGTTAAATGTTTGCACTAATCATAGTTTGCATTGACATATAGTTTAGAGTTACCGAGGAGTATCCTCTCTAACTAGACTTTGCTATGTTTCTCTTGCTATAATGACACTTTCTAGCTGCTCATGAATGTTATGACTTGAATAATGCTATCAATATCTTTATCTTTATGTGACTTACCCCTGTTTATAGCAATTGATATATTTTGGCCACTCTACATTATAAAACTGAGAGATGAGCATGTATTAGCTATTATGGATTAGAAAGACTTCTTTCCCTGTGGTAGAATATAAATACGATACCTGGTTTTACTCCTGGTTAAAATGCTACAATGGTATATTCATATCTGTGCGCTTGCGGATTCCCTGTTTATATATATCTTCTTTTCTAGAGATCCAAGGCATATGTAAGAGTACCATATCCATGCGTTTTCTGGCACACCTGTCTGGGTTGACAACCTATATCGAGTTGTGCTATGAATCGTGTCGGAGTTCACCTTTTAGTTTAATCTGAAAGCAACATCTGATATACACTTAGCATCATGTTAAGATATACCTTTGCATTTCTGGTGCCGTCGATAGAGATGGATCTTATATCCGTTTCTAGTCGATGACGTTAGCAATGTCAACAAGCATTTTTGGCACCGTTGCCGGGGAAAGAAAGACTATAGCCTAGATGAAAAAGTTTCAGTAATAGCATGCATGCATCTCTCACACATAATGTATCGAGAACCCAAATTACCATTGCTTAAACAGGCTTACCCTTGTTCTTCCCACTCTTGTCTATCTTATTTCAGGGTAATGTATGAATAAGAATCTTCCAGAAAATTTTGTTTCAGATCCAGAGAAAATCTTAAGGAAGGTAAGGTCAAAGCTCAGGTCTCCTGATTCTCGGCCCACGACTTCTGCCTTGGGAGATTCAACAGCGCGAAGCTTAACACCCACGTTTGAAGTAATGGCAAATAAGTCCCTACGCGAATACTCAGCACCGACCCCGGACAACATTCGTACTAGTCCGACAGTCGCTGTAGGAAATGCTACTTTTGAGCTCAAGCCTGCACTGATCAACATGGTACAAGCTAGCCAATTTTGTGGAAAAGCTCATGAAGATGCCAACAAACACCTTCAACATTTCTTGGAGATATGTAGCACCTTCACGATCAAAGATGTGCCAAGTGATGCAGTCCTACTTTGTTTATTCCCATTCTCATTATTGGGGCGAGCGAAGCAATGGTTTTACTCCAACAAAGACAAATTTACAACTTGGGCATTGTGTTCTACTGCCTTTATGGCAAAGTTCTTTCCTATAGGCAAAACCAATGCCTTACGGGGGAAAATTTCGAGTTTCCAGCAGCAACACGAGGAATCTGTTCTTGAAGCATGGGAGCGCTTTCAAGACTACATTTCAGAATGCCCACATCATGGAATGGAAAACTGGTTGCTCTTGCAGACCTTCTACCACGAGCTCTCTACCAACACCTGTGAAACAATGGATGCTACAGCTGGAGGTGCTTTCCTGTCCCTTACACTTACTCAAGCTACTAACCTTGTGGAAAAGATGGCATCCAATCAAGCTTGGAACGAGGAACGTCAACCCCGCAAGAAAGAAAGAGGAATGCACCAGCTCAAGGAGGTAGACATGCTGTCTGCCAAAATGGATTTACTGATGAAGAGGCTTGAAGACAAAGCCCTTGAGAAGAAGGAAGTCATGCAACTCTTCGAATCCCGCATGACCTGTGAAGAGTGTGGAAACACTGGACACTCAGGGAGTCAATGCCCTCAGCTGGAGGAGGACGTGAACTACATCAACAATAACAACCAATATCGTCCCCAGCAGAATCAAGGATGGACTCAGCAGAGGACCAACTACCCAGGTAACTATTCAGATAATTATCAAGGTAATAATACTTCCAATAATTTCTCACCTTTAAGAGACTTAGTCCAAAACCAGGGTAGAATTATGGATAATCTATCCAAGAAGTTAGCTTCCAATGATAAAATGCTCGAAACTATTAGTAATAAAATGGAAAGCTTTTCTTCTGCCATCAAGAACCAAC
Source organism: Cenchrus fungigraminus (assembly GCA_036936925.1). Classification (NCBI taxonomy): domain Eukaryota; kingdom Viridiplantae; phylum Streptophyta; class Magnoliopsida; order Poales; family Poaceae; genus Cenchrus; species Cenchrus fungigraminus. The sequence goes on along the minus strand of CM072776.1, from coordinate 21,948,178 downwards.
ATAGCTTTAATAAAATGCTAGAATCTCAGATTTCTCAGCTGGCATCATCTATTCCCACAGCTAACCCAGGTAAGATTCCGGGCCAACCGGAAGAATTAGAATCTGCAAATCTTGTCGATATCTACTCTGCAGATCTGTGTTCGAGTAAGATAGAAGAAGGCCCAAGATGGACTGACTGGGGCATGCCCGCCAAAAGAGGAGATCCAGGAAGGCCCGTCATCACCATCACTATTGGAGCCTACACCTTCAAGAATGCACTTTGTGACTATGGGTCTAGCGTCAACATAATGCCTAAGGTAATATATAAGAAAATCAATGGTTCACCTTTATTGTATACAACCATGTGCTTGCAGCTTGCAGACCTGTCACTATGCTACCCCGAGGGCATCCTAGACGACATATGTCTGGGGGTAGGACGCTCCTACGTGGCTGCCGACTTCGCTGTGGTTGAGACTGGGGGAAGTGAGAACGCTCCAATCATTTTGGGTCGTCCTTTCCTTGCCACAGCCAAAGCCATCATCTACGCCGATGCCGCTAAGATCGTCTTCACCATCAATGGGAGAAAGGAGAGATTCAATTTCAAGAACAAGATCCTAAAAGCTCCTGCGCACCCCCGATATCCTTACCCCCAAGAACACGAGCCAGTTGATGAGAAGAAGAGAAGAGATAGAAGGAGGAATAAGAAGAACAATCGACCTCAACCGCATGTGGAGGAAGTTTGGATGATCAACACGATTCAATCAGAGAATGAGAACCTGTTCCCTTCACCATTACTGCCAAAAGCTTGAAGATCCTGGAGTTCCATCAATCCACTGCTCCATCAATCAATGGAACTTCCAGCGAGTTGTCTGCGACACGGGATCGGGCACCAACCTAATGTCTAAGGTAACCTACAAATTAAAATATGGTGACCTGCCTTTGTATTCCACATATATAATATTGCAGATGGCGGATCAATCACAACGGTTTCCGGAAGGAATTACACGAGATGTACCCGTCAAGATAAAGGACCACTATGTCATGACTGACTTTTTAGTCATAGACATGGGAGATGAGCAAGATCCTCCCATCGTGCTTGGAAGACCGTTCCTGAACACAACAAGAGCAATCATCTACATCAGGACTAGCGAGATCCACTTCTAGTTCAGAACTGAAAAGGTACGCTGCTACTTCAATACTTATACTGATCCTGAGCAGCCCAAGAAGAACAAGACGCGGAGACGCCTTCAGAAATTACAAGGCAAGCTGAACACAAAGTTGACGGATGTCAAGAATATTGAAGAAGAGATCAAGGAGAAGTCCGCTCAGCTTCTACCAGCCCAGTATTCTGAACCTGTTACTCCAGAAAGGTCTCCACCGAAGAAACAAGTTTGGAGAAAGAAAGATCAAAGTACACCTTCGAAAGACCAATCACTACCCGCATCATCAACTGATCAATCAATGGCCACTACATCTACGCCATGGGAGTAAGTACTCTAAACTCTCGCCGAGAGGTAACTCGGTATTTATCTTTATATTCTGCACTGCATATTTAGATTAGCATGTTTATTTCCCTATACCTGCATTGAAAAAAATCATAGAAATATTTTCTGCTTTTGCATTCTTTAAGGCCCCATGTACTCCGTACCGTGGCGGCATAAAAAAAATAAATAAAAAATTTGCATTCACATATTTTTGTTTTAGCATCCCTTTTGCATATAAAAATTCAAAAAAATACGTGGGCACATGAAGGTCCACACATTTCAGAAAAACCCAAAAAGAAGTGGCCACATGAAGGCTCACAGCATAATCCTAGAATTTGTTCCTTCGGGTATGTGCGAGACTAATATTTACAGGGAGAATTTAATAAGGACCTGAAGGCAAACAAATTCCAAGGATGAATCAAGAATCACTTCAAGATCCAGCTTGGGGGAGAGCACCCCCAGTTATCACGATAAGTATCACTATCCTATGTTATTAGCTAGTTATTTGAGTATTAGTTAAAAGTCTTAGTTTGAATAAAATGCTAGAGTCTGCTAGTTGGCTTTTCTCTTTAATAATGATCTTGATGATATATGCTTGGAGATGATGAACAGTTGCTCGGTCGTAATTCCTTTTAAAAGTGCTTAGTTTTCAGACCTAGATTCTCCTGAAGCTTAAATGCTTAATTTGCTCTAAACCCAAAACCTGTGCAAGTACATGCTTAATCTGAGTCTAGGCTTTGAAAGATGATTCATGAAAAGTTGAGTTGCTATTGATCATTTTCCTAGAGAAGCTTGATTCCTGGATTTATCTTAAAAATCATGAAATTTTATATGATGAGTTCCTGTGTCTATGATCCTTAAGAGCTTGTCATACACATCAAGATTATTCCATTCCACCATTTATGCTGCTTCTGACATGGAAGTACGCATTTTCCATCAAGCCATATAGCTCATGCAACTCTAGGATATATCTCTCTCAATGTTAAAAAGGATTATGGGGCTACATTCGAAAAAAAAGAGGAAAAAGTGAGAAGAGAGAGGGAGAGAAAAGGACAAGTGTCATACTAGGCGAGAAGGGCATACCTCCCTAAAAAAATTTAATGAATTTAGAGATGAATAATGGACACGTGTCCGAGGGCGAGTAGAGCCCACATCTCTAAGGAGAGAGAAAAATGGACAAAAGTCTGGGGCGAGTAGAGCCCACCTCTCCAAGAATGGAAAGCCCAGATCTTAAAAATCTTAGAAAGAGAGATATAGTCCAAGAGCTAGGCTAAAAGGTTTACCACCTTTCACCCTCATCCATCCAACACTATCATCCATACATATCTTGCCAAGTGTGACTCCATGCTTGAGAAGGTCATACACAGGATCTCTGAGTTTTATCTGAAAAATGTGCAAAACCCCAGGATGATAGCTGATCAAAGAATTTGAGATATACTGCTTGACTTGATTGTTTTGTCTTTTATTTGCTCAAGATTTATGAAAAGGCTATGCTTAAAGGTTGAAGGTAAGAGAGAGCAATCTTGTTGAGGAGAATTGGTTTTTGAAAACCATAGTACCTTTGAGGTGTGAAAGCGTTGTAGCAACTCCTGATCCTGCTAAAGCTATCTTTGCTAGGGACTAGCAAAGGGTAAGCTTGGGGGAGTTTGTTGACACATCTTATCCTATATATTTATAAGTCAACTAAACATGAGAAAAGGGCATAAATGTTAATATCAACTTAGAATAGGGTGCCACTAACAGTTTTTCTGGAGATTTGGTAAATTATATAAATCCAGGAACCATTCGGGAAAAGTGCTAAAAGAATCAAATCTAGAAGACTCCAGAAGGCTCCGAAACTCAACGTGACTTGGCACCCAAGAAAGAAGCATCTAGAAGAAGCGACGGACCACCTGGCCGAAGTGGGCCCCGAGGGGGCCCACCCCAGCCCGATCGGCCTGGTGGTGGGGCCGGTCGGCCTCCCCTGGGCGCCACTTCTGCCCTACTTCCAGAAGGTTCTTCCACCGCCTATGAGGATCAATCTAAACCACTCGTTAGGTCGGTTTGATCAAACGGCGCACGTCTACCCCTCAGGGCTATATAAGCAGCACCCTACCCCCTGGCAGAGGCATCTGGAAACCTGAGTTTGCATACACCAGATCAAGTCATCAAGTCAGAGATACTACGCCCTAGAAACACTATATAGCAGAGTAGCTAGCTAGTCTAGATCTAGGAGGAGGCAAGGCGTCTACTTGGCTCCTGATCGTCTAGAGGCTGATCGAGATACTGATCTAGCTTCGCTCTTGTAAGTTCTTATCTAGTTCCTTACATTTGTTATACAGACATATGTTCTTATCAATGATTATATTCGACATTATATGCTTTGGTGTTTATTATGATTACATGTTTAGCATAGTTGATTTGCCTTTATATTCATGTATGGAGTCGTATAGCCCTCACCTAGATCATTTGTTAACATGGGTGAATGGTAAAGACAGTGTAAGCGTGGTGCTTATATTGTATTTATCTGCGATTGCACCCTATATGCCGGGTCGTGTGGTAGATCGTGGTGGTGACAGCACTATTGAGTCCTTTGCAGTCCACCCCCCGTGTATAGGACTAGTGGAGCCTTATACTGTTTGGGTTGTTTCAAGTTTCGGTCTTGATCCTCCTGGATAGTCTCCCCATGCATTAATATAATTGTTCTTCTTCCATGATTGTTAAATGTTTGCACTAATCATAGTTTGCAGTGACATATAGTTTAGAGTTACCGAGGAGTATCCTCTCTAACTAGACTTTGCTATGTTTCTCTTGCTATAATGACACTTTCTAGCTGCTCATGAATGTTATGACTTGAATAATGCTATCAATATCTTTATCTTTATGTGACTTACCCCTGTTTATAGCAATTGATATATTTTGGCCACTCTACATTATAAAACTGAGAGATGAGCATGTATAAGCTATTATGGATTAGAAAGACTTCTTTCCCTGTGGTAGAATATAAATACGATACCTGGTTTTACTCCTGGTTAAAATGCTACAATGGTATATTCATATCTGTGCGCTTGCGGATTCCCTGTTTATATATATCTTCTTTTCTAGAGATCCAAGGCATATGTAAGAGTACCATATCCATGCATTTTCTGGCATACTGTCAGGGCTGACAACCTATATCAAGTTGTGCTATGAATCGTGTCGGAGTTCACCTTTTAGTTTAATCTAAAAGCAACATATGATATACACTTAGCATCATGTTAAGATATACCTTTGCATTTCTGGTGCCGTCGATAGAGATGGATCTTATATCCGTTTCTAGTCGATGACGTTAGCAATGTCAACAGATTTCTACCTTCCCCCTGTAGTGAGAGTGTGGTGAGCCATGGTTGCAGTCGGGGAGAGGAGAGTGGCTCCCTCTACCTCGCCGATCCGATGCAATCATTGAGGTGCGAGGAGCGGAAGTTCTCGCATCGACCCTAGTTGGAGGTAGGTTGTGGAGACGAGGCCTTGGGATACCAGGTGGTTCCGAGCTATGTTGAGAGCTTTGGGTTGGGATCTTGATGGAGATATCTTGTTGTTACTCTGCTGCTGCTGCATAGGAAACCCGAGCTTCTTCCTTGTCTCTTTTCTTCCCTTTAGAAGTTAGGCCACTTAAAGCTGCATACAGTTGGTGACGTGGACCTATCCCCTCCTTGGGGATAGACTTTGGGTGTGTAGGGTACGAGTCCGACTACGACAACAACGCCGATGGATGGTACGATTGAGGGATGCGTCGCTTCGCTCAAGGAGGCCTGTGGCGAGAAGAATAAAAGATGGAGACCCTTCTGAGATGCTAGCTACCGCTGCGTAGAATTTCACTCTGATTCAGCCAAGAGGCTTGTAATGATTTACTCCATAATGGACTTGTAATAAATTTTATGTACTAATGTTGATGTGATGCGATGTATGGCTGTGTTTTACTATATGTGATACGTTCTGTACGCGATAGCCACTGATCCAGGGACTATTGCGAAGGTACAGGGACTCGGGTTTTCTTTTGAAAATCTGGGGTTTTACAGGTGGTATCAGAGCCATACTTGACCGTAGCACGTATCCCTAGAAATGGCCGGTAGAAATAGGACTCTATACGCTCTATTTCTATATGTATACCCTTGAGCTATGTTATAAAAACTTATCTCTCTTTAAAAACATCTCCCTTACCTGCGCTATCTGAAATTTCTTATGTGCCACAGGAAATGGAGCGCCAAGTTGCAGAGATCACCCCCGAGACATGCGGGGCGATCTGCCACTGGATGGAGAGGGCCCTTCTCAGGCTTGGGGTCCCTCCTACCTACGTCACGTACCGCGCTGAGTACGTACCCGCCGTGACGGGACGGCTGGTACTCTGCACGGATGCCGTCCTTCCTCACCCGAACCTCTCAGGCGTCAAGGGGGAGGTCTACTACAGCACCGCCCTGACCGTCGCGACTGCGCTTGACGTCACCTGCCGCCAGGCACTGGGCTGCCTTCTCGCCTAGTACCGCGCCACGTTCGAGTCCGGGACACTCCGTCTTCTACCCTGCGACTACTAGCGCCTGGCACCACTCATGGACGGAGTCCCTTCGCACGAGGGGATCCAGGACGATGTCGACGCCGCACCCTTCCGCGAGTTCGATGAGACTTTGGTGGAGACCGCCAGCTACTTGGTCGACCTCAACAAGTATGCACGCTGCCTGGAGGACGAGTCGCAGACCCTCTTCCGCGAGATCAAGGACGCCACTGGAGAGGCCCGCCTTCACCTACCGCGCTGCCTTCAGCTGGAGAGGGAGAACAGCGCGCTACGCTACCATGTTCGCCAGCTTGAGCAGGGGCTCAGCCGCGCGAACTCCACCCTACTGCAGTCGGAGAGGGAGCGTGTGGAGACACGTGAGGAGCTGTTGTACGTCAAGGAGGACCTTCACAAGATGTCCGCGAGACAGAGCCGGCTGAAGGATAGACTTCAGAGCAAGGACGACTTGCTCACGGTACGCGCCCACCTGCTCGGCTGTGAGCGGAACAAGGTGGAGAAGCTGGAGAAGAACAGGGCGGAGAACGTCGCCAACCTCGCGTGGCTTACGCACACGGCCGTCTACCTGAGAGACAAGGCCGAGAGACTGAGGAGGACTTGGGAGGACGCCGACTCTCTCCGAGTGGACGAGCTCACAGAGCTCAACGGAGAGCTGCCCTTCGAGTCCCAGCGTGCGATCCGCACGGAGACATTCGAGCTGCACCAGTCCTGCCTCAAGCTGCACCTGTGTCCGATGGCTCGGATGCCGACCCCTATCGAGACTGAGGAGGTACGCGAGGCTCACGCCTTGGTGTCCCGGATCTTCCCTCCGGACTACCCCACAGAGGACCGCTACCCTGTCTCGTACAAGAGGGCTCGCACCGAGTAGAGTGCAGATTGAGGACATGACCTAGAGTAGAGTTGTAAGATAGTAGGTTCCATGAGATGTTCCATGCAGCCGCGAGCATGTTTCGGTGCATGAAGAGAGTCATGTCACACCACGTAGGCACCACCATTTTGAGCATGTAACGATGTATTAGAGCGTTGATGTGAGCTGCTACCCCTAAGGTCTGAGTCAGCCTCGGGGAAGTATATGTACTACTCATGCTTGTTGTATGCTTGGATCTTAATGGAGTTATTTGTGTCTTAATGCTTTTTCTCATTGAGTGTTGGTTATATAAATAGTTTTTTTTTCATGCTTGTCTCAGGCTCATATGTGTTGGTGAGTGACGTTGTGTAAAAGTCTTTTCTCCCCTGGTCGTGTTTTCAGAAGGATGTCGATCCGACGGTCCAACCGTCTGCTGGCACGCCTCGAGGAGGCTGCCGAGGAGGAGTAAGCCCCACTGGGCTGTGGCCGCGGTCGTGGCCGTGCCGCCGCTCGTGGACGCGGTCGTACACCTGCCCGTGGCCATGGACGCCCGCCCCTACGTGGAGGAGCTCTGGGAGCTCGAGGCCAGGGTGCCGGAGCACCGCCACCGCCGCCCGATGGCCCGGAAGCTGAAGCCGAGGATGGAGAAGCCGAGCAAGAACAGGAGCAAGACCAGCCTGAGCCGGACCAGCCTCCACCACCACCACCCAACTTGGTGGATGTGATGGCTGTCCAGACTCAGCTAATGCAGAGGATGGCGGAAGCCATGGAGCACCGGGGCAACGGTGGGAACCGCGTCGCTCCGCAGGACGAGGACCTCACGAGGAAGATCGAGAGGTTCATCCGCCTGAAGGCCCCCACCTTCAGCTACTCGGATGACCCGCTCAACACCGATGACTGGCTGAGGGTGATAGAGACCAAGCTCGACATCACTGTCTACTCCGACGAGGAGTGCGTCGCCATCGCCGCGCACCAGCTGGAGGGTGCTGCCAAGTCTTGGTGGGACAACTACACCGCCAGCCACCCGAACCCAGCCTTCATCACCTGGCTGGAGTTCTGCGAGGCGTTTCGCGAGCAGTACTTGCCCAGCGAGCTGTTGATCCAGAAGGCGTAGGAGTTCCACACCATGACGCAGGGTGCGATGAGGGTGGAGGAGTACAAGCGTGAAGGACCGATTTGGCGACCAGAGAGGGGGAGTGAATGGGAGCCGATAAAAATTCTTCCTGAAGGATGAACTCGGCCTATGCCCCAAATTCACAACCAAGGATTCCCACACGAGTTTGCCAAGGTCACGTAGTCACAATGTACATACCAACCCTAGGAACAAACCCAAACTCAAAGCAACACGGAAGCGCAACTCAAGAAGCAAAGGACTTAGGCAATCTGCGGTGCCTGGGGCGGACGGTCCGAGCTGACCTGGCGGACGGTCCGCGTGGAGCAGGTGGACGGTCCGCGAGATCTCGGCGGACAGTCCGAAAATGCAACCCGAACCACCAGTATGCACCCTCCGAAATTCGGACGGTCCGCGAGCTCACTGCGAACTGTCCGCTCCTCGCGGACGGTCCGGCCTCACCGGGCGGATGGTCCGGCCAACAAGATCCAACCAAAACCTACCGGCCAAACGGATCGAAACGAAACGACTCAAGAACTCGCGAAGAACACGACGAACACCCGGCTGCAAAGCTCCTCGCGGACTGTCCGCGACCCCCTGGCGGACTGTCCGCCACACACGGACAGAGCAGCCCGAGCTCGAAATCACAAGCACCAAAGCACCTATCCGTCCATGGATCTCCCAAACGGCTTGAGCTCTTGAGGTAAGATTTGGGGAAGATGTGAAGCGTCTCTAGGAGATGCTATACCCAAAAACTTAAGACCTCAAACGAACTAAATCACCGGGAATCGAATCGCAACCAAGCTCTACCAAAAAGCTAGGTTTCCAACCAAAATCCTTCAATCGGAGGCCAAATCCGGAGATTGGGGGGTCAAGATCAAGCACAAAGATGCACAAGACATCTATCCATGATCCCCACCAACAAAACCGAACCCAAACACCTCAAAATCGAAGGAACAAGGCACGCACGAAAATCCAACGAAAATAGCCTAAAAAAGACACGAAACTCACACGAGCTACAAGAAGGAAATCAACGCAACCATGAATGCTTCCATACACTCGGAGGTCAGATTCTCTACAAAGTGGTGAAGAAAATCTACGCCTATGGAGCAAGGAAATGAGAAGCAGTCCGTATGGATGGTTTGCCCAGAAAACCCTAGAGCTATATATATAAGTCCCTCTGGGTTGGGCAAATGACCAAGCTACCCCTAGAACTTAAACTTAAGATACAATCCCCTCAGGGGCAAATAGGTCATGTAGTACTCCTCTTCATCGCATGGCCACACCTTCGCCGCAGTCCGCGTCCTCCCGACGCAAGCCTTGCGATCCCGCCACGTGCCCGCCGGCATCGAAGCTTCTCGACGCGCCCGGATCCCGTCTCCGCCCGCCGAGCCTCCGGTCTTGGTTTTGTGGCTCAACCAAGTAACCCGATGGTTTTGTGGTGAACTGCCGCAAACCCCGCGTGCAGACTCCGGTCGTGAGCCGCTACCCTGCACCAGCTCCGGTCGACGACTTCGTCTTGCTTTTCTTGCCACCATGCGGCCCGCACTTGACCCCGCTGGCCACCAGGTCCCTCGAGCCGAGCCTACTTGTCTCTCCACTCCTCGGAGGCCCCGCAAGGCATAAACCTTTTGCGCCCGCTCTTCACTTGCACCAACACGAGTCAAGTCGCAACCTGCACCTGCAATACTCGGCCAAGAGTCAGTCCACACCACGTTGTCAATCACTCATCACACCAGGGAGCGACCATCCACTGGTCCTCGGACGCTCCAGTCCTCAGAGCGTCACTTCATGAAGATGATGCGGTACGCCCCCGACGACACCAACACCGACCAGAAGAAGCAGTTCTGGTTCCTGCGAGGCCTTCACCACGGCCTTCGCCAGGGACTAAAGGCGAGCGAGCACAAGTCCCTTCGCCACCTCGTCAACCACGCCATCGCGGTCGAGGAGGAGAGGAGGGGCCACGAGGAGCGCATGAAGGGCAAGAAGATGATGGGAGATCGGGATCACCACGACCGATCCTTCCAGAAGTCGAGGAGCGGGCAAAGCAACATGCTGAGGGGGAGCTACCGCCCGGGGCACAACCAGCCTGGGCGCAGCTTCGGAGGAGGCCGTGGCCAGTTCCCGGAGGAAGGAGCCCCGGTTACCCACAGCAGAGTGGAGACTACAACTGTCTGCCGCCGAGCGCCACGAGACCTGCCGCTGGAGGCTTCACCGTGACCTGCTTCGCCTGTGGCAAGCCTGGCCACAAGTCCTTCGAGTGCCCCGACAAGAAGACCACTACTACCCCTGCGAGAGCACCTGCTCCAGGAGGACGACCTCCTCAGACTGCACCACTGCCGACTGTCGGCCATGGGAGGCTTAACCACCTCACTGAGGAGGAGGCTGCTGACGCTCCTGACGTCGTGATCGGTGAGTTTTTGGTTTGTGGTAATACTGCTTCGGTTCTTTTCGATACAGGTGCAACCAGGTCGTATATCACCTCTAGATTCGTGAACAAACTCTCCCTCCCTACAACCACCCGATCAATTCCTATCATCACGAGTTTACCTCTCGGAGATATCAGATGCACCTTACTATGTAGAGGTGTGGATGTGGTCATTCAGGACCACAAGTTCTCAGGGGACCTGACAGTGTTGCCCTCCAATGGCATCGACATGATTCTGGGGATGGATTGGATCACCGCTCACAAGGGTGTCATCTCCACTTCACCACGACTTGTGACCTTGGTACACCCTGATGGAACGAGGGTCACCTTCGAGCCGATGAAGTCTCGAGACATACCAGCTGTGTACAGTCTTCACACGAAAGCTATCTCAGATGTGCCAGTGGTTTGTGAGTACGAAGATGTGTTTCCAGAAGAACTACCAGGTTTGCCTCCAGACCGTGATGTGGAGTTCGTGATCAACTTGGTACCGGGGACTGCACCTATAGCTCAGAGTTCGTACAGAATGGCGGATGTTGAGCTGAAGCTGTTGAAGGCAGAGTTGGACTCCCTGCTTGAGAAGGGGTTCATTCGACCGAGTGCTTCACCATGGGGTTCACCAGTTCTATTTGTGCCAAAGAAAGATGGGACTCAGTGTCTGTGTGTTGATTACCACGCACTCAATGCGGTAACAATCAAGAACAAGTACCCGCTACCCCGGATCGATGACCTGATGGATCAGCTAAGGCAAGCCAAGTTCTTCAGCAAGATTGATCTCTGATCAGGCTACCACCAGATGAAGATACGGCCGAAAGACATCTTCAAGACCGCGTTTGTGACCCGGTACGGACAGTACGAGTACACAGTCGTATCGTTCGGTCTTGCGAATGCCCCGGCGTACTTCATGAACATGATGAACAAGGTGTTCTTGGATGAGTTGGACAAGTGTGTCGTCGTCTTCATCGACGACATACTAGTTTCCTCCAAGACTGCAGAAGAGCATGAAGAACACCTGAGGACAGTGTTGGGAAAGCTCAGGCAACAGCAGCTGTATGCCAAATTCAGCAAGTGTGAGTTCTGGATGGAGGAAGTCGCCTTTCTCGGTCATGTGTTGTCAGCTGAAGGAGTGGCCGTAGACCCGAGCAAGATAGAAGCAGTGTCCAAGTGGCAGTCACCCAAGTTAGTGACAGAGATTCGTAGCTTTCTCGGTCTAGCCGGTTACTACCGCCGGTTCATCGAGAACTTCTCCAAGATTGCGAAGCCCATGACAGAACTGTTGAAGAGCAACACACCGTTTGTATGGTCGGACAAATGTGAAGCAAGTTTTCAGGAGCTCAAGACTCGCCTCACCACTACACCGGTCCTGATTCTTCCCGATGCGAGCAAAGGCTTCGTGGTGTACTGTGATGCATCAAGACAAGGACTCGGTTGCGTGCTGATGCAGGGAGGCAAAGTTGTTGCATATGCCTCGTGATAGCTTCGGAAGCACAAGGAGAACTACCCCACACATGACCTTGAGCTAGCGGATGTCGTTCACACTTTGAAGATATGGAGGCACTACCTGATGGGCAACAAGTGTGACATTTACACCGACCACAAGAGCTTGAAGTACATCTTCACACAGTCCGAGTTGAACCTGAGGCAGCGAAGATGGCTTGAACTGATCAAGGACTACGACCTAAACATCCACTACCACCCTGGTAAAGCAAATGTCCTAGCCGATGCCCTGAGTCGCAAGCATTACTGCAACAATCTGATTGTGCAGAAAGAGCAACCGACACTGTATGAGGAAATGGAGAAGCTGAAGTTGGAGATAGTTGAGAATGGGTAGCTGAATGAACTGCGGGTGAAGTACACCCTAGAAGATCAGATTCGGCAAGCTCAGAAAGGATATCCAGAAATTGAGGAAGTGAAAGACTTGATGGCAAGGGGCAAACCAGTTGACTACCGCCTCGACGAGAAGGGCACTCTATGGTTGAAGGATCGCATATGTGTACCCCAAAGCAAGGAGATCCGAGACTCGATTCTGAAAGAAGCTCACAACTCTCGGTACTCGATTCACCCTGGTTGCACGAAGATGTACCAGGATCTGATGGTACGGTTCTGGTGGGAGAAAATGAGGGAAGACATTGCAGAGTACGTCGCTCGATGCGACACTTGTTAGAGGGTGAAGGCAGAACATCAGAGACCTGCTGGTTTGCTACAGCCGCTTGAGATACCCGTCTGGAAATGGGAAGACATCAGCATGGACTTCATTGTGGGGCTGCCTCGCACACAGAAAGGGAATGACTCCATTTGGGTGATTGTCGACTGTTTGACCAAAGTGGCACATTTCACACCCGTGAAGGCAACCTTCGAGACGCATAAGCTAGCGGAGCTGTACATCGACAACATCCTGAAGCTACATGGGGCACCAAAGAGTATAGTGTCTGACAGAGGACCGCAATTCACCGCCAAATTCTAGAGGAGCTTACATAAAGCCATGGGCACCGACTTACACTACAGTTCAGCCTTCCACCCGCAGACAGATGGGCAGATAGAAAGAGTGAACCAGGTACTAGAAGACCTTCTGAGGGCTTATGTGTTCACTTACGGATCAGATTGGGAGAAGAGCTTGTCCTATGCAGAGTTCTCGTACAACAACAGCTTTCAAGCAAGTCTGAAGATGGCACCCTTCGAGGCTCTTTATGGCAGAAAGTGTCGGACACCGTTGATGTGGTCCGAGGTGGGGGAGCGAACTTTCTTTGGTCCCACCACCGTTGTTGAAGCCGAAGAGAATGTGGCTAAGGTCAGAGAGAATCTAAAGATAGCTCAGAGCCGACAGAAGAGTTACGCCGACCCGAACCGGAGAGATGTCTCGTTTGAAGTGGGTGAATACGTGTACCTAAGGGTATCACCCCTTCGAGGCACGAAGCGGTTCCACGTCAAAGGAAAGCTAGCACCATGGTACGTTGGCCGTATCTGATCATACAGAGGATCGGGAAAGTGGCTTACAAGCTTGAGCTGCCACCGGAGCTCGCCGGGGTTCACCCGGTGTTCCACGTGTCTCAGCTCCGGAAGTGTGTGGTGGTCGAGAAGAGAGTGCCCGCTCAGGCACACGACGTACAAGACACCCTGGAGTACTTGGAGTACCCAGTCAGGATCCTGGACTGGGCGGAGAAGCCAACCAGGAAGACCACCACTCGCTTCTGCAAGGTGCTCTGGAGTAACCACTCCGAGCGCGAAGCGACGTGGGAGAAGGAGTCCGTCATGAGGGAGAAATACCCTCATCTCTTCGAGCCGGAGGTAACTTCCTAATCTCGGGGACGAGATTCTTGTGAGGGGGGGAGTTCTGTAACATTCTAGAAATTGCGTGATTTCAAAAATGTGGATTTCAAAATTTTTGCTTGGATCATGGGTGCATATGAAATAATATAAGGATGTCTTCTTTTTCCCTTCCCTTAAATCCTAGATTTAATTTAAAATCAAATAATAATTTTAGGACTTATAAAGAAGCTAGTGTGAGAAGTTGGATTTTCATTTGGATTTATTTGGATTTTATTGGGTGAGATTCAAATTTGAATTGCATTCAAATTTGAATCAAAGCTTGAATAGGAAATAGGAGTAATAAATAGGAAAAACCTTAGACCCCCTTCGTGGGCCGGGCCCAAGCCAGCCCAGTCCGCAGGACCACCCTAAGCTTTTCGCCTAACTGCACCGCACCACCCCGGCCCATCTTTCGAGCAGCCCAGCCGGCCCACCGCACCTTACCCGCGCCCGAGTCACCGCCAGGTGCGGCCGGTCTGTCAGCGCCACCTCAACACCTTTCTTCCTTCTTTTTCCCCTTTCCCCTTCTCGCCGTGCGACGTGCCGCACCGCCGTGGAAAAGGTGCTGCCGTGCAGCCATGTCCGCCGCCGCGGATGTGCTCCACGCATCCTGGGGCACGTCTCGCCGTCCGCGCCACCTACTGCCGCTATATAAGCACCACCGCGGCCTCCAATCCCCAACCCTAGCCGCTCTCGGGGATTTCTCCCCCAAATCCGCTGCCGGTGACGTCAGGAGGGTGAAGTGGAGGAGAGGGAGGCGGGGAGCCGTCCGCGGGTGCTGCCACCATCCGCTGCGAAGACCGGTGGCCGTCCGTGGAGGAGGAACCGCCCGAGGGAGTCAAGCCGTCCGCGCCCTGCTTCCCCTGCACTGAGCCGCTTCACCGCGTCAAGCCCTTCACCGACGCCTCACCGCTGGGTCACTTAGACCGTAGGTGAGCAACGTGTTCCCCATCCTGCTGTGGCGCTCGGCCTTCGAGCCGAGGGCACGTTGAGCCTTGTGTGCTCCCGTCCGGCCTTGTGTGCCGCGAACCTTTCGTAACCGCACCGCGCCGCCGCGCGTCGCCGTCGCCTGTGTTGCCGGCCTTCAAGCCGTGCCCCTCCTCATTTGCAGGTGCCGCTGCCTTCCTCGCTGCGCGTGCGCCACCACCTGGTTGTCTCTCTGTCCCGTGTGCCACCATGCCTGCCACGTCACCGCACCACCGCTGCGTACCCCAACGCGTCGGTGCACGCACGCGCGACGAGCGGGCACCCCAAGGTTGGACCTTTCGGCCGCCTTGCCCCTTCTTCTTGATCCTGTTGACCTTTTTGTTGGGATGTTTCCCCTGCGTATCGACGCCGAACCACCACCTTGGCCGGTCTGCCAGCGGTTCGCCATGCGCAGACGTGCCGCGCCACCGCACCGGACCGTGCCCCGTCGCCGCGCGCTGGAGCCCGTCCAAGGCCCCGCTTTTTCCTTTGCCCTTGTGCATCCTTGGGGACCCCTGTCGCTTGCCATGGCGTGTGATGGTCGAGCACCGCTTCACCTCGCCGCTGGTGACCCTGTTTCCGTCTGCCGCCTCTTTGGGGCAAATCGTCGAACGCCCTGCGAGCCGCCCAAACCCATGGGATTTTTGGCCCCACACACCGGCACGCATGCCGTCGTGGCCACAGCAGATCCACCGGATCTCATGCGGTCAGTCAACCCGAGCGGCACCACACCGAGGCTTGCACCGGCCGCTAGCCACAATGGATCATTGAGATCCTGTGCGTCCGGCCAGTAGGAGCGGAACCACACCCGCGCCCGCACGCCACCTGACCGCACCCGATCCCGCCGGGATCCCGTGCACCCTGCCACGCCTGCTGCCATGTGGGCAGCCGCTGGCTTAAAGCCGCCCACGTGGATGCCACGTGTGCCGCTAGAGCCGGCCTACAGTCACCATGCAGCTAGCTTAAAGCCCTATAGAGTCAGCCAGTAGTTAGCTTAAAGTTAATGCTTGTGTATGCGTATTTTATTTCCAGAAAACTATTTTATCTTTGGAAAATCATAGTAAATCCGTTTTGACTCCGAAAAATATAAAACCTTTTCCTAAAATTCTCTAAAATCTTAAACTCCGTGTTAGGCTAGTGTTTGCTCTCTTTTGGCTCCTAATTGCTGTTCGTTTGGAGTTAATTGCATTAGGCCCGCTCTTTATTTTCTTTTACGCGTTAATAGGAGCAGCTGGAGCCGGGGAGCTGAACCCGGAGTACGACTACGCTGATGACTACGCTGCTGAGGACTACCCGACCCCAGGTTCACGCCCGACTGATTCTGAATACCTACTAGACATTGCAATGTAGTATGCTAGCGCTTTACTTTAAATGCATGTTGATGAACCTTGCACTGCCTACTTTAATTACCCTGTCCTTGATTGCCCTACTACTACTATATATGTTTATAAGCGTGTATATACGCTGAGCTTCGCGATGCATGTGTTGGGATGGGAATAGTGGTTCTTGGCATGTGTGGGGTAAAACCGGCAGGAGAAGGGGTTTTGGGTACTTTGGCGGGGGTGAGCTTGAAACAACCGATCTGCGATCCGGGACGGGTGTGCACTCCTCAGTGTATCCCCACTTTTATGGTTTTCAGAGCCTAGGTGTTGGGGTTTTACTTGCGCTTGGAGGACATGAGCTCGCCCCGGTCTGAAATAGAGTGGGCCAACCGCTTCACGGGACTTTACGTACACACCACCTCGCCGAGCGTGGGGTTAGGGCCGAGTTGAGCTCGGCAAGTGTGGAACCATACCTGCCAGTAGCATAGAGGGTATCAGTGGGGGAGAGGTGGGAGTGAGACCACCTTCTCTCAGTGCGTCGCCCGTGTGGCCACACGGGGGCATTTCACAGTTCCGGTGCAATTCCCTTTGCGGAGGGGATCGCTTTGAGGGCCAGATGCAGGATGAGACCATAACTACTGAGAGTTCGCATGGTAGAATGGGCTCGATCGGCCGTACACTGGTCGGGTGCCATTCCGGGTTGGGTACATGTGTACACGCTCTGCAGAGTTGTTCGATCTATAGCTATAGCCGCGTCCTCGGTCATGGACGAGCCCAGTGGATTGTTGGTTCTCATGTTTTGGGATTTCTACCTTCCCCCTGTAGTGAGAGTGTGGTGAGCCGTGGTTGCAGTCGGGGAGAGGAGAGTGGCTCCCTCTACCTCACCGATCCGATGCAATCATTGAGGTGCGAGGAGAGGAAGTTCTCGCATCGACCCTAGTTGGAGGTAGGTTGTGGAGACGGGGCCCTGGGATACCAGGTGGTTTCGAGCTGTGTTGAGAGCTTTGGGTTGG
This sequence comes from Cenchrus fungigraminus, assembly GCA_036936925.1. Lineage (NCBI taxonomy): Eukaryota > Viridiplantae > Streptophyta > Magnoliopsida > Poales > Poaceae > Cenchrus > Cenchrus fungigraminus. The sequence continues at coordinate 21,931,200 of CM072776.1, read as the reverse complement.
GATCTTGATGGAGATATCTTGTTGTTCCTCTGCTGCTGCTGCATAGGAAACCCGAGCTTCTTCCTTGTCTCTTTTCTTCCCTTTAGAAGTTAGGCCACTTAAAGCTGCATACAGTTGGTGACGTGGACCTATCCCACTCCTTGGGGATAGACTTTGGGTGTGCAGGGTACGAGTCCGACTACGACAACAACACCGATGGATGGTACGATTGACGGATGCGTCACTTCGCTCAAGGATGCTTGTGGCGAGAAGAATAAAAGATGGAGACCCTTCTGAGATGCTAGCTACGCTGCGTAGAATTTCACTCTAATTCAGCCAAGAGGCTTGTAATGATGTACTCCATAATGGACTTGTAATAAAATTTATGTACTAATGTTGATGTGATGCGATGTATGGCTGTGTTTTACTATCTGTGATACGTTCTGTACGCGATAGCCACTGATCCAGGGACTATCGCGAAGGTACAGGGACTCGGGTTTTCTTTTGAAAATCCGGGGTTTTACAAAATCAATCAAGAACCACCTTCTAAGAGTATTTGAATCCTGCAGTTTAATGGTGTGTAGTCGTGAGTATTTCCGAAAAAGAAATCAATACACATGATACAGTGAAATAGGGTTTGTAAGACGCACATCTCGTAGCTGAGCACACATGTGTTCCCCATCCCACAAGTCCATGTAGTTGATGATTGCGTAACCTGACATGTTCCTATACAAACAATATGTACACGTGTCAATGTGTCAAATTAAAGCATGGGTAATTACGTGAGCCAAGTAAAATTACTTGTCCCTAGTTTTTAGCAAACATGGTGCTAAGCTGCGTATCCAGACATATACGTCATCATTCCAATTTGGGTTCACCTCTTCCATAATAAGGTCAAGGACTTTTCCAATTTTCTGTATGTGACCCAGATAATAAGAGGTCGGGTGATCACCTGGTAATCGGTTGTGATCCTGCATTGTATCAAATATACATATTGTCCTACGACCCAAGTGAAAGGAGAACATGATGTATGTTCCCAAGCACCGAAATGGTATCATAATCTACGAGCACCAGGAGTACGAAGTCAGATCACAGCTGAAGTAGTATTGATGCTTGTAAATAATATATAGTGCATTTGAGTAATGCTATGTCTTACCTCATTGCATTTAGATAATGGCACACCAACATTAGGCCACCCTTCGAACATTTCTTTCAGCTTCTTACGATCTGGGACAACACGATGCTTGTAGTAACATCAGTAGTTACAGTCCACCTGAATAGCCAATGAAAAGATGAGTTAAAACAGCAGTTTGCACTCAGGGCTTCTCATTAGTGGGTAATGGGTTGAATACATACACAAAACTTGAGGTCCAAATAGTATGGCATCGGTTCTCTGAAGAACACGGACTCATCAGCTGCAATCATCCGAACGGCCATGTTGAAGCAGTCCACATCCATTGGTTTGCTCGTATCAAGTATTTCCTGAATTTGTTTCAGTGTGATACGTATAGGATATGGCTTGGAACTTTGCACCCACACTTTGCTGAGAATAATATATATTATTCCAACTTAATACACTGTGATCTACATGTTAATCAACATAAATAAAGTGTAGAGAAGCATTTACCTCAAGTAATCTTCCCTTTGAATTAATAAAATGCTCTGGCAAATTCCGTAAGAAAGATCCACTTTACTCATTGAACTTATACCAGAAAGCATTTCAGACACTATCCGTTGCGAGGGAGGTATGGTTTTCGAGTTACTTTGTTTAGGAGCTTCTGCAATGACACTTCCCCCAATCGAAGGTGACAAGTTGAATAACACTGTTCAATGGCGAATGCACGATAATAGCGGCTAATTTGAACCTGAAAAAGGTCATGTACTCCTACAAAAAGAAAATACATTGAAATCCAACTTTTTCATGCCGAATTGTAAATTGATTAGACTGGTGATTACCTGTGTTACTTCGTCTGTTAGTCATTCCCCGTCCAATACTCAATGAAATTAAGCATGAAAAGTCCGCACGATACTCTATTTTGAAAATTTGAGGATGTATATATATTTTAACTTCGAATTTAGTTCAAATTAAAAATTATCCATATATAAGAAATAATAAATTAAAAATAAATGTATGCAGTTGTACCCATCTGACTGCATCCGGTATTTGAAGACTTCATTTGGAGGCCAAGAGTGTACGTCAAGGTCTGGCCATTTCATACCTTCAGTCTGTATGAACTCTCTTACTATATTAATTTGAAACGCTATACCATTAAGCTGATGCAATTAATTATACAAATACACCACAATGAGATTAAAAATGAATGTGTTTGGTAAGAGATAAAGTGTAACATCCTAGAAATTGCTTGAATGCAAAAATGAGTAATTCAAAATTTTTGCTTTGATCATGAGTGCTTATGAAAATAATATAAGGTTGTCTTCATTTTCCCTTCCCTTATTCCTAGATTTATTTTAAGTCAAATAATACTTCTAGGCATATAAAAATCTTAGTGTGAGAAGTTGGAGTTTATTTGGATTTTATTGAGTGGGAATTCAAATTTGAGTTGTAATTCAAATTTGAATCCAAGTCTAAATAGGGAATAGGTGTAAGGCTAATAGGAAAACCCTTAACCTATTGCTGGGCCGTAACCACGCCGCCGAAGTCCGTTGGACCACCCTGAACCCCTCGCCTGTTTGCACCGCACCACCCCAGGCTCCGCTGGCCCAGCACCAGCACACAGCCGAGCGGCCCAGCTAGCCCGCTGATCCTTTAGATCCGCCCAAGTCGCTGACGTGCGGGCTCCAACCATCAGCCGTCGTCTCCCCCACGCCTTTTCTCTTTTCCCCTTTCCCCTGTCTCGCGCGCGCACCGCCATGGAAAGGCTGGCCGTGCGGTCATGCCGACCGCCGCCGGATGCAATCCACGCGTCCCGAGGTGCATCTCGCCGTCCGCGCAACCTACCAACGCTATATAAGCAGCACCACGGGCGTCGGCCCTAACCCTAGCCATTTTGGGGTTCTCTTCCCTATTTCCGCCGCCGGTGACGTCAAGGAGGGGAGTGGAGGAGAAGGAGGCGGGGAGGCCGTCCGAGGGAGCACCGGCTACTGTCGCCGCCGGAGCCGTCCGTGAGGAGGAGCCGGACCTGCTGTCGCCGCGCACCCCTTTTTACTCTGCTTCCTCTGCTCCGGAACGAACCGTGCCACCGCGTCTCTTCACCGCCGAGCCACCACCGTCTCTGCAGCCCTAGGTGAGGGCCACATTCCCACCTTGCTGTGGCGCCCGGTCTTCGATCCGCGGTCGCGTTGCGAGCCTTGTGTGCTCGAGGGCCTTGTGTGCATGTCATCATCCTTGGCCGCGCCGCGTCACCGCGCACTCGCTGTCGCCTATGTTGCCGGCCTTCGAGCCATGCCTCTTCTCGCTTGGAGGTGCCGCCGCCTTCACCAACGCGCGCGCTGCGCTTAGATGCCCCTGTTTCCTCTGTTCGGTCACCGTTGAGCGCGCCCATCGTGACGTCGCCGTGCACCCCAGCGCGCCGACATACACGCGCCCGCTGTGCGGGGCTAAGGTCGGGCCTTTCGGCCGCCGTTGACCAAGACGCCTTGGTCCGACCGAACTCCACCATGCCATCTTTTTCTCGTGTGTGTTGCCAGGCTCGCCGCCGCGGTCAAGCCGCCGGCGCTCGCCTGCACGCAGCTGCGCCGCACCACCCCGCCGCTTTGCGGCCAAATCTTGACCAAGTATCAACCCGTGCGCGTTCTTGCGCCCGTGCGCACCCACGTGCACACGCGCGCACGCGCATCCTCGCCAGCCCAGGAACCCCACCTGCACTACCGTGCTCCCCTGCTTCGAGCCACCGCGCCGAGCCGCGCCTTGCCGCCGTGCGTCGACGCCCGGCGCAAGAGCCGCTCCTTTCTTTGCCCTTTTAGCACTCTAGGGTCACCGGAGCCGCGCCGTTTCGCTTGTGGTCGAGGCACTAGATCACCTCGCCGCCGGCGAGCTCCTGATCGACCGCCGTGCCTCTGGGGCTTACCATCGAACACCTTCGGTCCCTGCCCAAAACGCAGTGGGGTTTTTTCTTGCACACGCCGACACACACGTAGGCTTGGCCACAGCCGATCCCGCCGGATCTCGTGTGCCCGGCCAGTCCCGCCTTCGCCTCACGCCCGTCCGCACCATACCGCATTGCGCCGGATCCGCCCGGATCCCATGAGGCCAGCCACACACGCCTCCACTACGTGCAAGCCCGCACGCCTCCGCGCCGCAGAAGATCCCTCCGGATCTTTTGCGCCCAGCCACGTGTGGCTGCCATGTGGGCAACCGCTGGCTTATAGCCGGCTGGGTGGCAGCCACGTGGGCACCTGGAGCTGGCTTCCAGTCAGCCTGCAGCTACCTTAAAGACCCATAGAGCTAGCTAGTAGATAGCTTAAAGTTTATGCTATTGTGTATACGTATTTTATTTCCAGAAAACTATTTTATCTTTGGAAAATCATAATAAATCCGTTTTAGCTCCGAAAAATATAAAACCTTTTCCAAAAATTCTCTAGAATCTTAAACTCCGTGTTAGGCTAGTGTTTGGTCTCTTTTGGCTCTTAATCGTTGTTCGTTTGCAGTTAAATGCATTAGGACCGGTCTGTATTTTATTTTACACGTTAATAGCAGAAGTTGGAGCCGGGGAGCTGAACCCGGAGTACGACTACGCCGACGACTATGCTGCTGAGGACTACCCGACCCCAGTTTCACGCCCGACTGATTCTGAATACCTTTTAGGCATGGCTATGTACTATGCTAGCACTTTACTTTAAATGCATGTTGATGAACCTTGCACTGCCTACTTTAATTACCCTGTCCTTGATTGCCCTACTACTACTATACATGTTTATAAGCGTGTATATACGCTGAGCTTCGCGATGCATGTGTTGGGATGGGAATAGTGGTTCTTGGTGTGAGTGGGGTAAAACCGGCCGGAGAAGGCATTTTGGGTACTTTGGCGGGGGTGAGCTCGAAACAACCGATCTGGGATCGGGGATGGGGGTGCACTCCTCAGTGCATCCCCACTTTACGGTTTTCGGAGCACAGATGTTGGGGTTTTACTTGCGTATGGAGGACATGAGCTCGCCCCCGTCTGAAAGCGAGTGGACAGACCTTTTCAAGGGACCTTTGCGTACACACCACCTCGCCGAGCGTGGGGTTAGGGTCGAGTTGAGCTCGGCAAGTGCGGAACCATACCTGCCAGCAGGATAGAGGGTATCAGTGGGGGAGAGGTGGGAGTGAGACCACCTTCTCTCAGTGCGTCGCCCGTGTGGCCACACGGGGGCATTTCACAGTTCCGGTACAATTCCCTTTGCGGAGGGGATCGCTTTGAGGGCCGGATGCAGGATGGGACCGTAACTGCCGAGAGTTCGCACGGTAGGATGGGCTCGGTTGGCCGTACACCGGCCGGGTGCCATTCCGGGTTGGGTACAGGTGTACGCGCTCTGCAGAGTTGTTCGATCTATAGCTATAGCCGCGTCCCCGATCACGGACACATCCCCTGATAGCTTTGTTCTCATGTTTTGGGATTTCTACCTTCCCCGTGTAGTTGAGAGTGTGGTGAGCCATGGTTGCAGTCGGGGAGAGGTGGCTCCCTCTACCTCGCCGATCCGATTGCAATCATTGAGGTGCGAGGAGAGGAAGTTCTCACTTCGACCCTAGCTGGAGGTAGGTTGTGGAGACGGGGCCCTGGGATACCAGGTGGTTCTGAGCTGTGCTGAGAGATTTGGGACGGGATCTTGAAGGAGGTATCTTGTTGTTACTCTGCTGCTGCTGCATAGGAAACCCGAGCTTCTACCTTGTCTCTTTTCTTCCCTTTAGAAGTTAGGCCACTTAAAGCTGCATACAGTTGGTGACGTGGACCTATCCCACTCCTTGGGGATAGACTTTGGGTGTGTAGGGTACGAGTCCGACTTCGACAACAAGCCGATGGATGGTACGACTGAGGGATGCGTCGCTTCGCCCAAGGATGCCTGTGGGCGAGAAGAATAAAAGATGGAGACCCTTCTGAGGCGTTAGCTACCGCTGCGTAGAATTTCACTCTGATTTAGCCAAGAGGCTTGTAATGTTGTACTCCATAATGGACATGTAATAAAATTTATGTACTAATATTTGTGTGATGCGATATATGGCTGTGATTTACTATCTGTGATGCATTCTGTACGCGATAGCCACTGATCCAGGGACTATCGCAAAGGTACAGGGATTCGGGTTTTCTTCCACGAAAATCTGGGGTACCAGAGCCATACTTGACTGTAGCACGTATCCCTAGAAATGGCTGATAGAAATAGGACTCTATACGCTCTATTTCTATATGTATACCCTTGAGCTATGTTATAAAAACTTATCTCTTTTTAAAACTTCTTCCTTACCTGCGCTAACTAAAATTTCTTACGTGTCACAGGAAATGGAGCGTCAAGTTGCGGAGATCACCCCCGAGACGTGCAGGGAACTCTGCCACTGGTTGGAGAGGGCCCTCCTTAGGCTTGGGGTTCCTCCTACCTACGTCACGTACCGCGCTGAGTACGTGCCCGCCGTGACGGGGCAGCTGGTGCTCTGCACAGTTACCGTCCTTGCTCACCCGAAGCTCCCAGGCTTCAAGGGGGAGGTCTGCTACAGCACCGCCCTGACCGTCCCGACTGCGATGGACGTCGCCTGCCGCTAGGCACTGGGCTGCCTTCTCGCCCAGTACCGTGCCATGTTCGAGTCCGGGACGCTCCGCCTTCTACCTCGCGACTACTGGCGTCTTGCACCGCTCGTGGACGGAGTCCCTTCGCACGAGGGGATCCAGGACGACATCGACGCCGCACCCTTTCGCGAGTCCGACGAGACATTGGTGGAGACAGCCAGCTACTTGGTCAACCTCGACAAGTACGCCCGCCGCCTGGAGGATGAGTCGCGGACCCTCTTCCGCGAGATCAAGGACGCCACTGGAGAGGCCTGCCTTGACCTACCCCGCTGCCTTTAGTTGGAGATGGAGAACAGCGTGCTACGCTACCGTGTTCGCCAGCTTGAGCAGGGGCTCAGCCGTGCGAACTCCACCCTACTGCAGTCTGAGAGGGAGCGTGTGGATACAAGCGAGGAGCTATTGCACGTCAAGGAGGACCTTAGCAGGATGACCGTGAGTCAGAGCCGACTGAGAGATAGGCTTCAGAGCAAGGACAACTTGCTCACAGTACGCGCCTACCTGCTCCGCTGGGAGTGGAACAAGGTGGAGAAGCTGGAGAAGAACAGGGCGGAGAACATCGCCAACCTCGCGTGGCTCACGCGCACGGCTGTCTACCTGAGAGACAAGGCCGAGAGACTGAGGAGGACTTGGGAGGATGCGGATTCTCTCCGAGTGGACGAGCTCATGGAGCTCAACGGAGAGCTGCCCTTCGAGTCCCAGCGTGCGATCCGCACAGAGACCTTCGAGCTGCACCAGTCCAGGCTCAAGCTGCACCTGTGTCCGATGGCTTGGATGCCGACCCCCGTCGAGACCGAGGAGGTACGTGAGGCACACACCTTGGTGTCCCGGATCTTTCCTCCGGACTACCCCATAGAGGACCGCTACCCTGTCTCGTACAGGTGGGCTCGCACCGAGTAGAGTGCAGAGCGAGGACATGGCCTGAGAGTAGAGTTGTAAGATAGTAGTTTCCATGAGTTGTTCCTTGCAGCCGCGAGCATGTTCCGGTGCATGGATCATGTCACACCATGTAGGCACCACCCTTTTGAGCATGTAACGATGTATTAGAGCATTGATTTGAGCTGCTACCCTTAATGACTGAGTCAGCCTCGGGGAAGCATATGTACTACTCATGCTTGTTGTATGCTTGGATCTTAATGGAGTTATTTGTGTCTTAATGCATTTTCTCATTGAGTGTTGGGTATATAATTAGTTTTTATTTTCATGCTTGTCTCAGACTCATATGTGTTGGTGAGTGACGTTGTGTAAAAGTCTCTTCTTCCCTGGTCGTGTTTTCAGAAGGATGTCGATCCGAAGCTCCGGTCATCTGCTGGCACGCCTCGAGGAGGCTGCCGAGGAGGAGGAAGCCCCACAGGGCCGTGACTGCGGTCGTGGCCGTGCTGCCGCTCATGGACGCAGACATGCACCTGCCCGTGGCCGTGGACGCCCGCCCCTTCGTGGAGGAGCTCGGGGAGCTCGAGCCCGAGGTGCTGGAGCACCGCCACTGCCACCCGAGGACCCTGAAGCTGAAGTCGAGGATGGAGAAGCCGAGCAAGAACTGGAGCAAGACCAGCCTGAGCCGGAGCAACCTCCACCACCACCGCCAACTTGGTGGACGTGATGGATGTTCAAACTCAGCTGATGCAGAGGATGGCGGAAGTCATAGAGCACCGTGGCAATGGTGGGAACCGCAACGCCCCGCTAGACGAGGACCTCACGAAGAAGATCGAGAGGTTCATCCGCCTGAAGGCCCCCACCTTCAGCTACTCGGATGACCCGCTCGATGCCGACGACTGGCTGAGGGTGATCGAGACCAAGCTCGACCTCACCGTCTGCTCCGACGAGGAGTGCGTCGCCATAGCCGCGCACCAGCTAGAGGGTCCTGCCAAGTCTTGGTGGGACAACTACTCCGCCAGCCACCCGAACCTGAGGACCGGAGCGTCCGAGGACTAGTGGAAGGTCGCTCCCTGGTGTGATGAGTGATTGACAACGTGGTGTGGACTGACTCTTGGCCGAGTATTCCAGGTGCAGGTTGCGGCTTGACTCGTGTTGGTGCAGGTGAAGAGCGGGCGCGAAAGGTCTATGCCTTGCGGGGCCTTCGAGGAGTGGAGAGACAAGTAGGCTCGGCTCGAGGGACCCGGTGGCCAGCGGGGTCAAGTGCGGGCCGCATGGTGGCAAGAAAAGCAAGACGAAGTCGTCGACCAGAGCCGGTGTAGGGTAGCGGCTCACGACCGGAGTCTGCACGCGGAGTTTGCGGCAGTTCACCACAAAACTGTCGGGTTACTTGGTTGAGCCACAAAACCAAGACCGGAGGCTCGGCGGGCGGAGACGGGATCCGAGCGCGCCGAGAATCTTCGATGCCGGCGGACATGTGGCGGGATCGCAGGGCTTGCGTCGGGAGGACGCGGACTGCGGTAAAGGCGTGACCGTGTGATGAAAAGGAGTGCTACATGACCTATTTGCCCCTGAGGGGTTTGTATCCTAAGTTTAAGTGCTAGGGGTAACTTGGTCATTTGCCCAACCCAGAGGGACTCATATATATACCTCTAGGGTTTTCTGGGCAAACCATCCATCCGGACTGCTTCTCATTTCCTTGCTCCATAGGCGTAGATTTTCTTCACCGCTTTGTAGAGAATCTGACCTCCGAGTGTATTGAAGCATTCATGGTTGCGTTGATTTCCTTCTTGTAGCTCGTGGGATTTTCGTGTCTTTTTCGGGCTATTTTTGTTGGATTTTCGTGCGCGCCTTGTTCCTTCGATTCTGAGGTGTTTGGGTTCGGATTTGTTGGTGGGGATCATGGATAGATGTCTTGTGCATCTTTGTGCTTGATCTTGACCCCCAATCTCCGGATTTGGCCTCCGATAGAAGGATTTCGGTTGGAACCCTAGCTTTTTGGTAGAGCTCGGTTGCGATTCGATTCCTGGTGATTTAGTTCGTTTGAGGTCTCAAGTTTTGGGTTATAGCATCTCCTAGGGACGCTTCACATCTCCCCCAAATCTTTCCTCAAGAGCTCAAGCTGTTTGGGAGATCCATGGACGGATAGGTGCTTTGGTGCTTGCGGTTTCGAGCTCGGGCTGCTCTGTCCGCGTGTGGCGGACAGTCCGCCAGGGGGTCGCGGACAGTCCGCGAGGAGCTGGCTGACCGGGTGTTCGTCGTGTTCTTCGCGAGTTCTTGCGTTGCTTTGTTTCGATCCGTTGAGTTGGGTGTTTTCGGTTAGAGTAGGTTTGCCGGACTGTCCGCCCGGGGTTGCTGGACTGTCCGCACGGGTCGGACTGTCCGCGGGGTGGCCACGGACCGTCCGTTTTTTGGGGTGCAGTACTGGAGGTTCGGGTTGCATTTTCGGACTGTCTGCTGTGACCTCGCGGACCGTCCTCCTGCTCCACACGGACCGTCCGCCAGGTCAGCTCGGACCGTCCGCCCCAGGCACCGCAGATTGCCTATGTCCTTTGCTTCTTGAGTTGCGCTTCCATGTTGCTTTGAGTTTGGGTTTGTTCCTAGTGTTGGTAGGTCCGTTGTGACTACGTGACCTTGGCAAACTCGTGTGGGAATCCTTGGTTGTGAATTTGGGGCATAGGCCGAGTTCATCCTTCGGGAAGAATTTTTATCGGCTCCCATTCACTCCCCCCTTCTCTGGTCGCCTAATCGGTCCTTCAATTGGTATCAAAGCCAGTTACGGATCTTCGTTATTCTAGCAAGTCTAAGATCCAAAGATGGCGTACCAGGAACGGGGTTCGGGTCCTCCACACTTTGATGGTAAGAACTACCAGATGTGGCAAAGGCGGATGGCTGCTTTCCTCCACGGCAAGGGTCAGATCCTATGGGATGTCACGGTGAACACAGCTTATGTTCATCCTGTGAACTTCCTTGCTCCAGGATCGAGGGAGATGTTCAACGCCAACAACAAGGCGGTCGACTACCTGTACCGTGCTCTGTGTCAATCTGAATTCGATCGGGTTCAGACAGAGGACTTGGCGTGCAGGATTTGGGAGCAGCTGAAGAATGCTCATGTCGGGAACACTCTGGTTCAGGCTCGGCTCTTTGTGACCTACCGGAGAGAGTATGAGAACTTCACTCATCTCCCCAGTGAGTCCATAGATGCTATTTTCCAGCAGTTCACGGTGATTGTGAACAACATGAGGGCTAATGTGGCCGTGCTCCCGTACGATGATCATGACAGGGCTATCAAGCTCCTGCACTCTCTGGATTGTACCGTGTGGAGTGAGAAGGTCAAGGCCATTCTTGAGTCGGAGAAGTATGAGACCCTCACGGTGGATGAGCTGTTTTCCAAGCTCAAGTCGTCCGAGGTGGACCGTGGGGTGCGTGCAAAGATCGAGAACCCGACTGATCCTCATAGTCTGGCTCTCGTGTCTGGATCAAGGACAAATGCTAACATGTCTTCGAGACAGTTCTCTTTGTCTTGTCTTGTGTCCATGCCAGATGAGGAGTTTGACGTGCTTGGCGAGGAGGATCTCACGTTGTTGAGCAGGCAGTTCTTGCGCATGTACACGAACCGGAAGAACGCTCAGAGGACCTCGGGCATGTGCTACCGGTGCGGGAAGCACAGGCACTTTATCACTGAGTGCCCGGAAGCCATGGAGGTGAAGCCCGAGCACAAGCACCATCCGAGGACCGACCACAAGCACCGCTCGAGGGACGACCATAAGGGCAAGAACAAGTCCGAGCGGAGGCCAAGGAGGAGTGGTGGTCACAAGAAGAAGGAGCGAGCGATGGTTGCCGGAGCTAGCGACATCGACTCGAGCTCCTGCTACTCTTCATCGAGCTCAAGTGATGAAGATGAGAACCGGCACAAGGGCAAGCAGTCGAGCAAGAACATCAACGGTTTGTGCTTCGCCGCCCAAGGCTTTTGCGGCATGGCATATAGCTCCGCAAGCAAGAAGAGCAACAAGGATGACTCGGGCTCCGACTCCGAGGAAGAGGTAAACAATGATCCATCCTTCTTGATAGCGGAGAATGCTAGGTTGAATGACTTGCTTGACAACCGTGATGATGTGCTTAGAAAGACCAACAAGGAGAAGAGGGAGTATAGGTCTTTGCTTGGAGAGGCTAAGGAGAAGGTGGTTGAACTAGAGTCTTTGCTTGTTGATGTTAGGGCTCAAATAGATTCTCTTAAGTCTACTCCTATTGTGACCGATGAACCTGAATGCAGTTATTGTTCCACTTTTCTTGGTAAATTGACTGTTCTTAAGGAGAAGTATGCCTCCAAGGTCGAGGAACTAGATGTGCTTAGGGTTGAGCTAGATGAGATGAAATCTAGGCCCTCTTTGCTTGGTGCTTGCACTTCTTGTCCTGTTTTGCATGAGAAGCTAGATGTTTCGCTTGTTTATGCTAGATCACTAGAGGCTCAGCTGAAAGCTCCTATTCCTACATCATGCTCTACTTGTGAAATAAATGCTGTGAAGAATATGGAGCTTGCACACTATGTTGATCGTTTGCAGGATGAGAATGATGAGTTGAGAAAGATGATGGGTTGGTTGTCTGGTCATGAGCCTCAGCTCCGAATGATGATTGAGGCATACAAGCGCTATGATGGGCAAGCGCTTGGGGCAGACAAGGTTGGTGAGGGAAGTGGTGAGGATGAGGGGAAGATTGGAGATATCCCAGAGCCACCAAAAACCCACCACAAAAATGCCTATGCTCCTAAGCCAAACCCACTTAGGAACCGACTAGACACAGCCCCAGCTCCACCCGTGTTTCCTCCACACACAGACAACTTCCAGAAACCCATCAAGTTCAAGAGTGACTTGGGGAATGAGTTCTTTGGGAAGAAGGGAGAGACACCGAGTGAGGAGAAGTCAGAGCCCAAAGAGAGCCCAAAACCAAAGCCAAAACCTAAACCCTTCCATTGTGAGCATTGTGGGAGGGATGGGCACCTTGCTGAGTTTTGCTTCAGGAGGAAGCGTGAGGAGAGGTTGGCTAGGGAGATGGCCAACAAGGACAGGTACCGCCCTTCTCGTGGTGTGCCTGAGCCTAGGTTGGTGCCAAGAGGCGAGGATATGGTATGTACCATTTACCCTCGAGAGAGGCGTGTGTTTGTGCCTCGAGGTGAGCCACCACATAGAGAAGGTGGTAGGCGTGTTGGGTTTGGGCGTGGTGAGTTTGCTGGACGTTCCTTCGCTCGTGGCCAATACGAGTATGGGTGGAACGATCGTAGTTTTAGGTCCCAGAGGAGCTACGGGCGATGGTCTCCACCTCGTGGTGCGCGTAGTCCTCCAAGGGGACGTGTGGGTGTTCCACCTAGAGGAGATAGGATGGATTTTGCTAACCCCACTTTTGAGCAAATGGCACGGCACTGGTTTGATTCATTTTGTACTAACCCCAGTGCTGAGTCGTTTGCTCACTCTCGCTCACATTTTTTATTTGCAGGTGGGAGGCTTGGAGGGCTTTGGGTTGATCGACTCCAGTTGCTCTCGACACATGACCGGAGATCGAAGGAGGTTCTCCAGCCTCACCCCGATGATGACCAAAGAGTACATCACTTTTGGGGACAATGGGGAAGGTAGAGTGCTTTCAGTGGGCACGGTGAAGGTGAGTGAGTCTGTGACTCTTAGGCGTGTTTCTCTTGTCAAGTCCTTGGGGTACAATCTTCTTTCGGTTTCCCAGCTTCTTGATGAGGGTTTTGAGGTCTGTTTCAAAACGGGTGCTTCGCGTGTCTTGGATTCTCGAGGTGATCTTGTGTGCACGATCATCCCCGAGGGTCAGATTTTCAGAGCCGATTTTTCTCAGTGTGTTGGCTCTTCTCGTTGCTTGGTTGCTGGTGTTTCGGCGGAGCTTTGGAAATGGCATAGGAGACTGGGTCACTTGAGTTTTGACTTGTTGTCACGCTTGAGTGGGCTAGGATTGGTCCGAGGATTGCCTAAGTCGAAATACCAAAAGGACTTGGTATGTGCTCCGTGTAGGCATGCTAAGATGGTCGCCGCCTCTCACCCGCCTCTGACTTCCGTTATGACAGAGAGGCCATGCGAGCTGTTCCATATGGACTTGGTTAGTCCAGCTCGTGTGTGCTCGGCGGGTGGGAAATGGTATGTCCTGGTGATAGTGGACGACTATTCTCGCTGAGCTTGGGTCTTCTTTTTGGCTGACAAGGGGGAGACGTTTGGTTTTGTGAGAGATCTAATCTTGAGGTTGAAGAATGAGAGGAATGGAGAGGCCAGTCGAGCTATCCATAGCGACAATGGTTCTGAATTTAAAAACTCTCGTTTCGAAACCTTTTGTCATGATTTGGGTCTCGAACATCAATTCTCTTCTCCCTATGTGGCTTGTCAGAATGGTGTGGTTGAGAGGAAAAATCGTTCCCTTTGTGAGATGGCTCGGACGATGCTCGACGAGCATAGGACTCCGAGGAGATATTGGGCTGAGGCGGTGAATACCGCGTGCCATGTTGGGAACCAGATTTTTCTTAGGGCCTTCTTGAACAAGACGTGCTGTGAGCTCATGCACGGGTGAGCTCCTAGAGTGAGCCATTTCAGGGCTTTTGGTTGTCGGTGCTTTATTCTCAAGAAGGGTAGGCTTGATAAGTTTGAGTCGAGGTCTTCCGATGGGATCTTTTTGGGTTATGCTAGTCATTCTCGAGCATTCCGTGTGCTCAATCTTGATACTAACCTAGTCATGGAAACTTGCGAGGTTACCTTCGACGAGACCCAGCCATGCAGTTCGTCTGTTTTTGAGTGTGCAGGTGACGACGAGATTGGCAAGAAGATCTTTGAGGATGAGGAGGATGATGCTGGAGAGGATGATGGTGATGATGAAGCTCCAGCCGGGCATGTACCCTCTACTTCCACTATGACGACTACGGTGCAGGATGGTCCAGCCCCTACACAGACTACGATCCAGCAAGATCAAGTGGAAGCTGCAGCTGAGGGGGAGGTTGTCTCCAGGCGAGAGGCACCGAGGCGTGTTCAAGTTGATCATCCTCCCTCAAGAATCATCGACGACATCAATGAACGTACGACACGGTCAAGGTCCAGGAATGTTTCTCACTTTGCTCATTCGGCTTTTGTTGCTACCTTTGAGCCGAAAGACATTGGACACGCTCTCTCTGATCCTAATTGGGTGAACGCCATGCATGAGGAGTTAGAGAACTTTGATAGAAACCAAGTTTGGGAGTTGGTAGAGCCACCACCACATTGCAAACCTATAGGAACAAAATGGGTGTGGAAGAACAAAGAGGGTGAGAATGGTGAGGTGGTGAGAAACAAATCGAGGTTGGTTGCTCAGGGGTATAGTCAGAAGGAGGGGATAGACTATGAGGAGACATTTGCTCCTGTAGCCCGTTTGGAGGCAATTAGGATCCTTCTAGCCTTTTCCGTGGCTAAAGGGTTCAAGTTGGCACATGCATGCATGTGCCAACCGAAAAGCAGCTTGCCGATATCCTAACCAAGCCTTTGGACCAAGCTACATTTGCCCGTTTACGAGGGGAGCTTGGTGTTCTTTTTCCTTTTTGAGCTTTGGTTGGGGGTTTGATGTACATACTCATATTGCATTTTCATTTATGTATCATATCATGCTTGCATCTTTGTATCATAGACTGCATATGTACCATATGAGATGTGCTTCTCCTATATACTTGGATTACTATGATATGCTAGATAGGAGATTAAGACTTTGCTTTTGATGCTCATATGATGGATAGTGATGCTCTTGATGGATTTGGGATGTATGTGCTTGTGGATTCCTTATTTTTGTGAAAATGCTATATATGATCCTCTCTTATGAGTTGAATGCCTTTCATGCTAAATTTGTGCACTTATGGCTATAGCTTGCTTAATTTGTGCTTGGAACCATGTTCTTTTCATATGGGGTCAAAGACCCATCTATCATCATGGATGTTTAGCCTACATGCTACCTTGTGGAGAAGCCTAAGCTTCTTTTTGCCGCAAAGGCACTTCATGTACCATGCTTAATTTGTAAATCTTGAAATTGGTATATGAAATGCTTGTGCTTGAAAAATATGCTTCCATGTCATGTATGCTTTAAATTTCTTATTTTGGGTGCTAAACCGTTGCATGATGTTCACCGTTGAGAAGTCTCACATTTAGAAGTGAACACATGGCTCGATGGCTTTGACATGACATGAGATAGCTTGTAGGTGTTTGTGATGATCTTGTGATGAGAACTTGTGACCTTGCATGATGTTTGTGAGTTATATGTTGTTTCTGCTCATTTTGATCATGTTTAGGTCCTATGCTCATGAGAGGGAAGTTTTTGTGAAAAATGCTTTATTTTGATCATGGCTATGTCACATGCTCATATGTCCCTATCTATCTCGTTGGCGATGCTTGTACTAAATTTGTGGCAATCTAGCTTGTCTATGTCTCCTTTTAGCATGTTGTAGTGCTCTTTGTCTATTTGAGAAGCACATGCTTGCATTTATAGACTTGATTCATGCATTACCAACAAGGGGGAGAGATAGTACCCAATTCTTGCATCCAGGGGGAGTTTTGCATCAAAGGGGAGAAATGCATTTGTTCAGGGGGAGCTTGCATTCATATGCATTTGGGAGCTCTTTTTCGCCTGAATTTTAGTTGTGCTCTTTTGCCGATGGTGTCGATCCCTTTTGCCTCACCTTGAGGAGTCGGCAATTTTGGAGCATTTTATCTCGGTTGTGTCGAGCCGTTGCCCTTGTCTTAGGGGACCGAGATCTTTCTCTCTCAAGTGATCGCGTTTTGGCTTTTGTTTGGCTTTTGATCACTTGTTTGAGTTTTTCATTTGTTTCTTTTCTTTTTCTCTTTTCTCTGAATTGGTTACTATGTGTGTTGTCAATGCACTCATCAAGGGGGAGATTGAGGACCGGAGCATCTGAGGACCAGTGGATGGTCGCTCCCTGGTGTGATGAGTGATTGACAACGTGGTGTGGACTGACTCTTGGCCGAGTATTCCAAGTGCAGGTTGCGGCTTGACTCGTGTTGGTGCAGGTGAAGAGCGGGCGCAAAAGGTTTATGCCTTGCGGGGCCTCCGAGGAGTGGAGAGACAAGTAGGCTCGGCTCGAGGGACCCGGTGGCCAGCGGGGTCAAGTGCGGGCCGCATGGTGGCAAGAAAAGCAAGACGAAGTCGTTGACCGAAGCCGGTGCAGGGTAGCGGCTCACGACCGGAGTTTGCACGTGGGGTTTGCGGCGGTTCACCACAAAACCGTCGGGTTACTTGGTTGAGCCACAAAACCAAGACCGGAGGCTCGGCGAGCGGAGACGGGATCCGGGCGCGCCGAGAAGCTTCGATGCCGGCGGACATGTGGCGGGATCGCAGGGCTTGCGTCGGGAGGACGCGGACTGCGGCGAAGGCGTGACCGTGTGATGAAAAGGAGTGCTACATGACCTATTTGCCCCTGAGGGGTTTGTATCCTAAGTTTAAGTGCTAGGTGTAACATGGTGATTTGCCCAACCCAGAGGGACTCATATATATAGCTCTAGGGTTTTCTGGGCAAACCATCCATCCGGACTGCTTCTCATTTCCTTGCTCCATAGGTGTAGATTTTCTTCACCGCTTTGTAGAGAATCTGACCTCCGAGTGTATGGAAGCATTCATGGTTGCGTTGATTTCCTTCTTGTAGCTCATGGGATTTTCGTGTCTTTTTCGGGCTATTTTTGTTGGATTTTTGTGCACGCCTTGTTCCTTCGATTCTGAGGTGTTTGGGTTCGAATTTGTTGGTGGGGATCATGGATAGATGTCTTGTGCATCTTTGTGCTTGATCTTGACCCCCCAATCTCCGGATTTGGCCTCCGATTGAAGGATTTTGGTTGGAATCCTAGCTTTTTGGTAGAGCTCGGTTGCGATTCGATTCCCGGTGATTTAGTTCGTTTGAGGTCTCAAGTTTTGGGGTATAGCATCTCCTAGGGACGCTTCACATCTCCCCCAAATCTTACCTCAAGAGCTCAAGCCGTTTGGGAGATCCATGGACGGATAGGTGCTTTGGTGCTTGCGGTTTCGAGCTCGGGCTGCTCTGTCCGCGTTTGGCGGACAGTTCGCCAGGGGGTCGCGGACAGTCCGCGAGGAGCCGGCTGACCGGGTGTCCATCGTGTTCTTCGCGAGTTCTTGCGTTGCTTTGTTTTGATCCGTTGACTTGGGTGTTTTCGGTTAGAGTAGGTTTGCCGGACTGTCCGCCCGGGGTTGCCGGACTGTCCGCGCTGGTCAGACTGTCCGCGGGGTGCCCACGGACCGTCCGTTTTTCGGGGTGCAGTACTGGAGGTTCGGGTTGCATTTTCGGACTGTCCGCAGTGACCTCGCGGACCGTCCGCCTGCTCCACGCGGACCGTCCGCTAGGTCAGCTCGGACCGTCCGCCCCAGGCACCGCAGATTGCTTAAGTCCTTTGCTTCTTGAGTTGCGCTTCCGTGTTGCTTTGAGTTTGGGTTTGTTCCTAGGGTTGGTAGGTCCGTTGTGACTATGTGACCTTGGCAAACTCGTGTGGGAATCCTTGGTTGTGAATTTGGGGCATAGGCCGAGTTCATCCTTCGGGAAGAATTTTTATCGGCTCCCATTCACTCCCCCCCCTCTCTGGTCGCCTAATCGGTCCTTCAGAACCCAGCCTTCATCACCTGGCTGGAGTTCTGCGAGGCATTCCGTGAGCAGTACCTGCCCAGCGAGCTGTTGATTCAGAAGGCTCAGGAGTTCTGCACCATGACGCAGGGTGCGATGAGGGTGGAGGAGTACGAGCGCCACTTCATGAAGATGATGCGGTACGCCCCTGACGACACCAACACCGACCAGAAGAAGCAGTTTTGGTTTCTACGAGGCCTTCACCACGGCCTTCGCCAGGGACTGAAGGCGAGCGAGCACAAGTCCCTACGCCACCTCGTCAACCGCGCCATCGCGGTCGAGGAGGAGAGGAGGGTCCACGAGGAGCGCATGAAGGGCAAGAAGAGGATTGGAGATCGGGATCACCACGACCGATCCTTCCAGAAGTCGAGGAGCGAACAGAGCAACCTGCTGAGGGGGAGCTACCGCCCGGGGCACAACCAGCCTGGGCGCAGCTTCGGAGGAGGCCGTGGCCAGTTCCCCGGAGGGAGGAACCCCGGCTACTCGCAGCAGAGTGGAGGCTACAACCATCTGCCGCAGAGCGCCACGAGACCTACCACTCGAGCCTTCACCGTGACCTGCTTCACCTATGGCAAGCCTGGCCACAAGTCCTTCGAGTGCCCCGACAAGAAGACCGCGGCTACACCCGCGTGAGCTCCAGCTCCAGGAGGAAGACCTCCTCAGGCTGCACCACCGCCGACTGCTGGCCGTGGGAGGCTTAACCACCTCACTGAGGAGGAGGCTGCTGACGCTCCTGACGTCGTGATCGGTGAGTTTTTGGTTTGTGGTACTACTGCTTTGGTTCTTTTCGATACCGGTGCAACCGGGTCGTACATCACCTCTAGGTTCGTAAACAAACTCTCCCTCCCTACAACCACCCGATCAATTCCTATCATCACGAGTTCACCCCTCGGAGATATCAGATGCACCTTACTGTGTAGAGGTGTGGATGTGGTCATTCAGAACCACAAGTTCTTGGGGTATCTGACAGTGTTGCCCTCCAATGGCATCGACGTGATTCTGGGGATGGATTGGATCACCGCTCACAAGGGTGTCATCTTCACTTCACCGCGACTAGTGACCTTGGTACACCCCGATGGGGCGAGGGTCACCTTCGAGCCGATGAAGTCTCGAGATATACCAGCTGTGTACAATCTTCACACGAAAGCTATCTCAAATGTGCCAGTGGTTTGTGAGTACGAATATGTGTTTCCAGAAGAGCTGCCGGGTTTGCCTCCAGACCGTGATGTGGACTTTGTGATCAACTTGGTACCGGGGACTGCACCTATAGCTCAGAGTCCGTACAGAATGGCAGAAGTTGAGCTGAAGCTATTGAAGGCAGAGTTGGATTCACTGCTTGAGAAGGGGTTCATTCGACCGAGTGCTTCACCTTGGGGTTCACCAGCTTTGTTCGTGCCGAAGAAAGATGGGACTCAGCGTCTGTGTGTGGATTACCATGCACTCAATGCGGTAACCATCAAGAACAAGTACCCACTACCCCGGATCGATGACCTGATGGATCAGCTAAGGCAAGCCAAGTTCTTCAGCAAGATTGACCTCGGACCAGGCTACCACTAGATGAAGATATGGCCGGAAGATATCTTCAAGACCGCGTTTGTGACCTGGTACGGACAGTACGAGTACACTGTCGTATCGTTCGGTCTTACGAACGCCCCGACGTATTTCATGAACAAGGTGTTCATGGAGGAGTTAGACAAGTGTGTTGTTGTCTTCATTGACGACATACTGGTCTTCTCCAAGACCGCAGAAGAGCATGAAAAGCACCTGAGGATAGTGTTGGAGAAACTCAGGCAACAGCAGTTGTATGCCAAATTCAGCAAGTGTGAGTTTTGGATGGAGGAAGTCACCTTTCTCGGTCACGTGTTGTCAGCTGAAGGAGTGGCCGTATATCCGAGCAAGATAGAAGCAGTGTCCAAGTGGCAGTCGCCTAAGACAGTGATAGAGATCCGCAGTTTTCTCGGTTTAGCCAGATACTACCGCCGGTTCATCGAGAACTTCTCCAAGATCGCGAAGCCCATGACAGAACTGTTGAAGAGCAACACGCCGTTTATGTGGTCGGACAAATGTGAAGCAAGCTTTCCAGAGCTCAAGACACGCCTCACCACTACACCAGTCCTGACTCTTCCCGATGCGAGCAAGGACTTCGTGGTGTACTATGACGCATCAAGGCAAGGACTCGGTTGCGTGCTGATGCAGGGAGGCAAGGTTGTTGCATATGCCTCGCGATAGCTTCGGAAGCACGAGGAGAACTACCCCACACATGACCTCGAGCTAGCTGCTGTCGTTCACGCTTTGAAGATATGGAGGCACTACCTAATGGGCAACAAATGTGACATTTACACCGACCACAAGAGCCTGAAGTACATCTTCACACAGTCCGAGTTGAACTTGAGGCTGAAGGCATCTAGGCCCCTAATTCGTGTTTTGGTAATTAATAACAATCATTGTGGACTAACATTTTTATTGAGATATAAGAATAGGTTAGTCCGATGAAATGATGAGCTCATGAGATATGCAAAAGGATGTCTTGTATGTCATGTGTTGGAAAGGAGCTCAAGGCAAAGGTAAAAGCTAGGGTTTTTATTTTTACCGGTCATAAGGTGGTTAGAGGATGATAAATGACCGGATTGATAGGATAGATAGCCGTACTATCAAGAGGGATCAATTTCATTGGCTTGGCTTTCCATAGTGCCACTTTGATCAAGAATTTGCATGCATTGCATTTAGATGAGTGGCGATTTCAAAAGATAAAAAGGTTTCGTTGAAAAACTTGAGAAAAGTCAGTTTTCTGCTGTGGGGCGGACAGTCCGTGGGCCATTAAAGTTTATTTAATATCTGAGGTTTTTGGCAAAGTTTTTCGAGAAAAATCTCTTCCGGGCGGACAGTCCGCGGGTCCACGGCGGACGGTCCGAAATTAACCTCGAAACATACAGAACGGTGCGCAGCTCGGGTGGACCGGGCGGACGGTCCGTGGCCTGCCGGCGGACGGTCCGCGAGGCCCTGGCGGACAGTCCGCCCGGACCAACGGGCAACTCTGACAACAGTTGACTTCGCGTTTTTACCGTTGGAATTCAAACGCGGACAGTCCGTGAGGGCATCGCGGACAGTCCGCGAGGTACGCGTTTTTGACATAACGGCTAGTAACGGGAAGGGGGAGTATAAATACTCCATGCCCGGGTTGGGAGAGCCTCTCTTGGCACTTTGAAATGTTCATACTCCAAAGTAGAGCTCTCCCTCTCCTCTCTCTCACTCACTTTGCTTAGTGGTTGCATCTTTGGTGAGATTGAGAGCATCTAGTGCATTGCATCAAGGTTTTGATCTTTGTGGCACTAGGGAATCATCAAGCAAGTGGTTGATTTGTTACTCTTGGAAGTTGCCGCTTCCTAGACGGCTTGGTGGTGGAAGAATCTGTTGAAGCTCGCAAGAAGATTGTGAGTGGCTCCGGATTTCTTGTTGTGAGAGGTCTTGTGCTCACCTCACCGGAGCGGTGAAGAGCAACTCTAGTGGAATCGAGGTGTGGAGTGGTTCTTTGGTTCTAACCGGCTCAAGATCAAGCGGTGCCTTGATAGAGGAGTGGTTGAACATTGAATCCACCTCAACGTGGATTAGGGGAGACCGGCAAGTCATCGATACCACGGGATAAAATTTGTCTCTTGTGCTCGGTTATTCCTTTGCTCAATTTCCTTTCAAGTACTTTACTTTGAGCATTTACTTTCTAGAGATTGAATTGTATGTTGTCACCCTAGGTTGCAAACCCCCAACATAGGAATAGATTAGCTAGAAATTTAATCCCCCTTGTGGTTCTAATTAAATTTCTCTAGTGTTGTGCTTTTAGATTTTAAACCGCCTATTCACCCCCTCTAGTCGGTATCCTAGATCCTACAAGTGGTATCAGAGCTAAGGACTCCTTATTTGAGAGATTTAACCATCTCGAAGTAGGATAAATGGCTGAGGAAGAAAAGTTTCATGTTGGGAAGCCTCCGGTCTTTGATGCGAACAATTATGATTATTGGAAGAAAAGAATGGAGATTCACTTCAAGGCCTTGGGAAGAAATTTGTGGAGAATTTTAATGGAAGGATATGTCATTTTGGATCCTAAGAATAAGACGGATGATGATGATAAAAATGAAAAACTCAATGATCGAGCTTTGAGTGTACTCTACAATGTTCTCGCTCTTAGTGAATTCAATAGAGTGAAGGGACTTGAAAAAGCAAATGAGATATGGGAGAAGCTTGTGGAAATCTATGAAGGAACATCCACCGTGAAAGAAGCAAAGCTCTATGTGTACAAGGGCAAGTTCAATGAGTTCACAATGAAGAAGGATGAAGATGTTTCAACCATGTTCAACCGGTTGAATGATATTGTGAATGAACTTAGGTGTCTTGATTTCAATGTTACAAACAAAGACTTCTCTCATAAGTTTCTTAGATGCCTTCCCGAAAAGTATGAGACAATTGTGACTTTGCTTGTGAGGACCGATTTGAATAAAATGACTCCTACGGAAGTGCTTGGTGAAGTGCGAACTCATGACTTGTTCAAGCAATCACAAAAGGAAGTTCAAGGTCAATCAACTAGTGAAGAGAAGAAAAATATTACTCTCAAGGCCAAGGCTACTCAAGAAGAAAATGATGATGAGAACCAAGAGATTGACTCCGATGAGGAAATGGCTCTTATTGTAAGAGGGCTCAAAAGAATTATGAACAAGAAGAAGTTTGGCAAGAAGGGACAATCATCAAAGAAGAATCCTTTTGAAGGCAAAGATTGCTTCAATTGTGGTAAAATTGGACATATCTCAATTAATTGTCCAAACAAGAAAGAAGACAAATATGGCAAGAAGAAAGACAAGAAAAGTGTGCCTAAGAGGAAGAAATATTACAAGAAGGAGAAGAATGGCCAAGCCTACTTTGTTGAGTGGGATTCCGATGCAAGCTCCGATGAAGATGATGATGACAAGCCTTCAAAGGGTCTTGCCGGGGTTGCTATCAAGGAAGCTCCTTCACTCTTCTCCAAGCCATATTGTCTCATAGCAAAAGGTGAATCAAAGGTAATAGTTGAGGATGATGATGATGATTGTGATAGTGATAATGATGATAATGCTTTATCTTATGATGATCTAGTTTTCATGATCATTAAGTCCGATGACAAATTGCGCATGGAGAGATCAAAGTTGAGGGATTTGGAGGTGAAAAATGTTTCACTTCAAAATTCTTTTGAGGAGCTAAAGACTACTCATGAAAATCTTAAGATTTCCCATGAAACACTTAACACTTCGTGGAGAACTCTTAAAGAGAAACATGAGGAGCTTAAGGAAGCTCACAACTCTCTCCTTGCACAAGAGGTCAAAGGAAAAATGAGCATGGGTGTTGAATGTAATATATTGAATATTTCTCCATGTGCAACTAACCCATCTTGTAGCACAAGCACTAGCTCTTGCATTAGTGAAGATATGTCTTGTGATTCTCTATTGTTGGAAAATGAATCCTTGAAGAAGGAGATTGAGTGTTTGTCAAAAGATCTTGCACGGTATTTTGGAAGTCATGTCCAGTTTAATCATATTTGGACAAATCAAAAATTCACCTTGGAGAAAAATAGGCTTGGCTATTTGCCCAAGAAAGGGAAAGAGGCTTTCATTCCTAAGGAGAAAATTTTTGTGACTTCGAATGTGACATATGAAGAAGAAGAAGGAGTTAAGATGTGTCATAAGTGCAAGGCAAAAGTTGACGTGAATCACCAATGCAAGAGCAAGAAGACCGTATCCTTGGATCCTTCCTATATTCTTAAGAAAGATTCTAAGGGTGTTGTTTGTGCTAAATTTGTTGGTCGCTCTCTTGGTAGTAATAAAAAGAAGTCCATTTGGGTGCCAAAAATTTTGGTCACTAACATTGAAGGACCCAAGAAAATTTGGGTACCTAAAACAAAGTAATTTCTTTTGTAGGTGAACTATAAAGCCGGAGGAAGACATTGGGTTATTGATAGTGGATGTACAAATCACATGACCGGCGAAAGAAAAATATTCTCTCATCTTGATGAAGATATTTCCGACTTCGACAACATCAATTTTGGAGATGATAGCAAGGGAGGTGTAAAAGGCATTAGTGAAGTACCTATCTCTAAGGATTATAATCTCTCTAATGTCTTGCTAGTTGATTCTCTCAATTTCAATTTGCTATCTATTGCTCAACTTTGTGACAATAGTTATAAATGCACATTCACTAGCAATGATTTTGAGGTCACCTCACTTGATGGCAAAGATTCTATTTTTAAGTATTTTCGTCATGAGAGCTTATATCTAGTGGATTTCTCATCTAAGAAGGCTAGTTTGACTACTTGCTTATTCTCAAAGGCCTCTATGGGTTGGTTATGGCATAGAAGACTTGGTCATGTTGGCATGAAACAACTCAACCGATTAGTGAAGGATGACTTAGTTCTTGGCTTGAAAGATGTCAAATTTGAGAAAGATAAATTGTGTAGTGCTTGTCAAGCCGGAAAACAAGTTGCCAACCCACATCCTAACAAGAGCATTATGTCAACCACAAGACCATTGGAATTATTACATATGGATTTATTTGGTCCCACTACCTATAGAAGTATTGGTGGAAATACCTATTGTCTTGTGATTGTGGATGATTATTCAAGATACACATGGGTATTCTTTCTTCATTACAAATCTCATACTTGTGATATTTTCAAGACATTTGTGAGAAGGGCCGAAAATGAATTTGAGCTAAAATTGAAGAAAGTGAGAAGTGACAATGGTAGTGAATTCAAGAACACAAATGTTGAAGAGTTTTGTGATGAGAAAGGGATCAAGCATGAATTCTCAACTACATATACACCGGAGCAAAATGGTGTAGTTGAGAGGAAAAATAGGACCTTAATTGAGATGGCAAGATCAATGCTAGATGAGTACAAAGTTTCGGATTCTTTTTGGGCCAAAGCTATCAACACCGCTTGCCATGATTCAAATAGGCTATATTGTCATAGATTCTTCAACAAGACACCATATGAACTTCTCAATGGAAGGAAGCCAAATATTTCTTATTTCCGGGTTTTTGGTTGCAAATGCTATATTTTGAGGAAAGGCTCTCGGTTATCTAAATTCCAAAGCAAGTGTGATGAGGGATTTCTTCTTGGATATTCTTCAAATTCCAAGGCTTATAGAGTATACAACAAGTCCAAGGGATTTGTTGAGGAAGCTTATGATGTGCAATTTGATGAAACAATGGGCTCTCAAGATGAGAAAGAAAATCTAGATGATGTTAGAGGTGAAGAATTGAGTAAGGCAATGAAGACCATGGCTATTGGGGATATCATGCCTAGAGAAGAAGATGATGATGAAGGTCCATCAATTTTTATTCAAGCAAATCCATCTACCTCCACAACAAATGATCAAAATCAACAAGAGGGTAACTCAAGCAACAATGACTCACCTCAAGAAGATGATCAAATGGCCTCTATGACTACACCCTCTACATCAACTCAAGAACCGGTTGATCAACCTAGAGTTCATCATCAAGTCGCCAAAGATCACCCTATTGACCAAATTATGGGTGATATTAGTAAGGGTGTTCAAACTCGATCTCGTGTTGCTTCATTTTGTCAACATTACTCTTTTGTATCTTTTCATGAGCCTAAGCGTGTAGATGAAGCACTTGATGATCCGGATTGGGTGATCTCCATGCAAGAAGAATTAAATAATTTCACTAGAAATCAAGTTTGGGAGTTGGTTGGAAGACCCAAGAATCATAATGTCATTGGTACTAAATGGGTCTACCGGAACAAAGAAAATGAAGATGGTATTGTGGTGAAAAACAAGTCTAGATTGGTTGCTCAAGGCTACACTCAAGTAGAGGGCTTGGATTCTGATGAAACTTTTGCTCCCGTAGGTAGACTTGAAGCTATAAGGATCTTGCTTGCTTATGCTTGTTCTCGCAATATCAAGTTATATCAAATGGATGTCAAAAGTGCTTTCTTGAATGGGAAAATTAGTGAACTAGTATATGTTGAGCAACCTCCCGGTTTTGAAGATCCTACAAAGCCTAATCATGTGTACAAGCTTTCTAAGGCTCTATATGGCTTGAAGCAAGCCCCTCGTGCGTGGTATGAAAGGCTTAGGGATTTTCTTCTCTCTAAGAGCTTCAAAATTGGAAAGGTTGATACTACATTGTTCACCAAGAAGATTGGAAATGCCATCTTTATTTGTCAAATTTATGTTGATGATATTATCTTTGGTTCAACAAATGAAGATTTTTGTAAAGAATTTGGAGAAATGATGTCTAGAGAATTTGAAATGTCTATGATTGGTGAATTGAGCTTCTTCCTTGGTCTTCAAATCAAACAATTGAAGGAGGGCACATTTGTTTGCCAATCTAAATATGTGAAGGACATCTTGAAGAAATTTAGCATGGAAGATGCAAAACCCATCAAGACTCCTATGGCTACTAATGGACATCTTGATCTTGATGAGGGAGGTAAACCGGTTGATCTTAAGCTTTGTAGGTCTATGATTGGTAGTTTGCTTTACCTTACCGCATCTAGGCCCGATATCATGTTTAGTGTGTGCATGTGTGCTAGATTTCAAGCCGCACCTAAAGAATGTCATTTGACCACCGTAAAGCGCATAATGAGATATTTGAAGTATTCTCCTAACATTGGTCTTTGGTATCCAAAGGGTGCTCAATTTGAATTGGTTGGTTATTCGGACTCCGATTATGCCGGTTGCAAGGTTGATAGAAAAAGTACTTCCGGTGGTTGTCAACTTCTTGGATGTTCTCTTGTATCTTGGTCATCAAAGAAGCAAAATTCCGTGGCTCTTTCTACCGCCGAGGCGGAATGTATCTCGGCGGGAAGTTGTTGTGCTCAATTATTATGGATGAAGCAAACTCTTCTAGATTATGGGGTAAAATTCAAGGAAATTCCTCTCCTATGTGATAATGAAAGTGCCATCAAGATTGCCAACAATCCGGTTCAACATTCTAGAACCAAGCATATTGATATTCGGCATCATTTTCTTAGAGATCATGTGAGCAAAGGGGATATCAAGATTGATGGAGTGAGCACAGACGATCAATTAGCGGATATATTTACCAAGCCTTTGGATGAATCTCGTTTTTGCAAATTGAGGAATGAGCTAAATGTCATTGACTTCTCAAATGTGGCTTGAGAGCTAGCACATATGTTTCTTCATATGCTTTATCTTTGTTTTATCTCTCTTAATCATTTCTTGCTTACTTTATGTTTTTGTTCTCTAATCTTTGTGTAGCTTGTTTTTCGCATAAATGTCTTGCATTCTAACTACATTGCATCATATGGCAAGTTTCCTTCATGTTTAATGAGCAATGATCCCAAAATATTCATCATTCCAATCTTTATCTCGAAGCATCTTGAGCTGAAAAGAACAAGGGTCACAGACTGTCCGCGGCAGAAGGCCGGACCGTCCGGAGGTACCAGGCGGACCGTCCGCGGGTACCCCACGGACTGTCCGCGCGGGTCGCTGGGGCGCGGGGAGGTACTGGATGTTCTGGATCATTTTCGGACCATCCGCGTCGGGGTTCCGGACCGTCCGCGCACCTCGCGGACTGTCCGCAGGTGCATCACGGACTGTCCGCGTGTGCCGCGCATAGGTGGGGCCGAGGTCGCGGGTGCTAATTCAACAGGCTGCCTCCCTTCCTCTCAAACACGCCAAGCTCCTCTCCCAGATCTCTCTCTCTTGCTCTTTCTCAAGGAAGGACCTCCTCCTTGGGGATTTCGATTGGGGCACTCCCCGGACCGTCCGAGCACATCCACGGACTCTCCGCGAGGTTCTCCACCATGTCATCCGGGTATTTTATCGAATAACTCACACTCTCTCTCGGATTTTGAGCAAGAAGGTGGTTAGGGTTTGATGTTGTGATCCAGAAATCGTTCATGGATTCAAGTTTTTGGCTTGGTGAATGTGTTTGGTATACTCCTATGATGCTATAGCTAATTTTTGGTGGATCAACACTTGGTATTTATGGAGTAATGGCGATTGAAAAATTGGATGCTACTGTTCACCTGTGTGCGCCTGCCCGGACCGGGCGGACTGTCCGCCGCCTCTGCGCGGACTGTCCGTGCGGCCCTGGCAGCCACACATGTGGCTAGTAGCTTTATGGATTGGGCTTCAATTTTACTAATAATTGTTCCACATTGTTGATACTCATTCAAATACCTGATTTATGACAGTGCTCGCAAGGCTATTGCATCGATTACCAAGAAGGACACTAAAAAGGCTACTTCAAAGAAGAAAACCAAGGATGTGGTCACATCTAAGAGGCGTCGTAAAAATGATACATCTGAGCAAGAAGAAGAGCCTGATAATCCCAATGACAGCGATTTTGATTCGGCTGATGAAAGTGCAAGTGCCTCATTCATGGTAGATGAAGAGGAAATCAATCAAGGGGGAGGTAACATTGCTGACATTATTGATGTGCTCAATTACACAGTCCCTAGGAGGCAGTGGACCCAAAGGGAATTTGCTATTGCTAGGAATGCAAATGCTTATAATGATCCTCGTGACACATACAATCTATATTTCTGTACCACTGTGCAAGAACAAGCTTTCTTCAGTAGTTTATTGGATTGCACTGTGTTTGCTCATCAGAGGGTTGACTTTGGATATCTTGAGTCTAAACCTGTTTTAGCTGGTGTGGCCACTAAACTTGAGAATTTAGGCTTGAAACCATTCCTTGAGGATAGGTGTGATTGCAATAACACCATTATTAGACAATTTTATGCCACCTATGAGATGGATTTTGATGCAAAGAACATTAAGTGGATGATAGGAAAAAGTGAATATGTAGCCACTTTTGCAGAGTTTGCAGCAGCAAATTACCTTGATTATGCATATTTTAGTGAGGGTGTCAATGTCTATAATGAAGATATTCTTGAGAACACTGCTGTTTTTTATGAGCCTGGTAGTTCTGCTGCAATTATAATGAACTGGCTAGCAACAGGGCTTAGACATCATCCTGTTGCCATCAATAACATCATAAGACACACATTCATGCCTAAGAGTGGAAATAAGGACAAGGTCCGAGAGAACTATTGGAATGTGATCAACCACATAATGAATGAAACTAGGTTTGATGTTGTGCTTCTTATTCTTGAGCAGATGATAGTCAAAAAGCGTCTTGTCAGAGATAGCATATACTTTGCTCCTTGCATTATGTCTTTGATCAAGACTAAGACTGGGTTCAATGGTCCATGTGATGAGAAGCATGAACTTTATCGACCTTTCTACAACACCAAAGCTTTTCTCAACAAGCCATTGACACCTTATGGGTAAGATGCAGAGGCTCAAAATGTTGATGAAAATGTTAGGGCAAATGTTGAGCATGCCAATGTTGGTGACACGGGCCATGTTAATATTGATGAGGATGCTTATGCTATGCCACCTCCTCCTCCTCCTCCAGTTCATCCCATGCAGCCAAAGTGGGAGCCTCCAGCTGGATACTTTGATGCATATTTCTCTAATATTCAGCAGTCAATGAATACCCAATTTCAACAGATGCAATCCGGGTTCAACTCCCATTTTGAGGCATATGGGCAACAGATGAATGATACATTTCAGTCTATGCAGCATGGCTTTCAGCAGCAAATTGACGCTAGTCTTGACACCTTTGGTCATCATGTCTATAGCACCATGCATGAGCCCATCATGACTAGGTTGGATAACATGCAAACAAGCCTTCAGAGTGACCTCAGTGCCTTGAATGATAGATTTTCTGAGTTATCCACTTCAGAGCAGTACCAGCAGATCTCTGATCGACAGACCCAGCTTGAGAGCAACTTCAACACGTTGAACACAACTTTTGGGGATTTCAGAGATCATTTCTACCACTACTACCCAGCACCTGCTCCACCACCACAGTTCTGTCCCCCTCCACCATTTTATCCTCCTCCGCCGCCGTCTCAGGATGACTAGATCTTTTGGTATTTGATGCCAAAGGGGGAGAAAAAATTTGGAGGAGTGATGTGATATTTAGGGGGATCTCATTTCTTTGCATGCATTTGAAACTTTGAACTCTTGCATTGCACTTGCATATTTAATTTCAGTCATGCATGAACTTTGGATTGCTTGTAATAATTTGTGAGACTCTGTGGTTTGTGATGTGGTTGAGAACTAGAACTTGTGGTTGTTTATGTGATGATCTACGTTTGTGATTTTAATTTTCTTATCTTATGGCTTGTTCTAGTTCTTGTAGAGTTTTGAGACTAACTCCTATGCTTAACTTTATTGGATATATATGTGTGTGTTTGTTGCCTTGATCTCTATTTTGTAGGGGAAACTCTGTCAAAATTGTTATATCTATGCATATGTGTAGAAATCAAGTGAAAATTATATGCACATATGTAGGGGGAGTTTTTCTCTATTTCTTTGTTTTGGAGACATTCACTCTATCCTTTTATTGAATTTCTTTGAGAAGAGTAAGTGATTCCAAAACTCAAAACCTTTCTTATATCACTCCTTTGCATGGTTGTCATCAATTACCAAAAAGGGGGAGATTGAAGGCATCTAGGCCCCTAATTCGTGTTTTGGTAATTAATAACAATCATTGTGGACTAACATTTTTATTGAGATATAAGAATAGGTTAGTCCGATGAAATGATGAGCTCATGAGATATGCAAAAGGATGTCTTGTATGTCATGTGTTGGAAAGGAGCTCAAGGCAAAGGTAAAAGCTAGGGTTTTTATTTTTACCGATCATAAGGTGGTTAGAGGATGATAAATGACCGGATTGATAGGATAGATAGCCGTACTATCAAGAGGGATCAATTTCATTGGCTTGACTTTCCATAGTGCCACTTTGATCAAGCATTTGCATGCATTGCATTTAGATGAGTGGCGATTTCAAAAGATATAAAGGTTTCGTTGAAAAACTTGAGAAAAGTTAGTTTTCTGCTGTGGGGCGGACAGTCCGAGCCCTTGGGGCGGATGGTCTACGGGCCATTAAGGTTTATTTAATATCTGAGGTTTTTGGCAAAGTTTTTCGAGAAAAATCTCTTCCGGGCGGACAGTCCGCGGGTCCACGGCGGACGGTCCGAAATTAACCTCGAAACATACAGAACGGTGCGCAGCTCGGGTGGACCGGGCGGACGGTCCGCGGCCTACCGGCGGACGGTCCGCGAGGCCCTGGCGGACAGTCCGCGGGGTCCTGGTGGACAGTCCGCCCGGACCAACGGGCAACTCTGACAACAGTTGACTTCGCGTTTTTACCATTGGAATTCAAACGCGGACAGTCCGTGAGGGCATCGCGGACAGTCCGCGAGGTACGCGTTTTTGACATAACGGCTAGTAACGGGAAGGGGGAGTATAAATACTCCATACCCGGGTTGGGAGAGCCTCTCTTGGCACTTCGAAAGGTTCATACTCCATAGTAGAGCTCTCCCTCTCCTCTCTCTCACTCACTTTGCTTAGTGGTTACATCTTTGGTGAGATTGAGAGCATCTAGTGCATTGCATCAAGGTTTTGATCTTTGTGGCACTAGGGAATCATCAAGCAAGTGGTTGATTTGTTACTCTTGGAAGTTGCCGCTTCCTAGACGGCTTGGTGGTGGAAGAATCCGTTGAAGCTCGCAAGAAGATTGTGCGTGGCTCCGGATTTCTTGTTGTGAGAGGTCTTGTGCTCACCTCGCCGGAGCGGTGAAGAGCAACTCTAGTGGAATCGAGGTGTGGAGTGGTTCTTTGGTTCTAACCGGCTCAAGATCAAGCGGTGCCTTGATAGAGGAGTGGTTGAACATTGAATCCACCTCAACGTGGATTATGGGTGACCGGCAAGTCATCGATACCACGGGATAAAATTCGTCTCTTATGCTCGGTTATTCCTTTGCTCAATTTCCTTTCAAGTACTTTACTTTGAGCATTTACTTTCTAGAGATTGAATTGTATCTTGTCACCCTAGGTTGCAAACCCCCAACATAGGAATAGATTAGCTAGAAATTTAATCCCTCTTGTGGTTCTAATTAAATTTCTCTAGTGTTGTGCTTTTAGATTTTAAACCGCTTATTCACCCCCCTTTAGTCGGTATCCTAGATCCTACAGAGGCAGCGAAGATGGCTTGAACTGATCAAGGACTACAACTTGAACATCCACTACCACCCTGGTAAGGCAAATGTTGTAGCGGATGCCCTGAGTCACAAGAACTACTGCAATAATCTGATGGTGCAAAAAGAACAACCAGCACTGTATGAGGAAATGGAGAAGCTGAAACTGGAGATAGTCAAGAAGGGGCAGCTGAATGAACTGAGAGTGAAGTACACCCTAGAAGACCAGATTCGGCAACCTCAGAAGGGATGTCCAGAAATTGAAGAAGTGAAAGACTTGATGGCAAGAGGCAAGGCAGCTGACTACTGCCTTGACGAGCAAGGCACACTGTGGTTGAAGGATCGCATATGTGTACCCCGAAGCAAAGAGATCCAAGACTCGATTCTGAAGGAAGCTCACGGCTCTCGATACTCGATTCACCCTGGTTGCACGAAGATGTACCAAGATCTGAAGGTACAATTCTGGTGGGAGAAAATGAGGGAAGACATTGCAGAGTACGTCGCTCGATGCGGCACTTGTCAGAGAGTGAAGGCAGAACATCAGAGACCTACTGGTTTGCTACAGCCACTTGAGATACCCGTCTGGAAGTAGGATGATGTCAGCATGGACTTCGTAGTGGGTTTGCCTCGCACATAGAGGGGGCATGATGCAGTATGGGTGATTGTTGACAGACTTACCAAGGTAGCTCACTTTATACCGGTACGGGAGGATTACCGAGTGTCGAAACTTGTAGACCACTACATAGAACACATCCTGAGGTTACACGGAGTCCCCCGTAGCATTGTGTCAGATCGAGGGCCACAGTGCACAGCTCAGTTCTGGAAGAGTTTGCATCGTTCCCTAGGCACGTCCCTCGACTACAGCACCGCCGTTCACCCACAGACTGATGGTCAGACTGAGAGAGTGAATCAAGTACTTGAAGACCTGTTGAGAGCGTGTGTGCTGACCTACAACTCTGACTGGGAGAAGAGTCTATCGTATGCCGAATTCTCATACAACAACAGCTTTCAAGCAAGTCTGAAGATGGCACCCTTCGAGGCACTGCATGGCAGAAAGTGTCAGACACCGTTG
This sequence comes from Cenchrus fungigraminus, assembly GCA_036936925.1. NCBI lineage: Eukaryota > Viridiplantae > Streptophyta > Magnoliopsida > Poales > Poaceae > Cenchrus > Cenchrus fungigraminus. The sequence goes on along the minus strand of CM072776.1, from coordinate 21,897,845 downwards.
ATGTGGTCCGAGGTGGGGGAGCGAACTTTCTTCGGTCCCGCCACCATCGTCAAAGCCGAGGAAAATGTCGCTAAGGTCAGAGAGAATCTGAGGATCGCTCAGAGCAGATGGAAGAGCTATGCTGATCATAAGAGGAGAGACGTATTGTTTGAAGTGGGAGAGCACGTCTACTTGAGGGTTTCACCCCTCCGAGGTACCAAGAGGTTCCATGTCAAGGGAAAGTTGTCTCCAAGGTATGTTGGTCCGTACCCGATCGTGAAGAGGGTCGGGAAGGTGGCTTACAAGCTCGAGCTGCCCCCGGAGCTCGCCGGAGTTCACCCGGTGTTCCACGTGTCTTAGCTCCGGAAGTGCATGGTTGTTGAGAAGAGAGTGCCCGCTTAGGCACTCGACGTGCAGGAGACCCTGGAGTACTTGGAGTACCTAGTCAGGATCCTGGACTGGGCGGAGAAGTCGACCAGGAAGACCACCACTCGCTTCTGCAAGGTGCTCTGGAGCAACCACTCCGAGCGCGAAGCGACGTGGGAGAAAGAGTCCGTCATGAGGGAGAAGTACCCTCATCTCTTCGAACCGGAGGTAACTTCTTAATCTCTGGGACGAGATTCTTGTGAGGGGGAGAGTTCTGTAACATCCTAGAAATTGCTTGAATGCAAAAATGAGTAATTCAAAATTTTTGCTTTGATCATGAGTGCTTATGAAAATAATATAAGGTTGTCTTCATTTTCCCTTCCCTTATTCCTAGATTTATTTTAAGTCAAATAATAATTCTAGGCATATAAAAATGTTAGTGTGAGAAGTTGGAGTTTATTGGAGTTTATTTGGATTTTATTGAGTGGGAATTCAAATTTGAGTTGTAATTCAAATTTGAATCCAAGTCTAAACAGGGAATAGGTGTAAGGCTAATAGGAAAACCCTTAACCTGTTGATGGGCCGTAACCTCGCCGCCGAAGTCCGCTGGACCACCCTGAACCCCTCGCCTGTTTGCACTGCACCACCCCAGGCTCCGCTGGCCCAGCACCGGCCCACAGCCGAGCGGCCCAGCTAGCCCGCTGATCCTTTAGATCCGCCCGAGTCGCTGACGTGCGGGCTCCACCCGTCAGCCGTCGTCTCCCCCACGCCTTTTCTCTTTTCCCCTTTTCCCCTCTCTCGCACGCGCACCGCCGTGGAAATGCCGGCCGTGCAGCCATGCCCGCCGCCGACGGATGCAATCCACGCGTCCCGAGGTGCATCTCGCCGTCTGCGCCACCTACCAACCCTACATAAGCAGCACCGCGGGCGCCGGCCCTAAACCTAGCCAGTTTGGGGTTCTCTTCCCCATTTCCGCCGCCGGTGACGTCAAGGGGGAGGAGTGGAGGAGAAGGAGGCGGGGAGGCCGTCCGAGGGAGCGCCGGCTACTGTCGCCGCCGGAGCCGTCCGTGAGGAGGAGCCGGACCTGCTGTCGCCGCACACTCCTTTTTCCTCTGCTTCCTCTGCTCCGGAAGGAACCGCGCCGCCGCATCTCTTCACCGCCGAGCCGCCGCCGTCTCTGCAACCCTAGGTGAGCGCCACATCCCCACCTTGCTGTGGCGCCCGGTCTTCGAGCCGCGGTCACGTTGCGAGCCTTGTGTGCTAGAGGGCCTTGTGTGCCCGTCGTCGTCCTTGGCCGCGCTGCGTCGCTACCCTCTCGCCGTCGCCTGTGTTGCCGGCCTTCGAGCCGTGCCTCTTCTCGCTTGCAGGTGCTGCCGCCTTCACCAACGTGCGCACCGCGCTTAGATGCCCCCGTTTCCTCTGTTCGGTCGCCATTGTGCGCGCCCGTCGTGACGTCGCCGTGCACCCCAGTGCGCCGACATACACGCGCCCGCCGTGCGGGGCCAAGGTCGGGCCTTTCGGCCGCCGTTGACCAAGACGCCTTGGTCCGACCGAACTCCACCACGCCATCTTTTTCTCGTGTGCGTTGCCAGGCTCGCCGCCGCGGTCAAGCCGCCGGCGCTCGCCTGCACGCAGCTGCGCCGCACCACCCCGCCGCTTTGCGGCCAAATCTTGGCTCAGTATCAACCCATGCGCGTTCTTGCGCCCGTGCGCACCCACGCGCACACGCGCGCACTCACGTCCTCGCCGGCCCAGGAACCCCACCTGCACTGCCGTGCTCCCCTGCTTCGAGCCGCCGTGCCGAACCGCGCCATGCCACCGTGCGTCAATGCCCGGCGCAAGAGCCCTCCTTTCTTTGCCCTTTCCGCACTCTAGGGTCACCGGAGCAGCGCTGTATTGCTTGTGGTCGAGGCACTAGATCACCTCGCCGCCGGCGAGCTCCTGATCGACCGTCGTCCCTCTGGGGCATACCATCGAACACCTTCGGTTCCTACCCAAAACCCAGTGGGGTTTTTCCTTGTACACGCCGACACACACATAAGCTTGGCCACAACCGATCCCGCCAGATCTCGTGCGCCCGGCCAGTCCCGCCTTCACCACACGCCCGTCCGCACCATGATGCGCCGCACCAGATCCGCCCGGATCCCATGCGGCCAGCCACACACGCCTCCACCGCGTGCAAGCTCGCACGCCTCCGCGCCACAGAAGATCCCTCAGGATCCTTTGCGCCCGGCCACGTGTGGCTGCCATGTGGGCAACCGCTGGCCTATAGCCGGCTGGGTGGCAGCCACGTGGGCGCCTGGAGCTGGCTTCCAGTCAGCCTGCAGCTACCTTAAAGACCCGTAGAGCTAGCTAGTAGATAGCTTAAAGTTTATGATATTGTGTATACGTATTTTATTTCCAGAAAACTATTTAATCTTTGGAAAATCATAATAAATCTGTTTTAGCTCCGAAAAATATAAAACCTTTTCCGGAAATTCTCTAGAATCTTAAACTCCATGTTAGGCTAGTGTTTGGTCTCTTTTGGCTCTTAATCGCTGTTCGTTTGGAGTTAATTGCATTAGGACCGGTCTTTATTTTATTTTATGTGTTAATAGGAGCAGCTAGAGCCGGGGAGCTGAACCCGGAGTATGACTACACCGACGACTACGCTGCTGAGGACTACCCGACCCCAGGTTCACGCCCGACTGATTCTCAATACCTTTTAGGCATTGCTATGTAGTATGCTAGCGCTTTACTTTAAATGCATGTTGATGAACCTTGCACTGCCTACTTTAATTACCCTGTCCTTGATTGCCCTACTACTACTATACATGTTTATAAGCATGTATAAACGCTGAGCTTCGCGATGCATGTGTTGGGATGGGAATAGTGGTTCTTAGCGTGAGTGGGGTAAAACCGGCAGGAGAAGGCGTTTTGGGTACTTTGGCGGGGGTGAGCTCGAAACAACCGATCTGGGATCGGGGATGGGGGTGCACTCCTCAGTGCAGCGCCACTTTACGGTTTTCGGAGCACGAGTGTTGGGGTTTTACATGCGTATGGAGGACATGAGCTCGCCCCGGTCTGAAAGCGAGTGGACAGACCTTTTCACGGGACCTTTACGTACACACCACCTCGCCGAGCGTGGGGTTAGGGCCGAATTGAGCTCGGCAAGTGCGGAACCATACCTGCCAGCAGGATAGAGGGTATTAGTGGGGGAGAGGTGGGAGTGAGACCACCTTCTCTCAGTGCGTCGCTCGTGTGGCCACACGGGGGCATTTCACAGTTCCGGTGCAATTCCCTTTGCGGAGGGGATCGCTTTGAGGGCCGGATGCAGGATGGGACCGTAACTGCCGAGAGTTCACACGGTAGGATGGGCTCGGTCGGCCGTACACCGGCCGAGTGCCATTCCGGGTTGGGTATAGGTGTACGCGCTCTGCAGAGTTGTTCGATCTATAGCTATAGCTGCGTCCTCGGTCACAGACACGTCCCCTGATAGCTTTGTTCTCATGTTTTGGGATTTCTACCTTCCCCCTGTAGTTGAGAGTGTGGTGAGCCGTGGTTGTAGTCGAGGAGAGGAGAGTGGCTGCCTCTACCTCGCGCGTTCCGATTGCAATCATTGAGGTGTGAGGAGAGGAAGTTCTCGCATCGACCCTAGCTGGAGGTAGGTTGTGGAGACGGGGCCCTGGGATACCAGGTGGTTCCGAGCTGTGCTGAGAGATTTGGGACGGGATCTTGAAGGAGGTATCTTATTGTTACTCTGCTGCTGCTGCATAGGAAACCCGAGCTTCTACCTTGTCTCTTTTCTTCCCTTTAGAAGTTAGGCCACTTAAAGCTGCATACAGTTGGTGACGTGGACCTATCCCACTCCTTGGGGATAGACTTTTGGTGTGCAGGGTACGAGTCCGACTTCGACAACAACTCCGACAGATGGTACGACTAAGGGATGCGTCGCTTCGCTCAAGGATGCCTGTGGGCGAGAAGAATAAAAGATGGAGACCCTTCTGAGGTGTTAGCTACCGCTGCGTAGAATTTCACTCTGATTCAGCCAAGAGGCTTGTAATGTTGTACTCCATAACGGACATGTAATAAAATTTATGTACTAATATTTGTGTGATGCGATGTATGGCTGTGATTTACTATCTGTGATGCGTTCTGTACGCGATAGCCACTGATCCAGGGACTATCACAAAGGTACAGGGATTCGGGTTTTCTTCAATGAAAATCCGGGGTTTTACATAAAGAAAACTTGTATTTTTTCGGAAACCAAAACTCACTATGTCATTAGCCATATGACGATCAAATGAATCTCCAAAGGAATCCAGAAACTGAATTTCATGCCTAGGAGCATTAATGACCATAAGGTACCAATGAAAGTCTTTAATGTTAACAGGAATGAATACCTGCATGTTTAAAAAATCATGTTAGGTGCTTGATATATACTTGATATTTTTTTCTAAAAATCACACTTACATGGTCATGCTCAATATATTTGCTGACTCTTTCAAGCACAGGATCGGTATTTTTATCTGCTTCGCTATGGTTATGCTGATATTGGCCGTACTTCAGGTGCAGCTCTGAATTTAAGGTAGTTTCCAAATATACGTCGCGACCATCCCTGCTTTTGAGGTTTGTTTGAGCCTTTATGCAATTTATGTAAACGTCGACGACCTGCATTAACACACATACAGGACATTTATAATTTTCATCGATACATAAATAAAAAAACTAAATGCTGTATATAACTTACATCAGACTCTACATGTGCTTCCGGATCTAAAAGACATTGAAAATGTTTCCTGGTAGCATAGGAGTCATTGACCTTGGCAACTTTTGTCTTCCCATCGAATAACATTATTGAATCAATTATTATCATATCATGAATGTCACATTCATAATCTTCAACCAAACACAAAAATATTAGCATTATAGTTTAGGATAATGGAAAATAATTATTCATGGGGACAAATATGGTACCTTGAACACTGATTTGCTTTACATGTGCTTTTTTGGGCTTGCTATGACGGTGGCATTTCTCCTCAACACGTGTCATAACATCTGAATCAGTTGTCTTCCTCATGACATCTTTAGTTGAATCCAATTTGTTGTTAATCGAAAAACTCTCGCTGGTCCCAATGGGAGAGACTTGTTGGGAAACTTCTTCATTATTACTCAGAACATTTTCTGTTATGTCCATGCTTGTTGTTCCTCCATCAGAGAATAGTGAAGTAATGAGCGTTGAATCATTAACTACATCAGATAATACCTTACCATCAACGATTGATGCATGCATATCTACTCCTGGAGTATCAGTCTCCATGTTATTGTTAGTCAGTTCCATCGAATCATCGACAGTTCCAAGGTTGCCTGTGGACGCAGTTTCATCAGTTATATCCGCCATGGATTCCTCTTGAGTATGAGTGGCCATAGGATTGACACTCGATTCCATCGAATCATCAATGGTTCCGACATCGTCGCCGGTGGATGCAGTTTCATCTACGACAAAAGCCATGGGCACGGCCAGATCTAACATGCATGGGTTCAAGAAAACATTAATTGATAATCAAGAACAAATAAAAAATGTGTTGTAGTATCTATATGTATACACACAATCACACACATATATATATATAGTATATAAAAATCTATATATATAGATAAAAATAATTAAGACACGTATATGAGGAACTGATGAGTGCACTTATGATTGTTGAGGATGTTGTGCGATTGATGATGAATGGCCTCGCTCTCGACAGCAGGGACTATGATTGTAGTGGTCTGTGTGCATGGGAGGTGCGTGGGTTGCTCTTCAATGTTGATATATATAAGTAAGTATAGATTTATATAGATATATTTAGCAATATATAACTTTCCAAAATAAAGGAATCAACGTCATCATGACGTGACATCAACGGAACTAAATCAGCGAACTTGTTAATAGAAGGAGAAACAAATTGATATCTTTCCATACAAAATAAATAAAAAATAGAAAAATCACAAGCATGAAAAATTGCCATGCATAAACCATTTAAGAAAATCAAGGAATTTAATATTTTATGCATTATTTTTAGAATCTCCAAATCATCATAAATTGGTTTCTATCATTCTGCTGAATGAATGACATTGTTTCCGTATGTGTTTGATATTTTTTCAATTAGAAACCAATCTCTGTAAATGTACACGTATTTTTTGTTTCTGTTATGCCATAATGGACAAGCTATCATAAGAATGAAAGTGTAAAGTTAAAAAGGGTACTCCCTCCATAATCTATGGAAGGAGCATATCTTTTTACGAAATGACCAAGTGGTGAAAACCAGATCTCGTTACACTCCATCTCGCTGATTTCTTGTGGATGGAAAACTCCATGACGGAGGCTGTAGGCGAATTAAAAGAGCAGGGCTAGAGTAGCAGATCCGATGAGTGCCGCACGCGTTTTACTCCCGAGGTGAGTAGTCATACGTTTTAACTGCGAAGCGGATTAATGAAGCGGTCCACACCCGTGGAAAACAGGAATAGGCCTTCCCTAGGTTAAATTTTTCAACTTCCTAATGGGACTTAGACAGGTGAATGGAGAGAGTTGTGTGAATGGAAAAAGTAAAGGAATCCACCGGAGATGAATCGTTTTGACTTCACCTCCTCAAACGCGGCGCCCAGATATCCATCTATAAAAACCGCTCCAACATTGCAAATGTTTTTACTCCGTCCACAAATACTACCACGTCATTTTTCCAATTCCTCTTCCAATTCAGCGAGAAACTTTCACTATTAGTTCCACAATGCCATGCTGGGCAGCTTCAGGTGGGGGGTCAGATCCGTCTTCGGACGAGGAGGAGCATCTGCTACCTAGCGAGAAGATGAGCTCCGACGACTCCCCAAGCGACTCTCCTCCACCGTCGTCACCTGACTCGTTCGAAGATGACTGGGAAGAGAAGCCCCCATCCGAGAGTGATAGTGACATTAGCGCCATTATGGCGATGGCGAAGTTGCACCCCGCCGTCACACCAGATGGTGATGGGGAAGATGAAGAAGACGAAGATGAAGACGAGGACGAAGGATACGTGGCTGACTTCGATGAGGAGGAGGAGCACCGTGTACGCAAACGGATCAAAATTTGGTCGAGCCCATCTCCATCGTCGTCGGACCCAGGCAGCCCGAGCGTTGGTGGCGAGGCCGAAGAACCTCCACAGAACACTGGGACGGCTGATGATCCCAACATCATAGACTAACAATCGCATGATGTCATATCAATGCGATTATATTTATCTTTAATATTTATATTTATCTTTAAGTATCTTTATCCTTTTTCTTTTTTCTTTTTTATCTGTAATGAAAAACTTTAATATATTTGACGAGTTTTGCTCGAGCCCTAGTAGTAAAGTCTCACATATTTTAACTGTTAGTACGCATGATGTTTGTGCATTGCAATACGTCAGCATGCAAGATAGCATGCACAATTATGCGAGCATTCATAACATATATTTCATGAAATTTTAGGCTGAATAGTTCATGTGCTCAAATTATAACATAATTAACATGTCAAATAAGAGACACAAGAAGAAAATAATAAACAAGTAATACATGTCTTGCCTTTAAAACATCGTCATGTACTCATGTGGATTGATACTTGATACGAGGGCGAGAAAAAAGAAAAGGCCAAAAAAATTTATACTATAAAATTTGGGCCAACGGGACCAAACTACAACCCAAATTGGACTCAACCTGACCAGGAGCCCAATTTAGGTTACATTTGGCCGAAAGTACGCCCGTGAAACACACAACAGTACAGATTATCATCAAAAATCAGTGCAACTAAATATTTGTCAGAAAATTATGCCTGAAAATTTGTGAATAATTTACGGAGAGCACCAAAACATATATCTACTTCTTTATTTCATAAGAAAAAGGACATATTGCATTTTGAGTGTGCACAAAATTTTATTTTATTGATAGATACATTGCTGTATCAACTAAGAACCTCCACATGTGGGTGTGCCATCCCTCGTTTTCTTGTAAATTCATCGTTGTATGTAACCTAATAGTAATAACTACCTCCACAGATGCACCTGCCACCTTTGTCGTCGACCATTCCACATACGCAATAATCATCTTCATTATCAGTACCCATAAGCAAACGTTTTCCGTCTATCATAAGTTTAAAAGCATCGCGTGAAGACCGAGGAAACCAAGCTTGATTCTGTACTGGATCAACATTGTTTATCTCATTTTCTCGTGCAGCTACTGCAGCCTTAATAGCATCACGCAGAGTACAATCATTTCGCAAACCATCCCTAACTCCTGCACAATCAGAATATGAACGATGTAACAAGAGTGCACATAATGGATAAAATCACATGAACAAATGTTGCCACTAAAAATATTATACATCACCTTCAAGGTTAGTTAGCCATGGATACCCTCCGTTTGAAAGAATGTAATAGACACATCGTATGAATCCTCTAGGCAATCTGGATAATGGAATAAAACAAAAGTATTCATTAAAATTTAGACATGACATGTTGTGGAACGAAAATCCAATGATATTGATATGGAACTCACATCTATCACAGTTAACAAGGACATTTGTGGCAATGACAAAATCATTGCGTGTATGGGGATGGGTGAATAAACTGCCATATTCTGTGTATTCATCAGTGAGGACACGAAGAAATGCTATGCCGCTACATGCAAAAAATGTGTCACGAGCAATATTACATGTTACATTATATAACATATGTATAAAAAGTATAAACAGTATGAATCAATACTAACCTCGTGTCCTTCAAACAAATTTCCTGTGTGTAGAACGGCTTGAAACCCTTTAATTCAGTTGGGCCAACAGACGCTACAATAGCGATGACGCAAACTTCGGTACCATGGGGCTGTGCAAGAGCAGCTTCTAGTGTAAGGAAAACTCCAGATGAGATCATTGTCGAATTCGTGGATGGGAAACCGCACACAGGAGTGCTCAACCTACAGGTGTTAAATAGCGCATCAATTATATCCTATTATGGAAACACAATAATTTCATTAATTTGTTACTATTTATATTGTCTTACTTGTCTTATTATCGTTGTCGTCATCATTATCATTATGGTATGATATCCATAATTATAGATTTGATGCACCCGCGATAAGAGGATCATAGAAATCTTTTTATTGTCTTACTCGATAATCTATACTAAAGTTCAAGTAATTAATTATGAATCTTTGTTGATATAATAATAATATATAACATTACACTTTCCATGATACGTATAATCAACATCACCATGCCGTTACATGCGGGCGAATCATTAGCATACGGAGAAACTACTTGATCTCTTTCCTAATCATAATCCTAAATCCTAAATAAAACAATGTAAAATTAAAAATAATAATAAATAAACAAACGGAGAATTTCCTTATATTTTATAATCTCCTTATTAACACTTTATAGCATGCATTTTTTTAAAAAGAAGACCGCAGGCGCACTAGGCACACCGGATCCAGACAAATCAAATTTGGTACTCTAGCTGGCGTAGGGGATCTATGTGCGCCGGCCACGTCGTTGTATCCACAGAAGATCCGTAGAACGGGGATGATGTGGCGCGACACAGCTGTTTCGCAGGGGTTAATACAAATTTCCGGTATAATGCGTTAATATAAGCTTTAAATATTGGCAAAAACTGAAATCTCATTCATGATATTTATTGATTTTCATTTCCATCAACCGTGATACATCAATCATACAAACCAAGGCAGTGAACACGATGAAACTCAACAACTATATTACGACAATAATAAGTTTTCCCTAAGATCTTCGAGTAGTCCTCTTGTTGCCCAATTGCAAGAAATACAAGAGGACGGTTGTTGTCGACTCCAACCAGGAAATCGTCGGTGCCAAGTATTTGCTTTACAAGGCTGTTAACAACTTCAACGGCATCTGACAGCATGACATTGATGCGGCACCAGAACACACGGTCCTGCACCCCAGACGAAACACGAAGTGAGTGTAGAAGGTTCATGCATATGCTTATGCACCATCCGTTATGAAGCCTTGAAAAATAGTCTCCAAATATACGTGGCTCATCATCGACAAGATCGTCAATATGCAAGGAAGCCCTAACAGCTTAACTCCAATATAGAGTGAATAAATTGTGTTAGAACAAGGTGACATGATAATAATCGAAATAACAACCTTGCAAATATTTAGTACAAATTGTACCTTCGATGCATGAGAATTCCGAGCCTGCTGCTAACCTTATGATAGTTATTGATGTAATGTGGTGCACATCTAAGCAACCTGAATATGAAAAGAAGGCACACGAAGGTGTAGATCGATATTTGTGTACTACGTGAAAACAAAATCAATATAGAGAAACTTTAGTATGTTTTACCTGAGACCTGATTCACACTAACACGTGTGGCAATAAGCATGCATCTGTTAGCGCATGCATCTAACAAAATACGTAAAGTGATCTCACTTGGATCTATTAGAAGTCGTAGAAACACAACGCGTCTACCCAAAGCATTCTTTAGTGTCACAGAAAGCTAGATAACACAATTTACTAATTCAATCTAATAATAATGTTTTAACATACTGGTTGTCTTTTATGGTGACCTCCCTGATAACATAGTACCCAACGTGTTGGTAAATCATACCAACATGGCAAATAATACCCAAGGTATCCACAAGAGAACCATGAGAACTTTTCATTGCATCATCCAAGGACAGGAAAGATGCGAACAAAATCATCATGTTGTATGAACCTTTTATTAACGATGAACCTAGTATTGTATTATATTTATATAGGAGACGTGAGGTTTCCAGATAGAAAAATAACTAAAGTTTGGCAATAAATAATCTGTACCTAGCACAATACCTTTCTAGCGAACTAATTAATGAAGCAAAGATTATACCATATACGTCATGCTATATTTATGGAAAAGGATATTTCTAAACCCAAAATGACCGCACAACCAAAGAAATTGCCTCACAAGCCACAAGTTAAATTAGGAAATTGAAATTTAATCAATGAATATATAATAGATGTGCAGGGATTACCGAACTCGCACCATATCCAGAAACTAATCAATGAAAGATATGAGTATATTTATATTGAATATACTCATATCTTTCATAGCCCCGCTGGGACCTTGGCCACGCCATTGCCGCCTGAGCGCCTCTACACAACACTCGAGACACATTGTCTGCCATGCAAACACGTGTATAAAAGCTAAGTAAGCTACAATGGACTTTGGCCCATGGCCAATTACAAGATGCAAACATATTAAAAGTCATGATCTACCTTACATAATGCCTACGACGCAACCTAGACTGATGAATTGCGTCGCAAGCTTTCTTCTAGCTTCAGGACCTACTCGGGGACCTCCACCGCCGCTGAGGTCGCAGCTGCCACACAGCCACCTCTACTCTAGCCCCAGAAGGTTTCCTTTGGTACCCTCACTTACACTCGGGTTCCCCCACAAGATTCCAAATTGAGCCAGCGTCACCTCGGGCCTTCCCCGGTGCAGCACAGAGATTTCCAGCATGGCCTCAGGCCTCCACTCACAAGGTCTGTCAAGCCATGTACTGCCCTACGCTGCACCTGGATTCCTCGCTGGGCGCAGGTGAAGCGGCTGATGGAGTTCCCCTAACTTCGCAAGAATTCTTCTAGCTCCAGATGCTGATGGCCTAACTCTATGCTCTGGTGGGTGCGTACCAGCACAAGGCACTAAAGAATTACTAAGCAGCTTTGCCATGGTTCTCTCGGCTGGTTCAAGTGGTGCGCTCCGTGGCACGGTCACTTATTTATAGCCACGGTGCACGAGCTTGGATCTTATCTGCAGTCCAGCCGGCGTGGCATCCTTATCGGATGACTGTTGTCACGTGAAAAGAAAGGTCCCTGTTCATCCGTGAATGTATTGCTGCGCATGTCCCCCCCACCTGGTAACATCCTGGCAGCCCTTATCTTTTGTGGGTGATGACTGCAGTTTTGCTCGGTGAGAGCCTGTGTGGTTTGAGGACCGGTGTTAGGTCACTTCCTGGTGTGATGAGTGATTGACAACGTGGTGTGGACTGATTCTTGGCTAAGTATTGCAGGTGCAGGTTGCGGCTTGACTGGTGTTGGTGCAGGTGAAGAACAAGTGCGAAAGGTCGTTGCTGGTGAGGCCTCCAGGTGTGGAGAAGGCAAGTAGGCTTGGTTTGAGGGACCCGGTGGCCAGCGGAGTCAAGTGCGGGCCGCATGGTGGCAAGAACGGCAAGATGAAGTCATGGACGGTTTCTTGGTTGAGCCTCAAAACCAAGGTCGAGCCGGGACTACGTGGGAGCCGAGTCATGAGTGGCGATTGGCGAAGGCTACACCGAGTTCACGGGGTTTCCGGTGGTTCACCAGAAAACCACTGGGTTCCTTGGTTGATCCACAAAGCCAAGACCGAAGACCGAAGACGGAGGTGCAGCAGAACCGGACCGGTCTGACCGGTGGGTCTGACCGGTCTGACCGGCGGGTACCGGTCTGACCGGTGAGGAGCAGCGGTCTGACCGGTGTGCGACGACGCAGTCCGGAGACTTCGAAGCGGAGGACACGCGTCGGGATCGCAAGGCTTGCGTCGAGGCTAAGCAAGTTTGCGGTCGCTGGGCTTCCGTCCGATGGTTCGAAGATAAAGATTCCCAAAGTGCCCCTCCGGGGTGTGTATCCTAGTATTAGGCCTTAGGGGTAATTTAGTCTTTCGGCTGGCCTCCATATAACCCAAGTGGTGAGAGGATGGCAGCCATCTCTTGGAACTCTAGCTCATTTTGTTTTGCTATTTTCCTCTTCCTTTTTCCTTTGGAATTTCTAGGACTAGCTTGAGAGCTTCATGGTGAGATCTTGTGAGAGGGAAGGATGATCGGGAGGGAAGCTAGACCTTGTATGAACCTCTTTGGTATGTATAGATGATTCGGCATGGTTCCTCAAGGCTTGGATGTGTCTTTCCCGTTTCTCCTTTTTGGTGATTTTGAGAGCCCTTTCTTGGTGATTTTCTTGTGGCGGATTCAAGGCCGTTCTCTTTGGGATTTGGTGGGGGATGTATGCTTGAACCCTTCGTGGTTCTTTTCCCTTTGATTCCCCTCCCAAATCTGTGAGCAAAGGGGCTCGATTTTGGGGGTTTTCTCCTCTCTAGGGTTAGAGGCATTCTTGGTGGGATTTCTTCGATTCCTCTTGATTTAGCAAGTTTTGGTGGACCAAATCTTGGCTATGGAGTGCCCATGAGGTGTTCCTACTATCCCCAAAGTCTTGTGCAAATCCATGGAGCGATTCGGGAGGTCGGGAGTTGGATTTGGGGGTGTTGACCCGCGGGCGCTGTTCATCCCGAGCTGCCCAGCCTGATCGATCTGACCGGTGCCCTTCACCGGTCTGACCGGTGCAGAGGTCTTGTGGGATTTGCCTCGGGTGAACGTCTTGGTGAGTTCCCTGTTGTCTCGTGTTGCTGCTGTTTCGAGTTTGGTCAGTTTTGGAGCTTGGTAGGTCTGTTTGGTAGATTTGGGATTTCCTGGCTTGGACCGGTCTGCCCGGCAAGCTAGACCGGCCTGACCGGTGTAGGTGCCTTCTGTGGAAGTTCTCGATCAGGTTTCGCCAGGTTGCTCCAGCAGGGATCGGTCTGACTGGTGCTGCTCACCGGTCTGACCGGTGCAGTTCAGTGGTGCTCGAGTTGCTTGTTCCGCTGCGTTCTCGAGTAGGTGTAGGTGGTTGTTGGTTCCTAGGAACAGTAGCACTCCAGTGGCTGCGTGGTCTTGGCCAACTTGGGTAGTTGAGTCGGAGACGTGCTTTGGAAGCTGTGTTCATCTTGTTGGAGTTTCTATCTCCTTCGAGAAGAATTTTTATCGGCTCCCATTCACTCCCCCCCTCTCTAGTCGCCAGTTCCGGTCCTTCACTCGGAGGCAGGTCCCGTGACCATACAGTGCACCCGTGGTACGAGACACGACAACCACGGGGAGGTCATCGCGTGAGTACGAAAATCACGTGGTACGAACATCGAGCGAGGCGGAGACCCGCTAGGGGGGCGCTGGCCCCTCGAGCGAGGCGGAAAGCTACTCGAGGGGTGCCAGGCCCTTGAGCGAGGCGGAAGTTCGCCCACGTGGCGTCTGACCCTCGAGCGAAACGGAGGTTCGCTCGAGGGTGGCTGGTGCGGATGTTTGATGGGCCGCGGAGGCTGTTGGGCCACAGTAGGTCGGGGGCTTTGTTCATGTTTCAGATGCGGTTGATTTGGGGAGCGCGTTTAGCGATTTTTGTTTTAAGAGAGTGATTTTTGTTTATCTTTTTATTGTAAGGCTTTTAACTAATCTTTTTCCAAAAAATAATCATGACCCCGATGATGGAACTTTTTTGTCCAAAAAAATTCCAAAAAAAAGGAACTGTGTGCTTCTGCTGGTTTTCAAATAGTACACACGATCCACGTTTCTTCCCAATTTTGATCAATTTGATCAGGTTTCGGCACCATAATTTCGGTACAATATTATACAAGATTGTACAAAGCATATGTTTTTCCTATAATATTCGTGATTTCGTTTAAATTAAGTCACATATATTTGTGGGTCCTATTTGCATTTCCCAGAAGCAGCCTCAACGCCTGCACAATAATTTATAGTATTGTATAAAGTATATGTTTCCTGTACTAATCGTGGTTGCATTTAAATTAACATAAATGCATCTTGTACACGACTATGCATCCGTATATATATTTTCTGAATGACCATCGAAATATGGAGCCGACTCTCTACATGAAAATGTAGTATAGAGAGTATACAATTTAGAAAGCCTCTTGGAGATGCTATTATGAGCTCTCTCTATTTTACATACCAATAGTTACATTATTATCTTTTTTCCTCGTCATGATGAATATACGAAAAAAAAGTGTTGCATTTTTTGCCACGTCCAAACAAAAAACATTGTGAATACTGATTAGTGTCATATCAGTGCTTTTGACTGACACATCATCAATGAAATGACACATAGCACTGCATTTAGAGAGGTATGCAAGTTTGTTGGCATGAGTGTAGCATCAATGAAATGACGCTCGTGGGTCGCATCCCTTTGGTGTGGGGTTTCTGTGTGGGCCCTTCGTGGTGGGCTCCATTTGTCAGCTGCTTGTGGTGGAAAACAACTGGTGTCAACCGCACCCTGTGTGTGCCTAGACGCCCCGCCTTCCCCAACGTTTCGCTTCCTGTCTCGCTACAGTAGAAACCACCTAACCGCCGCTCGCATCCCTTTGTTGTGGGGTTTCTGTGTGGGCCCTTCATGGTGGGCTCCATTTGTCAGCCGCTTGTGATGGAAAACAACTGGTGTCAACCGCACACTATGTGTGCCTAGAAGCCCCGCCTTCCCCAACGTTTCGCTTCCTATCTCGCCCCTTTCCAGGCGTCTCGCTACAGTAGAAACCACCCAACCGCCGCCCAACTCCGATTACTTTGCAAACCACCCCACCGCTGCCCAACTCCGATTACTTTCCAAACCTCCCCACTGCCGGACCCACACACCAACATGGATCTAGACTCGCCCGCGGCGTCGAGGGTTTCTCGTCGCCGTTCCTCGCCGAAGGCCGCATTGACGGCATCCTCCACGAGCCGGGAGACGGGGTCTTCGATGGGACCGGCGGCAAAGGGGGCGAAGCTGGGGTGGTTTCCTTGCCCCGATGTTCGCTGGGCATCCAAGGAAGCGGACGCTGAATCTGCTAGGATGCCTCAGAAGTGGAAGGCCGACGATGAGGGTTTTCAGCACCCCAACGCCAAGAAGTTGAAGCCGGCGGAGGAGTCCAGCGAGGAGTTGCACCCCCCAAATGGCAGGACTTCGGATGGGAGCGTTCGGTAATTTTTCTTACTCGTACCAAATTTAAGTTCCCCCTTTATTATTCAAGAACACAGTCTTTAATTCCTCTGGTTGCTTAGTACATTGAAGTGATTATTTTTGTGTGATTGCGAAATTGTTTCTGAGCCATCGAGTTAAAGATCAGTGAGCAAATCCATCTCAACATTTTATGTAGTAGCATTCTTCATACACATGTGTTTATGTGAATTTTATCTTTGATAGTTTGAAACAAATTTTTGATCACCTCTGATTGCAACATGATTAATCTTAAGTTAACAAGTGGAATACTGCTGTTCATGTCTGTTGACGGCTGTTAAGCATTGCTTTTACACCGTCAATTCCTGCATAAAATAATTAGAAAATGAGCATCAACACTAGAATAGGGGTTTATACTGACGATTTCCACAAGTGTTGGTGTTGCTAGCTTTTATTGCAGGATGCATAGAATTGCGCGCTAAACGATGTATTCACAAAGCAAGCGAGCCAAAGGCTTATATAGGGCGCCATTGGAAACAGTGTCAAATAAAAAATTGGATTCCACCATTGCGACGGGCTCGTCGAGACGATCAAAATGTATATATTATTTATATGCATCGGAGTCCGGATGAGGAGGATGTGGAAGAGACAAAATAGCTGATGTCAGCATGGGACCCACGGTTGCCAGTCAACGTCCGCATGCTTGCCATGTGGCGGCACGCCACTGGTCGGCCCACCCGCCGATCTTGCGCACGCAGGCGCGTGGGATCACCCCCCGCCTAGCCACGCGTCGACGCCCCACTAGCCAGGAGGCCGCAACGCGGATCGCCTCCCCCATGCGCACGCGCGGGATCGATGCTGCCACGCGGTGCCTGGCCGTTGGCCAGCGCTCGCGGGCGCGGATCGCCAGCGCCGTGCGCGGGAAGGAGCGGCCTGGCTGGGCCACGCGTCGCACGCTGACAGGCGCGGGTGGAAGGCGGTGGCGCGATTCGCGCCTGGCTCGACCGGTCCGGCTGGCTGGCCTGCTCGGTTCCCCTTCTTTCCTGCCGATTCAGCCTATTTCCTCACGGTTCAGGCCTTGGATGCTCCGATTCTTCACCCAAACGACCGGTTCTCGCCCGGTTCTTCGAGGACATGTGTCACCACATGGCTGGCTGCGCCCCAAGCTGCTGCACAAGTCCCCTAGCCTATCTAGCCTATAAATATGAGGGGAGGGGGCTAGAATGAGAGACACAACCATCCTCTCCTCTCCTCTCATTCCCCATGTAAGGTGTGTGTGTTTGAGTGCTAGGTAGAGAGGGAAGTGGAGGTGATGATGAAGGAGTTCTTCTTTGTTCTTCATTTAGACCAAAGTAAGTATTTCTGTATTTTCCTTTTAGACTAAAGTGATATTCATGCATGGGTGACATGATCTTGAGTTCTTCGTTTATTCATCATTTAGACGCTCATGTTCTTCGTGACACGATCCTTTGATCTTGTTGATTAGATGAATAATTCTGCATTCCATTTGTGTGAGTTATCTCGTTAAATCTTGTTGGAATACATTCATTGGCGCTTAGTCGTTCGACCTCGCGCCACCTCGGGTCAATGATGGACGAGGTATAGCCGTACTCGCGGGTTCGTCGCTCCGTATTTATACGGAGTGCTATAGTGTTGCTACGGGTCGACATACGTAGCCGTGCTATAGTAGTAATCGGTGGTGCAGACGTGGTGTCTGAACTACGGTTATCCTTCGAATGCCCTGTATCCCACGGTTTGTCTTGGGGTAGGCCGCGGTGGTGACAGCTGTTGGACCCTTTCGGAATCCCCCACGTTCGGATACAGGTGTAGGCAACCCTTTTCCGTGAACTGACTGTTATATCCAGGAGGGTCCGGTGTCCAAAGTGAGATCCTACAGCTTTACTCCCCTAGATCCGAGCACCCCATCATCTCTGTGCCCAAGCAGGGGCTTGGTGTCCTTGGACCGTTCTCCTAGGATAGAAGGTAGCACTCACCGTTCCTTGGATTCGATACCCTTTGGAATACTCCCGAGGGAGAAGTGCTACAACGGTGTATTCATGCGCTTGCCGATTAGTTCGCACCTGTCAGTGTACCCGGGTGTTTCTTACACGCTCACGCTAAGCCGGCGGCATAGTGGTGAGGTTAAGAAATACCAACAAGCATTTCTGGCACCGTTGCCGGGGAACGGTTGTTGTATCTATCTTCGAACCTAGTGGTCCTCGTATGTATCTTTTTCATTTTCTTCTACCTCTACCCCCGTTACCATTCGAGATATCCTTTTCCGTTTTCTTTACTTCTACCTCTACACCCGCTACCCTTGGAAGGTTATCCTTGTAAACACCTTCCACCTTCGAGGAGTGAACCCTTAGAGCCACCCTTGTCAAAACTCATTCTTTCATCTAGCTGTCGGATTCACCCCTCGCTCATGAGGCTAATTCAGGATCTTTCCTTCTCGGGGTCAATTCATGAGAACCCCCTTCGATCATGCGAGAGACTACGAGTGTCTGATTGAAACTCCGAGTTAAATCGAAGAATCATCGGATGCTCAGAAAAGGGAATCTTTCCCGCTATCCCTCTCTTGGGAAGCACGGGATTGGCACTGTTATTTACGATGTGTCGTCTCGTTGAGGATAAGGATTCTCAGTCTCGAGCAAGGTGAGGAGGAATCGCTAGGAATGGTATGGCATCACTTTGCCTTTTTGGCGGAAGATTGCCCAGTCCTCCATGCTCCCGATCGGAAGCTGCTTCAGCGCTTCTGGTATGGGTTACGGAAGGACGATGCCATGCGGCCCAATACTCTCTCTGAAGGCTCTTTGTGCACTTGGACGCTGTTGAGGGAAAGGAGATCGTGGAAACCCTCCAAGATTTCAGCTCCCCCTTGCATCTCGGTTGACGAGGTGCCCGTCAGAAGAAATGTTGAGCCACCTAGACTCATCATCAGCCGAGCTAAGGCTTTAAGCTCCGGTTAAAGATACCATTCCTAATTAGCAGGAATCTAAGGGAAAGATTGCTTAGTGCAGAGTCTACCTTCGGGTTCCCCTCTCGTACCTCTTCTTAGACCTTCTCCCCGAGGCCTTGTCTCGTGGGAGGATGGAGAGAGTAGTTAGGAAAGGACGAATCACTCTCAGCCTGGATGACTTGTTCGGTCCTAGTTATGATCTCCTAAGGAGAGTACGATTGGCCTATCATGTTCCTACGTTGAGGTTTGAGCTGAAGTGCCTTGCACTGAAGTTTCGTATAAACCAAGACATCAGTCTCTGCTTTATAATCCAGTGGATTCATTTATCAGACCGAAGGATCACGATTATTTACCGATCGAATGGAGTACATTCACTTCATATCTTAAGCCCATCGATCGATGCCGATCAGTCAGGAGAAGCTTAACCTTTATACTTTATGCTTGACTTGATCGATGCCCAATGGGAGTTGCGCTTTCCAGCTTATCCATAACCTCCTATTGGAAGCTTAGGCTAGACCTGGGATAGCTCATCGTTTCGATGAGAACATCGGTCCATCTACCTAAGGATGAGCTTAACCTCACCCTTCACCCGAACTCTAGCTCCTGAACATACGCCGGCCATTCGAGTTTCTACTCTATCCTCTTTTGGAGGCCGAGTATTTTCCAGAGCTGAGTTCAGTCGGAGATCAGTTGCGAGAGCGCTAGCCTCAGTGCTCAACCTTCCGTCTCCGAGGTTCACCCCGATGCTATAGTTTCTCGAGTCCCGTGATCGCCCCAGGAGCTGTCTTAGCCTCCCTAGGATGGTCATGTCTGCTTTTAGCTTTGCTATCTTTTGGACTCGTGTTCGTATATGGCACTAGCCTTGCAGCTAGAGCTTCACTGATTCATTGATGATTGGTGGTGAGATGGGAAGGACACCACCAATGTGGCTGCAAGAGAATGTTCCCCTGGTCGAGCTTATGACCTTGAATAAACAAAGCACTACCAGGAGATAGCCTGGGTTAGCATAGGTTTTATTTCCCTTTCGAATAAAAGCAAGAACATGTTGTTGACATAAGCTATCCTTCGGGTATTTTTAGTCACTAACCTTTCAGGTGGAGATTGAAAAGAAAGGTGGACAGGTGATGCCTACGAACATGTAGGCTACATCATATGCAACACCTAAGGTAAGCTTTGGTGAGGGAACGTTTACAAAAGGGAGCTTGATCACCACACACTTGAGTTTTGTTGCCTAGCAATGCAAACTTCAAGTGTGGGGGAGGTATGTGAGCATCCTGAGTAAGGTTCCTCCTCTACCAAATCTTATCTTGGTGTGAAGATGATGTAAGCCCTTGCATCTTGCCCTCTAGCTAGGTAAGTCCTGCTTTTGACTTTAAACAAAGCCCTTCCGGGAGGTTGCCCGATGATCACCGTCATATGCTCATGCTTATGCCCCTTTGAAAATAGTTTGACCATGCTTGCATGATTCCTATGTCTTTGTTCATATGCTCGGGTTTGATTGTATGTTCGAGGCGTACACTACGTGAAAACCTCAAATAGGTCACGCAGCATTTGTAACGGGCCCTTAACGCCCGTTACATCCACCCACATTTGTAACGGTTGTTGTTTGGCGCCCGTTACCCATAAGCGCGCCAGGCCGACCCCGGGGTCGGCCTCCACAACGACCGTTACCAATGTGGACTTCTGGTAATAGGCTTCTTAAACGCCCGTTACATGAATTCTTTGTAATGGACGTTAAATGGAGCCCGTTACAAATGTTAAACCTATCGGTAACGGGCTTGTAAAGTCCGTTACCGATCAATGGCCTATCAGTAACGGGCTGTTTAAGTCCGTTACTGATCACTGCCGTATTGGTAACGGGCTATAAAGTCGGTTACCGATAATTTCGTACTGGAGACGCATGCTTGTTAGGATGCGTCTCCTTTGCTGGCGACCCAATTGGATACGCTCATGTCTTAGGACTCGTCTCCTTTGATTGCCACCTAGGGTCGCCTTTTTTCTCACATCAGAGACGCACATTGTTATTGCTCGTCTCTGTCTTCTCCTTCTGACACCACTCGCTCTCTCTCTGCAGAAGGCCACTCCCGTTCCGACAACAACACTCGCTCTCTCTCCTCAGAAGGTCACTCGCTCGATCTGTGTGCTCAGATGTCCCCGTCGGCCTGTCCCGTTCGCCGTCGCTAGCTGCGCACGCTCTGAGGATCGCGCTTAATTTCTCTCCTCAGAAAGCCGGCGCTGCAGCAGGCCAGCCGGCCGCGTGCGCGACGGCGAAAGGGGCCAACGGACGTCCACCGCGCCGTCCTCCGCGCTGTCGCCGCGGCCGCGATGCCGCCGCCTCCGATCCTCCTCCTCGGCCGCGCTCGCCTCGTAGAAAGTCCTCGTCAAGGTGGAAATTAATTGCCCCCTTTTATTGAAATTCTTCAGCTGTCCTAATCCTCATGTGTTATCGGTTTTTTTGTGTGATGAATTATGCTCATTTGGTGTATGGAATGCAGATGGCATCTGCTGCTCGGGCTTGGATGTACAGACAGCCCCAAGAAGATTGGGAGAATTTCTTAAGCGGGGTCAATGGTTTTCTAAATCAAGCAGAGGCGGATATGAGAAACCGTGGTGTTCAGGCAATGCTTTGCCCCTGTATAGATTGTCTCAACCAAAAGAAATTCGCACAACGGGAAATCATTTTTCGTCATTTGGTCACACGTGGTTTCACAAAAAATTACACGTGTTGGAATAAACATGGTGAGGAAGGCCTTAATGAACTTGAAGCAGGCTGCCTAAATGAAGGTGAAGTGCGACACCATGCTACCGACCATGATAAAGACCTTGATGACAGTGGAGTTTTTGAGGAAAATGAACCATTATTCCCACCAAATGTGTTGAGGCCTGAGGATATCACTGATCAAGAAGTTAGGGGCTTCGATGATGGTGAGGTGTTGCAACGTGTGCACAATGTTGATCAAATGTTGTGGGATGTTGAGTTTCAATGAGTGTACACACCTTCTGAATTAGCGAGGCTGAAGCAGTTCATTGAAGATTCAAAGAAACCCCTCTATCCTGATTGCCAGAAGTACTCTTGCCTTTCTGGTGATCTAAAACTTCTGCAGCTTAAGGCAGATCATTGTTGGAGCAACAAAAGTTTCAAACATCTATTGGATGTGCTTAGAGACATGCTACCTGAAGGAAACCAAATAGCAGAGTCTGTCTATGAGGCGAAGAAGATGATATGTCCTCTGGGAATAGAGGTTGAAAAAATCCATGCATGCAAGAACAGTTGTGTATTGTTCCGTGGAGATTATGCAGACCTTGACAAGTGCCCCAAGTGTGGCTATGATCAGTACAAGAGGAAAAAGGATGGTGGAGATGATAATAATGCTGATGACGAGAACGAGCCCGACGAGATCAGAGGCAAGAAGAAGAAGGCTAACAGAGGGGCTCCTGTGAGGGTGGCATGGTATTTTTGCATCATTCCTCGGCTGAAAAGATGGTTCGCAACATGAAAGGAGGCCCAACTCTTGCGTTGGCATGACGAAGGCCGAAACGAGCTTAAGAAAGATGGTAAGTTTAGGCACCCCGCAGATGCAGCACAATGGGGTAACATTAATAACCACTTCCCATGGTTTGACGACGCAAGGAGCATACGGTTTGCTATGAGCACAGATGGCGTGAACCCATTCGGTAACCAGAGGTCAACACATAGCACCTGGCCTGTCGTGCTGTCGTTGTACAACCTTCCACCCTGGCTATGCAAGAAACAGAAATATATGATGCTGACAATATTGGTCTCCGGGCCAAAGCAACCTGGCGACCGTATTGATGTCTACTTGAGGCCACTAGTTGATGACTTGAAGATATTGTGGAAGCCTGGTGTGCCGGAGGTTTGGGATGAGTACAAGCGTGAGGAGTTCACAGTGCATGCCATGTTGTTCACCACCATCAACGACAACCCGGCTCATCGCAACCTCTCTGGCCAGAGTAAAAGGAAAGGTGCAGCTTGCCCACACTGCTTGGAAGATACTTGCGCAGTATGGCTCAGACATTCAAAGAAATACGTATTTATGGGGCACCGTCGTTTCCTCGGCAAGAAACATCCATACCGGGCCATGGATTGTCAGTTTAATGGGGAAAAGGAGAATCGAGAGGCGTCGTTGCATGTGACTGGAGATCTGGTCCACTTGAAAGTCAAGGACATCAAAACTATTGAGGAGTTACCCAAACTGACCGAAAAAACCCTTGGCAAAAGAAAGAAACGAGATGGTGAAGAAGAAGAAGAAGAAGGAATGTGGAACAAGAAATCAATTCTATGGGAGCTAGAGTATTGGCCGATGTTGGATGTGCATCATTCGATTGACAACATGCACGTCAAGAAGAATGTGTGTGAAGCTACTTGTGGAACATTGCTACAACAGAAGTCCAAAGGAAAAGATCATAAAAATGCAAGGGAGGATCTTAAAGAACTGGGCATTAGGCCGGAGCTCTATGCAGAGGAAACAGAGACGGGGACGAACCTTCCCGTTGCTGCAACCACCTTGTCAAAGGCAGAGAGACAAGAATTCTGTCAGTTTTTGCATGATTTGAAAGTACCTTCAGGCTACTCATCAAACTTCAAGAGGCTAGTGTTGGTGAAGGACATGAAAATGAATTTCAACTTGATGAAATCTCATGATTACCATGTGTTGATGACAGCTCTTCTTCCTGTTGCACTTAGAGGTATCAAGACAGAACTGGTTCGCGACGCGGTCACAAGCTTGTGTTTATTCTTCAATGCAATAGAACAAAAGGTGATTGATGAGGAAAAACTATTGGACTTAGAGAGGAGGCATTTGGAGACCCTATGCCTACTTGAAGCTACCTTCCCACCATCATTCTTTGATCTCATGCTGCATCTAATAGCACACCTCGCGAGGGAAATCTGGTTCCTTGGCCCATCTTACCTTCATCAGATGTTTCCATATGAGAGGTTCTATGGATTCCTGAAATCATTGGTACATAACTGGTTATTTCCGGAGGGAGCCATTGTTCGTGGCTACGAGACCATCGAAGCAGTGGAGTGGGCCATGGATTATATGGACCCACAAAACCCCATTGGTGTGCCTCGCTCACGGCATGAAGGTAGGCTTTCAGGTGTTGGGACCATGGGGAAAAAGTCAGTCACTCCGGAACCAGATGCCTTCCAAAAGGCTCATTTCACCGTGATACAACAGCTGCACCTAATTACACCGTTTGCCAATGAGCACAAACGACAACTACGTGAAGACAACCCTGACCGTGGTAGGGCTTGGCTTGCAAAGATGCACATGCAAGGTTTCAGCAGGTGGCTCCGAGATTATGTCGAGACATGCAGCAATAATGCTGTAATTACCGATGAGATAAGGAATCTAGCAGCGGGCCATTGTTCACTGTTACAAGATACCAAGCAATGGATATCAATGGATACACGTTCTACACCATGGCCCAGGATAAAAAGAGCGTCTATCAAAATAGTGGTGTGCGTGTACGGGCCATCGTCGACGACAGTCATGATGATGATGACACGGAGACAGACACATATTATGGTCAAATAGAGGAGATATGGGTGCTTGATTATGTAGGATTGAAGGTAGCCTTGTTTCGGTGTAGATGGGTCACCAATGGGAAGAGAGCTGTGAGCAAGGACAAATATGGTTATGTTAGTGTTGATCTCCGGGTCTTTGGTTACAAAAACGAACCGTTTGTCTTCGCCAACGATGTTGAGCAAGTGTTCTATGTACCTGACCTTGCAAAGAAGAACTAGTCTGTGGTTATGCCTGGAAAAAAAAGGATTATTGGGGTTGAAAATGTTGTTGAGGAGGAGGAATACAACCAGTTTGACGAAATTCCATCCTTTGACACTTCATACAAGCCCCGACTCTTGGGAACTAACAAAACACCGTACTTGCGAAGCGACCATAGTGAAAAAATCCATATACAGAAATCAAGGAAGAAAAAGCAAGCCTGATTTCTGCTGAATCCTTTTTGTAATGCCGGAGGATGTGTCTATTGGTGGAAATGGAATTCGTTTTGTAATATAAAGGATGCGATGTATTGGTGGAATTTCAATCCTTTTTATAATATATTGGATGTGGTGGAATTTGAATCCTGCTTGTAATATATTCTGCCTAAGATACTATATATATTCTGTTTATATTCTGCTTCAGTTCAGTAAGTATGTTGCAGGCAGCTTCAGTTCAGTAATGGGCGTTAATATCAAATAGACGAGGATTAGCCAACCCGCGTCGCCTTTGTTACGGGCAAGAGACGAGGATTAACGAACCCGCGTCGCCTTTGTTACGGGCAAGAGATGAGGATTAACGAACCCGCGTCGCCTTTGTTATGGGCAAGATATGCAAAATCACACACAGATTACATCAAAAGATACACGGATTAGCCAGCCCCCGTCGGCTTGTTCTTCTTCATGCTTGCAAGTGAGTAGGTAAATCATACAAAAAATTGTACTGCACACAGATAATCACACAAGCATGTCTCTTGAGATGCAAAATCACACACACACAGATTACAGTCATCATTGATACATTAGAAGGTTACAAAGCGGCCATCTATGTTCATCATCACTAGGCACTACAGATCGATCTTGCTCGCAGGTTGATCTTGCTCGCATGTCGATCTTGCTCGCAGGTCGATCTTGCTCGCCTTCGGCTTGTTCTTCATGACGAGATATGCTCCAGATTCTGGCTTCTTCTTCATGCTTACAAGTGAGCACAAGAGAAAGATACAGAGAGGGTGGAAACATATCCCTTCAAAAATCCTCCTCCTGGAGGAGGGAAAGCAAAAGGAAGCGCAAGTTTGACGGAAAAGCTGCAGCAGGCTGTTTAATTTCTGGCTTTCCGTCGGCTTGTTCTTCCTGATGCCAGGAGGTTCTGGGCTACCTTCCCCCGACACAGCTGATATATCACAAGGATTTTTCTAGCAGCTGTGCTAGAGGGATGAGCAACCCAATCACCCATATCACAAGAATTCTTCTAGCAACTGAGAGATCGAGGAGGAGGAAGAAGAGAGAAAAGCAAAAGCTTGCGCCCTACAAGATCTATTCTTTGTGCCATAGCTAGATCTAGATCTAGAGAAGAAGGAAGCAAGTGACTCACTTTATTGTATCAGAAGAAGGAACCATAGCTAGATCTAGATCTAGAGAAGAAGGAAGCAACTTGAAGTGAGGAGGACCGAAGGCGTCGGTGCCTTTTTATAGCAAAAACATGGAAGGGATAACATCGGTTGTAAAAAAAAGAGAGGAAGGGATAAGATCAAGAGCACAGGAAACGGGAAGGTTCCCAAGATCCGGTCAATGGGGAAACTGTTGCCCAGTCAATGGCTGAGAGCAGAGGTAGTGATTCCAATGTAGAATTAAATGATACGCGGATTAACGAAACATCGTCTCCAATGTACTCACATCCTGAGGAGTCAAACTATATGAAAAAACTACTAACAATTACAAAATAAAACATGCAATTCTCACATCTGGAGGAGTATATTTTTTATAAAAAAGTTATTTCAAGACATAAATGCTAATATTTTTTTGCTATAAACTTGGTCAAAGTTGTAATAGTTTGACTGGCATGTTTCCCATAACTGCATGTTTTTTGGGATGGAGGGAGTAGAATTAAAGCATACGCGGATTAACCAAACGTCGTCTGCATTGGAGAATTAAGGATACGCGGATTAGCCAAACGTCGTCTCCATTGCTTACTTAAACCGTGTTTGGAAACAAATCTGCTGTATCTTCAACTTCCAAAATAATTTAGATCCCCTGCCCCTTCATCTACCCATGAAAAACAGCAACTGCCTACTCCTCATCATCACCATTCCCGGCCGGAGATGAATAGCATGCCGGGAAGAAGCAGGCGGCACCAGCCGTCGTCGTCATCGCTATTGGACCTCCCTCAAGACCTCCGCATTGAGATTGCGGCGCGCGTCAGTGCGACCTCGGAGCGGCCCTTGGCTGACCTCCGCAGCCTACGCGGTACTTGCTCGACCATGCACCGCGTGTGCGGCCACAGCGACGTCGGCCGGCGTTTGTCGATAGAGGGGATACGAGATGAGATTTCTTGGGTGTGGGACCCCACCGCTTACAAAG
The DNA here is from genome assembly GCA_036936925.1 of Cenchrus fungigraminus. Classification (NCBI taxonomy): domain Eukaryota; kingdom Viridiplantae; phylum Streptophyta; class Magnoliopsida; order Poales; family Poaceae; genus Cenchrus; species Cenchrus fungigraminus. The sequence continues at coordinate 21,870,661 of CM072776.1, read as the reverse complement.
CATTCCTTGCTATGCTGACCGATCTCGGGAATCCGGAGGCTTGCTTCTTCTACGGGATCAAAGCCGTCTTCATGGAAAACAGGGGATGCAATGATCTCCGGCGTGCCGCCGAGGGTGGGCACGATGCGGCGGCCTATCTATACGCCACCTTGCTCTATAGAGCCAATGGCGGTGCCGCCGCTGACGACACCGTGAAGCGGTACATGAGGCGGGTTGCGGGCGGTGGCAGTACGACGTCGAGATAGCTGAGCAACGAGGGGTGTCTGCCTTTGCGCGAGAAGGCCGCGCGTGCGATCCACTCCTCGACTTGGCGCATTTGGGGTGAACCGCTACCGCCTCTGACATAGGTGCGCGGCGATCAGCCGTGCGTAGGCAACGGCGGCTGCTGCGGCGTGGATAAAGGATGGCTTCGAATTTCTCTGTTTTGCAGCGAAGACTGTAGGCTCCGCTGCGAAATGGTGAAGTTCGAATGGAGTATTGGAATAGAAAATCAGTAGTAGATTAGCTTTTGTATGTTGCTCGAATTATCTGTGTAAAATTTTGGAAGAGCAGCAAAGCCGACGCGGGTTATCAGCCCCGCGTCGCTAATGATTGTGGGGCCCAGTTCTATTCAAATGAAGAACAGTTCCCATTTCTCCTTTTAATCTGCAATCAAATGTTGTAACAAGTATTTCTTCGTCGTAATTAGTCCAAATTTGATATTTTTTTCTAAATTTTTTTAAAATCACCATCTTTTCATTAATTTTATTGTTTAGTGTATATTTCGTTTGTTGAATAATATTTATATGCCTTATTTTGTTCTTTGTAAGTACAACAAACAAATAATATTTGTTTTACACAACCATTAGTGATGAAACATTGCATTTCGTAAGCTTAAGGTGAACACAAGGTTTTGTTAAGTTTTCAAATGCATATGAGTTTGAACATGTTGCAAAGTGTGGAAAACTTCAATGTTCAAGCAACATTCTAGGAAACTATGTGAGAGATGTAGACATTTGTACACAAGTATATTATTCCTTCATCGATACCATTTGAAATTTTGAAGACAAGTTTAGGTACCCAAATTATGTTGCCAAGTCAATTTGTAGATTTTTTAGAGCAAATTTGATGTTATTAGAATTATTATATAATTACCATGGGGTGTAAAAACAAAATATATGAATTTTGGGCACACAAGTGTGACTGTTGATATTTTATTCAAATACTAAATGTCCAAATACGAATTGTTCGTATTTTTATGATTTTTTAGGTGCTGTTTTATGGGCTCTAATATTTTAGGGAAGCAAGTTTCATTCCAAAAAAAATAGTGACGGGCCCACGCGTCAGCAGCAGCCAATATAAAAAAGATAACCGTTGCCTGCGGGTTAACTAACCATCGTCGCCAATGACACTGGCCCACGCGTGGATGGATCAAACAACCAAACTAATTAACTAAGCAAACAAAATCAAACAACCAAACTAATTAACTTAGCAGTTCATGATCTAGAAACAAACTAAGCAGTTCAACAACCTGACGAACACAAACACACACACACAACCTAAGCAGTTCGACCAAGCAGGAGTCTATCATTTAGTCGGTCGCCACCGTCGGAGTCCCGCCGTCGTCGCCGCCGTGGCTGCCGTCGGAGCCGTCGTCGCCGCCGTGGCTGCCGTCGTCGCCGTCAGAGCCGCCGTCGTCGAAGACGAAGTGGCGGCGGGGAGCCCGCTTGACCACGGGGAGGTTCTCGAGCTTCTCAGCCAACCCGTGGATCCTGAAGGCGAGACCCTTCACGCTCGGGTCCTTGTACACATCATGATGCGCCTTGATGTCGAAGGCCGCGCCAACATCTTCAAGCTTTCTAAAGGCGCTCCTGAGCAGGTCGACGGCGGACTTAGTGTCGTCGAAGAACGGTTCCTCGTCGGCGTCCTTGGTCGCCGGCTCCTTCCCATTCTCCAACTTCTTCCGACGGCGGCTTTCGTCGTCGTTGTCCTCCCTTCGTCCCCGCTTCGACGGTGGCGGGCTCCTCGACGCCATCTCCTCCTTCTCTCGGTGACCGAAGATTAGTAGTGGTGGATCGCGAGGAGGAAGAAGAAGCGAAAGAGATGATAAGCTTATGGAAGAAGCAGGGGAAAGCAGGGGAAGGCGAGGGAGTTATATTGACAAGACGCGGAACCGTCAGGCGCCTCTGCCCCCACCCACTACTCCATTACTGCCAGTACGTGCCACTCGATTGCGCATCGGGCTCCGTTTCGGGCGCAAAACCGTCCAAAACCACGCGTCGCCTTTCAATTACGCGGGAAGGAGAAGGGGTAGGGGCAATGATGTCGGGCCCACTCGTCAACGGCAGCAGCCAAACTGCGGCGCCTTTTCAATTTCCATTTATTGTTTTACATGGCCGAGGCGCCTTCTTCTACTTCAACCCTCATCGCCTTCTTCAACTTCAATCCTCGTCGCCAACTTCATCCCTCGTCGCCAACTTCAACCCTCGTAGCCTTCAACTTCAACCCTCGTCGCCTTTCAATTTCCTCCCCTTCTCCTTGATGGCCGCGGTGTGCTTGAAGCAGCTGCTGCCAGATGATCTTGTCACCCTGATCATCATCCACTCCATCAAGGATGAGCCCGTCTTCCTTTTTCTGAACCTTCGCAATAAAATCTGCGGCACCTTCCGGTGCATCTGCAACTCTGATGAGGTACTACTGTACGTGTCGCTGCGTGATCTTCGTCGGGTGATCAAGAATCACTACGTCAGGTCGTGCTTTGAGCGGCACTTCCGCGAGGCCAATCATCCGGAGGCATTATGCTTCGAGGGGATGGAGAGGTTGATGAGGCGGCGGAACCCCGATAAGGGTCTGAAGCTCATCAGAGATGCCACTGCTGAAGACTCCGGTGCCAAGTACTTCTTAGCGATGCTGAAGTACCGTTGCAACCCGGCGGACCCCGAAGCCATGGCACTGCTCCAGGAAATCAGCGGCGGCCCGTCGCCCCCTGACGGGCGGTGGAAGAACCACAACCTGCGGCGGCTGCGCTACCTCGTCAACCAGGATCTCGACAACATTGCGTGGTGGTACTGGCTTGATGATGGCGACGACGACATTCCGTTGCTGCCCGTCCAGAATCCCCGCATCTGCATTTGGGCAGCGGGATGTAGGCGCTACGGTCCGGATACCAAAGAGATCATCCACTACTGCAGCGCCGAGTGTCGCATCCGTCATGAGTTCGACCTCTGGACGCGTAGCTTCCGCCCCCCCGTGGAGTACGCCGTCAGCAGGATGAACATCGGGATGTAGGCGCAAGCATCAATGAACATTATCTATCTTGAATGTAAATTATTAGATATTACTAAACGCGGATTTGATTTTATCAGGATGTCGGTTTTTAATCAGTTTTTGATAGATAATATTTGATTTGTCACGTTTGTGAGTCAAATCGAAGGTTGCGGTGGTCTCATTTGCCGCCGACGAGGCCTGGGATGCCCTCTTGGGTGTCAAAACTGCCGAAGCGGGCACGGCGGGGGCGGCGGCGGGCGGCGGTGCCCTCTGCTTCCTCCTTTGTTCTATTGGAGAATGAAGAACAGTTTATCCGTCCCGCGTCGCCGACGGCATTTCTCTTTTTAATCCGCAATCAAATTTTGTAACATGTATTTCTCCGTCGTAATTAGTCCAAATTTGATTATTTTTTTTCTACAGTTTTCTAAAATCACCGTGTTTTCATTATTTTCATTGTTTAGTGTATATTCCGTTTCTTGAACAATGTTTATATGCCTTATCTTGTTCTATGTAAGTACAACATATAAATAATATTTGTTTTCCACACCTCCTGTAATGAAACTTTGCATTTTCGTAATCTTAAGGTGAACCACAAGGTTTTGTTAAGTGTTCAAATGCATATGAGTTCGAACATGTTGCAAAGTGTGGAAAACTTCAATGTTCAAGGAACATTCTAGGAAACTATGTGAGAGATGTAGATATTTGTACACAAGTATATTATTCCTTCACCGAAACCATTTGAAATTTTGTTGGCAAGTCAATTTGTAGATTTTTTAGAGCACACTAGATGTTAGTAGAATTATTACATCATTAACATGGGATGTAAAAACGAATTCTAAGAATCTTGGGCACACAAGTGTGACTGTTGATATTTTATTCAAATACTAAATGTCCAAATACGAATTGTTCGTATTTTTATGATTTTTTAGGTGCTGTTTTATGGGCTCTAATATTTTAGGGAAGCACGTTTCATTCGAAAAAAATAGTGGCTGGCCCACGCGTCAGTGTCAGCAGCCAAAATAAAAAGATAACCGTTGCCCGCCCGCCGGACCCAACTGCCAACAAAGGCGATGCGGGTTCACTAACCATCGTCGCCTATGACACTGGCCCACTTGTCAGCGTCAGCAGGCAAACCGTGCGCGGGCTGCTCAAAATTTCCCACCTATATTGACTATAATGCCCATGGAATTCCAATTGCAGCACAGAGCCGTCAAGGGCACGCCAGTAATTTCCTTAAACACAGTTACACGCGCCGTTCATATTCGGCTCCTCGCTAGACAGATCCATAACGCCCGCACTCCCCACCACCGCCGCCACTCTCCCCGCTCGCCTTCACCGCTCTCTCCCCGCCGCAGCCCTGCTCTTCTCCAGCCCCACCGCTCCCTGCGTGACGACGGTGACGAGGACGTGGTTACTGGCGTGCGGACGTCTTCCCGGCCAACCTAAAGATGGTTGACACGGATCCGTCGACGTCATCCCCGGCCACGACGACGAGCCGGCCGCCTCAGGCCACGAGCCGACGTGGATCCGGCCCCTCCGACCATCACGAGAACAACTACTTCATTCGCGACAGAGGTTAGTCCTGCTTGAACCCCCAACGCCCTCTCTCTCCTCGGCCACCAAATCTGCTATATATTCATGTCAATGTGGATTAGGGAGACATGCCTTGATAGTTCATCTTTAATTGATTGACTATGGATTTGATGGATGGATTTTGTTACCCCAAGTCTGTTTGAATAAATTGTTGCTAACAGATGAAGTTATATGAACTGTTGAAATTCATTTTCATGTTCCTGGTGCTACAATTTTTGCACTGTAAATTCATGAAAAGCATAAAGGATGTTAGCATACTTTAATTCTGCTATGCTTTGAATGTACCAGATCGACAGTTATGCTTTGGAGCTGTTAGCATACTTTAATTCTGATGGCCACATAATGTCAGTGGGAATTGCATCGCAGTGGTTTATAATGTAGTGATAACTAGACTGTCTTATGCTTTGTTGTGAGTGTTAATTGTTTCACTACTATCATATATATTGTTATTGTTGGTGTCATGATGTGTTGTGAGTGTTGTTTCACTACTGTCATATATAATGTCATGACCATTGCTTTATCCTCTTGTTGCATGTACACATGGAACACACAATCCATCGCTGCTGAAGTTGGACAAGGAAGCAGTTGAAGGAATTTATTCTCTGCTTTGATATATAAGCATATTGTTGTATCCCTGTCAAAATGGTTAGCACCTATCCCTATATGCTAATTAAGTAAAATATGAACTGTGTATGTCTATGCTGATTTTATTTACGACTTGTAATGATTTCTAGTGTAATATCAGCTATTTTGCCTGTCAGAGATAACGAATTTATCTAATAAGAATTTTGTTTAGATTTTCAGTCTTGCTTATGTTGCTCTACTGACAACCTGACATATCATCTATGCAGTCTCCCACAACAACAAACTCCTCTACCTCCAGTGCATCATCACAGCCCATCGTCGGTGAACCTTCTTCTCAGGGTCACTCAGCACAGACTGCTGCGAGTAGTACTCGATCCCGCGGGTCAAGGACACAAACCAAATGGCCAGAAGACAAGTTGACTACAGCTGGACTTGATGCCAATTTTTGGCCTACCCCAGATGCTACGAGGGATAGATTTGTATTGGTATGTGGTCTCATTGCTCGGGAGAGGGTGTCAATCAACAAGGCGGTTGATGATCTCTCACCAATTGAGAAGGACCATCTGTTCACAGTTTTAGAGAAAAAGCTAGATTACCCAGCCAATCTGGAAGAATCTGTTCGCAAGAAGGCAGTTAAGGCAGCTATATCAGAGATTGGAACCTTACAACGGCGGTTCAAGGCCCATTTAAGAAAAAAATATGTGAGTGAAGAGGAGACTCCCTTTGTGAAGCATGCCTTTTTGCAGCAACAAGATTGGGACATGTTTGTGCAGGAAACCAATTCTCCTTCATTTCAGCAATTGAGCCAGGAGATGAAACAAAAGAGAGCATTGCATAATAAGCCACACAAGACGGGCAGAAAAGGTTATTGTGGTAAAAGGAAAGAGTGGGAGGAGGAGGATGCAAAGCTAGCTGCAGAAGGAAAACAGAACCCTTGGGACCAATTTCCTGGACGTTCGAGACCTTATCTGTGGGCAAGGGTAGGGAAGAAGAGGAAGAATACTAGTGAAGGAAGCGGGGGCATAACATTCAGTAACCCTGCGGTGGTGGGGGTAGCAGATAGGGTGAAAACACTTGCAGCTTAGGGTAGCGATGGTTCTTTCTCTGGGGTTAGGGAGGATGATATCCTCACCGCAGCACTTGAGACTCCAGAGCATCGAGGTCGGGTCCGAGGCGTGTCTAGTTCACTTGGCTGGGGTAAAGGGTTTGGTGAAGAGTTCGCTGGAATGTACAGGAAGAAGAGGAACAAGAGGTCTGATGCTCATGATATGATGGACATAACATTTAAATCAATTGTCCATGCTCTAAGACTATCAGGCATCGAAATACCGAAAAATGTACTTTTTCCTTCCCAATTACCAGCGCCTGTCAGTAGCAGTGAGGAAGAAGATGTGCATGGCAGCGAGGAAGAAGATGCGCATGACCGCGAGGAAGAACATGCGCATGACAGCGAGGAAGATGCGTGTGGCAGAGAGCAAGATCATTGGAATGCCAACGGTGACGAAGCGAATCAAGTGCACAGTGATAGTCGATCACCTATGCTGGACACAATAGATAAGCTGACAGAGCCAACCGCGTGCAGCCTTCTCGATGGCACCGGGATTAATGTGGAGCTCGCACTAGCGAAAGTCTTTCCATTTCAAAAGGCTTGCCATTCAGTACCGGTGCAGGATGGGTATGTTGTGGTGTAACCTACTTATGTGTGGGCCAATGCGGGTCACTACCATCTGCCTGTACCAATTGATGGGGGTGACATAGCAACCCTAGCTGAGGCTCTCGTTCAAAGGATCCAATGGCCAAAGGACAGGATCCTTATACCACCCATGACGAGACATCCCAACCCTGAAGCCGCAACAGATAGCAGGGGTACAACATCAGATGGAGGTACTGCAGCTCAGTGTTAGCAAGAGAAGGCTCAACAGCAGCAGCAGCAGCAGATCAGCAAAACTACGCAGTAGGAGCGTCGACAACAGCCGGAGGAGCCCAAGCAAACTCCGCCTAAGCAGCAGCTGCAACATGAGGATAAGCAACAGACAAAACAGCAGCCTCTCCAGCAGCAGGAGCGTCGACAACAGTCGGAGGAGCCCAGGCAAACTACGTCTAAGCAGCAGCTGCAACATGAGGATAAGCAACAGACGAAACAGCAGCCTCTGCAACAGGAGGAGGAGGCCAGGCAATCTCCCCCTAAGCAGCAGATGCAACATGCACAGCAGCCTCTGCAACAGGAGGAGGAGCCCAGGCAATCTCCACTGCAGAAGGGGAACCAGGCCAGGAAACCTCTGTCTAAAGATGAGATTCTTAACTGTATTATTGGGACAGAACAGGAACGACCAAAATACAAGCCTGGTGCACCTATGTTGTCAGAAGCAAACTTAGAGGCTGCTGGACCAAATTGTGCCAGGTTGCATGCTTATGTCATGGAACACAGTAAGGATAAACTTGCCTTCCCAGCAAAGGTGGATCAAGACTACTTTAAAGGTGGTGGTGGTGCTTTAATGTTAAACATTGCATTCAGTAGCGTGTATAACCTTATAACCCTGGCTTCTCTGGATGTTACCTTCTTGAGGTTGTGGACATTGTAAGTCCCTTAAAACCTAAAAAGATATTTCTTTAATTTTGACCACAAAGTTCATGCATGCTAACAATTTGATTTTTTGTAGGAAAATGATGGACAAGGCAGCGGAGATGTAGATCAGTGTTGGGTTTTTAGATCCAGATTTGTTTACTTCCACAAATATTTCTCAGCATTCTCACCTTGTTGCCAAAGCCATCTCAAATGCAATGAACAACGACTACGTGGTGGGTGCCTACTGCACTAGCCATTGGGTAACAGTGATCATCTGTATGAAGTTCAAAGAGGTTTGGTATCTAGATTCTGCTAAACAACAACCCCCGCTAAAGTTCTCAGACCTCCAACCTGTTGTGAACTGGTCAGTATCTTGTAGGTTTTGTTTAGAAAAATTCAATCTCTTAGTATTTCTAATTGGTATTGCTGACCATGCAGGGCCTTTGGTACAGTATTTGTAGGTTTTGTTCACAAAAATTCAATCTCTTAGTGTTTCTAATCGGTATTGCTGATCATGCAGGGCCTTTGGTGAACATGCACAGGACGGAGTGACGAAAGGAAAGAAAAAAAAGCCAAAAGCCATACTCAAGCACAAAACAAATCTCGCTGTAAGATCGAGGTTTTTTTATGGTCCCTTCTTACCTATTTGGTACTGCATTAACTTGTCATTTTGGTACCTCGATGCAGTGTGCTCAGCAGCCATGGGGGTCCTCTTTGTGTGGATTCCATGTGGCATTCCATATGTTAAGACTACTTGATGACATACCTGACATCAAGAAGGCTGCTGTAAGTAGATAATAATGCTCAACCTTGTCTCTGCTCATATTATCCATCTGATTTTAGAAACTGATTTCTACTTGTATTCTCATAAATGATTGTATTTTGCAGGATTTCAAATCTGCTGTAGATGTTTCCACAAAAGATCTAAAGCGTGTCCGGGAGATGCTGTGCGAGTACATTCTTAACGAGACCATCGACCGAAAGGGCAACTTCTACAATGGTGCACCGTGAGTTCATTGTAGCCAGAAACTTGAAACTCATTCAGTCTTCTTTAGTCAGGTGTTGTTGCCTGAGAAACCTGCTTGGCTTGCTTGGTTGGGGTCAGATGCTACCTGGTTCAGGCAGTTTTCTCATGACTCCATCCAAACAAGCCCTGATGAGAGTAACTTGAAACTTGATGTGATCGATCCTAGCTTGTGTATAAATGTGATCTTTTTGCTTGTCTATAAATGTGATCTTGCTTGCCTAAATCTGTGATGTGAGAATGTGTTTGTGATGTCTCCTTGCTGTGGTGGCTGTCATATCCTGGTTGGTTCCAGGATGGCAGGATGCAGCCCCTGATGGCTGCCAAATCCTGGCTGGTTCCAGGATGCAGCCGGCAAGCGGGCAGGTAACTGTAGGGGTGGCCTACATATCTGTAACGGGCGTTAATTAAAGCTCGTTACAAACACTGATTAGTGAGTAACGGGCTTCATTCGGAATGCCCGTTACAAACATGCCAACAATGTAACGGGTAGTGTAAAAGCCCGTTACCAGTCCTGACCGGTGGGCCCCAGGACATGGCCCGTTCATCGAGATATATGAGACGCAGGTTGAAAGCACGCGTCTCCTTTAATCGAGAGGAAGCAGACGCGCGTGGAAACAGATGCGTCTCATTTCGTCGAGACAGATGAGATGCAGGTTCACGGCACGCGTCTCTGATGTTGATTTCACAGTAACAGGCTCTGTTTTCATGCCCGTTACCAAAGTTCCCTGTGGGCCCAGAGAAACAGCCATTTCACGTGACCGGTGACTAGTTGTGGTAACGGTTGTTGTTTGATACCCGTTACGAATCCTAGATGTGCTGAGATGCGCGTGAACTAGACGCGTCTCATTTCGTCAAGATAGAGGAGACGCTTGTACACAGAAGGCGTCTCTGATATTGAGCTACTGTAACGGGCTGTGTTTTGGTGCCCGTTACAAAAGTTCCCTGTGGGCCCAGAGAAACAGCCATTTCACGTGACCGGTGGCTAGTTGTGGTAACGGTCGTTGTTTGATGCCCGTTACGAATATGTGTTATCAGTAATGGGCATCTGCCCGTTACCTTTCTTGGCTCATTTGTAACACTTGATCGGTAACGGGCGCTTTGCCCGTTACTAAAGGCAATCTATGCCCGTTACCAAAGTGAGCTTTTCACGTAGTGGTACATTCATAGACTATTTTAAATTAAGCATGGTGCTTAGTTTAAAACTGTCTTCTTCAGTCAAAACAAGACATGGTGTCGAGTTTTGATTGATGAACCTTAGAGTTATGCTTTCATGGATATTAGATGCATGTATGTGGACTAACCCCTGCAGAAATCCTCAAATTCTATTGGGTATGTTGTTGAGCTATGTTCAATTGGGAAGGTAAGTTAAAGTGTTAGATTGATGTTGCATGACATATCAAGGAGGTACATTTGACCCCATAAAGGTCTCATAAATCTTCTTTAATTATGAAGTGTAACGTTGGTCTAACCCTACTTGAGTAAATGACATGGTGACAAAAAAATACATTGCCTTCAAATAAAGGCTCTATGGTCCTTAAACCAATAGAGTCCATCTTTTGTTTCCACTTTTTGCTCGAAGAACACACCAGTACAAGCACCAGTGTGGGGGAGTTCACTCAAGCTCATCGACATATCCACTCGAGAACTCCCACACCAGCACTGCACAACATCGACTATGCCTTCATGACAAGAGCAAGGTAAACTAGAGTGACCCGGCTACCTTCTGGTCAGCCAAATCACCACTGGTCTCCCTTGATCTCTGATCCTTCAGAAGCAATGGTACGTGCACCCTCTACCTCACTCTCCGTTATCTATGAGTTTGATTGAATTTCAATTCATATCCATTATATCAACTCAGTAGTTTGTGCTATGCTTGCTCTACATGTTTCCTATGGTTGGCTTGCATATGTTTTATTCCTTACTCATTGTCTTGATGCTTGTGAACAAATATCATTAGGGAACTCATGCTCATCTAAGTAGTTGGTGTTTGAGATATGGTTTGATGATATGATCTTCGCTCTAAATGTTTGAAGTGCTTCGGAATTTATTTACAAACATGAAAACTCTTTGCAAAGCTCCTCTTTGATATGTCACAGTCCTACCAAAGCCATATGATGTTATTAGTTGAAAACCTTATACTCATATGCTGCTTGCTATTGCATTGAGCTTTGTCAAACTCTGCGACCCTTATGAGAATTCTTTTCGTGCTTTCGTGATCAAGATGTATGTGCACACCACCATTTTCCCCCTTGCTATGCTTCTACTCTGGAAGTTAGCATTGTATCATCCATCTATTCTGCCAAATAAAGCTCCATGCATTGTTCCATGATTTACCCCTCTCCAAATATCTCCAAAAGAGACTGGCCTATGCAAAAAAAAAGAGAGAGAAAGAAGAGAGACATGCTCAAAAAGCATGATAAAAAGTGATAAAAAGAAAAGGAAAAGAAAAAAAAGATATCCCATGTCTGAAATATTTCAAGAGGGAGAGAGGAGAAAATCATGCAAAAAGGAGTTCCATAATTTAGATGGTAATAACTAGTACCTGCTCCGGGGCTAGTGTCCACCATACCATCACCATAGCATTTCATCATGTATGGTAATATCTAGAACCCATTCCGGGCCTAGTGTACACCTTACCATACCCATCATACCCATACACGTGCACATCTTGATCTGATTGTATGATTTGATTTTCTCCTTGGATCCAGTCTTTGACTTTGCAATATATGTGATGCAAGTATGCCTTATCATACCCTACCTTAAGCTCCACATAAGCTATCATTAGAAGTAGGATGAAGAAAGGCAATATAATGCCTTTGGGAGGACATATACACATTGAGCGATCTGAGAGAATCAAACGAGGAAGCTAAGCATTGTTTATTTTGAAAAACATTGCGAAACCCCAAGTTACTTGACATGATGAGCAGGAGTGACTTGATTCATGACCGTTCCATTCTTCAACTACCCAAGATGGCATGATAGACACTCCACATAATTCACAAGTGCAAGGTATGGTTTGGAATATCTCTTATGCTAGTTTCATACCTTTGGATATCATGTCCCACTTGATCTGACTCCCTTTACTCGGGACGAGCAAAGGTCAAGTGCGGGGGAGTTGTTGACGGCTGTTAAGCACTGCTTTTACACCGTCAATTCCTACATAAAATAATTAGAAAATGAGCATCAACACTAGAATAGGGGTTTATACTGACGATTTCCACAAGTGTTGGTGTTGCTAGCTTTTATTGCAGGATGCATGGAATTGAGCGCTAAACGATGTATTCACAGAGCAAGCGAGCCAAAGGCTTATATAGGGCGCCATTGGAAACAGTGTCAAATGCCAAATTGGACTCCACCATTGCGACGGGCTCGTCGAGACGATCAAAATGGATATATTATTTGTATGCATTGGAGTCCAGATGAGGAGGATGTGGAAGAGACAAAATAGCTGACATCAGCATGGGACCCACGGTTGCCAGTCAATGTCCGCATGCTTGCCACGTGGCGGCACGCCACTGGTCGGCCCAACCGCCGAGCGGGCGCGCGCGGGCGCGCGGGATCACCCCCCGCTTCACCACACGTCGACACCCCACTGGCCAGGAGGCCACTGTGCGGATTGCCTCCCCCACGCGCACGCGCGGGATTGACACTGCCACGCGGCGCCTGGCCGTTGGCCAGCGCTCGCGGGCGCGGATCGCCGGCGCCGGGCGCGGGAAGGAGCGGCCTGGCTGGGCCACGCGTCGCACGCTGACAGGCGCGGGTGGAAGGCGGTGGCGCGGTTCGCGCCTGGCTCGGCCGGTCCGGCTGGCTGGCCCGCCCGGTTCCCCTTCTTTCCTGCCGATTCAGCCTATTTCCTCACAGTTCAGGCCTTGGATGCTCCGGTTCTTCACCCAAACGACCGGTTCTCGCTTGGTTCTTCGAGGATAGGTGTCACCACATGGCTGGCTGTGCCCCAAGCTGCTGCACAAGCCCCCAAGCCTCTCTGGCCTATAAATATGAGGGGAGGGGGCTAGAATGAGAGACTTCCATCCTCTCCTCTCCTCTCATTCCCCATGTAAGGTGTGTGTGTGTGAGTGCTAGGTAGAGAGGGAGTGGAGGTGATGATGGAGTTCTTCTTTGTTCTTCATTTAGAGCAAAGTAAGTACTTCTGTATTTTCCTTTTAGACTAAAGTGATATTCATGCATGGGTGACATGATCTTGAGTTCTTCGTCTGTTCATCATTTAGAGGCTCGTGTTCTTCATGACACGATCCTTTGATCTTTTTGATTAGATGAATAATTCTGCATTCCGTTTGTGTGAGTTATCTCGTTAGATCTTGTTGGAATACATTCATTGGCGCTTAGTCGTTCGACCTCGCGCCACCTCATGTCAATGATGGACGAGGTATAGCCGTACTCGCGGGTTCGTCACTCCATATTTATACGATGTGCTATAGTGTTGCTACGGGTCGACATACGTAGCCGTGCTATAGTAGTAATCGGTGGTGCAGACTTGGTGTCTGAATTACAGTTCTCCTTCGATTGCCCTGTATCCCACGGTTTGTCTTGGGGTAGGCCGCGGTGGTGACAGCCGTTGGACCCTTTCGGAATCCCCCACGTTCGGATACAGGTGTAGTCAACCCTTTGCCGTGAACCGACTGTTATAGCCAGGAGGGTCCGGTGTTTGAAGCGAGATCCTACAGCTTTACTCCCCTAGATCCGAGCACCCCATCATCTCTCTGCCCAAGCAGGGGCTTGGTGTCCTTGGACCGTTCTCCTAGGATAGAAGGTAGTACTCAGCGTTCCTTGGATTCGATACCCTTTGGAATACTCCCGAGGGAGAAGTGCTACAACGGTGTATCTGTGGGCTTGCGGATTAGTTCGCACCCGTCAGTGTACCCGGGTGTTTCTTACACGCTCACGCTAACCCGGCACCATAGTGGTGAGGTTAAGGAATACCAACAATGTCTTGATTTCTTAATTCAGGATCTTGGGCCGAAGGTGACTTATGAGTTCAACTTCGCACGAGTTAGGCTATTCGTGGAATGCAATGACGATAGCGACGATGAGGTCTGCTTCCCGGTCCCCTACCGAAAACGTCCTACTGATGCCGAGGAATTACCTTCATTCCCTATGTTGACTATGTTCAGTTTTATTGAAATTTTGATGTACTATAACACTGATAATGCATTGTAAAACAATTTCAGATTGGGGCTAAGGTGGAGGACAACCGGCTGGCGCTGAAGCGCTGGGCACTCCCGTAGGCACGTCTGTGAGGAATGATAGATAGCTTTTGTGTAGTGAACTACTCCCTCATGAACATCTAGATTTGATGAATGAGGCTTTTGTGTAATGACCTTGTATAATGGCATTACTTTAGTGGAAATATATGGTAGCTAGTGAATGCTAGTATTATTATTACCCTTGATCATCCTTCTGATTGCAGATGTGTTATCCAATTAATTTTTGCTACAAAAATCATTAAGGCAGAAAATAGCATAAATACAAGATAAATCATAATAAAAGATTTACTCAGTAACTTTATGCAAATTTTGGTGCAGAACCTACACATGGTATCTACAACAACATATCCAAAGTTCAGATTGAGATCACAAGTAGATTTTGAACTACAGCAAAAGTAGGCCAAACAGATTATATTTACATTATAATAATCGTGATTTCGTTTAAATTAAGTCACACATTATATTACATTATAGTACTTTAGGACTTCAGGAAATGCGAAACAAATTCTATAAAAGCAATGACCCAGATGAGGACATTTTCTTTATATTTATTTCATGAAACACGGCCTTTAAATACTGACAAAGTAGCTAATTATTATAAATCAGTCCTCATCCGAATCGATGATGATAACAGGATCCTCTATGCCGTCGCCAGGACGAAGAGGCTCTTCATCATCGTCAGGAAACAAGTTGAACCATGTTATGTCCACCTCAACCATGTCCTCATCTAACATTGTGATTGATGGTCTCAAGAGATCCAAAGCATAACCCGACGTAATAGTCTTGCTAGGCTGTTGGAGTTGGTCCTGAGAAAAAATGAAGGAAACATCAATAAAAAAACAGATGAGATACCCTACTGTTAATTCATACTTACTGTTGTGTCCAACCCCAAGTTTGCAGGATTGGACGGAGGTCTCATCTTGTTTCCTGAGACATTGCGAGAGTCATCTGTGCTCCTATCATTTTGATCACCGTTCATTAACTCTAGAGATTTGACTTCCTCTGAATCAAACTTGTTGCTAATAAAGGCATCGGCGAACTCCTCCTAAGGAAAAAAACAACTAGTAACCGTGAATGGACCAAAATACAATAGTATAAAAGACTGATCATTCATACCTACTGTTGTGAGCAACTCCAAGTTAGATGGATGCGACGGGGCTCTCATCCTCTTTCCGAAGCAATTGCGAGACTCATCTATGTCACCATTAATTTTCTTCCCTAGCAAGAGATTAGGTACTTTTTCTTCCTCCACTGGGATGCCGCCGGTGGCGACGTCCGCTTGAACTTCATTGAAGCAAGGTGGGCGACTACGAGTTGGGGAGGTCATCGCGTGAGTACGAACATTACGTGGTACGACAACTAATATATATAGGAACATAGAAATATAGACAAAATATGGTATGTAAAACATTCCAAACATATGCTTCCCTGTTGCTATGAATGCGGCAAGTCTATCAGCGCCGAGGCCAAGCATATCAGCAGGCGAATTAGCCTCATTCCAAACATATGCTTCCCTGTTGCTATGAATGCGGCAAGTATATCAGCACCGAGGCCAAGTAGATCAGCAGGCGAATCAGCCTCAGGCTGCGTGCTTGTCTCCCACTGCGCAACAACAAGAAATACATGATCCGGAACCACAATTTCTTACCGATTTTGATCAGCTCCGGAACAATAATTTTTCCAAGATTTATTCATAAATTACTATACATAACACAATTAATACTTGGGTAATTATAAAATTATTCATATTATCCATTTATGCAAAAAATGGATCTTTTACATAGTGAGCCGTTGGACAGCAAATATATCTTTTACAATTAATATGGTAAGTACATTATAAAGTCAAACGGAGGCTGATCTCTTCCTTGCAGTCTTCACGTCTACTTTATTGCAAAAATAATGGCATGTATTTAGATCGAACAGCGATGACCTCTTTAACACATTCACGAACCTCATAGTTCCGGTGTAATGCATTCCTTACAACTGACAGGGAACAAGATCAATACACAAATTAATAATTTGATGTCTTCCACAGAAATTAAAGGAAATGCTATTAAATATTACCATGAAGTGATGACACAAACGAAGTCTGCGGCCAAGTTTGACAAAAATTTATTGTAGTACAAGTAGTACTGGTCAAGCATTCTGAATACCAAACAACACAATGAGTACAAACGCATATGATACTGTCAAGATACATTACACAATTTATTGACTGTGGAAATGTTACGTAGGCATATGCTAGTCCACAGAAACCTTTCCAAGAAACACAATATAGTTGTTGACATCTGCATCAAGGAATACCCTACCTACTTCAACATCGTCTTGTCTGACACACACACGAAGGAATGCTAATGAACTGTAAATATTTAATGTAACATGAGAAAGACTATATTATCAAGACCATAAGATCATAATTAGCATTAAGATGAATAAAAAAAACTAACTTCGAATCTGCTAAACAAATCTCCCGTACTTCATGAGGAGGCATGTAATTATAATCAGTTGGACCAAATGACGCAACTATCGCTGCAACATCAACCGCAGTCCCATGAGGTTGAGCCATCACATCCTCTAGTTTCATGAAAGCATAGGTATTGATCTGAAAAACAAATTGCATCTCAAAATCAGTCATATCATAACATCGTTATTATCATTATAATTCATTATTCATTAATAATTAATAATAATAAATTATTTATTAATACATAATAATTAATAAAGAGTTAAAATAAGATGAAATCCTCACCATTGTATGTTATCCTTTGATGACTCCGGTGCGATGAAACAAATACGTTAGCCTTATAGCTCAGAAGAATTAAGATGCCTGCTAAAAAACACTTGTTGCAGGGACTATATATAACCTGTTTGAAAATAATTAAATTGGCAATAAATCAAAGGTACCATAAATATGTATTCGATCTGAGGAAGGTAAGATTGTGCACCTCGTGTTTGTCTTCTGTTACAAGCCTTTGCCTATGGAGGGGAAAAATTCGGGGCTATATATAACCTATTTCAAAATAATTGGCAATAAATCAAAGGTTCCATAAATATGGGTTAGGTCTGAGGAAGGTAGGATTGTGAAAAACATATTTGGAAGCCTTTGCTTGTAAATCTCGTGCTCAAGATTGATCCGACAAGCAACAAATCCAAATCCAAATCCAAATCCAAATCCAAAATACATAAAAACACAAAAAATTCGGGCACAAGATTGCAAAAGGTCCCCAAACTACGGGGAAAATCACTCTCTTAAAACAAAAATCGCTAAACGAGCTCCCCAAATCAACCGCAACTGAAACATGAACAAAGCCCACGACTTGCTGCGGCCCAACGGCCTCCACGACACATCAAACAACCGCACCAGCCACCCTCGAGCGAACCTCCGCTTCGCTCGAGGGTCGGACGGCACGCGGGCGAACTTCTGCCTCGCTCGAGGGCCTGGCACCCCTCGAGTAGCTTTCCGCCTCGCTCGAGGGGCCAGCACCCCCCCATCTGGTCTCCGCCTTGCTCGAGCCTCGATTTTTGTTTGATGGCCCGCATGGGCTCATTTCAAAAGTAAATGACAAATATAATACAACAAAAATCGGGCCGTTTGCATACATGCGCCAAATTCTTATAACGGCCAGCCAACCTTTTTCCATCACGTATATAGGACCATAATCAAACATTTAATCATTGATAAAATATTCATACATTTATTAAAAATTGACGGGAAATTATCATAGAAACTTTATTAATCCCAAACACTAATATAATTGTTTGGTATTAGACATTTATTATTATGGCATAAATTGAGAAATCTTGAAATATTCATACTAACTGCAAACGCTGCGTTCCTCATCACCTGCGCCTTGGTTCCCTTCTTGAGTGACAAGACAGGCAGTGCAATTGCAGCTCACAATTGATGCATCCTAATATGAGTTACAAAACCAAATAAGGTACCTAACCATCGTCTTATTGAAATTATAATAATAAAACAAGGACCGGAAATAGACTATAACATGTTGTTTAATGGAGTTGTAGGCCTGAACCAAATTGGTGTGCGCATCATTTGTCTTCTCAACAGACGGTGTGCATGGATAATTCAGCTTTCGAAACGGCTTGTACACTCCATCTTCACTTCCAAACACAATAACATCAGAGTCAAGAATATTGGACACGTATACCCAATTAGGCTCTATTCCATTCCATGATCCGTGGAAGGGATAGTTTAATCCAACGAAAATGGATGCGCCAAAATCGAGTGCATCCATTCGTATCCATGTCCCGCCGGCATTGTCGTACTTGTACAGCCTCATGCATTCTACCGTCTCGAACTTGTTGTGTTCGCTCTCGAGGACCTGGTAGTATGGTTTCTCAAGCGCTTCACCGTGTCCTTGAACAGCTATGAGAATAAGATCATCATAAGGAGACTCACGAGGTAAAAGACGGTTTTGGCTGGGCTACGGACATAAGGATACTCTACGTATGTTACTGTAACCTCATCATCACCCATGCGCCACGAAAAAACAACACCATAAATGTCAACAACAACCAACGATTTTTTATGTAAGACGGCATCAACAAAAACTTCTGGAAAGTATGGTTGCTTTTCGATGAAATATTTTGCATAACTGATGGTTCTCCACCCGGCGTCACCTTTCGTTGTGTATCCTATTTCCCAATTATCGAATAGAGAAATTGCCATGTGACCCCCTCTGTCAGATGTTGTTTGACATAAAACAATTCGACGCAGTGTACGTGTGCAATCTTGAGATGCTTGAATAAGATCCAATGACTTGTCAGTTGCATACATATCCATAGTAGAAAACGACGGTAGCACAACTGTTGCCCCAGTGATTAGGTTCAATAATTCGATATCGCACTTGTTGCTCGAGACGACAAGCCAGTCGTCCTTCCCACCAACCCAAACAATGTTCTTCATAGATTTCTTGTTAGCTCGGAATGACAAACACCGTGCAACATCGTGTATACCAAACGACCCGTCTCTCAATGATTTAGGAGTGGTGCCGCCTCCTATATTAGGTCTAGATGTCAGCAATGTAGGGAAGCTTGAAAAGGATCGAGATTAGTTAATTTGCAGATGAATTCATAAGTACTGATAAATGATATAAAGTAATCAAATGAAGAAGCGATGTACCTAATATCAGGCGTTTCGCATGTACGTGCCTGCAACATTCATACATTGATTTGGATGTTGTCGAGACGTTTTGGGCATCTAGGACATCGATACGATCAATGATTTCGCTCCATGCATCCGCAACCAGGTCGACCCATCGTGGGCTTGATTGAGAACTCATGTCGCTCATAACTCTCAATACACCATGAGAGGCACACCAAAAAATAGGCCATTTAAATAATGGATGCAAACACGGTGTGCCGGAGGTGATTTATTTAGAAAGTGCAGATGCAGATTTCCGTCTATGGATTATGGTATGGAAAGTACTGATTTTGTAGATAGAAGGTCATCTACAAAGTCATTATTTATAGTATGGACTTTTATTATTTTTGTAATGTTTTGGATTTGTAAATAGTTGCCTTCATATGGATACGTATCATATATTATGATGTATTATGTGTGATTTACTGCCTAATCTTACAAAAAATAAGTGTGGCTCGTGTCCAATTTGTATTATATATATACATCAATGAATATGGTCACATGGGATGCTCGATCGTACAACTGGATCAGTTATTTTTTTCTTATTTTTTGCAACTGGATCAGTTATGGATCCTCTTGATACAAAAGATCATATTGATGGACGTGGCGACAACCACGGCAGTCCGCACACACACGTTCAGGAGCGGGAGGTGGATCAATCTTGGATCACGCGAACAATAATTACCGAATCAGCCCCGCATGTCGTGCCAGCATGCATTGTGACCTTAGTGGTCAAGTGTAACTCAAATGGTTTTCAAAATATTTATATGCTCAAACTAATATGAATTCACCAAAGCAAGTAACAATAGTAATAGCAAGTTAATATCATGCCCACGACCTGCCGCGGCCCATCAAACAACCGCACCAGCCACCCTCGAGCGAACCTCTGCTTCGATCGAGGGTCGAACGGCACGCGGGCGAACTCCCTCCTCGCTCGAGGGCCTGGCACCCCTCGAGTAGCTTTCCGCCTCGCTCGAGGGGCCAGCACCCCCCGGCGGGTCTTTAATTGTCATGATGCTGCATCATTTGACCGAAAATAATACATCTATGTATTTATTAAAAAAATGCATACGTCACAAAATAAGACTTTATTGTTTTCATAGGAAAATGGATCAAACTCGTACATGGGAAATTAATAATTAAGTATATTAAATATACCGCTACATAAATCCTGTGCGCAATAATACTAATTGTACAAGTCAACACATCACAACTTTCATTCCAATATTCCAATATCGATAAAAAAATCTATGATTCCAATACTTCCCTATATACAATGTTCTTAGTCTTTTTACCGGAAGGATCAACTAGAATATTAGGTTTTGCCAAAACCCATGTCATTTTACGCGCAACTCCTCTAGACAGTGCTACGTAGAGTTGACCATGGGAGAAGACCGGTTCGGGAAGGTATACTCCAACAATTTGAATTGTCTGACCTTGTGCCTTGTTTATAGTCATCGCAAAACTTAGCCTGATCGGAAACTGCTTCCTCTTCAACTTGAATGGTAGTGTCACATCTTCTGATGGGGAAAGAGGTATCCTTGGAAGGAAAACACGCTTACCAGCATGTTGGCCGTTTACAATCTCAGCATCAATTGAGTTATTACCAAAACCCCTAACAACCAACCGAGTGCCATTACAAAGACCATTGTGCGGGTCAAGATTGCGAAGTAGGATCACTGGGAAGTTTTTCTTTATTCTGAGTATATGAGGTGGCAAACCATTAGGGGTGATAGAGTTCAAAAAATCAAGTGGATACATGTTGGTAGTGTCATCATCGACAGTGTCATGGCTGAAATAAACATGTTCATCTCCCGGAAACTGTATGATCATCCTAGCATCCATAGCATCGACATGCTCATTTCTAGTTGATAAAATTGCCCGCTCCTGCATATATTCTGATGAAGTGCAATTACCTTTCAAATCAGGAAACACATGCTTTATCAGAATATCGATAGACTCTTCGGATTTATACTCAACCAAAATATCTGATGGGAGCCGCACATAGTCATTAGCATCGCTCTCTTCTAAACCATTACCGATCCTCAAAAGGAAATTAGAGTACCATGGGTCCCTCTGTGCTCTCATGTTCTGCGACAACCTGATCTTATGTATTTTATCCCATATGTGCGACCTTTGCAAGGTTGCATCTGTGATCTGTGCTCGAGTACCACGTGGCACAGCAGGAAGAACTTGTCTAAAGTCCCCTCCAAATACAACAACCTTACCACCAAAAGGATCTTTGCAATCCATTATATCTTGCAAAGATCTATCAAGGGTTTCAACAGCTTGTCTTTTCGTCATGGCCACTTCATCCCAAATAATTAACGATGCTGTACGCAAAAGAGCTGTCGTCCCGCTTTGTTTAGAAAAGTTGCAGACTGTATTATCACCAAGTTTTATTGGGATCTTGCATCTTGAATGTGCAGTACGCCCGCCAGGCATGATAGAAGCAGCAATACCCGAAGTTGCAGTTGCAACAGCAATCAATCCCATAGAAAGAACCTTGGCAAGTAACGCTTTGTACAAAAAACATTTTACCAGTACCTCCAGGTCCGTCAACGAAAAAAACCCGACCTCTCTTATTCATGACATGATCCATAATTGAATTGAAACCAGACCGCTGATCAGAATTCAACAAACCTATTATATTAAAATCATCCTTGTTGAAAACTACATTTCTCTCTTCTGTTAGCTCCCTGTAGTAATCTCTGGTTGCATCTGTACATTGGTAAAATTAATTATCATACATAATCCATAAATGTAAATTATGTATATATATACTAATACTAAATACTAACAAAACTTAAATAATAATTATTAGACAGAATTATTATTATTTTGATTAATACTTAATTTCATAATCATAAGTAATATAACATGCATTGTGAAAAAAGTACCTGATTCGTCAAGATGGGGTAGACCAAAATCTTTGATATCCTTCCCCATGGATCGCACAATGTCGGCTACATCCCTCAGCACCAACTGTACTACGTATGATTCATCTCCAACATTGCGGCGGTAGTCCTCAGCCATCGATTCAAAGTGATTGTCCCAAAGTTTACGTATATCAGCATACTCACAAAAACAGCTATGATAGAAAACATGCGCCTTAATGCGCAGGGCATTTGAAAATGTGATGCTTCAGTCATTGCTTCATCAAGCGATCCATCAGTGGTAATAAGCCCGAGCTTCTCACAAGCGTCTCTAAAAGTAGGACATAAAACACCTTTAACATTTCTAAGGGACTCGTACGATGTTGCACCTCTAACATGATTTAGAAGAATGCGAAGGTAGTACCTGCACCCTTCAGCTGGATTAGCATAAACTAACCTTCCAATTTGGAAATGTTGTTTCCTTGGTTTCCAATATTTACCAGACTTGACCCATATATAATGTTCCAGAAATTCTCTGTACAAATATTGAGGTGCTTTGGGATCTTTGATGTTCATCTTGAAATATTCAGTTAGCATAGATCGTTGAGAAAGGGCACATGCTGCAACCTCTTCAAGGCTATCTGTATCATTGAAAGGTACCATATGCATTCCAGGGAGGTGCACTTGCATCTGAAGGACAGGTGGATACATGTTGTACAATGGAAAGCGATATAGTCGATAGAATGCCTCTATCGTAGTAATACATCTTGCTTTTCTGTACTGCTTCACTTCATTTATTTCAATAGGTCCATCGGCCGTACCCACTTCAATAGAGAATGAAGCGCTGTCATGTCCTTTATAAATGTATTTGTATATATATTTGATAGACTTGATGCTGCAACAAGCCTCGACATTGATATGACAATTGTAACGCATCAAGAAAATAGGATTGTATGGAACCACCCACCTGTTGTCTAACCAATGGTTCCTCATGAATACTTGTTGACCATCATCCCGTCTTCTATATACTGGGTATGCATCTTTCCCTTGCTGCGTATGGTCAGAAAACTGTCATGGATAGTTGAAATGACACCCCCCATCAATCATACACGGACACTTTTGATTAAGAGTCCCACAGGGGGCGTGCATCATGTGAGTGCATACCAACCTATGAAGCTCTGGATATTTGTTTTGATCAGGCATCTCAACTGATATATACTTGTCAAAATCATCAGGTCCATTCAGCTTAGAAGTTTTCTCCATAATCAATAAAAAGTGTTCATGGGGTAGTCCCCGTTTCTGAAACTTAGTAACATGTGCCCAGGCTGCAACTTTACCAAAATGACCCTTTACGATCATGAAATCATGAAGATCACGTAGCTTAGCATGGTAGACTCTAGCCACAATGTCGGGTCTATCTTGCAGGGTCTGACCGGGTAGCAATTGGTCTGTAATTTCTGGTGAAGGACCGAAACGGCGAACCAGAGAGGGGGGAGTGAATGGGAGCCAATAAAAATTCTTCTCGAAGGAGATGGACACTCCAACAAGATGAACAAGGCTTCCAAAGCACGTCTCCGACTCAACTACCCAAGTTGGCCAAGACCACGCAGCCACTGGAGTGCTACTGGTCCTAGGAACCAACAACCACCAAAGCCTACCCGAGAACGCAGTGGAAAACCAACTCGGTCAGCTACTAACCTGCACCGGTCAGACCGGTCACCTGCACCGGTCAGACCGGTCCCTGCCGGATCTTCCGGACTGAGCCGCCGGAACACCCGACACCCTCCAGAGACGCACCGGGTCACCCTGGACCTTACGCCGGGTCACCCGAGCAAGACTTGGCAATTCCCACAGAAAAGCCCCGCACCGGTCAGGCCGGTGCAGCTCACCGGTCAGACCGGTCTGAGCCTGGAAATCCCAAATCTGCCAACTTGACCTCCCGAGCTCCAAACTGAACCAAACTCGAAACAGCAGCAACACCAGACAACAGGGAACTCACCAAGACGTTCACCCGAGCAAAACTCAACCAAGAGTCTGCACCGGTTAGACCGGCGAGAGGCACCGGTCAGACCGGTGTGACCTGAGCTCTCGGGATGAATAGCGCCCGCGGGTCAACTCCTCCAAGTCCAACTCCCGATCTCCCGAATTGCTCCACGGTTTTGCACAAGACTTTGGGGATAGTAGAAACACCTCATGGGCACTCCATAGCCAAGATTTGGTCCACCAAAACTTGCCAAAACGTGAGGAATCAAAGAAATCCCACCAAGAATGTCTCTAACCCTAGAGCCAAGAAAACCCCAAAATCGAGCCCCTTTGCTCACGGATTTGGGAGGGGAATCAAAGGGAAAAGAACCACGAAGGGTTCAATCATACATCCCCCACAAAATCCCAAAGAGAAAGGTCTCGAAATCGGTCCAAGAAAATCGCCAAGAAAGGGCTCCGAAAATCACCAAAAAGGAGAAACGGGAAAGACACATCCAAGCCTTGAGGAACCACGCCGAATCATCTATACATACCAAAGAGGTTCGTACAAGGTCTAGCTTGCCGCCCGATCATCCTTCCCTCTCACAAGATCTCACCATGAAGCTCTCAAGCTAGTCCTAGAAATTCCAAAGGGAAAAAGAAGAGGAAAATAGCAAAACAAAATGAGCTAGGGTTCCAAGAGATGGCTGCCATCCTCTCACCACTTGGGTTATATGGAGGCAAGCCGAAAGACTAAAATACCCCTAAGGCCTAATACTAGGATACACACCCCCGAGGGGCACTTTGGGAAACTTTGTCTTCGCACCATCGGACGGATGCCCAGCGACCGCAAACTTGCTTAGCCTCGACGCAAGCCTTGCGATCCCGACACGTGTCCTCCGCTTCGAAGTCTCCGGACTACGTCATCCACACCGGTCAGACTGGTGCTCCTCACCGGTCAGACCGGTACCCACCGGTCAGACCGGTCTGATGCTGCTGCACCTCCGTTCTTTGGTCATCGGTCTTGGCTTTGTGGATCAACCAAGGAACCTAGTGGTTTTCTGGTGAACCACCGGAAACCTCACGAACTCGGTGTAGCCTCCGCCAATCACCACTCATGACTTGGCTCCCACGTAGTCCCAGCTCGACCTTGGTTTTGAGGCTCAACCAAGAAACTGTCCATGACTTCATCTTGCCGTTCTTGCCACCATGCCACCTGCACTTGACTCCGCTGGCCACCGAGTCCCTCGAACCAAGCCTACTTGTCTTCTCCACACCTGGAGGCCTCACCAGCAACAACCTTTCACGCTTGTTCTTCACCTGCACCAACCCCAGTCAAGCCGCAACCTGCACCTGCAATACTTAGCCAAGAATCAGTCCAACACCACATTGTCAGTCACTCATCACACCAGGAAGCGACCTACCACCGGTCCTCGAACCATACAGGCTCTCATCTGGCCAAGACAGATTGCATGTCATTGTAACGAAAAAATCAGGATGCCCATACCGTGCTACCAAAGCCATAGCATCCATAAAACGTGAATGAACATCCCTGTCAGAACCTGGGAAATCCTTTGACAACACGATACGTTTACCAACCTTTCTGGCATCAGAATCACCAAGTGCCAAGCAATCTACGATACCCTGCAGAATGACAAACCCACATAAATTAACATAAAAATGAACATTTATTTGGTATTTATCTATACTATAAACTACGTGTAATTTACAATTCACACTAACCTGATAAAGATCTGCTCGAATAATTTTCTGGTGATCAGGGTTGGAGTACCTATCAAGCCACATTGATTCAATTTTTATATACATATCAACAATCCACTGCTGGAAGAGACGTCCGCCACGTAAAAATACATTAAATACACCATCTAGTATTTGCATTAGATAACAATAATACTCCCGAGCACTGACATGGAGCCTCGAACATAGTATACATATTTTCAGTCACATGTAATTTTCCATAAATAGTGTAATTTTCAATATATCAATATATTATTTATACAAGTGCAAGAAAAGTCGTGGAAAAAACATACCATCATCTTGGTCATTTTCACCCCCGTTGTTATCTTGACCACCGTTACCATCGTCATCCACATCCGCATCAATGACTGCGTCATGACAAGTAAGTTAGATGGATCTCGAGGAATGTTAATTAAACAGCCGACAAGATTATGTTCTTACCAGAATCTTCAATTGACAATGGAAGCACTGACACATTCTTTCTCATCCTTGCATTTTTCCCATTTCCTTCTGACGTTACATTAGACGTGCCGGGAGCATCATCTGCAATTCATGGTAATTATAAGTATTTTTAATCTATATATCTATATACTTCTATATACTATGAATAACAAAACAAACATAAAACATTTCCATTATATAATGTGAATGTGAATTTAAAATATTAAAACATTTCCATAGAAGATGTACCTTTATTCTTTCTTTTTGTGTATTTTCGTTTTACCCTCGGGAATCATGGAACGGGATTTTCTTCCAACAACACCTTCGTGTCTTCCCACCCTATCTCACCACCAGGGTAGAAGAGCGGGTAAGTTAATGGGTCATAGCAACCATGATAAGCACGTATAAAGGTGGCATGCCCAGAATTTGCATAAATCATTATACTTCGCTTGAATTTTTGTTGCTCATCAGAACCATCTTGCCATATCGCAGCTACCTGGTCCATTGCACGCGCATTAAACCTCCTTTGATCAACAGAAATGCTTGTATTTGACTCAATCTTGTACTCTTCGATATTGCCTGATTGCCCCGGGATTTTGAAATTATGTAGGTAAGGATTCTTAGCTACATCGCTCAATATCCGAAGGATCTCCTGGATCAAATTCTGGTCAAGATGAGGAGATTTGTTTCTTCTATGCACCATACTCTTGTTGACGTGAAAATAGGACGTCACCTCCGCACACAGCACACGTGACTCCCCGGTCTGTAGCGAGGCGTGCCAGCCAATCTGACCTGTTGATTGACAATGGAAAATATTAGGGATCGGCTAGAGAACCGATGGCCTTTCAGCGACACGTGTACCAGCCAATCAGCCGATACGGGTAAAGCGGGATCGGCCGGCTCGAGAGCGACCGAAGCGCGGGTGTATAGGTAGATAGATCGGCTGAATCGGCCGATCGTAACGTCAGCACTCGAGTAAATCGGGATCGGCTGCGGAGTTAGAAGCCAACAGGACCTAGATCGAGTGGATGATAGTGATAATAGCTAAAACCGCAAGAATTGGTACGAAAACTTGCAGATCTAGCCAATATCGGTAAGGGGTGAATAAAGAACTAGACGAAACCTCAGCGATGTGCCCGGAGGTTAAAGCCTAGGGTTATTCGGTAAAACGGTACTCACATGCTTGCCGGAGATCATCTGATGCAGCCTGACGAACTCGAAGCACGACGTTGTAGAAAAGAAAAAATCGCAATGGCGAAGTCGCCGAAAAGTAGATGCTGTAAAGGTAGATGCTGTAAAGTAGATGCAGTAAAGTAAAGGGTTTGCCCGGAGGCGGTTTGTTTGATATTGGTGTGTACACCTTATCCGACCACGCAGGGTCGCTATTTATGTCCCGAGGACAACCACGACTCCTAGCCAATCACGGCAATGTTTACTTGCATCTAAAGACAAAAAACTACTAAAAATAGAAAAGGACTCTCGCAGGAGTCAAAACTTCCTAAAAACTGACTCTTTGACCCGTTGCCAATTGTAGATTGACCCGCCTCCACCATGCCTTCCTTTTGGCGTATCTCCTTGATTATCACCTTCTCTCTCTCCATCAGCCGATCCTTCAGTTATTCATCGGCCGATCGTTCTGTCCCGCCGGCCCACCGTCAAGGTTGAGTTCCTCTGACTATCGGCGGATCTTGTTGACTGTTCTTCCCTTTCCTCAATTGGCCGATTACACTCTGTTTTTCATCGGCTACTCTTCTTTATCCTTTTTGACTCATTTTCTAAAAAACGGTGTCAACACATGCCCCCTAGTTTCGGAGTAAATAATCTTTTGCTCCGAAATTTCCTCGAATCTGTTTATCTTCCTCGATTCGAAGCCGGCCGTAGAATCTCAACAAATCTTCGGGGGTCATAAATATAGCCGCCGTGGTTCTTTCTTTTCCCCCAAACCTTGCTGTTCCAACAGCTCGAGCTTTCAAGCGACGAACCCTAAGATCCAAAGCTTTTGCTGATCCATGGTGTCCTCAAGCTCCGCTGGAGGTTCTTGCTCTGCTTCTGCACCTCCGAAGGCGTCTCTTTCTTCAGTTCCCCGGCATTTCCTTCAATCTTTTGCTTTTATTTGTCTTTAAATATCGCCGTTCCGCTTTGCCTGAAGCTTAGATTTATTCATCTCTCTAGGAACTTAGATCCCATCTCACCATTCCTATTGATGATAAGCCCGGGCTCACCTTCCTTGGACCAATGGGTGATACTGACCCCATTGAGATGATCAACCTTGAAACCGGTCGAATCCCCTTCAAACATGCTTCTCTGAACTTGACCGATTGGGACGGTTGCTTTAGGTCTTGGACAGGTTATGTCAAAGGGTGGAGAGATTGGTACCTCAGAGTTTCTGCAAAGAACAAAGGATCTTGGGAACAATATAAAATCAGCCAATGCATCACTTTATCTCTGTTTGAGATATCCTGGAATGAATCCCTTTTGATAGCTGCTTCTTATTTTTGGTCTGATGCGCTTAATGCTTTTTTGTTCGGCCATGGGCCAATGGCTCCAACCTTAGCCGATGTCCTCGTGCTGACTGGTCTAGACATTTCCTCCCCAGACACCCTCTTTAGCCATCGTAATGACAAACTTTCTCAGCAGTTGAAGACTAAGAACATAGGTGGATGGTCTGGCTACATCGCTGAGCACAAGAAAGAAGGAACCGTGGGACAGAGGGAACATGTTGCTTTCCTGAATATGTGGCTTGAGAAATTCATTTTCTGCGGCAAAACTTTTGGCCCAACTGCCAATTATCAGATAGTGGCTGAGCGGTTGGCTGCTGGCAATTGCATCCCTCTTGGAAAATACCTTTTACGTGCGGTTTACCATCTCCTTCATCAGGTAGTTCATCAGGTAGCAGTCAGCTTGTCAATCAATTCTCCCATAGGTACTCCGGGAGGTCCCTGGTGGTTTATCAACATGTGGCTAAACCTTCATCTTCGAGATAGGTTGGAGCAGAATATTTTTACCAAGACTTTCCCAGGAGATCAACCAGATGGTGTTCCAATCGTGAGGCGCCGATGTATGAATTTTGGAGAAGCTGTTTCTGTCTTTCCAGGACACAAAAGAACTCCTTCTCGTATAGCAGAGCACTTCAGAAGTTTCTATCTTGGCTTCAATCCAAATTCCATCATCTGGTTTGCATATAGAGACGATGAGACCTACTTTGAGACCACATTCAGTTTTGATGATACCCACAAGGATGATGAAGACAGGATTGTTTTTGTAGAAATCATCAAACCGGGGCTTCTCCCCTCTTGTATTTTTGGAAAGGATCAATCGGCCACCTATGAATTTTATAACCCCTCAGTATGTGCGCGTCAGCTGGGGTTTGGTCAATTGCCGATTAGCCTTTACTTCTCTGATTTGATTAAGCCACGGGAGATCATTCCTAGTGGTACTTGTTATCAGCGCCTTTTGGATTGGGTTCCTGATTCTGCCACTATTGATCTTGATTCTTGGAGATTTTCTGGCTTTTCTTCCCCTCTTTTTAACATCTGGTGGGCAGAATGGTGCGATCATCTTTTCTGTGTTTCCCCAAGAATCTATTGTGAGCAATTGGATCCTGATTATGTGGCATCGGCTGATGAGGTACTCCTCTTATCTGGTTACTTTACGCATTTGCTCGACTATGCCCAGATTTGTTATATCTTCTTTTCCTTTTCAGCCTGAAACTACAGAGCCCCCTATTGTTAGCAAAAGTGGCAAGCCGATTCAATATTGGCCACCAAGACGGGCACCATATATCGGCCATAAAGCTCCTTCGATCTCCTCAGTCATGCAGGGTCCTAGAGTTAATCCTATTCCGGATAACTTGCCTTTGTTGACGCTCAAGAGAAAAGGTGGATCTAGCAAAACTCTTGCCCGTAAAACAAAGAGGAAAGTTGACACTGTGGTTGTTGATGCTTCTGATATGGCCAGAGTACTAGCAAGCGCTTTCAAGGTATTGACTTATGTCCTTTCCTTTTTTCTCTTCTTTATTTCTTCGATTGATCATTCCCTTCTTCTGTCCAGTCTTCAAGTCAGTCAACATAGGCTGATAATGTTGATCCCGCTCAGAATCCAGTGCTGGAACCAATTCCAGAAACTCTAACTGATGATATCTTAGTTGAACCGCCTGAGCAATCTGAACCAGATAAAACTATGGAGAGCCAATTTGATGACCCCCTGATTTCATCAATCGAGCAACCTGATATTCAGAGGATCAGTGTATCAGATGCTCTTGTTAATCAACCTCGTCATTCTCCTGAACAGGCCGATCTTCAATCTGAACAACCAGCTGAGGTACGATCTTCATTAGTTATTACTTTACTGCTCTCATCCTCTAACTCTTCATCTTTGTTCCAGGATATTGTCAAAACATCAACTAAGGTTCATGATAGATCTTTAGGTGATCTTCAACAAGATACTGGTGACCAACCGCAGTTACCGATTGTTGAAGTCCCTGAATCATCATCGGCTGGAAATCCGACTGCCCAGATTCGAGCAACATCTTCTGCTGTAGAGGCAAACTTCCTGATTTCTTCATATTTCTTCTTCAGCTCCTTTGCCTTTTCTGCCGGTTTTAACAAACTTGCCTTCTGTTCAGGGCACATTGGCAGTCATTCTCCCAGATGAAGTGAAGGCTAAGCTGACCGAGGTGTTGCCATTGCTGAACCAGGATATTGGTCAACTTGTACAAGATGCCGAGCCGATCAAAGTCATCTTTAAGCAAATTCAGGGCCAGTTGCCTAGAGATCTTAAGGCGAAGATGCTCCAAGTCGCTTTCATCGAGAATCGGCAGCTCGCAGTCCAGGAAGCCTAAGATCGGCTAGAGGAAAGGCAGCATCAAAAACAACTTACCCAGGACAGGGAGAACTTGGATAGCAGCATGGCCGATCTTGACAACAGGATTGAATTCCTAGTTTCTGCCCATCCTGATATCGTCAGTAGCATAGATCGCCTGAAGAAGCGTCGTGCCGAGTTGATGAAAGAGCTCAGTCAAGTTGATCAGGACTTAACAGCTGAAGAGCAGAAGCTTGCGGATCTTCCAGGCACCATTGTTGCCATGCAAGAACAGAGGGATTCTGTTGCACGCCAAGCTCAAGTTCTACGTGGACAAGAACAGCCGATTCCTGGTTCGGCCGATGCTGATCGTCAGGAGATAGAAGCGGTTGACCAGCTGCGCCTGGATCTCATCAATGACATCCATCTTTTTGGCATAGTTTAAACTTTTACTTGTAATTTTGTAAACCGTGATTGGCCTTTACTGGTCAACTTCCAACACTCCGTATTGAATGCTTTGACCAAACGTTTCAATCGGTCTTTATATTGCTAGCCTCCTTTAAGTCCTTTAGAACTGTCATCTCCCTTTTGCGATGGCTTCTTCTTCTTCCTCTTCTTCTGTGAATCAGGTTGGTTTTTTCTTTCTTTTCTTTGTTCTCACGATCTCTTTCCCTGACGTTTCTTCTTTCCTTAGTCTCCAAACCGTGATGCTGTGGAAAAGATCATCTCGAACATCAACGCCTTTGGTACAAATCGGTCAAACCACCCGCCTAGACAAGAACGTGGTCTCCGTCTGGTGATTGACAACAAAGAGGAGAAGTTGGAGGCCCTTGAAGCTAGGAGGACAGCTCTCCTACAGGAATTGGATCGTGTAGGTGAAGAAATAGCCCAAGTTAGGGTAGAGCTAGATAAGGCCAAGAGCCTTCTTTAAGTTCTGATGTACTATCAGCCGATGCGATCGGCCTTTTATGAATGAAAATCACCACCTATTGATTGATACTTGATTTAATGTACCACTTTCTGATGATGAATTCTTACCCACATTTGTAGGTGCTCCTTTCATAATCTGGTTCGACTTCCTTGCTATAAAATGGTAGCCCACTCCTCATATAGCACCATAATCCTCTGACTATGAACCAGACTAGTTCTTCTATTAGGAATAAGAGGCAAGCCTCTTTTAGAGCACTTCCAGGAAAATGTGACCATTCCCATTCCTTGACAAGTTTCTTCTTGAAGATTTCTTGTATCCTAATGATGCATCAAAGCTTGTCGTTGTTGCTGGAAATGTTGAGGGAAATGAATCTTGAGAGTCTCCTCTTCTGGAGTACAGAGTAGGGTCACACATTATTATTCAATCCTCTTTCAAAGCTAGCTCCTGAATTTTGGGAAACGCATCGCTGCATGTCTGCCAATTGCTCAGCCTGAGACCTTCACGGGGAAACTGTTCTTGCTTTGACTGCATCGGATGCCTTTCATTTTCCCTTTTTCAATTCCCTTTTGTAGTTATCCCTTCTGCCATTTTGGGGCTATAAATAGACCTGAAGCTCGATGGAGAAAGCTCACTCTCATCGGCCATGTCTCAATCAACTCAGATAGATTACAGACTCTTGCTGTATGACTGTTCCTTTTTTCTTTCTCCTTCATAGCCAGAAGAATTCTTGTGAAGCAGTGCAGCAACCCCTCTTCTTCTTTGCCTCCTTTTGAAAGTCCAGGAGGCATTATAGCCAGAAGAATCCTTGTGAGGACCTAGTTTTGAGAGAAGGAGATAGGTAGGATGTCTTGCTACACATTTATCAGAGGAAGAGCGTGCCAAAGGAACGGCCATCTTGGTCATCAACTCGGGCTCCTTCTGGTGGAAGATTGCAGAATCGGGTGAAGATCTTAATCTTCCGTTTCCTCTTCGCGTGTGTCTTTCTCCCATTCATCGATTCAATATCCTCATCACACTAGGAGTTAGGACAACACCCCTCTTGTAACTTCTTGAAAAGCATGTAACCCGTAGATCTGAGTTGCAGCATCATTGTTGCAATTCAAAACAGAAGAGATAAACATGTATTCATTTTATTCTGAAGGCGATACTTGTATTGGCTATAACCGAATATATTAATTTTGTACATCGGTTTTACATTTTTTGTACTAAAGGCGATTCTTTACAGATATCGGCTATTCTACTAGAAATGATTACATTTGCAATCGGCTGTAGCCCGAAAACTCAATTGGCCGATAGGCACGATAAGATAATCGGCTGGTACAACTTTTGGTATACTTGGGCGACCAATCCATCAGCTGCTATAAGCCCAAGCTTCCTTTCGTCTTCAATGAATCGACCCATTAAGTCTCATCGTCAGAGCCGACTGCTTGAACCGGCTTTAGTCCGAAATCAGACACTTTGAGATACTTGGTATCCCATGCTTTTCCAGATATGCATCTCACTTGATTGTAAGTCCATCCTTGTGCTTCTGTAGCTGCTACTGTCAAGGAGGTTTCTCCTTGAACCACTTCCACTGAATCTCTGATCCATTGGATGATGCATTGATGCATTGTAGATGGTATGCAACAGTTGGCATGTATCCAATCCCGACCCAGCAGTAGATTATAAGATCCCCTCCCTTTAATGACAAAGAAAGCGGTCGGAAGAGTCTTACTGCCGATGGTGAGCTCCACACAGATTGCTCCTTGAGCTGGAGAGACGTTGCCTTCGAAGTCCACCAACATCATGTCGGTTTGGGTCAAATCTTCATCAGATTTCCCAATCTTGCACAGCATAGTGTATGGCATCAGGTTGACTGATGCTCCTCCATCTACTAGCATCCTGGTGACTGGTTTCCCGTTGACAAATCCCTTGAGAAACAAAGCCTTCAAGTGTTGTCTCTTCTCATCTTCTGGTTTCTCAAAGATAGCTTGTCTAGGTTCCAGCGTCAATTGAGCCATGCCAAGTTCCTCATCGGACACGTCCGAATCAACTGGAGCCATGAACTCTTTTGGAAGGAAGACAACCATGTTTATATCAGCGTGTGGTTTGTCATCCTTTACTTCATCGGCCTTAGGCTTTGGGCGCCAAACCTTGGACCGAACCTTCTTCTTGTCCAGCACATGTCTTTCTGCCTCTTCATGCTGTTCTAGCTGTCGTAGGCACTGGACTCTTCTTTTCTGGGATTTGGTCAAGCCATCTGGACACCACTGCGGATTGGGCTTCTTACGTGTTTGGTTTGATCCTTCGTTGTCCAGTTGCAACGTGCGTCGACGCTCAGGAGCTCGGCACATGATATCTTCATCAGGGACCAGAGAATCGGCCATCTCTTCCAGCCGATTGTTTGACCCTTCATTGACTCGGCCTCCCAGCCGATCATGAACACTGGCCTTGCCCCCCAGCCGATCGTGGACGTTGGCTTTGCCCCCCAGCCGATCGTGGACTGAGACCCGTTGATTGTTGAATTCACGGTGATCTCTGGCTGCAGGTCTTCCGTCATTAAAGCAAACCCTTTTGGATGAGTTGCTATTATTGTAAGCTCCGTTGCACTCCGGACAGTTTTCTGCTGTCGGCAGCTTGATCCCTTCTTCCCAGCAGTACTTGAAGAATGGACATCTCCAATGTCCTTCATTGCGCCGTGCCCATTCTTCTCTTCCCCTTGCTTTCTCTTGTCGACGCTGGAACTTGTTGATCAGCATCTGGGAAGTGACAGGCCAGCGTGGCTTTAAGTCTCCTTCTTCAAGTAGTAACCCTTTTCCCTTGACATCGGCAGCGGTTACTTGTACTTTGGGATCGACAGTTCCTTTATTTTGAGCCGAATCAGATGTCAGCAACTAAACTCGTGATGTGTCTTTCCTAGACACCTCAACTGTGTTAGTTGGGAAGGGATGCTGATCAATCTTCATCGGCTTTTCAGCTTTGGTAGGAGTTTCAAATTTAAGCCTCCCTTGCTCAATAGCTGATTGGATCTATTGTCTGAAGGTCTTGCAATCATTGGTGTCGTGCGAAGTTGCATTGTGACACTTGCAATACTTCATCCTCTTCAGTTCCTCTGCAGATGGTATGGTATGGAACTGGGAGAGCTTAATCT
Organism: Cenchrus fungigraminus; assembly: GCA_036936925.1. NCBI lineage: Eukaryota > Viridiplantae > Streptophyta > Magnoliopsida > Poales > Poaceae > Cenchrus > Cenchrus fungigraminus. Next base: position 21,835,363 of record CM072776.1, on the reverse strand, counting down.
GCCCTTGCTGAAGTAACAGATCAAATATCTTATCGGCCTTAGTGATATCAAAACCGAATTTCTCTGGTTCTTTCTTGCCAAAGGGACAGGATACTGTCTTCTTGCCTTTGACCCACTCTGCAAGCCCTATCATATTGTCTTCATCTTCTGAGTCAGAGTAGTCCACATAGGACACCTTCTTCTGAAAGTTTCTTCTAGGCTCATAGGACTTTGCAGTTTCCTGACTCATCCGACTAACCAACTGACTGAGGCTCTCGAAGTCATGTGATGAATATTTCTCTCTCAAGGTTGGCAAGAGACCTTGGAAAGCTAGCTCAACCAATTGTTTGTCTCTCAAGTTCAGACTGTAGCACTTGTTTCTGACCTCTCTGAATCTCTGAACGAATCCAACAACTGTTTCATCGTTCCTTTGCTTGAGTCTGGTCAGATCAGTAATCTTCATCTCATGAATGCCAGAAAAGAAATAATTATGGAACTGTTGTTCTAAATCGGACCACTTGATGATAGAATTAGCTGGCAGTGATGTGAACCATGAGAATGCTGGCCCTGATAGAGATGAAGAGAACAAATGTATCCTAAGTGCATCAATGTTCCCTGCCTCTCCACATTGGATGATAAACCAAGTGATATGCTCCATAGTGGATGTTTCATCTTGCCAGAGAACTTGGTGAAATCTGGCACTTTGAACCTTGGTGGGAACAGTATCTGATCATAGCCAGACGGATACGGTGTCCTATACATGCAGGACTACTGCTTGGGTTTTATCCCATATTGCTTCAGTAGCATCTCTGAGAAGTGGTCAATCAACTCCTGCTTCACGTGAGACTTTAACTCAGCAGATACTTGTTCAATCGCCTGTATCTCAGCTGGAGTTTCTGGAGGCTGTTCTTCTAGGATTCTTGGCTGTGGATTCGGTGCCACTGACGCCCCTGTCAAAGAAGAATTCTGCATATTCGCAACAGTTGGAGCTTGTCCGATCGGCTAACTAGCCGATGGAGTTGATTGTTGCAAATTCAACTGGCTTGAAATAGCCAATTGATTCATGAGTGTTTGTAGTAACTGTGCAGAATCCACCTGTGGAATCACTAGCTGCCCTGTTACCCCTTGGTTAATCAGCTGCTGAGGCGATGACTGGTATGAGCCACTGTATTAGCCGGGGTCAAGACAGGCTGCATCGATGTTGACTGCTGTAATGGGGCAGTTTGTATGGGCATCCCCAATGTTGGTTGCTGTAGTGGAGCCGTCTGCACAGGCATCCCGAGTATCGGCTGTTGAGCCGATCTCTGAGGTGGAGTGGGAGCTGGAATAGGAGCTCTTTTCTCTGTTGGTATGACCATATGAGCATGAGCTGGGCTGATCTTGACTCTTTCAAAGTTCTTGCTCCCATGATTGAAGTAGACGAACACCACTCCTTCCCCATTCATGTGCACAGTCCCTGGAGTACCCCAAATGTAGCTTGGTAAGACTGTGGGTACTTCACTTCTGGAACTTCTTCAGGCTGAGGCTCAAGAAAATTTGAGATATTATTCTCAAAGCGATCACGAGGTAAACTCCATCCTGTAAGCCTTCCATCTTGATCTCTCATCACAGGATATTTTTGATTCTGTATTAGGAGCATCTGATCTTGGACGTTAGATTGCACTTCATGTGTTTGAACCACAGGTGTGGTAACACCAGGATCTTTGGCTTTTTCCCCAACATCTTGGTTCTTAATCGGCTGAGAGTCTGATGAAGATCCAGTAACAACATGTGGAGATGGTGTAATCCTTACTGTTGAATCATCAATCGGCGGGGTGGCCGATTGGTCTTGTTGGAACATTGGAGGAGTTTGGTTTGGTTGAAAATATGCAGGTCCCAGATATCCTCCTTCTGCTCCTTTCTTGAGTGCATCAATTATGGCATTCTGAATAGTATTGGCGAAAACCTTAGATTGATCAATCATTGTTTGATGCATCGCCTTGGTCATCATGTCTTGAAGCCCTTCAGGATCGGCTGAGAAGGTGACTTGCTTAGGTGTTGGCAAAGGATTCTTCTTGAAGATTCCACCTTTCGTCTGGCCATATGATGCCAGGCAAAGCTCTTCATAATGCCTCATGTGAGCTTCGAACTCAGCTTTGTCTGTGTCTTTCAGCTGATCCTTGGTGATCGTTTGGACATTCTCTGGATCAACCTCAGAAGGACCAGTCTTCATAGGCTTTGTCATTGTTGACTTTTTTGTGTCCCACCAGGCGTGCCAAAAGTGTGTTGACGTGAAAATAGGACGTCACCTCCGCGCGCAGCACACGTGACTCCCCGGTCTGTAGCGAGGCGTGCCAGCCAATCTGACTTGTTGATTGATAATGGAAAATATTAGGGATTGGCTAGAGAACCGATGGCCTTTCAGCGACACATGTACCAGCCAATCGGCTGATACGGGTAAAGCGGGATCGGCCGGCTCGAGAGCGACCGAAGCGCGGGTGTATAGGTAGATAGATCGGCTGAATCGGCCGATCGTAACGTCAGCACTCGAGTAAATCGGGATCGGCTGCGGAGTTAGAAGCCGACAGGACCTAGATCGAGTGGATGATAGTGATAATAGCTAAAACCGCAAGAATTGGTACGAAAACTTGCAGATCTAGCCAATATCGGTAAGGGGTGAATAAAGAACTAGACGAAACCTCAGCGATGCGCCCGGAGGTTAAAGCCTAGGGTTATTCGGTAAAATGGTACTCACAAGCTTGCCGGAGATCAGCTGATGCAGCACAACGAACTCGAAGCACGACGTTGTAGAAAAGAGAAAATCGCAATGGCGAAGTCGCCGAAAAGTAGATGTTGTAAAGGTAGATGCTGTAAAGTAGATGCAGTAAAGTAAAGGGTTTGCCCGGAGGCGGTTTGTTTGATATTGGTGTGCACACCTTTTCCGACCACGCAGGGTCCCTATTTATGTCCCGAGGACAACCCCGACTCCTAGCCGATCACGGTAATGTTTACTTGCATCTAAAGACAAAAGACTACTAAAAATAGAAAAGGACTCTCGCAGGAGTCAAAACTTCCTAAAAACTAACTCTTTGACCCGTTCCCAATTGTAGATTGACCCGCCTCCACCATGCCTTCCTTTTGGCGTATCTTTTTAATTATCGCCTTCTCTCTCTCCATCGACCGATCCTTTAGTTATTCATCGGCCGATCGTTCTGACCCGCCTGCCCACCGTCAAGGTTGAGTTCCTCTGACTATCGACGGATCTTGTTGACCGTTCTTCCCTTTCCTCAATCGGCCGATTACACTCTATTTTTCATCAGCTACTCTTCTTTATCCTTTTTGACTCATTTTTCCAAAATACAGCTGCATGTGGCGTGGTCCCTTCCCACCAGGTTTTAATTGGTCAATCTTGTGATAAATTTGACCATGTACCTTGAATGCATAAATCCCAGTGCCTATGTTTAAATAAAATAAGAGAATCAACATAAAGTTACTAATATCACAAAAATAAAATAATGCATACAATTCTATATATACCTTTGGCTGTGGCTAGGCGTTCGTCAACCGTAGCACCGAATGATGTGAACCAAAAATGTGAGTTGAAATAACGTATGTTATTTCTAAAATACTTGGCATCACAATCTGTTTGACTCTCAAATAAACGACGTATTTCAAATGGTAGGTCATGCATATAAATTTGAACCTTCCCTTTTCCGCAACAGAACCCTGGCATTTCGCTACTGAATTTCAAAGCACCACAACACTCACAATTTGGAACTTTCCGCAGCAGGTGATGTTTTTTTGGTAAGTCTTTATACACCCATTGGTATGGATCTTCTTTAGTTACAATAACCACACGATGTGCCTTATATTTTACCACTGTTAATAAGCAACAACGAATGTAAAAAGGTTTTAGAATTCACAATAAAATAAGAATGTTATTGTTATTACATAAGCAATTATATTAATTACCTTTCTCATAGCTCACTCTCGGATCATCATCTTGGATGTCATCACGCGAACGTTCGTTAGGATTGTTACAATCTAAATCCTCCTCTACAATATTTTAAATAATACAAAACATGAATTTATATTATTTAGTCAAGAAACTCATAATAGTTACAAGAGCAAACCTGGTAAGGCAATATCAGGATCGTCCGGCTCCCAAACACCGATTCCTTTTGATAAATTAATGAAATTTTAATTACTTAATTAACCTGGTACCAAATAATAACCATTTCAGAATTATACATACCTTGGTTGACACATCTTGATGCTGAACGTGTAACCACGCCTGTTGCAACAGACTGATGTGTCCTAGGCGTTGCTGCAAAGTAAATACAAAAACTCATTAATATGTAATATCTATTTATATTTTTATATTTTTTACTACAAAGCACTTTAGACATTCAATAGGTGTATACACATAGAATCACGCACCTTCGTCGCCACTAAGACCAGTTGCTACACAAACGAAAGGCGACAGAGTTTGTTTCGTCACCACAGATTAATGGGAGCAGGCGGCATAGTGCGCCACCCCGGTCGTGCACTTGGTCGCCGGTCGTACGCCTCTCGAGGGTGTTCCCATGCCTTTTCGAGGTGCACTGCGTGGGGGAAGGATGGGAGCAGGCGGCATAGTGCTTGTGATTGACCCCGGTCTACCCGCACAGCGAGTGTGCAGTACTCACACAGCGCCCGGGATGGTGCAACAGCGGGCGGTGTCAGCCAATCGGCGTGGCGGGGATCTTTCTTTTGACCGTGGCGCCCACGGGGTGACCGGGCAATTTTAATGCCCCTGTCGGGAGGAGCAGGTAGAGCGTCGCGGGTTGAGGGGGAGCCTCGAGCTAGGCGTAGATCCCTGAAGGGGCGGGTGGGGGGCGCTGGCCCCTCGAGCGAGGTGGAAAGCTACTCGAGGGGTGCCAGGCCCTCGAGCGAGGCGGAAGTTCGTCCGCGTGCACTACAAGAAAAATGCCAACTAGTGACGAAAAAAGACCGTTTCTCGTCATAAACCGCGATTAATGACGCCGGTTGTTACGAAAATGCTCCGTCATTAATCGAGCGTCACAAACCGCGATTAATGACGAGACCTTATTTCCCAGCGTCATGAGTTTAATGACGCGTATAAATTCGTAACACAAAGGCGTCATAAGGTACATGCCATGTCGGACCGAGATCCATCGTGGCTCCGACGTGGCAGGGGGTTATGACGATTTCGGTTGGTCACAAGTTGAGGCCCGGTCCATGTAAGAGCCTTTGTGCGCCTAATATTGTTGGGCCAATTTTAGCCCGTTTTAGGTTTTCGTGTTATTTTTTTTGGCCATTCCCGAAATGTTTGTTGCACAGTATATTGGGCTATTTTATATTGGGCCCTAGCAATCTAACGAACTTGGCCCATATTGCATTATGCTTGGACATTTGATTTTGGGCATTATCCACAGGGCCTTTCCTGGGCCTCGACCCATATTGCTTTTTTTAGATCAGCCCATATTGCATTTCGCAGGGCACTGTATACTGTTCTGGCTGCTGCTGATCGCCAGCACATAATCAGACAACAAAACAAAACATTTCCCACTTCCATATAATTCACACCACATTCAGGGAATAGTTCAACCAGTACAATTGTGCAATATACATCAAGTTAGCATCGAATCGAACGAACATACAACAAGTCATCAGCAAAACAGTTCACCAGGACCAGACTTCAGTTGAGAGGAGGATAAACCTGGCTGAAATTTATCAAGCCTTGGATCAGATTATGCATGTAAGTTGTGCTCTTCTTCAAAGCTTCAAGCGCTTCTGTTTGAGACTTCAATGTTGTCTCCTGTTCTTGAGCCTTCAATCTCAGTTCGCTCATCTCAGTCTCCTGTTCAACAATCTTCTATCGCAGTTGTGCCCCCCTTGCTTCTCATTGTTAAGTCCAGCTCATATTTCCTGAACCTGAAGTGCAGTAGTAACCATAGTCTTTTTCATGGAGGGCGGCCGAATGCTAGCAACCTCCCGAAAAGTCCTAGACTGGACAACTTCTGCCACTGCTTCAGTAGCAGTCTTTCTTGGTTGGTCGCCTTGAGGTTCAGCGACAATTTGTTCCATGCGAGCCTAAAAAAGGAAATAAAATGAAAGGTTTAAAATAAAATAGTCACACATGTTTCTAGTATTGTTGCATAGAAAAATGCAAAAGCAGACAAGTACTTACAATGGCTGCATGTACTGGAGCGGTGAAGCCATTCTTGCTGCAGTGGAAGGACTTGAAATAATCAAGTGGAATTAGCCCTTCTCCTTCAGCAGTATACTTCTGCCTCTAAATATGTTTCGAAAACAGGCATAATTATCAAAGTGCTAGCATTGTAAAATTGTTCATGAAATGAACTACAGAGCAAAAACATGACTTGTTCATCTCCTTACCACAAGATTAGCTAGTACAATGTAGCTTCGAGATCCCGTGCACTGATGGTACTTGACCTTTCCTCGATTACCGGTGTTTGTACTACACCTCGCCTTTACAATAATAAGAACTCGTGTAAGAAATAAGATTAAGAACAATATATAAGTACATGAAAATGTGGTAGTGGCAAGTTGAAGTTCTATCATACCCTGTGCTCAGGGGAAGACCACATGTTAACCAGTGCCTTCCATTGGGCGTCGGTCAGATTGGGCACAAGAGATTTAGTTGGGACTGCATTTGCTGGAACATCATTGAAGTACTTTTGGTTTAGGCGATACCTCGCCTGTATCTGTATCGACTTCAGCATGTCAGTGCATGCCACCCTTACAGGCTCACTGGTGGTGTCAATGTCGAATTGCCCCTAGTACAAGACAATTATCAGAAAAATGGATGACAAGAATGGATGCAAACAACTATGGTAGTAGATGAGTGGACATATGCACACCGCTAGTTTGCCCATGTAGTTCTTGAGATGGTCTTCAGTCTTTTCACCATCTTGCTGGTTCTTCTTTGGCTTGTAGTCCTTCCAGCTAGGAAGGATTGGTATGTGCCCACGCACTATGATCCCACATTCTGATGCAAACTTTGCAGCTTGCATTGGTGCCTCTGGGCGTTTGAGCCCTTCTTGAATGTGTACAGGGATCTTGCCATTTAAGCCTCAGCTAATTCGGTCTAGATCTCTGCCCAATCTTCTTGAATCCCGCGGCCCCTGTTGTGCTCTGGAAGGGCGTGCATCACCTAACAAGTTTGTTACAGCCATACAAGTTAATAATTATTCGGTTGGTAATTAGGACATTCGAATATGAGATCAAATGACTTGCCTTCTGCAGTCATCATGTCAATGATGTTCTCATCGTGGGTTGCTGTTGCTTGGCCTTCAGTGGGCAATTCTTGTGTATCAAGAGTTGTCCCACTCCCATCAGCTAAAGCCAATTCCCTTGCCTTGGTCCTAGTCAGTCTAGGAGGCATTCTGGTAGGATCATCCGGTGCCCGAATTCTCTTGGTCCCTCTTCCTCCACTGACAGGTAGGCTATGAGTGACCTGATTACACAAAATTCAACAAAGAAAGAGAAGATCAGAAGCAATCCTGCATAACTAGTACATGAAATGAGTTCATGATAAGACTACCTCTTGTTGACATGTCTCTGGGTCAGATTCATGTTCATCAGAAGGGTTGTATTCCGGATCCGAATCATGTATTGTTGTATCGTTGATGCCCTTTCTGCTTGGTCGGTCAGCTGCTAAAAGTGCTTTCATTTCCTCAATGCCAAGACTAGAGAAGAAATTGTGATTCTTCAAAACATTCATGTCCCTCTGCCGCTCGTAATCACCGCGCTCATCTACTTCTGTTAGGAAAGCAGAGAAACTTTTGTAAGGTTAGCCTGCCACTGTAAATAAAACTAGATCTAAACACTTCTATAAGAACCAGTAGGATGTTCCTAGCCGAAACAAGATCTTGAAAAAGATGTTCCTAGTCAAAACAAGATCCTGAGAAGAAGTAGTGTAGACATGGGATCTGTCAGATCTAAAAACTTCTATAAGAACCAGTAGGATGTTCCTAGCCGAACAAGATCCTGAAAGGATGTTCCTAGTCAAAACAAGATCCTAAAAAGAACTAGTGTAGACATGGGATCTACCTGATCAAAAAAACTAGTGCACACATGGGAAAACACGCAAGTACGAATCCACCGGGGAAGCTGAACCGAGGAGGAAAACATTGTACCTTGTTCTGGATATTTCCTTCGTACGACCTTCCCTCCTGGTGCCATTATGTCGTTGCCGCTGCTACTACAGAGGCAGATGGGAAAGGGGCTGAAGCTATGAGCGGTAGATTTGAGACGATGGAGGAGAGGAGATGAAGATTTGGGCTGCCGTCGAGGAGGGAAGGTGAAATGGGGGTGGAAAGATTTGAGATGGCGAGGAGAGGAGTAGAAGGGAGGGGAGGGACGGGGGCGGGGGTAATTTATCTAATTCAGTGGAGGGCCTTGTCAGTTTACCAATATACCCTTTCATTATGGTGGTGACTGAAACAGGGTGCATTGGGAAGGGGGAAGCAAAAAGGACATTTAACATCTGCTTTGCCCGAGCGTCCGAAATTCCGAATATTTGAATCGCGCGCCGGTTTGTTCTGAGGGCTGGTCAGCGCTATATACTGAGGCAAAGGATGTTCCTCTAATCAAGATACTACTAGATAGGATATTCCTTGACTAGGAACTACTCATTTCGTTTATGTACTGCTCCCCTTATATTGATCAACACATCCCTTCCTTCGTCGATTCGATTCGCCTAGTACTACATGATCATGAGCACATCACGTTACATACTCCTCGATCATGCCCACACTGGAGATCAACACAACCCTTCCTTCGTCGATTCGACTGGCTTAGTACTACAAGATTATGAGCACGTCACAGTTGCATACTCCTCGATCATGCCCACATTAGAGATCAACACAACCCTTCCTTCGTCGATTCGATTGGCTTAGTACTACAAGATTACGAGCAAGTCACATTGCAAACTCCTCGATCATGCCCACATTGGAGATCAACACATCCCTTCCTTCGTCGATTCGATTCTTAGTACTACAAGATTATGAGCACGTCACGTTGCAAACTCCTCGATCATGCCCACATTGGAGATCAACACATCCCTTCCTTCGTTGATTCAATTCGCCTAGTACTACATGATCATGAGCACATCACGTTGCATACTACTCGATCATGCCCACATTGGAGATAAACACATCCCTTCCTTCGTCGATTCGTTCGCTTAGTACTACATGATCATGAGCACGTCACATTGCATACTCCTCGATCATGCCCACATTGGAGATCAACACATCCCTTCCTTCGTCGATTCGTTCGCCGAGTACTACATGATCATGAGCACGTCACGTTGCATACTACTCGATCATGGCCACATTGGAGATCAACACAGCCCTTCCTTCATCGATTCGTTCGCCTAGTACTACATGATCATGAGCACGTCACGTGCATACTCCTGGACCATGCCCACATTGGAGATCAACACATCCCTTCCTTCGTCGATTCGTTCGCCTAGTACTACAAGATTATGAGCACGTCACATTGCAAACTCCTCGATCATGCCCACATTGGAGATCAACACATCCCTTCCTCTCATCAAAAATCAGTATTGTGACATGAATCAAGGATTACATTGAAAATTACAAACAAAAGCATGAGTAGGTAGTGTTGGGTTTGTTTTATGCATAGCACGACTCATGCATTGCGTGATGTCGAGGCCGTAGAACTCTCTGTTTTGGTTGTTGGAATCCCGCATTGATCCAAGCCATTAATCCAATCGGAGGATTCAATCGTATGGAAGTCGCAGTCTTCAACGTCACGACACAAGTACGATGTTCTACTCTGGAAACGAAGTGCTGGTACCTGTATCTCATTCTGCAACCCGGTACAAGAGTATTGGGAGTCTTCTGACTCTGATACAATTTGCCTTCTGAGGTAGCAGGAGCATGAGCAGGAGAGACTTCTAAGGTAGCAGGAGCAGGAGCCGGAGCAGGAGAGCCATCTGAAGTAGCAGGAGCAGGAGTAGGAAAGCCTTCCGACGTAGCAGGAGCTGGAGTAGGATCAGCTGCACAAGAGCCTTCTGAGGTAGCTGGAGCAGGAACTTCCGGACCATTTGCTGTTGCCGCCAAAGGATCTTCCTTATTCGTTTCCTCTGCTGCAAAATCAGATAGAACCTTGAGTATTGTTGCATCTGCTTCCTTTTCTTCTTTGGAATCCTTTTCTGTCATCCATTGTGAACCAATTGCTGAACTGTGAGGCAGCTCATAGACTTCAGATGATTTACCCAAGTTAGCAGGAGGCATGAGTTGCAAGGGAGTCTGACCAATAGGTGCGAGTAGAGCGAGCGGTGGCGGCAAGCCGTTAATTTGGTGAAGGTGACTGAGTGAAGCATTCACAAAATTCTCCACAGTGCGCTGGTGTTGTGTTACCATTTGTGTTATCCGCTCTGAGTGTGCACAGTTTAACTCCTCCTGCTGTACCATCCTCATCTCCATCATTGACTGGAACTTTCTCTGGTTGCGCTGATTTTCAAGGATCAGTTTCACAAAGAAGGAAGAATCCATTGGCTCACTGGTTGTTGCTGGAGTGACTGGAACTGTTTCTGTTTTTTCAGTGGGTAGTGATGCACCATCATGTACTCGGAGATGTCTCACTAGAGACACCTTATTGCCTTCACTATCTGAGGAACAAATGTCATCAGGAGATGGCTCAATTGTAGCCCTTAGGCCACGACGTCTGTCTCCTGGTCTTGCAGGCCTGTATTCCTTGAAATGTGTCTCGTACATCATGTACTCAGGACGCCAATCTTTGGGTCCGGTTCGCACCCTTTCCCCATCTTTATCTACTCTGGTAAGACTACTTAGCATGAAGGAGATCCAGTGAGCATACGACATCTTTTGGGCCACGGTCAACCCATCAAAGATAACATCTTCAATCTCGACTAAAATGAAGTCCACGATGTCGAAGGGCCGGCCAGTCATGACGTGAAGGAGAAGCCACTGTTGAAGACTAGTGATCGACTCTGCATTGCCAATCTGTGGTAACAATGTCTTCCGTAGTGCCCGGTGAGCCACATTTGCCTCAGGGGTAAGCATGTCAGGCTTGCAATATGCTCGCCTACCTGTGAACGACTCAACAAAAAGTTCGGCCATCTCCTGGTTGGACGGGAACGACCCACCGATCAAACTACGCCGAGGTGGTTCACGATCCCCGTAGACAATATTATGTAGGGATGTCTTTTGGTCATACTTTCCTATTTCAAAATCCGTCAATCCAAGTTTGTCAGCAATATGGTATCAGAAAAGAGTATACTGGTGTCCCTGAAATATGAACATGATGTACACCCTAGTATCGGCAATGTACACAGTAGCATAAAAAACTCTCACCCAATCCTCAACATACTTATGATGCATTGAGACCAAATCAGCCAATCCGGGATGATCATCGAAGTATGCCTTAACATCCCCTCCCGCGGCCAATGTCATATGATCCCAATTTATAACCCTGTGCTGGTACAGTTTCATGGGCAGGTATTTGTAGTTGTAATAGAAAGTTTGCTGAAGGACATTCCTAAATCTTGGTTCGACCCGTTTGTCCTTGGTTTTGTCCCACCATTGCTTCTCAGGCACCCATCTAAGACCTTTAATCATTTGGTAGGTGTGGTTGCGCAGGTCCATCATCTTAAGCAGCTCTTCCGGTGGAGAGTGAAGTTGTACCTATTTCCCCTTCCTAGGATCTGGCGCAGGAAACTCTGAAGGGCGGGGCGGGCGACGGCCCGCGGTTGACCCACCCCATGTGCAACAGGAAGGCACCGCGGTTGACCCACCCCGTGTGCGGTAGGAAGGCGCCGAGCTTGACCCACCCTGTGTGTGGCAGGAAGGCACCGAGGTTGACCCACACCGTGTGCGGCGTGTAGGGGCAGACGAAGAATCTCGTGCTGCAGGCCTGCACCTTAGCCTTGTTTGAGGACCAGACGTGCCTTCAGAAGTCAGCTGCGACTTTCGTTGTCGCTTCGCCGTAGGAGGATCAAGCGCCTTTCCATCTCTCTTGCCACCATCTCGTCCCATCTGCAATGAATTTCTTGAATTAGTGCCATTCCAAGAATTCGGCGGTAGATTGTGGTATCCGCTTGAGCCTGGAGGTGGTCGCATACCTCTAATTTTGACGACGGATTGAGGTATCCGCTGGAGGCTGCTGCAGGCGGCGGCGGCGGCGGCAGCGGCGGAACCCTACCAAGGGGTTGCGCCTCAAGTGAGGCGATAGTAAATGGGGGGATGGCGGGTCAGCACGAGTGACACGCCATTGGATAAAGTCATAAAGGTGTGTGTAGTGCGCTGTTGGCACCCTGTGACCAGGAAATCGGAAGCGCCTTTCGTACCTGTAGTTTACAAGGAAGTTCCTCTGTTCCGATATATACCAGGCCGGACCATCCTCCAGACGTATGTCGATGAGTATGAAAGTCATAACAGGATGGTCCTGTCGTACATAATACAATGAACCGGACAATCCATTCGCCTAGTACTACATGATCATGAGCACGTCACGTTGCATACTACTCGACCATGTCCACATTGGAGATCAACACATCCCTTCCTTCGTCGATTCGATTCACCTAGTACTACATGATCATGAGCACGTCACGTTGCATACTCCTCGATCATGCCCACATTGGAGATCAACACATCCCTTCCTTCGTCGATTCGTTCGCCTAGTACTACATGATCATGAGCACGTCACGTTTCATACTCCTCGATTATGCCCGCATTGGAGATCAACCCATCCCTTCCTTCGTCGATTCGTTCGCCTAGTACTACATGATCATGAGCGTGTCAGGTTGCATACTCCTCGATCATGCCCACATTGGAGATCAACAAATCCCTTCCTTCGTCGATTTGTTCGCCTAGTACTACATGATCATGAGCACGTCACGTTGCATACTCCTCGATCATGCCCACATTGGAGATCAACACATCCCTTCCTTCGTCGATTCGTTTGCCTAGTACTACCTGATCATGAGCACGTCATGTGCATACTCCTGGATCATGCCCACATTGGAGATCAATACATCCCTTCCTTCATCGATTCGTTCGCCTAGTACTACAAGATTATGAGCACGTCACGTTGCAAACTCCTCGATCATGCCCACATTGGAGATCAACGCATCCCTTCCTCTCATCAAACATCAGTATTGTGACATGAATCAAGGATTACATTACAAACAAAAGCATGCGTATGGAGTGTTGGGTTCGTTTTATGCATAGCACGACTCATGCATTGCGTGATGTCGAGGCCGTAGAACTCTCTGTTTTGGTTGTAGGAATCCCGCATTGATCCAAGCCATTAATCCAATCGGAGGATTCAATCGTATGGAAGTCGCAGTCTTCAACGTCACGACACAAGTACAATGTTCTACTCTGGAAACGAAGTGCTGGTACCTGTATCTCATTCTGCAACCCGGTACAAGAGTATTGGGAGTCTTCTGACTCTGATACAATTTCATCTTGGTCAGCAATTGTGAAGACCTGAGCACAAAGCCCAAGCAAAATGATTATTTATAGCTGGTTCGCACACGTGAAGAAAAATGTGTTGTTCAACTCGAATACAACAATCAAATGGAATCAATGACAATAAAAGGAATGTTTAACATTCTACCTCTTTTTCGTCGGTGTTCGAAGGAGCCGATGTAACAGGATTGTGAAGAGGGTCATCAGGAGCCGGAGCTAGAGCAGGAGCTGGAGCTGGAGTAGGAGAGCCTTCTTCGGTAGCAGGAGCAGGAGCTAGAGCAGGAGAACCTTCTTCAGTAGCAGGAGCTGGAGCAGGAGAGCCTTCTGAGATAGCAGGAGCAGGAGCAGGTGAGCCTTTTGAGGTAGCAGGAGCAGGAGAGCCTTCTGAGGTAGCAGGAGCATGAGCAGGAGAGCCTTCTAAGGTAGCAGGAGCAGGAGCCGGAGCAGGAGAACCATCTGAAGTAGCAGGAGCAGGAGCAGGAAAGCCTTCCGACGTAGCAGGAGCTGGAGTAGGATCAGCTGCACGAGAGCCTTCTGAGGTAGCTGGAGCAGGAACTTCCGGACCATTTGCTGTTGCCGCCAAAGGATCTTCCTTATTCGTTTCCTCTTCTACAATATCAGATAGAACCTTGAGTATTGTTGCATCTGCTTCCTTTTCTTCTTTGGAATCCTTTTCTGTCATCCATGGTGAACCAATTGCTGAACTGTGAGGTAGCTCATAGACTTCAGATGATTTACCCAAGTTAGCAGGAGGCATGAGTTGCAAGGGAGTCTGACCAATAGGTGCGAGTAGAGCGGGCGGTGGTGGCAAGCCGTTAATTTGGTGAAGGTAACTGAGTGAAGCATTCACAAAATTCTCCATAGTGCGCTGGTGTTGTGTTACCATTTTTGTTATCTGCTCTGAGTGTGCACGGTTTAACTCCTCCTGCTGTGCCATCCTCATCTCCATCATTGACTGGAACTTTCTCTGGTCGCGCTGATTTTCAAGGATCAGTTTCACAAAGAAGGAAGAGTCCATTGGCTCACTGGTTGTTGCTGGAGTGACTCGAACTGTTTCTGTTTTTTCAGTGGGTAGTGATGCACCATCATGTACTCGGAGATGTCTCACCGGAGACGCCTCATTGCCTTCACTGTCTGAGGAACAAATGTCATCAGGAGATGGCAAAATTGTAGCCCTTAGGCCACGACGTCTGTCTCCTGGTCTCACAGGCCTGTTTTCCTTGAAATGTGTCTCGGACATCATGTACTCAGGACGCCAATCTTTGGGTCCGGTTCGCACCCTTTCCCCATCTTTATCTACTCTGGTAAGACTACTCAGCATGAAGGAGATCTAGTGAGCATACGACATCTTTCGGGCCACGGTCAACCCATCAAAGATAACATTTTCAATCTCGACTAAAATGAAGTCCATGATGTCGAAGGGCCGGCCAGTCATGACGTGAAGGAGAAGCCACTGCTGAAGACTAGTGATCGACTCTGCATTGCCAATCTGTGGTAACAATGTCTTCCGTAGTGCCCGGTGAGCCACATTTGCCTCAGGGGTAAGCATGTCAGGCTTGCGATATGCTCGCCTACCTGTGAACGACTCAACAAAAAGTTCGGCCATCTCCTGGTCGGACGGGAACGACCCACCGAGCAAACTACGCCGAGGTGGTTCACGATCCCCGTAGACAATATTATGTAGGGATGTCTTTTGGTCGTACTTTCCTATTTCAAAATCCGTCAAACCAAGTTTGTCAGCAATATGGTATCAGAAAAGAGTATACTGGTGTCCCTGAAACATGAATATGATGTACACCCTAGTATCGGCAATGTACACAGTAGCATAAAATACTCTCGCCCAATCCTCAACATACTTATGATGCATTGAGACCAAATCAGCCAATCCGGGATGATCATCGAAGTATGCCTTAACATCCCCTCCCGCGGCCAACGTCATATGATCCCAATTTATAACCCTGTGCTGGTACAGTTTCATGGGCAGGTATTTGTAGTTGTAATAGAAAGTTTGCTGAAGGACATTCCTAAATCTTGGTTCGACCCGTTTGTCCTTGGTTTTGTCCCACCATTGCTTCTCAGGCACCCATCCAAGACCTTTAATCATTTGGTAGATGTGGTTGCGCAGGTCTATCATCTTAAGCAGCTCTTCCGGTGGAGGATGAAGTTGTACTTGTTTCCCCTTCCTAGGATCTGGCGCAGGAAACTCTGAAGGGCGGGGCGGGCGACGGCCCGCGGTTGACCCACCCCATGTGCAATAGGAAGGCGCCGCGGTTGACCCACCCCGTGTGCGGCAGGAAGGCGCCGAGCTTGACCCACCCTGTGTGCGGCAGGAAGGCACCGAGGTTGACCCACCCCGTGTGCGGCGTGTAGGGGCAGAGGAAGAATCCCGTGCCGCAGGTCTGCACCTTAGCCTTGTCTGAGGACCAGACGTGCCTTCAGAAGTCAGCTGCGACTTTCGTTGTCGCTTCGCCAGAGGAGGATCAAGCGCCTTTCCATCTCTCTTGCCACCATCTCGTCCCATCTGCAATGAATTTCTCGAATTAGTGCCATTCCAAGAATTCGGCGGTAGATTGTGGTATCTGCTGGAGCCTGGAGGCGGTGGCATACCTTTGATTTCAGCAACGGATTGAGGTAACCGCTGGAGGCTGCTGCAGGTGGCGGCGGCGGCGGCGGTAGCGGCGGAACCCTACCAAGGGGTTGCGCCTCAAGTGAGGAGACTGTAAATGGGGGGATGGCGGGTCAGCACGAGTGACACACCGTTGGATAAAGTCATAAAGGTGTGTGTAGTGCGATGTTGGCACCCTGTGACCAGGAAATCGGAAGCGCCTTTCGTACCTGTAGTTTACAAGGAAGTTCCTCTGTTCCGATGTATACCAGACCGGACCATCCTCCGAACGTATGTCGATGAGTATGAAAGTCATAACAGGATGGTCCTGTCGTACATAATACAAAGAACCGGACAATCCATTCGCCTAGTACTACATGATCATGAGCACGTCACGTTGCATACTACTCGACCATGTCCACATTGGAGATCAACACATCCCTTCCTTCGTCGATTCGATTCGCCTAGTACTACATGATCATGAGCATGTCACGTTGCATACTCCTAGATCATGATTGGAGATCAACACATTCCTTCCTTCGTCGATTTGTTCGCCTAGTACTACATGATCATGAGCACGTCACGTTGCATACTCCTCGATCATGCCCACATTGGAGATCAACACATCCCTTCCTTCATCGATTCGTTCGCCTAGTACTACATGATCATGAGCACGTCACGTTGCATACTCCTCGATCATGCCCGCATTGGAGATCAACACATCCCTTCCTTCGTCGATTCGTTCGCCTAGTTCTACATGATCATGAGCATGTCAGGTTGCATACTCCTCGATCATGCCCACATTGGAGATCAACACATCCCTTCCTTCGTCGATTTGTTCACCTAGTACTACATGATCATGAGCACATCACGTTGCATACTCCTCGATCATGCCCACATTGGAGATCAACACATCCCTTCCTTCGTCGATTCGTT
The DNA here is from genome assembly GCA_036936925.1 of Cenchrus fungigraminus. Classification (NCBI taxonomy): domain Eukaryota; kingdom Viridiplantae; phylum Streptophyta; class Magnoliopsida; order Poales; family Poaceae; genus Cenchrus; species Cenchrus fungigraminus. The sequence goes on along the minus strand of CM072776.1, from coordinate 21,818,374 downwards.
CGCCTAGTACTACATGATCATGAGTACATCATGTTGCATACTCCTCGATCATACCCACATTGGAGATCAACACATCCCTTCCTTCGTCGATTCATTCGCCTGGTACTACATGATCATGAGCGCGTCACGTTGCATACTCCTCGATCTTGCCCACATTGGAGATCAACACATCCCTTCCTTCGTCGATTCGTTCGCCTAGTACTACATGATCATGAGCACGTCACTTTGCATACTCCTCGATCATGCCCACATTGGAGATCAACACATTCACGTAGCCCAACAGGACGTTCCGTTGTTTTATAATACAACGTACCGGATAATCGACATCCCCATGCGCGATCGTATATTTTGTTAAGACGCAATAGGAAGTTCCGATGCTACATAATACAGTGAACCGGATAGTAGGCACCTATGGCAGGTTTAATATTTTGGAAAGTGCACTTCAACTACACATAAATTACGTATAAATCATAAGGTCCTCATGATTTCAGTTCGGATCTACTTAAACATTTACTGATTTGATATCCTAGTTGTCATCACTTTCATCGGCAGCATTTTCATCTTCATCGACGTATTGCCATAGAGTGTCGTCGTCCTCGTCTTCAGAATTGAATCCATCCACATCAGACAGCTCCTGCTGGCGAATTGCGTCAACTTCAGTGGCTGCAACCACAGTCTCCTCGCCAGTAATAGGCACCGGAACCTCTGAACCATCACCGAGACCATCATCAAGTATAACATCATGCAAGGTTTGGTCAATTTCATCATCTTGATATGCAAGTACCATGCCAGTGGGAGCTATGTCCTCCTCATTTTCATTATAGCTCCACAAATGCCTGTGCTCAAATTTTTGCACCACTCTCCATGGGTGTTGTAGTAGGGTGTCTAGCAAGTAAAAGACCTTCGTTGCTTGTTCAGCAAGAATGTAGGGATCATCTTGGTACCAGTAATCTCCAGTATTGACACTTGTGAAGTAACCATCATTTCTAATCTTCGGTTCCTTCTTAGTCCCTTCCAGATCATACCAGTCAACTTGGAATAAAACAACAGTTCGATCTCTGTCAAGCCCCGAGTTGTACCGCAGCTCAATAATGTCTCTTAGTGAACCATAAAACTCAATTTCTTTAATGTCTTTATGTGATCCTGTAGTCATGATTCCACTGTTCTGTGTCTTCCTATTTGCCTCTCGGGCCTTGGTGTGGTACCGGACACCGCCTACAATACATGTTGTATAAGTTTTTGCTCGCCGGTCTGGTTCAGCTGATAATGCATATAGGTTGTAGTCACTCACTGGATTGTCTGTAATCTGTACAGAAGAGCCATAGTTTTTTTTAATATAGTCTTATGTAAAGGTCCTCACAAGGTAATATAAGCTAGCTACCAAACAAAAAAATGAATACTAACATGTGATCTAAACCAGTGCCGAAATTCTGTAGCAATTCGACGATCAATATCCTCGTCTGACACACCTTTCGCTTTTAATTCATTCTTGAACACTTTGCAAAGTAGTACCATCTCAAAGTTAGAACGAAATAATTGTAGTTCTATCATTGCAATGGTGATTTACTTACTCGATATATGGCTTCACCTCTTCGCAATTGTTTAGCACATACCAAACCACCTTGTCGTACTTTGACCCAAGCCAACAAGTGGTCCCTGCTCCAAGTACTTGAACATTGTGATCGAAATAGGATGTTCCATCTACAGACAAATTAGCATTCTCTCTGTTCCTTCCAACCAGATTGAATCATGTGGCCACATCATCAGCCGCGAAGTACCTAGAGCAAAATGTCAAGGCCTCATTAGCAACATATGCTTCTGCAATGGATCCTTCAGGCCTAGCTTGGTTTCTCGCTGAACGCTTCAATGTGCATAGCCTTCTTTCGATGGGATACATCCATCCATCCATCCATATTGTACTGGACCTCCCAGGATTGCTTCCTCAGGCAAATGGACAGCCAAGTGGACCATAACATCAAAGAAGGCAGGTGGGAAAATTTTCTCAAGCTTGCACAGAATTATTGGGATATCTGTTTTCAGTTTTTGGAAGACATCCAACTTCAGAGTTTTGCAACATAGTTGCTGAAAGAAGTTTCCTAGTTCTGCAATAGCTGTGTATATCTCTTTGTCCACTAAACCGCGAAGACAAGCCGGCAAAACCCTTTGGAGTAGGATATGACAATCATGAGTTTTCAGTCTTTGTAATTTGCATCCACCTGCAGCAATACACCTAGCTAAGTTTGAAGCATATCCATCTGGGAACTTCACCGAACTTATAAAATCACAAAACAGCTTCTGTTTCATTTTTGAAAGTACATACGGAGCTTCTGGCATTTTGCATGACTCACCATCCTCAGTTGCCACCATGTGTAGATTTGATCTTACGCCCATCTCTTCCAAATCAACCCTAGCATTGATGGTGTCCATTGTCTTCCCAGCAATTTTAAGCAACGTTCCAATAAGGTTTTCGCATATGTTTTTCTCAATGTGCATCACATCAAGGTTATGTGCCAACTTCAGAGATGACCAGTACGGCAAGTCCCACAAACAAACCCTTCAGCTCCAGCACTGTCCGGATTCCCGCTTCCTTTTCTTTCCTTGAGGTAGAGGATGCTTTCCTGGTCTAACATCTTTAACCTTCTCCAGTTGCTGCTTCAGCTCCTCATGGGTAAACTGCTCTGGCTTTTCTCAGTTTTCAACAGTACCATCAGAATCTGCTCTCTTTCTTCTCCATGGATGGTCAGTTGGAAGGAAACGACGATGCCCAGTGTAACATATCTTGTTCTTCAATCTCCTTGAGCAAGGATCCTTGTCGCAACGCACATAGGCAAAATAGCCTTTCGTGACTCGCCCAGACAACGTGCTCAATGTTGGATAATCATGTATGCACCAAAGAACCGCAGCACGCAGTTTAAATCCTTTACCCTCAACAGCATCGATTGCCCATACACCCTTCCAAAGTTGCTGCAGCTCTTCGACGAGAGGTTCCATGAAGATATCAAAATCCTTTGATGGAGAACTCGGCCCAGGGATCAATAAGGCCATCATGAAGTTTGATTCTTCCATGCATACCCATGGTGGCATGTTATACGGCACAACAAATACTGGCCACATACTATATGAGTTGTTCATGTTGCCAAATGGATTGAAACCATCAGTTGCAAGACCAAGTCTAAGGTTCCTAGCATCTTCTGCAAATTTTGGCCAACTTTTATTGAATTCTTTCCATGCCTCACCATCAGCTGGATGGCTAAGCTCATTGTTCACCGGTTTTCGCTTCGATTGGTGCCATCGTGCATCCTTTGCTGTTTTTGATGAAAGAAACATCCTCTTCAGCCTGGAAATCAGCGGAAAATGCCTCAATACCTTTCGAGGAACGCGCTTGTTGGTGTCTGCATCCTTCCATCTTGAATCCGCTTCACAACATACTGGGCACACATCAAGTTTGACATACTTCTCCTTGCGAAACAATATACAATTATTTTTGCAAACATGGATTTTTTCATAGCCGAGTCCCATGGAACGTATGTACTTCATTGCCGCATCGAAAGAGTCTGGAAGACACGCTTCTGGGAATCCTTTTTGTAACAAATTCATTGTTGCATTGAATGCGACGTTGCTCATCCGACTGAAAGACTTTATATGAAGTAACTTGACAACAAATGTAAATTGTGCATATGAAGATGTCGGTGACACCTTGCGGTTCAGATGTTCCTTTACAAATTCATACATTTTCTCACCGAGCACCTGACCCTTGCCCAAGTCAGCAATCAATTCAGACATCCCATCATCTCCAGGGCCTTCATCCTCCTCCATACCCGATATGTATTGGTTTTCCTGGACCGTTTCCTGATCACCACCATCCCGTGGAGCTGCATTATCCACATCCCCCTCTGCATCCGGCAGAATTGCGTTATCCTGTACATTTTCATCATCGTCAACCATATCCTCCAAAGCTTCTCCATGATGGATCCACCTAGTGTAAGTGGTTGCCATCCCACTCACAAGTAAGTGAACTCCAATTCGTTCTATAGTCCCTGTAGAGTTATTGAGGCATCGACGACACGGGCATAGTATTTCTTCGTCCTCAGCATATCTTGTCTGAAGAAATGCCAAGAAATCCTGGACCCCTTTCTGATGATCGGTGGTAAAACCAGTACAACCGGTTATCCAGCGTCTATCCATCTGGAAAGTTTTTGGTGAATCCAACTCAAAATTACTGACCACAGAACGAATCGAAAAGGAGAACATTCTGCGAAATGAAATTTTCTGGATTGAACACAAAATAACTTACCAGATTGACACGCCGCTGCAGCAAGTATCACCCAGGTTGCGCCCGTAGGAGTGAGCAGCCGTTGGAAGTCGCAAATCACCGCTGGAATGATCCGTTTTGGTAGCCTACTCGCCTCTCCGTTCTTCATTTTCCCGTTTCGGGGTAGCAGGCTACGGGAAAACTATTTTTTGCTACAGCGCGGGCTTTTCTCCCGCCAACTTATCAGAACAACCCTTCGTACTGTGGTTGGGGTGGAAAGTGTTTCTCATTAAATTGACACAACCAAGAGGTGGTGCAGTGGTAGATAGTGCTGTCTCGTTCCTATAGGTCTCTAGTTCGAACCCTTGCTATGGCAAATTATTTTTGCAACATTTCGTGACCAACAGTAGGAAACAAGCAGTTTCGCGATCGTTACTCAGGAAGGTCCTTCCAGCAAAACATCAACAGAACGGACCAGCAAAACATCAGCAAAATTAATTCAGAATGGTGAGTATGCTCGACTCAATTTGAAACAGATTAAACCAAATCGCATAATAAGATGGAATCTCATAGCACTCATCACCACATAGTTCACACCACCAGCAAGTAGCAAACACAAAAATACAAACAAATTCATCACCACAAAGTACACACCACCTCTGAACCGTCTAGCTAGCAGTAACACCAGACATGTTTTATCGATTGTCTGCAGCTCAGTCAGAGTATATTTGCTCTTTCTTTCAACAGGGCATTCTCCGTTAACAATTTCTAATTCTCTTTCAGCTGGTCATGCTGCTGCCGTAATAATAGATTAACATGGCCCCTCTCTTTGGTCAGCTCTTCCATCAGGGCAATGTTCTCCTGCTGTAACAATGCCATTTGATTCAGCTGGTCTTTCTCCTGTTGCAGCAATTGATTCATCTCTTTCAGTTGTTCATTCTGCTACTGTACCGATTCCTCATACAGGTGCTTGTAATTTAGAGCCTCTTGTAGGTCTCTCTTCACCTTGTGCAGCTCAGCTTTAGTGGATTCAAGCACCTCTAGAAGCTAGAAAAATACAAGAACCTATCAATCCATCAAACTATGCAAACTGAAAACTAACTGAATCAACTTCTAACACCAATTGCAATTCAAATCTGAGTGTACGATGAAATCAGCTCAGCTATTCAGTGAATTCAAGCTCCTCCAAAAGCTAGAAAAATACAAGAACCTATCAATCCATCAAACGATGCAAACTGAAAACTAACTGAATCAACTTCTAACACCAATTGCAATTCAAATCTGAGTGTACGATGAAATATGAATCTATTGTATATGGTCATCTATCCTTTAGATCCCCAAACTAGAAATCCCCATCCCTAGGTCGATAGGGAAAAATATAGTGGCTCAAACTAGAGGAATGACCTTGTCGTCCTGTTTCATGAACTCGTAGCCGGGTGGTGGCGCATAAACCACCCCCTCATCACCGCCAGAATCCGCCATTCCTACCACGAGCCGTTGCACATCTGCGCGTAGCAAAAGTCGAGAGTCTTTGCGAAGGCAATGAAGCGTTTCGCCTGCGAATTACTGATTTATATTAAAGATTCGAAAAAAATGCTTACATGTGGGACCCAACTGAATTTTATGACGACTTGGAACACTCTATTTTAAAATAATGCTTACATGTGGGACCAAAGTTGGTTTATGACGCTGCTGACATGGCGAAAATGCTTACATGTGGGACCGTGGAAAATTTTATGACGACTTGGAACACTCTATTTTCGAAAAAATGCTTACATGTGGGACCCTACTGAATTTTATGACGACTTGGAACACTCTGTTTTTAAAATAATGCTTACATGTGGGACCGATTTTGGTTTATGACGTTTTTTCAGAGCTTATGGCATCACAAAACAGCATGGAATAGGGAACACCCGGCTACAGTACCAACCGTAATGACGAAAATTTTTTTGTCACTAAATTTGCTCGGAAGTGAAATATTATGACGAGATCAGCCAGGAACGTCATAAATCAATGACGCTAAAATGTGGTTGCGTCACTAGTCAACGATTTTCTTGTAGTGGTGCCGTCCGACCCTCGATCGAAGCGGAGGTTCGCTCGAGGGTGGCTGGTGCGGTTGTTTGATGGGCCGCGAAGGCCGTTGGGGAGCTCGTTTAGCGATGTTTGTTTTAAGAGAGCGATTTTCGCGTATAAGTTAATGAAATTTTAATCACTTAATTAACCTGGTACCAAATAATAACCATTTCAGAATTATACATACCTTGGTTGACACATCTTGATGGTGAACGTGTAACCACGCCTGCTGTAACAGACTGTTGTGTCCTAGGCGTTGCTGCAAAGTAAATACAAAACTCATTAATATTTAATATCTATACTACAAAGCACTCTAGATATTCAATAGGTGTATACACATAGAATCACGCACCTTCGTCGCCACTAAGACCAGTTGCTACACGAACGAAAGGCGACAGAGTTTGTTTCGTCACCACAGATTGCATTGTACAAACCCCATCAGTCCCTAAAGTTTTTTTTATATAAATGTTCATCATAATAATAAATGAAAACAAGACGAAATAAAATGAAGGGAGCGTCGTAGGATTTGTTTTGAATGGTCGTACCATTGTCACTGTTTCTTTTCGGAAGTCTTCTGTCATTTTTCGAAGATCTTACTTCATCTGTTCGACGTTCATATTTTTCTCTTATCTTTCGATTTGGCCTTTTCCAATTGACGATGACGTGCATATGTTAAGAATGTTAAATGTTAAAAAAATAAACATGATGGAATTATTAATTTTATAATTCATTTATGTAACAAATTGTATTTAATTAATTTATAATTAATTTACCTGGAACTACATTCTCTGCTCTTGTATATGAACTGTTGCAGTGAAGCCAGCTATCATCGTCACCGTCTAATAAATTCTCATGTTCAGACAACACAGATCCTGTTGTTAAACATTCACAAATTTGAGACAATCCAATTTACTTCATGTAGACCGATACACAAATGTTCTATTTAATAATTTACCATTGTTAGTTTGAAGAGTCGCCGCTTCAGAGGCCTTCTTATGTGCGTATCTTTCTCTCCTCTTCGCGTTTATGGCATCCTTAGATGCTGCGTACCATTGACATTGTTGTTCTCTCTTCTGAGCCTTAGCATCTAACAAAAAATATTCAATAGTTTGAAATTATAAACCCAAAAAAGCAAGCTTCAACAATGGATCCGTAGAAAACTTGGGACGAACCAAAACTTGGTTACTCACGTCACCAAGAGGTACACGAACTTGTTCTTGGACAGGAACATCTAAAACACCGAAAATTTAAAAAATCATAAACCAAAAAGGGGATTTGTGGATGAACAAACAAAAATACATAAACCAAAACCATACCTAATGATGATGATGTGTCATTGGACACATTAGGGTTCCCACTTCTCTGCCTTTTGCATCCCCTAGGCTGAAGTCGACGTTCGGCCATAATTCTAATTTAAGGGGGGAAGGGAGGCGGCAAGGACTTAAAACGGCACAATTTTTATATGAAAGGAAAGAAAACAAACAATAGAAACCATTAATCAAGGAGGAAATGAAATGTGGGTATTTGTGGAAGCTGCATTTTATTGGTGGAAGTATATCAAACCTTCCAAAATGAAAATGTGGGTACAGGAGGCGGGTAAACAAGGCGCCGGTGAAAAAAGCAAGCCAAAATCGCCAAAAGTATTTTCTAACATCGAAAAAATGGTCCCCCCCTTTCGTCCAACCGAATTGTTGTTTTTGGTAGGCCTTTTGTGACAGGTGGGTCCTCCTGTGAGGGGTACGGGGGTAGAACTTTTGGTGAGAATTGTTTTCAAAAGAACTCGTTCTTTATAGTATAGATAGGCACTCAGGCAACAAAAAACATTCAGGGATATTGATTTGAAATCTCTATGGACTAGAACTGCAAATAAATCAAAGACAGCTAGTACCTCAACACCCAACCAACAAACTGTGGAAAGTAGAGTTCAAAGCAATTCCCCTTCTATTCATCTGGAAGCACATGCTGAAAATGAAGTGGAACCAGAGCCTGCTGAACCAGAAGTGGCAAGTACTGAACCTCAAGTTGTGGGAGATGTAGCAGTAGCAGTAATGAACTAGGAAATTCATGATGAAACTGATGAAGATGGCGATCCTTTTTCTGATGAAGAGGCATTTTATGATGTTGACCGGCTTCCACATGATCCTGGGGAGAGGATTGCCATATCAAATTATAATGTCAATGAACGAATTGATGTGAGAAGAAGATATATTGCAATGGGGCTTCGAGTTGCTCACGCGAAACATGTTATTGAAGCATTAGAGTTGGGTGAAATTGAAACTAGTTGTGGTTTGAATCAAGAGATGGGGCTAGGCAGGCCAGGTGATACTCATTGGGGATCTCACTACAAAACTATACAACATGTTATTCCTATGTATCATCCAATCCAACAAGTGCTGCAAGAAATTTCAGATGATCCTGAATACAAGGAATCTGGTAAGGTTGAAATAGCTTGGTGTTCACTCGAGTCATTCAGTCCCAATGATTCATTTGCTGCTAAATTTTATCCCAAAGACTTCTCAATGACTTGAGGCGTCTATCCTTTCAACTTGGCAATTTTATTATTGATGTTCGTGGTGATGAAAGATTTAGTACAATGAAGAATATTGTGGAGCTTTCAGTTTTACTTGTTGGAACAGATATGCACTCTAGATATCCATTTGTCTACGAGCTTCTGAAATTAGTGTTGTTACTACCAGTTGCAACCGCAAGTGTTGAAAGGGTATTTTCAGCTACGAATTATGTGAAGAACAAGTTAAGAAACAGCATGGGGAAACAATACTTCAATGATTGCTTGGTAATATTTATTGAGAAGGAAGTTTTCCTACTTGTTGCTGATGAAGAGATTATCTCCCGTTTCCAAGAGCTACCTCGTCGAGTTAAGTTGTAATTTTTATTTATTAATTTTTAACTTCATGATATTGTATGGATAATGGATTAAACAACTATTTGTACTGTGCTACAAAACCTTTATTTTCATGCATTTGAATCTCTAATGTCTTCTATCAGATGGCTGCTTTGTTCGCCAACATTAATGTACACCCAATCTCAAATTCCTCAGTCCGCCACTGTTTTCGATCCATTAAAAAAAGTACTAACATACAGTACACATATCCAAAAAAAATTTGTTGGTGTATTATTGTAATTAGTGATCTTATCAGGGACCATTGAAGTGGAATGTGAGGGATTGGAGGAGAAATTAAATTAGTTCAGTTAGTACTCAATCCCCTTCATTCCATTTTAACACTCTTGTACCGAAAAGTCTATAAAGTGTAATCATAAAGAAAGAAGAGCTATGGTGGAAGGAAATGCAGCTAGAAAATTCCCTCCAATTGGACAAGAAATACTATGAGCATCTTCAAGAGACTAGCAATAATCTTAGCTAAATTTAGAGATTAAAAGGAAAACTAAAAAATAAAAAAAATCTAAAGTCAAAGGTGAACCAACCGACTCTCTAAACTGGACTTTCTATCTTGTGGCCCCACGTGTTATGATGCTTATATTTTCTTTAACCCCCACCGCTGCTTCCCACAACTCCATCTCCACCTCCCGCCGCGACTCCTCTACCTCCACACAGTGTGGCGGTCGGCGGCGCACCTCCCTACGCATGCGATCTTTCATCCTCCTTGGTGGCCCGAAGACGTCCACCACCAACACCTTCCTTCCCCACCTCCCATCCTACCTCTTCCACCTCCCCGCGTCACTCGTCCTCCTCCGCACACAACCCCCCCCCCCCCGCCACGCCTCCTTTACCTCCCCGTGGTAGCGGCAGCACATCTTCCTGCACGACCTGACACGGCTTGACGGCATCCTCCTCCACTCCACGCCACGCCTCCCTTTTCCACCTCCCGTCGCGCCTCGTTTACCTCCCTGCGGCAATGGTGCATCTGCCTGCGTAGTGACCTCGCGCCCTACCCAGTGGCTTGACACAACTCAATGGCGTCCTCCTCCGATCCACCTCCCGCCGCACCCCTTTCCCCCACCTCCTATCGTGCCTCCTCGACTTCCCCGCGGTGGCGGTGGTGCAAGATCGCATCCTCCTCGGTCAGAGGAGCATGCGCCAGCGGTCGCGCCCCAGTCATAGGCGGGAGGGCACGAGAACGACAGTAGGAGATGTTGGGGAATTGGGTAAAAACTTGTCACTCTCGAAACTTCGGGATAATCGAGACTTTAGCGAATTCGTGAAATTGTTCGGAAGTGAGTCACTGTATCGCAGATCTGAATCGTGACGTGGAAGTGTTCATGAAGGTGTTTCATTATTTTTATATGATTCGCTAACCCCCCAAGGTTGTGCGAAACAATCGCCGAATGATCACTGGATCGCAGGTCTGTTTCTTGTTTCAGAACTTCACTTCGGACGTGAATGCGGAAACTCGATTCGGGGATCTTAGTGATTGTCGACTTTCGCGAATGAAGAGTCGAAGGCCAAGGGAAGACTCGGTCAATGGCGAGGCCTCAAAAGTCCAGGTTCGAAGTGTGAACTGATGGCCGGCTGGTAAATATATGAAATTAGCTCCGCAAATCACGAGATGTAAAAGACATTCTTGTACATGTTCACACTTGGAATATTCTTTAGATTCGAGGGTAATCTCGGAATGTAAAAGTCCCTTGGCCTCCCTATAAAAGGGGGTTCGAGGGCACGTGTAAAAGGGTTCACAACTTTTGAGACGAGTACAGACTTTCAGGGATTCTTTGTCCCCTCGCTTTGGCGCACTTTCTCGTATTCGTTCTGGAATCTTGTGTTCGGGGACTCCATCCGATTTTCGGACCTCCCAACATTGGCGCTCACCGTGGTCTCAGCCGAAAAACAACTCACGATGCCTCCACAGAAGAAGTCCAAGAAGAACACACCCACTGAAGCTAACCAGGAAGATCATCACGCCGAAGAAGACAATGGAAACTCTCTCACTACAGAACCTTCGCAGATCTCAGACCAAGAAAGGAGGGCAAAACTCAAAGCTCTCCAGAAGGCTCGAGCTGAGAAAACGGCGCACACTCTGGAACCATTTATTGAAGAAGAAGCTGATGAGGAAGATGACCAGGCTGTCGACAGAGAACTGGAAAGAGTGCACCAAAAAGTACTGTTGCTTCAGAAGGAGAAAGAAAGATTCGCAAATCAGCTGAAAGCAAAAAGAAGAGCTTCGGAGAAACTAGAGAAACTCAACCAGGCAAAAGAACAAATAGAGAAAATGCAAAGAGAAATTGATGAAATGAAAGAGCAAGAAAACAACTCACTATGGCGCGATTCGCCACACCAGAACTCAGGCCAGCACAAAAGAACGACAAGAGAAAACTTCTTCACAGTCAACGGAATCTCGCCATTCACAGATCCAGAGTCGCCACTTTCACTAGGGCTGCAAACAGCACCATGGCCACCGAAATACAAACCAGTTTCTCTCCCATAGTACAATGGATATGGGCATTCTAGGAAGTTCATCATGAGCTATGAAGCAGCTGTAAATTCGGCAGGAGGAGATGATGTTGCATTGGCCAAATCTTTCATTATTGCTTGTGAAGGTCCAGTCCTCAATTGGTATTCCTTGTTGCCTCCACATTCAATCTGCCGCTGGATCGATCTCAAGACGAAATTCATTCAAGCATTTCAAGTGTTTCATGAAACTTCTGCAAAACCATCAGACCTCTTCAATTGCAAGCAAAGAGACAGGGAGCCACTACAGAGCTTCGTGAGAAGATTCATGCAACAAAAGTCCTAAATTCCGGGACCAGATGACAAAACAACAATCCAAGCACTTATCAAAGGTCTGACTCCAGGACCAACAGCTTCGCACTTAACCAGAAAAGAACCACAGAGCATCGAGGAACTTTTCGACGAACTAGAACAATACATCAAGTCTGATGAAGATCATCGAAAAAGAGTTGCTGAACGAAATCAAGCAAGGCAAGGCAATAGAGGAACTGCATGGAGACCTCAGTTTCAAACTCCACGAAACATCAACAATGTGGAAAACCCTCAGTTCAACCAGGACAACAGACCAAGCACAAGAGGAGGTTTTGTGTCGAGAGGAAGAGGAAGGGGAAGAGGACCCCCAAAAGTGCAGAACCATGATCCAAGAGATCCATACTTCTACTACCGATATCATGGCAGGGGCCATAGCACCGAAGCGTGCCCAGAAACCAAAAAGAACATAGAAAGAATCCAACAAGAGAAAACCATGATCAGCATTGCCTCCACGATGCCGAACCAATTCCGTCCAAACTTCTGGCAACCACAGCTCATGGGTCCTCAACCAAGCCCAATCCCAATTCAGCAATTTCAACAGGCACAATCATCTTGGAAGCCTTCGCAACAGTTCTATCCTCAGTCTCAGGCAATTCAAACCATTCAGCAACCACAAGCAATTCAAGAAATGTTGTCGCCGCCACCAGATAATTCATCAAGGCCAGAGTCGAGTTCGAGAGGCCACAACCCGAAAGCATTGCCTTCCTTCGGAACTATCATGCCTATCACAGGAGGCTCAGCCATGGAGTTTGAAACAAAGAGGCAAAGAAACAACTATTTCAGATCTGTGAACACAGTCATCAATGACGGTCCAGCAGCGCGACCAGAGTGGGCCAAAGTGCCAATAACATTCACCGAACAAGATTTCAGATTGAAGTCAACAGACCACAATGATGCCATAGTCATCGAAGTGAACATAGCCGGATGGGTCATCGGAAAAGTTCTGGTGGATAATGGAAGTTCGGCAGATATTTTATTCATGAAAACTTTCGAGAAAATGAGCTTGAGTCCACACATGCTGCAGCCACCAGAGTACCCACTACTGGGTTTCGGAGGAAAGCCAATCAAGCCAGCAGGAAAGATATCTCTTTCGGTATCCTTCGGAGATCTGGACAATGCTAGAACCGAAACTCTAACTTTTGACGTAGTCGACATGTATCATCCTTATTTTGCGATCTTCGACAGAGGGTTCATCAACAAATTCGACGTCGTGATAAGGTAACAGTTTCTGTCATGAAAATCCCAGCACCCAAGGGGGTCATCACGGTATTTGGTGACCAACAAGAAGCCAGAAACATCGAGAAGGGCTTCACGTCGGGTCAAAGTAATGTCCATCAACTGAACTCCGCTGAAGAAAATAAAGAACCCTATGTTGAGGCCAAGAGGGATAAAGAAAAAGTTGAGATAGCTGCTGACGGCGAAACAAAGAAAGTGTACTTAGATGATATGCCAGATAGAGCAGTCGTGATAGGGGCTCATCTTAGTCCCGAAGAAGAGAAAGAACTTACCAAATTCCTGAACAAGAACAAAGGTGTCTTCACTTGGTCAGCCAAAGACTTGCAAGGTGTCGATAGGGATATCATTGAACATGCCCTAGACACAGATGAGAAAATAACTCCGAAGAAGCACAAACTCAGGAAAATGTCCGAAGAAAAAGTCAAAGCAGTAGAGGCTGAAGTGCAGAGGCTTCAGGATGCCAAAGTGATTAGGGAAGTCATGTATCCTGTTTGGCTGGCTAACACTGTGCCAGTAAAAAAGAAGAACGGGAAGTGGAGAATGTGTGTGGACTTCACAGATTTGAATAAAGCTTGCAAGAAAGATGACTTCCCCTTAGAAAGGGTGGACAAGGTCGTTGATGATGCTGCAAATAGCGAAATGCTATCACTCCTGGACATGTTCTCAGGATATCATCAAATAAGGGTGCGAAGAGAAGACGAGGAGAAAACAAGTTTCATCACTCCCTTCGAAACCTATTGCTTCGTCAGAATGCCAGAAGGTCTAAAGAATGCAGGGTGCACCTTTTCAAGAATGATAGCAATAGTGCTTCATCCTCAACTTCGGAGAAATATTCTAGCATATGTCGATGACATAGTCGTCAAAAGCATTCAAAGAAGAGACCACATCAGTGACTTAGCGGAAACCTTCGCGAACCTTAGAGCAGCAAATCTCAAGCTAAATCCTGAGAAGTGCGTTTTCGGCATTCACAGGGGAAAAGTCTTGGGGTGCTTGGTTTCGACAAAGGGCATTGAGGCAAATCCTGATAAAATCAAGGCTCTAGTTGAGATGCAAGATCCTGTTTCGGTGAAAGACGTACAAAAGCTGACAGGGAGAGTGGCCACCCTTAACAGATTCATCCCTAGAGCTGCAGAGAGAAGCTTGCCCTTCTTCCAAGTTCTCTGAAGTTCCAAGAACTTTCAGTGGTCTGAATCTCAGAAGCAAGCCTTCCAAGAACTCAAAGATTACTTGTCAAACATGACTAAGCTATGCCCTCCAGAGCCAAAATCGCAACTCCTGTTGTACTTGTCTGCTTCTAATTCAGCCATGAGTGCTGTACTAGTGTAAGAGAAAGAGGAAGAAGGAAAATTGAAACAAATTCCAGTATACTTTGCTTCGGAAGCTCTTTCGGGATCTAAACTTTTTTACTCTGAATTAGAGAAGATAGCGTACGCAGTCATTATGGCAGCAAGAAAATTAAGGCATTACTTCGAGGGTCACAGAATAAGAGTTATCACGAATCAATCGCTGAATGATTTGTTCACAAATAAAGAGGCATCAACCCGAATCATCAAGTGGGCTGCTGAACTATCAGAATACACAGTCGACTTCGAAAGAAGAAGTGCAATCAAATCGCAAGTCTTGGCAGATTTCGTCGTGGACTGGACATCGCCAACTCATAATCCTGGTGAAGATATAGTCACACCATGGGTGGTGCACTGTGATGGGGCTTGGTGTGATAGAGGGATTGGAATATCAGCAATTGTAACATCTCCAGCAGGAGTCGTGATAAGATACGCTGCTCGGCTTGATTTCGCGGATGATGTACACTCTACGAACAACACAACTGAATACGAGGCTTTGCTTCTATCCTTGAGAATGATGAAAGTTTTGGGTCAGCAAACCATTATCATCAAGACAGATTCCAAAGTCATACAAGAACACATTGAGAAAGAGAGTGAAGCAAGAAATCATGTTCTAGTGAAATACCTTGACAAAGTCAGAGAAATGGAGAAGCATTTCAAGGGCTATTCAGTCCATCATATACCAAGAAATGACAATAATGAAGCAGATAAACTAGCGAAAGCAGCAGCTCAGAACCAAGCAATGCCTCCGGACGTGTTCTTCGAAATCATCAAAGAACCATCCATCAAAGATCCAAAACCAAAAACTGTGAACATTGTAGAAACTCACGATTGGAGAGCCGAAATCATGGCATACTTGAGGGGTCACTATGAACCACAAGATGAGTTGGAGGAAAAAAGGCTAAGGCAAAGAGCAAGAGGATACACTGTAGTGAATGGGGAACTTTACAAGTTCGGAGTCACCGAACCATGGCTAAGGTGCATAACCTCCGAAAAGGGTGTAGAACTTCTTAAAGAAATCCATAGTGGATTCTGTGGTGCACACATAGGCACAAGAGCACTAGCGGGCAAAGCAATAAAGTAAGGATTCTTTTGGCCCTCCATAAACTTTGATGCAAAGAAGCTGGTTCAGGAATGCGAAGCATGCCAAAAAACAGCGAATCAGCAAAACATACCATCTATGCCAGTTCATCTAATTCCACCATCATGGCCTCTGCAAAGGTGGGAATGGATTTGGTCGGCCCATTGCCAACAGCTCAAGGAAACTGCAAGTTCGCAGCAGTGGCAGTTGATTACTTCACCAAGTGGGTGGAGGCGAAGGCATTGGCGAATATCACAGCACCAACAGTTCAGAAATTCTTCTGGCAAAATATAATCTGTAGATTCAGAGTACTAAGAGAGTTACATGTTGACAATGGAAAGCAATTCGACTTTTATTCTTTCAAGGAATATTGTAAAACTCTAGGAACCCACGTGAAGTTCTCTTCAGTCTATCATCCGCAGTCTAATGGGGCTGTTGAAAGGGAAAACGGGCTAATATTTTCGGGAATCAAGAAATGTCTATATGATCAGAAGAAAGGCAAGTGGATAGATGAATTGTCAAAGGTAATCTGGTCTCATAACACAACGGTGTCAAGGGCAACAGGTTTCACACCCTTTCGCCTGCTATCTGGGACTGAAGCAATGACAACGGAGGAAATCAAGAATGAAAGTTTGAGAGTCCAAAAAGCAAAAGAAATCGAAGAAGTTGACATGAAGGTAGAGAAGGACATGATTGAGCTCACAATCCTCGAAGCATCAGAGAATATTGAAAAGTACCAAAGAGAAACCAAGGCATGGAAAGACAAGAAAATAGTCAGGAAAGACATCAAGAATGGTGATTTAGTGTTGAAAAGAAAGAAAAATTGGGAGAATCCCGGGAAACTTCAGGAATCTTGGGAAGGACCCTACATAGCAAAAGAAACTAGCGTGCCAGGAGCTTTCCGCTTAACAGACCAAACCGGTGAAGAACTACCGCATTCATGGAATGCAGATAACCTAAAAAGGTACTACCCTTGAGAACCATGGAAAGTAGTTAGATTTAGTATTCAGTATTTCCTTTCGCAAATTTAGATTCCATAAAATTGTAAAAACCTGAACCACGGAACTATAAGTGGTTTCGGGAACAAAAATATTTACTTCTCGTTTTTTCCTTAGAATAAAAAGGACCGTACTCTTTTCCTTGCAAAGGGGGCCCTAAATCAAGAGGCAAGGTTTTTAACGAGGCGGATCCTATGTAAATACTCTTTGTGATATATATGAAAAGATTTCCCCCCCAAATTATGTGTCTTGCGAAGTTCCATCGTATGAAAGAAAAGTTTGTGAAAGGCTCCGTTATAGCCTGAGTTCCATCGTGTGAAAGAAAAGTTTGTGAAAGGCTCCGTTATAGCCTGAGTTCCATCGTGTGAAAGAAAAGTTTGTTAAAGGCTCCGTTATAGCCAGAGTTCCATCGTATGAAAGAAAAGTTTATGAAAGGCTCCATTATAGCCTGAGTTCCATCGTATGAAAGAAAAGTTTGTGAAAGGCTTCGTGATAGCCGAAGTTCCATCGTGTGAAAAGAAAAGTTTGTGAAAGGCTCCGTGATAGCCGAAGTTCCATCGTGTGAAAGAAAAAGTTTGTGAAAGGCTCCGTGATAGTCGAAGTTCCATAGTGTGAAAGAAAAGTTCGTGAAAGGCTCCGTGATAGCCAAAATTCCATCATGTGAAAGAAAAAGTCGTGAAAGGCTCCGTGATAACCAAATTCCATTTATGTAAAAGAGAAGTTTGCGAAAGAGCTCATTGATAGCCGAGATTAAAGAAGAGAAAGAAAAGGCCCCTTGATGGCCGAGGGCACCATGAGAAGCCCATATCCCACCTTAAAGGGATATCCTACCGAAAGGCCTGAAACAACAACAAGTTGTGGCCTAGATCCCACCTTAAAGGGATATCCTACCGAAAAGGCCTGAGACAACAACAAGTTGTGGCCTAGATCCCATCTTAAAGGGACATCCTACCAAAAGTGCGGGAACAACTGAAGGATGTGGCCCGAAAAATCTAAGGCTCAGGATTTTTCATGTGAAAAATTATGAAGTAGCAGTTAATGTTTTTTCGATTGCAAGAACAAATCAGCATAGTGGTGAACCTACATGAAAAACTCTACGAAGCTTTTCAGGAAAATTTCTTCAGCCAAGAATGTTATTCTAAGGGCCAAGGGGCTCAGTTACCCTCGGAAGAATAGCAATCGCTCAACACGGTTGAAGCAACTGAGGGTTGCGATATCAACTAGGCAAGTTTGCCATGTACACGCAAGTCCACAAAATTCGTGAAACAAATTTTGTCAACTTACACTCTAATGAAATGCAAATCGTCACGCGACGAAAGAAAATGACAGTAAACAGAGGGAAATACCAGTCTTCGGGAATCCATGAAATTTTGCACGAAAACGGAAAGGTGGGAAGGGTGACGTTTTTTTCTTTAAAAATGAGTTTATTGCCTTAGTTTCATACAAAATTTCATAAAAAGTACAGTTACACAGCTTCGAAGAGCTGAAAGTTCAAAAAGGAAGTTCGATAATACGGCCCGGATTATGGCCCCTCTCTTCGGCGATATCACTAGCATAGGCAAAGCTGCAGTCACCAGATATGGGGCTAAGGGGCTCCATCTTCACGGAAGGACACGAACTTGAAGCTTCACTAGTAAGAGCATAACCGTCGCGTTGAAGAAAAAACCAACTCAATTGAAAGCTACGCATCGAGAAGTACTGACAGCAGTAAGTCCAGAAGTCAGAAAACTTGCACTCAGGATGGGACTCTTTGTACAAATGCCAAGCTTCGCCACTAACTATCTGGTCTTGGCGATGAATTCGCAAAGGAATGATGTCCTGCACAGGCCCACCTTGCCGGACCTGCGTAGGTTAAAATTTACAAGACAAAAGTTTAGAAGGGGTCGCAGCCCACAAATATACAAGTTTGCAGCTCTCAACATCAACAGCAAAAGTTCGGACAAGTGTCGCCTCATCCAACAATGTCAACCTTCGGAGAGCTAGTTTGACGATCAGAGCTTTCTTCTTCCCCGCCATCCTGGTTGCCGCTGCTGCTGCTGTCGCAGCTACCCTCACTCCCCGAATCTTCCTGTCCGTTGTCAGTATCATCATTCTCCTCAGATTCAGAAGTTGGTTCTTGAATCTCCTCAGCCTTGGAGCGCATCTCCTTCTGAATCAACTAAAAAAAGACAAAAGAAGTTGGTAAATATCAAGAAAGGTACGCCTGTAAGGCGCTAGAACTTCAACAAAGTCTAGAATAACAACCTCCTCAAATTTGTCGCGGGCAATCTTCTTCGCAGATTCTTTCCCGCCCGCAATCCAAAATTCCCTCGCAAATTTAATCTTTAGAGCTCGGACATCCTCGTTGGCCCGAATAGCCGAAGTACTCGCAGCATTTGGAAATTGCGAGAGTGCTCCACGAAACTTCGGGAGGTCGACACAGTCGAAGTCATAGAGAAGCTTCAGAAGGCTTTCCACTGAAAAAAGAGCAGCAAAATCGCTAGCTCCTGAGATAATGTTTGGAAGAGCCTGGAACTCTTTCAGCATCCAATCCACCAAATCTGAAATATTTTCACTCTCAGGAAGTGGGCTTGGCCGGGTGCCAAATTACTTCAGAGCTTCCTTATACTCCTCAAACAAAAGTTTCAAACTTTGCTTAACTTCTTCAATGTCCTAGCTCACAGTCTCGTTCTGCTCAGACAAAGTCTTCTCGAGATCTAGAATGTTTTGTTCCTTGGTGCTGAGGGTCTTTGCGAGCTCGGTGTTCTTCGTCGAAAGTTCCCTGTTAGCACTACGAAGCTCGTCGATAATTTTCGTGCTCTTGTCAGCATCCTTACGAAGATTCTCAATCATCTTTAGGTCATCTTCGAGAGTCTTGTTAAGTTTTTCAAGATCTTTCTTTGAATCGCGAAGAGCGGCTTCAGCGAGACCTTTCTCGTCTTGGCATTTCTTCAAAGAATCTACCAGTTCTGCGATTCACCGCTCCAGATCAAGACTTGAAGCCTGAGCCTTGTTTAAATCACGCTTCAGCTTTTGAGATTCATCAGTGAGCTTTCCGACAAGTTCCTCCTTTTCGAGGAGCCGTTTAGAAACAACTTTGCCAACAATAGATGCCTTCAAATCATAGGTGTTGATGAACTTAGAAAGGTCTGATGAGGAAAGTTTTCGGATGTTCTCTTCAAAACCTGCAAAAACTAGAAAGGATCCAGCAACAGAACATGTAAGGAAAGCAAGAAGATCAACAGAATATAAAATGAAAGTAACATACAAACCTTTTTTATTAAGTGTCCCTAAGGAAACTTCGACCGCAGAGTCAGAAATCGTCAAAGGTTTCTGGAGGGAGGAAGAAGTTTGCTTCTCAGCAGCAGAGATTGTTTTGCCAGTCAACCGAAGTTTCTTCTTCGGAGCATCTCCTCCTGTTTCACCCATAAGTTTAGGGGACTTCCATAGCAAAGAAAACTTAGGAACACCACCATCTGCATCAACCACCTCACCGCTAACACTTAACAGTTCACCTATAAAAGATGTACCAAAGCTCTTGTTGTAAGCTGTAACTGAGGGGGTGGGATCTTGATCATCGGGGATTTCTTAACGATTTCCAATCAAGGACGGGTCTTCAACCAAGTCACTGCTTTTGCTCACTATGCGCTCCAAGTCTTCGGCAAACTTTGGAGACGCCTCGTCTTTAGTAGCAGGAGCTTGGGAAGAACTAGCCTCAGCTTCAGCAGGAAGCGTAGAATCACCAGGAGCTCCCCCAGCTTCGGGGACAATGTCTGAAAAAGTTTCAACATCAACAAACTCATTCTCAGAACCTGGGGTATAGGCATGACGAACTCCGAATCTTAATTCACAGCACAAGCAAGAAAAGAAACCTGTTTGGCGAGGTTCGTCTATCATCTCGTCATCAGGAAAAGCCGAAGGAACACGCTGGACAACAGCAGCAACAACCTTCTTCACAGCCTTCTTAGATTTTTTCCTGCCTAGCTTCACAAGACTAGAAGCCGCTTGAATCTCAGCATCAGAAATATCTTCGGAAGCTTTCTTCTTCCTTTTGCTGGATTCCAAAGACTTATTCTTTCCCAGGCAAATAGCAGGAGAAGAAGTTTCACCAGTGCTGCCCTTAGCTTTATCCTTCTTCGAAGCTCTCCTCCTTCGAGCCTTAGGAGGAGCGGCCGAGCAAACTGCTACGGCAATAGCCGGAATCTTCTTGTCCACGCCTGGCGGGCGAGATCGGAGAGCAGTCTCAGCACAGAGTTCTGAGAACACGTGATTCACTCTTTTCTTATGCTTCACGATGCTCTTGTAAGCTTTATACTCATTTAGAGTAGATTCGCCAACCATTTCATTAACCTTCTCTTCAACTTCAAGAATGAAGTCTTCAAGGCTCTAACCATCCCTAAGTCGCAAATTGAATCGTGGAAACGGCACCTTCTGAGAAGCCCAATCCACATCAAGAAAACAACATCTGAAGGCTTCCAGCCATCCGATAAGGGCCAAACTGGAGCTGCAACAAATTCTTCAATAGCATCGCAGCCACCAAGAATAGTGCTGGCTAGGAAGAAAGCATTCTCACAATTCTTGAAACCAAGGGCCCGACAATTATACGAAGTAGTGCTAACAGCAGTCACAGGTGCCATCGGTGAATAGCACGGATAAGCTGGTCCAGTGTAGCCAGAAACCTTGGACATATCGACCTTTACATAGAACCAAAACGAGCTCCAGTCTTCAGAGAAGTTGGTCTTGCTGCAAGGTGCAAGCTGAATGCGGGTAAGGCCTTGATGCGTATTCTTCCTTCGGGTGTTGAAGGTATAGCATACATAGTGAGCTTCATAGTATTTCCCATCGTCAAGCTTAAGAATATCCTTCCCAGTCATGAGCTCGAATAAACGTGTGAATATGTCAGCACCAGTAGTACACCTGAAAGTCTTCATGATCCAGAAAAACTTCGAAAGTTCCAGGAAAGAATTCGGTGTCAGTTGGTGCATTTTCACGGAAAACTTCTCAAGGATGGAAGGTAGATGAGGGTCACAAGGAAATCTAAGTCCACAGGTAAAAAAATCCCTGAAAACAACGACTTCATTGGCTTCAGGGGCAGGGACCTCTTCACCAGAAGGAGGGCGTCCATCACCAGCAGGGAAAAATCCGGCCTTTTCATATTCTTTAATAATTTCGGCCGTAACCTTCGACTTGCCGAAAACAAAGGCTGGAGAATAAGATGTAACCTTAGTAGCAATGAGTTCACTTAGGTCAACTTCAACGTTTGAAAGATCTTCACCACCTTCGGATTTGTTTTCAGATCTAATTTCTCCATCTTCGCGACTGCCGGAATCGCGAACAGCTTCGGCAGCTGGATCATTTGTGCTAGGGGGAGCATTTTCTCCGGTTGGCAGAACACCAGCGGCAGCCAACTCCTCGGAAGTCATTGGTCTAGCAGTACTTTTGGTACGAGCCACCTTTTCGGAAGATAAATAAATATGAAACATATGTCAAAATTACAAAAAACGAAAGATCTATGAAATAATCGAATGTTGCTTAAAAACATAAGAAAGGCGAATAGAATACCTTTGAAGACTGAAGAAGTCGCCGAACTTCGGGCGTCTTAAGATGAAGAGCTTTGCTTCGAAAATGCTTCAAAGAGTTCGGGGAAAACGGCGAAGCGGTGAAATAAAGTTACCGCGCCGGGCCTCTATTTATAGGGGAAGAGGAGGGTAGTTTGTCACACCTGTTTTTCCAAAGAAAACCAAGTGCAAACCTATATGCATGCCAGGATCAAGTTTCATGCATATAGTGACATATAAGTGAATACAGAAACAATATCACGTAATAAAAGAAAGATTATCAGAGATTTACGCTTAATCCTGGAAACGAAGGCTCCAAACATCACAGGCAGTTGACTGGGGGTTGCGTACGCCTAGAACTCAGCAACATCTTCAGCAAACTCCATAGCAGCTTCCTCTTTCTGAGCAACATTGTTTATAGCAAGGGTGAGCACTTGTCGTACTCAGCAAGTGTGGGAAAGGATGAATGCAAAGGCTTTATAGTGGATTGGGCTCTGAGCATTTAGCATTTTAGTTGGTCAAGTTTTATTAGCACCTGATTACTAATAAAGTATAAGTATATACCAACCCACATTAAGCATAAGGTAAGATGCACCATAGAAATATGGCAAGCATAACCAGAGAGCATGATTTAAGTCCATCTTCAAGTTCAATTATCATGTGAGGGTCTAGGCCGCTCTTGACCGTGAGCACGGCTAATCGATTAGTTTTACACTCTGCAGAGGTTGTACACTTTCACCACAAGTCGCGTAAAAACTCTGAAGAGTTTTGGACCCAACCATGCGATGCTAGCTAGGCATCATACCACATTACCGAGGTGTGATTGCATAGGGATGCTACGAGGCCTTTACAAAGATTCTCCAATGTGAAACAACCCGCGAAGTTTCCGAGTCGTTGCAGAGTATAAAGTCCCCTAGTAGGTACCGTGTCTTAGAAAAGCCCAACTCCCTACTAGAGCGAGTCTATACCCCACTGGTGCTCCCCCTTGCCCTTATCAGGTAAGGTCATCCCAACACTAGAGTCCCTAACTATTCAGCCAAGGCAGAGCCATATGCCTTGTGGTTGTACGGTTTTCCTGGGTGGTCGCTCCATGTTCCGATTAATGCATAGTGATCTTGTATTAAGCAACCAGAGATATAAAGCATAAAGGTAAAACATGTTCATCATCGTTGTTGTTCATTAAAACCACCATAACCCAAGTATAGCAACTAAGCAAAGCTACCCAACATAAAGGTAAACCCAGGTTGTCAAGGAATGATCATAAAGACTAGGGTAATCCTTAATAGGACCCATCAACATTAATGCAAGCAAAGCAATGAGTGATTAAATAATTATTGGGACAAAAGAACAAGGACACACTTGCCACAAAGTAGTTGCTCAGAATGTCTTCAACTTCATGCTCTCCAAAGCTCTCGGACCACGTTCACTCTACTCGTATCAATCATCGGGCACAAGCATACACAAGGCAACAAACAAGCAAACTAAGAACAATGCACCACTCAAAAGAAAAGCTTTAAAAGAACGCACTAAAGGATAGAGATCGATTCTGTGGATCACTGAAGCACACAAACCGTGCTTAGAGGAGAAAGGCTTGGTTAACTTTAAAGAGATGGTTGTGGAAGGTTGAGTATGAACTAGAACCGGAAAGATCACACTGAGATAGAACTTGATAAAGAACGTCTATCAAACGTTTTCATATAAGAGAGAACAAGACTATGAGCTAGGTTTATTTCAATTAGCAAAAGGTACGTAAAGGATATTTCATAAAATACCCTAAGTTGGATTTAAAGCAAATTAAATTTTTATTTGCAAAATCGATGTAAAGAACTAGTCATCTTTTATTTATAAATGTTCATGTATAAATTATACCAATTAAACTTTTAACTTAGAAAAGATAAACTATATGAATAATCTAAACGTAACTTTATGATTCGAGTAGATCATATTATTATTAAAAACATTATGGTATTGGCATTAATCAAATTAACATTTATTATAAAAGCCGATGTAAAAACCTAATCAACTTTTAATTAGAAACATTAATTAACTATTAAACAAATTAATATTTGTTTATGAAAAACCGAGATAAAGATCTAATTAGATTTTATTTACAAAAGCATGTGAAGTAATCTTTAATCAAATTAATATTGATTATAAAAACGGTGTATAGCTTTTAATTAGAAAAGACATGTTTAATAAACATTAACAAAATTAATATTAATTTTATTGTCAGAAAACAAGCATGATGAAAACACACCACTAACGTGTGCTTTACATTACTATGGACCTAACGCAACTTGAACGGATTAAAACGGAACTAGAACATGCAAGATATGGATTACTAAAGGTGTAGGGACTTGCTGGTAAAGATTAGAAACTTCCAGGGGCATAACTGCGAGAAACTGAGGGCATATACATAATTATGTATATAAACCCGAGGGCTTTCATGCAAAGACTTCAGATTGGATCAGATCTGGAGAATCTAAACTATCCAGGGGGTTTTACACAAGAGCTGCAAGACACATAAAACTAACTAAGGATAAAGGAAACCCTAGGGGTCTAGATGCAGAACAGCCAAGACCTTCTTCTACGTCTGCTCGATCCAGGAACAGGGGCGGACGGCGGCCTGGCGGTTCCAATCACCGGCGACCAGGGTAGTCTAGGGTTCGACCGAGGTGTGGAATTGAAAGAGGAGATCGAAGGGGTCTCGAAAATGTGCTCACCACGGACGGAGATCGACGGCAGAGGTCGGATTTTTGAAGAGGGGCGGAGCTCGGCGACGGCCGGCTCGGGTTCGTCACGGGCGGCGGCGTTCCGACGCTCCTCCAGCGACGGGAAGTGGCGGAGTACGTTCGGCTCGGCGCGTGGATGCTCGTGGCGACGTCCGCTTGCTCCGGTGGTCAACAGGGCCGGCGAATCGGGGGAGGCAACCGGCGGCGGCGGACATTGAGGCGGCGCGGTGCACTAAGCAAGGAGGCGAGGCACGAGGCGGCGGGATTAGGGCGCGCACGGGGCTCCAGGACTCGGGCGGCGGCTATAAAGGGCGTGGACAGGCGCAGTCCGTGGCGTGCACAGCACGCACGCCGAGGCAGCGGCGACACGCCCGTCCTGGCCATGGCCAGCTTGGCCAGATGGGCCTCGCGCGGGCCTGCGGCTAGGCCGGCGGCGGGCGGAGGGAAGATGGGTCGGGCCCTCGGGCTCGGCCCAAAAGAATAGGAGGAGTTTTCTTTTTTTTCAGAATTCATTTTCTCGTGCAAAGAAAAATCCAGAAAAATCTAGACAATTCATTTAAAACACGAAAAATACTCTGAAAATCCCAAAAATTCTAGGAAAATTCCCAGAGATAGTTTGGGACATGAACAATCCAAATAAAATATTTGAAGCTCATGAAAAAGATTTTAGAGCCTTCTAATAAATAGAATAAGCTCAGGGAAAGAGAATAAATTCACGAAAAATTCGGAAAATTCTCGGAAGGTTTTGGACAGCACCTAAACGCATTTTTGAAACCTTTAGCACTCAAGAAGCACCAAGATGCATCGGCATGAATGCAACACTCTTAACTTTTTATTTGATTCAGAAAATCAAACAAGGCTTTTTCCTATACTATATTTCCTGTAAAGAAAATAAATGTTGGAAAAGTTTTAAAATTATGAGAAAATTGTTATTTAATTATTCTCTCTATTCACATCCTGAAAATGGAAATTTCAGGGTGTGACATAGTTTCAAGAAGCTGTCTCGAGATGACCGTTGCGCATTTTAGGGGGGACGCGTGTACACTCCGAAGTTCCGAGGGTGACGTTTTTTACCGAAATTCTGAGAATTGTTCGTGGAAACGGATTGTCGGAGTCAACCCGCTTCCCTGAGGGGCTAGTGTTGGGGAATTGGGTAAAAACTTGTCACCCTCGAAACTTCAGGATAATCGAGACTTTAGCGAATTCGTGAAAGTATTCGGAAGTGAGTCACTGGATCGCAGATCTGAATCGTGACGTGGAAGTGTTCATGAAGGTGTTTCATTATTTTTATATGATTCGCTAAACCCCCCCCCAAGGTTGTGCGAAACAATCGCCGAATGATCACTGGATCGCAGGTCTGTTTCTTGTTTCAGGACAGCAGGAACTTGGCTGGTTCGGGAAATTATGGCGATGGAAACTTCGGAGATATTAGAGAACTTCACTTCGGACGTGAATGCGGAAACTCGATTCAGGGATCTTAGTGATTGTCGACATTCGCGAATGAAGAGTCGAAGGCCAAGGGAAGACTCGGTCAAAGGCGAGGCCTCAAAAGTCCGGGTTCGAAGTGTGAACTGATGGCCGGCTTGTAAATATATGAAATTAGCTCCGCAAATCACGGGATGTAAAAGACATTCTTGTACATGTTCACACTTGGAATATTCTTTAGATTCGAGGGTAATCTCGGAATGTAAAAGTCCCTTGGCCTCCCTATAAAAGGGGGTTCGAGGGCACGTGTAAAGGGGTTCACAACTTTTGAGACGAGTACAGACTTTCGGGGATTCTTTATCCCCTCGCTTTGGCGCACTTTCTCGTATTCGTTCTGGAATCTTGTGCTCGGGGACTCCATCCGAATTTCGGACCTCCCAACAGGAGAGTGGGAGGGTGTGCGATGGTGGGAGAGCACAGGAGCGTGGAGAGAGGGAGATGGCGAGGGGGTTTGGCTCGGCAAAGATACCGAGCGGAGGGGCAGCGATGCCGAGAACGTTGGCGAGCGATGAATATAACAATTCTGTTGGATTGCATTATGACGGGACTTCCTTTTTATTTATCGATGGCAAACGATTTAGCCAATGTCTTAGTGTTGCTTTAATACAGTATATCATTATATCTTCATAAGTAGTTACTTGAATACTTTGCCGCAAATTCAGCAATATTCTTGTCAGAGCTCCCTCCTTCGCGCATCGCTTTCTTGGCCTTCTGCATCCACATAGTGGCATTCATCCTGTACTTATCGTTCCTATCCCCATCCATAACCTCTTTGATGCACCTTTCCACCTGGTCTCTAGTAAGGAAGCCTTTCCCATCGTTGCGCACCCGGACGCCCAAGCCCCACACGCTCTCCATGTATTTTGATATGGTTGGCTGGTCTGCCCAGTGTGGTATTGCCACCATTGGCACACCATTAACAATCGCTTCTAATGTTGAGTTCCATCCGCAGTGTGTAAAGAAGCAACCTACATGTCAAAATTAGGTCACTAACCTTTTACATATTGCTTATAAGTCAGTCCAATTTTCCTTGGTATGTAGTATAATAACCATTTTCCGTACCTGTGGCTTTATGTGCTAAGACTTCAAGCTGGGGGCACCAAGAAACAATGAGGCCATGCTGTTTGCACTTGTCACGGAGTTCATCAGACAACTTGTGTTCTTCGTTTGACCTTACAACCCAAAGGAATGGTTTGCCGGAATTGCACAATCCATTGCCAAGCTCTTCCAACTGTGTTTCATCGTAGTCGGAGACAGTGCCATAGGATACAAGGACTACAGAGCACGGGAGCTGATTGTCAAGCCAAGACATACAAGACACATTGCTGCTGAAGAGGTTGAAACCATTAGTCTTGTTCAATGGCAAACGGTCATCATCCAGATAAAATGATGGTAAGGTTGGGCCTACTGTCTTAGCTCGCCATGTTAGTGCCATATAATCTGCCTCCTGCTCCATTAACAAGATAAACGTGTTCAAAAATATCTTATGACAGTGAAGGGGAATAAAAGAAACAGCACTTATTGATGAAGAATAATAGATTATTGTGTAAGGAAATGTGATTGTGGACACATCTTGACGTTTGTATCTCAAGAAAAGCAGAGTATGGGAAGGAAAAAGCAGAGTATGGGAAGCAGCACCGAAGATTGGCTGGATTAAAACAACAAACAGATGCCGAGCATGGTGAGGGTGGCCCTGACCTTGGGTTCGATGTCGTGGAACGAATTGACGAGCACGTCGTCTGCGTCCTCTAGTCCCTCGAACTGCCCCACACACGCCTCAAGGAACACCGGACGCCAGTCCGGCCTGGCGGCGAACGGCGGCACATCGTCGGGCCCAAGATCAACTTCCAGCAGCCCGCGCGCGAAGAGCTCTCTCCCGTCCGTCACCGGCAGCTGAAGCCGCCCCGCCCACACCTCCCCGTAGACGACGTCGACGGAGCACGGCTGCTACAGGAACGCCGCCGTCGCCACGCCGGCCGCCTTCGCCACCCGCCGCGCCCACGGCAGGTGCGGGTCGTACACGAGCACGCGCACGGGCCGCCCCTCGGCGGCCTCGGACCGGAGCAGCTCCGCCAGCGTTTGGGAGCCGACGGTCTTCAGCTGGAGCAAGTACTCTTTGTAGTCCGGGCAGGA
This sequence comes from Cenchrus fungigraminus, assembly GCA_036936925.1. Lineage (NCBI taxonomy): Eukaryota > Viridiplantae > Streptophyta > Magnoliopsida > Poales > Poaceae > Cenchrus > Cenchrus fungigraminus. Next base: position 21,789,767 of record CM072776.1, on the reverse strand, counting down.
GGCAGCCCCGCCGTTGTCGAAGCCGTCGGAGATGGCGGCCACCCCGAAGGGCTCCCCGGGTGGCGCGGTGGTGGAGAGCACGTACCGCGTGGTGACGAGCGTGGGGCGGAGGCCGTGGTACGCGAGGCGGCGGCCGAACTCCAGCAGCGGGTTGGTGTGGCCCTGCGCGCCCGGATACGGCAGGAGGAGCACTTGCGCGCCGGCGACGGAGGCGCTGGCGCTCTTGCTCTCCATGGTTTGTTTATGTTTTGGTTGAGCCCCGATGAGGCGATGAGTGGGTTATCGTTTAGGGGAAGATATATCAATAAATAATAAGGCGTCGATTGCAGTGGAGTGGCGCACAAGGTTGTCCAACGTTCGTAGGAAGCTCGCATTTTTCTTGCATACATGGAAGTTCTGTTCACTGATGAAAACTCCATTGACTGGCTCCTCGTTTCTTTGTTGCTTCCTAAGCCAATAAAAGGCATCATCCCATGCAAATAAAATAAAATAAAAGGCATCATCAGCATGCTCCAATGTTGCCAAAAAGAGAATAAACTTTTATAGCCAATGAGGCTGTTCGGCTGGTAGAATAAATAGTATTTTGTGAGAGAAACTAAGCCAAAACAAGTCGAGATAAGCCAGCCGAACAGCCTCAATATGACCTCATATGTCATTTGTTCGAGTTTGATTTTGGTGATTCATGACAACATGGCCAATGAGACTAACCATATTGTTGAGCATATTTTTTTTATATTTCTAGATCCCAAAGATGCAAAAATGCTATATGACAAAATGAGATGATATTATATTTTTTGAGAGTCTAAACCGAGGAAGAAAAGAGAAGCACAAGACATCGTCGGATGAACCGACGGTACCTAGAATTGAGCATCGTTGCAAGCAACGGATGAAGTGGAACACTGCGTGAAGACTTGAGTGAAGCGTCGGATGAACCGACAGTCTCATTCCTAGACGCGTCGGATGAATGCCAGAGGTGAAGCAGCGAAGACGAAGGCATTAAATGAACCGACGGTCCATTGGTGGGCACCGTTGGTCTATCCGGTGGTTCACTGGCGCAAGACAGCAAGGTTTTGGCCGCGGAGCCTTAAGCACCGGATGAACCGACGGTCCAGGCATCGGTTCATCCGACGGCTATGAAATTCAAGACAGTAAGGTTTTGGCCGCGGATATATCAGCACCGGATGAACCGATGGTTACGCCGGTTGAAGCGTCGGATGATTTGTGTCAATGGTCATGTGCGGTGGAAGGTAACGACTAGTAGCACCGGATGAACCGACGCGCGGAAAAGCATAGCGTCAGATCATCCAATGGTATAGTTTTCTGCAGCTTTTAGCCAACGGCTAGTTTGAAGCCTTAAGCTATTTATACCACTTCCACTCGCCCATTTGAGGTTCCTGGAGTGTGTGGAAATCCAGAGAAGTGCAAGACACATTTAAAATCACATCCACGCCGTGCTAGTACTTAAGTGAACATCGAAAGGCTTTGCACATGCTTGGTGTGTGTGCTTAGTGTTAGGTTTAACTTAGAGCTGAGTGAGAGTAAGGTGTGCCTACCTTGTGAGGTGATTCTTAAGTGGATCAAGCTGTAAAAGGTACGCCGGAAGTCTTGAAGCCCAGGTGGCTCTCCGACAAACGTCTTTGACCCTCCAGCTTGGTGTGTAGTGGCGTGGACACTTTATGCGGCGGACGTGGAGACCCCTTCCTTGGTGGAGAAGCTCCTTAGTAGAGGCGACATCAAGGTGACCACGGGAGCTTGGCGAGTGCCTTCGTGGCCAGTCTTTGTGGCTAGTCAAGTGGTGCTCTTTGGAAAGACTTGGTGACCGGGAAGCAATACTATTTGTGTGGAGTGCTTCAACAACGTGGACTAGGGGTGGCTTAGTGCCTACCGATAGCACGGGATAAATCACGTGTCCAGAGTTTGCTTCCTTTCATCCCTCTTTACGTTTCCGCATTACTCTCCTGCAATCCTTACTTGCCTTTACTTTTCTAGAGTAGTATCATGTTAGGATTGGCTATAGGTTGCAAATTTTGTTTGGGATGAGGGTTTCACATGGATCAATCTTCGATTGCACATCTAGATATAATTAATCTAATTTACTTTATACAAAGTAGTGGAAGTCATAGGTTAATGTTTTAAGTTGCCTAATTCACCCCTCTCTTAAGCTACGAGCATCCGATCCGTTTCACCTTTGCCGATTAATTTGATTACATATGAATTCGACAGTAATAGGTGGCCCTCATTTGATAAGCTGAAGTATTCTAGTTGGTAAAATAACACTTTTTTCCCTTTTTTTTGAGAACAGGTAATAGCACCTTAGTGTTGGTAAAATCTGATGCTTCCACCATCTTTCTTGTCGAAGCAACGATTAATTTTGAACACTGGGCGTGCTCATTGTACTCCTATGTTCTAAAATTCGGCCAACAAGGGAAGAACAATTATCGTGTCTGTTCATAAGATTTTCTGCTAATTTATATAGCTGTGATTTGTTCCGAGAGAAAACTATTGCATACTGGTTTGTATGACTGATCTGTTTAAAAAAATACTACGCAAAAAGAAATAGAAAAAAAGCAGAACAGACTTGTTCTTGATGCATGCATACTGTCATACTGAATAAATTACTCTCATTCACATGACCAGTGGAGATGACTTCATCATTTCTTCGTAAGAGTCCACAGAATTGTCCCATCATCATCAAAATTCCGCCAAATTTTCTTTTAAAACCCAAACCAATCACCTCATCCCAAATGACACAGAAAGTTGTTCCTTGTTGATATCAGATTTCATTTTCAAATACAAAGACTGTCTTCACGGAAAACTAGTTTTTTTTTTGGCTGACGACACCAAAAAGTTATAGCCCTTTCATATAATAGGTTTTTACATATAACTAAATCTATTCTCACAATACGAGAAAGTATAATCTCTACTGCAAAGAAGTCCTTAATGCCCATGGATGTTTCTTTCTGAATAAACTACTATACAGAGTACATATCAACACTACAAGAAACCCCGATACTATACAAAGTACATATCAACACTACGAGAAACCCTGGAGATTCCAGAGTGCCACGAGCACTCGGCGAAGGTCTATAAACACTCGGTGTTGCTCACTCACTCGGTGAAGGTCTATAAACACTCGGTGTTGCTCACTCAGCGAATAAAGACTAGGTAAAGGCGGATTTGCCGAGTGTCAAACATCGGGCACTCGACGAATGTTTGCCGAGTGCAGGACTAACACTCGGCAAACGCCTGTCCACAAATGGCAGGAGGAGAGACAGCACTAGGTGAGGTGATGGCAGCTTCGCCCAGTGTCTTAGTCAGTGACACTTGAAGATTTGACCATTTCCCGAGTGTTGCCCGAAACACTCGGCAAAGATTTCCCAAAAAGATAAGAAAAACATGACCGGTCGGCGCTACGGCATGTTGCTGCCACAACCAGCCCGCTCCTTTCGAGCACCGCCGCCAGCCCTCCACCACCACCAACACCACGCCGCCACCAGCCTGCTCCCATTGAGCACCGCCGTCGCCACCACCAACACCACGTCGTCACCATGCCACCGCAGTAAGCTGAGTGCTGCTGTGGGAGGCTGAGCTGTTCCTCCACGCTAGCCGCCGTGGTCCATGGAGGGGGCACCGTGCTCGCACAGTGCTCCAGGGAGGTTGGGCACCGCCAGCCGTTGTGCCCTCGGAGGCTCGGGTGCCGCTCAGGAGTCCCTCGCGCCACGTCTCTCTACCACTATGAGGCCCTCGTGCGCATCGCGGCAACCTGTCACTGGGAGGCTCCTGTGCCACCGTAGGAGGCCGAGCCTCGCTGGCTGTCGTGCCCCCGGGAGCACTCGCGCGCCGCCGCTCCACGCGGTGCAGGGGCACCGCCGACCGGAGATAGAGGGAGGGGAAAGCGTCGGCAGAGAGGGAGGGGAGGAGCCGCATGAGAGGGGACGATGCCGGTAAGAGGAGAGGGGCGGCGTCGGGAGGGAAGGAAGCTAGGGGCGGCGCGCGGCTGGATTTGAGGCCTGAGGGAGAGAGATGAAAGAGGAGGAGGGGGTGGTGGGATCCAGTGGGGAGGACGATGACAAGTCAGAGATGAGTATTTGAGAATGGTGGATTGATGGCCTAGCACACTTTGCCGAATGTCTAAGAAAACACTCGACAAAGAGGATGTTTACCTAGTGCCAAATCTAGAATACTCAGTAAAGCTCAATTTTTTTATTTTTTTAAAATTTCCTCGTTATTTTTATCTCCTCCTTCTAAAAACATTCTAATTTTATCATTTTTTCAAATTTGCTCCGATATACTTTGCAAATCACTTGCTAAATTCACTAAATAATGCATATTTAATGCTTATACGCATATTAATCCATTATCTCATGCAGTTTTACTCAATTTCAATTTGTATCAACTAATTGGTATTAATAAATTAAAATTATCAAATGGATTAAAAAATTCACCAAAATTTCACAGTCTACAATCTAGGTTGTCTATTACCTATAGAAAATGTTTTGAAGTCAAACTCCAATTCGATTACCATTGTTACTCCAAATCTAACTGAATACTTCTCAGCTCTCTGAAACTTCTTTGGAGATGCTTTAGTTTGTACACAGCGTACGTGATGTATTGCGCAAAAACTCAACTATTTACCACAACCTCTGTATATGATATCATGACATCTTGACAAATCTCATGATTTTCTGCCTTCGTTTGCATTTTTTAGAATATAAAAACAATTTGGCCACAACCTCATGATCATGTTTATTGAACAAAACTTGCAAAATTTCCTTTCATTTAAGGAGCAAGGTCTCAAAATAGACTAAGTATCATAAGTAACATTTTTCAACTAATTTTATAGTAATCACTTCCAATTCAAATTCAACTTATTCAAAAAAAATTCTTTAAATGAAATTATTAACTTAAATATCACAAATATATCAAAAAATGTATCGAAATTCAACATGGAGTACCAAGTACTATATAAAAGCTAAAAAAAAGTTTGAAGGGGAGAGGATGAAAAATAATTATTTTGTCAAGTGTCTACATCAGACACTCGGCAAAGCTCCTTTCGCTGAGTGTCTCCGCCAGACACTCGGCAAATAGCTGACACCGTCTGTGGCCTGGTGGACGCGTGACGGCTCTAGCCACGTGCAGTGGTTGGAATTCATCGAGTGCGTGGTTTTTGCCGAGTGTCGCTGGATATAGTTTGCCGAGTGTTTAACCTGTAGTATTCGGCAAAGAGTACGTTCGTCGATTGCCGTTTCTTCGCCGAGTGTTTTGTTGCTTGCACTGCACTCGGTAAAGTGATGTTTCCTCCGAGTGCCTGTGCTTTTGCACTCGCAAACTTGTCTGCAGTCGGACGTATGCAGGTTTTTCCGTAGTGTGCAAGTTTGAAAATCCACTTGTTTGCAAATATGAAAGACTGAAACTGTCCTTAATTTATCATTATTGTTAAAACAAATATTGCCAGAAAAGGTACTGCGATTTTTGTTGTCGGAAACAAACAAGTGATACAGCAGCGCATTCCTGTGTTTTTTTTTTTTTTACAACAAAGCATTCCTGTGTTGGCTAAGGAAGAAACCACGAAGTGGAGACCGGCGGATCGGAGCAGCAACGACAGATGATCGATAGCGGAACGTGCAGTGCACCTCGAGCACACGAGTCAAAAAGAGCTTCGCCAATCGCCATCAGTCCACGCAGAACTTGCTGACCTTGCCGCAATGGCAGAAGAGAACGAAGAAACTTGCGCGCCACTCCACACTAATAGGGAATGAGGCTTTCGTCCCAGGGCAAAATTAACATTAGTACCGGTCCAGTTTGCCTACCGGTACTAATGTTCAAAGAACCGGTACTAATGTCCCGTGCCAAAAAGGAGACGGCCGGAGCCATCTCGTGGCAAACATTAGTACCGACTCTCATTGAGCACCGGTACTAATGTCTCACATTAGTACCGGTGCTCAATATGGGCCGGTACTAATGTGTGGGCGGGACATTAGTACCGGCCCTTATTAAGAGCCGGTACTAATGTAGTCACGTTAGTACCGGCTCTTAATAAGGGCCGGTACTAATGTTCAACGGCTATATCTCAGCTTCTTCCTCCTCCAGCCTCGCGAGCCCCCTTCTTCCTCCACTTCGAGCTCCTTCTTCTCCATGGCGCCCTAGAGGAGCTTTTGCCGGATTTGCGATCATTTCTCAACGATTTCACTCGTTGAAGTGGTCTAGAGGTTAGTTACTTCATTCTCCCTTTATTCATGCTTATTTTCTTGAGTTTCATTGGTTGAAATAGGAGTATTTTAGTACTTTAAAATGTACTAAGAATAGAGGATTTTAGCACTTTGAAATAGGAGTATGTTCTAATAGAGTTGATTGAAATAGATGTGCCGTGTTTGTTGGATGAGATGTTCTATATGATGATACAAATTAATTTTTTGCATTATTTTTTATAGAAATAAATATAATAAATGCTTTAAATGTACTTATTACTAAGAGAAACGACTGGAATATTAATATTAGAATTAGAGAAATAATTTATTTCTAAAAAAATAGTTTGCTTATAATAATAATAATTTAAATTGAAATATAATTTTCTCATTATAAAAAATGTTTTCGTCCCATGAAAAATATTTTCTTGAGAAATAAAGTTTCTTTATTAGGAAAAAGTTTTCTTCAATACCATCAAAATGGTTTTCTCATTAGAATAGTTATTTCTTAGTTAGAAAAATAATTTTCTCAATAGAAAAATAGTTTTCTTCATTAGAAAAATTGTTTGCTCATTAGAAATTTAGTAAAAAATTTATATTTCATGTGGAATATGGATTTGAACACTATGAATCAGTGTAACACATATAATCTTGCACTTGTTACATGATAATAATATATTTTGTTCGGTTATATATTCTTTATTTGTAGATGGACCGACAATGGATGTACACCGACAAGAGAATATCTAATGAATTCTTTAATGTGCTTCGTGGATTTCTAGAAGTAGCAGAATCGAACAAGCCCCTGTCCGGTTTCATTATTTGTCCATGCAGAAAGTGCAGGAATTTGAAGGATTTCTCAACGACAAAGACTCTTCACGATCATTTATACAAATGGGGATTCATGCCAAACTATTTTGTTTGGACAAAGCATGGGGAGAGAGGGGTTATAATGGAAGATGATGAAGAAGAAGACGACAATATTCCTGATTGGACTCAAGAAGGTGCCTTTGCAATGGGAGATGATCCAATGGGTGAGGATGATGTTGCAATAATTGAGGGAGAGCCTGAACAAGGAGAAGATGAGCCGCTTGATGATCTAGGTCAGGTGTTGCGAGAGCAGAAGGAAGATTGCGAAAAGGTGAAGGAGGCAAAGAAGTTTGACCGTATGTTAGAAGATCACAAGAAACCATTGTACCCAAATTGCAAAGAGGGGCACAAGAAGTTGGGTAGCACATTGGAAATGCTGCAGTGGAAGGCTAAACATGGAGTTTCTGACAAGGGCTTCGATGAGTTAATGATGATCGTAAAGGACATGCTTCCAGAGGAGAATGAATTGCCGGAGTCAACGTACGAAGCTAAAAAGGTCGTTTGTCCTCTGGGTTTGGAGGTTCAAAAGATACATGCATGCCCTAATGATTGTATCCTTTACCGAGGAAAAAAATATGAGAAATTAGAGGCTTGTCCTGTGTGCGGAGCACAGCGTTATAAGATCCCACGAGATGACCCTTACGATGTTGAGCGGGAGAAGCAGAAGAAGAAGAAGAAGAAGAAGAAGAAGAAGAAGAAGAAGAAGAAAATTCCTGCTAAGGTAATGTGGTACTTTCCAGTGATACCACGGCTGAAGCGTTTATTCAGGTGCAAGGCTAATGCAAAGTTGATACGTTGGCACAAAGAAGATCGTAAAGCAGATGACAAGATCAGACATCCCGCTGATGGGTCGCAGTGGAGACTAATTGATAGAGAATTCCCTGAGTTTGCAGAACACGCAAGGAACATTCGGTTTGGTTTAAGTACGGATGGATTCAATCCATTCGGTGAGTTCAGTAGTGGTCATAGCACTTGGCCTGTGACCTTATGCATATTCAACCTTCCGCCATGGCTGTGCATGAAAAAAAAGTTCATCATGATGCCAATAATCATCCAAGGCCCAAAGCAGCCAGGCAATGACATCGATGTTTATCTGAGACCGTTGGTTGAGGATCTTAAAATATTATGGAAGAAAGAAGGTGTACCTGTGTGGGATGAGTACAAACAGGAGACCTTCAATCTACGAGCGTTGCTGTTTGTCACCATCAATGATTGGCCGGCACTTGGTATTCTATCAGGACAAACAAACAAGAGATACCGAGCATGCACGCACTGTTTAGATGATACTTGCAGTGTGTATCTAAAACACAGTAAAAAGATTGTGTATTTGGGCCATCGTCGATTTCTTCCTCCAAAGCACCCGTTAAGAGAAGAAGGAAAAAATATTTTGAAGGTAATGGAGAAAAACGTAAGAAGCTAGTGCACCGTGATGGTAAACTTGTATTTTCTATGGTGAAAGATTTGAAGGTAGTGTTCGGGAAGGCTTCTGGTGCCAAATCTGTTCCAAATGACAAGGATGGACGTGCACCCATGTGGAAGAAGATGTCGATATTTTGGGAGCTTCCTTATTGGGAAATCCTTGAGGTTCGCAATGCAATTGATGTGATGCATGCGATGAAGAATTTTTGCGTGAACTTTCTTGGCCACCTAGGTGTATACGGAAAGTCAAAAGATACAGTTGAAGCTCGTCGGGATCTTAAATTTATGAAACAACGAAAAAGCCTCCATCCCGAAAAGAGGGAAAAAGGAAATTGGTTGGCCCCTGCTAGTTACACCCTCAGCAAGGAAGAAAAGAAGATGATGTTTGATTGTTTGAACAGTATCAAGGTCCCGACTGGCTACTCCTCAAATATACAACGAATAATAAATTACAAAGAGAAAAAATTCATAAATCTGAAGGCTCATGACTGCCACGTGTTGATGACACAATTGCTGCCTGTTGCACTACGGGGTATTCTACCAGAGAATGTGAGATTGGCAGTCGTCAAGGTTTGTTCATTCCTCAACCAAATCTCTCAGAAGGCAATCCATTCAAATAATCTAGTGCAGTTGCAGAAAGATGTCGTGCAATGCCTCGTCAGCTTTGAGATGATCTTTCCACCCTCTTTCTTTACTATCATGACCCACCTTCTAGTGCACCTAGTTGAAGAGATTTTTATCCTAGGGCCTGTGTATTTACACAACATGTTCCCTTTTGAGCGGTTGATGTCTAGTTACAAGAAGTATGTCTGTAACCGTGCTCGTCCCGAAGGAAGCATCGCAAAGGGATATGCTACAGAGGAGGTGATTGAGTTTTGTGTCGACTTTATTGATGAGCTTGCTCCTATCGGACTCCCTGTATCACGCCATGAGGGTAGACTCAGGGGAAAGGGTACACTAGGGAAGAAAACTCGGATGGATATGGATGAAACGTTATTTCGTACAGCACATTCCTTTGTCCTGCAACAATCATCCCTAGTGGCTCCATACAGGGAGGAGCACAAGTCCATTGTACGAGCCTCAAACAAAGGGAAGTCAGAGGTCTGGATTACACGTCATCACAATGATAATTTTGCATCATGGTTACGGAGAAAACTTATGGGTGATAACACTATTGGAGAGCAACTGCAATGGTTGGCTAGAAGTCCATCTATCTTAGTACTTACATTCCAAGGATACGAGATAAACAGATACACATTCTACACGAGAGCCCAAGACCAAAAGAGCACAAACCAAAACAGCGGTGTCCGTATAGATGCAATAGACAACAAAGGAAATGAACAAACATACTATGGTGTCATTGAAGAGATATGGGAATTGGACTACGGACCTTTAAAAATCCCTCTTTTTAAGTGTCAGTGGGTTAAAAACCCTACAGGAGGTATAATGACAGACAAATTTGGGATGACAACAATGGATCTCAACAAGATTGGATACAAAGATGAACCGTTCGTCCTAGCGAATGATGTGACTCAAGTTTTCTATGTGAAAGATATGTCCAGCAAACCACCAATAATAAAGAAAGGTGATGATAAGGGTGTTGTTAATAATGAGCCAAAGCGTCACATAGTTCTACCGGGAAAAAGAAAAATCGTTGGAGTTGAAGACAAGACTGACATTTCAGAAGATTATGATCAATTCGATGGTCTTCCTCCATTTTCAGTAAAGATTGACCCAAGCATCCTGTTAGCCGAAGAGGACACTCCATACCTACGTCGTGATCACAACCAAGGGATATTCGTGAAGAGGAAGATTGTTAATGTTGCACTAGATGATGATGTATAATATGTACCAAAGTATTGTAATATTTGAATGAACTAATATTTTGCTACTTTATTAACAAAACTTTCAATTATTTAACTTTTTTTTAGCATTATCAGATATTAAATAATAAATTTACGTAAAAACATACATGAGCAAGACTAAATCATGATTTTTATATTAATTACACTGGATGTACTATTTAAGAAAGATTTTGCATGAAAAAAATAAAATTATTTTCATTTGTTAAAGTGAAGAAAGAAAAAGACAATTTAGAAGATATTAGTAACTTATTGATAAGAAAATTTTAATTTTAATAGTTAAATTTAGAATGTCATAGTATCTATTTAAAGAAAATTAACCAAACTTGTTCTACCATTTTAAGCGTTATATATGATTTTTCATAAATAAACTACAATATAGAAAATAAAAACGAAAATTAAAAGGGGAACATGGGGCAACAAAATGAAAACAACATTAGTACCGGTGCTAAACTAGCACCGATACTAATGTCCTTCTCCATTTGGCGGCAAATGAAAAGTCACATTAGTACCGGGCCCCAACAAGCCCTGGTACTAATGTTCATATTAGTACCGGTGCTAGTTTCGCACCGGTACTAATGTGGGGAGGTTATAAGGCGGTGTCCCCCTTCTTCCCCAACACTTAGCCCAATTCGATCCCCTCCATTCCCGTCGTCCTCGTCGCCGCCCGGTGCCCCGCGCCGTCGTCGATCGGAGCGCCGCCTCTCCTCTCCCCCGACCCGCGCCCGCCCCGCCGTCCGCCTCCACTCCGCGCCCGCCCCGCCGTCCGCCGTCTGCGCGCCACCGTCGCCGCGCCTGCCCCGCCCGGTACGGTGTCCCGGCCCGCGCCGTCGTGTGCGTCGCGCCGTCCGCCGTCGCCGTCGCCGACCGCCTCGCCCCGCCGCCGCTGTCCGCGCGCGTCGTCGTCAGCGCCGTCCCGCGCCCCCGGCCGGCCCCGCCGCCGTCCGCCACCGCCGTCGCGCCCCGTACGTCACCGACCGCCTCGCCCCGCCGTCCCGCGCCCCCGGCCGGCCCCGTCGCCGACCGCCTCGCCCCGCCGTCGCCGACCGCCCCCGCCGGCGCGCCATCGCCGCCGGTACAGTCTCCCGGCCGCGCGCTCGCGCGCGCGCGCCGCGCCCCGGCTCGGCCGCGCCGGCCCCCTGCTGTGCAGGGTGGGGCTACTTGGGGCTGACGTCAGCCCCCATTTTTTTATAAATTATATATTTAGTAATATAGATTTAGAATTTAGAAATATAGATTTAGAGAATTTAGAAATATAGATTTAGAGAATTTAGAAATATAGATTTAGAAATTAGAAATATAGATTTAGAATTTAGAAATATAGATTTAGAAATGTTATTTATATGTGGATGTAAATGTTATTTAAATGTGGATGTAAATGCTTTTTTAATTTCAAATTGACATGTTTGGTTCGACTCGCTCGAGCGAGTCGAGTTGTTCGACTCGCTCGACTGGCTCGCTCCCGCCACGCTCCCGACTCCCCCCCCGCCACGCTCCCGACTCCCCCGCCACACTCCCGACTCCCCCGCCACGCTTCCCACTCCCCACCACGCTACCGACTCCTCCCCCCGCCACGCTCCCGACTCCCCCGCCACACTCCCGACTCCCCCGCCACGCTTCCCACTCCCCACCACGCTCCCGACCCCCCCCCCGCCACGCTCCCGACTCCCCCGCCACGCTTCCCACTCCTCACCACGCTCCCGACCCTCCCGCCACGCTCCTGACTCCCCCGCCACGCTCCCGACTCCCCCGCCACGCTTCCCACTCCCCACCACGCTCCCGACTCCTCCGCCACGCTCTCGACTCCCCCGCCACGCTTCCAACCCCCACCACGCTCCCTACTCCCCCGCCACGCTCCCGACTCCCCCGCCACGCTTCCCACCCCCCACCACGCTCCCGACTCCCCCCGCCACGCTCCCGACTCCCCACCACGCTCCCGACCCCCCCGCCACGCTCCCGACTCCCCCGCCACGCTTGCCACTCCCCACCACACACGCGACCCCCCCCCCCGCCATGCTCCCGACTCCCCCACCACGCTCCCGACCCCCCGTACATTGTCTCATATTAATTGTCTCATCATTGGAATAGATGGTCCTCATATTATTTTTTATTACATTATTTTAGTTACAATGGTGCGAACCGAAGAGGACCGAGAAGCGGAGCAAATGATCATGGATTTAATTGCTGGTAATACTATGAATGATGCACCGAATGAACAAGAACAGGATCACAGAGAGGCCGACAGCTACCTGAACATGTTTGCTGATGACAATGAGAGGGAGAGGGAGCAACCAATTGGTCAAGGAAGCAATGATGGAGAACCATCCGAGGTATAATTAATAAAAACTAGTACCTCGTCATGATTTTCGAGGAAGCTACTAATTATAGAAATGAGTTAATAGTTCTTAAATTTCCAGGAGCCTGCATCGAGTAGCAAGAAGAAGCCGGGTGGGAAACGCGGCCCAAAGAAGAAGCTAGACGGGCGTTTCATCATCATGGAAGTATCTCCCGATGGGAGACCGTTAGCTCCACATGAAAATGTTGTCAAGTTGGTTAATCACATTGGGGCACTTGTTCGGGACAACATCCCAATAAGCTTTCGGTTTTGGAAAGCGGCTGACGCACCTGACTTGCTACCCGAAGAAGGTGATCAAGCAGAAGCTGAGCACGAAGATCAAGATCAGGACGAAGAGCAACATGAAGAGAATGAACCCCCGGTACCGGTTCGGCCAGATGTTGTCCCGGTCACAGAGAAGAACATGATCTGGGCCGAGGTGAAAGCACACTTCGGATTTCTCGAAAACACAGATTTGAAAGCTGTGCGCACTTGGGCCCTGCAGAAGGGTGCAATTGCCTTTCAGACGTACAAGAAGCGGCTGACCAAGGAGTTCATCAAGCAGGGGCTTACACCCGATTTTAAGAAGTCGGGATATGCCAAGTTAAGAGATCATTGGGATGCATTTGTGCAGGGCAAGCAATCGGAAGATGCCGCCAAGTTGATTGCAGTCAACACAGCCAATGCACGTAAAAAGAAAGAATTCTATCATGTTGGTCCTGGAGGTTACGCGATGGCACTGCCCAAATGAGATCAGATGGAGCAAGAGATAATGGCACGTGGAATCGTACCAGCAACTCTGGAGTGGCCTGACCGAGCGCGGAATTACTACTATGCACATGGTGGCACGCCCAATCCCGAAGATGGATCATTAATACCGGGTGACCAACTAAGACAGACAGCTGCAAGGCTTGTTGATTTGATCAGAGCTGCTGCCGAAGGAACATTCATAGCTGATCGAGAAAAGGACGAGCTTTCTGCTGCAATAGTCACTAGAGAACATGGTGGACGTTGCAGAGGCAAAGGTGTGGTTCCATGGAAAGTCGCATGGCATGAGCACATTGACTCGTACAAGAAGCGCAAAAGGAACAAGGACGAACAAGATAGGAAAATCAGACAATTGCAAGAGCACGTAGAAATGACTGAGGCAAGAATGGATACCATCATTGACGAGCGTTTGGCCCTTGCTCTTAACAAACAATCATCTCAGCAAGGGCCCATAGATGAAATGAGCCCGCCATCTACTAAGGGGAAAAGTAGTGTCGCTTCAACGGATGCAGCACCAGCAAACACAGAAGCACCGATCAAGGAAGCAGAAGCACCACTACCCTCACCAGAAGCACCGGTTGCCTCAGCAGAAGCACCCCAAGCCTTAGCAAAAGCAGCCGAGGTCTGCCACGAACGGTTCCCCGTGGATGACATCACAGTGAGGTCAGCGTGTGAGCTTCATGCTCAACTCAGAAACAAGATGTTACCGGTGGCTTATGGTGTTGCTGAGGTCCCGGAACCGGGGGAAACATTCATGGGTGTGGAATTCAGTAAATCATTTTACCATAAAGTTGCCGTCGACCGAGTGGTCCCCGGTTGGGAAGACCTCGAACTGGAGTTACCGGGACCTGATGGGGAAGAGGTGCTTGGAGATACCGTGCACGGTTGGGTATTGTGGGCCAAGGCTCACATAAAGATTACGGAACCGGTCAAAGAAGCACCCCTACCCTCACCGGAAGCACCTCTTCCTGAAGCCTCATCTACACACCTCGTGCCTGAAGGCGAAGATCATCAGCTACCCTCATCTCCAACAGGAAGCATGAGTTCTCTAGTTGATCGGGACCCAAGCGAGAGTCCGCCGCCTCAGCAACAGGGCAAGGGTACCAAACGACGAGCTACGCATCATCCTCCGCCCCCCTCCAAAGAAGCAGACGAAGCCCAGGCCGAAGAAGCCTCAACCGAAATTATCTTACCAGAAGACTCAGGAGGAGCTAGATGCTTCAGTACGGGCTGAACTTGATAGACAAATATTCAAAGCGAAGAAGCCACCTGTTGAGAAACCATTTGACCGGGTCAAATTTCATCGCTTCATGAAGAAAATGGAGGAGGAGAAACGAATAAATGCCCAGCCACCTCCTTTGAGTGACTATGACAGACAGGCACTCAAGATTGACCAAGAGAAGAAGTTTGCGAATAAAGCTAAATCTATTCCAAAACTAGGCACCCAGTCAAAGCAATCTGTCTCCCCCATCAAGGTACTTTCTTCGCAAGAGCAGCATATGCTTGTATTCAATAAGGAATCAGGTCTGACTCCTGGTCAAATCCGAGGGGACGAACCAATCCCAATACATGAAGGGGCAAATAGACCGAAGTATGAGTTGGGTAAACCTCTTGTGTGGCCGCAGTTGGTGCCGTATCTTCCAACGAGAATGCATGAACTGCACGATTGGTACATGGCTGCGTCAGCAAGCGGTGTAACCTATGTGGAAATTACCATAGATGATCAATATTATTTCCGTGGCCGACAAACTTTTGGTGTGGAATTTGACCAATTTTGGTTCTTATTCAATCAAGATGCAATTGACTCAGGACTCATAGCTTGCTGGACTCTGTAAGTCTTGAAAACAATGATCTAGCCATTCTACCTTATCTTAACTTGTGTTTAATTTGAATTTAATTTCAATCATGCAGCTTTGAGATGCAGCGGTGCAGGAGGAGAGGAATAAAGGACGTCGGCTTCATAGATCCACTAATGATAAATCAGACTTGTGTCAGAAAATGGGAGCTGGACACATTGGACTATATATATTTGTATCTAGAAAAACACCATAAGAAGGGTATCATACTTCTACCATACAACTTCGGGTGAGCAACGTGTATCTCATCTATTTTATCGGTTTTCAAATGATATTGCATATATATTTCAAGAAACTAATACTTCTACACGTATGCACAGATTCCACTGGATTCTTTTTGCATTCTGTCCGTCTCTAAGCAAGGTCTTCATCTTCGACTCTTTGAGGGCAACATCAGACAAAAGCGCATATCAAGATGTCGTAGAGATGATCAAACTTGCATGGACTTGCCTCTGTGTAGAGCACCCGGGAACATACAAAGAGAACCTTTATTTCCACTATAATTTCCCTGTATGTGTATTCTGCTAGTCCGCATATCTCATGTCTTCCAATATAATTAAACATATTTCATAACCTTATTTTCGCACATGTGTAGTGCTTGACACAACCTTCAGGTACCAATCTGTGCGGATACTATGTATGCGAGTTCATGCATACCTTTTCAAGCATCAGAAGAGGTACCAACCTTGAAGACAGGATGCGCCCACTAAACTAAACGACACATGCATGTAGTTCTTATTTGTCCATGTTCTTTTTTGTACTAGTTCTTATTCTTTGTTCATGTTCTTTCGTAGATTGATGACATCAAGCAGGGGTTCCTCGAGTCGGAAAGAATCTGGTTAATTCAAGAACAACTTTGCGGAATTCTTCTGGATGAGGTGATTACGCCAGGTGGAGAATTCTACTCAGGCTTATCATCTGTGATTGTAACGGGGAAGTCCACGGAAGAAACATCGGGGAAGTCCACTGCAAAAGCAACTGGGAAGTCGACGGAACAAGCAGAGTCGACTAAGCAGGGGAGCAAGAGAGGAAAAAGCTCTGCAAAAGACCAATCTTCAGGAAGCAAAAAAAAACTAATATTAAATCTTGCTAACCTTTGATGCAATGTATTATATACACTAATATATATTTTTCGTATTTCTGTATGCACAATATTATATATGTTTTTTGCATGGGATCAACTACCGGATTTGAGATAATACATGCATACGTATATATGTACTAGTATAATATTATATTATACTAGTACATATATACGTATGCATGTACAGTATTATCTCAAATATTTTATATGGCACACGAATATATATTATAGCGTATCAAGCATTAGGATTAGTATATGTAAATACGATAGAATTAATAAACCAGAAAACATTAAAAAAAAGAAAAAACAAAAAAAAAAGTACCGGTTGGCAATTAGAACCGGTACTAATGTGGCCCGTGCCACGTCGCCGGGGGCGGGCACATTAGTACCGACCCTCATTACCAGCCGGTACTAATGCCCACATTAGTACCGGTTTCCAAAACCGGTACTAATGTGACTTCACATTAGTACCGGCAGAACAATACCGGTTTGGAAACCGGTACTAATGAGGGTTATAAACCGGTACAAATGTGTGTTTTCCTAGTAGTGCCATTGCCCGACAGCCACGACAGCTATTTAGCCCTCCCGTACACCGTCACCACCACACCACACCACACATCGTACCGAAGCATTAAGCCAATAACCGAGGCACAATGGGCCAGCAGCACGGGGAGCCCGAGCAGCAGCACCACCTCGCCTTGCTCCTCCTCGTCCTCCGCCGCCTGCAACGAGGGCCACCGCAGCCTCTGGGGCGCGCACATGCTGCTCCGACCGGTCCCGGGCAAGTAGTGCCTCCCCAACCCGATGCTCCAGCTCGAGCGCCGCCTTGCGCACCACAGCCTCCAACCCATGCTCATCAGCACCCGGTGCGTCCTCTCCACCATCGTCATGCACCCGTTCAGCCCCTTCCGCGCCGCCGCCATTTCCAACGGCTTCAATGACAACATCGTCTACGGCGAGCCATGGGCAGGGGCGGGGCTCCCGCTATCTGCCGCTGATGTACGGCGTCGAGCTGTTCAAGTGTGGCCTGCTTGGCGTCTACCTTTGGCACGCCGACGTGACGTCGTCATTCCCCACGAAACCGGACTGGTGCCCGACGAGCATTCATGCATCATGCCAAATCTATTAAACATTTATGTGGCATGTCTTTTAATCCCTATACGGAATTGCGCCTTCCAAAATGCTGTGGGAGGCCGAATGTATTGTCATTTTGTATGTGCCAGTGCTCAGCAAACATTCTAAAAACAAACTTGTATGTCGTGTGCCATTTACTTGTTTTACAAAAAAATTTTTTTTGCATCGTAAGTGCTATCACTTGCACCTGTGTTTATCTTATTCAAATGTGAAGTGCTTTTGCGCAAGGACAAGGAGATGTTATGATACATATATGTAAGGTTATATCTTTTGACCTTTTTAAGTTAAAAATTAGGAGCCTATATATAATAATTTGAAGAAAACATTTGTTTCTTCAGAATCCATGTTTATATGTTTTGTTCTGTTAAGTCAAATGCTTGAAAAGGAAGTCCCCTCCACCCAAAAACACCGGAATCATCTATGAAATCCAATAGCCTGTAGTTCTACTACAATCAATATATATATACTAGACATTTCGGCGCTGCAATAACTAGTCGAACAGATTGACAACACTCTGCTACTAGTTTCTTTCTAACGACAACCACGGTCATAAACTGAAAAGGACAAGGGAATTTAATAATTATGACTTTGCAGCTCTAGAATAATTCCAAATTGTAAACTATTTTTCCAGATCCAAAACATTTACAAGGTTTTACAGCACATATATCCATGTGGTACAATTAGAGGCACATCTGAAAGAACTATCACGTTCGACAATAAACATAAGGAAAAGCTATCTGTCACCCACGCAATTTGCTGTTGCTGCTCACACGATTTTTCTGTGCGTTGGATCTGGTCTGTGCGTCTGGATGAGCTCCCATTGATCCTCCTTTGTATTTGTCTCTGACATGCGGGCCCATCTGCACTGTTTGATTTTGGTAGTCGCGCCTTATCTCTTCTCCTTCCTCGTCGTTTCCCCAGCGGCCCCGCATCTCTCGGTGGGAGGCCGGAGCTCGCCTCCGCGAGGCGACTCTAGGGTCCCCGCCGTCGCGGTGAGTCCCCCCGCTCCTCATCTTCCTCTATCTCTCCAGGACCAGAACACAACCCTGTACTCCTTTGCTACATCTCTCCAGGACCGGGAGTCCCGACGACGACCTCTTCCCAATCCCCGTCGCAGCGGAGCACGCAGGACTCCCAATACGCCGCGGCGGCGACCGCGGAGGGCGGGGGAGGCGAGTTGGCATGAAGGGGGCGGCGATGATTGATGTCGTTGTTTGGTTTTGGTCTGTGCTTGGATTATCTACTCGATTCCCCATCCCCCATCTGTTTGTTTTTCTGATTGCTCTGTGATGTTAGGCTTCAGCTCGGCGATACGAGAATTCTGGCGGCTGTGGTGAGTTCGCCTCTGCCTTCCTCGCTCAATCGATTGTTTGTTCCCTTTCGCTTGAGGTTGTGTTTGTTCGGTGATTGGGTTCTCTGCTCGATCCCCCCTCCTCCCCTCCATTTTTTTCTGATTTCTCTGCGATCTGTAGCACTTTGTTGATACTGTCTTCGTCCTAGGGTTCGTGGCCTCCTTTATTTGGGGGCTGGGGGGTTGTCTGATCCATCGATTCCGTTGTGATTTGCAGCCGGGTTTAATCCGCCTCATCCCTAGTAGTTTTTAGGCGGATCGATCCATTGTGCCATTCAGTTGTTTAGGTTCGGTTAGGATTTGCAGCCGGGTTGCTCCTCATTCAATGATGTATGCTTTTGTCTGAGTTTTGACATCTATGCAAATACTTCATGATAATGGCTTTGAATTACCTGTAAGTTTGTGATGGATGTTATGGTGTGTGAGCTTTCGACCGTATTTAACTCTCAGTTCGAGTCATGGTTCAGCACAATGAGCTCCTTGTTTAATTCGTTTAAGAGGAGCACGATAGGCATGCCAGATATTGCTTTTGCTCTATAATGGGAAGAAATAAGGAAATGAATTTGGGTGTAGCTAGCACAACCCCATCTAGTATCAGTAATATCGCTCAAAGATAGTTCAAAAATGCTAATGATTGTTTTAATCTGTGGTTGATGAATAGTTCAAAGACATTGGTCCACATGGCACCAAGATTATAGTGTTCAATTTTTGGTCCAATGATGATGGTAATTTGGAGCTCGACTTTGACGCAAACCCAGAGGTAAGCATGAAATATATATCTTGACTGAATCAATGTCATTAGTGCTTCTCACTGAAGTAGCATTCTAACTCTGAATTTGTAATTGCTTTCTGTCAGACAACTGTTACCATTAATCTAATATTAGCCTTTTAAAATCTTGCTTGGTCTTGTGTAGATTCTTTTAGAAAAGAAAGATTTAGTTTTTCTTTCAAAGTGTCACATTGTCAGAGTGCTTTCTTACAGTTTTTTTGGTGTTCCAGGTTGAACTCATCAAAGTTTTTTGCTGTTTGTTTGCAATTTCAATATATTATGATAAGTGGTGTGCCAAATCCAGAAGGATTCAGTGTTGCTGTGAAAAGGGCTAATGAAAATCATTTGGCTAACCAACTGCGCTATTCTCTTAGTGTGAGTGTCATACGGTTTGCAACTCTTTCACAATACTCGTGAGTTGGTTGCTGACATATCATCCTGCAGGTCTACATTTATGTCTTGTATCTGCAACTACCTGATTACTTCAGGGTCATACTTCGAGGGCAAGAAGTTTAATGTCACAGCATTGTTGCTGACATAATATATCCTGAATGCATCAGTTATAAACCCCAAATTTTCGGAAGGCAAGAGGTTTGCCTTCTAAACAAGAACAATTTTCTCTTAGTGCACCACATTGCTTGCTCACTTTCTCTTACCATATGAACAAGCATGTTTTAGTTTCAATACGCCTAATCTGATTTCTCACTTTTTTGCATTTGCTTTGATTGATTCAGGCTGAGGTTCTTACAACCATTGGATTCTTAGATGGCGCTCCAACTATTAGTGTGCACGGATTTAATTCTATCATAAGAATCGCCTTATTTTGGTGAGCTTCTGGCCCCTTGCATCCATTCACTTTGCTTGAGGATTCAAAGACATAAAAATATGGTTCACTCACATCTTTAGAGATAATATTTCCCTGCAATCGGTGTTGGCTAAAGGCTGTTTGTAGTCACATCTTTAGAGTTTAGACATCTCATTTGGCTTCTTATTTTGCACGTTTTGTGTTTATTTCTACACCATCAGTGAAAGTTTATGGAACCTTAATGTAGTAGTTTTTACATGTAAGCCCTCAGTTGTTCTTATATCATCTTCTTCTCATGGTACATATCATCATTCAAAGTCTAACAAACTGAAATTTATACATTCAGATATTGTCATTCCTAGAGTACTTACAGCTTATTGCTTCTAAATTTCCAGCACTCATTGTACCGTAGTTCCCATGGAATCTAGGTGTAAGTCCAACATGATTTGGATTTTTTGTACTGGTAGGTTTTGATATCCTAGTTGTACAAAAATACAAGATGCTTGGGCCTTATAGTTTTTCTTTTCTTCAGTTTCTTAGTTTCACCTTCGTCTATTTGCTTTTCTCAATTTCTGTAGGAGCTTCATTGTGTTGTACCATGGATTACTATATCTAGGTAGTCATTTACTTTATAGAAAATTTCCACTGTAGCCTCTCTCCCCCTCTGTCCATTTCCCCTTTCTTGTTCGATTTCGCAGAGGCAAGAGATAGGGTCCCAGTGATTTGGGTTTGGTTGAACTCCCCCTCCATCGCTCTGTGTTGATTTCGTTCTTCTCATTCAGATTAGGTCTCATTCCCTTAATTTGTCCTTTCATTTCCATCCCGAAAGCACCCAATGTAGTGTGAGGCAATTTCCAATACTCCTTTCTGCTAGTATCTGCAGCGTGGTCTGCTCTGTATTTCAAGTCCTTTTCATGAATATAACTGCATTTTGGTACTTACAGTGCAGACTTATTATTAATTAATACTGTGTTCATTGCATTGTCATATATGTGTTACGGAGGTGTAACATTTTTTGCCTATATAATATTTCTAAATGCTTCGCAAATAATTATCTTATGTGGACCCTCCAGCTTTTAGTGGAGGGTTATGGTTTTTGGGTGGGGTTTGGCCTCGACATTTTTACTGTTGTGTGTGTGTGTGTGTGCAGTAATTACATATTTTAATTATTCCTCCATTCGGGTAGGATATTATTTAAGTTATTCTAGACCAAGCTGATTTGAAAGCATCGTTAATGGTTGAGTTTATAGCTCCTGCTCCCATTCACTTTGATCGAGTTGGATATTATCATTTAATAAAATGTTCAGCTTATTCTTGATGATCGGTGTTTCTACGCTTTCTTGCGTTTGTTTCATGTATGCCTGACCTCATTCGTATGGCATCCAAGTTTTCATTGATAAATAGGAGAAAAATCTTTTTGTCTGATTTTCAGTTTACTAGGCAGTTATGTTGCTTTTCATATCATTTCTGTAATCCTGTGTGTCGAGATCCAAAGCTGGATGTTGGCTGTGGGCAGCCATTGAACATTTTTAGCAGCTCCTAGTGCTTTCTTCTTTTTTTCTTTTTAGCTACCTGAGGAGCAGCCATCATCAGGATGTCAGTGGAGGTTTTTTGCTTTCTTTCTGGGGCTCCACATGCACCTTTTTTTTTGTTTGCCAAATTTGACATCACTTTAAGTCTGAAATTATAGTATATCTTGCATTGTCATTTCCATATTATGTTCATGTAAATCTGGTCCTAAATCTGGGATATATTTGTTTCTTTCTCGTTTGTTATACTCCACATGCGTCCTATTGCACTCTCATGTGCATATAATACTTGGGACATATGGATATACTTTTTTACACTTGTTATTGCTTCTATAGTTTTGAATCTGATTTATGTGAGCAACCTGTCAGTTTTGGTCCCTACTAAGGATCTTTGTGGTTTTTGCTTATTCAGGAATATTAGAGATTTTTACTACTTACATTTTGTACTCACTGCAATTACTCTGTTCAGAAAATTGTAAAATATACAACATTGAGGTGTAAATGTTATGGGGCTGTATGATTTTTAAAAAAATTGGGACATTTGAATAATCTGCTTTTTGTCTCAGGAAATTTATCCATTTGTTAAATCTGTCATTTGGGGGTTTCGGTCAAACCCTAAAATGTAATGTCAACTTGCATTGCTTAGAGAAAAATCTGGGATCTGCGATATGCTAATGTGTTTTGGGTTTTGTGCTGTCTCTGCAAATTTGTCATATGTTAAATTTGTCATTTGGGGGTTTCCGTCAAGCTCCAAATGTTTCTGTTAACCTGCATTGCTTAGAAAAAAATCTGGCTTCTGTGATGTGCTAATTTGTTTTAGGTTTTCTATTGTCTCTGTAAATTTGGCCATATGTTAAATCTGTCGTGGGTGTTTTCTAGTCTATATGAACCAGTGCTTGTCAATTATTATATTGTAGGTAGTTGTCCCACGTAATTGTGTGTTCCTATATTGTTCTATATTTCATAATTTTTTTGAAAGTCTGATCATTTCCCAAATCTGTCAATTCAGGTCACCACTCACCACCCAAAATGAAATTGTAAACTTGCATTCCTTAGAGATAAATACGCTTTGAGCCTATTTAGGTGTTTCGTGGTTGTCAAGAAGGGTTCCGTGGAGTTAGACCTATTTGACTTAGTATCTGGTGTTTTTTCAGATACATGGTATATGTTTCTTATTGGCACATATCTGCTTAGTTTTGGGTTTATATGTTGGATGGTGGCTTTTAAGTTTAGATACCTTTTACTGGTGCCCTTTGTGTGGTGGCTTATAGTGCTTGTTTTTACGAGGTTAAATCTAGATGCATTTAACTTGTTAGCGTACACTTCGATCTTACTGCTATATGTGCTTTAGCTTTGAAGTATTATCTTGCTTCTTGCATATCATTTTCCTCTCCGCTGGGCACATGGCACAACAGTATCCATGTGGATCATTGTTGCTTTCTACTTTGCTAATTGAAGGTAAACGATGCATTGGACGCCATTAACTTGTAGACAAGTGCGTCTTGTTCCTAGCGGTTTTTTAGAGACTTATAAGACCCCATATTGCAATGTTAACTTCATGCATATGATTGGTCTGCAGACATGCAGATCACAAGGTTGAGTATCTAAATTCTTCGACTACAACTGCTTTTTGTGAACACAGCATTAAACAAGAGCAGTTTATTCCGACTTTGGAGCATCTGTCATTTGGCTAAAATGTCATTTTCGGCTTTGGTATTTTGTCTATTTTAAGCTCTGGTCTGTTGGTACATCTGTCTTTTGGTTAAATCTGTGATTTGCAGGTTTTTTACCTTATTCAAAACCAGAAAAATTACAATTACACAATGAAACAATTAGAAGGCCATTGTGAAGAAATTACAAATAATTTCTTATCGTAGAATTAAGGGAAATGCAATGTAACATGTAAATCTGTAACTTCAAATGTGCAAGCAAGTTTCCTTACAGAAATTTAAAAATCCAAATTACCAAATACAACAAACTCAAAAGATAATGGAACATCAAATTCTTAAAACAGTTGACAAGAGTTTGAAATGTATAGAAAAACAAGCAAGAAAAGTCATATATATGATGGGAGTGACAGCACCCTTGGTCCTCCACTCCACTGTTGCCGGAAGCGCATCATTGCTAACATTCGCATACCTGAACCTGGTAGGAACCATCACCGCACTTGGGTTAAACCCCTTGTTGGTCTTGGTGGCTCTGAACTCATCGTTGGTGAGGTCGGCGAACTGGTTGATGCCAAGCCAGAACTTGCAGTTCCCAGCGGCATTGAATGATTCGATGAACTTGACATTGGTCTTAAATGCCTTGAACCGCTGCGCCTTCTCGGCATCGTCTTTGTAGACGCGGCCGTGCTGGGCCATCCACTGCTCGTGCCTGGCCACCATGGCCAAGTCATCATCGCTCAGCTCACGAGCTGCAAGGACAGCACTGTAGAAGCAGATGCAGCCGAGGGTGGCAAGGAGCAATGCCTTGGGGATATGATGGCCATGGTCGATCAGGCTCTCCTGCTGCTAGCTTGCACTCTGGTTCAATTTTTTTTGGTGATGGGAAACGAGCTGTATATAGGGTATATATATAGTTGATGGTATGCATTTAGAATTAAGTAAAGTACGGTGCTTATACGATGTGCCAGATTAATTTAGCTGTGGTTGGATGTTCGTAATGGTCAAGTTCCTGCCTCGCTCCCAAATGATATAAAACTCTTGTGCATGAGACGTACGCTTTGCTGCACCAGTGAGAACGACTAACATGGATTCAACATAAATCTAGGAGAGACAAGGCAGCTTCTTTGGAGTTTCCACAACACTTTTGATCGATGACCAAATGTTGGTTAGACGTGATTGCGCGCAAGGTATATATATACTATAATACAGGGACAGGCGTCCGTGTTCATCCACCGGTTAGTAGTTGGTTAAATGTCCGAAGTGTATGATCAGGTCACAAGTTCATATGTAAACTCCTACAGTAGAACAAAACTGAAATTTGCAACTAATTGGTAAATTTTTTTGATTCCATCCATTCAACAAGATAATAAAATTTATAATTTATCAAGGTTAATGAGGCCCGTAACAACAAATGCCTTTGCAAGTTCAAAGCACCCGTAAATTTTTCTATGGTACCCTCGTAAGGATGTGATTTTCAAAAACAATCTACTAAACGTAATTGGCAAGGCAGCAACTCATGTCGCTACTGTCACAAGATGAGATTATTAAGCACTAGTTTTTTAATTGCCGTTCTGCTTATGACGTGTGGTTTATGATTACATCAAGAGTAAAATTCACCGCCGGCCTCTAAACTTGGTAGTTATTGTCATCTAGGTCTCCAAACTCTCAAAATGCACACCTAAATCTCTAAACATGCTAATTGGTTCACGTGGAGTCCAAAGCGCCATTAGAATGACTAAACTGCCTAATTGGAATGGTGACTGGGTGTTGATGTGTATTAAACTGCCTACGTGGCACATTCATTGTGCGTTGACCTGGACTTGAAATGTGGGGTCCACATGCGGATGGAGGCATCTGAGCTCAGGCCATGGACAACGCCGGATCAGGCACTTGAGCGCGGCCCTCAGTGGCAACAGACGGCGGCGCTTAGCTGCACTAGAGAGTCACTCGCTGCCGGATTTGAGGACAGGATGAAGAGGAGCTTACCGGGATTGTACCACCCGCTGTTGGGGAATGGATTAAAACCTGGTCACCCTCGGAGCTTCGGAGGATCCACGAGATTTCGGAAGATCACGAAAAGCATAGTAAGAATGAAGGAACGTATGACTGTTTCATCAATTTTCGAGAAGTCTTTGAGAATTCCAGCATCGGAGGCTGATGAGGGGGAGTGACGTGGGTCCCTAAGATGTTTGCTGACCCCAAAAGGGAGAAATTCCCGAATTACATGTGTCTTTGCTGCTTTTGTGATGTTTCAGGGAAAAATTAACTTCGGAGAAGAAGAATGGTTCATGAATCTCGAAAAGCACGATGGAACGAGGTGGCGGGAATCCAGTTCGGTGATCCGAAACACGAAGATGAAGACTTCATGGATCCTCGACGATATGAGAAAAACATGGACCGGACTCGGTCAATGGCGTATCATTGAAGATAGGAAGTTGAAGTGTGAACAACTGGCAACCTTGTAATATAATAAGATGGTCACACCAAAAGTGTGATCATGTTGGACATTTCAGTACAGGAACCTAAGGGAATATTTTTTTAGATCTGAGGGTAAAATCGGAATGTAAAAGTGACCTTCAGACACTATAAAAGGGGGGCCTCATCATCCATGTAAAGGGGTTGCATCTTTTGAGGGAAGGCATAACTTTCTCAGATTCTTGAATCTTCCGTTCCTCTTTCTATCTTTCCCGTTCAGGCATCTGGAATTATTTCCGAATCCCCCACAGAGGTGCCCACCGTGTTCTTGGCCGTGAAAAAACCCACGATGACTCCACCCAAGAGAACAAAGAAAAATCCATCCCAAGACCCTGAGAATCAGCAAGTCGAGGAAGACAATGAGAGAGCCCTCACAATTCACTCTAAAGAAGATACAACTCAAGATGAAGCGGCAAAGTTAGAAGCGATTAAGAAAGCCAAAGCAGCGAAAGCCCCAAAAAATCCAGAAACAAGCACAAAAAAGGATGTCGAAGGTGCAGTTGATAAAGAGCTAGAACCAGTGCACAAAAAGATACAAATCCTGCAGAAAGAAAACAAGAGATTTGCTTTGCAACTTGAGTCAAAGAGAAGGGATTCAGAGAAACTTGACAAGCTCAACCAAGCAAAAGAGCAGCTAGAAAGAATGCAGAAAGAGAAAGAAAAAATGAAAGAACAAGAAAGCAGATCTCTTTGGCCTGATGAAGGCTCAGTTCCACGAAATCGGCCATCGAAAGAAAATATCTTCACACGCAATGGGGTCTCGTAGTTCGAAGATCTAGATTCACCACTGTCTCTTGGCTTGCAAACAGCTCTTTGGCTGTCAAAATACAAGTTAGTGTCTCTCCCAAAGTACAATGGTTATGGAAATTCTAGGCAATTTCTCATGAGTTATGAAGCTGCTGTAAATTCAGCTGGTGGAGACGATGTTTCCCTAGCCAAATCCTTCATCACTGTTTTGAAGGCCGAGTCTTGAATTGGTATTCTTTACTGCCTGTACATTCAATCTGTAGCTGGATAGATCTCAAAACAAAGTTTCTTCAAGCATTCCAGGACTTTCATGAAACAAGAGCAAAGGCAGCTGATATTTACCACTACAAACACAGAGATAAAGAGCCCTTGGCGAATTTCGTGAAAAGGTTCATGCAGCAGAAGTCTCAAACTCCAGGAGTGGATAACAAAACTACAATTCAAGCATTAATCAGTGGTCTAACCCCCGGCCAGATAGCCTCGCACCTGTCTAGGGAAGAGCCAGAAACCATGGAAGAATTATTTGATGAATTGGGAAAATACATCAGATCCGATGAAGATCACAAGAGTTGCTGAAAGAATCCAGGCAAGGCAAAATCATAGAGGAGGAAACTGGAGACTAGAGTTTCAAGCGCCACATAACGTCAACAATGTAGAGAATGCTCCATCACAAAATAATCAAAACAACAAATCATGTACGAGGGGTGTTCACTCATCAAGAGGAAGAGGACCTCCGAAGCTCCAGAGTCATGATGCCGGAAATACGTACTTTTACTGAAGATATCATGAGAAAGATCATAGCACCGAAGCCTGTCCAGAGACACAGAAAAACATTGAAACAATACAACAGGAAAATAAAATAATGCCAGTCACATATGCGGTGCCCTATCAAGTTCATCACAACTATTAGCAACCACAACCCTATTTTCCGGTGTACCATCAGCTGAACTCAGGAACAATACATGTTTCAACTCTCCAAGCTTCGCATAAGAATCAGCCTTTCCAACAACCACAACCAACATGGCAAGCCTCGCAACAATTTTATCCATAGTCCTAAGCAATACAAACTATACAACAACCTCAACCTATTCAAGAAATCCTACCACCTCCACCAAGTACCATGCCAAAGCAGAGCCATGTTCCCAAAAAAACAATTCTAAGGCATTGCCTTCCTTCAGAATGATCATGCTAATAGTGGGTGGATCTTCAATGGAATTGAAGAGGAACAATTATTTCAGATCTGTGAACACAATCATCAATGATGGCCCTGCTGCGAGGCCAGAGTGGGCCAAGGTGCCCATAACCTTTACCTAGGAGGACATCATGCTAAAGTCCATGGATCATAATGATGCAATGGTAATTGAGGTGAACATTGCAGGATGGGTAATTGGGAAAGTTTTAGTGGACAATGGAAGTTCCGCTGATATCTCGTTCACAAAAACTTTCGAGAGGATGAGCTTGAGTCCTCATATGCTGCAGCCACTAGAGTATCAGTTGCTTGGCTTCAGAGGAAAACACTCAAAACCAATGGGAAAAATTACACTCCCAGTCTCATTCGGGGATCTTGACAATGCAAGAACAAAGAATGTCGCATTTGATGTCATGGATATGTATCACCCATACTTTGCAAATTTAGGAAGGGGATTCATCAACAAGTTTGATGCTGTGACAAGGCAACATTTCCTTTGTATGAAAATTCCAGCTCCTAAAGGCATCATCACTGTTTACGGTGATCAAAAGGAGGCAAGAGACATTGAGAAAGGACACAAACCTAGGCAGAACAATGTCCATCTTCTGGACAAGAACGAAGGGAAGAAGGTACCCTGTGTCGAGGCTAAGAGAGACAAAGAGAAGGTGGAAATAAGTGTTGATGGTGAAACAAAAAGAGTGTACCTTGATGATATGCCAGATAGAGAAGTCATCATATGTGAGAATCTTGAGAAAGAAGAAGAGGAAGAATTAATACAGTTCTTGAACAAGAATAAGGATGTCTTTTCCTAATCAGTAAAAGATTTGCAAGGGGTTGACAGGGTTATAATCGAGCACACCCTATACACTTTTGAGAAAATTCGCCCAAAAAGCAAAAACTTAGGAAAATGTATGATGAGAAAGTCGAGGTTATCAAGGCAGAAGTGCAAAGACCACAAGATGCGAAAGTTATCAAAGAAGTAGTATATCACGTGTGGCTAGCCAACACAGTCCCGGTAAGGAAAAAGAATGGAAAGTGGAGAATGTGTGTGCTTCACATATTTGAATAAGGCATGTAAAAAAGATGATTATTCGCTGAAAAGAGTGGATAAGGTAGTGGATGATGCTGCGAACAACGAGATGATCTCACTACTTGACATGTTCTCGGGATATCATCAAATAAGAGTACGAAAGGAGGATGAGGAAAAGACAAGTTTCATTACTCCATTCGGAACTTATTGTTTTGTAATAATGCCTGAGGGGCTCAAGAATGCGGGGTGCACATTCTCGAGAATGATAGCAATAGTTCTTCATGACCAGCTTCGAAGGAACATTTTGGCCTATGTAGATGACATAATTGTCAAAATCATAAGAATAAGTGAGCATATCAGGGATTTGGTGAGACATTCTCAAACCTAAGAGCAGCAAATCTTAGGCTCAATCCAGAAAAATGCATTTTTGGTCCAAAGAGGCAAAGTTCTGGGATGCTTGGTGACAACAAAGGGAATTGAAGCAAATCCTGACAAAATCAAGGCCCTCATAGAAATGGAAGAACCAGTTTTTGTCAAAGATGTGCAGAAGTTGACATGAAGAGTTGTTGTGCTGAACAGGTTCATTCCCATTGTAGCTGAAAGAAGCCTACCATTGTTCCAGATGCTCTGAAGTTCCAAGAATTTCCAGTGGAGGGATGCTCAGAGGCAAGCTTTCAAAGAACTCAAAGATTACATGTTGAATATGACAAAGTTGTGTCCTCCGGAGCCAAAGTCCCCACTTATCTTGTACTTGTTAGCTTCCAATTCTATTGTAAGTGTCGTATTGGTCCAAGAACAGGAAGAAGAAGGTAAACTAAAGAAAATCCCAGTATACTTTGCTTCAGAAGCATTGTCCGGTTCCAACATATTCTACTCAGATTTAGAGAAGATTGTGAACATTGTAAAACTGGCCGCAAGAAAGTTGACATTACTTCGAAGGTCACATAATAAAGGTGATCACGAATCAGTCTCTGAATGATCTGTTCTCAAATAAGGAGGCTTCAGGAAGAATCACAAAGTGGATGCTGAGCTATCACAATACATGGTGGACTTTGAAAGAAGAAGTGCCATAAAATCACAAGTGCTGGCGGATTTTATCGTAGATTGGACATCAACAACAGTCAACAATGATGAAGAAATCCAGACTCCATGGATTGTGCACTGTGATGGAGCTTGGTGTGACAAAGGAACTGGAATATCAGCTATTGTGACATCACCCTCGCGTGTCTTAATAAGATACGCAGCGAGGCTTGACTTCCCAGATAACACACATTCCACGAACAACACAACTGAATATGAAGCTTTATTGCTGGCTTTGAGGAAGATGAAAGCCCTTGGCCAACAGATGTTCATCGTAAAATCCAATTCAAAGGTGATCCAGGAACATGTTGAAAAGGAAAGTGAGGCAAGAAATCCAGAACTTATCAAATACTTACAGAAAGTAAGAGAAATGGAGAAATACTTCAAGGGATACACAGTGCAACACATTCTGAGAAATGAGAACAATGAGGCGGACAAGCTAGCCAAGGCCGCTGCGCAAAAGCAACCACTGGATGTGTTCTTTGAGATCATCACAACCCCTTCAACACAAGAACTAAAGCCCAGAATAGTGAGTTCGATAGAAACTTATGATTGGAGAGCTCAGATCATGGCGTACCTGAGGGGTCATTGTGAACCACATGATGAGTTAGAGGAAAAAAGACTGAAAAAGGCAAGGAATTGCTCAAGGAAATTCATACTGGATTATGTGGTGCACATATCGGAACCAGAGCGCTGGCAGGGGAAGCAATCAAATAATGATTCTTCTGACCCACCATAAATTTTGATGCAAAGAAAATTGTGCAAGAATGCGAGGCTTGTCAAAAAAGGTAAGTCAGCAGAACTTACCTTCCATGCCAATTCAGCTAATACCACCTTCTTGGCTGCTCCAAAGATGGAGAATGGATCTGGTTGGTCCACTTCCAACAATACAAGGAAACTGTTAATTCGTTGTAGTGGCAGTTGATTATTTAACCAAGTGGGTGAAGCCAAGGCACTAGCGAACATAACAGCAACAACAGCGCAAAAATTTTTCTAGCAAAATATAATATGCATATTCGGGGTACCGAGGGAGTTAACCGTGGATGATGGAAAACAGTTTGACTGCTACAACTTTAAGGAATACTGCAAAACTTTGGGCACTCATGTGAAGTTTTCCTTGGTCTATCATCGACAATCTAACGAGGCTGTGGAAAGAGCAAATGGAGTGATAATCTTTGGAATCAAGAAATGCTTGTATGATCAAAAGAAGGGAAAGTTGGAGGATGAATTGCCAAAGGTGATATGGTCTCACAACACAACAATCTCAAGGGCGACACACCTTTTCGTCTGCTCTATGGGTAAGAGGCAATGATGCCGAAAGAAATAAAAAAATGAGAGCCTAAGGGTTCTCAAAGCAAAGGAAGTAAATAATTGGAGGTTAAGATAGAAAAAGACATGATTGAGCTTGATATCCTCAAAGCCGCAGAGAACATTGATAATTATAAAAAAGGAACCAAGAGGTGGAGGGAAAGAAAGATAGTATGGAAAGACATCAAAGTGGGAGATTTGGTACTCAAGAGAAAGAAGAATTGGGAAAATCCAGGAAAACTTCAGGAAGCATGGGAAGGGTCTTACATTGTGAAAGAGACTAATAGGCCAGGTTCTTTTCGCTTAACAGATCAAATGGGCGAAGAACTTCCGCATTCGTGGAATGCTGACAGTCTGTGCAGGTACTATCCGTGATGAGGAAGAAACACTACAAGAAAAATGCCGACTAGTGACGCAAAAAAGGCCGTTTCTCGTCATAAACCGCGATTAATGACGCCGGTTGTTACGAAAACGCTCCGTCATTAATCGAGCGTCACAAACCGCGATTAATGACGAGACCTTATTTCCCGGCGTCATGAGTTTAATGACGCGTGGAAATTCGTCTATACAATGCATCATAACTTCGTTCCTACAGCTTTGCCACGCTGGACAGAATCTGATGTGGCATCCGATGTGGCAGGCCAATTGTGACAAATCATATGCGTCATAAAACGAATTTGGCCCGTTTGTAGCTGGGTTGAGCCCAAAACTGTTCCTGTAGGCTGGCGTTGTTCATATAGCCCAAAAAAGATTTTGTTGGGCCCAATTGTAGCTTTTTCAGATGAAATTTGATTAGGGTGGGCCCATTTTGGTTGGGTCGAGTCCAACAAGTGCGCACATTGTTGCGGCCTTCTGTGTCATGTTAATTTGAAAAAAAATGACTTTTGGCCCAATTAAAAGTGGGCTAAGCCCACTGAAGGACAATATAAAATTAACTAATCATGCATCAGTATTAATGGATTTAATTTCAATTCTGATCCTTTTTTTGAATAATTCCGATCTGGTTGGCAAAATAGTAATCAGCACATATTTCTTTATACAATAAAGCAAACTGTTGTTTATTATCAAGCACGACCATATGGTTCATCACATATCACAAACTATTACAAGATAACAATATCACAAGGAACATTGATTAACAAAGCTAAATCTAGTTCATAATCACAAGAGAAAGTGGAGATTTGATCTAATGATCTTAACCTCTTCATCTTTTACTGCTAAGCAGTAGAAGAAGGAGGTCCTCACTGTCTTCGGTTAGCTTCTGCAACCTCTTAATCTCAGCCGACTGCATTTTCAGAGTTGATTCTGATTCTTCGGTCTTTTTCTTCAAGCTACATAACTCTTTCTGGTGAGCAACAAACCGTTCTCGTAGTTGTACCCCATCCCGATTTGGAGTGTCAACTCGCTCTTCATCAACACTACTACATAAGGATTTGGTACCCATTCTTGAGTACTCGGCTGCCTTTATTTTAATTTGTTCGGGAAGAAGCATCATTGACTTGGTAGCTTCCATCTAGCAACAGTGGATCCCAAGTCAGATTAGGACCTTGTAATTGATTCGAACTAAGGAAACAAAGGTGTTAAGTTTGTGACCTTGAAGCAGATCTGAACAGGAGCGACTTCAGATGTTGACCCTTTGGCCCACTGAAACAAGTACAAGAACAAGAGGTAAGGGTTGAGATCATTCGTAATCGGAAACAAAGGTGTTAAGTTTGTTACCTTGGAGCAGGTCTGAACAGGAGCGACTTCAGACGTTGACCCTTTTGCCCGCTGAAACAAGTACATGAACAAGAGGTAAGGGTTGAGATCATTCGCAATCAGAAACAAAGAAGGTGTTGAGTTTGTTACCTTGGAGCAGGTCTGAACAGGAGCGACTACAGATGTTGACCCTTTGACCCGCTGAAACAAGTACAAGAACAAGAGATAAGGGTTGAGATCATTAGCAATCAGAAGCAATTTCATCTATTAAGTTCAATGCGGTACATGAACGATCACACCCAATCCATCATCACCCAAGCATGCAAAAAAATATGGAAAGCCAAAGAACATGGGTAAGCAATATAATAATTTCATCCTTTAATTTCTACAAACCTCAAATAAGTTGACTTGGAACAATCTCTTGCAATAGGGAACAGAAGATCCACAATCACTCAAGCATGCAACAACAATATTCAAAGGCAAAGAGCATGGGGAAGCAGTCCAATAATTTCATCTACAAATTTCTACAAACCTCAAATAAAATGACTTCGAACAAATTCTTGCGATAGGGTACAGTAGATACACAATCACCCAAGCATGCAACAACAATATTCAAAGGCAAAGAGCATGGGGAAGCAGTCCAACAATTTCATCTACAAATTTCTACAAACCTCAAATAAAATGACTTCTAACAAACTCTTGCGATAGGGTACAGTAGATCCACAATCACCCAAACATGAAAGAATATTATAGAAAGCCAAAGAGCATGGTGAAGCAATCTAATTCAATCGATCAATACAGGGAGGAGACCAAAGACCTGCCGAATAGGATGGGAAGAAGGTGTCGAATGCCGTCTCGATTTAGCAGCCTGACCATGCACCTTCAGCACGATGTTCTGTGCAACTGCTGCAGATCTGCGGCTGCCAGGGTGAGCCTCGGGGGAGCCAACGGAGCAACGAGTTTGAACCATCTTGCAGCTTCAAGGATGTTGCCGAGGAAGGCCGCCGCTCGTAGAAGAGGAAGGCCGCCGCTCGTAGCAGAGGAAGCCGTCGTCAGTAGCTAGGCCTCCGTTGCTGCTTCCGCCGCAGATCTAGGTCTCTTCGGTGGTCGAGGAGAAGATCCCCTAATTTTGGAAAATTACCAGGAGGGAATTGGGAAACCTGGTTTCCCTCTTTGTTATATATATATATATATATATATATATATATATATATATATATATATATATATATATATATATATATATATATATATATATATATATATATATATATATATATATATATATAAACGAGGAGGACCAGAAGGAGGAGCGGGGAATTCAAAATTTCAAGTCCCACCTTTGTGGTCCAGAGCGGGAAACGAAAGACTTTGGATCATGGACCCAAACGTCAGTGACCCAAACGAAAGACCGCTTGGGTGTCGGACCCAAACGTCAGTGACCTTACGCAGAGAGGCAAGTTGTTGACTGGGTTGTCCGTGCTACCATGGATCATTGAATGGACAAACACACACAGGAATATACTCTACTTCATATTCACGTTAGACGGATGATCTGATTTTCGCATTACAAATGTACTCACTACAACAAAATAACGTATCATTTCAACTATTTATTACATGACTACAAACACTTAAATAAAACATTAAAACTACAGGGGACCCTGGTACAACCCTTTAGGTAATCTTCTACGGAGATTGTGCATAAATTCGGGATGATCAGTGCATACAACCGCCCAATCATATGTGAGTATTCCGTGAGGAAAGATTCGCTCTAAGAGAGACATGCACTTATCATGCAATTGTGTGCAGTTAGCTTGAATTGCCCATCGTGGAAATGAAGTCACAGTTTCCTCGCTTGCCATGTCCCACATCTTTGACGCACAATGCAGCTTCAACCTTTCGACTTGGTACATGTCAGCGACCGAGAGTAAATAAGGCCAGGCATTGGCAGGAGTGTCCCATAAATCAGCCTCCTCCGGGAGTGATCCTTCACTAGCATATTTGATCAGGACCGAGAAGCCATCAGGGTGTGTGTCAATAATTGTAACAGTTTCAGAGCTAGACTCCACTCCTGGGCCGTAGAGCATTGCCTCCATCACACCAGATACTTTCACCACATCGGCACGTATCGCTCGTATCACCCGGCATTCCGCACCTACGTGGAACACAACTTCCACAGGGGCTTGGGCTGCAACGCTTTGGCATATGCTTCTTTGCACTGATGGAGGAGGAACTTCAATGCAGTCGTCCTCCAGTACTGAAACAACACATGATATGTGTATGCGATCTTCACTGGATGTCACGCGCTCATTGTCATGATGCCCCACCAGACATTAAAATCCTCTTGCTTGTAGATCCCGATTCATGAACCAAACTTCTTTTGTAGCTTGAACCCGAAACGTATCATCTTCATCGTTTGGGTCTCCAGCCATCGCACGCAACAATACTCGCACCTACATGGAAGCAGTCACAGGTTTGACAAACAATAACATAATGCGTCCGTATCGCCATGTGTGAGTGTGTGTCTTCATAGCAGCAACGAGACACGTACCATTTGGAATTTGTGCAGAGGAATGAGGACGACGGCAATGCCGTCTGGAACATCCATCCACTGATGATCATTCATACCTGTAGGATAGCAACGTAGTTTCCATTGACGGCCTCCCACCATGAACGTACCAGATTCCTTGAAGTTGCCCGCGGTCCTTCGGCTTTCGCTTCCTGGCTTGAGACTGAGAAGTCGACTTGCATGGAATGAATCATTTTAGCGTCTAAAGCCATTAAAACAAATGGCCTGCATTGATCGTCTCGTGCCTAAAGTGTCTCTTATTATAGTGGGAGTGAATGTGTCGTTCCGAAATGTCCGTTCGTGGACATCAGTTACCATCCGGAATGGACGCGTCCCTTCAGAGCGGGTGTGGCCACGTTCGGGTCATGAACTTCCTGGTTCTAGTCCTTAAGTGCGATTCACAATGATCGACACGTCCATTCAGAGGGGGTGTGCTGCGTGTGCACACAAGTTCGTCAGTTAACGCCCGGTGCTAGTGCTTAACTGCAATTCTCAATGATCGACACGTGGATCAACTTGTGAGAGCGTGTCGTTCCAAAACGCCCATTCGAGATGCCCTTCTGTGCTTATATGCATGTTAATATTACACACACACACACAAAAAACATATATTGCTATTCCAATTCCAGCTTATTCCGTTTTGGTCTTGTCTTGTCAACAAGTTCATCACGTTTCTCAGTCTCCAAGGCCAGCGGGAATCATCAAGTGCGAATCCAGACCATTCGTAGACCTTTACAGTCACGACTCATGCAACGTACCTGATCGAGGACTTGTCAAGTCATCCCGCACCCTGCGTGTTGCAATGCAAGGACCATCCAGTCCATCTGATTACATCGCCCAATCTTGTTCTCCAGATGCAATTGACACCTAAACCA
Source organism: Cenchrus fungigraminus (assembly GCA_036936925.1). Classification (NCBI taxonomy): domain Eukaryota; kingdom Viridiplantae; phylum Streptophyta; class Magnoliopsida; order Poales; family Poaceae; genus Cenchrus; species Cenchrus fungigraminus. The sequence continues at coordinate 21,753,159 of CM072776.1, read as the reverse complement.
TTACATAAATAAACGGTAGAGAGTTGTCTCGTTGTTGATGCGGCATGAGCTGACGCAGTGAGACGGCCATTAGATGCAGCTGATGCGGCGTGATTTGTCCGCAGGACTTTCTTGTGCTCTACAGAGAGGAAAGTCCGGAAGTAAACACATACCTAGACACGTCGGGCTCATCCCGTGATACCCATCGTCCACACATGTAATTGATGCACGCCACTGAAGATTCTGACCTAGATAGATTCCTATCACGCGTAGGCCTGACTATATTCCGAGCATCTCACGTTTTCCTTAGTAACTTTAGCAATGCTACACCGAGCTCACGTGACCGCTGTAGTCGTCGATAAATAGGCGAGTGCAGCACAACGTTCTTGAAAGGCAAGGCCAACACTCATCGGTTCCCCGTCTTGCATTTCTCTACTTCAGTGGGATACAAGGGTGAGATCATTTTGTTGGCTAATCTTGTTTACTTTATGTATGCATGGTATCGAGACGGTCACATTGTTAGCTTATGTAGGGTTTGTTCTTCGTTTGTATATGCAGTACATGGGGAATGGCCGGGCAAGGAAGGGTCGGAGCATGGAACTTGGAGGAGTCGGGGAAGGGGGAGCTGTCGGGTGCCATAGCACCTCACCACCACCCGGTCCAGCCGCTACCATCGGCACCGCAGCAGCACCCGGCCCCAATGCCACCTCCACTTCCACTGGTATCGGCACCTCAGCAGCACCCGACCCTAATGGCACCTCCACTTCCGCTGGCATCAGCACCTCAGCAACACCTGGGGGTGATGCCACCTCCAGTTCAGCCACTAGCAACTGCAGCTCAGGATCAGCTGAACCTCATGGCACCACCATTTCGCCCACGGCCCAGGCCGTCACGTTTGCTGTTGCCCGTTGAAATGCCACCCCCGCGGCTAGAGCTCATTGAACAAGATGAAACGCATGACCTGAAATGGTTTGTGTTGCTTTGGCTTCAGCAAGGCGGGCCCGCCCGTGTTTATCACGAAGCAATGTGGGTGTGCCCTTTTTGCCACAGGGGTCACAGGCAATGGACCATTCGTGATCTGCTATTACACGCGCATAACATCGCCGTTTCGCCTACCTGGGTTTGGGATGCAAGGGCGAGGCATCGCGCTTTGGTGGAGTATCTGATCCAGGAGCCACGTTGTGCTGCACTCCGTGCAGCGGCTGGATTTCCATGAGCCCGTGATGGTAGTAGTATGTGGTGATGGTAGTAGTATGAGCCGTGATGGTAGATGCTAGTAGTATGTGGTGATGGTAGTAGTATGAGCCGTGATGGTAGATGCTAGTAGTATGTGGTGATGGTAGTAGTGTGAGCCGTGATGGTAGATGCTAGTAGTATGTGGTGATGGTAGTAGTGTGAGCCGTGATGGTAGATGCTAGTAGTATGTCGTTCAGAGTATGTCGCTATAGTTCCAACTATGGTGGATCGATCCATCCTCATGTGTAATCAATGAGTATGCATGCATTTGTGTCGTTTGTATTTGGATTGTGTTGTTTCTAATAAAAATGGTAATGTGTGTGTACTCCCACGGCATAAATTCGTTGTATATGGAAAGTCCATTCCATTAATTTCTTAAATACCAGATGAACACAGGACGAAAGTCCGATTTGTAGTTTTCAGTCAGACCGGATTAAATTATCACTACTATGCAATGAGAAAACTAACATCTTACAAGGAAAAAACAGTAGTAGTAGTATTCAATCAGACCAGACTTCTACTTCTACTTCTTCTACTCCTACTTCTACTAGTAGGAGTTACCACTAATCCACTAATCAAGGCGCCGCTTCTTTGTCGATGGTGCACCCGGCGCCTTGTTGCTGTTGCTCACGGACGAGGATGTCGCTCTGTTGCTGCCGCCCGTGGAAGATGGTGGCGGACCTCCCAGGGCGCCGCCCGCGGATGAGGCCGTCCCTCCAATGCTGCCGCCAGAGGATGATGTCGCCGCTCCATGGCGGATGATGACGGCCGGTCGATGATGGCCTCTGCTCGGCGAGGATGGCAGAGATCGACTGCCGCCTACTGATGAGGATGAGAGAGGATGACGGCGCTTGGAGACGACAGTTTCCCGGCGAGTGGCGGTGCTTCCGTTCGCCTGACCCATGGCACCTCTTGCTGACTTGCGAGGGGTGCGATGTTTCAGAGGCACATGATCTTGGATTTCATTTTGTTCCACAAACTCCGAATCATCAGAGGATGTGTCAACCACCACCCGAATGGGCCTCCGCTCTGCCTCCTCTTCATCAAACCACTAGAGATCCTCCCTTTCATCAGAAGAGGAGGAGGATGTGGCTTGCGCCGCACCTCTAGGAGACAATGGCTCCATGGGGATAGGAAGAGAGCACTGTGCGAGGATGGGGTTTTTTGTTGGTTGCAAGAGTTGGGAGAGGAAGAGGGCGCTGTGCGAGAATAGGGTTTTTGTTGGTTGCAAGAGTGGGGAGAGGAAGAGGGCGCTGGGAGGAAGGGGGATATTTATGGCTAGAGGAACCCATTCACCCATTATTGAAAAAACTGCTCCCGAAAAGATTAGAGTAGTTGTGGGATCCGTTCAGTTCAAACTAATTCAATTTTGACCAAATTTACACTTATATCTACTTATCGGGAAGTGAGAATTGCATTGTTTTGTGGATGGAGGGAGGACATTCTGAGGAAGGGGAAAGACCGTTCAGCGGAATGTTAACAGACCGGAAGAAATAATTGTAGTCCAGAAGGTCCTTTTAGCAATACATCAGTATACCGGACCTTGTGCACTACCTTTTCCACTTATTTGTCTTTGTTGGAGCTACAACTCCTCCATTGTTCTCCCACAACCTTGTTCTTTGGCTATCATGTCAATGATGCCTCGTCCCTGGGCAAATCTTATTCCTGACATTATTGTGAGCATCGCCAATAAGATCAGTGATGCAAGAGATTTCATCATGTTCAAAGCTGTCTGCAAGGGTTGGAACTGCGCTCGTTCAGGTGAGGCACGCCCGTTTGACCCTTGGATTCTGAAATCTGAATTTATCGGTGAATCTGGAGCAGTGACATTTGCATCCATTGCTGATATGCGGTTTTTTGAGGTCTCCATTCCTGCATTGGCTGGGAAAAGGACTAGATTGATTGGTTGCGGCGGATCTGGAAGCCTAGTCGCCTTAGATTGCAGAGATTGGTGCAACGCGCTCATGCTGAATCCTTTGTCTCCTCGGAAGCACATTCGCCTTCCTCGACTTCCGAAATGGAGCCAAATGGCTACTCTCCAAGCTTGTATGTTATGCCTTCAAACAGCAACTAGTGCAGAGTCATTTGTCGTGATTACTTTCTTTTGGCCAGAGAAATCTTTTGCAGCGCTTGGGTCATTGCCCGTTTCCATGTGGAATTTGGGTAGCCAATCCGACTAGACTACACTTCCTTCGGAAGATTTCTGGTGCAGTTCTTCTGAACACATGCAGATCTACTTGGGGCAAGATCTTCCAGCACCTCCCCATCCTGTTGGACTTCGGTTGTCATGGGTTATTGGCATGGGCAACTCTTCTCTACTCGAAGGTGAAGACCGATTGTTCTTTGTTGTTCTGGAGGAGAAAGAAGCTGAGGTGGTAGAATTAACTTTGCATTCATTCGTGGGGGACATTTGGCAGCCGATTCCCTGAGAGAGAGCTCCTGAGTTCCGGAATAAGATCATCTTGTTTGGTCCTGGCAAGTGCATTGTTACAGAAGAGCATGCCATTTCTGGTTTGGCTGACCTGAGGGCAAATCACATTTACTTCCTACGAACTTATCATCACGATGAAAAGAATGAGTATTGGATCTACCAGCAGGGAATAGGTATTGTTCCAGGCGTCAACACCACTCCGGCGATCCGCATTAAGCAGGTTCGTGGGGACTGGATTTGGTCGCGAGGAACATGGCTGTTGCCTAGCTATCCTAAATGAGGAACTTCGATTGTGTACCACCTGTAACACAATTCAATGTACAAATATCTATATTATCATCCTTCGTCAATTATTCCGCGCATATGTATGAGTTTCTACCACAATCACTGTAGGGAACAAGCAGTTACACATTCGATAATCAGGAAGGTCCTTCCCGCAAAGCATCAACAGAGCGGACAAGTATCAAACATCATAAGATGGCATCTCACAGCTACTCATCACCACAAAGTTCACACCACCAACAAGTAGCTAATACCAAAATACAAGTATGATTAGCACCTCTAAACCGTCTACCTAGCAATAACACCACGAATCACATTATGCCTCATTGTTATCCTTGCTGAGTGACCTCTTATATGAGGCCTGTCTCAGCAATTCCCTCACCTTCTTCACCACAAGTGTTGCAGAATCCAAGAGCTGCTTGACCGTTTGCAGCTCAGCGGCAGTCTCTTGAATCTCCCTGTTAGCCTTTGCACATTCTTCCTTCCACATCCATGCCTCCCTTTCAGCTTTTAGGTACCTGTTGGCTTCACCCTTTTCTGTAGGAGACAACAGAGCATCGTTTCTCATTTTCTTCCTCGTCTCAAACAGGTTATGGGTTACCTCCCCGTAGTATCGCGTTATCGTCTGCAGCTCAACTGCTTTGACATTAGCCTCCTCCTCAGCAGCTGTACATGCTTCTTTCCACGACCTTGCTTCCTCTTCTGCTTTTCCCTTCATTTCCATCAGTTTCTCTATAACTTTTAGAGTCCTAATATCCCATTCAGGATCTATCCACCTAAACAACGCACACTTCATGCCATCAGTCTGCAGTCACCGATTTCGTTCATATAATTAGCGATTGACCACACTAACATCAAACGCAGAAGCAACATTTATTAGAAGTGATACAAGTTATCGTTTACCTCACAGCAGCATACATATCGACGCCCAGGGTTAGCGCCTGTCCAGTCATACCTCAGATGAATAGGCAACCCGTCCTTGCACTCGTTTTCATTAGGATCTATAACGATAACTTCACGAGGACCAGGCGTCGGCGATCTGGAGCTTTCAGAGTCTACTCCAAACACCTTTAAAATACATGAATATAGTCTGTTAACCCAGATCCCCAAATCCAGAATTCCCCTTAACTAGTATGACAGATCAAAGTAGCATGGCTAAACAGAGGACTGACCCGACCGGAGTGAGTCCTGCTTCTCCGTTCGCTGCTAGGCCCGCTACGATTCGCCATTCCCGCCACGGGCAACAGCAGATCTAAGCACCGACGCTAGCTCTAGTTTTTGCCACAAGGAAAAGGAGCGTGGTGGCGGCGAGTCTCTTGCAGAGTTGCAGTAGTGTACGCCGCGTTGTCGAGAGAAATGAGATATATACACTTGTCTGCGGGAAAACTTTTTTTTGGCTATCACGCGCACTTTTCTCCCGCCAACTTACCAGAACCGTTCCGTGCTATTGTTGGGGCAGACATGTCCAGTTTCCGGGCGCGCGGCGGCCGGACACGTGGGATAGTCGGCACTTGGAAACAAGTAGTTACACAATTGTTTCTTAGGAAGGTCCTTCCTGCAAACCATCAAAAGGACGGACGATCCGATTCTGGATCAATCCAAACAAACAACATCTTGGCTTTTGCTCCCTTTTTACCACTAGGAAGGTCCTCCTTGCGAAACAACAACAGGCCGGAGTTTCCTCAATCAAAACTTCCCCCTTCTCTATCTATTATCACCATACCTCCATTGTTCTTCCTCTACCTCCATTGCAACGCGTATGAATTCCGAATGGTGAGTATGCTCGAAACGAATGAGTTTGGATCTTCTACGGAGATTGTGCATAAATTCGGGATGATCAGTGCATACAACCGCCCAATCTTATGTGAGTATTCCGTGAGGAAAGATTCGCTCTAAGAGAGACATGCACTTGTCCTGCAATTGTGTGTAGTTAACCAGAATTGCCCATCGTAGAAATGAAGTCACAGTTTCCTCGCTTGCCATGTCCCACATCTTTGACGCACAGTGCAGCTTTAACCTTTCGACTTGGTACATGTCGGCGACCGAGAGTAAATAAGGCCAGGCATTGCGATTCACAATGATCGACACCTCCGTTCAGAGGGGGTGTGCACACAAGTTCGTCGGTTAACGCCCGGTGCCAGTCCTTAACTGCAATTCTCAATGACCTCCATTGCAATGCGTATGAACTCCGAATGGTGAGTATGCTCGAATCAATTTGGAATAGATTAAACCAAATCGGCATAATAAGATGACATCTCATAGCAACTCATCACCACAAAGTTCACACCACTAGTCCACGAACAAGTAGGAAACATCATACAATGATCTGGTAGCCAACACCAAAACACAATCATGATACAAGTTTCACAATAATCATCACTACTCATTCATAATCATCACTCCATCTCATGTTTGGCCTTCTGCAGCTGTTCCTTCACCTTCTGCACCTCCTACCGTGAATTTTGTGGCCTTGCGGGAGTCTCTTGCATTTCTTAAAGTTCTTTCAGAAGATCTGGATGTCTCATCTCAGGGCGAGGACTCTATAGGATCTCGAAAGAGATTGAAAACATCATAGAACAATTAGCAGAAAAAGAGAAAGAGCTTCAGTACACACCTAAGGACAAGACAACTGAGGGTGGAGATCATTCTTCTTACCATATACATTGGAATAAAAGCGTCAATGAATGGGTAGGATATTGAGTTTGTTTGGTCAGTCTTTTCTTTTAAATTTTCATGAAATTCGTTGTCAGTTGGACTGAAACGGGTACTAATAAGCAAGGGTACCCGTTTCAGTCCAACTGACAACGAACTTCTTGAACATTTAAAAGAAAAGATGGACCAAACAAACTCAATGTCCTACCCATTTATTCACACTTTTATTCCAATGTCTCTGGTAAGAAGAATAATCTCTGCCCTCAGTTTTCTTGTTCTTAGATGTGTACTGAAGCTGTTTCTCTCTTTCAGCTAGTTGTTCTATCATGTTTTGGATCTCTTTGGAGATCCTAATAGAGTTCTCCCGCGAGACGAGGCATCCAGATCTTCGAAAATAACATTAAGATGTTCTTGTAGAACTAAACTCATCTTTGGAGAAAACTCATCTCGATCTGAAAAATAAACTCATCTCAGTCTATAAAAAAACCTGAATCCCTTGAACCAATTGTATGAGTACAGTAAAATAACCACCACACGCCACAAAACCTGGTTGTTTGCTACCTACATAAACTCAGCAAGGGCATGGTTGTCCTAGATGAACCTATCGATCCATCGAACGATGCAAATTGGAAACTAACGGAATCTAACACCTGTGAATTGTGCAAATGCTAACAATCGTGGCAGAATCCAGATGTCCCTTCAACGTTTTGCAGCTCTGAAATAGTATTTTCAATCTACCAATTCATAAAACGATGGACCTATCAATCCTATCAATTATGCACCTCCACAAAAATCCATAAAACGAGTGGCTTGAAGCACATCTAGAAGCTACTAAAATACAAAACCAACTGTAGGACGATGCAAATTGAAAACTAACTGAATCTAACATTAATTGTCTATAGCCTATCAACATCTAACACCTATCGAAGTGCAAATCTAAAGGTACGATAATGAAATCTAAATCTACCAAATATGCTCATCAATCCTCCAGATCCCCAAATCTAGATATTCCCAACCCTAGTAAGATAGGGGAAAATATAGCGGCTCAAATTAGAGGACCAACCTCGTCTTGCTGTCTCATCCACTGTTGCTGGGATGTGGCGGTGCAACCATCTTCCCCACACCGCTAGGATCCGCCATTTCTACCACGAACTATTGCAGATCTGCGTAGCGGAAGTCAAAAGAGTTTGCGAAGTCTGAGTGAAGTGTTTCGCCAGCCATTCGATACGTAATTATAGACTCAACTGAAACTTACATGTGGGACCTGGTCACAGTAAATAATTTTCATGAACTATTAGTAGATTTTCCCATATACCTATCACAACCAACAAGTGGTGCAGTGGTAAACAGCACACCCTTATTCCTTCAGGTGCCTGGTTCGAACCCGTGCCATGGCAAATTATTTTTGCAACATTTTGTGACCAATGCTTACACGTGGGACCCTGGAACTATTTATGATGACTTGGAACACTCTATTTTCGAAAAAATGCTTACATGTGAGACCCAACTGAATTTTATGACGACTTGGAACACTCTATTTTAAAATAATGCTTACATGTGGGACCAAAGTTGGTTTATAACGCCGCTGACATGGCTAAAATGCTTACATGTGGGACCCTACTGAATTTTATGACGACTTGGAACACTTTGTTTTTAAAATAATGCTTACATGTGAGACCGATGTTGGTTTATGACGTTTTTTCAGAGCTTATGGCGTCACAAAACAACATGGAACAGGGAACGCCCGGCTACAGTACCAACTGTAATGACGAATTTTTTTTGTCACTAAATTTACTCGGAAGTGAAATATTATGACGAGATCAGCCAGGAACGTCATAAATCAATGACGCTAAGATGTGGTTGCGTCACTAGTCAACGATTTTCTTGTAGTGAAAGCAGTTGTAGACCTTAGGCCCGTGGAGTTATAAACGGAGCTTTATGTCAAGATTTACTTTCCACATTTTCTTTGGAGCATTTTATTTATCGCAAGAAAAAATGTAAAAACCCTCGGACTACAGAACCATAAGTAGTTCCGAGGGAGGAAAAATATTTACGTTCCTCATTTACATTCCCGATGAAGAGAAATGTACTCTTTTCCTTGCAAAGGGGGCTCTGTCGGGCATACAACCCGAGTACCCATACAAGGAAAGATGAAGACGGACTCCTACTATAATTCACATATAATCTTAATAGGATTCCTACCTTGTAACCGACTAGGCACCCGCCCCCCTGGACTATATAAAGGAGGGCCGGGTAACTAGGAGAACAACTCAACCAACACCTCAACACCAAGCGCTGGGAACATATACACACCCCTAAACAGGACGTAGGGTATAACGCTATCCTAGCGGCCCAAACCTGTGTATTATTATGTGTCCCGTGTCCCTGCCTTTGCCTTCGAGTTCTAAGTTTGGCGATCCCCCACTATCTACTCTCCGATGGGTACTCCTATGAGGGTTGCCGCATATAAAACTCCGACATTGACGCCCATCGTGGGGCGATTGTCAAGATCACTAGGCAAACTTGAAGGACCTCAATCATCAATATCAATCTACTAGTGCTGCCTGGCTGTTGCAATTCGTCCACAGCAATCGTCATCTCGGCGAGGATTGGGCTCCAATCCGCAATGGACTCTTGTTCGGCGACTTCTACTGTGCCCGATCCGAATCATGAAGAAATTGTTTCTCCTAATCAAGTCCGAGGCGCAGGATTGTACTGTTACCAAGTCTGAAGCAAAATTGAATACTCCAACCTGCGGAGCAATCAGAGCAAAATTGTCATGTGAACAGCGTACATCAAGTCTAAAACAGAGGAGGCTCTGCCTGCTGCTATCTGCCATTTGTTCTTGTCTGCTGCAAAAAGTTCAATTGGCTGCCAATTGCTACACGCACATGCAAGGCTACCAGGAAGTTCCAAGATTTTTATTGCTCAACGTACACATGACGTGTACACGAGTACAACTACACAACTATCAACTGCATCAACACAAGTACGACTACTTTGGACTGCTTGAGTACACCTACATCAATGCTTGGCAACGTCGGCTCATCGTCCGGTTGCATCAGCTCTACCTCAACCACCGCATGCGCCGCGACTAGTCGTCTCCCGGTTGCACCGACTCTACATCAACTACGCCGTGCGCCGCGACTACTCGTCACTCGGTCGCACGGGCTCTACCTCAACTACATCGTGCGCCGCCGCGACATCGTCTCCCGGTCGCACCGGCTCTACCTCAACCACGACGTGCGCCGCGACTACTCGTCACCTGCTCGCACGGGCTATACTTCAACTACGCTGTGCGCCGCTGTTGACGGTTAAATAACGCATCAAGTTTCGATCCGCAAGCGCACGGATCAGTTGTAGCTCTTCCCTCGGAGTACTCCCCCAAGATTTATCAATCTGTGGATCGACAATGAAACACCTAGGGTCTCCCATCTTAGCTAAAAGGATCTAATCCTTGTGTAGATTGCATATAAAGGGTAACACTTAATAGATATGAATGAAGTATAAGTGTAGATCACATTCACAGCTATAGATGAGATAACACAATCAAGAAGCCAAGGCCTATCGTCTCTAGGTACAGTTCTAGTCAAAAGGTGATCAAATCATAGATTGCTTATCAACTAAAGGTACACGGAATCATCTCTCCGAAAGGCGACTCGCAAGCGGCCTACTTTTCCAAGGTCACCGGTGCGAGGTGCGTGTTGACGCCTAAGGTTTCCCAAAGCTTTACCCCAAACGCCCGCCAAGCACTCTTACTCGTAGTTTCTCGTCTTGGTGACTGCTGCACCGATTCTCGTGGTACTCGGCATCGATCCTATTTCCACATCATGTCGTTGCTAGAACATTTCCCTCCCGTATGCTGTCACCACATGAGGGTAATCAACCAACTAGCTATAACACGCTACCTCAACATATCCGTAAGATGTAGACTAATCACCACGAATAGATCTAATCTCACTATGAACATATGGATGCATCACATATGAGGATGAAAGCATGCATTGAAGTAGACCAAAGTCTAGACAACTAGAATAAAGAGTAGATTAATATCACCATCATGTGTGTACATACCCCGATGAATGTTAGGGGTGACTCCCGAACTCCACCATGGCACAACCTCGCAGGGGGGCCATGGCGGCTAGGGGTGGCTGAAGGACCGAAACGGCGAACCAGAGAGGGGGGAGTGAATGGGAGCCGATAAAAATTCTTCTCGAAGGAGATGGACACTCCAACAAGATGAACAAGGCTTCCAAAACACGTCTCCGACTCAACAACCCAAGTTGGCCAAGACCACGCAGCCACTGGAGTGCTACTGGTCCTAGGAACCAACAACCACCTACACTGACTCGAGAACGCAGCGGAACTAGCAACTCGAGCACCACTGACTTGCACCGGTCAGACCGGTGAGCAGCACCGGTCAGACCGGTCCCTGCTGGAACTCCCCAACAGTTCCTGAGAACTTCCACAAAAGGAACTTATGCCCCTCCACAAGATGAAGCATGGGGGCTAAACATTCATGATGATAAAAGAGCCTTTGGCCCCATATGATCAAAATAAGCTATCCAACCACAAATTAAGCATAGCCAAGCCACAAAAATATGTCAAGATCATATAAAGGCATTTACTCACAAGAGAGCATACACATGACAATTTTGGAAAAGCATAGCCATCAACTATGGACATAAATCAAGATCATCAAGAGCTAAGCCACACTAAGCCACATCATACCAAACTAGCTCACAAGATCATATATACCATACCATGGTGAACAATGTATATAGGAGAAGCTTTTCCTACACAATGCATATTATACAAAATGCATGCAAGCTATCACACAAAGATGACTATAAATCATGATACAAGTGCAATGCAAATGCAAGAAATGCACAAAGGAAAGCTATACATATGCTACAAAAGAGCTCCCACACACCCAACTCAAGAAATCAAACAAACACCAAGCTCCCCCCGCAAACGAGTGAAAGTTGCTTGATCTAGGGGTTTGGTGAAAATATCGGCTAGCTGGTCATGTGTGGGTACATGGATCAAAGAGATTTTTCCTTTCTCTACGTTGTCTCTCAGGAAATGATACGTCACTTCTATGTGCTTGGTTTTGGAATGGAGCACTGGGTTCTTTGCAACGCTTATGCCACTTGTGCTATCACATTGAAGTGGGACATGAGTATAGTCCTCACCAAAGTCACTCATGGTGTATGTGATCCAAAGGAGTTGAGAGCAACAACTAGCAGCGGCCACATACTCTGCCTAGGTAGTGGATTGAGCAACACTCGACTGTTTGCGGGAAGACCAAGACACCAAAGAAGAAACCAAGAACTGGCAAGTCCTAGAAGTGGACTTCCTATCCAACTGACACCCGGCAAAATCCGCGTCTAAAAATCCATGAAGAGCCAAAGAAGAAGACGCGGAGTACCAAAGGCCGAAGTCGGGAGTATGACGTAAATACCTGAATATGCGCTTGACTGCTTGCCGATGCGAAGTCCTCGGAGACGCTTGAAAACGAGTGCACAGACATACCGAGAATTGGATGTCTGGCCTCGTCGCCGTCAAGTAGAGGAGTGACCCGACCATGCTCCGGTACTCCTTCTGGTCCACGTGTTCACCTTCCTCGTCCGCATCAAGAGCTGTAGTCGTACTCATAGGTGTCGCCATGGCCTTGGAGTCCTCCATCTTGAACTTCCTCACAATGTCCTTGGTGTACTTAGCTTGGTGCATGAATGTTCCTTCCTTTGATTGCTTGATCTCTAGCCCGAGGAAGAACTGCAACTCACCCATCATGCTCATCTCAAATTCCCTGCTCATGTCTTTTGCAAACCTTGCAATAAGAGAGTTAGACGAGCCACCAAAGACAATATCATCCACGTATACCTGCACAATCAGGATATCTCTGCCCTTTCTGAGGAGAAACAAGGTCTGATCGACCTTCCCCATCTCAAACCCTCTCTCAAACAGGAACCCCCTCAACCTACCGTACCAAGCTCTAGGCGCCTGCTTCAGCCCATACAGCGCCTTCCTCAACTTGTACACCCGGTGGGGATACTTCTCATTCTCAAACCCCGGTGGTTGCCTCACATACACTACTTCCTCCAAAACACCATTTAGGAAAGCACTCTTGACATCCATCTGGTACAACTTGAACCCCTTAGCCACGGAAAAGGCTAGAAGGATCCTGATCGCCTCTAAACGAGCTACGGGAGCAAAGGTCTCCTCGTAGTCGATCCCCTCTTTCTGTGAGTACCCCTGAGCAACAAGCCTTGACTTGTTCCTCACCACTTCTCCTTTCTCTCCCTATTTGTTTTTCCACACCCATTTTGTCCCAATCAACTTACACCCTGGGGGAGGGTCAGCTAATTCCCAAACTTGGTTCCTCTCGAAATTCTCCAACTCCTCATGCATCGAATTGACCCAATTATGATCAGATAGCACGTGTCCAATGTCTTTGGGCTCAAAGGTGGTAACAAAAGCAGCATGAGCAAAATGAGAATTGTTTCGAACCCTCGACCGTGTAGTGCGTTCATTGATGTCGCCGATGATTCTCGAAGCTGGGTGATCCACTTGCACTCGCCAGGGAGGTTCTCGCCTTGATGCTACCTCCCCCTCAACAGCTGCTTCACCTTGATCTGGGTTTGTCGTTGTAGGTGTGGGAGAAGGGCCGTCCACCACTGTAGTCGAAGTAGTAGGTACATGCTCAGCCGCGGGCACCACACCACCATCTTCATCATCTTCATGTTCATGCTCCTCCTCCTAGAAAATCTCCTCGCCAAGTTCATCGTCACCTGCACACTCAAAAACAAGCTGACTACGTGGTTGTTCGACACATAGCACGCGGTATTCACCGCCTCAGCCCAGAACCTCCTCGGAGTCCTATGCTCATCAAGCATCGTCCGAGCCATCTCGCACAAGGTTCTATTTTTCCTTTCCACCACGCCGTTCTGGGGAGGTGTATACGGACTCGAAAACTGGCGTTCAAGACCCAAGTCATGGCAAAAGGTTTCGAAGCGAGAGTTTTTAAATTCCGAGCCATTGTCACTGCGGATCGCTCGTATGGCATCTCCGTGCCTCTCGTTTCTTAACCTCAAGACAAGATCTCGAACAAAACCAAACGTCTCCACTTTCTCCTCAAGAAAGAAAACCCACGCATACCGAGAGTAGTTGTCCACCACAACCAGGACGTACCACTTCCCGCCCACAGATCGCACACGAGCTAGGCCAACAAGGTCCATATGGAGCAGCTCGCATGGACGCTCCGTCATCACATCGGTGAGGGGTGAATGGGAAGCAGCTACCATCTTAGCATGCTGACATGGCGCAGAAACCAACTCTTTTTCAAACCTCAGTCGTGGCAATCCTCGGACCAAATTGAGTTTACTCAAACGAGACAAAAGGTCAAAACTTAAGTGACCCAACTACCTATGCCACTTCCACAACTCACTCAAAGATCCAGCCAAGAAACAATGCTCCACACCAGAAGACTGAGAAAAATCAGCTCGAAACACTTGACCCTCAGGAACAACCATGCAAACAAGGTCGCCTCGAGAATCCAAAATCCGAGAACCACCAGGCAGAAAACAACACCTCAAAGCCCTCATCCAAAAGCTGGGACACCGAAAGCAAATTGAACCCGAGCGATTGAACAAGAGCGACACGCCTGAGAGTGACCTTGTCACTTACCTTAATCTCACCTTCTGACAACACACGCCCTCGCCCATTGTCCCCAAAGGTGATGTATGTCTTGGACACCACCGGGACGAGACTTGAGAACCACCCCTTGTCTCCGGTCATATGCCTCGAGCAACCGGAGTCAATCAACCAAACGTTCCTCAAGTCTGCCACCTGAAATTCAAAAACGAGAACGTGAGTGAACAAATGACTCTGCACTGGGGTTAGTACCAAAAGAGTAAAACCAGTGCCGAGCCATTTGCTCCAAAGTAGGGTTAGCACCAACCAAAGCATCTCTCCTACCAAAGCTACCACCACGAACACCACCACGGTAACCACTACGAGGGAACCAACCCTCTCTAGCTGGAGGAGGACGGAAGCCACGAAAGGAAGACCGTGGACCGTTCCTCCTCTCCATCTCAAAGCTACGACTCCTTCCACCCTCGTATTGAGCACGAGGTGGAGAACGTCTAGCAAACTGACCACCTGCAAACTCACCAGACCAACCACCAAAACCACGACCACCAGAACTGAACCGAGCATCCGCACGAGCACGAAAACCGAACTGCTGTCTGCCCAGTCCGGCACCGGTCTGACCGGTGGACTGCACCGGTCTGACCGGTGGCGCTCGGCCAGCAGCACCACCTGCCACCTTTCGATCTCCCTAAGCCGGAACCATCCTCACAATCGCCTTGGCCCGGGGCATCTGCATACGAGGCTCAGGTACACCATCTGAAGGGCGGTACCTGTCCTTGTTAGCCCACTCCTTAGCCATTCTCTCCTCACGCTTCCTCTTGAAGCAAAACTCACCCTTGTGACCATCTCTCCCACAATAGTCACAATGAAACCTTATGGGCTTAGGCTTAGGCTTGGGATGGGGCTGCTCACTTGGTTTCTCTCCCCTCGGCTTCTCAACCGGTTTCTCCTCACTAGGCTTCACACTCTCTTTCCCAAAGAACTCATTCCCCAAGTTACTCTTGAACTTGATGGGTTTTTGGAAATCATTTGTGGAGTGAGAAAATATGGGAGGATCTGGGGTTGTGCCAAGTTTGTTTCTCAGTGGGTTGGGCTTAGGAGCATAGGCATTTTTGTGGAAGGATTTTGGTGGAGCTTGGATATCACCAATCTTCTCTCCTCCCTCACCACTAGACTCTCCAACTTTCTCCGAGCCAAGCGCTTGCCCATCATAGCGCTTGTATGCCTCAATCATCATCCTAAGTTGTGGTTCATGACCCGACAACCAACCCATCATTTTTCTCAACTCATCCTTTTCATCCTGCAAGCAATCCACATAATGTGCAAGTTCCAGATTTTTCAAAGCATGCATTTCACAAGTAGAGCAAGAAGTGGGAACAGGTTCTTTCAGCTTAGCCTCAAGCGAAACAGTATAAGCATGCATCTCATCAATCTTTCCATGCAAAACAGGGCAAGAAGTGCAAGCACCTAGCAAAACAGGTCTAGACTTAAGCTCAGCCACTTCAACCCTAAGCACATCTAGTTCAACACAAGTAGAAGCATGCTTATCCTTAAGAGCAGTAAGATCAGCTAGGTACACAGAGCAATCACAGCAATCAATCTCATCAGAAACCACAGGAGAAGCCTTAAGCGAATCAATTTCAAGCTTAGCATCTAGGTTCTAGCTCAGCCACACGGTTCCTAGCATCTTCTAGGGAGGCCCTAAGCTCTTTCCTCATCTTCTTGGCCTCTCTAAGCATGTCATCACGATTATCAAGCAACTTGCCAAGACGCTCGTTCTCCTCACGCAAGAAGGGAAGCTCGTCACGTACCTCATCCTCGGAGTCAGAGTCCGAGTCGCTCTGGTGACTCTTCTTGCTGCCGGAGCTACGAGCCATGCCGCAGAAGCCACCTCTCGTGTAGCAGCTCAGCCCGCTCAAGTTCTTGGATGACTTCTTGTTCTTGCGCCGATCACCTTCATCTTCACTGCTACTCGAGCTCGAGGAATAGTAGGTGGAGCTGGAGTCGACGTCGCTCGCTCCGACCATCGCTCGGGCCTTCCTGCCGCGGCCATTCTTCTTCCTCGACCGTCCCTCGTCCTTGTGCTTGTTCTTGTGCTTGTGATCGCGCCTCGATCGGTACTTGGCGTCCTTGCTCGACCGGTGCTTGTAGCCGTCCTTGTTCTCCATCTTCTCCGGACAATTGGCGACGAAGTGTCCTGGCTTGCCGCACTGAAAGCACGTCCGTGCTGTCCTCCTCGTGTTCACCCGGTTCTCGTGCAGCCTCTCGAATCGCCTAGTCAGCAACGCAAGCTCGTCCTCTCTAAGCACGTCGAACTCCTCGTCTGGCAAAGACATCAAAGAAGACAGAGAGTACATCCTGGAGGATACGTTAGCGTTAGAGTTAGCCACTTTGCCACCGACTAGAGCAAGACTATGGGAGTCAGTCGGGCTCTCAAGACGGGCTGTCAAACCACGATCAACCTCAGCAGACCTAAGCTTCGAAAACTCACCGTCAAAGTGGTGTACTTCTCAGACTCAAGAATGGCCTCGACCTTTCCATCCCACACGGTACGATCCAGCGCGTGTAAGAGCTTCACAGCCCTATCATGGTCATCGTACGGGAGGACGTCGACATTGGCCCTCATGTTGTTTACAACCACCGTGAACCGCTGGAACAAGGCATCAATAGACTCACCGGGGGGATGAGTGAAGTTCTCGTACTCTCTCCGGTAGGTCGCGTACAACTGTGCCTGAACCTCAGCATTCCCAGCATGAGCATTCTTCAGCTCCAACCAAATTCTACAAGCTAAGTCCTCTGTCTGAACCGGATCGAATTCGGACTGACACAGAGCACGAAACAAGTAGTCGACCGCCTTGTTGTTGGCGTCGAACATGTCCCTCGATCCCGGAGCAAGGAAGTTCATCGGATGAACATAAGCTGTGTTCACCGTGACATCCCAAAGGATTTGACCCTTACCGCGGAGGAACGCCGCCATCCGCCTCTGCCACATCTGGTAGTTTTTGCCATCAAAGTGCGGGGGACCCGAACCCCGTTCCTGGTACGCCATCCTTGGACCTTAGACTGGTTAGAATCCGAAGATCCGTAACCGGCTTTGATACCACTTGAAGGACCGAAACGGCGAACCAGAGAGGGGGGAGTGAATGGGAGCTGATAAAAATTCTTCTCGAAGGAGAGGACACTCCAACAAGATGAACAAGGCTTCCAAAACACGTCTCCGACTCAACTACCCAAGTTGGCCAAGACCACGCAGCCACTGGAGTGCTACTGGTCCTAGGAACCAACAACCACCTACACTGACTCGAGAACGCAGCGGAACAAGCAACTCGAGCACCACTGACTTGCACCGGTCAGACCGGTCCCTGCTGGAACTCCCCAACAGTTCCTGAGAACTTGCACAGAAGGCTCCTACACCGGTCAGGCCGGTGTAGCACGCCGGTCAGACCGGTCTAAGCCAGGAAGCCCCAAAAACCCAAACCTGACCTTCCGAGCTCCAAAACGAACCAAACCCGAAATAGCAGCAACACGAAACAACAAAGAACTCACCAATATGTTCACCCGAGCAAAACTCAACAGCGAGTCTGCATCGGTCAGGCCGGTGTGACCTGAGCTCTCGGGATGAACAGTGCTCGCGGGTCAACACCCCCAAATCCAACTCCCGATCTCCCGAATCGCTCCACAGATTTGCGCAAGACTTTGGGGATAGAAGGAATACCTCATGGGCACTCCATAGCCAAGATTTGGTCCACCAAAACTCACCAAACCGAGAGAAATCGAAGAAATTCCACCAAAAACTCCTCTAACCCTAGAGCCAAGAAAACCCCAAAATCGAGCCCCTTTGCTCACGGATTTGGGAGGGGAATCACAGGAAAAAGAACCACGAAGGGTTCAAGCATTCATCCCCTACCAAACCCAAAGAGAAAGGCCTCGAAATCGCTCCAAGAAAATCACCAAGAAAGGGCTCCGAAAATCACCAAAAAGGAGGAAAGGGAAAGACACATCCAAGCCTTGAGGAACCACGCCGAATCATCTATACATACCAAAGAGGTTCCTACAAGGTCTAGCTTGCCGCCCGATCATCCTTCCCTCTCACAAGATCTCACCATGAAGCTCTCAAGCTAGTCCTAAAAATTCCAAAGGAAAAAGAAAAGGGAAAATAGGAAAACAAAAATGAGCTAGGGTTCCAAGAGATGGCTGCCATCCTCTCACCACTTGGGTTATATGGAGGCAAGCCAAAAGACTAAAATACCCTTACTAGCTAACTAGGGATACATGCCCCTCAAGGGTGAATTCAGAAGTCTTTGTCATCACTCCATCGGACGGATGCCCAGCGACCGCAAACTTGCTTAGCCTCGACGCAAGCCTTGCGATCCCGACGCGTGTCCTCCGCTTCGAAGATTCCGGACTGCATCGTAGCACACCGGTCAGACCGGTGCTCCTCACCGGTCAGACCGGTACCCACCGGTCAGACTGGTCAGACCCACCAGTCAGACCGGTCTGATGCTGCTGCACCTCCGTCTTCGGTTCTTCGGTCTTGGCTTTGTGGATCAACCAAGGAACCCAGTGGTTTTCTGGTGAACCACCGGAAACCCTGCAAACTTGGTGTAGCCTCCGCCAATCCCCACTCATGACTCGGCTCCCATGTAGTCCCGGCTCGACCTTGGTTTTGAGGCTCAACCAAGAAACCTTCCATGACTTCATCTCGCTGTTCTTGCCACCATGCGGCCCGCACTTGACCCCGCTGGCCACCGAGTCCCTCGAACCAAGCCTACTTGTCTTCTCCACACCTGGAGGCCTCACCGGCAACAACCTTTCGCGCTTGTTCTCCACCTGCACCAACACCAGTCAAGCCGCAACCTGCACCTGCAATACTTAGCCAAGAATCAGTCCACACCACGTTGTCAATCACTCATCACACCAGGAAGCAACTATCCACCGATCATCGAACCACACATCGCTCTCAGTGGCCTAAGCTATCTCTTAGGTACTTTCGAAGACTCGCGATGGCCGTCAGCTTCCTTCGGTGTTATCTACTTCTTTCGGTGGCTCTCTAGTGAATGGATGCAGCGGCCATCGAAGGCAGGAGCTATAAATAAACCGAGGAGCATCTAGGTCAAAGGGTGTCGCGAACCGGGCTCGAAAGGGGGTATGCCGGTCGGCATGGGCCAGCTGGCCCAAGCCCTTTTCGGCCCGGTTCAGGCCCATCTTCCTTCACAATGCTTCTCGCACTTTCTTGAATATTTGCCGAACTCCATGTGGGTCCTTGACGTCGTTTTCCCCACGGTTTGGATAAGGGTACTTGGCGTGCGAACTCCCACATCTTCTGTTTAGGTCTTTGGAGTTTCACAGCTTCATGCTTTGGTCCTCGGGTCATTTGGAGTCATGTTCACTTCGTGTCTTGAATTGTGCCGGGCTTTGTTATCTTCTCATAGAGTGCTTGATGAACTCTACCCAGAAGTCCTCATTTAGGCGATTAAATCCTTCATAAACAACATACTTCAAAAACCATATGCAAGTGTGAACTTGTTACATCATTAGTATGCCTAGTGGTGGGTTAGTTATAATTCAAAGCTCAAACCAAAGTGTAACAAGTGCTTTTAGTTGACGGAAATCGACCATCAACAGCCGTGACTACTTGGCCTCCAATCACATCGGCTCTACATCAACTACGTCATGCGCCGTGACTACTCGTCTTCTGGTCGCACCGGCTCTACCTCGACTACGCCGTGCGCCGCGACTACATCGTCTCCCGGCTGCATTGCGTCAACTACTCATCTCGACTTATTTCGGCTAGAAAACTAGTCGTGAACAGCTTCCACGCCACCACCAACTAGTCGGAATCAACTCTGACTAGTCAACTTCACCAACAACCGTTGTGGCTTCATCTTCGACCGCCTCAGCCTTGTTGACATTCATCCGCAAGTCAAGCTAAGTAATTTATTTCAATGATTATCTTTTCTTTGGTTTGTTTTCCATGAGCAGGACAACATGCTGAAGGATTTTCATCTAAAGTCCGCTCCTACGGCAATCAAAGTTGACTCCGGTCGCACCCAAAGTCCGCTCCTACGACAATCACAAGTTGACTACAACGGTCACAATCTCAAGTCCGTTCTGGCGCCACAACTCACCTCCGGTCGCATCAACAGTTTGCCCAGGAGGAAAAAACTAAGTCATTTATTTAAATGATAATTTTTCTTTCCTTGGCTTGTTTTCCTCATCATGCAGGAAAACATGCCGATTACCTATGTGTGTACGTCTCTCAACGGCTACTTGCCAGCAGAGATGCCTTCGCCAACTATTCCTTGGTCGTGATGACCGACTGCCACATGCTTTGGAGCACCAAATTAGGCAGCTATTGCCACGACGTTTCGTTAACCAAGTACTGAAGCGCACAACGGCTTCACCCTAAGGAGGCACCACACACGACACGTGCAATCTTCTTTCCGCCACACGAAACAGTTTAAACAACTACTCATTTGTGTATGCTTCTCGACAGGTTTTCACAAGAGATAGACTCTGCCGACTACTCTTGGGGTATATCGACCAAACCGCCACGGGCTTACAACACTGAATCTCAGGGGCTCCGGCCGTGAATTTGGTATACTAAGTTTCAGAGGCTCTGTTGACGGTTGTTAAGTGCCTACTTTAGCCATCAATATACTCATAAATAAAGGAGAAAAAGGCATTTCTTACACGCATTTAGTTAAGAATAATGTAGTTCCACTTGTCCTTGGAGCTTTTGTGATTGTAGGTAAAATAAGCATAAAAGAAGTGACAACTCACCTTCTATGGGCCAAGCCACGTCACCTCAGCCAAGGAAGGGCTGCCACCTAGGATCCCATGCATGCAAGCCATGTCACCAATCCAAGGGAAGCAACCCCGATGAATCAGAGGGCGACACATGGACATCACAAGGATTGAAGGGCCCATGGGTAGGCAAACCACCTCAAAACTAGGTGGACACCGGGGATCGACCTTAGGACCCACAGGACAGCCACCACGAGAAAGCACAGGCCAAGGTGGGTCCACAAGGGGTCGGCTGACCCCACAGGTCGGCCGAACCGACCTTTCGTCGGCTCATCTTGGCCTTCCACGTGGTGCTTCCTGATCGGCTCCTGATCCACTCCCGGGGTGCTCACGCCATTCTCCCGAAGTTGTTCTAGGTCTATAAATAGGAGGGAGGGGACTCATTTCTTACCCAACTCACTTTCCAACTCCTCTCTCACTTTTGGTTTCCAAGGCTTGAGGTAGGCTAGAGTAGTTCTACT
Source organism: Cenchrus fungigraminus (assembly GCA_036936925.1). NCBI lineage: Eukaryota > Viridiplantae > Streptophyta > Magnoliopsida > Poales > Poaceae > Cenchrus > Cenchrus fungigraminus. The sequence goes on along the minus strand of CM072776.1, from coordinate 21,731,658 downwards.
TCAGGTTCCAAGTCTACTTTGGGATCTAGGTATGAGTTCTCTTGTATTTTTATTTTATTTTATTGTATTGTATGACTTTGATCTACTTCAGTTATTCAGCTATTTCATATAAAGTAGTGTTAGCATATATGGGTGACTTGATGAACAAGGCCTTTCGATCCACTTGACGAATGATTTACTCATGTCATCAATGTTTGTTCATAAGTTAGAGGGTCGTGTTCTTCATGAACACGACCCTTTGATCCTGTTGAATAGACATAGTAGAACAAGAATCCGTTTGTATGCGTAGCCTAGTTTGATCCAGTTAGATCACATGTTTGTGTTGTATGAAGTTTGAGTTCAAGCTACGGTACTCGGTGTAATTGGCCAGTTATATGGTGGCACTGACCTGGGTCACAATAGCCCGGGCTGGTCAGTGTCTAGTTAACAACGCAAGTATGGTGCTTGGGTTGAGTAGCTACGTTGCATATGAGCGTGCCCCACGGATAGTTAGGGGTAGGCCGTGGTAGTGACAGCCGTTGGACCCTTTGTACTCTCCTACGTTCGGGTACGCTGTAGGAGTCTAAGATCTAACAACCGACGTCGTGCGGAAGCAACACGGGCGGTTTGCTCCCCGTTTGTGCCTGGGTGCTGAGCTGATATTCATACAATGCTTAAGTGACTGACTGGCTTCTATTAACTTTATACGTTTAGTACCTTAGAACCTAGAGCTAACTCGTATGTTGCCTCCTAAGCCGTAGTGTACCATAGAGAGAACGAGTTTGGGTGTGTTCACACTACCCCATCCTTATCATATCTTACCCCTGTGTTTGGGACCTGACTTATTCTCGTCATTGATCTATACTCATTGCAATAGTGTTGCACATGTTAATCCAACCATGCCTTCCTTGGATTCGATACCCTTTGGAATACTCCTTTGGGGAAATGCTACAATGGTATATCCGTGCGCTTGCAGATTCTTTGTAAACGTTAGGATTACCATCGGAACATTTCTGGCATCATTGCTAGGAACTCACGAACTTAGCAAAGATGTTAAGGAATGCCGACCACCATTTCTGGCGCCGTTACTGGGAATACAAACCTAGTGATGACATTAAGAAATGTCAACAAGCATTTCTGGCACCGTTGCCGGGGACACAAACCTAGTGATGACGTTAAGAAATGTCAACAGGCTCCACCACGAGTTCGATACATTACATCACGGGGGCTTTGGCCACGGCTTTGGGTGTACCGAGTTTCGGAGGTCACAATGGTTGTATCCCAAGGAGGCAAACCTCAAGTCCACTCCGGCTGCGAAAGTCGACTTTAACGATCGCAACCTCTAGTCCGCTCCGGCGGCACAAGTCGACTTTAACAATCGCAACCTCAAGTCCGCTCCAGCAGCAAAAGTCAACTTCAACAGTCGCACCTAAGTCCGCTCCAGCGGCACAAGTCAACTTTAATGGTTGTAACCTCAAGTCCGCTCCGACGGCACAAGTCGACTTCAACGGTCGCACCTACGTCCGCTCTGGCGGCAGAAGTTGAATTTAACGGTCGCAGCCTCAAGTTTGCTCCAGCAGCACAAGTCGACTTTAACAGTTGCAGCCTCAAGTTCACTCTGGCGGCACAAGTCGACTTGAACGGTCGCAAACTCAAGTTTGCTATGACGGCACAAGTCAACTTCAATGGTTGCAACCTCAAGCCCGCTCCGGCAGCACAAGACGACTTCTACAGTCGCAATCTCAAGTCAACTTCTACAGTCGCAACCCTAAGTCTGCTTCGGTGGCAAAACTCCTCATTTTATCTAGTTTTCCATTCGTTTTTGGTTTCCAGAAACTCTTTTCACCTTCCAGCTTTGTATTTTGGGTTTCATCTTGGCCCATTGGATGGCACAAAGTCAACAACTCTAGTTGCATCTCAAAGTCCGCTCCGCGCAGCATCTGAAGTCGACTTCGGCCACATCTAAAGTCCGCTTTGACGACATCTAAGTCGACTTCGGTCGCATCTAATGTCCGCTCTGACGGCATCAAAAGTCGACTTCAGCTGCGTTGAAAGTCCACTCTGACGGCACAACTACTTCTCAAGTTCAATATTACTACTCGAAGACAACTCGAGTAGTCTCCGTTAGGACCTGTGTGGTCCGAGCACCGGTGGATGTTCGCTTCCTGGTGTGATGAGTGATTGACAACATTGTGTGGACTGACTCTTGGCTAAGTATTACAGGTGCACGTTGGGGCTTGATTGGTGCTGGTGCAAGTGAAGAACAAGCGTGAAAAGTCTATGCCAGTGGGCCTCCAAGTGTGGAGCAAACAAGTAGGCTTGATTCGAGGGAACCGGTGGCCAACGAGATCAAGTGTGGGCCGCATGGTGGCAAGAACAGCAAGACGAAGTCGTGGACGGTTGTTGGTGTTTCTTACATCATTACTAAATTCGCAACGGCGCTAGAAATTCTGTTGGTATACTATACGATCACAGATAAATCCGTAAGCGCACGAATACCGTTGTAGCTTTCACCCGGGAGTATTCCAAGGTATCGATTTCCACGGGGAACGAGAAGTGTCGAGAACCTGAACTAATTCGTCCGGGGGATATGGTGACGAAGGATAGAAATGCAAGGGTAGATTTCGGGTAGAGAGGGGATAGCTGATGAAGTTGGGACTCGTGAGGGTCACGGATAGAATCAAGGCACAACTTGTCGCTCGTCGGGGCCAGAGGGAAAAGAGCCACAGAAAGGGATGAGAAGGGGGCTCTGATGTCGTAACACCTACCTGCCGGAACTAACGTGGTGGACTATAGAGCCCGTCCGGAGCTGTCACCTCCCTAGGGTACCACAACTATTCCGTTGAACCGGGAAGCATTCCAAGGTACCGGAGAGTCTAGACACCGCGTCTACACTAACCAAGCACTACTTTACCCCGCTCTAGAGCAAAGCAATCACGATAAGTAGAAACTACTTAAACCACAATCGAGGAACCTAAGAATGAACAATGAAATGACTTGAGACTTAGTTACTCACGAATCCGAACTTACAAAGTATCTCGGGTGTGGACGACCGAAGTAGTACCGCACCCGCCGAGGTACAAGAGGAAGACCGACTCCGGCTTCTACTCCAACACTCAACTCTCTCACCCTACTCTCTGAATGCTAACTTCTGGAGGGCTCCGCCACTTGCTTCTAATCACTTGTACTCTTCCACGAGGTGCCTGGCTCAATTTATAGCCCAGTAGGTCGGTGGCTGCAGGAGGGGGTACTTGTAGGCGAGAGGGAGCTGCAGTGCCCGGCAAGGAGGTGCGGCCGTATCTCCAGGTGCGGCCGGCCCTATGATTTCCACCGCCTTCAATCGTGCGTCTGTGATTTGGTCCTTGAGGTGGTTAGAAGGCGGTTGTGGGTCGGTTTGCTGAGGGAAGGAGGTGCGGCCGGTCCTCATGGTGCGGCCGGCCCTGGGCCCTCGTGTCATTCACTCTGGATCATGCTCTAATGTGTAGATGAAGTGTTGGACGTTGCCCCACGTCGGTTGTTCACTGGCTTGTGGGTCCATGGATCCAAGTGAGGCTAATCTCGACCTCTGGATTGAACCGACCTTGCTCCTTCGATCAGGATCGTTCGCAGCTGTTTTCCCTTGAGTGACCGAGGCTTGGTGGATCGTTTGGGCAAGTTGAGTAGGTGCGGCCAACCTAAGTGGTGCGGCCGCACCTGGAGGTTCGGCTGGCCCTGATGGTGCGGCCGGCCCTGCCTCCTGGTCCTGGTCCATTGCTCCTGTGGTGTATTTGCTTGATCCAGCACGATCGCGACGAGTTTGGTCTTCTGGGAGACGGTGCATGGAACTATACTTGGTGGGAGCCTGAGTAGTGTTGCAAGGTAGGGCTGGCCGTACCACTAGGTGCGGCTGTGCCTACCTTATGTGGCTCGGTGCTCCGGAATTGCTCCCTAATCTTGATCCTGCAAATAAAATCTCAAGACAGCTCGTGGAACTTCGTTAGCACCTAAAACATGCATGAAATTGGTGCCTGGCCTATGGACTTGGTCCCCTTGGATATTATGCTAGGTGTAGAGGCATTTGGCAAAGTTTGGTGTTGATTGGAGGAGGTTAATAGGTCCGGCCGAACCTACTAGGTTCGGCTGCACCTACCCCGACACGTCTCGTGTCACAATCTTCCGTGAGGCATAACTTCTGCATCCGGACTCCGAATTGGGTGAACCAAAACTCCATTTCGATCATCTTGACGAGAAATTCGCAATGGGGCTATCAAACTAAGCATTTGACATTGTTTGTCAAGATGCTTTATTTGTGCTATAATGTCTCATTATGACCTGCATCCAAATATTCACCAAAGCTCGTGGAATCCGTTAGTTTATAACCCTACAACTATGATGCAAGATTTGATGGAGTGAAATTTGTTCAAAGTTGAGGGTCGAAAATAGGGACTTAACGACCGTCAACAACAGTTTCTTGGTTGAGCCTCAAAACCAAGGTCGAGCCGGGATGACTGTGGGGGCCAAGTCATGAGTGGAGATTGGCGGGCGGCCCCACCAAGTCCGCGGGGTTTCTAGTGGTTCACCACAAAACCACTGGGTTACTTGGCTGAGCCACAAAGCCAAGAATGAAGACCGGAGCACTGCAGAACTAGGACGGTCTAACCGGTGGGGACCGATCTGACTGGTGAGGAGCACTGGTCTAACCGGTGTGCCCCGCGTGCTTTCAGAGACTTCGAAGCGGAGGACATGGGTCAGGATCGCAAGGTTTGCATCGAGGCTAAGCAAGCTGCACTCGCCGAGCATCCATCTGATGGTGCTACGACGACAAGTTCCCAAAGTGCCCTTCGGGGGCGTTGAAGGACCGATTAGGCGACCAGAGAGGGGGGAGTCAACGGGGGCCGATGAAAATTTCTCCGAAAGAAAACCGGCTAAGTCCCAAAATCACAACCAAAGGTTGCCACACGAGCTTGGCAAGATCACGTAGTCACAGCGGACCTACCAACCCAAGGAACAAGTCCAAACAAGTTGCAAAGTGGAAGCACAGCTCAAGACCAAAAAGACATAGGCAAATCTACCTGCCTGGGATGGACTGTTCGTGATGGCCTCGCGGACCGTCCGTCACCTACGGCGGTGTTGACAGCTGTTAAGTGCTTACTTTAGCGTCAATTTACTCATGAATAAAGGAGCAAAAGGCATTTCTTACATGCATTTTAGTTAAGAATAATGTAGTTCCACTTATCCTTGGAGATCTTGTGGTTGCAGGAAAATACGTGCAAAAGAAGTAGCAAATTCACCTTCTATGATTCATGCCACATCACCTCAGCCAAGGAAGGGCTGCCACTTCAGATGCCATGCATGCAAGCCATGTCACCAATCCAAGGGAGGCAAGCCCCGACGAATCAGAGCGTGACACATGGACTTCACATGGATCCATGGGCCTACCAGAGTGTCTAAGCCGCCTCAAGAACACGTGTACACCGGGGACCGACCTAAGGGCCCACAAGACAGCCACCCAGAGGAAACACACCCTGAGTGGGGCCCACAGGGGGTCGCCCGACCCCACAGGTCGGCCGAACTGACCTTGAGCCGTCCACTCAGGGGCTTCCACGTGGTGTCTTCCCATTGGTCCTAAAGGCCATTCCCGGGTGTTTGGCTCCTGTTGACGCCGGTGCTCAGCCTATAAATAGAAGGGGAGGGGGCTCATTCTTAGACAACACATCTTACTACTCCTCTATCACTTTTGGTTTCTAAGGCTAGGAGGTAGGCTAGAGTAGTTCTACTTTAGGTTCCAAGTCTACTTTGGGGTCTAGGTATGAGTTCTCTTATATCTTTACTTCTTTGTATGACTTTGCTCTACTTCAGTTATATAACTATTTTATATAAAGTTGTGCTTGTATACATGGGTGATTTGTTCATGTGTTCTTCACTTGTTCATCATTTAGAGGCTCATGTTCTTGATGAACAAGGCCTTTCGATCCAGTTGACAAGTGACTTACTCATGTTTTCGGTGTTTGTTCATAAGTTAGAGGCTCATGTTCTTCACGAACATGACCCTTTGATCTTGTTGAATAGACATAGGAAAGCACAAATCCGTTTGTGTACCTAGCCTAGTTTGATCCAGTTAGATTCCATGTTCGTGTTGTATGAAGTTCGTGCTTAAACTATGGTACTCGGTGTAATTGGCCGGTTTATCTGGTGGCTCTGACCTGGGTCACAATAGCCAGGGCCGGTTAGAGTCTTGTTAACAACGTAAGCGTGGTGCTTGGGTTGCGTAGCTACGTTGAGTGTATCCCACAGTTTGTCTTGGGGTAGGCCGTGGTAGTGACAGCCGTTGGACCCTTCTGGAATCCCCCACGTTTGGATAAGCTGTAGGAGTCTAAAGACTAACAACCGGAATCGTGCGTAAGCGATGTGGGAGGTTAGCTCCCCGTTTGTACCTGGGTGCTTAAGCCAATATTCATGCAATGCTAGTGTGTATCTAACTCGTCTTACTGACTTCAAGTGTATAGTACCTTAGAACCTAGAACTAACTCGTATGTTGCCTCCTAAGCCTAGGACCTTTAGAGAGAGTGTTTGTGTGTTCACACTACCAACTTATCTATCATACCTTACCCCTACACTTGAGTGCCTGGTTTGTTTCCGTCTATGATTTATACTCATTGCAATAGTGTTGAACTTGTTAATCGGCCCAGCCTTCCTTAGATTCGATACCCTTTGGAATACTCCTTTGGGGAAATGCTACAATGGTACTTCCGTGCGATTGCGGACTCTTGTCATCGTTAGGATTACCATTTGGTCATTTCTGGCATCATTGCTAGGGACTAAACTAGCATCGACGTTAAGAAATGTCAACAAGCATTTCTGGCGCAGTTGCCGGGAAAGTCTAAGGATAACATGTCAACACTTTGCATATGTTTATAATCATGACATGAATGAAACAGTTCTCAATGCAGGCTAACCTTGATTGTCTTCCTTGTCTATTGATGATGAAGACAGGTAGTGTATGACTAGTTTCGGCTTACCACCGAATTTCTCTGAAGATCCTGAGTCACTTGTAAGGAGAGCTAGAACTTATTTCGGTTCTCCCTAGCGTGAACGTACGGAAGTCGACCAGCTTCCTTTGTGCCATCTACATCAACTCCTATGGCCAACCCTGAGAAGACTCTTCGCGAGTACTCTGCTCCCTCTACTGATCAGGTGCCCACCGGCCCCGAGATCAACACCGAGATAAACACCGGGATCAAAACTTCGAGATCTAAACTGGCCTCATTACGATGGTACAGGCTGCCCATTCTGTGGCAAGCCTAATGATAGCATTCCTCGTGAAGTTCTTTCCGTTGGGCAGAACCAATGCCCTTCAGGGGAGAATTTCAAGCTTCCAGCAAGCGGCGAATGAGAATATCCCGGAAGCTTGGGAGAGGCTTCAGGAGTACATCCTGGCTTGTCCCCATCAAGGGATGGACAACTAGCTTATTCTACAGAGTTTCTATAATGGGCTGACTCCGACAGCCCGAGGCCATATTGATGCTGCTGTTGGAGGGGCTTTCTTCTCTCTTACTATTGCTGAAACAACCAAACTTATTGAGAAGATGGTCTCCAACCAAGGGTGGAGTGATGATCGACTGCAGCCACGTCAGAGGGGTACACATACCGTCAAGGAAGTGGATATGTTGCACACCAAGATGGACCTGCTCATGAAAAGAATGGATGATCTGACCAACGAGAAGGCTGCCAGGCCGTCACTACTCAAGCTATGGATTCTCGCATGACTGGTGAAGTCTGTGGTGACACTGGGCATTCAGGGAATTATTGCCCTACTACCCAGGAGGACGTGATGTGCATGAACGGCAACAACAATGGTTATCGTCCACAAGGAGGTCAAACATGGAATCAATCACGCCCTTATTATTAGGGAGGTAATCAAGATAATTCTTTCAACCCAAACCAACCTTCCTTGAGAGATCTGGTTTTCGGGCAAGCTAAGATCAACGATGGTTTTAATAAGAAAACAACTGCCCAGGATAAGGATTTGGAAAGCCTTAATGTTAAAATTGATAGCCTTTCATCTGCTCTTAAGAACCAGTTGAGCTTTAACAAAATGATAGAAACCCAGTTGGCTCAATTAGCTGCTTTGGTTCCCTCTGCTGAAGACGGGAAGATTCCGGGGCAACCCGTGTCTTCTTGTGAAAATGTTTGTGCAGTGTCCACCGGATGGGGTAAGCCATCTGGGCGGGCACGAGCTACTGACTATACAGGGAAGCCCATACAACAGGTTCTTGATCCATGGGAATCTTCAACCATTACACACAAGAAGGATCCTGGTTATCCGGCTATCACCTGCAAGATTTATTTCAGAAAGATCAAGAATGCTCTTTGTGACCTTGGTGCAAGTGTTAACATCATGTCCAAGGCCATGTTCGAACAATTGGGGTATCTAGCTCTGACTCCAACTGCAAAGATAGTCCAGCTTGCTGATTCATCGATCCGATACCTAGAGGGGATAATAGAGAACATATTGGTTTTCGTCCAAGGTTCACGCATCTTCGCGGATTTCGTGGTCCTTGATATGCAAGATGATGGGGGAATGCCTCTCATTCTTGGGAGACCTTTCCTTAGTGACGTCAATGCGAGGATCAATGTCGGATCCAGAACCATCTGTTTCTGCATTAGGAAGAAGAGTATGATGTTCCGCTTTCGAGCAACAGAGGAGCAGTGCTACACACTACAGGGTATGAATGAGCAACTAGGGGAGTGGACAGAGCCACAACCCTAGCAACTTCCCACCACACCGGCTAAGCCAAAGAAAACACGGAAAGTGTGGCGAGAAGTAAAGAAGTCATCCCCATCTATTTCTCGGGAGCGGGGTGACGAATGGAATTGATCGACGAGAAAGTCTCGCTCTCAGACTTAAAATGATGAGTCATTTCGCCAAAAGGTAAAATTGGTAGTTATCTCAATTTTCCCTTTCCAAAATTTTATTTGATTTTTCCCAATGCATATTTGAATTATCCAATCTTGCATCTGCATGCTTGAATTTTTTCTAGCCAATTTCCCTTTTTTAAATAAAAATTCTGAAAATAAAATTTTGAGTCAGAAAATCCTTAACAATTCATTTGAGCAAGATTTTGGGCGAATTTGGACCGGGACACCTACGCAGGCCACCAAATAGCCATTAGAGAGCCGTTGCAAAAGACTGGAGGCGAGCGGGCCTGAGGTGGGGTCGGCCGACCCAGGCCAACGACTACTTCGCCCCCCTTCCTCCAACGGCTCCTAGCCGTTACACACGTCCCATGTCTCGTTGCCCGGCTCCATTGCCTATAAATACCAAGGGGTTTGAGGGGTTTCTTCACCCATTCACTCATATCCATCACTCTCTTTCCCTCTTGCTCTTGCTCTTTGGTTTTCTTGGATTTCTTTCTCGAGATTGAGGTGCCAAGTATTCTCTCGATGGAGCATGAAGAAGAAGAGGAGGAGCTCCCTACGCCACAAGCTGAAGAAGTGTACGCCGTTGACGCCCCCTTCATCGACTTGAGGGACGAACGAGAGAGACAAGCCTACGTCATCCTCAAGGATCGAGTCTTCTGCAACACGAAGGAGTTCGACCCAACTCTTCTGGAAAGGACAGGTATGGACTCCGAGTTCGATTCCATTTGGCAAGCTCTAGGTTGGGAAGATTCCCAGTTCAGGAGATCGGTTCTAGGCCTATCACCATCCAGTTTCTCTGCACACTTCAAGAGGATGCATCTGGTATTTCATTTTGATTTCATGAAGTTCCGTATCGAGTTTCGTGGAAAGATCTTAGTTGCACCCTCAGTTTTCATCATTGCTGCACTATTTCTCTTGAGCAAGCTTGTAGTGGTTTTAATCGTGAAAGTTTTTGGGAAGAGCTGTCTGGTCGGCCTGTTTACGGCAAGTTGACACCTCGGTGCAACGATATCTTGCATCCCACTCTCCGACTGTGGCACAAGTGGCTTGCCATCACTCTCTTTCCAAGGGATGATGTACGAACCGTGCGCACTGATGAGATGATGATCTTATATGCCGCGGTCAGACGAATCAAGATCTCCCCTGTTCAAGCTATGATTCAGCAGTGGTTGACGAATTTTAAGATGTCGAGTTCTATTGAGTGTACGTCCTTGATTTCTCGCATCGTCACGAATCTTGGGGTTACGCAAGGGCCCAATGTGCCCTCCATGGCATATTCTTAAGAAGGGTCCGGATGATTCTTTGGTTTTCTTCTACCCTGGCCATACAAACCAAATTCGGTTACCAAACCCGGATTTTAAGTTGTACGGCCAAGGACCGCTGACCGTTCCTCTCGAGGAACCTCGTCGTTCTAGTGTCTCTGGTGACAGGGTTACTAGGAGCGCGCCGAGGAGAGCAGCCAGAGCACAACAGCCGCCACCACAGCCGTCTCCGCAGCCGTCGCCTCAGCCACAGCCTCAGCCTACCACATCTCTGCCCGGTACAAGGACCTCTACCGAGTATGTGCCTGGGGTTACTCCCGGATATGGTCCCGGTTGGGATCAGCCCATGTACCAGCAGGGTGCGAGTAGCTCGGCTTGGGCTAGTGGAAGCAGTGGTGAGTGGGCCATGCCTGCCAGTACTGCCTACAGAGATGCGACATCTTCGTCGTTCGGGTTGCGCTCGTCCTCTCGTGGGGTTTCCCTCACGCAGTAGATAAGCGAGTTCAACATCTGAGTCGACGACATGGAGGAGATAGTGCACCAGCACGCTGAGTCCACCCGAGACTAGCAGCGTATGTCAGGCGAGAGGTTGCACACCATCGAGGAGATACATCAGCGGCAGTTGGAGGAGCAGAGGGCTTTCTACCAGTGGATGGGATATCCCCCTCCACAGTAGTGAGCCTGAAGCTAGCTCGGGGGAGGACCCCCACTATGAGGTAACTTGTATCCTTATTTATTTTCAGAATCTCACATGATAAAAACACATAAAAATCTGCAAAATTAAAAAGACCAAAAATATTTATTTGCTTTCCTAAATTAGTTTGATTTCATATGCGCGGTAAGAATGCTTCTGTTATCCATGGTTGAAATGATGAATAGTTGCTCTGTTTATTCCTCTTGTATGCCTTGCTTACAGCTTAGTACTCTATTTTAGTTTTGAGTTTGTTGGCTTACATGATCAAACCTTAGCTTGAAACTTGTGGGTAGAAAAAAGCATGACCTTTGCCTAGGTTGTTGTGAGGTATGATATGGTATAATAGGGTTGCTATGAGCTAGTACTAAGTGATGTTTGATATCTGGAGTTTTCTTTTGAAAAATGATAAAATGATAAGTTCCTCAATGATGAGAAATTCCTATCCAAAGCCATATGTAGATCCTAGCTTTTGTTAGCCTCCACATATGCTACTTGTTTTCTTCATTGAGTCTTGTCGAATTATTGTGACCCTCGGCAAGAAACTTGTCATGCTCCCATGATCAAGATCACGTACACAACCACTATATGTTGAACTTCTACACCGGAAGTTAGCACCCATCATTTCATCCATCCCCCATCCATTCCACAAATAAAGCTCCGCACATTGTTCCATGATTACTCTCCTCTCCAAAAATATTCAGTAAGGACTACGGGCTATGTAAAAAACACATGCTCAAGAGCATGCAAGGAAAAAAAGAGAATAAAGAGACATAGCCCAAGTCTCAAAAATCTCAAAAGGAGAAGAGAGAATCATATGCAAAAAGGAATTCATCATCCATCCACCATACACACACATGCACATCTTGATCAGGTTGTATGACTTGTTGCTCCCAAGGATCCGATTTTCGACTTGACAATACATGAGAAACATGTATGCCACGTGTTTTCCCTACCTACAGCTCCACATATCAGCTTATTAGGAATAGGTGGTGAAAGAAGGCAAATCAATGCCTTGGTGAGGAATCATACACGATGAGCGATCCGAGAGTATCATTTGAGGAACTTTGATTTCTTTGAAAAAACTTGCAAAACCTCCGGATTGATTACTGATCAAGGTACATGTGGTTAGTAATTTCTATACAATGATTCTATCTTTCAACCGCCCAAGGCAGGTGAAGCTACAAGCTCCATATTATCGAGCGTAAGGTAAGATTAATGCCAACTCACTCAATCCTTGATAGAGTACCTAGTTGTATGCTTGTCATAGATTAGGAATACAACATCGTAGCAACTCCTGATCAACCAACCTAAGTCCTTAGTGTCTTGCTCGGGACGACCAAGAGGCTAGCTTGGGGGAGTTGTTGACGGCTATTAAGTGCTTACTTTAGCCGTCAATTTACTCATGAATAAAGGAGCAAGAGGCATTTTTTACACGCATTTTAGTTAAGAATAATGTAGTTCCACTTGTCCTTGGAGATCTTGTGGTTGCAGGAAAATAAGTGCAAAAGAAGTAGCAAACTCACCTTCTATGATTCATGCCACATCACCTCAGCCAAGGAGGGGCTGCCACCTCAGATGCCATGCATGCAAGCCATGTCACCGATCCAAGGGAGGCAAGCCCCGACGAATCAGAGCGTGACATGTGGACTTCACATGGATCCATGGGCCCACCAAAGTGTCTAAACCGCCTCAAGAACACGTGTACACTGGGGACCGACCTAAGGGCCCACAGGACAGCCACCTAGAGGAAACACACCCTGAGTAGGGCCCCAGGGGGTCGGCCGACCCCACAGGTCGGCCGAACCGACCTTGAGCCCTCCACCCAGGGGCTTCCACGTGGTGTCTTCCCATTGGTCCTAAAGGCCATTCCCGGGGTGTTTGGCTCCTCTTGACACCGGTGCTCAGCCTATAAATAGAAGGGGAGGGGCTCATTCTTAGACAACACATCTTACTACTCCCCTCTCACTTTTGGTTTCTAAGGCTAGGAGGTAGGCTAGAGTAGTTCTACTTCAGGTTCCAAGTCTACTTTGGGGTCTAGGTATGAGTTCTCTTGTATCTTTATTTCTTTGTATGACTTTGCTCTACTTCAATTATATAACTATTTCATATAAAGTTGTGCTTGTATACATGGGTGATTTGTTCATGTGTTCTTCACTTGTTCATCATTTAGAGGCTCATGTTCTTGATGAACAAGGCCTTTCGATACAGTTAACAAGTGACTTACTCATGTTTTCGGTGTTTGTTCATAAGTTAGAGGCTCGTGTTCTTCACGAACACGACCCTTTGATCTTGTTGAATAGACATAGGAAAGCACAAATCCGTTTGTGTACCTAGCTTAGTTTGATCCAATTAGATTCCATGTTCGTGTTGTATGAAGTTCGTGCTTAAGCTACGGTACTCAGTGTAATTGGCCGGTTTATCTGGAGGCTTTGACCTGGGTCACAATAGCCCAGGCCGGTCAGAGTCCTGCTAACAACGTAAGCGTGGTGCTTGGGTTGCGTAGCTACATTACTTATGAGTGTATCCCACAGTTTGTCTTGGGGTAGGCCGTGGTAGTGACAGCCGTTGGACCCTTCTGGAATCCCCCACATTCGGATACGCTGTAGGAGTCTAAAGCCTAACAATCGGAGTCGTGCATAAGCAACGTGGGAGGTTAGCTCCCCGTTTGTACCTGGGTGCTTAAGCCAACATTCATGCAACGCTAGTGTGTATCTAACTCGTCTTACCGACTTCATGTGTATTGTACCTTAGAACCTAGAACTAACTTGTATGTTGCCTCCTAAGCCTAGGACCTTTAGAGAGAGAGAGTGTTTGTGTGTTCACACTACCAACTTATCTATCATACCTTACCCCTGCACTTGAGTGCCTGGTTTGTTTCCGTCTATGATTTATACTCATTGCAATAGTGTTGAACTTGTTAATCCGCCCAGCCTTCCTTGGATTCGATACCCTTTGGAATACTCCTTTGGGGAAATGCTACAATGGTACTTCCGTGCGCTTGCGGACTCTTGTAATCGTTAGGATTACCATTTGGTCATTTCTAGCATCATTGCTAGGGACTAAACTAGCATCGATGTTAAGAAATGTCAACAGGCGGACCATCTGTGGGTCAAGGACGGACCGTCCGTATTAAGCACCGGAACCACCAGAGATGCACCAGACCTATATGCACCATTCGACACGGCACTTCAGACCGTCCGACCTACATGGACCGTCCGAGCTCAGCTCACGGACCGTCCGTCAAACTTGGTCCAACAAAAACTGACAGCTTGACTGATTGAACGCCTCGTGCTCAAGAACACGACGAACATGAGATGAACCCTAAGCCTCGTGGACCGTCCGCGACCCTCGCACGCACCGTCTGTCGCTCCAAGGATCTCCCAAATGGCTGCATGGATTGAGACAAGATTTTGGGGAAAGAAGAAGCGTCTCTAGGAGACGCTATACCCAAAAACTTGGAGCCTCAAACCAACTAAATTGCTGGGAATCGAATCGCAACCGAGCTCAAGCACAAAGCTATGGAACCAACTGAAATCTGTGAATCAGAGGCCAAATATGGCGTTTGAGGGGTCAAGATCAAGCATAAATATGCACAAGACATCGATCCATGATCCCCACAAACAAAACTGAACACAAACACCTCAAAATCGACGAATTGAGCCGTGCACAAAAATCCCACAAAATAGCCCGAAAAAGACACAAAAATCACTCGAGCCAAGAGAAGGAAATCGACGCAACCATGAATGCTTCCATACAACTAGAGGTCAGATTCTCTACAAAATCATGAAGAAAATCTTGCCTAAAATGTAAAGAAATTAGGAAGCAATCCAGCTGGATGAGTTGCCCTCTAACCCTAGAGCTATATATATGAAGTCTCTCCGGGTTGGGCAAATGACCACGCTACCCCTAGATCTTAAATGGAGATACACACCCCTCAGGGGCAAGATGGTCAAGTAGCAAACATTCTTCATTAGGCGGCCACACCTTCACCGCAGTCTGCGTCCTTCCGATGCAAGCCCTGTGAGGGCATCAAAGCTTCTCGGCGCGCCCGGATCCCATCTCCGCCCGCCGAGCCTCCAGTCTTGGTTTTCTGTCTCAACCAAGTAACCCGATAGTTTTGTGGTGAACCGCCGCAAACCCTACGTGCAGACTCTGGTCGTGAGCCGCTACCTTGCACCAGCTCATGTCTACTACTTCGTCTTGCTTTTCTTGCCACCATGTGGCCCACACTTGATCCCGTTCGGCCACCGGGTCCATCGAGCCAAGCCTATTTGTCTCTCCACTCCTCGGAGGCCTCGCAAGGCTAAAACCTTTCGCGCCCGCTCTTTACCTGCACCAACGCAAATCAAGCCGCAACCTGCACCTGCAATACTCAGCCAAGAGTCAGTCCACACCACGTTATCAATCACTTATCACACCATGGAGCGACCATCCACTGGTCCTCGGATGCTTCGGTCCACAATCTCCCCTTGATGAGTTCATTGACAACACACATAGTAACCAATTCAGAGAAGAAAGGAAAATGAAAAGAAACAAACAAAAATCTCAAACAAGTTATCAAAAGCCAAACAAAAGCCAAAATGAGATCATTTCAGGAGCAAGTCTCGGTACCCTAAGGCAAGGGCAACGACTCAACACAACTGAGACAAAAATGCTCCACAATATCGGCTCCTCAAGGTGAGGCAAAAGGGCTCGTCACCATCGACAAAATAGCAAAGCACAAAGCACAAATCAGGCGACAAAGAGCTCCCTATGCATGAATGCAAGCTCCCCCAGAACAAATGCGTGCAAAATGTAGGAAAATCCCCCCTACATACATTTCTCTCCCTCGATGCAAAACTCTCCCCCTTGATATGTAAACTGAGTTGAGTGCAAACTGAATTGGGTACACTTCTCCCCCTTGTTGGTAATGCATGAATCAAGTCTACAAATGCAAGCTTGTGCTTCTCAAATAGACAAAGAGCACTACAACATGCTAGAAAAGAGACATAGAACAATCAAGATAGCCACATATTCCGTACAAGTATCGCCAACAAGATAGAAGGGACATATAAGCATGTGACATAGCCATGATCAATTTTAAGCATTTTCCAACAAAAATTCCCTCTCATGAGCATAGGACCTCAACAAGGCCAAAATGAGCACAAACAACATACAACTCACAAACTTCATGCAAGGTCACAAGTTCTCATCACAAGGTCATCATAAACACCTACAAGCTATCTCATGTCATGTCAAAGCCACCAAGCCATGTGTCTACTTCTAAACATGAGACTACTCAATGGTAGACATCATGCAATGGTTTAGCACCCAAGATAAGGAATTTAAAGCACATATGACATGATAGCATATTTTTCAAGCATAGACATTTCAAAATACCAATTAACATGTTTAGAATTAAACATGGTAGATGAAATGCCTTTGCGGCAAAAAGAAGCTTATGGTTCTCCAGAAGGTAACAAGTAGGTTAAACATTCATGATGACAACAAGGTTTTTGACCTCAAATGAAAAGAGCATGATTCTCAAACACAAATTAAGCAAGATATAGCCTTTTTAGCACAAAATGAGCATGTAAGGGATTCTACTCACAAGAGAGGATCAACTATGCATTTTTACAAAAAATAGCCATTTCACATGCATATGTATCCAAAGCTACCCAGAGCATAGCTATACATCACAAGAGCTCACAGGCATGATCATAGGCTCACATCCAACATATCATAGTGATCAATGCATATGAGAGAAGCACATCCTCTAAAGCATATGATACAAATGCAGTCTATGACACAAAAATGCTAAACATGATATGTTACATGAATGAAAGATGCAAAATGCATAAGTACATGAGATCGCCAACCCAAGCTCAAAAAGGAAAAACCACACCAAGTTCACGCCACAAACGAGAAAAGGTAACTTGGTCCAAAGGTTTTGTTAAGATATCTGCAAGCTGTTTCTGGGTTGGCACATGAATCAAGTCTATGTTTCCCTTGTCCACATTATCTCTCAGAAAGTGGTATCTCACCTCTATATGTTTGGTTCTGGAGTGAAGCATTGGATTTTTGGCAACACTAATGGCACTAGTGCTATCACACATGAGAGGAACATGGGTGCATTCCTCACCAAAGTCACACAAAGTATAGGTGATCCAAAGCAACTGGGAATAGCAACTAGCAGCAGCTACATACTCGACCTCTGTGGTAGATTGAGCTACACTTGACTGTTTGCGAGATGACCAATAAACCAACGAGGAACCCAAAAACTGACAAGTACCCGAAGTGGACTTCCTATCCACTCGACACCCAGCAAAGTCGGCATCTGAATAACCATGAAGCGCAAGAGAAGAGGATGCCGAGTACCAAAGACCAAGCTCAGGAGTGTATCGAAGATACTTGAAAATCCGCTTGATGGCCTGCCGATGTGAAGTCCTCGGCGACACCTAAAAATGAGCGCACAGACACACACTGAACTGTATGTCTGGCCTCGGCGCCATCAAGTACAAGAGGGAGCCGATCATGCTCCAGTACTCCTTCTGGTCCATGCGCTCTCCGTCCTCGTCTGTATCCAGCACCGTAGTCGTACTCATCGGTGTCGAGAGGGGCTTGGAGTCGTCCATCTTGAACTTCTTGATGATATCCTTCGTGTACTTGGCTTGATGCACAAAGGTTCCCTCCTTAGTCTGCTTGATTTGAAGCCCAAGGAAAAATTGCAGTTCTCCTATCATACTCATCTCGAATTCTCTACTCATGTCCTCTGCAAACTTCGCAACCAAAGAGTGAGACGAGCCACCAAATACAATATCATCCACGTACACCTGAACAATCCAGATGTCTTTGTCTTGCCTGAGGAGAAAGACTGTCTTGTCTACCTTACCCATTTCGAACCCCTTGCTGAACAAAAATCCCCTCAATCTAGCATACCAGGCCCTGGGAGCTTGTTTCAGCCAATAGAGAGCCTTCCTCAACTTATACAACCAGTGGGGAAACTCAGCACTCTCAAACCTAGGGGGTTGCCTCACATACACTTCTTCCTCTAACTTGAATCCTTTAGCCGCAGAAAAGGCTAGAAGAATCCTAATCACCTCCAAACGGGCTATAAGAGCAAATGTCTCCTCATAGTCTATCGCCTCCTTCTGGCTAAAACCCTGAGCCACTAGCCTCGCTTTGCACCTCACCACTTCACCATTTTCTCCCTCTTTGTTTTTCCACACCCATTTTGTCCTGATAGGTTTGCAATATGGTGGAGGCTCTACTAACTCCCAAACCTCATTTCTCTCAAAGTTCTCTATCTTCTCATGCATGGCATTCACCCAATTAGAATCGGAAAGCGCGCGTCCAATGTCTTTGGGCTCGAAAGAAGCAACAAAAGCTGAATGAGCAAAGTGAGAGATTCTTTCGGACCTTGGCTGTGTGGTTCGTTCATTGATGTCACCGATGATTCTTGAGGGAGGATGATCAACTTGAATTCACCTCGGTGCCTCTCGCCTGGAGACGACCTCCCCCTCAACAGCAGCTTCCACTTGATCTAGATGGATCGTAGTCGGTGTAGGGGACGGGTCATCCTGAACTGTAGTCGAAGCAGTGGAAGTAGAGGGTACATGTGTGGCTGGAGCTTCACCATCATCACCATCATCTTCTCCAGCACCATCCTCCTCATCCTCAAAAATCTTCTTGCCAACTTTGTCGTCACCTGCACACTCAAAAACAGACGAACTACATGGTTGTGTGTCATCGAAGGTAACCTCGCAAGTCTCCATGATTTGGTTAGTATCAAGGTTGAGCACACAATATGCTCGAGAATGATTAGCATAACCTAAAAAGATGCCATCGGACGACTGTTGACGGCTGTTAAGTGCTTACTTTAGACGTCAATTTACTCATGAATAAAGGAGCAAAATTTCTTGCACGCATTTAGTTAAGAATAATGTAGTTCCACTTGTCCTTGGATATTATTTGATTGCAGGAAAATAAGCGTAAAAAAGTGACAAACTTACCTTCTATGGTCCATGCCACATCACCTCAGCCAAGGAGGGGCTGTCACCTAGGATTCCATGCATGCAAGCCATGTCACCAATCCAAGGGAGGCACACCCCGACGAATCAGAGGGCGACACGTGGACGATAGATGGATTGAAGGGCCCACGGGCACCCAAACCACCTCAAAATCAAGTGGACACCGGGAACCAACCTGAGGACCCATAGGACAGTCACCTGGAGAAAGCACACCTTGAGTGGGGCCCACAGGGGGTCGGTCGACCCCACAGGTCAGCCGAACCAACCTTGTAGCCTCCATTTAGGGGCTTCCACGTGGTGGCTCCTGGTTGGTCCCTCACTCCATCTCGGGAGTGTTTGCAGCCATTCCACGCCGGTGCTCAGGCCTATAAATAGAAGGAGAGGGGGTCCATTTCTTAGCAACTCACTTTGCAACCCTTCTCTCACTTTTGGTTTCCAAGGCTAAGAGGTAGGCTAGAGTAGTTCTACTTCGGGTTCCAAGTCTACTTTGGGATCTAGGTATGAGTTCTCTTGTATCTTTATTTTATTGTATGACTTTGGTCTACTTCAGTTATATAACTATTTCATATAAAGTAGTGTTAGCATGCATGGATGATTTGTTCATATGTTCTTCATTCGTTCATCATTTAGAGGCTCCTATTCTTGATGAACAAGGCCTTTCGATCCAGTTGTCAGATGATTTACTCACGTTCTCGTTGTTTGTTCATAAGTTAGAGGCTTGTGTTCTTCACGAACACGACCCTTTGATCTCATGGAATAGACGTAGTAGAATACGAATCCGTTTGTATGACTAGCCTAGTTTGATTCAGTTAGATCACATGTTTGTGTTGTATGAAGTTCGAGTTCAAGCTACAGTACTCGGTGTAAGTGGCCAGTTATCTAGTGGCATTAACCTGGGTCACAATAACCCGGGCCGGTCAGTGTCTAATTAATAATGCAAGCATGGTGCTTGGGTTGAGTAGCTGCGTTGCATATGAGCGTGCCCCACGGTTTGTCTTGAGGTAGGCCATGGTAGTGACAGCCGTTGGACCCTTTGTAATCCTCCACGTTCGGGTACGCTGTAGGAGTCTAAAGTCTAACAACCGTCATCGTGCGGAAGCGACACGGGTGGTTAGCTCCCCGTTTGTGCCTGGGTGTTGAGCTGATATTCATACAATGCTAGTGTGACTAACTTGTATCTACTGACTTTATATGTATAGTACCTTAGAACCTAGAACTAACTCGTATGTTGCCTCCTAAGTTGTAGTGTACCAATGAGAGAACGAGTTCAAGTGTGTTCACACTACCTCACTATTATCATTTCTTACCCCTGTATTTGAGAACCTGATCTACTCCCGTCTATGACTTATACTCATTGCAATAGTGTTGGTCTTGTTAATCCGACCTTTCCTTCCTTAGATTCGATACCCTTTGGAATTCTCCTTTGGGGAAATGCTATAATGGTATATCCGTGCGCTTGCGGATTCTTTGTGATCGTCCGGATTACCATCGGACATTTCTGGCATCGTTGCTAGGAACTCACAAACTTAGCAATGACGTTAAGAAATGCCAACAAGCATCTCTGGCGCTGTTGCCGGGGAAGGCATAAGGATAACACGACAACACTTTGCATTTGTTTATAATCATGACATGGTAAAGCAATTCTCAATGCAGGCTCACCTTGATTGTCTTCTTTGTCTTTGGATGATGAAGACGGGTAGTGCATGACTGGTTTCGACTTATCACCGAATTTCACTGAAGATCATGAATCACTCGTAAGGAGAGCTAGAATCCATTTCGGTTCTCCTCAGCTTGTACGTTCGGAAGACGACCCAGCTTCCTTAGTACCATCCACATCAACTCCTATGGCCAACCCTAACGTCGAGAGGACTCTCCGCGAGTACTCTGCTCCCTCTGCTGATCAGGTGCCGACTGTTGGGGGAAATGATTCACAAGGTACCCCTGCATAGGTATAGGGGCTCGGATGTAATATTTGTACCCACCAGGGGCTTGGGGCTACAATGCCATCCCACCCCTTAGCTATATAAACAACCCAAGGGGGTTGAGAGAGGGGACTCCGCTTATGAGTGTCTTGGTGCATCTTCTTTTATGAGTGTTGGCTCCTCTTAGGGAGACGGTTTTCACAGCAACATTTCTGGCGCCCACCGTGGTTTGTTCTCCGGCGCTCTCCAGCCCATCTCACAAATATCTTCTGTTCAATTAGCTACAAGTACCATGGAAGCACAACGAAGAACCCTTGCAGCTTGTGTGCTCGCCAAAGGTCAACGCCAATTTCTCTTCGGGCCAAAGTCCCCACTGTCTCCATTGAAGACTTTGTCCCAGGGCACTACCGAAGAAAATTAGACCCAACTCTCCACCAAAGCTCTACCTCTTCGCGTCAGACCCAACTCTCCACCGAAGCTCCAACTCTTCGCGCAAGTTCAAGGTGCACTGAAGAAGTTGTCTACCCCCTCGGCCCAATTCAGGCTCTCTTCGCGCAAGCTAAGGGATCAACGCGAAGCCCACAGGAACCTCTCTCTGGCCCACATCGTGGAGTTTCTCTTCTGGCCCAATCCGCCAAAGTCACCTCTTCGGATCGACCTGTGAAGGTCCGCGAACATCACCATCAAGTTCAACCAGTGAAGACATCTTCGGCCCATCGAAGCCCGAAGACACACCCGAAGAAGCACATCTTCAGCCTGAGCCACGGTATTCGGCCCAACCTCTTCTTTGGAGCAAGGACCCTCCGAAGACATCTGTGACAACCCGCCCAGGAAAATACCGTACTATCGCCTAAACCAATCCACTTTGGTCATTAAGCGACAGTAAAGTATCATCCCGTCGTTAGTTACCGGGTTAACGCCCGGTAAATCACTCGGAAATCACACAAAGGATCGAACATATGCATTAAAACTCACACGAAGGCGAGTCCAGAGTACAACATAATTTAAATTCAAATCTGCCCTGAAGGGTTTAATTATTACAAACCATTGTTCATGACATGATAAGTAAAGGTTCAGAGTTCGAAAACAGCGGAATAAAATAAACTAGCGCAACGTTGAACATCACAGGAGGCCGTCCGTGATGCCATCACTCGTCGTCATCATCTTATTCTAGCTCCCAGCCGGTGGAATCTCACCAGGCCAAACAACACCCGCAACAACATTTTTAAAGCAAGGCTGAGTATACTAATACTCAGCAAGACTTAACCGTCGGGTGATAACTACATCACCAAACTCTAGACATGAGAGGCTTTTTGGCCGGTGGAGTTCTTTTGCTGAAAAGTAACAAAGAGTATGTCCTTACTTTCAATATTTTAGCACAAATTCTAGTTTATTAACATTTCTAAGTGTGCCAACTAATTCAATCAAGAATTGTACAATACAATTAATTCAATCGGTAAACTTCACCAAGTTCCATCATTAAGGGATATCATGGCCAGTTGATTAAGCAGTCTCAGATAACGGTGAGAGGCCGACAATCGATTGATTTATAACCTTGCAAGGTAAACCTAAACACACGGAGGGTGCCCCCACATGGACAACCACCAGGCGGTTCCCAAAAATCCTCAGCTTGGGATCAAAGCTTACAATCTTGGGTACACAGCTATCTAGCGTTCCCCGCAAGGCACCCAGCTTCACACATGTACCCCCTCCCCCGGTAGCTAGCCGGGTAGGTGATTACTCAAGATTAGTAAGGGTAAGTTCCCGCACCGTTTCATTAAGGTACTAGGCTTACCAGTCCCATTCCCGACAAGTGCTTAGTACGTTCAAAAGCTTAGGCCACGAAAGCCACTGGACCGGAGCCCAAATCCCATGCTCTTACTACATGAGCAATCCATTTACAAAGATCTTATGATTCCAACATAAGAACCTATTCTCGCGAGTGACGAACATCACTCGACTTCTACCGGGTCCTGTAGCATAGCAGCTATCGACCTAGCATACTAGTATAAGAGCATAGGTACCTAGGGTTCATGCATCTAGGGTTTCAATCCAACTCCTGAAACGTAAATGAACAAACATAGCAAAGATAATTGCATATTTTTTTAAAAAGAGGGTTAATGATCCGGGGCTTGCCTTCACTGGCAAGGTTGGCCTTGGGCCCTTCTGGACTTTGGTCCAGGTCCTGAGCTACGTCCACGTACTGCAGCTCACCGACAGCACCTTCGTCTCCTCCTTCCGGCACGAGCGTATATCTACCGTCGGGAAGATCTACACGAGGATGCAAATGCAAGATTTAATTGATGGTTTTTAATTTTAATTAATTACAAACAACAATTGACAACCATGGGGTGCATGGTTGACCACATTCACCTAGATAAAAATACATTCAGCATACTCTTCCAAAAAGGAACAATATGCGGTTCTTTATTCATTATTCTTTTTGATAGTGACCCTGTACATATTTATGTAAATAAATTACTTTAAATTTCACAAACAGCAAGGGGTTAGTCTTAAGATTTTTAAAATGATTTACATCACACACATAGGGTCATTAAGGGTGGGTTGGTGATTTTCCCATTTAATTTAATATTAAGCTTTAATGGCCTCTATTGCTTTTATTCACAAAATAAATTAATAAAATCTAGTGGAGGTGTTTATGAAGCACTACAAACCTATACAAAGCCACTGCACACACATGCACACTTAAAAGAGCTATGAAATTAATTATACCGAAAATAACAAATTCTAGCTACCAAAGCAAGATAAATGCATATAAAAATAAATAAGCATCAAAATGATTCCAACTTTCTCACAAATGGCGTCTGGTCCAAATCTAAGCTAGGCATGCAACAAATACACCTAGAGCTACCATAGATCTTGAGCTATGCATTTACAAAGAAAATTAGGCATATTTCAAGAATAAATATTTCTCACAAATATAAAATTGTGATTAATTCACCAGAGGTGTAATTAGACATAACAAGATGACATCCAGAAGTTGAGTACAAAAATATATTTATTTTTATCTACAAAAATCATTTAGACAGATTCATCATAAAAACAAAACAATTCATAATAAACGATCTACAGCATAACTTTGTGCCATTTTTGGCACAGCACCTAGACAAGGCATAACACACACATATCCAAAATTCAGCTACAGAGCACATGTAGATTTTGAGATACAACAGATCTAGGTTTAAAAGTTTTGTATTTTTCATGCCAAAACTATCAAGGAAACGCATGGTCAAGCTTTACAAAAGTTGTAGTGTTTTTCACAAGGAATCCAACAAATTTGAGTTTGTAGTTTTCTGATTTTTCTACAATTTTCTACGGATTTTACAAGTTTCGGCAAAACTGCTACACTATTGAAGATCTGGTTTTTCACCGGGGTCCCTGGAATCTTCAGACTATTCACAAGTATACCCTCAGTTCGCACAAAACACCCAGGAAAGATTGGGGGC
This sequence comes from Cenchrus fungigraminus, assembly GCA_036936925.1. Classification (NCBI taxonomy): domain Eukaryota; kingdom Viridiplantae; phylum Streptophyta; class Magnoliopsida; order Poales; family Poaceae; genus Cenchrus; species Cenchrus fungigraminus. The sequence goes on along the minus strand of CM072776.1, from coordinate 21,707,424 downwards.
TTTGCAATGTGGCCCCTGGGCCATGGCCGGCGGCGGCTCTGGCCAAAATTCCGGCGAGGAGCTCGCCGGGGAGGGTCGGGGAAGGGTGGAGGAAGGCCAGGGCTTACCACGGGCCGATTTGGGACAGGAGGTGAGGTGGAAAGGGCGTCGGCGACGGCGCCCGGCGGCACCCGGCGGCGGCGGCTGCTGCGGCGGGGTTTCCGGCGAAGGGAACGGCGCGGCTGGGGTACAAGCGGCACGTGCAGCTCGAGGGGATGATGGGGAAGATCCTAGGATGGTTGGTCGGCACTGGAAGTGAACATAATAGGGAGCTCGACGGTGGTGCTCCAATGGCAGGGCGGCGGCGAGCACAGGAAGGTGGAAGGGGCGTGCACGCGCGGGGGAACAGGCCGTGGCCTTTTATAGGCGACGTGCACGGTGCTTTGAAGCGATCAAGAGGACGAGGGGGGTGCGGCCGGCACATCGGGGCGCGGGCGACGTCGCCGGCGGGCGGCGCGGGCAGTGCCCGGCGCGGTGCGCACGGGGGCACGCCACTGGTGAGTGCACGAGCCTCCAGGCTCGCTCGGGGCGCGTGCTGCCTCGGGGACGGGGTCCTGGGGAGGCGCGGGCCGGTGGGGCCCGGACGTCGAGGCTACGGTGGGGCGCCACGTGGCACGCGGGCGCGGCGCGCTCTGGCGCGAGAGCGCGGCGTCGCGGCGCGACGTCCCTGATTCTATTTCATTTGGCCCCGTTTGACTGAGGTTTGCTCAAAATTTCCAAACTAAACTTCAGAAACTTTGAATACCAAAGTTGTAGAGCAACTATAGGAGAGCATTTTTCATAAAGGCCGACCTATGTTTTGCTCAATGGTTTGAGCATAAACTGCATGCAAAGTTCTTGTTTTTCATGGCGCTAATGAATAGTAAAAGCTGTAGTTGACCAAGTTTTTCACCCTTTTCCACTCCAAATTGAAAATACCACCCAAAAGCAAAGTTGTGTCCCTCGAAAAACTGGACAACTTTTATATTGGGAGATTTTGAAGTGTTTAGGTGAAATTTGGAAAACGCGGCAAAAGTTCTAAAGGGTGTTCAAAGACATTTGGGTTTTGACCCACCTTTGACTAGGGTTTAACCAAGGTTTGACCACAAGTGTGTGTTGACTTGATTAAGGGGGTCATTGGGGATTGTTGGCGAGGTTTTCGAGGTGATGACCCAGGTTGACCAAGGTTTGACTAGAGTCAACGTGCTTGACTCGGTCATTAACATTAATGAAGTTAATTAAAAACCTGGGGCGTCACAGCCTACCCCCTTAAAAAGAATCTCGTCCCGAGATTCGAAAATCCAAGGACAAGGTAGGGGAAATGATTCTCTAAGATTTCTAAAATTACCCTGAGGGAGCAAACACGATGTGATTATTGGTCAAAGAGTATAACCATCATCGGTTCAAGGTTGGCCCATAAGAGTAGTCAAAGGCGACAAGTCCTGGAGTGCTTTTGCAGGGAGTTTACTTGCGGATGCAAGCGGAAAGTATGGAGAGATAGATAGTATAGGAAATTTCAGAACAATCTTGCTCACATGTTATTTATTTTGCGACCTTGGGTGATATCACCTTGTTACGTTAACGGTGCAAAGGTTTTAAAAGTTGGGTGTGCACATGTTTAGGAAAACATGATGCACATGTTCATGCGGCATGGTGCTCATGATGCATGTTAGCATGACTCGATTACCCACAGAATGAGTTAGTGATTGAGATGATAATCATAGGTTGAGAAGGAGTGTATGCGTGGTGAGTCGCATTCTCACAACCAAGATACCTAGCGCGCTCCTAGTGGCAATCATATGGCTGCAGCGCACATGATGCCCTAGGTTCCGTCGCGGCACCTTTGGTTACGGGACAACAACATCACCAATCATAAGAAGGATAGAGTAGGAATATTGAAATCTTCCATGCGTATGCACGTTAGTTCACCCAATGTTCCCAAATGCACGTGCTATGCAAATGCATACCCCAAAAGTGACACATTTTTTTAATTCAAAATGTTGTGAGCAAGATCAAGAAAAATCAATTCAAGATCGAAAGATCGAAGTAATCCAGACAAGGATATGAATACAAGGAATAGCTTAGCGCTTCAACATGTATAAATACAAGGGGGTTTGGAAGGGATACATGTCGATGGAGATAACATGTTGACAGGAGAAGATTACAACTGAAGATTGAACTCTAAGATCAAGACATTACCCAACTGACATGGTAGAACAGAAAACGTTCTTTTCTCATGCTGGGCAAAAACTGGGGTAGTCACGTGTACAAAGGTACAATTGTAGGTCAGAATTCGAAATGAGTATACATACAAAATGACATAAATTTCTGGCAGTTGTGAACAAAAATTCATAACTTAAAAACCAGAGCCCCAAAAATTCCCAAATTTTACTAGCAACTTAGAAAGATTATGAAACACCTTTTTGGTACTCAACGGTCGATCTAGAAAGATTAGGAAGGTGCTCGAACTAAGCAAGGTTTCAGATTAGGTTCCTGGAAAAACAAGACAGGGGTTCACTAATCTGAGCATAACTTGAGGTATACAGAAGCTATGACCGTGAATTTTTGCGAGCAGAAACTAGATTAGATATGGAGCAACTTTGGTAGAGATCACCTAGGCAAATTGATTCTTGAACAGGGTGCAAAAATCTAAGCAAACAGCCATAACAAATTTTTGGACAGCAACACATCTACACACGAGAGGCTATGCGAAGAAAATGCACACTAGCTAAATTTCACCTTAGAGGGCACATAAAACAAGTAAATGGTTCAGTTTTAAGTTTTCACGATTTTTAACATGATGCAAGACGTCCTATTCGTCCTCACAAGGCAATCAAGCCGAAAATCGAAGTTAGTGTCAGTGGCAAGGTATATACACGTTTCTCCCTATAATAACTAGTCGAGAACTAGTCAATGCTCACTTAGCGACTTACGAAACGTGGTTAGTGTACCTGCAGAAGATCACAGAACACATCGAACCTTTTGTGCCAGCACTCACGAAAGCGTCCACATACATTACCGTTCACTATAGAAACGGCATCCATGCGTTTATCGCTGCATGGACAACGTCCAACCTTGGATACTCTCCTTTTGAATGGAGTGCATCCTTGCCTCGCATATTCACAATGCGGAACGTCCACGTATGGCAAAACGTGGCGAGACACAGACGTGATGGTGGGTTCCCTTTGGATTAGGTCCCATCCATCCCTCACATGACTTTCATGTGGTACCACCACGTATGGCAAAACGTGATGAGACACAGACGCGACGTGGGTTCCCATTAGAATAGGTCCCATCCATCCCTCACAGGACTTTCCTGTGGCACCACCACGTATGGCAAAACGTGATGAACTAGTATGGTTGTACAGAAAGTAAGTTCTGACAAGAATAAAATGTGCTGGGAGTTAGCAAAATAAACCATAGATTTATAAGCCACCTGAAAGAACCCAAAAATTCCCTCTAGGGCCTCTCGGTCTAATCCATCCTTAACGGACCAAAGTATTTTGCAAATCCAAACAATCTTGGCAAGTTTTATTCAAAAACCAGTGATTAAGGTTGTTAATTAAACTCTGGTGCATATAATCGCTCTGATACCAGCTGTGACAACCCACCCAGGAAAATACCGTACTATTGCCTAAACCAATCCACTTTGGCCATTAAGCGACAGTAAAGTATCATCCCGTCGTTAGTTGCCGGGTTAACGCCCGGTAAATCACTCGAAAATCACACAGAGGATCGAACATATGCATTAAAACTCACACGAAGGCGAGTCCAGAGTACAACATAATTTAAATTCAAATCTGCCCCGAAGGGTTTAATTATTACAAACCATTGTTCATGACATGATAGGTAAAGGTTCAGAGTTCGAAAACAGCGGAATAAAATAAACTAGCACAATGTTGAACATCACAAGAGGCCGTCCGTGATGCCATCACTCGTCGTCATCCACCCATTCCAGCTCCCAGCCGGTGGAATCTCACCAGGCCAAACAACACCTGCAACAACATTTTTAAAGCAAGGCTGAGTATACTAATACTCAGCAAGACTTAACTGTCGGGTGATAACTACATCACCAAACTCTAGACATGAGAGGCTTTTTGGCCGGTGGAGTTCTTTTGCTGAAAAGCAACAAAGAGTATGTCCTTACTTTCAATATTTTAGCACAAATTCTAGTTTATTAACATTTCTAAGTGTGCCAACTAATTCAATCAAGAATTGTACAATACAATTAATTCAATCAGTAAACTTCACCAAGTTCCATCATTAAGGGATATCATGGCCAGTTGATTAAGCAGTCTCAGATAACGGTGAGAGGCCGACAATCGATTGATTTATAACCTTGCAAGGTAAACCTAAACACACGGAGGGTGCCCCCACATGGACAACCACCAGGCGGTTCCCAAAAATCCTCGGCTTGGGATCAAAGCTTACAGTCTTGGGTACACGGCTATCTAGCGTACCCCGCAAGGCACCCAGCTTCACACATGTACCCCCCTCCCCCGGTAGCTAGCCGGGTAGGTGATTACTCAAGATTAGTAAGGGTAAGTTCCCGCACCGTCTCATTAAGGTACTAGGCTTACCGGTCCCATTCCCGACAAGTGCTTAGTACGTTCAAAAGCTTAGCCCATGAAAGCCACTGGACCGGAGCCTAAATCCCATGCTCTTACCACATGAGCAATCCATTTACAAAGATCTTATGATTCCAACATAAGAACCTATTCTCGCGAGTGACGAACATCACTCGACTTCTACCGGGTCCTGTAGCATAGCAGCTATCGACCTAGCATACTAGTATAAGAGCATAGGTACCTAGGGTTCATGCATCTAGGGTTTCAATCCAACTCCTGAAACGTAAATGCACAAACATAGCAAAGATAATTGCATAATTTTTAAAAAGAGGGTTAATGATCCGGGGCTTGGCTTCGCTGGCAAGGTTGGCCTTGGGCCCTTCTGGACTTTGGTCCAGGTCCTGTGCTACGTCCATGTACTGCAGCTCACCGACAGCACCTTCGTCTCCTCCTTCCGGCACGAGCGTATATCTACCGTCAGAAAGATCTACACGAGGATGCAAATGCAAGATTTAATTGATAGTTTTTAATTTTAATTAATTACAAACAACAATTGACAACCATGGGGTGCATGGTTGACCACATTCACCTAGATAAAAATACATTCAGCATACTCTTCCAAAAAGGAACAATATGCGGTTCTTTATTCATTATTCTTTTTGATAGTGACTGTGTACATATTTATGTAAATAAATTATTTTAAATTTCACAAATAGCAAGGGGTTGGTCTTAAGATTTTTAAAATGATTTACATCACACACATAGGGTCATTAGGGGTGAGTTGGTGATTTTCCCATTTAATTTAATATTAAGCTTTAATGGCCTCTATTGCTTTTATTCACAAAATAAATTAATAAAATCCAGTGGAGGTGTTTATGAAGCACTAGAAACCTATACAAAGCCACTGCACACACATGCACACTTAAAAGAGCTATGAAATTAATTATACCGAAAATAACAAATTCTAGCTACCAAAGCAAGATAAATGCATATAAAAATAAATAAGCATCAAAATGATTCCAACTTTCTCACACATGGCCTCTGGTCCAAATCTAAGCTAGGCATGCAACAAATACACCTAATGCTACCATAGATCTTGAGCTATACATTTACAAAGAAAATTAGGCATATTTCAAGAATAAATATTTCTCACAAATATAAAATTGTGATTAATTCACCAGAGGTGTAATTAGACATAACAAGATGACATCCAGAAGTTGAGTACAAAAATATATTTATTTTTATCTACAAAAATCATTTAGAAAGATTCATCATAAAAACAAAACAATTCATAATAAACGATCTACAGCATAACTTTGTGCCATTTTTGGCACAGCACCTAGACAAGGCATAACACACACATATCCAAAATTCAGCTATAGAGCACATGTAGATTTCGAGATACAACAGATCTAGGTTTAACAGTTTTGTATTTTTCATGCAAAAACTATCAAGGAAAAGCATGGTCAAGCTTTACGAAAATTGTAGTGTTTTTCACAAGGAATCCAACAAAATTGAGTTTGTATTTTTCTGATTTTTCTACAGATTTTACAAGTTTCAGCAAAACTGCTACACTATTGAAGATCTGGTTTTTCACCGGGGTCCCTGGAATCTTCTGACTATTCACAAGTATACCCTTAGTTCGCACAAAACACCCAGGAAAGATTGGGGGCTTTGCAATGTGGCCCCTGGGCCATGGCCGGCGGCCGCTCCGGCCAAAATTCCGGCGAGGAGCTCGCCGAGAGGGTCGGGGAAGGGTGGAGGAAGGCCAAGGCTTACCACGGGCCGATTTGGGACTGGAGGTGGGGCGGAAAGGGCGCCGGTGACGGCGCCCGGCGGCACCCGGCGGCGGTGGCCGCTGCGGCGGGGTTTCCGGCGAAGGGAACGGCGCGGCTGGGGTACAAGCGGCACGTGCAGCTCGAGGGAATGAGGGTGAAGATCCTAGGATGGTTGGTCGGCACTGGAAGTGAGCGGAACAGGGAGCTCGACGGCGGCGCTCCAATGGCGGGGTGGCGGCGAGCACAGGGAGGTGGAAGGGGCGCGCACGCGCGGGGGAACAGGCCGTGGCCTTTTATAGGCGACGTGCACGGTGCTTTGAAGCGATCAAGAGGGACGAGGGGGGTCCGGCCGGCGCATCGGGGCGCGGGCGACGTCGCCGGCGGGCGGCGCGGGCAGGGTCCGGCGCGGTGCGCACAGGGGCACGCCACGGGTGAGCGCACGAGCCCCCAGGCTCGCTCGGGGCGCGTGCTGCCTCGGGGTCGGGGTCCTGTGGAGGCGCGGGCCGGTGGGGGCCCAGACGCCGAGGCTACGGCGGGGCGCCACGTGGCGCGTGGGCGTGGCGCGCTCTGGCGCGAGAGTGCGGCGTCGCGGCGCGACGTCCCTGATTCTATTTCATTTGGCCCTGTTTGACTGAGGTTTGCTCAAAATTTCCAAACTAAACTTCTGAAACTTTGAATACCAAAGTTGTAGAGCAACTATAGGAGAGTATTTTTCATAAAGGCTGACCTATGTTTTGCTCAATGGTTTGAGCATAAACTGCAGGCAAAGTTCCTGTTTTTCATGGCGCCAATGAATAGTAAAAGCTGCAGTTGACCAAGTTTTTCACCCTTTTCCACTCCAAATTTAAAATGCCACCCAAAAGCAAAGTTGTGTCCCTCGAAAAACTGGACAACTTTTATATTGGGAGATTTTGAAGTGTTTAGGTGAAATTTGGAGAACGCGGTAAAAGTTCTAAAGGGTGTTCAAAGACATTGGGGTTTTGACCCACCTTTGACTAGGGTTTAACCAAGGTTTGACCACAAGTGTGTGTTGACTTATTTAAGGGGGTCATTGGGGATTGTTGGCGAGGTTTCCGAGGTGATGACCCAGGTTGACCATGGTTTGACTAGAGTCAACGTGCTTGACTCGGTCATTAACATTAGTGAAGTTAATTAAAAACCTGGGGCGTCACAACATCTTCGGCCCAAGTCGTTCGCGAAGGCCCGCGAAGATCTCTTTGACAAGAGCCTGGTATGTCAAATTCAATCTTCACAAAAATAACTGTCCCAAGTGGGATTTGACCCAGCCTCCTCCTCTCCACCATCGCTTAGTGGTTGGCTGTGCTAGCCAAGCGCGCAGGCTGTTCTTCGATGATTTGTGCATATCGTGTTTTATAGATACACATAGTTGGGGTGCCCGCTTTGCTTTCATATTTTGATAATGTTTACTTCCATCGATTTACTGGATACGTGTTACATAGGTATCTCTGTACTATCTTGCTAATTCTTTATTTTGTTGACACACCCCAAAATGCCTATGTTCATTCATATTGTCAAGACCAAGCTATACATGTATAATATTTGAGCATTATGCTTCTTTCTTATGAGTTTTATACCATTTCCAGTTAAGGATGTTTTAGTGCACACAGCCAAGTCATGGTTTCACTAGTACAGTTTAGGTGTGAGGCTTCAGTGTGTGTATACGCATGCTCATTTCAGTCTTTTATTCAGTGTAATTATTTCTTCACCTTGTCTAATAAATTGCTTATAACTGAGGCTAGTGAAGGGCAGCAGGAACAGGTTAAGACTAGTTGATACCCCGCGCGTTGCTGCGAAAAATTTTTAAACAAAATTTTAAGGTGAAATGTGAAAGTAGAAACACTAAAGTGATTACATGACAACATTCATTTGTAAATAACATTATATATGAAATCATGTTATTTTGTTGAGAGTGAAACCATTCTTAAATTATTGATCCTACATGTATTTCAACTGCGAGAATTTTGTGGTGTGCTACTCACAAATACATGCTATTAGTCACAGAAAATCACTTGAAGACATAAATAGATGGTTTGGTAGATAATGACATGGAGTGTAGTGGATGGTGACATAACGTATAGTGGATGATGACGTGGAATGCTTGTATGTTGAGAGAAATCTATACATGACTTGTAGTGGGTCTCACTTATATAGTTGTTATAGATATACATTTTTCTATCTTGTATTTATCCTTCACCAACGAGTTCTGAGCAAACTCAGCAGGGTTAAACGGTACATAAACTTCTTTGGCCATCGTTTGCTGTTGTTTATTAATTTTATTATCGCTTATGCCCATTTATTTGTTCATCGTTTGCTTACTAAAAATACTTTCCCAAATTTGAAAATGTTAGTTATTAAAATACTTTAACACATTAGTTGTTATCGCCACATAATTTTACATGGCGTTATTCCAATATATGAAATCTGACACTTTTTGCATACGTATAAAATAGATATATATTATTTTTGCCAGCTAACACTACGTGAAAAACTCACTTTGGTAACGGGCATAAATTGCCTTTAGTAACGGGCAAAGCGACCGTTACTGATCAAGTGTTACAAATGAGCCAAGAAAGGTTACTGATAACACATATTCGTAACGGGCATCAAACAACGACCGTTACCACAACTAGCCACCGGTCACGTGAAATTACTGTTTCTCTGGGCCCACAGGGAACTTTAGTAACGGGCACCAAAACAAAGCTCGTTACAACAAGTCAACATCGGAGAGCCGTGCTGTAAACATGCGTCTCCTCTGTCTCGACCAAATGAGACACGTCTATTTCACACGTGTTTCAGCACAGCTAGGATTAGTAACGGGCATCAAACAACAACCGTTACCACAACTAGTCACCGGTCACGTAAAATGGCTGTTTCTCTGGGCCCACAGGAAACTTTGGTAACGGGCACGAAAATAGAGCCCATTACTGTGAACTCAATATCGGAGACGCGTTCTGTGAACCTGCATCTCCTCTGTCTCGACGAAATGAGACAAATATGTTTTCACGCACGTCTGCTGTCTCTCGACTAAAGGAGACGCGTGCTGTCAACCCGTGTCTCCTCTGTCTTGACGAACGGGCCAGGTTCTGGGGCCCACCGGTCAGTACTGGTAATGGGCTTTTACGCTGCCCGTTACATTGTTGGCATGTTTGTAACGGGCGTTCCGAATGAAGCCCGTTACTCACTGATCAGTGTTTGTAACGAGCTTTAATTAACACCCGTTACAGATACGTAGGCCACCCCTAGAGTAACCTGCCTGCTTGCCGGCTGCATCTTGGAACCAGCCAGGATTTGGCAGCCATCAGGGGCTACATCCTGCCATCCTGGAACCAGCCAGGATATGGCAGCCACCACAGCAAGGAGACATCACAAACACAAAAGCAAGATCACATTTATAGACAAGCAAGATCACATCAAGTTTCAAGTTACTCATCAGGGCTTGTTTGGATGGAGTCATGAGAAAATTGCCTGAACCAGGCAGCATCTGACCCCAACCAAGCAAGCCAAGCAGGTTTCTCAGGCAACAACACCTGACTAAAGAAGACTGAATGCCGCAAGTAATTTCAAGTTTCTGGCTACAATGAACTCACGGTGCACCAATATAGAAGTTGCCATTTATGTCGATGGTCTCCTTAAGAATGTACTTGCACAGCATCTCCCAGACCCGCTTTAGATCTTGTGTGGAAACATCTACGACAGCTTTGAAATCCTGCAAAATACAATCATTTATGAGAATGCAAGTAGAAATCAGTTTCTAAAATCAGATGGAGAATATGAGCAGAGAAAAGGTTGAGCATTATTATCTACTTACAGCAGCCTTCATGGAATGCCACATGGAATCCACACAAAGAGGACCGCCATGGTTGCTGAGCACGCTGCATTGAGGTACCAAAATGACAAGTAAATGCAGTACCAAATAGGTAAGAAGGGACCATAAAAATACCTCGGTTTTACATCGAGATTTGGTTTGTGCTTGAGTGTTGTGGCTATTGGCTTTTTTCTTTCCTTTCGTCACTCCGTCCTGTGCATGATCAGCAAAGGCCCTGCATGATCAGCAATACCAATTAGAAACACTAAGAGATTGAATTTTTGTGAACAAAACCTAAAAGATACTGTACCAAAGGCCCGTGCATGATCAGCAATACCGATTAGAAACACTAAGAGATTGAATTTTTGTGCACAAAATCTACAAGATACTGACCAGTCCACAACAACTTTGAGGTCTGCGAACTTTAGCGTGGGATGTTGTTTAGAAGAATCTAGATACCAAACCTCTTTGAACTTCATACAAATGATCAGTGTTACCCAGTGGCCAGTGTAGTAGGCACCCACCACGTAGTCGTTGTTCATTTCATTTGCGATTGCTTTGGTAACAAAGCCAGAATGCTGAGAAATATTTGTGGAAGTAATAAAATCTAGATCTAAAAACCCAACACTGATCTGCATCTCCGCTGCCTTGTCCATCATTTTCCTACAAACAATCAAATTGTTAGCATGCATGAACTTTGTGGTCCAAATTAAAGAAATATCTTTTTAGGTTTTAAGGGACTTACAATGTCCACAACCTCAAGAAGGTAATATCCAGAGAAGCCAGGGTTATAAGGTTATACACGCTACTGAATGCAATGTTTAACATTAAAACATCACCACCTTTAAAGTAGTGTTGATCCACCTTTGCTGGAAAGGCAAGTTTGTCCTTACTGTGTTCCATGACGTAAGCATGCAACCTGGCACAATTTGGTCCAGCAGCCTCTAAGTTTGCTTTTGACAACATAGGTGCACCTGGCTTGTATTTTGGTTGTTCCTATTCTGTCCCAATAATACAGTTAAGAATCTCATCTTTAGACAGAGGTTTCCTGGCCTGGTTCCCCTTCTGCAGTGGAGATTGCCTGGGCTCCTCCTCCTGTTGCAGAGACTGCTATACATGTTGCATCTGCTACTTAGGGGGAGATTGCCTGGGCTCCTCCTCCTTCTCCTGCTGCAGAGGCTGTTGTTTCTTCTGTTGTTTATCCTCATGTTGCAGCTGCTGCTTAGGCGGAGTTTGCCTGGGCTCCTCTAGCTGTTGTCGACGCTCCTGCTGCGTAGTTTTGCAGATCTGCTGCTGCTACTGCTGCTGTTGAGCCTTCTCTTGCTGACACTGAGCTGTAGTACCTCCATCTGATGCTGTACCCCTGCTACCTGTTGTGGCTTTAGGGTTGGGATGTCTCGTCATGGGTGGTATAAGGATCCTGTCCTTTGGACATTGGATCCTTTGAACGAGAGCCTCAGCTAGGGTTGCTATGTCACCCCCATCAATTGGTAGAGGCAGAGGGTAGTGACCCGTATTGGCCAACACATAAGTAGGTTGCACCACAACATACCCATTCTGCACCGGTACTGCATGACAAGCCTTTTGAAATGGAAAGACTTTCGCTAGTGCGAGCTCTGTTGACGGTCCTTACAACAAAGATTCGACCGTCAAAACCTCGGGTTCGAGAGGAGTATATGGCAAGTTTCATGCACATTTTTAGTACTAATAAAGTTCCACGAGTTGTGTTGGTATTTTTACTTGTAGGTACACAAATATGGGAATAACAATGAACAAATGAACCTTAGACGGCTGCACCAAAGCAATGGTGCAGGGCCGACCGCACCTGGCCAGGTCCGGATGCACATAGCCAGGCTCGGCCGCACCACAGTCGGCCGCACCACAGCCGGCCGCAACTGGCCAGAGCCGGCCGCAGCTGGCCAGGGATAGGCTCGGCCGCACCAACAGGTGCGCCCGCACCTACCATATGCCACGTCTCGGGTCCACGGCACCAACAATCCCACAAACACACCTTGGATGGATGAGATACACCGGTGAATGGTCGGTTTGATCAAAAGGCTAAGGTTGGAAGCACTTGGATCGATGGACCCACACTCAACCGCCACAACCGTCATTCCGAGGCGATCCAAGGCGTCCCTGAGCGAAGGCGGTGCATCACACGGCACGAAGGTGGGCCGGCCGCACCTAGAGGGCCGATCGCACCTATCCATCCGTGTGCCGGGCGAAACCGACCTAAGGAACAAGGCGAGAGGCGGTGGATCATAGGGCCGGCCGCACCTCCTGATCCGGCCGCACCTGACATATTGGCCCCACGCGCTCCACCGACCCTCCTTGCCTATAAAAGCCACCTCACACTCGCTGGAACAGAAGACACACCGCAGGAGCTTCACTATTGTCCACTTTTGTATCTTAGAGTAGGAAGTAGTGTAGTTGGAAGTTAGAGTCTAGTCGAGCTAGTCTCGGGGTTCCGGAGAAGTCTTCTTCAGAGTTCGGGTACTACTCTTGTATCTTTCCTTTATTAAGACTTAAGTGCATTTCAAGTTATCTTTCTATCTTACATTCCGAGTCAATTACATTCAGCTTTTACTTAGCTACTAGAAGCTTTATTCTAGGTTTAGACTAAAGTGAGTTTTGCCTTGGTTAGCTTAGTTCTCTTGAACCCTATAGTGTTGTGGTCGTTCTTCGCTTGATCTCCGGTGTTTCACGGGAGAGAGAGACCTTTCTCTAAAGGCCTTAGGGAAGGTTCTTTGGTTCGTTGTGAGCGCGGTGCTCAGAACTTGCCTTAGTCTTAGATTGGTATCCCGTTCAACGGAATAGTTGTGGTACCCTAAGGAGGTGACAGCTCTGGACGGGCTCTGTAGTCCACCACGTTAGTTCGGGCCGGTAGGATTCAGCGCGTCGTCGTTCTCCCTTCTCATCCCAGTCTGAGAGCGCGGCTTTGCATGCCCCTGCAGCACTAGAAGAGCTTGTTGATCCTATCTTACCTTGGCTCTTCTTTACCTTAGTTCTTCTCCCGGAATTGACAAGAATAGATACATTGCCTTAGGATCCTTTCTCATCTTGTTGTCCCCCCAACTCACTAGGACCTCTCTAGTTCTTTTATCAAGATCTCCTCACGTGTCCAATTTACCCCTGTATATCTTTATCATCACCCCAGCTATAAGATCCTTTCACCAAGCCTCGATCCTCTCTACCGTTCTTGATTATCTATGCCATAGTGCTTCCCTTGGGAAAATATAAATACGATAACCCGAATACCACCGGGTGAAGTGCTACAACAGTAATCCGTGCGCTTGCGGACCTTTCTGTGATCGTGTGTTTTACCACCAGACGTTCCCTAGCCCCGTTACTAGAGGTGCGAATCCGGTAGCGACGCTCGCGAGTGCCAACAAGCATTCCTGGCGCCGTCGCCGTGTGTGCATACTTAGTGGTGAGGCTAAGGAGCGTCAACAAGCATTTTGGGCGCCGTTGCCAGGGAAGCAATAGGCACTAGATATCTTTTCGGTAGAGTTATCTCAGTTTGGTGAACCGTCTTTTAGCGGGTTTATCCCTACTCCGTTCCTAGAGTACGGAGTAGTACCCGGTTTCGACAGTCCCGTCTTCACATCTATCAAGAGTCGCTTTAGAAGGATATTCCGACCCCGTGTCACTACCCTTCGAAAAGTTTCTCTCGATTTTTCACGACGAACCCAGTCGATCCCGTAGACAGAACCATCTTTTTCATGGCCAAAGAAGCCAACCTTGAGTTCTCTTTTGATCAATCCCACACTCCGACTAAGATGGAAATCCCAATCGGAAATGGAAATCTTAAGCCAAGGTTCTTCTCTAATGGAAGTATTTCTCCAAAATTCCTTTCCATCGCCCAGAAAAATCCTTTCTCAGGATTCGAAGGAGAAAATCCATACAATCACTTGAGGAGTTTTGAGCAATTGTGCTCTACTCGTTCATGCTCCGATCTTTCTCCCAACGAATTCAGAGTTAGACTTTTCCCATTCTCACTAGCGGGAAAAGCAAAGGCTTGGTACTTCCAGCAAGAGAAGGAAGTCACCACGGATTGGAGAAATTTGCGCGACAAGTTCTGCGCTAAGTACTTCCCCTTATCTCGTCTCATGAAGCTTCGACATCAAATTATCAATTTCCAACAGACGAAGACCGAATCCCTTAGTCAAGCATGGACTAGATTCTATGATCTCATACACATTTGTCCCGATTATGGCCTGCCAGATATAGTGCTGATTCAACACTTTTAGCACAGCCTATTTCGAGACAATGTTTTCCGCTTGCTTGCACTCACAAAGGGATCACTTTTTCACAAAAACCCAACTGAGGGGCTAGAAATTTTAGAGAGGATCTTAGCTATGCCCATCAGAAGAGAATCCCAGAGCGACCATTCCCAACCTTGGATATATCGGATTATCACCTATCTATCGTTTTTCTTCCAAACTCTAGTGAATTACCTCTCTAATCAAGAGAGTCACTCCAAGAAGAAATGATCATCAACAAGTCCAGCTCGAGGACTATAAATTCGACGCTCTCGCCTTGAGATAAACCGGCATTTGTCCCTTCCTAAGTTCATGCATCAGGCATGTTTAATATTCGAAATCCTTTTAGCCGCTGCATGACTTAGAGTTTAGAGGGTTTAAGGAGCAGTTTTGGGCATTTTGCCCGGTGCAGCCGGCCCACTTGGCACGGCCGCACCACCCCTCTTACCTGGGTGAATGCGTGGAGCAGCCACTAGCTACGTGGTGGTGCTTTACTTTGTAGGAAAACAGGTCCAATCTGCAGTAATTCCTTCCCCACCACCAATAGCATTGCTAGCAACCTTTGGACAGCTGAGTGCTCAAATTCTCGAGGATCTCAAGTGCTAGATAGTGCAGCAGCTACCTGCCAGCATTTTCGGTGGAAACACTAGGGCCGGCCGGCCCTGTAGGTGCGCCCGCACCTGTGGAATCCACCGTGCTGTCATTTCCAAGTTGTTGCATGCTGCTCCTAGCCTCCTAATCACGCACTGAGGTCGCCTCTCAATTTTTGTTGGCACGGCCGGATGGACAGGTGCGGCCGCACCTGCCTCCCTCCACCTGCCTATAAATTGAGGCCACCCGTGCACTCTCCCAGAGAACCACAGCCCAATTCCGAAGTTTGCAACCTTTGCTCCCTTGTTAAGTCCGTTCATGTTTAGTGGAAAGGAGTGCTGAGAGTGTGTCCCTCGTAGTTCAAGCCGCTCAAGTTTTGTGGAGGTCTCATCACCCCACAAGGACCGCTAACTCCTGGACCGCTAATCCTCGAACGACTAACCTTTCATAACCCTCATCCTTCGGGTATCTGTTGCATTAACATTTTGCAGGATGTCGTGGTTCCGTAAGGCCGCAAAGGTAGTGAAGGGAAAACACATCAGGTTCCGCGACTCGGACTCGAGTCGCAGTGGCCATTCCCATTCTTTAGATTGGCAAGATCACTCAGTTCGGAGGAAAGGACAAAGCATTTAGAGGGCGCCACCAACCCAAGAAGTCAAAGGAAATCAACAAGGCTAAGGGGGAAAAGAAGACGGAAATCAAAAACACCCCCCGCCAAAGCCTCACCGACTTCAGCGCCACCGAAGAAAACAAAGAAGGTGAGGCATGTGAAGAGAGTATCGTCCGAGTCTTCCACTCCGGGACCGGACGAATCCAAGATCAATTGAGCAAACGGAGGAGTCCCGCTCACGGACTCTAAACTACGAGCCCTCACTGAGAGGTAAACCGGTATTTATCTCATATTTCCCTTTCAACCTTTTATTCTATGCATCAAGCATATTTAAATTTCAAATTTAATTTCACCATTGCATTAATAAGTAAACAAGACATAGAAAAGCAGTTTTGGAGATTTTTGGTGATACGGCCGAACCTAGAGGTACGACCTTACCTCCCCTCGACAAAATTTTTGTGCAGGATGTTTACAGGAGGAGACACGAGTGCCTGGAGAAAATATAGTAGGGCCGGCCGTACCAAGTGATACGGCCGTACCTATGATTTTTCAAAAATCCATCAAGACAACCACTACAAGCTTCCAGGTGCTCAACTCATCACCAAAATGAAGACACGCTGACCAGGTAGCCAAAAATTAGCTTGGGGGAGACCCCACTTTCAATCAAGGAAGGTATGTCCATCAAAACCAATTTTCAACATTTTGTTTATCTTTTTTGAATAAAAGAAAAACAACAAAAACATTTGCTTTCATCATGTGCTTGAGAACTTGTCTATATGCACTCTTTTGGAATAATGAATAGTTGCCATGTTAAAACTTTGCAAGAACCTAGTGTACAGCTGTGTTCTCTATGAGCTTTTGAATTTGTTGGTATATTTTGAGACAAGAGCCTGAAATAAAACTTTGTGGGAAGCAAATGCTTATGACCAAAACCTAGGGTGTTGACTAGTATGATATGGTGAGACAATGTTGATCTTGCTCTGTCTCATAGTATGGTGAAAATCTCGGATGATTTCTTTTGAAAATAAAACAAGGCAAGTTCCTCAATGGTCATATTACCTACCAAAGCCATATGTCGATATCAAAGCACAAACCTTCTACATATGCTTGCTTGTGACCCATTGAGTTTTGCCAAATTGTTGTGACCCTTGGCAGAATCTTTTCATGCTTCCATGATCGAGATCACGTACACCCACATATAGATGCTAACTCCTACACCGGGAGTTACGCAAAACACGCCATTCATCCACCAAAAATAAATACTCCAAAGTCCAAAGAGATTTCTCTTCTTGCAAAAGGAGAGAGGGGTCATTGAAAAAAAAGTATATGCTCAAGAAGCATAGGAAAAAAATGTGCTCCAATCAAAGAGCATAGAAAAAAAAAGAGTGAAACATGACCCCCCCTCCAAAATAAAGTCAAGAGGAGAATCTCAAAGCAAGGAGTACTTAGAAAAACAAACAAAAAGATTCACACACTTGCACATCTCGATCAAGTTGCATGACTAGTTTCTTCTTGGATCCGGTCTTTGGCTCAACAGCATCATGTGGCACAAGTGAGTCTCTCTTATCCTACCCAAAGCTCCACATACAAGCCATAGAGTAGGAAGTTGAGGCTCGCTTAAAGCCTTTGGTGAGGTAACAAATACCACTTGAGAGATCGAGGGAACCATCCGAGGAACCTTGTCTTTCTTTGCAAAATTTTCAAAAACTCCAAGATAGGATCCAAAAAAGAAAAAGAGTGAGAGATGCAAAGTCAAAAACCATTCTATTCTTCAACCTCTGAAGGAAAGGTGGAAAGCTACAAGCCCCACGGGTAAAGTAAGGCTAAGCTTCTCTCGTACCAATCTTTTCAAAATAGCAAGAAGAGCATGGAGTTTGTGCACAGGTACTTGCCGAGTGATAACATCACGCAACTCCTGATCCATCGAGGCCAAGTCTAGACTTTGCTCGAGGATGAGCAAACGTTTACATTGGGGGAGTTTGTTGACGGTCCTTACAACAAAGATTCGACCGTCAAAACCTCGGGTTCGAGAGGAGTATATGGCAAGTTTCATGCACATTTTTAGTACTAATAAAGTTCCACGAGTTGTGTTGGTATTTTTACTTGTAGGTACACAAATATGGGAATAACAATGAACAAATGAACCTTAGAGGGCTGCACCAAAGCAATGGTGCAGGGCCGGCCGCACCTGGCCAGGTCCGGCCGCACATAGCCAAGCTCGGCCGCACCACAGCCGGCCGCAGCTGGCCAGAGCCGGCCGCAGCTAGCCACAGCCAGCCGCAGCTGGCCAGAGTCGGCCGCAGCTGGCCAGGGCTAGGCTCGGCCACACCAACAGGTGCGCCCGCACCTCTAGGTGCGCCCGCACCTACCATATGCCACGTCTCGGGTCCATGGCACCAACAATCCCACAAACACACCTTGGATGGATGAGATACACAGGTGAATGGTCGGTTTGATCAAAAGGCTAAGGTTGGAAGCACTTGGATCGATGGACCCACACTCAACCACCACAACCGTCATTCCGAGGCGATCCTAGGCATCCCTGAGCGAAGGTGGTGCATCACACGGCACGGAGGTGGGCCGGCCGCACCTAGAGGGCCGGCCGCACCTATCCATCCGCGTGCCGGGCGAAACCGACCCAAGGAACCGACCTACAACCGCCTCAGGAGCAGTGATCAGGGGCACCCAAGGCGAGAGGCGGTGGATCATAGGGCCGGCCGCACCTCCTGATCCAGCCGCACCTGACATATTGGCCCCACACGCTCCACCGACCCTCCTTGCCTATAAAAGCCACCTCACACTCGCTGGAACAGAAGACACATGCCAGGAGCTTCACTATTGTCCACTTTTGTATCTTAGAGTAGGAAGTAGTGTAGTTGGGAGTTAGAGTCGAGTCGAGCAAGTCTCGGGGTTCCGGAGAAGTCTTCTTCAGAGTTCGGGTACTACTCTTGTATCTTTCCTTTATTAAGACTTAAGTGCATTTCAAGTTATCTTTCTATCTTACATTCCGAGTCAATTACATTCAGCTTTTACTTAGCTACTAGAAGCTTTATTCTAGGTTTAGACTAAAGTGAGTTTTTCCTTGGTTAGCTTAGTTCTCTTGAATCCTATAGTGTTGTGGTCATTCTTCGCTTGATCTCCGGTGTTTCACGGGAGAGAGAGACCTTTCTCTAAAGGCCTTAGGGAAGGTTCATTGGTTCGCTGTGAGCTCGGTGCTCAGAACTTGCCTTAGTCTTAGATTGGTGTTCCGTTCAACGGAATAGTTGTGGTACCCTAAGGAGGTGATAGCTCCGGATGGGCTCTGTAGTCCACCATGTTAGTTCGGGCCGGTAGGATTCAGCGCGTCGTCATTCTCCCTTCTCATCCCAGTCTGAGAGCGCGGCTTTGCATGCCCCTGCAGCACTAGAAGAGCTTGTTGATCCTATCTTACATTGGCTCTACTTTACCTTAGTTCTTCTCCTGGAGTTGACAAGAATAGATAGATTGCCTTAGGATCCTTTCTCGTCTCGTTGTCCTCCCAACTCACTAGGACCTCTCTAGTTCTTTTATCAAGATCTCCTCGCGTGTCCAATTTACCCCCATATATCTTTATCATCACCCCAGCTATAAGATCCTTTCACCAAGCCTCGATCCTCTCTACCGTTCTTGATTATCTATGCCATAGTGCTTCCCTTGGGAAAATATAAATGCGATAACCCGAATACCACCGGGTGAAGTGCTACAACGGTAATCCGTGCGCTTGCAGACCTTTCTGTGATCGTGTGTTTTACGACCAGACGTTCCCTAGCCCTGTTACTAGAGGTGCGAATCCGGTAGCGACACTCGCGAGTGCCAACAAGCATTCCTGGCGCCGTCGCCGTGTGTGCATACTTAGTGGTGAGGCTAAGGAGCGTCAACAAGCATTTCTGGCGCCGTTGCCGGGGAAGCAATAGGCACTAGATATCTTTTCGGTAGAGTTATCTCAGTTTGGTGAACCGTCTTTTAGCGGGTTTATCCCTACTCCGTTCCTAGAGTACGGAGTAGTACCCGGTTTCGACAGTCCCATCTTCACATCTATCAAGAGTCGCTTTAGAAGGATATTCCGACCCCGTGTCACTACCCTTCGAAAAGTTTCTCTCGATTTTTCATGACGAACCCAGTCGATCCCGTAGACAGAACCATCTTTTTCATGTCCAAAGAAGCCAACCTTGAGTTCTCTTTTGATCAATCCCACACTCCGACTAAGATGGAAATCCCAATCGGAAATGGAAATCTTAAGCCAAGGTTCTTCTCCAATGGAAGTATTTCTCCAAAATTCCTTTCCATCGCCCAGAAAAATCCTTTCTCAGGATTCGAAGGAGAAAATCCATACAATCACTTGAGGAGTTTTGAGCAATTGTGCTCTACTCATTCATGCTCCGATCTTTCTCCCGACGAATTCAGAGTTAGACTTTTCCCATTCTCACTAGTGGGAAAAGCAAAGGCTTGGTACTTCCAGCAAGAGAAGGAAGTCGCCACGGATTGGAGAAATTTGCGCGACAAGTTCTGCACTAAGTACTTCCCCTTATATCGTCTCATGAACCTTCGACATTAAATTATCAATTTCCAATAGACGAAGACCGAATCCCTGAGTCAAGCATGGACTAGATTCTATGATCTCATACACATTTGTCCCGATCATGGCCCGCCAGATATAGTGCTGATTCAACACTTTCAGCACGGCCTATTTCGAGACAACATTTTCCGCTTGCTTGCACTCACAAAGGGACCACTTTTTCACGAAAACCCAACTGAGGGGCTAGAAATTTTAGAGAGGATCTTAGCTATGCCCGTCAGAAGAGAATCCCAGAGCGACCATTCCCAATCTTGGATATATCAGATTATCACCTATCTATCGTTTTTCTTCCAAACTCTAGTGAATTACCTCTCTAATCAAGAGAGTCACTCCAAGAAGAAATGATCATCAACAAGTCCAGCTCGAGGACTATAAATTCGATGCTCTCGCCGTGAGATAAACCGGCATTTGTCCCTTCCTAAGTTCATGCATCAGGCATGTTTAATTTTCGAAATCCTTTTAGCCGCTGCATGACTTAGAGTTTAGAGGGTTTAAGGAGCAGTTTTGGGCATTTTGCCCGGTGCGGCCGGCCCACTTGGCACGGCCGCACCACCCCTCTTACCTGGGTGAATGCGTAGAGCAGCCACTAGCTACGTGGTGGTGCTTTACTTTGTAGGAAAGCAGGTCCAATCTGCAGTAATTCCTTCCCCACCACCAATAGCTTTGCTAGCAACCTTTGGACAGCTGAGTGCTCAAATTCTCGAGGATCTCAAGTGCTAGATAGTGCAGCAGCTACCTGCCATCATTTTCGGTGGAAACACTAGGGCCGGCCGGCCCTGTAGGTGCGCCCGCACCTGTGGAATCCACTGTGCTGTCATTTCCAAGTTGTTGCATGCTGCTCCTATCCTCCTAATCACGCACTGAGGTCGCCTCTCAATTTTTGTTGGCACGGCCGGATGGACAGGTGCGGCCGCACCTGCCTCCCTCCACCTGCCTATAAATTGAGGCCACCCGTGCACTCTCCCAGAGAACCACAGCCCAATTCTGAAGTTTGCAACCTTTGCTCCGTTGTTATGTCTGTTCGTGTTTAGTGGAAAGGAGTGCCGAGAGTGTGTCCCTCGTAGTGCAAGTCGCTCAAGTTTTGTGGAGGTCTCATCACCCCACAAGGACCGCTAACTCCTGGACTGCTAATCCTCGAATGACTAACCTTTCATAACCCTCATCCTTCGGGTATCCGTTGCATTAACATTTTGCAGGATGTCATGGTTCCGTAAGGTCGCAAAGGTAGTGAAGGGAAAACACATCAGGTTCTGCAACTCGGACTCGAGTCGCAGTGGCCATTCCCATTCTTCAGATTAGCAAGATCACTCCGTTCGGAGGAAAGGACAAAGCATTTAGAGGGCGCCACCAACCCAAGAAGTCAAAGGAAATCAACAAGGCTAAGGGGGAAAAGAAGACAGAAATCAAAAACACCCCCGCCAAAGCCTCACCGACTTCAGCGCCACCGAAGAAAACAAAGAAGGTGAGGCGTGTGAAGAGAGTATCGTCCGAGTCTTCCACTCCGGGACCAGACGAATCCAAGATCAATTGAGCAAACGGAGGAGTCCCGCTCACGGACTCTAAACTACGAGCCCTCACCGAGAGGTAAACCGGTATTTATCTCATATTTCCATTTCAACCTTTTATTCCGTGCATCAAGCATATTTAAATTTCAAATTTAATTTCACCATTGCATTAATAAGTAAACAAGACATAGAAAAGCAGTTTTGGAGATTTTTGGTGATACGGCCGAACCTAGAGGTACGGCCGTACCTCTCCTCGACAAAATTTTTGTGCAGGATGTTTACAGGAGGAGACACGAGTGCCTGGAGAAAATATAGTAGGGCCGGCCGTACCAAGTGATACGGCCGTACCTATGATTTTTCACAAATCCATAAAGACAACCACTACAAGCTTCCAGGTGCTCAACTCATCACCAAAATGAAGACACGCTGACCAGGTAGCCAAAAATTAGCTTGGGGGAGTCCCCACTTTTAATCAAGGAAGGTATGTCCATCAAAACCAATTTTCAACATCTTGTTTATCTCTTTTGAATAAAAGAAAAACAACAAAAACATTTGCTTTCATCATGTGCTTGAGAACTTGTCTATACACCCTCTTTTGGAATAATGAATAGTTGCCATTTTAAAACTTTGCAAGAACCTAGTGTACAGCTGTGTTCTCTATGATCTTTTGAATTTGTTGGTATATTTTGAGCCAAGAGCCTGAAATGAAACTTTGTGGGAAGCAAATGCTTATGACCAAAACCTAGGGTGTTGACTAGTATGATATGGTGAGACAATGTTGATCATGCTCTGTCTCATAGTATGGTGAAAACCTCGGATGATTTCTTTTGAAAATAAAACAAGGCAAGTTTCTCAATGGTCATATTACCTACCAAAGCCATATGTCGATATCAAAGCACAAACCTTCTACATATGCTTGCTTGTGACCCATTGAGCTTTGCCAAATTGTTGTGACCCTTGGTAGAATCTTTTCATGCTTCCATGATCGAGATCACGTACACCCACATATACATGCTAACTCCTACACCGGGAGTTACGCAAAACATGCCATTCATCCACCAAAAATAAATACTCCAAAGTCCAAAGAGATTTCTCTTCTTGCAAAAGGAGAGAGGGGTCATTGAAAAAAAAGTATATGCTCAAGAAGCATAGGAAAAAAAATGTGCTCCAATCAAAGAGCATAGAAAAAAAAGAGTGAAACATGACCCCCCTCCAAAATAAAGGCAAGAGGAGAATCTCAAAGCAAGGAGTACTTAGAAAAACAAACAAAAAGATTCCACACACTTGCACATCTCGATCAAGTTGCATGACTAGTTTCTTCTTGGATCCGGTCTTTGGCTCAACAACATCATGTGGCACAAGTGAGTCTCTCTTATCCTACCCAAAGCTCCACATACAAGCCATAGAGTAGGAAGTTGAGGCTCGCTTAAAGCCTTCGGTGAGGTAACAAATACCACTTGAGAGATCGAGGGAACCATCCGAGGAACCTTGTCTTTCTTTGCGAAATTTTCAAAAACTCCGAGATAGGATCCAGAAAAGAAAAAGAGTGAGACATGCAAAGTCAAAAACCATTCTACTCTTCAACCTCCGAAGGAAAGGTGGAAAGGTACAAGCCCCACGGGTAAAGTAAGGCTAAGCTTCTCTCGTACCAATCTTTTCAAAATAGCAAGAAGAGCATGGAGTTTGTGCACAGGTACTTGCCGAGCGATAACATCACGCAACTCCTGATCCACCGAGGCCAAGTCTAGACTTTGCTCGAGGACGAGCAAATGTTTACCTTGGGGGAGTTTGTTGACGGTCCTTACAATAAAGATTCGACCGTCAAAACCTCGGGTTCGAGAGGAGTATATGGCACGTTTCATGCACATTTTTAGTACTAATAAAGTTCCACGAGTTGTGTTGGTATTTTTACTTGTAGGTACACAAATATGGGAATAACAATGAACAAATGAACCTTAGAGGGCTGCACCAAAGCAATGGTGCAGGGCTGGCCGCACCACAGCCGGCCGCAGCTGGCCAGAGCCGGCCGCAGCTAGCCACAGCCAGCCGCAGCTGGCCAGAGTCGGCCGCAGCTGGCCAGGGCTAGGCTCGGCCGCACCAACAGGTGCGCTTGCACCTCTAGGTGCACCTGCACCTACCATATGCCACGTCTCGGGTCCACAGCACCAACAATCCCACAAACACACCATGGATGGATGAGATGCACCGGTGAATGGTCGGTTTGATCAAAAGGCTAAGGTTGGAAGCACTTGGATCGATGGACCCACACTCAACCGCCACAACCGTCATTCCGAGGTGATCCTAGGCATCCCTGAGTGAAGGCGGTGCATCACACGGCACGAAGGTGGGCCGGCCGCACCTAGAGGGCCGGCCGCACCTATCCATCCGCGTGCCGGGCGAAACCAACCTACAACCACCTCAGGAGCAGTGATCAGGGGCACCCAAGGCGAGAGGCGGTGGATCATAGGGCCGGCCGCACCTCCTGATTCAGCCGCACCTGACATATTGGCCCCACGCGCTCCACCGACCCTCTTGCCTATAAAAGCCACCTCACGCTCGCTGGAACAGAAGACACACCGCAGGAGCTTCACTATTGTCCACTTTTGTATCATAGAGTAGGAAGTAGTGTAGTTGGGAGTTATTGTTGAGTCGAGCTAGTCTCGGGGTTCCAGAGAATTCTTCTTCAGAGGTCGGGTACTACTCTTGTATCTTTCCTTTATTAAGACTTAAGTGCATTTCAAGTTATCTTTCTATCTTACATTCCGAGTCAATTACATTCAGCTTTTACTTAGCTACTAGAAGCTTTCAAGTTGTCCCGTTCAACGGAATAGTTGTGGTACCCTAAGGAGGTGACAGCTCCGGACGGGTCTGTAGTCCACCACGTTAGTTCGGGCCGGTAGGATTCAGTGCGTCGTCGTTCTCCCTTCTCATCCCAGTCTGAGAGCGCGGCTTTGCATGCCCCTGCAGCACTAGAAGAGCTTGTTGATCCTATCTTACCTTGGCTCTACTTTAGCTTAGTTCTTCTCCCGGAGTTGACAAGAATAGATAGATTGCCTTAGGATCCTTTCTCGTCTCGTTGTCCTCCCAACTCACTAGGACCTCTCTAGTTCTTTTATCAAGATCTCCTCGCGTGTCCAATTTACCCCCGTATATCTTTATCATCACCCCAGCTATAAGATCCTTTCACCAAGCCTCGATCCTCTCTACCGTTCTTGATTATCTATGCCATAGTGCTTCCCTTGGGAAAATATAAATACGATAACCCGAATACCACCGGGTGAAGTGCTACAACAGTAATCCGTGCGCTTGCGAACCTTTCTGTGATCGTGTGTTTTACCACCAGACGTTCCCTAGCCCCATTACTAGAGGTGCGAATCCGGTAGCGACGCTCGCGAGTGCCAACAAGCATTCCTGGTGCCGTCGCCGTGTGTGCATACTTAGTGGTGAGGCTAAGGAGCACCAACAAGCTCCACATTAATCCCGGTGCCATCCAAAAGGCTGCAGGCGGTTGGTTCTGTCACCTTATCTATTGTGCCCAGCGTAGGTGATCGACTATCACTGTGCACTTGATTCGCTTCGTCCTCATTAGCATTCCAATGGTCTTGCTCTCTGCCACACGCATCTTCCTCGCTGTCATGCGCATGTTCTTCCTCGCTGCCATACACGTCTTCTTCCTCGCTGCTACTGACAGGCACTAGTAATTGGGAAGGAAGAAGTACATTTTTCGGTATTTCGATGCCTGATAGTCTTAGAGCATGGACAACTATTTTAAATGTTATGTCCATCATATCATCAGACCTCTTGTTCCTCCTCTTCTTCCTGCACATTACAGCAAACTCTTCTCCAAACCCTTTACCCCAGCCAAGTGAACTAGACACACCTCGGACCCGACCTCGATGCTCTGAAGTCTCAAGTGCTGCAGTGAGGATATCATCCTCCCTAACCCCAGAGAAAGAACCATCGCTACCCTGAGCTGCAAGTGTTTTCACCCTATCTGCTACCCCCACCACCGTAGGGTTACAAAATGTTATGCCCCCGCTTCCTTCACTAGTATTCTTCCTCTTCTTCCCTACCCTTTCCTGCAGATAAGGTCTCGAACGTCCAGGAAATTGGTCCCAAGGGTTCTGTTTTCCTTCTACAGCTAGCTTCGCATCCTCCTCCTCCCACTCTTTCCTGCAATGCTCTCTTTTGTTTCATCTCCTGGCTCAATTGCTGAAATAAAGGAGAATTGGTTTCCTGCACAAACATGTCCCAGTCTTGTTGCTGCAAAAAGGCATGCTTCACAAAGGGAGTCTCCTCTTTGCTCACATATTTTTTTCTTAAATGGGGCTTGAACCGCCGTTGAAAGGTTCCAATCTCTGATATAGCTGCCTTAACTGTCTTCTTGTGAACAGATTCTTCCAGATTGGCTGGGTAATCTAGCTTTTCCTCTAAAACTGTGAACAGATGTTCCTTCTCAATTGGTGAGAGATCATCAACCGCCTTGTTGATTGACACCCTTTCCCGAGCAATGATGCCACAGACCAATACAAATCTATCCCTCACAGCATCTGGGTAGGCCAAAAATTGGCATCAAGTCCAGTTGCAGTCAACTTGTCTTCTGGCCATTTGGTTTGTGTCCTTGACCCACGGGATCGAGTACTACTCACAGCAGTCTGTGCTGAGTGACCCTGTGAAGAAGGTTCACCGCCGATGGGCTATGATGGTGCACTGGAGGTAGAGGAGTTTGTTGTTGTGGGAGACTGCATAGATGATATGTCAGGTTGTCAGTAGAGCAACATAAGCAAGACTGAAAATCTAAACAAAATTCTTATTAGATAAATTCGTTTTCTCTAACAGGCAAAATAGCTGATATTAGACTAGAAATCATTACAAGTCGTAAATAAAATCAGCATAAACATACACCGTTCATATTTTACTTAATTAGCATACAGGGATAGGTGCTAACCATTTTGACAGGGACACAACAATATGCTTATATATCAAAGCAGAGAATAAATTCCTTCAACTGCTTCCTTGTCCAACTTCAGCAGTGATGGATTGTGTGTTCCATGTGTACATGCAACAAGAGGATAAATCAATCATGACATTATATATGACAGTAGTGAAACAACACTCACAACACATCATGACACCAACAATAACAATATATATGACAATAGTGAAACAATTAACACTCACAACAAAGCATAGGACAATCTAGTTATCACTACATTATAAACCACTGTGATGCAATTACCACTGACATTATGTGGCCATCAGAATTAAAGTATGCTAACAGGTCCAAAGCATAACTGTCGGATCTGGTACATTCAAAGCATAGCAGAATTAAAGTATGCTAACATCCTCAATGCTTTTCATGAATTTACAGTGCAAAAATTGTAGCACTAGGAACATGAAAATGAATTTCAACAGTTCTTATAACTTCATCTGTTTGCAACAATTTATTCAAACAGACTTGGAGCAACAAAATCCATCCATCAAATCCACAGTCAATCAATTAAAAATGAACTATTAAGGCATGTCTCCCTAATCCACCATGACATGAATATATAGCAGATTGGGTGGACTACATTATAAACCACTGCAATGCAATTCCCACTGACATTGTGTGGCCATCAGAATTAAAGCATGCTAATAGGTCCAAAGCATAACTGTCGATCTGGTACATTCAAAGCATAGCAAAATTAAAGTATGCTAACAGGTCCAAAGCATAACTATCGATCTGGTACATTCAAAGCATGGCAGAATTAAAGTATGCATTAATCCTCTATGCTTTTCATGAATTTATAGTGCAAAAATTGTAGTACCAAGAACATGAAAATGAATTTCAACAGTTCATATAACTTCATCTGTTAGCAACAATTTATTCAAACAAACTTGGAGCAACAAAATCCATCCATTAAATCCACAGTCAATCAATTAAAAATGAACTATCAAGGCATGTCTCCCTAATCCATATTGACATGAATATATAGCAGAGTTGGTGGCCGAGCAGAGAGAGGGCGTTGGGGGTTCAAGGAGGACTAACCTCTGTCGCGAATGAAGTTGTTGTTCTCGTGATGGTCGGAGGGGTCGGATCCACGTCAGCTCGTGGCCTGAGGTGGCCGGCTCCTCGTCGTGGCCGGGGATGACGGATCCGCGTCAACCGTCTTTAGGTTGGTCAGGAAGCCGTCCGCACGCCAGTAACCGCGTCCACGTCACCGTCGTCACACAGGGAGCGGTAGGGCTGGAGAAGAGCAGGGCTACGGCGGGGAGAGAGTGAGGACCATGTGTGGTTCGAGGACCGGTGGATGGTCGCTTCCTGGTGTGATGAGTGATTGACAACATTGTGTGGACTGATTCTTGGCTAAGTATTACAGGTGCAGGTTGCGGCTTGACTGGTGTTGGTGCAGGTGAAGAACAAGCGCGAAAGGTCGTCGCCGGTGAGGCCTCCAGGTGTGGAGAAGACAAGTAGGCTTGGTTTGAGGGACCTGGTGGCCAGCGGGGTCAAGTGCGGGCCGCATGGTGGCAAGAACAGCAAGATGAAGTCGGTGGACGGTTTCTTGGTTGAGCCTCAAAACCAAGGTCGAGCCGGGACTTCGTGGGAGCCGAGTCATGAGTGGTGATTGGCGGAGGCTACATCAAGTTCGCAGGGTTTGCGGTGGTTCACCAGAAAACCACTGGGTTACTCGGCTGAGCCACAAAGCCGAGGCCGAAGACCAGGCGTGGCTGTCAGGCCAAAACCGGCCTGACCGATTTGGGAAACCGGTCTGACCGGTTTGGGGTCGCAGGGCGCCAGAAGCTTCGAAGCGGAGGACACGCGTCGGGATCGCAAGGCTTGCGTCGAGGCTAAGCGAAGTGCGGTCGCCGGGCATCCGTCCGATGGTGCTACGAAGACAATTTCCCAAAGTACCCTTGGTGGGCGTGTATCCTAGTTTCGGCTTTAGGGGTATTTTAGTCTTTCGGCTTGCCTCCATATAACCCAAGTGGTGAGAGGATGGCAGCCATCTCTTGGAACCCTAGCTCATTTTCCCTTTGCTATTTTCCTTCCGATTTTCCTTAGGATTTCTAGGACTAGCTTGAGAGCTTCATGGTGAGATCTTGTGAGAGGGAAGGATGATCGGGCAGAAGCTAGACCTTGCATGAACCTACACGGTATGTATAGATGATTCGGCGTGGTTCCTCAAGGCTTGATTGTGTTCTTCCCGTTTTCCCTTTTTGGTGCTTTTCGGAGCCTTTTCTTGGAATTTCCGGTGGGAAGTTTTGGGGGCGTTTCTTTGAGGGATTCTTGTTGGATGTCACGTATGAGGACCTTGTGCCTCTTTGCTTGGTGATCTTGCTCCAACAAACCCTCCGAAACGGCTTCAATTTGGGGGTTTTCGGTGGATTCCATGGGAAGGTGTTCTTGAGGGTTGACTTCCGATTCCTCTTGATTGCGTAGGTTTTGGGGACCGAGCTTCTAGCCAAAGGTAGCCCACGAGGTACCCCAGCTATCCCCAAAGTCTTACTTTGATCCATGGAATGAATCGGGAGATCGATCAAGCTGAAGGTTAGGTTTTTCCCACGGGCTGAGTTCTTCCCGACTGTCCAGGCAAAACTGGCCTGACCGGTTTCCCAAACCGGTCTGACCGGTTTAGCCACAGTGGGCTGTCGTGAAGGTTTTTGAGCAGGAGAGTCTTGTTTGTGCTATGGCTTTTCTTGTTCAAAGGTGGAGAGGTTCTTGAGGTGTTTTGGGGCAGTTTTGGCCTCGAAGGTCTTTTGTGGATTTCTTGAACAAAACCGTCCTGACCGGTTTGCCAAACCGGCCTGACCGGTTTCCCCTGCCTGCGAGAGGCTAAGTCCCAGAGAAGCGGTTTGACCGGTTTCAGAAACCGGCCTGACCGGTTTTGGTTGCCAGCAGCTGTTTCGAGTTGTTTTCCGCTGCGTGTTGTGTGTTGCTGTTGGTTGGATGTTGCTCCTATGTTTAGTAGCACTCCAGTGGCTACGTGGACTTGGCAAGAGAAGCTTGCGGAGGTGTCCGAGTGAAATTGGGTTCATAGGCCGAATTCTTGAGTAGAATTTTTATCGGCTCCCATTCACTCCCCCCCTCTCTGGTTCGCCGTTCCGGTCCTTCAAGTGGTATCAGAGCCGGTTATGGGTCTTGATTGACTCTAACCAGTCTAAGAACCAAAGATGGCATACCAGGAACGGGGATCGGGTCCTCCGCACTTCGATGGAAAGAACTACCAGATGTGGCAGAGACGGATGGCTGCGTTCCTCCGTGGTAAGGGACAGATCCTTTGGGATGTCACGGTGAACACAGCTTATGTTCATCCGATGAACTTCCTTGCTCCGGGATCGAGAGACATGTTCGACACCAACAACAAGGTAGTCGACTACTTGTTTCGTGCTCTGTGTCAATCCGAATTCGATCGGGTGCATACAGAGGACCTAGCATGTAAGATTTGGTTGGAGCTGAAGAATGCTCTTGCTGGGAATGCTGAGGTTCAGGCACGGTTGTATGCGACTTACCGGAGAGAGTATGAGAACTTCACTCATCTCCCCGGTGAGTCTATTGATGCCTTGTTCCAGCGGTTCACGGTGGTTGTGAACAACATGAGGGCCAATGTCGACGTCCTCCCGTACGATGACCATGATAGGGCTGTGAAGCTCTTACACGCGCTAGATCGTACCGTGTGGGATGGAAAGGTCGAGGCCATTCTTGAGTCCGAGAAGTACACCACTCTGACGGTGAACGACTTGTTTTCTAAGCTCAAGTCTGCTGAGGTTGATCGGGGTTTGATAGCCCGTCTTGAGAGCCCGACTGATTCCCATTGTCTTGCTCTCGTTGGTGGCAAAGGTGCTAAGTCTAACGCTAACACATCTTCTAGGATGTACTCTTTGTCTTCTTTGATGACTTTGCCAGACGAGGAGTTCGACGTGCTTGGAGAGGACGAGCTGGCGTTGCTGACCAGGCGGTTCGAGAGGCTACACAAGAACCGGGTGAACACGAGGAGGACAGCACAGATGTGCTTTCAGTGTGGCAAGTTGGGACACTTCATCGCCGACTGTCCGGAGAAGATGAAGAGCAAGGACGGCTACAAGGACGGCTACAAGCACCGGTCGAGCAAGGACGGCAAGTACCATTCGAGGCGCGATCACAAGCACAAGAACAAGCACAAGGACGAGTGATGGTCGAGGAAGAAGGACGGCCGCGGCAGGAACGCCCGAGCGATGGTCGGAGCGAGCGATGTCGACTCTAGCTCCGCCTACTCTTCCTCGAGCTCGAGTAGCAGGGAAGACGAAGGTGATCGGCGCAAGAACAAGAAGTCATCCAAGAACTTGAGTGGGCTGAGCTGCTTTGCACGAGATGGCTTCTACGGCATGGCTCGTAGCTCCGGCAGCAAGAAGAGTCACCAGAGCGACTCGGACTCCGACTCCGACGACGAGGTACGTGATGAGCTTCCCTTCTTGCGTGAGGAGAATGAGCGTCTTGGCAAGTTGCTTGATAATCGTGATGACATGCTTAGAGAGGCAAAGGAGATGAGGAAAGAGCTTAGGGCCTCACTAGAAGATGCTAGGAACCGTGTGGCTAAGCTAGAAACCCAGAACCTAGATGCTAAGCTTGAGATTGATTCGCTTAAGGCTTCACCTGTGGTTTCTGATGAGATTGATTGTTGTGATTGCTCTGT
This sequence comes from Cenchrus fungigraminus, assembly GCA_036936925.1. Lineage (NCBI taxonomy): Eukaryota > Viridiplantae > Streptophyta > Magnoliopsida > Poales > Poaceae > Cenchrus > Cenchrus fungigraminus. Next base: position 21,676,019 of record CM072776.1, on the reverse strand, counting down.
GTACCTAGGCGATCTTACTGCTCTTAAGGATAAGCATGCTTCTACTTGTGATGAACTAGATGTGCTTAGGGTTGAAGTGGCTGAGCTTAAGTCTAGACCTGCTTTGCTAGGTGCTTGCACTTCTTGCCCTGTGTTGCATGGAAAGATTGATGAGATGCATGCTTATACTGTTTCGCTTGAGGCTAAGTTGAAAGAACCTGTTCCCACTTCTTGCTCTACTTGTGAAGTGCATGCTTTGAAAAATCTGGAACTTGCACATTATGTGGATCGCTTGCAGGATGAGAATGATGAGTTGAGAAAAATGATGGGTTGGTTGTCGGGTCATCAACCACAGCTTAGGATGATGATTGAGGCATACAAGCGCTATGATGGGCAAGCGCTTGGCTCGGAGAAAGTTGGAGAGTGTAGTGGTGAGGGAGGAGAGAAGATTGGTGATATCCAAGCTCCACCAAAAACCTTCCACAAAAATGCCTATGCTCCTAAACCCAACCCATTGAGAAAAACTCTTGACATAACCCCAGATCCTCCCATATTCCCTCACTCTACAAATGATTTCTAGAAACCCATCAAGTTCAAGAGTAACTTGGGGAATGAGTTCTTTGGGAAAGAGAGTGTGAAGCCTAGTGAGGAGAAGGGTGAGAAGTTGAGTAAGGAGAAACCGAGTGAGAAACCTCAACCAAAACCAAAGCCAAAACCAATCCGGTTTCATTGTGACTATTGTGGGAGAGATGGTCACAAAGGAGAGTTTTGCTTCAAGAGGAAGCGAGAGGAGAGAATGGCTAAGGAGTGGGCAAACAAGGACAGGTACAATCCATCTCATGGTGTGCCTGAGTCTCGTATGCCACTGCCTAGGGGTAAGGCCATTGTTCGCACAGTTCCGGCTTGGGAAGAAAAGAGTGCTTTGGGTGGAAGGGACCTTGCTGGAGGGATTAAAGCGGCCAGACCGGTTTGGGCTGCTCGCACAGCGAAACCGATCAGACCGGTTCCAGAACCGGTCAGACCGGTTTGGAGACAGCAGGGTGACCAGTTTGGTTTTCGTGCTAGGGATGAGGCTCGGTTCAGGTCTTTTGATCATGGTCTAGATGTTTGGCATGGAGAGTCTGGTGGTTGTCAGTTTGCTAGACGTTCTCCACCTCGTGCTCAATACGATGGTGGGAGGAGTCGTAGCTTTGAGATGAAGAGGAGGAACGGTCCACGGTCTTTCTTTCGTGGTTTTCATTCTCCTCCAGCGAGACAGGGGTGGTTCCCTAGTGGTGGTTCTCGTGGTGGTTTTTGTGGTGGTAGCTTTGATAGGCGTGATAATTTGGTTTGTGCTAACCCCACTTTGGAGCAAATGGCTCGGCACTGGTTTTACTCTTTTGGTACTAACCCCAGTGCAGAGTCGTTTGTTCACTCACGTTCTCGTTTTTGAGTTTCAGGTGGGAGACTTGAGGAACGTTTGGTTGATTGACTCCGGTTGCTCGAGGCATATGACCGGAGACAAGGGGTGGTTCTCAAGTCTCGTCCCGGTGGTGTCCAAGACATACATCACCTTTGGGGACAATGGGCGAGGGCGTGTGCTTTCAGAAGGTGAGATCAAGGTAAGTGACAAGGTCACTCTCAGGCGCGTTGCTCTTGTTCAATCGCTCGGGTTCAATTTGCTTTCCGTGTCCTAGCTTTTGGATGAGGGCTTTGAGGTGTTGTTTTGGCCTGGTGGTTCTTGGATTTTGGATTCTTGAGGTGACCTTGTGTGCATGGTCGTTCCCGAGGGTCAAGTGTTTCGAGCTGATTTTTCTCAGTCTTCTGGTGTGGAGCGTTGTTTCTTGGCTGGTTCTTCGAGTGAGTTGTGGAAGTGGCATAGGAAATTGGGTCAATTAAGCTTTGACCTTTTGTCTCGCTTGAGTAAACTCAATTTGGTCCGAGGATTGCCACAGCTGAGGTTTGAGAAAGAGTTGGTTTGTGCGCCGTGTCAGCATGCTAAGATGGTAGCTTCTTCCCATCCACCCCTCACTGATGTGATGACGGAACGTCCATGCGAGCTGCTCCATATGGACCTTGTTGGCCCAGCTCGTGTGCGATCTTTGGGTGGGAAGTGGTACGTCCTGGTTGTGGTGGACGACTACTCTCGGTATGCGTGGGTTTTCTTTCTTGAGGAGAATGGGGAGACGTTTGGTTTTGTTCAAGATCTTGTCTTGAGGTTAAGAAACGAGAAGCACGGAGATGCCATACGAGCGATTCGCAGTGACAATGGCTCGGAATTTAAAAACTCTCGCTTCGAAAGCTTTTGCCATGACTTGGGTCTTGAACACTAGTTTTCGAGTCCGTATACACCTCCCCAGAACGGCGTGGTGGAAAGGAAAACCAAAACCTTGTGCGAGATGGCTCGGACGATGCTTGATGAGCAAAGGACTCCGAGAAGGTTTTGGGCTGAGGCGGTGAATACCGCGTGCTATGTGTCGAACAGGATTTGCCTCAGGGTTCACAAGAAGAAAATGTGCTATGAGTTGATGCACAGGCGCACACCCAAGGTGAGTCACTTCCATGTGTTTGGGTGCAAATGCTTCATCCTGAAGAAAGGTAAGAAGTTGGACAAGTTCGAGGCTAGATCTGTCGATGGCATTTTCTTTGGTTACGCATCTCATTCTAGAGCCTTTCGAGTGCTCAATCTTGAAACTAACCAAATCGTGGAGACTTGTGAGGTAACCTTCGACGAGACACAGCCACGTAGTCAGCTTGTCTTTGAGTGTGCAGGTGACGACGAACTTGGCGAGGAGATTTTCCAGGAGGAGGAGCATGAACACGGAGATGATGAAGATGGCGGTGTGGTGCCCGCGGCCAAGCATGTACCTACTACTTCGACTACGGTGGTGGACGGCCCTTCTCCGACACCTACAACGACAAACCCAGTTCAAGAAGAAGCTGCTGTTGAGGGGGAGGTAGCATCAAGGCGACAACCTCCCCGGCGAGTTCAAGTGGATCATCTAGCTTCGAGGATCATCGGCAACATGAATGAACGTACTACACGGTCGAGGGTTCGGAACAACTCTCATTTCGCTCATGCTGCTTTTGTTGCACCTTTGAGCCCAAAGACATTGGACACGCGCTATCTGATCATAATTGGGTTAATTCGATGCATGAGGAGTTGGAGAATTTTGAGAGGAACCAAGTTTGGGAATTGGTTGACCCTCCCCCAGGGTGTAAGCTGATTGGGACAAAATGGGTGTGGAAAAACAAAGAGGGAGAGAAAGGAGAAGTGGTGAGGAACAAGTCGAGGCTTGTTGCTCAGGGGTACTCACAGAAAGAAGGGATCGACTACGAGGAGACCTTTGCTCCCGTAGCTCGTTTGGAGGTGATCAGGATCCTTCTAGACTTTTCCGTGGCTAAAGGGTTCAAGTTGTACCAGATGGATGTCAAGAGTGCTTTCCTAAACGGTGTCTTGGAGGAAGTAGTATATGTGAGGCAACCACCGGGGTTTGAGAGTGAGAAGTACCCCCACCGGGTGTACAAGTTGAGGAAGGCGTTGTATGGGTTGAAGCAAGCGCCTAGAGCTTGGTACGGTAGGTTGAGGGGGTTCCTGTTTGAGAGAGGGTTTGAGATGGGGAAGGTCGATCAGATCTTGTTTCTCCTCAGGCAGGGCAGAGATATCCTGATTGTGCAGGTATACGTGGATGATATTGTCTTTGGTGGCTCGTCTAACTCTCTTGTTGCAAGGTTTGCAGAGGACATGAGCAGGGAATTTGAGATGAGCATGATGGGTGAGTTGCAGTTCTTCCTCGGGCTACAGATCAAGCAATCAAAGGAAGGAACATTTCTGCACCAAGCTAAGTACACCAAAGACATTATGAGGAAGTTCAAGATGGAGGACTCCAAGGCCATGGCGACACCTATGAGTACGACTACAGCTCTTGATGCGGACGAGGAAGGTGAACACGTGGACCAGAAGGAGTACGGAAGCATGATCGGGTCACTCCTCTACTTGACAGCGACGAGGCCGGACATCCAATTCTCGGTATGTCTGTGCGCTCATTTTCAAGCGTCTCCGAGGACTTCGCATCGGCAAGCAGTCAAGCGCATATTCAGGTATTTGCGTCATACTCCCGACTTCGGCCTTTGGTACTCCGCGTCTTCTTCTTTGGCTCTTCATGGATTTTCAGATGCGGATTTTGCCGGGTGTCGGTTGGATAGGAAGTCCACCTCTGGGACTTGCCAGTTTTTGGCTTCTTCTTTGGTGTCTTGGTCTTCCCGCAAACAGTCGAGTGTTGCTCAATCCACTACCGAGGCAGAGTATGTGGCCGCAGCTAGTAGTTGCTCTCAGCTCCTTTGGATCACATACACCATGAGCGACTTTGATGAGGTGTATACCATGTCCCACTTCAATGTGATAGCACAAGTGCCATAAGCGTTGCAAAGAACCCAGTGCTCCACTCCAAAACCAAGCACATAGAAGTGAGGTATCATTTCCTGAGAGACAACGTAGAGAAAGGAAAAATCGCTTTGATCCATGTACCCACACATGACCAGCTAGCCGATATTTTCACCAAACCCCTAGATCAGGAAACTTTCACTCGTTTGCGGGGGGAGCTTGGTGTTTGTTTGATTTCTTGAGTTGGGCGTGTGGGAGCTCCTTTGTAGCATATGTATAGTTTCCTTTGTGCATTTCTTGCATTTGGCATGGCATATGTAACATGATGTATAGGCATCTTTGTATCTTAGGTTGCATGCATTTTGTATCATATGCATTTGGTAGGAAAAGCTTCTCCTATATACATTGTTCACCATGATATGCTATATATGATATTGTGAGCTAGTTTGGTATGATATGGCTTAGTGTGGCTTAGCTCTTGATGATCTTGATTTATATCCATGGTTGATAGCTATGTTTTTTGAAAAATGTCACATGTATGCTCTCTTGTGAGTAAATGCCTTTATATGATCTTGACATATTTTTGTGGCTTGGCTATGCTTAATTTGTGGTTGGATAGCTTATTTTGATCATATGGGGCCAAAGGCTCATTTGCCATCATGAATGTTTAGCCCCCATGCTTCATCTTGTGGAGGGGCATAAGTTCCTTTTTGTCGCGAAGACAGTTCATGTACCAATTATAAATCTGAAAATGAAATGTAAATTGCTTGGAAAATGTGCTCCCATGTCATATGTGCTAATTTTAAATTGCTTTTGGTGCTAAACTGTTGCATGATGCCTACCAATGAGAAGTCTCATACAAAGAAGTAGGCACATGGCTCGGTGGGTGTTTATGATGGTCTTAAGCTTAGAATGCTTGTCCTAGCATGAAGTTTGTGTGGCTTTGCCATTTTGACATGTTTTGCTCATGTTTAGGACTTTGCTCATGAGAGGGTGATTTTTTGCAAAAATGCTCAATTCTCTCTTAGCTTTCCCCAATGGTTGTGAGACTTGGTGATCATGTAGTTGATGTTCATACGATGTTGTAGAGTATCTAACTTGTCCATTTGATCATGTGTAGCATCTTGTGATGAATTTTGTCTATTTGATAAGCTCTAGTTGCATCTTTTCCAAATTTGAGCCTTGATTCATGCATTGGCAACAAGGGGGAGAAAGGATGGCTGAGAAAAGTTGCATTGCATCCCTAGAACCAATCCCAATAGTCAAGGGGGAGCTTGTGCATTTCTTTTGCATTTTTGGCTTTTGGGGGGTGTTTCTGCTGTGTTAAATCGGCCTGACGGGTTTTGGGAACCGGCCTGACCGGTTTGGTGGAACCGGCCTGACCGGTTTGGTGGAACCGACCTGACTGGTTTGTGCCCAGTGTTGGCACATGTCCAGGGGGAGTATGCATATGTGCAGGGGGAGCTCTTGTATGCTTTGGTGGTTTGTGCTCTTTGCTTGAGCTTGTTTTTGACTCGGTTGTGTTGAGCCGTTGCCCTTGCCTAAGGGGACCGAGTCATTCCTCTTTCAAGTGATTTTGCTCTTTGCCTTTGTTTGGCTTTCGATCGCTTGTTTGAGTTTTCTTTTAGTTGTTTCTTTTCTTTTCCTTTTCTCTTTGGTTACCAAATGTGTGTGTTGTCAATGCACTCATCAAGGGGGAGATTGAGGACCATGTGTGGTTTGAGGACCGGTGGATGGTCGCTTCCTGGTGTGATGAGTGATTGACAACGTTGTGTGGACTGATTCTTGGCTAACTATTGCAGGTGCAGGTTGCGGCTTGACTGGTGTTGGTGCAGGTGAAGAACAAGCGCGAAAGGTCGTCGCCGGTGAGGCCTCCAGGTGTGGAGAAGACAAGTAGGCTTGGTTCGAGGGACCCGGTGGCCAGCGGGGTCAAGTGCGGGCCGCATGGTGGCAAGAATAGCAAGATGAAGTCGGTGGACGGTTTCTTGGTTGAGCCTCAAAACCAAGGTCGAGCCGGGACTTCGTGGGAGCCGAGTCATGATTGGTGATTGGCGGAGGCTACATCAAGTTCGCGGAGTTTGCGGTGGTTCACCAGAAAACCACCGGGTTACTCGGCTGAGCCACAAAGCCGAGGCCGAAGACCGGGCGTGGCTGTCAGGCCAAAACCGGTCTGACCGATTTGGGAAACCGGTCTGACGGGTTTGGGGTCGCAGGGTGCCAGAAGCTTCGAAGCAGAGGACACGCGTCGGGATCGCAAGGCTTGCGTCGAGGCTAAGCGAAGTGCGGTCGCCGGGCATCCGTCTGATGGTGCTACGAAGACAATTTCCCAAAGTGCCCTTGGTGGGCGTGTATCCTAGTTTAGGCTTTAGGGGTATTTTAGTCTTTCGGCTTGCCTCCATATAACCCAAGTGGTGAGAGGATGGCAGCCATCTCTTGGAACCCTAGCTCATTTTCCCTTTGCTATTTTCCTTCCTATTTACCTTAGGATTTCCAGGACTAGCTTGAGAGCTTCATGGTGAGATCTTGTGAGAGGGAAGGATGATCGGGCGGAAGCTAGACCTTGTATGAACCTTCATGGTATGTATAGATGATTCGGCGTGGTTCCTCAAGGCTTGATTGTGTTCTTCCCGTTTTCCCTTTTCGGTGATTTTCGGAGCCTTTTCTTGGAATTTCCGGTGGGAAGTTTTGGGGGCGTTTCTTTGAGGGATTCTTGTTGGATGTCACGTATGAGGACCTTGTGCCTCTTTGCTTGGTGATCTTGCACCAACAAACCCTCCGAAACGGCTTCAATTTGGGGGTTTTCGGTGGATTCCATGGGAAGGTGTTCTTGAGGGTTGACTTCCGATTCCTCTTGATTGAGTAGGTTTTGGGGACCGAGCTTCTAGCCAAAGGTAGCCCACGAGGTACCCCAGCTATCCCCAAAGTCTCACTTTGTTCCGTGGAACGAATCGGGAGATCGATCGAGGTGAAGGTTAGGTTTTTCCCACGGGCAGAGTTCTTCCCGACTGTCCAAGCAAAACCGGCCTAACCGGTTTCCCAAACCGGTCTGACCGGTTTAGCCACAGTGGGCTGTCGTGAAGGTTTTTGAGCAGGAGAGTCTTGTTTGTGCTATGGCTTTTCTTGTTCAAAGGTGGAGAGGTTCTTGAGGTGGTTTGGGGCAGTTTTGGCCTCGAAGGTCTTTTGGGGATTTCCTGGACAAAACCGGCCTGACCGGTTTGCCAAACTGGCCTGACCGGTTTCCCCTGCCTGCGAGAGGCTAAGTTCCAGAGAAGCGGTCTGACCGGTTTCAGAAACCGGCCTGACCGGTTTTGGTTGCCAGCAGCTGTTTCGAGTTGTTTTCCGCTGCGTGTTGTGTGTTGCTGTTGGTTGGATCTTGCTCCTAGGTTCAGTAGCACTCCAGTGGCTACGTGGACTTGGCAAGAGAAGCTTGCGGAGGTGTCCGAGTGAAATTGGGTTCATAGGCCGAATTCTTGAGTAGAATTTTTATCGGCTCCCATTCACTCCCCCCCTCTCTGGTTCGCCGTTCCGGTCCTTCAGAGAGCGGCGAAGGCGAGCGGGGAGAGTGGTGGTGGCGGTGGGGAGAGTGCGGGCATTGTGGATCTGTGTAGAGAGGAGCCGAATATGTCCCCGGAGAAACTGCGCACGTAACTGTGTTTAAGGAAATTACTGGCGTGCCCTTGAACAGCTCTCTGGTGGAATTGGAATTCCATGGGCATTATAGTCAATATAGGTGAGAAATTTTGAGCAGCAAGCGCACAGTTTGCCTGCTGACGCTGACGTGTGGGCCAGTGTCATTGGCGATGATGGTTAGTGAACCCGCATCGCCTTTGTTGGCAGTTGGGTCCAGCGGGCGGGCAGCGGTTATCTTTTTATTTTGGCTGCTGATGCTGACGTGTGGGCCAGCCACTATTTTTTTCGAATGAAACGTGTTTCCCTAAAATATTAGATCCCATAAAACAACACCTAAAAAATTATAAAAATATGAACAATTCATATTTGGACATTTAGTATTTGAATAAAATATCAACAGTCACACTTGTGTGCCCAAGATTCTTAGAATTCGTTTTTACATCTCATGTTAATGATGTAATAATTCTAATAACATCTAGTGTGCTCTAAAAAATCTACAAATTGACTTGACAACATAATTTGGGTACCTAGACTTGTCTTCAAAATTTCAAATGGTTTCGATGAAGGAATAATATACTTGTGTACAAATATCTACATCTCTCACATAGTTTCCTAGAATGTTCCTTGAACATTGAAGTTTTCCACACTTTGCAACATGTTCGAACTCATATGCATTTGAAAACTTAACAAAACCTTGTGTTCACCTTAAGATTACAAAAATGCAAAGTTTCATTACAGGAGGTGTGGAAAACAAATATTATTTATATGTTGTACTTACATAGAACAAGATAAGGCACATAAACATTGTTCAAGAAACGGAATATACACTAAACAATGAAATTAATGAAAACATGGTGATTTTAGAAAACTGTAGAAAAAAAATCAAATTTGGACTAATTACGACGGAGAAATAAATGTTACAAAATTTGATTGCAGATTAAAAAGAGAAATGCCGTCGACGACGCGTGACAGATAAACACGTCTTCAGTCTCCAATAGAACAAAGGAGGAAGCAGAGGGCACCGCCGCCTGCCGCCGTGCCCGCTTCGGCGGTTTTGACACCCAAGAGGGCATCCTAGGCCTCGTTGGCGGCAAATGAGACCACCGCAACATTCGATTTGACTCACAAACGTGACAAATCAAATCTTGTCTATCAAAAACCGATTAAAAACCGACATCCTGATAAAATCAAATCCGCGTTTAGTAATATCTAATAATTTACATTCAAGATAGATAATGTTCATTGATGCTTGCGCCTACATCCCAATGTTCATCCTACTGATGGCGTACTCCACGGATGAACTCATGACAGATGTTACGCGTCCAGAGGTCGAACTCATGACGGATGCGACACTCGGCGCTGCAGTAGTGGATGATCTCTGAGGTCTCCAGCCCGTAGCGCCTACATCCCGCTGCCCAAATGCAGACGTGGGGATTCTGGACGGGCAACAACGGAATGTCGTTGTCGCCGTCACCAAGCCAGTACCACCACGCAATGTTGTGGAGATCCCGGTTGACGAGGTAGCGCAGCCGCCGCAAGTTGTGGTTTTTCCACCGCCCGTCAGGAGGCGACGGGCTGCCGCTGATTTCCTGGAGCAGTGCCATGGCTTCGGGGTCCGCAGGGTTGCAATGGTACTTCAGCATCGCTAAGAAGTACTTCGCACCAGAGTCTTCAGCAGTGGCATCTCTGACGAGCTTCAGACCCTTATTGGGATTCCGCCGCCTCATCAACCTCTCCATCCCCTCGAAGCATAATGCCTCTAGATGACGGCCTCGCAGAAGCGCCGCTCAAAGCACGACCTGACGTAGCGATTCTTGCACACCTGATGAAGCTCACGCAGCGACACGTGCAGTAGTACCTCATCGGAGTCACAGATGCGTCGGAAGGTGCCGTAGATTTTATTACGAAGGTTCAGAAAATGAATGACGGACTCATCCTTGATGGAGTGGATGATGATCTGGGTGATAAGATCATCTGGCAGTAGCTGCATCAAGCACACTGAGGCCATCAAGGAGAAGGGGAGGAAATAGAAAAGCGACGGGGTTTGGAAATTGAAAGGCGACGAGGTTGAAAATGAAAGCCGACGAGGGTTGAAGTTGAAGGCGACGGGGTTTGGAAATAGAAGAAGGCGGCGAGGCCATCTAAAGTAATAAATGGAAATTGAAAAGGTGGCGCAGTTTGGCTGCTGCCGATGATGAGTGGGCCCGACATCATTGCCCCTGCCCCTTCACCGTCAAGTGTTATTGAAAGGCGACGCGTAGTTGTTGACGGTCCTTACAACAAAGGTTCGACCGTCAAAACCTCGGGTTCGAGAGGGGTATATGGCAAGTTTCATGCACATTTTTAGTACTAATAAAGTTCCACGAGTTGTGTTGTGAATTTCATAGGCAGGTACACATTTTGGGAGAAATTGGAACCAACGTGCCACATGAGCAAGGCACGGCCGAACCACCTGGTCCGGCCGGCCCTGCCGGTGCGGCCGGCCCTGCCAGGTGCGGCCGGCCCTGCCCCGTGGCTCGTGCCAGGTCCAGAGCACCTTCTCTCCCTCGAGCAACACTTGCACGAGCACGATTCACTGAAGAACGTCGGTTTGATCCAAAGGTGGAGGCTAGGATCAATGGGTCCACTTGTCCGGCCGCTCAACCGCCACAACCGTCATTCCAAGGCGATCCTAGGCGTCCCTGAGTGAAGACGGTGCATCACACGGCACGGAGGTGGGCAGGCTGCACCTAGAGGGCCGGCCGCACCTATCAACCGACGTGCCAGGCAAAACCAACCCAAGGAACTGACCTACAACCGCCTCAGGAGCAGTGATCAGGGGTGTCCAAGGCGAGAGGCGGTGGATCATAGGGCCAGCCGCACCTCCAGATCTGGCCGCACTTGACATATTGGTCCCAGGCGCTCAACCGACCTCCCTTGCCTATAAAAGGCACCTCACACTCGCTGGATTGGACACACAACGCAGGAGCATCTCTATTTCCCTCTTTTGTTCACTTAGAGTAGGATTAGTGTAGCTTGGGAGTTAGAGTCGAGTCGAGCAAGTCTCGGGGTTCCGGAGGAGGCTTCTTCAGAGTTCCGGTACTATTCTTGTATCCTTTCTTTGTTTAGACTCAAGTACAATTCAAGTTATCTTTCTATCTTACCTTTCGAGTCAATTACATTCAGCTTTTACTTTGCTCTAGAAGCTTTATTCTTGGTTTAGACTAAAGTTAGTTTAGTCTTGGTTAGCATAGCTCTCTTGAACCCTATAGTGTTGTGGTCGTTCTTCGCTTGATCTCCGGTGGTTCACGGGAGAAAGAGACCTTCCTTCGTGGTACCCGGGGAAAGGTTCTTTGGTTCATTGTGAGCGCAGTGCTCAGAGCTTACCTTAGTCTTAGATTGGTGTCCCGTTCAACAGAATAGTTGTGGTACCCTAAGGAGGTGACAGCTCCGGACGGGCTCTGTAGTCCACCACGTTAGTTCGGGCCGGTAGGATTCAGCGCGTCGTCGTTCTCCCTTCTCATCCCAGTCTGAGAGCGCGACTTTGCATGCCCCTGCAGCACTAGAAGAGCTTGCTGAGTTTAGCTTGCCTTGGTTATCCTTTGCCTTAGTCCTTTACCGAGAGTTGACAAGAATAGATAGATTGTGTTAGGATCCTTTCTCGTCTCGTTGTCCTCCCAGCTCGCTAGATCCTCTCTAGTCCTTTATCAAGATCTCCTTGTGTGTGTCAAGTTATCCCCGAATATCTTTATTCGTTACCCCCACTATAGCTCTTTACCAAGTCTTGTATTTCTCCACCGTTTATTCGATTATCTTTGCCGTAGTGCCTCCCTTGGGAAAATATAAATACGATAACCCGAATACCACCGGGTGAAGTGCTACAACGGTAATCCGTGCGCTTGCGGACCTTTCTGTGATCGTGTGTTTTACCAAAGACGTTCCCTAGCCCCGCTACCAGAGGTGTAAACCCGATAGCGACGCTTGCGAGTGCCTCAAGCATTCCTGGCGCCGTCACCATAAGTGCAACCTTAGTAGTGAGGCTGAGAAACGCCAACAAGCATTTCTGGCGCCGTTGCCGGGGAGGCAATATGCATAAGATATCGTTTAAAGTTGGTGGTAGAATTATCAAGGTTCGGTAAACCGCTATTTAAGCGGGTTTACCCTTGCTCTACTCTCGTGTACGCAGAGTAGTGCATGACCGGTTTCATCCTACCGTCCAACTTTAACGACAATTCGGAGTCACTTGTGAGGAGAGTGCGACCCCATGTCCTCATTCCTCAGAAGTTTCTCTCGAATCAAGAGACGAAAACCGTCGATCCCGTAGACAACACCTCGTCAGCACCAATGGCCGAGAGGACGATCCGCGAGTTTTCCGCCCCCTCCAACACCAATGTCCCTACCGGGCCAACCACGACGGTGGGAGACGGAAACTTTGAACTCAAGCCGGCACTGATCAACATGGTGCAAGAAAATCCGTTCTCCGGCAAGCCTAATGAAGATGCCAATGCACATCTCCAACATTTTCTAGAGGTGTGTAGGACTTTCACTATCCGTGGAGTGACGGATGATGCAATCCGTCTTCGCCTATTCCCGTTCTCATTGCTCGGGAAGGCGAAGCAATGGTTTTATGCGGAGCGAGATGCCATCAACACATGGGATAAGTGCTCAAAGGCATTTCTCGCAAAGTTCTTCCCGGTGGGCAAAACCAATGCCATCCGTGCAAGAATTTTGGGCTTCCAGCAGCAGAATGATGAGAGCATCCCGGAAGCATGGGAACGCTTCCAGGAGTACATCACCGCGTGCCTGCACCATGGCATGCACGGGTGGTTCTTAATTCAAACCTTCTATCACGGGCTCAAGCGTACTTCCCGTGAGCACCTAGATGCAGCCGCTGGAGGAGCCTTCTTATCGCTACAAGTACCAGCCGCTAAGGAATTGATTGAGAAGATGGTGGCAAATCAAGGTTGGGATGGAGACCATCTCCAATCCCGTACCCGCGGTGTACACCAAGTCGATGGAATCGACATGATCGCCGCCAAGATGGACCTCCTCATGAAGAAATTGGAGGCATCGAGCAACATGGAAACCGCCAAGATCATGGACGCTCGCATGACGTGCGAGGTTTGAGGTAATGTGGGTCATTCGGGTAATGATTGTCTCGAGACAAGGGAAGAGGCCAACTTCATCAACAATGGCAACAACAACGGGTTCCGCAACAACAACTACAACAATCAAGGGTGGAACTCGAGGCCCAACTTCCCGTTCAACAATCAAAATGGAGGTAACTATTCTAACAATTTCAATAATCAGCCTTCCATTAAAGATCTTGTCTTTGGCCAAGCTAGAATTAATGAAAATCTAAACAAAAAGCTAGCCGCCAATGAGAAAGTTCTTGAAAATTTAAATTCCACCATAGAATCCTTCACCACTGCTATGAAGAATCAGCTAAGCTTTAATACAATGATAGAAACTCAACTTGCTCAACTTGCTGCTTCTTTGCCTTCTTCTGAGTCGGGTGGAATCCCGGGGCAACCCGAGCCTACCCGAGAGAATGTTAGCACTATATCCACCAGATGGGGTAAGCCATCTAGGAGGATGTATGCACCTAACTATGTAGGGAAGCTTATACATCAAATCTAAGACCCATGGGATGAATCAGCAGTCTTGCACAAGAAAGACAATGGATATCCAGGCATCACATGCACGATCTACTACCAAAAGATCAAGAATGCTCTTTGTGACCTTGGAGCGAGTGTCAACCTCATGCCCAAAGCCATGTTTGAGGAGTTAGGATATCCGGCTATCTCTCCGACAACGATGACAGTCCAACTTGCCGACTCATCGATCAAATATCCAGAGGGCATAGTAGAAAATCTCTTGGTGAATGTCAGAGGCTCATATGTCTTTGCGGATTTCGTGGTCCTCGACACACAAGAAGAAATTCCGCTTATTCTCGGGCGACCATTCCTAAGAGATGTCAATGCAAGGATTGATGTCGAAGCCGGAAAGATCCAATTCCGCATAGGGCGAAGGAACATGACATTCAAATTCCAAGAGAAAGAAGAGCAATGTTACCTAGTGCAAGATGAGGAAGTTAGGGGGTGGAGGAAGCCACGGCCCCAACACAAGGAAGATGAGGTAGCCCCAACCGAGTCCAAGGTGAAAGCATTCAAGGGGCACCACCAACCCAAGAAGGCGAAGGCAATCAACAAGGCTAAGGGGGAAAAGAAGACGGAAACCAAAAACACCCCTCCAAAGCCTCACCAACTTCAGTGCCACCGAAGAAAATAAAGAGGGTGTGGCGCGTGAAGAAAGCATCGTCCGAGTCTTCCACTCCAGGACCGGACGAATCCAAGATCAATTAAGCAAATGGAGGAGTCCCGCTCACGGACTCTAAACTACGAGCCCTCACCGAGAGGTAAACCGGTATTTATCTCATATTTCCCTTCCAACATTTTATTTCGTGCGTCAAGCACATTTAGATTTCAAATTTGTTTTTGCTAATGCATTAGTAAATAAACAAGACATAGAAAAGTAGTTTTGGAGATTTTTGGTGATACGGCCGAACCTAGAGGTACGGCTGTACCTCCCCTCGACAAAATTTTTGTGCAGGATGTTTACAGGAGGGGACACGAGTGCCTGGGGAAAATATAGTAGGACCGGCCGAATCTAGTGGTACGGCCGTACCTATGATTTTTCACAAATCCATCAAGTCAACCACTACAAGCTTCCAGGTGCTCAACTCATCACCAAAATGAAGACACGCCAACCCGGTAGCCAAATTTTAGCTTAGGGGATACCCCATTTTCAATCAAGGAAGGTATGTCCATCCAAACCAATTTTCAACATCTTGTTTATCTCCTTTGAATAAAAGAAAAACAACAAAAATATTTGCTTCAACCATGTGCTTGAAATCTTGTTTATATATCTTCACTTTAGAAATGATGAATGGTTGCTATGTTAAAACTTTGCAAGAACCTAGTGTGCATCCTTGTGCTCTATGTCTTTTTGAATTTGTTGGTATATTTTGAGACAAGAGCCTGAAATAAAACTTTGTGGGAAGCAAATGCTTATGACCAAACCTAGGGTGTTGATTAGTATGATATGGTGAGACAATGTTGATTCTGCTCTATCTCATTGTATGGTGAAATCTCGGATGATTTCTTTTGAAAATAAAAACAAGGCAAGTTCCTCAATGGTCATATCACCTACCAAAGCCATATGTCGTTATCAAAATATAAACCTCTACATATGCTTGCTTGTGACCCATTGAGTTTTGCCAAAGTGTTGTGACCCTTGGTAGAATCTTTTGATGCTTCCATGATCGAGATCATGTACACCCACATATACATGCTAACTTCCACACCGGGAGTCACGCAAAACATGCCATCCATCCACCAAAAATAAATACTACAAAGTCCTAAGAGATCTCTCTTCTTGTAATCTTGCAAAAGGAGAGAGGGGTCATTGAAAAAAAAGGAAGTATATGCTCAAGAAGCATAGAAAAAAAAATGTTCTCCAATCAAAGAGCATAAAAAAACATGACCCCCATCCAAAATAAAAGCAAGAGGAGAATTTCAAAGCAAGGAGTACATAGAAAAACAAACAAAAATATTTCACACACTTGCACATCTCGATCAAGTTGCATGACTAGTTTCTTCTTGGATCCGATCTTTGGCTCAACAACATCATGTGGCACAAGTGAGTCTCATACTTATCCTACCCAAAGCTCCACATACAAGCCATAGAGTAGGAAGTTGAGGCTCGCTTAAAGCCTTTGGTGAGGTAACAAATACCACTTGAGCGATCGAGGGAACCATCCGAGGAACCTTGTCTTTCTTTGCAAAATTTTCAAAAACTCCGAGATAGGATCCAGAAAAGAAGAAGAGTGAGAGATGCAAAGTCAAAAAACCATTCTACTCTTCAACCTCCGCAGGCAAGGTGGAAAGCTACAAGCCCCACGGGTAAAGTAAGGCTAAGCTTCTCTCGTACCAACCTTTTCAAATTAGCAAGAAGAGCATGGAGTTTGTGCACAGGTACTTGCCGAGCGATAACATCATGTGACTCCTGATCCGCCGAGGCCGAGTCTAGACTTTGCTCGAGGACGAGCAAACGTTTAGCTTGGGGGAGTTTGTTGACGGTCCTTACAGCAAAGATTCGACCGTCAAAACCTCAGGTTCGAGAGGGGTATATGGCAAGTTTCATGCACATTTTTAGTACTAATAAAGTTCCACGAGTTGTGTTGTGAATGTAATAGGCAGGTACACATTTTGGGAGAAATTGGAACCAACGTGCCACATGAGCAAGGCACGGCCGAACCACCGGGTCCGGCCGGCCTGGCAGGTGCGGCCGGCCCTGCCAGGTGCGGCCGGCCCTGCCCCGTGGCTTGTGCCTGGTCCAGAGCACCTTCTATTCCTCGAGCAACACTTGGACGAGCACGATTCACTGAAGAACGTTGGTTTGATCCAAAGGTGGAGGCTAGGATCAATGGGTCCACTTGTCCGGCCGCTCAACCGCCACAACCGTCATTCCAAGGCAATCCTAGGCATCCCTGAGCGAAGGTGGTGCATCACATGGCACGAAGGTGGGCCGGTCGCACCTAGAGGGCCGGCCGCACCTATCAACCGACGTGCCGGGCGAAACCGACCCAAGGAACCGACCTACAACTGCCTCAGGAGCAGTGATCAGGGGCGTCCAAGGTGAGAGGCGGTGGATCATAGGGCTGGCCGCCCCTCCTGATCCGGCCGCACCTAACATATTGGTCCCACACGCTCAACTGACCTTTCTTGCCTATAAAAGGCACCTCACACTCGCTGGATTGGACACACAACGCAGGAGCATCTCCATTTCCCTCTTTTGTTCACTTAGAGTAGGATTAGTGTAGCTTGAGAGTTAGAGTCGAGTCGAGCTAGTCTCAGGGTTCCAGAGGAGTCTTCTTCAGAGTTCCGGTACTACTCTTGTATCCTTTCTTTGTTTAGACTCAAGTACAATTCAAGTTATCTTTCTATCTTACCTTTCGAGTCAATTACATTCAGCTTTTACTTTGCTCTAGAAGCTTTATTCTTGGTTTAGACTAAAGTTAGTTTAGTCTTGGTTAGCATAGCTCTCTTGAACCCTATAGTGTTGTGGTCATTCTTCGCTTGATCTCCGGTGGTTCACGGGAGAGAGAGACCTTCCTTCGTGGTACCCGGAGAAAGGTTCTTTGGTTTGTTGTGAGCGCGGTGCTCAGAGCTTACCTTAGTCTTAGATTGGTGTCTCGTTCAACGGAATAATTGTGGTACCCTAAGGAGGTGACAGCTCCGGACGGGCTCTGTAGTCCACCACGTTAGTTCGGGCCGGCAGGATTCAGCGCGTCGTCATTCTCCCTTCTCATCCCAGTATGAGAGCGCAGCTTTGAATGCCCCTGTAGCACTAGAAGAGCTTGCCGAGTTTAGCTTGCCTTGGTTATCCTTTGCCTTAGTCCTTTGCCGAGAGTTGACAAGAATAGATAGATTGTGTTAGGATCCTTTCTCGTCTCGTTGTCCTCCCAGCTCGCTAGATCCTCTCTAGTCCTTTATCAAGATCTCCTTGTGTGTGTCAAGTTATCCCTGAATATCTTTATTCGTTACCCCCGCTATAGCTCTTTACCAAGTGTTGTATTTCTCCACCGTTTATTCGATTATCTTTGCCGTAGTGCCTCCCTTGGGAAAATATAAATACGATAACCCGAATACCACCGGGTGAAGTGCTACAACGGTAATCCGTGCGCTTGCGGACCTTTCTGTGATCGTGTGTTTTACCAAAGACGTTCCCTAGCCCCGCTACCAGAGGTGTAAACCCGGTAGCGACACTTGCGAGTGCCTCAAGCATTCCTGGCGCCGTCACCGTAAGTGCAACCTTAGTAGTGAGGCTAAGACATGCCAACAGTAGTTTTGGACGGTTTTGCACCCAAAATGGAGCCCGATGCGCCGTAGTGGCAGTAGTCGAGTAGTGGGAGGGGGCAGAGGCGCCTGTCGGTTCTGCGTCTTGTCAATATAACTCCCCTGCCTTCCCCTACTTTCCCCTGCTTCTTCCATAAGCTTATCATCTCTTTCGCTTCTTCTTCCTCCTCGCGATCCACCACTACAAATCTTCGGTCACCGAGAGATCACGAAGGAGGAGATGGCGTCGAGGAGCCCGCCGCCAGCGAAGCGGGGACGAAGGGAGGACGATGATGACGAAAGCCGCCGTCGGAGGAAGTTGGAGAAGGGGAAGGAGCCGACGACCAAGAATGCCGACGAGGAACCGTTCTTCGACGACACTGTCGGTGTTTTAGACCGGCAACCTACCAAGGGGAGTACCCGAGGTAGATGAATGTGGCCTCGCCGAGATCGGTAACTCGAAGGAGAGACACGTGGCACACAATTTAGACAGGTTCGGGCCGCGAGGTGCGTAATACCCTACGTCCTGTATGCTGCGTAGCTCTGGATTGATTGGGTGTGTTTACAAGATGATGCGGATGATGAGATAGGGGTCCCTGCCTCGCCTTATATAGTCCGGGAGGCAGGGTTACAAGTCGGTCTACCAGAGGAGTTCTAGTCATGTGCGGCTAGGAGTACTCTACATGGATCCGGGCATGTCTAGTTTCCTAACCAAGTACTAGTCCTTTGTATGCCTTGCGCTCCACGCCATCAGGTGCCGTGTAGCTCAAATCGAGTAGTCCCAGGGGCCCACGGAGTAGTCAGTCCCAGTACCCACCTGAGTAGTGGGCCCAGGGATGTCTGTACGACAAGCCCCCGAGTACTTTGTAGTCGAGCAGGATGTCTTCGAGTAATCTTGACGGCCTTGGCGAGTAGTCCTTGAGCGTCCCCGAGGTCCACAAGCCAAAAGTCCTCAAGAATGCTTGAATCATCCCGAGGCTGGAAGGTACTCCAGCTGATCTTTGAGTAGTCTTGAAGTCTTCTCGAGTAGTCCCCAAGCGTCCCCGAGTGCTTCTCTCCAAGGTCTTCAATAGTACTCGTGTTGTCTTGATAAAGAAACCATATGGAAAATGCGATTCGGAGAATCGCATTCCATATGGAATGTAGCCCCCGAGCCTTAGGTCGAATCGTAGATTCAAGCTGAGGGTCAATCTAAAGTTCTGCCAATCTTATCCCGAAAAATCTAGAGAAAAAACCGAAGGACACGTGGAACGGAGCCCCCGAGCCTTGAGTCGAGTACTTTCTCTCGAATTGAAGAGTCATCTTGACTGTAGAATGTGTTCTAAGTGGGATCTTGATCTGGTATAGCCCACTGAATCTGTTAGCTGTAGTCGAGCCCCCGAGATGGAAAGCATCGAGTACTGGAATATGAAGAGTCAGGCTGCCACCGCTGAGTCACCCGTCTGGCGCTTTATCCGCGCGCTTGGAACTGAACCGTCCGACAGCTTATAAATATCCGGTAAGCCCCTTAGCGTTTTTCACTCCTAGCAGTTGCATTCCTCAGATTAGATCTGAGTCTTCGCCCCCTCTGCCCCTCTGATGCCGCCACCGCCGCTCAAAGGATTAGATCTGCTTGCGCCCGCCGCCGTAGTCCGCCCACCTCCATACCCCTCAAGCGAACGCGAGTGAAAACTCCTGTGACTTGGAGGATGAAGGCATCTACAGCAAAGAGCAAGAAGACCGGCGCATCGAAGAAGAGGAGCCGTGATGAAGCCGGAGATGCCGGCCAGTCGTCGTCGTGGCCGCCCTCGTCCCCTTGCCCCAATCCGGCGAAGGAATGGAAGAAGGCAAAATTGAAGACCGAAGACCTCCTCGCCTTGGTCCACAGGGGATTCCTCCGCGAGAAGGAGATGGATCTCTGGCGTACCACCACCGGCGACCCATATCCGATGGAGAAGAACCCGGACGATGTTCCAATGCTCGCGCGGTTCGTGGAGCGTGGACTTACGCTGCCGGCCAGCGACTTCTTCAAGGGAATGCTCAGGTACTACGGCATCGAGTACCTCAACCTCAACCCCAATGGGATCTTCCACACCTCCATCTTTGTGCACTTCTGCGAAGCTTTCCTGGGGATCAAACCCCACTGGATCTTGTTCCGAAAGTTCTTCCGGGTGAAGCCGCAGCCAAGCACTGATGACCTGCGAGTAGTCGGAGGTGCCGGGATTCAGATGCGTGAAGACGTCGCCGGCCAGTACCTGCCGTACGAACTCATCGACTCCAACCAGGACTGGAAGGCGAGGTGGTTTTATATCAGCAACCACCACCCCGAGTTGCTGAAGCCGAGCGGGCGTCAACCAAAGCATGCGCCGTGGTGGAACACGGAGGCCACCATGCAGGAGGGTATCCAGCTACCTCCCCTGCTGAAGAAGATCAAAGCCCTGCGGGAGGCCGGACTGAGGGCCGAGCACGTGGCCTTCAGTTTCATGAAGAGGAGGGTGCAGCCTTTGATGGCATGAGACACCCTCGGGTACCAGTACACGAGCGACGAGGACTCCTCTCAGATGCCCGGCTTCGAAGTTGAGGATGACGTCATCGTCGAGAGGTTGGGCAGGATCTTCAAGGACATGCCGCCATACACACCTTGCCCAGTTCTCGAGTACTCCGCGGCTCGGCCACCAAACCAGGTCAGTAGCCGTGACATAAGCCCCCGTGTACTAATTAGCTTGGAGTAGTCGTACTCATACGTGCTGTATGTTGTAGGATGATATGACAAAATACATCTCCATCCCACCCTCCCCTCCGCGACTTGAAGAGCAAACGCAGGGGAAGACCAAGAAGAAAGAACGCCGCGAAGTCGGTGAAGGTGACGATGTCGTCATCATTGAAAGCAGCTCCGATGATGAGGATGAGGAAATGCTGCAGCAACGGTTCCAGCTCCGCTCAAGATTTAGCCGAGCTGGGATGCCAAACGTTCCGATCATCATCGAGAAGCCATCTAGCCTAGTGGCTAGTCTGCCGGTGCCGCCAAGGAAGCCGCGCAACGCGACGTGGAAACGCGCCGCCAAGAAGCTGAAGATCTCTGAAGCCACCAGCCAAGAGGTGAGTACCACAACTAGAGTAGTCGAGTACCGCCAATAAGTAGTCTTGTGCTGACAAGCTCAATTGACCTGTTGCAGGACATCCCCTCCTCGGACCCCATAGATCAGGGCGACGAGGACGCCTGGGATACGGTGGGGGCGGCAGCTGAGAGGAGTGTCAGCCCGCCTCCAACCACTGAAGAAGCCGTACCAGGAGCGACACAACAAGAGACCGGCGCCATGGAGTCGCAGGCGTCGGTCGAAGAAGGACAGGGCCCTTCCCCGGCTGCAGCAATAGAGCAGCCAGAGGAGGCTCATACTGAAGCCGAAACTGCCCGCGAGGCTGGCATAGTTGACATTGCCAGTATACTGGGCGCTCCGACCGTGACCGTGGTGCAGTCAACCCTGTAAGTTCTCTGAACTCTTGAGTAGGTGTGTAGTCATTAATCTCGTATTACTGATTGAATACTTCGTGATGCAGGAAATCCATAGACTTGTCGTGGGATGGTGGGGAGACTAGCACTCCAGCCGATGGAGAGGACCGCTCGGCGGAGGTGCGCGAACCCACGCCACCGCCACAAGCTGAAGCCGCAGTGGAATCAACACTTCAAGAAGCGACCTTAGTCGAAGGTATGTGTCCTGTCACCACTGGTAGTCATCATGCGTAATAGTCGTAATCGTTGAAATTGACTTCATGTACTCATCTTGGCAGGAGCACAAACTGAGGGAGCCGCGATCCCTGAAGCCGTAGCTATGGAGACGGCTACTGTGGAGACGGAGCCCACAAAACCGGTTGCCGGGACGACGGAAGGAACAACCCCCAGGTTGGGGACTACGGTAGCCCCTGAGTTGAGTGCGGAGGCACGGGTCGATCCGCTCCCCGGGGCAAGCACGGACGTAGTCGTCCGCAAGCCCATCATAGAAGAAGCCGCACCGATTCGTTCGGCACCCATGCCAGAAGCGGCATCATCAAGCCGTGGGGGTCTTGAGCTGCTGGACGACAACCTCATCGACACGGCTGTTGTTGCTCTGAGCATGGAGTCGTGGCGCCGTACCGAGCAGTGGGCCAAGGTACGTTGCAAGTACCCTGAGTAGTCTTGTATTGCGAAATTGAAGGACCGATTAGGCGACCAGAGAGGGGGGGAGTGAATGGGAGCCGATAAAAATTCTTTCCGAAGGACGAACTTGGCCTATGCCCCAACTTCACAACCTAGGGTTCCCACACAAGCTTGTCAAGGTCGCGTAGTCACAACGGACCTACCAACCCTAGGAACAAGCCCCAAACAATCCCAAAGCGAAAGCGAAACTCAAGAAGCAAAGGACTTAGGCAATCTGCGAAGTCCCAGGCGGACAGTCCGGAGTGACCGGGCGGACGGTCCGCAAGGGGCTGGCGGACGGTCCACGAGGTCTCGGCGGACAGTCCGAAAATGCAACCCGAACCTCCAGTATGCACCTTCCGAAATTCAGACGGTCCGCGAGCTCACTGCGGACTGTCCGCTCCTCGCGAACGGTCCGGCCTCACCGGGCGGACGGTCCGGCCAACAAGATCCAACCAAAACCTACAGGCCAAACGGATCGAAACAAAATGACTCAAGAACTCGCGAAGAACACGACGAACACCCGGCTGAAACGCTCCTCGCGGACTGTCCGCGACCCCCTGGCGGACTGTCCGCCACGCGCGGACAGAGCAGCCCGAGCGCGAAAACGCAAGCACAAGAACACCTATCCGTCCATGGATCTCCCAAACGGCTTGAGCTCTTGAGGTAAGATTTGGGGGAGATGTGAAGCGTCCCTAGGAGATGCTATACCCCAAAACTTGAGACCTCAAACGAACTAAATTGCCGGGAATCGAATCACAACCGAGCTCTACCAAAAAGCTAGGGTTCCAACCGAAATCCTTCAATCGGAGGCCAAATCCGGAGATTGGGGGGTCAAGATCAAGCACAAAGATGCACAAGACATCTATCCATGATCCCCACCAACAAATCCGAACCCAAACACCTCAGAATCGAAGGAACAAGGTGCGCACGAAAATCCAACAAAAATAGGTCGAAAAAGACACGAAAATCACATGAGCTACAAGAAGGAAATCAACGCAACCATGAATGCTTCCATACACTCGGAGGTCAGATTGTCTACAAAGCGGTGAAGAAAATCTACGCCTATGGAGCAAGGAAAAATGAGAAGCAGTCCGGATGGATGGTTTGCCCAGAAAACCCTAGAGCTATATATATGAGTCCCTCTGGGTTGGGCAAATGACCAAGCTACCCCTAGCACTTAAACTTAAGATACAATCCCTCAGGGGCATATAGGTCATGTAGCATTCCTCTTCATCGCACGGCCACGCCTTCGCCGCAGTCTGCGTCCTCCTGACGCAAGCCCTGCGATCCCGCCACGTATCCGCCGGCATCTAAGCTTCTCGGCGCGCCCGGATCCCGTCTCCGCCCGCCGAGCCTCCGGTCTTGGCTTTGTGGTTCAACCAAGTAACCCGACGGTTTTGTGGTGAGCCGCCGCAAACCCCGCGTGCAG
Source organism: Cenchrus fungigraminus (assembly GCA_036936925.1). NCBI lineage: Eukaryota > Viridiplantae > Streptophyta > Magnoliopsida > Poales > Poaceae > Cenchrus > Cenchrus fungigraminus. The sequence continues at coordinate 21,652,584 of CM072776.1, read as the reverse complement.
ACTCCGGTCGTGAGCCGCTACCCTGCACCGGCTCCGGTCGACGACTTCGTCTTGCTTTTCTTAAAACCATGCGGCCCACACTTGACCCCGCTGGCCACCGGGTCCATCGAGCCGAGCCTAGTTGTCTCTCCACTCCTCGGAGGCCCCGCAAGGCATAGACCTTTCGCGCCCGCTCTTCACCTGCACCAACACGAGTCAAGCCGCAACCTGCACCTGCAATACTCGGCCAAGAGTCAGTCCACACCACGTTGTCAATCACTCATCACACCAGGGAGCGACCATCCACCGGTCCTCGGACGCTCCGGTCCTCAATCTCCCCCTTGATGAGTGCATTGACAACACATACATAGTAACCAATTTAGAGAAAAAAAGAAAAAGAAAAGAAACGACTGAAAAACTCAAACAAGTGATCAAAAGCCAAACAAAAGCCAAAACGAGATCACTTGAGAGAGGAAAATCTCGGTCCCCTAAGACAAGGGCAACGGCTCGACACAACCGAGATAAAATGCCCCAAAATTGCCGACTCCTCAAGGTGAGGCAAAAGGGCTCGACACCATCGGCAAAAGAACACAACTAAAATTCAGGCGAAAAAGAGCTCCCAAATGCATATGAATGCAAGCTCCCCCTGAACAAATGCATTTCTCCCCCAAAACCAGAATTGGGTACTATCTCTCCCCCTTGTTGGTAATGCATGAATCAAGTCTACAAATGCAATTATGTGCTTCTCAAATAGACAAAGAGCACTACAACATGCGAAAAAGAGACATAGACAAGCTAGATTGCCAAAAATTTAGCACAAGCATCACCAACGAGATAGATAGGGACATATAAGCATGTGACATAGCCAAGATCAAAATAAAGCATTTTTCACAAAAACTTCCCTCTCATGAGCATAGGACCTAAACATGATCAAAATGACCACAAACAACATATAACTCACAAACTTCATGCAAGGTTACAAATTCTCATCACAAGATCATCACAAACACCTACAAGCTATCTCATGTCATGTGAAAGCCACCGAGCCATGTGTACACTTCTAAATGTGAGACTTCTCAACGGTGAACATCATGCAACGGTTTAGCACCCAAAATAAGGAATTTAGAGCATACACGACATAGAAGCATATTTTTCAAGCACAAGCATTTCATATACCAATTTCAAGATTTACAAATTAAACATGGTACATGAAGTGCCTTTGCCGCAAAAAGAAGCTTAGGCTTCTCCACAAGGTAGCATGTAGGCTAAACATCCACGATGATAGATGAGTCTTTGACCCCATATGAAAAGAACAAGGTTCCAAGCACAAATTAAGCAAGCTATAGCCATAAGTGCACAAATTTAGCATGAAAGGCATTCAACTCATAAGAGAGGATCATATATAGCATTTTCACAAAAAATAAGCCATCCACATGCACATACATCCCAAATCTATCAAGAGCATCGCTATCCATCATATGAGCATCAAAAGCAAAGTCATAATCTCATATCTAGCATATCATAGTGACCCAAGTATATAGGAGAAGCACAACTCATATGATACATATGCAGTCTATGATACAAAGATGCAAGCATGATATGATACATAAATGAAAATGCAACATGAGTATGTACATCAAAACTCCCCAACCAAAGCTCAAAAAGGAAAAAGAACTCCAAGCTCCCCTCGCAAATGGGCAAATGTAGCTTGGTCCAAAGGCTTGGTTAGGATATCGGCAAGCTGCTTTTCGGTTGGCACATGGATGAGGTCTATGTTTCCCTTTTCAACATTGTCTCTCAGGAAGTGGTACCTCACCTCTATATGTTTGGTTCTGGAGTGGAGCACGGGGTTTTTGGCAACGCTAATGGCACTCATGCTATCACACATGAGAGGTACATGGGAACACTCCTCACCAAAGTCACTCAGCGTGTATGTGATCCAAAGCAGCTGTGAGCAACAACTAGAAGCAGCAACGTATTCGGCTTCTGTTGTAGACTGAGCTACACTAGACTGTTTGCGAGAAGACCAAGAAACAAGCGAAGATCCCAAAAACTGGCAAGTCCCCGAAGTCGACTTCCTATCGACACGACACCCCGCAAAATCGGCATCCGAAAACCCAAGAAGCGAAAGAGAAGAGGACGCCGAGTACCAAAGACCAAGCTCAGGAGTATATCGAAGATACCTGAAGATCCGCTTGACGGCCTGCCGATGTGAAGTCCTCGGCGACGCCTGAAAACGAGCGCACAGACACACAGAAAACTGAATGTCCGGCCTCGTCGTCGTCAAGTACAAGAGGGAGCCGATCATGCTCTTGTACTCCTTCTGGTCCACGGGCTCTCCGTCCTCGTCCGCATCCAACGCTGTAGTCGTACTCATCGGTGTCGACAGGGGCTTCGAGTCGTCCATCTTGAACTTCTTGAGGATGTCCTTCGTGTACTTGGCTTGATGCACAAAGGTTCCCTCCTTCGCCTGCTTGATCTGAAGCCCGAGAAAGAACTGCAATTCTCCCATCATGGACATCTCGAATTCTTTGCTCATGTCCTCTGCAAACCTCACAACCAAAGAGTGAGACGAGCCGCCAAAGACAATATCATCCACGTACACCTGAACAATTAGGATATCATCGCCCTGCCTGAGGAGAAAAAGAGTCTTATCAACCTTGCCCATCTCAAACCCCTTGCTGAACAAGAACCCCCTCAAACGGCCATACCAAGCACGGGGAGCTTGTTTCAGCCCATACAACGCCTTCCTCAACCTATACACACGGTGAGGAAACTCAGCACTCTCAAAGCCCGGTGGTTGCTTCACATAAACCTCTTCTTCTAAAAACTCATTCAAGAAGGCACTCTTCTCATCCATTTGGTACAACTTGAACCCTTTAGCCACGGAAAAGGCTAGAAGGATCCTAATTGTCTCCAAACAGGCAACAGGAGCAAATGTCTCCTCATAGTCTATCCCCTCCTTCTGACTATACCCCTGAGCAACCAACCTCGATTTGTTTCTCACCACCTCACCATTCTCTCCCTCTTTGTTTTTCCACACCCATTTTGTCCCTATCGGTTTGCAATGTGGTGGTGGCTCTACCAACTCCCAAACTTGGTTTCTCTCAAAGTTCTCTAACTCCTCATGCATTGCGTTCACCCAATTAGGATCAGAAAGAGCGTGTCCAATGTCTTTCAGCTCGAAGGTAGCAACAAAAGCCGAATGAGCAAAGTGAGAAACATTCCTGGACCTTGACCGTGTCGTACGTTCATTGATGTCGCCGATGATTCTTGAGGGTGGATGATCAACTTGAACGCGCCTCGGTGCCTCTCGCTTGGAGACAACCTCCCCCTCAACTGCAGCTTCCACTTGATCTTGCTGAATCGTAGTCGGTGTAGGGGCTGGACCATCCTGCATCGTAGACGTCGTAGTGGAAGTAGAGGGTACATGCTCGGCTGGAGCTTCATCATCACCATCATCCTCTCCAGCATCATCCTCCTCATCCTCAAAGTTCTTCTTGCCAATCTCGTCGTCACCTGCACACTCAAAGACAGACGAACTGCATGGCTGGGTCTCGTCGAAGGTAACCTCGCAAGTTTCCATGACTAGGTTAGTATCAAGATTGAGCACATGGAATGCTCGAGAATGACTAGCATAACCCAAAAAGATCCCATCGAAGACCTCGACTCAAACTTATCAAGCCTACCCTTCTTGAGAATAAAGCACCGACAACCAAAAGCCCTGAAATGGCTCACTCTAGGTGCTCACCCGTGCATGAGCTCATAGCACGTCTTGTTCAAGAAGGCCCTAAGAAAAATCCGATTCCCAACATGGCACGCGGTGTTCACCGCCTCAGCCCAATATCTCCTCGGAGTCCTATGCTCGTCGAGCATCGTCCGAGCCATCTCACAAAGGGAACGATTTTTCCTCTCAACCACACCATTCTGACAAGCCACATAGGGAGAAGAGAATTGATGTTCGAGACCCAAATCACGACAAAAGGTTTCAAAACGAGAGTTTTTAAATTCAGAACCATTGTCGCTACGGATAGCTCGAATGGCATCTCCATTCCTCTCATTCTTCAACCTCAAGATTAGATCCCTCACAAAACCAAACGTCTCCCCCTTGTCAGCCAAAAAGAAGACCCAAACATAGCGAGAATAGTCATCCACTATCACCAGGACATACCATTTTCCACCCACCGAGCACACACGAGCTGGACCAACCAAGTCCATATGGAACAGCTCGCATGGCCTCTCTGTCATAACGGATGTCAGAGGCGGGTGAGAAGCGGCGACCATCTTACCATGCCTACACGGAGCACATACCAAGTCCTTTTGGTATTTCAACTTAGGCAATCCTCGGACTAATCCTAGCCCACTCAAGCGTGACAACAAGTCAAAACTCAAGTGACCTAGTCTCCTATGCCATTTCCAAAGCTCCGCCAAAACGCCAGCAACCAAGCAACGAGAAGAGCCAACACACTGAGAAAAATCGGCTCTGAAAATCTGACCCTCGGGGATGATCGTGCACACAAGATCACCTCGAGAATCCAAGACACGCGAAGCGCCTGTTTTGAAACGGACCTCAAAACCCTCATCAAGAAGCTGGGAAACCGAAAGAAGATTGTACCCCAAAGACTTGACAAGAGAAACACGCTTGAGAGTCACAGAATCTCTCACCTTCACCGTGCCCATTGAAAGCACTCTACCTTTCTAATTGTCCCCAAAAGTGATGTACTCTTTGGTCATCACCGGGGTGAGGCTGGAGAACCACCTTCGATCTCCGGTCATGTGTCGAGAGCAACCGGAGTCGATCAACCAAAAGCCCTCCATGCCTCCCACCTGCAAATCAAAAACGAGAGCAAGAGTGAGCAAACGACTCAGCACTGGGGTTAGTACAAAATGAATCAAACCAGTGCCGTGCCATTTGCTCAAAAGTGGGGTTAGCAAAATCCATCCTTTCTCCTCTAGGTGGAACACCCACACGTCCTCTTGGAGGACTACGAGCACCACGAGGTGGAGACCGTGGTCCGTAGCTCCTCTGGGACCTAAAACTGTGATCGTTCCCCCCATACTCGTATTGGCCACGAGCGAAGGAACGTCCAGCAAACTCACCATGCCAACCCAACACGCCTACCACCTTCTCTATGTGGTGGCTCACCTCGAGGCACAAACACACGCCTCTCTCGAGGTTTAATGGTACGCACTATACCCTCTTCCTTGGCACCAACCTAGGCTCAGGCACACCACGAGAAGGGCGGTACCTGTCCTTGTTGGCCATCTCCCTAGCCAACCTCTCCTCACGCTTCCTCCTGAAGCAAAACTCTTCTATGTGCCCATCCCTCCCACAATGCTCACAATGGAAGGGTTTTGGTTTTGGCTTTGGTTTTGGGCTCTCTTTGGGCTCTGGCTTCTCCTCACTCGGTTTCTCTCCCTTCTTCCCAAAGAACTCATTCCCCAAGTCACTCTTGAACTTGATGGGTTTCTGGAAGTTATCTGTGTGTGGAGGAAACACGGGTGGAGCTGGGGTTGTGTCTAATCGGTTCCTAAGTGGGTTTGGCTTAGGAGCATAGGCATTTTTGTGGTGGGTTTTTGGTGGCTCTGGGATATCTCCAATCTTCCCCTCATCCTCACCATTTCCCTCACCAACCTTGTCTGCCCCAAGCGCTTGCCCATCATAGCGCTTGTATGCCTCAATCATCATCCGGAGCTGAGGCCCATGACCAGACAACCAACCCATCATCTTTCTCAACTCATCATTCTCATCCTGCAAAAGATCAACATAGTGTGCAAACTCCATATTCTTCATAGCATTTATTTCACAAGTAGAGCATGATGTAGGAATAGGAGCTTTCAGCTGAGCCTCTAGTGATCTAGCATAAACAAGCGAAACATCTAGCTTTTCATGCAAAACAGGACAAGAAGTGCAAACACCAAGCAAGGAGGGCCTAGATTTCATCTCATCTAGCTCAACCCTAAGCACATCTAGTTCCTCAACCTTGGAGGCATACTTCTCCTTAAGCACAGTCAATTCACCAAGAAAAGTGGAACAATCAGTGCATTCAGGTTCATCGGTCACAATGGGAGCAGATTTAAGAGAATCTATTTGAGCCCTAGCATCAACAAGCAAAGACTCTAGTTCAACCACCTTCTCCTTAGCCTCTCCAAGCAAAGACCTATACTCCCCCTTCTCCTTGTTGGTCTTTCTAAGTACATCATCACGGTTGTCAAGCAAGTCATTCAACCTAGCATTCTCCGCTATCAAGAAGGATGGATCATTGTTTACCTCTTCCTCGGAGTCGGAGCCCGAGTCATCCTTGTTGCTCTTCTTGCTTGCGGAGCTATGTGCCTTGCCGCAAAAACCTTGGGCGGCGAAGCACAAGCCGTTGATGTTCTTGCTTGACCGCTTGCCCTTGTGCCGGTTCTCACCTTCATCACTTGAGCTCGATGAAGAGTAGCAAGAGCTCGAGTCGATGTCGCTTGCTCCGACAACCATCGCTCGCTCCTTCTTCTTGTGACCACCACTCCTCCTCGGCCTCCGCTCGGGCTTGTTCTTGCCCTTGTGGTCGTCCCTCGAGCGGTGCTTGTGGTCGGTCCTCGGACTGTGCTTGTGCTCGGGCTTCACCTCCATGGCTTCCGGGCACTCAGCGATAAAGTGCCCGTGCTTCCCGCATCGGTAGCACATGCCTGAGGTCCTCCGAGCATTCTTCCGGTTCGTGTACATGCGCTCGAACCGCCTGCTCAGCAATGCGAGATCCTCCTCGCCTAGCACGTCAAACTCCTCATCTAGCATGGACACAAGACAAGACAAAGAGAACTGTCTCGAAGACATGTTAGCGTTAGTCCTTGATCTAGAAACAAGAGCCAGACTATGAGGGTCAGTCGGGTTCTCGATCTTTGCACGCACCCCACGGTCCACTTCGGACGACTTGAGCTTGGAAAACAGCTTGTCCACCGTGAGGGTGTCATACTTCTCTGACTTAAGAATGGCCTCGACCTTCCCACTCCACACGGTACGATCCAGAGAGTGCAGGAGCTTGGCAGCCCTGTCATGATCATCGTACAGGAGCACGGCCACATTAGCCCTCTTGTTGTTCACAATCACCGTGAACCGCTGGAACATGCTATCAATGGACTCACCGGGGAGATGAGTGAAGTTCTCGTACTCTCTCTGGTAGGTCGCAAACAACCGAGCCTGAACCTGAGCATTTCCAGCATGAGCATTCTTCAACTGCTCCCAAATCCTACAAGCCAAGTCCTCTGTCTGAACCCGATCGAATTCGGATTGACATAGAGCACGGAACAATTAGTCGACCGCCTTATTGTTGGCGTCGAACATATCCTTCGATCCTGGAGCTAGGAAGTTCATCAGATGAACATAAGCTGTGTTCACCGTGACATCCCACAAGATCTGACCCTTGCCGCGGAGGAAAGCAGCCATCTGCCTCTGCCACATCTGGTAGTTCTTACCATCAAAGTGTGGAGGACCCGAACCCCGTTCCTGGTATGCCATCTTTGGATCTTAGACTGGTTAGAATCACAAAGATCCGTAACCGGCTCTGATAACAATTGAAGGACCGATTAGGCGGCCAGAGAGGGGGGGAGTGAATGGGAGCCGATAAAAATTCTTCCCGAAGGACGAACTCGGCCTATGCCCCAACTTCACAACCTAGGGTTCCCACACAAGCTTGCCAAGGTCGCGTAGTCACAACGGACCTACCAACCCTAGGAACAACCCCCAAACAATCCCAAAGCGAAAGCGAAACTCAAGAAGCAAAGGACTTAGGCAATCTGCGAAGTCCCAGGCGGACAGTCCGGAGTGACCGGGCGGACGGTCCGCGAGGGGCTGGCGGACGGTCTGAAAATGTAACTCGAACCTCTAGTATGCACCCTCCGAAATTTGGACGGTCTGCGAGCTCACTGCGGACTGTCCGCTCCTCACGGACAGTACGGCCTCACCGAGCGGACCGTCCGGCCAACAAGATCCAACCAAAACCTACCGGCCAAACGGATCGAAACGAAACAACTCAAGAACTCGCGAAGAACACGACGAACACCCGGCTGAAACACTCCTTGTGGACTGTCCGCGACCCCCCTGGCGGACTGTCCGCCACGCGCGGACAGAGCAGCCCGAGCCCGAAAACGCAAGCACAAGAACACCTATCCGTCCATGGATCTCCCAAACGGCTTGAGCTCTTGAGGTAAGATTTGGGGGAGATGTGAAGCATCCCTAGGAGATGCTATACCCCAAAACTTGAGACCTCAAACGAACTAAATCGCCGGGAATCGAATCATAACCGAGCTCTACCAAAAAGCTAGGGTTCCAACCGAAATCGTTCAATCGGAGGCCAAATCCAGAGATTGGGGGGTCAAGATCAAGCACAAAGATGCACAAGATATCTATCCATGATCCCCACCAACAAATCCGAACCCAAACACCTTAGAATCGAAGGAACAAGGCGCGCACGAAAATCCAACAAAAATAGCTCGAAAAAGACACGAAAATCACATGAGCTACAAGAAGGAAATCAACGCAACCATGAATGCTTCCATACACTCGGAGGTCAGATTGTCTACAAAGCGGTGAAGAAAATCTACGCCTATGGAGCAAGGAAAAATGAGAAGCAGTCCGGATGGATGGTTTGCCCAGAAAACCCTAGAGCTATATATATGAGTCCCTCTGGGTTGGGCAAATGACCAAGCTACCCCTAGCACTTAAACTTAAGATACAATCCAGTCAGGGGCATATAGGTCATGTAGCAATCCTCTTCATCGCACGGCCACGCCTTTGCCGCAGTCCACGTTTTTCCGATGCAAGCCCTGCGATCCCGCCACGTGTCCGCCGACATCGAAGCTTCTCGGTGCGCCCGGATCCCGTCTCCGCCCGCCGAGCCTCCGGTCTTGGCTTTGTGGTTCAACCAAGTAACCCGACGGTTTTGTGGTGAACCGCCGCAAACCCCGCGTGCAGACTCCGGTCGTGAGCCGCTACCCTACACCGGCTCCGGTCGACGACTTCGTCTTGCTTTTCTTGCCACCATGCGGCCCGCACTTGACCCCGCTGGCCACCGGGTCCATCGAGCCGAGCCTACTTGTCTCTCCACTCCTCGAAGGCCCCGCAAGGCATAGACCTTTCGCGCCCGCTCTTCACCTGCACCAACACGAGTCAAGCCGCAACATGCACCTGCAATACTCGGCCAAGAGTCAGTCCACACCACGTTGTCAATCACTCATCACACCAGGGAGCGACCATCCACCGGTCCTCAGACGCTCCGGTCCTCAGAAATACAGAGTACCCATTTGACTATTCTGTCTTGCGCAGGATGTTGTTGAAAGGTCCCGCTAGAAGTCCGAGCTTCTTAAGGGATATGGCGACATAGTTCTCCGTGCCGAGGCCTTGGAGAAAGAGCTCGAGAAGTCAAAGAAGCATTCTGCTCTGCTCCAATCCAAGCTTGACGGCGCCTTCACCCAGTACCACAATGAGGTAGAAGATATGCAGGCAAAGAGGGACGACTTGATCCGGAAGAACAAGTCGCTACGCCGGAAGAATAAAGGTACGTCTTCCGCCAAAGCCTTTTAGTACTTATTGAAGTACCTTGGAGTAATCTGACACTGCGTTGAGTTGTCTGCAGATCTTGAGGGAAGAGTTGACCAGCTGAAGGCTTCTGAAACGGACCTCAAGAACATTGTATATCGGGAGACCGACAAAAGAGAGGTACTCGAGTACAAGTACACCCAGTTGAGCCATGAGTGTATCTACCACATGGAGCTCCGTGAAGCCTCAGACCGTGATCTTGTAAATTGCTATAAATCTCTGCAGAAACTGAATGAAGACTGCGAGAAGCTTCGAGGCCAGTTGAAAGAACTCGAGGAAGCCGCACTGCCTATTGCGAGGCTGTTGGTACCACATCCACGCGGGCCAAAGATTGCGCCATTGGTAGACAGGCTGAAGGAAGCCCCCGGACACTTGACGATGTACGTCAAGCATCTGGTGAAGTCAATTCCGAACCAGATCTTGGCGTACATGAAGTCTTACTTCCCCAAAGCCCCTGTGGATGTGGTGGCCGGCGGACTTGCGGCGAACTGTACTGATGATCAGTACAAGGCTCTCCTGGAGGAGATGGCGCCTATTGCTGAGCAAGTGGCGGAGAAGCTGAATCTGCAGTAGATGTACCTGTAGATGTAGCTTAGGGTGGTTCAAGTAAAACAGACAGAGTAGTTAGTAACTTGTTTGAATTATCAATGAAAGTATCCACGCGTTGTATGTGAAATGAGTACTCGTAGCCGCCACTTGCAGCGAAGTGTGCGGAGTACCAAACCGTGGAGAAGTCGTGAGTAGTAGTACTCGGTAGAGTCTGCCTGATTGGAAGGCACAGTAAAGAAGTTGAGTAGAATCAATCTTTATTGCTGATGAATAAGTACACCTGGATGGCCAGAACCGTTTACAAGTGTAGTCGCCAGAACCCGTAGGCCGCCTACGGCTAAGTGGTGCTAGGGACCTTGAGCCGCTTACAGCTGGAGATCCGTTAGTAGCCGTATAGGCTGGATCAGGAGTACATGGTCTTATAGACTGCCGCTAGAGTCCTCAGTGCTCTGAGTAGCCCAAGATCCGTTAGTAGCCGTTGACGCTGGATCTTGGAGGGGAGTAGTCCGGAGACTAGTGCTAGGAACGAGAGGCCGCTTACAGCGAAGAGTCCGTGAGTAGCCGTATAGACTTGGACCCATAGGTGAGTAGTCGAGTGACTACGCGTAGAAGCGACACAGCTGGTCGACATTCCACGAGTTGCTGATGTCATCACCTTCAAGTGTTTGGAGGCGATAGGAGCTTGGTCTGGTCACCTTGGAGACTGAGAAAGGACCTTCCCATGGTGAGCTGAGCTTGTGTAGTCCGTCCGTGTTCTGGATGCGACGGAGGACTAGGTCGCCGATGTTGAAGGAACGTTCATTGACGTTGCAATCATGGTAGCGTCGGATACCCTCTAGGTACCTTGCTGACTGGACGAGGGCAGCGCAACGGGCTTCTTCGAGGATGTCGATGTCAACCCGTCTGCTGTCTTCTGAGATGCCTTCGTCGTATTGGTCTACTGCTGGGGATTCCCACATCACGTCGGCAGGTAGAATAGCTTCAGAGCCGTAGACCAGGAAATTGGGCGACTGCCCTGTCGGCTTGGTAGGTTGAGTACGAAGCCCCCAGAGTGCGTTGGGTAGTTCCTTGATCCACTTGCCTCCTTTGGTGTTAGCTGCGTCGTGTAGTCGCTTCTTTAGGGTGTCGATTACCATCCCGTTGGCGCGCTCAACATGACCGTTGGCGCGGGGGTGGGCGACTGAGACGTACCGAACGTCAATCCCGCTGTTGTCGCAGTACTCCCAGAACTGGTGGTTGTTGAAGTTGGAACCCAAGTCTGTGATGATGCGATGGGGCAGCCCGTAGCGATGCACTAGCTCATCCAAGAAGTCGAGTACTCTGTCGGCCTTTGGGCAGGTGACTGGCTTGAGTTCGATCCACTTAGTGATCTTGTCGATGGCCACCAAGACTCTGTTGAATCCTCCCGGCACAGTTGGCAGAAGCCCAATCATGTCGAGCCCCCAGCAGGCAAAGGGCCAGGTTGGTGGTATGGTGACTAGTTTGTAGGCCGGGACATGTTGCTACTTGGTGAAGAATTGACATCCTTGGCACTTTCTGAAAAGTTCTTCAGCGTCGGCCAGAGCTGTGGGCCAGTAGAAAGCTCGTCGGAAAGCCTTGCTTACCAGCATGCGGGAAGACGCGTGGTTGCCGCAGACGCCTTTGTGGATCTCCTCCAAGATGTCCTTGCCTTCATCCCGGGGTATGCACTTCATGAGTACTCCTGAAGTGGCACCCCGCCTATAGAGCTTGTCTCCGACTAGTACGTAGGTCTTGGCTTGGCGGACGAGTTGTTCGGCCATGTTCTTGTTGGAGGGGACTTTCTGCTCGTGATTGTAGTCGATGAAGGGTTGTCTCTAGTCCATGTCGATCATCATGACCTCCTGACCGAACTGTGGTGGCACAGGGTCAGTGGTCATTGGCGCCGACTCCGGGATGGATGGCGCATGAAGCTCGTGGACGAAGACTCCGACTGGTACTTGCGCGTGAGTAGAACCAACCTTCGACAGGACGTCCGCTGCAACTTTGTTGTCACGGACGACATGGTGGAATCCGAGGCCGTAGAACTTGTTCTCGAGCTTGCGGATTTCCAGACAGTAGGCGTCCATGTTCTCCTTGTTGCGATCCCAAGACTTGTTGACTTGGTTGATGACCACTGCGGAGTCGCCGTAGACTAGTAGCCGCTTGATGCCCAATGAGATTGCGAGGCGGAGCCCATGCAGTAGGGCTTCGTACTCGGCTTCGTTGTTTGAGACCTTCCAGAAGATCTGCAGGACGTACTTGAGTTGTTCGCCCTTTGGAGAGATCAGGAGTACCCTTGCACCTGCGCCCTCGAGCTTGAGTGATCCGTCGAAGTACATCACCCAGTGTTCTGGCCGCTCGGTTGGAGTTGGTAGCTGATTCTCCCGCCACTCTGCCATAAAGTCGACTAGTGCCTGAGACTTGATAGTGGTACGTGGCTTGAAGTCGATGTTCAGGGCGCCAAGTTCGACCGCCCACTTGGAGATTCTTCTAGTAGCATCCTGATTGCAGAGTATGTCACCGAGCGGGTAGTCGGTGATGACGACAATCGAGTACTCCTGGAAGTAGTGTCGTAGCTTCCGCGAGGTAATGAGCACTGCATAGAGTAGCTTCTGGACCGGTTGGTACCGTGCCTTGGACTCTGACAGGACCTAGCTGACGAAGTAGACTGGTCGCTGGACTGGGTAGGTGTGGCCTTCTTCCTGCCGCTCGACGACGATGGCAGTACTGACCACATGAGTAGTCGCAGCGAGGTAGAGCAGTAGCTGCTCCTTTTTGCGAGGAGTCGTGAGGACCGGTGGCTTTGACAGGAAGTCTTTGAGCTGCGCCAGAGCTTGATCAGCCTCCGCGGTCCACGTGAACTTCTCTTGGTGCTTGAGTAGTTTGAAGAAGGGTAGTCCCCGTTCTCCAAGCTTCGAGATAAATCTGTTCAGGGCCGCCATGCACCCGGTCAGCCTCTTTACATCCTTGATGCAAGTTGGAGCTTTCATATTGGTGATGGCGGAGATCTTCTCGGGGTTGGCTTCGATGCCGCGATGGCTGATGATGAAGCCGAGTAGTTTCCCAGATGGTACGCCGAAGACGCACTTGTTGGGATTGAGCTTCCATTAGTACTCTCGCAGGGATGCGAAAGTCTCTTCAAGATCGGCGATGAGGGTATCGGAGTTTCTGGTCTTGACGACCACGTCATCCACATAGGCTTCGACATTCTTGTTGAGCTGCTTTTTGAAGCAGGCCTGGATAGCTCGCTGGTATGTAGCGCCGGCGTTCTTCAACCCAAACGACATTGTCGTGTAGCAGTAGGCGCCGAACGGGGTGATGTACGCGGTCTTCTCCTGGTCTTCTTCCTTGATAGCGATCTGGTGGTACCCGGAGTAGCAGTCGAGGAAGCAGAGCAGGTCACAACCCGCCATGGAGTCAATGACTTGATCAATCCGCGGCAACCCGAAGGGATCCTTGGGGTAGTGCTTGTTGAGGTCGGTGTAGTCGACGCACATCCTCCACTCGTTCGTGTTCTTCTTGCGGACGAGGATGGGGTTGGCGAGCCACTCAGGATGGAAGACTTCACGGATGAAGCCGGCCGCGAGTAGTTTGGCGAGTTCCTTCTTGATGGCATCCCATCGGTCATCGGTGAAACGGAGGAGGTGTTGTCGTTTGGGAGTAGCTTTAGGGTCGATGTTAAGTGAGTGCTCGGTCAGCCTCCTGGGCACCCCTGGCATGTCCGCTGGTTTCCATGCGAAGATGTCTCGGTTAGCCTGGAGGAAGCTGACGAGCGCGTCTTCCTATTTCGGGTCGAGACCCGCCCTGATCATGGTAGTCTTGCTGCTGTCGCCTGTTCCTAGGTCGATGGCCTTCACCTGTACTTCCTCTGCTGGCTGAGGCTTGTTTGCGGTGTCGGTCTTTTCAGGTATCTCGAGTTCTGTTGGGGCGAGCTTCTTGGATGCAGCAAAGATCTCCATCATTGCATTGGGTACTTGATTGGTGGCTGCGAGCTCCACGGCTTCGGTGTCGCAGTCGAAAGAAATCTTCAAGTCCCCTTGCAGCGTGAGTACTCCGGCAGGACTTGACATTTTGAGTACCAAGTAGGTGTAGTGAGGCACCGCCATGAATTTGGTGATGGCTGGTCTGCCAAGGATGGCATGGTAGGAGGTTTCAAAGTCCGCAACCTCGAACTTGATGTACTCGGTGCGGTAGTTCTCCCTTGAGTCCCCGAAAGTAACTGGCAGGACCACTGAGCCAAGTGGGATAGCCGCGTTACCAGGGACGATGCCGTAGAATGGTGACGCGCTCTTGGTGAGCATGTCGGTGATGTCGAGCTTCATCTTCTTCAAGGTCTTGGTGAAGAGGACACTGAGTCCGCTCCCGCCGTCGATGAGTACCTTGTTGAGTCTGGAGCCCACCACTACAGGTTTCAGGACGAGTGGAAAACGTCCTGGCTCAGAGAAGCTTGTCCATTGATCCGCGCGGGAGAAGGTGATAGGTACCTCCGACCACCTTAGAGGTGTCGGTACCGCTGGTTCGATGTTCAAGACTTCTCGTCGAGTGGCCTTCTGAGTTCGTCTGGTGGGTAGTCCACCGAAGAGGACATTCACCATCTTGTCGGGTTCTTGGAAGTCGTCGTTGCCCTCGTCGACTTTTTTCTTGCCATTCTTGTCGTGAGGAGGCCGTGGCTCGGGAATATCCTTGAGTGCTCACCGGAGTTGGTAGCACTGGTCAGTGGTGTGGTTGCCATCCAGATGCCACAGGCACTTCTCTTTGAGCAAGTCTCTGAAGCCGCCTGAGGGTTTTTTCGAGTTGTCCTTCGCAGGGCGCTGTATAGCCGCGACTGTGTTGTCTGGCTTGCGCTTGCGGTTGGAGCTCGAGTAGTTGTTGTTGTTGCGACCCCCTTGATCCTTGTTGTTGTTGTGGCCGCCCGTGTTGTTCTTGCTCTTGCCGCGAATGGAGTCGTACTTGGCGTTCGCCTTGTCCTCTTCGTCGGCCCATGACGTAATCATGTCCTTGAGCTTGGTGATGGAACTCGGGCGGCGGCGACCAAAGTCTTCGAAGGTGCGACGGTGGTAGAGCCCATCTTGGAAGAGGTCGATGACTTCTTTGTCGGTGACGTCGACTACAGTCGCGCGCTTATCGAAGAAGCGCCGCATGTACTGGCGGAGCGTCTCGCCTTGTTCTTGCTTGACCATTGCCAGGTCCATGTGGGTACCCGAGCGCCCCATGGCGCCCGCGAAGTTGCTGGTGAACTGAGCTTTCAGCTGGTCCCACTCGTCGATCGAGTTCTTTTCGAGTGACTCGAGCCATGTGAGTGGAGCTTGATCCAGGCAGAAAGGGAAGAAGAGGCACTTTGCATCGTTGTTGCCACCAGCATTTTCGATGGCTAAGGCGTAGCACCTGAGCCACTGAACTGGGTCTTGCTTCGCATCGTACTTAGAGATCCTGAGAGGTTTGAATTTCTCAGGAAGAAGCAGGTTGCGAAGTCTTGCAGAGTAGGCAGGGAAGTCGTCGCTGTTGCTTGTTTCAGTAGCCTTCTTGCGATGGATCTCGTCGATCCTGTGGCGAGCGTCATAGCCACCACGTGCGTTGCCAGTGGCGTGGCTATTCACGTGGCCTCGGCCTCCACGATCGCCACCACCACCAACTCTTCTGCCGCCGCCATGGGATGAGCTTCCGCCGCTGCTGCCACCACCACCACCGCCGCCGCGACTACCACCAGCGCCGCCGCGGCTACCACCGGTGCCGCCCTGGCTATTGCCGCCCTGTGAGGGTCCTCCGGCTGAGGCCCTAGAGCAGTTGGGATTTGGCTGGTGTTCTCCACAGATACGGTTGCGTCCGCCATCTGCCGGGCTGCGACTAGTGGCTTCGTGATTTCCGGCGGGGGGTACTTGGGCAGCCCTGTTGTCGACCCGCATGAAGTAGGTGTCTTCAGCGAGCTTGGCGATGACTTCACCTGCGCGGATCCCCTGGGCCTGCCATGCTATCGTGGTGATAGACATGAGGCACTGCTCAGGAGTGGTGTGTACCCGGTTGGCAACTTGATCCAGAGCCTCATTGAGGTTCCGGATAGGGAGAGTTTCCCGGAGACGTCTACGTCGATCGTTCCGCTTCCTGTTGCGGTCACGTCGGGCGTTCTTGTCTTCGGTGGTCTCGTTGGGAGGTGCGTTGGCAGACAATTCATCCTCTGAGATGTCGTCAAGGTACCGGTCGGGTCGATTCTCCGAGGTCCCGGCATCTCCGGCCGCCATGAAGACTTCACGGTCGGGAGTGCAGAGGCTGGAGTCGGTAGTCGCCACCTCGGTGGGGGTGTGCTCGTCGTTTGGAGCCAGCTGGGTCCCCTCCTGGAAGGGGAGTGTATCGAGGTAGGCGACGCAGCGTGAGTTGTCGTCCGTCAGGTCTGCAGGCTTGCGGTCGGGCTAGTAGACGAATCTACAGGCGGGAGTAGATGTAATGACCAAGCCGGTGGCAGGGCCTGACAGCGGTTCCTCAGTCATGTTGAGCTCGGACTCGGACTCAATTGGGTTTGATCCGAAGTCGAACTCATAGGAAGAGTCCGAGTAGTAGCCGGTTACGGTGTTGGAGTCCGAGGAGTACTCGGAGGCGATCTCCTTGCCGGCACGGCGTGCGATGAGAGCTTCCGCGTGGGCCCTGCTGGAGTTGCAGAGACCGTATGGGAAGTGCTCGTGGAGAGGGGCCGCTTCACACGATGGCTCAGGAGCCGGCTCGCATGAGGCGATCCAGGGCGACGTCGAGTTCGAGTTGGAAGCGGATCCGAGCTCGAAGTTGGCGACTTGGTTGTAGATCGAAAATTCGCCGAATTTTTCGGTGAGTGGACCCGTGATGACTTCGGGAAGCGTCACGAGCCCGGTCTCCGGGTCCGGGGTCATGGTGAGGTAGCGCTGGAACGATCCAGCGCCGTCAGCAGTGCAGACCCAGGAGCCGAAGACGAAGGTGTCGCTGCGGTTGAAAGCGGCGGTTTGCTTGATGACGATTGAAGCCGTCGAGTTCGTCATGTGATCTTTGGCGAGATCCCCTACCTAGCGTGCCAGCTGTCGGTATTTTAGACCGGCAACCTACCAAGGGGAGTACCCGAGGTAGATGAATGTGGCCTCGCCGAGATCGGTAACTCGAAGGAGAGACACGTGGCACACAATTTAGACAGGTTCGGGCCGCGAGGTGCGTAATACCCTACGTCCTGTATGCTGCGTAGCTCTAGATTGATTGGGTGTGTTTACAAGATGATGCGGATGATGAGATAGGGGTCCCTGACTCGCCTTATATAGTCCGGGAGGCAGGGTTACAAGTCGGTTTGCCAGAGGAGTTCTAGTCGTGTGCGGCTAGGAGTACTCTACATGGATCCGGGCATGTCTAGTTTCCTAACCGAGTACTAATCGTCTGTATGCCTTGCGCTCCACGCCATCAGGTGCCGTGTAGCTCAAATCGAGTAGTCCCAGGGGCCCACGGAGTAGTCGGTCCCAGTACCCACCTGAGTAGTGGGCCCAAGGATGTCTGTATGACAGACACTAAGTTCGCCGTCGACCTGCTCAGTAGTGCCTTCAGAAAGCTTCAAGATGTTGGGAAGGCCTTCGACACTAAGCTCCGACGGCGACGACGGCTCCGACAGCAGCCACGGCGGCGACGACGGTGGGACTCCGACGGCGGTGACTGACAAAATGATAGACTCCTCTACCTTGTATAGTAATAATGTGTGTGTGTTTGTGTCTTCGTCAGGTTGTTGGACATGAACTTCTTAGTTTGTTTGTCGATCATGAACTGCTTAGTTAATTAGTTTGGTTGTTGGATTTTGTATGTCATGAACTCGATCTAATAGACGTGAGTAGATCCATCCGCGTCTCCTATAATATGTGTCCTATTGTGATGAACTGGAGATCTGTTGTGATGAACTGGAGATCGATCTGTTGTGATGAATTAGATCTTAGAGACAGTGGATAGTCAATGCCGACGCGGGCTAGCGAACCTGCATCGCCTTTGTTGGCAGTTGGGTCTGGGCGGGCAGACAACGATTATCTTTTTTATATTGGCTGCTGGCGCTAATGCGTGAGCCCGTCACTATTTTTTTTGAATGAAACTTGCTTCCCTAAAATATTAGAGCCCATAAAACAACACCTAAAAATCATAAAAATACGAACTATTCATATTTGGACATTTAGTATTTGAATAAAATATCAACAGTCACACTTGTGTTCCCAAAATTCTTAAAATTCGTTTTTACACCCCATGGTAATGATATAATAATTTTAATAACATCAAATGTGCTCTAAAAAATCTACAAACTGACTTGGCAACATAATTTGAGTACCTAAACTTGTCTTCAAAATTTCAAATGGTCTCGATGAAGGAAAAATATACTTGTGTACAAATGTCTACATCTCTCACATAGTTTCCTAGAATGTTGCTTGAACATTGAAGTTTTCCACACTTTGCAACATGTTCGAACTCATATGCATTTGAAAACTTAACAAAACCTTGTGTTCACCTTATGCTTACAAAATGCAAAGTTTCATCACTAATGATTGTGTAAAACAAATATTATTTATATGTTGTTGTACTTACAAAGAACAAAATAAGGCATATAAACATTATTCAAGAAACGGAATATACACTAAACAATAAAATTAATGAAAATATGGTGATTTTAGAGAAATTTAGAAAAAAAATATCAAATTTGGACTAATTACGACGAAGAAATACATGTTACAACATTTGATTGCAGATTAAAAGGAGAAATGCGAACTGTTCTTCATTCGAATAGAACTAGGCCCCACAGTCAGTAGCGACACGGGACTGATAACCCGTGTCGGCATTGCTGCTCTTCCAAAAATTTACACAGATAATACGAGCAACATACAAAAGCTAATCCACTACTGATTTCCTATTCCAATCACTACAAGAAAATCGTTGACTAGTGACACAACCACATTTTAGCGTCATTGATTTATGACGTTCCTGGCTGATCTCGTCATAATATTTCACTTTCGAGCTAATTTAGTGACAAAAAAAGTTTTGTCATTACGGTTGGTATTTTAGCCGGGCATTCCCTGTTCCATGCTGTTTTGTGATGTCATAAGCTCTGAAAAAATGTCATAAACCAACATTGGTCCCACATGTAAGCATTATTTTAAAAACAGAGTGTTCCAAGTCGTCATAAAATTCAGTAGGGTCCCACATGTAAGCATTCTTTCGAAAAATAGAGTGTTCCAAGTCGTCATAAAATGTTCCAGGGTCCCACAACTTGTGCATTTTCAACAGGTCACCGGAGGCCAAGTCACGAAATGTTGCAAAAACAATTTGACATTGCTATGGTTTGAACTGGAGACCTATAGGAACAAGACTGCGCTATTTACCACTGCACTTTGTTGTGTCAATTTTACGGGAAAAATTTTCCTTATGCCTAAAATTTTTTGATAATTCTTTATAGTGACCAGGTCCCACGAGTAAGTTTCAGGTGAGTCTTTAATATAATTGCCAATCGAATGGTTGGCGAGATGCTTCACTCAGAAGGTCAGACTTCGCAAAGACTTTCGACTTCCGCTACGCAGATCTGCAGCGGCGGCTAGTGGTGGAATGGAGAATCCTAGCGGTGATGAGAGGGTGAGTTATGAGGCACCTCCCGGCTACCACTACCTGAGTCAGCACGACAAGGTCAGTCTTCTGGTTTGAGCCACTACATTTTCTCCTACAACCTAGGGATGGAGATTTGTAGATTTGGGGATCTAGCAGATTGATGAGGATATACAAATACAATTGATTCAGATTTCTTTGTACCCTCAGATTTGCACTTTGATTGGTGTTAGAAGTTGATAGGATATTGACAATTCATAGGTGTTAGATTCAGTTAGTTTTCAATTTGCATCAGTTGATAGGTTGTTGTATTTTACTAGCTTCTGGAGGTGGCTCGGTCCACTGATTTCGTTACATCAGGACCTCCTGATGCTGATCTTATCCTTGTGGATCGCTATAACAAGTGCGAGCATTGGTATGCTATCCTTGTCAAGCAACCCTTGTGGAGCCTTGGGCACTGGTATGGAATCTGCGATCAGGTAGACCTATAGTACTTGTACTCTTGATGTCAGTGTTGCAAATGGATAATTGTATGAACATGTATGTATTTGGTGTCTACAGCCTGAAGAACAACGATGTGGGACGTTTATTTGGATTGATCCTCAATGGGATGCTAGGACTACTGCTGTTCTGGATAGGCTGACATAGGTTGTTGAAAATGGTCGAGAGGAAGCAAGTGATTTGAAGGAAGACTGTGAAATTGCTAACAAGTAGCTTGAAGCTACTGCCGCTGAGTTGAAAAAGGTGAAGGCAAAGCTGGAACAGGTTGAGAAGGAGAAGGAATCGATTCTTTGCGAGTTAAATAAAAATAGGTAGTTACGATTATTATGAAAGTTGTTGCTTGTTGATGTTTAACTACTAGTTGTTGCTCACTTCATAGTGATTAACGGCCCTGAATGACATGTAGTGTTATGAAACTTGTTGCTGCTGATGTTTACTTCAGATCATGCAAACGGCAAAGGGAACAACAATGGGAAGGATCGCAAGAAGCTTGAAGCTACTTCTCCGCAGAAGCTGCAGGATGGAGCTATGGAAGGAGAATCAACGCCTACAAATGTAATTGAGTTTAGTTCTTGAGTGTTGAGAATGGTCATGTGTTGATGAAACTTGTTGCTACTTGGTGTTGTGAACTTTGTGGTCGTTGTTGACGGTTCAAAACCGTGTTGAAGTTCACCGCAAGCATATGGGTGACTTGGTGCCTTTTTCACCAAGGAGGGTCCTCCCTAGATTTGTCAATCCAAGAATCGGAAGCAAACTCCTAAGGCTATCCATCTAATCTAAGGATCTAACCTATCATGAAGAATTGATTGCATAAAGGTAACATCCAAACA
This sequence comes from Cenchrus fungigraminus, assembly GCA_036936925.1. Lineage (NCBI taxonomy): Eukaryota > Viridiplantae > Streptophyta > Magnoliopsida > Poales > Poaceae > Cenchrus > Cenchrus fungigraminus. Next base: position 21,631,578 of record CM072776.1, on the reverse strand, counting down.
CGAAGGGATGTATGGATGTCATCCACCTAGCCATAAAGGTAAACTCCAAAGGGTAACCCTAGCCTATCGTCTTCTTGTTGCCGTTCCGGCCAAGGTGACAAATCAATCTAAACCTATACTATGATAAGGAGTACACTCGATATGGAGTAACCCAATATGGAGTGGTCCGATACATGTTCATTCGCCGCTTTCTCCTCCACCGTACTGTCACTACGCAAGGATATTCATCACTGAACGACAACCTCGGTGCGTGCACTACAACGATGTAACTGCAAGAGATAGACTAACCACCACGATTAGACCTATTCCTACTAAAATCATATGCTAGCTACACATATGGATAAAACACTCATCGATGTAGATCAAAGTAGGACAAGATTTGATTACATCACCATCGAATGTTGAAGGTACAAATGACTTGACGAATTCAAGTCGCGGCTCCAGAACTCCACCATGGCTTCACCACGCAGGGCCAACCATGGCGGCTAGGTCGTGGCCTAAGCCATCTCCTAGGCAACTCGAGGACTTGCGGCGGCCGTCGGCTTCTTCCCGGTGCTTCTCCTTCGTGTCGGCGGCTCTCTGATGAATGGATGGATGTGGCGGCCGGCGGAGGCAGAGGCAATTTATAGAGGAGCACCTAGGTCAAAGGGGGTCGCGAATCGGGCCCGGAACAGGCCAGGCCGGCTGGCCTGCGCCGACCGGCCCAGGCCCGTTTCGGCCCGGTTCGGCCCCGTCTCGCTCCCCGATGCTTCTCGGTCAATTGTTGACTTGCTCCCTTTTGCATGTGGGCCCTTGACGTCGTCTTCTCCATGGTTTAGATAGAGCTCCTTGTCGCGCAAGCTTCAGCATCTTCTGTTCAGGTCCCTGGAGTTTTATGGCTTCATGCTTGGGTCCCTGGGCCATTTGGAGTCATGTTCATGATGTTTCTTGACTTGTGCTGGGCTTCATGATCTTCTCTTGAAGTGCTTGTTGAACTTATCCCGAAAGTCTCCTCTTTAACGTTAATTTCCTGCGTAAACAATAAACTCCAAAATCGACATGCAAGAGTGAACTTGATACCTCCGGGGGGTTTGTACCATTAGTTAGAATTTCAAATATGTGCAAATGTGACGGTAAACTCATAGCTAGGTGTACCAAAATCGATCGTCAACATATCCCCATGCTTAAACCTTGCTCGTCCTCGAGCAAGTCCAAGATCTTTGCTTAACTTGGAAATCAGCGTTGCCTTTCAATGCCTTCCCTGCACTTAGTTATACACAACAAGACATATTGCTCTCTCAAGTATTTAGCATTTAAGGTTCAAGTTTTGACCGGCTACTTCATTATGGAAGATAGACTATCATTAAAGAACATGCCACAATAAAACAAAAATAGTGCTCTCGAACTTAAGCAAACTTCAAACCTTTACCTTGTTGCATTGTGAAGAGTTTTCAAAAAGTTGCACATCTAACATAAGTGAGGTTCTCTTGCAAAAGCTCATGGAAATACTCATCTCGTCAAGTCACTCAAGCCTACACTAGATTATTCTCAACCTATTCTACTCATATATAAAAGTGAAAAGCTTATGTGGAGCTTGGTAGGTAAAAACAATCCTAGTAAAACATTATACTTGAAATATTGTCAAACTAAGAGAGAGATCTATTGGAATTACCGAGACTAGTCAAAAAGGCTATGGAAAATAAATGTTAGAAAGAGAGAGAGATGGAACACACGCATTTAGAAAGGTGGACATGTGCAAGTGGCAAATGGGTGATCCCGAGACACGAATGAAGTTCTCGTTATCGGATTGCACATGGTTGGAAAAGATTGAGTATGGACTTGTCATCAAAGCTCTCTAAGATTTAAATGAAGCTAAAAAGAACCGAGGAACATTTTTATTTTTCTCTCTTTTTGTTTTTTCTTTTCTTATTTTTTTCTTTCTTCTCCTTCTTCTTCTTTTTTCCCTTTTTTTCTTCATTCATTTTTTTATTCATCATTTTTTATGCTCCTCCGAACTTTTAAGCAACATAGTACTTGCTATAGCAGTCCTCCCCCATGCTTAAATGATTGCTCGTCCTCGAGCATAGAAGTGAGGGGACTTATGGCTACTAGAGAAGTACGAAATCCTTGTGTTCCTCTATAAATCTTTTGAAATCTTCAGGGCATCCTCCATGTCGAAACTCCACATGATCTTGATTGCATTGATGAGTCCCTCCATATGTTATATGTCTTGAAATCTTGCCAGAAAATCTTCAAAAAATTTGTCGAAAGATCATCCATACTCAATTTGGGTTGTGGTCAAAGAGGTAATCACAAAAAGATATTTTGGGTTTAGGGTGGATGCCCAGTGAAGTTTGTGAAATTTCCAATGTAGAAACTCAAAATGCTTGGACAAGAATGGCTAGCATGAAAAAGATACACAAAGGAATGACCAGCTTCTTAGTCTCATACCACAGAAATCAATCCTAATCCAACTCATCAAGATATAAGTTTGCAAACTAAAGGTTACATCATGAAAGTACTTGTATGAGTATAGGCTTTGGTAGGTAGAGCCTTGCAAGAGATTCACAAATGTAGATAGCATAATAATTTTAAATAAAACAAGAGCAAGGCATAGGTCATCGGTGAACTTAAATGAAAGACAAACATAAAGTATGTGGGTCTTAAAAACTAGTCATTTAACCTCCACAAATGAAAGAGCCGGTATTTAATAAATTTAAGTTCCTTTTAATAGAGAGCAAAAAGTCATGTCATATAAAACATCATGCAGTTAAAACAAAGCGGCAACTTTCATCACTTTTCCATAAGCAAGACATACAAATGATATCATCGTGGTAAGCTCAAAAGACATAGTGATTCATTTATTGAAAAATAAAACTAACAAACCTAGGTTGTCCTCCTAGTAGCCATGTTATTGATCGAGACATAAATGTAGAGGTTGTTTATGGTTGAAAGCATATATGTGCAAGCATTTAGAAGGAGATAAACAAAGATAAAGTGAAGGGCGAGTTACCGTCCTTTTCGATGCTCGTAGTGAAGTGCATCTTGTGGTGAAGGTGATCCTTGAACTCCATGTGGCTTTTTTCCCTTTCGTCCTTCAAATCCTCCCCCATGCTTAGCATGTTGCTAAGTGTGGAAGAACTTGAATCGCTCATAATCCCCATATTGCCATGTGTTTGAGAATCATCTTCATTTCCCTACCTTCGATACCTCAGTTGTCCCTCAACTTCTTCTTATTATCATCAAGCCATGGTTCCAATCCTTCATCATATCGTCATCACCGACTTCCATCCCGTCCTTGTCGCCGCCTCATCTTCCACAGATTTTCTTTTACTTCCAGAACAGAACATGTACTGAAACACCCCTCCAAGTTGAAGTTCATGAAATTATCTTTCCAACGAGCCATCATTCGCATGAAACGGGTTCCGAACAAGAGAGTTGTGCCTATTTTACTCTAGTGATGCAATCTGTCCAAAGCTGATTTCAGACCGCGCAGCGCTAATGTTTCTGCCATATCTCCTTGTACGGGTCTTCAGTTGAAAAGAGGGTTTGAAGGAGCTTCTGAATATTAACTTTCCTTCCATTGTACATCTCTGAACACGTGCTCAAATCTTGATGGAAACAACGACTTCCTTCTCAAGCCTTGTAGATGACTAACGATCTTGATTGCAATTGGTCAAGAACTCATGGGAACACTTCGTCATGCATGCAAAACAAATCAAATGCACATTCTACCCCCGGGGTGATGGTCGGGAGTAGAAACAATTGCCAACAAACAAAATGCATCCCTAAGATCTTAACTTGTGGCATAGCTTACCTAGTAAAAAGAAAAGTAAGAACCTAATGAGTGTACGTGCGTGTAGGTGAAAAAATGCAAATGAAAGGAAGGGATATAAACAAAACAATGTTTACACCAAAGTGGTTGCCAAACTTTCTATTCCTACAAAGATTTATTAACCAAGGTCAAAACACCATGTTCATCCCAAGATTAATAATTCTTTAAAGTGCAAGAGAAGTAGGACGGATTGCAAAATTTATAAACCAACCAATGCTAAATAAATTAACAAGGCTTTAAAAACTCAAATGATGATTCTCCACTATCAAGTCTAAACACCATGTTTACACAAGATTACAAAAGAAAATGCCTCGCGAAGCATTATCATGGAAATAAAGCATTCATCAAAAAGTTTCGCAAAGAAACCAAGCTAACCTATGCATGATAGAACAAAGGGGTTGATGTAAAATGCAAAAGCAAAAAGGGGTTAGGAAAAAGGGTCAGCAATGTTTGAAAAAGGCTTTCGATGTTGTTCCTCAATAATGACAAGCAAGTCACTTTATGAGAGGCAAAGTCTTGTCAACAAAATCTTTTATCAAAAGACCAAATCAAACATGCCAACAAGGTTTTAAGGTAAGGCTTGTGGGTATCCTATATTTTTGTCTTAAGACAAGAATTTTGAAAAGATAAGTCGGGTGAAGAAAATCTATCTATGGTGGTTTTGAAAGAGAAGAAAAGAAAACAAGGGTTAGATTTTTGGATGAAAAACAAACCTATATCCTAAGGGTTTAGGATAAAGCTAGTCAAAATTTTAGTTAGAAAAAGGATAGAGATATACTTAGTCGACTTGACATAAGTCGATCCCCCCTTTTGTTGGCTTGGGTGCTAGGTGTAGTTTGATAGGAAGGTTTAGGCAAAGTTGGTTTTTTTTAAGGAGAACGGTTATAAAAGATGAGATGCAACATGCAACACAATGCAAAGGTGGAGAACAAAGTGGAATGAAGTGCAACATGATTATAAATGAACAAAAAGGTATGACATGATATGGTGGTGATCTAAACCAAAAGCAAAAGTTAGCCTAAGTTAACTAGCCACAAGTTTAGAATCAAAGGGATCATGCTTCATATTTCTCTCTAAAAAGACACAAATTAAAAAAGACTCTAAACACTAATAAGCACACAAAAAAGTGGTCTACAAGTTTTCCAAAACTCAAGTAGCAAAGTGCTCACTCAATATCTATTAAATCATACATAATGTGGTTGTGACATTTATTAGAGCATTGGTACGATGTTACTTGAAGTTTTCAAATAAAGAACACAATGTAGACTTGTCATAGTTTATATAGATATATAAAAAGATCGGGTTGCCTCCCGCAAAGCGCTTCATTTTAAGTCATAGAGCTTGACTTTCTCACATACCTTTTCATCATCGTGAAGCCATGGTTACTTGTGCGAGAATCCAAAGTAGCCATGCAGCTTGATGTTACCTTATGAAATCGGTCGTGGTTCGCTTCCAACATCTTCATGTGTTGAGTGGTTGAAGGACCGATTAGGCGACCAGAGAGGGGGGAGTGAATGGGAGCCGATAAAAATTCTTCCCGAAGGTCGAACTCGGCCTATGTGTCAAATTCACAACCAAGGATTCCCACACGAGTTTGCCAAGGTCACGTAGTCACAACGGACCTACCAACCCTAGGAACAAACCCAAACTCAAAGCAACACAGAAGCGTAACTCAAGAAGCAAAGGACTTAGGCGATCTGCCAAGCCCCAGGCGGACGGTCCGCAGTGACCGGGCGGACAGTACGCGATGGGCTGGCGGACAGTCCGCGGTACCTCGGCGGATGGTCCGCAAATACTCACCGAGCAAACAGAACAGCACCTCGAAATACGGACGGTCCGTACTCTACCCGCGGACGGTCCGAGAGCAACTTGTGCCGCGCGGACGGTCCGCGACACCCTGGCGGACGGTCCGCAAACTCCTTGCAAACCAAGCCGACTTCCACAACGGATCGAACCACGAACGCGCACGAACAAGCGACGAACTGGACGAATAGCTGGCCTCACGGACTGTCCGCGCCTACCAGGCGGACGGTCCGCCAGGTGCGGACAGAGCACCCCGAGCCTGAAAATGAGAAGTCAACCCCTCCTATCCATCCATGGATCTCCCAAACGGCTTGAGCTCTTGAGGAAAGATTTGGGGGAGATGTGAAGCGTCCCTAGGGAAGGCTATACCCCAAAACTTGAGACCTCAAACGAACTAAATCGCCGGGAATCGAATCGTAACCGAGCTCAACCAAAAAGCTAGGGTTCCAACCGAAATCCTTCAATCGGAGACCAAATCCGGAGATTGGGGGGGTGAAGATCAAGCACAAAGATGCGCAAGACATCTATCCATGATCCCCACCAACAAATCCGAACCCAAACACCTCAGAATCGAAGGAACAAGGCGCGCACGAAAAACCAACGAAAATAGCTCGAAAATGACACGAAAATCACAAGAGCCATAAGAAGGAAATCGACGCAACCATGAATGCTTCCATACACTCGGAGGTCAGATTCTCTACAAAACGGTGAAGAAAATCTACACCTATGGAGCAAGGAAATGAGAAGCAGTCCAGATGGATGGTTTGCCCAGAAAACCCTAGAGCTATATATATGAGTCCCTCTGGGTTGGGCAAATGACCAAGCTACCCCTAGCACTTAAACTTAAGATACAATCCCCTCAGGGGCATATAGGTCATGTAGCACTCCTCTTCATCGCATGGCCACGCCTTCGCCGTAGTCCGCGTCCTCCCAACGCAAGCCCTGCAATCCCGCCACGTGTCCGCCGGCATCGAAGCTTCTCGGCGCGCCCGGATCCCGTCTCCGCCCGCCGAGCTTCCGGTCTTGGTTTTGTGGCTCAACCAAGTAACCCGACGGTTTTGTGGTGAACCGCCGCAAACCCTGCGTGCAGACTTCGGTCGTGAGCCGCTACCCTGCACCGGCTCCTGTCCACGACTTCGTCTTGCTTTTCTTGCCACCATGCGGCCCGCACTTGACCCCGCTGGCCACCGGGTCCCTCGAGCCGAGCCTACTTGTCTCTCCACTCCTCGGAGGCCCCGCAAGGCATAGACCTTTCGCGCCCGCTCTTCACCTGCACCAACACGAGTCAAGCTGCAAACTGCACCTGCAATACTCGCCCAAGAGTCAGTCCACACCACGTTGTCAATCACTCATCACACCAGGGAGCGACCATCCACCGGTCCTCGGACGCGCCTGTCCTCAATCTCCCCCTTGATGAGTGCATTGACAACACACATATAGTAACCAATTCAGAGAAAAGAGAAAAAGAAAAGAAACGACTGAAAAACTCAAACAAGTGATCAAAAGCCAAACAAAAGCCAAGAAGAGATCACTTGAGAGAGAAAAATCTCGATCCCCTAAGACAAGGGCAACGGCTCGACACAACCGAGATAAAATACTCTAAAATTACCGACTCCTCAAGGTGAGGCAAGAGGGCTCGACACCATCGGCAAAAGAGCACAACTAAAATTCAGGCGAAAAAGCTCCCAAATGCATATGAATGCAAGCTCCGCCTGAACAAATGCATTTCTCCGCCAAAACAAGAATTGTGTACTATCTCTCCCCCTTGTTGGTAATGCATGAATCAAGTCTACAAATGCAAGCATGTGCTTCTCAAATAGACATAGAGCACTACAACATGCTAAAAAGAGACATAGACAAGCTAGATTGCCACAAATTTAGCACAAGCATTGCCAACGAGATAGATAGGGACATACAAGCATGTGACATAGCCATGATCAAAATAAAGCATTTTTCACAAAAACTTCCCTCTCATGAGCATAGGACCTAAACATGATCAAAATGACCACAAACAACATATAACTCACAAACTTCATGCAAGGTTACAAATTCTCATCACAAGATCATCACAAACACCTACAAGCTATCTCATGTCATGTCAAAGCCACCGAGCCATGTGTCCACTTCTAAATGTGAGACTTCTCAACGGTGAACATCATGCAACGATTTAGCACCCAAGATAAGGAATTTAAAGCATACATGACATAGAAGCATATTTTTCAAGCACAAGCATTTCATATACCAATTTCAAGATTTACAAATTAAGCATGGTACATGAAGTGCCTTTGCGGCAAAAAGAAGCTTATGCTTCTCCACAAGGTAGCATGTAGGCTAAACATCCATGATGATAAATGAGTCTTTGACCCCATATGAAAAGAACATGCTTCCAAGTACAAACTAAGCAAGCTATAGCCATAAGTGCACAGATTTCACATGAAAGGCATTCAACTCATAAGAGAGGATCATATATAGCATTTTCACAAAAATAAGCCATCCATAAGCACATACATCCGAAGTCTATCAGGAGCATCGCTATCCATCATATGAGCATCAAAAGCAAAATCACAATCTCCTATCTAGCATATCATAGTGATCCAAGTATATAGGAGAAGCACATCTCATATGATACATATGCAGTCTATGATACAAAGATGCAAGCATGATATGATACAAAAATGAAAATGCAACATGAGTATGTACATCAAACTCCCCAACCAAAGCTCAAAAAGGAAAAAAGAACACCAAGCTCTCCTCGCAAACGGGCAAATATAGCTTGGTCCAAAGGCTTGGTTAGGATGTCGGCAAGCTGCTTTTCGGTTGGCACATGGATGAGGTCTATGTTTCCCTTCTCAACATTGTCTCTCAGGAAGTGGTACCTCACCTCTATTTGTTTGGTTCTGGAGTGGAGCACGGGGTTTTTGGCAACACTAATGGCACTCGTGCTATCACACATAAGAGGTACATGGGAACACTCCTCACCAAAGTCACTCAACGTGTATGTGATCCAAAGCAGCTGTGAGCAACAACTAGCGGCAGCAACGTACTCGGCTTCTGTGGTAGACTGAGCTACACTAGATTGTTTGCAAGAAGACCAAGAAACAAGCGAAGATCCCAAAAACTGGCAAGTCCTCGAAGTTGACTTCCTATCGACTCGACACCCCGCAAAGTCGGCATCCGAAAACCCAAGAAGCGAAAGAGAAGAGGACGCCGAGTACCAAAGACCAAGCTCAGGAGTGTATCGAAGATACCTGAAGATCTGCTTGACGGCCTGCCGATGTGAAGTCCTCGGCAACGCATGAAAACGAGCGCATAGACACACAGAAAACTGAATGTCCGGCCTCACCACCGTCAAGTACAAGAGGGAGCCAATCATGCTCTGGTACTCCTTCTGGTCCACAGGCTCTCCGTCCTCGTCCGCATCCAACGCTGTAGTCGTACTCATCAGTGTCGACAGGGGCTTCGAGTCGTCCATCTTGAACTTCTTGAGGATGTCCTTCGTGTACTTGGCTTGATGCACAAAGGTTCCCTCCTTCGCCTGCTTGATCTGAAGCCCGAGAAAGAACTGCAATTCTCCCATCATGGACATCTCGAATTCTTTGCTCATGTCCTCTGCAAACCTCGCAACCAAAGAGTGAGACGAGCCGCCAAAGACAATATCATCTACGTACACCTGAACAATTAGGATATCATCGCCCTGCCTGAGGAGAAAAAGAGTCTTATCAACCTTGCCCATCTCAAACCCCTTGCTGAACAAGAACCCCCTCAAACGGCCATACCAAGCACGGGGAGCTTGTTTCAGCCCATACAACGCCTTCCTCAACCTATACACCCGGTGAGGAAACTCAGTACTCTCAAAGCCCGGTGGTTTCTTCACATAAACCTCTTCTTCTAAAAACCCATTCAAGAAGGCACTCTTCACATCCATTTGGTACAACTTGAACCCTTTAGCCACGGAAAAGGCTAGAAGGATCCTAATTGCCTCCAAACGGGCTACAGGAGCAAATGTCTCCACATAGTCTATCCCCTCCTTCTGACTAAACCCCTGAGCAACCAACCTCGATTTGTTTCTCACCACCTCACCATTCTCATCCTCTTTGTTCTTCCACACCCATTTTGTCCCGATAGGTTTGCAATGTGGTGGTGGCTCTACCAACTCCCAAACATGGTTTCTCCCAAAGTTCTCTAACTCCATATGCATTGCGTTCACCCAATTAGGATCAGAGAGAGCGTGTCCAATGTCTTTCAGCTCAAAGGTAGCAACAAAAGCCGAATGAGCAAAGTGAGAAACATTCCTGGACCTTGACCGTGTCGTACGTTCATTGATGTCGCCGATGATTCTTGAGGGTGGATGATCAACTTGAACGCGCCTCGGTGCCTCTCGCCTGGAGACAACCTCCCCCTCAGCTGTAGCTTCCACTTGATCTTGCTGGATCGTAGTCGGTGTAGGGGCTGGACCATCCTGCACCGTAGTCGTCGTAGTGGAAGTAGAGGGTACATGTCTGGCTGGAGCTTCATCATCACCATCATCCTCTCCAGCATCATCCTCCTCGTCCTCAAAGATCTTCTTGCCAATCTCGTCGTCACCTGCACACTCAAAGATAGACGAACTGCATGGCTGGGTCTCGTCGAAGGTAACCTCGCAAGTTTCCATGACTAGGTTAGTATCAAGATTGAGCACACAGAATGCTCGAGAATGACTAGCATAACCCAAAAAGATCCCATCGGAAGACCTCGACTCAAACTTATCAAGTCTACCCTTCTTGAGAATAAAGCACCGACAACCAAAAGCCCTGAAATGGCTCACTCTAGGTGCTCGCACGTGCATGAGCTCATAGCACGTCTTGTTCAAGAAGGCCCTAAGAAAAATCTGATTCCCAACATGACACGCGGTATTCACCGCCTCAGCCCAATATCTCCTCGGAGTCCTATGCTCGTCGAGCATCGTCCGAGCCATCTCACAAAGGGAACGATTTTTCCTCTCAACCACACCATTCTGACAAGCCACATAGGGAGAAGAGAATTGATGTTCGAGACCCAAATCACGACAAAAGATTTCGAAACGAGAGTTTTTAAATTTAGAGCCATTGTCGCTATGAATAGCTCTAATGGCATCTCCATTCCTCTCATTCTTCAACCTCAAGATTAGATCCCTCACAAAGCCAAACGTCTCCCCCTTGTCAGCCAAAAAGAAGACCCAAGCATAGCGAGAATAGTCGTCCACTATCACCAGGACATACCATTTCCCACCCGCCGAGCACACACGAGCTGGACCAACCAAGTCCATATGGAACAGCTCGCATGGCCTCTCTGTCATAACGGATGTCAGAGGCGGGTGAGAGGCGGCGACCATCTTACCATGCCTACATGGAGCACATACCAAGTCCTTTTGGTATTTCAACTTAGGCAATCCTCGGACTAATCCTAGCCCACTCAAGCGTGACAACAAGTCAAAACTCAAGTGACCTAGTCTCCTATGCCATTTCCAAAGCTTTGCCGAAACGCCAGCAACCAAGCAACGAGAAGAGCCAACACACTGAGAAAAATCAGCTCTGAAAATCTGACCCTCGGGGATGATCGTGCACACAAGATCACCTCGAGAATCCAAGACACGCGAAGCGCCCGTTTTGAAACGGACCTCAAAACCCTCATCAAGAAGCTGGGAAACCGAAAGAAGATTGTACCCCAAAGACTTGACAAGAGAAACACGCCTGAGAGTCACAGAATCGCTCACCTTCACCGTGCCCATTGAAAGCACTCTACCTTTCCCATTGTCCCCAAAAGTGATGTACTCTTTGGTCATCACCGGGGTGAGGCTGGAGAACCACCTTTGATTTCCGGTCATGTGTCGAGAGCAACCGGAGTCGATCAACCAAAAGCCCTCCATGCCTCCCACCTGCAAATCAAAAACGAGAACGAGAGTGAGCAAATGACTCAGCACTAGGGTTAGTACAAAACGAATCAAACCAGTGCCGTGCCATTTGCTCAAAAGTGGGGTTAGCAAAATCCATCCTATCTCCTCTAGGTGGAACACCCACACGTCCCCTTGGAGGACTACGTGCACCACGAGGTGGAGACCGTGGCCCGTAGCTCCTCTGGGACCTAAAACTGTGATCATTCCCCCCATACTCGTATTGGCCACGAGCGAAGGAACGTCGAGCAAACTCACCACGCCCAAACCCAACACGCCTACCACCTTCTCTGTGTGGTGGCTCACCTCGAGGCACAAACACACGCCTCTCTCGAGGGTAAATGGTACGCACCATACCCTCACCCCTTGGCACCAACCTAGGCTCAGGCACACCACGAGAAGGGTGGTACCTATCCTTGTTGGCCATCTCTCTAGCCAACCTCTCCTCACGCTTCCTTCTGAAGCAAAACTCAGCAAGGTGCCCATCCCTCCCACAATGCTCACAATGGAAGGGTTTTGGTTTTGGCTTTGGTTTTGGGCTCTCTTTGGGCTCTGGCTTCTCCTCACTTGGTTTTTCTCCCTTCTTCCCAAAGAACTCATTCCCCAAGTCACTCTTGAACTTGATGGGTTTCTGGAAGTTGTCTGTGTGTGGAGGAAACACGGGTGGAGCTGGGGTTGTGTCTAGTCGGTTCCTAAGTGGGTTTGGCTTAGGAGCATAGGCATTTTTGTGGTGGGTTTTTGGTGGCTCTGGGATATCTCCAATCTTCCCCTCATCCTCACCACTTCCCTCACCAACCTTGTCTGCCCCAAGCGCTTGCCCATCATAGCGCTTCTATGCCTCAATCATCATCCGGAGCTGAGGCTCATGACCAGACAACCAACCCATCATCTTTCTCAACTCATCATTCTCATCCTGCAAACGATCAACATAGTGTGCAACCTCCATATTCTTCACAGCATTTATTTCACAAGTAGAACATGATGTAGGAATAGGAGCTTTCAGCTGAGCCTCTAGTGATCTAGCATAAAAAAGCGAAACATCTAGCTTCTCATGCAAAACAGGACAAGAAGTACAAGCACCAAGTAAAGAGGGCCTAGATTTCATCTCATCTAGCTCAACCCTAAGCACATCTAGTTCCTCAACCTTGGAGGCATACTTCTCCTTAAGCACAGTCAATTCACCAAGAAAAGTGGAACAATCAGTGCAGTCAGGTTCATCGGTCACAATAGGAGCAGACTTAAGAGAATCTAGTTGAGCCCTAGCATCAACAAGCAAAGACTCTAGTTCAACCACCTTCTCCTTAGCCTCTCCGAGCAAAGACCTATACTCCCTCTTCTCCTTGTTGGTCTTTCTAAGCACATCATCACGGTTGTCAAGCAATTCATTCAACCTAGCATTCTCCGCTACCAAGAAGGATGGATCATTGTTTACCTCATCCTCGAAGTCGGAGTCCGAGTTGTCCTTGTTGCTCTTCTTGCTTGCGGAGCTATGTGCCATGCCGCAAAAGCCTTGGGTGGCGAAGCATAGGCCGTTGATGTTCTTGCTTGACCGCTTGCCCTTGTGCCGGTTCTCATCTTCATCACTTGAGCTTGATGAAGAATAGCAGGAGCTCGAGTCAATGTCGCTCGCTCCTTCTTCTTGTGACTGCCACTCCTCCTCGGCCTCCGCTCAGACTTGTTCTTGCCCTTGTGGTCGTCCCTCGAGCGGTGCTTGTGGTCGGTCCTCAGACGGTGCTTGTGCTCGGGCTTCACCTCCATGGCTTCCGGGCACTCAGCGATAAAGTGCCCGTGCTTCCCGCACCGCTAGCACATACCCGAGCTCCTCCGAGCGTTCTTCCGGTTCGTGTACATGCGCTCGAACCGCCTGCTCAGCAACGCGAGATCCTCCTCGCCAAGCACGTCAAACTCCTGATCTGGCATGGACATAAGACAAGACAAAGAAAACTGTCTCGAAGACATGTTAGCGTTAGTCCTTGAACCAGACACGAGAGCCAGACTATGAGGGTCAGTCGGGTTCTCGATCTTTGCACGCACCCCACGGTCCACTTCGGACGACTTGAGCTTAGAAAACAGCTCGTCCACCGTGAGGGTCTCATACTTCTCCGACTCAAGAATGGCTTCGACCTTCTCACTCCACATGGTACGATCCAGAGAATGTAGGAGCTTGATAGCCCTGTCATGATCATCGTACGGGAGCACGGCCACATTAGCCCTCATGTTGTTCACAATCACCGTGAACCTCTGAAACATGGCATCAATGGACTCACCGAGGAGATGAGTGAAGTTCTCGTACTCTCTCCGGTAGGTCGCAAATAGCCGTGCTTGAACCTGAGCATTCCCGGCATGAGCATTCTTTAGCTGCTCCCAAATCCTACACGCCAAGTCCTCTGTCTGAACCCGATCGAATTCAGATTGACATAGAGCACGGTACAGGTAGTCGATCGCCTTGTTGTTGGCATCGAACATGTCCCTCGATCCTGGAGCAAGGAAGTTCACAGGATGAACATAAGCTGTGTTCACCGTGACATCCCACAGGATCTGACCCTTGCCGTGGAGGAAAGCCGCCATCCGCCTTTGCCACATCTGGTAGTTCTTACCATCAAAGTGTGGAGGACCCGAACCCCGTTCCTGGTATGCCATCTTTTGGATCTTAGACTGGTTAGAATCACGAAGATCCGTAACCGGCTCTGATACCAATTGAAGGACCGATTAGGCGACCAGAGAGGGGGGGAGTGAATGGGAGCCGATAAAAATTCTTCCCGAAGGTCGAACTCGGCCTATGCCTCAAATTCACAACCAAGGATTCCCACATGAGTTTGCCAAGGTCACGTAGTCACAACGGACCTACCAACCCTAGGAACAAACCCAAACTCAAAGCAACACGGAAGTGCAACTCAAGAAGCAAAGGACTTAGGCGATCTGCCAAGCCCCAGGCGGATGGTCCGCAGTGACCGGGCGGACAGTCCGTGATGGGCTGGCGGACGGTCCGCGGTACCTCGGCGGAAGGTCTGCAAATACTCACCGAGCAAACAGAACAGCACCTCGAAATACGGACGGTCCGTACTCTACCCACGGACGGTCCGAGAGCAACTTGTGCCGCGCGGACGGTCCGCGACACCCTGGCGGACGGTCCGCAAACTCCTTGCAAACCAAGCCTACTTCCACGACGGATCGAACCACGAACGCGCACAAACAAGCGACGAACTGGACGAACAGCTGGCCCCGTGGACTGTCCGCGCTGGATTCTCAAAACAGACTCGAGCATGAAGGTTTTACACTAGAGGGTTCACAAATCCCAGGCTCACATCAAAAGCTTCCAAAGTTATCAAGCCCCATTACCAATGACCTTTACGAAACCTACAACCTCCTCATTTTCCTTGTGCGTGCTAACTTTGAAAGGAAGGTTGTAGATGCTTTTGTTTACCATAAACATTGCAAATTTCGTGGTCATTTTTGGTACTAACCTTGCAGCTAAAGCTATGATGGTTTCATCATCTCGATTGGCTGCAAGATGAAGGTCTCAAGTGGTCGAGCTTATGACCAAAAACAAAGCACTATCGGGAGATAGCCCGAATAATTATTTAGATTTCCTTTTCAAATAAAAGCAAGAGCATCTCTTTAGGATTAGTCGTCCTTCGGGTATTTTTGGTCGCTAACGTTTCAGGTGGAGATTGAAAGGACCGATGGATAGGCAATGCCTAAAAACATGAGAGCTACACCAACTACAACACCAAGGTCATTTTTGGTGAGGGAACATCATGAAGGAAGCTTGAACTCCGCACACTTGAGTTGTGTTGCCTAGCAATGCAAACTCCAAGTGTGGGGGAGATATGTGAGTATCCCGAGTAAGTTTCTCTCATACTAAATCTTATTTTGGTTTGAAAATGGTGTTGGTTCTTGCATATTGCTCTCTAGAAAACACAAAACAAAAATATTTGAATTTGAATAAAGACTTCCTAGCTCTTCAGCTAGCAGAGCCTCCCTTTTTGTTTCCATCTTTTTCTTTGAATAATAACCTCAGGTACAAGAGCAAGTGTGGGGGAGATTTCTCAGGCTTGTCGAAACACAAAATTGAGATCTCCCGCCATGGTGCCGCACAACACCGACTACGCTAATCGACGAGGGATGAGGTAAATGCACTAGAGCAAGTCGGTCGCCCCCTGTGGTTTGGCCGAATCACCATTTGTCTACCTCATTCCCCACTTTCTCCAAGAGCGATGGTATGTGCATCCCTACCTCTCTACTTTTGGAAATCATTAGTTTAAATGAGCTTTAAATCCGATCATATAAATCAAACTCAATTGAATCCTTATGCACCTAATGCTCGACATGTTTCATATGGTTGGCTTGCATAAGTTTTATTCCATACTCATTATCTTGATGCTTATGAACAACATATCTTTAGGGATCTCATGCTCATCTAAGTAGTTGATGTTTGAGATATGGTCTGATGAAATAATCTTCACTCCAAATGTTTGAGTTCTTGGGAAATTTATTTGAAAAATTTTGAAAACCCTTTGCGAAGCTCCTCTTTGATATGCCAAGTCCTACCAGAGCCATATGATAAGACATCTTGAAAACCTCATACACATATGATACTTGTCGTTGCATGGAGCTTTGTCAAATTGTTGTGACCCTTGTGAGAATTCTTTTCTTGCTTTCATGATCAAGATACACGTACATGCCAACATCCTCCTTGCTATGCTCAGTTGAGAGCTAGCATTGTACCATCTATCTATTCCACAAAATAAAGCTCCACACTATGTGTTGATCTCTCTCTCTCTCCAAGTTAATATTACAAAAGAGACATGGCTATAGAAAAAAATATGGACACATGAAGGTCCAAGTGAAAAAAAAGTTGGACACATGAAGGTCCAAGAAAAAAAAGGGAGAAAAAAAAGAGAAGAAAAAAAAGAGAAATGATAGCCATGTCCACAAAAGAGTCAAAATAGAGAGAGAGGATCATGCAAAATGGAGTTACAACAAATCAATGGTAATAACTAGCACCCATTCCGGGCCTAGTGTACACCTTACCATCATCACAATGTTCATTATACATATGGTAATATCTAGCACCCATTCCGGGCCTAGTATCCACCTTACCATATCCATCATATCCCTACACATGCACATCTTGATCAGATTGTATGATTTGATTTTCTCCTTGGATCCGGTTTTTTGACTTTGCAATACATGTGATGCAACTATGCCTCATCTTTATACCCTACCCTAAGCTCCATATATAGCCATCATTAGAAGTAGGATAAGGAAAGGCAAGTCAAATGCCTTGGTGAGGATTATACACATTGAGCGATTTGAGAGAATCAAATGAGGTGCCAAGCAAGGTTTATTTTGAAAACTTATTGAAAAAAAAATCCCAAGCTACTTGACATGAGGAGTAGAAGTGATTTGATTCAAGATCATTCCATTCCTCAACTACCCAAGATGGCATGATAGACACTTCAAAGTTCACTAGTGCAAGGTATGATTCAGAATATCTCTTATGCTCGCTTCATACCATAGGAATTTTTGTTTTCACCTTGGTCCTTAACCTTTACTCGAGGATGAGCAAAGGGCCAAGTGTGGGGGTGTGTTGACGGTCGTTAAGTCCCTATTTTCGACCCTCAACTTTGAACAAATTTCACTCCATCAAAGCTTGCATCATAGTTGTAGGGTTATAAACTAATGGATTCCACGAGCTTTGGTGAATATTTGGATGCAGGTCATAATGAGACATTATAGCACAAATAAAGCATCTTGACAAACAATGTCAAATGCTTAGTTTGATAGCCCCATTGCGAAGTTCTCGTCGAGATGATCGAAATAGAGTTTTGGTTCACCCAATTCGGAGTCCGGATGCAGAAGTTATGCCTCACGGAAGATTGTGACACGAGACGTGTCGGGGGGTAGGTGCAGCCGAACCTAGTAGGTTCGGCCGGACCTATCAACCTCCTCCGATCAATACCAAACTTTGCCAAATGCCTCTACACCTAGCATAATATCCACGGGGACCAAGTCCATAGGCCAGGCACCAATTTCATGCATGTTTTAGGTGCTAACAAAGTTCCACGAGCTGTGTTGAGATTTTATTTGCAGGATCAAGATTAGGGAGCAATTCCGGAGCACCGAGCCACAGAAGGTAGGCACGGCCGCACCTAGTGGTACGGCCGGCCCTACCTTGCACCACTACTCAGGCTCCCACCAAGTATAGTTCCATGCATCGGCTCCCAAAAGACCAAACTCGTCGCGATCGTGTTGGATCAAGCAAACACACTATAGGAGAGATGCACCGGGGCCAGGAGGCAGGGCCGGCTGCACCACCAGGGCTGGCCGAACCTCCAGGTGCGGCCGCACCACTAGGGCCGGCCGCACCTGCCCAACTCGCCCAAACGTGCCACCAAGCCTCAGTCATTCATGGGAACACAGCTACGAACGATCCTGATCGAAGGAACAAGGTCGGTTTTATCCAGAGGATGAGATTAGCCTCACTTGGACCCACAAGCCCATGAACAACCGACGTGGGCAACATCCAAGACTTCATCTACACATTAGAGCATGATCCGGAGTGAATGACAAGAGGGCCCAGGGCCGGCCGCACCAAGAGGACCGGCCGCACCTCCTCTACTCGGCAAACCGACCCACAACCGCCTTCTAACCGCCTCAGGGACCAAATCACAGACGCACGATCGAAGGCGGTGGAAATCACAGGGCCGGCCGCACCTGGAGATACGGCCGCACCTCCTTGCCGGGCACTGCAGCTCCCTCTCGCCTACAAGTACCCCCTCCTGCAGCCACCGACCTACTGGGGCTATAAATTGAGCCAGGCACCTCGGGGAAGAACACAAGTGATTAGAAGCAAGTGGCGGAGCCCTCCAGAAGTTAGCATTCAGAGAGTAGGGTGAAAGAGTTGAGTGTTGGAGTAGAAGCCGGAGTCGGTCTTCCTCTTGTACCTCGGTGGGTGCGGTACCACTTTGGTCGTCCACACCCGGGATACTTTGTAAGTTCAGATTCGTGAGTAACAAAGTCTCAAGTCATTTCATTGTTCGCTCTTAGGTTCCTCGATTGTGGTTTAAGTATTTTCTACTTATCGTGATTGCTTTGCTCTAGCGTGGGGTAAAGTAGTGCTTGGTTAGTGTAGACGCG
This sequence comes from Cenchrus fungigraminus, assembly GCA_036936925.1. Taxonomy (NCBI): domain Eukaryota; kingdom Viridiplantae; phylum Streptophyta; class Magnoliopsida; order Poales; family Poaceae; genus Cenchrus; species Cenchrus fungigraminus. The sequence continues at coordinate 21,612,910 of CM072776.1, read as the reverse complement.
GTGTCTAGACTCTCCGGTACCTTGGAATGCTTCCCGGTTCAACGGAATAGTTGTGGTACCCTAGGGAGGTGACAGCTCCGGACGGACTCTGTAGTCCACCACGTTAGTTCCGGCAGGTAGGAGTTACGACATCAGAGCCCCCTTCTCATCCCTTTCTGTGGCTCTTTTCCATCTGGCCCCGACGAGCGACAAGTTGTGCCTTGATTCTATCCGTGACCCTCACGAGTCCCAAACTTCATTAGCTATCCCCTCTCTACTCGAAATCTACCCTTGCCTTTCTATCCTTCGTCACCATACCCCCCCGGACAAATTAGTTCAGGTTCTCTACACTTCTCGTTCCCCGAGGAAATCGATACCTTGGAATACTCCCGGGTGAAAGCTACAGCGGTATCCGTGCGCTTGCGGATTTATCTGTGATCGTATAGTATACCAACAGGCTTTCTGGTGCCGTTACAAATCTAGTAACGACGTAAGAAGTGCCAACAACCTTTCTGGCGCCGTTGCCGGGGATATAAACCTGGTGCGACGCTAGTAAGCGTCAACAGAATTCAGCCCACATTTTGACGGGCCAAGGTCCAAATACCTTGTCGTCATAGATTGAATTTGGCCCAGTTAATATTAAGCTGAGCCCAATGTTTCTTTCGTCATAAATTGGTTTTAGGCCTTATTAAGGTTGGATAGAGCCCAATATTGTTTGCGTCATAGAATGTTTAAGGCCTATTTATGGTTAGATGGAGCCCAATAATTGTTGTCATCATAGACACTTTTAGGCCTAATTCTGGTTGGACCGACCCAATAATCGAGGTCGTCCTAGAATGTTTTAGGCCCGGTTTTAGTATGACCGAGCCCAATAATTGCATTCGTCATTAATTTGTTTTGGGTCCAGTACACGTTGGATAGAGTTCAATATTCGATGACGTCATAAAATGATTAAGGCCCAACTGATATTGGACCCAGCCCACCATTTGCTGACGTCATTTTTGATACGGCCCATTTTATTAATAAATCATTTTTGAATTCGTAAAAAAATAATGGGCCGATGGGGCAAGCCCACATATTTTTTCCCTATTATTTTGGGCTGCACTCCAGGTTGCGCTTAATTAAATATAATTCAATCTCATATTTCATGCTAATCAATTAAGTAATAGACATCACAGATAATATTTCCATACCATTGATACAAATTAATGTTTCGGATCACACATGACACATTATTATCAATGAACACAGAACAACCACAAGCAGATTGTAAGTAGGAGCTCACAAACCAATACACATGATATCTCCATGCTCACAAATAAAGCTGGTATTGAAATAGAACCCACTAAGATAACAAAGCTCCATACTCACAAACCAGCACAACTAGCTGGGAGAACACAAGCAGAAGACTAAGAAATATAGTGGCCTTACCCAAGGCGCGAGCTTAGCAGTTGACGAAGGAGGGTCTCTGTAGTTTCTACTTGTTTCTTCAACCTCTCAATCTCATCAGTCTGCACTTTCATTGCTACATCTGATGCTTCTGCCTTGATCTTCAAGTCTGTCAAAACTTGGTCCTGTTCAACAAAGATTTCACCAAGGTCAGCAGCTGCATCGAGCCCTCCCAACGAAACTTCAGGTCTTGAGCATGTAGCGAAAGCTGGATAATCTCGAGGCATGTAATCAATGAATGGCTTTGACTTCACATTGGAGGGACGGGAATTTGATATTTGAACCGCAAGGATTGTCCTCAATATTTGAGCCTAAAAATGAAAGGAGAAGTCAAACTTGAACCTTAAATGAAGCAAGCAAATAAACTTAAGAATAATCCTAAGAATAAAGTAGCAGGATTATCATGCGTTCTGTTATAGACCACGACATGTGATTGAATCTCAGCAATGCAGGAGTGGGATGCTAGGCCCTGCACAAAAAGTTACAAATCAGAAACTGGATCTAGAGCGGTCAAGGTAAGAGAAGGATCTGAAATCTAAGACAATAAACAAAGTAAATTACTTTTTAAGCATGGCTCATCTATTAAGTTGTGTTACAAATCAGTAACTGCATCTAGAGCGGCCATGGTAAGAGACGAATCTCCAATCTAACACAATACACAAAACAATTTACTTTCAACGCATGGCTCATCAATTAACTTGTGTTCCAAATCAGTGACTGCATCTAGAGCGGCAAAGTTAAGAGAAGAATCTCAGAACTAACACAATACACGAAGCAATTTACTTTCTAAGCCAACGAAAATACTACTAGGGGACTAGAAAGAAAAGGAAATGAGATTCTCACTTGTGAAGCTCCAAGATTCAGGGGCCCATGGATTGAGGGGGCACCGAGAGCCGGTGCTTGCGCCGTATCCTCGCTCAACTGCTCAGCTTGGCCAGCACAGCAGATGCAAGCAGAACACCGATATCTGTTGCTCACCATCTGCTGAGATACCCCTCCCCCTCCACCGGCGATGGCAAGGTCGGACCACCACCGCAGATCTAGCTGAGCAGAGTGATGCTTTTTGGAAATGGAAGCCAGGAGTTTAGTGGCGCAACGCGGTAGCAATGGAGTAGAGTATTTATTATTTTGGGGTGGAGAGGGAATACAGAATTTGAAAATCCCGCTTTCGACTTCCTGACCGCGAAATGAAAATTTGGTAAGCTGCACTTGCTTCGGGGCCACTGACAAGTGAGGCCTTGCAATGGCGGCCCCATATTGTCAGCGAGTTTGGGTGGGATTTCGGTGGCGTACAATATAGGCGGGAGATGGATATCTGGAAGAGGCCCACGCTTCAGTGAAGCTGGGTGCGTTTCCAGTCGAAGATCACAAAACCTAACAGCTACTTCTCCCGCTACAATGCCCACATGTCTATTTCTTTTAAGTCATACAGATATAAGGATCTTCCTTCTGCGTTCTTATCCGGACCAAAGCACACTTGTGTACCCACCAAATATTTCGCATGCCTACTGGGGAAAAAGCCTGCATATTCTGCCCTATACTTGTGACAGGATTCCTCAGCAGTGTAGGCCTTCGTATTCCGAGCATCCCCATATTTTCATGGCTATTGTAATCCCGTGAGGGCATGCTCTGCCACGAGGTGCACGCTGCCTTAGTATCGGTCATGGTTCGATAAATAGGCGTGCCCCAAGGCCTTTGCTCATCGCCTCTTCATCCTCCACGCATTGTGCTAGCAGACCTCTTATTTGGTTTTGCGCTCTGTGAAAGAGGTGAGCTCTTAGCTTCCGCGTCGTGTTTTTACAGGATACAATCATTGTTTCTGGTCAGTGCTTATCATGTTTACGTTGTTGGCTAGTGTGTAGGAGGATGGCTTCTGATGCGAACAGAGGAACCGCCAACTCCCATGCTGTGCCACCTCCGCAGTGGCTAGGATACATGGATCCATATGATCTGTACGACATGGACGAAGCGGACAAGGAAGAAATGGAGGAGATGAAGAAAGATGCTTTGGCTTGGCTGCAGGAGCAGGGTTACACTCGTGTGCTTCGCCATGGTCGCTGTGTGTGCCCTTACTGCAATCTTGCTAACCGGCAGTGGGGTTTTCGTGACATCCTACAGCATGCTTCTGGAATTGGTCGCTCGGGACGTACCATGAAGTCGAGGGGTAGGCACCATGCATTGGAGGAATATCTCCGCACAGATCCTCATTATGCTACATTCCGTCGTGCATTAGGCATGGCGGGATAGGTGTGTGCCGTATCCATCTCCATGACCGTGTCTGTTGTCTTCCTCGTTGCCAAGTCCGAAGATTTCGTTGCTGGGTGTGTGTTTGTGCACGCCAGTGCCAGTGCCACTGTACGGGTGTAGGTCTATGGGGATGTATCATGTATGTGCACATTTAAGTTGAATAATTTGGGCAAGGTGACCATCATTTACGTTCTGTATATTCTTGGCAAAATGGTGAATTTAGTCAAAGGGGATACAGGGGATTTTCCTACCACTACAAGATTCACAGAGCAGGAAAACAGGGGATCGATCTTTTCCATCCAAAAGAAAACATACAATTGATCTTTCCATCCACAAGACCACCTATTTGAAAGTGAAAAAGAAAACCCAAATCCAAGTAATCTAAGACGACCCCTCCGAGGAGTTCCCAGATGACTTTGGCGTCAAGGGAGCTTCAATGGCTGGGGGAGCCACGGGACAGGGATTGGCGGGGCCGGCATTTGAAGGACCAGCGCCGAGGTCCATCTTCTTCTTGGTCCTCTTCGAGTCCACCACCTCCTCCTCCTCCTCCTTCGCACCCTTCTTCTCCTTCGCCGACAGAATGTCCTTGAACGAATCAAGCTTACCGGCCTTGTCATCCTTCAAAAGCTGCCTCACAAACGCCTCCGTCTGTTGATTCCTCTTCTTGGCCTCCACCTGCTTCCTCTTCTTGGCCGCCAATCGCTTCTTCTCAATGGCCGCCCACGTCTCTTCCTCATCCTCTTCTTCTTCCTCTTCCTCTTCGTCTTCCTCTTCCTCTTCATCCTCTTCCACGTAGTCGTACTCATCCTCGCTGTCCTCGCTCTCCTGCCTTTCCATGTCTTCTACATCAGATTCACTCAAGGAGGGCTCGGATGGCTCGCATGAGCTTGGTTGGGGGGAGTTGGGTGGTGTCCCGATGGAGGAGGGGTTGGAAGGGAACGGGGAGGCGGGATGTCGAATCGGAGAAGAAGGCATGGTGGTTGTGGTTTTCTGGAGGAAGAGAGTTTGAGACAAGGCAATGGAGGGAGTTGGGAGAGACCAGTATATTAATAGATCTCAGTTTCAGGGAGAGTCAGGGTGTCTCTTCGGGAGTTGTATCACACTAATGCAAGGAGGCCCCTCGATCTCTAATAATGTAACGGTCTTTTGCAAAGAAAACAACTATGTAAATTTGTAATCTTATTGAATTTGGAGCAAACTATATTTACAAGCACTTCAACATGCAGAGATGAACTGTTTACTACCATTAAACTGGATGTTCGGGTATGGGTTGCATTAACAGACCGGATGTTTCGGTCTAGAAAAAGATACAGAAAGGACAAATATTTCAGGACCTGTAAAAGATGCTTGTTTTGATTTTGGGCAAAGGTGATCTATGATTTCATAGTTTATGAGAGCGATAAAATAGGATAACATTTATAGGGAGACAAGGAACAGAGATGGTCAGGGAAACTAAGCATAAACAACTTCAAACAAGGGGATTGATCAACAAACAAACGACAACCAAAATCACAAACATGGTTTGGGTTAGGGATGCATTAGCGTTTTGGATGTTTGGCAATAACCGCATGCTTGTTTTGAATTTGGTCAAGGTGAGCAACGATCACATTGCTATTTCTTATTAATCATCCAATATTGATCTTCAACTTCTCCAGATCATGTGTCAAGCTAGGAAACTGACATTGTCAAGTGATTGGCAGATGTTGGTGTAGGTCTGTCTAGTGGTGCTATGTTTTGGGTTGGAAACTTGTGATGATGTTCAGACTCGTTGTCTGGTGGTGCTTACTCTCCCTGGGACTCCTAGGGGCGATCGTTGTCCTAATCTAGCTTGAGTTAATGTAGGTTAGGGCGAGTCAAGGGCCAGTGAACTCCTCTTTTATCCCTGTTCTGTGACTTGTTCGGTATTTCCGCTGTTGCAATGGAAATGGGGGATGCCCTCGATTCGAAAAAAATGTGTCAAGCTAGGAAACATGATCATGTATAAGTACAATAAGAGCGGATGTTCTTGTCTAGAAACATGAACAGGCCGGACAACACATGAGACCATGTTTCATGGAAATGTAAAGTTACTAATTAACATCACGATGTTCACATACATAAGACAATGTTCCCACGAAATCTAAAGATACAAACTAACATCACAGATAACATATCGGCATTGGTCTTCCACTGGCGCGGCTCGTTCACTCCATCTACATCCATCCCTCATTTCTAGCCAGGACGCGGTGGCAGCTCCACTTCTTCATGTTGTCCTCCCTCAGGGCCTCAGACCTGGCCATCCCAAGGACGTGGTCCTTGATCTCATTCAGGTTCCTCCACTGGTGCATACGGTTGGGGCAGACAGGGCACCCGTAGGTGTTGGTAGTGCGCCGAAAGACGCGTAGAGCAAAGGTGTCGGAGTTGGAGTCAGAATTGGAGTCGAAGTCCAACTCTGCAAGTGGTGGAGGAGGCTGGGAATCCACCGGTGACGTACCAGCGGCTCCGGGCATTGGCGGGTCGACGTTGGTGGTGTCGCAGCGGGGCGGCTCCGTGCCGTGGAATTGATGCCCTTGCCACTCTAAGTAGGAGCGGATGAAGTGGAGGCCGCGCGGTGACAGCCAGGACCCGGATTCGGCTCCTGAGGAGGCGGTGGGCAAGAGGCTGGCAACGCTGCCGGACCGACGAGCAGGGGTGGGTACGGCCATGCGCCTGAGCTCTGTGTGTCTGGGGGAGACTGATTGCTTCATTGCGTCGGACGGGCAGTAGGACTGAAACGTGAGTGTTTGGGAAGAGAACTATGGGTAGAGTGGTTCGGAACTGGCAAGGACGCCGATGGTGGTAGGAATACAATGGCCAGATTCCATGAGAAGTTGTGGAAGCTTATGTGACAAGCTAAGCAACGGGCCTCTAGATCGAGTGGCTGCGATTCATCTACAAGCTTCCATGGGGCGTTGTGGCAAGCTTCCATGGGAAATTAGGCAACGAGCGCTTTGGCCTGTCGAGGAAGGCTACGGCCGAATGTTACTAATAAGAAAAGGTGACCAGACCAGACTAAATTCAGTGTTGATTTTGTGGGCAAAATAGAATGACTATGGCCGGATCTTACTGATATGCAAAAGTGAGCGGACCAGACTAAATGGTTTGTTGAATTGTTATTACGAAAATACGATCGCATTATTTGAACGAACATCCATCCAAAGTAGAAAACAGAGTCCATTCTAAAGTGACTAATTAAACATCACAATTTCCACATACATAAGACAATGTTCCAACGAAATCTAACGATACTAATTAACATCACTGATAACATAACATCACAAAGTTCACATACATAAGACAATGTTCCAACGAAATCTAAAGATACTAATTAACATCACAGATAACATAACAGCATAGATCTTCCACCGGTGCAACTCCCTCACTCCATCTACTCCGTCCATCCCTCATTCCTGGCCACGACGTGGTGGCGGCTCCACTTCTTCTTGAACTTCTCCCTCAGGGGCGTAGACCTAGCCATCCCAAGGACATGGTCCTTGACCTCATTCAGCTTGCGCCATCGGTGCATAAGGTTGGGGCAGACAGGGCACCCGTACGTGCCGTCGAGGCGCCGTAAGACGCGCAAAGCATCGCCCTGGGGGACCGGAGGGATGTAGCCGTGGCAATGGTCCTCAGACGAGTCTGTGTCAGCTTGGGAGTCGTAGTCAGAGTCGGAGTCAAACTCACCAGTAGGAAGGGTAACCATAAACTTCAGCTTCCGAGGCGTCGACGGTGGAGGATGCTGGATATCCGCCAGCAAGACACCAGCTGCTCCTGGCAAAGCGCCGGCGAACGACGGCAGGTCAACATTGGTGTCGTCCGAGGGCGGCGGCAGTGACGGTGGAGGAGGCTGGGAATCCGCCGGCGAGCCACCACTGGCTCTTGGGAAACCGCCGACGAGCGACGGCGGGTCGACGTTGGTGGCGTCAGAGCTCGGCGGCGGCGGGTCGACGTTGGCGGCGTTGAAGCGCGTCGGCGGCATGTCGTGGATGTGGCCCCACAGCGCCTCCGTGAACATGCGGGTGAAGTGCTGGTTGTCACGCGGCGGCACCCAGTCACAGGCGCGCGAAGAGGACATGGTGCCGGAGGATCGGTTGAAGGGCGAGGGTGAGAGCCGGCGCGACGGGGAGCCGGTGGGGGATAGCCGGCGCGACGGGGAACCAGTGGGGGATAGCCGGCGCGACAGGGAGCCTGATCGCTTTATTGCGTCGGCTAGGTAGGAGTGAGGTGCGAGTGTTTGGGAAGTGGTAGCGTGGTTCGGAACTGGCGAGGACGCCGATGGTTGGGGGGGTAGGAATGGCGATTTATGTGGAGTTACTCGCCTTGCCTAGGAAGTTGTGCCGCTTCGGTGAGAAGGTAAGCAATGGGCGCCTCTTGATTCTTGACTCTTGAGTGGCTTCCATTCATCTTCCACCGTTGAGGGGCTGATGTGCGGGTCCCCGCGCCGTATGACCAACACGTCTGTGATCTCTTGATGATGGCAACCACCTTCCATGGGAAGTTGTGGCACGAGGATGGCAACGGGCGGATGTTACTGTTAAGAAAAAGTGACAAGACCGGACTAAATTATTTGTTGAACGAACATCCATCCAAAGTACTCCATAGGAGGAAACAGAGTTCTCTGATCATACACTAATAAGCATTACAGCAAAGTGACACTTGTTATTGTTGGCAATTATCTTTTCATCCAGTCTGGGTCGTCGAGGATGAAAGGTGCCGCCTCGCCGTCGAGCAGGAACGGGTCCAACATCGAGGGCTGAGCGGCTGGCAACGCCGCCGGCCTTTCGAGCAGGGACAGGAACGTCCGTGCCCCTGAGCTCTCTAGGATAGTCGGCGCGGCGGGCACACTTGACATCAATGGCCGAGCAGCTGGTAACGCCGCCGGCCTGTCGAGCAGGGACGGGAACGGCCGTGCGCCTGAGCTCTCCGGGACGGCGGACGCACTTGACATCAATGGCGGAGTGGCGGGCCACGGCTGCCACGTGCGACCAGCCCGGCCTCTCGGGCACTCTACCCACTGCACGCCAGCTTCTGGTGGCGACGGGTACGGCTGTGCACCTGAGCTCTCCGGGACAGTCGAAGCGGCGGGCGCACTTGACATCAATGGCCTAGCGACTGGTAACACCGCCGGCCTGTGGAGCAGGGATGGGAACGACCGTGCACCTGAGCTCTCCGGGACAGTCCAAGCGGCAGGCACACTTGAAATCAATGGCGGAGTGGAGGGCCACGGCTGCCACGTGCGACCAACCCGGCCTCTCGGGCACTCCACCCACTGCACGCCAGGTTCTGGTGGCGACGGTGAGACAGGAATCGTGGTTTGATAGATGCGGAGAGAACGCCAGTCCCACCGCTGCCCGGCATGCCAGCGACGAAGGCCACAGTCGGCATAGAGTGTGCCGGGCCCCATCGGCCCGGCGATCCATTGCGGCGTTTCTGTCCTGCCACAGTCGCCGCATCTCGGCCCCGCCGGAACTTTAGCCGGCGTGGATGGTAGGAGAGCGAGCTCCATAGGAGGCACACGATGATAGTTGCCGGCCATTGGGGGAGATGCTCTGAAATGCACATAGAAATTAGTTTGCTCAAAGAGGCGGAAAAGGTCGAAAGAACAAAGAAATCGATTGAATTGGGAGAGAGGACGACGGTACTTGCTCTGATAGGAGGCGATGCCGATGGGGTCTTCTAGTGCTGAGAGGAGGAGATGCCGATGGGGTTTTCTTTCGTTGAGGAGAAGATGCAAAAGTGTTTTCCAGTATATATTAATAGATCTCATTTGCCAAGGGAAAGACGTAGGGTCTCATGGGGGATCGTGTCAGGCAAATGGCCTAGGCGCGTAACTTGCAATCTCGTTGAACTTGGAGCAAACTTAATTCACTTGAACATGATGAGATCAAAAGTTCCCATGAGACCGGTTATTCTGGTATACGAGGTCAGATGTTTCGGTTTACGAACCATGAGTAGACTGGAGAAATATTTTTAATCATTTGATGGCAAAAAGATGCTTGTTTTAAATATGGATAAGGTGAGATATGATATCATCCTTCTTAGGGAGAGCCAAAAACGTGCACAATTCGAACGTGGAGCCGTGGCTTAGGTAGAGCAATTTGAAGCGATGGGCAACAAATTGGCTTTCAGTAAGATGGTGTCTACTCTATCTAGTGTACACTACCCCATCTAGGAAAGATTTGTTTTTCAAAGACTTGGTTAGTAGGAAAGAATTGTGAAGACAAGCAAGCTGACTTAGAGTTTGAACCACGGCTTCATTCTTCCTTGTTGACGAGTCATGCTTGGCAACAACAAAATGAAAGCATGCAAGGAGATAGGCAATATAACCCGGGCAGGACCGGATGTTTGGGTTTACGAAACATTAACAGACCAGACAAAAATTTTCATTCCTTTCCTGGCAAAAGTTGCTTGTTTTGAATTGGGCAAACCTCATTACAGATTTCGTAGTTTCTGAGATAGTGAGATCACATTATTTGTTTTTAATTTGTCCAATATTGATTTTCACTTCTCTAAATTGCGATGAACTATTCCAACTACCAGCCGTGGTAAATAAATGGGGGAAGACCAGAAGTTGGTTTCCATCACGTCAATGCGTGTGCGAGTATTGCTACACAGGAATCAAGGAAGAGAGATAGAAACATATATCAGTGGATTGATCTAGAAACGAATATATCCAAAATCACTCTCACATGTCAGGGTAATTTGTTTGGATGCAGATATCCAATTATTTTGCTAAAGAACGGATCACATTCAGCGTGAATTCTACATTCCTCGTTACAAAAATGTGACCATTCTTCCCAACTCATCTTGAAGCACAGGTGGCCTGTGCACTGATGATTGCCGCGCGCCACTGGCGGTGCCAGCGTTGCACGTCAACACCATGTCACTCGCCGGATCACCTCTGAGGCTGCCTCATGGCACCGCAGGCAACCCTTGTTCGTCCGCATCATCATCGATGTCGCGGCCGCCGATTCTTCCTCGCCCTCGACCTGTCTGATGTACCGCTCGCAGTGTCATCATCACGGGCGCCGCCATTGGCCCTGTAGAGGACCATGGCGGCTATGTAGGCCGCCACATTGTGCCCGGCCTGGGCGGCCTCCTCGAGCTTGGCGATGGATGACCGGGAGCTGTAGTTTTCCCCGAATAGGATGTCCATCTCGGAGATGAAACATGCCTCCGGGTTTCTTATGCGGGTCAGGCAATCGAGGAGGGCGTCGTAGCCCTTGCGGTTGTTCCACTGCAGCTCGACGGCAAATCGCTCTAGCGCCACACGCCGACCAACGGCCGCGTTGTTGCACACGCGACGCATCTCCCGGCAGGTCGCCCGTAGCCTACGGAGGTCGTCCATGGGCCACTCCGAGGTCGCAGCGAGGTGGCCGGCGATGTCAATGTTCACCTCTGTAGGGAACACCACCAGCGATAACAGCAACCGCCTCGATGACATGATTACTGACCTACGGGCATCCTGAAAATAGTTTCATCAAACATCAGAGTGCCAAGTCAAATACACATTCAAATTGATACAGAGACTTGGAAGAGAGCACTGTACTCTCACGGATCTTCCTTCCGAGAGGAGGAGATGCAATTGTAAAAATGTTTTCTGTACCCCAGGCGGAAGAAGTTGATCAATGCCCCATTTACAGCAAATCCACCGTTCCTTTCTCCGCATTTACAGTAAATTCACCGCTCCTTCGCCACCCAAAACAACCTTCGCTGCTGCTCCATTGATTTCGGGATAACAATAATAATTCATTATGACTGTTGGGGAACCTAACAGAAATTATGTTCTTGGAAATGTGAACAAGTCGGACTAAATGGTCAGTACGATGTGGTAGATACTAACTGCCGCGCATTTCTTGGTAGATTTTGGCAATACATCATCAATACAATGCTCAGAAGCATAGGGTAGAATGTTCAAAATACATGATCGACACATTGTTCACAATACAAAAGTGTCACTTGCAGAATACATGATCGAGACATCTAATTAGCCTTACCACCGAGCATCAATCCCACCATTCCCGCGAAAAAAACAAAAAAAGCAAGCAGCACATGCACGAGTTTGACATTATGCCTATAATTCCCAATTGACTTCAGCTCGGTGGTAACCTTCTGAAGTTTTTGTCGTGCTATTTTGAGCTCATTCCTAATCTCTCTAAGCTCACAGTTAGCTTTTCCCAATTCCCCTCGCACTGCTTTGCATCCTCTTCAGCTTTCGCTTTCTTCTTCATGAGCTTCAGCATAACAGCATACGACCTTTCATCCCATTCTGGATCAATCCAGCAGAAGTAATCGCATTGCTCTTTTTGTTCCTGCAAATTAAACGACCCATTAGCAATATCCGTTGACCACAGGCACCACATAAGCAGGTAGCCAACTAGCCATTACCTTTGGGCAGCCAGCAAACCGGCGGCCAGGGTTGAGAAAGGTCCAAGCATACTTCACCCCAGCTCTCAACCCGTGTTTGCACTTGTCTTTAGGATGCCAATGGCTACTATTGCAGGAAGATGTCTCCGAGCAGTAACTACCAATGGAAGAAGATGCTGGAGTACACGGATGCTTCAAAAAAATTCATTGCAACTTGAAATCAATTCTTAGTTTTGCACTTTCTAAACTAAAGCCTATCAATCAACTTGTAACAACAATCGTGCTTCAACCAAAATCCCCAATTCCAAATATCACTTCCCTCTGACGAAAGGGGAAAGCAGAGGCACAAAATAGGGTACTGACCTGACCGTAACTCACTCTCCTCCCTTCGATGCGAGGATCCGGCATTCCCACCGTGGGTTGTAGATCTGCGCACCAAGGCCTCTAGGCTAGATATTTGCCACAATGACCCACAGGAGTGTGCTAGCAAGCCCCTTGCAGGGTACGCGGTTGATATAGCCATTGGCCGCGGGTTCGACCCCTGCTATTGACATAGTATCCTTTTAATTTTCCTATGTTTTTTTATCAGACTGACTTGTGGGATCTTATTAATTTTTATGACGAGTTGGAACCACAGTAGGAAACAAGCAGTTTCACGATAGTTCCTTAGGAAGGTCCTTCCAGCAAAACATCAACAGACCGGAACTTTGCTGTCCACAGAGCAGCAAACATCATATTATTCTCAACTCATGACCACAAAGTTCACAACACCAAGTAGCAACAAGTTACAACACCAAGTAGCAAACATCATAGGATGATCATCACACGAACTAGCAACAAGTTTTTTAACTCATGACCACAAAGTTCACAACACCAAGTAGCAAACATCATAGTATGATCATCATTACAATTTTCAAAATAATCATAACCACCCATTTGTAATCATAATGATAAGAACTGATCATCAATTTACATTTGTAGGCGTTGATTCTCCTTCCATAGCTCCATCCTGCAGCTGTCCCTTCACCTTCTGCAGCTCAGCGACAGTAGCTTCTGAGGATCCTTCCCATTGTTGATCCCTTTTTCGCTTGGCTGACCTAAAGAAAACATAAGCACCAACAAGTTTCATAACACTATGTATTATGACCAGGAGGAACAACCAGTAAATAAACATCAACAAAGAACAAGTTTCATAATAATCAAGCACTACCTATTTTTATCTTTCTCGCGCATTATCCATTGCTTCTCCTTCTCCATCTGGATAACACTCTGTTGTATCGATTGCTTCTCCTTCTCGATCTTGATAACTAGCTGCTCAACCGATTGCTTATACACTTCCATTGCATTGATGGCATGTTTCAGCTTTCCCTTCACGTTTTCCAGCTCTGTGGTAGTTGCTTTAAGCTTGATGTTAGCCTTTGCACATTCTTCCTTCCATGACCTTGCCTCCTCTTCAGGTTTTGCCTTCCTATCCAGTACCTGGTCTTTTGACTCTTGGTCAAGAATCTCACCTATTTCTTTCAATAAGGCATTGTCAAGGCGTAACATATGGGCACACAACTCCTTGTAGTTGTGGGTCTGTTGCAATTGTTCATGTAACAATTTGTCAGCCATCTCGTTGAATTTCCTCATCTCTTGTATAGTTGTATTTAGAATTTCCTGACACAGCTCCTTGTATTTTACAGCCTCTTGCTGCGCCATGAGTTCTCTGCCTTCTTGTTCTTACAGGTCTCTCTTCACCTCCTGCAGCCTAGTTTTAGTGGCTTCAAGCACCTCTACAAGCTAGTAAAATACAATAACCTATCAATCCATCAAACGATGCAAACTGAAAACTAACTGAATCTAACACCTATGAATTGTCTATAGCCTATCAACTTGTAACACCAAACGAAGTACAAATATGAGGGTACGATGAAATCTAATTCTTGTGTATATGCTCATCAGTTTGTTTGATCCACAAATCTAGAAATCCCTAGGACGATAGGGGAAAATATAGTGGCTCAAACCAGAGAACTGACATTGTCGAGCCGTTTCAGCTTCTTGTAGCTGGAAGGTGGCGGCGGAACCATCTTCCCGTCGCCTCTAGTATCCGCCATTCCTGCCACGAGCCATTGCAGATCTGCACGTAGCAAAAGTCGAGAGTCTTTGCGAAGGAAGTGAAGCCTTTCGCCTGCGAATTACTGATTTATATTAAAGATTCACCTTACACAACCATAAGGAAAGTGTTTCCTGTTAAAATGATAGAACCAAGAAGTGGTGCAGTGGTAAGCAATGCAGTCTTGTTCCTATAGGTCTTTAGTTCGAACCCTTGCAATGGTAAGTTTTTTTTGCAACATTTCGTGACCTAGCGAAAATGCTTACATGTGGGACCTCCATTTTATGATGACTTGGAACGACAGTAGGAAATAAGCAATTTCGTGATCGTTACTCAGGAAGGTCCTTCCAACAAAACATCAACAGACTGGACCAGCAAAACATCAACAAAATTAGCTCAGAATGGTGAGAGTGCTCAAAGCAAATCAGCATAATAAGATGGCATCTCAAAGCAACTCATCACCACAAAGTTTACACCACCAACTAGCAAACATCATAACATGATGAGGTAGAAACATGTTTCTTAAGACATCAGTAGATCGACAATTCTCCCTGCATATAGATTCAAGGTAATATTATGTCTGGCTTCCTGTAGCTGTCCATTCACCTTCTGCAGCTCGGCTTCAAGCATCACTTAAATCGATAAATTCTGAGGGTCGTTCACGTGATCTGAAGAAAACATCAGCAACAACTTTCATAAGATGGCATGTCATGGTTATTCATCATTAAAAATTGTTCCAATAATCATAACTACCTATTGTTCGATTCCATTTCCATGAACACTTGTCCAAGTTCTATCTGTGTTGGCTTACCCTTCTTCCTCTTCTGAAGCTCAGTGGTAGTATCTTCAAGTGTCAATTTTTCAGTATCTCCAAGCTTCATGTTAGCCTTTCTGCATTCTTCTTTCCATGACCTTGCTTCCTCTTCAGCTTTTGCTATCCTGTGTGTTAGCTTATTCAGAACAGTTTTAGTCCTACCATCCCATTCAGGATCAATCCAAACAAATGTCTGACATTGTTTTCCTTGAGGCTGCAGACACCAAATACATATATGTTCATAAAATTGTCCATTTTCAACACTAATATCAAGAGTACAAGTACTATAAGTCTATTGAAATTTAAACAAATTATTGTTTACCTGACCACAGGTTCCATACCGGCGCCCAAGGGCGGTGAAGCTTTCCCTGACAAGGAGAGCATACCCATGCTGGCAATTGTTATAAGGATCCACAATGACAAGATCAGCATCAGGAGGCTCCGATGTAACGAAATCAGTGGACCGAGCCACCACCAGATGCTAGTAAAATACAAGAACCTATCAATTCATAAAATGATGCAAATCGAAAACTAATTGAATCTAACACCGATTATCTATAGCCGATCAACTTCTAACACCAATTGCAATGCAAATCTGAGTGTATGATAAAATCTGAATCTATTATATATGGTCATCAATCCTCTAGATCTCCAAATCTAGAAATCCCCATCCCTAGGTCGATAGGGGAAAATATAGTGGCTCAAACCAGAGGACTAACCTTGTCGTCCTGTTTCATGAACTCATAGCTGGGAGGTGGCGCATAAACCACCCTCTCATCGCCGCTAGAATCCGCCATTCGTACCACTAGCCGTTGCAGATTTGCGCGTAGCAAAAGTTGAGAGTCTTTGCGAAGGCAGTGAAGCGTTTCTCCTGCGAATTACTGATTTATATTAAAGATTCACTTGAGACAACCATAAGGAAAGTGTTTCTTGTTAGCATAACACAACCAAGAAGTAGTGCAGTGGTAAGTAGCACAGCCTTGTTTCTTCAGGTCCCTGGTTCGAAACCATGCCATGGCAAATTATTTTTGCAACATTTCGTGACCTAGCCTCTAGTCTGGCAAAAATGCTTACACGTGGGACCCTGGAACTATTTATGACGACTTGGAACACTATTTTTGAAAAAAATGCTTACATGTGGGACCCAACTGAATTTTATGACGACTTGGAACACTCTATTTAAAAATAATGCTTACATGTGGGACCAAAGTTGGTTTATGACGCCACTGACATGGCAAAAATGCTTACATGTGGGACCCTGGAAAAATTTATGATGACTTGGAACACTCTATTTTCGAAAAAAATCCTTACATGTGGGACCCAACTAAAATTTATGGTGACTTGAAACACTCTTTTTTTAAAATATTGCTTACATGTGGGACCGATGTTGGTTTATGATGTTTTTGCAGAGCTTATGGCATCACAAAATAGCATGGAACAGTGAATGCCCGCCTACAGTACCAACCGTAATGACGAAAGTTTTTTTTGTCACTAAATTTGCTCGGAAGTGAAATATTATGACGAGATCAGCCAGGAACGTCATAAATCAATGACGCTAAAATGTGGTTGCGTCACTAGTCAACGATTTTCTTGTAGTGTTACATGAACAATTGCAATAGACCAACAACTACAAGGAGTTGTGTGCCCATGTGTTACGCCGGGACAATGCCTTATTGAAAGAAATAGGTGAGATTCTTGACCAAGAGTCGAAAGACCTGGTACTGGATAGGAAGGAAAACCTAAAGAGGAGGGAAGGTCATGGAAGGAAGAATGTGCAAAGGCTAACATCAAACTTAAAGCAACTACCACTGAGCTGGAAAACGTGAAGGGAAAGCTGAAACATGCCATCGATGCGATGCAAGTGTATAAGCAATCGGTTGAGCAGCTAGTTATCGAGATCGAGAAGGAGAAGCAATCGATACAACAGTGTTATCCAGATGGAGAAGGAGAAGCAATGGATACTGCGCGAGAAAGATAAAAATAGGTAGTGCTTGATTATTATGAAACTTGTTCTTTGTTGATGTTTAATTACTGGTTGTTCCTCCTGATCATAATATGTAGTGTTATGAAACTTGTTGGTGCTTATGTTTTCTTTAGGTAAGCCAAGCGAAAAAGGGATCAACAATGGGAAGGATCCTTAGAAGCTACTACCGCTGAGCTGCAGAAGGTGAAGGGACAGCTGCAGGATGGAGCTATGGAAGGAGAATCAAAGCCTACAGATGTAAATTGATGATCAGTTCTTATCGCTATGATTACAAATGGGCGGTTATGATTATTTGGAAAATTGTAATGATGATCATCCTATGATGTTTGCTACTTGGTGTTGTGAACTTTGTGGTCATGAGTTAAGAAACTTGTTGCTACTTCGTGTGATGATCATCCTATGATGTTTGCTACTTGGTGTTGTAACTTGTTGCTACTTGGTGTTGTGAACTTTGTGGTCATGAGTTGAGAAACTTGTTGCTACCTTATCATAATATGATGTTTGTTGCTCGGTGGATGGCAAAGTACCGGTCTGTTGATGTTTTGCTGGAAGGACCTTCCTGAGGAACGATCGCGAAACTGCTTGTTTCCTACTGTGGTTCCAACTCGTCATAAAATTTAATAAGGTCCCACAAGTCAGTCTGATAAAAAAACAGAGGAAAATTAAAAGGATACTATGTCAATAGGAGGGGTCGAACCCGCGGCTAATGGCTATATCAACCGCGTACCCTGCAAGGGGCTTGCCAGCACGCTCTTGTGGGTCGTTGTGGCAAATATCTAGCCTAGAGGCGTTGGTGCGCAGATCTACAACCCGCGGCGAGAATGGCGGATCCTCGCATCGAAGGGAGGAGAGTGAGCTACGGTCAGGTCAGTACCCTGTTTTGTGCCTCTGCTTTCCCCTTTCGTCAGAGGGAAGTGATATTTGGAATTGGGGATTTCAGTTGAAGCACGATTGTTTTTACAAGTTGATTGATAGGCTTTAGTTTAGAAAGTGCAAAACTAAGAATTGATTTCAAGATGCAATGAATTTTTTTTGAAGCATCCGTGTACTCCAGCATCTTCTTCCATTGGTAGTTACTGCTCGGAGACATCTTCCTGCAATAGTAGCCATTGGCATCCTAAAGTCAAGTGCAAACACGGGTTGAGAGCTGTGGTGAAGTATGCTTGGACCTTTCTCAACCCTGGCCACCGGTTTGCTGGCTGCCCAAAAGTAATGGCTAGTTGTCTACGTGCTTATGTGATGCCTATGGTCAACAGCTATTGCTAATGGGTCGTTTAATTTGCAAGAAGTAAAAGAGCAATGCGATTACTTCTGCTGGATTGGTCCAGAATGGGATGAAGGGTCGTATGCTGTTATGCTGAAGCTCATGAAGAAGAAAGCAAAAGCTGAAGAGGATGCGAAGCAGTGGGAGGGGGAATTGGGAAAAGCTAACTGTGAGCTTAGAGAGATTAGGAATGAGCTCAAAATAGCGCGACAAAAACTTCAGAAGGCTACCGCCAAGCTGAAGTCAATTGGGAATTATTGGCACAATGTCAAACTCGCGCATGTGCTGCTTGCCTTATTTGTTATTTTCGCGGGAATGTCGGGATTGATGCTTGGTGGTAAGGCTAATTAGATGTCTCGATCATGTATTCTGCAAGTGTCACTTTGGTATCGTGAACAATGTGTCGATCATGTATTCTGAACATTGTGCCCTATGCTTCTGAGCATTGTACTGATGATGTATTGCCAAAATCGACCAAGAAATGCGCGTTAGTTAGTATACACCACATTGTACTAACCATTTCGTCTGACCTGTTCACATTTCCAAGAACGTAATTCCCGTTAGGTTCCCCAACTGTCATAATGAATTATTATTGTTATCCCGAAATCAACGGAGTAGCAGCGAAGGTTGTTTTGGGTGGTGAAGGAGCGGTGAATTTACTGTAAATGCGGCGAAAGGAACGGTGGATTTGTTGTAAATGGGGCATTGATCGACTTCTTCCGCCTGGGGTACAGAAAACATTTTTACAATTGCATCTCCTCCTCTCGGAAGGAAGATCCGGGAGAGTACAATGCTCTCTTCCAAGTCTCTGTATCAATTTGAATGTGCATTTGACCTGGCACTCTGATGTTTGATCAAACTATTTTTAGGACGCCGGTAGGTCAGTAATCATGTCGTCGAGGCGGTTGCCGTTATCGCTGGTGGTGCTCCCTACAGAGGTGAACATTGACATCGCCGGCCACCTCGCTGCGACCTCGGAGTGGGCCATGGACGGCCTCCGTAGCCTACGGGCGACCTACCGGGAGATGCGTCGCGTGTGCAAGAATGCGGCCGTTGGTCGGCGCGTGGCGCTAGAGAGATTTGCCGTCGAGCTGCAGTGGAACGACCGCAAGGGCTACGACGCCCTCCTCGATTACCTGACCCGTCACCCATCTCCAAGCTCGAGGAGGCCGCCCAAGCCGGGCACAATGTGGCAGCCTACGTAGCCGCCATGGTCCTCTACAGGGCCAATGGCGGCGCCAGTGATGATGACACTGCGAGGCAGTACATCAGACAGGTCGAGGGCGAGGAAGAATCGGCGGTCGCGACATCGATTGACTACATGGGACCTTTTCCAATGTCAGGGAATTGTGAATATATACTAGTGGCAGTGGTTTATGTGTCTGGAAGCAATACCTTGTCATACAGCAGCTGCTCGAAGCTCGAAGAAAATGTTCCACGACATAATATTCCCTAGATTCGGAGTACCAAAGGTAGTCATCAGTGATGGGGGATCACATTTCATTGATGGGAACTTCAGACGATACTTGAGAGCTCAAGGAGTGGAGCACCGAGTCGCTACTCCATATCACCCCCAAACAAGTGGCCAAGTTGAAACATCAAACAAGGAAATCAAGAACATCCTTCAGAAGACCGTCCACGAGATGGGAAGAGGATGGAAAGATAAACTTCCCGAAACATTGTGGACATATCGCACGGCTTACAAAACTCCCATTGGTATGACACCATACCAATTGGTCTATGGGAAGACATGTCACTTGCCCGTGGAATTGGAGTACAAATCATATTGGGCTATCAAGAAGTGGCATATGGATCTTCCCATTGCCGGAACTAAAAGACAAATGCAATTGGGTGAACTCGAGGAATGGAGGGAGAAGGCATATCACAACGCAAGAATGTATAAAGAGAAAACCAAAAGGTGGCACAATAAGAGGATCAAGAAGAAATCCTTTGATCCGGGAGATAAGGTACTAATCTTTAACTCCCGCTTTAAACTTATTGGTCGTGGAAAGCTTAGAAGTAAATGGGACGGCCCTTTCACAGTTGTGAATTCTGCTTCGCACGGGGCCGTAACCCTACAGGATTCAGACGGAAACACTTTTAAAGTAAATGGGCAAAGACTTAAAATCTTCCTTGAACCAAACATGCCTAACCTCGAAGAAATTGATATTATTGAGGTCATTAACTTGGAATGATTGGAGTCTTGCTTATCTTGTGTATATAGAGTGTTTCTTGTTTGTTTTCCTATTTTTTTCTCTCCTTTCTTAGTTGCCACGAAGCCAGCCTTTTGGGGTAATGGGCTAGGACCGGCCGCACCTAGTGGGCCAGCCGCACCTCCCCCATCTGTCTCTAGGCTGCGCGTGAGCTAGGGTATCTAGTATCCCCTCATGTGCTATCCACATAACCCCTGAAAACCTCGCGTAACAAGTTCTTCTCCAGAAACCCATCTCCTTTCCAAAAACCCTCGCCTTCTCGCCATCTCCTAGAAAACCATGGGTGGTGACGGCCCTAGCAACCTCTCCAAGAGCTCGACACCCACCACCCCTGGCAGTGCGTCCTCGAAAGCGCTCGCAGGAGGTTCCGGGGTGGGATCGAGCCAAAACTTGTCTCACCAGGGGTCCCTAGCCCTTGCTCATGCATCCTAGGAGGCAACCCTAGGAGGGGGTAGGACCGGCCGTACCACCCAGGTCCGGCCGCACCAAGCCCGCTCGGCCAGCCCAGCCGACGTGCACAGGAGGTCCTTGTCCCCCATGAGAACGATCGAGAAAGGAAAGCCCTGACGTTCAGAATCACCGGCACGTCCTACGACGGGCCAGCTGAGGCTGAAGGAGCCGGAGACGCCAATCTCTAGGCGACTCTTCAACGAGTTGCCAAGGGAGAACATCTTCGCCATAAAGACAGCCGGGACAGAATTCTTCAAGCCCCCAACAGAGGGGAAATACAAGATCATTGGGCGCAAGACTCCCCGTGGGTATGAAAAGCAGCTAGTCACTCGGTTGGACAGGGATGATTTGGAGCCAGATGAGTCCATCTTCTCCACCCCTACTAGCAGGATGCGCCACCGCAAGCCTCCACCGATCCGTGGTCCTCCGGGCCAGTTTGAAGATTCAGAGGAGGATTCTGAGGACGAGGATCCTTACGAGGGTCTTCGTAATGAGGTCGCCGAGCTAAAGATGAAGAACAACTTGTTGGAGGAACGCATAGCCGAGGCCGAACTAGGGTGGATGGACATGGACGACAAGATGAAACTTCTCCACAAAGCCCTCTGCAACAAGTTTAGGCGCCTGTTGAAGGAACTAGGGCGTCCGGATCTCTACGACTGCGTTTTGCCTTAGATCTCCAGGCGTAGGATCCGTGTAGCATCTCGTTAGTGTCGATTCCCTTCTTGTGTGTTAGTTTTACTTTTCCAAAAACTTATTTGCTTTAATTCGTTTAGGTTTGCCTGAATAAAGAGATGCTACAAACTCCTTGTGGTCGAGTGACCACCTTATAAATCTTTGGTTATTTTGCTGCTCGGGTTGGTGAATTGAGCCAGCCAGAGAATGTTATTTCATCCGGTTCACGAGTGCGCAGAAAAAATGAAAAGAGGTAGGGCCGGCCGCACCTAGAGGGCCGGCCACACCTACCTTCGCCACACAATTGCGAACCCAACAACGCGCAGGTAACCGAGATGCACCAGAGACAGCTCGTGAAGTACGACACAAAATTTGGGAGGGCTGGCCGCACCATCTAGGGCCGGCCGCACCTGTCATTTCCTCACGAACTAAACATCTTCGTGCTGAGTCACACTGGTTTGAATCCCTAACTCATATCGTGATGTTATCTTATGTCTATCCTATTTATCTTGCTTAGTAACAAAAACTGCATTAACATGCTCTTGAAAATTTTGCCTACCCATCCTCACTTCGGAAATGAGGAATAATTGCTATGTTAAACCCATGCAAGAATCTGGTATACAAGTTTATACTCTATAGGCTTGATGAATTCATTGGTACTCCTCGAAACACAAGCCCGAATTAAAACTTTGTGGGATGCAAATACTTATGACCAAACCTAGGATGTTGACTAGTATGACATGGTGCGACAATGTTGATCTTGCTCTATCTCATAGTATGGTGAAAATCTCAGATGATTTCTTTTGAGAAAATAAAACAAGACAAGTTCCTCAATGGTCATATCACCTACCAAAGCCATATGTCGATATCAATGTATAAACCTTCTACATATGCTCGCTTGTGACCCATTGAGTTTTGCCAAATTGTTGTGACCCTTGGTAGAATCTTTTCACGCTCCCATGATCGAGATCACGTACACCCACATATGCATGCTAACTCTTTCACCGGGAGTTACGCAAAACATGCCATCCATCCACCAAAAATAAATACTGCAAAGTTCCTAAGAGATTTCTCTTCTTGTATTCTTGCAAAAGGAGAGAGGGGTCATTGAAAAAAAAGTATATGCTCAAAAAGCATAGAAAAAAATATATATGTGCTCCAATCAAAGAGCATAGAAAAAAAAAGTGAAGCATGACCCCCTCCAAAATAAAAGCAAGAGGAGAATCTCAACCAAGGAGTACAGAGAAAAACAAACAAAAATATTCCACACACTTGCGCATCTCGATCAAGTTGCATGACTAGTTTCTTCTTGGATCCGGTCTTTGGATCAACAACATCATGTGGCACAAGTGAGTCTCATGCTTATCCTACCCAAAAGCTCCACATACAAGCCATAGAGTAGGAAGTTGAGGCTCGCTCAAAAGCCTTTGGTGAGGTAACAAATACCACTTGAGCGATCGAGGGAACCATCCGAGGAACCTTGTCTTTCTTTGCAAAAATTTCAAAACTCCGAGATGGGATCCCGAAAAGAGAGGAGTGGGGGATGCAAATTCAAACCGTTCTACTCCTTATCCTCCGAAGGCCAGGTGAAAAGTTACAAGCCCCATAGGTAAGAGCAAGGCTAAGTTTCTTTGGTACCAATACTTTCAAATAGCCAGTAGGGCATGGGATTGTGCACTAGTACTTGCAGGGAGGTAACACGAAGCAATGTCCGATCCACCTTTCAAGCCTAGGCTTTGCTCGAGGACGAGCAAATGTCTAGTGTGGGGGAGTTTGTTGACGGTCCTTATGACAAATTTTTGACCGTCAACATCTCGGCTACGGTAGCACTTTATAACGAATTTTGTGCATGTTTTAGGTGCTAACGAGGTTCCATGAGTTGTGTTGAGATTTTATCTGCAGATTCAAGATTAGGGAACAACTCCGGAGCACCGAGCTACATAAGGTAGGCTCGGTCGCACCTAGTGGTGCATCCGGCCCTACCTTGCACCACTATTCAGGTTCACACCAAGTGTAGTCCAAGGCACCAGCTCCCAAAAGACCAAAATCATCATGATCGTGTTGGATCAAGCAAACACACCACAGGCGAGCTGCATCGGGGCCAGGAGGCAGGGTCGGCCGCACCACTAGGGCCGGCCGAACCTCCAGGGCCGGCCGCACTACTAGGGCTGGCCCCACCTGCCCGACACGTCCAAGTGTGCCACCGAGCCTCGGTCACTCCAGGGAGCACAGCTAGAAATAATCCTGATCGAGGAAACAAGGTCGGTTTGATCCAGAGGTTGAGATTGGCTTCACTGGGATCCATGGACCCACAGGCCAGTAAGCAACCGACGTGGGACAGCACCCAGGATTTCATCTACCCACTAGAGGACGATCCAAAGTGGATGACAAGGGGGCCCAGGGCCGGCCGCACCAAGAGGTCCAGCCGCACCTCCTTCACAAAGCCAACCGACCCACAACCATCTTCAAACCGCCTCAGGGACCAAATCATGGATGCACGATCGAAGACGGTGGAAAGTGGAGGGCCGGCCGCACCTAGAGGCACGACCGCACCTCCTTGCCGGCCACTGCACCTCCCTCTCGCTTACAAGTACCCCCTCCTGCAGCCACCGACCCAGAAGGCCTATATATAGAGCCTGGCACCTCGTAGAAGGATACAAGTGATTAGAAGCAAGTGGCAGAGCCCTACACAAGTTAGTATTCAGAGAGTAGGGAGAGAGAGTGAGTGTTGGAGTAGAAGCCGGAGTGTCGGTCTTCTTCTCGTACCTCGGCGGGTGCGGTACAACTTCGGTTGTCCACACCCGGGATACTTTGTAAGTTCGGATTCGTGAGTAACTAAGTCTCAAGGCTTTTCATTGTTCGCTCTTAGGTTCCTCAATTGCGGTTTAGTAGTTTCTACTTATCGTGATTGCTTTGCTCTAGCGCAGAGTAAAGTAGTGCTTGGTTAGTGTAGACGCGGTGTCTAGACTCTCCAGTACCTTGGAATGCTTCCCGGTTCAACCGAATAGTTGTGGTACCCTAGGGAGGTGACAGCTCCGGACGGGCTTTGTAGTCCACCACGTTAGTTCCGGTAGGTAGGAGTTACGACATCAGAGCCCCCTTCTCATCCCTTTCCGTGGCTCTTTTCCCTCTGGCCCCGACGAGCGGCAAGTTTTGCCTTGATTCTATCCGTGACTCTCACGAGTCCCAAACTTCATCAGCTATCCCCTCTCTACCCGAAATCTACCCTTCCCTTCCTATCCTTCGTCACCATATCCCCTGGACGAATTAGTTCAGATTCACAACACTTCTCGTTCCCCGTGGAAATCGATACCTTGGAATGCTCCTGGGTGAAAGCTACAGCGGTATCCGTGCGCTTGCGGATCTATCTGTGATCGTTTAGTATACCAACAGGCTTTCTGGCGTCGTTGCAAATCTAGTAACGACGTAAGAAGTGCCAACAGTGATCCTCGGCGAGAAACTTGTCATGCTCCTATGATCAAGGTCACGTACACAACCACCATATGCTAGACTTCTACACTGGAAGTTAGCAACCATCATTTCATCCATCCCCCATTCATTACACAAATAAAGCTCCGCGCATTCTTCATGATTCATCCCTCTCCAAAAATATTCAAGAAAGGCTATGGGCTATATAAAAACATACATGCTCAAAGGCTTGCATAAAAAACAGAGAGAGAAAAAGACATAGCCCAAGTCTCAAAAATCTTAAAAATGAGAGAGGAGAAAATCATGCAAAAGAGGAGTTCATTCCCCATCCACCATATACACACACATGCACATCTTGATCAGGTTGTATGACTTGTTGCTCCCAAGGATCCGGTTTTCGACTCAACATTACATGAGAAACAGATACGCCACATGTTTTCCCTACCTACAGCTCCACATATAAGCTTATTAGGAGTAGGTGGTGAAAGAAGGCAAATCAGTGCCTTGGTGAGGAACCATACACATTGAGCGATCCGAGAGTATCATTTGGGGAACTCTTATTTCTTTTTGAAAACCTGCAAAAAAACCTCCGGAATGATAACTGATCAAGGTACATGTGATTGGCGACTTCTATATAACCGTTCTATCTCTCAACCGCCCAGGGCAGGTGTAGAAAACATGGCCCCTTTTGCCATTTGTTCGAGTTGATTTTGGTGATTCTTGCTAACACAAGCAATGGGACTAACCACTTTGTCTAGCATGTCCTTGTAGGCATTCTTAGGTCCCATGGATATTACCAAGTTAACATACCATGCATATGTTAAGTTACTCATAGCAAAAATGAGGACTTAGTATATATTTTGAGGCTATAAGTGATGGCATGTTAAGTACGTTAAGTTGAAGCAATGACAAGTTGAAGACGCGAAGAACTGACCAAGAGCACCACAACCCAAAGCTACACACGTCCAACAATTCACCCGAGGCAAATCCCACAGGGACCTGGCACCGGTCAGATGGTCACACGCACCGGTCAGACCGGTCAGGCCTGGGCAGCTTGGGATGAACAGCGAGCCGCGGGTCAATCCTTCCAAACAACCTTCCCGATCTCCCGATTCACTCCACAGATTCGCACAAGACTATGGGGATACTAGGAGTACGTCATGGGCATCCCAAAGCTATGATTTGGTCCACCCTAAAACCCAAAAAACCCTAAAGCTAAATCAAGAGGAATCGATGGATTTCCACCAAGAACACCACTTTCCCGAAACCTAAGAAAACCCCCAAATCGAGCACCTTTTCTAACGGATTTGAGAGGGGGATCACAACGAAAAGAACCACGAAGGGTTCATGTATACATCCCCAACCAAAACTGCAAAGGAGAGGCCTCAAATCCACCACAAGAAAATCGCCAAGAAAAGGCTTCGAAAATCACCAAAAAGGGAAAATGGGAGAGACAACAAAAGGCCTTCAGGAATCACGCTGAATCTTCTATATATACCACGAAAGATTCATACAAGGTCTAGCTTGCCTCCTGATCATCCATCCCTCTCTAAAGATCTCACCATGAAGCTCTCAAGCTAGTCCTAGAAAATCCTAAGGAAAATAGGAAGGGAAAATAGCAAAAGCAAATGAGCTAGGATTCCAAGAGATGGCTGCCATGCCCTCACCACTTGGGTTATATGGAGGCAACCGAAAGATGAAACTACCCCTAATACATAATACTAGGATACACACCCCCTAGGGGCACTTTGGGAAATCTTCGTCGTAGCACCATCGGACGGATGCCCGGCGACCGCACCTTGCTTAGCCTCGATGCAAGCCTTGCGATCCTGACACGTGTCCTCTGTTTCGAAGTCTCCGGAAGCCATCCATGAAGTACACTGGTCAGACCGGCCTAGTGCTGTAGCTATGCACGCTTCGGTCTTCGGCCTTGGCTTTGTGGATCAACCAAGCAGTGGTTTTGTGGTGAACCACTGAAAACCTCGCAGATTGGTGTGGCCTCAAGCCAATCTCCACTCATGACTTGGCCCCCACGTCGTCTCAGCTCGACCTTGGTTTTGAGGCTCAACCAAGAAACCGTCCATGACTTCGTCTCGCTGTTCTTGGCACCATGCGACCCGCACTTGATCCCGCTGGCCACCGGGTCCCTCGAACTAAGCCTACTTGTCTGCTCCACACCTTGAGGCCTCACTGGCATCGACCTTTCGCGCTTGTTCTTCACCTGCACCAGCACCAATCAAGCCACAACCTACACCAGCAATACTTAGCCAAGAGTTAGTCCACACAATGTTGTCAATCACTCATGACACCAGGAAGTGACCATCCACCGGTCCTCGAACCACACAGGCTCTCAAGACCAGCTACCCGTTATGCATAACTCGTATTTATCTCATCATGCTACATCACATGTTCACTAACTCTTCGACATAAAAACATGTTACTTCTGAAGTAGTTCCTTGTCATCAAATTTTTTCAGTATATTATGTTGCAAATACAATTAAGTTATCATGGAAATTGGTCTTCGGAATAATGAACTTCTAGCTGAATTTTTTGGGTGTCCTAGCATTGGCTCTTCAGTTAACTCTATGGCTCTTCGGGTTATCATGAATTAATCTTCTCAATAATGAATTGTTAGCTGAGGCTCTTCGTATATTTCAGCATTGGCTCTTTGGTTATCTCTATGGCTCTTCGGGCTATCATGAATTAATCTTCAAAATAGTGGATTGGTAGCCACGGTGCTTCGAGTATTTCAGCATTGGCTCTCCGGTTATATTGATATGGCTCTTCGGGTTATCATAGTGGACTTCAATATTTCTTCAGTAAATGCCTCATGCGAAGAGGTTATATGGAAGCTGTGACCCCACCATCGACAAATACATTATACTTGCAATCATCAGGTTCATCTTCGCATCAGCATCAATCCCAATCTACATCAACTACACTACTACTTCCACGACACACGGTCTTCGCCACCAGCATCAGCCAAGAGGGGCTATGGAGGGATCTTGGTGAATCAATTCACTCATCTTGCCCGAAGCGGGTGAACAAAGATCCAAGAGGACTTCAAGAGGATGAAGAAAGCATCGCACAACTTCCTCTACTTCGGCTACACTGACTACACAGAGGAAATAACTTCAGAAGGATGAAGTAAGAACGAAGCGGGGGAGATCTCTTTCGGCAAGAATGATGAAGCTGATGGCACCCCTGAAGAAACCATTCATCATCAAATGAAGACCGAACACCACATTGGCTGGATTAGATGATAACTTTGTATATGTAAATCCGCACGATGTATGAGCAGGAGGTCACGGGGGCATGTCTTCGGGCCGAAGGAAAAGTTTAGTGAATCATTTTTCCCTTGATTTCATCTACTTCACTTTGTTGTACCAGCCAAACCAAAGTAGCTGAGGGGCTAATGTTGGGGGAAATGATTCACAAGGTACCCCTACATAGGTCTAGGGGCTCGGATATAATATTTGTACCCACCAGGGGCTTGGGGGCTAAAGTGCCATCCCACCCCTCAGCTATATAAACAACCCAAGGGGGTTGAGAGATGGGACTCCCCCCTCACTTCCATCTTCTTCTTATGAGTGTCTTGGTGCATCTTCTTTTATGAGTGTTGGCTCCTCTTAGGGAGACGGTTTTCACCCCAACACCGACAGGCCCCGAGATGAATACTGGGAACGGAAACTTCGAGATCAAGATTGGCCTCATTACGATGGTACAGGCTAGCCCATTCTGTGGCAAGCCAAATGAAGACGTGAGTGCCCATTTGCAACAGTTCCTGGAGCTGTGCAGCACCGTCACCATACGAGGAGTGGAGGAAGATGCTATTCGTCTACGACTGTTTCAGTTCTCACTATTAGGAAAGGAACAGCAGTGGTTCTATGCGAACCGTGAGGAGATAAATACTTGGGCAAAATGCTCGGCGGCATTCCTCACGAAGTTCTTTCCGTTGGGTAAAACCAATGCCCTACGGGGAAGGATTTTGAGTTTTCAGCAAGCAGCAAATGAAACTATCCCAGAAGCTTGGGAGAGGCTTCAAGAATATATCTTAGCCTGTCCTCATTATGGGATGGACAATTGGCTTATTCTCCAAAACTTCTATAACGGGCTGACTCCGACAGCCTGAGGACATGTTGATGCTGCTGCTGGAGGAGATTTCTTCTCACTTACTATTGTTGATGCAACCAAACTTATTGAGAAGATGGTCTCCAACCAAGGGTGGAGTGATGATCGACTCCAAACACATCAAAGGGGTACACATACCGTCAAGGAAGCGGATATGTTGAACGCCAAGTTGGACCTATTGATGAAAAGAATGGATGATCTGCCAATGAGAAGGCTGCCATGGCCACCACTATTAAAGCTATGGATTCTCGCATGACCTGTGAAGTCTGTGGTAACACTGGGCATTCAGTGAATTACTGCCCTGCAAATCAGGAGGATGTGATGTTCATGAACGGCAATAAGAATGGTTATTGTCCACAAGGAGGTCAAACGTGGAATCAATCACACCCTTATTATCAAGGAGGTAATCAAGGTAACTCTTTAAACTCAAACCAACCTTCCTTGAGAGATCTCATTTTTGGGAAAGTGTTGACACTCCTTAGCCTCACCACTAGGTTTATACCCCAAGTAATGGAGCTAGGAACGTCTTTGGTAAAACACACATCACAGAAAGGTCCGCAAGCGCACGGATTACCGTTGTAGCACTTCACCCGGTGGTATTCGGGTTATCGTATTTATATTTTCCCAAGGGAAGCAGTAAGGCATAGATAATCAGAAGAACGGTAGAGAGGATCAAGATTCGGTAAAAGGGACTTATAGAGGGGGTAACGATAAAGATATACGGGGGTAACTCGACACACGAGGAGATCTTGGTAAAAGAACTAGAGAGGTCCTAGTGAGTTGGGAGTACAACGAGACGAGGAAGGATCCTAAGGCAATCTATCTAATCTTGTCAACTCCGGGAAAAGAGCTAAGGTAAAGCAGAGTCGAGGTAAGATAGGATCAATAGGCTCTTCTAGTGCTGCAGGGGCATGCAAAGCCGCGCTCTCGGACTGGGATGAGAAGGGAGAACGACGACGCGCTGAATCCTACCGGCCCAAACTAACGTGGTGGACTACAATGCCCGTCCGGAGCTGTCACCTCCTTAGGGTACCACAACTATTCCGTTGAACGGGACACCAATCTAAGACTAAGGCAAGCTCTGAGCGCCGCGCTCACAACGAACCAAAGAACCTTCCCTAAGGCCTTTAGGGAGAGGTCTCTCTCTCCGGTGAAACACCGGAGATCAAGCGAAGTACGACCACAACACTATAGGGTTCAAGAGAGCTACGCTATCCAAGGCAAAACTCACTTTAGTCTAAACTTAGAATAAAACTTCTATTAGCTAAGTAAAAGCTGAATGTAATTGTCTCGAAATGTAAGATACAAAGATAACTTGAAATGCACTTAAGTCTTATAAAGGAAAGATACAAGAGTAGTATCCGAACTCTGAAGAAGACTTCTCCAGACCCTGAGACTAGCTCGACTCGACTCTAACTCCCAAACTACACTACTACCTGCTCTAAGATACAAAAGTGGACAATAGTGATGCTGCTGCGGTGCGTCTTCTGTTCTAGCGAGTGGAGGGTCCTTTTTATAGTAGTGGGAGGTCGGTGGAGCGCTGAGGCGGCGGGAGCCAGGCACGGCCGCACCTCTAGGTGCGGCCGCACCTGTGATGTGCCGCCTTTCGTCATGGATGGTCTTGATGCTCGCTCCTTGGTCGGTTGTGAGTCGGTATCCTGGGTCAGTTCCGCCAGATTCGACGCTTCGCAGGTGCGGCCGTATCTCTTGATCCAGTCGTGCCTACTCCAAGCCGTGTGATGCACCGCCAATGATAGGGAATGCTCGGGATTGTTTCAAAATGGTGGTTGGTTGCAAGCAGAGGTGGGCCCATGGATCCAAGTGCCTCTTTTCTACTCCTTTGGATCAAACCGACATAACCCCGACATATCCTATCCATCCAAGGCGTGTTTGTGGAAATGATGGTCGCCTAGACTCGAGACGTGGCAGGGTGCAGGGCCGGCCGCACCTGTAGGAGTTGCATTGATGTTACCACTCTGCAAGTTTCTATGCACAATTCCATACTCTACTGGCTGTTGCAAAGATTGGTACGACAGAAGCTTAGCCATGTTTTACCAATGGGGCTGGTAACTTTCCACCTTGCCTTCGGAGGTTGAAGAGTAGAACGGTTTTGTCTTTGCATCACTCACTCTTCTCTTTTCTGGATCCTATCTCGGAGTTTTGAATTTTTTTTTTGCAAAGAAAGACAAAGTTCCTCGGATGGTTCTCTCGATCGCTCAAGTGGTATTTGTTACCTCACCAAAGGCTTTTGAATGAGCCTCAACTTCCTACTCTATGGCTTGTATGTGGAGTTTTCGGTAGGATAATCATGAGACTCACTTGTGCCACATGATGTTGTTGAACCAAAAACCGGATCCGAGAAGAAACTAGTCATGCAACTTGATCGAGATGTGCAAGTGTGTGGAATATTTTTGTTTGTTTTTCTATGTACTCCTTGCTTTGGGATTCTCCTCTTGCTTTTATTTTGGAGGGGGGTCATGCTTCATTTTTTTCTATGCTCTTTGATTGGAGCACATATTTTTTTATGCTTCTTGAGCACATACTCTGTTTTTTCACTGACCCCTCTCTCCTTTTGCAAGAATACAAGAAGAGGAATCTCTTTGGAAATTCGAAGTATTTAATCTTAGTGGATGGATGGCATGTTTTGCGTAACTCCTGGTGTAAGAGTTAGCATGTATATGTGGGTGTACGTGATCTCGATCATGGAAGCATGAAAAGATTCTACCAAGGGTCACAACAATTTGGCAAAACTCAAAGGGTCACAAGCAAGCATATGTAGAAGGTTTATACATTGATATCGACATATGGCTTTGGTAGGTGATATGACCATTGAGGAACTTGTCTTGTTTTATTTTCAAAAGAAATCATCCGAGATTTTCACCATACTATGAGATAGAGCAAGATTAACATTGTCGCACCATATCATACTAGCCAACACTCTAGGTTTGGTCATAAGCATTTGCTTTCCACAAAGTTTTAATTTAGGCTCTTGTTTCAATGCATACCAATAATCTCAAAAGCTCGTAGAGTACAAAGTTGTACGCTAGGTTCTTGCAAAATTTTAACATGGCAACTTTTCATTATTTCCAAAAGAGGGTGCATAGACAAGATTTCAAGCACATGATGAGAGAAAATGTTTTTATTATTTTTCTTTTATTCCATATGATGTTGGGACTGGATGGACATACCTTCTTTGATTAAACAGGGGCTCTCCCCCAAGCTGATTTCTGATCTCCTGGATGATATGTCCTTCCTTGTGATGCTTAGTGGAGCACTTGGGGACTCGATGCTGAAGTTGCTGGACCATTCTGTGTAATTTCATGGGTACGGTCGTACCTGTTGGTTCGGTCGGCCCTACTACTTCTGTTCCAAATGCTCACTTCCCCTCCTGCAAGTGTTCTGCACAAAAAATTTGTCGAGGGGAGGTACGGCCGTACCTCATGTTTCGGCCGTACGCAATCTTTCCAAAACAGAACTGGTGGAACTCTAACTAATCTCCTGAACATTCTTACCGTTCGAAAGACTCCTTCTCCCTTGAAACCCCTTTTTTTAGAAAGAAAAATAACTTAAGCAAAGGGAATGAGAAAGAAAGGCTGGTTGGTTCTTACCTGGACGGGGATTCCTCTCCCCCAAGCTGGTTCGTAAGCGGGACTAACAATCGGGCAGTTGTTGATATGGGTTCCATGACCCAAAGAAGTTGTGCACCGCTTGGAAACCCTCTTGTGTGGTCGAGGTTAGGGTGTAAAGCTGGCCGTCTGTCTCCTTCTGCCATCTAGGTTTATACCCCTAGTAATGGAGCTAGGAACGTCTTTGGTAAAACACACGTCACAGAAAGGTCCGCAAGCGCACGGATTACCGTTGTAGCACTTCACCCGGTGGTATTCGGGTTATCGTATTTATATTTTCCCAAGGGAAGCACTAAGGCATAGATAATCGGAAGAACGGTAGAGAGGATCAAGATTCGGTAAAAGGGACTTATAGCGGGGGTAACGATAAAGATATACGGGGGTAACTTGACACGCGAGGAGATCTTGATAAAAGAACTAGAGAGGTCCTAGTGAGTTGGGAGGTGAGAGACATGGGTACCCATGGGTCCCCACCGACTAGGGTCCCAGAGGTCCCTGTCAGGTGGACCCGACCTGACAGAAGCCCCGCCGACCTGCAAATGGTCCCGGAGACCTTATCCACAACCCCGACGACCTTGGAAGACTCCAGAAGACCTTATCCAGATCCCGGAGGATCCGCCGGGCGTGTGGCACAAGACTCTCCCCTAGGTCGCGGCTTGACGCCGCCAGTAGGTTCGCAGATCGCGGGATTCACCCTGTAATCATGGAAGATGACCTTCCTAATTTGTAACCGACCCCGATGAGGGTCCACCGACCTCAAATGGAAGCCCTAGCCCGTTGACCATATAAGGCGGCCTAGAGCTCCATTCGAGGGGACTTCCCCATTCACGCATAATTCCACCGCATACTGGACATAGGGTTTTACTCTCCGGAGGCCTGAACCAGTCTAAACCCTTGTGTCCCTCTCCATTCTCGCCATGTTTCGAGTTCCATCTGCAAACTACCACCTACACTCTTAGTTCCTGATCCCCTCCATTAACCTACAAACCGCTTGGGTAGCCCCCTTGCGGATCTGTCCAGGTCTCACCCCCTGACAGTTGGCGCGCCAGGTAGGGGAGATCGGGAACTCGCTGTGCAGCATGGTGCCCCGATCTGGTGTCATTTTTCCGGCGAGCATGGCGGACATCCTCGCCAACCCCGTGGAGATCTGCTTCGGTTCCTTCACGGCGACCTCGACTGTGCCGACGGCCGCGACCTCTCCAGCGACCGTTGTGAAGATCACGACGGCACCTGTCGCAGCCACCGTTTCCGATCTGGCATCGGAAACCCACCCGCCCAAACCCTATGACATTGTTCAGGGAATGGAGCGCATCATCGACATGATGGAGGAGACCCTCTAGATCTGTGAAAGAGCCCAGCGCTCAACGCAGGTTGCGTCGCGCCGCAAGACCTTCCCCTTCGGTCTGCGACCATCCAGCGACGCCTATACCCACCAGGTGACCAGGTCCTCCCAGATCCAATCTGGGCGGCGGGAGCCATCTGGCGACCTCAAGTCCGAGCTCTGCACTCGCCGCGATCCGCTCGACGTACCATGCACCTACCACAAGGGCGCACGACACACCCTCCGTGGCTGCCGGCTGCGGAAGAAGATCGACCAGGAGCGTACTGCTCCCCGCGCCACGCGAGCCCCCACATATTCGGACGGTGGCGAGTTCCAGAAGGTCCGGATCCACGTCTCCCCCAA
Organism: Cenchrus fungigraminus; assembly: GCA_036936925.1. Classification (NCBI taxonomy): domain Eukaryota; kingdom Viridiplantae; phylum Streptophyta; class Magnoliopsida; order Poales; family Poaceae; genus Cenchrus; species Cenchrus fungigraminus. Next base: position 21,578,488 of record CM072776.1, on the reverse strand, counting down.
TGATCAGAGCCCCACTCTGCGACGGGTCCTGGTGGTGTCGGCGAACAAACCACCATGTCGTGGCGCGACGGACTCCGAGGAAGCGCATCAGATCCAGGGCAACGCCAACCGCGCCCAGCGACAGGCGGAAGAGCAACGCCTAACGGTACCCTCCTGTGCCCAAGACCTTCGTCTCGAGTTCGAGGAAGCAGGGCTACCGACGTTCAATAGTCCTCAGGCCAACCTGGGTGCCGCAATGGCACGTCTCCAGCAAGCTAACCCATCACCCGAGGCTGAAGCAGCCATGGCTTACCTTCGGGTCGCCACGGCCTTGGTGGAGGAGAAGAGTGCAGTAGCAAAGTCCGCTGCGTTGACATCAAGCCTGCATTCGTGCAGTCGATCCAATTGACCTACGCACAACAACCTTCCCCCCATCTAGGAAGAGTTCGATCAACACAACCCCGACCAGCCTCACGCGAATGGCGCAAAAGACGGCGACCTCCGCGCCAACCTCGACAAAAGCAGAAGTGGCCGCGACGCCCGTGGCTACATCGATCAGCGCCACCGCGAGCATGAGGAGCGAGAGCTGCGACGTCGTGCAGAGTACGACCGCGAGTACGGACCTCCTGGTGCCGTCCATCGCATCATGGAGCGCGAGGAGTGCGACCACCACGACGTTGATAATAGGCGACGTGCTCAGTACGAGACGGATTACGGCCACCCGGAGGGCCATATTCCGAACCCAGATTGCCAGGCCAGATCCCAGGTCGTGACCCCTGCACAGAGCAGAGGCGGTGCTAAAGCTGGAGGTGCCGCCGAAGACATGGCCATCACCACTTTCCCCGCGTTGGCCCCTCGCCTCAGGTCGGTGGCCTACCCCGACAACTTCAAACCGAACATCTAGAAGTACGACGGCCGCTCCGACCCCAACATCTGGTTGTCGACCTACTACGTCGCAGTCAAGGCGTCCGGCGGCAACTTCGACCACATGGCGGCGTACTTCCCGCTGGTGATGGGTGACACACCGTCGCTCTGGCTCAACAACCTCCCAGTGGGCAGCATCGCATCGTGGGCCGACCTATCTTAGGCCTTCACGTCCAACTTCCAAGCGACCAACAATCGTCCTGGGAACGCCTTCAACCTCGGGAGGGTCACCATGAAGACCAACGAGCGGCTCTGCGACTACACCAACCAGTTCTTCGAGAACCGCAACACCTGCGTCGGTGTCCGGGACAACCAGGTCGTCGATAGCTACAAAAAGGGCATTAGAGATCGCAAGATCTTTGAGAAGATCCATGAGTCAGGAGCCACCACAGTTTCGGCCCTCATGGAGGTCGTGAACAAACTCATCGACACCGACGAGGCGCTGGTCAACCAGTTTGACTCCGACGCCAAGCGCGATGCAGGCATCTCCAGCACCACTGGCGTCTCCAGATCCAAGCTGCACAAGCGACCTTTAGAGGTGTTTGCGGCGGAGGGACGTCGACCTTCGACATTCAACGTCGATGAGTTCAACGCAGTACTCGATAGCCCTTGCACATTCCACGAGGGGGCCACCCATACCATCCATGAGTGCTCGCAATTCAAGAGGGCGTACCGTACCCCTGAAGATTCGAAGCGACCTAGAGGCGACGGCGATCGATCGTCTTCGCGTCGCTACAACAACAACCGCCGGGACGACCGACGCGGTCGCGGCGACGACGGTCGCCGTGACGACCGGCGACGTGATGAGCAGCAACCGGAGGACCGCCGCGACGAGCACGACCTACCTCCTCCACCGGCGACGGGCAACCCTAACGGCCCCTTCCAGCAGGCCAAGAGGTCGATCAATATGATCGTCAGTGGCCTGAAGACCATCGTAAGCAGGAGGCGGTATCGCAAGGACAAGCGTGAGATCCAGCTCATCCACACCAAGCCGTCACAGCCCCTACGGTGGTCGGAGCAGCCAATCATGTTCTCCAGGGCTGATCACTGGGTCCATATCCCAGATGCTGGGTCCTACCCTCTTGTCGTCGATCCAATAGTTGAGGGCGCCTTGCTCCCTCAGACTCTTATCAATGGGGGAAGCGGGCTCAACGTCATCTTCGTCGAGACCTTGAAGAAGATGGACTTCGACTTCAAGAGGTTGACAGCGTGCCACGAGCCTTTCTTCGGCATCGTCCCCGGCAAGGCGGCCTACCCCACGGGTCGGGTCTCCCTCCCTGTGACCTTCGGCACGGAAGAAAACTTCTGCACGGAGTATCTCAGCTTCGAGGTCGCCGACTTCAAATCTTCCTACCACACCATCCTAGGTCGCCCCATGCTGGTCAGGTTCATGGTTGTCCCGCACTACACGTACTTGGTGTTGAAGATGCCGGCCCCCAACGGGGTCCTCACCGTCTACAATGACCTCATTGTCTCGTTCAAGTGTGACAATGAGGCCCTCAACATCGCCACCACGAACGCCTACGTTGACGCCTCTGCCGTCATGATCGCCGAGGCCGCGAAGGTCGCTTCGAGTGACCTAACCATCCCGGAGCAGAAGCGCACCGACACCACCCTCGACACCACGCCGGTGACAAAGAAGGTCTGTCTCGGCCTTGCCGACCCAGAGAAGACGGTGGTGATCGGCGACAACCTCGGGGAGAAATACGAACTCGCGCTCACCAGTTTCCTTAAGGACAATGCTGACATATTCGCACGGACCCCATCGGATATGCCAAGTGTTCCAAGGGAACTGGCTGAGCACTCCTTGGATGTAAGCAAGACGGCCAAGCCTGTCAAGCAGAAGCTGCGCCGCTTTGCGAAGGATCGCAAGGAGGTCATTAGGGTAGAAATAATAAAGCTCCTAGCTGCTGGTTTCATTCGCGAATGTAAAAATCCGGTTTGGCTCGCCAACCCGGTGCTTGTACCCAAGAAAACCGGTCAATGGAGAATGTGTATCGACTACACCGATCTCAACAGACACTGCCCTAAAGACCCCTTCCCTTTTCCGCGCATCGACCAGGTCATCGACTCCACAGCCAGAAGCGTCCTACTAAGCTTCCTCGACTGCTACTCGGGGTATCACCAGATAGCCCTGACGGTCTCTGAGCAAGACAAAACGGCGTTCATAACGCCGCACGGTATCTACTGCTACACGGCCATGACGTTCGGCCTCAAGAACGCTGGAGCGACCTACCAGAAAGCCATCCAGAAGTGCCTGGAGTCCCAAATTGGCGACAACGTCGAAGCCTACGTCAACGACGTAGTTGTCAAGACCACGGTGGAGGACAATCTCATCGCTGACCTCGCCCAGACCTTCGCCAACCTCCGGCGCTACCGCTGGAAGCTCAACCCGGAGAAGTGCGTCTTCGGCATCCCATCTGGCAAGCTCCTAGGCTTCATGGTCAGCCACCGGGGCATCGAGGCAAACCCCACTAAGGTCGACGCCATCCGCAGGATGAAGAGACCTACCGAAAAGAAAGACGTCATGAAGCTCACCGGCATGATGGCCGCTCTAGGTCGCTTCATCAGCAAGCTTGGGGAGAAAGGCCTGCCCTTCTTCAAGCTGCTGAAAAAGTCAGACAAGTTTGTATGGACAAATGAGGTCGACCAGGTGCTAGAAGAGCTGAAGACCTTCCTCACGATGCCTCCGGTCATGGTGGCCCCGGCGCTGAAGGAGACCTTGCTGCTCTACATCTCCGCGTCCACCCAGGTGGTTAGCGCGGTGCTGGTGGCAGAACGACCTGAAAAAGGTCAGCCCTACCCCGTCCAGTGACCTGTTTACTATGTCAGCAAGGTCCTCTCTGATAGCAAGATCAGGTACTCGCAACCTTAGAAGATGTTGTACGCCCTTCTCGTTACCTCGATCAAGCTCCAGCACTACTTACAGTGGCACAAGATCAAGGTCCTATCAAGCTTCCCTCTGGGAGAGATCCTACGCAGCTGCGACACCACAGGACGCATCGTCAAGTGGTCAGTCGAGCTAGGAGAGTTCGAGCTTGAGTTCTGCCCGCGACAGGCCATCAAGTCGCAGATCCTCGCAGACTTCATCTCTAAATGGACAGAGACCCAACAACCCCCACCGACGGAGAAGCCAGAGCACTGGAAGATGTACTTTGACGGTTCCCTGAACCTCGAAGGAGCGGGCGCGGGCGTACTCTTCATCTCCCCTCAGGGTGATCACCTGAAGTACGTCCTACAGATCCACTACAAGGCGTCCAACAACGGCGTCGAGTACGAGGCCCTGATTCACAGATTGCGTATCACCGTTTCCCTCGGGATCAAGCGGCTCATCACCTACGACGACTCCAAGGTCGTCATTGATTAGGTCAACAAGATGTGCGACATCAAGAAGGACACGATGAACGCCTACTGCGCCGAGGTGCGGAAGCTTGAGGCCCACTTCGAAGGCCTGGAATTTCATCACGTCTGTCGCGACAACAACGTGGCGGCCGACGTTCTCTCCATGTTAGGGTCCAAACGCGCGCTGGTCCCGGCCGGTGTATTTGTCCAGGACCTGCGAAAGCCGTCGATCAGGCTCCTCAGCGACCCAGAGACGTCGTCTGGCGACGTGCCCCCTCCAGGTGGCCGCGACGTTCTCATAACAGAGGCCGAGGATGATTGGCGCCTCGACTTCATCGCCTATATCCTGGAGCACCGAGTCCCTGAGGACAAGGTCGAACGGGAGAAGACCGTCAGGCGCAGCGCCAACTACGTCGTCATCAGCACAGAGCTCTACCGGAGGTCCGCCTCCAACGGCGTATTGATGAAGTGCATCCTCAGATCTGAAGGTCTCCAGCTCTTGCAAGAGATCCATGGTGGAGAATGCGGCAACCACGCAGCCTCCGCTAACCTGGTGGGAAAGGCATTCAGATCAGCATTCTACTGGCCTACTGCTCTGGCCGATGCTCAGGACCTTGTCCGGTGATGTAAAGGGTGCCAATTCTTCGCTAAGCAGCAGCACGTCCCAGCGCAAGCCCTGAGGACAATCCCTCCGTCCTGGCCCTTCGCCATATGGGGCCTGGACTCAGTGGGGCACTTCAGAACGGCCCCTGGTGGCTATAGGTATATCCTGGTGGCGGTGGACAAGTTCACCAAATGGGTCGAGGTTTGAGCCGTCACCAGCGTTACGTCGAAAGAGGCGGCAAAGTTCATCGAAGACATCACCCACTGCTTCGGGGTCCCCAACAGGATCGTCACCGACCTAGGCTCGGCCTTCACAGGATCCGACTTCTGGGACTTCTGCCAAGACAGCCTCATCGACATCTACTACGCTTCGGTGGCGCACCCACTCTGCAACGGCCAGGTCGAGCGCGCAAACAGCATGGTGCTTCAAGGCATCAAGGACCGCATCTTCGACGATGCCTCCCAATACGCCACCAGGTGGCTAGCGGAGCTGCCGCACATGATCTGGGGTCTCCGGACCCAGGTCAGTTCAGCTACAGGTTATTCACCATTTTTCCTGGTGTACGGGTCGGAGGCCGTCCTCCCAACTGACCTCGCCTTCGGTGCCCCCCGCATCCAACATTACGAAGAAGGGACAGCTGAGGAGACGCGCAAGGTCGACCTCGACAGCATTGTGGAGCATCGCGTGGCTGCACTGATGTAGCACACTCACGACGAACAACAGCTACGTCATTACCACGATCGCAACGTGCGTGAACGATCCTTCAACATGGGCGACCTAGTCTTGCGGCGCATCCAAGACACCAAGGGCATGCACAAGCTCTCCGCGCCTTGGGAAGGCCCCTTCATCGTGATGGAAGTCGTTGGACCAGTGACCTACCGCCTCCAGTGGGCCGACGGTCAAGGCGTCCCGAATGTCTGGAACATCGAGCACCTGCGCCGCTTCTATCCTTAGAAGATGTGTACCAAAATAAAAAGCTATGTACTCTCCCCTTTTGTAATTTCCATTTAATAAAGAATGAGATTCCTCTCGACAGCTCTCTTGTCGATCCACACCTGGGTCTCCCTTTACTTTTTATTGTATCTTATCCTTCCCCCTCGAAACGCTCAGGGGCTTGGTCTAGATTAGGCCCCGAAGCACTCGGGGGCTCGGCTTTGCCAACCTAAGGGTCTCGCGACCTGAAGGGTTTTCTCATGTCTTATGTCTATGCGTGTTCCTCACCAGTTTAGCACCCACTCTCTTTATGCATGTTCCTAAGTTGCTAGATTGCGAGACCTAGGGTCCACGAGCCCCCTTCGCGCGCCGGCTGTGCCTAAGCCTCCACGCTGAGCCGCATAGTCGGTAAGCCGTTCCTCCACTGAGTTGGGTTAGCGGAGGGAATACTTTGCAATCTGGTTATTTTCGAGCTTACATAACGACTGTTCTCATTGTTCGGGTAGAGTATGCGCTTTACTTAAATTGCAAGTCTTTATTATAGCAAAATATTCTTTACATCAATAGGCCCTAGTCCAAAACTTGCATCTGCAGTTTGATACAGTTCAACTTCTAATTTCAGAGGTTGAACTTCTTCACGACCTCCACTGCGGCGGCTTGGACGTCTTCGTGCTCAACCAGCTCCGACAGATCGACGTCCTCCGCGACCTTCTGCAGGTCGAAGGTTGGCTCATGGTACTTCACCGCAGCCAACGCCGCAGCTGCGGCGAGCTTGCTGGCGTTGAGCAGCAGGGCCTTCATCTGGCCATCAGCCTCATCGAGATGTTCCAGCAGCTCCTTCGGCTCCGCCCCCTCTTCCTGAGGAACGTAGACGTCCATCAGGTATTGGGCGGCCTCCCTGAGGTCGGAGATCTCCTTCTCCAAACCTGCGAAAACAAAGGGCGGGCCGCTTACATCCTCTGACCAACAACGATAAAGACCTACGGGAGATAAAAGACCACTCACCTCGCTGGACCTCCGCCATCCTCTCCTTAAGAACCGTCACTTGGTCCTTGACCTCCGCCAACTCCTTTTTGAGGGCGCCCTCCGTCTCTCTGGCGCCTGAACTCACTCAAGGTCGAAAATCAGCAAAAGACCCAGAAGATGTACGGAGACAATGCTCAGCGACCAAGCACACTTACCCTCCGCTACGGCCTGGAGGTCCTCAGCGGCATCTTTGGCCTTCTGCTCGGCTACCTCCAACTTCCTCTTCAGGGAGGCCATCTCCTTCTCCTCCTGGCGGGCCATGGCCTCCTTCACACGCTTTACCTCTTGCACGGCCTCGACCTGGGCTTGCAGTTTGGCCTCTCGAGCCGCGGCTGCCTCCGCGTGGGCGTTGGCGGCCTCCCTCACTAAGCTCGCCCGAGCCTGCGCCCGCTCGGCAAGCGACTGCAACACAATAAGACATGTTTCGTTTTAAGACCTCACAAGACGCTCTGGATACACGACAAGGATCAAAGTATCAAGGTACAAGTCCTTACCGCGAGTGTCCGCGCGATCGTCCGCGACGCCTCCTTAAAGTTGTCGACGTCGCGGCGATCGACGATGACGTCGTTCTCCCACGGGGTCCCGACGTACAAGCACCGGTGGTTGTCGTCCTCGACGTTGGTGCCGCCCGCCTCCGCAACCTGCTGGTCCAGCATCGGCTGCGGGTCAGACACACAGAGGTCGTCCTGCTGACCTCCAACGGGTGGAGCAGCGCTGGCCCCGCCCTTCTCCACTTCAGATGCTGCGGCCGCCCCAGCCCCAAGGGCCTGGCTCGAGACCTCCGCAGCAGAGGCGGCCGGTGAGTGCTCCACCGGCGCCTCACTCCCCTTGCGCCCAAAGGCCTTTTGACCCGAGGCATTCTTGACGCTATCAGACGTCGCTGGTGCCAACCTACATCCAAGCAAAGCCCTCCATGTGCCAACCTATATAAACGAGGAGGACCAGAAGGAGGAGCGAGGAATTCAAAATTTCAAGTCCCGCCTTTGTGGTCCAGAGCGGGAAACGAAAGACTTTGGATCATGGACCCAAACTTCAGTGACCCAAACGAAAGACCGCTTGGGTGTCGGACCCAAACTTCAGTGACCTTACGCAAAAAGGCAAGTTGTTGACTGGGTTGTCCATGTCACCATGGATTATGGAATGGACAAACACACACTGGACTATACTCTACTTCATATTCACGTTAGACGGATGATCCGATTTTCGCATTACAAATGTACTCACTGCAACAAAATAACGTACTGTTTCAACTGTTTATTACATGACTAAAAACACTTAAATAAAACATTAAAACTACAGGGGACCCTGGTATAACCCTTTAGGTAATCTTCTATGGAGATTGTGCATAAATTCAGGATGATCAGTGCATACAACCGCCCAATCATATGTGAGTATTCCGTGAGGAAAGATTCACTCTAAGAGAGACATGCACTTGTCCTGCAATTGTGTACAGTTAGCCTGAATTGCCCATCGTAGAAATGAAGTCACAGTTTCCTCGCTTGCCATGTCCCACATCTTTGACGCACAGTGCAGCTTCAACCTTTCGACTTGGTACATGTCGGCGACCGAGAATAAATAAGGCCAGGCATTGGCAGGAGTGTCCCATAAATTAGCCTCCTCCGGGAGTGATCCTTCACTAGCATATTTGATCAGGACCGAGAAGCCATCAGGGTGTGTGTCAATAATTGTAACAGTTTCAGAGCTAGACTCCACTCCTGGGCCGTAGAGCATTGCCTCCATCACACAAGATACTTTCGCCACATCGGTACGTATCGCTCGTATCACCCGGCATTCCGCACCTATGTGAAACACAACTTCCACAGGGGCTTGAGCTGCAACGCTTTGGCATATGCTTCTTTGCACTGATGGAGGAGGAACTTCAATGCAGTCGTCCTCCAGTACTGAAACAACACATGATATGTGTATGCGATCTTCACTGGATGTCACGCGCTCAATGTCATGATGCTCCACCAGACATTCAAATTCTCTTTCTTGTAGATCCCGATTCATGAACCAAACTTCTTTTGTAGCTTGAACTCGAAACGTATCATCTTCATCGTTTGGGTCTCCAGCCATCGCACGCAACAATACTCGCACCTACGTGGAAGCAGTCACAGGCTTGACAAACAATAACATAATGCGACCGTATCGCCATGTGTGAGTGTGTGTCTTCATAGCAGCAATGAGACATGTACCATTTGGGATTTGTGCAGTGGAACGAGGACGACGGCAATGACGTCTGGAACATCAATCCACTAATGATCATTCATACCTGTAGGATAGCAACGTAGTTTCCATTGACGGCCTCCTACCATGAACGTACCGGATTCCTTGAAGTTGCCCGCGGTTCCTTCGGCTTTCGCTTCCTGGCTTGAGACTAAGAAGTCGACTTGCATGGAAGGAATCATTTTAGAGTCTAAAGCCATTAACACAAATGGCCTGCATTGATCGTCTCGTGCCTAAAGTGTCTCTTATTATAGTGGGAGTGAATGTGTCATTCCGAAACGTCCGTTCGTGGACATCAGTTACCACCCAGAATGGACGTGTCCCTTCAGTGCGGGTGTGGCCATGTTCGGGTCATGAACTTCCCGGTTCTAGTCCTTAAGTGCCATTCACAATGATCGACACGTCCGTTCAGAGGGGGTGTGCACACAAGTTCGTCGGTTAACGCCCGGTGCCAGTGCTTAACTGCAATTCTCAATTATCGACATGTGGATCAACTTGTGATAGCGTGTCGTTCCCAAACGCCCATTTGAGATGCCCTTCTGTGCTTATATGCATGTTAATATTACACACACACACATACACAAAAAAATATATATTGCTATTCCAATTCCAGCTTATTCCGTTTTGGTCTTGTCGCATCAACAAGTTCATCACGTTTCTCAGTCTCCAAGGCCTGCGGGAATCATCAAGTGCGAATCTAGACCATTCGTAGACCTTTACAGTCACGACTCACGTGTTGCAACGCAAGGACCATCCGGTCCATCTGATTAGAGCACCCAATCTTGTTCTCCAGATGCAATTGACACCTTAACCCTTACATAAATAAACAGTAGAGAGTTGTCTCATTGTTGATGCGGCATGAGCTGATGCAGTGAGACGGCCATTAGATGCAGCTGATGTGGCGTGATTTGTCAGCAGGACTTTCTTGTGCTCTATAGAGAGCAAAGTCCGGAAGTAAACACATACCTAGACACGTCGGGCTCATCCCGTGATACCCATCGTCCACACATGTAATCGATGCACGCCACTGAAGATTCTGACCTAGATAGATTCCTATCACGCGTAGGCCTGACTATATTCCGAGCATCTCACGTTTTCCTTAGTAACTTTAGCAATGCTACACCGAGCTCACGTGACCGCTGTAGTCCTCGATAAATAGGCGAGTGCAGCACAGCGTTCTTGAAAGGCAAGGCCAACACTCATCGGTTCCCCGTCTTGCATTTCTCTACTTCAGTGGGATACAAGGGTGAGATCATTTTGTTGGCTAATCTTGTTTACTTTATGTATGCATGGTATCGAGACAGTCACATTGTTAGCTTATGTAGGTTTTGTTCTTCGTTTGTGTATGTAGTACGTGGGGAATGGTCGAGCAAGGAAGGTACAGAGCATGGAACTTGGAGGAGTCGGGGAATGGGGAGCTGTCGGGTGCAATAGCACCTCACCACCACTCGGTTCAGCCACTGCCATCGGCACTGCAGCAGCACCCGGCCCCAATGGCACCTCCACTTCCGCTGGTATTGGCACCTCAGCAGCACCCGGCCCCAATGTCACCTCCACTTCCGCTGGCATCGGTACCTCAGCAACACCCGGGGGTGATGCCACCTCCAGTTCAACCGCTAGCAACGGCAGCTCAGGATCAGCTAAACCTCATGGCACCACCTTTTCGCTCACGGCCCAGGCCGCCACGTTTGCTGTTGCCCGTTGAAATGCCACCCCCGCAGCTAGAGCTCATTGAACAAGATGAAACGCATGACCTGAAATGGTCTGTGTTGCTTTGGCTTCAGCAGGGCGGGCCCGCCCGTGTTTATCACGAAGCAATGTGGGTGTGCCCTTTTTGCCACAGGGGTCACAGGCAATGGACCATTCGTGACCTGCTGTTACATGCACATAACATCGCTGTTTCGCCTGCCTGGGTTTGGGATACAAGGGCGAGGCATCGCGCTTTGGAGGAGTATCTGATCCAGGAGCCACGTTTTGCTGCACTCCATGCAGCGGCTGGATTTCCATGAGCCCATGATGGTAGTAGTATGTCGTGATGGTAGTAGTATGAGCCATGATGGTAGATGCTAATAGTATGTGGTGATGGTAGTAGTATGAGCCGTGATGGTAGATGCTAGTAGTATGTCGTTCAGAGTATGTCGCTGTAGATCCAACTATGGTGGATCGATCCATCCTCATGTGTAATCAATGCGTATGCATGCATTTGTGTCGTTTGTATTTGGATTGTGTTGTTTCTAATAAAAATGGTAATGTGTGTGTACTCCCTCGGTATAAATTCGTTGTATACGGAAAGTCCATTCCATTAATTTCTTAAATACCGGATGAACACAGGACGAAAGTCCGGTTTGTAGTTTTCAGTCAGACCGGATTAAACTGTCGCTGCTACGCAATGAGAAAACCAACATCTTACAAGGAAAAACAGTAGTAGTAGTATTCAATCAGACCAGACTTCTACTTCTACTTCTTCTACTCCCACTTCTACTAGTAGCAGTTACCACTAATCCACTAATCAAGGCGCCACTTCTTTGTCGATGGTGCACCCGGCGCCTTGTTGTTGCTGCTCACGTACGAGGATGTCGCTCTGTTGCCGCCGCCTGTGGAAGATGGTGCGGACCTCCCAGGGCGCTGCCCGCGGATGAGGCCGTCCCTCCAATGCTGCCACCAGAGGATGATGTCGCCGCTCCATGGCGGCCGGTCGAGCACGACCTTGGCGCCGCTCCATGGTGGATGATGACAGCCGGTCGATGATGGCCTCTGCTCAGCGAGGATGGCAGAGATCGACTGCCGCCGATCGATGATGATGAGAGAGGATGACGGCGCTTGGAGACGAAAGTTCCCAGGCGAGTGGCGGTGCTTCCGTGCCCCTGACCCCTGGCACCTCTTGCTGACTTGCGAGGGGTGCGATGTTTCAAAGGCACATGATCTTGGATTTCATTTTGTTCCACAAACTCCGAATCATCAGAGGATGTGTCAACCAACACCCGAATGGGCCTCCGCTCTGCCTCCTCTTCATCAGACCACTAGAGATCCTCCCTTTCATCAGAAGAGGAGGAGGATGTGGCTTGCGCCGCACCTCTAGGAGACAATGGCTTCATGGGGAGAGGAAGAGAGTGTTGTGTGAGGATGGGGTTTTTTTGTTGGTTGCAAGAGTTGGGAGAGGAAGAGGGCGTTGTGCGATATGGGGTTTTTTGTTGGTTGCAAGAGTGGGGAGAAGAAGAGGGCGTTGGGAGGAAGGGGGATATTTATGGCCAGAGGAACCCATTCAGCCATTATTGAAAAAACTGCTCCCGAAAAGATTAGAGTAGTTGTGGGATCCATTCAGTTCAAACTAATTCAATTTTGACCAAATTTACACTTATATCTTCATATAAACTTATCAGGAAGTGAGAATAGCATTCTTTTATGGACGGAGGGAGTACGTTCTGAGGAAGGGGGAAAGACCGTTCAGTGGAATGTTAACGGACCGGAAGAAATAATTGTAGTCCAGAAGGTCCTTTTAGCAATACATCAGTATACCGGACCTTCTGGACTACCTTTTCTACTCATTTGTCTTTATTGGAGCTGTAACTCCTCCATTGTTCTCCCACAACCTTGTTCTTTGGCTATCCTGTCAATGATGCCTCATCCTTGGGCAAATCTTATTCCTGACATTGTTGTGAGCGTCGCCAATAAGATCAGCGATGCAAGAGATTTCATCATGTTCAAAGCTGTCTGCAAGGGTTGGAACTGCACTCGTTCAGGTGAGGCACGCCCGTTTGACCCTTGGATTCTGTAATCTGAATTTACCGGTGAATCTGGAGCAGTGACATTCACATCCGTCACTAATATGCGTCTTTTTGAGGTCTCCTTTCCTGCATTGGCTGAGAGAAGGACTAGATTGATTGGTTGCGGCGGATCTGGAAGCCTAGTCGCCTTAGATTGTAAAGATTGGTGCAACGCGCTCATGTTGAATCCTTTGTCTCCTCGGAAGCACATTCGTCTTCCTCGACTTCCAAAATGGAGCCAAATGGCTACTCTCCAAGCTTGTATCTTGTGCCTTGAAACATCAACTGGTGCAGAGTCATTTGTCGTGATTACTTTCTTTTGGCAAGAGAAATCTTTTGCAGCGCTTGGGTCATTGCCCGTTTCCATGTGGCATTTGGGTAGCCAATCCGACTGGACTACACTACCTCCGGAAGATTTCTGGTGCAGTTCTTCTAAACACATGCGGATCTACTTGGGGCAAGATCTTCCAGCACCTCCCCATCTTGTTGGACTTCGGTTGTCATGGGTTATTGGCATGGGAAACTCTTCTCTACTCGAAGGTGAAGACCGATTGTTCTTTGTTGTTCTGGAGGAGAAGAAGCTGAGGTGGTAGAATTAACTTTGCATTCATTCATCGGGGACTTTTGGCAGCCTATTCCCTGGGAGAGACCTCCTGAGTTCCGGAATAAGATCATCTTGTTTGGTCCTAGCAAGTGCATTGTTATAGAAGAGCATGTCATTTCTGGTTTGGCTGACATGAGGGCAAATCACATTTACTTCCTAAGAACTTATCATCACGATGAAAAGAATGAGTACTGGATCTACCAGCAGGTCATAGGTATTGTTCCAGGCGTCAACACTACTCCGGCGATCCGCATTAAGCAGGTTCGTGGGGACTGGATCTGATCGCGAGGAACATGGCTGTTGCCTAGCTATCCGTAATGAGGAACTTCGATTGTGTACCACCTGTAACGCAATTCAATGTACAAATATCTATATTATCATCCTTCGTCAGTTATTCCGTGCATATGTATGAGTTTCTACCACAACCACTGCAGGGAACAACCAGCTACGCATTCGATAATGAGGAAGGTCCTTCCCGCAAAACATCAACAGAGCAGACAAGTATCAAACATCATAAGATGGCATCTCGCAGCTACTCATCACCACAAAGTTCACACCACCAACAAGTAGCAAATACCAAAATACAAGCATGATTAGCACCTCTAAACCGTCTACCTAGCAATAACACCACGAATCACATTATGCCTCATTGTTGTCCTTGCTGAGTGACCTCTTATATGAGGCCTGTCTTAGCAATTCCCTCACCTTCTTCACCACAAGTGTTGCAGAATCCAGGAGCTGCTTGACTGTCTACAGCTCAGCGGCAGTCTCTTGAATCTCCCTGTTAGCCTTTGCACATTCTTCCTTCCACATCCTTGCCTCCCTTTCAGCTTTTAGGTACATGTTAGCTTCACCCTTTTCTGTAGGAGACAACAGAGCATTATTTCTCATTTTCTTTCTCATCTCAAACAGGTTATGGGTTACCTCCCCGTAGTATCGCGTTATCATCTGTAGCTCAACTACTTTGACATTGGCCTCCTCCTTAGCAGCTGTACATGCTTCTTTCCACGACCTTGCTTCCTCTTCTACTTTTCCCTTCATTTCCATCAGTTTCCCTAGAACTTTTAGAGTCCTAATATCCCATTCAGGATCTACCCACCTAAACGACGCGCATTTCATGCCATCAGTCTGCAGTCACCGATTTCGTTCATATAATTAGCGATTGACCACAGTAACATCAAACGCAGAAGCAACATTTATTAGAAGTGATACAGGTTATCGTTTACCTCGCAGCAGCATACATATCGACGCCCAGCATTGGCGCATGTCCAGTCATACCTCAGATGGACAGGCAACCCGTCCTTGCACTCATTTTCATTAGGATCTATAAGGATAACTTCACGAGGACCAGGCGTCAGCGATCTAGAGATTTTGAAGTCTACTCCAAACACCTTTAAAATACATGAATATAGTCTGTTAACCCAAATCCCCAAATCCAGAATTGCCCTTAACTAGTATGACAGATCAAAGTAGCATGGCTAAACAGAGGACTGACCTGACCGGAGCGAGTCCTGCTTCTCCGCTCGCCGCTAGGGCTGCTACGATTTGCCATTCCCGCCATGGGTAACAGTAGATCTAAGCACCGATGCTAGCTCTAGTCTTTGCCATAAGGAAAAGGAGCGTGGTGCCGGCGAGTCTCTTGCAGAGTTGCAGTAGTGTACGCCGCGTCATCGAGAGAAATGAGATATATACACTTGTCTGAGGGAAAACTTTTTTTTGGCTGTCGCGCGCGCTTTTCTCCCGCCAACTTACCAGGACCGCTCCGTGCTGTTGTTGGGGCAGAAATGTCCAGTTTCCGGGCACGCGGCGGCCAGCCACGCGGAATAGTCGGCACTTGGAAACAAGCAGTTACACAATTGTTTCTCAAGAAGTTCCTTCCTGCAAACCATCAAAAGGACGGACGATCCGATTCTGGATCAATCGAAACAAACAACATCTTAGCTTTTCTCTCTTTTTACCACTAGGAAGGTCCTCCTTGCTGAAGGACCGGATTGAGAGACATGGGTACCCCTTGGTCCCCACCGACCAAGGTCTCAGCCGTCCCCGACAGGCGGGCCCGACCTTCCAGAAGACCCGCCGACCTGTCAGTGGGTCCTGCCCGACCTGACATGTGGGCCCAAGGACATGAAGACAGCTTGGAATGCAAGTCAAGATAGTCCAGGCAGTTTAAGACAGTTCGGATAAGCCGTCCATGTTGTAACCGATTAGGATAGATTGAAACCGACTTGTAGCCCAAGGTCGTCAGCCAATATAAGGCGGCCTGGGGCGCCCTCCTCAGGGGCAGATGACTCTCACATAATTCCACCACCAAACTGGACGTAGGGTTTCACTCTCCGGAGGCCCGAACCAGTATAAACCCTTGTGTCCCCCGTGTCTCACCGAGATTTCCGTGTGCATCCCATGCATAACCATCTACGCTCTTAGTTCCTTGATCCCTTCATTAACCTACAACTGCTTAGGTAGCCCCCTAGTAGATCTATCCAGGTCTCACCCCCTGATAATTGGCGCGCCAGGTAAGGGTGATTAGGAGCTCTTCGTGCAGCGTGATGGTAGTTCGCTCCGGCGATTACCTTCGGCGACAACACGAAGGACTACCTCACGAGGGTGCGCTAGCAACCCACCCGCCCATGTCCTCATCATGGGGTCAGTAGATGCGCTATACGACGAGCCTGATGGCAGGCCAGGCGGACCGCTGCCGACGTCTCGCGCACGACATCTACAACGACGACGGCTCGGGAAACACACAACGGAGGCGTGTAGCAGACTTCTACGTCCCTCCGCGTCGACGAGCACCAAGGCCAAACCAATCTACAATGACTTACTCCGTGTCGCCGCACTTCGTGGCCAAAGCATAAGAGGGAAGATTTAATTTCATCTACTATTCAACTCCTGATACAATTTTCTTCATTTTTTTCCAATCTACGTGAGGTCTGCGTGTGGCCATTATCCTTTTTCTATGTCAGCTACGTGGTGGTGGATTTGGTCACGCGCGTCGACTTTGGCGGTCTCGCGGTCACTTCGACAGGAAGCCAGGGCGGCCACCGCAACTGTTGTCACCGACATGATCTCTGTGATCATTACTGCCACTCCGGTTGTAGTCAACTACGCCAAGGCTGCTGTCTAGAACAAGCCACGCGGCCAACACAAATCCATCTACACATAAACAGGAAATACTTTCTTTATTCTACATTTTTTTTCCGTATCGATCTTACGTTGCTAAGATTATTTCTAGCACAAAGGCCTTGTTTAGATGGCTAAAATTTCTAACATTTTCTCCACTCTCTCCATCAAATCACATTAAATACGTCAAAAGACATATGTTCGGAGTATTAAATATAGATAAAAAAATAACTAATTACACAGTTTGGATGTCCTTTGCGACACGAACATTTTGAGCCTAGTTAGGCCATGGTAGGATAATATTTACCACAAACAAACAAAACGTGCTACATTGTGCTACAGGAGTTTCAGGAGTTAAAAAGGCAAAATTTTCAACCAACTAAACAAGGCCTAGGGTTATTCTAAGTATACTTTATTATTTCTAATTTGCATGCGAGACACATCTCCCGGTCCTGGTGAATGACCGATTAGGCGACCAGAGAGGGGGGTGTGAATGGGAGCCGATAAAAATTCTTCCCGAAGGACGAACTCGGCCTATGCCCCAACTTCACAACCTAGGGTTCCCACACAAGCTTGCCAAGGTCACGTAGTCACAACGGACCTACCAACCCTAGGAACAAGCCCCAAACAATCCCAAAGCGAAAGCGAAACTCAAGAAGCAAAGGACTTAGGCAATCTGCGAAGTCCCAGGCAGATAGTCCGGAGTGACCGGGCGGACGGTCCGCGAGGGGCTGGCGGACGGTCCGCGAGGTCTCGGCGGACAGTCCGAAAATGCAACCCGAACCTCTAGTATGCACCCTCCGAAATTCGGACGGTCCGCGAGCTCACTGCGGACTGTCCGCTCCTCGCGGACGGTCCGGCCTCACCGGGCGGACGGTCCGGCCAACAAGATCCAACCAAAACCTACCGGCCAAACGGATCGAAACGAAACGACTCAAGAACTCGCGAAGAACACGACGAACACCCGGCTGAAACGCTCCTCGCGGACTGTCCACGACCCCCTGGCGGACTGTCCGCCACGCGCGAACAGAGCAGCCCGAGCCCGAAAATGCAAGCACAAGAACACCTATCCGTCCATGGATCTCCCAAACGGCTAGAGCTCTTGAGGTAAGATTTGGGGGAGATGTGAAGCGTCCCTAGGAGATGCTATTGAGAGCCAGGTGTGGTTCGAGGACCGGTGGATGGTTGCTTCCTGGTGTGATGAGTGATTGACAATGTGGTGTGGACTGACTCTTGGCTAAGTATTGCAGGTGCAGGTTGCGGCTTGACTGGTGTTGGTGCAGGTGAAGAACAAGCACGAAAGGTCATTGCCGGTGAGGCCTCCAGGTGTGGAGAAGACAAGTAGGCTTGGTTCGAGGGACCCGGTGGCCAGCGGGGTCAAGTGCGGGCCGCATGGTGGCAAGAACAGCAAGACGAAGTCGTGGATGGTTTCTTGGTTGAGCCTCAAAACCAAGGTCGAGCCGGAACTTCGTGGGAGCCGAGTCATGAGTGGTGATTGGCGGAGGCTACACCGAGTTCGCGGGGTTTCCAGTGGTTCACCAGAAAACCACTGGGTTACTTGGCTGAGCCAGAAAGCCAAGGCCGAAGACTCCGTGTGGCTGACAGACCGAAACCGGTCTGACCGGTTGGTGAAACCGGTCTGACCGGTTTGGGGTCGCAGGGCACCGAGATGCTTCGAAGCGGAGGACACGCGGCATGATCGCAAGAGTTGCGTCGGTGGTACGCGGGCTTGCGGTGGATGTGCATCCGTCCGATGGTGCTAATCATGTGTTGACCAAAACGCCCTTGCATGGGCTCGTGTTGTAACTCCTAGTGTAGGGGCACTTCGGTCTTTTGTCCAGAGGGCTCTATATGTAGGAGGAGTGACTGGTTGGGCAGCCCATCTCTTTTGGCTAGGTTAGGTGGGTGTGCTCCTTCTTCTTGGAGTGCTCTTGGTGAGAGGAAGAGAGGGGAGAGTGGCTCTTTGTTTGAGTTTTTTGCCTACCAAGATTTATGATTCTTGTGTATGGCTTGTAACCGGATATGGCTACATGATTCATAGTGATTTATCCTTATTAATCTTGTGCCAAATCCTTTATTCCCATGGCTTTTTCTTTTATGTCATTTTCGGAGGTATTTTCGGAGCCCTTTTCTTGGGATTTTCGTGAGGAGATTTTGGAGGAGTTTCTTTGCGGGATTTGTAGTGGGAATCACACATGAGGACGTGGTGCCTCTTTTCTTGGTGATCTTGCCCCTCCAAACCCGTGGAAAGGCCTTCGATTTGGTGGTTTTTGGATGAACTCGGGAAAAGGTGTTCTTGGTGGTTGACTTTCGATTCCTCCCTTTTGGATGCATTTCGGGATGGATCCCTTGAGATAGAGGTTACCCAAGAGGTAATCCACCTTCCCCCGAAGTTTGGTTGCAATCCGTTGGGTGAATCGGGAGATCGATTGGTTGGAAGAAGAGGTGGTTTCCGCGGGTTGCGTTTTTCCCGTCTGTCTGGGCGAAACCGATCTGACCGGTTTGGGAAACCAGTCTGACCGGTTTTGGTCACAGTGGCCGTTCGGGAAGATTTTTGGTAGGCGGGTTGTTCTCTGTCTAAGAAGTCCTCTGGTCCAAGTTTTGTCGCGTTTGGAGTTCGTTTGCTTGGTTTTTGGCCTTGTTGATCTTTGGGGGATTTCTGGGCAAAACCGGTCTGACCGGTTTGCCAAACCGGTCTGACCGTTTTGGTCAAAGGTGTGTTTTTGGGGAGATCTTCTGGGAACAAGTTTCCTTTTGGTAGAAGAAGCTCTGGTCCTAGTTTCGTCAAGTTTCGAGTTCGTTTGCTCTAGTTTTGGGATTTTGAGTTTGAGCTCCCTGGGCGAAACCGGTGTGACCAATTTTGGAAAGAGGTCTGACCGGTTTTGGTGTGTTGGATTTTGGTTAAGTCTGGCAAAACCGGTCTGACCGGTTTGGCAAAGAGGTCTGACCGGTTTCGGGTGACTTAGTCGTCTTCTCCCCTTGCAAAACCGGTCTGACCGGTTTGAGAAACCGACCTGACCGGTTTTACTCTGGCAGCAGGTGCTCGAGTTGTTTTCCGCTGCGTGTTTTCGAGTGTTGCTTGGTGGAGTCTTGTTTTCCTAGATGATCTTGAGCATGCTAGGGCTGAAATTTGTAAGTTGAAGTTTACGCCTTGTAGCAAGTGCTCTTTGTTGCTTGTAGAGGATGCTTGCCATACTTCTTGTGATGATGATGATGCTTTAGTTGATGTAAATGATGATACTTATTCATGTGGTCTCATTTGCACCTCTTGCATTGATTTGGAAAGTGAAGTTTTGGCTTTGAAGAAAATGCGCGATGATATGAGCGCCAAGTTGGTTGAGCATAATGAGATGAGTGCCAACCTTGAGGAAGAGAATGAACTCTTGCGTACCACATATGCTAAGTGCATTGAAAAAGAAATTGAAAATTTGAGAAATATGACATGTGGTACTTGTGAGAGCCTCAAATTTCAAAATGAGGTTTTGCGCACAAGATGCAAGAGTCTTTGTGCTAAGGGTTTGGATTCTCACATTTCTTGTCACTCCGATGTTGATGCTTCTAAATTTGCTTCTTCTCAGCCGGAGTCGACTTCTTCTCTTGACTGTGAGTCTTTGGATGGTACCAAGTGTGCTAGTGCTTCGGATAGCTCTTTCATAGCTACCCCTAAGCTTGTTGCTTCCTCCGGTGTTGCCCAAGATGTGTCGGATGGTAAAGGTGCTTCTCACATATTTGGAACTCATGTTCCTAAACCAAAGTTACAATGCACCTTTTGCAAGAAGGAGGGGCATACCGTTGAGTTTTGCTTTCGCCGTGTCAAGCACGAGCGACGTGTGCGTGCCAAAGCTTTTAAGAAGCCACATAGCCTTTCTCATGGCATGTGTGATTCTAATGTTGGCACCAAGTCGAGTGTTGAGGTTGATGCTTCTTGCTCTAAGTCCCAAGGGACTTCTCACTTACAAGAGAATGGTGATTCGTCCACTCGGACCGTGCCTCCCGATAGGCCTTTGTACCATTGCTCTCATTGTGGGAAGGATGGGCATCAAGAGAGCTTTTGCTACCGCCGGGCAAAGAGAATGCGGCGAGCCGGTGCTTCTAGGCCTTTGTTTGTTCATAGCCCTTCTCATGGCATGAACACTTGTGCGCCTAAGAAGGCACAATTTGTGGACGGGTTTTATGACACTCTTTCTAGTGAGTTAGGCCATGCTCGTGGACATGCTTCAAGTGCTTCTTGTGTTGGTCCGCGATATGTTTCCCGTGGTGCTTGTGTTGATTCTTCTCATACAACCTCGAGGGACATTTGCCTTTTTGCTTGTGGTAGCACTCGTTTTTCTTCACGGGTTGCTCCTTTGAGGCATGGTTCTAAAAGTGTCCAAAAACCTTTTCTTTCGAACCGGCATTTGCATCATGCTAACCCACATGATAAGTTGAGTGCATCGCTCACCCGTGTGACCAAGTATTGGATTCCCAAATATGTGCTTGCTAACCCTTTGGGATCCAAGACTCGGTCTTTTTCGTCTCCCTGTGTGTAGGTATGGAGACGCGGTTGGAGAACATGGATTGGATGGTGCTTGATCATTGCACATGGGGTGATCAACACATGATGGTTCTCTACACCGCTTTGGATGGCTCTTGAAAGCCTTTGTACACATGTATAGTGAGTTTTCCTTTTCTCTTTGTACTCACTTGTATACTTGTTGCATGCTTTGTTCTTGTATCATGCTTGTGTATAAACCATGGTAGTCTAGCCACCTTGTTCATGATAGCTTTGTGATCTTGTATACCTATATTGCTGTCTTTTGTATGATATTGTGGTGGATGATATAGATGAACATCATGTCATGCTTTATGGTTGCTCTATGGTGGTTATGTCATGTTGTTCATCCATATTATTTTTGTCTAGCTCTATGGTATCCTTTCTTGTTAGCATGTTTGTCCCCCATGTATACCTTGTCATGCTAGCTTTGTAATATATGTTGGTGGTTGATCCAAATGAACTTGTTTCATGCCTTTATTTAGTTCTTTTATCATATTTGGCATGGTGTTCATTTGTATCATTTTGGTTAAGCTAGTTGTATAGGTTTGCACCTAGATGACATGCTTGTTAGCCCATGCTCGTATTCATATACGTGAAATCTTGTTACAATGCTTTATTTATCTTGTTTCGTATTGTAAATGCATTGTGTAGCATGTTTTGGGAGTTCTTTGTGTTTTGGGCTTGCGTTGTCTTCGGGTTGTGCTTTGTTCCTCTTTTGGGTCTCTCCCTTTTCGATTGGGTTTAGAACTTCTCTTTTGCTCTTTCTTTTCCTAGCCCTTGCTTTGCTAGTTGTCTTTGGTTGAGGGGGAGCTTGGCTTCACTCGTTAGGGGATTTGATTTTGAGGGTATGGCTTTTGGTAGCCATTTGTGATCTTTCAATTGGTATATTTTCTATGGTACTCAATTGGGATCTTTGGAGGTTCTTCTCTCGCTCTAAGCGTTTCTTCGTTTGTGTTGCCCCGTGTGAGGTTGTTTGTGTGTGCGCTCTGGCTTGGGGAGTTAGGAGTGCTTCGGGTGGAAGAGACCCTACTGGCCGGGATAAATCGGTCGAACCGGTTTTGAATCCGGTCGGACCGGTTTGGGTTGCCCGTACAGGCAAACTGGTCAGACCGGTTCCAGAACCGGTCAGACCGGTTTGGAGGCAGTAGGGTGAGCAGTTTGCGTTTCGTGCTCATCGAGCTAGTCGGTTCAGTTCTTTTGGTTGAGGTGCAAGTGGTAGGGATGTTGAGTCTGGTGGTGTTGAGTTTGCTGGACGCTCTCCACCTCGTGGTCGATACGAGTTTGGGAGGGGTCGCAGTTTTGAGTCTCAGAGGGGCTACAGACCACGCTTTCCCTTTTGTGGTTCTTGTACTTCTCCAACGAGACGGGAGTGGTTTCCCCGTGGTGGTTCCAGCTTTTATAGGCGTGATATGATGGTTTTGCTAACCCCAGTTTTGAGGAGATGGCTCAGCACTAGTTTGACTCTTTTGGTACTAACCCCAGTGTTGAGACGTTTGCTCGCTCTCGCTCTTGCTTTTGAATTTCAGGTGGGAGACTTGAGGAACGTTTGGTTGATTGACTCCGGTTGCTCGAGGCATATGACCGGGGACAGGGGGTGGTTCTCAAGTCTCGTCCCGGTGGTGTCCAAGACATACATCACCTTTGGGGACAATGGGCGAGGGTGTGTGCTATCAGAAGGTGAGATCAAGATAAGTGACAAGGTCACTCTCAAGCGTGTTGCTCTTGTTCAATCGCTGGGGTTCAATTTGTTTTCCGTGTCCCAGTTGTTAGATGAGGGCTTTGAGGTGTTGTTTCGGCCTGGTGGTTCTCGGATTTTAGATTCTCGAGGGGACCTTGTTTGAATGGTCGTTCCCGAGGGTCAAGTGTTCCGAGCTGATTTCTCTCAGTCTTCTGGTGTGGAGCGTTGCTTTTTGGCTGGTTCTTTGAGTGAGTTGTGGAAGTGGCATAGGAAGTTGGGTCACTTGAGCTTTGACCTTTTGTCTCGCTTGAGTAAACTCAATTTGGTCCGAGGATTGTCACGGTTGAGGTTTGAGAAAGAGTTGGTTTGTGCGCCGTGTAGGCATGCCAAGATGGTAGCCTCTTCTCACCCGCCTCTCACCGATGTGATGACTGAGCGTCCATGCGAGTTGCTCCATATGGATCTTGTTGGCCCAGCTCGTGTGCGATCTGCGGGTGGGAAGTGGTATGTCCTTGTTGTGGTGGACGACTACTCTCGGTATGCGTGGGTTTTCTTTCTTGAGGAGAAAGGGAAGAAGTTTAACAAGTTTGAGGCTAGGTCTGTCGATGGCATTTTCTTTGGCTACGCATCTCATTCTAGAGCATTTCGTGTGCTCAATCTTGAAACTAACCAAATCGTGGAGACTTGCGAGGTGACCTTCGACGAGACACAGCCACGTAGTCAGCTTGTTTTTGAGTTGCAGGTGGGAGGCTCGGAGAACATTTGGTTGATATCGGGGGTGGTTCTCCGGCCTCATACCCCGGTGGTGTCAAGGAGGTACATCACTTTCGGGGATGGTGGACGAGGACGAGTGACTTCTGAAGAAATGATCAAGGTAAGTGAATTTGTGACCTTCGAGGGTGTGGCATTGGTCAAGCCACTCGGTCTTTTGCTCTTTGCTCTATCATGTGTGCTCAGGGTGAGCTTTGTATGCTCTTTGGCCCTAGTACATGTGTTTGGGGGGAGCTTGTGAGTTTTGCGCTCCTTTGCACTTTTGCCTGTGGTGTCGAGCCCTTTTTGCCTCCCCTCGAGGAGCCGGTCGTTTGTGAGCTTTGTGTGTGGGAGCTCCTTTGTAGCATATGTATAGGCATCTTTGTATCTTAGGTAGCATGCATTTTGTATCATATGCATTGTGTAGGAAAAGATTCTCCTATATACATTATTCACCATGATATGCTATATATGATCTTGTGAGCTAGTTTGGTGTGATATGGCTTAGTGTGGCTTAGCTCTTGATGATCTTGATTTATATCCATGGTTGATAGCTATGTTTTTGAAAAATGTCATATGTATGCTCTCTTGTGAGTAAATGCCTTTATATGATCTTGACATGTTTTAGTGGCTATGCTATGCTTAATTTGTGGTTCGATAGCTTATTTTGATCATATGGGGCCAAAGGCTCATTTGCCATCATGAATGTTTAGCCCCCATGCTTCATCTTGTGGAGGGGCATAAGTCCCTTTTTGTCGCAAAGACATTTCATGTACCAATTATAAATCTGAAAATGAAATGTAAATTGCTTGGAAAATGTGCTCCCATGTCATATGTGCTTAATTTACTTGCTTTTGGGTGCTAAACCGTTGCATGTTGCTTACCAATGAGAAGTCTCATACATAGAAGTAAGCACATGGCTCGGTATGATTTGACATGACATGAGGTGATTGTGGGTGTTTATGATGGTCTTATGCTTAGAATGGTTGTCCTAGCATGAAGTTTGTGTGGCTTTGCCATTTTGACATGTTTTGCTCATGTTTAGGACTTTGCTCATGAGAGGGTGATTTTTCGCAAAAATGCTCAATTCTCTCTTAGCTTTACCCAATGGTTGTGAAACTTGGTGATCATGTAGTTGATGTTCATACGATGCTGTAGAGTATCTAGCTTGCTCATTTGATCATGTGTAGCATCTTGTGATGAATTTTGTTTATTTGAGAAGCTCTAGTTGCATCTTTTCCAAATTTGAGCCTTGATTCATGCATTGGCAACAAGGGGGAGAAATGTTGGTTGAGAAAAGTTGCATTGCATCCCTAGAACCTATCCCAACTGTCAAGGGGGAATTTGTGCATTTCCTTTGCATTTTTGGTCTTTGGAGCGAGCTGCTGAAGAAAACCGGTTCGACCGGTTTTGGAAACCGATGTGACCGGTTTTGGAGTGAGCTATTGAAGAAAATCGGTTGGACCGGTTTTGGAAACCGGTGTGACCAGTTTTGGCTGCTGAGCATGCACAAGTCCAGGGGGAGTGTGCTTAGGCTCAGGGGGAGTTGCATATGTGCAGGGGGAGCTCTTGTGTGAGTTTTGCCTTGGTTGCTTTGGTGGTTTGCTCTTTTGTGGTGAGCTTGTTTTGTCTCGGTTATGTCGAGCCGTTGCCCTTGCCTAAGGGGACTGAGACTTTCCTCTTTCAAGTGATCTTGCTCTTTGCCTTTGTTTCGGCTTTCGATCGCTTGTTTGAGTTTCTTTGGTCGTTTCTTTTCATTTTCCTTTTCTCTTGGTTACCAAAACGTGTGTGTTGTCAATGCACTCATCAAGGGGGAGATTGAGAGCCAGGTGTGGTTCGAGGACCGGTGGATGGTCGCTTCCTGGTGTGATGAGTGATTGACAACGTGGTGTGGACTGACTCTTGGCTAAGTATTGCAGGTGCAGGTTGCGGCTTGACTGGTGTTGGTGCAGGTGAAGAACAAGGGCTCTATATGTAGGAGGAGTGGCTGGTTGGGCAGCCATCTCTTTTGGCTAGGTTAGGTGGTGTGCTCCTTCTTCTTGGAGTGCTCTTGGTGAGAGGAAGAGAGGGGAGAGTGGCTCTTTGTTTGAGTTTTTTGCCTACCAAGATTTGTGATTCTTGTGTATGGCTTGTAACCGGATATGGCTACATGATTCATAGTGATTTATCCTTCTTAATCTTGTGCCAAATCCTTTATTCCCGTGGCTTTTTCTTTTATGCCATTTTCGGAGGTATTTTCGGAGCCCTTTTCTTGGGATTTTCGTGAGGAGATTTTGGAGGAGTTTCTTTGCGGGATTTGTAGTGGGAATCACACATGAGGACGTGGTGCCTCTTTTCTTGGTGATCTTGCCCCTCCAAACCCGTGGAAAGGCCTTCGATTTGGTGGTTTTTGGATGAACTCAGGAAAAGGTGTTCTTGGTGGTTGACTTTCGATTCCTCCCTTTTGGATGCATTTCGGGATGGGTCCCTTGAGATAGAGGTTACCCAAGAGGTAATCCACCTTCCCCCGAAGTTTGGTTGCAATCCGTTGGGTGAATCGGGAGATCGATTGGTTGGAAGAAGAGGTGGTTTCCGCGGGTTGCGTTTTTCCCGTCTGTCTGGGCGAAACCGGTCTGACCGGTTTGGGAAACCAGTCTGACCGGTTTTGGTCACAGTAGCCGTTCGGGAAGATTTTTGGTAGGCGGGTTGTTCTCTGTCTAAGAAGTCCTCTGGTCAAAGTTTTGTCGCGTTTGGAGTTCGTTTGCTTGGTTTTTGGCCTTGTTGATCTTTGGGGGATTTCTGGGTAAAACCGGTCTGACCGTTTTGGTCAAAGGTGTGTTTTTGGGGAGATCTTCTGGGAACAAGTTTCCTTTTGGTAGAAGAAGCTCTGGTCCTAGTTTCGTCAAGTTTCGAGTTCGTTTGCTCTAGTTTTGGGATTTTGAGTTTGAGCTCCCTGGGCAAAACTGGTGTGACCAGTTTGGGAAAGAGGTCTGACCGGTTTTGGTGTGTTGGATTTTGGTTAAGTCTGGCAAAACCGGTCTGACCGGTTTGGCAAAGAGGTCTGACCGGTTTCGGGTGACTTAGTCGTCTTCTCCCCTTGCAAAACCGGTCTGACCGGTTTGAGAAACCGGCCTGACCGGTTTTACTCTGGCAGCAGGTGCTCGAGTTGTTTTCCGCTGCGTGTTTTCGAGTGTTGCTTGGTGGAGTCTTGTTCCTAGGTCCAGTAGCACTCCAGTGGCTACGTGGATTTGGCAAGAGAAGCTTGTGGAGGTGTACGAGTGATTTTGGGTTCATAGGCCGAATTCTTGAGTAGAATTTTTATCGGCTCCCATTCACTCCCCCCTCTCTGGTTCGCCGTTCCGGTCCTTCAGCTATACCCCAAAACTTGAGACCTCAAACGAACTAAATCGCCGGGAATCGAATCGCAACCGAGCTCTACCAAAAAGCTAGGGTTCCAACCGAAAACCTTCAATCGGAGGCCAAATCCGGAGATTGGGGGTCAAGATCAAGCACAAAGATGCACAAGACATCTATCCATGATCCCCACCAACAAATCCGAACCCAAACACCTCAGAATCGAAGGAAGAATGTGCGCACGAAAATCCAATGAAAATAGCTCGAAAAAGACACGAAAATCACACGAGCCACAAGAAGGAAATCGACGCAACCATGAATGCTTCCATACACTCGGAGGTCAGATTCTCTACAAAGTGGTGAAGAAAATCTACGCCTATGGAGCAAAGAAATGAGAAGCAGTCCAGATGGATGGTTTGCCCAGAAAACCCTAGAGCTATATATATGAGTCCCTCTGGGTTGGGCAAATGACCAAGCTACCCCTAGCACTTAATCTTAAGATACAATCCCCTCAGGGGCATATAGGTCATGTAGCACTCCTCTTCATCGCACGGCCACGCCTTCGCCGCAGTCCGCGTCCTCCCGACGCAAGCCCTGCGATCCCGCCACGTGTCCGCCGGCATCGAAGCTTCTCGGCGCGCCCGGATCCCGTCTCCGCCCGCCGAGCCTCCGGTCTTGGTTTTGGGGTTCAACCAAGTAACCCAACGGTTTTGTGGTGAACCGCCGCAAACCCTGTATGTAGACTCCGGTTGTGAGCCGCTACCCTGCACCGGCTCCGGTCGATGACTTCGTCTTGCTTTTCTTGCCACCATGCGGCCCGCACTTGACCCCGCTGGCCACCGGGTCCATCGAGCCGAGCCTACTTGTCTCTCCACTCCTCGGAGGCCCCGCATGGCATAGACCTTTCGCGTCCGCTCTTCACCTGCACCAACACAAGTCAAGCCGCAACCTGCACCTGCAATACTCGGCCAAGAGTCAGTCCACACCACGTTGTCAATCACTCATCACACCAGGGAGCGACCATCCACTGGTCCTCGGACGCTCCGGTCCTCAATCTCCCCCTTGATGAGTGCATTGACAACACACACATAGTAAACAATTTAGAGAAAAAAAGAAAAAGAAAAGAAACGACTGAAAAACTCAAACAAGTGATCAAAAGCCAAACAAAAGCCAAAACGAGATCACTTGAGAGAGGAAAAAATCTCGGTCCCCTAAGACAAGGGCAACGGCTCGACACAACCGAGATAAAATGCTCCAAAATTGCCGACTCCTCAAGGTGAGGCAAAAGTGCTCGACACCATCGGCAAAAGAGCACAACTAAAATTCAGGCGAAAAAGAGCTCCCAAATGCATATGAATGCAAGCTCCCCCTGAACAAATGCATTTCTCCCCCAAAACCAGAATTGGGTACTATCTCTCCCCCTTGTTGGTAATGCATGAATCAAGTCTATAAATGCAATTATGTGCTTCTCAAATAGAAAAAGAGCACTAGAACATGCGGAAAAGAGACATAGACAAGCTAGATTGCCACAAATTTAGCACAAGCATCGCCAACGAGATAGATAGGGACATATAAGCATGTGACATAGCCAAGATCAAAATAAAGCATTTTTCACAAAAACTTCCCTCTCATGAGCATAGGACCTAAACATGATCAAAATGAGCACAAACAACATATAACTCACAAACTTCATGCAAGGTTACAAATTCTCATCACAAGATCATCACAAACACCTACAAGCTATCTCATGTAATGTCAA
The DNA here is from genome assembly GCA_036936925.1 of Cenchrus fungigraminus. Classification (NCBI taxonomy): domain Eukaryota; kingdom Viridiplantae; phylum Streptophyta; class Magnoliopsida; order Poales; family Poaceae; genus Cenchrus; species Cenchrus fungigraminus. The sequence goes on along the minus strand of CM072776.1, from coordinate 21,549,912 downwards.
AGCCACCGAGCCATGTGTCCACTTCTAAATGTGAGACTTCTCAACGGTGAACATCATGCAACGGTTTAGCACCCAAAATAAGGAATTTAGAGCATACACGACATAGAAGCATATTTTTCAAGCACAAGCATTTCATATACCAATTTCAAGATTTACAAATTAAACATGGTACATGAAGTGCCTTTGCGGCAAAAACAAGCTTAGGCTTCTCCACAAGGTAGCTTGTAGGCTAAACATCCATGATGATAGATGAGTCTTTGACCCCATATGAAAAGAACAAGGTTCCAAGCACAAATTAAGCAAGCTATAGCCATAAGTGCACAAATTTAGCATGAAAGGCATTCAACTCATAAGAGAGGATCATATATAGCATTTTCACAAAAAATAAGCCATCCACATGCACATACATCCCAAATCTATCAAGAGCATCGCTATCCATCATATGAGCATCAAATGCAAAGTCATAATCTCATATCTAGCATATCATAGTGATCCAAGTATATAGGAGAAGCACAACTCATATGATACATATGCAGTCTATGATACAAAGATGCAAGCATGATATGATACATAAATGAAAATGCAACATGAGTATGTACAGACACACATAAAATTGAATGTCCGGCCTCGTCGCCGTCAAGTACAAGAGGGAGCCGATCATGCTCCGGTACTCCTTGTCCACGGGCTCTCCGTCCTTGTCCGCATCCAACGCTGTAGTCGTACTCATCGGTGTCGACAGGGGCTTCGAGTCGTCCATCTTGAACTTCTTGAGGATGTCCTTCGTGTACTTGGCTTGATGCACAAAGGTTCCCTCCTTCGCCTGCTTGATCTGAAGCCCGAGAAAGAACTGCAATTCTCCCATCATGGACATCTCGAATTCTTTGCTCATGTCCTCTGCAAACCTCGCAACCAAAGAGTGAGACGAGCCGCCAAAGACAATATCATCCACGTACACCTGAACAATTAGGATATCATCACCCTGCCTGAGGAGAAAAAGAGTCTTATCAACCTTGCCCATCTCAAACCCCTTGCTGAACAAGAACCCCCTCAAACGGCCATACCAAGCAAGGGGAGCTTGTTTCAGCCCATACAACGCCTTCCTCAACTTATAGACCCAGTGAGGAAACTCAGCACTCTCAAAGCCCGGTGGTTGCTTCACATAAACCTCTTCTTCTAAAAATCCATTCAAGAAGGCACTCTTCACATCCATTTGGTACAACTTGAACCCTTTAGCCACGAAAAAGGCTAGAAGGATCCTAATTGCCTCCAAACGGGCTACAGGAGCAAATGTCCCCTCATAGTCTATCCCCTCCTTTTGACTATACCCCTGAGCAACCAACCTCGATTTGTTTCTCACCACCTCACTATTCTCTTACTCTTTGTTTCTCCACACCCATTTTGTCCCTATCGGTTTGCAATGTGGTGGTGGCTCTACCAACTCCCAAACTTGGTTTCTCTCAAAGTTCTCTAACTCCTCATGCATTGCATTCACCCAATTAGGATCAGAAAGAGTGTGTCCAATGTCTTTCGGCTCGAAGGTAGCAACAAAAGCCGAATGAGCAAAGTGAGAAACATTCCTGGACCTTGACCGTGTCGTACGTTCATTGATGTCAACGATGATTCTTGAGGGTGGATGATCAACTTGAACGCGCCTCGGTGCCTCTCGCCTGGAGACAACCTCCCCCTCAGCTGCAGCTTCCACTTGATCTTGCTGAATCGTAGTCGGTGTAGGGGCTGGACCATCCTGCACCGTAGTCGTCGTAGTGGAAGTAGAGGGTACATGCTCGGCTGGAGCTTCATCATCACCATCATCCTCTCCAGCATCATCCTCCTCGTCCTTAAAGATCTTCTTGCCAATCTCGTCGTCACCTGCAGACTCAAAGACAGACAAACTGCATGGCTTGGTCTCGTCGAAGGTAACCTCACAAGTTTCCATGACTAGGTTAGTATCAAGATTGAGCACACGGAATGCTCGAGAATGACTAGCATAACCCAAAAAGATCCCATCGGAAGACCTCGACTCAAACTTATCAAGCCTACCCTTCTTGAGAATAAAGCACCGACAACCAAAAGCCCTGAAATGGCTCACTCTAGGTGCTCGCCCGTGCATGAGCTCATAGCACGTCTTGTTCAAGAAGGCCCTAAGAAAAATCCGATTCCCAACATGGCACACGGTGTTCACCGCCTCAGCCCAATATCTCCTCGGAGTCCTATGCTCGTCGAGCATCGTCCGAGCCATCTCACAAAGGGAACGATTTTTTCTCTCAACCACACCATTCTGACAAGCCACATAGGGAGAAGAGAATTGATGTTCGAGACCCAAATCACGACAAAAGGTTTCAAAACGAGAGTTTTTAAATTTAGAACCATTGTCGCTACGGATAGCTCGAATGGCATCTCCATTCCTCTCATTCTTCAACCTCAAGATTAGATCCCTCACAAAACCAAATGTCTCCCCCTTGTCAGCCAAAAAGAAGACCCAAGCATAGTGAGAATAGTCGTCCACTATCACCAGGACATACCATTTCCCACCCGCCGAGCACACACGAGCTGGACCAACCAAGTCCATATGGAACAGCTCGCATGGCCTCTCTGTCATAACGGATGTCAGAGGCGGGTGAGAAGCGGCGACCATCTTACCATGCCTACACGGAGCACATACCAAGTCCTTTTGGTATTTCAACTTAGGCAATCCTCGGACTAATCCTAGCCCACTCAGCGTGACAACAAGTCAAAACTCAAGTGACCTAGTCTCCTATGCCATTTCCAAAGCTACGCCGAAACGCCAGCAACCAAGCAACGAGAAGAGCCAACACACTGAGAAAAATCGGCTCTGAAAATCTGACCCTCGGGGATGATCGTGCACACAAGATCACCTCGAGAATCCAAGACACGCGAAGCGCCCATTTTGAAATGAACCTCAAAACCCTCATTAAGAAGCTGGGAAACCGAAAGAAGATTGTACCCCAAAGACTTGACAAGAGAAACATGCCTGAGAGTCACAGAATCGCTCACCTTCACCGTGCCTATTGAAAGCACTCTACCTTTCCTATTGTCCCCAAAAGTGATGTACTCTTTGGTCATCACCGGGGTGAGGCTGGAGAACCACCTTCGATCTCCGGTCATGTGTCGAGAGCAACCAGAGTCGATCAACCAAAAGCCCTCCATGCCTCCCACCAGCAAATCAAAAACGAGAGCGAGAGTGAGCAAACGACTCAGCACTGGGGTTAGTACAAAATGAATCAAACCAGTGCCGTGCCATTTGCTCAAAAGTGGGGTTAGCAAAATCCATCCTATCTCCTCTAGGTGGAACACCCACACGTCCCGTTGGAGGACTACGAGCACCACGAGGTGGAGACCGTGGTCCGTAGCTCCTCTTGGTCCTAAAACTGTGATCGTTCCCCCCATACTCGTATTGGCCACGAGCGAAAGAACGTCCAGCAAATTTACCACGCCCAAACCCAACACGCCTACCACCTTCTCTATGTGGTGGCTCACCTCGAGGCACAAACACACGCCTCTCTCGAGGGTAAATGGTACGCACCATACCCTCGCCCCTTGGCACCAACCTAGGCTCAGGCACACCACGAGAAGGGCGGTACCTGTCCTTGTTGGCCATCTCCCTAGCCAACCTCTCCTCACGCTTCCTCCTGAAGCAAAACTCAGCAAGGTGCCCATCCCTCCCACAATGCTCACAATGGAAGGGTTTTGGTTTTGGCTTTGGTTTTGGGCTCTCTTTGGGCTCTGGCTTCTCCTCACTCGGTTTCTCTCCCTTCTTCCCAAAGAACTCATTCCCCACGTCACTCTTGAACTTGATGGGTTTCTGGAAGTTGTCTGTGTGTGGAGGAAACACGGGTGGAGCTGGGGTTGTGCCTAGTCGGTTCCTAAGTGGGTTTGGCTTAGGAGCATAGGCATTTTTGTGGTGGGTTTTTGGTGGCTCTGGGATATCTCCAATCTTCCCCTCATCCTCACCATTTCCCTCACCAATCTTGTCTGCCCCAAGCGCTTGCCCATCATAGCGCTTGTATGCCTCAATCATCATCCGGAGCTGAGGCTCATGACCAGACAACCAACCCATCATCTTTCTCAACTCATCATTCTCATCCTGCAAACGATCAACATAGTGTGCAAGCTCCATATTCTTCACAGCATTTCTTTCACAAGTAGAGCATGATGTAGGAATAGGAGCTTTCAGCTAAGCCTCTAGTGATCTAGCATAAACAAGCGAAACATCTAGCTTTTCATGCAAAACAGGACAAGAAGTGGAAGCACCAAGCAAGGAGGGCCTAGATTTCATCTCATCTAGCTCAACCCTAAGCACATCTAGTTCCTCAACCTTGGAGGCATACTTCTCCTTAAGCACAGTCAATTCACCAAGAAAAGTGGAACAATCAGTGCATTCAGGTTCATCAGTCACAATGGGAGCAGACTTAAGAGAATCTATTTGAGCCCTAGCATCAACAAGCAAAGACTCTAGTTCAACCACCTTCTCCTTAGCCTCTCCAAGCAAAGACCTATACTCCCTCTTCTCCTTGTTGGTCTTTCTAAGCACATCATCATAGTTGTCAAGCAAGTCATTCAACCTAGCATTCTCCGCTATCAAGAAGGATGGATCATTGTTTACCTCTTCCTCGGAGTTGGAGCCCGAGTCATCCTTGTTTCTCTTCTTGCTTGCGGAGCTATGTGCCATGCCGCAAAAGCCTTGGGCGGCGAAGCACAAGCCGTTGATGTTCTTGCTTGACCGCTTGCCCTTGTGCCGGTTCTCATCTTCATCACTTGAGCTCGATGAAGAGTAACAAGAGCTCGAGTCGATGTCGCTTGCTCTGGCAACCATCGCTCGCTCCTTCTTCTTGTGACCACCACTCCTCCTCGGCCTCCGCTCGGACTTGTTCTTGCCCTTGTGGTCGTCCCTCAATCGGTGCTTGTGGTCGGTCCTCGGACGGTGCTTGTGCTCGGGCTTCACCTCCATGGCTTCCGGGCACTCAGCGATAAAGTGCCCGTGCTTCCCGCACCGGTAGCACATGCCTGAGGTCCTCCGAGCATTCTTCCGATTCGTGTACATGCGCTCGAACCGCCTGCTCAGCAACGCAAGATCCTCCTCACCTAGCACGTCAAACTCCTCATCTGGCATGTTCACAAGACAAGACAAAGAGAACTATCTCAAAGACATGTTAGCGTTAGTTCTTGATCCAGAAACAAGAGCCAGACTATGAGGGTCAGTCGGGTTCTCGATCTTTGCACGCACCCCACGATCCACTTCGGACGACTTGAGCTTGGAAAACAGCTCGTCCACCGTGAGGGTGTCATACTTCTCTGACTCAAGAATGGCCTCGACCATCCCACTCCACACAGTACGATCCAGAGAGTGCAGGAGCTTGACAGCCCTGTCATGATCATCGTACGGGAGCACGTCCACATTAGCCCTCATGTTGTTCACAATCACCGTGAACCGCTGGAACATGCTATCAATGGACTTACCAGGGAGATGAGTGAAGTTCTCGTACTCTCTCCGGTAGGTCGCAAACAACCGAGCCTGAACCTGAGCATTTCCAGCATGAGCATTCTTCAACTGCTCCCAAATCCTACAAGCCAAGTCCTCTGTTTGAACCCGATCGAATTCGGATTGACATAGAGCACGGAACAAGTAGTCGACCGCCTTATTGTTGGCGTCGAACATATCCCTCGATCCTGGAGCTAGGAAGTTCATCGGATGAACATAAGTTGTGTTCACTGTGACATCCCACAAGATCTGACCCTTGCTGCGGAGGAAAGCAGCCATCCGCCTCTGCCACATCTGGTAGTTCTTACCATCAAAGTGTGGAGGACCCGAACCCCATTCCTGGTACGCCATCTTTCGATCTTAGACTGGTTAGAATCACGAAGATCCGTAACCGGCTCTGATACCAATTGAAGGACCGATTAGGCGACCAGAGAGGGGGGAGTGAATGGGAGCCGATAAAAATTCTTCCCGAAGGACGAACTCGGCCTATGCCCCAACTTCACAACCTAGGGTTCCCACACAAGCTTGCCAAGGTCGCGTAGTCACAATGGACCTACCAACCCTAGGAACAAGCCCCAAACAATCCCAAAGCGAAAGCGAAACTCAAGAAGTAAAGGACTTAGGTAATCTGCGAAGTCGCAGGCGGACAGTCCGGAGTGACCGGGCGGACGGTCCGCGAGGGTCTGGCGGACGGTCCGCGAGGTCTCGGCGGACAGTCCGAAAATGCAACCCGAACCTCCAGTATGCACCCTCCGAAATTCAGACAGTCCGCGAGCTCACTGCGGACTGTCCGCTCCTCGCGGACGGTCCGGCCTCACCGGGTGGACGGTCCGGCCAACAAGATCCAACCAAAACCTACCGGCCAAACGGATCGAAACGAAACGACTCATGAACTCGCGCAGAACACGACGAACACCCGGCTGAAATGCTCCTCACGGACTATCCGCGACCCCTTGGCGGACTGTCCGCCACGCGAGGACAGAGCAGCCCGAGCCCGAAAACGCAAGCACAAGAACACCTATCTGTCCATGGATCTCCCAAACAGCTTGAGCTCTTGAGGTAAGATTTGGGGGAGATGTGAAGCGTCCCTAGGAGATGCTATACCCCAAAACTTGAGAGCTCAAACGAACTAAATCGCCGGGAATCGAATCGCAACCGAGCTCTACCAAAAAGCTAGGGTTCCAACCGAAATCCTTCAATCGGAGGCCGAATCCGGAGATTGGGGGGTCAAGATCAAGCACAAAGATGCACAAGACATCTATCCATGACCCCCACCAACAAATCCGAACCCAAACACCTCAGAATCGAAGGAACAAGGTGCGCACAAAAATCCAACGAAAATAGCTCGAAAAAGACACGAAAATCACACGAGCCACAAGAAGGAAATCGATGCAACCATGAATGCTTCCATACACTCAGAGGTCAGATTCTCTACAAAGCGGTGAAGAAAATCTATGCCTATGGAGCAAAGAAATGAGAAGCAGTCCAGATGGATGGTTTGCCCAGAAAACCCTAGAGCTATATATATGAGTCCCTCTGGGTTGGGCAAATGACCAAGCTACCCCGAGCACTTAATCTTAAGATACAATCCTCTCTGGGGCATATAGGTCATGTAGCAATCCTCTTCATCGCACGGCCACGCCTTCGCCGCAGTCTGCGTCCTCCCGACACAACCCTGCGATCCTGCCACGTGTCCGCCGGCATCGAAGCTTCGCCGCGCGCCCGGATCCCGTCGCCGCCCGCCGAGCCTCCGGTCTTGGTTTTGTGGTTCAACCAAGTAACCCGACGATTTTGTGGTGAACCGCCACAAACCCTGCGTGCAGACTCTGGTCGTAAGCCGCTACCCTGCACCGGCTCCGGTCGACGACTTCGTCTTGCTGTTCTTGCCACCATGCGGCCCGCACTTGACCCCGCTGGCCACCGGGTCCATCAAGCCGAGCCTACTTGTCTCTCCACTCCTCGGAGGCCCCGCAAGGCATAGACCTTTCGCGCCCGCTCTTCACCTGCACCAACACGAGTCAAGCCGCAACCTGCACCTACAATACTCGGCCAAGAGTCAGTCCACACCACGTTGTCAATCAGTCATCACACCAGGGAGCGACTATCCACCAGTCCTCAGACGCTTCGGTCCTCACCTGGATGGAAGGTCCTTGTGCATGCCACGTCTCCAAGCGATGATGGATCATAGGGCCAGTTCTAACGACCTCCAGTGGCCCATCATCAACCTCTTCAACTCCGCACCACCGACACCTTCGGCGTCAACATCTCGAGCTCGACGGCTCGTCACAGCGACCTGCTGCATCAACACCGTGGACCTCTTCGACGTCTCCAGCTCGCACCGACGACTACGTTCTAACCTCAGCTACACACAAGCTAAGTCTTATTTACAATTAAATATTTTATAGCTTCGGCATTTTTCGGCGATCATCTCGGTCTCCGTGACCTTCGCTGACCTGCTTTACATGCTTTTTTCTCCCACTACGTGAAAAAACTGACTTTGGTAACGGGCATAGATTGCCTTTCGTAATGGGCAAAGTGCCCGTTACCGATCAAGTGTTACAAATGAGCCAAGAAAGGTAACGGGCAGATGCCCGTTACTGATAAGACATATTCGTAACGGGCATAAAACAACGACCGTTACCATAACTAGCCACCGGTCACGTGAAATGGCTGTTTCTCTGGGCCCACAGGGAACTTTGGTAACGGGCACCAAAACACAGCCCGTTACAGTAGCTCAATATCGGAGACGCCTTCTGTGTACCTGCGTCTCAGCACATCTAGGATTCGTAACGGGCATCAAACAACGACCGTTACCACAACTAGTCACCGGTCACGTGAAATGGCTGTTTCTCTGGGCCCACAGGGAACTTTGGTAACGGGCATGAAAACAGAGCCCGTTACTGTGAAATCAACATCAGAGACGCGTGTCGTGAACATGCATCTCCTCTGTCTCGACAAAATGAGACGCATCTGTTTCCACGCGCGTCTGCTTTCTCTTGATTAAAGGAGACGTGTGCTTTCAACCTGCGTCTCCTATATCTCGATGAACGGGCCAGGTCCTGGGGCCCACCGGTCAGGACTGGTAACGGGCTTTTACACTACCCGTTACATTGTTAGCATGTTTGTAACAGGCTTTCTGAATGAAGCCCGTTACTCACTGATCAGTGTTTGTAACGAGCTTTAATTAACGCCTGTTACAGATACGTAGGCCACCACTACAGTAACCTGCCTGCTTGCCGGCTGCATCCTGGAACCAGCCAGGATTTGGCAGCCATCAGGGGCTGCATCCTGCCATCCTGGAACCAGCCAGGATATGGCAGCCACCACAACAAGGAGACATCACAAACACATTCTCACATCACAGATATAGGCAAGCAAGATCACATTTATAGACAAGCAAGATCACATTTATAGACAAGCTAGGATCACATCAAGTTTCAAGTTACTCTCATCAGGGCTTGTTTGGATGGAGTCATGAGAAAACTGCCTGAACCAGACAGCATCTGACCCCAACCAAGCAAGCCAAGCAGGTTTCTCAGGCAACAATACCTGACTAAAGAAGACTGAATGAGTTTCAAGTTTCTGGCTACAATGAACTCACGGTGCACCATTGTAGAAGTTGACCTTTCGGTCGATGGTCTCCTTAAGAATGTACTCGCACAGCATCTCCCGGACACGCTTTAGATCTTCTGTGGAAACATCTACAGCAGATTTGAAATCTTGCAAAATACAATCATTTATGAGAATACAAGTAGAAATTAGTTTCTAAAATCAGATGGATAACATGAGCAGAGACAAGGTTGAGCATTATTATCTACTTACAGTAGCCTTCTTGATGTCAGGTATGTCATCGAGTAGTCTTAACATATGGAATGCCACATGGAATCCACACAAAGAGGACCCCCATGGCTGCTGAGCACACTGCATCGAGGTACCAGAATGACAAGTTAATGCAGTACCAAATAGGTAAGAAGGGACCATAAAAAAACCTCGGTCTTACAGCGAGATTTGTTTTGTGCTTGAGTATGGCTTTTGGCTTTTTTTCTTTCCTTTCGTCACTCCATCCTGTGCATGTTCACCAAAGGCCCTGCATGATCAGCAATACCGATTAGAAACACTAAGAGATTGAATTTTTGTGAACAAAACCTACAAATACTGTACCAAAGGCCCTGCATCGTCAGCAATACCAATTAGAAACACTAAGAGATTGAATTTTTGTGAACAAAACCTACAAGATACTGACCAGTCCACAATAGGTTTGAGGTCTGAGAACTTTAGCGGGGGATGTTGTTTAGCAGAATCTAGATACCAAACCTCTTTGAACTTCATACAGATGATCACTGTTACCCAGTGGCTAGTGCAGTAGGCACCCACCACGTAGTCGTTGTTCATTGCATTTGAGATTGCTTTGGTAACAAGGCAAGAATGCTGAGAAATATTTGTGGAAGTAAACAAATCTGGATCTAAAAACCCAACACTGATCTGCATCTCCGCTGCCTTGTCCATCATTTTCCTACAAAAAATCAAATTGTTAGCATGCATGAACTTTGTGGTCAAAATTAAAGAAATATCTTTTTAGATTTTAAGGGACTTACAATGTCCACAACCTCAAGAAGGTAACATCCAGAGAAGCCAGGGTTATAAGGTTATACACACTACTGAATGCAATGTTTAACATTAAAGCACCACCACCACCTTTAAAGTAGTCTTGATCCACCTTTGTTGGAAAGGCAAGTTTATCCTTACTGTGTTCCATGACGTAAGCATGCAACTTGGCACAATTTGGTCCAGCAGCCTCTAAGTTTGCTTCTGACAACATAGGTGCACCAGGCTTGTATTTTGGTCATTCCTGTTCTATCCCAATAATACAGTTAAGAATCTCATCTTTAGACAGAGGTTTCCTTGCCTGGTTCCCCTTCTGCAGTGGAGATTGCCTGGGCTCCTCCTCCTGTTGCAGAGGCTGCTGTGCATGTTGCATCTGCTGCTTAGGGGGAGATTGCCTGCGCTCCTCCTCCTGCTGCTGGAGAGGCTGCTGTTTCGTCTGTTGCTTATCCTCATGTTGCAGCTGCTGCTTAGGCGGAGTTTTCCTGGGCTCCTCTGGCTGTTGTCGACGCTCATGCTGCTGGAGAGGCTGCTGTTTCGTCTGTTGCTTATCCTCATGTTGCAGCTGCTACTTAGGCGTAGTTTGCCTGGGCTCCTCCGGCTGTTGTCGACGCTCATGCTGCTAGAGAGGCTGCTGTTTCGTCTGTTGCTTATCCTCATGTTGCAGCTGCTGCTTAGGCGGAGTTTGCCTGGGCTCCTCCGGCTGTTGTCGACGCTCCTGCTACGTAGTTTTGCTGATCTGCTGCTGCTGCTGTTGAGCCTTCTCTTGCTGACACTGAGCTGCAGTACCTCCATCTGATGTTGTACCCCTGCTACCTGTTGCGGCTTCAGGGTTGGGATGTCTCGTCATGGGTGGTATAAGGATCCTGTCCTTTGGCCATTGGATCCTTTGAACGAGAGCCTCAGCTAGGGTTGCTATGTCACCCCCATCAATTGGTACAGGCAGAGGGTAGTGACCCGCATTGGCCCACACATAAGTAGGTTGTACCACAACATACCCATCCTGCACCGGTACTGAATGGCAAGCCTTTTGAAATGGAAAGACTTTCGCTAGTGCGAGCTCCACATTAATCACGGTGCCATCCAAAAGGCTGCACGCGGTTGGCTCTATCAGCTTATCTATTGTGTCCAGCATAGGTGATCGACTATCACTATGCACTTGATTCGCTTCGTCACCGTTGGCATTCCAATGATCTTGCTCTCTGCCACACGCATCTTCCTCGCTGTCATGTGCATGTTCTTCCTCGCGGTGATGCGCATCTTCTTCCTCGCTGCTATGCACATCTTCTTCCTCGCTGCTACTGACAGGCGCTGGTAATTGGGAAGGAAGAAGTACATTTTTCGGTATTTCGATGCCTAATAGTCTTAGAGCATGGACAATTGATTTAAATGTTATGTCCATCATATCATGAGCATCAGACCTCTTGTTCCTCTTCTTCCTATACATTCCAGCGAACTCTTCACCAAACCCTTTACCCCAGCCAAGTGAACTAGACACGCCTCAGACCCAACCTCGATGCTCTGGAGTCTAAGTGCTGCGGTGAGGATATCATCCTCCCTAACCCCAGAGAAAGAACCATCGCTACCCTGAGCTGCAAGTGTTTTCACCCTATCTGCTACCCCCACCACCGCAGGGTTACTGAATGTTATGCCCCCGCTTCCTTCACTAGTATTCTTCCTCTTCTTCCCTACCCTTGCCCGCAGATAAGGTCTCGAACGTCCAGGAAATTGGTCCCAAGGGTTCTGTTTTCCTTCTGTAGCTAGCTTTGCATCCTCCTCCTCTCACTCTTTCCTTTTACCACGATAACCTTTTCTGCCCGTCTTGTGTGGCTTATTATGCAATGCTCTCTTTTGTTTCATCTCCTGGCTCAATTACTGAAATGAAGGAGAATTGGTTTCCTGCACAAACATGTCCCAGTCTTGTTGCTGCAAAAAGGCATGCTTCACAAAGGGAGTCTCCTCTTCGCACACATATTTTTTTTCTTAAATGGGCCTTGAACCGCCGTTGCAAGGTTCCAATCTCTGATATAGCTGCCTTAACTGCCTTCTTGCGAACAGATTCTTCTAGATTGGCTGGGTAATCTAGCTTTTCCTCTAAAACTATGAACAGATGGTCCTTCTCAATTGGTGAGAGATCATCAACCGCCTTGTTGATTGACACCCTCTCCCGAGCAATGAGACCACAGACCAATACAAATCTATACCTCACAACATCTGGGGTAGGCCAAAAATTGGCATCAAGTCCAGTTGCAGTCAACTTGTCTTCTGGCCATTTGGTTTGTGTCCTTGACCCGCGGGATCGAGTACTACTCGCAGCAGTCCGTGCTGAGTGACCCTGTGAAGAAGGTTCACCGACGATGGGCTGTGATGATGCACTGGAGGTAGAGGAGTTTGTTGTTGTGGGAGACTGCATAGATGATATGTCAGGTTGTCAGTAGAGCAACATAAGCAAGACTGAAAATCTAAACAAAATTCTTATTAGATAAATTCGTTTTCTCTAACAGGCAAAATAGCTGATATTACACTAGAAATCATTACAAGTCGTAAATAAAATCAGCATAGACATACACAGTTCATATTTTACTTAATTAGCATACAGGGATAGGTGCTAACCATTTTGACAGGGACACAACAATATGCTTATATATCAAAGCAGAGAATAAATTCCTTCAACTGCTTCCTTGTCCAACTTCAGCAGCGATGGATTGTGTGTTCCATGTGTACATGCAACAAGAGGATAAAGCAATGGTTATGACATTATATATGACAGTAGTGAAACAACACTCACAACACATCATGACACCACCAATAACAATATATATGACAGTAGTGAAACAATTAACACTCACAACAAAGCATAAGACAGTCTAGTTATCACTACATTATAAACCACTGCGATGCAATTCCCACTGACATTATGTGGCCATCAGAATTAAAGTATGCTAACAGGTCCAAAGCATAACTGTCGATCTGGTACATTCAAAGCATAGCAGAATTAAAGTATGCTAACATCCTTTATGCTTTTCATGAATTTACAGTGCAAAAATTGTAGCACCAGGAACATGAAAATGAATTTCAACAGTTCATATAACTTCATCTGTTAGCAACAATTTATTCAAAGAGACTTGGAGCAACAAAATCCATCCATCAAATCCACAGTCAATCAATTGAAGATGAACTATTAAGGCATGTCTCCCTAATCCACCTTGACATGAATATATAGCAGATTGGGTGGACTACATTATAAACCACTACGATGCAATTCCCACTGACATTATGTGGCCATCAGAATTAAAATATGCTAACAGGTCCAAAGCATAACTGTCGATCTGGTACATTCAAAGCATAGCAGAATTAAAGTATGCTAACAGGTCCAAAGCATAACTGTCGATCTGGTACATTCAAAGCATAGCAGAATTAAAGTATGCTAACATCCTCAATGCTTTTCATGAATTTATAGTGCAAAAATTGTAGCACCAGGAACATGAAAATGAATTTCAACAGTTCATATAACTTCATCTGTTAGCAATAATTTATTCAAACAGACTTGGGGCAACAAAATCCATCCATCAAATCCACAGTCAATCAATTAAAGATGAACTATCAAGGCATGTCTCCCTAATCCACATTGACATGAATATATAGCAGATTTGGTGGCCGAGGAGAGAGAGGGCGTTGGGGGTTCAAGCAGGACTAACCTCTGTCGCGAATGAAGTAGTTGTTCTCGTGATGGTCGGAGGGGCCGGATCCACGTCGGCTCGTGGCCTGAGGTGGCCGGCTCGTCGTCGTGGCCGGGGATGACGGATCCGCGTCAACCGTCTTTAGGTTGGCCGGGAAGCCGTCCGCACTCCAGTAACCGCGTCCTCGTCACCGTCGTCACGCAGGGAGTAGTGGGGCTGGAGAAGAGCAGGGCTGCGGCAGGGACAGAGTGGCGAAGGCGAGCGGGGAGAGAGCGGCAAAGGCGAGCGGGGAGAGTGGCGGCGGCGGTGGGGAGAGTGCGGGCATTGTTGATCTGTCTAGCGAGGAGCCGAATATGAATGGCGCACGTAACTGTGTTTAAGGAAATTACTGGCGTGCCCTTGACAGCTCTGTGCTGCAATTGGAATTCCATGGGCATTATAGTCAATATAGGTGGGAAATTTTGAGCAGCCAGCGCACGGTTTGCCTGCTGACGCTGACGTGTGGGCCAGTGTCATAGGTGATGATGGTTAGTGAACCCGCATCGCCTTTGTTGGCAGTTGGGTCCGGCGGGCGGGCAGCGGTTATCTTTTTATTTTGGCTGCTGACGCTGACGCGTGGGCCAGCCACTATTTTTTCGAATGAAACGTGCTTCCCTAAAATATTAGAGCCCATAAAACAGCACCTAAAAAATCATAAAAATACGAACAATTCGTATTTGGATATTTAGTATTTGAATAAAATATCAACGGTCACACTTGTGTGCCCAAGATTCTTAGAATTCGTTTTTACATCCCATGTTAATGATGTAATAATTCTACTAACATCTAGTGTGCTCTGAAAAATCTACAAATTGACTTGGCAACATAATTTGGGTGCCGAGACTTGTCTTCAAAATTTCAAATGGTTTCGATGAAGGAATAATATACTTGTGTACAAATATCTACATCTCTCACATAGTTTCCTAGAATGTTCCTTGAACATTGAAGTTTTCCACACTTTGCAACGTGTTCGAACTCATATGCATTTGAACACTTAACAAAACCTTGTGGTTCACCTTAAGATTACGAAAATGCAATGTTTCATTACAGGAGGTGTGGAAAACAAATATTATTTATATGTTGTACTTACATAGAGCAAGATAAGGCATATAAACATTGTTCAAGAAACAGAATATACACTAAACAATGAAAATAATGAAAACACGGTGATTTTAGAAAATTGTAGAAAAAAATAATCAAATTTGGACTAATTACGACGGAGAAATACATGTTACAAAATTTGATTGCGGATTAAAAAGAGAAATGTCGTCGGCGACGCGGGACGGATAAACTGTTCTTCATTCTCCAACAGAACAAAGGAGGAAGCAGAGGGCACCGCCGCCCGCCACCGCCCCCGCCGTGCCCGCTTCGGCGGTTGACACCCAAGAGGGCATCCCAGGCCTCGTCGGCGGCAAATGAGACCACCGCAACCTTCGATTTGACTCACAAACGTGACAAATCAAATATTATCTATCAAAAACTGATTAAAAACCGACATCCCGATAAAATCAAATCCGTGTTTAGTAATATCTAATAATTTACATTCAAGATAGATAATGTTCATTGATGCTTGCGCCTACATCCCGATGTTCATCCTGCTGACGGCGTACTCCATGGCGGGGCGGAAGCTACGCGTCCAGAGGTCGAACTCATGACGGATGCGACACTCGGCGCTGCAGTAGTGGATGATCTCTTTGGTATCCGGCCCGTAGCGCCTACATCCCGCTGCCCAAATGCAGATGTGGGGATTCTGGACGGGCAACAACGTAAAGTTGTCGTCGCCGTCATCAAGCCAGTACCACCACGCAATGTTGTGGAGATCCTGGTTGACAAGGTAGCGCAGCCACCGTAGGTTGTGGTTCTTCCACCGCCCGTCAGGGGGCGACGG
Organism: Cenchrus fungigraminus; assembly: GCA_036936925.1. Taxonomy (NCBI): domain Eukaryota; kingdom Viridiplantae; phylum Streptophyta; class Magnoliopsida; order Poales; family Poaceae; genus Cenchrus; species Cenchrus fungigraminus. The sequence continues at coordinate 21,534,203 of CM072776.1, read as the reverse complement.
GCCGCCGCTGATTTCCTGGAGTAGTGCCATGGCTTCGGGGTCCGCCGGGTTGCAACGGTACTTCAGCATTGCTAAGAAGTACTTGGCACCGGAGTCTTCAGCAGCGGCATCTCCGATGAGCTTCAGACCCTTATCGGGGTTCCGCCGCCTCATCAACCTCTCCATCCCCTCGAAGCATAATGCCTCCGGATGATTGGCCTCACGGAAGCGCCGCTCAAAGCACGACCTGACATAGAGATTCTTGCACACCTCACGAAGATCACGCAGCGACACGTGCAGTAGTACCTCATCAGAGTCGTAGATGCACCGGAAGGTGCCGCAGATTTTATTGCGAAGGTTCAGAAAATGGATGACGGGCTCATCCTTGATGGAGTGGATGATGATCTGGGTGACAAGATCATCTGGCAGCAGCTGCATCAAGCACACCGCGGCCATCAAGGAGAAGGGGAGGAAATAGAAAAGCGACGAGGTTTGGAAGTTGAAAGGTGACGAGGGTTGAAGTTGAAGGCGATGAGGGTCAAAGTTGGCGACAAGGGATGAAGTTGGCGACGAGGATTGAAGTTGAAGAAGGCGACGAGGGTTGAAGAAGGCGCCTCGGCCATGTAAAACAATAAATGGAAATTGAAAAGGCGCCGCAGTTTGGCTGCTGCCGCTGACGAGTGGGCCCGACATCATTGCCCCTGCCCCTTCTCCTTCCCGCGTAATTGAAAGACGACGCGTGGTTTTGGACGGTTTTGCGCCCGAAACGGAGCCCGATGCGCAATTGAGTGGCACGTACTGGTAGTAATGGAGTAGTGGGTGGGGGCAGAGGCGCCTGACGGTTCCGTGTCTTGTCAATATAACTCCCTCGCCTTCCTCTGCTTTCCCCTGCTTCTTCCATAAGCTTATCATCTCTTTCGCTTCTTCTTCCTCCTCGCGATCCACCACTACAAATCTTCGGTCACCGAGAGAAGGAGGAGATGGCGTCGAGGAGCCTGCCACCGTCGAAGCGAGGACGAAGGGAGGACGATGACGACGAAAGCCGCCGTCGGAGGAAGTTGGAGAAGGGGAAGGAGCCGGCAACCAAGGACGCCGACGAGGAACCGTTCTTCGACGACACTAAGTTCGCCGTTGACCTGCTCAGTAGTGCCTTCGGAAAGCTTGAAGATGTTGGCGAGGCCTTCGACATCAATGCGCATCATGAAGTGGACAAGGACCCGAGCGTGAAGGGTCTCACCTTCAGGATCCACGGGTTGGCTGAGAAGCTCGAGAACCTCCCCGTGGTCAAGCGGGCTGTCCGCCGCCACTTCATCTTCGACGACGGCGGCTCTGACAGCGACGATGGCAGCCACGGCGGCGATGACGGCTCCGACGGCAGCCACAGCGGCGACGACAGCGGGACTCCGACGGTGGCAACCGACTAAATGATAGACTCCTGCTTGGTCGAACTGCTTAGGTTGTGTGTGTGTGTTTGTGTTCGTCAGGTTGTTGAACTGCTTAGTTTGTTTCTAGATCATGAACTACTAAGTTAATTAGTTTGGTTGTTTGATTTTGTTTGCTTAGTTAATTAGTTTGGTTGTTTGATCCATCCACGTCTCCTATGATATGTGTTCTGTTGTGATGAACTGGAGATCTGTTGAGATGAATTAGAGCTTAGAGACAATGGATAGTCATTGCCGACGCGGGTTAGCCTGCTGACGCTGACGCGTGGGCCAGTGTCATTGGCGACGATGGTTAGTGAACCCGCATCGCCTTTGTTGGCAGTTGGGTCCGGGCGGGCAGGCAACGATTATCTTTTTTATATTGGGTGCTGACGCTGACGCGTGGGCCCATCACTATTTTTTTTGGAATGAAACTTGCTTCCCTAAAATATTAGAGCCCATAAAACAGCACCTAAAAAATCATAAAAATACGAACAATTCGTATTTGGACATTTAGTATTTGAATAAAATATCAACAGTCACACTTGTGTGCCCTAAATTCATATATTTCGTTTTTACACCCCATGGTAATTATATAATAATTCTAATAACATCAAATTTGCTCTAAAAAATCTACAAATTGACTTGGAAACATAATTTGGGTACCTAAACTTGTCTTCAAAATTTCAAATGGTATCGATGAAGGAATAATATACTTGTGTACAAATATCTACATCTCTCACATAGTTTCCTAGAATGTTGCTTGAGCATTAAAGTTTTCCACACTTTGCAACATGTTCGAACTCATATGCATTTGAAAACTTAACAAAACCTTGTGTTCACCTTAAGCTTACGAAATGCAAAGTTTCATCACTAATGGTTGTGTAAAACAAATATTATTTGTATGTTGTACTTACAAAGAACAAAATAAGGCATATAAACATTATTCAACAAATGGAATATACCCTAAACAACAAAATTAATGAAAAGATGGTGATTTTAGAAAAATTTAGAAAAAAATATCAAATTTGGACTAATTACGACGAAGAAATACTTCTTACAACATTTGATTGCAGATTAAAAGGAGAAATGGGAACTGTTCTTCATTTGAATAGAACTGGGCCCCACAGTCATTAGCGACGCGGGGCTGATAACCCGCGTCGGCTTTACTGCTCTTCCAAAATTTTACACAGATAATTTGAGCTACATACAAAAGCTAATCTACTACTGATTTCCTATTCCAATACTCCGTTCGAACTTCACCATTTCGCATCGGAGCCTACAGTCTTCGCTGCAAAACAGAGAAATTCAAAGCCATCCTTTATCCATGCCGCAGCAGCCGCCGTTGCCTGCGCACGGCTGATCGCCGTGCACCTGTGCTGGAGGCGGCAGTGGTTCACCCCAAATGCGCCAAGTCGAGGAGTGGATCGCACGCGCGGCCTTCTCGCGCAAAGGCAGACACCCCTCGTTGCTCAGCCATCTCGACATCGTACTGCCTCCGCTCACGACCCGCCTCATGTACCGCTTCGCGGTGTCGTCGGCGGTGGCACCGCCATTTTCTCTGTAGAGCAAGATGGCGTATAGATAGGCCGCCGCATCGTGCCCACCCTCGGCGGCGCACCGGAGATCATTGCATCCCCTGTTTTCCATGAAGACGGCTTTGTTCCCAGAGAAGAAGCAAGCCTCCGGTCCCGAGATCGGTCAGCATAGCAAGGAATGCTTCGTAAGCGGTGGGGTCTCACACCCAAGAAATCTCATCTCGTATCCCCTCTATCGACAAACACCGGCCGACGTCGCCGTGGCCGCACACGCGGCGCATGGTCGAGCAAGTACCGCGTAGGCTACAGAGGTCAGCCAAGGGCCGCTCCAAGGTCGCACCGATGCGCGCCGCAATCTCAATGCGGAAGTCTTGAGGGAGGTCTAGCAGCGACGATGGCTGGTGCCGCCTGCTTCTTCCCGGCATGCTATTCATCTCCGGCCGGGAATGGTGACGATGAGGAGTAGGCAGTTGCTGTTTTTTCACGGGTAGATGAAGGGACTAGGGATCTAAATTATTTTGGAAGGAGAAGATACAGGAGATTTGTTTCCAAACACGGTTTAAGTAAGCAATGGAGACGACGTTTGGTTAATCCGCGTATCATTTAATTCTACATTGGAATCACTACTTCTGCTCTCAGCCATTGACTGGGCAACTGTTTCCCCATTGACCGGATCTGGCATCAATTTCTTGGGAACCTTCCCGTTTCCTGTGCTCTTGATCTTATCCCTACCTCTTTTTGTTTACAACCGATGTTATCCCTTCCTTGTTTTTGCTATAAAAAGGCACCGACGCCTATCGGTCCTCCTCACTTGCTTCCTTCTTCTCTAGATCTAGATCTAGTTATGGCACAAAGAATAGATCTTGTAGGGCGCAAGCTTTTGCTTTTCTCTCTTCTTCCTCCTCCTCGATCTCTCAGTTGCTAGAAGAATTCTTGTGATATGGGTGATTGGGTTGCTCATCCCTCTAGCACAGCTGCTAGAAAAATCCTTGTGATATATCAGCTGTGTCGGGGGAAGGTAGCCCAGAACCTCCTGGCATCAGGAAGAACAAGCCGACGGAAAGCCAGAAACATTATGCTGCGCTTTTCCGTCAAGCTTGCGCTTCCTTTTGCTTTCCCTCCTCCAGGAGGAGGATTTTTGAAGGGATATGTTTCCACCCTCTCTGTATCTTTCTCTTGTGCTCACTTGTAAGCATGAAGAAGAAGCCAGAATCTGGAGCATATCTCGTCATGAAGAACAAGCCGACGGCGGCCTCCTTCCTCTTCACCTCCGACGATCGACCGACGGGCAGGGAAGGCGAGCAAGATCGACCTGCGGGCAAGATCGATCTGTGTGTGTGATTTTGCATATCTCGTCATGAAGAACAAGCTGACGGAAGTATATCTCTTTTGCTTAGTTTAGATCTATGTTCCTCATCCTGGTAGTGCCTAGTGATGATGAACATAGATGGCCGCTTTGTAACCTTCTGATGTATCAATGATGACTGTAATCTATGTGTGTGTGATTTTGCATCTCAAGAGACATGCTTGTGTGATTATCTGTGTGCAGTACAATTTTTTGTATGATTTACCTACTCACTTGCAAGCATGAAGAAGAACAAGCTGACGGGGGCTGGCTAATCCGCGTCTCTTTTGATGTAATCTGTGTGTGATTTCGCATATCTTGCCCATAACAAAGGCGACGCAGGTTCGTTAATCCTCGTCTCTTGCCCATAACAAAGGCGACGCGGGTTGGTTAATCCTCGTCTCTTGCCCTTAACAAAGGCGATGTGGGTTGGCTAATCCTCGTCTCTTTGATATTAACGCCCGTTACTGAACTGAAGCAGCCTGCAACATACTTACTGAACTGAAGCAAAATATAAATAGAATATATATAGTATCTTAGGCATAATATATTACAAGCAGGATTCAAATTCCACCACATCCTATATATTACAAAAAGGATTCAAATTCCACCAATACATCGCATCCTTTATATTACAAAACGGATTCCATTTCCACCAATAGACACATCCTGCATTACAAAAAGGATTCAGCAGAAATCAGGCTTGCTTTTTCTTCCTTGATTTCTGTATATGGATTTTTTCACTATGGTCGCTTCGCAAGTACGGTGTTTTGTTAGTTCCCAAGAGTCGGGGCTTGTATGAAGTGTCAAAGGATGGAATTTCGTCAAACTGGTTGTATTCCTCCTCCTCAACAACATTTTCGACCCCAACAATCCTTTTTTTTCAGGCATAACCACAGACCAGTTCTTCTTTGCAATGTCAGGTACATAGAACACTTGCTCAACATCATTGGCGAAGACAAACAGTTCATTTTTGTAACCAAAGACCCGGAGATCAACACTAACATAACCATATTTGTCCTTGCTCACAGCTCTCTTCCCATTGGTGACCCATCTACACCGAAACAAGGCTACCTTCAATTCTACATAATCAAGCTCCCATATCTCCTCTATTTGACTATAATATGTGTCTGTCTCCGTGTCATCATCATCATGACTGTCGTCGACGACGGCCCGTACACGCACACCACTATTTTGATAGACGCTCTTTTTATCCTAGGCCATGGTGTAGAACGTGTATCCATTGATATCCATTGCTTGGTATCTTGTAACAGTGAACAATGGCCCCGCTGCTAGATTCCTTATCTCGTCGGTTATTACAGCATTATTGCTGCATGTCTCGACATAATCTCAGAGCCACCTGCTGAAACCTTGCATGTGCATCTTTGCAAGCCAAGCCCTACCACGGTCAGGGTTGTCTTCACGTAGTTTTCGCTTGTGCTCATTGGCAAATGGTGTAATTAGGTGCAGCTGTTGTATCACGGTGAAATGAGCCTTTTGGAAGGCATCTGGTTCTGGAGTGACTGACTTTTTCCCAGGGTCCCAACACCTGAAAGCCTACCTTCATGCCGTGAGCGAGGCACACCAATGGGGTTTTGGGGGTCCATATAACCCATGGCCCACTCCACTGCTTCGATGGTCTCGTAGCCACGAACAATGGCTCCCTCCGGAAATAACCGGTTATATACCAATGATTTCAGGAATCCATAGAACCTCTCATATGGAAACATCTGATGAAGGTAAGATGGGCCAAGGAACCAGATTTCCCTCGCGAGGTGTGCTGTTAGATGCAGCATGAGATCAAAGAATGATGGTGGGAAGGTAGCTTCAAGCAGGCATAGGGTCTCGAAATGCCTCCTCTCTAAGTCCAATAGTTTTTCCTCATCAATCACCTTCTGTTCTATTGCATTGAAGAATAAACACGAGCTCGTGACCGCGTCGCGAACCAGTTCTGTCTTGATACCTCTAAGTGCAACAGGAAGAAGAGCTGTCATCAACACATGGTAATCATGAGATTTCATCAAGTTGAAATTCATTTTCATGTCCTTCACCGACACTAGCCTCTTGAAGTTTGATGAGTAGCCTGAAGGTACTTTCAAATCATGCAAAAACTAACAGAATTCTTTTCTCTCTGCCTTTGACAAGGTGGTTGCAGCAACGGGAAGGTTCGTCCCCGTCTCTGTTTCCTCTACATAGAGCTCCAGCCTAATGCCCAGTTCTTTAAGATCCTCCCTTGCATTTTTATGATATTTTCCTTTGGACTTCTGTTGTAGCAATGTTCCACAAGTAGCTTCACACAGATTCTTCTTGACGTGCATGTTGTCAATCGAATGACGCACATCCAACATCAGCCAATACTCTAGCTCCCATAGAATTGATTTCTTGTTCCACATTCCTTCTTCTTCTTCTTCACCATCTCGTTTCTTTCTTTTGCTAAGGGTTTTTTCAGTCAGTTTGGGTAACTCCTCGATAGTTTTGATGTCCTTGACTTTCAAGTGGGCCAGATCTCCAGTCACATGCAACGGCGCCTCTCGATTCTCCTTTTCCCCATTAAACTGACAATCCATGGCCCGGTATGGATGTTTCTTGCTGAGGAAACGACGGTGCCCCATAAATATGTATTTCTTTGAATGTCTTAGCCATACTACGCAAGTATCTTCCAAGCAGTGTGGGCAAGCTGCACCTTTCCTTTTACTCTGGCCAGAGAGGTTGCGATGAGCCGGGTTGTCGTTGATGGTGGTGAACAACATGGCATGCATTGTGAACTCCTCACGCTTGTACTCATCCCAAACCTCCGGCACACCAGGCTTCCACAATATCTTCAAGTCATCAACTAGTGGCCTCAAGTAGACATCAATACGGTCGCCAGGTTGCTTTGGCCCGGAGAACAATATTGTCAGCATCATATATTTCTGTTTCTTGCATAGCCAGGGTGGAAGGTTGTACAACGACAGCACGACAGGCCAGGTGCTATGTGTTGATCTTTGGTTACCGAATGGGTTCATGCCATCTGTGCTCATAGCAAACCGTATGCTCCTTGCGTCTTTGTCAAACCACGGAAAGTGGTTATTAATGTTACCCCATTGTGCTGCATCTGCGGGGTGACTAAACTTGCCATCTTTCTTAAGCTCCTTTCGGCCTTTGTCATGCCAATGCAAGAGTTCGGCCTCCTTTCGTGTTACGAACCATCTTCTCAGCCGAGGAATGATGCAAAAATATCATGCCACCCTCACAGGAGCCCCTCTGTTAGCCTTCTTCTTCTTGCCTCTGATCTCGTCGGGCTCGTTCTCGTCATCAGCATTATTATCATCTCCACCATCCTTTTTCCTCTTGTACCGATCATAGCCACACTTGGGGCACTTGTCAAGGTCTGCATAATCTCCACGGAACAATACACAAATGTTCTTGCATGCATGGATTTTTTCAACTTCTATTCCCAGAGGACAGATTATCTTCTTCGCCTCATAGACAGACTCTGCTATTTGGTTTCCTTCAGGTAGCATGTCTCTAAGCACATCCAATAGATGTTTGAAACTTTTGTTGCTCCAACCATGATCTGCCTTAAGCTGCATAAGTTTTAGATCACTAGAAAGGAGAGAGTACTTCTGGCAATCCGGATAGAGGGGTTTCTTTGAATCTTCAATGAACTGCTTCAGCCTCGCTACTTTAGAAGGTGTGTACACTCGTTGAAACTCAACATCCCGCAACATTTGATCAACATTGTGCACACGTTGCAACACCTCACCATCATCGAAGCCCCTAACTTCTTGATCAGTGATATCCTCAGGCCTCATCACATTTGGTGGGAATAATGGTTCATTTTCCTCAAAAACTCCACCGTCATCAAGGTCTTTATCATGGTCGGTAGCATGGTGTCGCACTTCACCTTCATCTAGGCAGCCTGCTTCGAGTTCATTAAGGCCTTCCTCACCATGTTTATTCCAACACGTGTAATTTTTTGTGAAACCACGTGTGACCAAATGATGAAAAATGATTTTCCGTTGTGCGAATTTCTTCTGGTTGAGACAATCTATACAGGGGCAAAGAATTGCCTGAACACCACGGTTTCTCATATCCGCCTCTGCTTGATTTAGAAAACCATTGACCCCGCTTAAGAAATTCTCCCAATCTTCTTGGGGCTGTCTGTACATCCAAGCTCGAGCAGCAGACGCCATCTGCATTCCATACACCAAATGAGCATAATTCATCACATAAAAAATTTCAATAAAAGGGGGCAATTAATTTCCACCTTGACGAGGACTTTCTACGAGGCGAGCGCGGCCGAGGAGGAGGATCGGAGGCAGCGTCGCGGCCGCGGCGACAGCACGGAGGATGGCGCAGTCGACGTCCGCTGGCCCCTTTCGCCGTCACGCACGCGGCCGGCCGGCCTGTTGCAGCGCTGACTTTCTGAGGAGAGAAATTAAGCACGATCCTCAGAGCACGCGCAGCTGGCGGCGGCGAACGGGACAGGCCGGCGGGGACATCTAGGCACAGAGATCGAGCAAGTGACCTTCTGAGGAGAGAGAGCGAGTGTTGTTGTCAGAACGGGAGTGGCCTTCTGCGGAGAGAGAGCGAGTGGTGTCGGAAGGAGAAGACAGAGACGAGCAATAGAATGTGCGTCTCCGATGTGAGAAAAAAGGCAACCCTGGGTGGCAATCAAAGGAGACGAGTCCTAAGACACGAGCGTATCCAATTGGGTCGCCAGCAAAGGAGACGCATCCTAACAAGCATGTGTCTCCAGTACGAAATTATCGGTAATGGACTTTATAGCCCGTTACCAATACGGCAGTGATCAGTAACGGACTTAAACAGCCCGTTACTGATAGCGCATTGATCGGTAACGGACTTTACAAGCCCGTTACCGATAGGTTTAACATTTGTAACGGGCTCCATTTAACATCCGTTACAACGAATTCATGTAACGGGTGTTTAAGAAGCCCGTTACCAGAAGTCCACATTGGTAATGGGCGTAGTGGAGGCCAACCCCGGGGTCGGCCTGCCGCGCTTATGGGTAACGGGCACTAAACAACAACCGTTACAGATGTGGGTGGATGTAACAGGCGTTAAGGGCCCGTTACAAATGCTGCGTGACCTATTTGAGGTTTTCACGTAATGTCCCCTCCCCCTCGACACGCTCGGGGGCTTGGGGTAGCCGACCTCGATACGCTCAGGGGCTTGGGCTTTGCCAATTTAAGTGTTGTTAGACCTGAGGGACTTAATTAACCTCTGTGCGTCCTTTCTGCATACCGACTTCCAGTCACGCGTCTCTAGATGCAACCTGCCATAGTCGACGAGTGTCAACCTTAGGCCCAGGCCTCGGCGTTCACCAGATTGAGATCGTGTCATCTGCAAGATCGAGTTCGATGGTCTCCACGGCCGCATACGCCGGTGTATCGAGTTCGACGGTCTCGTGCCCTGACCAATTCATCCAGCACGAGCGCAGGCACTCGAGCACATCGAGCGCCACGATGCAGGCGGCGAACTCACGTGCGTGGTGGACATGTACACCAATGTTGCATGTTTGGGCCTGCATCCAGGGAATATATTTCTTTTCCTTATGCTACTTTTCTTTCTTTAACTGTATCGGATTTCCTTTGGCTTTGCTCGGCAAGGATACACTAATCTGTTATTTCCTTAAATGATGGTGCATGTATGACCGTGTCAACATGGAGCTGCCCCGCGCGGCGTGCCTCAGAGCTCGGAGCTCATGCATGCATGGGCCACTGCAAGGATGACGACTAGACAGAACAACATCGGACGATGACGAATCGCACCAAGGGTCGCCGATCTACTGCAACACACTTCCGTCCCCATCCATGCCTTGAGTTCGGTCAGCCGGCTCATTGCGGACCTTTCAACAGCTCGTCGCCGACCTGCCACGGCTGCTCGCCGACCTCTTTGGTAGCTCGCCGACCTCGTCAGCATCTCGAGCTTAGCGCTGACGGCCACATCCCGACTGCGACCACGACGATCTTCTCAGCTACGTCATCACGCGCGTGCCGATGACCTCTTCGACGTCTTCACAGCTCGGCGCAGCTTCGGCTCTTCCGACCTTCAACGACTCATCGCTGATCCCTTCGGCGTCTCGAGCTCGCCACGTCGACCTTGGCCACAGAGACGCACAAGCTAAGTTTCATTGTCATTAAATATTTTGCTGCTCCAATTTCTTTCGTCGACATGCTTTACATATTTTATCCCTGCTTTATTTTCCCTCCCCCTTCGACACGCTCGGGGGCTTGGTATAGCCAACCTCTGTACGCTCGGGGGCTTGGCTTTGCCAATTTAAGGGTCTTTCGACCTGAGGGATTTTTAATTACTTATGTGTGTCTTTCTTTACAAGGCCTTTTAATTTGATATGCGCATTCTTGGTCACGTGGTTGCAAGACCTTGAGTCTCTGACTCCTCCCGTGCGCCGGCTACACCTAAGCCTCCATGCTGAGCAATGAAGTCGGATGGCTCTGCGCCTTGCTATATCTACGGACGATGACGACGTCAAACGCATCCTTTACGGCTCTGCGTCTTCATTGCACCCACTAGGGTCTGCGTCCTGGTGCACCCGCTATGGCTCTGCACGTAAACGGACATATTCCAATCAGCCTATATTTCTGCTCCCTGAGCAGAATGGTCGTAGGTTCGATTGAAGACCCTCCGGGGTAGGCGTGCCTCGCTGCTCTACCAGATCCGTCTGAGCGCCTGAAGTCCAGTCTATGATTTTGTCAGGCCCCCGAGGTCGGTGTGCCCGTTACTTACGTCGTCAAATCCTTAGTATCATGGCTCCGCTGGGTGATTGGCAGCTATGCTGGTCATCTGGGCACCAAAATGGCCTTCCTGAGGTCGGCGTGCTATTATAGCCCTGCCAGCCTATTCTGGACGTCTCCTTGCTTTAGCATGAAGGCCTCCCTGTGGGGTGCGCGCCTAATGGCCCTGCCAAGCATCTCCGGGTGCTTGGGCGCTGCTATCTTGAGACCTTCCTCAGGTCGGCATGCCTTGGGTGGCTCTGCCGGACTCTTTGCATCCGTGCAGGATATCTGGGTGTCTCCACACTCCGTTTGTTGAAGACCAACACCTTCCCGCGACTTCGTCGTCGCCGACTCAAGGTCCTGAGACCTTCTCGCGACTCTGTCGTCGCCGACTCAAGGTCCTGAGACCTTCCCGCGACTCCGTCGTCACCTACTCAAGGTCCTGAGACCTTCCCGCGACTCCGTCGTCACCTACTCAAGGTCGGGAGACCTTCCCGCGACCCTGTCGTCGCCGACTCAAGGTCCTCAGACCTTCCCGCGACCCTGTCGTCGCCGACTCAAGGTCCTAAGACCTTCCCGCAAATCCGTCATCGCCAACTCAAGGTCCTGAGGCCTTCCCGCGAATCCGTCGTCGCCGACTCAAGGTCCTGAGACCTTCCTGCGACTCCGTCGTCACCTACTCAAGGTCGGGAGACCTTCCCGTGACTCCGTCGTCACGTACTCAAGGTCGGGAGAACTTCCCACGACTCCGTCGTCGCCACTCGAGGTCCTGGGACCTTCCCGCGACTCCGTCGTCGCCGACTCAAGGTCCTGAGACCTTCTCGCGACTCCGTCGTCGCCGACTCAAGGTCCTGAGACCTTCCCGCGACTCCGTCGTCACCTACTCAAGGTCCTGAGACCTTCCCGCGACTCCGTCGTCACCTACTCAAGGTCGGGAGACCTTCCCGCGACCCCGTCGTCGCCGACTCAAGGTCCTGAGACCTTCCCGCGACCCCGTCGTCGCCGACTCCAGGTCCTGAGACCTTCCCGCGACCCCGTCGTCGCCAACTCAAGGTCCTGAGACCTTCCCGCAAATCCGTCATCGTCGACTCAAGGTCCTGAGACCTTCCCGCGACTCCGTCGTCGCCTACTGTAGGTCAGAAGACCTTCCCGCGACTCCGTCGTCGCCCTCTCAAGGTCCTGAGACCTTCCCGCGACTCCGTCGTCGCCCTCTCAAGGTCCTGAGACCTTCCCGCGACTCCGTCGTCGCCCTCTCAAGGTCCTGAGACCTTCCCGCGACCCCGTCGTCACCCTCACAAGGTCCTGAGAGCTTCCTGTGACTCCGTCATCACCCTCTCAAGGTCCTGAGAGCTTCCCGCGACTCCGTCGTCACCTACTGTAGGTCGGAAGACCTTCCCGCGACTCCGTCGTCGCCCTCTCAAGGTCCTGAGAGCTTCCCATGACTCCTTCGTCGCCTACTGTAGGTCGGAAGACCTTCTCGCGACTCCGTCGTCGCTCTCTCAAGGTCCTGAGACCTTCCCGCGACTCCGTCGTCGCCCTCTCAAGGTCCTGAGACCTTCCCGCGACTCCGTCGTCGCCCACTCAAGGTCGGAAGACCTTCCCGCTACTCCGTCGTCGCCCACTCAAGGATGGAAGACCTTCCCGCGACTCCGTCGTCGCCCACTCAATGTCGGGATACCTTCCCGGCATCTCCGTCGTCGCTTACTTTAGGCCAGCGGACATCACTGCAGCTCTGGCAGTCAGCGCACCTTTCCCCTACCTGACGATATCCCGGTGCCTCTTGTCTCTTACGAGGGAGCAGGCCCGTGACCGTACAGTGAACCAGCGACTCAAGTCATGATAGTTTTCGGCATTTGGCGTCTTCCTCAAGATTCCAGATGTTTTGGTATATTCGCTCAGTTCGTCCGAGAGTCATGATGGCAGCAGAAGGCCGTAGGTTCTCTCTTTCTTCTTTTTTGGAGCATCAAACCGGCCATCCTGGTCGCTTTACTGCTCGAGGGCTACTACACGAGTGCGTGTTACGACGCCCTCTTCTTCTACGTCACATCAACCTACTGGAAGTCTGCTTCCACTACTCCTCTGCTCGACCTACCTACGATTGGCATTACGACCTTTCTGAAGGTCTCGGAAGCTACTTTGTATTACCTGACCCAGGTCAGGCCGGCGGTTCTTCAAAATCGACGCCTTGCCTTCACTTCTGGACCTACATTCCAGGAGCTCAATGTTCGACTTCATGCGCGCACTGAAGACATCTTTTTCTTTTTTGGATCACCATGCACCCTACGCGACCTCAGCGGTGCCATGCCTTCGCTTCGCTTCGACATGACCTCGTCTCAGCCGCTACGCCTACACGTCGATCGGGGGCTTGAGAGACATGGGTACCCCTGGGTCCCACCGACCAGGGTCTCAGCCGTCCCCGACAGGCGGGCCCAACCTACCAGAAGACCTGCCGACCTGTCAGTGGGTCCTGCCCGACCTGACATGTCGGCCCAAGGACATGAAGACAGCTTGGAATGCAAGTCAAGATAGTCCAGACAGTTTGAGGCAGTCGGATAAGCCTTCCATGTTGTAACCGACTAGGATAGATGGAAACCGACTTGTAGCCCAAGGTCGTCGGCCAATATAAGGCGGCCTGGGGCGCCCTCCTCGGAGGCAGATGACTCTCGCATAATTCCACCACCAAACTGGACGTACGGTTTCACTCTCCGGAGGCCCGAACCAGTATAAACCCTCGTGTCCCCCGTGTCTCGTCGAGATTTCCGTGTGCATCCCATGCATAACCATCTACGCTCTTAGTTCTTTGATCCCTCCATTAACCTACAACTGCTTGGGTAGCCCCCTAGCAGATCTGTCCAGGTCTCACTCCCTGACACGGATTGGCGACCAGAGAGGGGGGGAGTGAATGGGAGCCGATAAAAATTCTTTCTCAAAAGAACTCGGCCTATGTCCCAATCGCAACTCTGAGGGTCACACACGAGCAAGCGAAAGCACACACAAACCTCTCTCGAGACCCTAGGAACAAAGCTTGAAAGGCTAGGAAGCAAAGCGGAAGCAAGCACGAAAGAACTCGAGCAACAAAGAGGAAGGTTGAGACCTACCGGGTCAACCGGTCACAAGTGCCCGGGTCACCCTGTGACATCCAGAGCCGCACCGGGTCACCCGGCCACAAGTGTCCGGGTCAACCTACCCCCTTCGGGTCACCCGGCCACTAGTGTCCGGATCACCCGGGACAGCCCAGAAAACAGCCCGCGAATTCGCCCCAAACTTTCGATCAACGGATCTCCCAAACCACTTGGAGTCTTGAGACGAAATTTTGGGGAGGTGATGGAAACCCCGAGGGGAGGATATGCCCCAAAACTTTCGGCCTCTAACTCCCTACAACTCCCGAAATCGCGAATCCTTGCCAAGAACACTATGAACTAGGGTTCATCTAAAAATCAACGAATCAAAGGCCAAATCCGGTGTTTGAGGGGTCAAGATCATCCACAAAGAGGCACAAGGCACTCACCCATGATCCCCTCAAAGAAATCCGGAGAGAAACGCCCTCAAATCGACGTATCGAGCGACGAACGAAAATTCCAAGAAAAGGATCCAAAAATCACTGAAAAAGAGAAACGGGAGGAGCAACAAGAACGCTTGAGGAATCACGCCAAACCTTCTATACACACCATAAAAGATTCATACAAGGTCTAGCTTGCCTCCTCAACATCCATCCCTCTCTCAAGATCTCACCATGAAGCTCTCAAGCTAGTCCTATGGAAAACCTAAGGAAAATAGGAAGGGAAAATAGCAAGAGCAAATGAGCTAGGGTTTCATGAGATGGCTGCCATCCTCTCTCATCTAAGTTTATATGGAGGCAACAGAAAGACGAAACTACCCCTATTACATAATACTAGGATACACGCCCCGAAGGGCACTTTGGGAATTCTTGTCGTAGCACCATCGGACGGATGCCCGGCGACCGCACCTTGCTTAGCCTCGACGCAAGCCTTGCGATCCTGACGCATGTCCTCCGCTTCGAAGTCTCTCGACGCACCCGGATCCCATCTCTGCCCGTCGAGCCTCCGGTCTTGGTTTTGTGGTTCAACCAAGTAACCCGACGGTTTTGTGGTGAACCACCGCAAACCCCGCGTGCAGACTCCGGTCATGAGCCGCTACCCTGCACCAGCTCCTGTCCATGACTTCGTCTTGCTTTTCTTGCCACCATGCGGCCCGCACTTGATCCCGTTCGGCCACCGGGTCCATCGAGCCAAGCCTACTTGTCTCTCCACTCCTCGGAGGCCCCGCAAGGCTAAGACCTTTCGCGCCCGCTCTTCACCTGCACCAACGCAAATCAAGCCACAACCTGCACCTGCAATACTCGGCCAAGAGTCAGTCCACACCACGTTGTCAATCACTCATCACACCTGGGAGCGACCATCCACCGGTCCTCGGACGCTCCTGTCCTCACTTGCGAAACATCAACAGGTCGGAGTTTCCTCAATCAAAACTTCCCCCTTCTCTATCTATTATCACCATACCTCCATTGTTCTTCCTCTACCTCCATTGCAACGCGTATGAATTCCGAATAGTGAGTATGCTCGAAACGAATGAGTTTGGATCTTCTACAGAGATTGTGCATAAATTTGGGATGATCAGTGCATACTACCGCCCAATCATATGTGAGTATTCCGTGAGGAAAAATTCGCTCTAAGAGAGACATGCACTTGCCCTGCAATTGTGTGCAGTTAGCCTGAATTGCCCATCGTAGAAATGAAGTCACAGTTTCCTCGCTTGCCATGTCCCACATCTTTGACACACAGTGTAGCTTCAACCTTTCGACTTGGTACATGTCGGTGACCGAGAGTAAATAAGGCCAGGCATTGCGATTCACAATGATCGACACGTCTGTTCAGAGGGGGTGTGCACACAAGTTCGTCGGTTAACGCCCGGTGCCAGTCCTTAACTGCAATTCTCAATGACCTCCATTGCAATGCGTATGAATTCCGAATGGTGAGTATGCTCGAATCAATTTGGAATAGATTAAACCAAATCAACATAATAAGATGACATCTCATAGCAACTCATCACCACAAAGTTCACACCACCAGTCCACCAACAAGTAGCAAACATCATACGATGATCCTGTAGCCAACACCAAAACACAATCATGATACAAGTTTCACAATAATCATCACTACTCATCCATAATCATAACTCCATCTCATGTTTGGCCTCCTGTAGCTGTTCCTTCACCTTCTGCACCTCCTACCGTGAATTTTTGGTCTTGTGGGACTCTCTTGCATTTCTTAAAGTTCTTTCAGAAGATTTGGATGTCTCGTCTCAGGGCAAGGACTCTATAGGATCTCGAAAGAGATCGAAAGCATGATACAACAACTAGTAGACAAAGAGAAAGAGCTTCAGTACACACCTAAGGACAAGACAACTAAGGGCGGAGACCATTCTTCTTACCATATACATTGGAATAAATGCGTCAATGAATGGGTACGATATTGAGTTTGTTTGGTCAGTCTTTTCTTTTAAATTTTCAAGAAGTTCGTTGTCAGTTGGACTGAAATGTGTACTAATAGGCAAGGGTACCCGTTTCAGTCCAACTGACAACGAACTTCTTGAACATTTAAAAGAAAAGACGGACCAAACACACTCAATGTCCTACCCATTTATTGACGCTTTTATTCCAATGTCTATGGTAAGAAGAATAAGCTCTGCCCTCAGTTTTCTTGTTCTTAAGTGTGTACTGAAGCAGTTTCTCTCTGTCAGCTAGTTGTTCTATCATGTTTTGGATCTCTTTGGAGATCTAATAGAGTTCTCCCCCGAGATGAGGCATCCAGATCTTCTAAAATAACATTAAGATGTTCTTGTAGAAATAAACTCATCCTTGGAGAAAACTCATCTCGATCTGAAAAATAAACTCAACTCAGTCTATAAAAAACCTGAATCCCTTGAACCCAATTGTATGAGTACAGTAAAACAACCACCACACGCCACAAAACCTGGTTGTTTGCTACCTACAAAAACTCAGCAAGGGCATGGTTGTCCTAACTGAACCTATCGACCCATCGAACGATGCAAATTGGAAACTAACTGAATCTAACACCTATGAATTGTGCAAATGCTAAAAATCATGGCAGAATCCAGATGTCCCTTCAACGGTCTGCAGCTCTGAAATAGTATCTTCATTCTACCAATTCATAAAACGATGGACCTATCAATCCTATCAATTGTGCACCTCGACAAAAATCCATAAAACGAGTGGCTTGAAGCACATCTAGAAGCTACTAAAATACAAAACCTACTGTAAGACGATGCAAATTGAAAACTAACTGAATCTAACATGAATTGTCTATAGCCTATCAACTTCTAACACCAATCGAAGTGCAAATCTAAAGGTACGA
Organism: Cenchrus fungigraminus; assembly: GCA_036936925.1. Classification (NCBI taxonomy): domain Eukaryota; kingdom Viridiplantae; phylum Streptophyta; class Magnoliopsida; order Poales; family Poaceae; genus Cenchrus; species Cenchrus fungigraminus. The sequence continues at coordinate 21,516,785 of CM072776.1, read as the reverse complement.
TAATGAAATCTAAATCTACCATATATGCTCATCAATCCTCCAGATCCCCAAATCTAGATATCCCCGACCCTAGTAAGATAGGGGAAAATATAGCGGCTCAAACCAGAGGACCAACCTCGTCTTGCTGTCTCATCCTCTTGTTGCTGGGATGTGGTGGCGCAACCATCTTCCCCTCACCGCTAGGATCCGCCATTCCTACCACGAACTATTGCAGATCTACGTAGCGGAAGTCAAAAGTCTTTGCGAAGTCTGAGTGAAGTGTCTCGCCAGCCATTCGATACGTAATTATAGAATCAACAGAAACTTACATGTGGGACCTGGCCACAGTAAAGAATTTGCATGAACTATTAGCAGAGTTTCCCATAAACGTATCACAACCAACAAGTGGTGCAGCGGTAAACAGCACAGCCTTATTCCTTCAGGTCCCTGGTTCGAACCCATGCCATGGCAAATTATTTTTGCAACATTTCGTGACCTATGCTTACACGTGGGACCCAAGAAATATTTATGACAACACTCTATTTTCGAAAAAATGTTTACATGTGGGACCCAACTGAATTTTATGACGACTTGGAACACTCTATTTTAAAATAATGCTTACATGTCGGACCAAAGTTGGTTTATGACACCGCTGATATGGCAAAAATGCTTACATGTGGGACCCTGGAAAATTTTATGATGACTTGGAACACTCTATTTTCGAAAAAATGCTTACATGTGGGACCCAACTAAATTTTTTGACGACTTGGAACACTCTATTTTTAAAATAATGCTTACATGTGGAACCAAAGTTGGTTTATGACGCTATTGCGGAGCTTATGGTGTCACAAAACAAGCATGGAACAGTGAACGCTCGGCTACAGTAGCAACCGTTATGACAAAAGTTTTTTTTGTCACTAAATTTGCTCGGAAGTGAAATATTATGATGAGATCAGCCAGGAATGTCATAAATCAATGACGCTAAAATGTGGTTGCGTCACTAGTCAACGATTTTCTTGTAGTGATATATAGCATGCTTTATGTAATCGTGTTGATTAGATCTAGTATGTCGACCCTTCAAGATTTGTAGACACGTTCACTTGTGATGGTGCCCTTAGACTCCCCGCGCCGATAGGGCACATCGTGACATGATGTTGTCCCGCGTAAGGCAGATGTTTTCAGGAGGTTGGCCGGAGGTAGATGCTTTAGATGAGATGCATGTTTGTTTGCTCCTTTAACTAGAACTACAACTAGAAGGTGATAGGCCTAGTTAGCTCTTTGGTTGCGCTTTACCTTGCCTTGTTCATGGATGTGATCAACTTTGAGCTATCACTTATAAATCTTTAAGGTTACCTTTATATGCAATCAATGCTTCTGTTAGGATAGATCGACTAGATTAGATGGAAACCCCTAGATAGTTTGCTGCCGATCCACGGATTGATAAACATTGGACGAATACTCTAAGGAAAAAACTACAGTGATCCGTGTGCTTGTGGTGAAACTTGACACGTTATTGAAGCGTCAACAAGCCCAGATAAGGTGGAGGGGTGGGAGGGGATGACGAATTGGTCCCACATGTTAGCTTAAAGTGGAGAGATAATTTTAATACAGATAGACAAGGTATTTAAATAGTCTAGTTGTTTACCCTGTGATTATAAAGTTCTTTTTTTACAAACATTTCAAAACTCAAATTTAGTTAGGATTATGCCGTCTCTTGGAGTTGCTCTAAGAAAGATTTGATTTTAAAACAAAAACTAAACATAGCTATGTTTTGGGATGGAGTAGTAATTTGGGTCAAAGGGAGTCTGTTCTAACCGACTATACCACAAAGTAAGGCTCTCTTAAATAAAGAGGTTATACTAATATAGTCCAACTTATCATAGGTTTAACATCTGAAAACAATCGATTTGTTATTAATATGGACCATAAATAAGTTGCTAGACATATGTTTCTCAAACTTTATGTGACATGAAATGACTTTTATGAAAAAAAAATTTGCTAGCATGAACATTTACAATGCTTACCAATGCCAATGCCAATGCTAGCACGCAAATCTAGTTAAGTTGGTACTTTGGTGTGCCACAATTATACTCCCGAAACAGGATCCTGTACTCCAGGAGCTTCTAATGCTCCCATACACTAGGCAGATGGCATCCGTCGGATGCCATCTTGGCTGAATTAGATGCTACCAGTGTTTGATGACGCAATTTGCATTTGACCCCTGCATTTTCCCTAAGTCCAAGCCGCGTTTCACATAGTGGTTGCATCTGGTCCATCCAAGATGCATCCAACATATGTCAACTACCATGTATTTTTTTAGAATTACACAGTACAACGCAGACGCTCAAACACGCACGCACACTCATCCCTATGAATACACGTACGCAAACCCTAACCCTATGAGCACCTCCGAAGGACTGAGCACTATTGACGGTGTATATGCGTATCAATCTTCGGTTGGACTTGCAAGCGGACATGTCCTCCATCGTAGTCAAGGGACCCTTCTTCCCTCAAGTGTGAACCCAAGGTATCGAATCCGTGGAACAAATGTGTGATGCCAAATCCTATCTATTAAAGCCGAGAACACTTAGATCTTCAAAAGAGAATCCTATGCATCTAATCTAAAGAACATCGAAAGAAACGAATCTAATCTATGAAAGCCGGAGGTAGCAAGAGATAGAGAGCGGTAGGTAAACAAATCTAGAGAGATTGGATCAAGCTTTTGTTGAAGTTCCGAGCAAAGAAGAAGTAGCCAAGTTGAATCTCATAAAAAGTAAAAAGCATCTTTAAATCATGGTTTCCCGTCCGACTCCGAAAACGCCCGCCTTTTGGAGCCACCGTTCTGTCACAATGCACTCCTATTCGTGCGGGTTAGTCTAGGGCGAGTCCAATGGACAAGTTGAAATCTCCCGGAAGGTCAGGCATGCACCTCTAGCCACCACGGCTATAAGAACACCCTCTATGATCTATCTCGGGAATAGATCTTAAAGTAAGAAAAGCTGATTGAGATCAAAATCGTAGGAGAAACACTCGATCACTAGAAATCAGATTCCAACTTGATAATTCAACATTGTACATGATACATAAACAAGATCACCACCGGGATCCTACCTTGATCTTGCTTCTAGCTCCTGGAACTCCGGCGTGGTCTTCCTTGCAAGGTTCCCACGTCAGCTAGGGAGACCCGAGACAACTAGCTCGACCCTCTCCTCTTCGTGTCCCTCTCTTCTCTGCTCCTCGGCGGCGAATGACGAATGAGTTGATGCGTGGCTCTTGGCCTCAGGGCTATAAATAGTCCGAATGGCGGCTAGGTCAAAGGGGGGCACGAATGGGCACCGAAATGGGCTGGGCCGGCCGGCCTGGGCCCATTTCGGCCCACTTCGTGGCCTCCTTCGCTGGTGATGCTTCCCGAGTCTTCTAGAGTATTCTCCCTTCTGCATGTGGGCCCTTGATGTCAGTTTCTCCGCGGTTTAGATGAAGCTCCTTGTCCCGCAAGATTCAGCACTTTCTGTTCAGGTCCTCGGAGTTTTCCGTCTTCACGGGTTGGTCCTTGGGCTTCTTGGAGTCATGTTCACTTCATTGCTTGACTTGTACTGGGCTTCGAGGTCTTGTCACGAGGTGCTTGATGAACTTTACCCGGAAGTCTTGCTTTCAACGCTAAATTCCTGCATAAACATTAAACTCCAAAACCGACATGCACAAACGAACTTGTCATACCAAGGGGGTTAGTACCAATGGATAAGATATAAAATTCATGCCAACACCGAAGGTAAACTCATGGCTAGGTTGACGGAAAATCACCGTCAACATCTCCCCCATGCTTAAACCTTGCTCGTCCTCGAGTAAGCCTTCGATGGATATCATCGTTGCCCTTCATTGTTTAAACCCTGCACTTGATCATACACGAGAAAACATAATGCTCTCAAAAGTTTAGTTCGTTAAAGTTCCATAATGTACTAGCCTTCATCCCTACAGAGGGTGGATATTAATTAAGCTCTTCCCACAAGTATTAACATGCTCCGAAAATTCAAATGGATCTCAGAAATTTTGAAATAAAGACTGATATGAAAAAGAGCTAAACCAAGTTCAAAAATTTAAACCACCTTGCGTCTTGCTCAAGAACTCTCATCTCATCTTGTCTCTCAAGCCTATTTCTTCTACTCCTTTCCCTCTCAAAACATATATGTAAGTGGTAGGCTTTATGTGGAGCTCTTTGGGAAAGTTTAGTCCTACCAAGATTTTATAAATGAGATGTTGTCAAATCAAGACAAGCTTCTCATGGTCTTACCGAGACTCGTCAAAAAGGTCATTGGAAAATAATGTGATATCAAGGAGGGGGAGAGAAAAATACACACACTTTGAGATAGGTGGACATGTGCAAATGACAAAGAGTGATCCCGAGGCACAAAGGAAGTCCTCGTTATCGGATTGCACATGGTTGGAAAGATGAGTTTGGATCTTTAAATCTTGAAACCTTGAAATTCCTAATGCACTTTAGAGAACCGGGGAGTTCACTTTATTTTATTTTTATATCATACATACTCATATTTTTTTTTCTTTTCTCATTTTTTTCTTTTTCTTTCTTTCTTTTTTCTATATTTTTTTTTATTTTGCTCCCCTTGAACTCTAAATTACATTGTACCTACCTCCTCCCCCATGCTTAGACGTTTGCTCGTCCTCAGGCAAAGAGGTGATAGAGATAAGGTAGGTACTAGAAATTTTTTCCTTTGGAGAGATACTTGAAATCTTCAATTTTGGCACCATCTTGCGATCTTCCTTGAATTGACGATCCATACTCAATGATAGGTTGTGGTCAAGGAGGTAAACACAAAAGATGATATTAGGTTTTAAGGGTGGATATCCGGCGAGGTTTGTGAAATCTCCGATGTGGGGATACACAATGCACGGATAGAAAGGCTAGCAATAAGATAGATACGCAAAAACGAAATGACCAGCTTCTTAGTCTCGGGCCAGAGAAATCAAGGCCTGAAATAACTCACCCAAAAATAAACCTTGTATGCTAAGTTTTTGCACTCAAATATATTTATGGCTCTGGATAGGTAGAGCAACATGCAAGTGGTATTTATGACAAGGTTAGCATTACTTTTAAGAACAAAAATAAATCATCTTTAATCCATCTAAAACTTGAGAGCACATAAAACACTATGGGTCTTTATTTTTATCATAACCTCCACTAAAGATTAAGCTAGCATTTAGATAATTTCAGATTTGTATTTTAAGAGAGCATTAGCTTAATCATGCATAAAACAAGTACAAAGATAAACAAAGCGGCAACTATCATCATATATCATCATGGCACAAACTTTGTATCTTTGCCAAAGGTAAAAACAAGGTGGTGATTTTATTCATGATGAAAACAAACACTAACACACATGCTGAAAATTAAATAAAAACTGAAAACACTACGCATACATAGGCGCATACAAGCTGAAAATTAAAGAAAAGGGAAAAGGAAAGATAAACTAAAGCTCCTCCTCTCTCTAATCTTCCGCCGGTGGTTGATATTGATAATCTTGATTGTTGTACCCTTGCTCATAATAGGATTGCACCGCTCCTCCTATGAATTGTCCCGGCGGTGCTAAGTGAAGGCGTCCAAGCTCATAAGCGATGTTTGCATTTCCTTCACCCATTTGGGTTGCATTGGTTTGGATGGCTGCGATGTTTTGCATGTTTCTCGCAGCGTATCCTCCAATGATGGCCACACTTTGTTGTGGTTGAGGAAGATGTGCATAAGGCTCCGCAAAGACTACGTTGGGCACCGCAAAATTTGGTGGGGGCATGGCTGCACCACTCCCCCATGCTTGCATTGGTACATCACCGTAGTAACTCGGCGGCGCCGGAATTCCTCCAAATGGGGGCACATAATTTTGTTGTGTACCTCCTTCTTGGGCTGTGGAAGAACCTTCTTCTATAATCCTTCCTCTCTTATTTTTCTTTGCCGGCACAAGAAGTCCTTCCTCTAACCAATCTTCTTTCCCCTGAAGAAAAAGCCTTAATCTAGCATCCGGTAGGGGCAAATTTACTTTGGCCACTTTGAAGCCTCCTCTCTCATCTCCACTTATGTATTTGCCTTGCTTCATATACTCAAATCCAAGGGAAGTCCCGGGTAGGAGATGCTCCGGGTTTCTTGGAATTCCTGGTCTCAAAGAGATAGCCAACATGGAGAGATAACACCCCGAGCCAATATCTCCCGAACCTGATGTTGCTTCACAACACCACCGGTTGATCATAAGGTGAGTGGGGTCGATTGGCTGCCTGGCAATTAAAGCCGAGTAAAGCCAATTCACCTCCGTGTCAGTTACCTTGGTCTCTCTCATTCTCCCCAAAATCCTCTTGCACATCCATGAGTGAAACACTTGGATGATGGGGTTCCGGATACTATTTCTTTGTTGGTGGGCTCCTCCCGCGACCATACTCCAAAAACCGTCCAACATGCCTTCTTGCACATCCACTTGTTCCGGGGCTCCCTTTTGAAAACCAAGTAATTCCCTAATATACTCATAGGGAACCACTTGTTGAACTCCCTCCAAACGGAATGAGAGAGTCGGCACTCCTTCATCAAGGATAGGCGCCATGGTCATGAGGATTTCCAAGGCGAATTCCTTGTGGGTGTTTGCCGACACTCCGTTGGAGAATTGCACCCAACCTAGGTGTCCCAACATGTAGTAAATGTCCGTATGAAAACCCAACATGTGGAGAGCTGGGTCGTCGAAATCGACATTTGCCACAAGCCTCTTCTCAAGGCGAGCGAGCTTCTTCTCCTCCTCCTCCGTCTTGATGATGAACCCATACTCGGAATAACGCAGAGCATATGGAGGTGGAGCGGATGGTAGTGTCGAGCGACGAGGTGGGACGGGCGGCTCCTCCGTACGTCCTTGAGGTTCGGTGAACCTCATAGACGAGCTTCGTGTGGCCCTCATGCCACTGAGGAGAAGAGTGTCGTTCCTCCTCGGCGGTGCCGTGTCCTCCTCCATACTCCGAGGAGACTCGGAAACCGAGTGCCTCCTCGAAGAGGTTGTCGATGATGGCTTGGGCGATGATGATCCCTTCTTCTTGGTGAAAAGGCTTGTAGTTTTCTTCCACATGGTTGCTGCACTCTCCTCACTAATATAATCTCGGGGTTTTCAACCGGTAACAAGGCACACAAATATTATTTGGAGTATGGACTTTGAGTGGAATTAGGATGGATTTTGTTGGATGAAACAAACTCGGAGTGGAAAGCTAAGTCTAAGGTGGTTCTGGACTACAAGTTCAAGCACACGAACAAAGAACTGGATGGGAGACTTACCTGCCGAAGGGGAGCACCAGGGGCTTCAAATAGGGGGGAGGCCGGCCGGCCTGGGCCGACCGGCCAGGGGGCCTCCACGCTCCTCCTGGCTCGGTTTTTCTCTAGCGCACTCATTCTTGCTTTGGTGCTTTGTGACCGCGCGCTCCACGGGGTTGCACCGCCCAAATGTTCTCGTCCACTCCTTTGCTTGCATTATTGCTCCTTCCACTTGATTGATTTGCTTTGAGTCACTTCCATGCTCCCTTGCCTCACATGCCTCCATGATATTCCTACAAAACAAATCTTGGCTGCCCCCCCATGCTTGTCCTTTGCATGTGGTTTTGATGAAAGATGTTGGAAGGGCATCCCGTGATGCATCATGGTGCATGCATGGTTAAGTTAACTAGATTGCCTCCCTCTAAGCATGTCTTAATGCTAAGTACTCCTCTAATTTTGAAAAATAAAATTAAACTCAGAGCTTACAATGAGTTCAAATATAAATTTAGAGGAGTTTTTAAAGCATTAAAAACAAGTGTAAGTCGAAAATGTTTTCCGACTACTTTTATTTTGGTCTCACCGGTATTGCTTGCTTCCATTAGTTGAGAGCAAGCTTTTCCCACCTTGATCATGGGGGCATAGGGTTAGGTTCTAATTTTGGTTAAATGAGAGAGATTTTGAATGAAATAAAATTAAATGAGGCTTAGAAAAATTCTAACTCTAGAGAAACCAAGGATATGAAATTTTAAACCAACCAAAAGTCAAGTTTCTAGGTTCACGCGAGTCCTACCATGCGCTGAAATTTAAATAACATCTAGGTACAAAGCGTGGCTCTACTCGTGTGTTTTTAGCATGTAAAACAAGTCAACCATAACATCATGAAGAGGATGAAAGGTTGAGATAGGTTCTGAATTTTTTTTGGTTTTGGTTTCTCGAAAAGAAGCAAATAACACATAGGATGGCTCATGTAAAGGGTTTATGATCCAAATAAAATATCCAACCAAGAATTATGTCTCTAACATTATTCAACCACTCTAAGTGTAATGTCTTGCGTAGCAAATTTCAAAACTAACTTACTTGAAAAGACTCGAAAAATCTTGAATCGGGTTGTCCTCCCGGTAGCTTATTCTTGACTCGACGAAACGGGTTGCCTCCCGCCTAGCGCTTCGTTTATAGTCCGTGGCTAGACTTCTTCACTTGATTACTTCAGATCAATGCTCTTTGCGGGTGTTGTAATCTTGGGTACCCACTTCCGCACCATCTTGGGCGCGGTCTTATTCTCCGGCTTAGTCATCTTTTTGGTCTTCACAGGCGGCTTTTGTTCCTTTATCTTGACGGATGCAACAACCTCTTTGATTTCCTTCGCTTCCTTCTTCTCCGGCTCTTCCTTCTTCCTTGGCTCTTCCTTACTAACGTGACGATGAGGCGGAATATATTTAACTTTGATTATATTGCATACCTCGAAGCGTGGTCAAAACTTGAAAGAACTTCTCTCGCCGTTGATGTTGAACTTGATCTCCCCCTTGCCGACGTTGATGGTAGCTCCCACGGTCTTGAGGAAAGGCCTCCCAAGGATGAGTGGTGGCTTCTCCCTCTCTCCCGTCTCGAGCACCACAAAGTCGACGGGGATGAAGTGGTGTCCGACCTTTACGGGCACATCCACGGCGATGCCCAAAGGGTAGCGAATGGAGTTGTCACCCAACTCCAAGCACATGGCCGTAGGCTCTAACTCTGGTAGGCGTAGCTTCTCGAACACATCTCTTGGCATGACGCTCACACTTGCTCCAAGGTCGCATAATGCCTTCTCAAACTTGAATGAACCAACGGAACATGGAATCGTCGGGCATCCGGGGTCTCCTTGCTTCTCTAGTCCGTTTGCAATAGCGGCGCTACATTGCTCGGACATCTTGACATTATCTACCTGAGTGTTGCTATCTCATAATTGTTTGCAAGAATATCTTTGAAGTAGCGAGAATATGTAGGAACTTGAAGGGCATCCAATAGTGGCATGTTGATGCTTAACCTACGCACAACCTCCACAAACTTCTCAAAGTGATTATCAAGTTTACCTCGGAAGTAGCGTGGCTTAAGTTGTGGTATCTTCGTGTCTTCTCCCAGCATCTCAAACTCGGGCTCTTCGGTGACGATCTCGGAAACCTCCTCCTTAGCAAATTCCTCCGCCTCGGTGGATGGTTTAGGCTTTCTTGCTCCCGCGGAACGCTCCGGATCTTCGGTCTCCTTCCCCGAACGAGTTTGAATGGCCTTCGCCGTCTCGGGACCTTGAAGTTGTCCCGGAAGCTTCCCTTCATTAGCGGATAGGCGCCCGGCAAGTTGTCCCACTTGCGTCTCGAGCATCTTCATCATGTTGAGCACTTGATGGTTGGAGCTTCCGACCTCCGTCACCTTGCTATCGATGTTCTCCAACACCTTGTCTATGGCTTTGAACTTGGTGACGGTGTCCTTGTTGATCTTAGCATGCTCGTCCATGAAGTCCTTCAATTGTATACGAAGCGGAACCGAATTCGGAATGGATGAGCTTGCATTAAATTGAGGTCTACCTTGCCCGTAGCGGAAGTTCGGCAAATCTCCCTTCCTCATGTAATCGAGCATCTTGGCTTCCTCCGGGCAATCTTTGTGGACATGGCCATATTCTCCGCACTCTTCACATGTGGATCTTGCTTCGGCAGCCTTTAAATCTTGAGCTTCTTTCTTCTCTATCTCCATCTTCTCCAACCTCCGCATAAGCGAATCAATCTTGCCTTCGAGTATGTCTTCCTTCTCCACTTGCAAGACTCCCTTGACGTTCCCCGTGGGTTGAACCGGAAGTAAGCGTCCGGACGACGCCCACGTGTCATTGTCTGCGACCTTCTTGAATAGAGTGAAAGCTTGGGTCGGCGTAAGCTCGATGATGGATCCTCCCGCCGATGCATCGATGATCGTCCTTGACGCCATGGTAAGTCCTTGATAGAACTTTTGAACGAGATCCTCCTTCGGGAACTTGTGATGTGGAACCGCCCGAGTGTACTCATTAAAGCGCTCGAATGCCTCCGATATGGTCTCCGTAGGATATTGAGCAAAAGTAGCAATCTTATTGCGCAAGCTTTGAGTCTTACCCGGCGAATAGTATTCCTTCATGAAGGCCCTCATCAAGGTGTCCCAATTTTGCACCGTCTCCGCCGGTTGAGAGTAGAACCATTGCAAAGCCTTCCCGAGTAACGAGAACGGAAAGAGCCTTGCCCTTATTTGATCTGGAGTCACCCCGTCCATGTTGAATGTTTGACAAAGTTGAACAAACGCTTGAAGGTGAAGGTGAAGGTTCGGATCCTCTTTACCGGTGAAAGGTGAATGTTGCACCATGTGGATCGTTGAGGTCTTGATCTCGAACGGTCTTCCGATCTCCGCGAGGTTCAAGATTGGTAGGTCGACGATGTCCGGGGTGCATAGCTCCCCGATCTTGTGCTCCGACTGCGGTTGTTCTCCCATCGGTGGAAGTCGATTCTCCCTAGGGCTTTGAGGTGGTGATTCCTTTGGAGACTCCGACGATCTCTCAGCCTCCGCTTTTGGATCTGCAAATTCCAGTTTTTTAGCTTGTGCTTCACGTCTCCTTAGCCTGTAAAGTTTTTCTGGATCATCCACAAAATTTTCTGGACCAGCCATTCGATACGTAATTATAGACTCAACTGAAACTTACATGTGGGACCCGGTCACAGTAAAGAATTCACATGAACTATTAGTAGAGTTTCCCATAAACGTATCACAACCAACAAGTGGTGCAGTGGTAAACAGCACAGCCTTATTCCTTCAGGTCCCTGGTTCGAACCCATGCCATGGCAAATTATTTTTGCAACATTTCGTGACCTATGCTTACACGTAGGACCCTGGAACTATTTATGACAACACTCTATTTTCGAAAAAATGCTTACATGTGGGACCCAACTGAATTTTATGAGGACTTGGAACACTCTATTTTAAAATAATGCTTACATGTGGGACCAAAGTTGGTTTATGACGCCGCTGACATGGCAAAAATACTTACATGTGGGACCCTGGAAAATTTTATGACAACTTGGAACACTCTATTTTCGAAAAAATGCTTACATGTGGGACCCAACTAAATTTTTTGATGACTTGGAACACTCTATTTTTAAAATAATGCTTGCATGTGGGACTAAAGTTGGTCTATGACGCTATTGCGGAGCTTATGGCGTCACAAAACAAGCATGGAACAGTGAACGCTCGGCTACAGTAGCAACCGTTATGACAAAAGTTTTTTTGTCACTAAATTTGCTCGGAAGTGAAATATTATGATGAGATCAGCCAGGAACGTCATAACTCAATGACGTTAAAATGTGGTTGCGTCACTAGTCAATGATTTTCTTGTAGAGATACATAGCATGCTTTATGTAATCGTGTTGATTAGATCTAGTATGTCGACCCTCCAAGATTTGTAGACACGTTCACTTATGATGGTGCCCTTAGACTCCCCGCACCGATAGGGCACATCGTGACATGATGTTGTCCCGCGTAAGGCAGATGTTTTCAGGAGGTTGGCCGGAGGTAGATGCTTTAGATGAGATGCATGTTTGTTTGCTCGTTTAACTAGAACTACAACTAGAAGGTGATAGGCCTAGTTAGCTCTTTGGTTGCGCTTTACCTTGCCTTGTTCATGGATGTGATCAACTTTGAGCTATCACTTATAAATCTTTAAGGTTACCTTTATATGCAATCAATGCTTCTGTTAGGATAGATCGACTAGATTAGATGGAAACCCCTAGATAGTTTGCTGCCGATCCACGGAGTGATAAACCTTGGACGAATACTCTAAGGAAAAACTACAATGATCCGTGTGCTTGTGGTGAAACTTGACACGTTATTGAAGCGTCAACAAGCCCGGATAAGGTGGAGGGGTGGGAGGGGATGACGAATTGGTCCCACATGTTAGCTTAAAGTGGAGAGATAATTTTAATACAGATAGACAAGGTATTTAAAAAGTCTAGTTGTTTACCCTGTGATTATAAAGTTCTCTTTTTACAAACATTTCAAAACTCAAATTTAGTTAGGATTATGCAGAGTCTCTTGGAGTTGCTCTAAGAAAGATTTGATTTTAAAACAAAAACTAAACATAGCTATGTTTTGGGATGGAGTAGTAATTTGGGTCAAAGGGAGTCTGTTCTAACCGACTATACCACAAAGTAAGGCTCTCTTAAATCAAGAGGTTATACTAATATAGTCCAACTTATCATAGGTTTAACATCTGAAAACAATCGATTTGTTATTAATATGGACCATAAATAAGTTGCTAGATATATGTTTCTAAAACTTTATGTGACATGAAATGACTTTTATAACAAAACTTTGCTAGCACGAACATTTACAATGCTTACCAATGCCAATGCTTAAAATGATCATGTACACGCAAATCTAGTTAAGTTGGTACTTTGGTGTGCCACAATTATACTCCCGAAACAGGATCCTATACTCCAGGAGCTTCTAATGCTCCCATACACTAGGCAGATGGCATCCGTCGGATGCATCTTGGCTGAATTAGATGCTACCAATGTTTGATGACGCAATTTGCATTTGACACCTGCATTTTCCCTAAGTCCAAGCCGCGTTTCACATAGTGGTTGCATCTGGTCCATCCAAGATGCATCCAACATATGTCAACTACCACGTATTTTTTTAGAATTACACAGTACAACGCAGACGCTCAAACACGCACGCACACTCATCCCTATGAATACACGTACACAAACCTTAACCCTATGAGCACCTCTGAAGGACTGAGCACTGTTGACGATGTATATGCGTATCAATCTTCGGTTGGACTTGCAAGCGGACAAGTCCTCCATCGTAGTCAAGGGACCCTTCTTCCCTCAAGTGTGAACCCAAGGTATCGAATCTGTGAAACAAATGTGTGATGCAAAATCCTATCTATTAAAGCCGAGAACACTTAGATCTTCAAAAGAGAATCCTATGCATCTAATCTAAAGAACATCGAAAGAAACGAATCTAATCTATGAAAGCCGGAGGTAGCAAGAGATAGAGAGGGGTAGGCAAACCAATCTAGAGAGATTGGATCAAGCTTTTGTTGAAGTTCCGAGCAAAGAAGAAGTAGCCAAGTTGAATCTCATAAAAAGCATCTTTAAATCACGGTTTCCCGTCCGACTCCGAAAACGCCCGCCTTTTGGAGCCACCGTTCTGTCACAACGCACTCCTATTCGTGCGGGTTAGTCTAGGGCGAGTCCAATGGACAAGTTGAAATCTCCCGGAAGGTCAGGCATGCACCTCTAGCCACCACGGCTACAAGAACACCCTCTATGATCTATCTCGAGAATAGATCTTAAAGTAAGAAAAGCCGATTGAGATCAAAATCGTAGGAGAAACACTCGATCGCTAGAAATCGGATTGCAACTTGATAATTCAACATTGTACATGATACATAAACAAGATCACCACCGGGATCCTACCTTGATTTTGCTTCTAGCTCCTGGAACTCCGACGTGGTCTTCCTTGCAAGGTTCCCACGTCGGCTAGGGAGACCCTAGACAACTAGCTCGACCCTCTCCTCTTCAAATTGGTGTCCCTCTCTTCTCTGCTCCTCGGCGGCGAATGACGAATGAGTTGATGCGTGGCTCTTGGCCTCGGGGCTATAAATAGTCCGAATGGCGGCTAGGTCAAAGGGGGGCACGAATGGGCCCCGAAATGGGCTGGGCCGACCGGCCTGGGCTGGCCGGCCTGGGCCCATTTCGGCCCACTTCGTGGCCTCCTTCGCTGGTGATGCTTCCCGAGTCTTCTAGAGTATTCTCCCTTCTGCATGTGGGCCCTTGACGTCAGTTTCTCCGCGGTTTAGATGAAGCTCCTTGTCCCGCAAGATTCAGCACTTTCTGTTCAGGTCCTCGGAGTTTTCCGTCTTCACGGGTTGGTCCTTGGGCTTCTTGGAGTCATGTTCACTTCATTTCTTGACTTGTACCGGGCTTCGAGGTCTTGTCACGAGGTGCTTGACGAACTTTACCCGGAAGTCTTGCTTTCAACGCTAAATTCCTGCAAAAACATTAAACTCCAAAACCGACATGTATGAACGAACTTGTTATACCAAGGGGGTTAGTACCAATGGATAAGATATAAAATTCATACCAACACCGAAGGTAAACTCATGGCTAGGTTGACGGAAAATCACCGTCAACAAGCACCGGTAGATCCGGAGATTCTCGAAGTCACCACTGGCGCTTCGTCGTCGATAGGAACGTCGCTTACCACTTAACGCATGACGCCGGAAAATTTCTAAATAAATTCAGGAAAAGGTGCGAGCACCAAGGTTTGAACCCTGGTGGGTAGCGTCCCACTGGACCGTTCTACCATTGGACTACAAGCCCATTCGCAACTACCACGTATAAGCTCTCGAAGCATAGGATGATCCCTCTCTCTTATACTCCCTCCATTTTAAAATGTGAGTTATTTTGATTTTTCTAATTTTATTATTTTTTCTATGCACCTAGATACTGTTATGATTATATATGTAGTAAAAACTATGTATTTAGAAAGCTAAAATAATTTACAATCTAGATGTTTTTTAACCGTACATATAGGTCCCACAAATCCATTATGGAGAAAATTTTGTGGTGTCTCTCAAGCTAGATAAAACATGTAGGGGGTGCTTGGTTCCCAGCCACACATTGCCTCACTACAGTGACTCCCGCCGCGCTACAGGGCTGCCACGGCACAGTAAACAGAGGGGCAGCCTGTGGCGCGTGGCAGCCGAAAGGCTCGCCACAACAAGTGGCGCGGTGGCTTGTGGCGTGGCTAGCTGTGGCTGGCCACCAAACAGCCCTGTAGTATTAATGGATCCCCATGTTCAAGCAGGTTTGGGTAATATGTGTTACCTATTCCCAATGTGTGGTCATGAATCAACAAATCTTTTATCATATTACAAGTTATGTATATAAAAAAACCAAAACAACTAGTAATTTGAGACAGAGGAAGTATAATACAAATATAAGAACAAAGCCAACAAGACAAGACAAAACATGCTGCAAAATGTAGCGTAAACCAAACGAAATAAGTCTTTATTAAAAAAGAAGGCGCCAAGCTTTTCAAACAATTAAATAAGAGCTAGTCAAATGAGAAAATGAGGACAGAGTATTTAAGTGCTACTCAAAGGAGAAAATAACAACAGGATATCAGTCTTCAAACACATCTTCGGATAAATCACCGACCTAGTAAGAAGACAGAGTATCTGTCTTCAAATAAGCCACCGAGTAAGAAGACTTGTCCACATTCATGACAACGTCAGTGTGATCACAAGACAGTTTCTTGGAAGACCGGCAAATTTCCAGCATGAGCTACCAACTGTGACCAGTTCATTGATGTTTGTTCGCACCCAAAATTGACACAAAACTGATCAGGCTGACGCCACCGGTCAGACCGGTGTCCCTCAACGGTCTGACCGGTCGGGCGTTTTGTAGCCGATCCGGCAACGGCCACACCGGTCTGACCGGTGGGCCTGACCGGTCTGACCGGTGGACCCTGAGTCCGAGTAGAATTGAGGAGTCCTAGCAAATTTCGACTTGTAAAAAGATTCCTTGCGGGGCAAGACCTCCTCACCCTACAAATATAAAGGGCCCCGGCCGTTTGAGCGGGAATCACCCAATCGAACATTACTTTGTACAACTTTTATCTCTCAAACCCTAACTTTTCCAATCTCGTGCTTTCCTTTTTTGTCTCGATGACGATCAGGGACGTTCTGATTGGCCTTGCCGACCTCAGAGCAACCCTAGGCGCACCACCTCCGACGGGGTCCCTCCCGAGGCGGCGATCTTAGGCTTTTCACCGCGCGTCTGCAGTCACCGGTCAGATCGGTGCCCCTGACCGGTCAGACCGGTCTGGGCAGGAGCTCGGCAAGTTCAGCGTTTTGACGTTTCCGCGCGATCTAGCGCTCGTGTGTGTTGACCAGAAAAGCGTCAACATACTTTTGGCGACTCCGCTGGGGAAGAAAGATCAGGTTGCTAAAACCGTTCAATCTAGCCTCAGCTAGATGGGTGCTCGGTGCGAACTCGACATGAACAACATTGTCACCACATCGCTGGAGGATCTCTCTCCGGAGGAGCAGCAGAAGTAAAAGGCGCTATAAGAATATATGCAAGTACAATTCCTAGCTGGCGTCATGAAGGATCGATCCGGCAAGGTGGCAAGATTGAAAGAGTTCGAGCTGCCGGCGATCAGGCTAAATGACAACAACGTTGAGGTAATTCCCACTGTAAGTAAGAAACCCCCGTCTGAAACTTCTCCTATGAAATCTACAGTGGAAAGTGATGAATTGCTTGCTTCGTATATTGCTCGTTTAGAACGCTTAGAGGATCTTGAAAAAGATAGGAGTCTAGATTTTAATAATAATGAAACTAATAGTAGTACTCCTAAAGCTAATCCTCAAGGGTCTTATCCTAGCTTAGCACCTTTGCCTGTAAATAATGGTAATCATGCATATGGTTTGACACCAAATCCAGCATCTGGTCAGTACCCTCAATTTCAACCGCATAGGCCAAACATGGCCGCACCGGTCGAACCGATGCAGGGTACCGGTCAGACCAGTGCTATGGATTTGGGGCCCGATCAACCTTTGCCAATTTCTGTCGTGCCAAATCAGATGGTCCCTACTTTTTCTAATACAATCAATAATGTTGGACCTCATTATAGTACGACAATGAATACATCGGCCTCCAAAAATATTATTCCGGACGATGTGTTTGAAAGTTACAGGCTAGCTCAAGCTAAGATAGCTCCCTATCTAAATAAGATGAATTTGGAGAATCCTCAGCCACAATAACCAAATAATCCTAATTGGGCGGAATTTAATAAATTTAAGGAAGATTTGGCTAATGTGGTAAACTTGGTGTTGATATTGGTAATACAAATTTGTATCAAAAACCATATGATCCCGAGTTTGATAGATTTCCTCTCCCACGTGGTTGGCGTATGCCCGATTTAATTAAATTTAGTGGTGATGATGATCGAACCACATGGGAACATATTAGTCAATACACTGCATAATGCTTTGAAAGTGCACTTGTTTTCTCTATCTTTAACTAGCACCGCTTTTGCTTGGTTTTCTTCGCTTGCTCCCGGTTCTATTATATCTTGGGATATGTTAGAACGTAAGTTATATGATCACTTTTATAGTGGGAGCATGCAATTAAAATTGACAGACTTAACATCGGTTAGGCAAGGAAGAGATGAGACTGTCTCTGCCTACATTAAAAGGTTTAAAGAAACTAAAAACCGGTTCTTTAATTTGTCAATAACTGATATGGACCTTGCAGACATTTGTCTGAAAGGTTTAAGGTCATCTATTAGGGATAAGATAGAGGGCACTGATTTTCTTTCGGTTGCACAAGTTCAAGTAAGAGCTTTAGTTGTTGAAAACCGAATGAATAAAGAAAAGGATAATTTTAAATCACGTTGTTCTAATGTTCATATTATTGATTATGATTCTGATAGTTCGAACAATGGTGATAAAGAAATTTATGCTGCAGAATTTGTCTGGCCCTCTAAAGAAAAAGCTTATTCTTGCTCATCTCTTAAGCTGGCTAGTAATGGTCGGCAAGAAGAAATTAAATTTACTTTTGATGTTTCCAAATGTGATCAGATATTTGATGAATTGCTTAAATCTGAAAATATCAAGTTAACTCATACTATTCCTCCACTTGAAGAGTTGAAAAGACATGCATATTGCAAATTTCATAATTCATTTTCTCATGCTATTAATGATAGCAATGTGTTTCGTCGACAGGTTCAATTGGCCATAAACGAAGGTCGTTTGACTTTTCATGAGATGCAAGTGGACAAGGCTCCTTTTCCAATCAACACCATGGATTTACAGCAGCCTAAGGTACTGGTTCGGCCACATCAAGCTGAAGCAACTAAAGGCAAGAACGTGGTAGTCAGGGAGGCTAAGCCCGATTTGAGAGGAAAGGAGCTGGTTCGCAAAGTTGAGTATGAGAAGACTCCTGATGGCAAAGAGACCTTCAAGGTTACAATGAGTGCCTCTGGACATGGGGGGGCAAGGGTCGTCCACACCCGCCGATCAACGACCATCTGAGCCATCTCTGGCCAGATCGGTCAGACCGGTGGAGGTGACCGGTCAGACTGGTGCGCCCCCAGGCCGTCCGAGGATGATCAAGCCAAGCCGTCCGGAGATTGGAAACTGGAAGCTTAATGTAGCAAAGAATCAGGGAGTGGTCCTAAGCCAAAGGTCACTTTCGACATGCTATTTGACAAGTATTCCAAGCAAAAGGCCGTTACAAGTGATCGGCCATTAAAAAAGGATGAGGTCACCTACACACCAAGGAGGGTCGTCTTCACCTCCAAGGGTTGCTACAAGACTCAAGGGTGAATCATCGCAGCAAGGGCAACGCTTTACTCCACCATGGGCGTCATCAAGTTCACATGCACCACGCCCGATCTATGATGACAATGGAGTAATGTAGATGACGTACCAACAAGCCTTTCATCCTGGATGGGGAGGACAGAAGTCAGCTTTTGACAGGATCTCCAGGCCTATCCAAGACCGATTGACTCCTCGCCGTTCTGGTCAGGGTCACCAGACCCGACCGGTCAGACCGATCGCTACCACCGGTAAGACCGGTGCAGCCAGAAAAGTTGTGCCAACACCCGTGAAGCAAGTTTACAAGCCGAAGCAGAAAGAGGAGGTGCAAAAGATGGATATTGATCCAGAAAGGACTACAAATCAAGATATTATTCAGATTGGGTCAATGGATGTTCCTATTGGAGAAGATGGCAAAAGACCGATTGTTCCTAACAATAAGGTTGTGACATCAACTCTAGGGGTGTTTGCTGCTGCTAATGACCATGAGGCTAGTGGGAGTGGTTCCAACTCCAAATACTTCTTGCCAAGGTGGTGTCCTCCCGGTTTGACTCGCACACAATGGAGGAAACTTCAACGCCTGAGGTTTCAAGAGAAGAGGGAGAAGGAGCTAGAGAAGCAGAGGGACGAGGCTTTCAACCAGTACAGGCCTATGGTACCTCAAGGAAAAGAGTGGAGAGTTAAGACCAGCTCCCAGCCAGCACCGGTCAGACCGGTGGAGGGGTTGGTCAGACCGGTCACACCGGTCAGACCGGTGACAGACGACGGTCAGACCGATGACCCAGAGACGCCGCCCGATTTCTATTCTTCAGCTCCTATGGTTTGTGATGACAAGTCCGCATCGGATCCTGCACCAGAAGACGATGAGGAGCTTGTTGATTACAGTTCTTCGACCGAGTGCATCAGTTTGGACATCAACGTGATCCATATGTCTATGGATGGCTATTTGCTCTCGGAGGAGGACGTCGCGCATCTCGACTTTGGGCCAAAGGAAGCTATTTTCCAGAAGCCTAAAGCTACTGAAAATCATCTGAAGGCTTTGTACATGAAGGGACACATCAATGGGAAGCCTATCTCTCGCATGCTGGTGGACGGAGGAGCGATTGTCAACTTGATGTCGTATTCTTTGTTCAAGAAGCTGGGAGGTTCAGATGATGAGCTGATCAAGACCAACATGACCGTCAGCGGTGTGGGAGGAGGTGAGCCGATGGGAGCTAAAGGCGTCGTCTCTATGGAGCTCACCGTTGGGAGCAAGACGTTAGCTACGGCATTCTTCATCGCTGAGACACAAGGTAACTTCAGTCTCATCCTTGGTCGTGATTGGATTCATGCAAATCAGTGTGTGCCTTCTACCTTGCATCAATTTTTAATCCAATGGGTAGGCGACGAAGTAGAGGTTATTCATGGTGATACGTCGGCTTGTGTTGCAGTGGTCGATAGCTCTACTATGGAGAATCATGAGAATCTTAAGTGCTTAACTGGTTTAGATTTATCTAATTTAAGGCTTATTGATTCTACCAAAGATGGCTTTGCTACTGTTGTCATGAAGCCAATCGTTGATCAGGCTAGAACCTCTCTGTCGATTTGATAGATGCAAATCTGGAGTGGTTGCAACAAAGGCGAGAGCACTATCGGGCGCATAAGAACGATATGTGTGAGGCTATCAAAGACTTTGATGATTTGAGAAAGTAAGGACAAGGGTTTACGTCGGCTGATCCTTTAGAGGAGGTGGATACTGGTGATGGCACTATACCTAGGCCGACATTTGTAAACAAGAATCTTGATCCTTTGTTTAAATCTGATTTAATAAAGCTGTTAAAGGAGTATGTTGATTGCTTTGCATGGAACTACAATGAAATGCCTGGTTTAAGTCGTGATTTAGTTGAGCATCGTTTACCTATTAAACCTGGTTTTAGGCCTTATAAACAACCTCGTAGAAACTTTAATCCTGATATTTATGACCGAGTGAAAGAGGAAGTCAATCGGTTACTTGATGCAAAGTTTATTAGGCCTTGTCGTTATGCTGATTGGATCTCTAATATTGTGCCTGTTGAGAAAAAAAGAACAAAAAAGCTTCGTGTTTGCATTGATTTTAGAGATCTTAATAGAGCTACTCCTAAAATGAATATCCTATGCCTATAGCCGATTTTCTTGTTAATGCTGCATCCGGACATAGAATTCTTAGCTTTCTTGATGGTAATGCTGGTTACAATCAAATCATTATGGCCGAAGAGGATATATCCAAAACGGCTTTCATATGTCTGGGTTTTGTTGGCTTATTTGAGTGGGTTGTTATGACTTTTGAGTTGAAAAATGCGGGTGCTACTTATCAAAGGGCTATGAATTTAATCTTTCATGATTTGCTTGGCATCATAGTAGAGGTTTATATCGATGATATTGTTGTCAAATCGGCTAGAGATGATTCTCATTTAGCTGATTTAAGACTTGCATTTGAAAATATGCGTCGGTACAAATTAAAGATGAACCCACTCAAATATGCTTTTGGTGTATTGGCTGGGAAGTTTTTGGGCTTCATTGTGCATGAGAAAGGCATAGAGATAGATCCTAAAAAGATTGAGGCAATCTGGAGTGTTAAAGCGCCTACTTGTAAAAAGGATTTGCAAAAGTTCTTGAGCAAGGTAAATTACTTGAGGAGATTCATTTGTAACTTGTCTGGGAAGGTGAATGCCTTTACTTCGGTTGAAAAATGATGTTGACTTCACTTGGGGGGCAAAGCAACAAGAGGCATTTGATGAGATTAAGAGCTATTTGACTTCGCCGCCCATTCTTCAAGCACCCAAGAGTGGTATTCCTTTCAAGTTGTATGTAGCGGCTGAGAAGGATGTCATTGGAGGTGTTTTGACTCAAGAGACCGAAGGCAAGGAGTACATTGTTGCATATGAGAGTAGAAGATTGCTGGACGCCGAAACAAGGTACACTTTTATTGAAAAGTTGTGTTTCTCACTATATCATACTTGTACCAAGTTGATGCATTATTTATTACCTAGTACTTGCATAGTAGCATGTCAAACCGACATAATCAAATACATGTTGCATAAACCAATTTTAAGTGGTAGAGTCGGCAAATAGGCTTATGCTTTAGTTGAATATGAGTTACATTGTGAGCCATTAAGTTCTATGAAAGGTCAAATTGTTGCCGACTTTATTGTTGGACATAGAGTAGATAAGCAACTTGATTTGAATGTCGGTTATGCTACTTTTACTCCATGGAAGTTGCATTTTGATGGATCGGTTTGCAAAGATGGTTGTGGTGTTGGAGTTGTCATTATTTCGCCAAGTGGGGCTGTTTTTGAAGCTCTTAACCGATTAGATCATGAATGTACTAACAACCAAACCGAATATGAGGCTCTTCTATTTGGATTGGAGATTTTGCATGACATGGGAGTAAGACATGTGGAAGCATATGGAGATTCGTTATTGGTGGTGCAGCAAGTATCCAAGGTATGTCAATGTCTAAATAGTTTTTTAAATGCTTATCTTGATAAATGTTTAGACATTATATCTTGTATGGATGAATTTGTTATCTATCATGTGCCACGAGAGGAAAATCCTAGAGCTAATGCTCTGGCCCAGCAAGCATCTGGTTATAATGTTCGAAAAAGAAATTTTCAAGAACACAAACCGTTGCTTACAGCCGAGTGTTTTGCTCTGGAGGCACCGGTCAGGTCGACGTAGCGGACCGGTCTAACCGGTGACACCGGTCTTACCGATGTCACCGACCGGTCTGACCGGTCCCCTGGTTCTGGGTTGGCTAATGGCACCGGTCTGACCGATGCCCATGACCGGTCTGACCGGTCCCCTGGTAAAAGTTCCTCCTCAGTTTTTCGTGACAAAGATGAGGTGGAGGATTGGAGAAAGCCTCTGGTTGATTATTTGCAAAATCCTAGCAATTTAGTTGATAGAAAAGTCCGACGGTGGGCTCTCAAGTTTGTTGTTGATAATGGTGAATTGTATCGTCGGACTGCGGATGATTTGCTTCTTAAATGTTCGAGTCCTGATCAAGCTAGGTTGGCTATGGCAGAGGTTCATGAAGGTATTTGTGGTACTCATCAATCGGCTCCCAAGATGAAGTGGCTCCTCAGGCGAGCTTGCTTTTATTGGCCTACCATGATAGCTAATTTTTTTTAGGTACTACAAAGGGTGTGAAGAGTGTCAGATACATGGAGATGTTCAGTTGGTACCTGCTGCATTGATGCATCCGATTATCAAGCCTGGCCCTTTAGAGGATGGGGTTAGGATTTTATTGGCAAGATTCATCCTTCGTCGTCAAAGGGGCATTGTTTTGTGATCGTAGCTACTGATTACTTTACCAAGTGGACTGAGGCTATTCCTTTGAAGAATATGACACATAGAGAGGTGATTGAGTTTATTACTGGGCATATCATACATAGGTTTGGTATTCCGCAGACTTTGACTATGGATCAAGGGACTTCGTTCATATCCAAAGAGGTGCGTGAGTTTGTTGATTCTTATGGTATTAAATTACTCAATTCATCTCCATATTATGCTCAAGCCAATGGACAAGCCGAGTCTAGCAACAAAACGTTAGTAAAGCTCATAAAGAAGAAGATAGAAGACAATCTTAGAAGATGGCATGAGGTATTATCTGAAGCTTTATGGGCTCGTCGTATTTCTAGACATGGTGCTACTAAGGTTACTCCTTTTGAGCTTGTGTATGGTCAAGAAGCCGTTTTGCCCATTGAGGTGAATCTAGGCGTATATAGACTTGCAAAGCAGAATAATCTTGATGTTGAGACATATTATGCTTTGATGATGGACAACATTGATGAAGTGACCGACAAGCGCATGGAGGCTTTGGAGGAAATCAAACAGGACAAGAGGCGAGTTGCTAGAGCATACAACAAGAAGATAAAAGCTAAATCTTTTCAGGTAGGTGATTTGGTTTGGAAGACAATTTTACTTATTGGATCTAAGAGTAACAAGTTCGGCAAGTGGTCTCCAAGTTGGGAAGGTCCGTACAAGGTTGTCAAGGTTTATTCTGGGAATTCTTACATGATGGAAACTTTGCAAGGACAGCGGCTTCCGAGGGCTCTCAACGAGAGGTACTTGAAGAAATTTCATCTAAGTGTTTGGCAAGACGTTTGATAGGATATGGTCGATTTAAAGCAAAAATCGCTCTTAGACCAAAAAATGGCCGGTGAAATGTCACACTGACCATAGAATTATTTTTTAGACAGCAAGCTTTACTAAAAAACAGGGAGGCATATGTTCGCACCCGAAATTGGCACAAAGCTGATCAGGCTGACGCCACCGGTCAGACCGGTGTCCCTCAACGGTCTGACCGGTCGGGCGTCTTGTAGCCGATCCGGCAACGGCCACAACGGTCTGACCGGTGGGCCTAACCGGTCTGACCGGTGGACCCCGAGTCTGAGTAGAATTGAGGAGTCATAGCAAATTTCGACTTGTAAAATGATTCCTTGCGGGGCAAGACCTCCCCACCCTATAAATATAAAGGGCCACGGCCGTTTGAGGGGGAATCACCCAATCGAACATTACTTTCTACAACTTTTATCTCTCAAACCCTAACTTTTTCAATCTTGTGCTTTCCTTGTTTATCTCGACGACGATCAGGGACGTTCTGAGTGGCCTTGCCGACCTCAGAGCAACCCTAGGCGCGCCACCTCCGACGGGGTCCCTCCCGAGGCGGTGATCTTAGGCTTTTCACCGCGCGTCTGCAGTCACCGGTCGGACCGATGTCCCTGACCGGTCAGACCGGTCCGGGCAGGAGCTCGGTGAGTTCAGCGTTTCGACATTTCCGCGCGATCTAGCGCTCGTGTGTGTTGACCAGAAAAGCGTCAACAATGTTTCTCGATGCAAGTATCAGATGACCCATCGATTCAAGGTCAAGTCTGAAGACTTTAAAACGCGTAAGTTAGACGTCAGATGTACCAAACTAAGAGCCAAACCATATGTCCCTCTGCACAAACAATGTAACATAACAAGTTAAAATTTCCTTGTGAGAAAAAAAAAACGAAAAATATCCATGAATTCTACCCAAGAAACATATGTGATGACTTTAACTCTGTGTTCCAACCTGATTGCTCAGGCACTAATTTCAACTTCGCATCTTAATACCAGCAGCCAAAAGTTTTAGTAATTGGTAAGCACAACTGTTCTAGAAAACACAACTACAATTTGTGCCCTTAGTGGTAGCGAAGTCATTGTAACGAGCTTTCATTCCCAAGTCAAATGTTATCACAGCACAGGACAGTAATGTCTTCGCTCATGAATTCCAAGCTTGAGAAATTTGGGCTGACCTGAAGTATGAAGACTTGCAAATATCAGCAATTCATAATAGAATAGTCAGTAAAGCATAAAAGGGGTCATACCATTATTGAGTTGCATGCACCAACTAAGTTCAACTCAAAAGCTTAAGCTGATGAGGAAAGGTGGACAATTCACTTGTACTCCAACACTCCCCCTCACGTGCAGGCTCCTTCAGTCCGCATACGTGGATATTGGAGTGTGTTGTAATTATTTAAATTAACGCGCCTGCCAGGATTCGAACTCGAGACCTCTGGCCCTGATACCATATTGAGTTGAATGCACCAACCAGTTCAACTTAAAAGTTTAAACTGATGAGGAAAGGTAGACAATTCATTTATACTTCAACAACCATGAAGCTGTGGAATTTGACCAGCTCAATGCTGTTTTTCTTCTGCACATAAAGTATGCCTTGTGATTCATCAATTCTAAGGTCAAGTAGACTTTAAAAGGCCAAGAGAGACTATCATCAGTTCTTCGGTACAAAGTCTTTGTAATCTGAACAAAAGAAGCACTTACAATGCTTGCCTTGCAGAAAAATTGAAAATAACTAATGTTTAGGGCATGTTGTGTTCATAGCTGCCATTAATCAAACCATATCTGCGCAATAATCTCTAGGGCTAATCGAACAAGAAATTCTATTTTAAAGTACCAAGCTTCCCAAACATTAAATGTAATGATGGTCAGCCAGTACAAAATAACGGATAGATTATCACCCTTTAAACATGCCTTCATACAAGTCACTAAAGATTTTTCTGCATACAGATTGGATTGTTTTGTTGAATGCGAGGGAGATGCATTCAAGCAAACAATCTAACCACTAAACAAGTCAAGTAAAATTTCCTTGCGAAAAAGGAAATGAAAATTTCCATGAAAGCAGCAGATGCTATTTTGGTCTGTGTAATTTTATCTCATTAATCCTTGGTATGTGTAATTTTATCTCATTAATCCAACCTGATTGCTAAGGCAGCATAAACATTGACATTGATGTTAATCTCTTCTAATTCCAGCTAGCTTCAGAAAAAAAGAAATCATAACTGTTCTGAAAACAGTAGTCTGTGTCCTTGCTGATGACAAATAGTCAGTGTAACCTGCCTTCACGCAAAGGTCGATGTAATCAGAAGACAAATATGTCTTCTCCTATACTAGGAATTCCAAGCATAAGATATTTGGGTGACTTGGAGTAGATCACCTTGAAGGCACAGAAAGGGGCTCACATGCTCGGGGTGCTGCCAACTGTGACGAGTTCAGTTCTGTTTTTCTTAAGTACCTGATAATAACCCATCAACTCGAAGGTCAAGTCTAAAGACTTTAAAATGCCAGAGAGATGCATATGTTTGCCATCAGATGTAGGAACTGAAAGCCAAGCCAAAAGAACCCATGGCACCTCTGTTCCTCTGGTTATTGCTCTTTCCCCCACTACTGTTCTATACTTCTGTCCATGCTCAACAGAACATCACCTTGGGTTCATCTTTGACACCCCAAGGGCCTAGCAACTTTTGGCTCTCGCCATCTGGTGACTTCGCGTTTGGCTTCCGGCCCATCGAGAGTAACACATCCTACTACCTGCTTGCTGTCTGGTTCAGCAAGATCAGCAACAAGACAGTGGCTTGGTATGCCAAGACAAATGGTGCTGTACCAGCACCGATACAAGTTTCATCCGGTTCATGCCTCCAGCTCACCTCGGGTGGGATGCTGTCCCTCCTCGACCCAAGCAATACAGAGGTATGGACTCCCCAGTCTGTTGGTGCGGCAGCTTATGCCACCATGCTGGATACAGGAAACTTTGTACTGGTTGCTGCAGATGGCTCAACCAAGTGGGGAACTTTCAACGACTCGGCTCGGCAGATACAATCCTGCCCACACAAGTACTCACCCCTGGAATGACACTCCACAGCAAGATCATCGCCACAGACTACTCCAATGGCAGGTTCATCCTTAACATGCAAACTGATGGTGTTTTTCTATACCCTGTCGCTGTGCCATCCGGATTCCAATATGACTCTTATTGGTCCACTGCTGGAAACACCACAAAGCTGGTGTTTGATTCGACGGGCAGAATATACATAACATTGGATAATGGCACACAAACCAATATGACACAAGGGGCAATTGGCTCCATGGCAGACTACTACCATCGGGCCACACTTGACCCAGATGGTGTTTTCCGGCAATATGCATACCCAAAGAAGGCCAACAACGAGTGGAGTCAGGCATGGTCTGTAGTGGGCATGGAGCCCCAAAATATCTGTTCAGCAGTGACAAAGATCGGCAGTGGAACATGTGGATTCAACAGTTACTGCGTGTTGGATAGCACAACCAGCCAGACTACCTGCATGTGCCCTACTCAGTACTCGTTTATTGATGAGGAGAGAAAATATAAGGGCTGCAAACCAGACTTCCAGACACAAAGTTGTGACATGGATGAAGCAGAAGCGACAAAGCAGTTTAAGTTGACAACGATGTACCATGTGAATTGGCCTCTAGCTGACTATGAGAAGTACAGCCCCATAACAGAGAACCAGTGCCGGCAGCTCTGTCTGACAGATTGTTTCTGTGCAGTCGCTGTGTTTTATGATGGCGGCAGTACATGTTATAAGAAGAAGCTTCCCTTGTCAAATGGAAATATGGCGGGTGATGTGCAAGCAACAGTTCTCATCAAGGTACCAAACAACAGTAATACACAGTCACAGTTCAGCCAGTCCAGCAAATGGAAGAATGATAAGAAATATTGGATCCTTGGAAGTTCATTGCTTCTGGGAAGCTCTGTCTTGCTGGTCCTTGTCTTAGTCTATATTCTCCTTTTCGGCAGGAACTATACAATTGCTAGAAAAAAAAAGTCTCACCTTTGCAGTCCTCAAGCAACCTAGGAGTGCCCCTAAAAGTCTTCACTTATGCTGAGCTCGAGAAGGCAACTGATGGATTCCAGGAGGTGCTTGGCACTGGTGCGTCTAGTATCGTGTACAAAGGTCAGCTACAAGACCAGCTTGGGACCTGCATTGCTGTCAAGAAAATTGACAAGCTCGAGCAGGAATCAGAGAAAGAATTCAGTGTTGAAGTCCAAGCTATTGGACAGACGTACCACAAGAACTTGGTCAGGTTGCTAGGACTCTGCAACGAAGGAAAAGAAAAACTATTGGTGTATGAGTTCATGAGCAATGGATCACTCAGCAGATTCTTATTTGGAGATGTCAAGCTTCAGTGGAATCTTCGAGTTCAGCTTGCTATTGGGATAGCCAGGGGGCTTCTTTACTTACATGACGAATGCAGCACACAGATCATCCATTGTGACATGAAGCCCCAGAACATCCTTCTCGATAGCAACTTCACAGCAAAGATCTCAGACTTCGGCTTGGCAAAGCTACTCCGAACCAACCAGACACAAACAAATACAGGTATCCGGGGTACCCGAGGATATGTTGCACCTGAGTGGTTCAAGAGTATCAGTATCACTGCCAAGGTGGATGTTTACAGCTTTGGAGTCATCCTGTTGGAGCTCATATGTTGTCGGCGGAACATTGAATTGGAGGCTGCAGATGAGGATCAAAAAATTTTGACTTACTGGGTAAATGACTGTTATAGGTGTGGTAGAGTTGATGTTCTGGTGCAGGGTGATGATGAAGCAATTTGCAATCTGAAGTTGGTGGAAAGGTTTGTGGCAGTGGCATTGTTGTGTCTCCCGGAGGACCCGACCACAAGACCTACAATGCTGAAGGTGACATAAATGCTTGATGGAGTAGCAGCAATTCCCACTTCTGCTGATTCTTCTTCCTTGTAAGTTCACTTCGATAGTATTGCTCTGCATACCGTAAGATTAACATGTATGAGCAAACGTAGAAGTAAAGGAAATAAGATTAGCTATCTATTGAACTTCTGAAGGCAACACGTTATGACCACTGATGCTTCAGCCATACTGTTGTTGTTCCTTAAATTTTGAAGTGTATTGTGAACAGCACCTGCAGTGCTGTATTGTTCATATTCTATAAAAAAAGGCTGGATCCAACAATGGGAAGGTTCCTCTTCCAAATAGGAACATCTTTAGTTCTTTACCCTATAAAAATTATTTGCTTGTGCTAACCCACAACTACATATGCTGATTCCTCTTATTTCCCTCGTAGAATTTTTTGTTCACCCTCAAATTTTGCATGAATGTAGATCCTTTTATACTCTACCATCCATATTTTTTATGCACAGTAGTGCATCGGTAGCACCTGAAACTTCATTCTATTCGTAACTATTAGAAGAGTTCTCTTGCAATCATTACTTACTGGCCTCACAAATTTTCCACCACATCCAGGGAATAGCCACTAGCCAGCTGGCACTGAAATATGATAAGATCAAGCACCTTATCATAAATAACCATACACATGCAATTAATGCACTAAAGTACAATAAATTTTGGGCTCAATCTGTCGAGAAAGGAAAATAATTTAGATCAAGTGCTAATTAGTCTTGAACTTCTCATGGAAAATATGCCAACAAAATTCAAGCATAACTTTGAATAAAGTCTATGCTTGGTTTAAAAGAAAAGTTAGCCTTCAGGTGTGCAACTTCATATATTTGTTCAACGCGTTACAATGTCACTTGTTCATAGCCCTGATTATAATCAGGGGTATTTGATTACAATGTTGTGGATCTTGATCAAATACGAACTAGATGCAATACTTTTAGTGAAACACTAAAAAGACTGGCATGACGTTGCCGCGCCATGACCTGTAGCCCTGTGATTGGTAGAGAGGTTGGGGATATTTTGCAAGAATTTAGGCTGTGGATTAATTTTCCTAAAATGTTAAGGTATTTTTTAGTTAAAAGTAGGGATTGTGGATTGATTGTGATAAATCTGCGGATTGTTTTGCAAACTTTCAGACTGTGGTAGATTTGTATAAAGTTTAAGGTCTTTTCCGTAAAATTTTGTGGACCGTGTGTTAATTTTTGTAAAGTTCACATTTGTGGGAGATGCATGGATCGCAGGTTGTTTTTTTATAGAATTGCTTGAGCGGTGGCTTGATTGATGGAGATGTCGTCAAATGGCCTGAGAGGTGGTTTAAATAAATGGTAGTTATGTAAAGTCTGAGGGGACATCATTAAATTGTCGAAGCAGTGGTTGGACTACAGTTTACTTTTTGATTAAGTTTGAGGGGGATTTTGTAAAATTGGCAGCCCTTTTGGCATTTCTCGAAGCTCGAGGGGGTTTTGTAAAACTGCCTGAGAGGTGGCTGGATTAAAATTGTATTTATATGAAGCTTGAGGGGTTTCCTTAAAATTATCTGTGTGGGTTTGGACTATGAATTAATTTCGATAAAGTTTTAGGGGGATTTTGAAAAATTTACAGCCCCTAGGCATTCCTTGAGAGCTCGAGATGGTTTCCATAAAACTGGCTAAGAGGTTTTCGTAAATTTATCAATGTGTGGGTTTTAGTATATACTAGAACATCTGGCGCGCGCCCTATCCTATTCAAAACTATGGCAAGCAAATATATGAAAATATTGATATACAGAGTATATGAAAGGAATAACAAAGTATATCTGTTAACAATCTATGATTCACACAACAGACATAAGTTGCACATTAAGCATCTATAGTAACAAAGTATATCTCAACAAAACGTGAATCGTTTGGGTTGGCAATCCTCTTTCTTGATGCTACAATAACAGAGAACAACATCAGTGATATCATTAAAATTTACATACATGGCAATATCATTTAGGTTGTTGTCCAACATAACCTTAAATGAACACTAAGAAATGCTGATGGCTCATTAAACTTCCATAAGCAATCAATTAAAAACTTAAGTTTGAAAATACAATAAGCACACCATGTTAAATTTTAGAACCAACACACACTTCTATGTATGTAAGTCGCATATCTATATTATCTAGGTTCTAGAAGGTAAATCTGTAAAAGTAGTAGTCTAAAGCTAAATTGGTAACATCAAGTAACACATCCTATGTCATTGCCAATTATACATAATTCAATTGTTATAGGTTTATAACTTAGCTCCCAACCACATATTTTTACATGAAAATATCATTCCACTAAGTAGTTCTAACCATGAACAGAGTTTGAATCGATTACTGTTGCTACCATTTTCTCTTGGGCAAAACCATCAAAAAGCTTGCAAGTGCCAAGGTATGCAAAGCCGATCTATCAAACAAATGTAAGAGATTATTCGCCTGCGAAAGATTCATCAGCTGGCCCGCAAGGAAATTTTCTGCTAGCTGCTAGCTGAAACAGAAAGCGCAAAAAACACAAATCCAAAGCTACCCGCAAGCCAATTCTCTGTATCTGATATTGAATCTCGAGGTCTCAGTTTTCAAGCAATAGAATGAATTGATTTTTTTTAGAAAATGTATCCAAGAACCAAGCAGTGGGAACAACCTGCAAGAAGGGGATGGCTGCAGGAACTGGACCTGCATCCCCGTCGTCAAGGAAGCTGCTGAGGTGCCAGTTTGCCACACTGTCTGTTACCATCCCTACGCGCTCGCCGATGAGCAGCCAGATGCGGTGGCTTGGTGGGGGAGTTGTGGCGTGCGTGAGCTCGAAGTCACGTCGTCCAGTTGCATCACTGCGCTGGAGTTCAGTCAGTCTAGCATATGCAGACCATCTTGAACCAAATTGCACAAATTGGTAGACATTCAAATGCAATACACAAGTGACAAAATTAAATTGCAGCCACCTGGTAGAGCAGCGCCTGGAGCTCGCTTCGGAAGGCGGCGTCCATGGACATGTCCCGCTCGTCGACAGCGACGCGGAACCCCCGCAGGATGGCGCACATCGAGGAGTAGTCCGTGAACGTGTGTCGCACCCCGCACAGCGACGTCGTGCAGAGCACCAGCACCAGCGCGTGCGACCGCTGCGGACCGCGAGCTGGCTCCGTAGCCACTTGGCCGTCGACGCCGCCCGAAGAGCCGGATATAGCCGCCTCCACTCCCCAGAGCGCCAGATCCGGCCGCCCAACCCGAGGCCGAGGGAGAATCGTCGGGGAGGGAGGGCGCGCCGAGGTACCAGATCTGCACGGCATGGTGCACGCGTCAAAGGAACAGGAGGAAGGTCAACACGGAATTGGAAGCCAGGGTTAGTACACAGGGCTAGGGGCACAAGGAAGAGGGGAAAGGATATCAGGTGAAAGGGGGAACTTATCTACGATGTCTCCGCTGTGTCGCGTGCATCGAAGCCTGGGAAGCCGTGCCGATGGGTGAGGTTGCGATTCCAAATCGCCCCCATGTCGCGCGGCGCCGTCCGGGGCTACTCCGACGGGGGAGGGAGGAAAGGAGGAGAAGGGGCCGCGCCGGCCTGCGCCCGCTGCCTTGTCGTCTCGTCACCGTCGCTGGAGTAGGAGAGGGGCATGTCGGAGAGGAAGCGGCGGCGGAGGGAGCCATCGTCGTGAGCGCGGATCCGACTCGGGGTGGAGCACTGCAGTGGGGGGAGGCTAGGAGGGCCGCGCCGGATCTGGTGCCCCGCCGCCAGCTGGAGTCCTCCATGGCCGCCGTCACCGTTGACCCGCGTCAGCTCCGCCCCCACGCGCTTGATCCACCTCACCTCCCGCTGTCGTATCTCTACGCCACTCCATGGCTGGCCGCCGCGAGGTAGGGAGGAGGTGGTGACCTCGATGTATGAGGACGAGGAGGCCGCTCGTCCCCGCTTCGGTTACTGAGAAGGTGGGCTGCAGGAGCGGCGGCGGAGGAGAGCAGGTGGGGAGGGGTGGCGGCGGGACGTCGGGGAAGGAAGAGTAGGAGGCGGCAGGGGAAGGAACCGCACCGCGGCAGTGGCCCTCGCGGCCGGCCGCCGAAGTCGCCGTCATGCTGCTCTTTCGCGGGGAGGGAGAGAGAGGGTGGCGGCGCGGAGCAGGAGAGGGAGGAGATGGCAACGGGGAAGGAAAGCGAGGGGTTAGGATTCGCGCGGGGTTGGGTGAGGGTCGGGGGTAAGGCCGGGGATGGGGTGGTGGGAGGGGGTTCCCACAAAACGTCGTGCGGGGGATTTTTGTAAAACAACATATTACCGAATTTCTCTTCTTTGCATAGAAATAAAGTTTAACACAAGGGTCTAAGTAAAAATATTTTGAACGTGGTCGCTGTGCGGGCTGGACTTTCTATATCGTTTTGAACGTGGTCGCTGTGCGGGCTGGACTTTCTATATCGTTTCGCGATTTTCAGCAAAAGGAAGGGTGTTTTTGCAAAACCGCCAAACTCATGGCTGCGGAACGCTCTCGTGCGAGCAAAGGGGAGTGGACTTTAAGAAAAGGGATTCATTTCGGAAAAGTTTGAGGGGGGTTTTGTAAAATTTGCATCCCTCTTGGCATTTGGTCAAAGCTCGAGGTAGCTTCCATAAAACCCCCTGACAGGTGGGTTGGGCAAATGCTATTTCCGCAAAGCTCGAGGAGATATTCATAAGATTACCTGAGTGTGAGATGGATTACATATTAATTTCAATAAAGTCTAGGGTTTTTTTAAATAACCGCCGAACTTCCTAGATGAATTTGAACCATCCACACGCGATCCGACGGCCGTGGATTTCCTGCTGATGTGGCTTAATGGGAAGGCAAAAATCCCCCCACTTTAGATCTTGAAAGATACCATCATCCGTCCGAAATATGAACACCTGAATATACACAAGGTGAATCCCCTCTTAGAGTAAACCAAAGGCTCTCGACTCTAGTTATACATCAACACATGCCTTGCACTGCTAATGGTAAGTCTGGTACCTACAGGAATAGTAAGTCTATGCTCGGTTTAAAGAATAGCTGATTTACTTGGTAGTTTACATGTTCAATCCAGTCAAATTTCAAAGATTGGAGAATCCATCTTAAAGTATGACATGGGCTTCTTCTGTCTCAACTGTACTTGGTGGCTCTGAGTGGCACATAATGTCATAGATCCTCTCAAATGATGGTTCTAACGCATTAATTTTCATTTCTTCGGACAGCAGTTCTAATTGAGACCATACTCTTTGTTTGAGCTACTCTATCATTAAATCGATAAAGAAATGAAACAGGCTCCCCAGGGGCACCAGCTGTGTAGGAACTAGGAATCAAGAAAAGCAACAACAGATATGGCAGGGAGCCAGGGACAGGGTACCCGCGTCAGTGCAGGGAGAGGGAGAGGGAGAGTTGGGGCACAATTAAAGTTGGCAGTGTCGGCCCTAGGATTTTGAAGGCCCTCTGACGAACTCGTTGTACGGGCCCCTCTAAAGTCTAAATCTTATATAAAATCTTTAAATTCTAGAGATTGGAGAAGTCAGAAGTGGATTTGTGAACCTGAAATTCGATCTCCAGAACTAGACTCCTGCCTGGCTGCGACTCCGCGAGATGCCGCCGCGACGGGCCGACAGCGACTCTTGCCTTTCGTGTGTTTTGAGCCTTCTCTCTATGTGTGTATATAGAAATTTGTGTATATGTACTGTATACATATATGGGTTTGGGCCCCCTTCTGACTTAGGCCCTCGGCGGTCGCACCTGGTCGCCCATGCTTAGGGCCGGCCCTGAAAGTTGGGATACCAATAAGTTGAGTGCCATCGGTTCCCTCTGAATCTCAATCTACATCAAGGTGTAGGCCTTCAATTAGCAGCTCAACACCAGAAATCATTAGCCTTGCGGTAGATACGAAATTTCAACACCGGGATCCAATTCAGTAGCAATCAATTACTAAGCAGATTCAACTGTGCAGAAAAGGCTCGATTTCTCACTGCTGATTCTACAAGATGTGGGCCGGTATACATCCCCACATTGGAAGCCAGGACGCAAAACAAATCGAAAATGTACGGCGACGAGAACCCTAATCGCAAGGAAAATAAGCTGTATCGTACTCAAACTCACTAAACGAGCAAGCCCATCGTGCAATCTCATCTCCTGCTTTGAATCCGTGATACTACGATACATCGAACCGGAAGGGGGAGCAGAGCGAGAGCTCGAGGAGATGAGATTGTAGAGGGAGCACCTGGGCGCAGAGGAGAGGGCAAATCTGCAACGTCTCCACTAGCATGCAGCTGCTTGCGGCACCTTCCGCGGCGTGTGACAAGCTGAGCGCTCCTCTTGTGGGTGTAAGCAACTCCAACAGCCTCTTATTTTTTTAGTTAAATTTAAAGTTTTAGCCTTTTATAAAAATAGAAGACTTCAAAATTCTTTATAGGAAAAGGCTCATTTTTGACCGTCCAACTCAAACTGGGTATCTTTGACCCATCCAACTCTTAAAATCGTTTGCAATTGGCCATCGGGCGGTTTTGAAGAACGGGTTTAATTTTTTTTATTTACAATTTAGTCCTTAGATATTAAAATGATTATTACTTTTTGCCCACACTTCCGATTTAGGTGATTCTTGCGATCACACGTTCGTAACAGTGAGTTTTTTCTATTAAAATATTATTTATACTATTTTATCACTATTTTATATATTATTCTTATGTTGTTGTGTAAAAAATAATATAGAAAAGTAAATAAACAATTACAAAATACTGTGAACAACATTTTAAAAGATAAAGGTCATTGTTATGAATACATGACCACAAGAATCGATTAAATCAGAGATACGAGAGAAAAATAGTAATCATTTTAAAATCTAAGGACTAAACTGTAAATAAAAAAGTATCAAAATATTTCTTAAACCTTAAAATGATTACTATTTTTTATCATATCTCCTATTCAAGTGATTCTTGTGGTCATATGTTCATAACAATAAGTTTTATCTTTTAAAATGTTGTTCATATTATTTTGTACTTATATTGTTATTTTTAGACAACAGTACAAAAAATAATATAATAAATATTGATAAAGTAGTATAAAAAACATTATAAAGATAAAGCTCACTGTTATGAAAGTGTGACCGTAAGAATCACTTAAATTGGATGTACGGATAAAAAGTAATAATCATTTTAAGATCTAAAGACTAAATTGTAAATAAAAAAGTTAAAATCTCCCTTCGAAACTGCCTGATGGTCAATCGTGAACGATTTTAAGAGTTGGATGATCAATGATACCTGATTTTGAAGTTTGATGGTCAAAACCAAACTGAGGCAAGAGTTGGATGGTCAAAAATGAATTTTCCTTCTTTATAATGATCCAACACACTCTTGAAATTGAAGTCTCCGTAATGAGTAGAGCTCACATGTCATTCTTACCCACCCCACCCACCCAACCTTATCCATCCCTCCACCACACGCTCTGGCCCCTGGACATGGTCCTTCCCCTCCGCCACACTCTGGGGTCTGGCCCCTAGCCATGGCGAGGCTGGGTGCCGCCACCGCCGTCGCCGGGCGCGACCGGAGCTGATCCTTGGGTTGCCTCACCGCGGGTACGACGACTACCCTCGAGCCGTGTGGAGGTGGGCGAGCTCTGCCATCCATGGCTAGAGTCGGCGTGGCGAATTATGCGGGGCCCCCATGGTTGGCACCCACGGGTGAGCTCCGTATGCAACGCGGCTAGTGCCCATGGCCGACGGAGGCAAGCGCGCAAAGGGAAGGAGGCAGACGAGCTCGGCGACACCCTCCCTGGCCGACGCCGTCAGGGCGAGCTCTGCACGCACCGCGGACTGCCCGCACGGCGAGCGCAAAGGGTCGGATACAGGCAAACTCTGAGGCGCCCTCCATGGCTCGCGCTAGTGGGACCTCTCCAGTCGCCATGCACTGCGGCCGGCCGCCCGGCGCATCCTCCGCGAGTCCACGGCAGCCCGTCACGACTCGATGTCCCTCTCCTCCACCTCCCCACGCCACGGCCGGCGGCGCAGGCGTCGGAGCATCCTCCCATTGCGTGTGACAGAACCGCCCAAAATAATTCCGTATTATCACTTAAGGCGGTCCACGTGGTCATTAAGCAATAATAAAGAAATATTTTGTCGCCTCTGCCGGGTCATGCCCGGTGAATCACTTACAACAGGATCGCTGATATGCGCAAAGCCCACATGAAGGTGGGACCAGAGTACAAGTTCAACATTACATAAAGTTCATGAAGTTACACTATTACAAACCATGTTTTCATACATAAAAATAAAGGGTTTCAGAGTTTTAACAGCGGAATAAAAACTAAACGCCGGATACACATGGGAGGCCATCCATACAGTATCACTCATCAACATCGTTCTCCCACTCAAGCTCCCAACCATCTGGAATAGAACCAGGCCAGATGGGGTTACCTGAAAAACCACAACAAAAGCAAGGCTGAGTATACTAATACTCAGCAAGATTTACCCGACAAAAATAAAATAAGACTAGACATGCAAGGTTTTTTGGCTGCTTGGTTTGTTTTGCCAAAAGCGACTAAGAGTTGGTCCTTATTTCCTAATTTTAGCTCCAATTCTAGTATGTTAACCATTCTAGGTGAGCACCTGCACTAAACAAGCATGTTGTGCAAACAATATTAAACTGGCAACAATATTAATCCAACTGTTCCATAAATATGTGGGGTAGCCAGTGGTTAAGCAGTCTCATGTAACGGCGAGAGACCGACGATCGATCGATTAAATCCTTGCAAGGCAAACCCAAACACACGGAAGAAGGTAGACCCCAAAAAATCAAATAAAAGCAAATGCGGAGTCTACCCCGACCAGGCGGTTCCCGTCATTCCCCAAATTAGGAAAAGATGCTACAGTCCTAAGTACAAGGTTTACTGGTACGTCCACTCACGACATGTCCAGACTCACACTTGCACTACCGGTAGCGAACCGGGAGACGCACCTCAAGAGTAGTAGCGATAAAATTCCCGCACTGGTTCATTAGGTACTAGGCTTACCGGTCCCATTCCCCACAAGTGCTTGGTACGTTCAAAATCTTAACCAACACATACTACTCGGTCGAGACCGATCCCATTGCTCTTACCACATGAGCGAGTCCATTTAATCATATCTTATGATTCCAACATAAGAACCCTATATCTCGCGAGCAATGAGACATCACTCGACTTCTACCGTGTCTTTAAAGCATGGCACTAGCGACCTAAAATACTAGTATAAGAGCATAGGAACCTAAGGATCATGCATCTAGGTTTCAAAAACAACTCCTGAAACTTAAATGCACAAAACAAAACATAAATACTGAAAAGTAAAAGATGTGAGTTTATCCCAAAAAGGTTATATGCACTCCGGTGCTTGCCTTCTTCTACATCAACACTAGCCTTGGGCTCTTCTGGACTTTGGTCCAGGTCTTGATCACTAAAATCAGTTAATACTAAATCCCAATCAGCAACTTGTCCTAGCTCTTCAACCCTTGCTTGAGTTAGTGCATAAAGCCCGTTAATTAAATCTACACGATATGCAATGCAAGGTTGAATTAGCAACTTAAATTGACAAGCAATCAATCTGAAAATTTAGAGACACTACAAGCATAAACATGTGGTTAAAAGGTGACCACATTCACCTTGACAAGCAAAACATAGCACACCAAACCTACATAAGCACTAGGGGGTTTTGGAAAGGTTAAATCACCATTTTGATGGCGACTGTGCACATATCTATGTAATTTAACTTAATTAACCTTATAAAACAGAAAGCGTGGGTTATCTAAGTCACTTAGGTCAGAATTAACATCTAAACAACAATGGTTAACTAAGGTGAACTAGTTTTGCCATTTACTAGTCATTATTGAGCTTGATCTTATTTTAAATTTAAATCTGATTAAACCAAGCATCAAACAGCAGTGAAAATTTTTATACAAGCTTATTATTAACTAACTACGCTCCTGAGCAAAGCTCAAAGCAATTGAAGTTATATCCTTAGCATGAAAAACAACACAAGATAAAGCTACCATAAACAAGTTGAATTTATTATATACAATCTACACATGCAATGGTTCTGAAATTTGGCAGGTACGATCATGGTACTAATCTAAGGTTGCATACCAAAATTCAGCTCCAGAAGCTATCTAGATCAGGCTAGGCAAAAATAACAAATTTTAACCTAGTAAAGCTATCACAATTTGTTGTGGAGAAAATAGAGTTCAAGTGAGTCTGAGCTCTCTACCAGAGGTGTAGTAGGCGTAAACAAGGGTTACTAACAGAGCTCAGGGTGTAACTCAAATTGGAATTCAAATTAGAACGGTTAGAGGATCTTGAAAAAGATAGGGCTTTAAGCTATGCTAATAATGAAACTAATAGTAGTACTCCTAAAGCTAATCTTCATGGGTCCTATCCTAGCTTAGCACCTTTACCTGTAAATAATGGTAATCATGCATATGGTTTAACTCCAAATCTAGCATCTGGTCAGTACCCTCAGTTTCAACCACACAGGCCAAACATGGCCGCACCGGTCGAACCGACGCAGGGTACCGATCAGACCGGTGCTATGGATTTGCTGCCCGACCACCCTTTGCCAATTTCTGTCGTGCCAAATCAGATGGTCCCTACTTTTTCTAATACAATCAGTAATATTGGACCTCATTATAGTACGACAATGAATACATCGGCCTCCAAAAACATTATTCCGGACGATGTGTTTGAAAGTTACAGGCTAGCTCAAGCTAAGATAGCTCCCTATCTAAATAAGATGAATTTGGAGAATCCTCAGCTACAACAGCCAAATAATCTTAATTCGGTGGAATTTAATAAATTTAAGAAAGGTTTGGCTAATGTGGTTAAAAATAAACTTGGTGTTGATATTGGTAATACAAATTTGTATCAAAAGTCATATGATCCCGAGTTTGATAGATTTCCTCTCCCACGTGGTTGGCATATGTCCAATTTAATTAAATTTAGTGGTGATGATGATCGAACCACGTTGGAGCATGTTAGTCAATACACTGCACAACTAGGTGAAGCTGGTGTTTATAATGCTTTGAAAGTACACTTATTTTCTCTATCTTTGACTGGCACCGCTTTTGCTTGGTTTTCTTCGCTTGGTCCCGATTCTATTATATCTTGGGATATGTTAGAACGTAAGTTTCATGATCACTTTTATAGTGGGAGCATGCAATTAAAATTAACAGATTTAACATCGGTTAGGCAAGGAAGAGATGAAACTGTCTCTGCCTACATTAAAAGGTTTAAAGAAACTAAAAACCGGTACTTTAATTTGTCAATAACTGATATGGACCTTGCAGACATTTGTCTGAAAGGTTTAAGGTCATCTATTAGAGATAAGATAGAGGGCACTGATTTTCTTTCGGTTGCACAAGTTCAAGTAAGAGCTTTAGTTGTTGAAAACCGAATGAATAAAGAAAAGGATAATTTTAAATCACATCGTTCTAATGTTCATATTATTGATTATATTCTGATAGTTTGAACGATAGTGATAAAGAAATTTATGCTGCTGAATTTGTTTGGCCCTCTAAAGAAAAAGTTTATTCTTGTTCATCTCTTAAGCCGGCTAGTAAAGGTCGGCAAGAAGAAATTAAATTTACTTTTGATGTTTCCAAATGTGATCGTATATTTGATGAATTGCTTAAATCTGGAAATATCAAGTTAACTCATACTATTCCTCCACTTGAAGAGTTGAAAAGACGTGCATATTGCAAATTTCATAATTCATTTTCTCATGCTATTAATGATTGCAATGTGTTTCGTCGACAGGTTCAATTGGCCATAAACGAAGGTCGTTTGACTTTTCATGAGATGCAAGTGGACAAGACTCCTTTTCCAATCAACACCATGGATTTACAACAGCCTAAGGTATTAGTTCGGCCACATCAAGCTGAAGCAACTAAAGGCAGGAACGTGGTAATCGGGGAGGCTAAGCCCGATTTGAGAGGAAAGGAGCTGGTTCGTAAAGTTGACTATGAGAAAACTCCTGTTGGCAAAGAGACCTTCAAGGTTACAGTGAGTGCCTCTGGACATGGGGGGCAAGGGTCGTCCACACCCGCCGATTAGCGACCGTCTGAGCCGTCTCTGGCCAGACCGGTCAGACCGGTGGAGGTGACCGGTCAGACCGGTGCGCCCCCAGGCCGTCTGAGGATGATCAAGACAAGCCGTCTGGAAATTGGAAACTGGAAGCTTAATGTAGCAAAGAATCAGGGGAGTGGTCCTAAGCCAAATGTCACTTTCGATATGCTATTTGACAAGTATTCCAAGCAAAAGGCCGTTACAAGTGATCGGCCATTAAAAAAAAGGATGAGGTCACCTAAACACCAAGGAGGGTCGTCTTCACCTCCAAGGGTTGCTACAAGACTCAAGGGTGAATCATCGCAGCAAGGGCAACGCTTTACTCCACCATGGGCGTCATCAAGTTCACATGCACCACGCCCGATTTATGATGACAATGGAGTAATGTGGGTGCCGTATCAACAAGCCTTTGATCCTGGATGGGGAGGACAGAGATCAGCTTTCGACAGAATCTCCAGGCCTGTCCAAGACCGATTGGCTCCTCACCGTTCTGGTCAGGGTTACCAGACCCGACCGGTCGCTACCACCAGTCAGACCGGTGCGGCCAGGCGGGCTGCGCCACCTCCAGTAAAGCAAGTATACAGGCCGAAGGAAAAGGAGGAGGTGCAGAAGATGGATATTGATCCAGAAAGGACTACAAATCAAGATATTATTCAGATTGGGTCAATGGATGTTCCTATTGGAGAAGATGGCAAAAGACTGATTGTTCCTAACAATAAGGTTGTGACATCCACTCCAGGGGTGTTTCCAACTCCAAATACTTCTTGCCAAGGTGGTGTCCTCCCGGTTTGACT
This sequence comes from Cenchrus fungigraminus, assembly GCA_036936925.1. Taxonomy (NCBI): domain Eukaryota; kingdom Viridiplantae; phylum Streptophyta; class Magnoliopsida; order Poales; family Poaceae; genus Cenchrus; species Cenchrus fungigraminus. The sequence continues at coordinate 21,475,248 of CM072776.1, read as the reverse complement.
CGCACACAAAGCAGGAAACTTCAACGCCTGAGGTTTCAAGAGAAGAGGGAGAAGGAGCTAGAGAAGCAGAGGGACGAGGCTTTCAACCAGTACAGGCCTATGGTACCTCAAGGAAAAGAGTGGAGAGTTAAGACCAGCTCCCAGCCAGCACCGGTCAGACCGGTGGAGGGGTCGGTCAGACCGGTCACACCGGTCAGACCGGTGACAGACGACGGTCAGACCGATGACCCAGAGTCACCGCCCCGTTTCTCTTCTTCAGCTCCTATGGTTTGTGATGACAAGTCCGCATCGGATCCTGCACCAGAAGACGATGAGGAGCTTGTTGATTACAGTTCTTCGCCCGAGCGCATCAGTTTGGACATCAACGTGATCCATATGTCTATGGATGGCTATTTGCTCTCGGAGGAGGACGTCGCACATCTCGACTTTGGGCCAAAGGAAGCTATTTTCCAGAAGCCTAAAGCTACTGAAAATCATCTGAAGGCTTTGTACATGAAGGGACACATCAATGGGAAGCCTATCTCTCGCATGCTGGTGGACGGAGGAGCGATCATCAACTTGATGCCGTATTCTTTGTTCAAGAAGCTGGGAGGTTCAGATGATGAGCTGATCAAGACCAACATGACCGTCAGCGGTGTGGGAGGAGGCGAGCCGATGGGAGCTAAAGGCGTCGTCTCTATGGAGCTCACCGTTGGGAGCAAGACGTTGGCTACGGCATTCTTCATTGCTGAGACACAAGGTAACTTCAGTCTCATCCTTGGTCATGATTGGATACATGCAAATCCGTGTGTGCCTTCTACCTTGCATCAATTTTTAATCCAATGGGTAGGCGACGAGGTATAGGTTATTCATGGTGATACGTCGGCTTGCGTTGCTGTGGCCGATAGCTCTACTATGGATAATCATGAGAATCTTAAGTGCTTAACTGGTTTAGATTTATCTAATTTAAGGCTTATTGATTCTACCAAAGATGGTTTTGCTACTGTTGTCATGAAGCCGATCGTTGATCCGGCTAGAACCTCTCTGTCAATTTGATGGATGCAAATCTGGAGTGGTTGCAACAAAGGTGAGAGCACTATCAGGCATATAAGAACGATATGTGTGAGGCTATCAAAGACTTTGATGATTTGAGCAAGTAAGGACAAGGGTTTACGTCAGCTGATCCTTTAGAGGAGGTGGATATTGGTGATGGCACTATACCTAGGCCGACATTTGTAAACAAGAATCTTGATCCTTTGTTTAAATCTGATTTAATAAAGCTGTTAAAGGAGTATGTTGATTGCTTTGCATGGAACTACAATGAAATGCCTTGTTTAAGTCATGATTTAGTTGAGCATCGTTTACCTATTAAACCTGGTTTTAGGCCTTATAAACAACCTCGTAGAAACTTTAATCCTGATATTTATGACCGAGTGAAAGAGGAAGTCAATCGGTTACTTGATGCAAAGTTTATTAGGCCTTGTCGTTATGCTGATTGGATCTCTAATATTGTGCCTGTTGAGAAAAAAAGAACAAAAAATCTTCGTGTTTGCATTGATTTTAGAGATCTTAATAGAGCTATTCCTAAAGATGAATATCCTATGCCTATAGCCGATTTTCTTGTTAATGCTACATCCGGACACAGAATTCTTTGCTTTCTTGATTATAATGCTGGTTACAATCAAATATTTATGGCCGAAGAGGATATATCCAAAACGGCTTTCATTTGTCCGGGTTTTGTTGGCTTATTTGAGTGGGTTGTTATGACTTTTGGATTGAAAAATGCGGGTGCTACTTATCAAAGGGCTATGAATTTAATCTTTCATGATCTGCTTGGCATCATAGTAGAGGTTTATATCGACGACATTGTTGTCAAATCGGCTGGAGATGATTCTCATTTAGCTGATTTAAGACTTGCATTTGAAAAAATGTGTCGGTATAAATTAAAGATGAACCCACTCAAATGTGCTTTTGGTGTATCGGCTGGGAAGTTTTTGGGCTTTATTGTGCATGAGAAAGGCATAGAGATAGATCCTAAAAAGATTGAGGCAATCCGGAGTGTTAAAGCGCCTACTTGTAAAAAGGATTTGCAAAAGTTCTTGGGCAAGGTAAATTACTTGAGGAGATTCATTTGTAACTTGTCTGGGAAGGTGAATGCTTTTACTCCTTTACTTTGGTTGAAAAATGATGTCGACTTCACTTGGGGGACAAAGCAACAAGAGGCATTTGATGAGATTAAGAGCTATTTGACTTCGCCTCCCGTTCTTCAAGCGCCCAAGAGTGGTATTCCTTTCAAGTTGTATGTAGCGGCTGAGAAGGATGTCATTGGAGGTGTTTTGACTCAAGAGACCGAAGGCAAGGAGTACATTGTTGTATATGAGAGTAGAAGATTGTTGGACGCCGAAACAAGGTATACTTTTATTGAAAAGTTGTGTTTATCACTATATCATACTTGTACCAAGTTGAGGCATTATTTATTACCAAGTACTTGCATAGTAGTATGTCAAGCCGACATAATCAAATACATGTTGCATAAACCAATTTTAAGTGGTAGAGTCGGCAAATGGGCTTATGCTTTAGTTGAATATGATTTACATTGTGAGCCATTAAGTTCAATGAAAGGTCAAATTGTTACCGACTTTATTGTTGGACATAGAGTAGATAAGCAACTTGATTTGAATGTCGGTTATGTTACTTTTACTCCATGGAAGTTACATTTTGATGGATCGATTTGCAAAGATGGTTGTAGTGTTGAAGTTGTCATTATTTCACCAAGTGGGTCTGCTTTTGAAGCTCTTAACCGATTGGATCATGATTGTACTAACAACCAAACCGAATATGAGGCTCTTCTATTTGGATTGGAGATTTTGCATGACATGGGAGTAAAACATGGGGAAGCATATGGAGATTCTTTATTAGTGGTGCAGCAATGTCTAAATGGGTTTTTAAATGTTTATCTTGATGAATGTTTAGACATCATATCTTGTATGGATGAATTTGTTATTTATCATGTGCCACGAGAGGAAAATCCTAGAGCTAACGCTCTGGCTCAGCAAGCATCTGGTTATAATGTTCGAAAAAGAAATTTTCAAGAACAAAAACCGTTGCTTACAGCCGAGTGCTTTGCTCTGGAGGCACCGGTCAGGCCGACACAGCCGACCGGTCTAACCGGTGACACCGGTCTGACCGATGTCACCGACCGGTCTGACCGGTCCCCTAGTTCTGGGTCGGCTAACGTCACCGGTCTGACCGATGCCCACGACCGGTCTGACCGGTCCCCTGGTAAAAGATACTCCTCGGTTTGTTATGATAAAAATGAGGTGGAGGATTAGAGAAAGCCTCTGGTTGATTATTTGCAAAATCCTAGCAGTTTAGTTGATAGAAAAATCCGACGATGGGCTCTTAAGTTTACTCTTGATAATGGTGAATTGTATCGTCGGACTGCGGGTCATTTGCTTCTTAAATGCTTGGGTCCTGATCAAGCTAGGTTGGCCATGGCAGAGGTTCATGAAGGTATTTGTGGTACTCATCAATCAGCTCCCAAGATGAAGTGGCTCCTTAGGCGAGCTTGCTTTTATTGGCCTACCATGATAGCTAATTGTTTTAAGTACTACAAAGGTTGTGAAGAGTGTCAAAAACATGGAGATATTCAGTTGGTGCCTACTGCATTGATGCATCCAATTAGCAAGCCTTGGCCCTTTAGAGGATGGGGATTGGATTTTATTGGCAAGATTCACCCTCCTTCGACGAGGGGGCATTGTTTTGTGATTGTGGCTACTGATTACTTCACCAAGTGGACTGAGGCTATTCCTTTGAAGAATATGACACATAGAGAGGTGATTGAGTTCATTACTGGACATGTTATACATAGATTTGGCATTCCACAAACTTTGACTTCGGATCAAGGGACTTCATTCATATCCAAAGAGGTGCGTGAGTTTGTTGATTCTTATGGTATTAAATTACTCAATTCATCTCCATATTATGCTCAAGGCAATGGTCAAGTCGAGTCTAGCAACAAGACATTAGTGAAGCTCATAAAGAAGAAGATAGAAGAAAATCCCAGAAGATGGCATGAGGTATTATCTGAAGCTTTATGGGCTCATCGTATTTCTAGACACGGTGCTACTAAAGTTACTCCTTTTGAGTTTGTGTATGGTCAAGAGGCCGTTTTGCCCATTGAGGTAAATCTAGGCGCATATAGACTTGCAAAGCAGAATAGTCTTGATGTTGAGACATATTATGCTTTGATGATGGATAAATGAGGTGACCGACAAGCGCATGGATGCTTTGGAGGAAATCGAAAAGGACAAAAGGCGAGTTGCTAGAGCATACAACAAGATGGTAAAAGCCAAATCTTTTCAGGTAGGTGATTTGGTTTGGAAGACAATTTTACCTATTGGGACTAAAATTAACAAGTTCGGCAAGTGGTCTCCAAGTTGGGAAGGTCCGTACAAGGTTGTCAAGGTTTGTTCTGGGAATTCTTATATAGTGGATACATTGCAAGGACATCGGCTTCCAAGGGCTCTCAACGGGAGATTGTCGACGGTGAATTTTGGTGCTCCAAACGTATTCGTTACACTTTGGTTTGAGCTCGATTATGTAACTAACCTGCCACTAGGCACACTAATGACATAACAAGTTCAACTTCGTATGTGCATTTGGAAGTGTTGTGTTTTTGCAGGAAAACATGGACAAAAGGGACGGAGTCAGAACAAGTTCAAAGGAGCAAATCAGGAGTTCCGTTCGTGTTCGAGAGCAAGGCGAAATCACTTCTAAAGGTGGCAAGGACCAAGGTGCTACGACGGATCATCACCGAGGACTGAGACGTAAAGTTCGGACTTTATGCGAGAAGACCCCCTATCTTGATCGCGGGGATGATGACCTCAAAATGACACAAATGAAGGGGGCCAAGTGCAAAATGTCAAAATGAGCCGCAGGGAGAAGGACGGGCCCGAACCGACCCAGAAAGAGCCCAGGCCGGGCGGCCTGGTCGGATCGGCCCAGGGGGTTTTTGTGGCGGTTCGGCCCGCCCTTTGACCTAGTCGCTCCTCGGTCTATTAGTAGCTCCCTCCTCCGACGGCCACCGCATCCAATCATTCTACCGATGCCATTCACCAGAAAACCGCCGCCGCAAGATGAGGGAGAGAGTTGGATGAGCTCGTCGCAAGGATCAACGCCGGCGGAGGGAAGGAAGCAAGAGGAGGACTCCAAGCCGCTGGCCTAGGGGTGTTCCCAAGCTTCATCACCGCCATCTTTATCGACGACGTTCTCCGGAGTCTCCATCACCCCTATGTGCTTCAATCCGTGTAAGATGATGGGGTAATGCCTCCGTTCGTCCCTAGGGTTAGATGGATGCATGATATGTAATCTATACATGAATCTTATGCCTATCGATGCTTTATGGTCTATGTCTTCGCGAATGCTTTGTTTACATATGTTTGCGCAACATGTGGTCTTAGTAGGGTTTGTGGTAATCGTGGTGATTAGCTTAACCCTATGGATGCTTAGGTATAGATGTGGTTATACGTGAAAGTGTTTGATTACCTTGCGTAGTGACAGTACGGTGGAGGGAAAAGGCTTAGCGGCCGCATAACCGCCATGAAGCTAGTGAAGGCAACACCCTTTTCATGTAGTAGATGCATGTTCATGAGATCCTAAACCCTAGGGAGGGAACGTTTATCTACCTTAACCTCTCTCTTGTATCCACCCTTTGCCATCTAGTTTAACCTTAGACTTCTTAGATCAACATAGGTTAGATTGTCTTTACTTTAGATTAATCTTCTTTCAAAGGCTTTCCAATCAACTAGGTTAGTACTTGGTTAAGCGCTAGCAATCCCCTTGCTCCGCGGATTGACAAGAACCTTGGGGGTTACCCCGTGGTGAAAAAAGTGTAGGTCCGTATGTTTGCGGATGGAAGGTTGTTACGTGTTTTAACCATCAACAAGCCCCTTTTTCTGGTGCCGTTGCCGGGGAGCAAGCCAGTTTGCTATGTTTAATCTAGTATTAATTTTGTTGATTACTAACATCTAACCCCTATTTTCTAGAAAAAAATCTTTTTTGTTTTTCTTTCTATTTTCTTGTGCCTAGATGGATTTGTTCACCTCACCATTGGAAGACGAAGAGATGTCGCTAAGGGAGCTAGCAATGCCATCAATGGAGGACATTGAGATGCAAAAATCAGATTTGACGCTTGCTACAACCCACTACGAAGTGAAGCCTAGAATCATCAAGTTAGTGGCGACAAACCCATTTAGAGGATTGGAGGATGACAACCCATATAGACACATTAAGGAATTCACGATGATATGCAACACGGTGCTACAAGAAGGAATTCTCGCCGCTTGGTTCAAGTGGAATCTTTTTCCGTTCTCTCTCGAAGATGAAGCGCGAAGATGGTACACATTTGCGTCCGTTGAAGCAAAAGGAGATTGGGATGAGCTAGTGAAGAAGTTTCTTTTGAAGTTCTTTCCCATAAGCAAGGTTCAAGACTTAAGGAGGCAAGTGCTCAACTTCAAGCAAGGAGAAGACGAAGGAACTGATGAAGCTTGGGACCGTTTTAATGAACTACTTGAGCAAGGCCCGAACTTGAGATTTTCCGGTGACTTGATGTTGCATACATTTTATTTTTCACTAACCCCTAACTCTTCTCGTTTTCTAAGCATGTGTGCAAGCGGTGATTTAATGGATAAAACGATTAGTGAAGCCGCACAAATCTTACAAAGGATAAGCAATGGAAAAAGAACATAACGAGATTGGCAAAGACGTTGTCGGGAGGAGCAAAACTACAAAAGCAAGCCCAAGGTGCTTGCTGAATTTTCTGAAAAAGATGAACCGGAGGTCAAGGAAGATGAACCGACCATACAAGAAATTTAAGATCCACTTCCCAAGGTAAGAGAAGTCATTTCGGATATTAAAATGTTGAAACTAACATGAATGTAGGCCGAAGTATGGGGAATGCTAGACCATTGGCGGAGTTCAATCAATCCGATTGGATTCAAGTTGATTTTGCCCCCCTAATCAACTACCGAAGGAAGGAGGAACACCGACACGTCGCTAAAAGAGTTGAAGACATATTTGATCAAGAGATGAGTGGAGAGTCGATCCAAAAGATATTTGAAGAAGAAAGAGAAGAAGAAGATGAAGGATGGATCAACCGATTTGACAACTCAAAGATTTATGATGAAGAAAGAGAAGAGTACAACCGTGATGAGCCTAGTGACTCGAAGGATAAATGTGAGAAGATAGGATTCAAGCTAGAAGATGAGTGGGAAGGAGATGGCACAAGGCAAACACACCTACATGACCCCTCTCCACAAGGTTATAGCTTGTGTGCTGTTGAAGCCTACACACTAGCAAAGCAAGACATAGAAGTACTCAAGGATGAAGAAAAGAGTGAATCAACGATGAGCGATCTTGACGACATGTGGTACACGGGAGATAAAGAAAGCAACATACAAGACTTTGAAGATGAAGATTTGGTTGATAATGAAGACTTCGAAGAAGAGATGAATGTGTACATTGCTGAAGGATTACATGTTCCACATGATGAGTTGAAGAAATTACAAGATGGTGATGAAGAGACAACTCCACTTGTTGAGATTGACTTGATTTCAACGCTACAAGATGAACCAAAGATCACTCTTGTTGAGGGAGCTCCGAGGAAAAGGTACCCACTAAAATCTCAAGATATTATTAGTATTAATGATGATATGTTCAAATATTCATGTTGGACTAATAGTATGAATAATAGTTTAAATTCTATGCCTTGTTCCAATAATGATCATGTTGATAGGCTAGATTTTCTTGAGAATGAAAGAGAGGAAACATTTATGTTTGAACCAATTAATCTCATGCCTAAAGAACCTTTGCCTAATGGTGAGCCAAGTGCTATACATGAAACATATGCTTCTTTTGTTTACACTTTGACCTGTTGCTACAATTCGCATGTGGTGTTAATTATGGACGCGTATGTTTACAGTAAGTTTTGTAAATCTCGATCATGCTTTGTGCTTAGTCAAGCTAACGACCTTAAAGAAGCACATGTTGGGAGAAGGACCGATTTTCACTAACCATGTAGATAAGGATTGAATAATGAAAAGAGAAGTCATGCCTAAAGAGTTGCAAGATAAATCATCAACCTCTCCAAATTCCGTGACGGGTGCTGCTGTCTTCATCAATTTGAGATCTTGTTCAGCGGTGTACAAATGAAGAAAATGAGATATTCAGAATCTCCATCAAGTTTCCATCCCAACGCATCAAGAACCAACGAATTTGAAGACCCGTGCAAGGAGTTATGGAGAAAGCATTGAGCGTTGCGCGTTCTGAAATTTCAGGACAGATTTCATCACCGAAGTGAAACGGATGTAACTCTCTTGTTCGGAGTCCGATTTGGGCAAATAAAGACTTGTTGGAAAGGAAATTTTGTGCACTATGTAATGGAGTAGATCTTGGGTATACTTTCTGTTCTGGACATTAAAGAAAAATTCATGGAGTGAAGGCAGCACCGAAGGGTGATAAAGAAGGAGATAGCGATGAAGCAAAAGGATATCATGGGCAAGTCTTCTATTAATGATCAATTATAACATGGGAAGTGAATTAAAGCTGCATGGATACCTTTAATTTTTGCATGAAGGACCATGGCTATGCGACGAAAAAAAGGTATGTGAGAAAGTCGAGCTCTTTGACTTTAAATGAAGCGCTTTTCGGGAGGCAACCCATTTCTTTATGTTTTTATTCCTTTCTTAGAGAGAATAAAGAATGGCACCATCTTATGATGATCAACTTGTGGCTAATTAATCTAAGTTTAATTTTCCTTTTTAGAACCACCACCTTTATTTATTTGCATGCATTGCATTTTTTTATCAACGTGATGTTTCTTTGCATATACATGTTTTGCATATAGTTGGCTTGGTTATTTTATATACTTAATGATGTATATTTCATTTTCCATGTTAATGCTTCATAAGGCCTTATGAGTATTTCCCTTTTGCAATCTTGTGTGAATGTGGTGTTTAAACATGATTGCGGACCATCATCATTACGTTCGATAAACCTTGCTAGCTTTTCATATGTTTTCATGTTGCATTGGTTAGTTTATAAGCTTTGCAATGCGCTTAATTTTTCTTGTGCTATAAGAGTTATTGATCTAGGTATAGACATGGTGTTTTAACCCTAGATAAATCAACCTTTATGGCTATGGAGAAATTCGGCAACCTAGTTGTAAACATGGTGTTTAGAACTAGGTAAAAACATTGTCTTTGTTTATATGCTTTCCTATCATGTGCATACAAACCTTACACCACGTACACTCATTAGGTTTTTATTTCTCATTAGACTAATTATGCCACAAGTTAAAAGTCCTAGGAAACATTGTTAGATTGTTGGTGATTTTATCTACTCCCAACCGTCACCTTGGGGGTAGAATGTGCGTTTAAAATGTCTTGCAGGCAAGATAAAGACTCTCACTACAAGGAAATTGAAGGATGACTAAGATAAAAATGTTTTGTCTTCTTTTTCCATGCCTAGCAAAATGCTAAGCATGGGGGAGACCCTGAATCTTCAACACGGAAGTGCAACATGACGCTCTAGAAGATAGAATGATCAAGATCATTAACATCTCCGGATCAATGCATAAGAAGCTATTGATCTCATCAAATTTCTGCATGGTCTCGAAGGGAAAGCACTGAATATTTTTGGATATTTAGAAGGCCCATGAAGTTACGATTCCAACAAATCAAGAATCAAGACAATAGAAGGTTCCTACAAGCGGTTATGCCCGAATCACCGAGTGCAACACGTCCTGATATCAGTTTTGGACAGCAGGCAGCGCTGAAATAAAACGGACATAGCTCCCTTGTTTGAACTCCGTTTTTGATGAATGACCACACGTTGGAAAGGTAATTTCATAAACTTTTCAATAGAGCTATATTTCGATATATGTTCTGTTCTGGACAGAGGGGAAATCCATGAAAAATAGACAGCAAGGAGATGATGAGAACAAGAAAGAGGAGATGGTGATGACAACATTGAAGAGAAGGCGACCATTGACTCCATTAAGCATACATGATCGAATTCAGAAGTTTAGGAGCATTGGAAAATCAAGATAAAAGCGAATCCACATTCGATACATGGAGATGTCGGGAGAAGATCACGAAAAACTACAAAAGACAGTAACACCTCCATAGACCTTCTCTTTTCCAAACACAAATGCTTGTAAGTATGCCTTCAACCTCAACTAGGTGCAACCTTTTGTTTTTCTTTTCCAAGAATAACATGGCTACTGGGAGGACAACCTAGATTTCTTTTTATTTTCAATAGATAGGCATGACCATGTGTTCACCTCAATGTTTTATATTACCTATGCTTATGGAAAAATGATGAAAGTTGCCGCTTTGTTTTACCTACATGAAGTTATACATGTCTTGGCTAATTGCTCTCTATAACATGATCTGAAATTAATTTAAATACCGGCTCTTTTATTTGTGGAGGTGAAATGACTATGCTCTAGACCCACATACATATCTTTGCTCTTTGATTTAAGTTTATGGATAACCGGTTAACTTGTTGTTTTTATGAAAACTTAACTTTTATGCTATCTACATATTTGTGATGCTCTTGCAAAGTTCTACCTACCAAAGCCATATACATATATGTTCTATGATAACAAAACCCGTAGATTGCAAACATATGTTTTGATGAGTTGGATTAGGATTGATTTCTATGGTTCGAGACTAAGAAGCTGGTCATTCCTTTGTGTAACTTTTCATGCTAGCCTTTTTGTCCATGCATTGTGGGTTTTCACATCAAAAATTTCACAAACCTCGCTGGGCATCCAACCTAAACCAAAAACATCTTTTTGTGATCACCTCCTTGTCCACAACCCAATTTGAGTATGGAGTAAAATTCTCGATGGAGATTCAGATATTCCGCAAGATTATGGAATTTATGCTTACTTTAGCAGTCATTTCCCCCCTCTTTTATGCTCGAGGACGAGCATCATTCAAGCATGGGGGAGGAGTCATCACATCATCTCTGACAAATGCTATGTAAGTGTTATGTTGCAAAAGTTCTAAGGAGCAAAAGAAAAAAATGAAAAATGAAAAAAAAATATGATGAGAAGAAAAGAAAAGTAAGGAAAAAAGGAAGAAGAAAAAAAAAGAATGAGAGAAAAATGAGAAGGAAATAAAATAAAAGTAAAAAAATATATAAGTTGCTCCTCGGTTCTTTTTGCTTCATAAGTTGTCAAGTGCCTTGATGACAAATCCATACTCAAATCTTCCAACCATGTGCAATCTGATAACGAGGACTTCACTTGTGCCTCAGGATCATCCATTTGCCACTTGCACATGTCCACCTATCTAATTCCAGTAGATCTCTCTCTTAATTTGACAATATTTCGGATGTATGTTTTGCTAGGATTGTTTTTAACCTACCAAGCTCCGCATAAGCCTTCCACTATCACATATGAGTAGAATAGGTTGAAAATAATCTAGTATAGGCTTGAGTGACTTGATGAGATGAGTGTTTCCATGAGCTTTTGCAAGAGATTTTACTTATGTTGGATATGCATCTTTTTGAAAATTCTTCCATGGAACAAGGTAACTGTTTGAAGTTCACTTAAGTTTGAGAGCATCGTGTTTATTAAATGTGGCTTGTTCTTTATTGTTAGTCTATCTTCCGTAATGAAAAAGAAGCCGGTCACAACTTGAACTTTAAAAAAATAAATTCTTAAGAGAGAGCAATTTGCCTCGTCATGAATGACTAAGTGCAGGGACAACATTGGAAGGCAACGCTGATTTCCCTTTTAAGCAAGGATTACTTACTCGAGGACGAGCAAGGTTTAAGCATGGGGGAGATGTTGACGGTGAATTTTGGTGCTCCAAACGTATTCGTTACACTTTGGTTTGAGCTCGATTATGTAACTAACCCGCCACTAGGCACACTAATGACATAACAAGTTCAACTTCGTATGTGCATTTGGAAGTGTTGTGTTTTTGCAGGAAAACATGGACAAAAGGGACGGAGTCACAACAAGTTCAAAGGAGCAAATGAGGAGTTCCGTTCGTGTTCGAGTGCAAGGCGAAATCACTTCCAAAGGTGGCAAGGACCAAGGTGCTATGACGGATCATCACCGAGGACTGAGACGTAAAGTTCGGACTTCATGCGAGAAGACCCCCTATCTTGATCGTGGGGATGACGACCTCAAAATGACACAAATGAAGGGGGCCAAGTGCAAAATGTCAAGATGAGCCGCGGGAAGAAGGACGGGCCTGAACCGACCCAGAAAGGGCCCAGGCCGGCCGGCCTGGTCGGATCGGCCCAGGGGGTTTTTGTGGTGGTTCGGCCCGCCCTTTGACCTAGTCGCTCCTCGGTCTATTAGTAGCTCCCTCCTCCGACGGCCGCCACATCCAATCATTCTACCGACGCCATTCATCAGAAAACCGCCGCCGCAAGATGAGGGAGAGAGTTGGATGAGCTCGACGCAAGGATCAACACCGGCGGAGGGAAGGAAGCAAGAGGAGGACTCCAAGCCGCTGGCCTAGGGGTGTTCCCAAGCTTCATCACCGCCATCTTCATCGACGACGTTCTCCGAAGTATCCATCACCCCTATGTGCTTCAATCCATGTAAGATGATGGGGTAATGCCTCTGTTCGTCCCTAGGGTTAGATGGATGCATGATATGTAATCTATACATGAATCTTATGCCTATCGATGCTTTATGGTCTATGTCTTCGCGAATGTTTTGTTTACATATGTTTGCGCAACATGTGGTCTTAGAAGGGTTTGTGGTAATCATGGTGATTAGCTTAACCCTATGGATGCTTAGGTATAGATGTGGTTATACGTGAAAGTATTTGATTACCTTGCGTAGTGACAGTACGGTGGAGGGAAAAGGCTTAGCGGCCGCATAACCGCCATGAAGCTAGTGAAGGCAACACCCTTTTCATGTAGTAGATGCATGTTCATGAGATCCTAAACCCTAGGGAGGGAACACTTATCTACCTTAACCTCTCTCTTGTATCCACCCTTTGCCATCTAGTTTAACCTTAGACTTCTTAGATCAACATAGGTTAGATTGTCTTTACTTTATATTAATCCTCTTTCAAAGGCTTTCCAATCAACTAGGTTAGTACTTGGTTAAGCGCTAGCAATCCCCTTGCTCCGCGGATTGACAAGAACCTTGGGGGTCACCCCGTGGTGAATAAGGTGTAGGTCCGTACGCTTGCGGATCGAAGGTTGTTATGTGTTTCAACCATCAACAGAGATACTTGAAGAAATTTCATCCAAGTGTTTGGCAAGACGCTTGATAGGATATGGCCGATTTAAAGCAAAAAATCGCCCTTAGACCAAAAAAATGGCCGGTGAAGTGTCACATCAACCTTAGAATTATTTTTAGACAGCAAGCTTTACTAAAAAATAGGGGGGCATATGTTCGCACCCAAAATTGGCACAAAGCTGATCTGGTTGACGCCACCGGTCAGACCGGTGTCCCTGGACGGTCTGACCGGTCGGGCGTCCTGTAGCCGATCCGGCAACGGCCACACCGGTCTGACCGGTGGGCCTGACCGGTCTGACCGGTGGACCCGAGTCCGAGTAGAATTGAGGAATCCTAGCGAATTTCGACTTGTAAAAGGTTTCCTTGCGGGGCAAGACCTCCCCACCCTATAAATATAAAGGGCCACGGCCGTTTGAGGGGGATCACCCAATCGATCATTACTTTCTACAACTTTTATCTATCAAACCCTAGCTTTTCCAACCTCGTGCTTTCCTTGTTTGTCTCGACGACGATCAGGGACATTTTGAGTGGCCCTACCGACCTCAGAGCAACCCTTGGTGCGCCACCTCCGACAGGGGCCCTCCCGAGGCGGCGATCTTAGGCTTTCACCGCGCCTCTGCAGCTACCGGTCAGACCGGTGCCCTGACCGGTCAGACCGGTCCGGGCAGGAGCTCGGCGAGTTCAGCGTTTCGACGTTCCGTGCGATCTAGCGCTCGTGTGTGTTGACCAGAAAAGCGTCAACAACATGCTCATGCCTCTAATGACTTTTCATTGGCAAATGTGTGTTACGTGCATGCATGGATTTAGTTGCATCTGCAAGCAACTCACGGCGGATCGAGCCGCCCCAACGATGGCTTGATGTGGGACGTAGCACGCATGTGCAGTGCACTCGACGAGTACGACAACAACTCGGCATCGAGGCTCACCACTCGGTGTGAGCGCAACCACGACTTCACGTACCACCACTTCGTCAAGCTGTCGAGCTTGATGATTAACTCCAACGTGCTGCTGACTACTTTGACCACTCGAACCCGACACATCGAGTTGGGGACGAGTCCTACGAGCTGCGCATCACCAAGAATTGGTCAGGTACTGATCCCAACAGGTTAGCTTCATCGCCGATCATCCGCTCGGTCATGACGGTGACAAGACGACGCTTGGGGGCTTGTCAGCCCAAACACGACGACGATCTACGTTGAATAGCTAAGTCATGCTCCAATAAATATTCTTTATGCTTTCTTGACTGCATGCTTTCGGCTAAACGCCACAGTCAAGAGCCACACCCATGGGTTATCAATTATCATGCCACCAATGTTGCACATTATCAACAATATAATTCATATAATTTTCATCAACATGATGCCTACTCTTAACGATCCATAAAGTATCTGGGGAGAACACACCTTAAATCGAGGGACCAAGAGTTTTCGCCAAGCCAAGGTACAATGCGTGCATGAGAGTACGCCATCTTTGGCGAGCAGACGACTGAAGATACTGAGGGATATTTCGAGCCACTAGTTTTTCCGAGTCTATTGGAAGGGGTTTGGAGTTCTGTTTTCTTTTTTTTTACCGATGCAAAAAGAAGATAAAGAGACCGTTGAAGTTGCTCTAAAGCAATGCCTTCATTTATTTCGCACCCAAACCCTCGATAAACTTTAATTCTAGACGCCCCATCCACATAATACCCCCCGCGCGTTCGCTCTCGAACGTCCCGGTCGTGCAGACGGTCCACGGCACCTGGTGTTCATCACTGTTCATCAAGGACCGGAGCGTCCGAGGACCGGTGGATGGTCGCCCCTTAGTGATGAGTGATTGACAACATGGTGTGGACTGACTATTGGCCGAGTATTACAGGTGCAGGTTGAGACTTGATTTACGTTTGTGCAGGTGAAGAGCAGGCGCGAAAGGTCTTAGCCTTGTGGGGCCTCCGAGGAGTGGAGAGACAAGTAGGCTTGGCTCGATGGACCCAGTGGCCGAACGGGATCAAGTGCGGGTCGCATGGTGGCAAAAAAAGCAAGACAAAGTCGTGGACATGAGTCGGTGTAGGGTAGCGGCTCACAACCGAGTCTGCACACGGGGTTTGCGGGGGTTCACCACAAAACCGTCGGGTTACTTGGTTTAGCCACAAAACCAAGACCGGAGGATCGACTGGCGGAGACGGGATCCGGACGCGTCGAGAAGCTTCGATGCTGGGGGACACGCGGCGGGATCACGGGGCTTGCGTCGGGAGGACACGGACTGCGGTGAAGGCGTGGCTGGCTGATGAGAATATCCAAGTCTTGACCATATTGCCCCTGAGGGGTATGTATCTTCATTTAAGTTCTAAGGGTACATTTGCCCCACCCGGAGAGACTTTATATATATATATATATCTCTAGGGTTGGATGGCAACTCATCCATCTGGACTGCTTCTTATTTCCTTTGCTCTATAGGCTAAATGTTCTTCATGATTTTGTAGAGAATCTGACCTCTGGTTGTATGGAAGCATTCATCGTTGCGTTGATTTCCTTCTCTTAGCTCGTGTGATTTTCATGTTTTTTGGCTATTTTTTGGATTTTCGTGCATCGCTTGATTCGTTGATTTGGAGGCACTTCTGTTCGGATTTCTTTGAAGGGATCATGGATGGATGTCTTGTGCATCTTTGTGTTTGATCTTGACCCCTCAAACGCCGGATTTGGCCTTCGATTCACGGATTTCTGTTGGAACCCTAGGTGGTTGCTTGAGTTTGGTAGGATTTCGATTCCTCTCATTTCAGTTGGTTTGAGACCACAAATTCATAGGCATAGCATCTCCTAGAGATGTTTCATCCTCCCCTATGATTTGGTTGCAATCCATTGGTTGATTCGAGAGATCGGGTGAAGGGAAGGAGGAGTTGACCTTGTGGAGGTCGAGCTCGGGTTGTGCTGATTCGCACCTGGCGGACCGTCCGCCTGGTCCCCGCGGACCGCCCGCGAGGTGCCCAGTTCATCAAGTTCATCACTTGTTTTTCTGAGCCCGTAGTTTGATCCGCTTAGGTCTTGGGTTCTCGTTGCAAGGAGTTTGTCGGACAGTCCGCGAGCAAGGCACGGACGGTCCGCGGGCGTCGGATGGTCCAAAGTGAACCGTCGGATGGTCCATTTTTCGTGGTGCACTACTGGAGGTTCGTTCTGCAATTTTGAACGGTCCGCCCTGTCCTCGCGGATGGTCCGCCCCCTCCCCGCAAACAGTCCACCCTACCCCTGCGAACAGTCCGCCTCTGGCTCGTAGATTTGGCTAAGTTCTTTGCTTCTTTGATTTGTGCTTCCGCTAGTTGAACCAATGATCGCTCCTAGGGTTGGTAGGTCTGTTGTGACTACGTGACCTTGGCAATTATGTTCTCCATCTTGTATGTTCGGATTTGAAGTTGATTTTGGAGCATAGTCGAGTTCATCTTTTTGAGGTGAATTTTTATCTGCTCCCATTCACTCCCCCCTCTCTGATCGCCTAATCGGTCCTTCAAACTCCAAGATTTCGCTCAATGTAACCAAATTTCTTAGAATCTTCACATCTGAAGATCCTGAGTGGCTGTTTTCACACATTACCTAATTATATGTGAGCGTCGGATGATGAGGTGTTATTTTATTTTTTGCTCTTTCGGTGGTTTGAAAGAAAGCGAAGCCATCATACGTAGGAGTCTCCAAAAACTCTCGGAATTACCTAACTGCCAGAGGAGCTTAGTCTCCGAAAACCTTCCCTTTCTTGTTATCTTTTTCACCACCGAGGGTGATGGAATGACCACGACGCCAACAAAAATAATGTGCGGCACTTTCTAATTTTGGAACAATACTTTTGTTGTGGTAATCATGAACTTTGTTTCCTGCGCTATCTTCATAAATCCGTGACGCTTGCTTTCTTGAGCCTCAAATCAAGAAATGAAGTCCCCGAAGTCTGGATTTCTTTTCTTCTCTTAGACTTCTGAAACTCAGATTCCCGGAAAATTCCAAGAACTCTCAGATTCTTGGAACTAATCTTTTTCCTGAAAGAACACAAAAACGAAGGAAATTTGGATTGCACAGGGATTTTACTCCTCCGAGGATCAACCAAAAGTGTTTCATTTTTTAAAGATTTTTCCAAAAACTTGAGGAAAGAGAGGTTCTCAAAAACTAAGAATTTTTTTTCTCTTTTCGATAGTCACATCTCGTTAGAATTGGAATTTGTCCGCGTGGTCTATTAGGCTTGACAACCAAGTTAGAAAGTTTGTAAATGCGAGTATTTATCAACCTTGAGCATAAAAATTTCCAATAATTTTATATAAACTGGAAAACAAGGCTTGTACCATAAAGTTTTTTTTACTCGAGGCTCATAAGAGAGAAAAATTCAGAGCTGAGTAGAGATTGGAGATGTTTCGGGCTGTGTAAGGAATAGGATGCTCGTAGCCTAAGAGGGGGAGGGTGAATTAGGTAACTTAAAAACTTAATCTATGGCTTCAACTACTTTAAGTAAACTAGATCATTTCTATCTAGATGTGCAATCTATGGTTGATTTAGTGTGAAACCCTCATCTCAAAACAAGTTTTGTAAGCTATAGCCAATCCTAGCATGATACTAGTCTAGGAAAATAAAGGTAAGCAAGGATTGCAAGAGAGTAATACGAAAACGTAAAGAGTGATGAGAGGAAGCAAACTCTTGACACTCGATTTATCCCGTGGTATCGGTAGGCACAAAGCCACCCCTAGTCCACGTCGTTGAAACACTCCACACAAGAGTATTGCTTCCTGGTCACCAAGTCTTCCCAAAAGCACCACTTGACTAGCCACAAAGGCTCGCCATGAAGGCACTCGCCAAGCTCCCTTGGTCACCTTGATGCCGTCTCCGCGAAGGAGCTTCTCCACCAAGGAAGGGGGTCTACATGTCCCCCGCACAAAGTGTCCTCGCCACTCCACACCAATCCGGAGGGTCGAATACGATTGCCGGTGAGCCACTTAGGCCCCAAGGCTTCTGGCGCACCTTGTACAACTTGATCCACTCAAGAATCACCTCACAAGGTATGCACACCTTGCACTCACTCAGCTCTAAGCTAAGCCTAACACTAAGCACACACACAAAGTATCAAGTCTTTGGATGAGCTATTTAGCAATTTGATGGCTTGGATATGATATTCTAAGTGTTTTACACTCCTCTGCACTTCCACACAATCTAGCAGACTCAAATGGCCGAGTGGAGGGGTGTAAATAGCCCAAGGCATCAAACTAGCCGTTGGCTAAAAGCTACAGATAACGGTACCATCGGAAGAACCGATGCTAGCCTTTTCATAGGCGTCGATTCATCCAGTGCCCTTCCACGTCACCTAGCCATTGAATCCCGCTGACACAAATCATCCGACGCATACACCGACGACTTCCTTGCTAGACCGTCGGTTCATCCGGTGCTACTGAATTCTATGAACTAGCTGTTGCTTCTGTTGACATCATTCATCCTATATGCATACACAGATGCTCCTCTGCTGACTGTCGATTCATCCGGTGCTGAAGGCTCCACAACTAGCTGATCTCTGTCTTGATTATTCAATCCGTCGGATAGACCGACGGTACCCACACCTGGACCGTCGGTTCATCCGTGCTTGCTGACTCTGCTACTTCATAACTTGAAATCATCCGACGCAACTAAAACTGGGGGCGTCGGTTCATCCGGTGGTCCATGGTGACTTGAGTCTTCCTCTGTAGTGTACCACTTCATCCGGACATTGCACCGACGCCTTCTTCCAAGGTACCGTCGGTTCATCCGACGGTGTGTTATTTTCTTTTTCTTCCTCGGTTTAGACCCTTACAATATATATTATCTTCTCATTTTGGCATATGGTATTTTTGCATCTTTGGGACTTAGAAATGTCTACAAAGACATGCTCAACAATGTGTTTAGTCCCATTGGTCATGTTGTCATGAATCGCAAAAACCAAACTTGAACAAATGGCATAGGAGGCCATGTTCGCTACAGGCTGTCGCGTCCATAGCCTTGAGTAGAGATTGGTGGGCAGCTTCGGAGCTGAGTATATAACAACCTTTGAAGTGGATGCTTTGCTCGACAGCTGCTGGCAGAGAGAGTCGATGCTTCGAGGGTGGTCAGCCTTATGACTTTGATCTTGCAAATGAATTCCTTGCTTCCGTTTTTTTGCACGTAGATGACGAATGAAATGACGATGCTGCTTCACATGAAAGTGCAAAAGATTGATGCGCTGCTTTTTGGCGGCCGCTTCGTGGGCTGAGATCAGGGCTTCGGGGATCCTGCTACCCACCTTGATCTTCACAGATGCAGTCAAGAACCTCGTGTAGTAAAACACAAACTATGATAACCCATCTATATTCTGCACAGATAGAGAACCCTCAATGGTTTTTTTAAGCTAGGAAGGTTCGGGCAAAAATAACTTGGACGAACAATAGCTTTCATTGCTGGATCCTCTAGAATAATGATTCTGTTGCTCAAAAAGTGAGAATAAACACCATCGAAGGTGTTGAGCTGTTAATGATGGTGGCGACAATCATATTTACAACTCTCGATCTCTTGAAAAAAAATTTTGTTGTGGTAATCGTGAATTTTCTGTGTCGTGCGAAAAACCACGATGGGCACCACTGTTGGGATTAGAAATCACGTACAGAAAGAAAGGGAAGAAGGATGGAGAACCTTGAACAAGAAAGATCAATGAATACAAAGGCCAAGTCCCCCTCTCCTCCACCCCTTGGGGTATATTTATAGGGAGAGGAGGTACCCTCCTCCTCCAAACTCTAGGAGAGAGGAGGTGGTTGTTTATATCATCACCATTAGAGGGGTCGAAAATTACATTTGGGTCCCTAATATTTACACCCGTGTAAGGAATCGGATGCTCGTAGCTTAAGAGGGGGAGGGGGTCAATTAGGCTTCTAAAAACCTTAACCTATGGCTTCGCTACTTTTGCTCAAAGTAAAACTAGAACATACTACCTAGATGTGCAACTACGGTTGTGCTAGTGTGAAACTCCCATTCCAAAACAAGGTTTGCAACCTATAGCCAATCCTAGCATGATACTACTCTCGGAAAGTAAAGGCAAGCAAAGATTGCAAGAGAGTAAATGCGGAAACGTAAAGAGGGATGAGAGGAAGCAAACTCTTGACATGCGATTTATCCCGTGGTATCGGTAGGCACTAAGCCACCCCTAGTCCACATTGTTGAAGCACTCACACAAGAGTATTGCTTCCCGGTCACCAAGTCTCTCCCAAGAGCACCACTTGACTCGCCACAAAGGCTCGCCACTTAGGCACTCGCCAAGCTCCCTTGGTCACCTTGATACCGCTCCACTAAGGAGCTTCTCCACCAAGGAAGGGGGTCTCCACATCCCCTGCACAAAGTGTCCTCGCCACTCCACACCAAGCCGGAGGGTCGAAGACGATTGCCGGTGAGCCACTTAGGCCCCAAGGCTTCCGGCGCACCTTGTACAACTTGATTCACTCAAGAATCACCTGACAAGGTTGGCACAACCTTGCACTCACTCAGCTCTAATCTAAGCCTAGCACTAAGCACACACACAAAGCGTATGCAAGTCTATGAATGAGCAATTTAGCACTTGGATGGATTGGATATGATCTTCTAAGTGTCTTGCACTCCTCTGCACTTCCACACAATCCAGCAACCTCAAATGGGTGAGTGGATGGGGGTATAAATAGCCCAAGGCACTCAAAGAGCCGTTGGCTAACAGCCACTGAAAAAGTAAGCGTCGGATGAACCGATGCTATCCTTTTCAGGGCATCAGTTCATCCGTTGCCCCTCCCACGTCACTTAGCCATTGAGGTTGTCTGACAGAACTGCTCCGACGCTATGCTCCGATGCACCGTCGGCTCATCTGGTGCAGAAGACCCCGCGGCCAAAACCTTACTGTTAGCTTCCACGAGACCGTCGGATGAACCGCTACTGATCCGTCGGTTCATCCGGTGCTACTGCGTTGATCTTGGCGCGTCTCTGTCTTGTTCAAATGTGATCATCGGATAGACCGACGGTTCCCACCAATGGACCGTCGTTTCATCCGACACTGCTGTCTTCGCGGCTTCTCTTCTCCAATTCATCCGACGCAACTAGGATATAGACCGTCGGATCATCCGACGGTGTCAAGTTGATTCCAGTAGCTGCGCAGTGTACCAACTACACCGACACTATGCACCGATGGTACCGTCGGTTCATCCGACGGTGTCAATTTCCTTTCTTTTCTTCCACGGTTTTGACCCTTGAAAAATAAACTATCTTCTCATTTTGGCATGTGGTATTTTTGCATCCTTAGGACCTAGAAATGTCTACAAAGACATGCTAAACAATATGGTTAGTCCCATTGATCATGTTGTCATGAATCACCAAAATCAAACTCGAACTTATGGCATATGAGGCCATGTTCGCTACAATCTCTCCCTTTTTGGTGATTTATGACAACACAAGCAAAGCAAGCATAAATTTGCAAAAATTGATAGAATTAGAACTACTTACACTTGCTTGGATGCTTACCATCATCCAAACTCCCCCTAGATCAAACTTCCCCCTTTTTGATCTTCTCTTCCTATGTTCACATATAGCTTGCCTCTTCCCATTATGGAAACACTAGCTTGCTTTGGTCCCACATTCTCCCCCTTTGGAATAAAATCTCCAAAAAGGTCTCAAAACAAAAGGTCTCCAATGAAACTAGCAAGTCCTAGCAAACATAGCTCATAGAGAAATGTTAAATACAAGGGAGAAAGCCGCATGAACCATAATCCATATGTATGATATCAATGAAGATACCACATGTGCGAATAACTAAGGTGGATCACAAGCTCATGAGACTAGCATGATACAAACTAAGCTCCCCCTAAGTGTGTGCATAAAATGATAGTGTGAAAATCAAGTGCATAACTATAACCACTTGTTAGATAAGGAAGATTAGAGCATATCATGCAATGAGGTAGCTTAAAGGACAAGAGATAAGACAAATGGGTTCTAGTTACATTACCACTTGTAGATATCACTTGTAGTCTTTTGATCATTGCACACCTCCGGAGGATGATCCTCTCTACCTTGTTGGCACCACATTGAGATGAGCCACTTGAAAATGATATCACTAGAGGTGACACCACTTGAAAGAAGCTTGCAAAGAAGACACTTGGGATACCATAAGGATTAGGAATGTATGAGTACATTGCCTTTGAACTTATATAGACACATAAGCTCGCAAGGACATGACTCAATAGCATGAAGCTCATATTGCTATATTCACTCTATTAGAGATGTTAGATCACATTGAGAGTGAAATAGCATTCTCTTAGAATGAAGTACCGCACCAGAACGCGTCACCAAGGGACTACACAAAATACGCTTGAAACAATGTTAGTCCCATAACCAAACCATAGGATGAGCTCCCCCTAAATGTGTGCATTTAGTGTTTGAATCACCAACCAAATGTATGCACATTATTTATGACAACTTAAGGGAAGCTAACCCTATAGCTTGCTCATGATGCAAAGAGATATAACTGAAAACATGCACCATGAAAGAACAAGTGTAGCTTTCCTACACACTAATCAAACCATGTAGGTTGCTCATGGGTTAGTACATGGCACAAGCAACCTACCATATGTAAACAACTAGGCATAGCAAAAAATGCAAACCTAGACAAGGCAATGGAGCTACAATGATATATGAGATGGGTTCTAGTTTCCATTACCTCAACCGGGGAATTTAGGCAACATATGTCCAACTTGCAAGCTTGGCTTCTAGGCTTGAATCTTCACAACTTCTTTGTGCCAAGCCTCCCAAGTCCCCGTCCTCATGGCCTTCAAGTGGCCTTTGGAACCCAAACCATTTGAGGCTCCTTCATGTTGGTGATGACTTCCTTGGGCACCCAAATGGGTTGGTTTCAACCCCGCTCCATCTTCATCTTCCCAACCTTGTGTGCAACCACCTTGCCATTAGCCTTCTTCTTGATGACGTAGGTGTTGCTCTTGGTCTTGGTCTTGTTCTTGTGGTTGGGTGTAGATGAGGGAGCTCTTGATGGTGGGGTTCAACTTCTTCTTCTCGCCCTTGTCCATCTTCTTGACAAATTGAGGGCATTTGTAGAACTTGTGCCCTTTTCCATGACACTTGTAGAAAGTCACGGTTGCACCCTTCACAAGCTTCTTCACCATGGGATCACGGTTATCTTGAGAAGGTTGAACTTTGCTCTTCATGTCTTGAGAGAAGTCCACTTGTTTCTCATTGTTCTTGCCCTTGCCCATCAAGCTTGCCAACCTTTCTCGGAGCCATTTCACTTCTTGCTTGAGCTCATCATTTTTCTTGCCTATGAGAGAATCACATGTTTCTACAACAACATTCTCATTGCAAGATGGTGAGCAAGATTCATCAATTAAATCAATGCAAGAAGTTGAAGTATCTACCTTGGAGATAGTAATTGCACAAGGGATAGATGATTCATCAAGCTCAAAGGAATTACTTGTTTTAGTCTCATTGCTCTCAATCTTAGATTTTAGCTCATCACACTCCTTGCTAAGCAATTTGAATTTGCACAACAAATGTTCATAATTTGTAGCAAGGGTTGCACTAAGATCATTGAGAGCATTGAGTTCATTAATTTCATTAGCTTGTTTTTTAAGCATTCCTTTTTGCTCATGGACTAGCTCAACAAGATCATCGAGAGAGGTGGTGTCGGATTCATCATCACTTACATTGCTCTCCATACCTTGGGCCATAAGGCACATGTGTGGTGATGATGAAGGACCTTGCATGAAGCGGGTGGTGAAGTTCTTTCTTGATTCATCACTTGAGCTAGAAGAACTTGATTCTCCACCACTTGTCCATTCACGGACGGTGACATTTGCTTCTTGCTTTGGTCTCCTCTCCTTGACCACCTTCTTCTTGGGCTTGTGCTCGATCTTGGTAAACTTGATGTGTTGATGATGACGCCCTTCTCTCAAGTGGATGTTGTAGCCGTACATGTTGATTTTCTTCACATACTTGAAGATCTTCTTCACGTACATAGCCACCATGGATTCGACCTCTTCATCACTTGAGGAGTCTTCGTCATCACCATCATCACCATCATCTTCGCTTGAGCTTCCATGAGTAGCCATCCTACTCATCACCATTCTCTTGTCGGCTTGAGAGGGCATGACTTGTAGTTGGAGAAGATGGTTCTTGGGGCTTTTCTTAGGGCGCCTTCTTGGACTTGGGCATGATTTGAAGCTCATGTGCCATGATCTTGCTCAAGATATGAGATGGCTTCAATTCTTCGAGCTTCTTCTCATAGATGATGGCCTTCACCAAGTCATAATCGGGCTTCCGGAGACTTTGAAGGATATTGCGGTTGATGTTCAAGTACGTTATGTTCTTCACACCTAAGGCATTGATCTCATTGACAAGCACATTTAGGCGTGAGTACATGGATTCGGCATTTTCATTTGCAAGTTGCTTAAAGCTATTAAATTCCTCAAGGAGACAACCGTAGCGTTCATTAGCAACTTCTTTTGAACCCTCATTTTGCTCCTTGATGGTTTTCCATAGCTCATGAGCATTTTCATAATTAAAAACTCTATTGAAAACGCCTACATCTAGTAAGGACAAAATGATACTCTTAGCAATCACATCAAATTGCTTTTCCTTTTTAGTACCATTTTTCATGCCCTCATCGGTGACTCTCCAAACATCAAGGTCCTTTGCTTGGAGATAGGCCTCCATGAGAACCTTCCACCGAAGATAGCCCGTGCCATCGAAATGTGGAGCCAAACATAAGGTATCCACCCCTTTCATACCTCTATAGAGCAACTCACTAGGCGGTGAAGCCTAACCGTTCCAATGAGCCGGTTTTCAAAATTTACCAATCGAATTGGCGTTTCCTTGTGAAGGAAGTGAGTCCCGGATCTGATACCACTAGTAAGGAATCGGATGCTCGTAGCCCAAGAGGGGGAGGGGGTGAATTAGGCTTCTAAAAATCTTAACCTATGGCTTCACTACTTTTGCTCAAAGTAAAACTAGAACATACTACCTAGATGTGCAACTTCGGTTGTTCTAGTGTGAAACTCCCATTCCAAAACAAGGTTTGCAACCTATTGCCAATCCTAGCATGATACTACTCTCGGAAAGTAAAGACAAGCAAAGATTGCAAGAGAGTAAATGCGGAAACGTAAAGAGGGATGAGAGGAAGAAAACTCTTGACACGCGATTTATCCCGTGGTATCGGTAGGCACTAAGCCACCCCTAGTCCACGTTGTTGAAGCACTCACACAAGAGTATTGCTTCCCGGTCACCAAGTCTCTCCCAAGAGCACCACTTGACTCGCCACAAAGGCTCGCCACTTAGGCACTCGCCAAACTCCCTTGGTCACCTTGATACCGCCTCCACTAAGGAGCTTCTCCACCAAGGAAGGGGGTCTCCACGTCCCCTGCACAAAGTGTCCTCGCCACTCCACACCAAGCCGGAGGGTCGAAGACGATTGCCGGTGAGCCACTTAGGCCCCAAGGCTTCCGGTGCACCTTGTACAACTTGATTCACTCAAGAATCACCTCACAAGGTTGGCACAACCTTGCACTCACTCAGCTCTAAGCTAAGCCTAGCACTAAGCACACACACAAAGCGTATGCAAGTCTATGGATGAGCAATTTAGCACTTGGATGGATTGGATATGATCTTCTAGGTGTCTTGCACTCCTCTGCACTTCCACACAATCCAGCAACCTCAAATGGGTGAGTTGATGGGGGTATAAATAGCCCAAGGCACTCAAAGAGCCGTTGGCTAACAGCCACTGAAAAAGTAAACGTCGGGTGAACCGATGCTATCCTTTTCAGGGCATCGGTTCATCCGGTGCCCCTCCCACGTCACTTAGCCGTTGAGGTTGTCTGACAGAACTGCTCCGACGCTATGCTCCGACGCACCGTCGGATCATCCGGTGCAGAAGACCCCGCGGGCAAAATCTTACTGTTAGCTTCCACGAGACCATCGGATGAACCGCTGCTGACCCGTCGGTTCATCCGGTGCTACTGCGTTGATCTTGACGCGTCTCTGTCTTGTTCAAATGTGATCATCAGATAGACCGACGGTTCCCACCAATGGACCGTCGTTTCATCCGACGCTGCTGTCTTCGCGACTTCTCTTCTCCAATTCATCCGACGCAACTAGGATATAGACCGTCGGATCATCCGACGGTGTCAAGTTGATTCCAGTAGCTGCGCAGTGTACCAACTACACCGACGCTATGCACCGATGGTACCGTCGGTTCATCCGACGGTGTCAATTTTCTTTCTTTTCTTTCACGGTTTTGACCCTTGAAAAATAAACTATCTTCTCATTTTGGCATGTGGTATTTTTGCATCCTTGGGACCTATAAATATCTACAAAGACATGCTAAACAATATGGTTAGTCCCATTGATCATGTTGTCATGAATCACCAAAATCAAACTCGAACTTATGGCATACGAGGCCATGTTCGCTACAACCCGAGACCCTTAACCATTACAATTGAGTCTCTAAACGTTACAATTTGGTACTCAGCTCTTACAAATATGCCCTTATAACCCATTTTCGGACCTCTTTTATACACAAGGGGGTCCCTAGCCTTAGGCCTCCTAAGGCACACCCCAACACTCCACCTCACAGCTGGCGGTGGCCTCAGTCTCCTCCCTCCTTCATCCTCTCCGCACCGTACCGTGGTGGCCTGCTCCTAGCAAGCTTCCTCCCTCCCTCCTAATCCCCGACGGCCTCCCGTCGTGGCCGTCGGGGAGTGGGACCTTCTCCGTGCGGCGGCATTTGGGTAGAGAGGCGAACGCGGGCACGTAGGATCCCGACGACCCGTCGCCTGGGGATGACAATGAGCTACAACGCGTAGGCGAGCGTCAGCTCTGCCTAGGAGAACAGGATAGAGGCATCGCCTCACCACACGACGGGGAGCTCGTCTGTAGGCATCGGCGGGGGCATTTTGCATATTTGCCAAGATAGAGACGAGGTGTATAAACGGGGTTGTACATGCCCTTATAAAGACAACATATGTTCAGAAAACGATGCATTCACAGAAACTTCCGAAAACTTTTCTTGGAAATGAAAACATGATAGAAATATCAAGGAAATTGGGAAAATATATAAAAAATAATTATTGTAGAATTTCAACCTCCTTGTTCCAATATGACCGCAGGTACTCTAGGGGATAGGTAAATCAGAAACCTCCAAAGACCCTCATTATATAATCTATACTAATTTCAGCTGGCTTGACCGCTCAGAATAGTAGTAACTGGTAGCATCCATGGAATTAATAAGAATTTGGACCATACGTACAAATAGTTATTGTGCACGTACCTTCACGCTGCCGGCAATGTAACCACAAGAAAAATCTGTCTTCATGATGGTTCAACTCCCAAGCATGTGAAAAAAATCTGGCCTGACTGTAAGAGGGGGAGCACCGTAGAAACGCATGCAAACTTCCAAAACCAAATCCCATGCATCCGGAACAGCCAGGCCCAGCTGTCACAATTGACTGGTTCAAAGATGCTTACTGTTGCCCCTCGTCTAGGTTCTGATGACCCATCAACTGTCAGGTCAAGTCAACGAAGACTCATTGATGCCACGGGATATATAAGCTTTCCACCAGAAGCAAGAAATGGCAGCCAAACCATAACAATAATCAATGGCGCCTCGCCTCCTCTTGCCCTTCCTCCTGCTACTATCCTCACCATATGTGCAAGCTCAACAGAAAATCAGCTTGGGCTCCTCCTTAACGCCCCAAGGGCCTAACAGCTTTTGGCTCTCCTCTTCCGGTGACTTTGCCTTCGGCTTCCGGACCATCGAGGGCAACACCTCCTCCTACTTGCTCGCCGTCTGGTTCAACAAGATCAGCAACAAGACGGTGGCTTGGTATGCCAAGACCGCTGATCCAGATCCAGTGCTGGTACAAGTTTCATCTGGTTCATGCCTCCAGCTCACCCCCAATGGAGCCCTCTCGCTCCATGACTCTACAGGCACAGAGGTATGGAATCCAAAAGTTGTGAGAGCATCCTATGCTGCCATGCTGGATACAGGAAACTTTGTACTGGCTGCTGTAGATGGCTCTACCAAGTGGGGGACCTTTGATAACCCAGCAGATACAATTCTACTCAGGTGCTCACCCCTGAAACCAAGCTCCAGAGCCGGATAACTGCCACGGACTACTCCAATGGACGGTTCCACCTTAACCTGCAAAATAATGGTGTTTTCTTCTATACTGTTGCTGTGACATCTGGTCATCAACATGATTATAATTGGTCCATGCCTGGGAACATCACAAATTTGGTATTCAATGCGACTGGCATGATATACATCACCTTAGATAATGGAACACAAATCAAAATCACATCTGGGAAGATCAGCTCCATTGCAGACTACTACCATCATGCCACGCTTGATCCAGATGGTGTTTTCCGACAATATATGTATCCCAAGAAGTTCAGTAACCTGTACACTCAGGCATGGTCACTGGTCAGTAGTCGACTTCAAAGCTACAAATATCTATATCCCAAGAAGGTCAGCAGGACAGACACAGATCATCAGCAGTGGAACATGTGGTTTCAACAGTTACAGCAAGGTGGATGTCTTAAACAACCAGACTACCTGCGTGTGCCTCCCACAGTACTCATTTGTTGGTGAGAGTAAAGGCTGCAAGCCTGACTTCCAGTCACAAAATTGTGACTTGGATGAAGCAGGTGCCACAAAGCAGTTTCAGTTTGTAACAATGAGCAATGTGGATTGGCCACAATGTGACTATGAGCAGACCGACAACATAACTAAGAGCCAGTGCCAGCAGCTCTGCCTGACGGATTGTTTATGTGCTGTTGCTGTGTTTCGTGATAGTGACAATACATGTTGGAAGAAGAAGATGCCTTTAACAAATAATGTTGTAGGGGATAATGTGCAGAGGACAGTTTACATCAAGGTACCAAAGAACAACAATCAAGAACCTTGGTCAGCTTGCTAGGATTCTGCAATGAAGGAAAAGAAAGATTGTTGGTGTACGAATACATGATCAATGGATCACTGAACAGGGTCCTATTTGATGATGTCAGGCTTGAGTGGAACCTTCGAGCTCAGATTGCTCTCGAGGTGGCAAGGGGGTTGCTATACTTACATGAGGAATGCAGCACACAGATTATCCATTGTGACATAAAGCCCCAGAACACCCTTCTCGATGGCAACTTTACAGCAAAGATCTCAGACTTTGGCTTAGCCAAACTCCTCCGAACTAACCAGACACAAACAATTACAGGGATCCGGGGCACACGAGGATACGTTGCCCCTGAGTAGTTCAAGAGCACTGGTATCACTGCCAAGGTGGATGTTTACAGCTTTGGTGTCATCCTTTTGGAGCTCATCTGTTGCCGGCGAAATGTTGAGCCCGAGATGGCAGAAGAGGATAAAAAAATCCTGACGTACTGGGCAAATGACTGTTATAGGTGGGGCAGAGTTGATTTTCTGGTTGAGGGTGATCACGAAGCAATTTTCGACTTGAAGAAGGTAGAAAGGTATGTGGCTGTGGCATTGTGGTGTCTTCAGGAGGACCCTACTATGAGACCTACAATGCTGAAGGCGACACAAATGCTTGATGGAGCAGCTGCTATCCCCACTCCTCCTGATTCTTCTTCCTTTGTCCAATGACTTCAGCGTCCAGCATCCATCCTGCACATTGTAACATTAATATGTGTAGGAACCAACATAGAGGTGTAAGAAATTGGATATGGCTACATACTGAATGATATATTGTTATGGGGAATATATACTGAATGTTATACACACTATGGACACTTCTACAGCAGTACTGTTTAAGCTAATTATTACTGTATGAATGGTACTTGCGTTCGGCATAATGTTAGGAAGGATTTAGCATTGCCATTAAGAATATTTACTTCCAGAAAATTAGTTTTGCAGGACAAGGATTCATTTGCTTTAGCATTGCCATTAAGCAAACCCTTTCATAGCTCAGGGGCTCATTTAGAACTAGCCTATACTTGTGGTAGTAAATTGGTCCTTTTCCTGTAATAATTAATAAAGGAGCCACACAAATAATTTTTACCCATTTTTATCTGTAAATACTCAATGATAACTATTGTTGCATGTTTAAGGCAGATCCAAATCTCCAATCCCACCAACTGACCTGAAATAAGCTGGCTTGTTCACAAATTAAACCAAAGCCACCTAAAAGGGACACATAGCTGCCTATTAAAGCATTAGGAGCAATGATACCCCAGCACTCATACGTCTAGCTGGAAAAAAGTTGAATCCTAACCACCCATATGTATAGATGTGTATATGTAACCAAACACCTTTTAGATTAGAAATTGGAAAATGGTATGTATTTCGTGAAGGACTAAATATAACTAATTTCAATTCATCACAACCAAATGGACAAAAAATTATATATGGGAAATGCATCAATAAAATCGAGTGACAATTACTACCATGTTTGAGTGCGTTTGGAATCATGGCAGGTGGTTTTACCGGTTGCCACTATATGCATGTCCAGGTAAAAGGTTGTGATATCAGGCTACCCCAACAAGCAGTGCCAGTGCGAGGCGTGTGCTGGTGAATATTCGAAGTTGAATGCCTTCGGATTGTACCTTGAATTTAGTGAAACAGATTCATGGCAACAGAAAATTAAAGGGAGATGCCGCGGGTGGATGCACCGTGAGAATATCTGGGTGGGGAGTTCTGAAGTAGATCCAAAGCAATGAAATGAAATAGGGATATTTAACTTTTTACCATTACAACGGATGTCACCTCTCCGATTGTCACTTTAACGGTGGCAAATATTTATAGACCAACGATGTTGCGAATGGGATACATTTTTACCACTTTTGCTGATGTGGCACGCCATATGGGCACGCCATGCTGGATCAAGAGCAACCGTACATGTAAAATGTCCCTCATGCCCTTTTGTCCTCTTCCCTCCTCCCTCTCTACTGTCACTTACATCTGGGACCCGTGTGGCGGGTTATCTTCAACCTCCCGTCGTTGCTTCACCAGGTAACTAGCCAGAACCAACACCCCCACGGAGCATGCTGCCGCGGCGCCTGGCCGGGGCGGCCCGCCGGCGGGGACTCGCGCGGCGCCTGGCTGGGGCGGCCCGCCACCGGCGCCTGGCCGGAGCTTCCCGCGCGGCCCCCACTCCTCCCTCCGTCTCACCTCCTCAGTCGCCGTTGCCTCCCTCCTCAGTCAAACAACAATGCAACCGGCGCCGGTAGCGCCACGGCGATGATGCTCCTGGGCCCGCCTGGCCATGGCAACGGCGGCTGCATCGACCTCAGCCCCGCGGGGCTTCTCGCGCAGGGCGGCGGGAGCAGCGTCGTCGTCTCCGACCTGTGCTCCATGCAGCTCCTCTGTGTGCTCCCCATGCCCTCCCCCGCGCTAGCCTCCTTCGTCACCGCCGTCCGCCGCCCCTGGTGACGACGGCGATGGCGACGGCGGGCGCCCACTCCGCCTCGCCGCGGTGGACCGGCACGGGAGCATCGCCGTCTGGGATGCCCGCGCGCGGGGCGTGCTCTGCTGGCTCAACCTCGACGAGGCGCGTGGGTCGCGCCGGGCTCCGGCGGAGGGGTGCAGGACCTCTGCTGGGTCCACCACGCCTCCGGCTGGCTCCTCACATCCATCCACGAGCCCTCGCTGCTCTGCATCTGGGAGACATCCAACACCCCGGCGTGCTCTGGATCGACGCGGCGCCCGAGTACCTCTCCTGCCTCCGCCGCGACCCCTTCGATGCTAGGCACCTCTGCGACGCCTGCGTCCAAGCAAATCAAGCGCACGCGTGACCGGTGGTGGAGCTCAGCGGGGCAGCCGAGAGGAGAGTGAGGAAGAAGAAAGGCAGGGGTAGGCAAGGTCATTTTACCCACCCGTGTGCCCTCAATCCAACATGGCGTGCCCATATGGTGTGCCACATCAGCAAAAGTGGTAAAAATGTATCCCGTTCGCAACATCGCTGGTCTATAAATATTTGCCACCGTTAAAGTGACAATCGGAGAGGTGACATCCGTTATAATGGTAAAAAGTTAAATATCCCAATGAAATACCCCCTAATCCAAACAAACAGCCCCCCTAAGTGGAACTACAGATTTCGGACACCATGATTGGCAATCGCTAGTAGCAGATTACACAGAACAAGATGGTGCTACGCTGAGGCATTCCACAAAATAAATCTGGAACCAATTTAAACCAAACAAAATTGAGTGGCATTGGCACCAATCGGGGCACTCAACCTCAGCGCTGACTCGGAGGTGAAGTCGGGTGCGGAGTGCGAAGCCCCCTGGCAGCAGTTCGCTGAAGCGGAACCGTCCGGGGGGAGCCGACCAGGCGACCACAGCGGAAGAGGTTGGCGTGGCGAACTGGCGATTTTCTCTCCCTTTTAGGCTGGTCGCACTCGTAGTACTCCATTTTGGATAAAAAAGAAAATATTTTGTCCGGTCATTCAGATTCTCCAGTACAGTTTCAGTTTTTCTGCACCTGTCGTCCCCTAAATCTACTCTACACCAACCAGCTCACGGGCCCACTTGCATACACTTTTTATCCCCAGTGGCCTCCCTCCCCTCCTCTTCTCTCTCTACTTCCCCTCCGCCCACACCCTCCTCGCTCCCTCCGCCACAATCCCCAGCTCGCAGCGGCGGGACCCTTCCCTGTTCCCTCGGCAAGCCCGCCGGCGGCGCAAGACGAGCAGCGGCGCCCTCCTCCCTCCGCCCCCTCTCTCCCCTCCGGTGTCGACGACAGATCCATGGCCGCTCGAGCTCAGCGAGGAGGAGCGACATGGCCGAGCTGCGGAGGAGCGAGGAGCAGGAGCGGCGGCCCTCCCCGGCACAGCTTCGACGGCGGCGCGTCGAGCAGGAGCGGCGACCCCTCCTCCCCTGCTTCTCCCACCCCCTCGGCGGCAGGCCCCTCGGCGACCTCGACGGCATCGTGCTCCTCGGGCGAATCTCCCCTGCTCCGGCTATCCCCGGGCCGACGGCAGCGCTAGGGCGAGACGGCTTCGGCCATCCCCGGGCCGGTGGTGGAATCGATCTGGCCGCCCCTGCCCTCGCCGGCAGACCGCAGAGGAGGTGGTGGGCGGCGGAGAGATCGAGGGAGGCCTCAAATCGACGTAGGAAGAGGAAGCCAGTGAGGTCCGCGACGACGACGACAGGGAGCGGGTCGGCGAGCGGCGACGACAACATGCACTAGTGGGCGAATCTCCCCGGTCGTCGGAGCTCCAGGGCTAGCGCAGCCCCATCGTGCAGGATCACCAGCGCCCCCGCCTCCCACCGCTTGCGCCCGGTCTCTTCCCACGGCGGCGGAGGTGGATGCGGCGCGGGAGGCCGCACGACACGAGATCTTGGCCGGTGCCGCTGAGCTCCCTGCAACGGCATCCAGCGGAGCTCCAGCTCGGGGAGGCTCCTCCGGCGGCGAACAGATCTGCGAGCTCGAGCTCGGGTCATGGAGGTCCCAACGGCGGCGAATCGAACTCGAGCCAGGGAGGTTCACTGGCAGCTGCTCGACGTCACCGGCAGGTGGCAACCCCATCTTCTCTCTGCTGCTCCCAGCTTCTCTCTCTCTCCTCTCCTTGCTGCGATGGCACGGACGAGAAACTGCCAGGTGGGGCTGCGCAGGCCGTAGCGCACGTCCGGGAATGCGCTTGATTTGGCGCGAGTGGAATGGGAACGGGACGTCTCGTCTCACGTAGCGCACGCCGGTGCGGCGTGAAAAATGGGTACTGCAGCACGCCGTAGGGTTCGGTGTGGCATACCCAGTGCGACCAGCCTTACCCAGTCAAGCTCACTTGTTCCTTCATTCATGCCACAGAGTCACGTGGGAAAAAGTCCGTGGAAAAGTAATGAACTAATGGTACAAATCCACTTTTTAATCGAAAACATGTCACATGCAAATCGAGGCTGTCGAGACCTCCATTTCAAGTTTAAGATTGAAATATGAAGTTGGATATTACAAAAATGAAATATGCAATAAAATTGAGTCGGAGGCAACTCGAATCTAGCTTGTTAGGCTAAGTATTTGGAGACCCTTTAACAAAATTCAACCTCTAAATTATATTAGGGTTCACATGAGTCAATAACATATGCGAGTCAATGACATGTGGGGTGTTGATGTTCCTTAGCCTTACTACTAGGTTTACACTCACGGCGAAGGCGCCAGAAATGCTTGTTGGCACTCGCTAGCGTCGCTACCGGGTTAATACCCCCTAGTAATGGAGCTAGGAACGTCTTTGGTAAAACACACGTCACAGAAAGGTCCGCAAGCGCACGGATTACCGTTGTAGCACTTCACCCGGTGGTATTCGGGTAATCATATTTATATTTTCCCAATGGAAGCACTACGGCAAAGATGATCGGATAAACGGTGGAGAGTAACAAGACTCGGTAAGAGCTATAGCGGGGGTAACGAATAAAGATATTCGGGGGATAACTTGACACACACAAGGAGATCTTGATAAAATGTTAGAGAGGACCTAGTGAGCTGGGAGGACAACGAGACGAGAAAAGATCCTAACACAATCTATCTATTCTTGTCAACTCTAGGTAAAGAACTAAGGCAAAGGATAACCAAGGCAAACTAAACTCGACAAGCTCTTCCAGTGCTGCAGGGGCATGCAAAACCGCACTCTCGGACTGGGATGAGAAGGGAGAACGACGACGCGCTGAATCCTACCGGCCCGAACTAACGTGGTGGACTACTGAGCCCGTCCGGAGCTGTCACCTCTCTAGGGTACCACAACTATTCTGTTGAACGGGACACCAATCTAAGACTAAGGTAAGCTCTGAGCACTGCGCTCACAACGAACCACAGAACTTTTCCCCGGATATCACGAAGGAAGGTCTCTCTCTGCAACTAAGCACAAACGCACTCGGTAGAAGATCAAGCGAAGAACGACCACAACACTATAGGGTTCAAGAGAGCTACGCTAACCAAGATTAAACTAACTTTAGTCTAAACCAAGAATAAAGCATCTACAGCAAAGTAAAAGCTGAATGTAATTGACTCGAAAGGTAAGATAGAAAGATAACTTGAATTGTACTTGAGTCTAAACAAAGAAAGGATACAAGAGTAGTACCGGAACCCTAAAGAAGACTCCTCCGGAACCCCGAGACTAGCTCGACTCGACTCTAACTCCCAAGCTACACTAATCCTACTCTAAGTGAACAATAGAGAGAAATGGAGATGCTCTTGCGTTGTGTGTCCATTCCAGCGAGTGTGAGGTGCCTTTTATAGGCAAGGGAGGTCGGTGGAGCGCAGGGGAGGAATATCCTAGGTGCGGCCGGCTCACCAGGCACGGCCGACCCTAGGATGTGCCGCCTCTCACCTTGGACGCTCCTGATCACTACTCCTGAGGCGGTTGTAGGTCGGCTCCTTGGGTCGATTTCGCCCGGCACGCCAAGTGGTCGGTGCGGCCGGCCCTACCTCGTGCCGTGTGATGCATCGACCGTGTTAGGGAACGCCTAGGATCGCCTCTGGATGACGGTTGTGGCGGTTGAGCAATCAGATAAGTGGACCCATTGATCCAAGTGATCCTAGCATTCACCCTTTGATCAAACCGACATTCCTCAGTGGATCATGCTCGTCCAAGTTGTGCTCGAGGGAGTAGGGGTGCTCTGGTCCAGGGTCGTGCCACCGGGCAGGGCCGGCCGCACCTGCAGGGCCAGCCGGACCAGGTGGTTCGGCCGTGCCTGGCACATGTGGCGTGTTGATCCCAAATTCTCCCAAAATGTGTACCTACCTATGAAATTCACAACACAACTCATGGAAGTTTATTAGTACTAAAAATGTGCATGAAACTTGTCATATACTCCTCTCGAACCCGAGGTTTTGACGGTCAAATTGTTGTTGTAAGGACCGTCAAGATGGGGTTAATGGTATATATCTAATTTTTGGATATTTAAATGGTATGGATCCAATTATTCCTGTTATTATTTTGCACAGCAGCAGTGTGCTCTATTTATCGTCCCTATTCTTCACTCATTGGGTCCCACCGATCTTTTTTCCCCACACAACTCAGACACGTCATCTGCCTGCTTCTTCCGATCGGTCCCTCCTCTATCGGCCCCTCCTTTCCTCTCTCCTCTCCGGCTGGACGTCGGTGTGCTCGAGTGCTGCTCCCCCATCCCCTCCCCTTCTTTCCCATCCCTTCTGCAGCACTAGTAGACCAAGAATCCCAAGAACCAGCAATCCACGCCCTTCTTCATGCCACCGCTGCCTCCTCCCATCCCCGCTCACGACACCATTCGGAGGAGGAGAATCCAGCGATGGCCCTCACGCCTTGCCGAGGTGCCATGACACCTACGCCGTGCTGGCAAGCTCAACCTCTCCGCCTTGCTCGTCGCACACATCTCAGCCGCTTGCCAAGTTCTGTAACCACGAGGAGATAGATGGCCTCGGCGGTGTTGGCCGGAGCAGCGGCTTTGACGCTAGGCATAGGCAGCAGCGCGGGGGCCTGCAGCACCTTCTCGACACCAGCGATGGCCTTCCACACCTTATCCAACCTCGCCACCCATGATGCTCATCAAGTCCTCCTCTGTTGTCCTGCGCGGCACAACCCCAACGGCCGGTGCTGGGGATTCTTCCTCAGTGGCCCTCCTTCCCCGACGCTCCTCCTCTGTGTCGACTCCTCCCCCGACGGTCCTCCTTCACCGCCCCCCATCTTGCACCCGCACCACCTCAACTAGATCTCAATCTACTATATGTCGCGGTGGTCAAGGGAGGACGAGGTCGATGCGATGACGACGAGATGGAGCTTCTACTTCGTCAGGATCGACACGATGCCTAGCAATCGCTGCAGCAAGTGTCCTCTACTCCGCTCCCTCCCACCTGACCCTGACCCGTGCGATGGCGGCAGATGAGCCGGCGCCGCTGTACAGGGACGCGTCGATATCAGTGGAGGCGCGGCTGCGGGACCTACTGGTGTGACAAACCGCCCAAAATAATTCCGTATTATCACCTAAACCCATCTATTAGGCCCTTAAGTGATAACACAGAGTTACTTTGTCGTTGTTTGCCGGATCAAGCTCGGTAAATCACTTACTTACAACAGGATCGGAGAGTAGCATACATCAAAACTCACATGAAGGCGAGTCCAAAGTACTTAAGCATATTAATCCAAATCTACCCACATGGGGTCCATTTATTACAAATCATTGTTCAACATAGCATGTAAAGTTCAGAGTTTAAAACAGCGGAAATCTAAACATCGATATGACATCACGGGAGGCCATCCATGACATCATATCACTCCTCGTCATCACCATCCACCACTAAAGCTCCCATCCAGGTGGGATCTCTCCAGGCCACACATCATTCAATGCTTCACCCGAGAACAACATAGATAGCAAGGCTGAGTATTACTAATACTCAGCAAGGCTTACCCGTCGGGTGAAAACTACATCACCGACTCCTAGACATGAAAGGCTTTTGGCTGGTGGGTTTGTTTTGCCAAAAAGCGACTAAGAGTTGATCCTTACTTTCAACATTTTAGCTCAAGTTCTAGTTTTCTTAACCATTCTAGGTAAGCACCTGTGCTAAGCAATCAGTTGTACATGAAATTAAGCAAACATCAGTATTATCCATCAGTCCCATCATTTAGGGATCATAGTAACCAGTTGGAAGTAGTCTCGGATAACGGTGAGAGGCTGACGATCGATCGATTAATAACCTTGCAAGGTGGACCTAAACACACGGAACGGCACCCCCTACGAGGGCACCAACCAGGCGGTTCCCGTCGATCTTCGGTTCGAGATAAGCGATTACAGTCTTAGGTACAAGGCTCAGTGGACGCCCATGTAATGACACGCCCCACCTCTTGGACATGTACCCCTCCTCCCGGTGGTGAGCCGGGCAGGCGAATACTCAGGAGTAGTAAACGAAAAATCCCTTACCGCCTCTATCAGGTACTAGGCTTACTGGTCCCATTCCCTACAAGCGTTTAGTACGTTCAAACGCTTAATGAATGAAAGCCACTGGACTGGAGCTCAGATCCCATGCTCTTACCACGTGAGCAAACCAGCTTATCCTAATATTATGATTCCAACATAAGAATCTATATCTCACGAGTGACGAACATCACTCGACTTGTACCGGGTCCTTATAGCATGGTAACTATCGACCTAACATACTAGTATAAGCATAGGTAACTAGGGATCATGCATCTATGTTTTCAAAACAACTCCTGAAACATAAATGCACAAACATAAACATAGATAGTTGCACAATTTAGAAAACTTAGGTTATGCTCCGGGGCTTGCCTTCACTAGCAAAGTCAGTCAAGAGATCTTTCGAACTTTGGTTCGAGTCTTGGTGGATCTCCACAGTGTTCACTTCCCTCTCGGACGATCCTTGACCTTGCTCCGGAATGAGCTCGAAGTTGTCGTCAACGAGTTCTACACGGAATATATATGCACAACTTTACTCATTTATTCCAAGTATGATTATACTTCTGAAATTCATATATAAAACATGAGGTTTATAGGTGGCCACATTCATCCAGGCAAGACATATATTCAACATACTATATATATAAAAGAAAGGGGTGTGTTGGTGTGGCTTAAAACCCATTTTAAAGGTGACTGTGTACACATCTAAACAAATTAAAAAAATTTAACTTCACCACAAGAACATGTGCTGCACAAAAGTGATTTGGTTAATCTTAAGACTAAGGCTTAAGGTACAACTTGAATTAAAAAGGATTTTCCTATTGATGTTTTATTAAGTTTGATTATCTTCCAAAAATCATTCTAACAAAACTGTATACAAGAAAATAGAGAGAAAATTCACACAAGTACTTAGGGGTGCAACAAGGCTACTGACCATAAATCACATCAATTAGAGCTACACACCAAGCATGAAAAATATAACAAGTCCTAGCTGCCATAAACAAGATTAATTTATCCAAGATAATATACACATGCTCTAACACTGAAAATTTATGCACATCATCTCTGGAGCAAAACTAAGCTACACACAAATTTTCAGATCCACAGGATCGATATACTAAGCGCGTGTTTGGCAGAGCTTCACACAGCTCCAGATCCAAAAAATCAGCTCCGCTTCGTATTTTTTCAGCCAAACAGTTCCAGCTCCATCAACTCAATGGTGGATCTGCTCCAAACAGTTGGTGGAGCAGGCCCCAAATCCATGGATTTCGTGAAGTACCTCGGGGGGTGCTCCACTAAATCAAAGTTTGGTGGAGTTGGGGTAAATTACCCACCAATGCCACCGGTAAGTGGAAAAATGAACGGTTCGTTCTTTTTTCCGTCGTCTTCATCGCGCGACTGCTTCCCCTTCCCGCACCTTCCTGTGCCGCGATGAGCGCTGCCCCGAGCACTGCCTCGAGCACCGCGACGAGCCCCACCCACGAGTGCTGCGACGAGCTGCGAGCCCCACCCCGAGCACCGCACCGAGCCTCCAGTGCCCCTCCAGTCATGAGCTCCGGCCACAAGCGCCCCTCTGAGTCTCCGACCTCAACACAACACGACGTGGGCGCGGCGGCCGCCGCCACCACCGGCCACAAACCTGGTCAAGCAGGCGCGTGTGCGGGCGGCCTTGGCCCCGCTGCCGCCGCTCACGTCCCTTGGCCTGCAGGCGCACGTGCGGGTGGCCTTGGCCCCACCACTGCCGCTCACGGTACACCTCGGATGCCCTTGCGGTCATTCTACTCGCCGAAATCTATCCATCCATCTGACGAGAGATTAGGGAATGGTCGTGGCAGCCTCGTGCGTCGTCGTCCCTCATCCGTTCTGGATTTTTTTGGTCCGTACCGGCTAGCTGCCACTGCCCGTTGGACGATCCTCCTCCTCACAACCATGTGCTTGCTTCTCATGATGGCGAGCCGCTCACGGCCCTTGGCGCGGTCTCTGATTTTTTTCTATGATGTGCCGGGCTTATTTGTCAATGACATGGAAAAATGATGTTGTACCAAACGTTTTGCAGGATCTCAGATCCACAGTGGAGCAGCTCCACAGTGGAGCTGCGTGGATCTATAACTTTGGAGCTGTTTTTCCAGAGCTGGTGCTCTACGAAACACGCCCTAAGCATGAAAAATACAACAAGATGAAGCTACCAAAAACAAGACAAAATCATTCCGGAAGATCTACACATGCACTGGTCATGAAAATTGGCACACATGCAGATATGGTAAAAACACAACTTCACACAACAATTTAGCTCCAAAGCTATCTAGATTAATTTATTAAAAAATAACAAATTTCAGCCTATTATTCCAACATAAATTATTCAGAGCAAACCACAAGCATTTCAAGGCTAATTTTTCTAGTACAAGCTTAACTTAGCATAAATAGAGAGCACACCAAAAATCAGGTTCGGATTCTACACAGAATTCAAACTATGAGTTTAACTAGTTAAACATGCATAAATCAAGAACATGCATCAAATCAAGCCATAAAAATCTATCCTAATTTTTTTGAGATGTATAGAAACATAACTAAGCCACATGACAAAGATGAGCCACACCAGATATACTGAAAGGGCTAAAAAAGCATCAAGATAGATCTAGCATAAATAGTAAATAAATCATAAATAAAGATTCACACCATAACTTTATGTTGTATTTCGTGCAGAGCCTATTCATGACATGATATACAACATATCCAAAACTTAGGTCCAGAACTAGTCTAGATTTTAAACTACAACAAATCTAGCTCAAACTGAGATTCACTTTTAATTCAAAAATTAAGCACAAAAATACTATACAGCCTTTCTAGAAAAGGTAGTACTCATCACAAGGATTCCAAAACATATTTATTTGCATTTTTCTGATTTTTCTACGATTTTCAAAGAATTTTACAAGATTCAGCCTGGAGACCCTAGATCTGGAAGTTCAATTTTCACAAACAGGTCCCTGGTTTTTGCGTTTAGGCCCCTAGAAAGACCTTAGGTACTGCAATGTAGTCCCTGGGCACACCGACCGGCGGTGGGAGCCAAATTCCGGCGATTCAGCTGCGAGATTGGCCGGGGAAAGGGCGAGGGAGTGATCCTTGCTCACCTAGGGTTCGGTTTGAGGGATTGGACGGGTTGTGGATGGAGCCGGTGGTGGTCCTTGGCGGCATGGTCGTTCTGCGATCGTTTCTACTCGGTCTCCGACGAACTCCTCCGTAGGGGAGGCGGTCTGTGTTGGGGATTCTAGAATCGGATGGAACCCCCGAACATGTACGAGAAGAATCTGAAGAATACATTCGTGAAGGAACTCAAGAATTCGGAGACAAGGAATCTCCGACAGCCTGTATTTCTCCTCAAAAGTTATGAACCCCGTTACACGTGCCCCCCGACCCCCTTTATAGGGAGACGAAGGGACTTTTACATTCCGATATTGCCTTCGGATCTAAAGAATATTCCAAATGGGAACATGTACATGAATGTCTTTTACATCCCGTAATTTATGGAGCTAACTTCAGATATTTGCAAGCCTGCCATCCGTTCACACCTCGAACCCGGACTTATGACGCCGCACTTCTGACTTGGTCCGCTCATGGCTCTTGCCTTCATTCGTGAAGATTACTGGGTGTATAGATTCCCACTTTGGAAGTCCGAACCCGGCACCGAGGCCAGCCGCAAGGTTCTCCGAAGTTTCCATCCTCCTAAAACTGCGAACAAATTCAGGAACAATCTCATGAACTAAAGCCCCTTCGGCGAACATTTTGCCTGAAGGTTTTAACTAGGTTAGAAAGTTTCTCGTTCGTGTTTCACACAAGTTATAATTCATGAAAGTTGAGGCCGCGTTCTTCAGAAATCACGGAACAGAACGCACCGCTTGGCCCTTTCTTGTTCAAATTACCGAATTCATGAGAATCCCAAAATCTCCGAAGATTCGAGGGTGAAAGGTTTTTACCTAATTCCCCAACACTAGCCCCTCGGGGAAGCGGGTTGACTTCGACGATCCATTTCCACGAAAATTTCTCGAATTGTGGTAAAAAACGTCACCCTCGGAACGTCGGAGTGTACACGCGTCCCCCTCTGGGCAGTGCAACGGTTATATCGAGATATCTTCTCGAAACTACCCCCCTCTCCCCTATAAATAGAAACTCCGCGCGGTAACTTCGTTTCACTGTTCCGCCATTTTCTTTGAAATTTTCTGGCATCTGCGCTTCAATCTTCACATCTTGAGATTTTGGAAATTCTGCAATCTTATCGTTCTCCGAAGGTAATTTCTTCTCCTTTCTCATATTCTTGAATGTCATCCTTGTTTTCTTTGATTTTCCGTTACTCCCTTGTTTTGACTTTTTGTTAAACTTTTCTTTTGGGAGGTGGCTCACACTAGAAGCACTGCCAGACCAATTACTGCCAAAGAATTAGCCGCAACCAGCCTCCCTCTAACATCGGAGAACATTCCCCCATGTGTTGAAAACCTGATTACTGAAACTATTGAAGAATCTTGAAGTCGCGAAGATGGGGAGATCAAATTTGGGAATAATTCTGGCGATGGTGAGGATATTTCGAACGTCGAAGTTAATCTGAACGAGCTTATTGGCTCGAAATCTTCGGAAGGATGTTGACAAGAGTATTGACGTCATAAACACTCTTCGTGGCGCAAATGCTGAACTTGTCACACAGAACGCTGATATTGCCAAGACTCTTGGTAAAAAAGAGAATGTTATTCTCAAGCTTGAGAAAGCACATAATGAGCGGCGCGAAGCTATGAGTAAGGGCGCTGATGGCATTCGGAAGAATTTCAAACTTTTGTTTGAAAAATACAGCGAAGCTCTTGGGCAGTTCGGTACTCGTCCCAACCCTTTCCCCGAGAATGAAGATGCTTCAGTAGTGATGGATTGGATGCTAACTGAATTCAAAGCTCTTCCTGAAGTAATCTTTGGTGCTAGTGATTTTGCTGCTGTCTTCAGTGTTGGGAGCTTGCTCAAACTTCTTGAAAGTTATGACTGCGTTGATCTTGAGAAGTTTCGTGGAGCGATTCAGCAATTTCCAAATGCTTCAAGTACTTCTCTTATTCGAGCAAATGAAGATGTTCGGGCAGTTAAAGTCAAATTCATGAAAGAATTCTGGATTGCCAGCGGCAGAGAATTCGCGAAGAAAACTGCTCGCGACAAACTTGAAGAGGTGGCTATCTCCTAAAATTTTGAATTCTTCCTTTTTTCTACTCTATTGTGACTTTGCTTAATGTGTCAATCTTTCGGTTATTGGTTTCCTTCAGCTCATGAGGAAGGAAACGAGCGATGAAATTCGTGAAGCTCTTGAACTAAGTTCTGAGTCTGACGGTCAAGCTGGCGAAGAAGGTGATGCTGAAGATGGCTCGAGCAACAGTAGCAGCAGCAGCAGCAGTGAGAACAATGACGGGGAGGACGGCAGTTCTGAGCAACGTACCAGTTCTCCGAAGGTTGTCATTGACGAATGAAGCAGAATTTGCTCACACTATTGCTTTTCACTAGTAGGGATGTTGTCATCGATGACGTTCACCTAGCGTCAATGAAGACGCCATAATCGTCACTAATGTTCATTTGTGACGAGTTTGTGACGATTTGGATTTCGTTACTATGGTCACGTCACATTTGGTCATCGGTGCCGAAATGGTATTTTTCGTCACAAATGTGCCTTCATTCTGTGACGAATTAGACGTCGTCATGGAAATGAATTCAATCTATGACGATCGCTTTTGGTCATGGATGATACACCGTTTTCATCATAATCTCCCGTCTGTCAGGCGTCTTGACGGCGCCGTTAACGGCGTTTTTTTCTATGACGATCCGATTACGTCATCGATAGTCCTATTTTTCGTCATTATCGTCCGTATGTCTACTGACGTTGCATTTTTAAATGACACGTGGCCAAATTAGGTTCCACCACGTGTCCTCTTTTTATTGGGCCACGTGGCGTGCTATGATTGGTTAGGATTTTCGTCACAGATGTTATTACTAATTCGTCATAGAAATAATTATATATTGGTCACTGAAGACTCATACATTTTTCATCACGAAGATGCACATGGTTTCATTACTATTTGCAAATAATATTGAAATGATCAAACAATTCCACAAATAAACATATCAAGTATCCAGTGCTCCACAAAAATTGCACTCGTTCCAAAGACAACAACATCTATTACAGCCAAAGTATGTATTATTATAGCTCATATACAGACACTAAGAATTGTGGGCTTCACAATAGCAACTTGTATCATGGCACTACTTGACAACTGTGATAAAGTGACTCTGATAAAGTGACTCTGTGACCACCAAAGGGCAAATGCAGATCTTTATTCCTGTAAAAAATAAAGCAATAAAGTCATTGATTTATTTTTATTATGATATTATTACTGAACACAACTATTTTTAACTAATAAACATGACGCAGCCAACTTTGCATGAGGTACAGAATATACGCCAACTTTACGGTGAAGGCAAGCATATATAAGAGCAGCCAAGTAGTGCATTATTGGGTTTGCAAGAGCAGTCAATCAGAACATTACCCCATCTGCAGCAGTTGCCCTTGCCGGAGCAACAATGAATTTTGGCTTTCTTGGGATATCAACAACTTGAGCAGTGAACGGAGTATCTAAACCTACAGTACATGTAAATAGAGCAGCAACATTCAAGTTAGATACAAATATTGCATGGTACCAGATGCCAAAGCTCCTTGCATAGTTTGTTGTCAATGAAA
This sequence comes from Cenchrus fungigraminus, assembly GCA_036936925.1. Taxonomy (NCBI): domain Eukaryota; kingdom Viridiplantae; phylum Streptophyta; class Magnoliopsida; order Poales; family Poaceae; genus Cenchrus; species Cenchrus fungigraminus. The sequence goes on along the minus strand of CM072776.1, from coordinate 21,430,394 downwards.
GGAACAACCTATCGAACAACATAATAAAGAACATGGCGGGATATGGTTCTTCGTCTAGGTCCTGCAAGTGAAAGTAACAAGAATATTACCACTAACAGCCACTACTCTACCCTCTGTGCCCTTGCCCTTCACCACCAGCCTAAAAAAACTCAATATCATCGACATGGTACGAGATTTCAAATATTCAGCTAAGTGTTACTGATCTAAATTCATTTAGAGGCAACACAAGTAATAGGCATAAGATATAGTCCTCAAATGGCCAATAATTCCTTCTTGGTACTGAACTGTTGTTCCTTCCCAATAACATGCGGTAAGCTCTTCTACAAGATGGCGATGGATAAACTTTAATAAACACATTAATTATCTCATTTATTGATCTATCTTATCTTATAATAATTCAGTGACGCTATCTTATCTTATAATAATTTAGTGACGTAATAGTGAACAAACTAAACAAAGAATTGTTCTGTATAAACAAAGCATTTGTATGACAACACTCTGTACACTAGAGGTGCAAATAACTGCTATTTTCCTCCCGAATCCCATAATTTGTAATATGCTATTCTATAGCACGGAAGTCAACAGGCAAGGTTTAAGAACATGGGCTAATTATCCTACTGACGACTGACGGGCAATCTTATACTTGCTACTTACTATTTAACGAGGGCAATAATGAGCAAACTGCAGGTAAAGAAACTATACGTTGAACAAATATTAGGAATTTCCATCTGTATGGCAAAGATATGCACGCAAATTCACAATCGACTCTACTGTATTGTCTAGCTGAAGCAGAATAACTGGGGGGGAAACAAAAAAAACTATTAGCAAAGGCAAAGACAATACCTTGCTGGGATCTGTCCGCAGTAGAAGGCCGAGCTCTTGAAAACATTGATCTTGTATTCTGGCATGGTGTGGATGTAGATGGAGTAGAGCCACTAGGACCATCATGAGGATGCCGGCCCTACGGCAGCCAACCGGCTGGAGTGCCTAGTGCAGCAGCTGCAGGCGCTCCTTCTCCCCGTGAAGCAGGCAACAGGCGGCGGCACCAGCCTTCCTCCCGTCGCTCCCAACGACGACGTCGGATCGTGTGGTCGGGGCCAACGAGATCCCGTGCCACCAGCAGGAGGTTCGACGTCAGCAGTCTCATCTGCATCGTCCTAGGCCGTATCGAGTGCAGGCGCGGCCTCCTCTACGTCGCCCTTGGCCGAATCCCCTGACTCACGCGGCGTTGGGCAGAGCAGAGGGCGGCGCTTGGGAGGACGGCCGGCATGAGGAGACGAGTGAGGCAGGGAGGGGCGGGCGGAGTAGGCGGCGGCAGCGGTGGCGACGAGAGGGACGGGCGGCGCTGGGAGACGGGCAGAGCGGCTGCGGGGTTAGGGAGTAGGGAGAGAGGAGCTAGGGTTGTTGCAATGTTAAATGGGTGGAGATTGTGGGCCGGCTCTCATGGGCCATTTTTATTTTTCTTTTGTCTTTTGTTTTCCATTTTTTATTATTTTTCTCTTTTTCCTTTTCTTTTCTTTTTCGGCTCTCATGGGTAAAGATGTATACTACCATTTTGTTGAAATTATTTGAAACTTTTTATAAGATGGTTATGAAGGTGGCGATGCACATCCCCACAAAAGGATGCTTGTGGATCCAAACAATGATGTTGTGTGAAGTTTTGGAACTTTCAGACCAAGTTTACCCATTACTGTAATTATTCGTTAAATTACTAAATAATAAATGTTGAAATACCATAAAGTGGCTAGGAAAATCTAAAAACTTTCACAACCGTATGATTTTGGCGTAGAAGCATCATATAACAAATTCAAGTGATTTTGACAAATTATTGTTGCACATCACTCAGAAAGGCATATATGACTCATATAGTCCTATATGACTAAGTGAGAGATGTTCATGGTTGTGAAAGATGTATAGTACTACTTTGTCGAAATCCTTTGAAATTTTTATAGGGTGATTATTGAGACAAAATATGTTATTGTGTGCATCTGTGGATTTTTTGACCAAGCTTTTCTATTACTGTAATTATTTATTGAATTACTAAGTAACAGATGTTGAAATACCATAAAGTGGCTAGAAAAATCTAAAATCTTGCAGAGGCACATGATTTTGGTGTATAAGTATCACATAAAAAATTCAAGTGATTTCGACAAAGTGTTGGTGCACATCCCTCGTAAAGGCATACATGACTCACATAGTTCTATATGACTAAGTGAGAGATGTTCATGGTTATGAAGGATGTATAGTACTATTTGTCTAATAATAGATCCTAATCAGTTCTAAAACTCTTATGATGAACTTCATGCTTGCTAGTCTGTGCCCCTCCAACACATATTGCATTTTTTTATATAACGCAAGATGATGAGAGTAAACAAAACATTCTTCTAGCGTAGTGGTTAAGGTTGGTTTCTTCCAACCAAAAGGTTGAAGGTTCAATTCCTGGCTTATACTTTATTTTTTCTTTTATTCATCTAGATTGATTTTTTTCTTGGCAAGGAGTGGATGGGCGACATCTACACACGTGACTAGCGGGGTTGGGCTCAGGAAAAATAATTTTGATTTATGAAGGAAAATTAAAATCACGTGGCAGAAAGATTATATATACGTTAAAGTGCATCAACTATAACAAAACTAGTTGTAGCTCAATGGGAAGTGGTTGGTTGTGATGCTCCAGGTCTTGAGTTCAAAATTTGTATTAAGCAATTTTTTTTTGCATTTTTGTAAGATAAATTGATAACTCACTAATACCATATCCAATGATTATAAAATTTTTATCATAAATCCTACATGCCAAAAGTAAGCTACCATACAAATTTCATAATTTTTGGAACGCAAAAACTAGTTTAATTAATTACAGTAAACTCTAGTTTAACAGTTACAGCAATGTTTTATCTCTCCACTTTGTAGTAATTTTTATTTTGTGTTTAACAAACTTTGATTTTTCTTCTGAATCAAACACATCCATATATGTAACATTAATTCAAAAACAAATCAAACCTTGTACTTTGCCCTCGCCACTGCTGCTCTGTCACCCCCACACACCTGGGGACAATTACGATGATGCCGATCACCCAATGAGAGGCCTCTGCTGCCGCCTCGCCCAGGCGATCAGGTCGTCGAAAGGAATGAGCGATTATGGGTTTAGGGTCATCACCTCTGATTGACTGAACTAAATGAGCCACCATCCAATTATCATGTTGAAAGGTTACAAATAAAAAAAAACTTACATCCCTTCGACAAGAAAGGTTGACTAGTCTAGTGGTAACACTCGGACCTGTGCAACGTATGGTCATGGGTTCAATGCTTCACGGGGGTAGTTTTTGCCAAAAAAAAACTTTAACTCGCAAGGTCCAACCCTCAGGTGGGACACAAAATTGCCATGTTTCCTCTTTGCAAAAAGAATTTGGAGCGGGCCGTCTGGGTAATGCCCTATAAGCTGCTTTCGTGCTAGAGTTGTGGCCCACTGTGCAAAAAAATGGTGGAGCGGGCCATCTGGGCAAGGCCCAACCTGCTGTCGAGCCAAAGTTGTGGCCCACTATGCAAAAAAGGTGAAGTGTGGTCATGAGTTCTATGACGATTTCCTGTGCAACGTACGGTCATGGGTAACACTCCTACCTGTGCAACATATGGTCATGGGTTCTATGACGATTTCCTTTTAGTGTTCTATGACGTTATTTTCCTTTTCGTCATTAATGTTCAAGCCAAAACTTCATCACTTGTAACTTATGACGAATATGAAAATTTCGTCATAGAAAGAGAGCATTCTATGACGAAAGTAATCAGCGTCACGAGCAAAACGTCATGGATGGTCATATTTCTACTAGTGTTTTGTTCTTTAGAACTGTGAACTTGTATATTCGTGGGTCATGACCCGCTTTTCTAAACTTTGTTTTGTAAACTTTAACCTGCGCAGGTCCTGCAAGGTGGGCCTGTGCAGGACGTCATATCTTTACGTTTCTATCGCCAAGACATTGTCGTTAGTGGTGAATCCTGGTGTTTGTACAAAGAAGTTCATCCTGGATGCAAGTTCTCTGATTTTTGGCTCTTGTGCTGTGTTGACACATTTTATCTATAAATATTTCCCCTCATATTTACTGGAAAAAGAGCTAAAATATAATTAGATCACCTTATTAGGGTTTGCACTGACAATTTCCATGAGTTTTGGTGAATTCATAAAATTACAGGGACTATTCAAAAATACAAGAAAAGAAACAAGTCTAGAAGGTTCCAGAACACCCCCGAACTCAACGTGACTTGGCTTGCAAGAAAGAAGCATCTGGAAGGGGCAAGGACCGTCATGGCCAAGGCAGACCCCGAGGGGGGCCCACCACTGGCCTACTGGTCCCATGGTGGGGCCGACCGGACCCCCCCCCTCGGCGCCAACTCAGCCCTACTTCTGGAATGTTCTTCCACCGCCTATGAGAAGCAATCTAAATCGTATATTAGGTCGGTTTGATCCTATGGCGGCAAGGCACCTCCTCAGGACTATATAAACAGGCCCCCTAACCCCAGGGTAGGAGAACAACTCATTCTAGATCATCAATGCCTACCTGAGATAGAAGCTCTAGACTAGAATTAGAGTTGGAGAGTTAGTATCAAGTTGAGAGATTAGAGCCACGATCTATTCAGATCTAGCTAATCTTGTTCGAGAGAATTAGAGAGCGGTAGAGGCGGAATTGAAGGAAGGCCCGGACCTGTCGGTGCCTCCTCTTCATCTTCTTCCTCTGGGATTAACTGCATTGGAGCCTGATCTTGAGACCTTGTGGAAAGATCAACTTCTTATTCAAGTGAGTAACATTATTATTATTGTTCTTACGGTTCATAACTCTTTTATGAGTACTTTAATTCCTGTCGCTCTTGAGTTAAAGTTGCATGTTTAGTGTAAGCGTGGTGCTTAAACTAGCTAGCTTGTGAATGCCTTCTATATTCCGGATCGTGTGGTAGAAGCGGGAAGTGACCTCGTTCCCGTCTATCCTTTGCAGTCCACCTCCCGTCTATAGAAATCGTAGGACTCCCCCCATAGATTGTCTGAAGTTTCCCTTTCCTAAGTGTGCCGTCAGACAATCACCCCATAAGAACAATAATAGCATAGCTTGTGCGAGTAAGAACTAGACATCCTAAAGTTTTCCTTATCTCTCTTTCTATCAAGTCCTTGATAACTACTCAAGGATTAGTTATACATCTCGGATCACTCTACCCTTCTCCCTGTGGATTCAATATTTAAAACCCTCTTCCCAGGTGAAGTGCTCACCGGTATCCGTGCGCTTACGGATTATCCATCATAATATTTCTGTAGGCTTAACAAATTCCAACAAGCATTTCTGGTGCCATTGCCGGGGACAACGGTTAAGAGAGAACTCGTAAGTATAACTATATCTTGTACGTACTTTTATCTTTTCCTTTTTAGTTTTAGATTTTTTTTCTTTTCTACTGTCCTTATGGATACTACCCTCATTAAAGACTTTTCGGCACCTTCAGAGCTCAGCCTTAGGCGCATACCTTCATCAAAGCCAATCTTATCTGATGCCTATGAGCTGCGCCCACGGTTAATAGAGATGGTCCAAACCAACACTTTCTCAGGAATAGAAGACGAAGACCCTTATCATCATCTCCAACAGTTCGAACAAACTTGTGACTGCCTTCATATAGAGGGTATGTCTGACGAGACCATCGTTTGGAAGCTTTTTCCATTCACATTGAAAGGAAAAGCTCGCCAGTGGTATGACAGAACCAAAGGGAAGAAGAAAGGCGATTGGGGAATTCTCCGTGCGGATTTCTGCATGGATTTCTACCCTTTATCCAGAGTAGTCAACCTCAGAACCAAGATCATATCCTTCAAACAGGGGGATAGTGAGTCTATGAGTTCATCCTGGGAATGTTTTGAACTCCTTTCCAAATCCGGACCAGATCTAGGCCTTCAAGACCATATTCTCCTTCAACATTTCTATATTGGTCTTAATAGGGAATCTAGAGCCTATTTAAATACCTCCTCACATGGATCATTCATACACCTTACATCCAGTGAAGCTAGAACCGTCCTAGATAATATTCTAGCCAGCACCAATGATGATCCATTAGAAGAGAAAACTTTAAAAGAAGAGATTCCAGAGATAGCTACACCAGAGCCTATGCCAGAACCATCTCAGCCTATAGCTATCCCTCTACCTGATTTTATAAATGATATCGAGGATGATTTATTTTTTGATTATGGAAACACCTCGAATTATCATAAAGAGAAGAGGCCTCAAAAGTACACATCGTCTTCACATGACAAAATAGACCCTTTTGAGCAGACCTTCTAAAGAGAACACATTGTGGAGCTTGCATCCATCATGAGTGGGGAATGGTTAGAAGAATCAGAGCTTTCCTCTGATGTGGTCCGTTTGGATTCACCTTCTACACCAATTCAATGTACATTCTATGGAACCCCCTTTGATGCCCTTTGTAATCCAGTTGTGGGAATCAATATAATGGCCTTATCCTTTTTCTATTAGTTTATTAAAAACACACCATTATCCCCCACAACGAAATTATTAAAGTGCTCCTCAGGACAAATTATTCAAAGTTCATGAATTCTTTATGTCCTACCCGTTTCGGTAAACGACATGCCAATTCACCTGAGCTTTCACATTTGTGATATTAAGGAGTTTGACCTTTTAATAGGCCATCCTTTGGAAAGACTCCTTAAGGAAGGACACACAGGGAAACTTGACATTTGCCTAGGCAAAACCATTAGAGTTCCCTTACACTTCGCACACTCGATCCATACTAAGACTGAACCCAGTCAAGAACCAGAAGCATCTCTAGAACATTTTGTAGAATCCAATCAAGAAGATGTCACTGAATTCTTCATCGAGGAGGAAGAAGAAAATCCTACAGAATCTGAACCCCTCGATGAACTCGAGGAACCCTCGAGACCTCCTATTGAACTCAAACCATTACCACCTGGTCTTAGATATGCCTTTTTGCACAATGATCCTGAGTCTCCTGTGATCATTAATGACAAGCTCACTCAGGAAGAGACTCATAGGCTGATAACTATCTTAGAACAAGATCGCTCAGCCTTTGGCTACTCACTCCATGACCTTAAGGGCATCAATCCTACCCTTTGCACACATCGCATTCCTACAGACCCTGATGTTCTACCATCTAGAGAGCCTCAACGAAGACTCAATAATACGATGAGAGAGGTAGGGAAGAAAGAAGTTCTGAAACTTTTACACGCTGGGATTATATATCCTGTCCACATAGTGAGTGGGTGAGCCCTGTGCAAGTCGTGCCTAAAAAGGGAGGCATGACAGTTGTGAAAAATGAGAGGAATGAATTGATTCCTCAAAAAACTATCACTGGTTGGCGTATGTGCATAGATTATAGGAAACTCAATAAAGCCACAAGGAAAGATCACTTTCCACTGCCCTTCATTGATGAAATGTTAGAGCGGTTGGCAAATCACTCTTTCTTTTGCTTTCTTGATGGATATTCTGGGTATCACCAAATCCCAATCCATCCCAGTGACCAGAGCAAAACCACTTTTACATGTCCTTATGGAACTTATGCTTATCATAGAATGTCTTTTGGACTATGTAATTCTCCAGCTTCTTTTCAAAGATGCATGATGTATATATTCTCTAATATGATTGAAGAGATCATGGAAGTTTTCATGGATGACTTTTCTGTATATGGAAAAACTTTTGATGATTGTCTAGAAAACATAGATAAGGTTTTGCAAAGATGTGAAGAAAAGCACTTAGTCCTTAACTGGGAAAAATGTCATTTCATGGTTAGAGAAGGAATAGTGCTAGGCCATCTAGTTTCTGAAAGAGGAATTGAGGTAGATAGAGCTAAGATAGAAGTAATTGAACAACTACCTCAACCTGTTAATGTCAAAGGAATCAGAAGTTTTCTTGGCCATGTTGGTTTTTATAGAAGGTTTATAAAGAATTTTTCTCATATTGCTAGACCCCTTACAAACCTACTTGCCAAAGATGTTCCCTTTGACTTTGATGATGCTTGTCTTAAATCTTTTGAAATTCTGAAAAATGCTCTTATTTCTGCACCCATTATTCAACCCCCTGATTGGTCTTTACCTTTTGAAATTATGTGTGATGCAAGTGATTATGCTGTGGGGGCTGTTTTGGAGCAAACAAAAGACAAGAAACATCATGCCATTGCTTATGCTAGTACAACTTTGACGGGACCTCAACTTAATTATGCCACAACTGAAAAAGAGCTGCTAGCTATTGTTTATGCCATTGACAAGTTTAGATCTTACTTAGTAGGAGCAAAAGTTATTGTTTACACTGATCATGCTGCTTTAAAATATTTGCTCACTAAGAAAGATGCTAAAGACTAGATTAATAAGATGGATCTTGCTGCTCCAAGAGTTTGACTTAGAAATAAAGGATAAGAATGGAGTAGAAAATTCTGTTGCCGATCATTTGTCTAGAATGTATTTTGAGAAACCGCAGGAACTACCCATCAATGACGTAATGAGGGACGACATGCTCTATCGGATCGCCCGATCCGACCCCTGGTATGCAGATATTGTTAATTTTATGGTTGCAGGATATGTACGACCAGGGGCCGACAAGAAAAAGCTCATTTACGAGAGTCGCCATCACTTGTGGGATGAACCATACCTCTTTCGAGTATGCTCTGACGGGTTACTCAGGAGGTGTGTACCGGTAGAAGAAGGAACGAAGATCATTGAGAAGTGCCACTCATCACCATATGGAGGTCACTATGGAGCTTTACGTACACATGCAAAGATCTGGCAAAGAGGATTTTTCTGGCCAACCATGTATCAAGACATAAAAGATTTCGTACGAAGGTGCAACTCTTGTCAGAGGCACGGAAACATCAATTCCAGAAATGCCATGCCACTGACGACCAACCTTCAGGTCGAGCTCTTCGATGTCTGGGGAATTGACTACATGGGATCATTCCCAAAGTCCGAAAAATTTGAATACATCTTGGTGGCAGTTGACTATGTTTCTAAATGGGTTGAAGCCCTGCCATGCAGATCTGCTGACCACAAGAGCTCAATAAGAATGTTTGAAGAGACAATATTTCCAAGGTTCGGTACGCCAAGGCTAGTGATAAGTGATGGAGGATCCCATTTCATCGATTAGCGCTTCGAGAAATACCTCACGGACCATGGGATCCAACACAATGTCGCTACTCCTTATCACCCGCAAACAAGTGGTCAAGCAGAGACGTCAAATAAGCAGATCAAGAACATTCTACAGAAAACGGTGGACCAAATGGGAATAAAATGGAAGGACAAGCTACCCGAAGCGCTCTGGGTTTATCGGACAGTTTATAAGACTCCCATTGGAATGTCTCCCTACCAAATGGTTTACGGGAAGACATGTCACTTGCCGGTTGAACTAGAATTCAGGGCTCATTGGGCAATCAAGAGATGGAACATGGACTTTGAAGCAGCCGAAATAAAACAGAAAATGCAACTGTCCGAGTTAGAAGAATGGAGAGAGAAGGCATACCACAATGCCAAGATCTACAAGGAAAGAACCAAAAGATGGCACGACAAGAGAATCACAAAGAAGGAATTCAACCCAGGCGATTAGGTACTACTTTTTTATTCCAGGGTACGACTCTTTCGGCCCGGGAAGCTACAAAGTAAGTGGGACGGACCATACAAGGTGGTGAGTTCATCGTCACACGGGGCCGTCACTCTTCAAGACGACGAAGGTACGTTATTCAAGGTAAATAGTCAACGCCTTAAAATATTTTTAGAGCCCAACAAAGAGTCTGAGGATTTAGATGTGATAGAATTCTTTTATTTACCTAAGAATATTAATTTTAGGCTCTAATGGGCCAACTTAGGGTTTTCAGGGATCAGCACACGGTTAGAGCACCCCGCGTTGAAGTGCGTTGCGAGGCGACATGGTGGAGGACCGATCGGCACCCCCTCTGGAGCGGTCGGCCCCTGCCCGCCTCCTCTCGCCGCCAACTTTCTCCCACGCTATCTCTTAGGTGTTTAGATTTGGAAAAACCACCTTCGGGGATCATTCTCGAGATATCCCGCAGCCTTTCCAATCTAGGTCAACCCCTTGTGCAAGATTGCACCGATATATAACCAAGGGCAGACCTCCCCCTTTTTCTCATCTAAACCTCCCAAACAGCAGCCATGGCCGACAAACAGCTTGTTCCCTTCAACAATGAAGCCAAGGGAATCATCCCCTTCGTGAAGGAAGCAAAGCCACTTGCCATCATACCACCTGATCGCAGCCCTCTCTCACCTGCTCCACTGAGTCATTCATGTTCCCCACCACCACCTGAAGGACGCAAGCAGGTGATGTACGCTCAGCCGTACGATCACCGCCGCGAAGCAGCCCTGAAGAATCTGATCCATGTTCCTAGCTACATGGACCTGAAGGAGCCCAGGGATGGCGAGTGACTCACCGAGGTGCGCATGGACATGCACGGCAACACGAGAGTACACTACTTCTCCAGGCCATGTCGTCATTGACGGAATCCGCGCTAAGGAATCACAGATTAAAAGAATTCCTGTCGTTGAGGCCGGACAGCGAATGCCACAGAAGTAGAAGACCAGAAAGACCGTAGCTGAGTTCGTGCAGGAAGTAGCAAGCCTTGTGGAAACTTGCAAGGAGATCCATCGCGTGAATAGCTCCCTCACCAAAACCGTCCTCCATCCGCTAAAAACAAAGAAGCGTAGGGACGAAGAGGGAGACGCTAGCCGCGACCCAAAGAAGGGCAAGTGCCCTTTGTAAGCACCTTAGTTAGAGAGCACATTAGTCTTAGTTCGATTTAGTTAGTTTGCTTTAATAGTAGGAGTCGTGTAATAAAGTGCTCTCTCTCTTATCAATGAAGTGATCCACAAGTGGAGTTATATTTTCTATCTATATTTTCTGGATATATTTTTTGTCTCCACCATACTGTGTATGCAAGATAACAGAAAACAAGTGTGGGGGAGAAAAATCGACGACCAAATGGCATCTTCCACGACCAAAATCAAGAAAAACGGAAAAAGAACGGAACAATCGACTCGCACGACGAAACGCACCCTGAACCACAATAGCGGGAGACCGATCGGTCCCCTCCCTGGGCCGGCCGGCCTGCTACAGGGCCCACTTCAGCCAAGTTTCGTCCACCTCTCGGTTTGCTTTCTAAACTTTTTAAATTTTTGCAAATTACTTTTCGTTTCGAATTAAAACAAAGATGCCTTGTTAAGATGTCCTGTAAAGATGTCCTGTAACCCAAAGGATAAAGTTTTGCATAATTATTCTCCTAGAAATATTTGTTGCTTTTGGGATGCTTTAGAATAATGAGAACCATCTTTCTTTTATCTTGTCTCTGGAGAGTTCTTTATTTCAAAAAGATTAAAATCATTAGCTATGCTTCTCCTTTGTGATCAATAAGAGCTTTAGCAATCATTGAAAATAAATTTAATTTAATTGCTGGTTACTTGTATTAAGCTTTGTCAAATCTACGACCTATGTTGAAGTTTTGTCTAAGTCTAAGATCAAGATCACGTACACTGCTTTCACTAAAGTATCTATGCTCTAAATTTTTGATCTCTATCTCCCATATCGTGAAAAAGGTACAGCTATAAGAAAAAAAAAGAAGAGAAAAAGCCAAAGATCGAAAAAAATTTCAGAGTGGAGAGAAAAGTGAGCGAGAGGAGAAAATGGATAAGTGTGCTATGGGTCAGAAGAACCCCACTCTCTGAAAAAGAAAAAGGCATAAATAAGAGAAGAAAAATGGACGTGTGTCCGAGGGTGAGTAGGGCCCACTTCTCTAATAAAAGTGAGAGAGTAATAATGGACGCGTGTTCGAGGGTGAGTAGAACCCAACTCTCCACAAAATAGCTGAATACCTTGTTCTAAAAAATAATATGGGAAAAAGATAGAAGATTCTAAAAAGTCAGAGCAGTGGTTTTAAAGTTGACACACGCACATATCTTGATCTATGACTCATGACACACCTCTCCATGGATCCGGTTTTGACTCGGCAATATATGCAAGGTAAGTTTGCTACATCTTTACATTCTAAAAACTCAACTTATACTTCGAAATAAATGCTCGAGTAAGGATATGATATATTTTGAAAGTATCACAAAGGAGTAAGTAAGGCTATATTTTTCTTTTCAAAACTTATTCAAAAGCTCTCCATTGGCTTGATTTGAGAAATAAAGGTAATCTGTTCCTAACTGTTTCATGCTCAGATATCCCATAAGTGCATATATGACTAAGGAGTATGATTATGTTGATTCTTTGTCTCTACAATTGTTAGACCATCCTTTTATCGAGGACGAGTAAAAGCCTAAGTGTGGGGGAGTTTGTTGACACATTTTATCTATAAATATTTCCCCTCATATTTACTGGAAAAAGGGCTAAAATATAATTAGATCACCTTATTATGGTTTGCACTAACAATTTCCACAGGTTTTGGTGAATTCATAAAATTACAGGGACTATTCAGAAATACAAGAAAAGAAACAAGTCTAGAAGGTTCCAGAACACTCCCGGACTCAATGTGACTTGGCTTGCAAGAAAGAAGCATCTGGAAGGGGCAAGGACCGTCATGGCCAAGGCAGACCCCGAGGGGGGCCCACCACAGGCCGACCGGTCCCATGGTGGGGCCGACCGGACCCCCCCATGCCAACTCAACCCTACTTCTGGAATGTTCTTCCACCGCCGATGAGAAGAAATCTAAATCGTATATTAGGTCGGTTTGATCCTACGGCGGCAAGGCACCTCCTCAGGACTATATAAACAGGCCCCCTGACCCCAGGGTAGGGGAACAACTCATTCTAGATCATCAATGCCTACCTGAGATAGAAGCTCTAGACTAGAATTAGAGTTGGAGAGTTAGTATCAAGTTGAGAGATTAGAGCCACGATCTATTCAGATCTAGCTAATCTTGTTCGAGAAAATTAGAGAGCGGTAGAGGCGGAATTGAAGGAAGGCCCGGACCTGTCGGTGCCTCCTCTTCATCTTCTTCCTCTGGGATTACCTCCATTGGAGCCTGATCTTGAGACCTTGTGGAAAGATCAACTTCTTATTCAAGTGAGTAACATTGTTATTATTGTTCTTACGGTTCATAACTCTTTTATGAGTACTTTAATTCCTGTCGCTCTTGAGTTAAAGTTGCATGTTTAGTGTAAGCGTGGTGCTTAGACTAGCTAGCTTGTGAATGCCTTCTATATTCCGGATCGTGTGGTAGAAGCGGGAAGTGACCTCGTTCCCGTCTATCCTTTGCAGACCACCTCCCTTCTATAGAAATCGTAGGACTGCCCCCATAGATTGTCGGAAGTTTCCCTTTTCTAAGTGTGCCTTCAGACAATCACCCCATAAGAATAATAATAGCATAGCTTGTGCGAGTAAGAACTAGACATCCTAAAGTTTTCCTTATCTCTCTTTCTATCAAGTCCTTGATAACTACTCAGGGATTAGTTATACATCTCGGATCACTCTACCGTTCTCCCTGTGGGTTCGATATTTGAAACCCTCTTCCCGGGTGAAGTGCTCACCGGTATCTGTGCGCTTGCGGATTATCCATCATAATATTTCTGTAGGCTTAACAAATACCAACATGCTGTCAGTATTTTTTGATGCGTAGCTTTCATCTGGGTTCATTCTTTCTTTTTCATGATGGTTATGCCCTTGCAACTGAGGCTTCAAGTTTGCGCACCTTCGTGAAGACGGAGCCCCTAAGCCCCATTAGTGATGATTGCGACTTTACTTATGCTTGCGATATTGCTGAAAATAGAGGTCGTAAGCCGGGTCATGTTGTTGAGTTGCCTTTCTGAACTTTGGCTCACCACAGCTATGTAATGTACTTTTTGAAATTTTGCATGAAACTAAGGCAATAAACTCATTTTTTAAGAAAAAATGTCACCCTTCCCACCTTGCCGTTTTCATGCGAAATTTCATAAGAAGCTCTTTTCGTGGACTTTGGTTCCTTTTATTGTAGAAACTTAGACTCAGAAAATGAGTCGATAAAACTTGCTTCGCGAGTTTTGTGGACTTGTGCCTATGCAGTGATCTCACTCAGGTTGATATCGCAACTTTCAGTTGCTTCAACCTGGTTTTCTTTTAAGCGAAAGTTTTCTTACTGAATTTTCTCAGGTCTTTACGTTCTCATTGATGTTTAGAAGAACTAAGCCCCCTAGCCTACAAATCAGCATTTGCGATCGAAAATATTTTTGACCAGATATCACTTCAAAGACTTATTCACAAATATACCATATCAAGATTTTTGAACTTTCTAGGCCACAACTTGTTGCTGTCTCTGGCCTCTTCGTAGGATGTCCCTTTACTCTGGGATTTAGGCCACAACTTGTTGTTGTCTCTGGCCTTTTCGTAGGATATCCCTTTACTCTGGGATTTTAGGCCATAACTTGTTGTTATCTCAGGCCTTTTCGTAGGATATCCCTTTACTCTGGGATTTCGGCTATCACAGAGCCTTCGGCTATCACGGAGCCTTTTCACGGGATCTTTCTTTCATTTTGCAACTTCGGCTATCACGGAGCCTTTTCACGGAATCTTTCTTTCATTTTTGAACTTCGGCTATCACGGAGCCTTTTCACGGAATCTTTCTTTCATTTTGGAACTTCGGCTATCACAGAGCCTTTTCACGGAATCTTTCTTTCATTTTTGAACTCTGGCTGTCACGGAGCCTTTTCACAGAATCTTTCTTTCATTTTTGAACTCTGGCTGTCACGGATCCTTTTCACGGAATCTTTCTTTCATTTTTGAACATCGGCTATCACGGAGCCTTTTCACGGAATGTTTCTTTCATTTTTGAACTCTGGCTATCACGGAGCCTTTTCACGGAATGTTTCTTTCATTTTTGAACTCTGGCTATAACGGAGCCTTTTCACGGAATCTTTCTTTCATTTTTGAACTTCGGCTATCACGGAGCCTTTTCACGGAATCTTTCTTTCATTTTTGAACTTCGGCTATCACGGAGCCTTTTCACGGAATATTTCTTTCATTTTTGAACTTCGGCTATCACGGTTTGGGGGAAAGCTCTTTTCATATATGATAGAAAGAGTATTTACTTAGGATTTACATAGTGGGTTTCAGTGGAAAGTAAGCATTTGAAAGTAGTACTGTAGAAGAATGTAAACTTGTTTCCTTGTAATGTAACCTTTGTGATTCATGCATGAGATGTATTCATGTAATGTGATGCTTATCATGCATGCTGATGCATATGAATGAAATGCTTGGATATGCCTAGATTTATTTAAGTTCTGAGAATGTTCGGAATCATGAAGGTTATAACTTGGTGCTTTGAAAACCATTCTTTCACAAGAGTCCATTGATTGATGAATACCAAAAGAGATAATCCCAATGGATGAAAGCCAAGTTGTTAAGATGATTCCAATTATACCTGAGCATTTTTAGCCCGGCCCGGCCCACTGGCCCGGCCCGTGCTAGGCTCGCCCACAGACCTTACTCGACGGTTGTGGGCAGAGATCTTGAAGCCCGCGAAAATTTTTTTTGGCCCGAGTTCGGCCCAAAATGCTGTTCTTAGTTATTTTACACTATAAAATGCGCGGGAGGCCCGCCCAATCCCGGGCCCGGCCCGAGCCCGGCCCGAAAACTGAGGCCCGACACATCCCATGGGACGGTTATGGGCAGGATTTTCTCGGCTCGAAAAACCTGGGGTTTTTTTCGGTCCGGCCCGAACCCGACCCGGCCCGAACCCGGCCCGGCCCGTGGAATGCTTAGGTCTGATTCCAATAGATGATGAGACGAAGTGTCCATCTGAAAAAAATATCATGTCCCAATTCGATAAAAACCAATATACCTGCAATTGAGGAAGCATCTGTATTTTTTGAAGGATATTTTAATCAGAAGTATGATATCATCACAAATAAACAGATAAGTCGACAAAAGCTTTCAAAGATTCCTAGATTTCGCCCTTTCTGAGATTCCTTCGATCTTCCGAGGGTACTAGCAGCATCAAGGCTGAGCTCTTTCTGCCGAGATAGATATTGTACTTGGCTTCCTAATGGTTAATAGAAAGATCTTTTTGGCTTCAAAAATCAGTTGAGAGTGAGATAGCTTTAGCTTTTCTTGAGCACGCCCTGAACCTCGAGTTAACTTCTTATGAAAGTTGAGTTGCACCACTGAGGGTGATGGGATGCTCATGGCGGCACCAACAACTGTGTGTAGTACTCTTGAACTTTGAAAAAAAATTTGTTGTGGTAACGGTGAACTTTGTTTTCTGTGCCATCTTCATAAATCAGTGACACTTGCTTTCATGAGCCCTGGATCAAGAAATGAAGTCTCAAAAGCTTGGATTTCTTTTCTTCTCTCAAATTCCTGAAACTCAGATTCCCGGAACAGTCAGCTTCCCTAAACTCTTAGATTCTTGGAAAAAAAGAATTTTTTTTTCCTGAAACAGCACAAAAACGAAAGAAAATTTGATTGTACTGGGATTTTAACTCCCTAAGGGTCAAATTGTTCAATAATTCTATGTATAAAAGATAAAAATTAGTGAATACGTAAGATGTTATAAAGGATACATCCTGCAAGCATAAAAGTTATTATAGATAACATGCATATTATTTTTCTACGAGTTTTCGCTTGAGGTAGTGAGGTTCTGAGATTCTGAGATTCCAAGATTTCGCTTGTTTCAAGATTCCGAGATTCCGGCTGTTTTGAGATTTCCGAGATTTTGATTGTTCCAAGATTTCTGAGATTTTTCTCCTTCCAAGATTCCAAGATTTTTCTTCTTCCGAGATTTCAAGTTTTTTCTTCTTCCGAGATTCCAAGATTTTCCTTCTTCTGAGATTCTTCTGCTTCCGGGTTTCCGAGATTTTTTTACTTCTGAGATTTCGAGATTTTTCTTCTTCTGAGATTCCGAGATTGTGCTCGAGGTTTCAACTCGTGATCTAAGAAAAAACCAGTTGAAAGCGTGGTAGCCTGATTTTCCTAGAGTTCTGAACCTCTAAGTGACTTGTGAAACTCGTGATGCCCAAAAGTGATTAATCACCCATCGAAGGTGATGAGATGATGATGACCATGTCAATGATCATTGCTAGCACCTTCGACCTTTCAAAAAACTTTTTTCCTGCCATGAATCCGAGATTCTACTTCTTCCTAGATTTTGCCTATTTCGAGATTCTGAAATTCTAAGATTTCAAGATTTCGAGAATCTGAAATTCCGAGATTCCGAGATTTCGCTTGTGTTGAGATTTTGAGATTTTTCTTCTTCTGAGATTCCAAGATTTTTCCTTTCGGAGATTTCGAGATTCTAGTCGTTCTGTGATTCCGGGATATTTCTTCTTCTGAGATTCCGAGAAATTTTCTTCTTCTAAGATTCCGAAGTTTCGCTCGTTCAAAGATTCCAAAGTTTCGCTAAGATTTCGAGATTTTGCTTGTTCTACTAGTTTTCACTTGAGGTAGCAAGGTTCCGAGACTCCTGCTCGTTCCGAGATTCCGCTAGAGGTTGGCGAGATTCCGAAATTTTTCTTGTTCCGAGATTCTGAGATTCTTAGATTCCAAGATTTCGCTTATTCCAAGATTTCATGCAAGACAATCTTGTAATGATGGAAATTATCAGCCTTGAATGGTCTCACTCTTACTGTCAAGTATCTCCTGGTCTCGATATTATGTTCCCAGAGATGGCAGATGACCTCGGAGGCGGAACAAGAGCTTCCAAATGATTGATGTAACAAGAGTACCCTCGCAGTTTCAGAGAAGATAACAAGATCATAGTATTTTTTCGAAGAAATGTATAGTGACCCTCGATATTTCTAAAGACATCTGAACTTTGATGAGATGGCTTAAGTTTCTTGGAGTACGTCTTCCGCCAGTTGTTTCTACTCTTTCGAGGTTCCTGGCTCGATGTTTCTGGCCAGCAAGCATGCATGAAAAAAATTGCACGCATGGTGGAGGTAAGAAAAAAGAAAAGGGCCGAAGGTGTCTAGTGGCCAAGTCTTGTTAATC
The DNA here is from genome assembly GCA_036936925.1 of Cenchrus fungigraminus. NCBI lineage: Eukaryota > Viridiplantae > Streptophyta > Magnoliopsida > Poales > Poaceae > Cenchrus > Cenchrus fungigraminus. Next base: position 21,412,446 of record CM072776.1, on the reverse strand, counting down.
CAGGTGTATATTGGACCTTCGAGAAGTTGTCCAAGATTACAGGCAAACAAATTCACGACATCGAGGGTGATGAGCTGAAAATGATGTGTCAAAAATCATGGCCAACACTTCTGATCTTTTTGAAAAATCTTTTTCATTGTGGTAATCGTGAACTTTTGTCTCATGCAAAAAACCACGGTGGGCGCCAATGTTGGGGATTCTGGAATCGGATGGAACCCCCGAACATGTACGAGAAGAAACTCAAGAATACATTCGTGAAGGAACTCAAGAACTCAGAGACAAGAAATCTCCGAAAGCCTGTATTTCTCCTCAAAAGTTATGAACCCCTTTACACGTGCCCCCCGGCCCCCTTTTATAGGGAGATGAAGGGACTTTTACATTCCGATATTGCTCTCGGATCTAAAGAATATTCCAAATGGGAACATGTACATGAATGTCTTTTACATCCCATAATTTACGGAGCTAACTTCAGATATTTGCAAGCCTGCCATCCGTTCACACCTCGAACCCGGACTTATGACGCTGCGCTTCTGACTTGGTCTGCTCGTGGCTCTTGCCTTCATTCGTGAAGATTACTGAGTGTATAGATTCCCACTTCGGAAGTCCGAACCCGGTATCGAGGCCAGCCGCAAGGTTCTCCGAAGTTTCCATCCTCCTAAAACTACGAACAAATTCACGAACAATCTCATGAACTCAAGCCCCTTCAGCGAACATTTCGCACGAAGGTTTTAACTGGGTTAGAAAGTTTCTCATTCGTGTTTCGCACAAGTTATAATTCATGAAAGTTGAGACCACGTTCTTCAGAAATCACGGAATAGAACGCACCGCTTGGCCCTTTCTCGTTCAAATTACCGAATTCATGAGAATCCCAAAATCTCCAAAGATTCGAGGGTGAAAGGTTTTTACCCAATTCCCCAACAGTCTGGTGGCCAGGGAAGCTCCTGTGGGGGCTTGTGGTGGCAGTGGTGGCCTTGGACAGGCAGGAGAGGGTTTAGAGGGGGAGCTCGGCGTGTGGGCAGCAATGGCCCGGCGATCTCGTTCTCGCGCACCTAGAGCACCGGTGTTCCATTTAATAGGCAGACAAAGGCAGGGCGAGGAGGAGACTAAGTAGGGGCGAAGCATCCTCCGCACATTGGCCATCCTGGGCGGTGCAAGGCGCTTAGCAGCCAGCGAACCGCGGCGTGGCGCGTGGCGCTCGTCGGCAGCGCGCAATTGGGAGCAGGAGGCGGCGCGAGGAGTTGGAGAGTGGCATGCATGGCAAGGGCTGCGTGGGCCCACCCCCTCGGTGTCCGTGCCAAGTGGTGCACAGCCCAGAGACGCGCGGTGGCCAGCACTCTCAGTGTGCCTGCGGGTGTTGGCGGCGCTCTAGAGCGCTGCGTGCTTGAAGAAGTGACGGTCAACGCGTCTTTGGCTGGTGGTAACTCCAAAATTCTAAACTGAAGTCTAACATCAACAAAAATAAAAGTTGTAGATTGAAGTATAGGCTACAACTTTTACAAAGGGCGACATGGTGTTTGAGCAAAGGTTTGGCTGAGAACGCCTGTCGAAGTTGGCAGGACGCAGAGCCCGGCAAAACTGTTCAACTCAGCTTCGACCGCGATTTTGAGCATTTTCCACTCAAAATTCAAAATGCCACTAATTGGAAGAAATGTGTTCCCGGATATAAAAAACAACTTTCATATTGGTCGATTTTCAAGTTGCTACACAAAAAATTGAGGTACAGCCGTGCCAATGCAAAGATGTTCGAGGCTTTAGGGTTTTGACCACTTAGGAAGGGGTTTGACTAGTCAACCATGCTTAGTCTTTACTAATAAACATGATTACTGTTCAAAAACATCAGGGATGTTACAGTTGGGCCGCATGACGCTGCGGGAGAAAGCAGCGCAGATGGCCCATATCAAGCGCGTTGTCATAGAGCTCGAGGCCCGCAGCGTCCTCAACGCCGGCGGGAGCACGCCCCACAACCCCCTCGGCGTCCCCCATGGTCGGCCGCATGCAGCGCCACACCCTCGCCTCCCACCTCGGCGTCCCCAACCTCTACAGCACTAACCTCGTCCATGACCACAACAACGTCTATGGCACCACCATCTTCCCCCACAACATCGTCTATGATATGCCGCTCTCGACGGCTTGGAGATGGAGGCGGAGCCAGAAATGAGTCCATCAAAATTCCACCAAAACCTTGCATTGTCGCGACATCCACTCTTGTTGCTGTCCTCGCACTGAGCAGCGTCGCCGTCAACGCGACTGTGGTGTCAACGTGCAAGGCAGCGGCCGGCAACTACAAGCGCGTCGACTATGACTTCTGCGTCTCGGAGCTAGGCATGCACCATGACAGCCCTGACGCGGACACCTGGGCCTAGCCAAGGTGGCGGCAGATGTTGGTATTATCAACGTAGGGAACGCCGTCTTCGATATCAAGGCCAAGCTTGACTCCACTTGTCAAGTCAAAAGATTTGACAGGAGGAGTGGAGACCAATTTTTTCGATATTGCAAAATGCTTCCACCAAAACTAAAATGTTGTCGTCACCCGCTCTTTTACTTACCCACTCATCATACATGCCACTTACTTTCCTACTTTATCCCTGCCTATCAACGAGGCCTACCAAAAATTATTTTCAGAACTTATTGAGCCAGTCAATTTCCCATGTGTTGCCTGGGGTCATTGATTTGCCGTAGATTATTCCCGTTAATCACAATGGTGTCATCGCACTTTCCTTTTTTACGTGCCTATCGACGAGGCATACCAATAATTTGTTTTGGACTCAATTTCCCTTGCATTGGTTGGGGTCATTGATTTGTTGTACTCCATGAAGATGTGTCGCAGTCGTAGCCTTCCAAACAGTGTTACAGTCGTAGCCTTCCACCTTTTGTTTTTTCCGATACAAGAAAAGTGTTACATCTCATTTGTCACGTTACATCATGTTCGAATTTATTTTAAATAATGTATGTATACAAGTTAGATCTAATAGAGTTTATTTCCTATTTATCTTTTTTTCTAAATTAAAATAATATATAAATATATATTTCATATATACAAGTTAAGTTTAGGAGGCAATAGTTATCTCTATCTAACTAAATAGAGGTCACATTCATTTGGGAGTACCTTAGCACCTACAATAATTAGGAAAAAGTTCATTCTTGACCATTCAACTTTTGTCTCAGTTTGCTTTTGGCCATCGAACTTCAAAACCGGATATCTTTGACCATCCAACTCTTAAAACCGTTCACAATTGACCATCGGACAGTTTTGATGGGTGGTTTAAACTTTTTTATTTACAATTTAGTCCTTAGAAATTGAAATGATCATTACCTTTTGCTTGTAGCTCCGATGTAGGTGATTCTTGCGGTCACGTGTTCATAACAATGAGTTTATCTTCTAAAATGTTCTTTATACTATTTTATCACTATTTGTTATATTATTCTTATGTTGTTGTGTAAAAACAACAATATAAGAAAAATAAAACAAATAGTTAAAAAATAATATGAACACATTTTGAAAGATAAAGCTCATCATTATTAACGTATGATTTCAAGAATCACTTAAATTATAGATACCAGAAAAAAATACTAATCATTTTAAGATCCAAGGACTAAATTGTAAATAAAATAATTAAAAATAGTCCTTGAATCTTAAAATGATTACTATTTTTTCTCGTATCTCCAATTTAAGTGATTCTTGTGGTCATGCGTTCATAAGATGAACTTTATCATTTAAAATGTTGCTCATATTATTTTGTAACTGTTTGTTTTACGTTTCTTATATTATTGTTTTTACACAACAAAAGAAAAATAATATAACAAATAGTTATAAAGTTGTATAAAACATTCTAAAAGATAAAGCTCACCGTTATGAACACGTGACCGCAAGAATCACCTAAATCGGAGCTACGAGCAAAAAGTAATGATCATTTCAAGTTCTAAGGACTAAATTGTAAATAAAAAAGTAAAACCACCCATCAAAACCGCCTGATGGTTAATTGTGAATGGTTTTAAGAGTTGGATGGTCAGAGATATCCGGTTTTGAAGTTCGATGGCCGAAACTAAACTGAGGCAAAAGTTGGATGGTGAAAAATGGACTTTTTCCAAATAATTATTGCAGCGTATATTTGTGTGATGTCAAAGTAAATGTTATTAGATGGTTATGTCCTCTTAATATTTTTTCCATATGTGTGCAAGATACTATCATCAAATATTTTTCTAAGACTTGCTTTACATTGAATATGACCACTAGTACGTTGAATATAGCTTTATAATGCTTTTGATATGGAAAAAATATAGTTCTTTGTAATATAATATATGACCACTTGGTTTTATAATGCTTTTATGACCACTAGTTGAATAAAGACATTAAGAGGTGTAATATAATGCTTTGTAAACCAAGTATCACTTTTTAATATAATATTCTAAGACTTGCTTTATATTGAATATGATATAGTATGTATCTTTATAATGCTTTAGTTGAATATAATGCTTCAGCTTGGTTAGTGAAATATGTGGATCTTTCTATTGGAACGTTTGCATACTTCATAGTTGTTAGGAATCGGATGCTCGTAGCCTAAGAGGAGGAGGGGGTGAAGTAGGCAACTTAAAAACTTAACCTATGACTTCCACTACTTTGCATAAAGTAAACTAGATCATTTCTATCTAGATGTGCAATCTATGGTTGATCTAGTGTGTAACTCTCATTCCAAAACAAGTTTTGCAACCTATAGCCAATCCTAGCATGATACTACTCTAGGAAAGTAAAAGCAAGCGAGGATTGCAAGAGAGTAATGCGGAAACGTAGAAAGGGATGAGAGGAAGCAAACTCTGAAAACACGATTTATCCCGTGGCGTCGGTAGGCCTAAGCCATCCCTAGTCCACGTTGTTGAAGCACTCCACACAAGATTATTACTTCCCGATCACCAAGTCTCTCCCAAAAGCACCACTTGACTAGTCACAAAGGCTGATCACCAAGGCACTCGCCAAGCTCCCTTGGTCACCTTGATGCAGCCTCCACTAAGGAGCTTCTCCACCAATGAAGGGGGTCTCCACGTCCCCCGCATAAAATGTCCTCAACACTCCACACCAAGCCGGAGGGTCGAAGACGATTGCCGGTGAGCCACTTAAGCCCCAAGGCTTCTGGCGCACCTTGTATAGCTTGATTCGCTGAAGAATCACCTCACATGGTAGCCACACCTTGCACTCACTGAGCTCTATGCTAAGCCTAGCACTAAGCACACACACAAAGCATGTGCAAGTCTTTGGATGAGCAATTTTGCACTTGGATGGCTTGGATATGATCTTCTAAGTGTCTTGCACTCCTCTGCACTTCCACACTATCCAGCAACCTCAAATGGGTGAGTGGAGGGGGTATAAATAGCCCAAGGTATCAAGCTAGCCGTTGGTTAACGACTACTGAAAAGTATACCGTCGGATGAACTGACGCTTTCTTTTCAGGGCCATCGGTTCATCCGGTGCCCCCCTCTACGTCACATAGCCATTGCAGCTTTGCTCACGCCATTCATTCGACGCATAGACCGATGCTCTTCTGCTAACCGTCGGTTCATCTGGTGTTGAAAGGTTCCACGCCAAAACCTTACTGTTAGCATCTTCGTAGCTGTCGGATGAACCGATTCATGGTCCGTCGGTTCATCTGATGCTTAAGGCTCTAGAACTAGCTGCTCTCTGTCTTGATTCCTTGACTCATCGGATAGACCGACGGTGCCCACCAATGGACTGTCGGTTCATCCGATGCTTCTGTCTTCACTTCTTCGTCTCTGACATTCATTTGGTGCAACTAGAATATGGCTTGTCGGTTCATTCGACGGTGCCTGTTCACTTGAGACTTCACGCAGTGTACCAAATCATCTGGCCATTGCACCGACGCCTTCTTCCAAGGTACCGTCGGTTCATCCGACAGTGTCTTTTCTTCTCTTTTCTTCTCATTTTAGCATGTGGTATTTTTGCATCATTGGGACTAGAAATGTCTACAAAGACATGTTCAAGAATATGGTTAGTCCCATTGGTGTTGTTGTCATGAATCACCAAAATCAAACTCGAACAAATGCCATATGAGGCCATGTTTGCTACAATAGTACAAAGGAAGCTTAGTAATGTTATTATTTTTACACATCCTTAAAAATCTTGTTCTCCACATTTTTTTAAATATATATATTTTTGTCACACATACTTCTCGATCTTATATATCTTTCTATGTAAATGTAAATTATTAGCTATTTTATAAATAAAATAATCATGTTACTTGATTTTTTAAATCACGTGTGTGTGACATGTACACTTCCACTAGTATTCCAGTAGGAAGCAAACGAAATTGGCACTTTCAGAACCAAGCAAAGTGGCTTTTTATAACAAGCACACATAAATCAAATGTATTAGAAATACATACAACACTGAAAGACACATACTATTAGATTACTGAGTGTCCCTAAACTTTTTCAAAACCCCCGTAGGTTAGGTACGGTGGGCCTCACAAGCCAATAGCACAAAAAATGCTCAATTCTAACACTACGTGAAAAACATAGTTTGGTAACGGACATAGATTGCTAGTGGTAACGGGCAAAACACCTGTTACCGATCAAGTGTTACAAATAACCCATCATTGGTACCAATAACTGCCACCAGTAACAGGCATTATGGTAATGTCCGTTACCAATAACCAGATATAGGTAACGGGCCTCAATGACACCCGTTACCAATACAAGTCATTGGTAACAGGCATTATGGTAATGCCCGTTACCAATGTGGAATTAAAAAACACAAAAAAAAAGAAATGAAAATGCCTTAATTCTTTCATTTTATAGATACATGCATACACACAATTACACTCAGTTACATTCATGCTCAAGTTACATATAGGCTCAACTGAATACAAATAGCTTGCACTTGTAACATACCAGTTTATTCAAACATAGATATAAATTGCTTGCACTTGTAACATACCAGTTTATTCAAACATGGATATCACTGTCCAGTTCATGAGAAGGCCCAAGTTACATACAAGTGCAACTAGCAATTACATTAAACATACATGCAACCTTGAATAGCATAGTTCATTGTAACTCAAAAACTGAAGAAACATGTTGTTAAACAATTCATGGTGACATCTCTAAGGGTCAAACCTTACCATATGTGTTGCTGGTGTACCGGTAGGCCTATCATCATGTGTTTGTTTTAGCAGCTCATACTCCAGTGTCATTCTCAATGAAACAACCATGGCACTTCACATCCTGCACACATTGGAAAACGAAACACAGAGCAAACACAGTTAGTGCTTATCCCCAACCAGATGGCACAAGAACTGGACATCTCCTAACAGATCACATGTGATTCACAGCGCTCCATCACGCAGAAAGCGAGGAAAAGGGGCATAAACACGTACCATAAAGGAGTTGGGGTACTGGGCAAGGCGCTTCTTCTTGTACTTGAGCTTCTCAAGGTGAATCACCTGACAAATCCTGATCAAGAAATTTCTTCACTGCAACCTCCTAAAATTTTCAAGGAATTATAAGGAGAACTGAAATTCTCAAAGAACAGATTCAGAATACTGCATATGACTCCATAGACTTGGTAAGCTGCAATATGTATTCTTAGAGAGACCTTTCAAATGTTTGGTCTGAAGGTTTATGTGCATGTTAAGCATAAGCATATGGACAAATGCTTTGTTGTTAATATTATTTAGGAGCAAACACGGAGGTGCCAGCAGATTAGTCTTCCTCAATAACAAATGCAGCAGCGATCCGAGGTAGCAATTGAAACCACAAAATAACAATATGCATTTCAAGTCCTAACCATAGACAAGCGTTTGTATCTTTCTAAAACAGGTGTCTGTTTATCCCTGGCTACCAGCTGAAATATTGAGGAAGGCTGATAAGGAACTGCTTGTTTGAAACGTTAAATGTGCAATGTGGAGCAATAAGCTAATTCCTTTTATTAGCTAACAAGATAATTGGGACAAAGAGCACACACAAATACACAACAGATTCAGAAAAGAAAGGGACAGAGAGATGGGATAGAGGGGGATGCATACCAATCTGACAGAATCTGTAGGGTTTTCAATTAAGAGCGTGAGTTCTTTATTCCATTCGAGATTGGTACTATATTCTTTATGACTAGCATTTTTTACATATGTGAAATGTTGAAAAGATATAGCAAACAGAGGATTAGCATGGGCATATATCCATGAATAAAAGACAACCAACTGAATAATAGTGAAGCTCTAAACAGGTGAAATAAAATAAAATTGACGTGAATAATTGCAGTACATTACAGTTCCAAATATTGGCAGTAACAAATATCATTGGATGATATGACATGTACTCCAAAATAATAGTTAGGAAACAATATTCTAGACATAGTTAGCAAAGCATTTGACCATGAGCTATCACCCAAAGCAAAAACACCACAATCCCATGACCATTTAATTTCGGAGACACTCCTAGTTAGTCAGGAAAGAATACATATTGAAAGAAGGTGCAATGACTTTATCTTGAGCTGGATGGCATTTCATTGAACACATAAAGTGCAATCATCAGTACCAACAGCAAGCAGAGCAAAATCACATTGATGTAGCAGTACGGCAAGCACAGAGTAGAAATCACCATTGTCAAGTCAACATGGATGCACGCACACCTTGGATTGCCTCATGCTGCTGCAGCTTCTCCCATGGCCTAGCAGCAACACTTCCATGACCCAAACCCTAGATCGGGACGACAATCGATTTGAGAAATCAGTGACGGAAAATCATACAGGGCAAGTGACAATGGTGATCATGTAGACCAAGCAACAAGGGAGCTACCTGATGATCGACACTTGGTATATGATGACAGATGTGCCCAACATCACAATGTAGTGCTGGAATCCAAGTATGATGGCCTCAGCTGCATATACATTCAAGATTCACCAAAATGAAAAGATTAATTACCAGATGATAGGAACCAAATCAAATCGATTACTAGATGATAGGCACCAAACCATACATTATTGGCCTAAAATTCTTATCCTGAGATGCTGAATTTCTTATTTTGTGGCCTACAATGCTTCATTCTAGAACCAAAATTCGTGAATGATTGTTTAGTACTTTGCAGAATCCTTCTTGGCAGCAGAAGTACTCTTACGGGTCTAGCTTACTAGCAACTACAATTATTCCCCACAAAACTACAGATCTAAACGCATGTGTTGCAATAGTTGAGAAGATTCTGAGCAGCACCGGCTCACCTGCTTGGTGAGCGAGCACGCTGGGTCCGGCGAGTTGAGGATCTCGTAGCAGAAGACAGAGAAGTTGAGTGCGAGGCTCAGCCTAATGGGGTGCGTGGGCGGCAGCTGCTGCATGGCAGTGTCCTGGAGAGAGGAAGAAGAAACCCACCGAAGCCGAGATCCAATCCAGCCATGTCGAGTCAAATCAGTAACGGAAAGCACTAAAAGGAAAGAAGACAAAGGCGGAAGAGAAGGGACCCGGGCCTGGGCGGCCTGGTATGCGGCGAGGGTGGTGTACTTGCGCTCGGCGCCGGTCTTGAACTCGGTGAGGTAGCGGTGGTAGTCGCTCTTTGTTACACCCTGAAATTTCCCAATTTCAGGATGTGAATAGAAAGAATAATTAAACAAGAATTTTCTCATAATTTTAAAATTTTTCCTAATATTTATTTCATTTACAGGAAATCTAGTATAGGAAAAAGTCATTATTTGATTTTCTGAATTAAATAAATTGGTTCGATGTGAGTGTTGCATTCATGCTGATGCATCTTGGTGTTTGTTGAGTGTAAAAGGTTTTAAAATAAGTTTAGGTGCCGACCAAATCTATCTAGGAATTTTTCAGCTTTTTCTGAAATTTATTCCCACCATCCTCAAGCTAACTCTATTTAATAGAAGGCTCTAAAATACTTTTCACGAGATCCAAATATTTTATTTTGGTTCCTCGTGTTCCAAATCATCTCTAGTAATTTTCCTAAAAGTTTCCGAGCTTTCGGAGTATTTTTGGTGATTTAATTATGATTTCAAGATTTCCTAGAATTGTTTTTAATCTGAAATTAATTCCCGAAATTAGAAAAAAGAAGGGAAAATAAACCAGACTCTATCTTGGACAATAAATAGTTCCCGATGATCTCCTTGGCGTCCTGTTTCCAACGCCGCCAACCTCATCCCGTTTCGATAACCCTAGCTCACATGAACTGTCACCGAACTTTTGCATCTACAAAATTCCGGCGAACTTTCTGGCGAAATCGTGCACCTCCGGTGCAAACGGACACCACCCTGGAGTTCCCCTCTTCGAGCTCTATGCCGTGATGTGGGTCCCTCACGTGAATCCGACGTTGACTCTATCGTCTTCCCCGACTCCTCCCTAACTCCGGCAAGCTCTTCCGCCGCCATCGTTCATCTTTGGCCGAAGGTGAGAATACCATCATGTTCACCTCGTCGATCTCGTTCTATTTACCATTCCCGTGCACGTTTGGAGGTCGTCCCCATCGAATCCCCATCTCTCTTCCTCTCTCTGTTGCAGTCACCATGGCCAGCTCGATACGAGCTTCCTGCTCACCCGACCGCAACCTCCAGCCGCCGGGCAAAGATGTCATCACCAGGAGATGCGCGAGGCGGAACCGCGTCCAGGGAACCCCTACCCATCACCGGAGACACACCGGGGGAGCTCCGCCCGCGAAGACCCGAGCGCCGCCACCTCCGAGCTCCACCGTCGGTCACCGCCTTCCTCTGTGAAATCCGGCCACCTCCTCCCGTCCCTACCGCTAGTGAGCACACATCTGAGATCCCCTTCACCTCCTCTTCCCGTTCCGTGCCTCACCCGAAACCGTAGGACGCTGGACCGCCGGCGATTCGTACGCCCAGAACATCGGCCGCCCCTTTTTTCTGTTCCCTGGATCGATCCCTGTCAGAGGTTTAGGTCTGAACAGTCCACAGGGGGGTTCAACCCCGGTGGTTTATTTGTTCGGTGGAGGAGATCGGGAGCTAAGAATGCGATGGTTATACTAGCGTAGCACACGGAAATCACGGCGAGACACAAGGGACAAGGCGATTTTATACTGGTTCGGGCCTCCGGAGAGTAAAACCCTACGTCCAGTTCTTGATTGTATTGATGTGAGCTCTCTTGTCCTCGGAGGGACGCCCTTGGCCGCCTTATATTGGCCGGCGGACAAGGTCGGTGGACCCGGAGTCCAAGTTGGTTACAACAGGGAAACATATCTCTAGTCAGTTTACAACATAATCCCGTGATCTTCGGACTGTCTGGCGGTGCAGCCAACGTCTTCTACCTTGTCTTGCACGCTAAGTTACCCGACCAGATCGGATAAGGTCGCCTGGGGAATCTTCTAGAAGGTCTTCGGGAAGCCACGTGAGCCACAGATCAGATTTGTTGGGCCCACTGTTAGGTCAGTGAGTCTTCTGGTGGGCCAGACCCACTTGTCGGGGACGGCCGTGAGCCTGGTCGGTGGGGACCCAGGGGTACCCATGTCTCACAAGCCCCCGAGCGATGTGTAAACGCAGCGACCTCGAGGGGGTCATGACGAAGTCTTGAAGCCATCGACAGGTCGAATAGCGTGCACGTCGGTCCAAAAAGGAAAAGAGTAATCAGCTTAGTAGCCGACCTATTTGCAGTCTTGCCGAACGGAGAGAGGTCGAGTGACGACCTATAGGAAGCAGGCTTCCAATAGATCGAAACGACGATGAAAAAATTCAGAGGGCGTCAAGGACGCACTCATAGAGTAGTATCCGAGCATCGTGGCGGGCAGGATGGCCGGTACGATGATCCAAAAAGAAAGAGTAGGTCAAGTAACGACCTGATGAGAAATAGGTTTCCACACAGGTCAGTACGAAGAAAACAAGATGGCATCAAAGACCCTCATGTAGAGTAGTCCCCGAGCATTGAAGCAGGCAGCATGGCTGGTTTGATGCTCAAGAAAGAGAAGAAAACTGAGTCATGGTTTTGATCAAACGAAGTGTAGAGACACCCAGATCTTGAGCATGGCTGCAAGGAGTCTGGCAGAGCCGACCTCAAGGAGGCCTTGTAGGTGTGCCGACCTCAAAGAAGTCTCAAATCAATAATGCCCAGTATCCAAGAATGCTTGATAGGGTCTTTAAACGCGCATTTTTTTAGAGAGGTCGTCAATTATGTCATAGCTAAAGTTGTGAAGTCCAGAACCGTTGTTGATGAAGCTACGAGAATATGTGGATCTTTGAACAAATGGAGTGTAGAGACACCCAGATATCCTGCATAGCTACAAGAGTCTAGCAGAGCCACCCGAGGCATGCCGACCTCAAGAAGGTCTCAAATCAAAAGCGCCCAAGCACCTGGAGATACTTTTTTTTGAACCAAAACCGTGGGGCAAAAGCCCCCCGGCAACAAGGCCATTAGACGCACACCCCACAGGGAGGCCTTCATTCCTTACGCAAAAATCCTGGGTGTCCAAAGTAGGCTGGCAGGGCTGTAAAAAGCACACCGACCTCAGGAAGGTCACGCATCCAGGGCGCTCAACTAGGTTGGCAGAGCCGTAGATATACCAAGGTATTGCAAGACCTAAATATGAAGGCACGCCGATGTCAGGAAGGCCATTTTGGTGCCCAGACGATTAGCATAGCTGCCAATCATCCAGCGGAGCCATGGTACAAAGGTATTGACGACCTCAGTAGCGGGCACACCGACCTCGGGGGCCTGACAAAATTGTAGACTTGATGAATCTGGACTCCAGGCACCCAGACGGATCTGGCAGAGCAGCGAGGCACGCCTACCCCGGAAGGTCTTCAATCGAACCTACGACCATTCTACTCAGGAAACAGAAATATAGGCTGATTGGAATTGGTCCGTTTACGTGCAGAGCCATAGCGGGTGCCTAGGACGCAGAGCCTAGCAGGTGCATTTGATCATCGTTGTTGTCGTCCGTAGATGTAGCAAGGCGCAGGGCCATATGACGCAGAGTCAATCTCACCGTAGACTGTAGGGTCACAGGTCAACAGTGGTCAGAGATTCCCTTGCCACCCAGAAAACGACAACTGCTCCACTGACCACGAGTATACTGTAGCCATGTGACACCGCAGCGGCTTCAGGCATCATTGATGCAGCAGCGACAACTTTGTCGTGAGGTAGGTGGGAATAAATCTTCGCTTTTATGTGTCCACATGCTCACAGTACCCCATGGTCACGAGGTAACAGTGCGTAGGGCTCATCTAGCCATAACCAAATTCTGGCTCTCGCTATAAATAGCGCCATGAGGCTGGGGGCAAGCACCAAGCATTGCTAAGTTATGAAGCCACAGAGTAGAAATTTGACCATGCCATGAGCACGCATCCGTCCACCAGAGCATAGGATGCAAAATTGTAGAAGCTTGGAGCTAGAAGAACGAAGTCGCTGAGGAGGTCTTCCAAACTAGCGAAGGCGACGACAGAGTCGCAGGGAGGTCTAGCGACCTGATAAAAACGACGACGGAGCCGTAGGGAGGTCTAGCGACCTGACGAAGGCGACAATAGAGCCGTAGGGAGGTCTAGCGACCTGACGAAGGCGAAACGGAGCCACCAGGAAGTCCGCCGAAGATGACGCTAGAGCTACAGTGAAGTCTAGCGATCTGATGAAGACGACACCGTAGTTGTAGGGAGGTCCGCCGACCTAAAGCCGGCGACGATAGCCATAGGGAGGTCCGCCGACCTCAATCTACCGATGACGGAGCCACCCAAGGTAGGTTCGCCAAAGGCGACGCCGAAGTTTGAGAGAGGTCTAGCAACCTGACTAAGGCGATGCCGGTGCAAAAAGCTGGTCCTGTAAAATAAAATAAACACCAGATCGGTGTATCAATCTGTCGAATATAATGACAACATAGCCTGAGCTAAGTATGCAGAAGTTGTGTAATGTTTGCCAGAGCAGAACATTCTTGTGCTATGTTTTTCTTTGAAAAAGGCATATATTCCCCTTATCGTGCCAGGCACGCATTATGCGAATTTGAGAGCCTGTCTGGTTCGAGAACCAGTGGATGGTCGCTTCCTAGTGTAATGAGTGATTGACAACATTGTGTGGACTGACTCTTGGCTAAGTATTGCAGGTGCAACCTGCGGCTTGATTGGTGCTGGTGCAGGTGAAGAACAAGCGCGAAAGGTCGATGCCGGTGAGGCCTCCAGGTGTGGAGCAGACAAGTAGGCTTGGTTCGAGGGACCCGGTGGCCAGCGGGGTCAAGTGCGGGTCGCATGGAGGCAAGAACAGCAAGACAAAGTTGTGGATGGTTTCTTGGTTGAGCCTCAAAACCAAGGTCGAGCCGGGACATGGTGGGAGCCGAGTCATGAGTGGAGATAGGCGGAGGCGACACCAAGTCTGCGGGGTTTGTAGTGGTTCACCACAAAACCACTGGGTTACTCGGTTGAGCGACAAAACTGAGGCCGAAGACTCGACGGAGGAGTGCGGCCGACCAGGCCGGTCAACGGCCCAGGAGGGGCGGTCAGACCGCTTGGGGCCAGTCTAACCGCCCGGGGGGGCGGTTTGACCGCTCGGGTCGCAGCCGCCGAGAAGCTTCAAAGCGGAGGACACGCGACATGATCGCAAGAGTTGCGTTGGTGCTACGCAGGCTTACGATGGATGCGCATCCGTCCGATGGTGCTGAACTGAAGACTTCCAAAATTGCCCTTGAGAGGCTTGTATCCCTAGTTGTTAGTAAGGGTAGTTTAGTCTTTTCGTTGCCCCCATATAAACACTTGAGTTATGGGATGGCAGCCAACTCTTGGAACCCTAGCTCATTTCCCTTTGCTATTTCCCCTTCCTATTTTCCTTAGGAATTTCTAGGACTAGCTTGAGAGCTTCATGGTGAGATCTTGAGAGAGGGATGGATGACCGGGTAGCAAGCTAGACCTTGTATGAACCTTCATGGTATGTATAGATGATTTGGCGTGGTTCCTCAAGGCCTTGTGTTGCCTCTCCCGTTTGTCTTTTTGGTGATTTTCAGAGCTCTTTATTGTGAGTTTCTTGGCAGAGTTTTGAGGGTGATTTCTTGTGGGATTCTTGTTGGGTGTCACGTACGAGGACTTTGTGCCTCTTTGGCTGGTGACTTTGCCCCAAGAACTCCCTTGAATCGACCTCGATTTGGTGGTTTTTCGAGTTGCTCGAGTTCATGACCTAGAGGGCCAAGATCTGTGATTCCCTTTGACTGAGAGCGTTTTAGTGCAATTCCTTTGGTGGAGAGGTTGCCAGGAGGTAACCCAGGTATCCCCGAAGTTTCCCTGCAATCCGTGGGGTGAATCGGGAGATTGGGCGGTGGGAAGTTGAGGGTTGACCCGCGGCCTGGTTTTCTGGGAGGGGCGGTCTAACCACCATAGGGGGGCAGTCTAACCGCCCTGGGTCTCCTAGGTGGAAGTTTTGATTTTGCCGGATTTTCCTCTGTGAGTTCGTTCGCCTTGATCAGAGGAGCGTTCTGGTGAAATTGGAGTCTGTTTTGGTGTTGTTTGCTAGGAGTTCTTGGCTTGTGTTTCTTGCTGGGTACAGGAGGTTAAACCGCCCCCTCGAGCTGATTAAACCGCCCCTAGGCCCTTGGGTGGAGTTTTGGTTTTCACCAAGATTTTCAGGTAGCTAGCTTGGCCTTGACTAGAGGATCTTGTGGCTCAAATTGTGGAGAGTTTTGGAGCTCGGAGGAGGTGTTTCGGAGGATTTCTTGGTTACCAGGTGGAGGCGGTCTAACCGCCCCCCATACACGGTCTAACCACCCCCTCCAAGTAGACAGCTTCCAAGTTGTTTCCGCTGTCGTGTGTGTGTAGAAGCTGTGCCTGCATGTAGTGTTTGTTCCTAGGACCAGTAGCACTCAAGTGGCTACATGGTTTTGGCAAACGGAAGGTTGTGTGCGGAGCGTGTGATTTTGGGTATCCGACCGAGTTCATCTTGTTGGAGAAGTCATCTCCTTAGAGAAGAATTTTTATCGGCTCCCATTCACTCCCCCCCCCCCGCTCTGGTGGCTAGTTCGGTCCTTCAAGTGGTATCAGAGCCAAGTTACGGGTCTTTCGGGACTGTAACCAGTCTAAGATCCAAAGATGGCGTACCAGGAACGGGGATCGGATCCTCCGCACTTCGATGGAAAGAACTACCAGATGTGGCAGAGGCGGATGGTTGCGTTCCTCCGTGGCAAGGGTCGGATCCTTTGGGGCGTTACGGTGAGCACAGCTTATGTTCATCCGATTAACTTCCTTGCTCCGAGATAGAGGGATATGCACGACGCCAACAACAAGGTGGTCGACTACTTGTTTCATGCTCTGTGTCAGTCCTAATTCGATCGGGTTCAGACAGAGGACTTGGCTTGTAGGATTTGGGAAATGCTGAAGAATGCTCACGCTGGAAACAGTCAGGATCAGGCTCGGTTGTTTGCGACTTACCAGAGAGAGTACAAGAACTTCACTCATCTCCCCAGTGAGTCCATCGATACGACGTTCCAGCGGTTCAGGGTGATTGTGAACAACATGAGGGCCAATGTGGCTGTGCTCCCGTACGATGATCATGAGAGAGCCATGAAGCTCTTGCACTCGTTGGATCGTACAATCTGGGGTGGAAAGGTCGAGGCCATACTTGAGTCGGATAAGTATGAGACTTTGTCGGTAGACAAGCTGTTCTCGAAGCTCAAGTCGGCTGAGGTGGACCGGGGTGTGACAGCAAAGCTTGAGGGCCCGACTGACTCTCATAGTCTCGCCCTCATCGGTGGCTCAGGTGCAAAGTCTAACGCTAACCCATCCACCAGGATGTACTCTTTTTCCTCTTTGATGTCTTTACCAGATGAGGAGTTCGACGTGCTTGGAGAGGATGAGCTGGCGCTACTGACCAAGAGGTTCGAGAGGATGCACGAGAACCGGGTGAACACAAGGAGGAACACGAGGACGTGCTTTCAGTGCGGCAAGCCAGGACACTTCGTCGTCGACTGCCCTGAGAAGATGGAGAACAAGGACAACTACAAGCACCGGTCGAAGACGGAGAGCAAGTACCGGTCGAGGCGTGATCACAGGCACAAGCACAAGGACGAGCGACGATCGAGGAAGAAGGACGGCCACGGCAAGAAGGCCCGAGTGATGGTCGGAGCGAGCGACGTCAACTCCAGCTCCGCGTACTCTAACTCGAGCTCGAGTAGCAGTGAAGACGAAGGTGATCGGCGCAAGAGCAAGAAGGGATCCAAGAACCTGAGCCAGCTGAGCTGCTTCGTGCGTGACGGCTTCTGCGGCATGGCACACAGCTCCGACAGCAAGAAGAGTCAGAAGGACGACTCAGACTCCGACTCCGAAGATGAGGTACGCGACGAGCTTTCCTTCTTGCGCCAGGAGAATGAGGAGTTAGGAAAACTGCTTGATAATCATGATGACATGCTTAGAGAGGCTAAGAAGATGAGAAAGGAGCTTAGGGCCTCGCTCGAGGATGCTAGGACTAGAGTGGCTGAGCTAGAAACACAAAACCTTGATGCTAAGCTTGAAATTGAATCGCTTAAGGCTTCACCTGTTGTTTCTGATGAGGTTGATTGTGCGGATTGCTCCGTGTTCCTAGCTGATCTTACTGCTCTTAAGGAAAAGCATGCCTCCAAGTGTGAGGAACTAGATGTGCTTAGGGTTGAAGTGGCTGAGCTTAAGTCTAGACCTGCTTTGCTAGGTGCTTGCACTTCTTGCCCTGTTTTGCATGGAAAGCTTGATGAGTCGCGTGCTTACATTGTTTTGCTTGAAGCTGAATTGAAAGCTCCTATTCCTACTTCCTACTCTACTTGTGAATTGCAAGCTGTAAAGAACCTGGAACTTGCACATTATGTTGATCGCTTGCAGGATGAAAATGATGAGTTGAGAAAGATGATGGGTTGGTTGTCGGGTCATGAAGCACAGCTTAGAATGATGATAGAGGCATACAAGCGCTATGATGGGCAAGTGCTTGGGTCGGATAAGATTGGAGAGTGTAGTGTTGAGGGAGGAGAGAAGATTGGTGATATCCAAGCTCCACCAAAAACCTTCCACAAAAATACCTATGCTCCTAAGCCAAACCCATTGAGAATCCGACTTGACACAACCCTAGATCCACCATTGTTTCCTCCTCAAACAAATGATTTCCAAAAACCCATCAAGTTCAAGAGTGACTTAGGAAATGAGTTCTTTGGGAAAAAGGTGAGAAGCCTAGTGAGGAGAAACCAAAAGAGAAGCCGAGTGAAGAGAAACTAAATAGAAACCAAGTGAGCAGCCCTAACCCAAGCCTAAACCTAAGCCCATACAGTTTCATTGTGACTATTGTGGGAGAGATGGTCACAAGGGTGAGTTTTGCTTCAAGAGGAAGTGGGAAGAAAGGATGGCCAAGGAGTGGGCGAACAAGGACAGGTACCACCCATCTCATGGTGTGCCTCAGCGTCGTATGCCACTGCCCAGGGGTAAGGCCATTGTGAGAAGTGTTCCGGCATGGGGAGATGTGAGTTCCCGCAGCCGAGGAGGTTTTCTGGAGAGGGCGGTCAGACCGGCCCTACCCAGAGGGGGGGTGGTTAGACCGACCTGGCTAGGCAGTCAGACCCCCCCCCCCAAAAATTCTGGGTGGTCTGGTTTTCGAGGTGGCGTTTCGAGTGGTTTCAGTTCTGGTGGTCGTGGTACTAGTGGTTGGCATGGTGAGTCTGGTGGTGTTGAGTTTGCTGGACGTTCTCCCCCTTGTGGTCGATACGAGTTTGGGAGAGGTCGCAGCTTTGAGTTGGAGAGGATCTACGGACCACGGTCTTCCTTTCGTGGCTTTCGTGCTCCTCCAGCGATACAGGGGTGGTTTCCCCGTGGTGGTTCACGTGGTGGTAGCTTTGGTAGGCATGATGGAATGGATGGTGCTAACCCCACTTTGGAGCAAATGGCTCGGCACTGGTTTTACTCTTTTGGTACTAACCCCAGTGCTGAGTCGTTTGTTCACTCACGTGCTCGTTTTTGAATTTCAGGTGGGAGGCATGGGGAACGTTTGGTTGATCGACTCCGGTTGCTCGAGGCACATGACCGGAGATCGGGGTGGTTCTCCAGCCTCACCCAGGTGGTGTCCAGGACATACATCACCTTTGGAGACAATGGACGAGGGCGTGTACTTGCTGAACGTGAAGTGAGGGTAAGTGACAAAGTGGTGCTGAAGCGAGTTGCTTTGGTTAAATCGTTGGGTTTTCATTTGCTCTCTATTTCCCAGGTTCTTTAGGAAGGTTTTGAGGTGTTGTTTAAGTCGGGTGGTTCTCGGATACTTGATGCTTGAGGTGACCTTGTCTGTGTGGTCGTCCCCGAGGGTCAAATATTTCGAGCGGATTTCTCTCAGAGTTCGGGTGTTTCGAGGTGTTTTGTGGCTGGTTCATCGGGTGAGTTGTGGAAGTGGCATAGGAGGTTGGGTCACTTGAGATTTGACTTGTTGTCACGCTTGAGTGGACTTAACTTGGTCCGAGGATTGCCCCGCTTGAGGTTCGAAAAGAATTTGGTGTGTGCGCCGTGCAGGCATGCTAAGATGGTAGCTGCTTCCCATCCATCCCTCATCGATGTGATGACGGAGCGTCCATGCAAGCTGCTCCGTATGGACCTTGTTGACCCAGCTCATGTGCGATCTGTGGGTGGGAAGTGGTACGTCCTGGTTGTGGTGGACGACTACTCTCGGTATTCTTGGGTTTTCTTTTTGGAGGAGAAAGGGGAGACATTTGGTTTTGTTCGAGATCTTGTCTTGAGGTTCAAGAACGAGAGGCACGGAGATGCCATTCGAGCGATCCACAGTGACAATGGCTCAGAATTTTAAAACTCTCGTTTCGAAACCTTTTGCCATGACTTGGGTCTTGAACACCGGTTCTCTAGTCCGTATACGCCTCCCCAGAACGGCGTGGAGGAAAGGAAAAACAGAACCCTGTGTGAGATGGCTCGAACGATGCTCGATGAGCATAGGACTCTGAGAAGGTTCTGGGATGAGGCGGTCAATACCGTGTGCTACGTGTCGAACAGGATTTACCTCAGGGTCCATAAGAAGTGAACTTGCTTCGAGTTGATGCACGGTAGAACCTCCAAGGTGAGTCACTTTCATGTCTTTGGCTGCAAATGCTTCATTCTTAAGAAAGGGAAGAAGTTGGACAAGTTCGAGGCTAGGTCTGTTGATGGCATTTTCTTTGGTTACGCGTCTCATTCTAGAGCCTTTCGGGTGCTCAATCTTGAAACTAACCAAATTGTGGAGACTTGCGAGGTTACCTTCGACGAGACACAGCCACGTAGTTCGCTTGTTTTTAAGTGTGCAGGTGATGAGGAACTTGGCGAGGAGATTTTCGAGGATGAGGTGCAGCAGCAAGGAGATGAGGAAGATGGTGGTGTGGCGCCCGCGGCTGAGCCTGTACGTACTACTTCGAGTACGATCGAGGACGGGCCTTCTCCCACACCTACGACGACGTGCCAAGATCGGGAGGAAGCTGCAGCTGAGGGGGAGGTGACTTCAAGACGAGAAGCTCCCCAGCGAGTACAAGTGGATCATCCAGCTTCAACGATCATCAGGAACATCAACGAACGTACTACACGGTCGAGGTTTCGAAATGACTCTCACTTTGCCCATGCTACTTTTGTTGCTACTTTTGAGCCCAAAGACATTGGACATGCGCTATCTGATCACAATTGGGTTAATTCAATGCATGAGGAGTCAGAGAATTTTGAGAGGAACCAAATTTGGGAGTTAGTGGAGCCTCCACCGGGGTGTAAGCCAATTGGGACAAAATAGGTGTGGAAAAATAAAGAGGGAGAGAAAGGTGAAGTAGTGAGAAACAAGTCGAGGCTGGTTGCTCAGGGGTACACACAGAAAGAGGGGATCGACTACGAGGAGACCTTTGCTCCCGTAGCCCGTTAGAAGGCGATTAGGATCCTTCTAGCCTTTTCCGTGGCTAAAGGGTTCAAATTGTACCAAATGGACGTGAAGAGTGCTTTCCAGAATGGTGTTTTGGAGGAAGAAGTGTTCGTGAGGTAACCACCGGGGTTTGAGATTGAGAAGTACCCCCACAGGGTGTACAAGTTGAGGAAGGCGCTGTATGGGCTGAAGCAGGCACCTAGAGCTTGGTATGGTAGGTTGAGAGGGTTCCTGTTTGAGAGAGGCTTTGAGATGGGGAAGGTAGATCAGACCTTGTTTCTCCTCAAGCAGGGCAAAGAAATCCTAATTGTGTAGCTGTACGTGGATGATATTGTCTTTGGTGGCTCATCTAACTCTTTGGTTGCAAGTTTGTAGAAGACATGAGCAGGGAATTCGAGATGAGCATGATGGGTGAGTTGCAGTTCTTCCTCGGGCTCCAGATCAAGGAATCAAAGGAAGGAACGTTTGTACACCAAGCCAAGTACACCAAGGACATTGTGAGGAAGTTCAAGATGGAGGACTCCAAGGCCATGACGACGCCGATGAGTACGACTACAGCCCTTGATGCGGACGTGGACGGAGAACACGTGGACCAGAAGGAGTACCGGAGCATGATCGACTCCCTCCTGTACCTGATGGCGACGAGGCCGGACATCCAATTCTCGGTATGTCTGTGCGCTCGTTTTCAAGCATCTCCAAGGACTTCGCATCGGCAAGCAGTCAAGCGCATCTTCAAGTATTTGCGATACACTCCCGACTTCGGCCTTTGGTACTCCGCGTCTTCTTCTTTGGAGCTTCACGGTTTTTCAGACGCGGATTTTGCCGGGTGTTGGTTGGATAGGAAGTCCACTTCTGGGACTTGCCAGTTCTTGGGTTCTTCTTTGGTGTCTTGGTCTTCTCACAAACAATCAAGTGTTGCTCAATCTACAACTGAAGCCGAATATGTTGCCGCAGCTAGTTGTTGCTCTCAGCTCCTTTGGATCACATACACCGTGAGTGACTTTGGTGAGGAGTATACCCAGGTTCCACTTCTTTGTGATAGCACGAGTGCCATTAGTGTTGCAAAGAACCCAGTGCTTCATTCCAAAACCAAGCATATAGAAGTGAGATACCATTTTTTGAGGGACAATGTTGAGAAAGGGAAAATCGCTTTGATCCATGTGCCCACACAAAACCAACTAGCGGATATTTTCACCAAGCCCCTAGATCAAGCAACTTTCACTCGTTTGCGGGGAGAACTTGGTGTGTGTTTGGTCTCTTGAGTTGGTGTGGGAGCTCCTTATGTAGCATATTTTTAGTTTCTTTTGTGCATTTTTTGCATTTTGCATTACATTTGTAACATGATGTATAGGCATCTTTGTATCTTAGGTTGCATGCATTTTGTATCATATGCATTTTATAGGAAAAGCTTCTCTTACATACATTGTTCACCATGATGTGCTATATATGATGTTGTGAGCTAGTTTGGTATGATATGGCTTAGTTGGGCTTAGCTCTCGATGATCTTGATTTATATCCATGGTTGATAGCTATGATTTTGAAAAATGTCACATGTATGCTCTCTTGTGAGTAAATGCCTTTATATGATCATGATATGTTATAGTGGCATTTTTATGCTTAATTTGTGCTTGGATAGCTTATTTTGAGCATATGGGGCCAAAGGCTCATTTGTCATCATGAATGTTTAGCCCCAATGCTTTATCTTGTGGAGGGGCATAAGTTCCTTTTTGTCACAAAGACATTTCATGTACCAAATATGAATCTGAAAATGAAATGTAATTTGCTTGGAAAATGTGCTCCCTTGTCATATGTGCTTAATTTACTTGCTTTTGGGTGCTAAACCGTTGCATGTTGCTTACCAATGAGAAGTCTCATATATAGAAGTAAGCACATGGCTCGGTGGCTTTGACATGACATGAGGTGCTTGTGGGTGTTTATGATGATCTTATGCTTAGAATGGTTGTCCTAGCATGAAGTTTGTGTGGCTTTGCTATTTTGACATGTTTTGCTCACGTTTAGGACTTTGCTCATGAGAGGGTAAATTTTCGCAAAAATGCTCAATTCTATCTTAGCTTTGCCCAATGGTTGTGAAACTTGGTGATCTTGTAGTTTATGTCCATACGATGCTATAGAGTATCTAACTTGCTCATTTGGATATGTGTAGCATGCTATGTTAAATTTCGTCTATTTGAGAAGCTCTAGGTTGAAACTTTTCGCATTTTGCCTTGATTCATGCATTGTCAACAAGGGGGAGAAGTTTGGGCATGATTTGGGCACCTGGGAACATTTGGAAGGTGTTCAAAGTGGTTTAGGCATGTTTTGAAAAGTTTGGTGCAGGACCGGTTTCTTGGGGCAGTCTAACCGCCCCCAGGCGGTCAGATCCCAGAGGGGGCGGTCTGACCGGCCTGGGCATGCGGTCTAACCGCTCTGGGCTGAGTGAGCTGGTTTTGCTCCTTGTTTGCATTCCCAAGTTGCATTGCTACAATGGTTTAGGGGGAGTGTGCTTTGGCTCAGGGGGAGCTTGCATATGTGCAGGGGGAGCTCTTGTGTGAGTTTGTGGCTTGTGGCCTTGTGAGCCTTTGGTGGTCTTTGCTCTTTGTGTGAGCTTGTTTTTGTCTCGGTTGTGTCGAGCCGTTGCCCTTGCCTAAGGGGACTGAGACTTTCCTTCTTCAAGTTATCTTGTTCTTTGCCTTTCTTTTGGTTTTCGATCGCTTGCTAAAGTTTGTTTTAGTCGTTTCTTTTCTTTTCCTTTTCTCTTTGGTAACCAATCATGTGTGTTGTCAATGCACTCATCAAGGGGGAGATTGGGAGCCTGTGTGGTTCGAGGACCGGTGGATGGTCGCTTCCTGGTGTGATGAGTGATTGACAACGTTGTGTGGACTGCCTCTTGGCTAAGTATTGCAGGTGCAGGCTGCGGCTTGATTGGTGCTGCTGCAGGTGAAGAACAAGCGCAAAAGGTCGATGCAGGTGAGGTCTCCTGGTGTGGAGCAGACAAGTAGGCTTGGTTCGAGGGACCCGGTGGCCAGCGGGGTCAAGTGCGGGTCGCATGGTGGCAAGAACAGCAAGACGAAGTCGTGGACGGTTTCTTGGTTGAGCCTCAAAACCAAGGTCGAGCCGGGTCATGGCGGGAGCCGAGTCATGAGTAGAGATTGGCGGAGGCTACACCAAGTCTGCAGGGTTTGCAGTGGTTCACCACAAAACCATTGGGTTACTCGGTTGAGCCACAGAACCTAGGTCGAAGACTCGACGGAGGAGTGCAGCCGCCCAGGCTGGTTCAACTGCCCAGGAGGGGTGGTTAGACCGCCTGGGGCCAGTCTAACCGCCCAGGGGGGCGGTCTGACCGCCCAGGTCGCAACCGCCGAGAAGCTTCGAAGCGGAGGACACACGACATGATCGCAAGAGTTGCGTTGGTGCTACGCAGGCTTGCGATGGATGCGCATCCGTCCGATGGTGCTGAACTGAAGACTTCCAAACATGCCCTTGAGGGGCTTGTATCCCTAGTTGCTAGTAAGGGTAATTTAATCTTTTGGTTGCCCACACTTGAGTTGTGTGATGGCAGCCAACTCTTGGAACCCTAGCTCATTTCCCTTTGCTATTTTCCCTTCCCGTTTTCCTTAGGAATTTCTAGGACTAGCTTGAGAGCTTCATGGTGAGATCTTGAGAGAGGGATGGATGACCGGGTGGCAAGCTAGACCTTGTATGAACCTTCATGGTATGTATTGATGATTCGGCGTGGTTCCTCAAGGCCTTGTGTTGCCTCTCTTATTTGCCTTTTTGGTGATTTTCAGAGCTCTTTATTGTGAGTTTCTTGGCAGAGTTTTGAGGGCGATTTCTTGCGGGATTCTTGTTGGGTGTCACGTATGAGGACTTTGTGCCTCTTTGGCTGGTGACTTTGCCCCAAGAACTACCTTAAATCGACCTCGATTTGGTGGTTTTTCGAGTTGCTCGAGTTCATGACCTAGGGGGCCAAGATCCAGGATTCCCTTTGATTGAGAACGTTTCGGTGCAATTCCTTTGGCGGAGAGGTTGGCCAGGAGGTAACCCAGGTATCTCCGAAGTTTCGCTGCAATCCGTGGGGTGAATCGGGAGATCGGGCGATGGGAAGTTGGGGGTTGACCCGCAGCCAGGTTTTCTGGGAGGGGTGGTCTAACCGCCATAGGGGGCGGTCTAACCACCCTGGGTCTCCCAGGTGGAAGTTTCGATTTTGCCGGATTTTCCTCTGTGAGTTCGTTCGCCTTGATCAGAGGAGCGTTCTGGTGAAATTGGGGTCCGTTTTGGTGCTGTTTGCTAGGAGTTCTTGGCTTGTGTTTCTTGCTGGGTACAGGAGGTTAAACCGCCCCCGCGAGCAGGTTAAACCGCCCTAGGCCCTTGGGTGAAGTTTTGGTTTTCGCCAAGATTTTCTGGTAGCTAGCTTGGCCTTGGCCAGAGGATCTTGTGGCTGAAATTGTGGAGAGTAATTGAGCTCGGAGGAGGTATTTCAGAGGATTTCTCGGTTACCAGGTGGAGGCGGTCTAACCGCCCCCCATACCCGGTCTAACCGCCCCCTCCAGGTAGACGGCTTCCGAGTTGTTTCCGCTGCCGTGTGTGTGTAGAAGTTGTGCCTGCAGGTAGTGTTTGTTCCTAGGACCAGTAGCACTCCAGTGGCAACGTGATTTTGGCAAACGGAAGGTTGTGTGCGGAGTGTGTGATTTTGGGTATCCGACTGAGTTCATCTTGTTGGAGAAGTCATCTCCTTCGAGAAGAATTTTTATCGGCTCCCATTCACTCCCCCCCTCTCTGGTTGCCAGTTCGGTTCTTCAGAATTCAAAAGCTCTGAAGCCGCAAAGTGTTTCACTCCTCTACAATGCTCAGCAGTGAGGCTTAGATGTAGCCGACGCACAAGGTGGGTCCTAGGACCCAGGTTTTGCAACCACACAACATCGAATGCTCATAACGAGAGTCAAGCAGTTTAAAGGAAGAACACACAAAAATTAATTAGGTCCCTCAGGTCTGGCGACCCTTAGATTGGCATGGCCAAGCCCCCGATCATGTTGAGGGGGGAGGGGAACATAGCACAAGATAAAAAATTTGAACCCTCAGGTCTGGCGACCTACGTGTTGGCATTGCCAAGCCCCCGAGCATGTCGAGGGGGAGGGATCGGAAGAGCAGAAAAAACACGTAGAGCAGGTATATAAAGAAATTGAAGACGTAAAATATTTAATTGTAAATAACACTTAGCTTGCCGAATCGGAGTGGTCGAGTTGAAGTCGTTGTAGTCGTCGTCGTGGCCGGAGCCATGCCGTGCTCAAAGATGCCGAGGAGGTCGGCGAGCTATCGAACAGGACGTCGAGGTCGCTAATGCACCATTGATTTGTCTTGTCGATGATGCCCTGGACTGCACCAAGGAGGCACATACTCCAGTGTGGCATGGCTATGATCCGCCGTCGAGGATCCCGATCACCATGTCGGCCGTATGCACAAGCGTACATGCATGATGCATCACGTTGTAGAAAAATCAGAGACTGATTAGAATAATCCTTGCGGGCTAAACAAACTTAGATCATATACTAAAGAAATAAAATAAATCAAGATAGAGTATTCCCTGTTTTACGTAGCTTTTGCCTGTAGATTGATCTTCTGGCCGCATGCGGACACGCCTGGATATAGGAGTCCGTCTCCCGTACGAACTGGCCACCGTGTGCAGGTCGTCGCAGAGAAGAAAATGATCACCGGTGATTAGATCACGGGCGTGGGTGGTGGGTCGCCGGAAATTTTTTGGCGCGCCGTTCGCAGAACGAAGACGTCGACCTCTCGATCAGATTGGAGAGTGGCAGCGAGCTGGTCGCTGCGGAGTTTTCCTTCGTGTCGTCGCCTAAGATGATCGCCGAAGCGAACTGCCATCACGCTACACGAAGAGCTCCCAATCTACCCCTACCTGGCGCGCCAACTGTCAGGGGTTTAGGTCTGAACAGTCCACAGGGGGGTCATCCCCGGTGGTTTATTTGTTCAATGGAGGAGATCGAGAGCTAATAACGTGATAGTTATGCTAACGTAGCACACGGAAATCATGGAGAGACACAAGGGACAAGGCGATTTTATACTGGTTCGGGCCTCCGGAGAGTAAAACCCTACATCCAGTTCTTGATTGTATTGATGTGAGCTCTCTTGTCCTCGGAGGGACGCCCTTGGCCGCCTTATATTGGCTGGCGGACAAGGTCGGTGGACCCGGAGTACAAGTCGGTTACAACAGGGAAAGCTATCTCTAGTCAGTTTACAACATAATTCCGTGATCTTCGGACTGTCTGGCGGCGCAGCCGACGTCTTCTGCCTTGTCTTGCAGGCTAAGTTACCCGACCGGATCGGATAAGGTCGCCTGGGGAATCTTCTAGAAGGTCTTCGGGAAGCCACGTGAGCCATAGATCAGGTTTGTTGGGCCCATCAGGTTGGCGAGTCTTCTGGTGGGACGGACCCACTTGTCGGGGACGGCCGTGAGCCTGGTCAGTGGGGACCTAGGGTACCCATGTCTCACAATCCCAGGAAGAAGAAGACACGTTTTGTGTTTTAGTCCCTGATGATAGATGTAATCTTTAGATCTATTCTTGAGTCTTGACCAATCTATAGAAAACCCCCTAGAAAGATCCCACTTTACACATAAACCCCACCTGAGTCTTTTTCAGAATCAACCCTGATCTTAGATCTATTCGCGAGCACCATTTGATGTGTCTTGCTAAGCTTCTCTGTTAGCCCCTGAAATCTGTAGTAATCATATCTAGGTCCTTATCGTCTTGTTTTGTTCATAAAATGCATGTTTTAGCTCCGTTTTAATCCGTTCAAGTTGCGTTAGGTTCATAATAATGTAAAGCACACTTAGTAGTGAGTTCTCATCATGTTTGTTTTCTGAAAATTAATATAATATTAATTTTGTTTAATGCATAGCAAACATGCTTCCTTTAATTAAAAGCTAATATAGTGTTAAACACTTTTTTCATGATCAATGTTAATTTGATTAATGTTTACTTCATATGCTTTGTTAAATAAAAGCTAATTAGTGGTACAGTTCAGTTTTTCCTAAGCTAAATATTATTTAATGTTTAATATTAAATGACTTTCCTAAATAAAAGTTGATTAGGCCTTTACACTCGCTTTTCTAAATAAATGTTAACTTGAATAATACAAACATAAATGTGTTTCAAGTATAACTTGCTTAGTTTTATACAAATCGTAAAGTTGTGCGCTTAGATCTTTTCACCTAGTTGTTTATCAAATTAATGCTTAACTGGTATAACGGATACATGAACAATTATAAATAAAACTTGACTAGGTTCTTTACTTCGGTCTTTGCGAAAAAATGTAATTTGCATTAATTCCAACTTAGGGTATTTTATTTCTAAAATATCTTTTACATTTGTTTTGTTAATTAAAATTAACCTAAGCTTATAGTCTTTTCTGTTCTCATAAATATAAATCAATCGTTAGTCGTTCCCTATCAGCTCTGTCTTGGTGTGTCTCTGTTGTAGATCTAGTCTTTTTACAAGCTCTAGATCTTTTCGATCCTAGTTCATGCTCAATCTTCCACAACCATCTCTTTAAAGCCAATCTTGTTATCAGTTTCCTTTGCCAGCTAGTTCAGTTTATCTTCATCTAAATGTTATCCTTTCAGCTTAGTTCCTTCATAGGCTTGTTCTCCTAAACCCGAGCTTAAGGTTTCTTGTGCGTTTGATAGTTCGTCTTTATCGTTCTAGTCCATTTCACCTTAACCTTGTGCGTTAGCATGTATATCACCTGCTACTTGTTTTAACACTAAAGTCGCATGTTAATCTTGATTAATTCTTATTTAATTGGTTTCTTAAATAAAAGTGATTAGGATGTACCCCAGTTTTCTTGAATTAATATGTAATTGGTTAATTACTATTTATAACTAGTTTTTCTAACTAAAAGGTTCTTAGTGTTATACAACAGTTTTCATAATAAAGCTAATATGCTTAATGATATTAAATGCCTTTTCAATATTAATATGTTTAGTTGAAGATGCAATGTAAAGTTCCTCGGTTTAGATGTCTTGCACATGCTTAGTCTTTTTGAAGTAATAGTTAATTTGATATAACTTGTATTTAAATATTTGCAAATAAAATATGATTAGTTTTATCGTGTCTTCTATAATTCTATAATTAAATGTAACTTTTCTTAATTCTAACATAGAGTATTTCTCTGAAATACTCTTCCCATGTGATTTTCTTGTTAAAATATATCTAGCACCTAGTCTCTTGTTTTTTGTTAGTGATCTCACACATGCTTTGTCTTTTCGACCTTAGTTCCGATTTCAGCGTTCCTTGCGTTTGCGTAACTATAGAATCAAGCATATCCTGTAGTGCGCTCTTTTAAATCTTTTCTTGATTGTTGCATTATTCTTAGTTGTACTTTTTGCTTGTATGTTGTGCCCGATGATTGCTTCGAGTAGAAGAAGGATCGCTGTTCGTTTGCTTTGAAGATAAAGAGTTTCAAGAAAGCAAGAGATGCAGAGAGAGCAGTAAGAGTAGCTTTTCGTAGGAGAAAGGCAAGTGTCCATGACCATCTTCTACCTATGCTTATTTACAAGAATACTTTTGCATTAACTGGAACATGGAGAACCACCCAGGAAAACAGTACAACCACAAGACATATGGCTCTGTCTTGGCTAATTAATTAGAAACCTTACTATGTGGTATGCTTTACTTGAAAGGGGTTGGGGGCTGACGGGAGTTGGTGTATAGACATGCTCTGCCGGGGAGTTGGGCTTTGCTAAGACACGGTACCCGCTAGAGATCTTTATGCGCTGCACTGATCAGGTAACCTAGTGAGCAGCCCGTGCTAGGGAATCTTTGTAAAGGCCTCGTAGTGTCCCTATGCAATCACACCTTGGTAGTTTGGTATGGTGCTTTGCAAGCATCGCATGGTTGGGTCTAAAGTTTTTCGGGACTTTTACGCGACTTGTGGTGAAAGTGTACAACCTCTGCAGAGTGTAAAACTAATCGATTAGCCGTGCTCACGGTCAAGAGAGGCCTGAACCCTCACATGATTAATTAAACTTAAAGATGAACTTTAAATCGCTTTCTGGTTATTTCTTATGGCCTTGCTGAGTACCAACCATAAGTGTATTCATCCTTGCTTACTGCTGCTCAGAAGAAAAAGGTGTAAGCTGTTGAAGATGATGGTGGTAGGCGTACGCAGCCCCCAGTCGATTGCTTGTGGAGTTTGGCGCCTCCGTTGCCAGGATTGAGCTGTATAACTCTGATAGATTTGTAAGTTTTTTATGTTATTTTACGTGATACGGTACTGTTATTCACTTATGTCTACTATATGTTTGAAACTTGATCTTGGCATACATATAGGTATGCACTTGGTTTGTTTTTTCTAAAACCAGGTGTGACACTCATCATCTTGAGGTAGAAGACCTTGGCGTTGACGGCGGCAGCTGGTGAGATCCGACGAGTACAGGTTGCTCCCCGATCGCCACATGCCCTTCGGTGTTTCCGTCTGCTCAAGGATGCCGGCGCCGCCATCACCTCCACCTCGCTCACCATGCTCCACGAGGTCACTGCGGGGATCGGGCACACCAGATCTAGATCTCGCCCGCCCTCGCGACGTGCACCTAGGGTTGGGGGATGACCGTGTGGTAGGAGGGAGGTGGTGGCGGGGTGATGCAGCGGCAGCGGTGGGGTGAGGCAGCAATGGCGGGGTGAGGCAGCAGCGGTGACCGGCGGGATTGGGTGGGAGAGAGAGAGGAGAGGATGGAGAGGAGTGGAGGAGACTGGGTGAGCGAACGCGAGGGACTGAGTGAGCGGCGGACGCGAGGGAGTTGTGACCGACGGACGCGAGGGGTGCGAAGTTAACTGAATTGAAAAAAAATCTAGTCTGGGAACCCACAATTGTAACGGGCATTGCCATGGTCAGTTACCATCAATATTAAAGGTAACGGGCGTAGTTAATTCGTTACCAATAAAGTTGGACCGCGACCTATAGATCTTATAGGTAACGGGCGTAGATTCGTCGGTAACGGGCATTAATGATGTCCGTTACCTTTAATATTTTTTATAACGGGCCACAAAAGTCCATTACTAATGCTGCATGACCTATTTGAAGTTTTCACGTTATGTAAGCAAAATAAAACTATGCCAAATGCAATACTATGCCAATACCCAACATCATTTTGATTTGTGATAAAACTAGCCTCCAAATGCAAGTTACAAACAAGGATGGATGAATCGTAATACTATTCCACAGTTGCCGCCATTGCTTTCTTGGGCAACATATTTAGTAAACCCCTCCAAAGAAATAAATAGCAAAATCGATAAGCCAACAATTAATCCCCCCTCAACAAGTAATCCAATCCAACGTTATATAAAGAATAAATATAAATCACGGGCCGCCTATTGAGCTTTGAAGGTCCGAAGGATGGTTGGGCGGCAGTAGGGCCCCTTAAGCCATCCATCGGTGATCTGCTTGTACGCGGCCTCGGTGAGATGGATGCCGTCCCAGCTGAGATGCGTTGCGGGGCTGGCGCACGCGGACGCTCCCTGCATCCCGCACCGGGCGCTGTTCTGGTAGTTGTACTTGCCGCCGCCCGACCCGCAGCACGTCTCGAACACCGAGCTGAACCCTGCAACACCACCCATCAATCAGGAACAAAAATGAATTGCCCATGAAAGATGAACACCTAATCGATCGGCGGCGCATCGATCTGCCATCGTGTCCCCATGCATATATACCCCTAAACAAATGCATGCCTGGCCGGCGGGGCCATAATTTTCTTTGAGCCGCCCGCACGACATGTTCACGTTTCCGCGTATGTAACGCGCAGGCATGGGTCTCACTCACTGATTGGGGAATCTCTGCCCGGTGCACATGGGCACGTGCAGCTCACGCTGTTAGCTAGTAGTGCACGATTTTTAGCGCAAAAGAACAAACAACTATCCTTTCTAAACCTACCACATTGCATTGCTTGGCTTTTGCATTGGGCATTTACCTGTGGTGTTCAGTGTTTGCCAGGATATGCGCGTTGAAACAACGCGCTCTAGCCTCTAGCTACTGAACACGGTTTCGTTTCGTTTGAAACGGCGGTAGCCGCCAGAGGGCTCCTGACTGACACCCATCATGGACGCTACTAGTTTCATCGGATCATTGCAACCTGCGCGGATCGGAGCTCATAGAGAGGGGCGTACCGTAATTCTGCGGGTTCCGGACCATGTCGTAGACGCCGGAATAGAAGTCGGCGTACATGATCCGCGCCGTCTTCCTGTGCCTGCTCTGGATGATGTCGACCCTTTTCTTGAGCAGGGTGTTGTGGTACGTGGAGAGGTCGTTGAAGCTGTTGAGGCAGCCGAGGTCGTCGTAGTCGCTGCTGTTGGAGCTCTGGTAGATGGTCAGGTAGATGGGGAAGCACCCGATCGGGAGCACCCCCGGCACCACGATGTCCGTCGCGCCCATGGCGATCAGTTTCTGCAACAATGTTGTCACAGCAATTATGTAATTCATTAATTCCTCAAGACACAGCTAGCTAGCGCCCAGGTGATGAGAGGCAGAGAGAGCTCACGTACATCGATGCCCCTGGAGATGGTGTTGACGATCTTGGGGGTGTATTTCCTGGCCTGCTCGGTGGTGTAGCCGCCAAAAATCATGGCATTGTAGTCGTTGCCGCCGAATTCACCGAACAGGAATAGGGAGTTGGCCAGGTAGCTCTTGCAACCTGCCGGCCGGTCCACACACACGAGGACGAGTTGGACCCAGCAAATTTAGTACTGATTGATTGCTCGCTGGTAACACAATGTTGGTGAGCTCTGAGTCATCCGTCCACTTACTTTGCCCGCAGACGGAGGTGGCGATCTGCTGGAACCACTGGAGCTGGAAGCTGATGGGCCCGTTGTTCCAGATCTTGTCGGAGAGGTTCAGGGACCGGAAGAAGGGCGCGTCCATGGCCGTCGCACCTGTGATCGCCATGTTCGCGCCCTGCTTGAAGTCCGTGTTGTTCGACTTGGACGGCGGCAGGAACGGTAGCCCGAACTGGTCGCCTGCGTCGTCGATGATTGCATTGAATTTGAGATAAATAGAATACGGGATCGACATCGACTCAGACAGGCAGCACCGAGATGTGCGTACTCAGGAAGTCGACAACGACGCGGCCGTCGGAGCAGCGGCATGTCGGGGTGCCGAAGTAGGTCTCGCCGTAGGGCGGCTGGGTGAAGGTGATCATCGACGGCCTGCCGTTGGTGCACAGGTTGCCGGTGTCCGTGATGGAGTCGCCGAAGTTGAAGATGGCACTGTAGTTCTGCGCGGCGGTGAGCACCCACGACGCGCATAACAGGATCATCAGCATCACCGCCGACGCCGGCGGGGCACCAGTAGCCGTTCGGTGGCTCCCCATGATCCACACACAGAGGCTTGCTGGCGGGTGGTGGCCGACCAATGCGACAAAATTAAAGCTAGTAATTGGCGAAGGAGACGGTGGTGTGTCTGAGTATGCAAAGATCTGGGCTGCTCAGCAGTCAGCACAGCGCTGGCCGGTAGAGCTGCAGAGCAGAGCACTTGAATGAAATGGGCGGCTGGAGGCGGGTTTTATAGCCTCTAGCCCTCTTGAGGTAGCGTGTCGCCCTTGGGCGGGCCCTGGCTCCTTTTCCAGCCGGTATTCCACAGAGACAGTACAGATGACATTCAGACGGGCAAAGATATTCCCGTGTTGGATCTAAAATTTTCGCAGTCGATTAATCTAAATTATAGTATGTCATGTGGTTCATATACAAGGTACATGTGGGAGCAGTTTGCACGCATTTCGGTAGTTGATCAACATGCAGAAAGGAGGAGCCGCATTTAGCTGATTTTATGAGCTGTATTTCTTCCACCGTTGTGACTCATCCGTGAGTTCCATGTGATTTTGGGAGCCTTTTGGGTGGGCAGTATGGTCGGTGCTCGCAAGGTCCAACTCAAAGGATTAATAGATGATTGAAAAAGTACTGTTTCTTTTTTTTTATTTCAGCCAACTAGGTATTCAACTAGCTAGCGAGTGCATGGAGCCGGTACATCTGTTTTCTACTTTAAAGATACTAGGTGGTTCCCCGCGCGTTACTGCAGAATTTTGAGAAAGCTTCTCGACAAATTATGAACTAATATGGATGTTTAATTGCTTGTGTAAATAATATACTTGTACAGATTACGTTGAAAGTCATGAGTGACCTTTTGAAGAAAAAATATTGACTTTAATGTAGACTATGTATCAAGAATTCAAGAGAAAGAAAAAGGATTACAATTTTTCTACCAAGCTCAATTATTCAATTACCGAGGATGAAACTGTTGTACAACTCGTCAACTCCTAAGGAGTGAAACCTGAGCTGAATAGCTGGATGCGAAGTCTTTAGACTTTTCTGTGGGGCATATTGATTCTCTTTCATTTTTGACTTCTTGCTATTTAGAAAGTCAAATAAACACACGATTAATCTGGAGTATAAAGATAGGAATCACCGTCTCCTCACATGTCAGCTTCCAATCAGGATACCATGGCAACGCAGGGACAAACATCAAGCTTGTCTGGTGAATAGGAAGAGGATAACATCTGATAGACATAGTAATCAACTCAAGAGACAGGTGCACCTTATTTCGTCTTGGGGGAGGGCAGTGTCATCTAGTAAGAGGGGACTATATATAAAGTGCTTGATGGTGGGCTAATGGACTCCCATTCGCACACAAATGACCATTAAAGAAGGCCGATGGTAAAACAAAGCGTCTAAAGTGCTTTTTGTGTGCGAATGATTGATGGGGGGAAGTGGTAGAAGTGAAGGTACGTACATTGTGATATCATGGTTTTGATTAGTAGGTGAGAAGGCATAAAGACCTCAAACTCAAAGAGACCGGTACTGGCTTTTGGTTGCCTAGATGGGAGGAGCATGCATGGACAGTGCGTGGAAGTCACATTCACTGGTAGGGTGAGGGGCTTTAGTCCCGGTTGGTAAAGGGTATAGGTCTCACAGGTACAACCGAGACGAATGATGAGAGACAAAAGGCCCCCCTTTTAGTCCCAGGTGAACGAACCGGGACTAAAGTGGATCCTTTAGTCCAGGTTGGTATTACCAACCGGGACTAAATGGGGTCCAAAAAAACAAAAAAAAGAGCCCCACGAGCTGGAGTCTGGCACCAGCAGCTCCTGCTCCGGTCGGCTTCAGCGCTGCCAGCTTCAACTTCACCACCGCTAGCTCCAAATCTCACTCCAACAAAAATACAAGTTGAATTCCACCACAAGCACAAATTTGATCTGATTCACAACACATTCACAGCACACAAGTTTGATTCGATTCAATCACACAAGTTTGACTCGATTCGAGACTTCACCATAAAAATTACACAAGTTTTGATTTGATTCAACACTTCACCGGCAAACATACAAAATTCGGTTCACAAGTTCGCAACACAACCAAAATTTGCAACTCACTACTCTCAAAAAAAATAGCAACTCACCAGCCGGCGGAACGGCCGCACACCAGCGGCCCCGCACCGGAGACCCACTCGCGCAGGCGGCCCCATGCCCCGGCGGCCCGCGCGCCGAAGGCCTGCACGCCGAAGGCCGCACACCAGAGGCCCGCGCGCCGGCAGCCCCGCGCCTCGGCGGCCCGCGCGCCGGCGGCTGGTCGCCTCGGCTGCTCCACGCCGGCGGCCCCGCGCCTCGGCTGCCCCGCACCGGCAGGCCCGCGCGCTAGTGGCCCTGCGCGCTGGCTGCCCGGCGCCGGCGGCCCCGCGCGCTGGCGGCCTCGCGCGCCGGCAGCCCCGCGCCTCGGCTGCCCCGCGCCGGTGGCCCCGCGCCGGCGGGCCCGCGTGCCGGTGGCACCGCGCCGGTGGGCCCGCGCGCCGGTGGCCCTGCACGCCGGCTGCCCCGCGCGCCGGCGGCCCCAGCTTGGCCGGACGCCATCGCTCCCGCCCTCGGTGCCTGCATGCGCAAGAGCAGAGAGAAGATAAGAAAATGAAGGTGAGGAGATAAGAAAATGAGAGGAGATGAATGAGTTTGACCGGATGGGAGAAGATAAAGGAGAGAGAAGGTGTGCTAGCGGTGGGGGGAGGGGCTTTAGTCTTGGGTGGTGATTCCACCAGAGACTAAAGGATACCCCTTTTGTCTCGGGTGGGAACACCACCCGGGACTAAATCTAGTCCCGGGTGGTGTTCCTACCCGAGACAAAAGGGGCATCCTTTAGTCTCGGGTGGAATCACCACCCGGGACTAAAGACTGGTGACAATCATTGCCTCAAAACAGTGGCTGGACGCCCCCCTTTAGTCCCGGTTGGTAATACCAACCTGGACAAAAGGGTAGGGGGTGTGTGCGGGCATTTCAGGCCACGTCGATGAAAGGCCTTTAGTCCCGGCTCCAAAGTTGAACCGGGACTAAAGGGGCGTACCAAAGCCTCAGTTTCTACCAGTGATTCAAAGTAGCGCACTGTCGGGATGGTTGTTCAGTTTTTGTTTCGGTTTCAATATCAATTGTGAACACATCTATATGAGCACTATGCCACAACACCACAATTACCGTTGGATGGTCTGACGGTGAAAGCCACATATAGCGTCAGACAGTCTGACCCTAAGAACATATAGCGTCAGACTTCAGCTGACGCTGTAAGTCCTGACGCTAAAACTCTTTAGCGTCAGACCAGACTTATAGCGTCAGACAGTCCGATGTCCTGAATATGTTTAGCGTCAGATCATCCATTGCTAGTTTTCAGCGTCAGATCCTCAGTTACCATTCATATAGCGTCAGACAATCCAATGGTCCAAGAATTTATAGCGTCAGATTGTTTGATAGGACTATAAATATGCAGAAAAAATAATACAATTAGAAAATATCATACTGATTCAAGTTTATGCTCCATCACATAAAGATACACACATACATCACATGAAGCTCAATACATATATATATCATGCAATCTTGTCCTTGCACACTATTTGAATCATCCAACAAGTCAAGTAGCAAAAGATTGCATCAAATGCACATCCCAGCAAGCAATACTAGTATTTTGGGTTTAACATACTAAGAATTGTGCACACAATCATTTCTAGGAACTCAAAAACCAAAAGCAATGGCTTGCCAACACAATGGCACATCCACTAGGTTTGCAGAACTTCAAGCCACAGGCCGCCTAGCACTTCCTGAAAAATATAACCATGTAATTAGATAAGTGAAGAAAATATATGAACTGTTCTAGGAGTACAGTAGCAATAGTAATAGAATGCACATGAATAAAAACATAACAGATACGTAGAATACTATGCATGTACGTGTGCTATTGACTGGAAGATTTATTTTGGAAATATATAAAAAATGCTTAACTTTCTAAGATATCTACTAATATATTTATAGAAGGATGCCCTCCTTTGGATAAAAACAAGAATAGCAAGGATGTATACAGCAAGGATGCCCTCCTTTGGATAAAAACAGTGCTGAATCTATCGATGCAATCGACCAAAAGCATGTATACACTTCACAGGAAATGCCAACATGCTAGTTTTAAACAAATCCCATTTGTACTAATACATTTATAGCAGTCCACTATAGAAAGACGATTATTACTATGGGATGCCGAATTACATACATTTGTAGTATATTTAAACATGCATCTACACACAGACATGGAGGTATGTAGCATGCATTAGGACAAGAATGGTACTTGACATTTCACCAATGCAAGAAAGAAACATATGGGAGGAAAACTTCAAAGGTTTGCTTTTCATACAGCACAAGAGGCATGAAGACAAGACAAGTTCTACAACCAAGTAAGCTTGGTACAGCTGGTCACTAGGTTTGTACAGGAAAGTGGAAGAAGCATTTTGACATGTAAATTTTGGTACATACCTGCAGTGCCATTGAGAGGTGTATTAGATGGCTTCTTGCATTCCTTCTTCTTGCATTCCCTTACCTATCACAAATATGTTTAATTAGAAACATTGGTCATGCATCACAGATCAAACCAAAATGAAAATTATGTCAAGTCTTGGCCATTACTTTATTGAGTGGCCATGCACTGCTCATCTTGTCAGCACTAGTCATAGTCTGGATCTTGCCATACGGACGAGGCAACATAGCATCCCTTTTCATCACAAGATTAACTATTACTTCACAGTATTCGTTACCAAGAGGCTGGCCTCCTACAATACGGTTTGGATCAATTGAAATAATTTTTGCCCTAGCCACAGGTAACTCAGATCTCAATATAGCATATAATATCACATCCTTTCCAACCTGAAATAAATGATGTGCCCATAAGAATGTTAAAGCAAGGCGTGTAGATGAAACCACAAAAAAATGCAGGAAGATAGAAAGATTACATAGTCATCATTAAGGCGAGGGCCACCATTTGTTGCTGTAGTTTTCTTGTTTATAGGTGGCTCTTTGCTACCGGGGAGAAAGCGCTTGTCAGTTCCAACCTGTAGTAAAGACACCCATGAGAAACATTTAAAATCATAGAGAAACATTGCTGCGGCATTGCAAGATTATTACATGGGTATCATTTGCCAAGCGAGGGAGGATATCATTTGTTGGTGCAGTAGTCATGTTAATTGCTGATGGGGCTGCAACAGGCCTAGGGGCCAGCAAGCTCTCTTCTGTTGCAACCTGACATAAATGGTGCACTCATGATAAAGCATGGAACATATTTGAAATCACAAAGATAAACATCGCAGCAGCATGGCAAGCTTACATGTGTTGCTGCTGTAGTCATGTTCATAGCTGGTCGGGCTACAACAGGCCTAGAGGGGGGCAAGGTCTCTTCCATTTCAGCATGACATGAACGATGCATTGATGGGGCTACAGCAGGCCTAGAGGGGAGGAAGGTCTCTACCACTTCAACCTGAAATAAACAATGCACTGATGAGATTGTAATGCAGGTAACCTTTTCAAAATCACAAGCATATACTTTGCAGGGGCATAGGAAGATTACATGTGTATGGGGAAGCAAGTTCTCATCCTCTATGACATATTGATCATAGTCTTCACCGTCTTCATAATCATTATATTCTTCACACCGAGGAGTAGTATGTGCCTCATGGATAGATCCTTCCGGTGTCGGACTCTACACAAGAATAGGAACAATAATATTCATTGGCTGCTACTAGAGAAATGTATGTGCATATTAAGGCTTGTAAAGAGATAAATCAATTTTGGAGACATCTAAACAGATTTTCTTTACCACATACTGTCGTGAATTAGAGCCATGCTGTGATAGGATTTCAACATTTGCCATTCCATGTGCTCTCCTTTCGTCTTCCAATTCCTGAATGCGTTGCTCAAGTGTTTTGCTCTTAATTTCAGCTTTATGTCGAGCCCAAATTTCCATTTGCAATCTTGTTGACATGAGCCCTTTGATCCCTGGGGTACGAATCTCTTGGGGAGTTGGTCCTAGACCCAAACCACGAACACGTCCTCTTGGCTCTTTTGCTCCTAAAACAGCAGCAAGCGCATCACCTTCTTGAATTGTTTTATCCTTCAACTCCGGTTGAGCTTCAACAATGGCTTTAAGCTCATCCTACAAAATATGAATAAGTGAAGTGTATACATCAGATCCATGTTTTTTTTGGGGGGGGGGGCTTACAATCGTTTTTGCTGCCTCTATTGAAGGTACTCCATTTTTTCTTGTATGTACATGGACCCACGTCTCATCTCTTCGAGCAGGGCGTCCAAGTGTTTCACCCTACAAGATTTAAAGCTATGTATCAATGAATATGACCCCAAACAATTTACAGCATCAGTAATATGGCAGGATTGTGTACCAGTTCATAACTACGGCAAGCAAAGCTGATTCTTCCAGAAGTATGATGAACCCTCAAATTTGAACGATTTGCTTTTCCTCTTTCACTAAGAGCCTATGGTAGAAATCACTGAGATGTGCACATTCATAGGCAAGTAATGGAAAAGAGAGATTCATATGAATGGTTCCTTACTTGACCTTCAGGAGACCTCCGAAACGTAATAAGACCATTGATGTCATCGACATTTAATATATTCTTAAGCCTGTCCTCGATTTGTTCATATGTTAGTGTTTCATCAAAATACTTCTTTTTTAAGTATGTCTTGTAGTTCCTCCACTTCATTGCTATCGTATCAATAAACCATTTCTCAATAGCCTCATCCATATCAAAGAATGCCTAATTTGCCAATGAAAAGGAGCCATCAGACAGGGTAGACAATGCTATACCTCCAAGGCAGTCCAAACTTGACGCTTCATTTGAATGGGAACATCCCTCCAATCATTAATTCGAACTGGTAATGACTTTCTCACTTGACAACCAATGGCACTAACAAATTTCCTTTAATTTTCTCCAATAGGCTATCCAAGTTCATTGGCTGTTATTTTGATTTTTGGCATGTGAGCTTTCCTTGAGAATATTTCATTCATTGTGGTGATTTTCCTTCCCTCCCTCTTTTGAGTACAACCGGGCAGATCTGTACAGATGAGAAAATAAATATAATATCAGCATATGTTCTCAGAAATTGTAGCAAGAAATTGCAGCAATTGTTCATAAAGTTTTCAGTATTACAATACCTTCATTAGCACCTAAGAAATCTCCAACTACTTCATAATCAGGATCAACATTATTCTGCTCATTGGTAGTCTCAACATAAGTTCTTTGTGTTCTTGGTCGCAAATCACGATCGGAGATGGCTGCAACACTTGGGTTATGTGTTCTCTACAGGAAAATGCACATGACAATGTCACTTAGTATTTATACTAGTTCAGAAATGTTGTTCATTCTAGTTTATTGTGAAAGGCAAAGCACACACATAATCTGTAGCAACTCCAAGCAGCCCATAAGTATTTGCACAAGTTTAGAAATGTTGCAGCACTATTATACAAGGCTAACCTTTATTCTTTTAGTTGGTTGGGCAGGCTGGAGTTCGGTGCTCAATTTTTTTATACGAAGGGATTCCATCTTCTCCTGGTTTCTTGCAACTTGTTCCCATTTCTGCCTCTCATACTCAGTCATGTCATCATCTCCATTACCCCTTCCTCTTGCGCTTGACATTTTTTCTCCTAAAAAAGTACAAAGGAATTAGCAATCATTTTCTTATATAAGAAATAATACAAACTGAAGGGAACAATTATTTTCATGCAATCAATGAGGCAATCACAAACTGCATAAATAGCACTTACTTTGTAGGGTCAACAATTATACCATCTATGTCTGACCTACTAGTGGGGACAACCCCATTAATAACATCCACAGTCACCTTGGCATTTAGATCAGGCAATGGCAGAACTAGTCCATTGCCATTATCTAGGTGCTCACTCTCCAAATTATCCATGTCATAGAAATCTCTTGGTTTGGACTGATGTACAGAAACCCACTCAGAACCAGCATTTTCAGGAACATAGAAGACTTGCACTACTTGTGATGCTAGTATGAAAGGCTCATCTGATACTTTTTCACCAGTATTGAATAAATGTTTAAAGTTGACAGTGGTGACCCCAAACTGATCAGTTTTAACCCGTTTGCCCTGCACACGGTTGTCAACCCAATCACACTTGAAAAGAACAACATTTCCTTTCTGATTATAGTTCAATTCAACTATCTCCTTTATAATGCCATAATAAGTCTTTTTTCGTATTGTGGCATTATCAATATCACCCCTCTCAAAGAATGTGTATTCTGCAACCAGAGCCACCCCACTATTTTGGATAGACCTACCCATATCATAGGACTCAGTGTGAAAATCAAAACCATTTATTCTGTAGCTACTATATTTTTGTGCAGTCATGAATGGCGCCTTGGCTAAGATTTGTATCTCTTCTGATGCTTCCTGAGACATTTCTTCAACCTATGATTTGTAATAAATATTATTATTAAGGTAAATGAGAAGTTCAACTTAGATAGCATGTCTTAAGTTATTTTCCTACTTACATGTGACCTAAACCACTCATGGAAGCATTCATGCTGCATTCGGTTGATAGCTCGCTGGGTTCGAACACCAATTAAGGATAGATGGTGACTATACTTTCTGCAAAGATGAATTTATCATCGTACCGTGCAAGAGAATCTAAACATATGGTGTGCAGTGAAACAGATACTTACTCCAAGTAAGGCCCTATATTTGGATAGTTGAACAAAACATATCTATGTGCCTGCAGCCAGGTCTTGTGGTCTAAACCCACTGTGCACTTCCCAGCTAAACCCCGACCAATGCTATGAAAGAAAGGGGTTGTGGAATTTTCAGCTTGCAGCCCTTCAACATTTCTAAGCTCTCGGTTGTGTAAATAGTGTCCACATAGTGTAAGGCTCTCATAAAACATAGAACCCTCCATAATTGCTCCCTCTGGATGGCTTTTTGAACGAGCATCACCTTTTAATCTCATTAAGAACCTATATAGAAATATAATATAATAGGCTCATTATGTTGTAATAGTAGTATGTTTTTATACGTATGCTGCAATACCAAAGAAATTACCTCTCAACAGGCCACATGCTACGGAAATGTACTGGACCAGCTATTCTTGCTTGGGCAGGAAGATGGACCATCAGATGTACCATGATGTCAAAAAAGGAGGGAAGGAATATAGTCTCAAAAGGCTCAAGGTTTCAGCTATTTCAGCTTCTAGACTATCCATATCACTTTGGCGGAAAACAGGAGCACAAATTTTCCTGAAGAAATGACTAACACATATCACAGCAGCACTAACAACTTCTGGCAACACTTTCCTCACAGCAAGCGGTAGTAAGTGTTGTAGAACAATGTGGCATTCATGACTCTTAAGCCCAGACACCTTTCTCTCATGGACATGAACATTGTGACGTATATCAGATGCAAAACCAGCAGGAAACTTTACCCCTTTCAATACTTGACAAAATAATTTCTTTTCATCAGGACTCATTGTATATGGTGCAGGTGGCAAATAAAATTGATCCTCAACATCAACAGGGTGGAGATCACTTCTAATACCTAGAGCTTGAATGTCTAACCGAGAATTCAGATTATCCTTAGATTTCCCTTCGGTGCCCAAGAATGTATTAACAAAGTTCTCATGCACATTTTTTCCTATGTGCATTGCATCAAAATTATGCCGCAGCATCAAATCTTTCCAATAGGTTAGTCTAAACCAAATAGACCTCCTTTTAAAAATGACTAATGGCTCCCCTACCTTGCGTTTCTTTCTTGCTGGTTTCTTCCCAGATGGATCCTTGCCAAAAACTGTAACAATATCTTTAGTACACTCCAACACTTCCTCCCCTGAGAGTGGAGCAGGTGCCTGCCTCAATTCAGTTGAACCAAACTTATCAACATCGAACCTAAATGGGTGGTTTTCATCCAAAAACCTACGATGGTCCATATAGCAATTCTTGCTGCCCTTACCAAGTCTATGTGAACAAGTATACAAGTGGCAATCAGGACATGCCGCTTCACCAGCGGTGACACAACCAGATACATAGCCTAGACCCGGAAAGTCTGTAATAGTCCACAACACCGCTGCCTTTAATTGGAACCACTCGCGCTTTGATGCAACATAATTTCTAATCCCCTCGTCAAACATATCTACCATATCATCCATAAATGGCTCAATAAAAACATCCATATCACTACCAGGAGCATGTTTTCCAGGAATTAGGAAAGAGAGTATAAAATTTGATTGCTTCATGCACATTGATGGTGGATAATTGTAGGGAATACATATACCAGGCCAAATGCTATAGCTAATATTCTGGGTTCTATAAGGATTAAAGCCATCACTGGCAAATGCAAGACGTATATTTCTAATATCCTTAGCAAACTCAGGATGTTTAAGATCAAAGTCTTTCCATAAAGGAGAATCTGTAGGATGCCTAAGAACATCATCTCTTGTTCTCTCCTCATCATGCCATCTTGTTAGAGCTGCTGTTTTAGAGCATAGAAACAATCTTTGGAGGCTTTTCTTTATTGGAAAGTATCTAAGAACCTTCTTAGGAACCTTGTACACATGTTTCCCATCTAGACTCTTCCTAGCTGATTTCCAACGTGAAACCTTGCACTTTGGACATGATTCAAAATTTTCATAATCCTTCCGATATAGAATGCAATCATTTTCACAGGCATGAATACTAATGTACCCAAGTCCTATGGACTTAATCAATTTCTTAGTTTCATAGTAGTTTCTGGGTAGTGTTGAACCCTCAGGTAAGACATCATTAAATAGATCTTGCATAAGGTCAAAACTTCTCTCGGTCCATCCTCCAAGGAGCTTGATGTGAAGAAGCCTAATCAGGAAACACAGTTTAGTGTACTTCTTACAGTTAGGAAATAATTCTTGACTATTGGCTTCTACCAACTTCTGGAGGTCAACTAGTTCTTTAGGAAGCACATCAGAACTATTGTCTTCAAAATCCCCTCTATCATCTAAACCACAAGCTAGGTCTCTAGGCAATGCAGATATGTCATCCTCTTCACTAGACTCTTCCACAGGATCAGCACCATCACCATTGTCGGTATCAACAAAAGAGGAACTGGCTTCCCCATGTAAATTCCAAGTTGTGTACCCTTGCAGAAAACCATTACATATTAAGTGTTCCCGTATTTCACTTGAGTCCCTCCAAAATGAGTTAACACACTTTCTGCAAGGGCATAGTATTTTGTCCCCTACTGCTGCATTCCTAAATGCAAAAGTTAGGAAACTGTTGACCCCTTGTGAGTATTCCTTTGTGTGCCTAGCATCACTATTGATCCATGATTTATCCATGATTCTTTGTGGGGAGTGGCTTTCAGATTATACTTGTTCA
Source organism: Cenchrus fungigraminus (assembly GCA_036936925.1). NCBI lineage: Eukaryota > Viridiplantae > Streptophyta > Magnoliopsida > Poales > Poaceae > Cenchrus > Cenchrus fungigraminus. The sequence goes on along the minus strand of CM072776.1, from coordinate 21,367,927 downwards.
GACTACAAAATTTCATAACATAGACCAATTAGAAATTAAATAAACAATTCACAGCAAGCATTTGCATTGCCCACAGCAAGCAACACAAGTTAAAAGGCAGTAGCAACACATATACAAAGATAAATGTGGAAGTCAAGTGTGATAGTGCAAGAAGACAGTGACACATGAATTATTTCTGGACATAGAACCCATAATTGTTAAGTGCATACCTATGGTACTTCAATCTGTAGGCCGCAAACAATGTGAGATCAACGTCGGTGGAGCAGGTTTGCAACTTCTTGGGGACTGTGGAGGAGCACCACGGGCAGCCTTGTCTTGTGTTGTTGAAGAAGATCTTGTGTCAGCCTCGTTGTGTGGTTGGTGCAGCCGTCACAGCGTTCACAAGCCCCTGCTGAGTTTGAAGCACCAAGGGAACAACTTAAGCATGCATGAACCAAATAGTACAATGAGCTAGTAATAATGGTGTGAAACATATTGATATGAACCCAGACCACGGATGGATAAATTAGACAATTGCTAGCATGCATACATATATTCAGAACTACCACTAATAAATAACTATGAACATAACTGCTGAACAGAATCATCAATTGCTGCCAAAAGAAATTAAAGGAGCTTATTTTTAGCTTTTAGCACTAGCCAGCAGAACATGTATTGCACTATCACTTGGCATTACACGAGTCATCTTATGGTTAGCCTAATTCATTACAAAAAAAGGCCTAAACTCTTCCTAGCATACTGCTTGGCCTCTAAAAGATTTCATCTGGATAGTGTGATATTGTTTTTTTTCGTTTACCATTGCTAATTAAGGCAAACAGATTGATACAATCTCTAAGACAAAAGACAAGGGCTATCAAACCCAAACCCAATTCTTGTGCTATTCAGGAAATTTTCAAACTCCGATCTGAGCTCCAAACAGGACAATTAAATCAAACATAACAAAAATGAATCTGTACCAACTAAGTGGGTCGGCTTGCTCCACAATGTATGTATCATACTGCTTGGCTTCAAAAATGAATCTTGCCAAGCAAAAAACTATGCTTGCAGATCGATCTACGTAGTGCCAGTAGTGGGCAACTAATAACATACGATGTACCTCCCTTCAGCCAGAGCAAGAGGGTCTTCTTCTCCACTTCGTGCGTGGGCTTGAAGAACCATCAGAAAAGGGTGTGGCTGCGGAACTCGTTGGCCGTCATGTAGCCGGCGAACTGCTGGAACCCGACCTCCGATGGCTGCCTCCGCAGGCTCTCCACTCGTCCCAGGCGGCGGCGTCGGGTTGGGAGAGGGTTGGGGCGGCGTCGGGTTGGAAGGGATGGACGGTGGCGTCGGGATGGGATGGATTGGCAGCGGCGTCGGCGTGGGAAAGCCCAGGGACGGCGTAGGGATGGGACGGATTGGCGGCGGCGTCGGGGTGGGAGGGATTGGCGGTGGCGTCGGGGTGAGCTGGGTGCATCGCGGCGTGGGAAAGAGGGGCAGCGTCGGGAAGAGCAGCGATGGGCCAGGTGGTGGGCGGCGTTGGCGCGGTGGCGGTGGTGGTGGGCGGCGTCGGCGTGGTGGCGGCAGCGGTGGGCGGCGGCGGTGGGCAGCGGGGTCGCGGTGGCGGCGTAGGCGTGCGCTGGGATGGGAGACGAGAGGGGAGTTCATAGGATTGGGGAGTGGGCAGGTGAGAGGATTGAGAAGTGTAGGGTTTCATTTTCATGGGCCAGACCAAAATTTCGCCAAAATTTCGCAGGCCAAACCAAATTTACACAGGCCAAGCCAAAATCTAGGCGGGAGCCCAAATAATTTCGGTGCGGTAAGTCACGCACTGCACTTACGTGGGGCCCATATATGTTTAGCGTCAGACTACACAATGCTATTTTAGCGTCAGACACATAGGCGCTAATTCTGGAACTTTTTAGCGTCAGCCAGCACATTGCTAAACATGGATTTAGCGTCAGATCATCTCTGAGTAATATTTAGCGTCAGATTATCCATCGATAAAGAAAAATTTTAGCGTCAGATCTTGTGATGGTAATTCGGTGTTGTGGCATAGTGGAGGTTGCAGGCAAGAGGTGATGTTATAGTAAATAAGAGAGAGGAGGCTAGGGAGTGCAGATGACGTCATTCGCTGACGTGGCTCACCGAGTATGGAGAGAAGTCCTCTAGTGAGGTGCTCTTATTAAGTTTTGTATGATGATGCCCGTGCGTTGCTATGGTGAATGACAATCTTTCAGCTTGCACCGTTCGCCTTCATCTCCCTCACGCACACACAGCCGGCTTCCAGCCATGCCCGACACCTCTGCTCCATCACCACCCTCATCCGTCGGCTGCCTCTCCGACACCTGTCGGCTGTGTCTTCGCGTCGCCGATCATCTCTATCTCTGCTGGCCCACTGTTGACGGATAAAACTCGTATCCACCTATGATCCGCAAGCGTACGGACCTACACCCTTTTCACCACGGGGATTCACTAGGTTCTTATCAATCCGCGGAGCAAGAGGATTACAAGCGTTTGATCTAGCAGTACTAGATAACTTATCCAAACCCTAAACTACGGTTAATCTAGAGAACTACTACGCTACACTAAAGAGGGTGATTAAACTCACAAGATATATAAAAGACACTTGCCCAAGGGTCTACGATACTTGAACATGCAACCGCTTAAAGATACAAAACCGATCTAATCTACCGGGGGTTGTGATCACGGTTTCGCCCTTTCCCTCCCCCCGTAATGTCACTACGCGGAGGTATTCGTGACTAGACATATGATGATCATGACGTATTGAAGGGTTCTAAGGGAGAAGTGAGATCTATACTCCCAACATGGCATGGTAGCTAACCTTAAACATGAAAGCATCTTCAACACTAGATGATAGATTGAAACCATAAAAGTTGCGATTACATCTCAAGATCGTTTACAACCCATGGACAAATGAGAAGATTACCCCATCAAGGTGCTAAACATAGCACCGTTGATCATGGTGATGCTTCCGACGGTGTCTTCCTTCTCCTCCGGGGGTGTCGTGGCAGGGCCTCGACGTCCTCCTCCACTTGTGGTTGCTTCCTTCGAGTTGAGCGATCCTCCTCGCGAATGATCTCTCCCCTCTCCTTCCTCTCTAGCTTGTGGATGGCCTCTCAGGCGAATGGCTCTCTCTCTCTCTGCAAGTGGCGGCGCCTCCACGTACTTAGGGTTGCATCATCTTCACGCTCAAGAAATGGGGGGCCGAACCGACATCGGAATGGGCCAGGTCGGCCGGCCATTTCGGCCCGGTTCGGTCGCCCCTTCACTCCCGTGGGTCCTCTTGACATTTTGCACTTTGCCCCCTTCACTTGCATCATTTTCGCGACGTCATCCTCATGTCTAAGATAGAGGGCCTTCTCGCATGAAGTTCGGTCTTTTACGCTTCAATCCTCGGGGATGTTCCTTTGTAACACCTTGGTCCTCGCCACCTTTGGAAGTGATTTCATCGTGCAGTTGAACACGAACGGGACTCCTCATTTACTCCTTTGAACACGTTGTGACTCCGTCCTTTTTGTCCACATTTTCCTGCAAAAACATAACACTTCCAAATGCACATACAAAGATGAACTTGTTATATCATTAGTGTGCCTAGTGGCGGGTTAGTTTCATAATCAAGTCCAAACCAAAGTGTAATGAACATGTTTGGTGTACCAAAATACACCGTCAACATCTCCCCCACGCTTAGATCTTGCTCGTCCTCGAGCAAGTTTCTCGCAAAAGAACTTTTGTCCATGGTGTTGAAAACATACTCCGCTAATTCTTCCTTCACAAGTTAGTCAATCCTTTATCTTTAATATAATAAACATGAAGCAATGATCATGATACATAAACATGGGCGTTTAGAATTTTGACCAAATCGAGATTTACCCCACAACTCATACCTTTCACTCGAGGTCCTTAATTCCAGCCATGCTTCTTTGCTTCCATCGGAGGGTTTTCATGATTTTTCAAAAATCAAATTCCTGCAACAAGTATTAGACAAAAACATTTCTCCAAGTTCTTACATGTCGCTCATATGAAGTGGCTATCCTAAACAATTCATAAACTCTCACCTCCCACAAGTCTCTCATATTATCATGTAAGGTGGAGCTATAGGTATGGCTAGTGAAATCAACAAAAATATTGTCAAGCTAAGAAATTCCTCTAATGGTTGTTTACCTTTCAAAGCCAATGATCATGAGAATTAAACCATGATGTGGGGATGTCAAGGATAAGAAGATATAGAATGGTGGACATTTGCAAGGGCAAAAGAAAATAAGACTACGAGGCACCGATGACGTCCTCATTGTCGGATTGCACATGGTTGGAAAAATAGAAGATTCGTCTCTTAACAACAACGTGACATCCTTCCTTACACTTTATTTAACCTTCACTTGATCCATCCCTATACCTTTCTCACTTTTCCTCTTTCTTTCTTTCTTTCTTTTTTCTTTCTTTTCTTTTCTTTTCTTCTTTTCTTTTCCATACACATATTTTTTTCTTTACTTATCTCTCTCTCTTGACATCTTTACCTCTTTTCCGAAGCTCTTTGCTCATCTTTTCTTGCATAAACACAATCTGAATTTTAAATGAAAACCATGCTAGAGACGAGACGAAACTTCGAACATAGGTTGTGTTCAAGGAATACGATGTACAAAAGAGATATTATGGTTTGGGTATGGAATTCGGCGATGTACAGGACTTTCGATGTGAGAGTCTCGTTACCGAATGCATGACGAGGCTAGCAATAAAAGATAAACACAAGGACATGATCATTGCTCGAAATTAAAACTTCCAAGAGAGAAGGATCCTAGCCCAACTCATCATGCTAACCGCACTTATGGTGGAGCGGATATCGAGTTGGCCTTGTATAGGATTTTTCTTTGTCTCTCAACTTGGAAAAAGAGAGTTTGCTAACCTTTATTACAAGGGGTTTTCATATAATTTTCAGAATTAAACTCCTCCAACATTAGCATCAAACTTAGCACAACCAAAACAAGGTTCTAGATCAAAGTATGGTGCATGCACTTTTAACGGTAAAAACTCCACTAAGCACCACGGTAAACGTTTCAAACCAAAAGCTCATGCTCATACATAAAAAATTAAAGATAAACATACGAGTAAAGAAAGAAAAAGCATTGTATGAGACAAAAATTTAAAGACACTTTTTATTTGATTTTTTGACTTGAACACTAAATTAACACACTTCAAACTTGAAAATTTAAATGCACACCTAAAAATTTAGCTCTCAAACTCTCACAAACTCTAAACCAAACCAAACTAAACTCACTAAGGTAAAAAAAATTTCAGATCTAGCTTGCTCTCCCCCACGCTAAAACCATACGACGTCCTCATCGTATTTTACAAAAATCCTAAGGGGGGGAACCCTAACTTTCTAGTGGAACTTCCCACAATCCTTGCACCACCTTTTCTTCATGTTGCCGACCATCCCGAACAACTTCCTCACGTTCCTATTAAGGAACTTGTAGTCGTCATCGAATACTTGTTCCAAATCCTCCATTCTCTGCCTCATCGCCTCCATAGCTTGGAAACACTCCTCGACCGACGCGTAGAGGTCCGAGATGGAGTGACGGCAAGCCGCACAACATAATGGATGCATCCCGAATGGGTCGTCGTTGCCGGGGTCGTCGCTGTCATCGTCGGGATCTCCGCTGCTGTTTGGACCTTCGGGAGTCTTCTCTTTAGGCACCTCCTCCCAATAGAAGAGGTCATTGTCGTCCCTTCCGGTGGTTGCCCACGAGCTCAGGCTACGGTCGTCGGAGTAGTCACTCCCCCCTGTAATCCTTCGGCTCGTGCGACTCTTCCTTGTAGTCTTTCCTCTTAATGCCTCGGAGTCGCTCCGATCTACGGACGGGAGTTAAGACCTCCTCCTTGACATGGTGGCGAGATGCAATCGGCCCGGTCGGGACACGCCCTTCGCAACGGATGCGGGCGGTCCTCTTGATCTCCATTGATGGCTTGAGCTCGCATCGCTTCGCCTCCTCCGGCTTCAAAGGCTTCTCGACGCCTAGCTTGATCTCCATGCTCCTTGGGGACGTCATGGCTCCTGCTTGGGTGCAAAAGGATGTGAATTGGGATGGATTCCCGAGCTCCAATCTCGTCCCTTTAAATAGTCCGAGAAGGAATGCCCTAGAACCCATTTTTTCCTTTTCTTGACTTCCCTAAAATTCTCTGACCAAACAAGGAAGTCGAAGACGCGCGACCCAGAGAAAAATGGGGGCGAACAGCCGCCCAGGCCCTCTGGGCCGATCGGACCGGGCCGGCCGGCCTGCCCTGTTTCGCGGGCCGGTTCGGTCCGGTTTTCGCGTGCTCCACTATTTTTTAATTGCTAGCCCATGTAGAAAAGTTGGCGTGGTAAAACTTCGCCAGAAACACCAGAAAAATAAAATAAGAGCTATTTACAAAATGCTCACCTTGTTTTACGTCCTAGGCTTGACGTTCGGGCTCATCCTCCATGATGAAAATATCAATATGGTGAAGGGGCACAACGTCGGGTTCGAAATACACCTTAAGTCGTTGACCATTCACCATGAATTGATCTCCTTTCATATCCATGATGGTAACCGCTCCATTGGAGAGCACCGAATGAACAATGTAAGGTCCATCCCACTTGCTTTGCAATTTCCCTTTTCCGAAAGTTTTGAATCTCGAATTATAGAGGAGGACCTTATCTCCTTCTTTAAACTCCTTCTTGTTTAATCTTTTGTCGTACCATCTTTTGATTCTCTCTTTGTATATGCTTGCGTTCTCATAAGCCTTTAACCTCATCTCCTCTAGCTCGCTAATTTGGATTCTCCGTTTTACCACCGCGGCGTCTAGATCGAGGTTCATCTCTTTTATTGCCCACTATGCTTTATGTTCTAGCTCAACCGGAAGGTGAAAAGCTTTGCCATAAACAAATTGATATGGGGTCATACCTATCGGTGTCTTGAACGCCGTTCGATATGCCCATAAAGCTCCATCCAACTTCTTTGACCAATCCTTACCTCCCTTCTCTATAGTCTTGTTAAGGATGCTCTTTAGTTGCCTATTCGATGTTTCCGCTTGTCCATTGGTTTGTGGGTGATAAGCCGTAGAGACTCTATGTTCAATTCCCAACTTGGACAAGCACTTCTTAAAGTTCTTCCCGGTGAAGTTAGTTCCTCCATCGCTTATCAAGATTCTCGGGGTACCGAAGCGAGGGAAAATCACACTCTTAATCATCGCATTGGATTCTTCTGTGGAAGCTTTACGACATGGCATGGCCTCTACCCACTTGGATACATAATCAACCATAACTAGGATGTGCTCAAATCCATGCGAGTTTTTGAAAGGCCCCATGGTATCAATTCCCCAAACATCGAATAAATCGATTTGTAGATTGTAATTCAAGGGCATAGCATTCCTTTGAGATATTTTTCCGGTCCTTTGGCATTCGGGGCATGATGCAACATATCTTTTAGTATCTTCATGCATCTCCGGCCAAAAGAATCCGCTGGACCACACTTTTGCTTCAGTCAGAAAATGATTATAGTGTCCACCGTACTCCGCCGAATGACACTTTCTCAAAATTTCTTGCCTCTCTTCCCTTGTTACACATCTTCTCATAACTCCATCATTCCCAAGTTTGAAGAGGTAAGGTGAATCCCAAAAATATTTTCAGCTTTCGGAGATTATCCTCCTTTGAGTGTTTTTATCTAGGTGGTCGAGAGGCATTCTCCGAATTGCTCGAATGATATCGATCATCTAAGTATCCTTGTCGAGTATTCGGTAGAGGTGGTCATCTCCCATCTTATCCTCTATGGGCTCTTTGTCATCTTGTCCACGGTTCATCCTAGACAAATGATCGGCCACAACATTTTCCACCCCCTTTTTATCACGAATTTCAACATCGAACTCTTGGAGAAGAAGGATCCAACGAATCAATCTCGGTTTAGCATCCTTCTTAGCCAAGAGATACTTGATGGCCGCGTGATCGGTGTAAACAATGACCTTCGAGTTCACGATGTAAGATCTGAATTTTTCGAAGGCAAACACCACCGCTAGAAACTCTTTTTCCGTAGTGGCATAATTTAATTGTGCCTCACTTAGAGTCTTACTAGCGTAGTATACAGCGTGAACTCTTCTTTCCTTTCTTTGACCTAAAACCGCCCCTACGGCATAGTCACTTGCATCGCACATGATATCGAAAGGTTGGCTCCAATCCAGAGGTTGAATGATAGGAGCACTTACTAAAGCATTTTTCAAGGTTCGAAATGCCGCTAAGCACTTCTCATCAAAGTCGAAAGCCACATCTTTTTGAAGAAGTTGAGTTAAAGGCTTAGTGATCTTTGAGAAGTCTTTAATGAATCTTCTATAGAATCCGGCATGGCCTAGAAAGCTCCTCAAAGACTTAACATCCGTTGGAGGTGGGAGTTGCTCAACCGTCTCCACTTTAGCTTTGTCCACTTCAATTCCTCTCTCGGATATAACATGTCCGAGCACTATGCCTTGCTTTACCATGAAGTGGCACTTTTCCCAATTTAGCAATAGTTTGACCTCTGCACACCTCGTGAGAACCTTGTCTAAGTTTGCCAAGCAATCCATGAATGTCTTCCCATAAATGTTGAAATCATCCATGAACACCTCGACAATTTCCTCAATAAATTCCGAGAACACCGCCATCATGCAACGTTGAAAAGAGGCCGGGGCGTTGCATAAACCGAAGGGCATCCTTCTATATGGAAACATTCCATAAGGGCAAGTAAACGTTGTCTTGTGTTGATCATCCGGGTGAATGGGGATTTGCATGAACCCCGAGTATCCATCAAGAAGCAAAAATAAGCGTGGTTTGCTAACCTCTCGAGCATCTCGTCTATGAACGGTAGGGGGAAGTGATCTTTCTTCGTTGCTTTGTTTAGCTTTCGATAATTGATACACATCCGTCATCCGGTCATGGTTCTTTGCGGTATTAACTCGTTCTTCTCATCCTTCACCACGGTCAAACCTCCTTTCTTCGGCACACAATGTACCAGGCTCACCCACTCGCTATGCGGTACCGGGTAGATGATTCTGGCATCAAGTAGCTTGATAACCTCCTTCTTTACTACCTCTCGCATGGCATGGGTTAACCTCCTTTGATAATCCACTATGGGCTTACATTGGTCTTCTATAGGTATATGATGAGTGCAAAAGGCTAGGCTAAGTCCCTTGAGATCATTGATCGAATATCCAATCACCTTCTTGTGCTTTTTCAATAAATTCAGCAACTTCTCATTTTCTTCGGGACTCAACTCGTCGCTCACGATGACTGGATAGGTCTTGTCTGGGCCCAAAAATTCGTACTTTAATCCTTTGGGCAAAGGTTTGAGATCCACCTCGGGCACTTGTGGCTCTTTGGGTTTAGTGTCTCCTATGTCTTCGAATTTTTCTTCCTCCACGCTTCCATCTTGTGGTTCTAATCCCTTTGTTGCTTCCTCTAGTTCCTCGTCTTGTTGATCATTGGATTGATTCTCCATCGCTCTTTCCAACGGGTCTCTAAGGGTTTCAATAAAACAAAGACTATCTACCTCCTCTACTTCTTCATCCTCGGGAGGAAAAGGTGAAGGGTGACTAGAAGCGCGAAGAAAACTGTACTTATCTCCATTAAGATTTATTGTTACTTTGCCTTCTCTGGCATCCAACACGACATCAACCAACTTAAGGAAAGGCCTACCTAGGATTATGTGATCATGATTATTATAGTAGGCATCTATAACAAAGAAATCGGTTGGTATGCACTTTCCAGAGATGATTACATTAATGTTGCAAGCAATACCTAGAGGTTTAATAGTTCTACCATCTCCCATGATTAACTTTGTTGAAGTTGGAGCTAAGTCTAGGTTATGGTCTTGAACTTTATCGTAAATCTTGGAGGATAGGACACTTACTTGGGCTGTGATGTCGCATAAAGCCTTGCATTGAATTCCATTGATCTCGCAACTCAAGTGTGGTGTCGTCTTCTCCTCTTGATCGGATCCTATTGCATAAACTTCGGCGAGGCAAGCGTATGGCGATGCTTCGGGCTTGATTCCCATGATTCTTTTCACCTCGGCTATGTGATCCGGATCCACTTCATCATCTCTAAAGAGCTTTCGAAAGATCTCACCGGTGGTTTCAAGATCATGCACATTTTCTGCTTGCTTTTCTGGTGGGAAATCCACTTCCAATGCTCTTGCCATCCCCTTTTGGTTAGGGAACGGTCTTCTCTTATCAAATACTTCTCCATAATCTATTGGAACCCAATCCATTTGCTCGAACTCCCTTAATGGCTTCGCGCTTGACATACTCCTTTTATTTGTTTCGTCTGACTTGGCGAAGTCAACGCTTGGGGTAGTTCTTGTCTTGGTGTGTACTACTTCAAGCTTTTCCGGGATTGGCTCCTCTTTCTTGTCTTCCGGGGTTGCCTTTTTGGAAATTTCAGCACACGTCCTCGTCCTCGAATCGTGTTCCGGCTCTCCCGAAAGTCTTGTTTCCCAATCACTTCGCATGGCCGCCGCTTTGCTAATCTTTTGCAAAAGTTGAGCGGCTTCCGTGAGTGTTTTCTCCATGAGATCCCCACCTGCACACATTTGAACATGTTCCATGCAACTAGGGGTTAGGGAATAGAAAAATGTATGCAAGAGTACGTCACCAGAGAAGCTGAGTCTTGGTCCTTGCTCAATGAATTCATTAAATCTATTCCAAGCTTGGTCTATCCCTTCCTCTTCTCCTTGCGTGAAGGTGATCACTTACCTCCTTAGATGTTGAACCTTGTTTATTGGAAAAAATTTCTCGCAAAATTTCTTCGTCAACTTGTTCCAATTCCCTTCAACTTCAAAGGACGCAAACGAGTACCATGTCTTTGCTTCGCCGGCAAGTGAGTATGGAAAGAGATTCCACTTGAACCATTCATCAGGAACTCCTTCTTAACGCACCGTGTTGCATAGTGTCGTGAAATGCTTTATGTGTCTATATGGGTTCTCCGTGTCCATCCCTCTAAATGGGGTTGCCGCCACCATCTCGATGATCCTAGATTGTATTTCATACTTGGTCGCTTCGAGCTTCGAATCCGACTCTTGTACCTTTATGTCTTCAAGTCGAGGACTAGCGTAATCCCATAGCGATTTCTCCGGTTCTTCCACGGGGTGGTTGGCGAACGCCATCTAGACAACAAGATAGAAAAACAAAAACAAAACAAAATGGTTTTCTAGGTAATAGGGGTTAGATGTTAGCAACAAACGATAAACAAAAACAAAATTTGATGCCAAACCAAACGATGTAAACTGGCTTGCTCCCTGGCAACGGCACCAGAAAAAGGGGCTTGTTGACGGATAAAACTCGTATCCACCTACGATCCGCAAGCGTATGGACCTACACCTTTTTCACCACGGGGATTCCCTAGGTTCTTATCAATCCGCGGAGCAAGGGGATTACAAGCGTTTGATCTAGCACTACTAACTAACTTATCCAAACCCTAAACTACGGTTAATCTAGAGAACTACTACGCTACACGAAATAGGGTGATTAAACTCACAAGATATATAAAAGACACTTGCCCAAGGGTCTATGATACTTGAACATGCAACCGCTTAAAGATACAAAACCAATCTAATCTACCGGGGGTTGTGATCACGGTTTCGCCCTTTCCCTCCCCCGTACTGTCACTACGCGGAGGTATCCGTGACTAGACCTATGATGATCACGGCGTATTGAAGGGTTTTAAGGGAGAAGTGAGATCTATACTTCCAACATGGCATGGTAGCTAACCTTAAACATGAAAGCATCTTCAACACTAGATGATAGATTGAAACCATAAAAATTGCGATTACATCTCAAGATCGTTTACAACCCATGGACAAATGAGAAGATTACCCCATCAAGGTGCTAAACATAGCACCGTTGATCATGGTGACGCTTCTGACGGTGTCTTCCTTCTCCTCCGGGGGTCTCGTGGCAGGGCCTCGACGTCCTCCTCCACTTGTGGTTGCTTCCTTCGAGTTGAGCGATCCTCCTCGTGAATGATCTCTCCCCTCTCCTTCCTCTCTAGCTTGTGGATGGCCTCTCGGGCGAATGGCTCTCTCTCTGCGAATGGCGGCACCTCCACGTACTTAGGGTTGCATCATCTTCAGGCTCAAGAAATGGGGGGCCGAACCGACGTCGGAATGGGCCAGGCCAACCGGCCTGGGCCGACCGGCCCAGGCTCATTTCGACCCGGTTCGGCCGCCCCTTCTCTCCTGTGGGTCCTCTTGACATTTTGCACTTTGCCCCCTTCACTTGCATCATTTTGGCGACATCATCCTCGCGTCTAAGATAGAGGGCCTTCTCGCATGAAGTTCGGTCTTTTACGCTTCAATCCTCGGGGATGTTCCTTTGTAACACTTTGGTCATCGCCACCTTTGGAAGTGATTTCATCATGCACTTGAACACGAACGGGACTCCTCATTTACTCCTTTGAACTCGTTGTGACTTCGTCCTTTTTGTCCACATTTTCCTGCAAAAACATAACTCTTCCAAATGCACATACAAAGATGAACTTGTTATATCATTAGTGTGCCTAGTGGTGGGTTAGTTTCATAATCAAGTCCAAACCAAAGTGTATTGAACATGTTTGGTGTACCAAAATACACTGTCAACACCCTCGCTGCCTTCGCTCGTGGACCCTTCCAACCCCAACGCAAGGGTGGTATCCCACAGGAAGTAGCAACGGAGAACAACCATTTTAGCCCCCCCTCCCTCTGATGGCTCCAGTCACTGAGATTTTCGGAGCTTCGTCATGAGAGGCATTTCATTTTGGAGCATAAGGTAGGGATTCGGCTCTGATCAGCGGAGAAGCTGAAACTGGAGCCCTACCAAACACACGTAGTTGGTCTAACATAGCAATTGCTAGCTAAGTGCAACATACATGAAGTAGTAGGCGTGAACCTATTTCTTAACGCAAGTGAGTAGCTTGGCCAGTTCGCAACGACATAATATCTTACATGCAATATTTTTTACTTTCTTTTGTAACTTTTAAACATGTTTATTCATTTAAGATGAATGATCTTTGAAGTTTGAAAATCACCACTCATGCTGGTCTTGCTCTCTGCCACGCGCATCTTTCTCGATGTCATGCGCATTTTCTTCCTCACTGTCATGAGCATCTTCTTCCTCGCTGCCATGCACGTCTTCTTCTTCGCTGCTACTGACAAGCGCTGGTAATTGGGAAGGAAGAAGTACATTTTTTGGTATTTCGATGCCTGAAAGTCTTAGAGCATGGACAACTGTTTTAAATGTTATGTTGAGGACCGGAGCGTCCGAGGACCGGTGGATGGTCACTCCCTGGTGCGATGAGTGATTGACAACGTGGTGTGGACTGACACTTGGCTGAGTATTGCAGGTGCAGATTGCGGCTTGATTTGCGTTGGTGCAGGTGAAGAGCGGGCGCGAATGGTCTATGCCTTGCGGGGCCTCCGAGGAGTGGTGAGACAAGTAGGCTCGGCTCGAGGGACCCGGTGGCCAGCGGGGTCAAGTGCGGGCCGCATTGTGGCAAGAAAAGCAAGACGAAGTTGTCGACCGGAGCCGGTGCAGGGTAGCAGCTTACGACCGAAGTCTGCACGTGGGGTTTGCGGCGGTTCACCACAAATCCGTCGGGTTACTTGGTTGAGCCACAAAACCAAGACCGGAGGCTCGACGGACGGAGATGGGATCCGGGCACGCCGAGAAGCTTCGATGCTGGCGGACACGTGGCAGGATCGCAGGGCTTGCGTCGGGAGGACGCGGACTGCAGCAAAGGTGTGGCCGTGCGATAAAGAGGAGTGCTACTTGACTATATTGCCCCTGAGGGGATTGTATCTTAAGTTTAAGTGCTAGGGGTAGCTTGGTCATTTGCCCAACCCAGAGGGACTCATATATATAGCTCTAGGGTTTTCTAGGCAAACCATCCATCTGGACTGCTTCTCATTTCCCTGCTCCATAGGCGTAGATTTTCTTCACCGCTTTGTAGAGAATCTGACCTCCGAGTGTATGGAAGCATTCATGGTTGCGTTGATTTCCTTCTTGTAGCTCGTGTGATTTTCGTGTCTTTTTCAGGCTATTTTCGTTGGATTTTTGTGCGCGCCTTGTTCCTTCGATTCTGAGGTGTTTGGGTTCGGATTTGTTGGTGGGAATCATGGATAGATGTCTTGTGCATCTTTGTGCTTGATCATGACCCCTCAAACTCCGGATTTGGCCTCCGATTGAAGGATTTCGGTTGGAATCCTAGCTCTTTGTGTGAGCTCGGTAGAATCTCGATTCCTCTCGATTCAGTGGGTTTGAGGCTACAAATTCGTAGGTATAGCATCTCCTAGAGGCGCTTCATCTTCACCTATGATTTGGTAGCAATCCCTTGGTTGATTCGGGAGATCGGGCAAAGGGAAGGAGGTGTTGACCTTTGGAAGGTCGGGCTCGGGTTGCTGTTTCCGTGCCTGGCGGACCGTCCGCGCGGGGTCGGCGGACCGTCCGTGAGGTGTTGACTGGCTAGGTGTTCGTCGAGTTCTTTGTGAGTTCTTGAGCCGCTTCGTTTCGATCCGTTGGGTCGGTAGGTTTTGGTTGGAGGTTGTTGGCCGGACCGTCCGCGAGGAGCGGACCGTCCGCGGTGAGCTCGCGGACCGTCCGAATTTCGGAGGGTGCATACTGGAGGTTCGGGGTCTTTTTGCGGACCGTCCGCCCCTGACCCGCGGACCGTCTGCCTGCCCCCCGCGGACCGTCCGCCCGGTCACCTCGGAGTGTTCGCATGGGACTTCGCAGATTGCCTAAGTCCTTTGCTTCTTGAGTTGCGCTTCCGTGTTGCTTTGAGTTGAGGTTTGTTCCTAGGGTTCGTAGGTTCGTTGTGACTATGCGACCTTGGCAAACTCGTGTGGGAATCCTCGTTTCTGTATTTGGGGTATTGGCTGAGTTCATCCTTTGGGAAGAATGTTAATCGGCTCCCATTCACTCCCCCCTCTCTGGTCGCCTATTCGGTCCTTCAATTGGTATCAGAGCCGGTTACAGATCTTCGTGATTCTAACCAGTATAAGATCCAAAGATGGCGTACCAGGAACGGGGTTCGAGTCCTCCACACTTTGATGGTAAGAACTACCAGATGTGGCAGAGGCGGATGGCTGCTTTCCTCCGCGACAAGGGTCAGATCCTTTGGGATGTCACAGTGAACACAGCTTATGTTCATCCTGTGAACTTCCTTGCTCCAGGATCGAGAGACATGTTCGACGCCAACAACAAGGCGGTCGACTACCTGTACCGTGCTCTGTGTCAATCTGAATTCGATCGGGTTCAGACAGAGGACTTGGCGTGCAGGATTTGGGAGCAGCTGAAGAATGCTCACGCTGGGAACGCTCAGGTTCAGGCTTGGCTATTTGCGACCTACCGGAGAGAGTACGAGAACTTCACTCATCTCCCCGGTGAGTCCATAGATGCCATGTTCCAGCGGTTCACGGTGATTGTGAACAATATGAGGACTAATGTGGCCGTGCTCCCGTACGATGATCATGACAGGACTATCAAGCTGCTGCAGTCTTTGGATCGTATCGTGTGGAGTGAGAAGGTCGAGGCCATTCTTGAGTCGGAGAAGTAAGAGACCCTCATGGTGGACGAGCTGTTTTCCAAGCTCAAGTTGTCCGAGGTGGACCGTGGGGTGCGTGCAAAGATCGAGAACCCGACTGACCCTCATAGTCTGGCTCTCGTGACTGGATCAAGGACTAATGCTAACATGTCTTCGAGACATTTTTCTTTGTCTTGTCTTGTGTCCATCCCAGATGAGGAGTTTGACGTGCTTGGCGAGGAGGATCTCGCGTTGCTGAGGAGGCGGTTCTAGCGCATGTACACGAACCGGAAGAATGCCCGGACGAGCTCGGGCATGTGCTACCGGTGCGGGAAGCACGAGCACTTCATCGCTGAGTGCCCGGAGGCCATGGAGGTCAAGCCCGAGCACAAGCACCGTCCGAGGACCGACCACAAGCACCGCTCGAGGGACGACCACAAGGGCAAGAACAAGTTCGAGCGGAGGCCGAGGAGGAGTGGTGGTCACAAGAAGAAGGAGCGAGCGATGGTTGCCGGAGCGAGCGACATCGACTCAAGCTCCTGCTACTCTTCATCGAGCTCAAGTGATGAAGATGAGAACCGGCACAAGGGCAAGCGGTCAAGCAAGAACATCAACGGCCTGTGCTTCGCCGCCCAAGGCTTTTGCGGCATGGCACATAGCTCCGCAAGCAAGAAGAGCAACAAGGATGACTCGGGCTCCGACTCCGAGGAAGAGGTAAACAATGACCCATCCTTCTTGATAGCGGAGAATGCTAGGTTGAATGATTTGCTTGACAACCGTGATGATGTGCTTAGAAAGACCAATAAGGAGAAGAGGGAGTATAGGTCTTTGCTTGGAGAGGCTAAGGAGAAGGTGGTTGAGCTAGAGTCTTTGCTTGTTGATGCTAGGGCTCAAATAGATTCTCTTAAGTCTGCTCCTATTGTGACCGATGAACCTGAATGCACTGATTGTTCCACTTTTCTTGGTGATTTGACCGTGCTCAAGGAAAAGTATGCCTCCAAGGTCGAGGAACCAGATGTGCTTAGGGTTGAGCTAGATGAGATGAAATCTAGGCCCTCCTTGCTTGGTGCTTGCACTTCTTGTCCTATTTTGCATGAGAAGCTAGATGTTTCGCTTGTTTATGCTAGGTCACTAGAGGCTCAGCTGAAAACTCCTATTCCTACATCATGCTCTACTTGTGAAATAAATGCTGTGAAGAATATGGAGCTTGCACACTATGTTGATCGCTTGCAGGATGAGAATGATGAGTTGAGAAAGATGATGGGTTGGTTGTCTGGTCATGAGCCTCAGCTAAGGATGATGATTGAGGCATACAAGCGCTATGATGGGCAAGCGCTTGGGGCAGACAAAGTTGGTGAGGGAAGTGGTGAGAATGAGGGGAAGATCGAAGATATACCAAAGCCACCAAAAACCCACCACAAAAATGCCTATGCTCCTAAGCCAAATCCACTTAGGAACCGACTAGACACAACCCCAGCTCCACTCGAGTTTCCTCCACACAAATACAACTTCCAGAAACCCATCAAGTTCAAGAGTGACTTGGGGAATGAGTTCTTTGGGAAGAAGGGAGAGAAACCGAGTGAGGAGAAGCCAGAGCCCAAAGTGAGCCCAAAACCAAAGCCAAAACCAAAACCCTTCCATTGTGAGCATTGTGGGAGGGATGGGCACCTAGCAGAGTTTTGCTTCAGGAGGAAGCGTGAGGAGAGGTTGGCTAGGGAGATGGCCAACAAGGACAGGTACCGCCCTTCTCATGGTGTGCCTGAGCCTAGGTTGGTGCCGAGGGGCGAGGGTGTGGTGCATACCATTTACCCTCGAGAGAGGCGTGTGTTTGTGCCTCGAGGTGAGCCACCACATAGAGAAGGTGGTAGGCGTGTTGGGTTTGGGCGTGGTGAGTTTGCTGGATGTTCCTTCGCTCGTGGCCAATACGAGTATGTGGGGAACGATCGCAGTTTTAGGTTCCAGAGGAGCTACGGGCCACGGTCTCCACCTCGTGGTGTGCGTAGTCCTCCAAGGGGACGTGTGGGTGTTCCACCTAGGGGAGATAGGATGGATTTTGCTAACCCTACCTTTGAGCAAATGGCACGGCACTGGTTTATTTATTTTGTACTAACCCCAGTGCTGGGTCGTTTGCTCACTCTCGCTCTCGTTTTTGATTGGCAGGTGGGAGGCTTGGAGGGCTTTTGGTTGATCGACTCCGGTTGCTCTCGACACATGACCGGAGATCGAAGGTGGTTCTCCAGCCTCACCCCGATGATGACCAAAGAGTACATCACTTTTGGGGACAATGGGAAACGTAGAGTGCTTTCAGTGGGCACGGTGAAGGTGAGCGAGTCTGTGACTCTTAGGCGTGTCTCTCTTGTTAAGTCTTAGGGGTACAATCTTCTTTCGGTTTCCCAGCTTCTTGATGAGGGTTTTGAGGTCTGTTTCAAAATGGGCGCTTCTCGTATTTTGGATTCTCGAGGTGATCTTGTGTGCACGATCATCCCCGAGGGTCAGATTTTCAGAGCCGATTTTTCATAGTGTGTCGGCTCTTCTCGTTGTTTGGTTCTGGTGTTTCGGCGGAGCTTTGGAAATGGCATAGGAGACTAGGTCACTTGAGTTTTGACTTGTTGTCACGCTTGAGTGGGCTAGGTTTGGTCTGAGGATTGCGTAAGTTGAAATACCAAAAGGACTTGGTATGTGCTCCGTGTAGGCATGGTAAGATGGTCGCCGCTTCTCACCCGCCTCTAACATCTGTTATGACAGAGAGGCCATGCGAGCTGTTCCATATGGACTTGGTTGGTCCAGCTCGTGTGTGCTCGGCGGGTGGGAAATGGTATGTCCTGGTGATAGTGGACGACTATTCTCGCTATGCTTGGGTCTTCTTTTTGGCTGACAAGGGGGAGACGTTTGGTTTTGTGCGGGATCTAATCTTGAGGTTGAAGAATGAGAGGAATGGAGATGCCATTCGAGCTATCCATAGCGACAATGGCTCTGAATTTAAAAACTCTCATTTCGAAACCTTTTGTCGTGATTTGGGTCTCGAACATCAATTCTCTTCTCCCTATGTGGCTTGTCAGAATGGTGTGGTTGAGAGGAAAAATCGTTCCCTTTGTGAGATGGCTCGGACGATGCTCGACGAGCATAGGACTCCGAGGAGATATTGGGCTGAGGTGGTGAATACCGCATGCCATGTTGGGAACCAGATTTTTCTTAGGGCCTTCTTTAACAAGAAGTGCTATGAGCTCATGCACGGGCGGGCACCTAGAGTGAGCCATTTCAGGGCTTTTGGTTGTCGGTGCTTTATTCTCAAGAAGGGTAGGCTTGATAAGTTTGAGTCGAGGTTGGTTGCTCAGGGGTATAGTTAGAAGGAGGTGATAGACTATGAGGAGACATTTGCTCCTGTAGCCCGTTTGGAGGCGATTAGGATCCTTCTAGCCACCGGGCTATGAGGAGACATTTGATCCTGTAGCCAGTTCAAATCGTACCAAATGGATGTGAAGAGTGCCTTCTTGAATGGGTTCTTAGAAGAAGAGGTTTATGTGAAGCAACCACCGGGCTTTAAGAGTGCTGAGTTTCCCCACCGGGTGTATAGGCTGAGGAAGGCGTTGTATGGGCTGAAACAAGCTCCCCGTGCTTGGTATGGCCGTTTGAGGGTGTTCTTGTTCAGCCAGGGGTTTGAGATGGGCAAGGTTGATAATATTCTTTTTCTCCTCAGGCAGGGCGATGATATCCTAATTGTTCAGGTGTACGTGGATGATATTGTCTTTGGCGGCTCGTCTCACTCTTTGGTTGCGAGGTTTGCAGAGGACAGGAGAAAAGAATTTGAGATGTCCGTGATGGGAGAATTGCAGTTCTTTCTCGGGCTTCAGATCAAGCAGGCGAAGGAGGGAACTTTTGTGCATCAAGCCAAGTACACGAAGGACATCCTCAAGAAGTTCAAGATGGACGACTCGAAGCCCCTGTCAACACCAATGAGTACGACTACAGCGTTGGATGCGGACGAGGATGGAGGAGCCCGTGGACCAGAAAGAGTACCGGA
Source organism: Cenchrus fungigraminus (assembly GCA_036936925.1). Classification (NCBI taxonomy): domain Eukaryota; kingdom Viridiplantae; phylum Streptophyta; class Magnoliopsida; order Poales; family Poaceae; genus Cenchrus; species Cenchrus fungigraminus. The sequence goes on along the minus strand of CM072776.1, from coordinate 21,348,371 downwards.
GCATGATCGGCTCCCTCTTGTACTTGACGGCGACGAGGCCGGACATTCAGTTTTCTGTGTGTCTGTGCGCTCGTTTTCAGGCATCGCCGAGGACTTCACATCGGCAGGCCGTCAAGCGGATCTTCAGGTATCTTCGATACACTCCTGAGCTCGGTCTTTGGTACTCGGCGTCCTCTTCTCTTTCGCTTCTTGGGTTTTCGGATGCCGACTTTGCGGGGTGTCGAGTCGATAGGAAGTCGACTTCGGGGACGTGCCAGTTTTTGGGATCCTCGCTTGTTTCTTGGTCTTCTCGCAAATAGTCTAGTCTAGCTCAGTCTACCACAGAAGCCGAGTATGTTGCTGCCACTAGTTGTTGCTCACAGCTGCTTTGGATCACATACACGCTGAGTGACTTTGGTGAGGCGTGTTCCCATGTACCTCTTATGTGTGATAGCACGAGTGCCATTAGCGTTGCCAGAAACCCCGTACTCCACTCCAGAACCAAACATATAGAGGTGAGGTACCACTTCCTGAGAGACAATGTTGACAAGGGAAACATAGATCTCATCCATGTGCCAACCGAAAAGCAGCTTGCCGATATCCTAACCAAGCCTTTGGACCAAGCTACATTTGCCCGTTTGCGAGTGGAGCTTGGTGCTGTTTTTCCTTTTTGAGCTTTGGTTGGGGGTTTGATGTACATACTCATGTTGCATTTTCATTTATGTATCATATCATGCTTGCATCTTTGTATCATAGACTGCATATGTATCATATGAGATGTGCTTCTCCTATATACTTGGATCACTATGATGTGCTAGATATGAGATTATGACTTTTCTAGTGATGCTCATATGATGGATAGCGATGCTCTTGATAGGTTTGGATATATATGCTTGTGAATTGCTTTCTTTTGTAAAAAAGCTATATATGATCCTCTCTTATGAGTTGAATGCCTTTCATGTTAAATTTGTGCACTTATGGCTATAGCTTGCTTAATTTCTGCTTGGAACCATGTTCTTTTCATTTGGGGTCAAAGACTCATTTATCATCATGGATGTTTAGCCTACATGCTACCTTGTGGAGAAGCCTAAGCTTCTTTTTGCCGCAAAGACACTTCATGTACCATGCTTAATTTGTCAATCATGAAATTGGTATATGAAATGCTTGTGCTTGAGAAATATGCTTCTATGTCATGTATGCTTTAAATTCCTTATCTTGGGTGCTAAACCGTTGCATGATGTTCACCGTTGAGAAGTCTCACATTTAGAAGTGGACACATGGCTCGGTGGCTTTGACATGACATGAGATAGCTTGTAGGTGTTTGTGATGATCTTGTGATGAGAATTTGTGACCTTGCATGAAGTTTGTGAGTTATATGTTGTTTGTGCTCTTTTTTATCATGTTTAGGTCCTATGCTCATGAGAGGGAATTTTTTGTGAAAATTGCTTCATTTTGATCATGGCTATGTCACATGCTTATATGTCCCTATCTATCTCGTTGGCGATGCTTGTACTAAATTTGTGGCAATCTTGCTTGTCTATGTCTCTTTTTAGCATGTTGTAGTGCTCTTTGTCTATTTGAGAAGCACATGCTTGCATTTGTAGACTTGATTCATGCATTACCAACAAGGGGGAGAGATAGTACACAATTCTTGTTTTGTCAGATAAAGTTGCATCCAGGGGGAGTTTTGCATCAAGTGGGAGAAAAATTGGGAGAAATGCATTTGTTCAGGGGGAGCTTGCATTCTTGTGCTTTGGAGCTCTTTGCGCTTGATATTAGTTGTGCTCTGTTGCCGATGGTGTCGAGCCCTTTTGCCTCACCTTGAGGAGTCGGCAAGTTTTGAGCATTTTGTCTCGGTTGTGTCGAGCCGTTGCCCTTGTCTTAGGGGACCGAGATTTTTCTCTCTCAAGTGATCTTGTTTTGGCTTTTGATCACTTGTTTGAGTTTTTCATTCATTTCTTTTCTTTTTCTCTTTTCTCTGAATTGGTTACTATGTGTGTGTTGTCAATGCACTCATTAAAGGGGAGATTGAGGACCGGAGCGTCCGAGGACCGGTGGATGGTCGCTCCCTGGTGTGATGAGTGATTGACAACGTGGTGTGGACTGACTATTGGCTGAGTATTGCAGGTGCAGGTTGCGGCTTGATTTGCGTTGGTGCAGGTGAAGAGCGGGCGCGAAAGGTCTATGCCTTGCGGGGCCTCCGAGGAGTGGAGAGACAAGTAGGCTCGGCTCGAGGGACCCGGTGGCCAGCGGGGTCAAGTGCGGGCCACATGGTGGCAAGAAAAGCAAGACGAAGTTGTCGACCGGAGCCAGTGCAGGGTAGCGGCTCACGATCAGAGTCTTCACGCGGGGTTTGCGGCGGTTCACCACAAATCCGTCGAGTTACTTGGTTGAGCCACAAAACCAAGACCGGAGGCTTGGCGGACGGAGACGAGATCCGGGCGCGCCGAGAAGCTTCGATGCCGGCGGACACATGGCAGGATCGCAGGGTTTGCCTCGGGAGGACGCAGACTGCAGCAAAGGCGTGGCCGTGCGATGAAGTGGAGTGCTACTTGACCATATTGCCCCTGAGGGGATTGCATCTTAAGTTTACGTGCTAGGGGTAGCTTGGTCATTTGCCCAACCCAGAGGGACTCATATATATAGCTCTAGGGTTTTCTGGGCAAACCATCCATCTGGACTGCTTCTCATTTCCCTGCTCCATAGGTGTAGATTTTCTTCACCGCTTTGTAGAGAATCTGACCTCCGAGTGTATGGAAGCATTCATGGTTGCGTTGATTTCCTTCTTGTAGCTCGTGTGATTTTCGTGTCTTTTTCGGGCTATTTTCATTGGATTTTCGTACGCATCTTGTTCCTTCGATTCTGAGGTGTTTGGGTTCGGATTTGTTGGTGGGGATTATGGATAGATGTCTTGTGCATCTTTGTGCTTGATCATGACACCTCAAACTCCGGATTTGGCCTCCGATTGAAGGATTTCGGTTGGAATCCTAGCTCTTTGTGTGAGCTCTGTAGAATCTCGATTCCTCTCGATTCAGTGTGTTTGAGGCTACAAATTCGTAGGTATAGCATCTCCTAGAGGCGCTTCATCTTCACCTATGATTTGGTAGCAATCCCTTGGTTGATTCGGGAGATCGAGCAAAGGGAAGGAGGTGTTGACCTTTGGAAGGTCAGGCTCGGGTTGCTGTTTCCGTGCCTGGCGGACCGTCCGCGCGGGGTCGGCGGACCGTCCGTGAGGTGTTGACTGGCCAGGTATTCGTCGAGTTCTTCGTGAGTTCTTGAGCCGCTTCGTTTTGATCCGTTGCGTTGGTAGGTTTTGGTTGGAGGTTGTTGGCCGGACCGTCCGCCCGGTGAGGCCGGACCGTCCGTGGTGAGCTCGCGGACCGTCCGAATTTCGGAGGGTGCATACTGGAGGTTCGGGGTCTTTTTGCGGACCATCCGCCCCTGACCCGCGGACCGTCTGCCTGCCCCCGCGGACTGTCTGCCCGGTCACCTCGGACTGTCCGCCTGGGTCTTCACAGATTGCCTAAGTCCTTTGCTTTTTGAGTTGCGCTTCCGTGTTGCATTGAGTTGGGGTTTGTTCCTAGGGTTGGTAGGTCTGTTGTGACTACGCAACCTTGGCAAACTCGTGTGGGATTCCTCGATTGTGAATTTGGGGTATAGGCCGAGTTCATCCTTTGGGACGAATTTTTATCGGCTCCCATTCACTCCCCCCCTCTCTGGTCGCCTATTCGGTCCTTCATATGTCCATCATATCATCAGTCCTCTTGTTCCTCCTCTTCTTCCTATACATTCTAGCAAACTCTTCACCAAACCCTTTATCCCAGCCAAGTGAACTAGACACGCCTCGGACCCGACCTCGATGCTCTGGAGTCTCAAGTGCTGCGGTGAGGATATCATTCTCCCTAACCCTAGAGAAAGAACCATCGCTACCCTGAGCTGCAAGTGTTTTCACCCTATCTGCTACCCCCACCACCGCAGGGTTACTGAATGTTATGTCCCCGCTTCCTTCACTAGTGTTCTTCCTCTTCTTCCCTACCCTTGCCCGCAGATAAGGTCTCGAACGTCCAGGAAATTGGTCCCAAGGGTTCTGTTTACCTTCTGCAGCTAGCTTTGCATCCTCCTCCTCCTACTCTTTCATTTTACCACGATAACCTTTTCTGCTCATCTTGTGTGCCTTATTATGCAATGCTCTCTTTTGTTTCATCTCCTTGCTCAATTGCTGAAATGAAGGAGAATTGGTTTCCTGCACAAACATGTCCCAGTCTTGTTGCTGCAAAAAGGAATGCTTGGCAAAGGGAGGCTCCTCTTCGCTCACATATTTTTTTCTTAAATGGGCCTTGAACCACCGTTGCAAGGTTCCAATCTCTTATATAGCTACCTTAACTACCTTCTTGTGAACAGATTCTTCCAGATTGGCTGGGTAATCTAACTTTTCCTCTAAAATTGTGAACATATGTTCCTTCTCAATTGGTGAGAGATCATCAACCACCTTGTTGATTGACACCCTCTCCCGAGCAATGAGGCCACAGACCAATACAAATCTATCACTTGCAGCATCAAGGGTAGGCCAAAAATTGGCATCAAGTCCAGTTGCAGTCAACTTCACTTCTGGCCATTTCGTTTGTGTCCTTGACCCGCGGTATCGAGTACTACTCGCAGCAGTTTGTGCTGAGTGACCCTGTGAAGAAGGTTCACCGCCACTGGGCTGTGATGGTGCACTAGAGGTAGAGGAGTTTGTTGTTGTGGGAGACTGTATAGACGATATGTCAGATTGTCAGTAGAGCAACATAAGCAAGACTGAAAATCTAAACAAAATTCATATTAGATAAATTCTTTTTCTCTGACAGACAAAATAGCTGATATTAGACTAGAAATTATTACAAGTCGTAAATAAAATTAGCATAGACATACACATTTCATATTTTACTTAATTAGTATACAGGGATAGGTGCTAACCATTTTGACAGGGACACAACAATATGCTTATATATCAAAGTAGAGAATAAATTCCTTCAACTGCTTCCTTGTCCAACTTCAGCAGCAATGGATTGTGTGTTCCATGTGTACATGCAACAAGAGGATAAAGCAATCATGACATTATATATGACAGTAGTGAAACAACACTCACAACACATCATGACACTAACAATAACAATATATATGACAGTAGTGAAACAATTAACACTCACAACAAAGCATAGGACAGTCTAGTTATCACTACATTATAAACCACTGCGATGCATTTCCCACTGACATTATGTGGCCATCAGAATTAAAGTATGCTAACAGGTCCAAAGCATAACTATCGATCTGGTACATTCAAAGCATAGCAGAATTAAAGTATGCTAATAGGTCCAAAGCATAATTGTCGATCTGGTACATTCAAAGCATAGCAGAAATAAATTATGCATTAATCCTCAATGCTTTTCATGAATTTACAATGCAAAAATTGTAGCAGCAGGAACATGAAAATGAATTTCAACAGTTCATATAACTTCATCTGTTAGCAACAATTTATTCAAACAGACTTGGAGCAACAAAATCCATCCCTCAAATCCACAGTCAATAAATTAAAAATGAACTATTAAGGCATGTCTCCTGAATCCACCTTGACATGAATATGTAGCAGATTGGGTGGCCGAGCAGAGAAAGGGCGTTGGGGGTTCAAGCAGGACTAACCTTTGTCGCGAATGAAGTAGTTGTTCTCGTGATGGTCGGAGGGGCCGGATCCACGTCGGATCCTGGCCTGAGGTGGTTGGCTCGTCGTCGTGGCCGGGGATGATGGATCCGCGTCACCATCTTTAGGTTGGCCGGGAAGCTGTCCGCACGCCAGTAACCGCGTCCTCGTGTCACCGTCGTCACGCAGGGAGCAGTGGGGCTGGAGAAGAGCAGGGCTGCGGTGGGGAGAGAGCGGGGAAGGCGAGCGGGGAGAGTGGCGGCGACGACTAGGGCAGGAGAAGGAGCAGGGCGGCAGCGGGAGAGCGCGGGGGTTTTGGATCTGTCTAGCGACTAGCCGAATATGTCCTCTGAGGAACTGCACGCGTAACTGTGTTTAAGGAAATTACTGGCGTGCCCTTGAACGGCTCTCTGGTGGAATTGGAATTCCATGGGCATTACAGTCAATATAGGTGAGAAATTTTGAACAGCTCGCGCACGGTTTGCCTGCTGACGCTGACGCGTGGGCCAGTATCATTGGCGACGTTGGTTAGTGAACCCGCATCGCCTTTGTTCGCAGTTGGGTCCGGGCAGGCGGGCAGCGGTTATCTTTTTATTTTGGCTGCTGACGCTGACGCGTGGACTAGCCACTATTTTTTTCTAATGAAACTTGCTTCCCTAAAATATTAGAGCCCATAGAACAACACCTAAAAATCATAAAAATACGAAAAATTCATATTTGGACATTTAGTATTTGAATAAAATATCGACAGTCACACTTCTGTGCCCAAGATTCTTAGATTTCATTTTTACATCCCATGTTAATGATGTAATAATTCCAATAACATCTAGTGTGCTCTAAAAAATCTACAAATTGACTTGGCAACATAATTTGGGTACCTAGACTTTTCTTCAAAATTTCAAATGGTTTCGATGAAGGAATAATATACTTGTGTACAAATAGCTACATCTCTCACATAGTTTCCTAGAATGTTCCTTGAACATTGAAGTTTTCCACACTTTGCAACATGTTCGAACTAATATGCATTTGAAAACTTAACAAAACCTTGTGTTCAACTTGAAAATGCAAAGTTTCATTACAGGAGGTGTGGAAAACAAATATTATTTATATGTTGTACTTACATAGAACAAGATAAGGCATATAAACATTGTTTAAGAAATGGAATATACACTAAATAATGAAATTAATGAAAATATGGTGATTTTAGAAAACTTTAGAAAAAAATAATCAAATTTGGACTAATTATGACGGAGAAATACATGTTACAAAATTTGATTGTAGATTAAAAAGAGAAATGCCGTCGGCGACACGGGACAGATAAACTGTTCTTCATTCTCCAATAGAACAAAGGAGGAAGCAGAGGGCACCGCCGCCTGCCGCCGCCCTCGCCGTGCCCTCTTTGGCGGTTTTGACACCCAAGAGGGCACCCTAGGCCTCGTCGGCAGCAAATGAGCCCACTGCAACCTTCGACTTGACTCACAAACGTGACAAATCAAATCTTATCTTTCAAAAACCGATTAAAAACCGACATCCCGATAAAACCAAATCCGCGTTTAGTAATATCTAATAATTTACATTGAAGATGGATAATGTTCATTGATGCTTGCGCCTACATCCCGATGCTCATCCTGCTGACGGCGTACTCCACGGCGACGCTGAAGTTACGCGTCCAGAGGTCGAACTCATGACGTATGTGACACTCGGCGCCACAGTAGTGGATGATCTCTGAGGTCTCCGGCCCGTAGCGCCTACATCCCGCTGCCCAAATGCAGATGTGGGGATTCTGGACGGGAAGCAACGGAATGTCGTCGTCGCCATCACGAAGCCAATACCACCACGTAATGTTGTGGAGATCCCGTTTGAAGAGGTAGCGCAGCCGCCGCAGGTTGTGTTCTTCCACCGCCCGTCAGGGGTCGACGGGCCGCCGCTGATTTCGTGGAGCAGTGCCATGGCTTTGGGATCCGTAGGGTTGCAACGGTACTTCAGCATCGCTAAGAAGTACTTCGCACCGGAGTCTGTAGCAGCGGCATCTCCGACGAGCTTCAAACCCTTATCGGGATTCCGCCGCCTCATCAACCTCTTCATCCCCTTGAAGCATAAGGCCTCCGGATGATTAGCCTCGCGGAAGCGCCGCTCAAAGCACGACCTGACATAGCAATTCCGGCACACCTGACGAAGCTCACGCAGCGACACGTGCAGTAGTACCTCATCGTAGTCGCAGATGCACCGGAAGGTGCCGCAGATCTGATTACGAAGGATCAAAAAACGAATGACGGGCTCACCCTTGATGGAGTGGATGATGATCTGGGTGATAAGATCATCTGACAGCAGCAACATCAAGCACACCGCGCCCATCAAGGAGAAGGGGAGGAAATAGAAAAGCAACGGTTTTTGGAAATTGAAAGGCGACGAGGGTTGAAATTGAAGGCGACGGGGTTTGGAAATAGAAAAAGGCGACTCAGCCATCTAAAACAATATATGGAAATTAAAAATGCCGCAGTTTGGCGGATGACGCTAACGAGTGGGCCCGACACCATTGCCCTTGCCCCTTCACCTTCCCGCGTAATTGAAAGGCGACGTGTGTTTTTGGACGGTTTTGCTCCCGAAATGGAGCCCGAGGCGTAGTGGGTGGGGGCAGAGGCACCTGATGGTTCCGCGTCTTGTCAATATAACTCCCCTGCCTTCCCCTGCTTTCCCCTGCTTCTTCCATAAGCTTATCATCTCTTTCGCTTCTTCTTTCTCCTCGCGATCCACCACTACAAATCTCGGGTCACCGAGAGATCACGAAGGAGAAGATGGCGTCGAGTGCCCCGTCGCCGGCGAATCGGGGATGAAGGGAGGACGATGACGATGAAAGCTGCCGTCAGAGGAAGTTGGAGAAGGGGAAGGAGCCGGCGACCAAGAAGAAGGACGCCGACGAGGAACCGTTCGGCGACGACACTAAGTTCGTCGTCGACCTGCTCAAGAGCGTGTTCAGCAAGCTTCAAGATGTTGGCGAGGCCTTGGACATCAAGGCCCCTCATGAAGTGGGCAAGGACCCGAGCATGAAGGGCCTCGCCTTCAGGATCCACGGGTTGACTAAAAAGCTCGAGAACCTCCCCATGGTCAAGCGGGCTGGCCGTCACTTCGACTTCGACGACGGCGGCTCCGACGGCTCCGACGGCGGCTCCGACGGCTCCGACGGCAGCCACGGCGGCGATGACAGCGGGACTCCGACAGTGGTGACTGACTAATTGATAGACTCCTCTACCATATATAGTAATAATGTGTGTGTGTGTGTTTGTGTCTTCGTCAGGTTGTTGGACATGAACTGCTTAGTTTGATTGTCGATCATGAACTGCTTAGTTAATTAGTTTGGTTGTTGGATTTTGTATGTCATGAACTCGATCTAATAGATGCCAGTAGATCCATCCACGTCTCTTGTAATATGTGTTCATCCTGTTGTGATGAACTTGAGATCCGTTGTAATGAACTGGAGATCTGTTGTGATGAATTAGATCTTAGAGACAATGGATAGTCATTGCCGACATGGGTTAGCGAACCTGCATCGCCTTTGTTGGCAGTTGGGTCCGGGCGGGCAGGCAATGATTATCTTTTTATATTGGCTGCTGACGCTGACGTGTGGGCCCGTCACTATTTTTTTGGAATGAAACTTGCTTGCCTAAAATATTGGAGCCCATAAAACAGCACCTAAAAAATCATAAAAATACGAACAATTCATATTTTGACATTTAGTATTTGAATAAAATATCAACAGTCACACTTGTGTACCCAAAATTCTTATAATTCATTTTTACATGCCATGTTAATGATATAATAATTCTAATAACATCTAATGTGCTCTAAAAAATCTACAAATTGACTTGGCAGCATAATTTGGGTACCTAAACTTGTCTTCAAAATTCCAAATGGTCTTGATGCTGCTACTCTCCAGTCTTCGGTCTTGGCTTTGTGGATCAACCAAGGAACCGAGTGGTTTTCTGGTGAACCACTGGAAACCCCGCGAACTTTGTGTAGCCTCCGCCAATCACCACTCATGACTTGGCTCCCACGAAGTCCCGACTCGACCTTGATTTTGAGGCTCAACCAAGAAACCGTCCACGACTTCGTCTTGCTGTTCTTGCCACCATGCGGCCCGCAGTTGACCCCGCTGGCCACCGGGTCCCTCGAACCAAGCCTACTTGTCTTCTCCACACCTGGAGGCCTCACCGGCAACGACCTTTCGCGCTTGTTCTTCACCTGCACCAACACCAGTCAAGCCGCAACCTGCACCTACAATACTTAGCCAAGAGTCAGTCCACACAACGTTGTCAATCACTCATCACACTAAGAAGCAACCATCCACTGATCCTCGAACCACACAGGCTATCACGGTCTACCCGAGCTTCTAAAGTGCCGCCTACCTCGGCGACGAACACCTCGCGATCGGGTGTGCGGAAGCCGGGATCGGTAGTCGCTGCCTCGGTTGGTGTGTAGTCCTCTGACGTGGGAGTCAGAGGTGTTCCCTCCTGGAAGGGGAGTGTCTCGAGGTAGGCGACGCAGCATGAGTTGTCGTTGGTCAGGTCTGCGGGCTTCTGGTCGGGCCAGTAGAAGAATCTACCAGCTGGAGTAGACGTGATGACCAAGCCAGCGGCAGGACCTGACAACGGCTTCTCCATGGAGTTGTGCTCGGACTCGGGCTCGATCGGATCCAATCGGAAGTGGAACTCGTAGGAGGAGTCTGAGTTGTAGTCGGGTACAACACTGGAGTCTGAAGAGTACTCAGAGACGATCTCTTTGCCGGCCCGATGCGGGCTGAGCCCATCTGCGTAGGCTGCGCTGGCACTGCGGAGGCCGTACGAGAATTGCTCGTGGGCGAGGACCGGTCCACACGATGGCTCGGGAGCCAGCTCGCATGGCTCGATCCAAGTTGTCGTCGGGTTCGAGTTGGAGGCGGATCTGATGTCGAAGACAGCGAGTTGGTTGTAGTGTGAAATTTTGTCGAATTTCTCGACGAGTTGGCCCGTGAAAACTTCGGGAAGCATGACGAGTCCGATCTTCGGGTCCGGGGCCATGGTGAGGTAGCGCTGGAACGAACCAGCACCGTCAGCGGTGTAGACCCAGGAGCCGAAGACGAAGGTGTCGCCACGGTTGAAGGCGGTGGTTGGCTTGATGACGATGGGAGCCACCGAGTTCGCCATGAGATCTTCGGTGAGAGCCCCTACCTGGCGCGCCAGCTTTCGGTGTTTTAGACTGGCAACCTACCAAGGCCTCGTTGAGATCGGGAACTCAAAGGAGAGACATGTGGCACACAATTTAGACAGGTTTGGGCCTTATATAGTTCAGGAGGCAGGGTTACAAGTCGGTTTGAGGGGAGAGTACTAGTCGTACACGGGTAGGAGTACCCTACACGGGTTCAGACATGTCTAGCTTCTTAACCGAGTACTAGCCCTCTGGTTGCCTTGTGCTCCATGCCGTCTTGCACCGTGTAGCACAAGTCGAGTAGTCTCGGGGGGCCCACGCAGTAGTCAGTTCCAGAACCCGCCTGGGTAGTGGGCCCAAGGATGTCCATACGACAAGAGACGCACAATAACAACACGCGTCTCTGATGTAAGAAAAAAAGGCGAAGAAATGAGCGTATCCACTCGGGTCGCCATCAAAGGAGACACGTCCTAACAAACATGCATCTCCAGTACGAAAGTTATCAGTAACGGACTTTAAAGCCAGTTACCGATACGGTAGTGATCAGTAACGGACTTAAAGAGCCCGTTACCGATAGGGCATTGATCCATAACAGATTTTACGAGCTCGCTACCGATAGGTTTAACTTTTGTAACGGACTCGCTTTAACGTCCATTACAAAGAATTCATGTAATGGGCGTTTAAGAAACCCGTTACCAGAAGTCCACATTGGTTACGGGCATTGTGGTGGCAAATCCCCGGGACGGCCTGCCATGCTTATGGGTAACCAGCGCCAAACAATAACCGTTACAGATGTGGGTGCATGTAACGGGTGTTAAGGGCCCACTATGAACAAATCACCCATGTATACAAGCACAACTTTATATGAAATAGCTGAATAACTGAAGTAGATCAAAGTCATACAATAAAATAAAGATACAAGAGAACTCATACCTAGATCCCAAAGTAGACTTGGAACCTAAAGTAGAACTACTCTAGCCTACCTCCTAGCCTTAGAAACCCAAAGTGAGAGAGGAGTAAAGTGTGTTGGTAAGAAATGAACCCCCTCCCCTTCTATTTATAGGCCCGAGCACCGGCGTCAAGTGGAGCAAAACACCCCGGGAATGGCCTCTAGGAGCAATGGGCAAGCACCATGTGGAAGCCCAGGATCAGCCGACCCAAGGTCGGTTCGGCCGATCCTATGGTCGGTCGACCCCCAGGTGGGCCCCCTCAGGGTGTGCTTCCTCGGGGTGGCTGTCCTGTGGGCCCTTAGGTCGGTCCCCGGTGTACACATGCTCTTGAGGCGGTTTAGGCGCTATGGTGGGCCCATGGATCCATGTGAAGTCCACATGTCATGCTCTTATTCGTCGAGGCTTGCCTCCCTTGGATTGGTGACATGGCTTGCATGCATGGCACCTGAGGTGGCAGCCACTCCTTGACTGAGGTGACGTGGCATGAATCATAGAAGGTGAGTTTGCCACTTCTTTATGCTTATTTTCTTGCAATCACATAATCTCTAAGGACAAGTGGAACTACATTATTCTTAAGTAAAATGCATGTAAGAAATGCCTCTTGCTCCTTTATTCATGAGTAAATTGACGGCTAAAGTAAGCACTTAACAGCCGTCAACATGGGGCACGCTCATATGCAACGCAGCTACTCAACCCAGGCACCATGCTTGCGTTGTTAACTAGACACTGACCGGCCCGGGCTATTGTGACCCAGGTCAGTGCCACCAGATAACTGGCCATTTATACCGAGTACCGTATCTTGAACTCGAACTTCATACAACACAAAGACATGATCTAACTGGATCAAACTAGGCTAGTCATACAAACAGATTCGTGTTCTGCTACGTCTATTCCATAAGATCAAAGGATCGTGTTCACAAAGAACACGAACATCTAACTTATGAACAAACAACGAGAACATGAGTAAATCATCCGTCAACTGGATCGAAAGGCCTTGTTCATCAAGAACAGGAGCCTTTAAAAGATGAACGCATGAAGAACACATGAACAAATCACCCAGGCATGCTAACACTACTTTATATGAAATAGTTATATAACTGAAGTAGACCAAAGTCATGCAATAAAATAAAGATACAAGAGAACTCATACCTAGATCCCAAACTAGACTTGGAACCTGAAGTAGAACTACTCTAGCCTACCTCCTAGCCTTGGAAACCAAAAGTGAGAGAGGGGTTACAAAGTGAGTTGCTAAGAAATGAACCCCCTCTCCTTCCATTTATAGGCCTGAGCAATGGCGTGGAATGGCTACAAACACCCCCAGGATGGAGTGAGGGACAAACTAGGAGCCACCACATGGAAGCCCCTGAGTGGAGGCCACAAGGTCGGTTCGGCCGACCTGTGGTGTCAGCAGACCCCCTGTGGGCCCCACTCGTGGTGTGCTTTCTCCATGTGGCTGTCCTATGGGTCCTCAGGTCGGTCCCGATGTCCACTTGATTTTGAGGCGGTTTGGGTGCCCGTGGGCCCTTCAATCCATGTGACGTCCATGTGTCGCCCTCTGATTCACCGGGGTGTGCCTCCCTTGGATTGGTGACATGGCTTGCATGCATGGAATCCTAGGTGACAACCCCTCCTTGGCTGACGTGATGTGGCATGGACCATAGAAGGTGAGTTTGTCACTTCTTTTACGCTTATTTTCCTGCAATCACATAATCTCTAAGGACAAGTGGAACTACATTTTTCTTAACTAAATATGTGCAAGAAATGCCTTTTGCTCCTTTATTCATGAGTAATTTGACGGCTAAAGTAAGCACTTAACAGCCGTTAACAATGAATCAAGTGAAGATCAACTGAAGTGCAAGGAAGGATGCGATGTTGTTGAGGACGAATCTTCAAATTTTCCAACCATGTGCAATCTGACGATGAGGACATCATTGGTGCCTTGGAGTCTTAATTTCTTTTGCCTTTGCACATGTCCACCATTCTATATCTTCTTATCCGTGACACCCTCACATCATGTTTTAATTCTCATGATCATTGGCTCAAAAGGTGAATGACCATTAGAGGAATTTCTTAGCTTGATAATACTTGTGTTGACCTCACTAGCCATACCTATAGCGCCACCTTAAATAAAAAATGAAAGACTTGTGGGAGGTAAGAGTTTATGAATTGTTTAGGATAGCTACTTTAAATGAGTGACATGTGAGGACCTGGAGAAAGGTTTTTTGTCTAATACTTGTTGTAGGAATTTTATTTTGAAAACTCATGAAAACCCTTCGATGGAAGTATAGGAGTAAGCGTGGCTAGAGTTGAGGACCTCTAGCGAAAGATATGAGTTGTGGGGTAAGTCTTGAATTGGTAAAATTCTAAACGCCCATGTTTATGTATCATGATCATTGTTTTCATGTTTATTATATTAAAGATAAAGGATTGGCTAACTTGTAAAGGAAGATTTAGCGGAACATGTTTTCAACTCCATGGACAAGTGATCTTTCGCAAGGAACTTGCTCAAGGACGAGCAAGATCTAAGCATGGGGGAGATGTTGATGGTGAATTTTGGTGCTCCAAACATGTCCGTTACACTTTGGTTTGAGCTTGATTATGGAAGTAACCCGCCACTAGGCACACTAAAGATTTTTTTTGAGAAGGAACATGTATTGATCTCAACGCATTACACCAGTCTGTTTACAAATAGGATCCAAAAGAAAAAGAAAATTACAAAGAAGTTCAAAACTCCTGTTTGTTGCCTTCAGCGATCCGTTTGTCGCCGCCGTCGAAACTGCTTCCCAATCGTCGCCGGGCACCAGAGCCAAACTCCACAAAGTGGAGGCCGCAGAGGAGGGCTTACTTCTAGGCGAATCAGCCGAGTACGCTGCCTCCCAGGTGCATCGGCCAACTCTAGTACCCACAACGCATCCTTCATTTCCATCGCCGACAACCCGAGCAATGCTCAGATTTCCTCCAAAGATCATCTTCCTTGAGATTAATAGGGTCAGCAACATCATCACCTGAAGAAGACAATGATGCGCCGGCCCTCGACTCCAGGACAGGTCTCCAGAACGAAAGAAGCTGGGAGAAATTATTCCTCTGTAGCGCTGTCGCTTCCGCATCGCCGGCACCACCTGGAAAACCAAGCCATAGAGGAGCCACGCTCCTCCGGCAAAACCTAACTCCACCGCCGAGCACCAGCGGCGAGTAAACCCTAGACCTAGTAGGACTCGACTAAGACCCTACGAAGACAGTAGATCTGTTGAAGAGACGGACCCCCGCTCCTCGTCACCACCGGCGGCGAGGCCGGAGGTGAGGGTACAGGGGCCGCAAATGGCGGCGGCGGCGGAGTCGCCCTCGGGCGGATGGGGCGCCGAGGCAGCCTTTTTTTCGTGGGCCCCATGACAAATCCTTCTAATCTGCCTTTCACACTAAAGATATGACAAGTTCAACTTTGTATGTGCATTTGGAAGTGTTATGTTTTTGTAGGAAAACATGGACTAAAGAGACGGAGTCACAATGAGTTCAAAGGAGAAAATGAAGAGTTCCGTTCGTGTTCAAATGCAAGGCAAAATAACTCCCAAAGGTGGCAAGGACCAAGGTGCTACGACGGATCATATCCGATGACTAAGACGTAAAGAATGGACTTCATGCTAGAAGACCCCCTATCTTGATCGCAGGGATGACGATGCCAAAATGACAAAATTAAAGGGAATTAAGTTCAAAACGACGAGAGGACCCACACGAAGGAAGGGGCGACCGAATCGGGTCGAACTGAGTCCAGGCCGGTCGGCCCAGGTTGGCCGGCCCACCCCATTCGTGCATCGGTTCGGCCCCCCTTTTCTTGAGTGTGAAGATGCTTCAACCCTAAGTCGGTGTGGGCGCCGCCATTCAGAGGAGACAACGCTATATACCCGAGAGGTCATCCACAAGGCAGAGAGGTTGGACCGGGAGAGAATAGAAGAGATCATTCGTGAGGAAGATTCATCGGGTCCAAAGAGGCGACCACAAGCAGAGGAGGGTGTCGAGGCCCTACCACGTCACCCCTGGAGTTGAAGGAAGACACTGTCGGAAGCGTCACCATGATCAACGGCATCATGCTTAGCACCTTGATGGGGTAATGTCAGATGTTTAGATCTGGACAGCCCACAGGGGGGTTAACCCCGGTGGTTTAGTTGTTCGGCGTGGGGGAATCGAAGGCTAAGAACTCGAAAGTTGCACACGAGCACACGAAACACAGAGAACACGGCGAGTTTATACTAGTTCGGGCCTTCGGAGAGTAAAACCCTACGTCCAGTTGTTGGTGTAGATTGCTTGAGGATTGCGTGATTGTACAAGGGTCGCCCTGCCCGCCTTATATTGGCCAGCGGACAAGGTCGGTTTCCAGACTCCTGGTCAGTTACGACCAGGAGACCTAAATCTAGTTGATTACAACACTTGCCATATCCATCGATCTGCTTGGTCGGAATCCACTGATGTCTTGTCTTGTATGCCAAGTCTTGAAGTCATTGTGGATAAGGTCGTCTGGGAAATCTTCTAGAAGGTCGTTAGGAGGTCATATGGGCCACCAACTGGGTCGGTTGGGCCCACTGACAGGTCAGCAGGTCTCCTGGTAGGCCGGACCCACTTGTCGGGGACGGTCGTGAGCCTGGTCGGTGGGGACCCAGGGGTACCCATGTCTCACAAGCCCCCGAGCGAGGTGTAGGCGCAGCGACCTTAGGAAGGTCATGACGTAGTCGTAGAGCTTTCGACAGGTAGAATAGCATGCACGTCGGTCAAAGAAAAGAAACAAACAATTCAACAGCTGACCTGTTTATAGTTTTGCTGAACGAAGAAAGGTCGAGTAACGACCTATAGGAAGCTGGCTTCCAATAGATCGAAACGACGATGAAAAAATTTTAGAGGGCATCAAGGATGCACTCGTAGAGTAGTATCCGAGCATCGTGGCGGGCAGGATGGCCCGTATGATGATCCAAAAAAGAAAGAGAAGAAAAAGTAGGTCAAGTAACGACATAGTAAGAAACAGGTTTCTCAATAGGTCATTTACGACGAAGAAAACAAGAGGGCGTCGAAGACGCTCTCGTAGAGTAGTCCCCGAGCATTAAAGCAGGCAGCACGGCTGGTTTGATGCTCAAAAAAGAGAAGAAAAACGAGGTCATGGTCTTTGCTCGAACGAAGTGTAGAGACACCCAGATCTCCCAGCATGGCTGCAAGGAGTCTGGCAGGGCCAACCTCAAGGAGGCCTTGTAGGCGTGCCGACCTCAAAGAGGACTCAAATCAAACAATGTCCAGTATCCGAGGATACCTAGCAGGATCTTGAAAGGCGCATGAAGAGGTCATCGATTGTATCACAGCCGAAGTTGTGATGTCTGGGACCGTTGTTGACGAAGCCATGAAAATGTGTAGATCTTGAACGTATGGAGTGTAGAGACACCCAGATATCCTACATAGCTGCAAGGAGTCTGGCAGAGCCACTCGAGGCATGCCGACCTCAAGGAGGTCTCGAACCAAAAGCGCCCAAGCATCCGGAAATACTTGGCAGGGCCATTTGGCACGCACCCCTCAGGGAGGCCTTCATTCCCGACGTAAGAATACTGGGTGTCCAGAGCAGGCCGACAGGGCTACAAGAGCACACCGACCTCGGAAGGTCACGCATCCAAGGCGCCCAACTAGCTTGGCAGAGCCATAGACATACTGAGGTATTGCAAGACCTAGGTATTAAGGCACGCCGACCTCAGGAAGGCCATTTTGGTGCCCAGACGACCAACATAGCTATCAATCATCCAGCGGAGCCATAGTACAAAGGTATTGACGACCTAAGATTTAGGCACACTGACCGCAGGGGCCCGACGAAATCGTAGTCGTGAAACTTCTGATTTCCAGGCGTTCAGACAGATCTGGCGGAGCAGCAAGGCCCGCCTACCTCGGAAGGTCTTCAATCGAACCTACGACCATTCTGCTCAGGGAACAAAAATACAGGTTGATTGGAATATGTCTGATTACATGCAGAGCCATAGCGGGTGCACCAGGACGCAGAGCCTAGCGGGTGCAATGAAGACATAGAGCTATAAAGGGTGTGTTGATCATCGTCATCGATTGGAGCAGAAATGAGGCGCAGGGCCCTCTGACACAAGGTCAGGCTCGTTTACTTCTGTAGACTGCTGGGTTCACGGGTCAATAGTGGTCGAAGATTCTCTTGCCACCCAGAAAACGACAAATTGCCCACGCATCAAGGGGTACACTGTAGCCATGTGATGCTGCGGCGGGCTCAGGCATCATTGATGCACTAGTGACAGAGACATCGCGAGGTAGGGTAAAGTCATCGCCTTTAATCATGCACATGTCTGCAGGCCCTCTGGACCACGTGGTGATAGTGTCATCACTTCGCCGGCTTTTCGAGGCCCGGCTCTGGCTATAAATAGCACCATAAGGCTGAAGGAGGCAAGCACTGAGCATTGTTGAGCTATGAAGCTGCAGGATGGTATTGAGGCCATGCCATGGGCATGTGTCCACCCACCAGATTGTAGGATGCTATTTTTGTAGAGGCTTGGAGCTAGAAGAACGCTTGCGAAATGTAGACAGCACACCCACTCTTTGTATCGTGCCTCAGCGAGGAATCAAGGAGAGTTTGGAGGTGATGCTGTAGAGGCCCGAGGTGAAGCTGTAAGTCTTTGGGGAGCATGTGATGCTCGTCTAAGGCTTGCGGTCCGCGCCGAAGAGCAAGCTCGTGTTTGTATTCCATAGTCCGGCACCGAGCGTGCCCTGCTATGTGCAGCGTCGTGTAGTTGTTCACCGCAAGGCCACCATCGAGGTCCTGAGGCTAGAAGAATTCTTGCGACGTGCTCGGCTATAGCAGAGTACACCTCAAGGATTGCTCTAGGTAGATCAGGTCTTCAAGTACATTTGTATTTTTGTGACGGGTTCTGGATCTAATAAGGTCGCAGGCGACTTGTGTACCTTCGAAGTTCCTGTGTAATGTTCACTCTCTTCTGTCATGTAATGGTCATTTTGAAGAAATTATTCATCAATGACCTATAGTGATGGAATTTGGGGGCTTATCGACCTCATGGAGATCGAATGTTTCGTCAGGACGACCTGACATCTTAATTGTGTGCACGACCTAAACTCAGGGCATAGGTCGTGAGACTCTGCATTGGGCATATAGCCGTTGGCGTGAAATCCGGCGAGATCGTCTCGCAAAATTAGCGGCATATAGCCGTTACGGCGAGCTCCTTGCTGTGGAAGGAGCCGCAACAGGCGCTCCTGGTGGGGCCCTTATAAATAGAGCGGCGGGGACCGGCGTTGACTGTCCCTTTCCATCGTCTTCCTCCTCTCGCCATCTCCGCCGGAATCTCCGCACCCTAGCCGCCACACGCTCCGCAGCCAGCCTCCGCCCTAGAGTCCTCAGTCTGATGTAGTAGACCGCGCGCCGGCTCCGCCATCCACGCGCCGCTCGACTTCGCATGCGAATCAAAACCCTAGTGAACTTTAGATCCAAATCCATCCGAGCGCAAGAAATGGCGGTCGCGGCTCCTACGATCCTGTCCCCGGAGACGGTGTGGGATTCTTTGACAATGACCGAGGAGAAGATCCAGGGTCTGGTAGATCGCAGGCTCCTGAGGCCCAAGGCAGAGCTGGAGTGGAAGGCGCCCACCGGCCAGAGGTTCCTGACGGAAGACGACAAGGAACAGGTCATCTTCGCTTCCTTCTTCGAGCGCGGGTTCAGCGTGCCCGCCGGCGACTTCTTCCGGGGTCTTCTGTACTACTACAAGCTGGAGTTGGTACACCTCGTCCCTAATTCTATTACTGTGGTTTCGTCGTTCATTCACATGTGCGAGGCGTTCCTCGGAATCCCACCACACTTTGTGTTGTGGCGGTATTTCATCAACGTCATGTTCACCGGCAAGCGTACCGGTGTGGTAGGAGCAGTGATGTTCTATCTGAGATCAGGTCTCAAGGCAGCATGGTTGGATATGGATCTGCCGGACAATACCGCAGGGTCGAGGTCGAAGTGGTTCTATATCGCCGACCAGAAGCCGGCGCTCCCGAAGCGCACCGGGCACAAGCCCGTGAAGATAAACGAGTGGGACCTGCAACTCACCTCCCGTGAGATGGATGACATCAAGGAGCTGCTGTCCTTGGTGGGCGACCTCAAGAAGAAAGGCCTGACAGGGGGCACCGTAGCGATGTCTTTTTGTCGTCGTATGATTCAGCCGATCAAGGATCGGGTTCATCCGGCGTATGAGTATTGGGGTCAGTCGGACCCTACTCGTGAAGTTAACCGCAAGATCTCCCAAGAGGAGATGACGACCAGGGTGACACAGATGTACTCGGGTGTATCCAGAACAAGAAGTGCCCGAAGGCTTATTCTCTCTCCCGACCTGCTGATCCTGTAAGTTCTGGGACAACGACGTCGTAGCGACCTATTTTGTGTTTTGTGTGACTAGAGGAAGACCTCTTATATCATGTTGCTTGTGTTTGCAGGCTCGGGAGATGCAATTTTGGTGCCCTGCACCTCTACCAGCCGGCGAAGAGCCACGCCGGAAGTTAAGGTCGGAGGACTACCAGCCTCCGGCAGCTGCACTGTTGGAGAATTATCAATCAGACTCATCGGTCGAAGCCGACGAAGATAGCGACGACGAGGGTGGTGACGACGTGGCAAATCGCCCAGAGGTAAGCAGTGCCACAAAGCCCAGGCATAGGACAAGGGCAGCGACGGCAAAGCAGCCGACCTCGAGGGCTGCTGCCAAGGCTGAGACGGCGAAGACCGCCAAGCTCGAGGCTGACAAGAAGAAAAGGAAGAGGAAGGCGAGCCCTCCTCCGGCGATCCAGACGCCAACAATTCCTACACCTTTGACCAAGGAGGTCGAAGATGATGAGGATGAAGCTACCAATGATCCGCCGGTTGTTGAAGATCGCTCGATGAGGAGGTCGTTGAGTCCCGCGGCCAAGAGGCAGCGGGAGTTAGAGCAGAAAACGACCGAGGACGACCTCCGTCAGATGAGGGAGGCGCAGCGGGCTGCCGCTGGTGCGCAGGCAAGGATGCCTGTGAAGATACGGGTATGACCCTTCAGGCCGAAGTTGCGTGCCCCGACCACTGTGAGGTGAGATCGTGGCACTGAGGTTGATTCATTTGCTAACTTTTTATTGGTTCTTGTATTGTGTTGATGAGGTTTCCTGTAGGTCGGACGTCCAACCCCAGAGTGCCTTGCGTGCTCAAGATTCACCTTCATGAACAAGGTCGCCCGTCCATGAGTCCGGGACTCAAGCTTCCGTTGGCGATGTGGGGACGGCGGGCCCTCCGCCTGTCACTGAGGCTGGGACACAAGATTCCGTTGGCGACGTCGGGGCGTCGTCTCCTCCGCCTATTAGCAACACAGACCCCATCAACTCGGTGCCCAGCACATCGGTTCAGAACCCAACTGCGGACCTGACGCAGATCGAGCCGCCGCAGAGGAACCCAGAAACAACCGGCGTGCAGGCATCGGGTTCGACGTTGACGGGACCGAATTTGCAGCGTGAAGACATTGTATGGACTGGCACTCCCTGGCAGGAGGATATCTTTGACGACGACGAGGATATAAGGGCGGTCCGTAGCACAATCTTGACTCTCAATTAATCCCTCACGGTGAGTTGATGTTGTTGAGTTGGATAAATGACTTGTTTTCTGGATGTAGCTAACGACCTGCTTTACTTTTGCAAAATAGTCGCTGGCTGACCGTGCCAAGGGCAGGGCCGACCAGCTTGGGGCAGGGCCAAGGGCTGTACAGTTGCGGGTGGTCGAGCTTGAGCAGGAGCTCAAGCAGGTCCGTGAGATGGCGGCGGCGGACAAGAAGAAGCTCGAGGACGAGCTAGCCAAGGAAAAGCGGAAGACCCGAGAGGCCAACTCGTAGTTCAATGCCGCGAACATTGGTAAGATCGACCTTCTTGCAACTTTTTCTATCATTGCCTTGTACTGCTGAGGGCTGGACCTCAGGATTTTTTGTATGTTGCAGATTTCCACAGGCGAGAGGATGACCTCAAAAACGAGCTGAAGAACACAAAGGAGAAAGTTCAAAGCTTGGAGGTCAACCTCCGGGAGGCCGAAGCTGGTGCTGAAGAGCTGAAGCGGGCGATGAAGGAGACCATAGACAGTGAGTACGCTGTATCTCAAAAGCTGGCTTATGAGAAACAAGCTCGAAGGGACCTTGAGGTCAGTCTTGAGGTAGCTTTGAAGGCGCTACAGAATGACCAGGTGATCATTGCAGGGCAAGAGGTGGAGTTTAAGGAACTGAAGAATACTGCCCATTTTGCGATGGATATATTTGCTTCACAGGTCGAGGGGGAAGAGCCCAAGCCTGCTATCGACCGTCTTCTGGCTGCACCTGAGAAGCTGATCGACCTCTTGAAGGCAACGAGCTTGGCGGCGGCTACGGAGGCGTTGGTCCAGGTGAAGTCTCACTATCCCGACGTTGACATGGTCAAGGTCGGAGAAGGCCCAGACGCGACGAAAGATCCGAAGGTCATCGAGCTTGAAGTTCGTGAAGCCGCTATGGCGGTGATGGACGCCATTGATTATGAGGGCAACGACGGGGAAGAGTAGTCGTAGTCTTAGAGCTGTACCCCCTCCCTCCTCCAGTCATGTAAAACATTACTTCATAACCTTCTTTTGGCCTGCATGATGTACTTGTTTTGTGTTTGCGCGAACTTGGTAGCCTTGAAGTGATTTGTCTTTATCATACTCCGCTAACCACTACTCACGAAGAGGCAGGCTTACTGACCATCACAGCTCAGCAGGGAGACTTACGTGTGACCGGTGCGCGGGAGGGAGTCTAGAATTCAGGTTTTGCAACCTTTACGACCAAGCAGGCTAGCAACAGCACAAAATAGGTAGTCATGAGGGGTGACGTCCTCAGGTCGAACGACCCTTATGTTGGCTTGAGCCAAGCCCCCGAGCGTGTCGAGGGGGAGGAGCAGGAAATTTAACCCCCAGGTCTTTCGACTTTGTATTTGGCTTTAGCCAAGCCCCTGAGCTTGTCGAGGGGGTGGGTTGATGACATGAAGGAGGAGAAGGTAGGGCTCGAGACACAGCAGGTGACTGCTTGAATTAATATTTATTAAACTGAAAAAAGTATAAAGACGAGGAATACATAGCTGTCATAAAAGCTATTCTACGGGTAGAATCGTCATAGATGCTCCACGTTCCAAGGGTTGGGTACGCCTTGCCCGTCGCCCCACTGGAGGTGATATGTAGATGGACTGATGACTTCGGTGACGATGAAGGGTCCTTCCCAAGGGGCAGAGAGCTTGTGCATGCCGTCGGTCTTCTGGATACGCCTTAGGACTAGGTCGCCAACATTTAAGGAGGTATCCTTGATGTTGCGATCATGGTACCGACAGAGTTGCTGGTCGTGACGAGCTTGCCTCATAACAGCAGCCATTCTCTGCTCCTCAAGGCTATCGAGATCGACAAGACGAGTCTGCTCGGCTTCTCCCTCCTCATAGAACTGTATGCGTGGAGCTCCGAAGGTAACGTCGGTGGGTAGGATGGCCTCTGAGCCGTAGACCAGGAAGAAGGGCGAGAAGCCCGTAGCAGAACTGACTTGGGTCCTTAGACCCCAAATTACGTGTGGTAGCTCGGCTAACCACCGGGTAGTGTAGTTTGAAGCGTCATCAAAGATGCGATCTTTGAGAGCTTGAAGAAGCATGCTGTTGGCACGTTCGACCTGGCCATTGCACCTTGGGTAGGCGACCGAGGAGTAGTAGACGTCGATCGTGTTGTCTTGGCAGAAATCCCAAAAGGCAGACCCTATGAAGGCCGTCCCTAGGTCGGTGATGATCCTATTGGGCACACCGAAGCGATGTGTTACGTCTTGCATGAATTTAGCTGCCTCCTCCGATGTGACCTTTGCGACAAGTCGGACTTCAATCCACTTGGTGAATTTATCGACGGCCACAAGGATGTACCTGTAGCCTCCTGGAGCGGTTCAGAACGGACCCACGGAGTTGAGGCCCCACATGGCGAAGGAACAAGATGGGGGAATTGTGCGCAGGGCCTGAGCTGGCAGGTGCTGCTGCTTGGCAAAGAATTGGCACCCTTTGCACCTCTTAACGAGGTCTTTAGCATCAGACATGGCCGTGGGCCAGTAGAAGCCGGATCGATACGCCTTGCCGACCAGATTGGCGGATGCCGCATGGCAGCCACACTCACCGCCGTGAATCTCAGCCAAGAGCTGGAGACCTTCTGATCGCAAGATGCATTTCATCAAGACGCCAGTAGAGGCGGCTTTCCTATATAGGTCATTACCAATCACGACGTAGTTGGCACTTCGTCGTGTGATACGCTCTCGTTCAGCCTTATCTTCTGGGACTCGTTGGTCGAGTAGGAAGGCTAGGAAAGGCTTGCGCCAATAGTCCTCTTTATCAGTCATTAGCACGTCTCGGGGAGGTGCTGGGGTTGGGTCGGGTTGTGCTTCGTCCGGGTTGTCCGGATCCAACAGCTTGATTGACAGCTTGCGTAGGTCTTGAACGAACACACCCGCCGGGAGCCTAGCTTAGATAGTACGTCGGCGGCCACATTGTTGTTGCGAGGCACGTGCTGGAACTCGATTCCCTCGAAGTGGCCTTCGAGCTTACGGATCTCAGCACAGTAGGCATCCATTGTGTCTTTGACACAATCCCACTCCTTGTTGACCTGCTCAATGACGACCTTGGAGTCACTGTACGCTAGTAGTCGCTTGATGCCAAGGGACACTGCCATACGGAGCCCGTGAATTAGAGCTTCGTATTTTGCTCCAATGTTGGAGGCCTTGTAGTGTATCTGCAGGAGAGATGAATAGCACTCCTGCTCCCGTGCCTTCAAGGTTAAGGGCACCGTCGAAGTACATTATCCAGTGTTCAGGCTGCTCCTTGGGAGGGGGCATCTGGATCTCTGTCCACTCTGATACAAAATCAGCCAGGATCTGGGACTTGATTGCCTGCCTGGGGCAGAACTCGATGTCGAACTCTCCAAGCTCTACCGACCACTTGACGATGCGGCCATTAGCGTCGCGGTTGCGGATGATCTCTCCCAGCGGAAACGATGATGGCACCGTGATCTTGTGAGCTTGGAAGTAGTGGTGCAGCTTTCTCGACGTGATCAGGAGTGCGTAGAGCAACTTCTGAGGCTGTGAATAACGTGTCTTAGCGTCGGCAAGGACCTCGCTTATGTAGTACACAGGTCGTTGAACAGGGTAGGCCTACCCTTCTTCTTCTCGTTCTGCAATGAGGACTATGCTGACCACATGAGTGGTGGCAGAGATGTAGAGTAGGAGGGTTTCCCCTGGTATAGGTGGCGTCATGACTGGAGGCGTGGTCAAGGACTCTTTGAGAGCTTCGAAAGCCTTCTGTGCTTCTTCATCCCATACGAATTTATCTGCCTTCTTCAATAGCTTGAAGAAAGGTAGACCTTTTTCGCCGAGCTTGCTGATGAAACGACCTAGAGCCGCCATCATGCCTGTGAGCTTCATGACGTCTTTCTTGCAAGATGGCTTGGCCATGTTGTGTATTGCATCGACCTTTACGGGATTTGCTTCGATGCCTCGGTGTTCGACCATGAAGCACAGGAGCAATTCAGAGGGGACACCGAAGACGCACTTGGTCGGGTTGAGCTTCCACTGGTACTCGCGTAAGTTGGAGAAGGTCTCAGCGAGGTCGGCGATGAGCTGATCTTCCTCGGTGGTCTTGACGACCACGTCGTCAACATAAGCTTCTACGTTCTTCCCGATCTGCGACTTGAGGCATTTCTGTATCGCTTTCTGGTATGTTGCTCCAGTGGTTTTGAGGCCAAAGGTCATGACCTTGTAGCAGTAGATGCCGTTGGGTGTTATGAACGCTGTTTTGTCATCGTCGTCAGGGTTCAAGGCTATCTGGTGATAACCTGAGTAGCAGTCGAGGAAGCACAATAGAACGCTACCAGCCGTGGAGTCCACGACCTGGTCGATGCGAGGAAGAGGGAAGGGATCTTTCGGGCAGTGCTTGTTGAGGTCGGTGTAGTCGATACACATCCTTAATCCTCCAGTCTTCTTGGGTAGAAGGACCGGGTTTGCGAGCCAAACCGGGTGTTTACATTCACAGATAAATCCTGCAGCTAAGAGCTTGCAGACTTCTACTTCTATAGCTTGCTTTCTATCTTTCGAAAATCACCGGAGCTTTTGCTTGATAGGTTGAGCGGTCTTGCTTACTTCAGGGGCGTGCTTAACCAGCTCCCTAGGGACACCGAGCTATCGGATGGACTCCATGCGAAGATGTCGGCGTTGTCCCTGAGGAAACTGGTGAGCGCGAGTTCCTATTTGGGATCGAGGTTGGCACCGATGGTTACTTCCTTGGATGCGTCGGGCAGGCCGAGGCAAACTTTCTTCACAGCAGGGCTTGGATCCAAGGCAGTAGCCGTGCGCTCCTGTTCTGGCACCTCCTGAGTAGTTTGGTCGATCTTGGCGGCCTGAGCGACCATGACCGTAGCAGCAGCTTTACACGCAGAGACCTTTGAGAGGTCGATAGTGTCGCTCTCGTAGTTGTAGGAGACCATGATGTCGTCGAGAACGGAAAGGATCTCGTTTGGTGCTGGCATCTTCATGATGAGGTAGGTGTGGTGTGGTATGGCCATGAATTTGGCCAACATAGGTCGACCAAGGATGGCATGGTAGGAGGAGCGGAAGTCCGCGACCTCGAACGTCAGGTGCTCTGTGCGGAAGTTTTTTTGTTTGCCGAAGGTGACCGGCAGGCATACACGACCTATGGGGTATGCATCCTTGTCGGGCACGACCCCGTAGAAGGGTTCGTCGCAAGCGGTCATCTTGGAGAAGTCGAAGTCCATCTTTCTCAGCGTCTCTGTGAAGATGATGTTCAAGCTGCTGCCCCCATCGATAAGGGCCTTAGGCAGGAACGCGCCATCCACTATGGGGCTGACGACCAGCGGGTAGGTCCCGGGGTCAGGTATGTGGACCCAATGGTCTTTCCTTGAGAAAGTGATGGGATACTCCAACCAACGCAGAGGTTGTGGAGTTTCTGTGTTGACTTGGCCAATCTTCCTTGCGTTTGATCGTATCTGTCTGTTGCTCTTGGCTGCCTGATGACCACCAATGATGAAGTTGATCTCCCGGTTGGCTGTCTGAAACGCACCGTTAGGGTTGCCCCCTTTTGGCGGTGGTGGCGGGGAAGGCTCCTTGCGATGGTTGTCGTTGCGGTTGTGGTCGTCTTGTCGACGACGATCGTCGCGCCGGTCGTCACGGCGCTCATCACGTCGGTCGTTACGATTGTCATCGCGGTGATCGTCGTGGCGGTAGTCATCACGTCGGTCATCACGGTGGTCATCGCGGTGATCATCACGGCGATAGTCGCGGCGGTAATCACGGCGGTCCCTGTCATCGTTGCGATGGTAGGGTTGGCGGTCACAGTAATCACGTCGATCAAGTCGACGGTTACGATTGTCGTAGCGGCGGTTGCTGTTCTGGTCGTCATTGCTGTCGCTCTTGGTCTTCTTGGGCTCTAGAGGTACTCCTAGGGCACGCTTTAGCTGTTCGCACTCCCTCATGGTATGCTTGGCGTCACGGTGGAACTGGCATTGGTCGTCCATGACCATGTTGAAGTCACCTTCAAGGAAGGTGGAAGGTCTGGGTGGATTGGTCACATAGACCTCGCCGGATCGCTTGCGCGACCTGCTGCCACCGTCGTCGTGATCTTCTCCCTTGAAGTCGTGCATCACCGCATCTTGAGTGTCGGCAAGCTTGGCCCCGTAGGCCATGAGGTCGGCGATGGTCTGGGCATTAGCTTCGTGGATCTTCTCAAAGAGATTGATGTTGGTTACCCCCTTCTTGTAGTAGGCTATGATGTCTTCGTCCTTGACACCTGCGAGGGTGTTACGATTCTCAAAGTAGCGGTTAGTGTACTCTCGGAGAGTTTCGTCACGCCTCATCCGCACTCTAGCGAGGTGATGTGTGTTACCCGGACGGTTGTAGGTCGCTTGATAGTTGGTCGTGAAGAGCCGTGGCAAGGTTGCCCACGAGGTGATGCACTCCGCAGGAAGATTGTCGAGCCACAGGAGTGGTGCTTTGCCCATCATGAGGGGAAAATATCCCGCCATGTGATCCTCATTGCCTCCAGAGGCGCCTGCTGCGATGTGGTACATCTTGAGCCAAATACTTGGGTCGGAGTGACCGTCGTATTTCTCAATGGATGGCTTGAAGTCCTTGGGGTATCTGATCGTCCTGAGACGACGTCAAAACACCGGGAAGTTGTTGACTGCTCCAGGACTGGCTGATGGGGCATAGGCCATTGGGATAATGTAGAGGTCATCTGGAGGACCATTATCTTGGCCGTACTGGGCACGTCGTAGGAGCTCTTGGTCGTGCATCTGCCGAAGTTCCGTTGCTTGAATAGGATTGTTGGCGTTAAGGGGATCAGGGACCCTGTTGTCGCGATCGCAGTTAGCACGGCGTGCTATTTCCACTTTGTCTCGTATACGTCGACGTTGACTGCTCTTGGCGTGGTTGGCTTGTACTGGTGGAGGTTGAGCTCCAGCGTTCTGCCTTGCGTTGGCGGCAACATTCTGCTGTTGGGCGCCAGCCGCATTTGCGGCGTTGTTTTGGGCATTGCCAAGAGTGGTGCCCGAAGCATTGGCAGCTGGATTGTCTGCTTGATTGGCAGCGACGTTGGCAGCGGGATTGACCGGCTGTGCTACTTCGTTTTTGCCTCCTCCCTCTTCAGCTACGGGCTCAAGGGGAGCGTTGCTGCGACATCACTGGCGAGGTTGCTCCGACCTACTCCTGGAGTAGGAGCTTGCGGCTGATCTGCTGTATCCTGGACCCCTTTGTTCGACCTGGGCGGTAGCGACGCGGATGTGAGCTTGTAGGCGCCGTATTGTAGGAGTATCCTCAAGTTGACCCAGCGCGGCAAGAGCTGTGCCTAAGTTTGCTTGAGGAGAGTTCTAGACTTCATGGCCGTCTTGCTCAAAGTCCCTAAGGAGGTCTCTGGCACGTAGGCGGTTTCGACGAGGCTCATTGCGATTCTGTTGCTGCTGAGGAGCTGCTTGAGCTGCGGGGGCTTGCGCCCTGATGTTGCCTGCCGGTTGGTTGCCGGCACCTTGCCCGACGTTGCCCGCATGCTGACCTGCACCTGGGGCAGCTGCAGCTAACTCCTGCTGACAGCGTGTAGCTCTTGCGGCGTTGGCGTTTTCACGCTCTATGCGCTGCTCGTCTGTCTCTCCATCTTGAGGAGGCACATCTGCAGAGACCACGAGGACCTCTCGGTCTGAGATCTCAAACACTTCTCCCGGATAGTTCGGGGAGATGGTCGTACGAGCGATCTGAAACGCGAGGCGATCTGGAGACGGCTCGCGGTTAAGCTGGCGGCGGTGACCCGCTGTGAGAGGTTGGCGAAGCTTCTTCTTGAGTACACGGCATTGGCGAGCCGTGTGTTTGGAGTCTTCATGGACGGGGTAAGGGTCGTCGAGGTGACCCCTGCGGTTCCCACAATCTGGAGTCTTGGGTCCAGATTCGATCTAGATCTTGCGCTTCATGTAGTGAGACGCTACGTGAGCTGCATTCCGCAGACCAAGAGGCATGCTGGATGAAGATGGAGGGGTCCTACGAGGGCGTTTGACGCGCTCACAGACCTTGATCGTGTCAGAGAGCATGTCTTCGACACGATCCAGCCCCGAGATCAGGTCGCTAGGTGTGGGTGGGTGGGTTTTCTCCAGCAGATCGGATTCGACCTGCTGGTTGGAGGTGACCGCGTTGCTCTCGATGACGAGGCAAGCGGCTGGAGCGGTGGATTCCGCCGGCATGGAGCCAAAGCAGATGTCGATGGGGTTGGCGAGGATGTCCGCCATGCTCTCCGGGAAGATGACTCCGTTGCTCGAAGCCATCGAGTTGCATGAAGACCCCTGGATTCCTCCCCTACCTGGCGCGCCATCTGTCAGATGTTTAGATCTGGATAGCCCACAGGGGGGTTAGCCCCGGTGGTTTAGTTGTTCGGCGAGGGGAAATCTAAGGCTAAGAACTCAAAGGTTGCGCACGAGCACACGGAACACAGAGAACACGGCGAGTTTATACTGGTTCGGGCCTCCGGAGAGTAAAACGCTACGTCCAGTTGTTGGTGTAGATTGCTTGAGGATTGCGTGATTGTACAAGGGTCGCCCTGCCCGCCTTATATTGGCCAGCGGACAAGGTCGGTTCCCAGACTCCTGGTCGGTCATGACCAGGAGACCTAAATCTATGTGATCACAACACTTGCCATATCCGTCGATCTGCTTGGTCGGAATCCACCGATGTCTTGTCTTGTATGCCAAGTCTTGAAGTCATTCTGGATAAACCTCAAGATCTCACTTCAGGTGATCTTCACCTCATAAAGCAAGGAGATAAAGAACCATTGCAAGAGTATATCAAGAGGTTTGCCAAAGCTAGAACTAAAGCACCACATGTACAAGCCGCAACTGTAATTGACGCAGCAATAGATGGTCTCAAGGTAGGACCTTGTGGAGAGTATCTAGACTGAAGAAGACCCAAAACAGAGAAGATGTTGTTTGACATAATGCAAGAATACTGCAAATCTGACAGAGGCAAGCAGCGAAGAATAAATGAATACAACAAAAGAAAAAACCAAGCGAAGTCTCAAGCAGAATGGGGAAATAGGCCTCAGAGCACTTAAGGACCTTCGACAAGATCGAACTTCTACGACAAAAACAATGTAAACAACATTTCAGGGAACAACTCACAAATGGCATCTTCGGCAGCCACAGGAAGCAGAGGCCAAAATTCTGGTAGGGGCCCATCACCTCAGTCTGTATGTGCTTTGCATGGCATCAACAAAGGCCACTGGTCTTATGAATGCAGAACTTTACTTCGGAAGAAGCAGATCGAAGAAGATAAGAAGAGAACAGTGCAGAGTCAAGCGAAGACAGTCAATCATACGTCCTCAGTGGCACCTTCGATGGCTCAGAGTTCAATGCAAAATTGGCAACCATACATTGCGCAACCATGCTTCCAACAAATGCCATTCCCACCACCACCAATGTTCAACCCAAACATGATGCAATTACAGCAACAAAGCACCGCATCATGTCAGCCAAAACCAGAGCCCACTCACCAGGCACCTTCGCAGTCCAATCAAAACAGAGATGACGAAGATCGCTACCGAAGAATGAACATAATCAATGCTATCACAGGCGAGTGCAATTCACCCAAACATTTGACGAAGAGACAGAAAAAAGATCAGCAAAGAGAAGTGAACCATGTATACGCAGGAAAAGTCTTCAAAACAGAGTGGTCACACATTCCAATCACTTTCACAGAGGCAGATTTCAAGCTAAAAAAGTACCCTCACGAAGATCTTCTAGTCATCAGAGCTATGCTGGGAAAGAACACGAAATACTTGTTGGGCAATGATGTGAGAGGCATCTTGGTAGACAACGGCAGTTCCGCAGACATAAAAACTTATGAGTTATTCAAGAGAATGGAGTTCAGAGACGACCAATTGCAGAAGACTTCAAAGCCGTTATATGGCTTCGGTAACAAGAAAGTCGAGGCTCTAGGAACAATTGAAATGAACGTAAGTCTCGGAACAGGAGCACTGATGAGAACAAAGATGGTGACCTTCGATGTAGTTGACATCCCATATGCCTACAAAGCTATCTTCGGTAGGGGAGTCATAAACAAGTTCGTAGCAGTAATACACATGCCATTCTTGTGTATGAAGATACCAACAGCAACGACATTCTCACAATATACGGAGATCAGGAAGATGCACATGACAGAGAATACAATGTAGGCAAGAACCAGAAACTAGTACATGCAGTGGGTAACAACGAAGGCACAATAGAAAGCGAAGAAGAAGATGAGCCTGAAGAGCTCGAAATGAAAAAGAGGCTTTGCCAATACGAAAAGAAGAGAATGCAACCCCACGAACACACAAAGAAGGTGCGTCTTTGCGAAGACGTTCACGACAAGCTAGTTACAATAGCAAGGGGGATGACCGAAGAAGAGGAAAATGCTCTGATCACATGCCTTCGCAACAATCAAGATGTATTTGCCTGGAGCAAAAGAGATCTTAAGGGAGTGCCTCGTGAAGTGATAGAGCACGCGCTACGCCTAGATCCAAAGATCCCACCGAAGAGACAAAAGCTCAGAGTCATCTCACCTCAGAAAGAACTAGCAGCACAAAGCGAAGTAGAGAAGCTGTTGGATGCTGGGGTCATCAGAGAAATACAGTTCACAACTTGGCTTCAAACATAGTAATGGTACCAAAGAAGAATGGGGGACAGAGAATGTGCATTGACTTTACACTTCTGAACAAGGCTTGCCCAAAAGATGACTACCCATTACCAAGAATCAATGGGTTGGTGGATGCAGTAGCAGGTTGCGAGAGAATGTCTCTGTTAGATTGTTTCTCCGGATATCACCAAATCTGGATGAAGATGGAAGACTAAGACAAAACAAGTTTCATAACACCTTTTGGGCTATATTGCTTCGTGAGAATGCCCGAAGGCCTGCGTAACGCTGGCCCAATATTTAACAGAATGGTAAGATCGTACTTGGCCCACAACTGAGGAGAAATGTATCAGCCTACGTAGATGACATTTTCATACACAGCAAAAAGAAAGAACAGCTCAACGAGCCAACTAGCCCAAGCAACGCCGAGGTATGCGGAGCGAGATGGCGCACCTCCCTGCTCTCGCCCCCGCCCTCCTGCCCTCGTCCCCCTCCGATGATGCTGCTACGGTGTCCCATGGTGAGCCCTAACCTTGCCGCGCTGGATCCTCGTTCCTCTGGACCTCTCTGTTGTCATCTTCCTCCCTTATTTCGTTGGTGGTTGTTGGTCTGTGCCTCTTCCGGCTGGGAAGTGGGCGCCCTTTTGAGGTTTTCGGGTTGTTGCTGATTGAGCTCTTGATGGCGTACGCCATAGATTTGCTTGATTTTGATGTTGGTATTCGTTTTGAGAATGAGCTCTACTGCTCGAAGGGTCTCAGGATCCATGCTCGCTCACCGCAAGGAAACCGTTTTTGGCTCTTGGCTACTTTTCAGAGGTATTTGTTCCAGTTGAATGAAGATTCGGTGGCCTTGACGCTGCAATCTTGTTTGGGTGGATCTTCAGAAGGATTCCAAGTTGAGTATCAAAGCCTTCATCATTACCGTTTCTCGGTCTCATGCAAAACTGTGGGATTTGCTATTTACAATCTCCGAAGGGTTATTGGTAAATCTTTTGATGTTTACTTCCATCTGTGGAGTAATGGTGCCCCCCGTTGGGAGCGTGAGAAGCGTCTCTGGGAGGAAGAAGAGGCGAAGCACTGGTCTAAAGTGCTCTCTAAAAAACAGAAAAAGATTGCTCGTCAATCTCTACAGAAGAAAAAAGTTCGCTTTACTGAGCGTCTGATCCAAGGCCCTGCCTCTTCTGCTGCTCCACCGAATATTATCAAATTTGGTGCTTTTTGCTTTGAGTTACCTACTGATGAATTTGCTCAGGAGGACTTCAAACCCATGGGAATTCTCAAAAGATCTGCTAGTCCGGTCAAGGAGTTTTCTTCTGTTAAGGTTTCTTCTGATAATGCTCATAACAGTCCAGCTAAAGGAGGTTTTGTAGAAAGCTTGGATGATCTATCTAACAATGGCACTTCGGATGATCATGGTAGTTCTGAAAATAGTTTTTCTCAGTGTTCGCCCAATTTTTCTCAGTCTGAATTTTCAAATGCCAGCCGTCAAGTCGGCTCAACTTCCAATGTCTTGAAGCTTCAGCCGGTTGCTGGCTCATTCAAGTCCTTCTTAGTGACTAATCGCATTCTCAAGTTGGGTGGCTGTAGCCGTTGCTTTGGTTTTAATCACAGCAGATTCTCTTGTCAGTCAAAAATTCGTTGCGCCGCGTACTTTTATTACGGGCACACTTTCAAAGCATGCCGGACCAAGAATAAGCCCAGAATTTTTTGGAGGCCCAAGGTTACGGGTTACTCGAATGAACCTACCATGGGCTGTAGGGACCCTAATGCTAGTGGGCCTGGTTACTATCCGGATGGAGAAAAAGGAAATGCTCAGCCCAGCCCAGAATACGAAGGGTCTCCGCCTTCTACCGTTAATGGGGTTGAGAGGCACAGTGTTCCTCCCCCAAATCGGCCACTTGCTACAGAAAACCCCACGCTCTCCTCGGAGTCGGAGCTCCATTGCGACTCCTGCTCTCCCCCCTGGCTAGAGCAAGAAGAAGATTCCATGGCGAACTTTCGTGTGGACCTGACACATTTCGTCCCTGAGGGGATGAATGTGGAAGATTGGGCTCGATCGGCGTGTGGAAGGATCGTCATCGCCGACGCCCCGCCGCGACGGCATGATGAGTATGCTATCATCTCTGTTAACCCCCCTCCTCAGGCAGATCAACTCTATGCTGTCATCGATGAAGTACTGGCTTTCTTTGAGGATGTGCATCGTATAAGATTTCGATCTTGCTGTCCTTCTCCGCTGGGGCTTGCGCTTGCTCAGTTCCCGTCGCCCATTGCTCGCCAAGCTATGATCAACATGAGTCCCCTTCAGTTAGATGCTGCTAGAGAAATTACGATGGTTGAACATGATTGGGGAATCAATTTGAGAAGTTGTCCATTCACTAGAACCTGCTGAGTGATGTTTCTTGCTTTCCCGCTTGACTTTCAGACCAGGGACATTATCAACCAGGCGGTGGGATTGTTTGGGTCGGTGATCACCTGGACTGATAACTCCAGGTTCCGCTCCAGGATCTTGCTTCGTTGCAGGGTCACTCTTGTCAGCAGGATTCCCAGGAGTGTGGTCATCTCAGAGAGCGGAGCGGTTGCTGACAGCGGCAATTCATGGACTGTCCCTGTCTTTGTGCTTGACAGCCAACAAAATGACATTCTTGCTGGGGATGAGGACCCTATTCCCCCTAATGGAAATCCTCACCCGGAAGACGTCAACCCTGGCCCTGGTAACCCAGATGGTAATTTCCCGGGGCACTTTGAAGATGTTGGTGATCTCCAGGAAGTGCAGCATGCTAATGAAGAACAGGGCTGGGAGGCTCCTCCTCCCCCACCTCCTGCACAAAACAATGACTGGGATCAGTGGCTGCAGCAGGAAGGTGAACTTATTGATGACAATGAATTGCATATGGTCAATAACCTTGCAAATAATGTTGTTGCTGAAGCGGCTGCCAATGGATTGATGATGCACCCTGATGTTCCACAGGACAGTAGATCGGTTAGCAGTGAAACATCTGCTTTCTTCAGAGCTCAAGGCACCCCAGTTACTCTTGAGCTACTCCTCCCTGCTGATGGTTCTGCCAACAGAGGTGCTGTCATCCCTCATCTTGCTTCATTGCAATTCGACAGTGACTTCCTGTTCAGGCAACTTTCCTCTCGTCTTGGTATGCATCAGACCTTTGGCCCAAGCCTGTCAGTGGAGATGTTGATTCAGGAACTGGCCCAAAAGGCTCATGAAATTCAAGCTATGCTACCCCTCAAGTCTCCTGTGCCGGCCCATCACTGGAATTCGGCCCCTGATTCTTGGTTTGTGCCCAGTAACTGGTTTTATAGAGTGGACAATCCAAGCTGGGGAAACAATGCAGAAGCATCTAGTTCATCTAGCAGTGGGAGACCCCGGCTCCAACTCATCAGTGCTCCTGATTACAGTATGCCTCGTACCCAAAATGATCTGAACTGCTCTCAGATTAATGCTGCAATTGCTAGTGCTGACCCTCCGGAGCATGAGTTTGACCCTCCAGAGCATGCATCTGAAGAACTGATGATTGATAGTGATGTCCCTTCCATTGAGCTCCCAGCTATGTCGCCTCCCAATGTGCTCCCAGCTATGTCTTCTCCCCCAACTATAAACAAGAGAAAGGCCAGAGGAAAAACTCCAATTGTTGATGATGAGGTCAGAAGGAGCTCGAGGCTTCGACAGAACACTGATTTTGAGCACATCCAGCTTGACAATGAACCAAGAAGAAAAAAAGGAGCCTCTGTCAAAACTGTTTGCTTCTCGAAGGTTGAAGACCTCAAGACTGCTATTGTCACTAGGAGCCTGGAGCAAGAACTGAGTGAAGACTGGGATGTTGATACCATCCCAGCACCTCTCATGGTGACACTAGGAACTGATTTCTATGGAGTTCCTCCTGCGGAGCTGAACTTGTCCACCCTGTCTCCCTCCCCTGATGAGTGATCAATGGGTTATTTCCTCTTATTTTTAATGGGGTGGAGGTCTTTTGCTTACATGTCTGATGTGGCCATGCAGTGGCCTGATTACTCTTATACTTTTAAACTCTGGAGGTGGCTTTTGGTTATTCCTATTAATGTCTGCAGAACTGTTAATCTAAGTTGTGTTGAATGGTTATTTGTTAATGCTTTGTTGGTTGTTTTGAATTGCCCGCTTCTGGGATGGTGCTGCTTTGGTGGCTGTGCCCCAATGCTTTGTCTTGCTCTCCTTTTTCTTATTTTCCCTAATGGATTGTAGGTCTTGGAACATATTGTGCTGGAATGTCAGAGGGCTGAATGACAAAGAGAAGTGGGAGCCTATTAGAAAAAAAATTGAGGAAAGTATTGCCAATATTTTTTGCCTTCAAGAGACTAAGAAGGAATCTTTTGATCTACAGTTTATTAGAAATTTTGCCCCTAAGAAGTTTGACAACTTTGATTTCTGTCCTTCAGTGGGTGCTTCTTGTGGTATTCTTGTGTGTTGTGCTTCAAACTTTTTCTCCATGACCACCCTGGAAAAGCAGTCTTTTGCCATTAGGTTGCAGGTCACCTCTGCACATAATCTTGATACCTGGACTCTGGTGGTGGTTTATGGCCCTTGCAGGCAGCCGGCTAGAGATAGTTTTGTTAATTGGCTTTACCACCTGGACATTGGGGATGATGACTTATGGCTCCTCATTAGAGATTTCAACTTTTATAGATCTGAGGATAATAGAAATCGGCCGGGGGGAAATTTTAATGACTCTCTTGTCTTTAATAGTATCTAGCCACCTTGGTCTTATTGAGCTTCCACTCAAAGGGCGTAGTTTTACATGGAGTAACATGCAGGTGACTCCTCTTCTTGAACAAGTTGACTGGTTTTTCACCTCTATGGCCTGGACAACCCAATACCCACAGTCCTTGGTGCTTCCCCTTGCCAGGATCACTTCTGACCATCTTCCATGCAAGATTCAGATTGGCACAAATATCCCAAAAGCCAACATATTTCGCTTTGAGAACTTTTGGTTTAACCATCCCAGTTGTTTTGAGCAGATAGCAAATGCTTGGAAAATCGCAGTTATCTCAAACAGTTCTGCTCAGACCATTAGTGCAAAATTCAAGCTGCTTAGAAGAATTCTTAAGCAATAGGCAAAGGGTCTCTCAAACATTTCTAGGCTAATCTCCAACTGTAACCTTACCATTGCTTTCTTTGATAAGCTGGAAGAAATCAGGTTCCTAAGTCCCCATGAAGCTACTTTTAGGAAAATTGTCAAAACCCACCTCCTTAATCTCCTTGCCATGCAAAAAGCCTATTGGAGGCAGAGATTCACTCAGAGGCTCATGCAATTTGGGGATGAAAACACAAAGTTTTTCCATGCCATGGCCTCTGAAAGATATAGGAAGAATGTGATTTGCCAGATTGCTGATGATTATGGTAGAATGGTCTCTGACCATGGGGAAAAGAGTGCTCTTTTTTTCAATGAGTTGAAAAGAAGACTGGGTACCTCTGTACCTATTTCCATGCAGTTTGACCTTCATGCCATTGTTCAACCAAACCCAGAAGCCCTGGCTCATCTGGATCTTCCATTTAGTCATGAGGAAATTGATGCAGTTATTTTAGAGCTCCCCACTGACAAGGCTCTAGGGCCTGATGGGTTCAACAATTTATTTTTCAAAAAGGCCTGGCCCATCATTAGACATGAATTTTATAAACTATGCATGGATTTCTATGATCATCAAGTTGATATCAAGTGCATCAACTATTCATATATCACTCTGGTCCCCAAAAAAAGACTGTCCTGAAACTGTTCATGATTTCAGACCAATTTCTCTTATGAACTCCTCTCCCAAGCTGATTGCAAAGCTGCTGGCTAATAGGCTTCAATCTGTAGCCTTGCAAATTATTCATAAGAACCAATATGGCTTCATCAAGGGAAGGACTATCCAGGAATGTTTGGGCTGGGCTTTTGAATATCTCCATCAATGCCATCATTCCAAGAGGGAAATCATCATCTTGAAGATTGACTTTGAGAAGGCTTTTGATCTGATTGAACATGAGGCCATTTTAAAAATGCTTGAAGCTAAATGTTTTTCATCAAGACGGATCAAATGGGTTCAGTCTCTTCTGTCTTCTGCTACTACTTCTGTGCTCCTGAATGGTACTGCTGGCAAAGAATTCAGATGTAAAAGGGGGGTTAGGCAAGGGGACCCTCTATCTCCACTTCTTTTTGCCATTGGTGCTGACATTCTTCAGATGGTGATTAATCAGGCTTTTGTCCAAGGGGTCCTTCTCCCCCCCTTCCCTCAGCATTCTGACTCCCCCTTTCCAGTGATCTAGTATGCTGATGACATCATTCTAATTATGAAGGCATGTGATTCTCAACTGGTGGCTCTTAAGGAAATACTCCATAAGCTTGAACTTTCTAGTGGCCTCAAAGTGAATTTTCACAAATCTTGTCTAGTCCCAATAAATACTGATCATGACAGAGCTTGCTCCCTTGCTGCTGAGATTGGATGTGTTCTTGGCTCTTTCCCATTCACTTACCTTGGCTTGCCTATGGGTCTGACAAAGCCCTTACTGAGGGACTATGCCCCTCTCATTTGCAGAATTGAAAGGAGATTGTCGGCTACCTCCCAATTTCTTTCTTATTCTGGGAGGCTTCAACTTGTCAATTCTGTATTTTCATCACTACCCACTTACTTCATGTGCTCTCTTAAGCTCCCCCTAGGGTCATTGAGGTTATTGATAAATATAAGAAAAATTGCTTATGGAGGGGAAGGGACTTCAAAAACAAAGGCTACAACCTTGCTGCCTGGGACCTAGTTAGAAGGCCTAAATATAAAGGGGGGCTTGGTGTCATTAACCTTAGTGTTCACAATGATGCTCTTCTGCTCAAACAGCTAAACAAGTTTTATTGTAAGGCTGATGTTCAGTGGGTCCACCTTATTTGGAGAAAATATTATGTCAACTCTGTTCCCCACCTGGCTAGAGAAAAGGGGTCATTTTGGTGGAAGGATATACTTCGGCTTAATACTCATTTCAGAGGGGTGGCCCTCTGCATTCCTGGAAAAGGAGACACCATTGGGTTTTGGGATGATCTTATTAATGAGAAAATTTACAGTGATTGTTATCCCAACCTTCTCCAGTTTGCCATTAACCCCAAAGCATCTCTCTGGAACCTGAAGACTGCTCCAAACCTCCTTGAATGCTTCAAGATTCCAATGACCAGGCCAGCCTATAATGAGTTTTTGGAACTTCAGACTGAATTGCCTCTTATCTCTAGTGCTGAGGATGAAGCCAACGATGTTTGGACCTTTATTTGGGGGCAGCAGAAATACTCATCACATAAGTACTATTTGTTCCAATTCCAGAATGTTTTTCCTGAGAGGTCAATTGTGTGGATCTGGAAGACAAAGTGTGCTCCTAAGATCAAATTCTTTGGCTGGCTGCTGTTAGTTAACAGAATTAACACCAGGAATATGTTGAGAAGAAGAAAGAAGGTACTGCAGGAAGGTTATCATTATGTCATGTGTCATGATGGCATTGAAGAGACTGCTGAACACCTGTTCTTGCACTGCACATCTGCTGCCTGTCGATGGTTCAGCATTGGTATTGTTTGGGATGTTCATTCCAACATTCATCAGAATCTTTATTTGGCCAAGGAAAATTTTCATATGCCTTTCTTCATGGAGATCTTTCTCATTAGGGCCTGGTGCTTGTGGAAGGAAAGGAATGATCTTATCTTTAACAATAAACTGGCGTGCATCTCCAATTGGAAGGCATTGTTCAAGAGCACGATTGCTGAGCATCTTGTCAGGATTAAGAGTTCCTATCATAGTTCGATCCTGAGTTGGCTGAACACCCTGTAATTTTTCTCCCACCCCCCTCCCTTTTGCTGGTTTAGGTTTCGCTCTAGTTCCCCTTCTCTTTCTCCCCAACTGCTGGTTGGGCTTGCTCTGTGCAAGTTTGTGTAAGTTTGTAAGTCATGTACTCTTGTTCCTTTGCTTTTAATTAAGTTGCTGGGGGGCTTTGCCCCACAGTGTTCACTCATAAAAAAAAGAAAGAACAGCACATCGAAGATCTCAGAGAAACCTTCGCGAACCTAAGAAAATACGGCCTCATGCTGAACCCAGAAAAGTGTATATTCAGGGTATCCAGGGGAAAATTGTTGGGCTGCATGGTGTCAAAGTCAGGTATACAAGCGAACCCAGAGAAGATAGAGGCAATAAGAAACATGAGAACACCACAGACAAAAAGAGATATCCAGAAGCTCACTGGAAGAATAACAGCATTGGGTCGCTTCATAGCGTGATCAGCAGAACGAAGCTTACCATTCTTCAAGCTGTTGTCTGCGAAGAATAAGATAAACTGGGGTCCCGAAGAGCAGGAGGCATTTGAACAGTTCAAATCTTACCTGGAAAATTTGGTAGTGCTAACAAGTCCAGGAGACAAAGCAAAGCTATTGTTGTACATCGCAGCTTCAGCCAATGCAGTAGGCACAGCTCTAGTGGAAGAGAAATACGAAGAAGGACAACTTAAACAACTACCAGTATACTTCGTCTCCGAGGCCTTATCAGGAGCGAAAAAGTTTTACTCTGAACTCGAGAAGATGACATACGCAGTGGTCATGGCGGCAAGAAAGTTAAAGCATTATTTCCAGAGTTATTCAATCACAGTTCCCACATCGTATCCTCTTCGCGAGATACTAGAGAACAAGGAATCTTCGGCAAGAATAGGAAAATGGGCTACAGAGTTATCATAGTATGCCATAGAATTCATGGTAAGGATGGCCATCAAGTCACAAGTCCTAGTAGACTTCATCACAGACTGGACTCCAAGTCAGGGTGACGAAATGAAAGAAGAGAAGCCAGAAACACCATGGGTGATGTATTGTGATGGAGCTTATTGAGATGATGGAGTCGCATCTTCGGCAATCTTAATGTCACCGTCAGGCATAAAGATGAGATATGCTGTGAGATTGGACTTCGAAGGCAAAACAAACAATGTGGCAGAATATGAAGGATTGTTATTGGGGCTTCGCAACGCAAGAGCACTAGGGGCACGAAGAGTGGTCATAAACACAGATTCAGAACTGATCACAAGGCAGATTGGCAAGACATATAAAGCAAAACATGATGAAATGGTAAAATACTTGAAAACTGTAGGAGGCATGGAAAAATTCTTCTTTGGCTTCACCGTCAAGAAAATACCAAGAGATCAGAACAATGATGCAGATATGCTAGCGAAGGCAGCAGCACAGAAAGATCCACTACCGCCAGATGTCTTCTATGAAGTCCTGAAGTGCAAATCAGTCGATTGTGATGAAGCACCAATGAGATACATAAATGCGATATCCAGCGAAGACTGGAGGTCTTCGATCATGGCATTTCTGAGAGGACACTATGAACCACAGTAAAGGGAGGAAATTAAAAGAATGACCTTGAGAGCGAGGTCATATGAAATAAGAGGAGACAACTTATACAAAAGCGGAGTGTGTGCACTATTACTAAAATGCATCTCCACAGAAGAAGGGCGAGATTTGTTGCAGCAAATTCATTCAGGAATGTGCTCATCTCACATCGGAACAAGAAGATTGGTTGTGAAGGCATTCCGCCAAGAGTTCTATTGGCCAACGGCAGTTCATGACGTCGAAGATATAGTGCGAAGATGCGACAATTGCCAAAAGCACTACAATTACACAAAAACCTCTCCCTACGAGATACAGTTGTTACTACCAATTTGGCCCTTCGCAAGATGGGGGATAAACATAGTGGGACAGCTGCCAACAGCACCAGGCAACTACAAGTATGCAATAGTGGCAGTGGAGTATTTCTCAAAGTGGATAGAGGCAAGGGCAGTGCAAAGAATCACTTCGCAAGTGATACAAAAGTTTTTCTGGCAAAGTGTTGTGTGCAAGTTTGGAGTGCCATACGAAGTAACAGTGGACAATGGCAAATAGTTCGACAGCACAGATTTCAGGAGGTTTTGCTTCAACCTGGGCACTAAGTTATGCTTCGCTTCAGTGTATCACCCAAAATCCAACAGAGCAGTAGAAAGAGCCAACGACATCATCTTCATAGGAATCAAGAAGAACCTGACAGGAATGGCTATGGGGAAATGAGCCGAAGAGCTGCCTAGACTTGTATGGTCTCACAACACAACTACTTCTAGAGCCACAAACTTCACACCCTTCAGATTGCTGTACGGAGAAGAAGCGGTTATACCCAAAGAGGTCAAATTGGGGTCATTGAGAACAGACCAAGAGCCACAAAATGAGGAAGACACAAGTTTGGCAATTGATACAAGACAAGAAGACAGGCTTCAAGCGCTGAGCAACATAGAAAAATGTCAAGATGAAACAAGAAAATGGAGAAATAAGAAGGTCTGTGAGAAAAAGATATCCACAGGGGACATGGTTCTCCAAAGAAAAACAAGAGGCGTAGGAAAATTGGAAGAGAAGTGGGAGGGTCCATTCTTAGTATCAGAAACAAGGCAAGGGGCTTACAGATTGCAAACCCTAGAAGGACAAGAGGTTCCTTACTCATGGAATCGGCACAAGTTGCAGAAGTATTGGCTCTAAGAACAAGTGTATCATTTACTAGGTTTCATCATTTTTTAGTTTCTCTTCGTTTTCAACTTTTGTAATCTTCGTTTCAACTTCTTTTGCACTTTCAACTTTTGTAAATACATAGTGGAGTCCGTACTCTTTTCCTCGCGGGGAGAGTCTTCGGTGATCTCACAACGGGAGCACCGAAGATGTGAGGTTTTTAACAAGGTGGACTTGTGTAATATCCCCTTGAGAAATATAACAAGGGCTCCCCAAAAAGACCATCTTTATCTATCATTGGTCTCGAAGTAACAATCACCCAAAGAAGATTGTTACTTTCGGGAAAACATTGCAGAAATAAGTGAACACATGCGCCTTGCTCAGTGAAGACAAGTCGCACTTAGTTCACTTGAGGAAAATATATACAAAAAGAGATGGCGCATGTGAACACTAGTCTGCAAAGGTCACAAAGATGGTAAGGAACATGCAACAATCTGTCCCAAAGAGGAGTGCATGATTCGCTTAAAGGCCCATTTTTCCGCGAACAAAAAGTCTTCAGCGGTCAATGCGCGAAGCCCCTCAGTAAAATACTATAGGGATAAGTCGACTTGTTAAACGGTGTAGTTGCAAAATCATCCGCTTTATCAAAAGCGAAGAAGCCTTCGGTGGCGAACGTGCGAAGCAAATTGCGAGGCAGGGCTGACGAGCCACCTCGAGGTCATATCCTTCAGAGAATAATCGAAGTTGAGCTATCATGCCACTTCGTATAGCTGAAACTCGCATGCATGGCAGACTAACTACTTTATGCGTATGACTCATATTTATCTTATCATGATACATCATACACTCGTTGACGAAACAAGCCACACCGGGGACAAATGAACCATGAAGATTAAAATAGGAAACTGAGGGGAGGCGCTTTCGAGCGCAGTTCCCATGTTTCAATCTTCGGAAGCAGAAAAATAGCGAAGACCCGACAAACATAAAAACAAATAGACAAGCGCATCATCGGGCGGTTTAAATGTCGTCTTCGTACATACGCGGTTCTAATAAGGTTATGACTTACATCACTGTTGAAAAGGTAGCTTACAAACATGGCATTTCAGTACAATAGCATAGCTTCAGTGATTACAAGAACAGCAGAATAAAGGTCAAAGATAAATACATCACAGCAGAGATCAGCGGGGGCGCTTGTACATATACTCGTACTCCACATCTTTGGTAAGATCAATAACTTCGATCTTAGAGAGGACAAGGGGGCTCGAAGATGAAGAAGCGTCTTCGCAGGCAGGCACAACAGAAGGTGGTTCAGATCCACGAATCCGGCGACGATGGGTACCATCGTGACAGAGATGGTTGCGAGAATGTTGGAAGACATTTTTTGCATCAAGTTCTTCTTCTCGTATTTTTCTATCTTACGCAACATAAAAGCATCGAAGGGCACGTCGGGGAACTTAGAGTTAAATTTGTGCCATATAGAGCCAGACATAAAGTAATTACCATAGTTAATAGTTACAAGACAAACATCTTCGGCAACCTGCACAGGATACACCTCCAGCACCTGCGCAAAGTTGCAAATGTTTCAGATGAATTGTCCACAAAATATCCCAAGTGCCCACATCGCTAGAACTACACACTCCCTCACACCTCAGCGGCTCCCGAAGTAATGTCGGTCGCGCAGGCTTCGTGTGGAGAGGCAGCTTGCACAGAAGGTGCAGCCGAAGAAGGATCAGCCCCTCCTCCAGAAGATGCAGCAGCGGGTGAAGGTGTAGCCACAGAACCAGACGTCACATGAGAGCCCTGAAACAAAGAAGAAAAAAGTTAGACACAGAGAGATAGGAAAGCACAAACCTAGAAGAAACGAAAAGGAGAAGAAGCATTATGAACCTTGTGAAGCACGCGCCGACCTTCAGCAACGGTTAACCCAAAGCCAAACTTCTTAAAAAAATGTTTGCATAAAGTTCTTCGCTATGTTCTTGGGTAAGATAGGGATCTTCTCAATAGATGTCTCAGTTGGCTAGGCAAAATTCACGTCACGAAGTTGTCGAAGATCAGTCTTAGTCATGCTAGGCTCACCATCTCCAGAAGACTTGAACAAGGAGTATATTGCATGAGCGAGGCTTCGCGCAGCAACAACAGCTCCGAGCTCTCCAAAAGAACGCCCAGCAGATGCAAGAGAGCCAACACCATTCGAAAGCCATTCAAACACCTGGCCTATGTACATCTCTTTGACATCATAGGGTGCTGGGGTGA
Organism: Cenchrus fungigraminus; assembly: GCA_036936925.1. Classification (NCBI taxonomy): domain Eukaryota; kingdom Viridiplantae; phylum Streptophyta; class Magnoliopsida; order Poales; family Poaceae; genus Cenchrus; species Cenchrus fungigraminus. Next base: position 21,303,626 of record CM072776.1, on the reverse strand, counting down.
GTCCATAGTCCACGAGAACATCATGAACTTTTTTACAGACAGGCTCCACATGACGCTCAATTTCATCGCAGTAGGTTTCATGCTCCGAAGTGAGAGTGGCATGTGACTGTTGCAACTTATTAAGCTCAGCAACTTTAGCATCGTACAATTTTTGTAGACCTTTGGCCTTTTTCTTCTCATACTCCGCGGTAGAAGCCAAACGACGAAGTTCAGTCAGTTGAAGTTCCAGTTTAGAGTTCTTCTTCACTAGTTCATCCTTCTCTTTAGAAACTTCAAGGCACTTCTTCTTCTCTGACTCCAGCGAAGAAGAGAGAGATACCTTTTCAGCCTGGAGGGCCTTCACAATGTCAATTTCTTTATTAAGCACAGTGGCAAAGGTCTTCTCAGAAAGTTGCCAGGACCGAAGGTTAGCATGGCATCAGCGTTGAGTAGCATGGCAAGCCAAGAAGGACTTCATACTTAAATCCTGAGCTTGATATAAAATCTCTTCGACACTTTCCTTGTTGAGTTCATCTTCCATGATGGGAAAGCCGAAGCTATCACCAGCCTCCTAAAGCAAGGTGCACTCAGGATCATCACTACAGAATTGAAGCACCTTGCGCATAGAATCGCCGAAGATGCGAGTGTTAGGCTTCATGCCGAGGCGCCGGGCAACAACACTGGGTGATTCATTGCTAACGAACACACCACCACTTCGGGTGTCACTCTCAGTTTCGGACGAAGAGCCATCACTTTGTTCCACGCGATCAGTAGCACAAGGCACCTCAGTTTCAGCAACAGAATGTGGAGGAATTGGATCCTTGTCCTTAGCGGGTTTAGCACGAGGAGCACAATCTTCATCGCTTTCAGGCTCAGGTTTGTTGTAGCTGATGTCGGGGGGATCAGCAAGTGTAGCGCCAGGAGAAAGAGAGGTAATATCTATTATCTCTTCGGGACGATCGACCGAAGGAGCTTCAACGTTGGTACCAGAGCCGACAACAAGCTCGGGGGGATTCGTCTCAGCATCACTCTTAGGGTGGTCAGACTCTTCGGGGCTTGAAGACACAACTTCGGAGGTCGCCATGTGAGAAGTTTTCTAACGCTTCGAGACATTACGACCGGTACCATGGCCGCGACGCTTCCTAATTTTCTTCGGGTGCGCCGAAGAGGCTGCAGCTTCGGAGCTCCCTTGACCACCCTTCTTCGCCGCACGCTTCGCTTACGTGGCGCGACGGCCAACGGTGACAGCACGATCACCAGCATGAATGCTGAAGAAAATGAAGAGATGATTGTCTCGAGTACCACCAAGACGCTCTTGAATCTCAGCGTCTTCTTTAGAGGAGATGGGCCCAAGAATTTCATTGGCCTGCGCCTCAATCTCAGCAACATTGATATCTACACAACAGAATAAAAGCAAAGAATCAATAAAAACAGTAAACTAAAAGAAGATAGAAAAATAAAAGAAACAAGAGGTGGTTACTGTTCTTCTCCAACCGGAAGCTTCGGGTGAAGTCCGGGATCTTGATACGAGACGTGAAGTCGTTCCAGGCGGCAATGGACCACCTGGCACGAAAAGGGAACACCTTCGCACCGATGTATTCCTCAACAAGGTCACGGGTCGCATAGGTCTTCGCAAGCTCTTGGAAGGCAGTCAGGAAAAATTGATCCGCGTCACCATCTTTGTAGGCAGTGCCAACACCCTTAGGCAGATTCTCCAATTAAGTACAAACAAGTGGTAGCTCTTCGTCCTCAACGGTGTGGTAAAACTAGTAATGATTCCAGTTTTCATCCCATTTGTTCTTGTAGCAGACAACAGGCACATCAACATCTCTGCGATACTTGAAGTTGAGAGAAGCAAATTGGGCTTCTTTGCGAACAAGAGCACCATCAGCGAGCCGCTCTACTTTTAGAGGATGGTGATGCACGGTATGCACTCTAACAAAGTTAGCAGCAGTTGGAGCAACACCCATAGTCTTGCAAGACCACATGTACACACTGAGCCGAAGAATGGCGTTAGGAGTGAGATGATGAAGGTACATCCCAAAGTTGCAGAGAATAGAGACAACAGCTCTATCAAGTGGGAAGCGAAGGCCAGCAGTAAATAAGTCACGGAAAACCACCACTTCATTGGGATGAGGTGTGGGAGTACTCTCAGAGCTAAGGGCTCTACCCTTTCCTTCCTTGATATAGCCAGAGGTCACATACTCGGCCAACAAACCTTCAGAAACTTTGCTGCGACCGAAGACAAAAGTAGCCGGAGGCCTATCGATTTCGGGAGCCATCACTTCAAGGAAGTAATGAAAACGAAGAAGGAAACTACCCGAGTGCAAAAGACAATAAGAAACTAAAGCGAAGAAAGAGATACAAAAAGAGAAGGAGGAGAACATACCAAGGAAGCGAAGGCAGAGCAGAAAGCTGTAGCACCCGCTAAGGTAGAGGTCAAGCAGCAAAGGTTTTACCGTGGTGAAAACTACCAAGGGTAGGGTCTAACCTTATATAGGCTGCTAAAGGAGGAAATCTCGGAGATCGTGTAGCGTGAAACGTGGCGAAAATCCAGGACCATCAGCATGAGGTGGCGAAAATCACGGAACTTCGCGGATAAACATGCAAAATAGTAAAAACAATAAATAATAATAATAATAATAATAATAATAATAATAATAATAATAATAATGATGGTAAAATCTGATGACGAGCCGAAGAGGGGAGGCGCTTTGGAGCGGAACATTTTCACCCATCATGAAGAGGTTTTGCTACTTCGGCTCGTCCTTGGTTAAAACCCAGGCTAGTGAGGCCAGGTTCGTCTCCCCTGGGTAAATATTTCACAACTAACCCCTCCCCTGGGTCTTCAGCTCTTCGGAGAAGAGCGGAGTCTGGTTCGGCTCTTGTCTTGGTCATTTCAGGATGAAATCGGAAGCTGATAAGCGAAGGTCCGGCGAAGCATGGGATCTTCGTTTAGTGAGATGGCACCAGATCATGAAGATGACGAGAAGCAGTTGCTGTGAAGGTATGCCGCGTCCGTGCGAAGAGGGGAGGCAGAGGAGCCAGGACAAGAAAATGGGCGCGAAGGGTTCACGTGAGAAACAACCCACGAAGAGATCGAAGAACTAAGCACAGAGCGAAGTCTATAGGAGAGGCGCGAAGAGGTCAAGCCTCGAAGTGGCCCCGAAGGAAGGCAAGGAAAGATGTCCTAAAAAAGAAGCGGGAGAGGCTTCGGCGGAGAAGAAGAGGCGCAACCAAAGATCAGTGCACCACGGGAGCAGACACGTAGGCTGACAGGATGTAAAGCGAACATCTGTAAAGTGTGTGAGTATGGGCCCTGCGAGGCTACCGAAATACCCCTGAGATGCTTCACACAATGTAAAAAAGCGATGGCATGTGTTGTAAAGCGTAATTGTTACGGGCCTATAAAAAGGACCCGAGGGTAATGAAATAGGGGGATTGGAAGGCGGTTGAGTTTCATTATGCTCAGCCGAGTTCGAGTTTCTGTTCTTTGGTGTTTTTAGTGTTTTTCCTTTGCTTAGTTCATTTCGACTGTTGGCCCCTCTTCAGGGAAGATTTTTATCCCAACACTATTGTTTCTGGAGTAGGCACCGGTAGCTTGATCTGATCCTAGTCTGCTGCTACATCCTGAGCCGTTGAGGCAGGCGCTGCGTTGATTGGCAAGGGGTCTTGGACCACTTGATTGGCTGATGGTGGTGCTCCGCTGGCCGAGATCTATACTTCGATAGCTGGCTCCGACACAGAGCCCCCAGCTAGTGATTGTTGAGCACTTGTAGTGCTTGGTGACTCCGTGTTCGACCTGCACAGATCTTTCTGTCAGTGTACCACGACCTACAAAAGACTACAATGTACTAACTGGCAATAGAAGTCTTACCTCACCGCTGTCTTCGCATGTGACACCCTAGGTTTCAGACCCCGTGCCACTAGCTTCACCGTCACTTTCGTTTGGACTCTGGCCTTAGCGACCTGAGCCTGCATCATGCGGTGGAGGTCTTGCTCCGTGACCTTCAACCGCTCATCCTGCTGACACTTTGTGGCTGGGCTGGGAGACCTCAGCGCCACAATCTCGTCTTCCTCCGACCCTGATGAGTCGATGGCTTCATCCTTCTCTTCGGCACTCTGTGCTGGCGGGGTGGAGTCTTCTCCCCTCTTCCTCTTCTTCTTCTCAGCCTCCAGCTTGCGGTCTTCGCCGCATCCGCCTTTGACTGTGCGACCTTCGTGACTGTCGCCCTCATCCGACATGCTGGTCTAGCAGCACCTGCTGCTGCCGGCTTGCTAGTGCCTGCCGCTCTGACCTCTTGGTAGTCATCCCTGTCCGCCTTGACAGATGAGTCCAACAAATAATTCTCCAAGAGGTCGGCAGTAGGTGCTTGATGTTCTTCCGCCGACCTCAGCTTCCGCCATGGCTCCATGCCGTCAAGAAGAGGCGCAAGGCACCAGTACTCCATCTAACCTGACTGCAAAGCACAAAAACAAGTCTGAGAGGTCTTCCATGATGACACAAAGCAAAAATACTCAACAACTAAGGTCGAGAGCTTACTATGTCCGCTGGTCGAACTAGCGAGTTCGCATTCGATCGGGCAAGTCCTGTTGGTTGCGGATCCTTCACTGAAAAGTTGAACTACCCGAGCCACCATCTCCCCCTTGGAGACCTTGAAATTCGCCTCTCGAGTGGGGTCTGACTACTCCCAGTACTCGTACGCCAGGTAGATCCGATCCTTGATTGGCTAGATGAGTCGCCAGCTGAAGCTGATCGCCACCGCACCTCCTGTAAGACCCGCCTTCTTGAGGTCGACGAGGATGGTGAGAAGACCTTTGAGATCTTCCGTCTCGCGGGAGGTGAGCTGCAAATCCCATTCAGGGACCTTCACAGCCTTGAACCCAGTCTGCTTCAGCAGCTCCGGCTTCTGATCCGCGATGTAGAACAACTCTGACCTCCAGCCATTGTTGTTGTCGGGCAGCTCCATGTCGATGTACTATGACTTGTGACCAGGTCTCAAGTAGAATCCTACGACACCGACCACACCCGACTTACCGGTCTTCTTTGCTTGAAAGAAATACCACCACAAGTTGAAGTGTGGCAGGATCCCCATGTATGCCTCGCAGAGGTGGATAAAGGAGGAGACTACAGTGATGGAGTTGGGGACGCGATGTACCAGCTCCAGTCGATAGTAGTACAAAATCCCCCTGAAGAAGTCGCCGGCGGGGACATTGAACTCGCGCTCAAAGTATGGCACGAAGACGACCTGTTTCTTGTCGTCCTCCATGGGAAACGCATCACCGGTGGGCGCCTTCCACTGCACTTCCACCTTTGGCCTCAGTAGCCCGCGATCAACCAGTGCTTGGATCTACTCCCCTGTCATCTTCGATGGCACCCAGACCGTCTCTGGGGTGGGGATCTGCGGTGCCGCCATCTCTTCCTCTTCAAAACCTAGGGATTTGGATCTAAAAGTTACTAGGATCTTCACGCGCATATGGAGGGGCGCACGGTGCTGCTCACGGCGGCGGCAAATGCGGGTTGCTAAGGATGGCGGTGGGCTTAGGCTTTAGATGCGGTGGCGTGGATTCAGGCTCTTGGCGGCAATTGCGCGGTGTGCTCTAGCAGAGGAAGGAAGAAGATGATGCGAATGGAGTCAATGCTCACTCCCCCCGTCTGTATTTATATGGGCCCCATAGTCGCTGCGCATTGCAAGATTGATGCTGTAACGGATCTAAGCCAACGGATCTTCATCCGCTTATTTCGCGCCATTGGTTGGACCTGGATTTTGCTCTATTGGCTCTAAGCCTAATGAATCTATTGGCGACCTAAGGCTCTGCGCTTAGGTCGGCAAAGCACCACTTTCCTTCAGGTCGTCCTGATGGTGCATTTGACCTAATTGAGGCCGACAAGCCCCCACATACTGATACAACAGGTCTTTGAGGGACAAATTCCTCAAATTGACAATTACATTCATTTTGACAGAAGAGTGTAAACATTACATGTGTGCTCCTACGGGTACATAGATCGTCTATGACCTATCTGGTCTCTGACCGGTTACAAGGTACAAACATATTTGAAGACCTAATCTACCTAGAGCAATCTTTGCCATGTTCTGTACTATAGCAGGGCACATCGCAAGAATTCTTCTAGCTTAAGGACCTCCATGAAGACTTCCCGAGGATTATCTACATGACGCTACACCTAGCAGGTCATCCTTTGTGCCTGACTTTGGAATGCAGACATAGACTTCCCCCTGGGCGTGTGCTGCAAGGCATCGACGAGTATCTATTACTCACTAAGAACCTACAACATCACCTCCAAACTCTTCTGGACTCCTCGTTGGGTGACAGCGCACAGATTGGCGGAGTCTTCTTCACCTCGCAAGTATTCTTCTAGCTCCAAGCTTCTATGATTTTTCATCCTATGCTCTAGTGGACGGACACATGCCCATGGTATGGCCACATTTCTACGTTGCGGCTTCATAGCACTACAATGGCTTGGTGCCTTACCCCCATGCTTATGTCGCTATTATAGCGAAGGCCAACTTTGGTTGTGGACATCTATGCCTTCACACTGTTACCACGTGGTCGTGGGGTACTGTGCACATGTGAATGTCCTTGCACGCTTTTCCCCTACCTACACGACAGAAATCTGTGCATCATTGATGCCTGCGGCAGCGTCACATGGCTACAGTGTGCTCGTGATCAAGTGGTGCAGTTGCGTTTTCTGGGCGGTAAGAGAATCTTTGACCACTGTTGACCCGTTACCCTACAGTCTACTTGGGGTGATAAGACTCACTCTACATCAGATGGCTCTACGCCTGAATGCAACTACAGATGACGATGATGATAAATTGCACCCTCTACGTTTCTGCGTCCTTGTTATACCCCCTGGGCTCTGCAGTGTAAATGGACCTATTCCAATCAGCCTATATTTTTGTTTCTTGAGCAGAATGGTCGTAGGTTCTATTGAAGACCTTCATGAGATAGGCGTGTCTCGCCGCTCTGCCAGTCCGTTTGGGCACCTGGTGTCCAGATGCTTCATGTCTACGATATCGTCGGGCCCCCGAGGTCGGTGTGCCCGTTACTTAGGTAGTCAATACCTTAGTACCCTGTCTCTGTTGGATGCCTGGCAGCTATGTTGGTCATCTGGGCACCAAAATGGCCTTCCTAAGGTCGGCGTGCCTTGGTATCTCGGTCTTTCAATACCTCGGTACCTCTTCGGCTCTGCCAACCTAGTTGGGCGCCCTGAATGCGTGACCTCCTTGAGGTCGGTGTGCATTTCTAAGCCCTGCCATCCTGTTCTGAACACCATATCTTCGATTATGACTAGATTGAAGGCCTCGCCGAGGGGTGCGCGCCTAATGGCCCTGGTAGACATCCCCGGATGTTAGGCGCTGTTGACTTGAGGCCTCCTTGAGGTCGGCATGCCTTAAGGCCTTCTTGAGGTATGCTGTGCCATACTCCTTGTAGCTATGGTCGGCGGTCTGGGTGTCTCTACACTCCGTTTTTCAAGACCATGCCCTAGTTTTCTTCTCTTTTTTGAGCATCAAACCAGCCATGCTGCCTGCTTCAATGCTCGGGGACTACTCTACGAGAGCATCTTCGACGCCCTCTTGTTTTCTCCGTCGTATCGACCTACCGGGAAACCTTGTTTCTCATCAAGTTGATACTTGACCTAGTTTTTTCTTTTTTGGATCATTAAAAAGGCCATGTTGCCCGCTTCGATGCTCGGATACTACTCTACGAGTGTGTCCTTGACGCCCTCTAATTTTTTCTTTGTCGTTTCGATCTATTGGAAGTCTACTTCCTATTGATCGTCACTCGACCTCGCTACGCTCAGCAAACTACAAACAGGTCGGCTGCTAACTTGGCTACTTTTATTTCTTTTTGGACCGACTTGCACCCTATTCGGCCTGTCGATAGCTCCACGACTTTGTCATGACCCCCTCGAGGTCGCTGCACCTACAAATCGCTCGGGGGCTTCTGAAACATGGGTACCCCTGGGTCCCTATCGACTAGGCTCACGGTCAATCCCGACAAGTGGGTTCGGCCCATCAGAAGACTCACCTACCTGACAGTGGGCCCAACAGACCTGATCTGTGGCCCCAAAGACCTTCCAGAAGATTCCTCCAAGCGACCTTATCCGATGCGATACTTGGAGTACACGTCAAGACATTGACTGTGCCGCTAGACAATCCGAAGATCACGGGATAATGTTGTAACCGACTTTAGATAGGCTTCCATGTTGTAACTGACCTGGACTCTAGGTCCACCTACCTTGTCCGCTGGCCAATATAAAGCGGGCAAGGGCGTCCTCCCGGGGACAAGTCGCAAGTCATCCGAGATCAAAGCAATACAATCAAGAACTAAACGTAGGGTTTTACTCTCTGGAGGCCCGAACCAGTATAAACTCGACATGTCCCCTTTGTTCCATGTGCCATCGCATAACCATCGAGTTCTTAGTTCTAGATATCTCCCCACCGAACAAATAAACCACTGGGGTTGACCCTCCTATGGACTGCTCAGACCTAAACCTCTGACACTCTCTGCCATGCCTAAAGGGGCGTCGCCCACCATTGAGGCGCGGCCATGTTGCCGCCTGCGCTCTGGCTACCAATAGGAACCTGTGGCTGCACGTTTGCCCTTGCACTGTCCTTGACCAGCCGCCTATTGTGACAGAACCGCCCAAGGTATCCTGTTGTCTCTGCCAGGTCAAGCCTGGTAAATCACGAGTAACCCGGATCGCAACATTCATACATCAAAACTCACACAAAGGCGAGTCCAGAGATTACATCATCACAAATTATATTACATCAATTCCAATAAGGGTTCTTTTATTACAAACCGAGTTCATTGGATAAAAGTAAATGGTTCAGAGTTTAATACACACAACGGAAATAAAATACTAAACATCATAAGTGACATCCAAGGAGGCCATCCAAGATGCCACTAAGCACTGTCCTCCTCCCACTCGATTTCCCAATCGGGTGGGAATGATCCAGGGCACGGAAACCCATCGTTCACATCACCTGTAAACATCAACAATAGCAAGGCTGAGTATACTAATACTCAGCAAGACTTATCCGACAGTGATATTATTCACCAACCCTCTAGACATGAAAGGCTTTTTGGCTAGTGGTTTATTTTGCTGAAAAGCAACAAAGAGTATGTAGTTACTTTCAAGTTTTAGCTCACAATTCTAGTTGTTTAATCATTACTAGATTGGCAACTACTGCAAGCAAAGTTGTGCAACACAATTAAGCAATATCCCAAATAATTCTCAGTTTCATCATAAAGGGAAATGGGCTGTATAATTAAGCAGTCTCGGATAACGGTGGGAGGCCGACGATCAATCGATTATTAACCTTGTAAGGTGGACCTAAACACACGAGAGATGCACACCCTAAAAGGACAACTGAAACCAAGGGGGGTGGAGAATGTGTCAACCAGGCGATTCCCAGCATTCCTCGGTTCAGGAACAAATCTCACAGTCTTGATACACGATGGGAAGGTTACGGACTCCGCCGCCCAACCGTGCACATGTCCCGCATGGCCTAGAACATGGGGCCCTCCCCAAGAATAGTGGTCCAAGTTCCCTTACCGATTCCCGAAGGTACTAAGCTTACCGGTCCCATTCCCGATAAATGTTTAGTACGTCCAAAAGCTTAACTAGTGACACCCACTAACCGGATCCGATCCCAAGCTCTTACCACATGATCATATCAGATTAAAATCTTATGATTCCAACATAAGAAACCTATAGCTGGCGAGTGAAGGATTTCTCTCGACTTTTACCGGGTCCTTAGAGCATGGCAACTAGCATCCTATCATACTAGTATTAGAACATAGGAACCTAAGATCATGCAACTAGGGTTTCAATTCAACTCCTAAACGTAAATGCACAAACACCCATATATATAGTTGAATAAGTTAGAGACTGGGAAATATGCTTCGGTGCTTGCCATCACTAGCTCAGTCAGTGGTGAACTCCTCCGAACTTGGGTCCGGGCCTTGTTGCACTTCCACTGCGTTCACTCCTGTGTTAGCAAGGTCCTCATCAGGTTCCGACACCAGCTCGTAATTTCCGCCTGGGAGCTCTACACGATATGCATATGCATGAAATTGGTGTGTTCAAAATAAAAGAAATTCAGATCTGAATTTCATGACAACCATGAGGTGTTTTGATTGACCACAATCATCATGAGGGTTAATATATTCAGCATACACTTTCAGAAATTATTGATGTGTTGATGCTTATTAATTCCTTTCCTCGATAGTGACTGTGTACACATTTATCATCATTAAATTAAATTTACTTCACAAAGGAAAGGTTGCTGCCTGGGATTCAAGTTAGTGAAATTCAATTATTTAACTTGCATTGCATGAAGGCGATGGCGAGTTTTCGAGTTATTCCATTTATTGAGCGTGCTTTGCTTCCAAAATTTATTCTGATAAATTTATATATAAACTGATCAAAATACATCTCAGCCCTGAACTTGATACCCTAAGCAAGCTACTGCCCATAACCCAACTTATTTCATCAACTAGGGCTAGCATGAAAAATCACACAAAACTATGTCTAGTATCAAAATTAATTCACACATAAATAAATATACATTCTTTTGAGCTGAAACTTCACACAGGGCTATATGGCAGTACATGTAACAGAGATGTGCACTTACTCAGCAAAGAATCTTAAAGCAACTATACTCATGAATATAACCTTAATAAAACATGGCAATATATATGACTAACTTAAACATGTCAAAAGAATGCATACTATTTAACAGGGGTACATCATCATGAAACAGAGCTATGGCAAAAAAGATTGACATTAATTGATCAACAGATTAATTTATAAAAATCAGAAACAGAGGCACTAGCATATATGAAAATAAATCATAACTATAGATACACATGATAACTAAGTGCCATCTTTCTACCAGAGATCACTTGTGATCATACCAGCAACATATCCAAAATTTGGCAACAGATCACTTCTAGAATTTGAATTATTTTTAATCTAGCCAAACTGATCAATTTGAATTAGTTTAAGAACTACTCAGAAATTTGAAAACTTCCTTTGTAGAAAAGTTGCATCTAGTCATGAAGAGCACAGGAAAACTGAGTTTGCAGTTTTAGCATTTTTCTGTGATTTATGGTGAATTTTAAATATCTCATATTTCAAACCTAGATCTATAGATGCCTTTTACAGTTTAGCCCCTGGAATCTTATAGCTGGCCTCGTCTAAAGAATTCGATCTTCACAACTCTACCCTTGGCGGCACAGGGGAGCACGCCAGCGGCTCGCCAGCGATCGGACTTGGTCGTGTGACTAGCGAGGGTGGAGTGTGTGCTCACCAGAGACCGATTGGCGGTGTCGAGGTCGACGGGGATCAATCCGGTGATCGCCGGCGGTGAGGTAGAGGCGCGGCGGCTGCCTCTGCTCCAACTCCAGTGACGGACGGGGCTCGGCTCGGCAATGCGGGGCTCGAGGAGCTTTGGTGGGGCCTAGGGGTGAGGCTAGGGAGGTTAACCGGCCGTGGCGAAGCTCAGGCGAGCGAGCTCCATAGCGGCGGCGCAGTGGCAGACGGCGGAAATAGGGAAAGCATGCGCGGGTGTTCCAGTGGTGCTTTTTATAGGCGGCATGGCTTGGAGGAGGGTCCAAGGCTCCACTGGGCAGATAAGCTTTCCCATGCAGCTATGGGCCAGCATCGGCCTCGGCGTCCACGGCGACGGCGCATGGCGACGCGGCGCGTGGCAGCTAGGCGGCTAGAGCGCATAGGAGCTCGATGGCCTAGCACCGGCGGTGGCACACGTGAGTGGTTCACGGTGGTGGTGATGCGACGAGTCGATGATTCCGTTGACCTCCCCCTCCCGTCGTGCACTGCACAGGGCTCCTGCGGCGGTGATGGCCGGTGCGTGTCAACGCCGTTCGCGGAGGGGAGAGGAGAGAGGAGGGGAAAACCGGGGGCGGTGCGTGGTTTTGGCGGCCAATGTGGCAAGTGAGGTGACGGTGTGATGGCAGGGCCCACCGAAGTGACGGCCGGGGCACGGATGCCAGGGCGGGGCGGCGGCGCGGTGCTCTGGAGCGCAAGGCGCCCGAGTATTTTACTGAAGGGTTGTTTGACCGGTTCAAACTAAAGATTTTTGAACTAAACATTGAATTCGCCAAAAACAAAAGTTGTAGCCTACCTAATCAGCTGCAACTTTTACAAAGGACGACCTATGAAATTGTTTCTAGATCAGCCAGAATTTAAACTCCAAGTTGCTGTTTTTCTCGACCTGGTCAAACAGGTGCTCTGAGCGTTGACTGGATTTTTGAGGCGTTTCCACTTCGAATCTCAAATTCCACCAATTAGATGAATTGTGTCCCATGAAAAACTGGACAACATTTATATTGGCATAATTTTGAGTACTTAAGAAAAATTTTGAGAACAAGCTAGAACACTATGGAGAGGTGTAGGCATCTAAGTGTTTGACTTAGAGTTTGAAGGGGTTGACCCATTTGTGGGGTTTGACCAAGGTAACCAAGTCCACAAACATGTTTAGTTCTACTAATGATGATGATTACTATTGCCCAAATATCCAGGATGTCATAGCCTACCCCCCTTAAGAGGAATCTTGTCCCGAGATTTAGAAATTAAAAACAGAGGTAGGGTAAAGTTCTTACGGTTTCGAGCTTGTGAGAATCCAGGATATTTGGTGTTGAGGAAATGTTCAGTTTCCAAAGTAGCTTCTTCTTATGTATGATGGCTCCATTGTATCTTGTACATCTTTACAACTTGCCTTCGAGTTTTCCTCTCCTTGCGATCCAATATCCGCATAGGGTGTTCGACTAGAGAAAGATCAGGTTCTATCCACGCATTTACTTCTTCAATGATTTCAGTTTCCTGCTCGTGGACACACTTTCTAAGTTGAGATACATGAAAAACATCATGGACAGCAGAGTGCCGATCCGGAATCCGGATACAATAAGTGACTGGTCCACATATTTCAGTAATCTCATATGGGCCAATATAGCATGAGACTAATTTTCCTTTTACTCCAAATCTTTGTACACCTTTGGTTGGTGACACTTTCAAATATACCCTTCCGCCAACTTGATATTCTCTCTGCACCTTTCCTTCATCATGATAACTCTTTTGTCTCTTTTGTGAGGCTTTAAGATTTTCCCGTAGCACCTCTACTTTTTCCTCTGCTTCCTTAACTAAGGCTGGGCCAAAGAACTTCCGCTCTCCTGCTTGAGACCAATTTAAAGGAGTTCGACACCTCCGCCCATAAAGAGCTACGAATGGTGCCATTTTCAAGCTAGCCTGGTAGCTATTATTATAAGAAAACTCCGTTAAGGCTAAAGACTGGTCCCAACTTGTATCAAAATGAATGATGCAAGCTCGTAGCATGTCCTCTACAATTTGATTGACTCTTTCTGTTTGTCCATCTGTCTGAGGATGATAGGCCGAACTACAGATCAACTTCGTTCCCAAAGACTCATGTAGTTGTTCCCAAAAATGAGCTATAAATTGAGGGCTCTATCAGAAATGATAGTCTTTGGAATCCCGTGTAAACGTACGATACGATCAAGATAAAGATCTGCATATTTCTTAGCCGAATAAGTGGTGTTAATGGCAACGAAATGTGCGGTCTTAGTTAGTCGATCCACAATAACCCAAATGGAGTCGTGATTCCTGGGAGTAAGTGGTAGTCCAACAACAAAATCCATACTGATGTCATCCCATTTCCAAGAAGGTATGGGTAACGGTTGGAGTTTACCCGCAGTCTTCAAATGACTCGCTTTTACTCTCAAGCACGTAGCACACTCTGAAACGTATTTGGTTATCTCCACTTTCATGTTGGACCACCAAATGTTCTCTTTCAAATCTTGGTACATCTTGCTACTTCCGGGGTGAATCGAAAATTTGGAGAGATGAGCCTCATCAAAAATTTCCTTGCAGATAGTAGCATCTTCGGGAACAACAAGACGTTGCCCAAACCAGATTGTACCCTTCTCATCTTCACAAAACAAGCATATTTGGGATCATTCTTGGATAGTTTCTGCTTTATGGTGTTAACACCCTCATCACTTGGCTGAGCCGCGATGATTTTATCATACAAGGTAGCCTCAATGCTAATTGCATTTAATTCCCCTTGCGGAACAATTTCCAAAGCCAATTTCCTTAGTTCTTCGCATTGTGTGTCGTTGTAAGATTCCACTATTAAGCAGTTGCGGTGAGCCTTGCGGCTAAGAGCATCCGCAACGACATTGGCTTTGCTGGGGTGGTAGTGTACCTCCAAGTCGTAGTCCTTAATGAGTTCTAAACACCTCCGCTGCCGCATATTCAAGTCGGCTTGAGTAAAAATATACTTGAGGCTTTTATGGTCGGTGAAAATATTGCAGCGGGTCCCCATAAGGTAATGCCTCCAAATTTTGAGATCACGGACAACCGCTGCTAGCTCAAGACCATGGGTTGGGTAATTCAACTCATGAAGTCGAAGTGCTCTCGAAGCATAAGCAATGACCCTATTTTCTTGCATGAGAACACACCCGAGACTAGTACCCGAGGCATCACAATACACATCATATGGTTTGGAATTATCAGGCTGAGCCAAAACGGGTGTTGATGTCAGATGTTGCTTCAAGGTCTGGAAGGCTTTTTCACATTTCTCATCCCACACGAATTCTACCCCTTTCTTCAACAATTCAGTCATAGGTTTGGCCACTCTAGAAAAATCTGGGACAAAGCGACGGTACTACCTAGCTAACCCAAGAAAGCTTCGAATTTGATGGACAGACTTAGGTGGCTTCCAATCCATTACTTCTTGTATTTTACTTGGGTCCACGGATATACCCTCACTAGAGATGGTGTGTCCCAAAAATTTGACACTATCTAGCCAAAACTCACATTTGGAGAATTTGGCATAAAGTTTGTGATCTCTCAAACATTGTAGAACAATGCGAAGATGTTCAATATGTTCCTTTTTGTTCTTGGAATAGATCAGAATATCATCAATGAACACAACCACAAATTTATCCAATTCAGTCATGAACACAGAATTCATGAGATACATGAAGTAGGTAGGTGCATTGGTAAGGCCGAAGGACATGACTAGATATTCATATAATCCATATCGGGTGGAAAAGGCAGTCTTGGGAATATCGCAAGGTCGGATTTTAATTTGGTGATATCCTGACCAAAGGTCGATCTTGGAAAAGACTTTGGCTCCAGATAGCTGATCAAACAAAACATCAATGCGGGATAGGGGATATTTATTTTTGATGGTCACCGCATTGAGAGGTCAGTAGTCCACACACAACCTCAAGCTACCATCTTTCTTTTTGATGAAAAGACTAGGACATCCCCAAGGTGAAGAATTCGGGCGAATGAAACACTTGTCCAACAATTCCTGAAGTTGGGACTTCAACTCAGCCAGTTCCTTGGGTGGCATACAGTAGGAACTTTTTGAAATAGGCGCTGCACCGGGCTGAAGTTCGATGACAAATTCAATATCCCGGTCGGGTGGCATACCAGGCAGGTCGTCAGGAAAGACATCAGGATACTCACAAACTACTGGAGTATTTTCCAAGTGCGAAGTTATGGTGACAAAAGCACTAGGATCCATGGATTCTCTCAAGGCTAAGTAGAGTGTGGAAGTCCCGACAACCGATGAATTAATTTCTATTCTTCTTTCAGCGATATCCAGGGTCACTTTATGTTGGGTCATCTAGTCCATCCCCAAAATGACATCTATCCCATCTAAGCCCAAAGTTATAAGATTGGTAAGAATAACCTTGCTACCAAGTTTTAGTGGTACTCCATTGCTGATGGTGTTAGAAGAAATTTTTCCTCCCGGTGTTGCAATCTTATAGATATTCCTCACTCGGGACATATCTAACCTTAACTCGCTTTGTGTTTTCTCATTTATAAAGCTGTGGGTGGCACCAGAATCAAACAATATCTTAATAGGTTTGCTTCGGATAGAAAATGTACCTGTCGTGACTGCTGCTCCCTCTGAAATTCCCACCATGGTAGTGAAGTTGAGGCGGCCTTGCTTAACCTACACGGACTGCCTCTTTCCCTTGTCCTTGTTGTCCTAGGTGGAACCACGTCCTTGGTTCTGCTGGTTCTGCTTCTTTGGGTGGGGACAATCGCTGGCATAGTGCCCAGCATTCCCACAGTTGTAGCATTTGATGTCCCTATTGTTCCGGGCAGGTGGTGGAGCATTGTGCCTGGCATTCTGCTGCTGGGAAGTACAAGAACGCTGACCTCCCCACTGTTGCTTTTGGTGCGGCCTGGCCACCCACCTCCCAGATTTCTGGTTCCCTTGGGAACCCTGGTTAACCTTCTTCACCAGTCGGAATTTTCTGTTAGGCGCGTTGTTAGAGGTGAACGCAACCTTTCTCTTCTTTGCCTTCTGGGTTCTCTTCATAGCATCTTCCTGGTAGATGGCTAAATCCACCAGCTCATGGTAGGTCTTGGTCTTGATAGGATTTATACGCTCATACAGCTCTTCATCAAGACCGTGGCGGAAGCGATCCATCTTTTTCTCCTCCATATCAACATGGTACCCACCATACTGGCAAAGGTTGTTAAATTTCTGTGCATACTCAAACACAGAGTCAGACCCTTGCTTCAGTGCTAGCAGTTCGTTCAGCTTCCTCTCCACCATTCCCTTGGGAATGTGGTGTTCCTTGAAGGCCCTTTTAAATCATCCCAGGTAATGACATGCCCGGGCTGCTGCATCATCTTGTAGTGATCCCACCAGATAAGTGCAGGACCACAGAGTTGCAGTGCTGCAAAGCTAGCCTTGCGATCCTCCGAGCATGGTAGAGTCAACACATCAAGCTTAGCCTCGATGGCATGGATCCAAGCGTCAGCTTCCAAGGGCTCATCCGCTTTAGAAAAGACCGGTGGCTTCAAGGCAGTGAAGTGATCCCACCTAGCCACTCAGGGCTGATCGTCACGTTCGCCCTGGGTGGCTGCGGGGGCTGTTGGTTTTTCATCAGGTAGCATATTGCTTCTGCCTGCGCCAGAAAGAATGCCTCCATAGGAGTCATGTTCGGTGGCGGTGGCGGTGGCTGATTGTTGCTGCCACTAGCATCACCGAAACCGTTCGGATGACCGTGGGTTGGTCCCACCATATGAAATTTGGAACTTGTATTAGCCACATATTCATAAACTTGCTGATATAAAAATAAACAAGGAGAACATGTGGAACAAAATTCCAAACATTGCAACAAAATTTGCAGACGGGGCAGCCACGCTTCTTTTGAGTGAAAAATTCATAACTCTTTACTCGAATATCGAACAATGCTCATCTTTGGTCAGAATAAGCGTGATTTCATACTCTCCAACTTTGGTATTCAACTGGACCACGAATTTTGAGCTTAACGTGTTCGAAAAATTCACTTTTCATTACTCTGTTCGTGCTGTTTTTCAGAAAACCGAGGTTCACCAAAACGTCCATAACTTTCAATTTATAGGAGCAATAAGGCTGAAATTTTGCGAGCACGCATGACATGAGATTTCACACAACTTTGTTATTTATATTACACCCCAGATCTGATCACAACATTGTTCACATTACACATTACTTAAGTTACTGCAGAAGGTCTTACAGCTTATATACAACACTTGCATACATATGCTAGAGTTCTTGGTTCACATACATAGGGGGTTATTGTGTAGCATCTAGCTACACAAGGGTTACTCTGTATACGCTAACCTATCCCATCCGCTGACCAAAAACTAGGCTACCCGTCAGAGTATCGGTCGCTGTGTCGAGACTCCTAGAAGTCGTCTATGTTCCCCACCGAGGAATCACTACCCACTGAGGAGTCAGGGGTCCTAGGGGCTCCCGCCCCGGAGTACTGTGCACCATCCTCGCTGTCCATACCTGACTGGGCGTCCTCCTCGTCACCCTCCATCGCTCCAGGTGGTGGTGGTGGGGCTGGCTGCTGCATCGCAATGATCGTGTCGTTGGCAGCCTGCAAGTCAAGGTCGAGTTGCTCCAACTGCTCGCCCATCTGTGCCAGTGCCTGGATGTGCTGTATACGCTCATCCCTCAGCTACTGCAGCTCTACCTGCATCTCTATCATCTGCTCCTGCAGTCCAACCATGGTTTGCAAGCTGTTGGCAAGCTCATTCAGCAACTGCGCATCACGAGCTCTCCACTAGGCCTCACGGGTCTCCAACTCAACGACCCTCTGCTGTGACATCACAAGGTCCCTCTCCATATCCATGTAGCCAACGGAGATGGCGTGCAAGTGAGCAGTACGCTCGCTCAACACCCCAGAGACAGTGTGTGCAGCCATAGTCATGTCAGTAGTGGAAACGCTGCGAAGAGCCTGGAGGCGGTACAGTGCGCTCACATACCGCACCAACCCCTGCACGGTCTCAAGTGGTGTAGTGTGGTCGATGATTGACGCCACGTTCCCCACGTGCCCACGCCACGCGGGGTCCTCAGGGTCCTCTGTCGGCAGCAGGCCCAACGGAGTCAGGAACACCTCGAGGGGGTGCTGATCACAGAAGGCTTTCAACACTCGCAGAGCAGCCACCTCAAGTGTCTCCAGCAAGCGGACGCTCACCACCTCCATGCCCAGGTCCGGCCACTCCGGGTGGTCTGGGTGAAGTGGCACGGTAACTAGAACACGGCAGCTAGGAATCCCCAGCTGCAGGGACTCAGTCGCCTCAGACATGGGTGGTGTCGCGTAGCCGGAAGTGCGAAGGGCATCCCACAAGACGCGGGCAAAACCCTCCAGGTGCAGCACATCCATGCAGACCGAACCTTTCGGCCCAACCTCCCAGAAGAGCTGTTCAGCCATCTGTATCAACAAAAACTCCCACAAATCAGTGTTAGTTCAAAAGATAGCAGATTCTGTACAATGCATAAAAATACGCATAACTCATAAACTGGTAGGGCAAAAATGCTCAACTTTTGTCAACAGCTCAGTGATGTTATGGAGTACATAATTGGTATTCAATGGTTGAGTTAAAATCAAAAGGATCTAGCCCAAACAATTCAAAATGCAGCTTGCTGTTCAGCAGGAAATTCAGCAGACCAACATTCAACAATTTGCCCATAACTCAAAATTTACTTATCCAAAAATTCTGAATTTTTGACAGCAGATAAATGATAAGATTTGTGACAACTTCCGTATCTAACTTTTCTTCAAAAGATTCTGTTATCAAGGTCGAAAATTTCATGCAAATAGAGGTACCAAAACTAGATAGACAGGAAAAACAGCAGGTGTGTAGGAAGGAGTAGGAAATGTATTGGTTGATTTATTGAAACAATTTACACATTTGATTTGCTTAATTATTCAAGCCTTTTAGCATGATGCAAAAGCGTCCTACTTTTCCTCACAAGGCAAATCCATGCCTAAAATCAAAGTTAGTGTCGGTGGCGAGGCATACATACGTCTCTCCCTATAATAACTAGTCGGAAGCTATTCATTGTAAGCGTAACGAATCGTGGTTAGTGTACCTGCAGAAAATGAACCTTTCGTTCCAGCACTCACGAAAGCGTCCTCATACATTACCGTTCACTATAAAAATGGTATCCATGCATCAAGCCGCTGCATGGACAGCGTCCAACCTCAGACACTCTCCGTTTGAATGGAGTGCATCCTTGCCTCGCATCTTCGTAATGTGGAACGTCCACGTGTGGCAAAACGTGACGAGACACACGCGAAGATGTGGTTCATCTGAAATAGAACCCATCAACCCTCACATGACTTTCATGTGGAACACACACGTATAAAACACGTGGCATCCAACCGAGAAGATAGGATCCGTTGAATGGATTGCCCTATCGACCCTCGCATACTCGTGATGCGGCACAACACACGTATGAAACACGTGGCTTCACATTTCAGATTGATTGAGCAAGAAAGTAAGTTTTGACTGAAAGTAAGGTGCTGGAAGTCAGACTAATACACCATAAATTACTAGCCACCTGAACCCAAAAATCCCTCTAGGGCCTCTCGGACTAGATAATCCTTAGCGTTCCTAACGCATTTTGCAAACACCTTAATCTTGACAAGTTTTATTCCAAAAACATGTTATTAAGAGTGTTTTAAATCCCTAGTGTACGAATCAAACTCTGATACCAGCTGTGACAGAACCGCCAAGGATAATTTCGTATTATTGCCTAAACTACTCCCTTTGGTCATTAAGCGATAATACGGAGGTATCCTGTCGTCTCTGTCGGGTCAAGCCCGGTAAATCACGAGTAACCCGGATCACAACATTCATACATCAAAACTCACACGAAGGCGAGTCCAGAGATTACATCATCACAAATTATATTACATCCATTCCCTTAAGGGTTCTTTTATTACAAACCGAGTTCATTGCATAAAAGTAAATGGTTCAAAGTTTAATACACACAACGGAAATAAAATACTAAACATCATAAGTGACATCCAAGGAGGCCATCCAAGATGCCACTAAGCACTTCCTCCTCCCACTCGATTTCCTAATCGGGTGGGAACGATCCAGGGCATGGAAACCCATCGTTCACATCACCTATAAACATCAACAACAACAAGGCTGAGTATACTAATACTCAGCAAGACTTATCCGACAGTGATATTATTCACCAACCCTCTAGACATGAAAGGCTTTTTGGCTAGTGGTTTATTTTGCTGAAAAGCAACAAAGAGTATGTCCTTGCATTCAAGTTTTAGCTCACAATTCTAGTTGTTTAATCATTACTAGATTGGCAACTACTGCAAGCAAAGTTGTGCAACACAATTAAGCAATATCCGAATTAATTCTCAATTTCATCATAAAGGGAAATGGGCTGTATAATTAAGCAGTCCCGATAACGGTGAGAGGTCGATGATCGATCGATTATTAACCTTGAAAGGTGGACCTAAACACACGGGAGATGGACACCCCAAACAGACAACTGAAAGCAAGGGGGGTGGAGCATGTATCAACCAGGCGGTTCCCATCATTCCTCGGTTCAGGAACAAATCTCACAGTCTTGATACACGGTGGGAAGGTTACAGACTTGAGAGCCTGTGTAGTTCGAGGACCGGTGGATGGTCACTTCCTGGTGTGATGAGTGATTGACAACATTGTGTGGACTCTCTTGGGTATCTTAGGTTGCATGCATTTTGTATCATATGCATTGTGTAGGAAAAGCTTCTCCTATATACATTGTTCACCATGGTATGATAGATATGTCCTTGTGAGCTAGTTTTGTAAGCTATTGTTAGTTTTACTTAGCTCTTGATGATCTTGATTTGTATCCATGGTTGATGGCTATGTCTTTCAAAAATTGTCACATGTATGCTCTCTTGTGAGTAAATGCCTTTATATGATCCTGACATGTTTTTGTGGCTAGGCTATGCTTAATTTGTGGTTGGATAGCTTATTTTGATCATATGGGGCCAAAGGCTCATTTGCCATTATAAATGTTTAGCCCCCATGCTTTATCTTGTGGAGGGGCATAAGCTCCTTTTTGTCGCAAAGACATTTCATGTACCAAATATGAATCTGAAAATGAAATGTAAATTGCTTGGAAAATGTGCTCTCATGTCATATGTGCTAAATTTAATTTGCTTTGGGTGCTAAATCGTTGCATGATGCCTACCAATGAGAAGTCTCATATATAGAAGTAGGCACATGGCTCGGTGGCTTTGACATGACATGAGATGCTTGTGGGTGTTTATGATGGTCTTATGCTTAGAATGGTTGTCCTAGCATGAAGTTTGTGTGGCTTTGCAATTTTGACATATTTTGCTCATGTTTAGGACTTTGCTCATGAGAGGGTAATTTTTCGCAAAAATGATCAATTCTATCTTAGCTTTGCCCAGTGGTTGTGAAACTTGGTGATCTTGTAGTTTTTGTCCATACGAAGCTATAGAGTATCTAACTTGCTCATTTGGATTTGTGTAGCATGCTATGATGAATTTTGTCAATTTGAGAAGCTTTATGTTTAAACTTTTCGCATTTTGCCTTCATTCATGCATTGTCAACAAGGGGGAGAAGTTTGGGCATGATTTGGGCACCTGGGAGCATTTGGAAGGTGTTCCAAGTGGTTCGGGTAGTTTTTGAAAAGTTTGGTGTAGGGCCGGTTTCTTGGGGCGGTCTGGCCGCCCGGGTCGCAGCCGCCGAGAAACTTCGAAGCGGAGGACACGCGTCGGGATTGCAAGGCTTGCGTCCAGGCTAAGCAAGTTTGCGGTCGCTGGGCATCCGTCCGATGGTGCTGAACTGAAGACTTCCAAAATTGCCCTTGAGGGGCTTGTATCCCTAGTTATCTAGTAAGGGTAGTTTAGTCTTTTGGTTGCCCCCATATAAACACTTGGAGGGATGGATGGCAGCCAACTCTTGGAACCCTAGCTCATTTCCCTTTGTCATTTTCATTTGCTATTTTCTCTAGTTTTTCTAGGACTAGCTTGAGAGCTTCATGTGAGATCTTGTGAGAGGGATGGATGACCGGGCGGCAAGCTAGACCTTGTATGAACCTTCATGGTATGTATAGATGATTCGGCGTGGTTCCTCAAGGCCTTGTGTTGCCTCTCCCGTTTTCCTTTTTGGTGATTTTCGGAGCTCTTTCTTGTGATTTTCGTGGTGGAGTTTTGAGGGTGATTTCTTGCGGGATTCTTGTTGGGTGTCATGTATGAGGACCTTGTGCCTCTTTGGCTGGTGACTTTGCCCCAAGAACTCCCTTGAATCGACCTCGATTTGGTGGTTTTTCGAGTTGCTCGAGTTCATGAACTAGAGGGCCAAGATCCGTGATTCCCTTTGATTGAGAGCATTTCGGTTCGATTCCTTTGGTGGAGAGGTTGCCCAGGAGGTAACCCAGGTATCCCCGAAGTCTCGCTGCAATCCGTGGGGTGAATCGGGAGATCGGGTGATGGGAAGTTGAGGTTTGACCCGCAGCCAGGTTTTCTGGGAGGGGCGGTCTAACCGCCCTGGACCTTCCAGGTGAAAGTTTTGGTTTTGTTGGATTTTCCTCTGTGAGTTTGTTCACCTTGATCAGAGGAGCGTTCAGGTGAAATCTTGGTTCGTTTCGGCACAGTTTGCTAGGAGTTCTTGCCTTGAGTTCATTGCTGGGTACAGGAGGTTAGACTGCTCCCGTGAGCCAGTCTAACCGCCCTAGGCCTTTGGGTGGAGTTTTGGTTTTCACCAAGATTTTTTGGTAGCTAGCTTGGCCTTGACCAGAGAATTTAGTGGGTGAAACCGTGGAGAGTTTTGGACCTCGGAACAGTCATTTCGAAGGTCTTCTTGGCTGCCCAGGAGCAAGCGGTCTAACTGCCCCCTTACCCCGGTTAAACCGCCCCTGCTGGTCAGATAGATTACGAGGTGTTTCCGCTGCTGTGTGTGTGTAGGAGTGTGGCTGCAGGTAGTGTTTGTTCCTAGGACCAGTAGCACTCCAGTGGCTACGTGGTTTTGGCAAACGGAAGGGTGTGTGCGGATCGTGTTATTTTGGGTATCCGACCGAGTTCATCTTGTTGGAGAAGTCGTCTCCTTCGAGAAGAATTTTTATCGGCTCCCATTCACTCCCCCCCTCTCTGGTCACCAGTTCAGTCCTTCAATTGGTATCAGAGCCAGTTACGGGTCTTTCGGGACTCTAATCAGTCTAAGATCCAAAGATGGCATACCAGGAACGGGGATCGGGTCCTCAACACTTCGATGGCAAAAACTACCGGATGTGGTAGAGACGGATGGCTGCGTTCCTCCGTGGAAAGGGTCAGATCCTTTGGGACGTTACGATGAACACAGCTTATGTTCATCCGATTAACTTCCTTGCTCCAGGATCGAGGGACATGTTCGACGCCAACAATAAGGCGGTCGACTACTTGTTTCGTGCTCTGTGTCAATCCGAATTCGATTGGGTTCAGACAGAGGACCTAGCTTGTAGAATTTGGGAGCAGTTGAAGGATGCTCATGCTGGGAATGCTCAGGTTCCGGCTCGGATGTACGCGACTTACTGGAGAGAGTACGAGAACTTCACTCATCTCCCCGGTGAGTCCATTGGTGCCCTTTTCCAGCGGTTTACAGTTGTGGTGAACAACATGAGAGCCAATGTGGCCATGCTCCCATACGATAATCATGATAGAGCCGTGAAGCTCTTACACTCGCTGGATCGTACAATATGGGACGGAAAGGTCGATGCTATCCTTGAGTCCGAGAAGTATGACACTCTGACGGTGAACGAGCTGTTCTCGAAGCTCAAGTCGGCTAAGGTGGACCGTGGTATGACAGCCAAGCTTGAGGGCCCGACTGACTCTCATAGTCTCGCCCTCATCGGTGGCTCGGGTGCAAAGTCTAACGCTAACCCATCCACCAGGATGTACTCTTTGTCCTCCTTGATGTCTTTGCCAGATGAGGAGTTCGACGTGCTTGGAGAGGACGAGCTGGTGTTGCTGACCAGGAGGTTCGAGAGGATGCACGAGAACCGAGTGAACACAAGGAGGAACACGAGGACATGCTTTCAGTGCGGCAAGCCAGGACACTTCGTCGCCGACTGCCCAGAGAAGATGGAGAACAAGGACGGCTACAAGCACCGATCGAGGACGGACAACAAGCACAGATCGAGGCGCGATCACAAGCACAAGCACAAGAACAAGGACAAGCGACGGTCGAGGAAGAAGGACGGCCGCGGCAGGAAGGCCCGAGCGATGGTCGGAACGAGCGACGTCGACTCCAGCTCCGCCTACTCTTCCTCGAGCTCCAGTAGCAGCGAAGATGAAGGTGATCGGCGCAAGAGCAAGAAGTCATCCAAGAACTTGAGCGGGCTGAGCTGCTTCGCAAGAGATGGCTTCTGCGGGATTGCACGTAGCTCCGGTGGCAAGAAGAGTCACCAGAGCGACTCGAACTCCGATTTCGAGGAAGAGGTACGTGACGAGCTTCCCTTCTTGCGTGAGGAGAATGAGCGTCTTGGCAAGTTGCTTGATAACCGCGATGACATGCTTAGAGAGGCAAAGAAGATGAGGAAGGAGCTCAGGGGCTCACTAGAAGATGCTAGGAACCGAGTAGCTGAGCTAGAAACCCAAAACCTTGACGCTAAGCTTGAGATAGATTCGCTTAAGGCTTCACCTGTGGTTTCTGATGAGGCTGACTGTTGTGATTGCTCTGTGTACCTAGCTGATCTCACTGCTCTTAAGGATAAGCATGCCTCTACTTGTGAGGAACTAGATGTGTTTAGGGTTGAAGTGGCTGAGCTTAAGTCTAGATCTGCTTTACTAGGTGCTTGCACTTCTTGCCCTATTTTGCATGGAAAGATTGATGAGATGCATGCTTATACTGTTTCTCTTGAGGCTAAGTTGAAAGAACTTGTTCCCACTTCTTCCTCTACTTGTGAATTGCATGCTTTGAAAAATCTGGAACTTGCACATTATGTGGATCACTTGCAGGATGAGAATGATGAGTTAAGGAAAATGATGGGTTGGTTGTCGGGACATGAACCACAACTTAGGATGATGATAGAGGCATACAAGCGCTATGATGGGCAAGCGCTTGGGTCGGAGAAGATTGGAGAGTGTAGTGGTGAGAGAGGAGAGAAGATTGGTGATATCCAAGCTCCACCAAAAACCTTCCACAAAAATGCCTATGCTCCTAAGCCAAACCCATTGAGAAACAAACTTGACACAACCCCAGATCCACCCATATTCCCTCACCCCACAAATGATTTCCAAAAACCCATAAAGTTCAAGAGCAACTTGGGGAATGTGTTCTTTGGGAAAGAGGGTGAGAAGCCTAGTGAGGAGAAACCGGAAGAGAAACCAAGTGAGCAGCCCCAACCCAAGCCTAAACCTAAGCTCATATGGTTTCATTGTGACTATTGTGGGAGAGATGGTCACAAGGGTGAGTTTTGCTTCAAGAGGAAGCGTGAGAAGAGAATGGCTAAGGAGTGGGCTAACAAGGACAAGTACCGCCCTTCAAATGGTGTACTAAGCCTCATATGCCACTGCCCAGGGGTATGGCGATTGTGAGAAGTGTTCCGGCATGGGGAGATGTGAGTTCCCGCATACGAGGTGGTTTTCTGGAGAGGGCGGTCAGACCAGCTTGGAGGGGCGGTCAGACCGGCCCTGCCCAGAGGGGGGTGTTGGTATTTCTTAACCTCACCACTAGTGGCGCGTCTAGCGTGAGCGTGTAAGGAACACCCGGGTACACTGACAGGTGCGAACAAGTCTGCAAGCGCACGGATACACCGTCATAGCACTTCTCCCTCAGGAGTATTCCAAAGGGTATTGAATCCAAGGAACAGTTGGGAACTCTACGAGCGATTTATCCAAGGACACAGGATCTCTGCTAAGGTAGGTGAGAAGGTATGGTTTCCCTTGTAGGCACTTGGTTCTAGGGAAGTACAAGCTGCAAAGGATCTCGCTTCGGACACCGGACCCTCTTGGCTATAACAGTCGGTTCATGGCAAATGGTTGCCTACACCTGTATCCGTACGTGGGGGGTTCCGAAAGGGTCCAACGGCTATCACCATCGCGGCCTACCCCAAGACAAACCGTGGGATACAGGGCAATCGAAGGATAACCTGTAGTTCAGACACCACGTCTGCACCACTGGCTACTACTATAGCACGGCTATGCCTGATGTCTCGTAGCAACACTATAGCACTCCGTAGGAATACGGAGCGATGAACCCGCGAGTACAACTAGACCTTACCCATCATGGAATCAAGATCATACAACGGATATGAATGACACTTTGGTCTAAACCAGATATGCAGAGTTCTCACTATATTCTAATTGACAAGCAGTCATACAAACGGAATGCAGAAGTACTCATCCGATCAACAGGATCAGAGGGTCATGTCATGAAGAACACGAGCCTCTAAATGATGAACAGATGAAGAACTCTAGAACATATCACCCATGTATGAATACAACTTTAGTCTAATTGGAATATAATGAAATACTCACTTTAGTCTAAATGAAGAACAGTATCACTCACGAGGTACAAAGAGATGATGAACGAAGAACGGATCATCGCATCTCCCTTCTACTCACCCACACTCTCTCCTCTCTACCTAGCACTACCTAAGCTAGATCTTCCTCACACTCATATTCCTAGTGGGATGAGGTTTTCACCTCCACCAAGAGGGAATGAGAAGGAGGAGAGGAGGCTAAGGTAAGAAGTTGCCTTCAAGTGTGTTGTCCTATTCTTACCCCCTCCCATTCTATTTATAGGCGCGGGCACCGGCGTCAAGTGGAGCGAGACGCCCCGGGGATGGCCTCCAAGACCAATGGGCGAACACCACGTGGAGGCCCGGGATCAGCCGACCAAAGGTCGGTTTGGCCGATCCCCACGTGGCCCGCCTCGGCCTGTGCTTTCTCTGAGCGGCTGACTGGTGGGTCCTGAGGTCGGTTCCCGGTGTACACGTGTGTTGGAGGCGGTTTAGGCGCTCTGGTGGGCCCATGGATCCATGTGAGGTACGCGTGGCGATCTCTGATTCGCCGAGGCTCTCTCTCGTGGATTGGTGACATCATTGATCTAGGGGATGCTTGCATAGCGGCTCCTCATTGGCTGAGCCTGAAGTGCTAGGATCAAAGAGGCATGCTTTCTTCTCATTTCTTATGCTAAACACCTGCATTCATCTTTATACAGCCACTTGTGGAAATTGTCAGTTTAAGGCCCTATTCTAGTGTGGATGCATGATTCTCATATTGAAATGCAGGGATTGACGACTCTAAATTAGGTACTTAGCAGCCGTCAACAACTCCCCCACACTTGCCCTTTGCTCGTCCCGAGCAATAGGGAAGAGATTGAGCGGGTTAAACCATGGGTGTGAAACATACATAAGAATTATTCCAGGTGATACCTTGCTCTTGTGAACTTTGTAGAATGGCTACCATGCCATCTTGGGTAGTTGATAAGAGGAATGATCATGGATCAAATCCCTCAAACATCTGAGGGTAAGGACTTGGGGTTTTCAAAAGATTTTCAAAGAAAAGCATGCTCTGCCTCCTTCTTTGGTTCTCTCGGATCGCTGAACGTGTATATGTCCTCACCTAGGCATAACTGCCTTAAATCTATCCTATTTCTAACAGGCTTATGTGGAGCTCAAGGTAGGATATTAATAGTAAGGCATACTTGCATTGCATGTATTGCAAAGTCAAAATCTGGATCCAAAGAGAAAAATAATTCATACAATCAGATCAAGATGTGCACGTGTATGGATATGATGGGTATGATAAGGTGTACACTAGGCCCGGAATGGGTTCTAGATATTACCATACATGATGAAATACTGTGGTGATGGTAAGGTGGATACTAGCCCCAGAGTAGGTACTAGTTATTACCATCATATGATGAATGAGATGAATGACTCCATTGCATGACTCTCTCTTCTCTTATATATACGAAGTCTTATGAGAACATGGCTATCCTCTTCTCTCTTTTCTCTTTTTTTTGGTGGACCTTCATGTGCCCACATTTTTTTTCTTTCTTTGTCTCTTTTTTTAAGATAGCCATGCCTCTTTTATGGAATACTTGAGGAGAGAGGAATCGATGCATATGATGGAGCATTCATGTAGGTGAATAGATGAATGATACAATGCTAACTTCCCGAGTAGAAGCATAGCAAGGGGAAAATGGTGGTGTGCACATAAATCTTGATTATGAAAGCATGAAAAGAATTCTCATAGGGTCACAAAACTTGACAAAGCTCAATGCAACAACAAGTAGCATATGAGTATAAGGTTTTCAACTAGGAACATCATATGGCTTTGGTAGGACTGTGACAGATCAAAGAAGAGCTGCAAGAGCGTTCTCTTTTCTTTTTTTTTAAAATAAACCCAAGAACTTAAACCTTCAGAGTTGAGATCATGTCTTCAAGCCATATCTCTATTGTCAACTACTTAGACGAATATGTTGTCCTTATAAAGATATGGTTCACAAGCCTCAAGAGTATAAACAAGAAATAGAACTTATGCATGTCAACCACAGGTACGGAGCAAGCATTACCGTGAAACTCATGAGTTGCTTATAAAAGATTTTATAAAAGAGCGTAACGAACTCAAGCATCATGGTTGAATGGGGTAGAAATGCAAACCAGTGCTGGTTGTTGATGCGGACCGAATGCAGTTGTTCGTGATGTGCAAGAATGTGTCTCCGTTCAGGTTCTTTTAAACATGAGTGATCGTAGCGCTGTGCGAGCGTGGTGTGGGTGCAAATATTTGTCATGTTCGCATTTGGAGAGTGCGTCTCTCCCCCACACTATCTTGTACCTGGGTGAGTTCTTCAAGAAAAACAAAAAAACAACTAGCACATCGATGACTCGACCGGGTTACGTGACCGGTGGAGCCAAAATATTTTATTCAAGTTCAGAATGAAATAGGCGCTTACACACATGATGGAAATAAAAATTGGAAGGGAAATAAACATAGGAGGAAATAAATTAAACTAAACTAAGCGCCTTTGGAAAATAAAAAGGTGGGTGTAGCCCTCTACTCCTCGTCGTAAAGGTCCTCGTGTCCTGTGGCCTCAAAGAGGCGCCTCATCTTGGCGCACAGGCCACGACGAAGGTCGCGGAGGTCATCCCTCAGCTCAGCGAGGTCCATCTTCTGTTCTGCACTGATGGACTCTAGCTTCTCACACTTCTTTCCCAATTCTTCCACCAATGAGGCCATCCGAGCAGAGGGAGTCTTAGGAGATCGCTCGGTTGCCCGAGTCTTCTCCCTCGACCTCCTGGGTGCCCGTGGTGTGGAACTGCTGCCCAGCTCAAAGTCCTCGTCAGTTGCCTCCAGAGTCACTGGTACCCGAGCACCTTTCCTGCCGGTGCTGCCTGGGCTAGCGAACCTGGGCTACCCAGGCTGAGGGGCAGGCGGAGGAGACGTCGGGGCAGCAGGGATCGGCTGGCCCTTCGCTCCTGAGGCTCTTGGAGCATCGGGCCGAAATGGTGGAACCACCGGTGGCGGCGGGATCACCACAGGTTTCGGCCGAATCCCCACTCCCCTTTGGTAGGGGCTACTATCACATCCTCGCGCCTTTCTCGCCTTTCCAGGTGAAGCAGATCGACTGGAGGAGCGAGGGGCCAAAGGCACGAAGGGCTGAACCACTACCCCCGTAGCAACTGAGGGTCCTTCCCGGGCTGCCCTCGATCCTTGGCCATCCGTCGGAGGACGGGAAGCGAGCGGCCGCACATCAAGAATGCACGCAACCTCCATGGGTGCTGCCTCTTTGGGAGATGCAACAATGGCAGGGACGTCTCCCTCGATGCGCTCTGTAGAGGAGGACTCTGCGGGGTAAGGAACGATGCTCTTGTCGGCCATAGCGATTTCTTGTGGGAAGGAAGGAGCAGGGCGGATGGAGTACTGCGTGGCTCCAAATCCGTCACGCGGCGAGGAGGAGATCTCTGGAGGACGAAGGGAGGCACACGCGAAAGGGGAGAGGCGGCGGCGCCCGGGCTGGGTCGGCCGACCTAGTGGGTGGGTCGAACCCATTGGGCCCCGCTAGACCTCCCCTTTGGGCTGTGGGTTCTAGCAAGGGTCACGGCATCAAGGCCAGGTGTCCCGCAGGTTTTGAGGTTGGAGGCTCCAGTAATGGCTAAGGCAAGGTGTTGGGCATAAATGCTCTCACTCCTCTGTTAGCTTTACTTAAACCTCCTCCCGCACAAATAGCACAACATCGAGAATTCACCTGGACCCATATCTCCGAAAGCATGGCTCAAGAACACTCGGACCCCATACCAAGCGAATGGGATTCCATGGATCGGAGGAACATTCGAGCCATAGGTCAAGAGAAGCAAACTTTTCAGTTCATTCTCTCCTTGGGTTGCCACAGGTTTTCACCCTCACTAACGCGAGGACAACACGTGGGCCAACCTAGCTTCCAACAGAAGTGCAAAGGGTAGGAATGCAACCACCCTTCCATAGGGCATTGGTCAAGTCAGAGTATTAGAATGGAATTTATGCCTATTGAGCTTGATCGGCATCGGTTCCTAGCTGAGCTCGTGATGACGAGATAAGTTGCTCGGCTGGACCGGTATAAAGCGGTGCTTTCCAAGGCCAAAAGTTTTAGGGATTTGCAATCCTGAGGCCAGTGCCTTGACCCGACCCTCGGTGTGGCGGCACCTTAAGCTGAGCCTTGACATAAAGCACAAAACATCTATCGTAACCGCTCCCGGAAAGTTGTAGTCGAAGTCGTGATAGTTGTTCTCGCCAGGAACAACCACCCTTCTTTGATTACTCCTTTCCTCCCTCCTTCGAGACTAAGTCTCGAAGGTCGGGGTTTTAAGAGAAGAAACGATAAGGGAACCTAAGGGCAGAACTCACACAAGGTGTTCTTTCCCAAAGATTCCTGCTAGTCAAGAATGACATCTTCGACAAGAGTGTAGAGAAGGTTGGAATGTAGGCTCGAGCTCTCTCGAAGATGGGTCTAGGCGACTCATTGCTACGGTTGGCTACCTCGACGCTCAGGACAGGCGGGGAGCTGAAATCCCGGAGTTTCTCTAGAATTTCCTTTCCCCGCTCCGGCTCTAAGAACACAAAGGCACCTCCTGACATGGCATCAAGCGTCATGCCACTGTCCCTTAGCAAACCTAACCGGAAATGCTACAAGAGCACCAGGTCTGGCAGATCAAGGACTGGGCATGACTCGGTCATAGAGGCAAAACGATGCCATGCCATGCCTAGAGATTCCTTCTCTCTTTGTTGGAAACTGAGGATCGCCATTCTTAGGGAAATGATACGCCTCAAAGGAAAGAATCGGGTGCAGAAAGCTGCTCTCAATACTCCCCAATTGAGGTGTTTGTGCCCAAAACAACGGTACCAAGTTCTCGCTCCCCCCGAAAGGGAGAATGGGAACAAGTTCCTCCTAAGAATATCCTGTGTCGCCCCGGTCTTACCCTGGGTAGAGCATAGTTGTTCGAAGTCTCTCACATGGGCGTAGGGATGTTCATGATTTTCCCCTGAGAAGGAATTGTTCTCAACTAGCTTAAGGATGGATGGGTGAACCATGCAGGGTGTTAAGGAGATGGGTCGCCTCCACAAAGTTGATTCCATTGGTTCACTCATAATGAGCGGAAGGTGTGTACAAGGATAACCTTCCTGGGGTAACGGGGGTAAAGGTAGAGATAAAAAGGAAAACAAAAGATACGAGGACAATCAGGTTCGTAGACTCTTGACAACCATTCCCCGGCAACGGCGCCAGAAATGCTTGTTGGTATTTCTTAACCTCACCACTAGTGGCGCGTCTAGCGTGAGCGTGTAAGGAACACCCGGGTACACTGACGGGTGCGAACAAGTCCGCAAGCGCACGGATACACCGTTGTAGCACTTCTCCCTCGGGAGTATTCCAAAGGGTATCGAATCCAAGGAACGGTTGGGAACTCTACGAGCGATTTATCCAAGGACACAGGATCTCTGCTAAGGTAGGTGAGAAGGTATGGTTTCCCTTGTAGGCACTTGGTTCTAGGGAAGTACAAGCTGTAAAGGATCTCGCTTCGGACACTGGACCCTCCTGGCTATAACAGTCGGTTCACGGCAAGTGGTTGCCTACACCTGTATCCGTATGTGGGGGATTCCGAAAGGGTCCAACGGCTATCACCATCGCGGCCTACCCCAAGACAAACCGTGGGATACAGAGCAATCGAAGGATAACCTGTAGTCCAGACACCACGTCTGTACCACTGGCTACTACTATAGCACAGCTATGCCTGATGTCTCGTAACAACACTATAGCACTCCGTAGGAATACGGAGCGACAAACCCGCGAGTACAACTTGACCTTACCGATCATGGAATCAAGATCATACAACGGATATGAATGACACTTTGGTCTAAACTAGATATGCAGAGCTCTCACTATATTCTAATTGACAAGCAGTCATACAAACGGAATGCAGAAGTACTCATCCGATCAATAGGATCAGAGGGTCATGTCATGAAGAACACGAGCCTCTAAACGATGAACAGATGAAGAACTCTAGAACATATCACCCATGTATGAATACAACTTTAGTCTAATTGGAATATAATGAAATACTCACTTTAGTCTAAATGAAGAACAGTATCACTCACGAGGTACAAAGAGATGATGAACAAAGAACGGATCATCGCATCTCCCTTCTACTCACCCACACTCTCTCCTCTCTACCTAGCACTACCTAAGCTAGATCTTCCTCACACTCATATTCCTAGTGGGATGAGGTTTTCACCTCCACCAAGAGGGAATGAGAAGGAGGAGAGGAGGCTAAGGTAAGAAGTTGCCTTCAAGTGTGTTGTCCTATTCTTACCCCCCCTCCCCTTCTATTTATAGCCGCGGGCACCGGTGGATGGTCGCTTCCTGGTGTGATGAGTGATTGACAACGTTGTGTGGACTAACTCTTGGCTAAGTATTGCAGGGCAGGCTGCGGCTTGATTGGTGCTGGTGCAGGTGAAGAGCAAGCGCGAAAGGTCGTTGCCGGGTAGGCCTCCAGGTGTGGAGAAGACAAGTAGGCTTGGCTCGAGGGACTCTGTGGCCAGCGGGATCAAGTGCGGGTCGCATGGTGGCAAGAACAGCAAGACGAAGTCGTGGACGGTTTCTTGGTTGAGCCTCAAAACCAAGGTCGAGCCGGGACGACGTGGGAGCCGAGTCATGAGTGGTGATTGGCAGAGGCTACACCGAGTTCACGGGGTTTGCAGTGGTTCACCAGAAAACCACTGGGTAACTCGGTTGAGCCACAAAACCGAGGCCGGAGACTCGACGAGGGAGTGTGGCCACCCAGGCCGGTTCAACCGCCCAGGAGGGGCGGTCTGACCGCCCGGGTCGCAGCCGTCGAGAAACTTCGAAGCGGAGGACACGCATCGGGATCGCAAGGCTTGCATCGAGGCTAAGCAAGTTTGCGGTCGCTGGGCATCCGTCTGATGGTGCTGAACTGAAGACTTCCAAAATTGCCCTTGAGGGGCGTGTATCCCTAGTTATATAGTAAGGGTAGTTTAGTCTTTTAGTTGCCCCCATATAAACACTTGGAGGGATGGATGGCAGCCAACTATTGGAACCCTAGCTCATTTCCCTTTGTCATTTTCGTTTGCTATTTTCTCTAGTTTTTCTAGGACTAGCTTGAGAGCTTCATGTGAGATCTTGTGAAAGGGATGGATGACTGGGTGGCAAGCTAGACCTTGTATGAACCTTCATGGTATGTATAGATGATTCAGCGTGGTTCCTCAAGGCCTTGTGTTGCCTCTCCCATTTTCCTTTTTGGTGATTTTCGGAGCTCTTTCTTGTGATTTTCCTGGCGGAGTTTTGAGGGCTATTTCTTGCAGGATTCTTGTTGGGTGTCACGTACAAGGACCTTGTGCCTCTTTGGTTGGTGACTTTGCCCCAAGAACTCCCTTGAATCGACCTCGATTTGGTGGTTTTTCGAGTTGCTCGAGTTCATGACTTAGAGGGCCAAGATCCGCGATTCCCTTTGATTGAGAGCGTTTCGGTTCGATTCCTTTGGTGGAGAGGTTTCCCAGGCGGTAACCCAGGTATGTCTCGCTGCAATCCGTGGGGTGAAATGGGAGATCGGGCGATGGGAAGTTAAGGTTTGACCCGCGGCCAGGTTTTCTGGGAGGGGCGGTCTAACCGCCATAGGGGGCGGTCTAACCACCCTGGACCTTCCAGGTGAAAGTTTTGGTTTTGCCGGATTTCCCTCTGTGAGTTTGTTCGCCTTGATCAGAGGAGCGTTCAGATGAAATCTTGGTTTGTTTCGGTGCATTTTGCTAGGAGTTCCTGCCTTAAGTTCGTTGCTGGGTACAGGAGGTTAGACCGCCCCCGTGAGCCGGTCTAACCGCCTAGGCCTTTGGGTGGAGTTTTGGTTTTCACCAAGATTTTCTGGTAGCTAGCTTGGCCTTGACCAGAGAATTCAGTGGGTGAAACCGTGGAGAGTTTTGGACATCGGAAGAGTCGTTTCGAATGTCTTCTTGGCTGCCCAGGAGCAGGCGGTCTAACCGCCCCCTTACCCCGGTTAAACCGCCCCTGCTGGTCAGACAGATTCTGAGGTGTTTCCGCTGCTGTGTGTGTGTAGGAGTGTGGCTGCAGGTAGTGTTTGTTCCTAGGACCAGTAGCACTCCAGTGGCTACGTGGTTTTGGCAAACGGAAGGGTGTGTGCGGATCGTGTGATTTTGGGTATCCGACCGAGTTCATCTTGTTGGAGAAGTCATCTCCTTCGAGAAGAATTTTTATCGGCTCCCATTCACTCCCCCCCTCTCTGGTCACCAGTTCGGTCCTTCAGGACTCCGCCGCCCAACTGCGCACATGTACCGCATGGCCTAGAACATGGGGGGCCTCCCCAAGATTAATGGTCCAAGTTCCCTTACCGATTCCCGAAGGTACTAAGCTTACCGGTCCCATTCCCGACAAATGTTTAGTACGTTCAAAAGCTTAACCAGTGACACCCACTCACCGGAGCCGATCCCAAGCTCTTACCACATGAGCATATCAGATTAAAATCTTATGATTCCAACATAAGAAACCTATAGCTCGCGAGTGAAGGATTTCAGTCGACTTTTACCGAGTCCTTAGAGCATGGCAACTAGCATCCTATCGTACTAGTATTAGAACATAGGAACCTAGGATCATGCAACTAGGGTTTCAATTCAACTCCTGAATGTAAATGCACAAACATCTGTACATATAGTTGCATAAGTTAGAGACAGGGAAATATGCTTCAGTGCTTGCCTTCACTAGCACCAGCTCGTTGCACTTCCACTGCGTTCACTCCTGCGTTAGTGAGGTCCTCATCAGGTTCCGGCACCAGCTCGTAATTTCCGTCTGGGAGCTCTACACGATATGCATATGTATGAAATTGGTGTGTTCAAAATAAAAGAAATTCAGATCTGAGTTTAATGACAACCATGAGGTGTTTTGATTGACCACAATCATCACGAGGGTTAATACATTCAGCATACTCTTTACGAAATTATCGATGTGTTGATGCTTATTAAAATTCCTTTCCTCGATAGTGACTGTGTACACATTTATCATCATTAAATTAAATTTACTTCACAAAGGAAAGGTTGCTGCATGGGATTCAAGTTAGTGAAATTCAATTATTTAACTTGCATTGCATGAAGGTGATGGCGAGTTTTCAATTTATTCCATTTATTGAGCGTGATTTGCTTCCAAAATTTATTCTGATAAATATATATATATAAACTGATCAAAATACATCTCAACCCTGAACTTGATACCCTAAGCAAGCTACTGCCCATGACGCAACTTATTTCATCAACTAGGGCTAGCATGAAAAATCACACAAAACTATGTCTAGCATCAAAACTAATTCACACATAAATAAATATACATCCTTTTGAGCTGAAACTTCATACAGGGCTATGTGGCAGTACATGTAACAAAGATGTGCACTTACTCAGCAAAGAATCTTAAAGAAACTATACTCATGAATATAACCTTAATAAAACATGGCAATATATATGACTAACTTAAACATGTCAAAAGCATGGATACTATTTAACAGGGGTACATCATCATGAAACACAACTATGGCAAAATGATTGACATTAATTGATCAACAGATTAATTTATAAACATAGGCACTAGCATATATGAAAATAATTCATAACTATAGATACACATGATAACGAAGTGCCATCTTTCTACCAGAGATCACTCATGATCATACCAGCAACATATCCAAAATTTGGGAATAGATCAGTTCTAGAATTTGAATTATTTCAAATCTAGCCAAACTGATCAATTTGAATTAGTTTAACAACTACTCCGAAATTTGAAAACTTCCTTTGTAGAAAAGTTGCATCTAGTCATGATGAGCACTGGAAAATTGAGTTTGCATTTTTACCATTTGTCTGTGATTTATGGTGAATTTTACAAGATCTCAGATTTCAAACCTAGATCTATAAATGCCAATTACAATTTAGCCCCTAGAATCTTACAGCTAGGCCCTTCTAAAGAATTTGATCTTCACAACTCTACCCTTGGCGGCACAGGGGAGCTCACCG
The DNA here is from genome assembly GCA_036936925.1 of Cenchrus fungigraminus. Lineage (NCBI taxonomy): Eukaryota > Viridiplantae > Streptophyta > Magnoliopsida > Poales > Poaceae > Cenchrus > Cenchrus fungigraminus. Next base: position 21,266,747 of record CM072776.1, on the reverse strand, counting down.
GTGGTTCGCCGGCGACCGGACTTGGTCGTGTGACTAGCTAGGGTGGAGTGTCTGCTCACCAGAGACCGATTGGCGGTGTCGGGGTCGACGGGGATCAATCAGGTGATCGCCGGCAGCGAGGCAGAGGCGCGGTGGCCGCCTCTGCTCCAACTCAAGTGACGGACGAGGCGAGGCTCAGCAATGCGAGGCTCGGGAGGCTTCAGTGGGGCCTAGGGGTGAGGCTAGGGAGGTAAACCGGCCGTGGCGAAGCTCAGGCGAGCAAGCTCCATGGCGGCGGCGCAGTGGCGAACGGCGGAAAGGGGGAAAGCCTGCGCGGGTGCTCCAGTGGTGCTTTTTATAGGCGGCACTGCTTGGAGGGGGGTCCAAGGCTCCCCTGGGTGGATAAGCTTTCCCGTGCAGCTGTGGGCTAGTGTCGGCGTCGGCGTCCGCGGCGACGGCGCATGGCGGTGCGGCGCGTGGCAGCTATGCGGCTAGAGCGCATAGGCACTCGATGGCCTAGCGCTAACGGTGGCACAAGTGAGTGGTTGACGGCGGCGGTGATGCGACGAGTCGACGATGCCGCTGACCTCCCCCCCCCAGCGTGCGCTGTACAGGGATCCCGCGGTGGCGATGGTCGGCGCGTGTCAACGCCCTTCGCGGAGTGGAGAGGAGAGAGGAGGGGAAAGCCGGGGGCGGCGCGTGGTTTTGGAGGCTGACGTGACAAGTGAGGTGACGGCGTGATGGCGGGGCCCACCAAAGCGACGGCCGGGGCACATCGACGGCGCGGCGTCGCGCGCTCAGGGCGCGCTCTGGAGCGCAGGGCGCCCGAGTATTTCACTGAAGGGTTGTTTGACCGGTTCAAACTAAAGATTTTTGAACTAAACTTTGAATTCGCCAATAGCAAAAGTTGTAGCCCACCTAATCAGCTGCAACTTTTACAAAGGACGACCTATGAAATTGTTTCTAGATCAACCAGAATTTAAAACTCCAAGTTGTTGTTTTCTCGGCCTGGTCAAACAGGTGCTCTGAGCGTTGACTGGATTTTTGAGGCTTTTCCATTTCGAATCTCAAATGCCACCAATTAGATGAATTGTGTCCCATGAAAAACTGGACAACTTTTATATTGGCATAATTTTGAGTACTTAAGAAAAATTTTGAGAACAAGATAGAACACTATGGAGAGGTGTAGGCATCTAAGTGTTTGACTTAGGGTTTGAAGGGGTTGACCCATCTGTGGGGGTTTGACCAAGGTAACCAAGTCCACAAACATGTTTAGTTCTACTAATGATGATGATTACTATTGCCCAAATATCCAAGATGTTACACCTATACCCTAGACCGCGCCTCAGCCGCTCTCCCAACTACCATAGTTGGGGTTTTTCCCCTTTCCTCTTTTCTGGTGCCGAGAGAGCAGAGGGGGAGAAGGGGTAGGGGATCCGGTGCCACCGCGCCAGCGGAAGCCGGAGGCCACCCGTGACAGGAGCCAGAGCTGTTGCCAAGCCAGGAGGAGGACGCCCGTGGGAGCCGCACCAGAATGCCGACGCGGAAGAGGAAGCAAAGGAGGTCCGGGCGCCACCATCTCCATCAGGCCTGCTACGACTCCACTGTCGCCCCAAAGTGAGCAAGCCGCCGCCTTTCTTCCTTCTCTCCCCCTTAGTCTCCATGTCTGTGTTGCCGGCCTTCGCGCAACCGTGTGGAGCTTTGAGCTCGCCGCCATTCTAGCCCATGTCCGGCCTTCGATCCGCGTTTGCTTGCAGGTCCCTCTTTGCTGTTGCCTAGAACCTAGCCGTCGTGAACCCAAGCATGAAAAGGCGAGGCCTTTGGCCTCTAAAACCCTATGCCACCACCTTGTCGTCATGCTGCGCCGCAGCTCTGTAATGTCGGGCGCTTGCGTGCGTGCTTCGGGGAAGGAGCCCACACCCGTGCACGTGTAGCCCAAGCCGCGCGCACCCCAGCGCGAAGCCAAGGCTTTGCCTTTGGCCAGCTGCTTCGGCTGCTGTCGTGTCGCCACCGCGCCGGGCGCCAATCGTAGAGGGCCAAAGATGGCACCTTGGTCGCACCAGACAGCAGCCGTGGCGCCTTGACCTAGCTGAGCCACCCTAGGTCCTAATGCTAGCTCATCGTCGCTCTCGCCGCCGCGCCGAGGCCGCGCTCTGGCCGCGACGTCGCACCGCTGGCGTGCGCCTGCGACACGGGGAGCGCCACCGAACCCCCACAGTGCTCAAGGAGCACATGCGAACCCACGGAGAGTCCAAGGACCAGATCTAGACTTTGGCCCCAAGAATCCTTAGTTGGACCTGCTGCTGGGCCTTTCAGCCTGTAGGAGCCCATGCGATCACTTTGGACCCGTGCTGGCTATTAGGATAGTTTAGGTAGAGTTTTAGGACTTGGTTCTATGGGTCTGTTGGGCCACGTCCACTAACACTTTCGGCCCACTAACGGCCCACTAACCGGCTGACCGCTGACATCATACTGATTTCAATAAAAATCCTTTTCTGATTTTAATAAAGGTTTTAATAAATGTTTTATAAATGCCTTTACCTTTGAAAAATCATAACTAATTATAGGAAGCTTAGAAAAATATGAAACTAGTTGCAATAATTTTGTATTTTCGAACTCTTCCTGATTGTAGGTAGTTTGGTTCTGTTTGGATCTTCTAGAATTTTCTTCTTTGGAGTTTTCGACTTAGATGTGTACCGATTTGTTTACACGCGTCGAATCTTGTGCATCCAGGCCCGAACTTCGACCCGGAAGACCCTGAGGACCCACACCATGGGGGTGAGGCTAGAGAACCACCCCCGATCTCCGGTCATGTGCCGAGAGCAACCAGAGTCGATCAACCAAATGTTCCCTATGCCTCTTGCCTTAAAGTCAAAAACGAGAACGTGAGTGCGCAAATGACTCAACATTGGGGTTAGTACAAAACGAGTAAAACCAGTGCTGAGCCATCTGCTCCAAAGTGGGGTTAGCACAATCCATTCTACCACGCCTATCAAAGCTAGAACCACCACGGGGAAACCACTCCCGTCTCGCTAGAGGAGTACGAGCACCACGAAAGGAAGAGCGTGGTCCGTAGCCCCTCTGAGACTCAAAACTGTGACCTCTCCCAAACTCGTATTGATCTCGAGGAGGGGAACGTCCAACAAACGCAACACCACCAGACTCAACACGCCTACCACCTGCAGCACGACCAAAGGAACTTAATCGACCATCATCACCGAAATGAAACAAACTGCCCAGCTCTCTACCGTGCACCGGTCTGACCGGTCACCCTGATCGGTCTGACCGGTGACCCCGGCCAGCAAGCCTGCTTCCATCTGAAGCACTCCTTGAAGGATCGAACTGGTGACCAGAGAGGGGGGAGTGAATGGGAGCCGATAAAAATTCTTCTCGAAGGAGATGGCTTCTCCAACAAGTCGAGCACGGCTACCCAACACTTCTCCGACTCGAACTACCCAAGTTTGCCAAAGTCACGTAGCCACTGAAAGTGCTACTGACCCTAGGAGCAAACCACTCAACCAACTGAAGCAAACACTCCAAACATGCAGCGGAAATCTACAAAAAGCCTGCTGTCAGTGCTACACCGGTCAGACTGATGGCTCTCGCCGGTCAGACCGATGGCACCGGTTAGACCGGTGGACAGCGCCGGTGGCTACAGCAAGTGCAAAGAAACGTTCCAAGAAGCCTCAGTGACTTCTCTAGGCCCTGGGAAAAAAACCACCTCCAAAACTCAAACTGAAAAAGAAGAAAAACCTTCACAAAACTAAGCAAACCACCTTGAAACCTGCCAAGAACTGACCAGAAACTCCACAGCCCACAGCCACACCAACCAGGCAGTTCACCCGAGCCAAAACCCAATAGGGGGCTGCACCGGTCAGACCGGTCAGGGCCTGGGCGCTTGGGATGAACAGCGAGCCGCGGGTCAACTCCCCCAAATCCACTTCCCGATCTCCCGATTCGCTCCACAGATTCGCACAATACTTTGGGGATACTAGGAGTACCTCATGGGCATCCCATAGCTATGATTTGGTCCACCAAAACTCGTTGAATCAAGAGGAATCGAAGGATTTCCATCAAGAACACCACTTTCCCAAAACCTAAGAAAACCCCAAAATCAAGCACCTTTACTCACGGATTTGAGAGGGGAATCACAAGGAAAAGAACCACGAAGGGTTCATGCATACATCCCCCATCAAATCCCAAAGAGAAAGGTCTCAAATCCACCACAAGAAATTCGCCAAGAAAAGCCTCCGAAAATCACCAAAAAGGAAAACGGGGGAAACAACACAAGGCCTTGAGGAACCACGCCGAATCATCTATACATACCATGAAGGTTCATACAAGGTCTAGCCTGCCACCCGATCATCCATCCCTCTCTAAGGATCTCACCATGAATCTCTCAAGCTAGTCCTAAAAATCCTAAGGAAAATAGGAAGGGAAAAAAGCAAAACAAATGAGCTAGGGTTCCAAGAGATGGCTGCCATCCTCTCACCACTTGGGTTATATGGAGGCAACCGAAAGACGAAACTACCCCTAAGACGTAAAACTAAGATAGACGCCCCCAAGGGGCACTTTGGGAATCTTCGTTGTAGCACCATCGAACGGATGCCCGGCGACCGCAAACTTGCTTAGCCTCGACGTAAGCCTTGCGATCCCGACGCGTGTCCTCCGCTTCGAAGTCTCCGGAAGGCGTCGTCGCACACCGGTCAGACTGGTGCTCCTCACAGGTCAGACCGGTACCCACCGGTCCAGTGCTGCTACTCTTCAGTCATGGCCTTGGAGTCCTCCATCTAGAACTTCCACGCAATGTCCTTGCTGTACTTGGCCTGGTGCACAAATGTTCCTTCCTTCGACTGCTTGATCTGGAGGCCGAGGAAGAACTGCAACTCACCCATCATGCTCATCTCGAATTCCCTGCTCATGTCTTCTGCAAACCTTGCAACCAAAGAGTTAGATGAGCCACCAAAGACAATATCATCCACGTACACCTGCACAATTAGGATCTCCTTGCCCTGCCTGAGGAGAAACAAGGTCTGATCTACCTTGCCTATCTCAAAACCTCTCTCAAACAGGAACCCCCTCAACCTACCATACCAAGCTCTAGGCGCCTGCTTCAACCCATATAGCGCCTTCCTCAACTTGTACACCCTGTGGGGGTACTTCTCACTCTCAAACCCCGGAGGTTGCTTCACAAACACTTCTTCCTCCAAAACACCGTTCAGAAACGCACTCTTAACATCCATTTGGTACAATTTGAACCCTTTAGCCACAGAGAAGACTAGAAGGATCCTAATTGCCTCCAAATGAGCCATAGGAGCAAATGTCTCCTCATAGTCTATCCCCTCCTTTTGTGTGTACCCCTGAGCAACCAACCTCGACTTGTTTCTCACCACTTCACCTTTCTCTCCCTCTTTATTTTTCCACACCCATTTTGTCCCAATCGGCTTACACCCCGGTGGAGGCTCTACTAACTCCCAAACTTGGTTTCTCTCAAAATTCTCCAACTCCTCATGCATAGAATTCACCCAATTGTGATCAGATAGCGCGTGTCCAATGTCTTTGGGCTCAAAAGTAGCAACAAAACAGCATGGGCAAAGTGAGAGTCTTTTCGAAACCTCGACCGTGTAGTTCGTTCGTTGATGTTCCCGATGATCGTTGAAGCTGGGTGATCCACTTGTACTCGTCGGGGAGCTTCTCGCCTCGAAGCCACCTCCCCCTCAGCTGCAGCTTCCTCTCGATCTCGGCATGTCGTCATAGGTGTGGGAGAAGGCCCGTCCTCAATCGTAGTCGAAGTAGTATGTACATGCTCAGCCACGGGTGCCACACCACCGTCTTCCTCATCTCCTTGCTGCTGCACCTCATCCTCGAAAATCTCCCCGCCAAGTTCCTCGTCACCTGCACACTCAAAAACAAGCGAACTACGTGGCTGTGTCTCGTCGAAGGTAACCTCGCAAGTCTCCATGATTTGGTTAGTTTCAAGATTAAGCACTCGAAAGGCTCTAAAATGAGACGCGTAACCAAAGAAAATGCCATCGACGGACCTAGCCTCGAACTTGTCCAAACTCTTGCCTTTCTTAAGAATGAAGCATTTGCAGCCAAAGACGTGAAAGTGGCACCTTGGGGGTTCTACCGTGTATCAGCTCGTAGCAAGTTCTCTTCTTATGGACCCGGAGATAAATCCTATTCGACACGTAGCACGCAGTATTGACCGCCTCAGCCCAGAACCTTCTCGAAGTCCTATGCTCATCGAGCATCGTCCGAGCCATCTCACACAGGGTTCTGTTTTTTCTTTCCACCACGCCGTTCCGGGGAGGCGTATATGGACTCGAGAACTGGTGTTCAAGACCCAAGTCATGGCAAAAGGTTTCAAAGCGAGAGTTTTCAAATTCCAAGCCATTGTCACTACGGATCGCTCGTATGGCATCTTCGTGCCTCTTGTTCTTCAACCTCAAGACAAGATATCGAACAAAACCAAACGTCTCCCCTTTCTCCTCCAAAAAGAAAACCCAGGCATATCGAGAGTAGTCGTCCACCACAACCTGGACGTACCACTTCCCACCCACATATCACACACGAGTTGGGCCAACAAGGTCCATATGGAGCAGCTCGCATGGACGCTCCGTCATCACATCGGTGAGGGGTGGATGGGAGGCAGCTACCATCTTAGCATGCCTGCACAGTGCACACACCAAATCCTTTTCAAACCTCAAGCGGGGCAATCCTCGGACCAAGTGGAGTCCACTCAAGCGTGACAAAAGGTTAAAACTCAAGTGACCCAACCTCCTATGCCACTTCCACAACTCACCCGAAGAACCAGCCACGAAACACCTCGACACACCCGAACTCTGAGAGAAATCTGCTCGAAATATTTGACCCTCAGGGACGACCACACAGACAAGGTCACCTCGAGCATCAAGTATCCGAGAACCACCCGACTTAAACAACACCTCAAAACCTTCCTCGAGAAGCTGGGAAACAGAGAGCAAATAAAACCCCAACGACTTGACCAAGGCAACACGCTTCAGCACCACTTTGTCACTTACCCTCACTTCACCTTCGGCAAGTACACGCCCTCGCCCATTGTCCCCAAAGGTGATGTATGTCTTGGACACCACCTGGGTGAGGCTGGAGAACCACCCCCGATCTCCGGTCATGTGCGTCGAGCAACCGGAGTCGATCAACCAAACGTTCCCCAAGCCTCCCACCTGAAAATCGAAAACGAGCACGTGAATGAGCAAACGACTCAACACCGGGGTTAGTACCAAATGAGTAAAACAAGTGCTGAGCCATCTGCTCCAAAGTGGGGTTAGCACGATCCATCCTAGCATTCCTACCAAAGTGTGCATCAAACCTACCAAGAGTACCAAACCTCGGACCCATCCTACCATCTCCACCAAAACTGAAACCACCACGGGGAAACCACTCCCGTCTCGCTGGAGGAGCACGAAAACCACGAAAGGAAGACCGTGGACCGTAGCTCCTCTCCAACTCAAAGCTACGACTCCTTCAACCCTCGTATTGAGCACGAGGTGGAGAACGTCTAGCCAACTCAACACCACCAGACTTACCATGCCAACCACCTGTACAATGACCAAAAGAACTGAACCGAGCATCCTCACGAACACGAAAACCAAACTGCTCACCTCCCAGACCTACACCGGTCTGACTGGTGGTGCTCGGCCAGTAGCACCACTTGGCATTCTTCTATCTCCCCAAGCCGGAACCGTCCTCACAATGGCCTTAGCCCTGGGCATTTGCATACGAAGCTCAGGTACACCATTAGAAGGGTGGTACCTGTCCTTGTTAGCCCACTCCTTAGCCATTATCTCCTCACGCTTCCTCTTGAAGCAAAACTCCCCCTTGTGACCATCTCTCCCACAATACTCATAATGGAACCGTATGGGTTTTGGTTTAGGCTTGGGTTGGGGCTGCTCACTTGGCTTCTCTTTTGGTTTCTCCTCACTAGGTTTCTCTACTTTCTTCTCTCCAACTACACCATCCTTAGGGCTCACAAACCTCACCGGTTTTTGGAAGATATTTGTTGGGTGAGGGAATATGGGTGGATCTGGAGTTGTGTCAAGTTTGTTTCTGAGATGGTTAGGCTTAGGCTCAAACTTGTTATTCTGTGTTGTTTGTGGTGGGATAGGGATCTCTCCAATTTTTCATCTCTCTCACCATTGCTCTCTCCAATTTTGTCAGCCCCAAGTGCTTTACCATCATAGCGTTTGAAAGCCGCTATCATGATGCCAAGCTGAGGCTCCTGACCCGACAACCAACTCAAACACTTTCTCAACACATCATTCCTATCCTACAAGCGATCAACATAATGTGCAAGTTCTAGATTTTTCACCGCATGCAATTCACAAGTAGAGCAGGAAGTAGGAATAGGAACTTTCAAATCAGCCTCAAGTGAAACAATGCGAGCACGCAACTCATCAATTTTTCCATGCAACACAGGGCAAGATGTGCAAGCACTTAGCAAAGAGGGCCTAGATTGCAGCTCAGCCAGCTCAACCCTGAGCACATCTAGTTCCTCACACTTGGAGGCATGCTTTTCCCTAAGAGCAGTAAGATCAGCTAGGAACACAGAGCAATCAGCACAATCAACCTCATCAGAAACAACAGGTGAAGCCTTAAGCGAGTCAATTTCAAGCTTAGCATCTAGGTTTTGTGTTTCTAGCTCAGCTACTCTACTCCTAGCATCTTCAAGCGAGGCACTAAGCTCCTTTCTCATTTTCTTAGCCTCTCTAAGCATGTCATCACGATTATCAACCAGTTTTCCTAGTTCCTCATTCTCCTGGCGCAAGACAGAAAGCTCATCACGTACCTCATCCTCGGAGTCGGAGTCCGAGTCGTCCTTCTGGCTCTTCTTGCTGCCGAAGCTGTGTGCCATGCCGTAGAAGCCGTCTCGCGTGAAGCAGCTCAGTCCGCTCAGGTTCTTGGACCCCTTCTTGCTCTTGCGTCGATCACCTTCATCTTCACTGCTACTAGAGCTTGAGGTAGAGTAGGCGGAGCTAGAGTCGACGTCGCTCGCTCCGACCATCGCTCAGGCCTTCTTGTCGTGGCCGTCCTTCTTCCTCGATCTTCGCTCGTCCTTGTTCTTGTGCTTGTGATCGCGCCTCGACCAGTACTTGCTCTCCATCCTCGACCGGTGCTTGTAGTTGTCCTTGTTCTCCATCTTCTCAGGGCAGTCGGCGACGAAGTGTCCTGGCTTGCCGCACTGAAAGCACGTCCTCGTGTTCCTCCTTGTGTTCACCCGGTTCTCGTGCATCCTCTCGAACCTCCTGGTCAGCAGCGCCAGCTCGTCCTCTCCAAGCACGTCGAACTCCTCATCAAGCAAAGACACCAAGGCAGACAAAGAGTACATCCTAGTGGATGGGTTAGCGTTAGACTTTGCACCTGAGCCACCGATGAGGGCGAGACTATGAGACTCAGTCGGGCCCTCAATCCTGGCTGTCACACCCCGGTCCACCTCAGCCGACTTGAGCTTCGAGAACAGCTCATCTACCATCAGAGTCTCATACTTATCAGACTCTAGAATGGCCTCGACCTTTCCACCCCAGATGGTACGATCCAACGAGTGCAAGAGCTTCACGGCTCTCTCATGATCATCGTACAGGAGCATAGTCACAGTGGCCCTCATGTTGTTCACAATCACCATGAACCGCTGGAACATCGTATCGATGGACTCACCGGGGAGATGAGTGAAGTCCTCGTACTCTCTCCGGTAAGTCGCAAACAACCGAGCCTGAACCTGACTGTTTCCAGCATGAGCATTCTTCAGCACCTCCCAAATCCTACAAGCCAAGTCCTTTGTCTGAACCTGATCGAATTTGGACTGACACAGAGCACAAAACAAGTAGTTGACCGCCTTGTTGTTGGCGTCGTGCATCTCCTTCGATTCTGGAGCAAGTAAGTTCACAAGATGAATAAAAGTTGTGTTCACTGTGACATCCCAAAGGATCTGACACTTACCGCGGAGGAAAGCTGCCATCTGCCTCTACCACATCTGGTAGTTTTTCCCGTCGAAGTGCGGAGGATCCGATCCCCGTTCCTGGTATGCCATCTTTGGATCTTAGACTGGTTAGAGTCCCGAAAGACCCGTAACCATCTCTGATACCACTTGAAGGACCGAACTAGCGACCAGAGAGGGGGGAGTGAATGGGAGCCGATAAAAATTCTTCTCGAAGGAGATGGCTTCTCCAACAAGTCAAACACGGCCTATCCAACACTTCTCCGACTCGAACTACCCAAGTTTGCCAAAGTCACGTAGCCACTGAAAGAGCTACTGACCCTAGGAGCAAACCACTCAACCAACCGAAGCAAACACTCTAAACACGCAGCGGAAATCTACACAGTCTGCTGTCAGTGCTACACCTGTCAGACCGATGGCTCTCGCCGGTCAGACCGATGGCACCGGTCAGACCAGTGGACAGCGCCGGTCAGGCCGGTGGCTACAGCAAGTGCAAACAAACATTCCAGGAAGCCTCAGTGACTTCTCAAGGCCCTGGAACAAAAAACACCTCCAAAACTCAAACTGAAGGAGAAGAAAAACCTTCACAAAACCTAGCCAAACATCTTGAAACCTGGCAAGAACAGACCAGAAACACCACAGCCCAAAGCCACATGAACCAGGCAGTTCACCAGAGCCAAAACCCAATAGGGGGCTGCACCGGTCAGACCGGTGGAAAGTGAGAACCAGGTGTGGTTCGAGGACCGGTGGATGGTCGCTTCCTGGTGTGATGAGTGATTGACAACGTGGTGTGGACTGATTCTTGGCTAAGTATTACAGGTGCAGGTTGCGGCTTGACTGGTGTAGGTGCAAGTGAAGAACAAGCGTGAAAGGTCGTTGCCGGTGAGGCCTCCAGGTGTGGAGAAGACAAGTAGGCTTGGTTCGAGGGACCCGGTGGCCAGCGAGGTCAAGTGCGGGCCGCATGGTGGCAAGAACGGCAAGATGAAGTCATGGACGGTTTCTTGGTTGAGCCTCAAAACCAAGGTCGAGCCGGGACTACGTGGGAGCCGAGTCATGAGTGGTGATTGGCGGAGGCTACACCGAGTTCGCGGGGTTTCCGGTGGTTCACCAGAAAACCACTGGGTTCCTTGGTTGATCCACAAAGCCAAGACTGAAGAACCGAAGACGGAGGTGCAGCAGCTCCAAACCGGTCTGACTGGTGGGTACCGGTCTGACCGGTGAGGAGCACCGGTCTGACCGGTGTGCGATGACGTAGTCCGAAATCTTCGAAGTGGAGGACACGCGTCGGGATCGCAAGGCTTGCGTCGAGGCTAAGCAAGTTTGCGGTCGCTGGGCATCCGTCCGATGGTGCGAAGACAGAGACTTCCAATTTCGCCCTCGAGGGGCATGTATCCCTAGTTAGCTAGTAAGGGTATTTTAGCCTTTCGGTTGCCTCCATATAACCCAAGGGGTGAGAGGATGGCAGCCATCTCTTGGAACCCTAGCTCATTTGGTTTTCCTATTTTCCTTCCTATTTTCCTTAGGATTTTCGTAGGACTAGCTTGAGAGATTCATGGTGAGATCTTGTGAGAGGGAAGGATGATCGGGCGGCAAGCTAGACCTTGTATGAACCTCTTTGGTATGTATAGATGATTCGGCGTGGTTCCTCAAGGCTCGGATGTGTCTTTCCTGTTTCTCCTTTTTGGTGATTTTCAGAGCCCTTTCTTGGCGAATTTCTTGTGGCGGTTTTGAGACCTTTCTCTTTGGGATTTGGTGGGGGATGTATGCATGAACCCCTCGTGGTTCTTTTCCCTTTGATCTCTGAGAGCCAGGTGTGGTTCGAGGACCGGTGGATGGTCGCTTCCTGGTGTGATGAGTGATTGACAACGTGGTGTGGACTGATTCTTGGCTAAGTATTGCAGGTGCAGGTTGCGGCTTGACTGGTGCAGGTGCAGGTGAAGAACAAGCGTGAAAGGTCGTTGCCGGTGAGGCCTCCAGGTGTGGAGAAGACAAGTAGGCTTGGTTCGAGGGACCCGGTGGCCAGCGGGGTCAAGTGCGGGCCGCATGGTGGCAAGAACGGCAAGATGAAGTCATGGACTGTTTCTTGGTTGAGCCTCAAAACCAAGGTCGAGCCGGGACTACGTGGGAGCCGAGTCATGAGTGGTGATTGGCGGAGGCTACACCGAGTTCGCGGGGTTTCCGGTGGTTCACCAGAAAACCACTGGGTTCCTTGGTTGATCCACAAAGCCAAGACCGAAGAACCGAAGACGGAGGTGCAGCAGCTCCAGACCGGTCTGACCGGTGGGTCTGACCGGTCTGACCGGTGGGTACCGGTCTGACCGGTGAGGAGAACCGGTCTGACCGGTGTGCGACGACGCAGTCCGGAATCTTCGAAGCGGAGGACACGCGTCGGGATCGCAAGGCTTGCGTCGAGGCTAAGCAAGTTTGCGGTCGCTGGGCATCCGTCCGATGGTGCGAAGACAAAGACTTCCAATTTCGCCCTCGAGGGGCATGTATCCCTAGTTAGCTAGTAAGGGTATTTTAGTCTTTCGGTTGCCTCCATATAACCCAAGGGGTGAGAGGATGGCAGCCATCTCTTGGAACCCTAGCTCATTTGGTTTTCCTATTTTCCTTCCTATTTTCTTAGGATTTTCGTAGGACTAGCTTGAGAGCTTCATGGTGAGATCTTGTGAGAGGGAAGGATGATCAGGCGGCAAGCTAGACCTTGTATGAACCTCTTTGGTATGTATAGATGATTCGGCGTGGTTCCTCAAGGCTTGGATGTGTCTTTCCCGTTTCTCCTTTTTGGTGATTTTCGGAGCCTTTTCTTGGCGATTTTCTTGGAGCGATTTCGAGGCCTTTCTCTTTGGGATTTGGTGGGGGATGTATGCATGAACCCTTCGTGGTTCTTTTCCCTTTGATTCCCCTTCCAAATCCGTGAGCAAAGGGGCTCGATTTTGGGGTTTTCGTGGCTCTAGGGTTAGAGGCGTTCTTGGTGGGATTCCTTCGATTCCTCTTGATTTGACAAGTTTTGGTGGACCAAATCTTGGCTATGGAGTACCCATGAGGTGTTCCTACTATCCCCAAAGTCTTGTGCAAAACCGTGGAGCGAATCGGGAGATCGGGAGTTGGATTTGGAGGAGTTGACTCGCGGGCGCTGTTCATCCCGAGCTGCCCAGGCACGACCGGTCTGACCGGTGCTCTTGACCGGTCTGACCGGTGCTAGCCCTTGGTGGGTTTTTGTCTCGGGGAACAGCCTTGTCCGTGTGGTTTTGTCCCGTGGTCCTGCTGCTCAGTTCTTGGAGTGTTTGGAGTTGTTTTGCTAGGATTTGTGAGGGGTTCTTCTTCCTCACAGGTTGTGTTTCGTGGTGGTTTTTGTTCCAGGGCCTAGAGGATTCACTGAGGCTTCCTGGAACGTTTGCTGTGCGGCTGCTGTAGCCACCGGCCTGACCGGCTCTGTCCACCGGTCTGACCGGTGTCACCGGTCTGACCGGCGCAGGCCATCGGTCTGACCGGTGCAGCACAGGCAGCAAGCCGTGCAAGTTTCCGCTGTGTGTTTTGGTGAGTTTTGGCTAGGAAGGTTGAGTGTTGGTTCCTAGGACCAGTAGCACTCTAGTGGCTGCGTGGTCTTGACCAACTTGGGAAGTTGGGTCGGAGACGTGAGTTGGAAGCTGTGTTCGTCTTGTTGGAGTTCTCATCTCCTTCGAGAAGAATTTTTATCGGCTCCCATTCACTCCCCCCCTCTCTGGTTCGCCTAATCGGTCCTTCAATTGGTATCAGAGCCGGTTCGGGTCTTTATTGACTCTTACCAGTCTAAGATCCAAAGATGGCGTACCAGGAACGGGGTTCGGGTCCTCCGCACTTCGATGGGAAGAACTACCAGATGTGGCAAAGGCGGATGGCGGCGTTCCTCCGCGGAAAGGGTCAGATCCTTTGGGATGTCACGGTGAACACAGCTTATGTTCATCCGATGAACTTCCTTGCTCCAGGATCGAGGGATATGTTCGAAGCCAACAACAATGCTGTCGACTACTTGTTTCGTGCTCTGTGTCAGCCTGAATTCGATCGGGTTCAGACAGAGGACTTAGCTTGTAGGATTTGGGAGCAGTTGAAGGATGCTCATGCTGGGAATGCTCAGGTTCAGGCTCGGATGTACGCGACTTACCGGAGAGAGTACGAGAACTTCACTCATCTCCCCGGCGAGTCCGTCGATGCCCTTTTCCAGCGATTTACGGTCGTTGTGAACAACATGAGAGCCAATGTGGACGTCCTCCCATACAATGATCATGATAGAGCCGTGAAGCTCTTGCACTCGTTGGATCGTACCGTATGGGACGGGAAGTTTGAGGCTATTGTTGAGTCCGAGAAGTATGACACCTTGACGGTGAACGAGCTGTTCTCGAAGCTCAAGTCGGCTGAGTTGGACCGTGGTATGACAGCCAAGATCGAGAGCCCGACTGATTCTCATAGTCTCGCTCTCGTCAGTGGCAAAGGAGCTAAGTCTAACGCTAACGCATCTTCCAGGATGTACTCTCTGTCTTCTTTGATGTCTTTGCCAGATGAGGAGTTCGACGTGCTTGGAGAGGACGAGCTGGCGTTGCTGACCAGGCGGTTCGAGAGGCTGCACGAGAACCGGGTGAACACGAGGAGGACAGCACGGACGTGCTTTCAGTGCGGCAAGCCAGGACACTTCGTTGCCGACTGCCCGGAGAAGATGGAGAACAAGGACGGCTACAAGGACGGCTACAGGCACCGATCGAGCAAGGATGGCAAGTACCGATCGAGGCGCGATCACAAGCACAAGAACAAGCACAAGGACGAGCGACGGTCGAGGAAGAAGGATGGCCGCGGCAGGAAGGCCCGAGCAATGGTCGGAGCGAGCGACGTCGACTCCAGCTCCGCCTACTCTTCCTCAAGCTCGAGTAGCAGTGAAGATGAAGGTGATCGGCGCAAGAACAAGAAGTCATCCAGGAACTTGAGCGGGTTGAGCTGCTTCGCGAAAGATGGCTTCTGCGGCATGGCCCGTAGCTCCGGCAGCAAGAAGAGCCACCAGAGTGACTCGGACTCTGACTCCGAGGATGAGGTATGTGATGAGCTCTCTTCTTTGCGCAAGGAGAATGATGAGTTGGTTGACTTGCTTGATAACCGCGATCACATGCTTAGAGAGGCCAAGAAGATGAGGAAAGAGCTTAGGGCCTCACTAGAAGATGCTAGGAACCGTGTGGCTGAGCTAGAAACCCAGAACCTAGATGCTAAGCTTGAGATTGATTCGCTTAAGGCTTCTCCTGTGGTTTCTGATGAGATTGATTGCTGTGATTGCTCTGTGTACCTAGCTGATCTTACTGCTCTTAAGGATAAGCATGCTTCTACTTGTGATGAACTAGATATGCTTAGGGTTGAAGTGGCTGAGCTTAAGTCTAGACCTGCTTTGCTAGGTGCTTGCACTTCTTGCCCTGTTTTGCATGGAAAGATTGATGAGATGCATGCTTACACTGTTTCGCTTGAGGCTAAGTTGAAAGAGCCTATTCCCACTTCTTGCTCTACTTGTGAATTGCATGCGGTTAAGAATTTGGAGCTTGCACATTATGTTGATCGCCTGCAGGATGAAAATGATGAGCTGAGAAAATGTATGAGCTGGTTGTCGGGTCAGGAGCCTCAGCTCGGTATCATGATAGCGGCTTTCAAACGCTATGATGGTCAGGCACTTGGGGCTGACAAGCTTGGAGAGAACCGTGGTGAGGGAGCTGAGAGAGTTGGAGAGATTCCTATCCCACCACCAAACCGACACAAGAACAAGTTTGAGCCCAAGCCCAACCATCTCAGAAACAAACTTGACACTACTCCAGATCCACCCATATTCCCTCACCCAACAAATGATTTTCAGAAACCGGTGAAGTTTGTGAGCCCAAAGGGAGGTGAGGAAGGAGAGAAGAAGGGTGAGAAGCCGAGTGGGCAGCCCCAACCCAAGCCTAAGCCTAAGCCACAGCCCATAAAGTTCCATTGTGGGTATTGTGGGAGAGATGGTCACAAGGATGAGTTTTGCTTCAAGAGGAAGCGTGAGGAGAGAATGGCTAGAGAGTGGGCTAACAGGGACAGGTACCACCCCTCTAATGGTGTACCTGAGCCTCGTATGCAGATGCCCAGGGCCAAGGCGATTGTGAGGACGGTTCCGGCTTGGGGAGACCGGAAGGCTGCAGGTGTTGTTGCTGGCCGAGCCACACCGGTCAGACCGGTGTACTACACCGGTCAGACCGGTGCAGGTCTGGGCAGACAGCGAGTCAGGTTTCGTGCTCGTGAGGATGCTCGGTTTGGTTCTGGAGGTCGTGGTTCTGGTGGTTGGTCTGGAAAGTTTGCAGGTGGTCAGTTTGCTAGGCGTTCTCCACCTCGTGCTCAATACGAGGGTGAGAAGAGTCGTAGCTTTGAGATGGAGCGGAGGAACGATCCACGGTTCCCCTTTCGTGGTTTTCGTTCTCCTCCAGCTAGAGAGGGTTGGTTCCCTCGTGGTGGTTACCGTGGTGGTGTTCGTGGTGGTAGCTTTGATAGGCGTGATGATTTGGTTTGTGCTAACCCCACTTTGGAGCAAATGGCTCGGCACTGGTTTTACTCTTTTGGTACTAACCCCAGTGCTGAGTCGTTTGTTCACTCACGTGCTCGCTTTTGAATTTCAGGTGGGAGACTTGAAGAACATTTGGTTGATTGACTCCGGTTGCTCGAGGCATATGACCGGAGACAAGGGGTGGTTCTCAAGTCTCGTCCCGGTGGTGACAAAGAAGTACATCACCTTTGGGGACAATGGGCGAGGGCGTGTGCTGTCAGAAGGTGAGATTAAGGTAAGCGATAAGATCACTCTCAGGCGTGTTGCTCTTGTTCAATCGCTTGGATACAATTTGCTTTCTGTGTCTCAGTTGTTGGATGAGGGTTTTGAGGTGTTGTTTCGGCCTGGTGGTTCTCGGATTTTAGATTCTCGGGGGGATCTTGTTTGCATGGTCGTTCCCGAGGGTCAGGTGTTCCGAGCTGATTTTTCTCAGTCTTCTGGTGTGGAGCGTTGCTTCTTGGCTGGTTCTTCGAGTGAGTTGTGGAAGTGGCATAGGAAGTTGGGTCACTTGAGCTTTGACTTTTTGTCTCGCTTGAGTAAACTCAATTTGGTCCGAGGATTGCCACGATTGAGGTTTGAGAAAGAGTTGGTTTGTGCGCCGTGTAGGCATGCCAAGATGGTAGCCTCTTCTCACCCGCCTCTCACCGATGTGATGACTGAGCGTCCATGCGAGCTGCTCCATATGGACCTTGTTGGCCCAGCTCGTGTGCGATCTGCGGGTGGGAAGTGGTATGTCCTTGTTGTGGTGGATGACTACTCTCGGTATGCGTGGGTGTTCTTTCTTGAGGAGAAGGGGGAGACGTTTGGTTTTGTTCGAGATCTTGTCTTGAGGTTAAGAAACGAGAGGCACGGAGATGCCATACGAGCGATCCGCAGTGACAATGGCTCGGAATTCAAAAACTCTCGCTTCGAAACTTTTTGCCATGACTTGGGTCTTGAACATCAGTTTTCGAGTCCGTATACGCCTCCCCAGAATGGCGTGGTGGAAAGGAAAAACAGGACCTTGTGCGAGATGGCTCGGACGATGCTCGACGAGCATAGGACTCCGAGAAGGTTCTGGGCTGAGGCGGTCAATACCGCGTGCCATGTGTCGAACAGGATCTACCTCAGGGTTCACAAGAAGAAAACCTGTTACGAGTTGATGCACGGTCGCACACCCAAGGTGAGTCACTTCCATGTCTTTGGTTGTAAATGCTTCATTCTGAAGAAAGGGAAGAAGTTGGACAAGTTCGAGGCTAGGTCTGTCGATGGTATTTTCTTTGGTTATGCATCTCATTCTAGAGCATTTCGTGTGCTCAATCTTGAAACTAACCAAATCGTGGAGACTTGCGAGGTAACCTTCGACGAGACACAGCCACGTAGTCAGCTTGTTTTTGAGTGTGCAGGTGACGACGAACTTGGCGAGGAGATCTTTCAGGAGGAGGAGCATGAACATGGAGATGATGAAGATGGCGGTGTGATGCCCGCGGCTGAACATGTACCTACTACTTCGACGACGATCGAGAATGGACCTTCTCCCACACCTACAACGACAAACCCAGATCAAGGCGAAGCTGCTGTTGAGGGGGAGGTAGCATCAAGGCGAGAACCTCCCCGACGAGTGCAAGTGGATCACCCAGCTTCGAGAATCATCGGCGACATGAATGAACGTACTACACGGTCGAGGGTTCGGAACAATTCTCATTTCGCTCATGCTGCTTTTGTTGCCACTTTTGAGCCCAAAGACATTGGACATGCGTTATCTGATCATAATTGGGTTAACTCGATGCATGAGGAGTTGGAGAATTTTGAGAGGAACCAAGTTTGGGTGTTGGTTGACCCTCCCCCAGGGTGTAAGCCGATTGGGACAAAATGGGTGTGGAAAAATAAAGAGGGAGAGAAAGGAGAAGTGGTGAGGAACAAGTCGAGACTTGTTGCTCAGGGGTACAGTCAGAAAGAGGGGATCGACTACGAGGAGACTTTCGCTCCTGTAGCTCGTTTGGAGGCGATCAGGATCCTTCTAGCTTTTTCCGTGGCTAAAGGGTTCAAGTTGTACCAGATGGATGTGAAGAGTGCGTTTCTGAACGGTGTATTGGAGGAAGAGGTGTTTGTGAGGCAACCACCGGGGTTTGAGAGTGAGAAGTACCCTCACCGGGTATACAAGTTGAGGAAGGCGCTGTATGGGCTGAAGCAGGCGCCTAGAGCTTGGTATGGTAGGTTGAGGGGGTTCCTGTTTGAGAGAGGGTTTGAGATGGGGAAGGTCGATCAGACCTTGTTTCTCCTCAGGCAGGGCAGAGATATCCTGATTGTGCAGGTATACGTGGATGATATTGTCTTTGGTGGCTCGTCTAACTCTCTTGTTGCAAGGTTTGCAGAAGACATGAGCAGGGAATTTGAGATGAGCATGATGGGCGAGTTGCAGTTCTTCCTCGGGCTACAAATCAAGCAATCAAAGGAAGGAACATTTGTGCACCAAGCTAAGTACACCAAGGACATTGTGAGGAAGTTCAAGATGGAGGACTCCAAGGCCATGGCGACGCCTATGAGTACGACTACAGTTCTTGATGCGGACGAGGAAGGTGAACACGTGGACCAGAAGGAGTACCGGAGCATGATCGGGTCACTCCTCTACTTGACGGCGACGAGGCCGGACATTCAATTCTCGGTGTGTCTGTGCGCTCGTTTTCAAGCTTCTCCGAGGACTTCGCATCGGCAAGCAGTCAAGCGCATTTTCAGGTATTTGCGACACACTCCCGACTTCGGCCTTTGGTACTCTGCGTCTTCTTCTTTGGCGCTTCATGGATTTTCAGACGCGGATTTTGCCGGGTGTCGGTTGGATAGGAAGTCCACTTCTGGGACTTGCCAGTTCTTGGGTTCTTCTTTGGTATCTTGGTCTTCCCGCAAACAGTCGAGTGTTGCTCAATCCACTACCGAGGCAGAGTATGTGGCCGCAGCTAGTTGTTGCTCTCAGCTCCTTTGGATCACATACACCATGAGTGACTTTGGTGAGGAGTATACCCATGTCCCACTTCAATGTGATAGCACTAGTGCCATAAGCGTTGCAAAGAACCCAGTGCTCCATTCCAAAACCAAGCACATAGAAGTGAGGTATCATTTTCTGAGAGACAACGTAGAGAAAGGGAAGATAGCTTTGATCCATGTATCCACACATGAACAACTAGCCGATATTTTCACCAAACCCCTAGATCAAGCAACTTTCACTCGTTTGCGGGGGGAGCTTGGTGTTTGTTTGATTTCTTGAGTTGGCGTGTGGGAGCTCCTTTGTAGCATATGTATAGCTTTCCTTTGTGCATTTCTTGCATTTGGCATGGCATATGTAACATGATGTATAGGCATCTTTGTATCTTAGGTTGCATGCATTTTGTATCATATGCATTGTTTAGGAAAGGCTTCTCTTATACACATTGTTCACCATGGAATGACATATATGTCTTTGTGAGCTAATTTGGTAAGCTATGGTTAGTTTGGCTTAGCTCTTGATAATCTTGGTTTGTATCCATGGTTGATGGCTATGTTTTTGAAAAATTTCATATATATGCTCTCTTGTGAGTAAATGCCTTTACATGATCTTGACATGTTTTAGTGGCTTGGCTATGCTTAATTTGTGGTTGGATAGCTTATTTTGATCATATGGGGCCAAAGGCTCATTTGCCATCATGAATGTTTAGCCCCCATGCTTCATCTTGTGGAGGGGCATAAGTTCGTTTTTGTCGCAAAGACATTTCATGTACCAATTATAAATCTGAAAATGAAATGTAAATTGCTTGAAAAATGTGCTCCCATGTCATATGTGCTAATTTTAATTTGCTTTGGGTGCTAAATCGTTGCATGATGCCTACCAATGAGAAGTCTCATATATAGAAGTAGGCACATGGCTCGGTGGCTTTGACATGACATGAGGTGCTTGTGGGTGTTTATGATGGTCTTATGCTTAGAATGGTTGTCCTAGCATGAAGTTTGTGTGGCTTTGCCATTTTGACATGTTTTGCTCATGTTTAGGACTTTGCTCATGAGAGGGTGATTTTTCGCAAAATTGCTAAATTCTATCTTAGCTTCGCCCAATGGTTGTGAAACTTGGTGATCATGAAGTTTATGTCTTTACGAAGCTATAGAGTATCTAACTTGCTCGTTTGGACATGTGTAGCATCCTATGTTGAATTTTGTCTATTTGAGAAGCTCTAGGTTGCACTTTTTGCATTTTTGGCTTGATTCATGCATTGTCAACAAGGGGGAGAAGTTTGAGCATGTTTTGGCCTACTGAATGCATTTGGAAGGTTTTCAGGTGGTTTCGAGCTATTTTTGGGCTCTGTTGTGCACCGGTCTGACCGGTTGAGGTCACCGGTCTGACCGGTCAGAGTGCTGGTCCTGTTCACATGTTGCCCACCGGTCTGACCGGTGGTGTCGACCGGTCTGACCGGTCAGAGCTGAGCTGTTGCAGCTGCTCTGTTTTGTGAAGTGGTTCGCATGCATTTGTCCAGGGGGAGTTGCATCGGTTCAGGGGGAGCTTGCATGTGTGCAGGGGGAGCTCTTTGTGGTTTTCGAGCTTTGGTTTGATGGTTTGTGCTCTTTGCTTGAGCATGTTTTGTCTCGGATGTGTCGAGCCGTTGCCCTTGCCTAAGGGGTCCGAGACTTGTCTTCTTCAAGTGATCTTGCTCTTTGCCTTTTCTTTGGCTTTCGATCGCTTGTTGGAGTTTCTTTTAGTCGTTTCTTTTCTTTTCCTTTTCTCTTGGTTACCAAAACGTGTGTGTTGTCAATGCACTCATCAAGGGGGAGATTGAGAGCCAGGTGTGGTTCGAGGACCGGTGGATGGTCGCTTCCTGGTGTGATGAGTGATTGACAACGTGGTGTGGACTGATTCTTGGCTAAGTATTGCAGGTGCAGGTTGCGGCTTGACTGGTGCAGGTGCAGGTGAAGAACAAGCGTGAAAGGTCGTTGCCGGTGAGGCCTCCAGGTGTGGAGAAGACAAGTAGGCTTGGTTCGAGGGACCCGGTGGCCAGCGGGGTCAAGTGCGGGCCGCATGGTGGCAAGAACGGCAAGATGAAGTCATGGACGGTTTCTTGGTTGAGCCTCAAAACCAAGGTCGAGCCGGGACTACGTGGGAGCCGAGTCATGAGTGGTGATTGGCGGAGGCTACACCGAGTTCGCGGGGTTTCCGGTGGTTCACCAGAAAACCACTGGGTTCCTTGGTTGATCCACAAAGCCAAGACCGAAGAACCGAAGACGGAGGTGCAGCAGCTCCAGACCGGTCTGACCGGTGGGTACCGGTCTGACCGGTGAGGAGAACCGGTCTGACCGGTGTGCGACGACGCAGTCCGGAATCTTCGAAGCGGAGGACACGCGTCGGGATCGCAAGGCTTGCGTCGAGGCTAAGCAAGTTTGCGGTCGCTGGGCATCCGTCCGATGGTGCGAAGACAAAGACTTCCAATTTCGCCCTCGAGGGGCATGTATCCCTAGTTAGCTAGTAAGGGTATTTTAGTCTTTCGGTTGCCTCCATATAACCCAAGGGGTGAGAGGATGGCAGCCATCTCTTGGAACCCTAGCTCATTTGGTTTTCCTATTTTCCTTCCTATTTTCTTAGGATTTTCGTAGGACTAGCTTGAGAGCTTCATGGTGAGATCTTGTGAGAGGGAAGGATGATCGGGCGGCAAGCTAGACCTTGTATGAACCTCTTTGGTATGTATAGATGATTCGGCGTGGTTCCTCAAGGCTTGGATGTGTCTTTCCCGTTTCTCCTTTTTGGTGATTTTCGGAGCCTTTTCTTGGCGATTTTCTTGGAGCGATTTCGAGGCCTTTCTCTTTGGGATTTGGTGGGGGATGTATGCATGAACCCTTCGTGGTTCTTTTCCCTTTGATTCCCCTTCCAAATCCGTGAGCAAAGGGGCTCGATTTTGGGGTTTTCGTGGCTCTAGGGTTAGAGGCGTTCTTGGTGGGATTCCTTCGATTCCTCTTGATTTGACAAGTTTTGGTGGACCAAATCTTGGCTATGGAGTACCCATGAGGTGTTCCTACTATCCCCAAAGTCTTGTGCAAAACCGTGGAGCGAATCGGGAGATCGGGAGTTGGATTTGGAGGAGTTGACTCGCGGGCGCTGTTCATCCCGAGCTGCCCAGGCACGACCGGTCTGACCGGTGCTCTTGACCGGTCTGACCGGTGCTAGCCCTTGGTGGGTTTTTGTCTCGGGGAACAGCCTTGTCCGTGTGGTTTTGTCCCGTGGTCCTGCTGCTCAGTTCTTGGAGTGTTTGGAGTTGTTTTGCTAGGATTTGTGAGGGGTTCTTCTTCCTCACAGGTTGTGTTTCGTGGTGGTTTTTGTTCCAGGGCCTAGAGGATTCACTGAGGCTTCCTGGAACGTTTGCTGTGCGGCTGCTGTAGCCACCGGCCTGACCGGCTCTGTCCACCGGTCTGACCGGTGTCACCGGTCTGACCGGCGCAGGCCATCGGTCTGACCGGTGCAGCACAGGCAGCAAGCCGTGCAAGTTTCCGCTGTGTGTTTTGGTGAGTTTTGGCTAGGAAGGTTGAGTGTTGGTTCCTAGGACCAGTAGCACTCTAGTGGCTGCGTGGTCTTGACCAACTTGGGTAGTTGGGTCGGAGACGTGAGTTGGAAGCTGTGTTCGTCTTGTTGGAGTTCTCATCTCCTTCGAGAAGAATTTTTATCGGCTCCCATTCACTCCCCCCCTCTCTGGTTCGCCTAATCGGTCCTTCAATCTCCCTCCCAAATCCGTGAGTAAAGGGGCTCGATTTTGGAGTTTTCGTGGCTCTAGGGTTGTTGGTGTTCTTGGCGGAAATCCTTCGATTCCTCTTGATTCAACAAGTTTTGGTGGACCAAATCTTGGCTATGGAGTACCCATGAGGTGTTCCTACTATCCCCAAAGTCTTGTGCAAAACCGTGGAGCGAATCGGGAGATCGGGAGTTGGATTTGGGGGAGTTGACTCGCGGGCGTTTTTCATCCCGAGCTGCCCAGGCACGACCGGTCTGACCGGTGCTCTTGACCGGTCTAACTGGTGCTAGCCCTTGGTGGGTTTTTGTCTCGGGGAATAGCCTTGTCCATGTGGTTTTGTCCCGTGGTCCTGCTGATCAGTTCTTGGCGTGTTTGGAGTTTTTTGCTGTTTTTGTGAGGGGTTCTTCTTCCTCACAGGTTGTGTTTCGTGGTGGTTTTTGTTCCAGGGCCTAGAGGAGTCACTGAGGCTTCCTGGAACGTTTACTGTGCGGCTGCTGTAGCCACCGGCCTGACCGGCTCTGTCCACCGGTCTGATCGGTGCCACCGGTCTGACCGGCGCAGGCCATCGGTCTGACCGGTGTAGCACAGGCAGCAAGCCGTGCAAGTTTCCACTTTGTGGTTTGGTGAGTTTTGGCTCGGAAGGTTGAGTGTTGGTTCCTAGGACCAGTAGCACTCCAGTGGCTATGTGGTATTGACCAACTTGGGTAGTTGAGTCGGAGACGTGAGTTGGAAGCCGTGTTCGTCTTGTTGCAGTTCTCATCTCCTTCGAGAAGAATTTTTATCGGCTCCCATTCACTCCCCCCCTCTCTGGTTCGCCTAATCGGTCCTTCAATTGGTATCAGAGCCAGTTCGGGTCTTTATTGACTCTTACCAGTCTAAGATCCAAAGATGGCGTACCATGAACGGGGTTCGGGTCCTCCTTACTTCGATGGGAAGAACTACCAGATGTGGCAAAGGCGGATGGCGGCGTTCCTCCGCGGAAAGGGTCAGATCCTTTGGGATGTCACGGTGAACACAGCTTATGTTCATCCGATGAACTTCCTTGCTCTAGGATCGAGGGATATGTTCGAAGCCAACAACAAGGCTGTCGACTACTTGTTTCGTGCTCTGTGTCAGCCTGAATTCGATCGGGTTCAGACAGAGGACTTAGCTTGTAGGATTTGGGAGCAGTTGAAGGATGCTCATGCTGGGAATGCTCAGGTTCAGGCTCGGATGTACGCGACTTACCGGAGAGAGTACGAGAACTTCACTCATCTCCCCGGCGAGTCCGTCGATGCCCTTTTCCAACGATTTACGGTCGTTGTGAACAACATGAGAACCAATGTGGACGTCCTCCCATACAATGATCATGATAGAGCCGTGAAGCTCTTGCACTCGTTGGATCGTACAGTATGGGACGGGAAGTTTGAGGCTATTGTTGAGTCCGAGAAGTATGACACCTTGACAGTGAACGAGCTGTTCTCGAAGCTCAAGTCGGCTGAGTTGGACCGTGGTATGACAGCCAAGATCGAGAGCCCGACTGATTCTCATAGTCTTGCTCTCGTTAGTGGCAAAGGAGCTAAGTCTAACGCTAACGCATCCTCTAGGATGTACTCTCTGTCTTCTTTGATGTCTTTGCCAGACGAGGAGTTCGACATGCTTGGAGAGGACGAGCTGGCGTTGCTGACCAGGTGGTTCGAGAGGCTGCACGAGAACCGGGTGAACACGAGGAGGACAGCACGGACGTGCTTTCAGTGCGGCAAGCTAGGACACTTCGTCGCCGACTGCCCTGAGAAGACGGAGAACAAGGACGGCTACAAGGATGGCTACAGGCACCGATCGAGCAAGGATGGCAAGTACCGATCGAGGCGCGATCACAAGCACAAGAACAAGCACAAGGACGAGCGACGGTCGAGGAAGAAGGATGGCCGCGGTAGGAAGGCCCGAGCAATGGTCGAAGCGAGCGACGTCGACTCCAGCTCCGCCTACTCTTCCTCCAGCTCGAGTAGCAGTGAAGATGAAGGTGATCGGCGCAAGAACAAGAAGTCATCCAGGAACTTGAGCGGGTTGAGCTGCTTC
This sequence comes from Cenchrus fungigraminus, assembly GCA_036936925.1. NCBI lineage: Eukaryota > Viridiplantae > Streptophyta > Magnoliopsida > Poales > Poaceae > Cenchrus > Cenchrus fungigraminus. The sequence goes on along the minus strand of CM072776.1, from coordinate 21,241,447 downwards.
GCGGGAGATGGCTTCTGCGGCATGGCCCGTAGCTCCGGCAGCAAGAAGAGCCACCAGAGTGACTCGGACTCTGACTCCGAGGATGAGGTATGTGATGAACTCTCTTCTTTGCGCAAGGAGAATGATGAGTTGGTTGACTTGCTTGATAACCGCGATCACATGCTTAGAGAGGCCAAGAAGATGAGGAAAGAGCTTAGGGCCTCACTAGAAGATGCTAGGAACCGTGTGGCAGAGCTAGAAACCCAGAACCTAGATGCTAAGCTTGAGATTGATTCGCTTAAGGCTTCTCCTGTGGTTTCTGATGAGATTGATTGCTGTGATTGCTCTGTGTACCTAGCTGATCTTACTGCTCTTAAGGATAAGCATGCTTCTACTTGTGATGAACTAGATATGCTTAGGGTTGAAGTGGTTGAGCTTAAGTCTAGACCTGCTTTGCTAGGTGCTTGCACTTCTTGCCCTGTTTTGCATGGAAAGATTGATGAGATGCATGCTTACACTGTTTCGCTTGAGGCTAAGTTGAAAGAACCTATTCCCACTTCTTGCTCTACTTGTGAATTGCATGCGGTTAAGAATTTGGAGCTTGCACATTATGTTGATCGCTTGCAGGATGAGAATGATGAGCTGAGAAAATGTATGAGCTGGTTGTCGGGTCAGGAGCCTCAGCTTGGTATCATGATAGCGGCTTTCAAACGCTATGATGGTCAGCCACTTGGGGCTGACAAGCTTGGAGAGAACTGTGGCGAGGGAGTTGAGAGAGTTGGAGAGATTCCTATCCCACCACCAAACAGACACAAGAACAAGTTTGAGCCCAAGCCTAACCATCTCAGAAACAAACTTGACACTACTCCAGATCCACCCATATTCCCTCACCCAACAAATGATTTTCAGAAATCGGTGAAGTTTGTGAGCCCAAAGGGAGGTGAGGAAGGAGAGAAGAAGGGTGAGAAGCCGAGTGGGCAGCCCCAACCCAAGCCTAAGCCTAAGCCATAGCCCATAAAGTTCCATTGTGGGTATTGTGGGAGAGATGGTCACAAGGATGAGTTTTGCTTCAAGATGAAGCGTGAGGAGAGAATGGCTAGAGAGTGGGCTAACAAGGACAGGTACCACCCCTCTAATGGTGTACCTGAGCCTCGTATGCAGATGCCCAGGGCCAAGGCGATTGTGAGGACAGTTCCGGCCTGGGGAGACCGGAAGGCTGCAGGTGCTGCTGCTGGTCGAGCTACACCGGTCAGACTGGTGTACTACACCGGTCAGACCGGTGCAGGTCTGGGCAGACAGCGAGTCGGGTTTCGTGCTCGTGAGGATGCTCGGTTTGGTTCTGGAGGTCGTGGTTCTGGTGGTTGGTCTGGAAAGTTTGCAGGTGGTCAGTTTGCTAGGCGTTCTCCACCTCGTGCTCAATACGAGGGAGGGAGGAGTCGTAGCTTTGAGATGGAGAGGAGGAACGATCCATGGTTTCCCTTTCGTGGTTTTCGTCCTCCTCCAGCTAGAGAGGGTTGGTTCCCTCGTGGTGGTTACCGTGGTGGTAGCTTTGATAGGCGTGATGATTTGGTTTGTGCTAACCCCACTTTGGAGCAAATGGCTCGGCACTGGTTTTACTCTTTTGGTACTAACCCCAGTGCTGAGTCGTTTGTTCACTCATGTGCTCGCTTTTGAATTTCAGGTGGGAGACTTGAAGAACATTTGGTTGATTGACTCCGGTTGCTCGAGGCATATGACCGGAGACAAGGGGTGGTTCTCAAGTCTCGTCCCGGTGGTGACAAAGAAGTACATCACCTTTGGGGACAATGGGCGAGGGCGTGTGCTGTCAGAAGGTGAGATTAAGGTAAGTGACAAGATCACTCTCAGGCGTGTTGCTCTTGTTCAATCGCTTGGATACAATTTGCTTTCTGTGTCCCAGTTGTTGGATGAGGGTTTTGAGGTGTTGTTTTGGCCTGGTGGTTCTCGGATTTTAGATTCTCGGGGGGATCTTGTTTGCATGGTCGTTCCCGAGGGTCAAGTGTTCTGAGCTGATTTTTCTCAGTCTTCTGGTGTGGAGCGCTGCTTCTTGGCTGGTTCTTCGAGTGAGTTGTGGAAGTGGCATAGGAAGTTGGGTCACTTGAGCTTTGACCTTTTGTCTCGCTTGAGTAAACTCAATTTGGTCCGAGGATTGCCACGGTTGAGGTTTGAGAAAGAGTTGGTTTGTGCGCCGTGTAGGCATGCCAAGATGGTAGCCTCTTCTCACCCGCCTCTCACCAATGTGATGACTGAGCGTCCATGCGAGCTGCTCCATATGGACCTTGTTGGCCCAGCTTGTGTGCGATCTGCGGGTGGGAAGTGGTATGTCCTTGTTGTGGTGGACGACTACTCTCGGTATGCATGGGTGTTCTTTCTTGAGGAGAAAGGGGAGATGTTTGGTTTTGTTCGAGATCTTGTCTTGAGGTTAAGAAATGAGAGGCACGGAGATGCCATACGAGCGATCCGCAGTGACAATGGCTCGGAATTCAAAAACTCTCGCTTCGAAACCTTTTGCCATGACTTCGGTCTTGAACATCAGTTTTCGAGTCCGTATACGTCTCCCCAGAATGGCGTGGTGGAAAGGAAAAACAGGACCTTGTGCGAGATGGCTCGGACGATGCTCGACGAGCATAGGACTCCGAGAAGGTTCTGGGCTGAGGCGGTCAATACAGCGTGCTATGTGTCGAACAGGATCTACCTCAGGGTCCATAAGAAGAAAACCTGTTACGAGTTGATGCACGGTCGCACACCCATGGTGAGTCACTTCCATATCTTTGGTTGTAAATGCTTCATTCTGAAGAAAGGGAAGAAGTTAGACAAGTTCGAGGCTAGGTCTGTCGATGGCATTTTCTTTGGTTATGCATCTCATTCTAGAGCATTTCGTGTGCTCAATCTTGAAACTAACCAAATCGTGGAGACTTGCGAGGTAACCTTCGACGAGACACAGCCACGTAGTCAGCTTGTTTTTGAGTGTGCAGGTGACGACGAACTTGGCGAGGAGATCTTTCAGGAGGAGGAGCATGAACATGGAGATGATGAAGATGGCGGTGTGATGCCCGCGGCTGAACATGTACCTACAACTTCGACAACGATCGAGAATGGACCCTCTCCCACACCTACAACGACAAACCCAGATCGAGGCGAAGCTGCTGTTGAGGGGGAGGTAGCATCAAGGCGAGAACCTCCCCGGCGAGTGCAAGTGGATCACCCAGCTTCGAGAATCATCGGCGACATGAATGAACGTACTACACGGTCGAGGGTTCGGAACAATTCTCATTTCGCTCATGCTGCTTTTGTTGCCACCTTTGAGCCCAAAGACATTGGACACGCGTTATCTGATCATAATTGGGTTAACTCGATGCATGAGGAGTTGGAGAATTTTGAGAGGAACCAAGTTTGGGTGTTGGTTGACCCTCCCCCAGGGTGTAAGCCGATTGGGACAAAATGGGTGTGGAAAAATAAAGAGGGAGAGAAAGGAGAAGTGGTGAGGAACAAGTCGAGACTTGTTGCTCAGGGGTACAGTCAGAAAGAGGGGATCGAGTACGAGGAGACTTTCGCTCCTGTAGCTCGTTTGGAGGCGATCAAGATCCTTCTAGCCTTTTCCGTGGCTAAAGGGTTCAAGTTGTACCAGATGGATGTGAAGAGTGCTTTCCTGAATGGTGTGTTGGAGGAAGAGGTGTTTGTGAGGCAACCACCGGGGTTTGAGAGTGAGAAGTACCCCCACAGGGTGTACAAGTTGATGAAGGCGCTGTATGGGTTGAAGCAGGCGCCTAGAGCTTGGTATGGTAGGTTGAGGGGGTTCCTGTTTGAGAGAGGGTTTGAGATGGGGAAGGTCGACCAGACCTTGTTTCTCCTCAGGCAGGGCAGAGATATCCTGATTGTGCAGGTATACGTGGATGATATTGTCTTTGGTGGCTCGTCTAACTCTCTTGTTCCAAGGTTTGCAGAAGACATGAGCAGGGAATTTGAGATGAGCATGATGGGCGAGTTGCAGTTCTTCCTTGGGCTACAAATCAAGCAATCAAAGGAATTTACATTTGTGCACCAAGCTAAGTACACCAAGGACATTGTGAGGAAGTTCAAGATGGAGGACTCCAAGGCCATGGCGACGCCTATGAGTACGACTACAGCTCTTGATGCGGACGAGGAAGGTGAACACGTGGACCAGAAGGAGTACCGGAGCATGATCGGGTCACTCCTCTACTTAACGGCGACGAGGCCGGACATTCAATTCTCGGTGTGTCTGTGCGCTTGTTTTCAAGCTTCTCCGAGGACTTCGCATTGGCAAGCAGTCAAGCGCATTTTCAGGTATTTGCGACACACTCCCGACTTCGGCCTTTGGTACTCTGCGTCTTCTTCTTTGGCGCTTCATGGATTTTCAGACGCGGACTTTGCCGGGTGTCGGTTGGATAGGAAGTCCACTTCTGGGACTTGCCAGTTCTTGGGTTCTTCTTTGGTGTCTTGGTCTTCCCGCAAACAGTCGAGTGTTGCTCAATCCACTACCGAGGCAGAGTATGTGGCCGCAGCTAGTTGTTGCTCTCAGCTCCTTTGGATCACATACACCATGAGTGACTTTGGTGAGGAGTATACCCATGTCCCACTTCAATGTGACAGCACCAGTGCCATAAGCGTGGCAAAGAACCTAGTGCTCCATTCCAAAACCAAGCACATAGAAGTGAGGTATCATTTTCTGAGAGACAACATAGAGAAAGGGAAGATAGCTTTGATCCATGTACCCACACATGAACAACTAGCCGATATTTTCACCAAACCCCTAGATCAAGCAACTTTCACTCGTTTGCGGGGGGAGCTTGGTGTTTGTTTGATTTCTTGAGTTGGCGTGTGGGAGCTCCTTTGTAGCATATGTATAGCTTTCCTTTGTGCATTTCTTGCATTTGGCATGGCATATGTAACATGATGTATAGGCATCTTTGTATCTTAGGTTGCATGCATTTTGTATCATATGCATTGTTTAGGAAAGGCATCTCCTATATACATTGTTCACCTTGGAATGATATATATGTCTTTGTGAGCTAATTTGGTAAGCTATGGTTAGTTTGGCTTAGCTCTTGATAATCTTGGTTTGTATCCATGGTTGATGGCTATGTTTTTGAAAATTTCATATGTATGCTCTCTTGTGAGTAAATGCCTTTACATGATCCTGACATGTTTTTGTGGCTTGGCTATGCTTAATTTGTGGTTGGATAGCTTATTTTGATCATATGGGGCCAAAGGCTCATTTGCCATCATGAATGTTTAGCCCCCATGCTTCATCTTGTGGAGGGGCATAAGTTCCTTTTTGTCGCAAAGACATTTCATGTACCAATTATAAATCTGAAAATGAAATGTAAATTGCTTGAAAAATGTGCTCTCATGTCACATGTGCTAATTTTAAGTTGCTTTGGGTGCTAAATCGTTGCATGATGCCTACCAATGAGAAGTCTCATATATAGAAGTAGGCACATGGCTCGGTGGCTTTGACATGACATGAGGTGCTTGTGGGTGTTTATGATGGTCTTATGCTTAGAATGGTTGTCCTAGCATGAAGTTTGTGTGGCTTTGCCATTTTGACATGTTTTGCTCATGTTTAGAACTTTGCTCATGAGAGAGTGATTTTTCGCAATATTGCTAAATTCTATCTTAGCTTCGTCCAATGGTTGTGAAACTTGGTGATCATGAAGTTTATGTCATTACGAAGCTATAGAGTATCTAACTTGCTCGTTTGGACATGTGTAGCATCCTATGTTGAATTTTGTCTATTTGAGAAGCTCTAGGTTGCATTTTTTTGCATTTTTGGCTTGATTCATGCATTGTCAACAAGGGGGAGAAGTTTGAGCATGTTTTGGCCTACTGAATGCATTTGGAAGGTTTTCAGGTGGTTTCGAGCCATTTTTGGGCTCTGTTGTGCACCGGTCTGACCGGTTGAGGTCACCGGTCTGACCGGTCAGAGTGCTGGTCCTGTTCACATGTTGCGCACCGGTCTGACCGGTGGTGTCGACCGGTCTGACCGGTCAGAGCTGAGCTGTTGCAGCTGCTCTGTTTCGTGAAGTGGTTCGCATGCATTTGTCCAGGGGGAGTTGCATTGGTTCAGGGGGAGCTTGCATGTGTGCAGGGGGAGCTCTTTGTGGTTTTCGAGCTTTGGTTTGATGGTTTGTGCTCTTTGCTTGAGCATGTTTTGTCTCGGATGTGTCGAGCCGTTGCCCTTGCCTAAGGGGTCCGAGACTTGTCTTCTTCAAGTGATCTTGCTCTTTGCCTTTTCTTTGGCTTTCGATCGCTTGTTGGAGTTCCTTTTAGTCGTTTCTTTTCTTTTCCTTTTCTCTTGGTTACCAAAACGTGTGTGTTGTCAATGCACTCATCAAGGGGGAGATTGAGAGCCAGGTGTGGTTCGAGGACCGGTGGATGGTCGCTTCCTGGTGTGATGAGTGATTGACAACGTGGTGTGGACTGATTCTTGGCTAAGTATTGCAGGTGCAGGTTGCGGCTTGACTGGTGCAGGTGCAGGTGAAGAACAAGCGTGAAAGGTCGTTGCCGGTGAGGCCTCCAGGTGTGGAGAAGACAAGTAGGCTTGGTTCGAGGGACCCAGTGGCCAGCGAGGTCAAGTGCGGGCCGCATGGTGGCAAGAACGGCAAGATGAAGTCATGGACGGTTTCTTGGTTGAGCCTCAAAACCAAGGTCGAGCCGGGACTACGTGGGAGCTGAGTCATGAGTGGTGATTGGCGGAGGCTACACCAAGTTCGCGGGGTTTCCGGTGGTTCACCAGAAAACCACTGGGTTCCTTGGTTGATCCACAAAGCCAAGATCGAAGAACCGAAGACGGAGGTGCAGCAGCTCCAGACCGGTCTGACCGGTGGGTCTGACCGGTGGGTACCGGTCTGACCGGTGAGGAGCACCGGTCTGACCGGTGTGCGACGACGCAGTCCGGAATCTTCTAAGCGGAGGACACGCGTCGGGATCGCAAGGCTTGCGTCGAGGCTAAGCAAGTTTGCGGTCGCTGGGCATCCGTCCGATGGTGCGAAGACAGAGACTTCCAATTTCGCCCTCGAGGGGCATGTATCCCTAGTTAGCTAGTAAGGGTATTTTAGTCTTTCGGTTGCCTCCATATAACCCAAGGGGTGAGAGGATGGCAGCCATCTCTTGGAACCCTAGCTCATTTGGTTTTCCTATTTGCCTTCCTATTTTCCTTAAGATTTTCGTAGGACTAGCTTGAGAGCTTCATGGTGAGATCTTGTGAGAGGGAAGGATGATCGGGCGGCAAGCTAGACCTTGTATGAACCTCTTTGGTATGTATAGATGATTCGGTGTGGTTCCTCAAGGCTTGGATGTGTCTTTCCCGTTTCTCCTTTTTGGTAATTTTCGGAGCCCTTTCTTGGCGAATTTCTTGTGGCGGTTTTGAGACCTTTCTCTTTGGGATTTGGTGGGGGATGTATGCATGAACCCCTCGTGGTTCTTGTCCCTTTGATCTCCCTCCCAAATCCGTGAGTAAAGGGGCTCGATTTTGGAGTTTTCGTGGCTCTAGGGTTGTTGGTGTTCTTGGCGGAAATCCTTCGATTCCTCTTGATTCAACATGTTTTGGTGGACCAAATCTTGGCTATGGAGTACCCATGAGGTGTTCCTACTATCCCCAAAGTCTTGTGCAAAACCGTGGAGCGAATCGGGAGATCGGGAGTTGGATTTGGGGGAGTTGACTCACGGGCGTTTTTCATCCCGAGCTGCCCAGGCACGACCGGTCTGACCGGTGGTCTTGACCGGTCTGACCGGTGCTAGCCCTTGGTGGGTTTTTGTCTCGGGGAATAGCCTTGTCCGTGTGGTTTTGTCCCGTGGTCCTGCTGATCAGTTCTTGGCGTGTTTGGAGTTGTTTTGCTTGGTTTTGTGAGGGGTTCTTCTTCCTCGCAGGTTGTGTTTCGTGGTGGTTTTTGTTCCAGGGCCTAGAGGAGTCACTGAGGCTTCCTGGAACGTTTGTTGTGCGGCTGCTGTAGCCACCGGCCTGACCGGCTCTGTCCACCGGTCTGACCGGTGCCACCGGTCTGACCGGCGCAGGCCATCGGTCTGACCGGTGTAGCACAGGCAGCAAGCCGTGCAAGTTTCCGCTGTGTGGTTTGGTGAGTTTTGGTTCGGAAGGTTGAGTGTTGGTTCCTAGGACCAGTAGCACTCCAGTGGCTATGTGGTATTGACCAACTTGGGTAGTTGAGTCGGAGACGTGAGTTGGAAGCCGTGTTCATCTTGTTGGAGTTCTCATCTCCTTCGAGAAGAATTTTTATCGGCTCCCATTCACTCCCCCCCTCTCTGGTTCGCCTAATCGGTCCTTCAGAAAGCACCGGTCAGACCGATCAGGGCCTGGGCACTCAGGATGAACAGCGGGCTACGGGTCAACCCTTCCAAACAACCTTCCCGATCTCCCGATTCGCTCCACGAATTCGCACAAGACTTTAGGGATACTAGGAGTACCTCATGGGCATCCCATAGCTATGATTTGGTCCACCAAAACTCGTTGAATCAAGAGGAATCGAAGGATTTCCACCAAGAACACCACTTTCTCGAAACCTAAGAAAACCCCAAAACGAGCACCTTTACTCACGGATTTGGGAGGGGAATCACAAGGAAAAGAACCATGAAGGGTTCATGCATACATCCCCTATCAAATCCCAAAGATACAGGCCTCAAATCCACCACAAGAAATTTTACAAGAAAAGGCTTTGAACATCACCAAAAAAGGAAAACAGGGGAAACAACACAAGGCCTTGAGCAACCACTCTGAATCATCTATACATACCATGAAGGTTCATACAAGGTCTAGCTTGCCACCCGATCATCCATCCCTCTCTAAGGATCTCACCATGAAGCTCTCAAGCTAGTCCTAAAAATCATAAGGAAAATAGGAAGGGAAAATAGCAAAACAAAATGAGCTAGGGTTCCAAGAAATGGCTGCCATCCTCTCACCACTTGGGTTATATGGAGGCAACCGAAAGACGAAACTACCCCTAAGACATAAAACTAACATACACACCCCCAAGGGGCAATTTGGGAATCTTCGTCGTAGCACCATCGGACGGATGCTCGACGATCGCAAATTTGCTTAGCCTCGACGCAAGTCTTGCGATCCCGACGCGTGTCCTCCGCTTCGAAGTCTCCGGAAGGTGTCGTCGCACACCGGTCAGACCCACTGGTTAGACCGCCCTGATGCTACTGCTCTTCGGTCTTTGGTCTTCGCTTTGTGGATCAACCAAGGAACCAGTGGTTCTGTGGTGAACCACTGGAAACCCCGCGAACTCGGTGTAGCCTCCGCCAATCACCACTCATGACTCGGCTCCCACGTAGTCCCGACTCGACCTGGGTTTTAAGGCTCAACCAGGAAACCGTCCACGACTTCGTCTTGCTGTTCTTGCCACCACGCGGCCCGCACTTGACCCCGCTGGCCACCGGGTCCCTCGAACCAAGCCTGCTTGTCTGCTCCACACGTGGAGGCCTCACTGGCATCGACCTTTCGCGCTTGTTCTTCACCTGCACCAGCACCAATCAAGTCGCAACCAGCACCTGCAATACTTAGCCAAGAGTCAGTCCACACAACATTGTCAATCACTCATCACACCAGGAAGCGACCATCCACCAGTCCTCGAACCACACAAGCTCTCACTCCTATCTCCCCAAGCTGGAACCGTATGCACAATGGCCTTTCCCCTAGGTAATGGCATACGAGGCTCAGGCACACCATGAGAAGGGTGGTACCTGTCCTTGTTGACCCACTCCTTAGCCATTTCCCCTTCTCTCTTTCTCTTGAAGCAAAACTCATCCTAGTGACCATCCCTCCCACAATACTCACAATGGAAGCGGACTGGTTTTGGCTTAGGTTTTGGTTTTGGTTTGGGCGTGGCTGTGATTCCTCACAAGGCTTCTCTCTCGGTTTCTCTCCCTTCTTCTCTCCAAACACATGTCCCCAACTGCTCACAAATCTCACCGGATTTTGGAAGTTGTCTGTCTTGAGAGGAAACACTGGTGGATCTATGGTTGTGTCAAGTTTGTTTAGGAGCTGATTTGGCTTAGGTGCAAATTGGTTCTTGGGTGTAGTTTGTGGTGGAATAGGAATGTCCCCAATTTTCCCATCTCTCTCATCACTGCACTCTCCAATCTTTTCAGCCCCAAGCACTTGACCATCAAAGCTCTTAAACTCAACTATCATCATCTTAAGCCGTGGCTCATGACTCGACAACCAACCCATCAACTTACACAACTCATCATTCTCATCCTGCAATCGATCAACATAGTGCGCAAGCTCCAAATTCTTAATGGCATGAACCTCACAAGTTGAACAAGATGTAGTAATGGGAGATTGTAATTTAGCCTCAAGCAAAACAATATGAGAACAAGACTCAGCTAGTCTACTATGCAAGATAGGATAAGAGGAACACGCTCCTAGTAAAGCAGGTCTAGACTTCAGCTCGTCAAGCTCAATCCTAAGCACATTTAGTTCCTCACACTTTGAGGCATGCTTCTTCTTAAGAGCAGTCAAATCAGCCAAGAACATAGTGCAATCACCACAATATACCTCATCCGACACAACAGGAGCAGCCTTAAGCGAATCTATCTCAAGATTAGCATCTAGGTACTTCGACTCTAGTTCAGTTACCTTCTCCCTAGCATCATCAAGCAAATCCCTAAGCTCCTTCCTCATTTTCTTAGCCTCTCTAAGCATGCCATCGCGATTATCAAGCAAGGCAACTAGCTCCTCATTCTCCTAACACAAGGAAGAGAGCTCATCACATACCTCATCCTCGAAATCTGAGTCCGAGTCATCCTTCTGGCTCTTCTTGTTGTCAGAGCTGTGAGCCATGCCACAGAAGCTGTTCTCTCATGTGAAGCAGATAAGGCCGCTGAGGTTCTTGGACGCCTTCTTATTCTTGCGCCTGTCGTCATCGTCGTCGCTGCTGTTGGAGTTTGAGGTGGAGTAGCTGGAGCTAGAGTTGAAGTCACTCGCACCCACCATCGCTCGAGCCTTCTTCTTGTTGTAGCCATCTTTCTTCCTTGATCTCCACTCATCCTTGTTCTTGTGCTTGTGCTCGTGCTTCGAGCGGTGCTTGTTCTCGATCTTCGGCCAATGCTTGTAGTTTTTCCTAGGTTCCATCTCCTCTAGATAGTCGGTGACGAAGTGTCCCTACTTGCCGCACCGAAATCATGTCCCCGAGTTCCTCCTTGATTTCACCCAGTTCTCATGCATCCTCTCGAACCTTCTTGTCAGAAAATCCAGCTCATCCTCACCAAGCATGTCAAACTCCTTGTCTGGCAAAGACATCAAAGAATACAGAGAGTACATCCTGGAGGATGGGTTAGCGATAGTCCTAGGACCTGAGCTGGAGACCAAAGTGAGACTATGCGAGTCAGCCAGGCTCTCGGCCTTGGCTCTCAAGCCATGACCCACCTCAGATGACTTGAGCTTCGAGAACAGCTCGTCCACCGTCAGGGTCTTAGACCCGCTCGACTCCATGATAGCCTCGACCTTTGCGCTCCACACGATATGGTCTAGCAAGTGCAAGGGCTTCACAACCCTGTCATGATCATTGTACGGGAGCATGGTCACATTTGCCCTCATGTTGTTCACAATCACCGTGAACCACTAGAACATCGTGTCTATGGACTCATGTTGCCCTCATAGGATGTATTAATTGTCACGTCCCAAAGCAACTGTCCCTTGCCGCGGAGGAACTCAACCATCCGGGTCTACCACATCTGGTAGTTCTTCCCATCGAAGTTTGGACGACCGGATCACCTATCCTGGTACGCCATCTTTGCATCTAAGACTGGTTAGAGTTAACAGAGACCTGTAACCGACTTTGGTACCACTTGAAGTACCAGATTGGGTGACCAGAGTGGGGGGAGTGAATGGGAGCCGATAAAAATTCTTCTTGGAAGAGATAGCTCCTCTAGCGAGATGAACACAGCTGGAATCCCAAAATCACTTCCTCCTCAAACTCCTCCAGTTTGCCAAGACCACATAGCCACTGAAGTGCTACTGGTCCTAGGAACAAACCACACCTCACAAAAACAACCACAAACAACACACAGCGGAAAACTGCACAGCTTGCTGCCTATGCTGCACCGGTCAGACCGATGAAGCGCATCGGTTAGACCGGTGACACCGGTTAGGCCGGTCAGCTGTGCCAGTCAAACCGGTGGACACAACAACCACACAGAAAGGTTCCAGAAAGCCTCAAAGACACCTCTAGGCCCTGGAATAAAAATCACCTCAAAAACACGAACCGAGGGAAACGAGAAGCTCCACAATCCAAGGCAAAGCAACATGATTCTTGCCAAGAACTGACCCTGGGAAACTCACAGCGACTACCAACCGAACTAGCTGTCAACACGAGCCAAAACCCACAACAGGCAGCACCGGTCAAACCGGTGTAGGGCACCGGTCAGACCGATCACGCCTGGGCTACTCAGGATGAACTCAACCCGCGGGTCAACTACAAGAATCAAATCCACCGATCTCCCGATTCGGTCCATGGTTTCAAGAGAAACATTGGGGAAGGTTGGAACACCTCATGGGTGATCTCTAGCTAGAATTTCAAGCCCCAAAACACTCTAGAAAAGGAGGAATCACAAATCTCGTGCCTCTACCTCAAGAACTCCAAGAACGCGAAAACCACCAAAATCGAAGGCTTTCCCACGTGATTTGAGTGGCAAGATCACCAAGAAAAGAGGCACACCAACCTCATGTGTGATTCCCAACACAAATCCCGTAAAGAAACACCTCCAAAACCTTCCCATGAAAATCCACCAAAAAGGCTCTGAAAATCACCGAAAAAGAAAAACGGCATCCATAAACAAATCACAAGGGGGCACAAGGATGAACTCCAAACCTTTCATTCTCCACGAGGAAAAATTCTTTACAAGAGGCTAGCAATCTCCCATCATCCTACCCACTTGAAGATTTGCATGAAGCACTAGCTAGCCCTAGGAAGGAAGAAGAAAGGGGAAAAAGGAGCAAATGAACTAGGGTTCCAAGAGGTGGCTGCCATCCTCTCTCTACCAAGTTTATATGGAGGCAACAGAAAGAGTAAAATACCCCTATTACATAATAGTAAGATACGTGCCCCCGAAGGGCACTTTGGGAATTTTTGTCGAATCACCATCGGACGGATGCGCATCCACCACAAGCCCGCTTCACCTCCACGCAAGCCTCGTGATCATGCCACGTGTCCTCCGCTTCGAAGTCTCCGGAAGCCCACAGCGCACACTGGTCAGACCGGCCCAGTGCTGTTGCCGCGCGCGCTTCGGTCTTCGATTTTGGCTTTGTGGCTCAGCCAAGGAACCCAGTGATTTTGTGGCGAACCACTACAAACCCTGCGAACTTGGTGCGACCTCCACGCCAATCCCACTCATGACTTGGTAGTCACGGTCATCCCGGCTCGGTCTTGGCTTTGAGGCTCAACCAAGGAACCGTACATGACTTCGTCTTGCTCTTCTTGCCACCATGCGGTCCACACTTGATCCTGTCAGCCACCGGATCCCTCGAACCAAGCCTACTTGTCTCTCCACACCGGGATGCCACACAGGCATAGACCTTTCGTGCTTGTTCTTCACCTACACCAACGCAAATCAAGCCACAACGTGCACCTGCAATACTAGGTCAAGAGTCAATCCACAAAACGTTGTCAATCACTCGTCACCGAGGAGCGACCATCCACCGTCCTCCGACACACACAGATCCTCATATGTAAAAGGATAAGTCGAACTTAAAATACGTACAATAGTAAAGCATGTAGGAAACAAAATATATGGTACTTGTATAATTTTTGCAAAAGATGAATGGTCAAAGTTGTAGAAAAAAGTCAATGTCAACAAGTATTTTGATACGGAGGGAGTAGTATAATGTTTTTTCCTATATATTTATATGACTATTCTACAATATTTGTTAATTGTAGTCTTGTAGGGGTGGGGGAGGGATTGTATGTAGGGTTGATAAAAGGTTTCAATTTAGGCTAGCACAAATTTAAGGATCGGATTCTACCGAACTATATAATTTTGAATTAAAAAGTAGAATTTAGTTGAATTGTGAAAAATCAATTAGGATCATAATCCATTACCACCCCTAGTTGTAGGTTGCAATTACAAGGTGAAGTTCCAATTCATACCATGATTCAAGGTATGTTCAGGGTGGTAAAACACCGTATAATTTAGTCTAGTAAATTTAGAGAACAAATAATAAAGGCTCAGCTCAAATACTATACTACTATGAGCTAAAATAGATACGGCAAATCAAAATGTAATTGAGTTCATTACGGAACATATTATATATAGGTTTCGCATTACACAAACTTGTTAGTTATTTGAGGGAGTCGAAATTGAAAGTTGATTGTGTCTGAAGTTGGAATGTTATTCAAGTATGAGAAGCAAGCTTATGGTATGTACAACACATATTCAGGCACAAGCATGTATCTAGTGGTGGGGCGGGTGGGGCTCAAGCCCTCCCACTACCGGCTGGTGTTTCATAAAGTCCCCTCTGCAAATTTGAGAAAGAAGATGGAAAAAAGTGGTTGGAGGAAGAAAATTGAGAGGATCACCCCTAGGGATCGATCCTAGTTCGGTCCCAGGCAAGATTGGATTCAGTATCAGAAAGAGGGACATAAACCACCAAGGATATCACAGTATCCGTCACAAACATATAGTTTGTAGTGTTTGAGTTTATGGTACAATTTTACGAAGGAGCTGATGAAGTGTCATTCTCATGGACGGATTGCAACAATGAGATTAGTCGACTGTTGGAATACTTGAAAATTAAGCAAATAGAGGATCCATTATTCTTTCATGCCATTGAAATAGATTAGAAAGATGGTAGAATGGCTAATTTCTTTTAGGCCTGAGTACAAACATCAGGATAATGAATGGATATTAAACCTATATGATTTGAGAGTAAAGTAAGCTGAGTACAAACTTGAGAATAATGAACGGAGGTTAAACCTATATGATTCGAGAGAGAAGTGAGCTGTTGTGCATTGCTCTTTTGAACCAAGAATAATATGATAATGCTACGATGCCACACTTTAATAAGAAAGTGTTAGGTTCGTGCTATGGTAATGTAAATGCAAATGGAATCAGATTGCAATGTGTATTTGGCACTAGAATGGGTGATTACACTCTTGGTTAGGTTTCACTATGGTAACGTAATCAGATTACGGTGTATGAGTTATATCTGATTACGGTGGGGGAGGTGGGGTAACAAGCTTCTATATATATTGATTAGGTAAGGAATTCGATTATGATGTAAATTGATTACAAACCACCACAACCAAGCATATGTAATGGTAATATTTGCCTTCTGTAATCAGATTACTTTACATTTGAGTCAAACAAACACCATCCAATATTAATATGTATGGCAGATCTTCTACCATAGGTGCTCCATATATTCAAAGAGGATATACAAATCTCTTATCGGGAGTTGATCAAACTACCTCATTACAGCCATCTGTTAAGAAATTAAATTTTGATGGAGTGCAAAATCAAGAAAACATGTAATCATTCCATATTTGTATCTTTGTAAGATTGCAGGCTCGTATTACAGTCTCATTTTTAGAGCACAGACTTCTATTTCAGAACCACAACCAACCAAAGCTAGAATAAAAAAATCAAACACATATATTGGCAGCTACATTTTGGTAAATGAAATAAAAAGGTGTACCCAGATTTGCATGAAGAGGAATACAGGCATCTTCAACATACACCGATATCCACAACTAAGCTAAATAGACCTCCATCGAAGCAGAACCACTGAACATGCAACAGCAGGACCAGTGTGACAAATCACCACTCTTCTGATGGTACAACGTGTTGACTAGGCAACGTGGGGTGCTGGTACAAGTTCCTTTCAGCTGCCGGCCAGCTGGATCACAAGAACCATGAAAAATGAACGTCTGAGTATGTCTGACAAGTAATTGTGGACTCCATTTATTCCTGCTCATAAACAACAATGAAAAACTATCAGTCTTCAAATAAACATCTTATTGATAGTATATATGTTCTACAGAAAATTCACTGAACAACTAATTCACGGAAACATACAATAAACTTTTGTCATAATGAAAAACAAAATAAAATACCCAGGAAACTAATCGAAAGTAACCAAACCCTCCTCTTGAATCATTTCAACCTCCTTGTTCCAATCTGAACTCTAGTCTGAGTGAAATAAAGCACTTAGCATGACGCCATGACCCCACATGTATATTCTCATACTAATTTCAGCTGGCTTGACTAGTACTACCTCCGTTTCATACTACTTGTCGTTTTGGCTTTTCTAGATGCATTTCTTTTGCTATGTATCTAGACATAAGTATATATCTAGGTGCATAGCAAAAGGATTGTATCTAGAAAAGTCAAAACAGCAAGCATTATGAAACGGAGGGAGTAGTAAGTAGTGACCATGACTTCTGAAAAACTGAAGAATAACTTGAAGCAACTAGGGCCTAGCGGAGAGAAGTTGGGACCTGACTTCGCGCAACCATCAATACAACCCTAGGAAATATCTACTTACTCTTCTGTACAACTTGTAGGCATGTGAAATGTTCGTCTCAGAAGAGGAGCACCTTCGAACACTTTCAACACGTTGACACACTTTCAAACTTCCATAATGTAATCAGTATAAGTCAAAGCGAGAGTAGTCACAGAGACAAGGACCCATGCTTGTGGAGCAGCCAACAGCCATGACTGACCAGTTCAAAGCTGCCTACTGTTGTACACCACATGATGGTTCCGATGACCCACGGTCTAGTCAAGACAACGAAAACTCTCAAAACCAAGAGATGCATAAGTTTGCCATCAGATGTAAGAACTGAGCCAAATCAAACAAATCATGGCACCTCTCCTCCTCTTGTCCTTGCTCCTGCTGTTGTCCTCTACTACTCTTCAAGCTCAACAGAAAATAACCTTAGGCTCCTCCTTGACACCTCAAGGGCCTAGCAGCTTTTGGCTCTCGCCGTCTGGCGACTTTGCATTCGGCTTCCGGCCCATAGAGGGTAACACCTCCTCCTATCTGCTTGCTGTCTGGTTAAACAAGACCAGTGAGAAGACGGTGGTTTGGTATGCCAAGACCAATGATCAAGATCCAGCGCTGGTACAAATTTCGTCCGGTTCCCAGCTCCAGCTCAACTCAAATGGGGAGCTCTCTCTCCAGGATCCCACTGGAACAGAGGTATGGAATCCGCAAGTTGTGGGTGCAGTACACGCTGCCATGCTCAATACCGGAAATTTCGTACTGTCTGCTGCAGATGGCTCTACCAAGTGGGGGACCTTCGATATCCCTGCAGATACCATCCTGCCTACTCAGGTGCTCACTCCAGGAATGAAGCTCCGCAGCAGAATCATCCACACAGACTACTCCAATGGCCGGTTCCTCCTTAACCTGCAAAGTATTGGTGTTTTTCTTTATACAGTTGCTGTACCCTCCGGTAACCTGTATGACTACTATTGGTCCATAGCTGGGAACACCACAAAGCTGGTGTTCAATGCGACTGGCATGGTAAACATCACCTTGGAAGACAGCACACAAATCAGTATGACATCTGGGGTCACCGGCTCCATGGCAGAGTACTACCATCGTGCTACACTTGACCCAGATGGTGTGTTCAGGCAATATCGGTACCCGAAGAAGGCCAGCAATCTGAGTACTCAGGCATGGTCAATTGTGGACTTCAAGCCCCCAAATATATGTGAATCACAACTGACAAAGGATGGAAGTGGCTTTTACGGGTTTAACAGTTATTGCATGTTCAATGGCACAAACAACCAGAGTATTTGCCTGTGCCCAGAGCAGTACTCGTTTATTGATGAGAATAGGAAGTATAAAGGCTGCAAACCTGACTTCGAGCCACACAGTTGTAACTTGGATGAAGCAGATGCCAGGATGCAGTTTAAGTTGATACCGTTGACATATGTGGATTGGCCTCTAGCTGACTATGAGCAGTACACCCCCATAACTAAGGATCAGTGCCAGCAACTCTGTCTGACAGATTGTTTCTGTGCCGTTGCTGTCTTCCATGACCAAAATAGTACATGTTGGAAGAAGAAGATGCCTTTGTCAAATGGCAAGATTGGAGATCATGTGGAGAGGACACTTTTCGTCAAGGTACGGAAGAACAACAGTACACAGTCTGAGCTTGTTGGTTCCAACAAATGGAAGGAAGAAAAGAAGAACTGGATCCTTGGAAGTTCATTGTTTTTGGGAAGCTCTATCCTGGTTAACGTTCTGCTGACCTCTGTTGTACTTTTGGGTACTTATTGTACTGTCAACATAAAGGAAATATCATCTGTACAGTCACCAAACAATATAGGATTGCCCTTGAAAGCTTTCTCTTATGCTGAGCTTGAGAAAGCAACCAGTGGATTCCAGGAGGTGCTTGGAACTGGTGCCTGCGGTATTGTGTACAAGGGCCAGCTACAAGATGATTTGGGTACCTACATTGCTGTTAAGAAAATTGATAAGCTTGAGCACGAAACAGAGAAGGAGTTCACTGTTGAGGTCCAAACTATTGGACAGACGCACCACAAGAACTTGGTTAGGTTGCTAGGATTCTGCAATGAAGGAAAAGAAAGACTACTGGTGTATGAATTCATGACCAACGGATCACTCAATAAATTCTTATTTGGTGATGTCAGGCTTGAGTGGAACCTCCGAACTCAGCTTGCTCTCGAGGTGGCAAGGGGGCTGCTATATTTACACGAGGAATGCAACACGCAGATCATCCATTGTGACATAAAGCCCCAGAACATCCTTCTCGATGGCAACTTCACAGCAAAGATCTCAGACTTCGGCTTAGCCAAACTCCTCCGAACTAACCAGACACAAACAATTACTGGAATACGGGGTACCCGAGGATACGTTGCCCCTGAGTGGTTCAAGAGCATTGGTATCACTGCCAAGGTGGATGTTTACAGCTTTGGGGTCATCCTTTTGGTGCTTGTCTGTTGTCGACAAAATGTTGAGTCCGAGATGGCAGAAGAGGATCAAAAAATCCTGACTTACTGGGCAAATGACTGTTATAGGTTCAGCAGAGTTGATTTTCTGGTGGAGGGCGATGACGAAGCAATTTTCGATTTGAAGAAGGTAGAGAGGTACGTGGCTGTGGCATTGTGGTGTCTACAGGAGGACCCTATTATGATTTATGAGACCTACAATGCAGAAGGTGACACAAATGCTTGATGGAGCAGCTGCTATCCCCACTCCTCCTGATTCTTCTTCCTTTGTCCAATCACTTCCATAGCATCCCTCCTGCACATTGCAACATTAAAATGTGTATGATTTAACATAGAGATTTATGAAATTTGATATGGTTATATACTGAATGATATTCTGTTAGGAGAATATATATGGCCACTGTTACAGCAGCACAGTTTAAGCTGATTATTACTGTGCGAATGGGAGCTGCATTCTGCACAGCTATGTGCCATAGATAATTTTTCAAGCTTTGCAGAAATATTAGGAAGGCTTTAGCATTGCCATTAAGAATATCTATTTCCATAAATTTAGTTTTGCAGGCAAGGATTCATTATGATACCATCAAGCTTTCTCAATGTGTCTGCTGTCTTCAGAGCCTCTCTGCAATGAGGACGTAGAGCATGGCCTACCATTGTCCATTGGTGCTCAGACCCACACCAAGCTATGTACATAACATTTCAACCCAAGTGCATATTTAGCCCTGAAACTCTGAATAGAAATTTAATGCCAACAGAATTTAAATATACATAAGCTAATGTTTTCCTTTCTAAAAAGGAATTTTGTGTTGGAAACTGCAGAATGTACTTTAGTCATATTCATTTTGCACAGAACACTTGCATGTTTATAATGCTGGAAGTAATCACTTAACTCTACATTCCTCAATTTTCAGGAATTAAGCTTGCCCCACTGTTATTCTCAAGAAAAATTAAAAGTCCAAGGCCCACTAGTTTCTCCCGGAAACACAAAGCAAATTTCAAAAACCACATTAGTACTTTACATTTTCAAAATATGCCAAATGCAAAAACAAAGACTTATTTCTGGCAAGGTTGAATATTAAACACTAGCAGCAATTATTGCCAGAAATGTTGATTTTTAATAGAAGCTACCTGATGTTGCTCCAGTGCATAAGGATGTTGTAAGATAGGTAGGATGCATATAACGTGGTCGATGTATTGCAATAAGCCCCTAGGGCGGTATATATGGAGTACAAGACTTGGAGGACAAGTAGCCTCTCCTATAGATAAGGAAGGTTATCCCCTGATTACATCAACCCTAAACTAACCAAATGCGGAGTTGCTTAATATACTAACACAAGCTAGTAGTACGCTGAACAATATTACACCTCCCATTCAAATCATTCTTCTAGAACAAAATTATCTGATTAAGTTTGTCTGCAGATTTAACTGAAAAGAAGCTATTTGACTGTGTAAAATTGAAGAGAAAGAAATGAGATGCTGAACAGATGAAGCACCTACAAGCAACTACATATGGTTCTGAAGTCTCAATTAACCCAAAATCTTTGTCTCTTCTTCCCAAGCAATTACAACTACTCATAATCTTTACACGAAGACCTGCCCCACCTCTAAAGAAGTAACTCTTACATTTTAATATTGGCGACGGTATAATTTACTGGTTGAGAAATGAAAAGGTAAGGGTGCGTTTGGCACAGCACTGGTTTTGGCTGAAACAACTCCGGCTGTGGCTGTGCTGGTAGTAGATTCTCCGGTGAAGCTGAAACCATTTTAAAGAAACGTTTGACAAAATAGCTTCTTCCTGCTGTGTAATGCGGATAAAAGAGTGAAATGTCCATAATACCCTTTTCCTTTTCTTTTTCTATTTTTTCGTAATGACTTGACAGCAGCCATTTGTTCTTAGGCAAAGTTACAGCCGGTTGTTTTCCAAAAAAAAAAGTTACAGCCTGTGGGGTCCATGCACAACCACCTTATCCTTAGCACGCATGGCTCTCTCCGCATCTGGGTCTCGCGGATCTCGCCCTTTCTCACGCACATGGAAACGAGGTGATGATCCAGTGGAGAACGACTGTGGCGGCTTGGATCCATCGGCTCCGGCGACGGTGGGTCTCCTCCCCCTCTGCCTCTCTTCCCCACGCCGGCATCTCTCTCACCTCTTTCTTTCTTTAGTGGGTGCGGTAGTGGGCAGTAGGTGGGTGGAGTGACCGGCGGCAAGGTCGTCGCCGGCCGTGCGAGCCCGCCGCCGCCGAGCTCCCCCACCCCGAGAACAAAGATAGGAAAAGGGAGGGCAGAGCTACGGGGGAACCAGGGAGAGTGAGTTTTTTCAGCTCCACCACCCCCGAATCACTCTAGTAAGCCGGTTTTGTTGTGGCTTCCGAGGAGGAGCAGTTTTTCTCCACCGTTTTGCACAGCTCCAAAAACGGCTCCCGAAGCTGTGCCAAATGCACCCTTCTTGACAGGTTCACGAGTTCCTGGAGCTGTGCCAAACGCACCCTTCTTGACAGGTTCACGAGTTGAAGCTTTTTCATATAGACATCCCCCCATGGAACGTAAAATGTCAGAATTACTTGTTGAGAGGCGATAACGAACCAGAACGGCCCATTCTTCTTGTGGTGGTTAATTTTTTTTCTCGAACAACGCAGGAGAACTGCGTGTCATTTCATTATGGTAGAAAAAATACAAAGATCAGGGGAGACCACAATAGGCGCCAAAAAAGGTGCCACTTACACACTTACATTCACGCCTCGGAAAAAACACAGACAACCAACACGACCCCGATGCCTTATGCTAGGAAGGTAGGCGACCTAAATGCCAGCTCTTGGAGTTTGGAGGCCCTGCCAAGCACCAAAGGCCTCCCTCCAATCTGACCGACCTAAGGACTTATGATCTTTTCTTCTCTAAAACACACGCATTATGATGCTTCCAAATCTCCCATGCCACCATAATTATTAAGGAGTTACCCTTGCGAACTTCCTTTGCAGCTGCTGCAATAGCCCTCTTCCACCATCCTGAAAAACGGGTAACCACAGGTTATGGTGCCAGGTGCGTGAAGCCCAAGTGTTGCAATGTTATGGTCCAGACTTCGCGGGCAAAAACACATCCTATCAGAAGATGATTAATTGTTTCCTCTTCCTGATCACAAAAAGGGCAAACTTCTGGATGCGGCAGATTCCTCCTTGCTAGTCGATCAGCCGTCCATACACGATTATGGAATACCAACTAGATAAAGAATTTACATCTAGGAGGCACCCAAGTTTTCCAAATTCTTCTCCATGGACCAATCACGATAGAGCCCACAAAGAAAGCCTCATATGCAGATTTGCTGGTATATGATCCATGCTGAGTTAGCTTCCACTTGTATTGATCTGGGATATCTTCACGAAGAATAACACCACCCACCATGTCCCAAATGAGCAGATACTCCAGCAGCACCTCCACAGTAAGGGCCCCCCTAATATCATGCACCCATCTCCTATTTTGAAGTGCTTGGGACACAGTTCTCCCTTTGACATCACGCTTGGGGTCAGCTCTAAATAGATTAGGGGCTATTTCAGCCAGAGTATGACCACCAGCCACCTATCTTTCCAAAACAGAATTTTCTCCCCATTTCCAATAATAGCATCCACTGCAACATGTAGCGAACATGGCCCCATTTGCCATTTGTTCGAGTTGATTTTGGTGATTCATGCTAACACAAGTAATGGGACTAACCACATTGTCTAGCATGTCCTTGTAGGCATTCTTAGGTCCCATGGATATTACCACAAGTTAACATACTATGCCCAAGTTAACATGTCATACCACAAGTTAACATACCATGCACATGTTAACTTGTCCATAGCATAAATGAGGACTTAGTATATAGTTTGAGGCCATAAGTGATGGCATGTTAAGTATGTTAAGTTGAAGCAATGACAAGTTGAAGACGCGAAGAAAAGGAAGGAAAAAGACACCGTCGGATGAACCGATGGTACCTTGGAACAAGCGTCGGTGTATACGTCGGAGCACTTGGTACACTGCGCAGAAGGCCAAACTCAATTGGCACCGTCGGATGAACCGACGGTCCATATTCTAGTTGCGTCGGATGATTGGAAGGAGCAGAGCTACAAAAGACAGTAGCACCGGATGAACCGACGGTCTAAGTGGGGACACCATCGGTCTATCCGACACTCAGTTTGAATCAAGACAGAGGCGCGCCAAGACTGGAGCTTCAGCACCGAATGAACCGACGGTGGAGCAGCGGTTCATCGGACGGTCTCGCAGATGCTAACAGTAAGGTTTTGGCGAGGAGTTGTTCAGCACCGGATGAATCGATGGTGCGTCGGTGCAAGCGTCGGATCAATTGTGTCAGCAGAGCTGCAACGGCTATATAACGTAGAGCGGGCACCAGATGAACCGATGGCCTTGAAAAGTAAGCATCGGTTCATCCGACGGTATACTTTTCAGTGGCCGTTAGCCAACGGCTAGCTTGGTGCCTTGGGCTATTTATACCCCCTCCACTCACCCATTTGAGGTTGCTAGATTGTGTGGAAGTGCAGAGGAGTGCAAGACACCTAGAAGATCATATCCAATTGATCCAAGTGCTAAATTGTACATCCATAGACTTGCACATGCTTTGTGTGTGTACTTAGTGCTAGGCTTAGCTTACAGCTGAGTGAGTGCAAGGTTGTGCCAACCTTGTGAGGTGATTCTTGAGTGAATCAAGTTGTACAAGGTGCGCCGGAAGCCTTGGGGCCTAAGTGGCTCATCGTCAATCGTCTTCGACCCTCCGGCTTGGTGTGGAGTGGCGAGAACACTTTGTGCGGGGGACGTGGAGACCCCCTTCCTAAGTGGAGAAGCTCCTTAGTGGAGGCGGCATCAAGGTGATACGAATGTTGTCCCAATCTTCATGACGTAGGATCTTGAACAAGATAACTAGCTGATAAATCAGCCAAGATAAATAGCTGCGAACAGCCGGATAGTAGTGCAACCTGACGACACGCACAAGAAGCCAACCACCGTCTCTATACGGCAGCCTGAATCAAGGATTCGCCCAATCACACTCTCAATGAACCAACCTACGCAACCTGAACATGAAGTACCAGGAGCACGGATTGGGTGCCGATGAAGCGGCCGCCGATGTAATCCCACAGGGAAATCACAAGAGTAAAGGGGTAGAGAATCACTCTCTGAATTTGTTAGCACGCAGCTGAACAAAGGGGTTCTATTTTATTATCAAAAGTCTTAATTATTTCAGAGATACATAGCATATTTATACAAGGAACAAGCCTCCTTGTTGGGTGTGAATGGACCTTTGAGTTTCTGGAGTTAGGCTACGTGAAAAGCCACCACGAACTGAAATCCCGAACAGCCTCGTGTGACTGTTGGGTTCCTGCGTAGTCTTCACTAAATCGGTCATAACTCTTTATTGGGAAGTTCAATGGACTTGCGGTTTCTTGCATTGGAAAGTTAACTTCAAGACGGTTCCATGAAGTACTCATGGGGCTCCATAGCTATTGGGATTTAAGAGTTATTATCAAATCATTATGTAGGTCCGAACTTGTCCGAACTGGTTGTCCGAACTGATCTGTGTGAACTGGTCCGAACTGAACTCTGCTGGATCATCCTTGGTCCGAACTGATCCACTTGTTTCTTCCTCTCCGTGTATAGTTGCACCACCCCTCTCACATATATACCTAAGTACAACCAATGTAGAACATTTAGATAGTATAACATTCTTAGATATGTTAAAGTTAATTTCAGCTAGGAGAGAGTTCACCTCTTGTTGTAGTTTCTTGGCACGACTTCGTGTAATTGGTCCTTGGTTTATATTTATTGGTGTGTTGTGTTCATCCACTTGTGTAACAGTACGGTCAATGGGGATGTCCGCATCATCCTCCCTCTCTTGAAAAAGGAGTCGTCCTCGACTCTGATTATTGTGGGCTTGGTCATGTTGATGATCATTGTTGTAGTCGAATATAGCAATGTGCTTGAGTCTGTAATCATACAAGCCAAGTAGCAGCCTTGCTAAAGGAAAATAGTAAGATTTGGAATTAAGTATAGCTTTCACCTTGTATGAATGTTCAATATTGATAGTATTTGTTGAAGTCTTCGACCGGGCCGCATCATCCTCCCTCCCTTGAAGAAAAGCTGTCCTCAGCTTTTGTTGACCTGAAATCAATCTATAAAAGGTAGAGGGTGGATATATATAGCATTTTTCATGATCAATCAAGTTAGACCCCTCATTACTTCCTTTCTCATCCATATTCATAGGTGCACAATGATAACATGACATATATGGGTTATGCACTTTATTTGGACGAGCTAGAAACATCAAATTCATTTTTCTAAACTCACATTGAAAATGTTTTCTTGGTGTTTGTAATCCTGCAAACAACTTCGTAGATGGAAGAACAACAATTTCTTGCAAGCAACACAATTTATTCAAAATCTCTAATTTCATCATTGCAACATTGAACATTTCAAAATTTGAAGAAAACATTGATCTCTTGTCATTCTCATAATTATTTTTGTACAGTTCTTTTGAAGGTTTAGATGCATACCTTCCAAATTCATTGCTCTTTGATGTGGATAGAAAAAATTTGGATGAAGAGCTTGTTGTTCTTTGCACAAGGTCTCTTTCTTTTGATGAACAATATGAGCATGAGAATAATATTTTTCTCTCAATATCACAAGCATTAGACAATTTATTCACTTTATGACCAGAAAAGTACGACACACAATGATTGTCGTCCGACATGTTCAATTTAAATTTAGCAAGCTTGTCACATGTTATGCACATAGAACTTACAAAGAACTTATCAACAACATGTTCAACAATCAAATTGAAAGTAAGCTTGCAGCTATGAACATTATTAAAAGATCTCATGGATGTTATCATAGACACATTATCAAGCATTTGATCAATCTCAACAAGTTTATCAAATATGGTATAACTCAAATAATTAATAGGAGATATCTTTGCAAATAATTCAGCATGGGTAATGAACTGAACATAGTGAAGTTTATTAGCATTTAAATTATTACAAGGTTTCAAAATAGAATAAGAGTTATGCAAACTAAAACAAACGTTATCAACTTGCAAAATTTCAGCACATGAATTTACTTTTGAATGAGTTGAATCAACATGAAACCTATGAGTAAGATCAATTAAATTTGCAGTAGATGTTTTATCATGATTACTCAACAATATATCTTGCAAATTCAGATCTGAATTATATTCATTACTTTTCAGTTTTGATGTTTGTATATATACAATGGGTTGCACTTCTGAATTTTTACCTCCTTCATCTTCATGCTTCATGTTTATGGTAGCAACAAATTGGTTTTGTACAACAACAATATTCTCACCTCTCTCAACAAGTGGTGTTGTGTGATGAGAAATTACATCTTTCTCAGTTTCTTTGCTAACCTGCACACTTTGAGAGACAACACAAGAAGTAGGGATGAGTGGGTCAGAATCATAAACATCCTCACACATATTGTAATCAAGCTCTGTCTTTTTATGTGGTGCATATCCCTCACACTCATTGTGGATGCTCTCAATCTCACATTTTGTGGAATCACACAGCTCACTTTTATTTTCCCTTGCACTCAATTTGGCTGTGGCTCTCAATCTCACATGGGTTTTGATGCAAAGCCTTCATAACTATATTTGGAGCAGCAACTGCATGGTCACTTTCCTTCATGAATTCCTCAACAAAACATTGACCAGCAAAGGTCAAAGTGGAACAACCAACTTTAACAAGTTCCAGTGGTAATGGAACACCAACAATTTCAGTGGAATTATTAATATCAGTTATGCCTTCAATCTGCACTTCATGAGGCATATTAGCACACTTAATTTCAGCATCTCTGTCCAATAATTCCTCACATACTACAGTTGATGATGTAGTACATGTTGACACCTCTTTCAAGCATGGAACAACATCATGTTGCAACCATTAATCAGGTGGAACATGTTCAATTTGCTTTTGGACAGATTCATCAATCACACTTGGTGATGCACTAGCAACATATTTCTTCTCCAAATCTTCCCTCAAACCAAACATTTGGTCTCTCTTTTCATTCAGATTATATGCAACTCTAAAAATGGGTGTCGAAACATACTCTGAATCTTGTAGTGACACTGATTCACCACCTTGCTGCATATCACAACTATCAATAACATTGCAGCACTTAATTTCATCACAAATGGCACTTGAAAAAGGCATAGAACTTGTAGGAACATCAGCTCTTAGAATCTGAACCTGAGAAGATGTTTTATCATGTTCTTGCTGAACAAAATAAGCACCTTCACTTTGAAAATCAAAAGCAACCACCTCTTTCTTGCTTTTAATTATTTCTCTTGTTTGCAAATGATTGTGGCACTGTCCATTCTCATCTTGCACGGTATGTGCAGCAACATCTCCAAATGGTTCATGCTCAGATTTCAAATAATCATTGGAGAGAACTTCATTGACTTCAGTCTTCTCAAACTCAGAGTCCAAACTAAAATTCTGGACAGCCATAACACTGGGATAAGTTCTTCCACTAGAATTGATAGACAGATCAATCACCATATCACTTCCCATGTTAACTTGTGGCTCACACTTGTCTTCTTGCTGCACAACAATGCTCTTATTTTCAACACACTTAACATTAGCATCCATTGATTCACACATGGTGACAATAGATCATTTCTTCTTGCATGGAGTTGTTGCTTGTTTATTTCCGACAACAAATGGCACTTTGGGCTTCAACTTATCATGTAACCTTGTAGCAATGTATTTGCACAAATTAATGCACTTTGAAATATTATCTTGCTGTAGCTTTTTATTTTTTCTTTCTTCTGTGAGTGCATATACCAAAAGATTGTGCACACTTCTTGCATACTTTCCCTTGATTGCAGCAACAATATTAGCATTGAGACCTCTCATGAAGTATTCTTTTGCATCCATGTCATCAACAATATTTGCCCGACGCACAGCAAAAGATAACTCATCATGATATGACCGAACAGATTTACTTCCTTGCTTGATGCACTTTAAACGACGAAGTAAAATCAGCTCATACTCACGTGGAACAAATTCTTTTCTCATAGTTTTCTTCAAGTCTTCCCAACACTTGACAAAGCGCTTATGTGGATATTTCTTCCACCATTCATGAGCATAATCTTCAAACTCAAGTATGGCTCATGAAACCTTCTTTGATTCTGGAAAATCTTGGATTTCAAGTTCATACTCCATTTGTTCTTTCCAATCAAGAAATTCCTCCGGATTAGTACTTCCATAGAATAGAAGTCTTGTATACATTCGACCTGTCATGGTTAATGTCTACAAAAGAGCAAGCATATATGTGGAATAAGACAATATGCGGAACTCACAACCTCACCTTCTCTTACCAACCAAAACTCTTATGCTTCTCTGCAAGTTACTAAGGCAATCCGTTGGTGGTAAAGAGTAGTGATAATTGAGCAAATACAAGATCAGAAAACCGTACACGATGGCTTTTATGTAGAGCTTGGTAGGGTATAAACACAAGGAGCAATCTGAATTCTAGTTGTTGTAAAGATAAGTAACAATCCAAACTAGAGATTCAAAGCCTAGTGCTGATCACAAGATATGAAAGATGTGATGTAACAACACACGCACAAAAGACAGATTTCAGATTTGATGCAAACAAGGAATATGCTAGTGATGATTGATTTAAAGAGAATCACCTAGCAAAATTGCACCAAAATGATGATAGCAACCTGGTTACACAAATTGATATGAAGGTTCAAACACTTGTGCATACCAACAATCTGATCCTTCTCCTTTCTTTCCAACACTTTCTTTTTTTTTAACTTTCTCAACACTTTTTTTTTCAGCGTTCTTTCTTCTCTCTTTTTTTGACACTTTTTTTTGCACAATACTAAACAAGATCAGATATAACACTTGCACAAATTTAAGATGATAGAGCCCAATATAACCAGCAACTATATTAATAGGACAAAAGTTTTCGCAAATGATAGAAATGGTTTACTTCTTTTTGTGGGGATTTTCAGATATATAGAAAGGCACAAAAAGGACATGCAAAGGATGATATGATCAGCAACTAAACAAGGACTCTAATGGACTAAAACTTAACCAAACTCACTAGATAAACATATTGTAACAAAAGGCTATGACAGATTTTTTTATGGATTTTTGGTGGATAGGACGAAGACAAAAATATATGTAGCTAAGGGTAAAGAAAATCCTACCGTGGCAACGATGGCTCTTGATACCAGATGATACAGATGTTTTCCCGATCTTCACGATGTAGGATCTTGAACAAGATAACTAGCTGATAAATCAGCCAAGATAAATAGCTGCGAACAGCGAGATAGTAGTGCAACCTGACGACACGCACAAGAAGCCAACCACCGTCTCTATACGGCAGCCTGAATCAAGGATTCGCCCAATCACACTCTCAATGAACCAACCTACGCAACCTAAACACGAAGTACCAGGAGCACGGATTGGGTGCCGATGAAGCGGCCGCCGATGTAATCCCACAGGGAAATCACAAGAGCAAAGGGGTAGAGAATCACTCTCTGAATTTGTTAGCACGCAGCTGAACAAAGGGGTTCTATTTCATTATCAAAAGTCTTAATTATTTCAGAGATACATAGGGTATTTATACAAGGAACAACCCTCCTTGTTGGGTGTGAATGGACCTTTGAGTTTCTGGAGTTAGGCTACGTGAAAAGCCACCACGAACTGAAATCCCGAGCAGCCTCGTGTGACTGTTGGGTTCCTGCGTAGTCTTCACTAAATCGGTCATAACTCTTTATTAGGAAGTCCAATGGACATGCGGTTTCTTGCATTGGAAAGTTAACTTCAAGATGGTTCCATGAAGTACTCATGAGGCTCCAGAGCTATCGGGATTTAAGAGTTATTATCAAATCATTATGCAGGTCCGAACTTGTCCGAACTGGTTGTCCGAACTGATCTGTGGGAACTGGTCCGAACTGAACTCTGCTGGATCATCCTTGGTCCGAACTGATCCACTTGTTTCTTCCACTCCGTGTATAGCTGCACCACCCCTCTCACATATATACCTAAGTACAACCAATGTAGAACATTTAGATAGTATAACATTCTTAGATATGTTAAAGTTAATTTCAGCTAGGAGAGAGTTCACCTCTTGTTGTAGTTTCTTGGCACGACTTCGTGTAATTGGTCCTTGGTTTATATTTATTGGTGTGTTGTGTTCATCCACTTGTGTAACAGTACGGTCAATGGGGATGTCCGCATCATCCTCCCTCTCTTGAAAAAGGAGTCGTCCTCGACTCTGATTATTGTGGGCATGGTCATGTTGATGATCATTGTTGTAGTCGAATATAGCAATGTGCTTGAGTTTGTAATCATACAAACCAAGTAGCAGCCTTGCTAAAGGAAAATAGTAAGATTTGGAATTAAGTATAGCTTTCACCTTGTATGAATGTTCAATAATGATAGTATTTGTTGAAGTCTTCGACCGGGCCGCATCACAAGGTGACCATGGGAGCTTGGCGAGAGCCTAAGTGGCGAGCCTTTGTGGCGAGTCAAGTGGTGCTCTTGGGAGAGACTTGATGACCGGGAAGCAATACTCTTGTGTGAGTGCCTCAACAACGTGGACTAGGGGTGGCTTAGTGCCTACCGATACCACGGGATAAATCACGTGTCAAAAGTTTGCTTCCTCTCATCCCTCTCTACATTTCCGCATTACTCTCTTGCAATCCTTGCTTGCCTTTACTTTCCTAAAGTAGTAGCAGGCTAGGATTGGCTATAGGTTGCAAAACTTGTTTGGGATGAGGGCTTCACACTAGATCAACCTTAGATTGCACATCTAGATAGACTCGGTCTAGTTTACTTTATGCAAAGTAGTGGAAGCCATATGTTAAGTTTTTAAGTTGCCTAATTCACCCCCTCCCCCTCTTAGGCTACGAGCATCCGATTCCTTACAAGTGGTATTAGAGTCGGGACTCACTTCCTTCACAAGGAAATGCCAATTTGATTGGCAAATTGTGAAAACTGGCTCATTGGAACGGTTAGGCTTCACCGCCTAGTGAGTTGCTCTATAGAGGTATGAAAGGGGTGGATACCTTAGGTTTGGCTCCACACTTAGATGGCACAAGCTTTCCTTGGTGGAAGGTTCTCATGGAGGTCTATCTCCAAGCAAAGGACCTTGATGTTTGGAGAGTCAACAATGAGGGCGTGAAAAATGGTACTAAGAAGGAAAAGCAATTTGATGTGATTGCTAAGAGTGTCATTTTTTCCTCATAGATGTAGGTGTTTTCAATAGAGTTTTTACTTGTGATAGTGCTTATGAGCTATGGAAAACCATCACGGAGCAAAACGAAGGCTCAAAAGAAGTAGCTAATGAACGCTACGGTTGCCTCCTTAAGGAATTCAATAGCTTTAAGCAACTTGAAAATGAAAATGCCGAATCTATGTACTCACGCCTAAATGTTCTTGTTAGTGAGATCAATGATTTAGGTGTGAAGAACATTACAGACTTGAACATCAACCGCAAGATCCTTCAAAGTCTCCAGAAGCCCGATTATGACTTGGTGAAGGCCATCATCTATGAGAAAAAGCTTGAAAAATTGAAGCCATCCCAAATCTTGAGCAAGATCATGGCACGTGAGCTTCAAATCATGCCCAAGTCCAAGAAGGCGCCCCAAGAAAAGCCCCAAGAACCATCTTCTCCAACCACAAGTCATGCTCTCTCAAGCCAACAAGAGAAGGTGATGAGTAGGATGGCTACTCATGGAAGCTCAAGCGAGGGTGATAGTGATGATGATGACGATGAAGGCTCCTCAAGTGATGAAGAGGTCGAATCCATGGTGGCCATGTACATGAAGAAGATATTCAAGTATGTGAAGAAAATCAATATGTACGGCTACTACGTCCACTTGAGAGAAGGGCGTCTGATGTGGACATCCCACGAGTTACACAAGAACAAGCATCAGATACACGAGCTCCTGTACTTCAAGGACCTTTTACACGTAGCCATGCTAAGGAACTCCAACAAAAGGTGAATTCTTTCCTTGCTGAAATTAATTCCAAAATATATGAGAATGTTATACTACCTAAATGTTGTACTTTTGTTGTCCTTAGGAATATACATGAAGAGGACAGTACAACTAAATATGGAGAAGAAGTAAACAACAAGAAACAGTCGGACCAAGAATCACCAGCCCGAACCAAGGATCCAGGAGGATTCCGTTCAGACGACTGTTCGGACAAGCTTGGAAATCAAGAATCACTCGTTCGGAAGAAGGATCTAGCAGGATTCAGTTCGGATGACTGTTCGGACAAGCTTGTAAACCAAGAATCACCCGTTCGGAATAAGGATCCAGGAGGTTCGCTTCAGATCTCCACTTCGGACCAGTTCGGACCTGCATAATGAATCAACCATAACTCTTTTGTCGTGACGTCTCTGGAGCTCCACGAGTACTTGATGGAACGGTCTTTAAGTCAACTTTACAATGCAAGAAACTGCATGTCCATTGGACATCCCAATAAGGAGTTATGACCGATTTAGTGGAGGCTGCACAGAAGGTCAACAGTCATGCGAGTCCACCTCGGGAGTTGATTTCTGGGAGCCTTTTCACATGCTTAGCCTTTTCACTTCCATCCCGAATTCACACCCATTTAGGAGGGTTGTTCCTAGTATAAATACCCCCCATGTACTACTAAAAACTAAGTTTTGATAATCATGAATTGATAGCCTCATATGGTTTGCCGCAACTGATGCTATTGAGTGCCTTGCACACCCCTTGTTCTTCCTTGTTCTTCGAGGATTTGTGAAGAGATCTCTCTGAGGTCCCCTACTTCGTGCTCTGCGGCTTCCATTCGGCTGCGCCGTATTGTGTGGATTAGTTCTGGCTTGTGGTTCTGTGGTCGTTCGGAGATCGAGTCGATGTCTTCGCGGTTTCGGTGCCTCTCTCCCCGTCGTTTGGTCACAACCAACCTTGGTCAGGTATAAAACTAGTTACCCCCGCTGTTTTACAGCAATTTATCCTTTGTTCTTCAACCTACTGTCATGAAGATCGGGCCATCCTTGTGCTGATCCAAATCGGCATCTATCAAGTGGTAATCAGAGCTATCGTTGTCACTGTAGGTTTTGTTTTTACCCACCCTCCCACCCTTTACAATGTTACTATTTTCATCCATCGTATACATATTTGTTCATGTCCTACAGTCTACTGAAAAGCCATACAAAAAAAATCCTGTAGCCATTTTGTTGGTACTGTTACTTTGTGTTCATTCCGTTCATCATGTTGCTAGTCACCGCCTTTGTTTACCACCGTACTCTTGTTTAATTTTTTATCCACACCCCTAATAGATTGTTTTGTGTTTGCTGTTATTAAAAAAATCAGAAAAAAGTGTGAAAGAAAGAGAAAAAAAAGAGTGAAAAAAAGAAAGAAAAGAGAAGTTGAAAGGGGCTGTATTGCGGATTGTGTAATCAAAAGTTTTATATCTGAAAGTTCAAGTTTGTGGTGCACCGAACAACAACTTTTACATCTTGTTTGGATGGTTTGTTGCACCTTGTTTCAATACCATAGCCTCCCTTGAATAGCTACCTATAGCTCCACAAAAATCAGAAACCAGACCTCTCATCTTGTATCCTTTTCAACCGCTTAATCACAGGTTTGGTTATGCCACACTAGCACACTCACGGTCCTTGAGAACGGATAAGAACTTGGGTAAGCAAGAGATGAGGTTATGAGTTCCACATATTTTTCCTATTCCACTTTCGCTTGCAATATCCTAACATGGCAGGATCCAATCCAAGATTTTGTGGTGGTAGACATAGAGGAAAAGAACCACCAATCTCTCGAGCTGAGTTACATCACTTTGAAAACTCACTTGTGACAGCCATGGAGAGGATGTTCGATGAACGTCTTCCAATCTCAAATAGTGGGGTTCGACATCAACGTGTGAAAAACCTTCATGATGGTCATTTTGACCATAGAGGACATCATGAGAAGGGTGCTCGAGGGCATAGTTCTCACCCTCATGTGCTGATTGGTGCTGAAGATTATTGTGTGTCCACAAAAAGAAAAATTCAGCAAGAGACACCAAGAAGTTCCTACGATCAGCAACGCCCATGTGAGAAGGAGTGGCACCAGCAAAAATTGAGTGTGAGAGTTGACAATGTGAAGAAGAGAGACTCCACCAGATGCGACGAAGAGTTCCACAACCCAAAATTGAGTGTGAGATTCAAAAAGAGAAGAAGAGTGACTCCACCATATGTGAGGAAGAGTTCCACCAACAAAAATTGAGTGTGAGAGTTCAACATGAAAATACGAGAGATTCCACCATATATGAGAGAGATACACAAAAAGTGAGTGAAGAAGAGGAGACTTGTGAGAAATTATTTACTACTAACAGGATAATGCCTTCTTCTAAACAGAGGCACGCCAAGACTGGAGCTTCAATACCGGATGAACCGATGGTGGAGCAGCAGTTCATCCGATGGTCTCGCAGATGCTAACAGTAAGGTTTGGGCGAGGAGTCGTTCAGCAAGGGATCAACCGACGGTGCGTCGGTGCAAGCGTCGGATCAATTGTGTCAGCAGAGCTGCAACGGCTATATGACGTAGAGGGGGCACCGGATGAACCGATGGCCCTAAAAAAGTAAGCGTCGGTTCATCCGACGGTATCCTTTTCAGTGGCTGTTAGCCAACGGCTAGCTTGGTGCCTTGGGCTATTTATGCCCCCTCCACTCACCAATTTGAGGTTGCTAGATTGTGTGGAAGTGCAGAGGAGTGCAAGACACCTAGAAGATCATATCCAATCCATCCAAGTGCTAAATTGCACATCCATTGACTTGCACATGCTTTGTGTGTGTGCTTAGTGCTAGGCTTAGCTTAGAGCTGAGTGAGTGCAAGGTTGTGCCAACCTTGTGAGGTGATTCTTGAGTGAA
The DNA here is from genome assembly GCA_036936925.1 of Cenchrus fungigraminus. Classification (NCBI taxonomy): domain Eukaryota; kingdom Viridiplantae; phylum Streptophyta; class Magnoliopsida; order Poales; family Poaceae; genus Cenchrus; species Cenchrus fungigraminus. Next base: position 21,206,573 of record CM072776.1, on the reverse strand, counting down.
TCAAGTTGTACAAGGTACACCGGAAGCCTTGGGGCCTAAGTGGCTCACCGGCAATCGTCTTCGACCCTCCGGCTTGGTGTGGAGTGGCGAGGACACTTTGTGCGGGGGACGTGGAGACCCCCTTCCTAAGTGGAGAAGCTCCTTAGTGGAGGCGGCATCAAGGTGACCAAGGGAGCTTGGCGAGTGCCTAAGTGGCGAGCCTTTGTGGCAAGTCAAGTGGTGCTCTTGGGAGAGACTTGGTGACCGGGAAGCAATACTCTTGTGTGAGTGCTTCAACAACGTGGACTAGGGTGGCTTAGTGCCTACCGATACCACGGGATAAATCACGTGTCAAGAGATTGCTTCCTCTCATCCCTCTTTACGTTTCCGCATTACTCTCTTGCAATCCTTGCTTGCCTTTATTTTCCTAGAGTAGTATCATGCTAGGATTGGCTATAGGTTGCAAAACTTATTTGGATGAGGGCTTCACACTAGATCAACCTTAGATTGAACATCTAGATAAGACTTGGTCTAGTTTACTTTATGCAAAGTAGTGAAAGCCATAGGTTAAGTTTTTAAGTTGTCTAATTCACCCCCTCCCCCTCTTAGGCTACGAGCATCCGATTCCTTACACAACCTCAAAGAGAGCCCTGGCTTTTAGTGGGACAGCAACAGGGAGACCAGCCCAAGGTCTGTCTGTCTTTTGCGCCCACAACCAGTGTATCCTTGCACAGCCAAGGAGTTCCAGATTATGAATGCCCAAACCACCATATTCTAGTGGTCTTTGCACTTTCTCCCAAGCCACCAAGCAATTGCCACCATTTGCCTAGTTGTGGCCCTTTCACAAAAAACCATGTCTTCTCTTGTCAATAGCCTTGAAAAAACCACTTTGGTAAATCCAAAGCAATGAGATGCTAAATTGGGGCAGCAGTTAGCACTACTTTAACCATAACTAGACGTCCCACCCTGTTCTTTAATGACGCCTTCCATCCAGGGAGATAATCTGCAACTTTATCGACAAGAGGCAACAACACCTCCATTGTTGGCTTACCAATGGTGAGCGGGTGGCCAAGATAGGTGCAAGGAAAAGCCCTGACAGGGCATGAGAAAGCATTTGCAGTGGTAGTCAATTCCTCCTCAGAACAATGAATTGGAGACACTGAGCTCTTGGACAGATTGGTCTGAAGGCCAGAGACATGACCAAACATGTCCAATAAATGTCTGATGACAATTATATCCTAATTGCAAGGCCGCATGAAAATTACTGCATCATCCACATAGAAAGAGACGAGATGCCGAGCTTGTCGAATGGCAAGCAGCTGCAGAAGCCCATTTAAAGTGGTGTACTGGACCAGAGAGTTGAAAACGTCCATCACTAATATGAACAAGATGAGAGAAAGAGGATCTCCCTACCTGAGGGCCCGATGATGGAAAATAGTATCTCCAGGCTCGCCATTGACCGGAACTTGAGTTCTAGAGGTGGACAATATCAAGCAAATGAGATCTAACCATCGCTATCCAAAACCCACCTTTTTCATAATTTCCAAGAGAAACGACCATGAAACCGAATCAAAGGCCTTGGAGATATCAAGCTAGAGAAGAATATGAGCCTCCTTTTTATGCAAATTAAAGCTTTTACTAGTTGCTGCACCAGAATGAAGTTGTCATGAATGCTTCTTCCTCTAACAAAGGCGCTTTGATTAGTGGAGATTAAGGAACGCAACAAGTGAGGACCGGAGCGTCCAAGGACCGGTGGATGATCACTCCTTGGTGTGATGAGTGATTGACAACGTGGTGTGGACTGACTCTTGGTCGAGTATTGCAGGTGAAGGTTGCGGCTTGATTTGCGTTGGTGCAGGTGAAGAGCGGGCGCGAAAGGTCTTAGCCTTGTGGGGCCTCCGAGGAGTGGAGAGACAAGTAGGCTCGGCTCGATGGACCTGGTGGCCGAACGGGATCAAGTGCGTGCCGCATGGTGGCAAGAAAAGCAAGACGAAGTCGTGGACATGAGTCTGTGTAGGGTAGCGGCTCACGACCGGAGTCTGCACGCGGGATTTGCGGCGGTTCACCAAAAAACCGTCGAGATACTTGGTTGAGCCACAAAACCAAGATCGGAGGCTTGACGGGCGGAGACGGGATCCGGGCGCGCCGAGAAGCTTCGATGCCGGGGGACACGCTGCGGGGATCACAGGGCTTGCATCGGGAAGACGCGGACTGCGGCAAAGGTGTGGCCGCCCATTGAATATGCTCAAGTCTTGAACCATATTGCCCTCAGGGGTGTGTATCTTCCTTTACGTTATAGGGGTAGCTTGGTCATTTGCCCAACCCGGAGAGACTTCATAAATATAGCTCTACGGTTTCAGGGCAACTCATCCATCCAGACTGCTTCTCATTTTCCCTGCTCTTTAGGCTAGATTTTCTTCATGATTTTGTAGAGAATCTGACCTCCGAGTGTATGGAAGCATTCATGGTTGCGTCTATTTCCTTCTTGTGGCTCGAGTGATTTTCGTGTCTTTTTCGGGCTATTTTTGTTGGATTTTCGTGCACAGCTTGTTCGTTCGATTCTGAGATGTTTGTGTTCGAAATTCTTTGTGGGGATCATGGATAGATGTCTTGTGCATCTTTGTGCTTGATCTTGACCCCTCAAACTTCGGATTTGGCCTCTGATTCGAGGATTTCGGTTGGAACCCTAGCTTTTTGTGTGAGCTCGGTAGAATCTTGATTCCTCTCGATTCAGTAGGTTTGAGGCTACAAATTCGTAGGAATAGCATCTCCTAGAGATGCTTCATCCTCTCCTATGATTTGGTAGCAATCTCTTGGTTGATTCGGGAGATCGGGCAAAGGGAAGGAAGAGTTGACCTTCAAGAGGTCAAGCTACTGTCCGTGCTCCTGGCGGACGGTCCGCGAGCCACGTGCGGACGGTCCGCGAGGAGGCTTCCAGCTAGCTGTTCTTCATGTTCGTCGTGAGTTCTCATTTGCCTTTCATTCGATCCGTTGAGTCGGTGGTTTTCGGTTGCAAGAGGTTTGGCGGACGGTCCGCAAAAAGTGTGCGGACGGTCCGTGCGTGGCGGGCAATCCGCAGGTAGGGTACGGATGGTCCGTATTTCGCAGTGTGCTACTAGTGGTTCGGGAGCCAATTTCGGACGACCCGCCTTAAACCTGCGGACGGTCTGCCCAGGCCCCGCGGACAGTCCGCCTCCCCCTTGCGGACGGTCCGCCAAGGCCACTGCAGATTGCCTAAGTCCTTTGCATGTTGAGTTGTGCTTCCGCTTGGGATTGGTTTGGGACTTGTTCCTAGGGTTGGTAGGTCCATTGTGACTACGTGACCTTGGCAAGTTCGTGTGGGAACCCTTACTTGTGATTTTAGGGCATAGTCAAGTTCGGCTCTTCGAAGAAGAATTTTTATCGGCTCCCATGTCCCCCCCTCTATGGTCGCCTAATTGATCCTTCAATTGGTATCAGAGCCGGTTACGGATCTTCGTGATTCTAACCAGTCTAAGATCCAAAGATGGTGTACCATGAACGGGGTTCGGGTCCTTTACACTTTGATGGTAAGGATTACCAGATGTGGCAGCGTCGCATGTCTATTTTTCTCCGCGGCAAAGGACATATCATATGGGATGTGACGGAGAACACCTCCTATGTCCACCCCATCAACTTCCTTGCCCCAGGTTCTCGAGATATGCATGATGCCAACAACAAGGCGGTCGACTATCTCTTTCGTGCTCTTTGCAAACCTGAATTCGATCGGGATGAAGTAGAGGACTTGGCGTGCAAGATTTGGGAGAAGTTGAAGAACGCTCATGCTAGGACCAATCAGGTGAAGGCTCGCTTGTTTGCGACCTACCGGAGAGAGTACGAGAATTTCACTCATCTCCCCGGTGAGTCCATAGACACCATGTTCCAGCGGTTCACTGTGATTGTGAACAACATGAGAGCCAATGTGACCATGCTCCCATACGATGATCATGATAGGGCTATGAAGCTCCTGCACTCACTGGATCATACTGTGTGGAGTGAGAATGTTGAGGCTATTCTGGAGTCAGATCGCTATGAGACCCTCACGGTGGACGAGCTGTTTTCCAAGCTCAAGTCATCCGAGTTGGACCGTGGGGTGTGTTGACGGCTGTTAAACACCATATTTATAACCGTCAACTCCTGCATTTTTACACAAGAAGTATACAACCACGGTAGAATAGGGGCTTATACTGACAATTTCCACAAGTGGCAATGTATATTCGAATGCAGGCACTTAGCACAAGAAATAGAGTAAAAGCACACCTCATCCTTCCACCTCATCAATCCAAGCCTCCAAATCCCAGCCAATGAGAGGCTGCCATGCGAAGCACCACAGATCGCTGATGTCACAAATCCAAAGGAGAGAACTCGGACGAATCAGAAGCTGACACGTGTACATCACATGGATCCCATGGCCCACAAACGCGTCCAAATTGCCTCCAAACCCTACGGACACCTTGAACCGGCTTGAGGGCCCACCTGACAGCCACCATGCGAAAGCACACCGCCACTGGGGCCCACAAGGGGTCGGTCGACCCCACAGGTCGGCCGAACCGACCTTGTGGCCGCCACTGAGCAGCCGCCACGTGGTGCTTCCTGGTTGGTCCCTGGTCCATTCCTGCGGTGCCCACACTGACCTCCTGAAGTTATTCCAGCACTATAAATAGGAGTGAGGGGGGTTTAGAATAGGACACACACTTCTTCTCCTCATTTTGCCTTTGGGCTCCTACCTCTCTAGGAGAGGAGTGCTTTTGCATAGGATTAGTGCTGGTTTGCTAGTGCTTAGAGATTAGAAGGAAGGTGAGGGGGTGACTTGGGGACATGCCATGCTGTTTTGGCATCTTTCCCCAAGAATGAACCTCTACGGGTGCCTTTGTTCTTCATTTAGACTAAAATGAGGATTCTGACATTCTCTATTTAGACTAAAGTGGGTTCTTGCATTATTGAATAGTTCTTGTGTTCTTCATTTGTTCTTGGTTTAGAGGCTGGTGTTCTTCATGAACTCAACCTTTTGATCTTCCAAAGTAGTTCATAAGTTGCTAATTCTGTTTCTATGCCAGTTAGTCTAACTAGAGTAAAGTGGGTGCTCCGCATGTTCTAATTAGACCAAAGTCCTCCCGTGATCCTTGCATGAGATAGCTAATACCTGAGTGAGTTCTAGTCTCTCCCTCGTGGATTCGTCGCTTCGTATTTATATGGGGTGCTATAGTGTTGTTGTGGGTGCACAGACACAGTCGTGCTATAGTAGTGATCGGCGGTATAGACGTGGTGTCTAGACTGCGGGTTATCCTTCGTTTGCCCTGTATCCCACGGTTAGTTAGGGGTAGGCCGCGGTAGTGACAGTCGTTGGATCCTTTATACTCCCCCATGTTCGGATACGGCGTAGAGTTTTCAGCTAGAACTGACCTGTCATATCCAGGAGGAAACTGGTGCCCGAAACGCGAGTTTCTACTTGAGAGACCGTTCTTAACTCTGTATGCTATCGGCCGGATCCTTTCCATCTCCCATCTCATCCTATAGAGTGGTGTTCTTGGACCGTAGCTAGGCTAGGAGGTAGCGCTCACCGTTCCTTGGATTCGATACCCTTTGGAATACTCCTTGTTGGGGAATTGGGCAAAAACCTTTCACCCTCGAAACGTCGGAGTTAACGAATTCGTGAAAGTATTCGTGAATCAATTTATCAGGTCGCTGCTCTGTTTCGTGGCGTGAAAGTATTCACGAAGGTATTTCATTATTTTTGTATGATTCACTAACCCTCTGATGTTATGCGAAACGATCGCCGAATGAGCGTTGGATCGCAGGTCTGTTCCTTGTTTCAGGACAATAGGAACCCGTCGAGTTTGAGGATTACAGCGGAGAAAAATTCGGAGATCGTTGCTGATTCAGGGAACTCTGGTGGTGAAAACTTCGGGAGTCTCCGAGGAGTCGGGAAACTTCATTTCTGATCATGGCTTCAAGGATCTCTGCGGATTCGGGGATGTTACGTTTTGGGACTATCTTCAGCGATTTTAGTTGGGAGTCTCAACAACTGGACGTCTTCGCGGATGTGAAGCAGAAGCCACGAATGAGCCGGGTCAAAGGGGTGGTATCAAAAGTTCGGGTTCGAGGTGTGAATAGGTGGCAGGCTTGTAATTATGTGAAATTAGCCCCGCAAATCACGGGATGTAAAAGACGTTCATGTACGTGTTCACACCACGAATATTCTCCAGATTCGAGGGTAATCTCAGAATGTAAAAGTCCCTTCGTCTCCCTATAAAAGGGGGCCCGAGGGCATGTGTAAAAGGGTTCACAACTTTTGAGGCGAGTACAGACTTTCGGGGATTCCTTATCCCCTCTTTCGTTCTTACTTTCGTGCGTCCATTCCGGAATCTTGTGTTTGGGGATCCCATCTGATTTTCAGAACCCCCAACATTGGCACCCACCGTGGTCTCAGCCGAAAAACAACTCACGATGCCTCCACAGAAGAAGTACAAGAAGAACACACCCACTGAAGCTAACCAGGAAGATCACCACACTGAAGAAGACAATGGAATCTCTCTTACTGCAGAACCTTCGCAAATTACAGACCAAGAAAGAAGAGCAAAGCTTGAATCTCTTCAAAAGGCAAGAGCTGAAAAAGCGGCGCATACTCTGGAACCATTCACTGAAGAAGAGGCTGATGAAGAAGATGATCAGGCTATTGACAGAGAGCTGGAAAGAGTGCACCAAAAAGTACTGCAACTTCAGAAAGAGAAAGAGAGATTCGCGAACCAGCTGGAAGCAAAAAGAAGAGCTTCGGAAAAGCTAGAGAAACTTATCCAAGCAAAAGAACAAATAGAAAGAATGCAAAGAGAAATCGATGAAATGAAAGAATAAGAGAACAGTTCACTGTGGCGTGATTCACCACACCAGAACTCTGGCCAGAACAGAAGAACTTCGAGAGAAAACTTCTTCGAGGGTAACGGAATCTCGCAGTTCGCGGATCTAGACTCACCACTCTCACTTGGGTTGCAAACAGCACCATGGCCACCAAAGTTCAAACCAGTCTCTCTCCCGAAATACAATGGGTATGGAAACTCTAGACAGTTCCTCATGAGATATGAATCAGCCGTGGATTCAGCAGGAGGAGATGATGTCACACTGGCCAAATCCTGCATCATTACTTGCGAGGGCCCAGTCCTCAACTGGTACTCACTATTACAACCACACTGAATCTGCAGCTGGATTGACCTCAAGACAAAGTTCATCCAAGCTTTCCATATATTCCACGAAACTACGGCAAAATCATCAGACCTGTACAATTGCAAGCAAAAAGATAGAGAACCATTGCAGAGCTTCGTAAGAAGATTCATGCAGCAAAGATCCTAGATCCCAGAAGCAAATGACAAGACAACAATACAAGCATTGATCAAAGGCCTGACTCTGGGACCAACAGCATCGCACTTAACCCGAAAGGAGCCTAAGACTATTGACGAACTCTTTCACGAACTGGAAGAATACATCAAGTCTGACGAAGATCATCAAAGAAGAGTTGCTGAACGAAATGAAGCAAGGCAAGCCAATAGAGGAACAGCATGGAGACCTCATTCCCAAACCCCACGAAACATCAACAATTTGGAAAATCCTCAGTTCAACCAGGACAGCAGACCGAGCACAAGAGGTGGTTTCCTGTCAAGAGGAAGAGGAAGGGGAAGAGGACCCCCGAAAGTTCAGAACCATGATCCAAGAGATCCATATTTCTACTGCCGTTATCATGGAAGAGGCCATAGCACCGAAGCGTGTCCAGAAACCAAAAAGAACATAGCAAGAATCCAACAAGACAAAAACATGATGAATATTGCCTCCACAATGCCGAACCAATTCCGTCCAAACTTCTGGCAACCACAATTCACAGGTCCTCAACCAAATCCAGTCTCAGTTCAGCAGTTTCAGCAGGCACAGTCATCCTGGCAGCCTTCTCAGCAATTCTATCCTCAGTCTCAGGCAATTCAGACCATTCAGCAACCGCAACCAATTCAAGAAATATTGCCGCCACCACCAGATAATTCATCAAGACCAGAGTCGAGTTCAAGAAGCCATAACCCGAAAGCATTGCCCTCTTTCGGAACTATCATGCCTATCACAGGAGGCTCAGCCATGGAGTTCGAAACAAAGAGGCAAAGAAACAACTATTTCAGATCTGTGAACACAGTCATCAATGATGGTCCAGCAGCGCGACCAGAATGGGCCAAAGTACCAATAACTTTCACCGAACAAGATTTCAGATTGAAGTCAACAGACCACAATGATGCCATGGTCATCGAGGTGAACATAGCTGGATGGGTCATTGGAAAAGTTCTGGTGGATAATGGAAGTTCGGCAGATATTCTATTCATGAAAACTTTCGAGAAAATGAGTTTGAGTCAACACATGCTGCAGCCACCAGAGTACCCATTACTAGGTTTCGGAGGAAAACCAATCAAGCCGGCAGGAAAGATATCTCTTCTAGTATCCTTCGGAGATCTGGACAATGCTAGAACTGAGACTTTAACCTTTGATGTAGTCGACATGTATCACCCCTACTTCGCGATTTTCGGAAGAGGGTTCATCAACAAATTCGACGCCGTGATAAGGCAACAGTTTCTGTGCATGAAAATCCCGGCACCCAACGGAATCATCACAGTATTTGGCGATCAACAAGAAGCCAGAAACATGGAGAAGGGCTTCACACCAGGTCAAAGCAATGTGCATCACTTGAACTCCACCGAAGAAAAGAAAGAACCCTATGTTGAGGCCAAGAGGGATAAAGAAAAAATTGAGATAGCTGCTGACGGCGAAATGAAGAAAGTGTACTTAGATGACATGCCAGACAGAGCAGTGGTGATAGGGGCTCATCTAAGTCCCGAAGAAGAGAAAGAACTTGTTCAGTTCCTCAACAAAAACAAGGACGTCTTCGCTTGGTCAGCCAAAGACTTGCAAGGTGTCGATAGGGATATCATTGAACATGCCCTAGACACAGATGAGAGCATAACCCCGAAAAAGCAAAGACTCAAGAAAATGTCTGAAGAAAAGTCAAGGTAGTAGAAGCTGAGGTGCAGAGACTTCAAGACGCCAAGGTGATCAGAGAAGTCATGTATCCTGTTGGCTGGCCAATACTGTACCAGTTAAGAAGAAAAACGAAAAGTGGAGAATGTGTGTGGACTTCACAGATCTGAATAAAACTTGCAAGAAGGATGACTTCCCCTTAGAAAGGGTGGACAAGGTCGTTGATGACGCCGCAAACAGCGAAATGCTATCACTCCTGGACATGTTCTCAGGATATCATCAAATAAGGGTGCGAAAAGAAGACGAGGAGAAAACAAGCTTCATCACCCCTTTCGGAACCTTTTGTTTTGTAAGAATGCCAGAGGGTCTAAAGAATGCAGGATGCACATTTTCAAGAATGATAGCAATAGTGCTTCATCCCCAGCTTCGGAGAAACATTCTAGCATATGTCGACGATATAGTCGTCAAAAGCATTCAAAGAAAAGACCACATTTGACAGAAACCTTTGCAAACCTCAGAGCAGCAAATCTTAAGCTGAACCCCGAGAAGTGTGTCTTCGGCATTCATAAGGGAAAAGTTTTGGGGTGCTTGGTTTCGACAAAAGGCATTGAGGCAAATCCTGACAAAATCAAGGCTCTAGTTGAGATGCAAGATCCTGTTTCGGTGAAAGATGTGCAAAAATTGACAGGGAGAGTGGCCGCCCTTAACAGATTCATCCCCAGAGCTGCAGAGAGAAGTTTGCCTTTCTTCCAAGTTCTCCGAAGTTCCAAGAACTTTCAGTGGTCCGAATCTCAGAAACAAGCTTTCCAAGAACTCAAAGACTATCTGTCAAATATGACTAAGCTATGCCCTCCAGAGCCAAAATCGCCACTCCTACTATACTTGTCTGCTTCAAATTCGGCCGTAAGTGCTGTACTAGTACAAGAGAAAGAGGAAGAAGGAAAGCTGAAACAAATTCCAGTATATTTTGCTTCGGAAGCTCTTTCGGGATCTAAACTCTTCTACTCTGAATTAGAGAAGATAGCGTATGCAGTCGTGATGGCTGCAAGAAAACTAAGGCACTACTTCGAGGGTCACAGAATAAGGGTTATCACGAACCAACCACTGAATGACCTGTTCCCGAACAAAGAAGCATCAACCCGAATCATCGAATGGGCTGCTGAACTATCAAAATACACAGTTGATTTCGAGAGAAGTGCAATCAAATCGCAAGTCTTGGCAGATTTCGTCGTGGACTGGACATCGCCGAATCATAATTCTGGCGAAGAAATAGTCACACCATGGGTAGTGAATTGTGATGGGGCTTGGTGTGATAGAGGAATTGGAATATCAGCAATCGTAACATCTCCAGCAGGGATCGTGATGAGATACGCTGCTCGACTCGATTTCGCGGATGATGTGCACTCTACGAATAACACAACCGAATACGAGGCTCTACTTCTAGCCTTGAGAAAGATGAAAGCTCTGGGTCAACAAACCTTTATCATCAAGACAGACTCTAAAGTCATTCAGGAACACATTGAGAAAGTGAGCGAAGCAAGAAATCCTGTTCTGATGAAGTATCTTGAGAAAGTTAGAGAGATGGAAAGGCACTTCAAGGGCTATTCAGTTCAGCACATGCCAAGAAATGACAACAATAAAGCAGACAAATTGGCGAAAGCAGCAGCTCAGAATCATGCAATGCCTCCGGATGTGTTCTTCGAAATCATCCGAGAACCATCCGTCAAGGATCTAAAGCCAAAAGCTATGAACATTGTGGAAACTCGCGATTGGAGAGCCGAAATCATGGCATACTTGAGAGGTCACTATGAACCACAAGATGAATTGGAGGAAAAAAGGTTAAAGCAAAGGGCAAGGGGCTATGCTGTAGTGGACGGAGAGCTCTATAAGTCCGGGGTTACCGAACCATGGTTGAGATGCATAACCTCTGAAAAAGGTGTAGAACTTCTCAAGGAAATCCATAGTGGATTTTGTGGTGCACACATAGGCACAAGAGCTCTAGCAAGCAAAGCAATAAAGCAAGGATTTTTCTGGCCTTCTATAAATATTGATGCAAAGAAGCTTGTTCAAGAATGTGAAGCATGCCAAAAGACAGCGAATCAACAGAATCTACCGTCCATGCCAGTTCATCTAATTCCACCATCATGGCCTCTGCGAAGGTGGGGAATGGATTTGGTCGGTCCATTGCCAACAGCTCAAGGAAACTGCAAGTTCGCAGCAGTAGCGGTCGATTACTTCACCAAATGGGTGGAAGCAAAGGCATTGGCGAATATCACAGCACCAACAATTCAAAAATTCTTCTGGCAAAATATAATCTGCAGATTCGGAGTACCAAGAGAGTTGACTGTTGATAATGGAAAGCAGTTCGACTGTTATTCTTTCAAGGAATATTGCAGAACTCTGGGAACTCATGCGAAGTTCTCATCAGTTTATCATCCGCAGTCTAACAGGGCTGTTGAAAGAGCAAATGGGCTAATCTTTTCAGGAATCAAGAAGTGCATGTATGATCAGAAGAAAGGCAAGTGGATAGATGAATTGCCGAAGGTGATCTGGTCCCACAATACGATAGTGTCGAGACCAACAGGTTTCACGCCATTTCGCTTATTATTTGGCACTGAGGCAATGACACCAGAAGAGATCAAGAATGAAAGCTTGAGAGTACTGAAAGAAAAAGAGATCGAAGAAGCTGACATGAAAGTAGAAAAATACTTGATCGAGTAAACAATCCTCGAAGCCACAGATAACATTGAAAGGTACCAAAGGGAAACCAAGGCATGGAAGGACAAGAAAGTAGTCAGGAAAGATATCAAGAGTGGTGACTTAGTCATAAAAAGAAAGAGAAACTGGGAGAATCCCGGGAAACTTCAAGAATCTTGGGAAGGACCCTACATTGCAAAAGAAACCAGCATGCCAGGAGCTTTCCGCTTAACAGACCAAACTGGCGAAGAGCTGCCGCATTCGTGGAATGCAGACAGCCTAAAAAGGTACTACCCTTGAAAATCATGAAAAGTAGCTAGATTTATTATTCAGCATTTCTTTTCGCAAGTTTAGATTCCATAAAACTGTAAAAACCCGAATCACGGAACTATAAGTGATTTCGGGAACAAAAATATTTGTTTCTCGCTTTTAGTTTAGAATAAGAAGGACCGTACTCTTTTCCTTGCAAAGGGGGCCCTAAATCAAGGGGCAAGGTTTTTAACGAGGCGGATCCTATGTAAATACTCTTTGTGATATATATGAAAAGAGTCTTCCCCCAAATCATGTGTCTTACTAAGTTCCATCGTGAGAAAGGAAAAGTTCGTGAAAAAGGCTCCGTTATAGCCTAAGTTCGATTGTGAGAAAGAAAAAGTTCGTGAAAAAGGCTTCGTGATAGCCTGAGTTCCATCATGAGAAAGAAAAAGTTCGTGAAAAAGGCTCCGTGATAGCCTGAGTTCCATCATGAGAAAGAAAAAGTTCGTGAAAAAGGCTCCGTTATAGCCTGAGTTCCATCGAGAGAAAGAAAATGTTCGTGAAAAAGGCTCCGTTATAGCCTGAATTCCACCATGTGAAAGAAAAATTCGCGAAAGGGCTCCGTGATAGCCGAGATTAAAGAAGGGAAAGAAAAGTTCTGTGAAAGAGGCTCCTTGATAGCCAAAGGCTCCATGAAAGCCTATATCCCACCGTAAGGGGATATCCTACCGAAAGGCCTGAGGCAACAACAAGTTGCGGCCTAAATCCCACCTTAAAGGGATTTCCTACCGAAAGGCCTGAGGCAACAACAAGTTGCGGCCTAAATCCCACCTTAAAGGGATTTCCTACCGAAAGGCCTGAGACAACAACAAGTTGTGGCCTAGATCCCACCTTGAAGGGACATCCTACTAGAAAAACGGGAACAACTGAAGGTTGTGGCCCAGAAAGTACAAACATTCATGTTCAGGATTTTTCGTGTGAAAAATTATAAAGTAAAGGGTAAAGTTAACTCGGTCGAAAGAGCAAATTAGCATGATAGCGAACATTCATGAAGAGTTATACGAAGTGTTTTAGGAAAGTTGCTCTAGCCGAGAGCATTCTTCCAAGGGCCAAGGGGCTCAACCATCTCCGAAAATTAGTAATCACAAAAGAACGGTTGAAGCAACTGAGGGTTGCGATATCAACCTAGGCAAGTATGCCAAGCGAGCGCAAGTCCACAAAATTCGTGAAACAAATTTTGTCGACTTACATTTGAAAGGAGTTATCAATCTTTGGGACTCCGCGAAATTTTGCATGAAAACAGCAAGGTGGGGAGGGTGACGTTTTTTCTTAAAAAACGAGTTTATTGCCTTAGTTTCATACAAAATTTCATAAAAGTAAAATTACATAGCTTTAAAGAGCTGAAAAGTTCAGAAAGGAAGTTCAATGATACGGCCTGGTTTACGACCCCTTTCTTCAATAATGTCACTAGCATAAGCAAAACTATAGTCGCCAGTTATAGGGCTAAGGGGCTCCGTCTTCACGAAAGACTGTGAACTTGAAACTTCACTGGTAAGAGCATAACCATCTCGTTGAAGAAAGAACCAGCTAAGTTGAAAACTACTCATTAAAAATATTGACAACTTTCAAGCCAAAAATCAGAAAATTCGCATCCAGGATTAGCTTCTTTGTACAATCGCCAAGCTTCACCACTAACTACTTGATCCTGACGATGGATTCGCAAAGGTATCACATCCTGCACAGGCCCACCTTGCAGGACCTGCGCAGGTTAAAAATTTACAAGACAATAGTTAAGAAGGGGGGTCGCAGCCCACAAATATACAAGTTTATAGTCTCCAACATCAGAAACAAAAGTTGGAACAAGTATAGCTTCATCCAACGATGACAACCTTCGGGGAGTCGGTTTGACGATCAGAACTTTCCTCCCCTCCATCATCCTGGCCATCGCTGCTACTGCTGTCGCCACTACCCGCACTCCCCGAACCGTCTTCTCCATCGTTGGCATCATCATTCCCCTCAGATTCGGAGGATGATTCTTGACTTTCTGCAGCCTTAGCGTGCTCCTCCTTCTGAATCATCTAAAAAACATGAAAAGAAGTTGATAAAAATCGAGAGAGAAATGTTCGTAAGGTAATAGAACTTCAACAAAGTTTAGAGTAGCAACCTCCTCGAGTTTATCGCGGGCGATCTTCTTTGCAAATTCTTTACCAGTTGCAATCCAGAACTCCTTCGCGAACTTAATCTTCAGAGCCCGGACATCCTCATTGGCACAAATGGCTGAAGTACTTGCAGCATTGGGAAATCGAGAAAGTGTCCCACGAAACTTCACAAGATCAACACAATCAAAGTCATTGAGAATCTTTAGAAGACTTTCTACTGAGAAAAGAGCAGCGAAGTCACTGGCTCTTGAGATAACATCGGGAAGAGCTTGGAATTCTTTTAACATCCAGTCCATTAGATCAGAGATTTCTCCACTTTCAGGGAATGGGCCTGGACGGACACCAAAGTGCTTCAAAGCTTCCTTGTACTCCTCAAATAAAAGTTTCAGATTTTCCTTAATCTCATTAACATCTTTACTTGAAGTTTCATTTCGTTCAGAAAGAGCCTTTTCAAGATCCTGAATCATCTGTTCTTTGGTGCTCAAAGTTTTCGCGAGCTCAGAATTCTTCGATGAAAGGTCTTCAACAGTTTTGGCGTTCTTATCAGATTCCTTGCGAAGATTCTAAATCATCGTCAGATCATCTTCATGCGTCTTGTTAAGCTTCTCAAGATCTTTCTTTGAATCCTGAAGAGCAGCTTCAGCGAGCCTTTTTTCATCTTGGCATTTTTTCAAAGAGTCAGCAAGCTCAGCGATCCGTTGCTCTAAATCAATACTTGAAACCTGAGCCTTGTTGAGCTCACGCTTCAGCTTCTCAGATTCTCCAGAGAGCTTCCCAACAAGCTCCTCCTTTTCGAGGAGCCGTTCAGAAACGACCTTGCCAACAATGGATGCCTTCAAGTCATAAGTCTTCTTGAAACTAGCAAGCTCAGAGGATGACAGTTGTCGAGCATTTTCTTCAAAAACTGTGAAATTCATGAAGATTAAAATAGCGAAAAACTTAAAGAAAAGTAAGGAGACCACCAGAGTATAAAAAAAGATGGAAGCAGTATGCAAACCTGTCGGGTTAAGTCTCCTTAGGGGAATCTGATCTATGGGGTCAGAAATCGTCAAAGATTTCTGGAGAGAGGAAGAAGTGTGCTTTTCAGCAATAGAGGGTGCTTTGCCGGACAACCGGAGTTTCTTCTTCAGAGCATCTTCTCCTGTTTCATCCACAAATTCAGGGGACGTCCACATCAAAGAAAATCTAGGAGAACCATCGTCTGAGTCAACCACCTCACCCCTAACACTTAACAACTCTCCTCTAAAAGACGTACCAAAACTTTCGTTGTAAGCAGTGACCGAGGGAGAGGGATCTTCACCTTCGGGAATTTCTTCGCGTTTCTCAACCAAAGACGGGTTTTCAACAGGATCACCACGTTTTTGCACCGTGCGCTCCAAATCTTCGGTAAACTCTGGAGAAGCCCCGTCCTTAGAAGCAAAAGCTTGGGAAGGACCAGCCTCGGCGTCAGCAGCAATCACGGAATCAACGGGAGTTTCCCGAACTTCGGGGACAGTGTCTGAAAAAGTTTCAACATCAACAAATTCATTCTCAGAACCTGGAGTATAACCGTGACGAACACCGAATCTCAAATCACACCATAAGCAAGAAGAGAAACCTGTTGGGTGAGGTTCGTCAGTCATCTCGTCATCACAGAAAGCCGAAGGAACGCGCTGAACTATGGCAGCAGCAATCTTCTTCACAGCCTTAGCTTTTTTCTGGCTCAGCTGAGCAAGACTTGAAGCCGCTTGAACCTCAGCATCAGAAACATCCTCCGAAGCTTTCCGTTTCCTCTTGCTAGATTCCAAAGACTTAGTCTTTTCAGGACGAATGATGGAAGAAGAAGTATCGCATGCATCGCTCTTTCCCTTTCCTTTCTTCGAAGCTCTCCTTCTTGGAGCCTTGGGTGGAGCAGCCGAGCAAACTGCGACAGCAACAGCTGGAATTTTCTTGTCCACGCCTGGTGGACGAGATCGGAGAGTAGTATCAGCACCAAGTTCTGAAAACACTCGGTTAACCCTCCTCTTGTGCTTCACAATGTTCTTGTAAGATTTGTACTCATTAAGAGTAGATTCGCCAACCATTGCATTAACTTTTTCTTCAACTTCAACAATAAAGTCTTCGAGACTTTGACCGTCCTTGAGTCGCAAGTTGAATCGTGGGAACGGCACTTTCTGCGATGCCCAGTCCACATCCAGGAAAATAATATTAGAAAGTTTCCAGCCATCTGATATCGGCCAAACTTCGGCTGCAACAAATTCTTCAATGGCGTCGCGACCTCCGAGAATGGTACTGGCCAAGAAGAAAGCATTTTCACAGCTTTTGAAACCGATAGTGTGGCTGTTATACGAAGCAGTGCAAACAGTAGTCACTGGTGCCATAGGTGAATAGAAGGGGTAAGCTGGCCCAGTGTAGCCAGAAACCTTAGACACATCAACCTTTACATAAAACTAGTATGAGCTCCAATCTTCGGAGAAATTGGTCTTGCTGCAGGGTGCAAGCTGGATGCGGGTGAGGCCTTGATTCGAATTTTTCCTTCGAGTGTTGAAAGTACAGCAGGCATAGTGAGCTTCATAGTACTTCCCATCATCGAGCTTAAGAATATCTTTGTCGATCACAAGCTCGAATAAACGAGTGAATATATCAGCACCAGCTGTGCATTTGGAAGTCTTCATGATCCAAAAGAATTTCGAAAGTTCAAGGAACGAATTTGGCATCAATTGATGCATTTTCATAGAAAACCTCTCAAGAATAGAAGGCAGATTGGGATCACAGGGAAATCTAAGTCCACAAGTAAAGAAATCCCTGAAAACAACAACTTCGTTTGCTTCGGGAGCAGGGACTTGTTCACCAGAAGGGGGACGTCCATCACCGGCAGGGAAAAATCCAGCCTTCTCATATTCTTTGATAAGATCAGCCGTAACCATCGATTTGCCGAAAACAAAAGCCGGGGGATAAGATTTAGCCTTCATAGCAACAAGTTTGCTTAGATCAACGTTGACATTAGAGAGATCTTCGTCACCACCAGATCTGTTTTCAGATCTTATCTCCCCATCTTTGTGACTGCCGGAATCGCGAACGGTTTCGGCAGTCGGATCATTAGTACTGGAAGGGGCATTCCCCTCAGTCGGCGGAACACCAGCAGCGGCCAACTCCTCAGAAGTCATTGGCCTGGCAGTACTCTTAGTTCGAGCCACCTTTTTGAAGGAAAAATAAATGAGAAAAGAATGTTAATTTAAAAGAAACAAAAATCTACAAAATAGCTAACTAATGACCAGAAGAAACATAAGAAAGACGAATAGAATACCTTCAGAGACAGAAGAAGTCGCCGAACTTCGGGCGTCTTGAGATGAAAAGCTCTTCTCCAAAAATGCTTTAAAATTTTCGAAGAATGCAACGAAACAATGAAATAAAGTTACCGCGCCCAGCCACTATTTATAGGGCGAGAGGGGGGTAGGTTCAAGAAATCGTCTCGAGATGACCGTTGCGCATTTTTAGGGGGACGCGTGTCCACTCCGACGTTCCGAGGGTGACGTTTTTTACCGAAATTCTGAGAATTGTTCGTGGAAACGGATCGTCGGAGTCAACCCGCTTCCCCGAGGGGCTAGTGTTGGGGAATTGGGCAAAAACCTTTCACCCTCGAAACGTCGGAGTTAACGAATTCGTGAAACAATTTATGAGGTCGCTGCTCTGTTTCGTGGCGTGAAAGTATTCACGAAGGTATTTCATTATTTTTGTATGATTCACTAACCCTCTGATGTTATGTGAAACGATCGCCGAATGAGCGTTGGATCGCAGGTCTGTTCCTTATTTCAGGACAGCAGGAACCCGTCGAGTTCGGGGATTACAGCGGAGAAAACTTCGGAGATCGTTGCTGATTCAGGGAACTCTGGTGGTGAAAACTTCGGGAGTCTCCGAGGAGTCGGGAAACTTCATTTCCGATCATGGCTTCAAGGATCTCTGCGGATTCGGGGATGTTACGTTTTGGGACTATCTTCAGCGATTTTAGTTGGGAGTCTCAACTGTTGGGGGGGTCCGAAAATCGGGGGCCCAAGGGCACGTGTAAAAGGGTTCACAACGTCACCCTCAGAACGTCGGAGTGGGCACGCGTCCCCCTGAAAATGCGCAACGGTCATCTCGAGGCGGTTTCTTGAATTTACCCCCATTACCCTATAAATAGGAGGTGAGCACTGTAACTTTGTTTCACCGTTCCGTTGCTTTCTTCGGAAGTTTTCAAGCACTCTCGAAAAAAGTTCTTCATCTTATCATGCCCGAAGTTCGGCAACTTCTCTGTTCTTCGAAGGTATTTTGCTTATTCTTCTTTCGTTGTTTTATCAATTTTTTCGTAGGTTTTCATTTCTCATAAATTGATATACATTTCGTACTTGCATTTTTCTCGAGTAGGTGGCTCGTACTAAAAGCACTGCTAGACCAATGACTTCTGACGAACTGGCTGCTGCTAGTGTCCCGCCAACCGGAGAAAATGTTCACGATTCTGGGCATGTTCAGTCTCGTACAGATGATCTGGCTGCCGAAACCATTCGCGATTCCGGCAGTCATGAAGACGGGGAGATAAGATTTGAAAACAGATCTGGTGGTGAAGAGGATCTATCCAATGTCGATGCTGATGTGAGTGAACTTGTTGTCATGAAGGCTAAATCTTATCCCCCGGCTTTCGTTTTCGGCGAATCAAAGGTCACGGCCGATCTTATCAAAGAATATGAAGAGGCTGGACTTTTCCCTGCTGGTGACGGACGTCCTCCTTCTAGTGAACAAGTCCCTGCTCCCGAAGCAAATGAAGTTGTTGTTTTCAGGGATTTCTTTACCTGTGGACTTAGATTTCCCTGTGATCCCATTCTGCCTTCCATTCTTGAGAAATTTTCTGTGAAGATACATCAATTGACACCGAACTCTTTTCTGGAACTTTGAAAGTTCTTTTGGATCATGAAGACTTTCAAGTGCACCTTCGGTGCTGACATATTCGCTCGTTTATTCGAGCTTGTGATTGAGAAGGATAATCTCAGGCTTGACGATGGAAAGTACTATGAAGCGCATTATGCATGTTGTACTTTCAACACCCGAAGACAAAATTCGCGAAAAGGCCTCACCCGAATCCAACTTGCACCCTGCAGGAAGACCAACTTCTCCCAAGATTGGAGCTCATATTAGTTTTATGTAAAGGTTGACATGTCTAAGGTTTCTGGCTATACTAGGCCAGCCTACCCCTTCTACTCACCCATGGAGCCAGTGAATGCTATTTGCACCACTTCGTATAACAACCGTATCATTGGCTTCAAGAATTGCGAAAACACTTTCTTTCTGGCCAGTACCATTCTCGGAGGTCGCAATGCCATTGAGGAATTCATTGCGGCTGAAGTTTGGCCGATATCTGATGGCTGGAAACCTGCGAACATTGTTTCTTTGGATGTGGACTGGGCATCGCAGCAAGTGCCGTTTCCACGATTCAACTTGCGGCTTAAGGAAGGCCAGAGTGTAGAAGATTTTATCACCGAAGTTGAAGAAAAAGTTAATGCCATGGTTGGCGAATCTACTCTTAATGAGTACAAGTCTTTCAAGAACATTGTGAAGCACAAGAAGAGAGTGAATCGTGTATTTTCGGAACTTGGCGCTGAGACCGCTCTTCGCTCCCGCCCTCCAGGCGTGGACAAGAAAGTTCCGGCTGTTGCTGTGGCTAGTTGCTCGGCTGCTCCGCCCAAGGCTCCAAGAAAGAAATCTTCAAAGAAAGGAAAAGGAAAAGGCAATGCAGGCGATACTTCTTCTTCCGTCATTCGTCCCGAGAGGACTAAGTCTTTGGAATCCTGTAAGAGAAAAAGAAAAACTTCCGAAGACATCTCTGATGCCGAAGTTCAGGCTGCCTCATGTCTCGCGGAGCTGGGCAAGAAAAAGGCGAAGAAAGCTGTGAGAAAAGTCACAGCTACTATCGTTCGGCGCGTTCCCTCAGCTTTTTCTGATGACGAGATGACTGACGAACCTCGCCCAACAGGTTTCTCTTCTTGCCTATGGTGTGATTTAAGATTAGGTGTTCGTCGTGGTTATACTCCTGGTTCTGAGAGCAAACTTGTTGATGTCGAAACTTTTTCAGACGATGTCCCCGAAGCTCGGGAAACTCCAGTGGGTTCTGCGATTGGTGCTGAGGCTGAGGCTGGTTGTTCCGGAGCTCCTATCATTAATGATGAGGCTTCTCTGAAGTTTAGAAAATATTTGGAGCGCACGGTGCAAAAATGTGGTGATCCTGTTGAAAACCCGTCTTTGGTTGAAAAGCGTGAAGAGATCCCTGAAGATCAAGATCCCACACCCTCTGTTACTGCTTACAACGAGAGTTTCGGTACGTCTTTTAGAGGTGGTCTGTTAAGTGTTAGCGGTGAGGTGGTTGATTCGGATGATGGTGTTCCTAAGTTTTCCTTGCTATGGACGTCCCCTGAATTCATGGGTGAAACAGGAGAAGATGCTCCGAAGAAGAAACTTCGGTTGGCTGGCAAAGCGGTTGCTGTCGCCGAGAAGCAATCTTCTTCTTCCCTCCAGAAATCTGTGACGATCTCTGATGCCGTAGTCCAAGTTCCTCTAGGAACACTTAACAGAAAAGGTTTATAAGTTGTTTTTCTTTTTTTTATATTTTGTTGTTTTTCTTGTTCTCTTCATATAACTTGTTGCTGTGTTCTCTTGTGGTTTTCGCAGGTTTTGAAGAAGCTGTTCGAAAACTTTCGTCGACTGAGCTTGCAAGCTTCTGCAAAACCTATGATATGAAAGCATCCATCGTTGGGAAGGTTACTTCTGAACGGCTCTTAGAGAAGGAAGGGCTTGTTGAGAAATTTTCTGGCGAATCTAAGAAGTTAAAGCGTGAACTGAACAAAGCTCAGGCTTCGGGTATTGATTTGGAAAAATGAATCGCAGAGCTGGTGGATTCTTTGAAAAAATGCCAAGATGAAAAGAGGCTCGCCGAAGCTGCCCTTCAGGGCTCGAAGAAAGAACTTGAGAAGCTGAACAAGACTCACGAAGATGATCTGAAAATGATTGAAAATCTTCGCAAGGATTCTGACAAAAATGCTAAAACCGTTGACGAGCTTTGTGTTAATAATGCCGAGCTTTCGACAAAGAATTCTGATCTTGCGAAGACTTTGGGTGCTAAAGAACAGAAGATTCAAGATCTTGAGAGAACTTTGGCTGAACGAAGCGAAACTTCAGGAAAGGATGTTAATGAGCTTAAGGAGAATCTGAAACTTTTATTTGAAGAGTACAGAGAAGCTTTGAAGCATTTTGGTGTCCGTCCAGGCCCATTCCCTGAAGGTGGAGAAATCTCTGATCTAATGGACTGGATGCAAACAGAGTTCCGAGCTCTTCCCGACGTTATCTCAGGAGCTAGTGACTTCGCTGCTGTTTTTTCAGTAGAAAGTATTCTGAAGCTTCTCTACGATTTCGACTGTGTTGATCTCGTAAAATTTCGTGGGGGACTTTCGCGATTTCCAGATGCCGGAAGCACTTCGTCTATTCGTCCCAATGAGGATGTTCAAGCTGTAAAGGCTAAATTCGCAAGAGAATTCTGGCTTGCAAGTGGGAAGGAGTTCGCGAAAAAGATTGCTCGCGACAAACTTGAGGAGGTTGGTCTTGGTAGATCTTTTTAAAATTCTGATTTCTCAAGAGCGCCCCTTTCTTGATTCCTACGAACTTCTTTTATTGTTATTTCAGATGATTCGGAAGGAGGAGTAGGCTAAGGCTGTGGAGACTCAAGAATCATCTTTCGAATCTGAGAAGGATGACGATGCTGATGATGGAGAAGACGGTTCGGGGAGTGCGAGCAGTGGTGACAGCAGCAGCAGTGAGGGTCAAGACGACGGGGATGAAGAGAGCTCCGATCGTCAAACTAGCTCCCCAAAGGTTGATATCGTTGGATGAGACTACGCTTGTCCGAACACTTGCTTTTGATGTTGAAAACTATAAACTTGTATATTCGTGGGCTGCGACCCCCCTTCTGAACTTTTGTCTTGTAAATTTTAACCTGCGCAGGTCCTGCAAGGTGGGCCTGTGCAGGATGTGATACCTTTGCGAATCCACCGCCAGGATCAAATAGTTAGTGGTGAAGCTTGGCGATTGTACAAAGAAGCTAATCCTGGATGCAAATTTTCTGACTTTTGGGCCGAATGTTGTCAATATTAGTCGATGCGTAGTTTTCAACTTAGCTGGTTTTTCCTTCAACGAGACGGTTATGCTCTTACCAGCGAAGCCTTGAGTTTGTGGACCTTGGTGAAGACGGAGCCCCTTAGCCCTACAACTGGCGATTGTAGCTTCGCTTATGCTAGTGATATTGCCGTAGAAAGGGGTCGTAAACCAGGCCGTATCGTCGAACTTCCTTTCTGAAATTCTCAGCTCTTGGAAGCTTTGTAATTTTGATTTTATGAAATTTTGTATGAAACTAAGGCAATAAACTCGTTTTTTAAGAAAAAACGTCACCCTTCCCACCTTGCCGTTTTCATGCAAAATTTCGTGGGTGCCTGAGAATTGATAACCCCTTTCGAATGCAGGTCGACAAAATTTGTTTCACGAATTTTGTGGACTTGCGCCCGCTTGGCATACTTGCCCGGGTTGATATCGCAACCTTCAGTTGCTTCAACCATCCTTTATGAACTCTAACCTTCGGAGATGATTGAGCCCCTTGGCCCTTGGAAGAAGATTTTCCTAAAAAAGTTCGTTTAACTCTTCATGAATGTTCCCTACTATTCTTATTTGCTCTTTCAACCGAGGTAACTTTGACTTTCACTTTATAACTTTTCACACATAAAATTCCGAACAGAAATGCTTGTATTTTCTGGGCCACAACCTTTAGTTGTTCCCGTGCTTTTGGTAGGATGTCCCTTCAAGGTGGGATCTAGGCCACAACTTGTTGTTGTCTCTAGCCTTTCGGTAGGAAATCCCTTTTAAGGTGGGATTTAGGGCACAACTTGTTGTTGTCTCAGCCCTTTCGGTAGGAAATCCCTTTAAAGGTGGGATTTAGGCCACAACTTGTTGTTGTCTCAGGCCTTTCGGTAGGAAATCCCTTTAAGGTGGGATTTAGGCTTTCACGGAGCCTTTGGCTATCAAGGAGCCTCTTTCACAGAACTTTTCTTTTCTTTAATCTCGGCTTTCACGGAGCCCTTTCACGAATTCTTCTTTCACATGATGGAATTCGGGCTATAACGGAGCCTTTTCTCAAGAACTTTTTCTTTCTCACGATGGAACTTCTTTCTCACAATGGAACTTAGGCTACTTCTTTCTCATAATGGAACTTAGGCTATCACGAAGCCTTTTTACGAACTTTTCCTTTCTCACGATGGAACTTCTTTCTCACAATGGAACTTAGGCTATCACGAAGCCTTTTCACGAACTTTTCCTTTCTCACGATGGAACTTCTTTCTCATAATGGAACTTAGGCTATCACGAAGCCTTTTTACGAACTTTTCCTTTCTCACGATGGAACTTAGGCTATCACGGAGCCTCTTTCACGAACTTTTCTCATGATGGAATCTAGGCTATCACGGAGCCTTTTCACAAACTTTTCTCATGGTGGAATCTAGGCTATCACGGAGCCTCTTTCATGGACTTTTCTCATGATGGAATCTAGGCTATCACGGAGCCTCTTTCACGAACTTTTCTCATGGTGGAATCTAGGCTACCACGGAGCCTTTTCATGAACTTTTTTCATGATGGTCCTTCGCAAGACGAATACTTTGGGGGAAGACTCTTTTCATATATATCACAAAGAGTATTTACATAGGATCCGCCTCGTTAAAAACCTTGCCCCTTGATTTAGGGCCCCCTTTGCAAGGAAAAGAGTACGGTCCTTCTTATTCTAACTTTAAATGCGAGAAGTAAATGTTTTTGTTCTCGAAACCACTTATAGATCCGTGGTTCGGTAGTTTTACATTTTTTTGGAATTTAGACTTGCGAAAAGAAATGCTGAAAAATGAATCTAACTACTTTCATGATTTTCAAGGGTAATACCTTTTCAAACTGTCTGCATTCCACGAATGTGGCAGCTCTTCACCAGTTTGGTCTGTTAGCCGGAAAGCTCCTGGCATGTTTGTTTCCTTTGCTATGTATGGCCCTTCCCATGGTTCTTGGAGTTTCCCAGGGTTCTCCCAATTTTTCTTTCTTTTCAGAACTAAGTCGCCAGTCTTGATGTTTTTCCTGACTACTTTTTTATCTTTCCATGCCTTGGTTTCTCTTTGGTATTTTTCGATGTTTTCTGAAGCTTCGAGTATTGTTAGCTCAATCATGTCTTTCTCTACCTTCATGTCAACCTCTTCAATCTCTTTTGCTTTCTGCACTCTCACGCTTTTGTTCTTGATCTCTTCTGGTGTCATTGCTTCGGTACCGAACAGTAAGCGAAAAGGTGTGAAACCCGTTGCTCTTGACATTGTTCTTGAGACCAGATTACTTTCGGCAATTCATCCGTCCACTTGCCTTTCTTTTGATCATATAGACACTTTTTGATTCCCGAAAATATCAGCCCGTTTGCTCTTTCAATAGCCCCATTAGACTGCGGGTGATAAACTGAAGAAAACTTCGCTTGAGTGCCCAGAGTTCTGCAGTATTCCTTGAAAGAGTAACAGTCGAATTGCTTCCCATTATCAACAGTGAGCTCTCTTGGTACCCTGAATCTGCAGATTATGTTTTGCCAGAAGAATTTCTGAATTGTTGGTGCTGTGATATTTGCCAATGCCTTTGCTTCCACCCACTTGGTGAAGTAATCAACCGCTACTGCTGCGAACTTGCGGTTTCCTTGAGCTGTCGGCAATGGGCCGACCAGATCCATCCCCCACCGTTGCAGAGGCCATGATGGAGGAATCAGATGAACTGGCATGGATGGGAGATTCTGCTGATTCGCTGTTTTTTGGCATGCTTCACATTCCTGAACAAGCTTTTTTGCATCAACATTTATGGAGGGCCAGAAAAATCCCTGTTTTATTACTTTGCTTGCCAGAGCTCTTGTGCCTATGTGTGCACCACAAAATCCTCTATGAATTTCCTTGAGAAGTTCTATACCCTTTTCGGAGGTTATGCATCTCAACCATGGTTCGGTGACTCCAGACTTATATAGCTCTCCGCCTACTACAGCATAGCCCCTTACTCTTTGCCTTAGTCTTTTTTCTTCCAATTCATCTTGCGGCTCATAGTGACCCCTCAAGTATGCCATGATTTCGGCTCTCCAATCGCGAGTCTCTACAATGTTCATAGCTTTTGGCTTCAGATCTTTGACGGACGGTTCTTTGATGATTTCGAAGAACACATCCGGAGAAATTGCCTGATTCTGAGCTACTGCTTTCGCCAGTTTATCTGCGTCGTTATTGTCATTTCTTGGTATATGTTGGACTGAGTAGCCTTTGAAATGCTTCTCCATTTCTCTGACTTTCTCAAGATACTTCATTAGAACCGGATTCCTTGCTTCGCTTTCTTTCTCTATATGTTCTTGAATGACTTTGGAATCCGTCTTAATGATAAAGGTTAGCTGACCCAGAGCTTTCATCTTTCTCAGAGCTAGGAGCAAAGCCTCATATTCAGTTGTGTTGTTTGTAGAGTGCACATCATCTGCGAAATCAAGCCGAGCTGCATATCTTATCACAACTCCGGTTGGGGATGTTACAATTGCTGCTATACCAATTCCCCTGTCACCCCAAGCCCCATCGCAATGCACTACCCAAGGCGTGACTATATCTTCACCGGGATTATGTGTTGGCGATGTCCAGTCCACGACGAAATCTGCCAGGACTTGTGATTTGATTGCACTTCTTCTTTCGAAGTCAACTGTGTATTCCAATAGTTCAGCAGCCCACTTGACGATTCATGTTGAAGCTTCTTTATTTGTGAACAGGTCATTGAATGGTTGATTCGTGATAACCCTTATTCTGTGACCTTCAAAGTAGTGCCTTAGTTTTCTTGCAGCCATAACGACTGCATATGCTATCTCCTCTAATTCAGAGTAGAAAAGTTTGGATCCCGAAAGAGCTTCCGAAGCAAAATAAACTGGAATTTGTTTTAACTTTCCTTCTTCCTCCTTCTCTTGTACTAGAACAGCACTCACGGCTGAGTTGGAAGCAGACAAGTACAGTAGGAGTGGCGATTTTAGCTCTGGAGGGCATAGCTTGGTCATGTTCGACAGGTAGTCTTTGAGCTCTTGGAAGGCTTGTTTCTGAGATTCAGACCACTGAAAGTTTTTGGAACTTCGAAGAAGTTGGAAGAAGGGCAAGCTTCTCTCTGCAGCTCTGGGTATGAACCTGTTAAGGGCAGCTACTCTCCCTGTCAACTTTTGCACATCTTTCACCGAAACAAGATCTTGCATCTCAACTAGAGCTTTTATTTTGTCTGGATTTGCTTCAATGCCTTTTGTTGAAACCAGGAACCCCAGAAATTTTCCTTTATGAATGTCGAAGACACACTTCTCAGGATTTAACTTGAGATTTGCGGCCCTGAGGTTCGCAAATGTTTCTGCTAGATCGCTGATGTGGTCTTTTCTTTGAACGCTTTTGACGACGATATCGTCGACATATGCTAGAATGTTTCTCCGAAGTTGAGGATGAAGCACTATTGCTATCATTCTTGAAAACGTGCATCCTGCATTCTTTAAACCCTCTGGCATTCTTACGAAACAAAAGGTTCCGAAAGGGGTGATGAAACTTGTTTTTTCCTCATCTTCTTTGCGTACCCTTATTTGGTGATATCCTGAGAACATGTCCAGGAGTGATAACATTTCGCTGTGTGCGGCATCATCAACGACCCTGTCCACCCTTTGTAAGGGGAAGTCATCCTTCTTGCAGGCTTTGTTCAAATCTGTGAAGTCCACACACATTCGCCACTTTCCATTCTTCTTCTTGACTTGTACAGTATTAGCCAGCCATACAGGATACATAACTTCTCTAATGACCTTGGCGTCCTGAAGTCTCTGTACCTCAGCCTCTACTACCTTGACTTTTTCTTCGGACATCTTCCTGAGTTTCTGCTTTTTTGGGGTTATTCTTTCGTCTGTTTCTAGGGCATGCTCAATGATATCCCTATCAACACCCTGCAGATCTTTGGCTGACCATGCAAAAACATCCTTGTTCCTATTGAGGAACTGAACAAGTTCTTTCTCTTCTTCAGGACTGAGATGAGCCCCTATCACGACTGCTCTGTCTGGCATACCATCTAGGTATACTTTCTTCATTTCACCATCAGCAGCTATTTCAACTTTTTCTTTATCTCTCTTGGCCTCAAGTTCTTTCTTCTCTTCGGCAGAGTTCAGGTGATGCACGTTGGTTTGTCTTGGTGTGTGACCCTTTTCAATGTTTCGGGCCTCTTGCTGATCGCCGAATACAGTGATGACTCCCTTTGGTGCCGGCATTTTCATGCATAGGAACTGTTGCCTTATCACCGCATTGAACTTGTTAATGAATCCTCTACCGAAAATCGTGAAATACGGATGGTACATGTCGACCACGTCGAAAGTGAGGGTTTCGGTTCTAGCATTGTCAAGATCTCCAAAGGATACGAGCAGAGCTATTTTTCCCGCTGGCTTGAATGGTTTTCCTCCGAAACCCAGCAGTGGGTACTCTGGTGGCTGCAGCATGTGTGGACTCAAGCTCATCTTCTCGAAAGTTTTCATGAATAAGATGTCTACCAAACTTCCATTATCCACCAGAACTTTTTCGATAACCCATCCGGCTATATTCACCTCGATGACCATGGCATCATTGTGGTCTGTTGATTTCAGTCTGAAATCCTGTTCAGTGAATGTTATCAGCATCTTAGCCCATTCTGGTCGCGTTGCTAGACCGTCATTGATGACTGTGTTCACAGATCTGAAGTAATTGTTTCTTTGTCTTTTTATCTCAAACTCCATGGCTGAACCACCTGTTATAGGCATGATAGTTCCGAAGGAAGGTAAGGCTTTCGGATTATGGCCTCTCGAACTCGACTCTTGTCTTGATGAATTGTCAGGTGGTGGAGGCAACATTTCTTGAATTGGATGTGGTTGCTGAATGGCTTGAATCGCCTGAGATTGAGGATAGAACTATTGGAAAGGCTGCCAGGACGACTACGCCTGCTGAAACTGCTGAATTGAGACTGGATTCGGTTGAGGACCCATGAGTTGTGGTTGCCAGAAGTTTGGATGGAATTGGTTCGGCACCGTGGAGGCAATACTCATCATAGCTTTCTCTTGTTGGATTCTTGCTATGTTCTTTTTGGTTTCTGGCACGCTTCGGTGCTATGGTCTCTTCCGTGATATCAGCAGTAGAAGTATGGATCTCTTGGATCGTGGTTCTGAACCTTCGGGGGTCCTTTTCCCCTTCCTCTGCCTCTTGACGAAAAACCTCCTCTTGTGCTCAATCTGTTGTCCTGGCCAAACTGAGGATTTTCCACATTGTTGATATTTCGTGGGTTTTGAGAGTGAGGTTTAGATGTTGTTCCTCTATTGCCTTGCCTTGCCTCATTTCGTTCAGCAACTCTTCTTCGATGATCTTCATCGGACTTGATGTATTCTTCTAGTTTGTGAAAGAGTTCGCCAATAGTTTTGGGCTCTTTTCGGGACAAGTATGAGGCTGTTGGTCCCGGAGTCAGGCCTTTGATCAGCGCTTGTATTGTTGTCTTGTCGTCTGCTTCCGGGATCTGAGATCTTTGTTGCATGAATCTTCTTACGAAGCTCTGTAATGGCTCTCTATCTTTTTGCTTGCAACTGTACAGGTCTGATGATTTTGCCGCATTTTCATGGAATATCTGGAAAGCTTGGATGAATTTTGTCTTGAGGTCGATCCAGCTACAGATTGAGTGTGGTGGTAGAAGAGAGTACCAGTTGAGGACAGGGCCTTCACAAGCAATGATGAATGATTTGGCCAGTGCGACATCATCTCCTCCTGCTGAATTCATAGCTGATTCATATCTCATGAGGAATTGTCTAGAGTTTCCATACCCATTGTACTTTGGGAGAGAAATTGGTTTGAACTTCGGTGGCCACGGTGCTGTTTGCAACCCAAGTGAGAGTGGTGAATCTGGATCCGTGAACTGCGAGATTCTGTTACCTGCGAAAAAGTTTTCTCTTGAAGTTCTTCTGTTCTGGCCAGAGTTCTGGTGTGGTGAATCACGCCATAGTGAACTGTTTTCTTGTTCTTTAATTTCATCAATTTCTCTTTGCATTCTTTCTATTTGCTCTTTTGCCTGGTTAAGTTTCTCCAACTTCTCCGAAGCTCTTCTTTTTGTTTCTAGTTGGTTCGCGAATCTTTCTTTCTCTTTCTGTAGTTGCAGTACTTTCTGGTGTACTCTTTCTAGTTCTCTATCAACGGCCTGGTCATCTTCGTCGTCGGCTTCCTCTTCAGTGAGTGGTTGCAGAGTGTGCGCCGTTTTCTCAGCTCGTGCCTTCTGGAGAGCCTCGAGCTTCGCCCACCTCTCTTGGTCTGAAATCTGCGAAGGTTCTGCAGTGAGAGAGTTTCCGTTGTCTTCTTCAGTATAATGATCTTCCTGGTTGGCTTCTGTGGGTGTGCTCTTCTTGGACTTCTTCTGTGGAGGCATCGTGGCTTGTCTGTCGGCTGAAGCCACGGTGGGCGCCAATGTTGGGGGGTCCGAAAATCGGATGGGATCCCAGAACACTAGATTCCGAACTGAACTCACGAAAGTAAGAACGAAAGAGGGGACAAGGAATCCCCGAAAGTCTGTACTCGCCTCAAAAGTTGTGAACCCCTTTACACGTGCCCTCGCGCCCCCTTTTATAGGGAGACGAAGGGACTTTTACATTCCGAGATTGCCCTCGAATCTAAAGAATATTCCTGATGTGAACATGTACATGAACGTCCTTTGCATCCCGTAATTCGCGGGGCTAATTTCACACATTTACAAGCCTGCCACTAGTTCACACTTCGAACCCGGACTTTTGAGACGCCGTCTTTGACTTGGTCTTTCTTTGATTCCCGAACCTTCATTCACGAAGATCGCCAACCATCGCGGTCCTTGAATTAGTCTCCAGAATCTGCAGCCGAAGAGAAGTTCTTCAAGCTTCCCGAAGCTCACAGCTTCGCGGTTTCCGAATTCGCCCAATTCCTGTTGTCCTGAAACAAAATACAGACTTGCGATCTGACGCCAATTCGGTGATTATTTTGCATAGTCGTTAGAAAGTCAGCGAATCATGTAAGAATAACAGAACACCTTCATGAATATTTTCTTGCCACGAAAACATAGCATTGACCCCGCGACGTATTCACGAATGTATTCACGAATTCGGCAACTCCGGTGTTCAGAGACGTATTCACGAATATATTCACGAATTCGGCAATTCCGATGTTCCGAGATGTATTCACGAATATGTTCACGAATTCGGCAATTCCGATGTTCTGAGGGTGAAAGGTTTTCGCCCAATTCCCCAACATCAACAACTGGACGTCTTCGCGGATGTGAAGCAGAAGCCACGAATGAGCCGGGTCAAAGGGGTGGTGTCAAAAGTCCGGGTTCGAGGTGTGAATAGGTGGCAGGCTTGTAATTATGTGAAATTAGCCCCGCAAATCACGAGATGTAAAAGACGTTCATGTACGTGTTCACACCACGAATATTCTCCAGATTCAAGGGTAATCTCGGAATATAAAAGTCCCTTCGTCTTCCTATAAAAGGGGGCCCAAGGGCACGTGTAAAAGGGTTCACAACTTTTGAGGTGAGTACAGACTTTCGGGGATTCCTTGTCCCCTCTTTCATTCTTACTTTCGTGCGTCCATTCTGGAATCTTGTGTTTGGGGATCCCATCCGATTTTCAGACCACCCAACACTCCTTAGGTGAAGTGCTACAGCGGTATATCCGTCTACTTGCGGACTCGTTCGTACTCATAGGTATACCCAGGTGGATCTTACGCTCACACTAGCAAGGCGTCGTTAGCAGTGACTCAAGAAATACCAACACACTACTAGAAAACCCCCCTCTAGATACGCCAGATTTAGAGTTAGACACGTTTTATTTCGTCTCTATGTCAGTATAGGCATGTGTTGACGGTTAAATAACGCGTCAAGTTACGATCTGCAAGCGCACGGGTCGGTTGTAGCTTTTCCCTTAGAGTATCCCCCAAGATTAATCAATCCGTGGAACAAGTGGATTGCTACGCTCAACTAAGTACTAATGTCGTTGATTTAAAACTCTTTATCAAATGAAGGTGTGTATAAGTAAAGAACTTAAACTAATCTAATCTAGATTAAAGAAATGAATGTAGAGAGCAAAGGTTTAGAGATCACAAGAGTGTAGAAGCTTGTCCAAGGGATCTAGGGTCACTTGGAGATGTAACCACCTAGCAATAACTACCCGATCTAATCTATCAATGGTAAAGGTGCACCGAGTCCAACCCTTTCCCTCTCGCGTACTAGTCACTACACGAGGGTAATCCGTGATCGAACACCAAGTGCACAAGACGTTGATGTGTTCTAGGGATGCAAGGCTAAGTGTGTGAACCAAGTTCGATATGTTTTCCCTCTCGCGCACTGTCACTACACGACGGTAATCGCATAAAGAACAAAAGGAACACGATAATGAAGATATGAGCGATGCATCCCCAAAGCAATCCAGCCGGCCATTAGGATTAACGCACCATCAACATGAATATGATAGGCAAAAGATCGAAAACATAGGTTCGGTGATTACAACTCAAGATCCCCCTTCAACCCCTAGGACAAACAAGGACTTTACCCCATAATGTTACACATTATAGCGTTGGTCATGGTGTAGAATCCTCTGAAGTAGATGAAGGCCACGAGTGCTCCCTTCGCGATCCAATCTCCTTCTTGTTCTCGGTCTTGTGGCGGCGGATGACCAATGAATCTCCCCGTGGCTCTTTGCGTCCAAACTACTAATAGCCAGAGGGGGTACTAGGTCAAAGGGGAGGTCGAACCGGGCCGAAAATGGGCCAGGCCGGTCGGCCTAGGGCCTTTTTGGCCCGGTTCGGCCCCATTTTTCGCGTGCGAGCTCCTCGTGTAATTGCTGATTAACACCCTTCTACATGTGGGTCCTTGACGTCGGTTTCTCCGCGGTTTAGATAAGGGTACTTGTTGCACAAGCTCCTGCATCTTCTGTTTTGGTCCCTAGAGTTTTACGGCTTCATGCTTTGGTCCTTGGGTCATTTGGAGTCATGTTCACTTCGAGTCTTGACTTGTGCCAGGCTTCATTGTCTTCTCATAAAGTGCTTGATGAACTTTACCCGGAAGTACTTATTTAGGTGCTTAAATCCTGCATAAACAACATACTCCAAAAACCACATCCAAGAGCGAACTTGTTATATCAAGGGGGTTAGTACCATTAGATCGGATATCAAATCAATATCAACATTGAAAGTAAACTCATGGCTAGAAGCGTCAAAGTCGACCGTCAACAACTCCCCCATGCTTAAACCTTGCTCGTCCTCGAGTAAGCCTTCAATGGATATCAGTGTTGCCTTTCATTGTTCACACCCTGCACTTGATCATACATGAAGAAAACATAATGCTCTCTAAATTTATTTGTTAGAGTTTCAGAGTACTAGCCTTCATCCCTACGGAGGGTGGATATCGAATAGGCTCATCCCACAAGTAAATAATCATGCTCCCAAATTTTGAATGAATCTCAGAAATTTTGAAATAAAGTGTAAGATGAAGATAGAGCCAAACCAAGTTCAAAAATTTAAACCTCCTTGCATCTTGCTCATGAACTCTCATCTCATCTTGTCTCTCAAGCCTATTTGTTCTACTCCTTTCCCCTCTCAAAACTTTATATAAGTGGAAGGCTTTATCTGGAGCTTTGGGAAAAGTTTAGTCCTACCAAGATATTATAATCAGGATATTATCGAAACAAGACAAGCTTCTCATGGATTTACCAAGCCTCGTCAAAAAGGTCATTTGAAAATAATGTTTTCAAGGAGGGGGGAGGGATGAACACACACATTTTTTTTGAGATAAGTGGACATGTGCAAATGGCAAAGAGTGATCCCGAGGCACAAACAAAGTCCTCGTTATCGGATTGCACATGGTTGGAAAGATGAGTATGGGTCTTGATCTTGAATCCTCTTGAAATTCCTAATGCGTCTAGAGAGTCGGGGAGTTTTTATATATATATATACACATTTTTTTTCTTTCTTCTTTGTTTTCATCATTTTTTCTTCTTTTTTTCTCCCCTTTTTCTTTCTTTCTTTCTCTCTTTTTTTTACTCCCCTAAACTCTAGACTACATTAGTAGCCACCTTCTTGGCAGCTCCCCCATGCTTAGATGATTGCACGTCCTCGGGCAAAGAGGTGATGAAGTTTTTGTGCCAAGGTAGGTACTGAAAATCCTAAATTTTCCTGGAGAGAAACACTTGAAATCTTCTAGGGATCCTTCACGCACCCTTTATGTCATCCTGGAGGTCTCCCAAAATGAAACTATAATATTTGGCACCTTCATTCTTGTGATCTTCCTCGAAATATTCATCCATACTCAAGAATTGGGTTGTGGTCAAGGAGGTAAAACACAAAAAGATATTTTGGGTTTGTGGGTGGATATCCGGCGAGGTTTGCCAAAATTCCGGTGTGGAAACTTACAATGCACAAATAGAAAAGGCTAGCAATAAGATAGATACACAAAAACGGAATGACCAGCTTCTTCGTCTCGAACCAGAGAAATCAAGCCTTGAATCAATGCACCCAAAAATAAATCTTGTACACTAAGTTTTTGCACTCAATTAAATATAAGGCTTTGGATAGGTTGAGCAACATGCAAGAGGTATTAACGACAAGGTTAACATAACTTTTAATAAATCATCTTTAACCCATCCAAAATTGAGAGCATGAGAAAAACTATGGGTCTTCATCTTTATCATAACCTCCACAAAGGATTAAGCTAGCATTTAAATTTAATTTCAGACTTGCATTAATAAGAGCATTAGCTTAATCATGCATAAAGCAAGCACAAAGACGAGCAAAGCGGCAACGATCATCATATATCAACTTGGCATAATTTTCCATCCTCACCAAAGGTCATGAGTAGGAGGCAATATTTATTCATGATGATTTGAAGCAAATATTACTACTAACACACATGCTGAAAATAAATAAAGTAGAAGGCTATTTACAAACTTACCTTGTTTTCGTCGCTTAGCCTTGACGATCTGGGTCACCATCCAAGGTGTAGACGTCAATGTATTTAATGGGTACAATGTCAGGCTCCAGGAATACCTTGAGTCATTATCCATTCACAACATATTGATCTCCTTTGGCGTCCATGATTGTTACCGCTCCCGATGGTGACACTGAATGTACGACGTATGGTCCATCCCATTTGCTTTGCAATTTTCCTTTGCCGAAGACCTTGTATCGAGAATTGTATAGTAGGACCTTATCTCCTTCCTTGAATTCCTTCTTATGTAATCTTTTGTCATACCATCTCTTCATCCTTTCTTTATAGATGCTAGCGTTGTGATATGCCTTCAATCTTAGCTCTTCAAGTTCACATATTTGAATCCTCCGCTTTATTCGTGCCGCATCAATATCAAGATTCATCTCCTTTATTGCCCAATAAGCCTTGTGCTCTAGTTCTACCAGCAAATGACATGTTTTTCCATAGACAAATTGATACGGGGTCATACCTATTGGTGTTTTATGTGCAGTCCGGTATGCCCACAACGCACCGTCTAGCTTCTTTGACCAATCTTTTCCTCCCTTAGTCACCGTCTTCATAAGGATGCCTTCGAGTTGCTTGTTCGATGTTTCTGCTTGGCCATTTGTTTGTGGATGATAGGCCGTAGACACCCTATGCTCGATTCCCAACTTTGCCAAAGCATCTTTTAAAATCCTTGCCAATAAAGTGTGATCCACCATCACTTATTAAAATTCTAGGAACGCCGTATCAAGGGAATATCACCGTCTTGATCTTTTGAATGGCTTCTTCCGTAGATGCTTTTCGACATGGAATTGCTTCAACCCATTTTGATACATAATCAACTATGACCAAGATGTGTTCATATCCATTCGAGTTCACAAATGGTCCCATAAAGTCGATGCCCCAAACATCAAATAGATCAATTTGCAAATTATAATTCAGCGGCATTGCATTCCTTTGTGATATATTTCCACTCCTTTGGCATTCCGGGCAAGTTGCAACAAACCTTTTAGCATCCTCATGCATCTCAGGCCAATAGAATCCGCTTGCCCATACCTTTGCTTGTGTTCTAAAATGTCCATAGTGTCCTCCATATTCCGATGAGTGGCATTTTCTTAGAATTTCTTCTCTTTCTTCCCGCAGCACGCATCTTCTTAGCACTCCATCATCTCCACATCTATATAGGTATGGTGCATCCCAATAAAATTTTCTACTTTCGGCAATTACCCTTCTTTTAGCATTTTTGTCCAAGTGATCTAATGGCATCTTCCGTAGGCATCTTATGATATCATGCATCCATCCTCCCCTATCAAGTATTCAATATAGATGGTCATCTCTCATTCTATCTTCAATTAGCTCCATCCCATCATCTCCATGGTGCATCCTTGATAGGTGGTCGGCTACAACATTATCCGACCCTTTCTTGTCTCTAATTTCTATATCAAACTCTTGCAATAATAGGATCCATCTAATCAAATGTGGCTTGGCATCTTTCTTGGACAAAAGGTACTTGATTGCAGCATAGTCCGTATACACGATCACCTTCGAGTTCACAATATAAGATCTGAATTTTTCAAATGCGAACACTACGGCAAGCAATTCCTTCTCCGTAGTTGCATAATTCACTTGAGCTTCATTTAGAGTTTTACTTGCATAATAAATTGTGTGTACCTTCCCTTCCTTCCTTTGTCCAAGAACAGCTCCAATGGCATAATCACTTGCATCGCACATTATCTCAAATGGTAGATTCCAATCGGGAGGTTGCATAATTGGTGCGCTTATGAGAGATTGCTTCAACGTCCGGAAAGCATGCAAGCAGTCTTCATCAAAGTCGTATTCCACATCTTTTTGGGGAAGTCGTGTCAATGGCTTGGTGATCTTTGAGAAATCCTTTATAAATCTTCTATAAAATCCGGCATGCTCGAGAAAGCTTCTTAATGATTTGATATTTGTTGGAGGTGGCAACTTTTCAACTGTTTCAATCTTAGCTTTGTCCACCTCTATTCCTCTCTCAGAGATTACATGTCCCAAGACTATCCCTTGTTTCACCATAAAGTGACACTTCTCCCAGTTAAGCACTAGGTGAATTTCTCCACACCTTTCAAGAACTTTTTCCAAAATTTTCAAGCAACTTTCAAAACATGTACCATGCACCCAGAAGTCGTCCATGAATACCTCCATAATTTCTTCAATGAAATCAGAGAATATAGCCGTCATGCATCTTTGAAAGGTAGCCGGTGCATTACATAAACCAAATGGCATTCTTCTATATGCGAAAGTTCCATATGGACATGTGAAGGTTGTCTTTTGTTGATCATCCAGGTGAATGGGAATTTGCATGAACCCCGAGTACCCATCAAGGAAACAAAAGTAAGAATGTTTAGCTAACCTTTCAAGCATCTCATCGATAAATGGTAACGGAAAGTGATCCTTCCTTGTTGCCTTGTTCAACTTTCTATAGTCGATGCACATTCTCCATCCGGTCTTGACCCGTTGCGGTATCAACTCAACCTTCTCATTCTTCACAATGGTTATTCCTCCTTTCTTTGGTACACAATGCACCGGGCTCACCCATTCACTATGTGGCATGGGGTATATTATTCTGGCATCCAACAATTTGATCACCTCCTTCTTCACCACCTCGCGCATGGCATGACTCAATCTTCTTTGATGCTCAACAATGGGCTTGCATTGTTCTTCAAGTGGTATGCGATGGGTGCAAAAGGCTGGACTAATACCCTTCAATTAACTTATCGAGTACCCGATCACCTTCTTGTGTTTTCTCAATAAATTTAGCAACTTATCCATCTCCTCCGAACTCAATTCATCACTCACAATGACCGGGTACGTCTTATCGACTCCCAAAAATTCATACTTTAATCCCTTGGGAAGTGGCTTTAACTCAATATCGGGCACTTCGGGTTCTTGTTGTTGCAAGTCTCCAATATCTTCATAATTTTCTTCATCCAAGCTTCCATCTTGTGCCTTCAACCCCTCGGTTGGTTTTGCTAGTTCTTTGTCTTGATCATCATACATAGCATCATTCTCCATTGCTCTTTGGAGAGGGTCCTTGAAAGTATTAACAAAACAAAGATCCTCTACCTCTTCGTTATCAAGAGGTAGAGGTAAAGCAATACGAGAAGCGGGTAGGAAATCATATGTGAATTTAGTTCCATCTAGATCAATAGTAACTCTACCCTTTCCGGCATCAAGAACGGCATTGACCAACTTAAGAAAAGGCCTACCAAGAATTATATCATCATGTTCATTATTGCAAGCATCGATTATGAAAAAGTCGGTTGGAATAATTTTACCTGAGATAGAAACATCTAAATCTCTAAGCAAACCCAAAGGTCTTGTTGTTCTACCATCTCCCATGATTAATTTTATTTGTGTTGGAGCAAGATTTAAAGTTTTACTAAAAAGCTCATAATAAATCTTGGAAGACATGACACTAACATGAGCTCCTATGTCACATAAGGCCTTGCAAAATTTCTCCCCATTAATGGTGCAACTTATGTGAGGTGTCGGTAGAGAGGTACCTTCGACATGATCGGCTCCTATAGCGTACACCTCGGCTAGGTGTGCATATGGCGAGGCCTCCGGCTTCACTCCCATAATCCTCTTTACTTTGGCAATGTGATCCGGATCTACCTCTTCTTCCTCATTGAAAAGCCTTTGGATAATCTCTCCGGCCGATTCTTTGTCCAAGTCATACCCCGAGTGCCTCTCCTTTGGAAAGTTGAATTCTATAGCTCTCACCGACTCTTTTTGGTTCGGGTATGGTCTCCTCTTGTTGAATATTTCTTCGAAGTTAATTGGGATCCAATCCATTTGTTCAAACTCCTTGAACGGCTTTGCATTCGCCATACTTCTTCCTTGTACCTCTTCGAGCTTACGAGTTTTGATGCCTTGGATTGGTCCTCCTTCATTGTGGGTTGCCCCTTCAATCTTTTCTTGCCTTGCTTCTTCTTTCTTCACTTTCGGGGCTTCTTTTCTTGAAATTCCAGCAAGTACCTCCACGCAAGTTTCTTGCTCAACGCTTCCCGAAATATGTTCTTCCCAATCTCTTTGCATGGCCACCCCCTCGCTTAATCTTTGTACTAATTGGGTGGAATCCGTGAGTGTTTTCTCCATGATATTTCTGCCTGCACACATTTGAACATACCGCATGCATTCGGGGGTTAGGGAAAAATAAAAAGTATGCAAGAGTACATCATTAGAGAATCCGAGTCTTGGTCCTTGTTTGATCAATCCATTGAATCTTTCCCAAGCTTGATCTATTCCTTCCTCTTCTCCTTGCGCAAAATTTATCACTTGCCTCCTCACATTTTGAACCCTACTTATCGGAAAGAATTTTTCACAAAATTTCTTCACCAATCGATTCCAATTTCCTTCCACCTCGAAGGATGCAAGTGAGTGCCATCGTTTTGCTTTATCCGCAAGTGAGTATGGAAAAAGATTCCATTTGTACCAATCGACCGGAACTCCTTCTTGTTGCACCGTGTTGCATAGCATCGTGAAACGCTCGATGTGCCTATATGGATTGTCCATCTTCACCCCTCTAAATGGGTTTGCTGCCACCATCTCAATCATTCGAGGCTTGATCTTGTGCTCGGTAGCCTCGAGTATCAAATCTGATTTTTGGACTTTAATGTAACATCCCTCAAATTTAATGAGGAATGTTAATTAATAAAAATGAGGATTTAAAATTTTTGATGATTTATTTGAGTGATTATCAATTTATTTAAGGATGTCTTCCGTTTCTCTCCTTTATTCCTAGATTTAATGTTGAATTAAATAAAATTTCTAGGAAATATAAAAATGCTAGTGTGAGAAACTTGGAGTTCATTTGGTTTTATTTGGAGTTTACTTGAGTGGGTTTAGAAAAGGGGGGTAAATAGATATAGAAAAAGGAAAGGGGAGCTGCACTGCTGGGCCGCGAGCCCAAAGTCCTGAAGTCCGCCGAACCACCCTCTTCTCTTTTTCCTTGCGCACCGCACCTCCCCTCACTTTCCCTCGAAGCAGCCCGTCGCGGCCCAACTCCCGCCGGCCCGTTTACCACCTACCGCCCGCGCCTTCGGTCGCCGCAGCTGGGACCCGCGTTGCGTCATGCACACGTCACGGTGACGTCGCCCCCGTCATCTCCTTCCTTTTTCCCCTTTGGCTGACGCCGGCGCCAAAGCAAGGGGCCGCGCCGCCCATGGCGCCGTCGCGACGTGCCCCGCGCCCCTCCACGGCATCCAAGCCGTCCACGTGCCCCCGCGGTGCACCCCGCCTATAAGAAGCCGCCGCCGCAGCCCTCGGAGACCTCCCAACCCTAGCCGCATTGGGGACTTGTCCCCTTCCACCTTGCCGCTGCCCGCCGGAGGAGAAGAAGGAGGGAGAAGGGAGAAGAAGGCCAGGAGCACGCCCACGAGTTCGCCGTCGACCTCGCGAAGCCGAAGGCCCGCACGTGGGAGCTCGGGGACGCCGCAAAGCCAAGGACCGCGACGCCCCTGCTTCCTCTGCTCCGCGCCGCCGTCTCCTTCCTCGCCGACGACCCTGCTCCGTCCCTCTTCACCAACACCTGCACGCCGGCCCGTGGCCACCAAGGTGAGGCCGAGCTCCCTCGCCCATTTGTGGTCGACCCGGCCTTCGAGCCGAGGCGCAACACGAGCACACCGTCGCCATCGCCGCCGCGCCGCCGCGTACGCGCTTTGGTGAAGCCGGCCTTCGTGCCGTGCTGGGAATCTCTTCTGCAGGTGCCGCCGCCTTCACCGAGCGCACACACACGCCTCCGCCGCCTGCCTTGACACACGTAGTCGCGCACGTCGCCGGAACGCTGTCGCCCTACTCGCCGCGCCGCCATGGCCGTCGCCATGGAGGTTTGCTCCATGCACACAGCAGCAGGGGGAAAGGCACCGCCTTTGTGGCCGTTCCGTGCACGCCTCGTCGCCGGCAACCACGTGCCCCCACACGCGCTCGTGCCCAGCAGCGGGAGCCCGAGCTCCACCGCCGCACGCGCCGCCCCGAGCTCCGCCATGGGTGCGCCCCTTCGAAACTCGCACGCGTGAGGGCAAAAGCCCCAGTTTTTGGGGTCTTCTCGTCCACTTGATGCACGCACGCACGTTTCTGGCATTTGGGCGCGCCTGCGCACCGTCGCCGGTGATCACCGCCGTGCGCCCGCACAAGCACGTCGCCGCCGTGCCTCTGTCTCGCCGCCGACGCACTTTCCCCGGCCGCGGTTACTTCCTCTTTGCACAAGGATGCGCCCTAGGTGCTCCTTGACCTCTCCTTGTCGCTTGTTGGACAGGTCGGACACCCTCGCCGCCGGCGAACCCTTTGCCGCGCCGCCGCTCCTCTGGGGCATTTCCCCGAGCACGTCGCCGCCGCACCCAAAGCCCCTAGGGTTTTGCTACACACACACGCACACACGCTCACGTACCCGCAGAGGATCTGATGGGATCCGATGCGGCGGACCACTCACACGCGCACCACACGGCCACGCGCACCGCGCCGAGCCGCAGGGGATCCCCGAGATCTGCCGCGTAGGCCGCCACGTCTGGCTGCCACGCAGGCAGCCACGTGAGCAGGCGCAGGCCTATAGCCACCCACGTGGCGGCCGCGTCAGCCATGTAGCTGGCCTACAGCTAGCTCTTACCCAGTTTAGAGATGGGTGGAGATAGGTATAAGCTAGCCTATAGTTTGCAATATTGTGTATGCGTATTTTAATTTCAGAAATGTATTTTATCTTCGGAAAATCATAATAAATCCGTTTTAGCTCCGAAAAATATGAAACTTCTTCTGAAAATCTTCTAAAAATCCAAACTTCGTGCTAGACTAGAGATTGCCTCTTCTTGGATCTTATTTGCTCTTTATCTTGGATTTATTGCTATTAGTAGCTGAGTTTATTTATTTAAATACGCTTCTAGGAGCTGCCGGAGCCGGAGAACTGAACCAGGACTTCGACGACGACCTAGGCTACGACGACCACTCGTACCCAGGTTCACGCCCAACCATCTTTGAATGCCCATTAGGCATGGCTATTTTAGAACTGCTAGTGCTTTATTTAATGCATAGAGATGAATATGTTGAACCCATGCATAGCCTCTTTTACATTCTTGTCCTTGATTGACCTACTACTACTGTTTACTTAAGCTAGATGTTGTGTTGAGCTTGCTATGCATGTGTTGGGATTATTGTGGTAGTTTCTTGGCGTGTGTTGGGAAAACCGGCAAGAGAAGGTGTTTTGGGATATTTTGGCGGGGGTGAACTCGAGACAACCTGACCTGGGATCGGGGGCCAGGGATCGTCTTCTCGGACGTTGCCCGAGTTGGTACCTATGGCGGGTACACCGTTTTAGGAGCACAAGTGTTGGGGATTTTGTGATGACTTGGAGGATATGAGCTCACCCCGGTCTGAAACCGAGTGGGTCGCCTGTTACACGGGACTTTCGTACACATCACCTCGCCGATAGTGGGGATAGGGCCGTTCGACCCTAGCAAGTGCGGTACCATACCTGCCAGCAGGATAGCGGGGTATTAGTGGGGGAGAGGTGGGAGTGAGTCCACCCTCTCAGTGCGACTCCCGTGTGGCCACACG
Organism: Cenchrus fungigraminus; assembly: GCA_036936925.1. NCBI lineage: Eukaryota > Viridiplantae > Streptophyta > Magnoliopsida > Poales > Poaceae > Cenchrus > Cenchrus fungigraminus. The sequence goes on along the minus strand of CM072776.1, from coordinate 21,164,814 downwards.
GGGGGCATTTTCACAGTTCTGGGGTGGTCTTCTGCGGGGGACCGCATCGAGACCCGGATGCAGGATGGAGCCGTAACTCCTAGGTGTTCGCCCGGTAGGGTAGGCTCGGTCGGCCGTACACCGTCCGGGTAGTATTCCGAGTTGGGTACTAGTGTACACGCTCTGCATAGTTTAGTTCTATACGTATAGCCGCGTCCTCGGTTATGGACATGCCCGTTGTTTCTCCGACTCTTACGTTTTGGGATTTCTACCTCCCCCTTATAGGATGAGTGTGATTGGTGAGCCGTGGTTGTATTCGGGGAGAGGAGAGTTGCTCCCTCTACCTCGCGGATCTGGGTGCAACCATTGAGGTGCGAGGAGTGGGAGTTCTCGCACCGACCCTAGATGGAGATAGGTGATGGTGACGGTGATCTGGGTGACCAGATGTATCCGTATGTGGATGAGAGATATGGGATATGGTGAACTTATGGAGATATTACTCTATTTTTGCTGCTGCTGCATAGGAAACCCTGCTGCTATCTTGATATACTCTTTTCCCCTTAGAAATAGGCCACTTAAAGCTTGCATACGGTTGGTGACGTGGACCTATCCCGATCCTTGGGGATAGCCCCTGAGCTTGCAGGGTACGAGTCCGACTTCGACAACAATGCCGACGGATGGTACGACTGAGGGGGCACGACGCTTCGCTCAAGGATGCCTGTGGGAGATGACTGAAGATGGAGACACCTTTTGAAGACTAGCTACCGCTGCGTAGGCTCTTATTTCTGTTATTCCGCCAAGAGGCGGGTATTGATGTACTCCGAATAATCAGGACATGTAATAATCAGATTATTATTCGTACTCTGATGCTTTATTTCGAGGTATGACTGTGTTATTTATCTGTGATGAATGCCTGTGCGTGATAGCGTCTGATCCAGGGACTATCACGAGACAGAATGCTGGGTTTTCCGATTTTGAAAACTCAGGGCGTTACATTTAATATCCTCCAATTGCGGGCTAGCATAGTACCATAGTGGTTTTTCTTCTTCCTCCATGGAGTGATTGACAAAAGCCATCTAGACAACAACAAAAAAGAAAAAAAACAAGGATTTCTAGACAAAAGGTTAGGTGTTAGTAATCAACAAAATTAATACAAAGTTAAACATAGCAAACTAGCTTGTTCCCCGGCAACGGCGCAAGAAAAGCTTGTTGACGGTTAAATAACGCGTCAAGTTACGATCCCCCAAGGTTAATCAATCCATGGAACAAGTGGATTGCTACGCTCAACTAAGCACTAATGTCATTGATATAAAACTCTTTATCAAATGAAGGTGTGTATAAGTAAAGAACTTAAACTAATCTAATCTTGATTAAAGAAATCAACGTAGAGAGAAAAGGTTTAGAGATCACAAGAGTGTAGAAGCTTGTCCAAGGGATCTAGGGTCACTTGGAGATGTAACCACCTAGCAAGAACTACCTGATCTAATCTATCAAAGGTAAAGGTGCACCCAGTCCAACCCTTTCCCTCTCGTGTACTAGTCACTACATGAGGGTAATCCGTGATCGAACACCAAGTGCACAAGACGTTGATGTGTTCTAGGTATGCAAGGCTAAGTGTGTGAACCAAGTTCGATATGTTCTCCCTCTCGCGCACTGTCACTACACGACGGTAATCGCATAAAGAACAAAAGGAACACGATAATGAAGATACGAGCGATGCATCCCCAAAGCAATCCAGCCGGCCATTAGGATTAACGCACCATCAACATGAATATCATAGCAAAAAGATCCAAAACATAGGTTCGGTGATTACAACTCAAGATCCCCCTTCAACCCCTAGGAGAAACAAGGACTTTACCCCATAATGTTACACATTGTAGCGCTGGTCATGGTGTATAATCCTCCGAAGGAGATGAAGGCCACGAGTGCTCCCTTCGCGATCCAATCTCCTTCTTGTTCTCGGTCTTGTGGCAGCGGATGACCAATGAATCTGCCTGTGGCTCTTTGCGTCCAAACTACTAATAGCTCGAGGGGGCACTAGGTCAAAGGGGAGGTCGAACCGGGCCAAAAACGGGCCAGGCTGGTCGGCCTAGGGCCTTTTTGGCCCGGTTCGGGCCCATTTTTCGCGTGCGAGCTCCTCGTGTAATTGCTGATTAACACCCTTCTGTATGTGGGCCCTTGACGTCGGTTTCTCCACGGTTTAGATAAGGGTACTTGTTGCACAAGCTCTTGCATCTTCTGCTTAGGTCCCTGGAGTTTTACGGCTTCATGCTTTGGTCCTTGGGTCATTTGGAGTCATGTTCACTTCGAGTCTTGACTTGTGCCAGGCTTCATTATCTTCTCATAAAGTGCTTGATGAACTTTACCCGGAAGTACTTATTTAGGTGCTTAAATCCTGCATAAACAACATACTCCAAAAACCACATGCAAGAGCGAACTTGTTATATCAAGGGGGTTAGTACCATTAGATCGGATATCAAATCAATGCCAACATTGAAAGTAAACTCATGTCGGATATCTTTCTTTCTTATGTCTCTTTCTTTTCATTTTCTTTTCGGTTCTTCTTATTTTACCATTGCTATGGAGCAACTATCTATTCAAAATCTTCCGGCTCCCAGGGCTGAATCATTTGAGCCAGCACCATCTGAACATCCAATTCACACATCTAACTATGAGCTCAGCCCTCCTTTAATCGACCTAGTTCAGAGGACTTGCTCCTTTTTGGGGTCAATTAGTGAGAATCCTTACACACACTTATAGGAATTCGAGCGTATATGTGCATGCTATGCTATTGCTGGAATGTCACATGACACCCTTAGGTGGAAATTGTTCCCTTTCTCCAAATTGGGATACGCGAAACGATGGTACACCCAGGGCGTAGGTAGCGCAAAGGGCAGTTGGAATGCACTAGTAGGCAGTTTCTGCCAAAAGTATTTCCCTCCTCCCCGTATCGTTACCTTGCGGAGGGATATTCTCGGTTTTCAGCAAGGTGAAAAGGAAGCTTTAGGTGCAGCATGGGAAAGATTCTCACACTTGGTGAAATCATGCCCAATCTTGTCAATACCCGAGCATGTAACACTTCCACACTTTTACATGGGTCTTGAAAAGGAATCCGCCGCATATCTCGACATGTCTTCTGGGGGATCCTTTTCTCAGAGATCCATGACTGAGGGGAAGGAAGTCTTGGACCGAATCACCCAAAACTCCTCCTTCACAGCCGACTATAAACCTGCCCCTGCACCCAAAAGTGAGAATATTCTAGCAGCTGAGACCAGTACCACGCCATCCATACCTGTAGATCCAGCTCTAGATGACACCCCTGAACCACGAGCATTGGAGGATGAGACTTCTCAATCTCTGATCCTCCATCTGGCATTTGAGGATGACCTTTTTGAAGACTATGGAAACGCCTCAAACTACCAGTGTAGAGGGAAACCGTCGATCCCTGTTACTCTCCCTGATCTAGAGGAAATTGCCTTCTTCAGAGATACAGTTCGGGAGCTGACAGCCTTAATGACTCAGGAGTGGTCGAAAGAGCTCGAGCAATCATCGAAAATCCTCCAGATTAGCTCGGCTCATTCAACCCTTCCCCGCATTATGCATGGTAGGTAGATAAATGCTCTCTACAACCCTTTTGTTGGAGCTAACATCATCTCCACTGCTTGCGCCTTAGAATCCTTAGGAGATGAACCATTAGTTCCTACCAACACTGCCATCATGGGTCCTTGCGGAGAGCCCATGGACGGGATAGGAATTCTCAGCCATATACCCATCACCTGCAGCAGTGTTCAGTTTGTCCTTGATTTTCATGTTTTCGATATTGAGAATTTCGATCTCATGATTGGATTTCCTATTAAGAAATTTCTCACGGAAGTTCCAACTCAGGGGAGGCTGGATTTCCGTGTAGGAAAGGAAGTTCTGTCACTTAAAATCACTAGAGCCAAACATGCAGCGACAGACACTTCCCCCGATTCCTATTGGATCGAGGAAGTCAAGGCAATCATTCCAGGAGAATTCCCAGAATCCTTCCTGGATGAGAATGCTGGGGACTTTATAGAAGAGGAGGTCGAACCTGCCGAACCCATAGACATTTCCAACTGTGCTGCCCCTCCTAAACCTCCCATTGAGCTCAAACCCTTGCCTGATGGGCTTCCCTATGTTTTCTTTTCACGGGGATACTGAATCCCCAGTGATCATAAGCGATAAGCTCACAGATGAGGAATCCCAAAGACTCATTACTATCCTAGAAAAGCATCGAGCCGTCTTTGGATATTCTCTCCAGGATCTGAAGGGAATAAGCCCTTCTCTCTGTACCCATCGCATCCCTGTGGATTTTGAAATTCCACCATCCATGGAACCTCAGAGGAGGTTAAATAATGCGATGAGGGATGTTGTCAAGAAGGAGGTTCTAAAACTCCTGCATGCCGGGATCATCTATCCCGTACCATATAGTGAATGGGTCCGTCCCGTTCAGGTCGTGCCCAAAAAGGGAGGGATGACAACAGTCACCAATGAACAAGGCGAGCAGATCGCCCAGCGCCTCCCTACTGGTTAGAGGATGTGCATAGACTATAGGAAGCTCAACAAGGCTATGAAAAAAGATCACTTCCCGTTAACTTTCATCGATGAGATGTTGGAACGATTAGCGAACCACTCCTTCTTTTGTTTCCTTGACGGGTATTCTGGGTACCATCAAATCCCTATTCATCCAGACAATCAAAGCAAGACCACCTTCACATGCCCTTATGGAACCTATGCTTATCATAGAATGTCTTTCGGGATGTGTAATGCACCCGCATCATTCCAAATGTGCATGATGTCTATATTCTCAGACATGATTGAGCAAATCATGGAAGTTTTCATGGACGATTTCTCTGTCTATGGAAAGACCTTTGATGAATGTCTGAGAAACTTGGACAAGGTCTTGCAACGGTGCCATGAAAAGGATCTCATACTAAATTGGGAAAAATGCCACTTCATGGTACGCGAGGGTATTGTTTTGGGACACTTAGTGTCTGAACGAGGGATAGAGGTGGATCGAGCCAAAATCAAAGTCATAGAAAATCTTCTTCCACCTACCAATGTAAAGGGGGTTCGTAGTTTTCTGGGCCATGCGGGGGCTCTATCGTCATTTTATCAAGGATTTCTCCCAAATTGCTAGACCCCTCACGAGTTTGCTGGCCAAGGACACTCCGTTTGAATTCACAAAGGACTGCATGGAAGCTTTCCTTACTCTCAAGGAAGCTCTCATCTCAGCCCCAATCATTCAGCCCCCCGATTGGACGCTTCCCTTTGACATTATGTGTGATGCTTGCGATTATGCTGTAGGGGCCATGTTAGGCCAAACCAAGGACAACAAGCATCATGCGATTGCTTATGCTAGCAAAACTATGACCGGAGCTCAGCTTAACTATGCTACCACTGAAAAAGTGCTCCTCGTGGTTGTCTTTGCCTTAGATAAATTCAGATCTTACCTAGTAGGGGATAAGATAATCATTTACACCGATCATGCTGCATTGAAATACTTGCTCACTAAAAAAGATGCAAAACCTCATTTAATTCGATGGATCCTTTTACTCCAAGAATTTGACATCGAAATAAGAGATAAAAAGGGAGTAGAAAATTCTGTTGTAGATCACTTGTCTTGTATGTGTGTTACTAACTCGCAGGACATACCGATAAATGACTACCTCCGGGACGACATGCTGCTAAAAGTCACCGACTCCAACCCCTGGTACGCGAATATTGTTAACTATATGGTTACAGGATATGTACCACCAGGGGTAGGCAAGAAAAAGCTGATACACGAAAGCAGAAGACATATGTGGGATGATCCCTATCTATACAGAGTCTGCAGTGATGGTCTTCTGCGAAGATGTGTACCCATCCCCGAGGGATTGCAAATCATTGAAAAATGCCATCCGGGGCCATATGGAGGACATTACGGTGTTTTCCGCACACATGCAAAAATCTGGCAGAGCGGTTTCTTTTGGCCAACCATGTATGATGACACCAAGGAATTCATTCGAAGATGCAAAAGGTGCCAAAAACATGGGGGTCACTACAAGAGACGCAATGCCCTTACAAGATAATCTTCAAGTGGAACTCTTTGACTATGGGGCATTGATTTCATGGGACCATTCCTGAAGTCGGGTAATTGTGAATACATCCTGGTTGCAGTTGATTATGTGTCATAATGGGTGGACGCAATTCCCTGCCGATCCGCAGATTCCCATCATGCTCAAAAGATGTTCCGAGATATAATTCTACCTCGATTCGGCATACCAAGGTTGGTGATTAGTGATGGGGGTTCTCATTTCATTGACAAAAGATTCAAGGTATATCTGAAGGAGATGGGAGCGCACCATAATATTACCACTGCATATCATCCCCAAACCAATGGCCAGGCCGAAACTTCAAATAAGCAAATAAAAAACATCCTGCAGAAGACAGTGAACGAGGCAGGGAGGAGTTGGAAGAAACATCTCTCTGATGCATTGTGGGCATACAGGACTGCCTTCAAAACACCACTCGGAATGACCCCTTACCAGTTGGTCTATGGAAAAACATGTCACCTGATGTGAACTAAAGTTCCCGATCTTCCGAAAGGTTCAGGTAACTCTCGATTTGGTGGAGTCGCTACACAAATCGATCCGGCTTCCGTCCCGAACCCCGCAATCGCAGCACAACGTCTCCTCAGGTTATCAACCAGTGATACACGGTCTACCTCGCCAAGAAGGCTAATCCTTGCTTGCGAATTGAAGAACACAAGCAAGAACAAGAAAGAATGCAACCAAATTGCATATGAATGATTAAACTCACAAAGTTGGGGTCTCACAAACCGACGAACGGCGAAACTGTTCTTGACAGAATAATCTAAGAAAAACCCAAACCCTAACGATGGTGTGGCAGCTGTTTATGAAGACTCTAAGGTCGTGCAAGATCCTCTGAACGCGCCCCTCTTGGGCTCCAACACGATACACGGCCCAAAGACCAAAAGACGGTGTCGCAGCACCGGGACAGACTCTGTACGTCAACTTCCTCGGACGATTGCCGTCGACTCCAGATGAATTTGGGCCTGCAACTGGTTCCATTGGAAAGATATCTTCGTCAGCTTTCCGTAGATATCTTGAATGTCTCAATCCGATCCCGGATGCGACCTGGGCGTCCGTTTTAGTGCTGACTGCTTCTGGACTCCGAAACGGACTCGAAATCAAGGTAGTTCGGGCCTCCACCTTGGTCCGGTCGCCCTTGCAGGCCCCCCACGCCTCCAAGTCCTCCTCTAAGTATCTCCTTCTCTCCTCCATGGTTCCTAATCACAATATAATCATTAGGTAGCATCTTATTCTCAAAATTATACAAAGTAGTGCTTAGGAACGAGCTCACCTCTAAATTTAATTGTCGCGCGCGAGCTCTTGTGATTGGACCTTGAATATCCAGCGGAGGTTTGTTGTGTGTATCCAAAGGAGTGATGTCCTCATCATCCTCCCCCTCTTGAAGTGGAGTCATCCTTGACTCGACCTCGTCTTCCTCCCCTAAATATGGCTTCAAATCTGAAATGTTAAAGGTGGGACTAACCCCAAACTCGGGAGGCAACTCAAGAGTATACGCATTATCATTAATTTTTGTCAAAATTTTAAATGGCCCAGCAGCACGCGGCATCAATTTAGACTTCCTCAATTCTGGAAATCTATCTTTTCTTAAGTGCACCCACACTAGATCTCCTGGTTCAAATTTAACTTCCTTTCTACCTTGACTACCAACAAGTCTATATTTTTCAGTCATCTTTTCAATGTTTTCCTTAGTAGAAGCATGCAGTTTAAGAATAAAATCAGCACGTGCCTTAGCATCATTATGCACTCGCTTAGTAGTAGGTAGAGGCAAAAGGTCAATGGGAGCACGCGAGTTAAAGCCATACACTACCTGAAAAGGACTTACCTTGGTAGTGGAATGTGCCGTGTGATTATATGCAAACTCCACATGCGGCAAACACTCTTCCCACATCTTCAAATTTTGCTTCAATATTGCTCGCAGCATTGTAGACAATGTTCTATTCACAACTTCCGTTTGTCCATCAGTTTGGGGATGACATGTTGTAGAAAATAACAACTTGGTCCCCAATTTGTTCCATAGCGTGCGCCAAAAATGACTCAAGAACTTGGCATCACGATCGGAAACAATAGTAGAAGGCATACCATGCAAACAAACAATCTCTTTGAAAAAAGGCCAGCAATATGAATAGCATCATCTGTTTTATGACAAGGTATAAAATGTGCCATCTTAGAGAAACGATCGACCACCACAAAAACACTATCACTCCCCCTCTTTGTCCTAGGTAATCCCAAAACAAAGTCCGTAGAAACATCTTCCCATGGAACCGAAGGAATAGGAAGAGGCATGTACAAACCATGTGGATTTAGTCGCGACTTAGCCTTTTGACACGTACTGCATCGAGCCACAAAGCGCTCAACATTACGATGCATCCGAGGCCAAAAGAAGTGTATGGACAGCACATCCTCCGTCTTCTTAGCACCAAAGTGACCCATCAACCCGCCGCCATGCGCTTCCTGCAACAACAAGAGACGAACGGATCCAACTGGAATGCATAGGCGGTTAGATCTAAACAAGTATCCATCATGTAGCGCAAATTTATTCCAGGTACGTCCCTCTTTGCAATTCAAAATCACATCTTTAAAATCAGCATCTAAAGCATATAGTCCCTTAATCGTTTGAAGTCCAAAAATACAATAATCAAGTTGGCACAACATGGCATAGCATCTAGACAAAGCATTAGCAACCACATTATCATTTCCCTTCTTGTGTTTAATGATGTAAGGAAAAGTTTCTAAAAATTCCACCCACTTAGCATGTCTACGATTCAAATTTGTTTGGCTATGAAGATGCTTAAGTGATTCATGATCCGAATGAATAATAAATTCCTTAGGCCATAAATAATGCTGCCACGTTTGTAAAGAACCAATGAGAGCATACAATTCTTTATCATACGTGGAATAATTAAGAACAGGCCCATTCAATTTCTCACTAAAATAAGCAACGGGTTTACCTCCTTGCATCAAAACAGCACCAATGCCAACTCCACTAGCATCACATTCAAGCTAAAAAGTCTTACCAAAATCAGGAAGTTGGAGTAGTGGCGTGTGAGTAAGCTTTTCTTTCAAAAGAGCAAAAAAATCCTCCTGTGGGTATGTGCAACTGACCCAAAAAATTTATATATGTCGGTAGAATGAAAAAACCAAATTTGGAGCCCGTATGCAAGGGTTATGACTGTTTTTAGGGATGATCTCCAACTCAGGTTTTTGGAGGAGCCTAAAACGAAATCAGATGGCAAGAAACAGAAGGTTTGGTGGCAGCGGAGTATGGAAAGATCGCTGGAGTGGTGTGGTGAACTGGGTAGGTGTATATGATGGTGCAAACTGATCACAAAGATGAACCCTAGCACTGGATGGAACAAAAATGATAGCAACAAGATGATCCTAACAAAAAAAAGGCAGTGAAGGTGGCAGCTAGGGTTTCACAAAAGGGACACGACTATACTAAAACATGCACTAAACCAGCAACAAATACACGAACTCGGACAGAAACTCAACACTACGGACTCTGAAAAAGAATTATGCAAAACGCTAAACACGACGTAGGACGGGGATTTTTTTTGTGTGTGGACTCTAGGACGATGACGAAAAAAAAATCTAACAAGTGTAAGGATGAACCTGATGGTAAACCTGTCTCTGGATACCACTTGATGTGAACTAAAGTTCCCGATCTTCCAAAAGGTTCAGGTAACTCTCGATTTGGTGGAGTCGCTACACAAATCGATCCGGCTTCCGAACAACACGTCCCGAACCCCGCAATCGCAGCACAACATCTCCTCAGGTTATCGACCAGCGATGCACGGTCGACCTCGCCAAGAAGGCTAATCCTTGCCTACGAATCGAAGAACACAAGCAAGAACAAGAAAGAATGCAACCAAATTGCAGATGAATGATTAAACTCACAAAGTTGGGGTCTCACAAACCGACGAACGGCGAAACTGTTCTTGATAGAATAATCTAAGCAAAACCCAAACCCTAACGATGGTGTGGCAGCTGTTTATGAAGACTCTAGGGTCGTGCAAGACCCTCTGGACGCGCCCCTCTTGGGCTCCAACATGATACACGGCTCAAAGACCAAAAGACGGTGTCGTAGCACCAGGACAGACTCTGTATGTCAACTTCCTCGGACGATTGCCGTCGACTCCAGATGAATTTGGGCCTGTAACCGGTTCCATTGGAAAGATATCTTCGTCAGATTTCCGTACATATCTTGAATGTCTCAATCCGAGCCCGGATGCGACCTGGGCGTCCGTTTTAGTGCTGACTGCTTCTGGACTCCGAAACGGACTCGAAATCAAGGTAGTTCGGGCCTCCACCTTGGTCCGGTCGCCCTTGCAGGCCCCCCACCCCTCCAAGTCCTCCTCTAAGTATCTCCTTCTCTTGAGAGACGGATGGATGATTGGGAGGCAAGCTAGACCTTGTATGAACCTTCATGGTATGTATAGATGATTCGGTGTGGTTCCTCAAGGCTTTGGTGTGTCTCTCCCGTTTTCCCTTTTTGGTGATTTTCGGAGCCTTTTTGTGGCGATTTTCTTGTGGCGGATTCGAGACCTTTCTCTTTGGGATTTGGTGGGGGATGTATGCTTGAACCCCTCGTGGTTCTTTTCCCTTTGATTCCCCTCCCAAATCCGTGAGCAAAGGGGCTTGATTTTGGGGTTTTCTCTCCTCTAGGGTTAGAGGCGTTCTTGGTGGGATTTCTTCGATTCCTCTTGATTTAGCAAGTTTTGGTGGACCAAATCTTGGCTATGGAGTGCCCATGAGGTGTTCCTACTTTCCCCAAAGTCTTGTGCGAATCCGTGGAGCGAATCGGGAGATCGAGGTTTGGATTTGGGGGAGTTGACCCGCGGGTTGCAGTTCATCCCAAGAGCCCAGTCGTGACCGGTCTGACCGGTGTCTCTCACCAGTCTGACCGGTGCAGACCCCAGTTGGGTTTTTGCTCGGGTGAACGTGTTGGTGAGTTCCCTAGTTCCCAAGGTTGCTGCTGTTTCAAGTTTGGTGATGTTTGGAGCTCGGGAGGTCAGATCTTTGGATTTGGGGTTTCCAGCCCAGGACCGGTCTGACCAGTGTGCTGTACCGGCCTGGCCGGTGCAGGGGCTCTACTGTGGAAATCTTCAAATCTTGCTCGGGTGATCTGGCTCAGGGTCCAGGGTGACCCGGTGTGTCTCTGGTAGAGTTCGGGTGTTCTGGCGACTCAGTCCGGAACACCTGAGCAGGACCGGTCTGACCGGTGCAGGTGACCGGTCTGACCGGTGTAGTCAGTAGCTGCTCGAGTTGCTTGTTCCGTTGCGTTCTCGGGTAGTTTTCGGTGGTTGTTGGTTCCTAGGACCAATAGCACTCTTGTGGCTGCGTGGTCTTGGCCAACTTGGGTAGTTGAGTCGGAGACGTGTTTTGGGTTGCGCCATCTCCCTCGAGAAGAATTTTATCGGCTCCCATTCACTCCCCCCCTCTCTGGTCGCTAGTTCGGTCCTTCAAGTTGTATCAAAGCCGGTTCGGGTCTTCATTGACTCTAACCAGTTTAAGATCCAAAGATGGCGTATCAGGAACGGGGTTCAGGTCCTCCGCACTTCGATGGCAAAAACTACTAAATGTAATGAAAATAAAATTAAATGAGGCTTAGAAAAATTCTAACTCTAGAGAAACAAAGGATATGAATTTTTAAGCCAACCAAAAGTTAAGTTTCTAGGTTCACGCGAGTCCTACCATGCACTGAAATTTAAATATCATCTAGGAACATAGCGTGGCTCTACTCGTGTGTTTTTGAGAGCCTGTGTGGTTCGAGGACCGGTGGATGGTCGCTTCCTGGTGTGATGAGTGATTGACAAAGTTGTGTGGACTAACTCTTGGCTAAGTATTGCAGGTGCAGGTTGCGGCTTGACTTGTGTTGGTGCAGGTGAAGAACAAGCGTGAAAGGCTATTGCCGGTGAGGCCTCCAGGTGTGGAGAAGACAAGTAGGCTTGGTTCGAGGGACCCGGTGGCTAGCGGGGTCAAGTGTGGGCCGCATGGTGGCAAGAACAGCAAGACAAAGTCTTGGACAATTTCTTGGTTGAGTCTCAAAACCAAGGTCGAGCCGAGACTTCGTGGGAGCCAAGTCATCAGTGGTGATTGGCGGAGGCTACATCAAGTTTGCGGGGTTTGCAGTGGTTCACCAGGAAACCACTAGGTTGCTTGGCTGAACCACAAAGCCAAGGCCAAAGACTCGGTGTGGCTGTCAGGCCAAAATCGGTCTGACCGGTTGGTGAAACTGGTCTGACCGGTTTGGGGTCGCAGGGCACCAAAGTGTTTGGAAGCGGATGACACGCGTCGGGATCGCATGGTGTGCGTCGCATCCATCCGATGGTGCGAAGACAAAGTTTCCCAAAGTGCCCCTCGGGGGCGTGTATCCTAGTGTTAGGCCTTAGGGGTAGTTTTGTCTTTCGGTTGCCTCCATATAACCCAAGTGGTGAGAGGATGGCAGACATCTCTTAGAACCCTAGCTCATTTTGTCTTGCTATTTTCCCTTCCTATTTTCCTTAGGATTTTCTCGGACTAGCTTGAGAGCTTCATGGTGAGATCTTGAGAGAGGGTTGGATGATTGGGAGGCAAGCTAGACCTTGTATGAACCTTCATGGTATGTACAGATGATTCGGCGTGGTTCCTCAAGGCTTTGTTGTGTCTCTCCCGTTTTCCCTTTTTGGTGATTTTCGGAGTTTTTCTTGGCGATTTTCGTGGTGATGCTTTGGAGGTGTTTCTTTGAGGGATTCTTGTTGGATGTCACATATGAGCAATGTCTTGTGATATTACACTCATTTGTCTATCATATGTGTGAAATTTTGATCCTGGCACACATATGAGATGCATTCGGTTTTCTTCGGAAAAACGGGTGTGACAGAGTGGTATCAAAGCAATGCTGACTGTAGGACGCAGCCTCAAGTAGAAATGGTCGATATTAAGGACTCTCTTTCTAGAAAGCCTTTCCAACATTCAAAATATCTTATTTACACTTAAAAATATATATTTTATTCTTTATTTTTTATCAAAATTATATCTATTTGTTTTATTCTACACTGAGTTTGGTTTTGTTCTTCCACCTAGATCTACCACCCGTGTTTTCTAAGATATCTTCTTAGGTTGCCTACCCCTTCTATCAGTTTCGTTTCGATAGAGCCGTTCTTGCGAGGACGTGCGATGTAAATGCTTGTTGGTTGTGAACATGCATGATTTGGATCTTTGATATGATTGGAATGCTTTTGTGGAGTGATGGCCACAAATGCATCAATAAAATAATTAAAGTTAAAATTTAAATCTTAGCCCCCTTTTCTCATTTCATCTTTATCAATTCAACTTCTTATCGGAAATACCTTTCTCTAACAATAAGATGGTAAACACCAGGTCAGGAACTGGACAGGACGTTCCGCCGTTGATACGTGCTCACATCGCTGACCAGCAGAATCAAGTACCTCCTCCACCACCAGGACCAACAATGGATCCGACGATGCAACAGTTCTTTGCAGCTCAGATGCAGGTCTTGCAAAATCTCACTGCCACCGTCCAGAATTTGCAAGCTCAGCAGAACCAACCGCCACCTCATGCACCCCCACCACCAGCAAACAAACATAAAGAGTTTATGAGCCACCACCCACCCACTTACTCCCATTCAGTGGATCCCCTCGATGCTGATGATTGGCTCAAGACCATCAATAAGATGTTGAATATCACACAATGTAATGATCGTGAGAAGGTCTTGTATGCCTCAGGCCGCCTAGAGGGTGCAACTTCTGATTGGTGGGATGCTTACACAACCGCACATGCTGCTCCTAACACCATTACCTGGTAGGAGTTCCAGGAGAGTTTCCGTACACATAACATCCCAGCTGGTGTGAAGAAGCTGAAGCAGAAGGAGTTTCTCGCTCTAAAGCAAGGCAACATGACAGTTAGTGAGTATCTGGACGAGTTTACTCATTTGTCCCACTATGCACCAGATGAAGTCAACACAGATGCAAAAAGACAAGAACGGTTTCTGGATGGTTTGATAGGGCCACTTAACTATCATTTGCAGAGCCACACATTTCCAAACTTCCAAATGTTGTTGAATAAAGCCATAGGTTTGGAAAACAAACACAAGGAACTTCGTGAACAGAAGTGCAAGTTTCAATCTCAGGGACAGTTTGGCAGCAACACTCGCCCACGTTTCAACTCGTCACAGGGCTCCGAGTTTTGTTCTAGCGTACAAGGCGGAAACCATGGACAGAATCAACAGTTTCATCGTTCGTTCGAGCAACCCGAAGAATTCAACCCAATGACACCACGTGCTCCAAATCCTCATCAGAATCGTTCAGGTGCACCAGTAAGGAATAATACTCCAGTTCACCCAAGTGGATGTTTCAACTGCGGAGAATTGGGACACTATGCCAGTATTTGCCCCCAGCGCAATATGCAGACACCTCAGAAAGGTAATGGTCAGAGACTCGGACATCCATCATCTCAAGTACGCATTGGGAATCCAAATTCTCAGGGTAACAGAGGCCAACAGAACTACATGCATGGTAGGGTGAACCATGTGACAGCTGAAGAAGCTCAAGGGGACAAGGATGTTGTGCTTGGTACGTTCCTTATCAACTCTGTACCTGCAACAGTTGTATTTGATTCCGGGGCATCACATTCATTTATTACTAAAGAATTCGTGGCACAGCATGATGTACCCATGAGTTCCATGAAGACGCATTTGCTAATTAGTTCCCCAAACGGTGAAATGAAATCCACCCATGTATGCCCACAGGTCAATCTTAAAATCGGAGAGATAGATTTTCAAGCTGACCTAGTAATTCTAACATCTAGTGGAATAGATGTGATCCTTGGAATGGATTGGTTAGGCAAACATGATGGAATTATTCTGTGTGCCAAGAAGTCGGTGCTCTTAACCAGCCCGCAAGGAGATAGGATTGAGTTTGTTGCTACTACCAACCCAAAGAAGAAGGAAAAGTAAATCAAGATCCGTTGACGATATTCAGGTTGTGAGCGAGTACCCCAACACCTTTCAAGATCAGCATGTACTAGAATCTCCTCAGTTGTTTTCCAATCCCTCCGAATCTCGGGACGAGATTCTCTTTAAGGGGGTAGGATTTGTAACACCCGAAAATTCCATCATAATAAAATAATGTTAGCAACATGGTATAGATTTTATTTTCTAAGGATTTAACAAATTTGACTAAATAAATTTGCCTTCAATTAAATTAAACAATATTAAATTTAGAATTCACCAAGTGATTGAATGCATGCATGCCTTTGCATTGGTTTTGTTTGTTGTGTGGTTTACAAAAAACTAAAGTTCAAAAGTTCAAGTCCTAAAAACCTCCTCAAGCTCCATCTCTTAACCCCCTTTCCTCTCTTTTCTTTGAGCCCAAACCAACCAATCTTCTTTTTCAGCCCAACACCTCCCTCCTTTCTCCTTTTCTTTTTCCCACGCCGGCCCGTTTCTTACTCAATCCTGCCGGCCCACCTTTCCCCCTCGGCCCAGTCGGAACCTGCGGCCCACTCATCACCGCAGCCCACCTCTCCCTCTCTCTCTTCCCCTCGCCGACAGGTGGGACCCACCTGTCAGGTGTGTCTCCCACCTCTGGCCGCCCCCATCCTCTCCCATGGCCAGCTGCATCGCCGTCTCCCCAGCGTCCTCCCCACTCCCGCGCCACTTCCTCTCCTTCCACGAGCGCGCATTAATGCGCCGACGCACTCACACCCCGTGCCGCCTCGCCTCCTCTCCTGTAACGCCCGAACTCCACCGCCTCCTAGCCATTCATGGCCGGCCACCCACCACCGAGCCCCACCGCCTCAACGCGCCGCCTCATCTCCTCCCCTCCGCCCTATAAAAGGAGAGCCTGAGCCCCGTCTCTCCCCACACCTCCTCTCTGATCCTCCCCGTTCGCGCGCAGTGCTTCTCTCGTTGAAGCCCGGAGCGCCACCGCCCGCCGGAGCTCCGCCCGCCCGATCTCCTCCTCCGCTGCTCCGCTCGTCGTCCCAAGCTCCTAGGTGAGTTCCTTTCCTCCTAAGCTTCGTTTTCGTCTTAGTCCCGTAGCGTTTGGCCACCGGGAGCTCATTTTTGAGTTTGTCAGCGATCCCCGCCACCTAGCGCCGCCGCGCGCAGTAGTGCGCCGCCGCGCCTGCCGTTGCCCGCCGCATGTCGTCGCCGGCCGCCGCTCAATCTGAATCTAACGGTCTAGATCTACCCAGCCGCGAGTCAAATAAACTACGTACCAGTTAACCAAGGGTCTTCGCCGCCATTTTGCATAAAAACCCCTATAGTTTCTGATATCACATAAATAGCCTTCCACTTGTAGAAAACCCTTTCAAGGAAGTCCTTTTTCTTATGCTTAGGCCCCTGAAGTCCTTAGTTTTTCTGTTCTACAGTCCTCCTTGATCTTTTACATGTTAGACCTTCTGCTTTTACACATAATTATGTTTAGGTCCCTGGTTTCTTGCAGATAAGCCCCTGGAAGTTTGTTTCCTTCACAATCTAGCCCCTGAACCTTGTATAACCCATATCTTTTCCGTCCTAGCTCCGTTTTAAGTGTTCTTGGTGTCCACGCGATCGTCTCAGCAAGCACGTTAGTTTTAGAAGCTTGTTTTAGTCTTTTGGTAATATTTGATGTATTGTTTTATTTATTATTTGTTTTCATGTGTGATCGTAGACAACACGCCGTTCGAGGAAGAACAAGTGCATTGCTTTGGAGAAAAGGAGAGTAGCTTATCGTTGGAGAAAGGCAAGTGACCCTAACCACCCTTCTACCTATGCTTTAATACAAGAATACTATAAATTAATCAGAACATGGAGAACCACCCAGGAAGACAATGCAACCACACTCCACATGGCTCTGGCTTAGCCAATTAATTAGGTGTGCGATTGTACTGATGGCCTTATCCGAAAGGAACACAGGGGGCTCGAGGTTGCAGGGGTATAGCCCGATTCTTTTGGGGTAGCAGCCTTTGCTAAGGTGCTGACCATTAGGGAGGGTTATGGTCCGCCCTGAGCTATAACTGTCGTGGGTTGTTGATGCTTTTGCATATCTTTGTAAAGGCTTCGTAGCGTCCCTATGCAATCACACCTCGGAAGTGTGGTATTGTGCCTGATCAGCATAGGCATGGTTGGGTTCAAAGTTCTTTGGAACTTTTACACGAACTGTGGTGAAAGTGTGCAACCTCTGCAGAGTGTAAAACTAATCGATAAGCCGTGCTCACGGTCAAGAGCGGCCTGGAGCCTCACATGATTAATGAACTTAAAGATGGATTTAATATTGCTTTCCGGTTATTTCTGTGGCCTTGCTGAGTACCAACCATAAGTGTACTCATCCTTGCTTACGCTGTTCAGAGAAGAACCTCGGAGTGGAGTACTTCAGAGACTATGAGGAGTTCTGAGGCATGCGATCAACCAGTCAGATGCCTGTGGAAGATGAAGATGGAGTCGCGTCTTCATAGTTATCGTTGTTCGTGTAAAGACCTTCGAGTCTACCCTCGTGAGTGTAATAAAGTTAATAAACCTTTTCTGTACGTTTTGAGCAATGTCTTGTGATATTACACTCATTTGTCTATCATATGTGTGAAATTGTGATCCTGGCACACATATGAGATGCATTCGGTTTTCTTCGGAAAAACAGGTGTGATAATCGTCCTTAACTCCATGGTAAGTCCTTGATAGAACTTTTGAACGAGATCTTCCATCGGGAGTTTATGATGTGGCACCGCCCGAGTGTACTCATTGAAGCACTCGAAAGCTTCCGATATGGTCTCCGTAGGGTATTGAGCAAAAGTAGCAATCTTATTGTGCAAGCTTTGAGTCTTACCCGGTGAGTAGTATTCCTTCATGAAAGCTCTCATCAAAGCTTCCCAATTTTGCACTGTCTCCGCCGGTTGAGAGTAGAACCATTGCAAAGCCTTTCCGAGTAGTGAGAACGGAAAGAGCCTTGCCCTCATTTGGTTTTGAGTCACCCCATCCATGTTGAATGTCTGACAAAGTTGAATGAACGCCTGGAGGTGAAGGTTGGGATCCTCTTTACCGGTGAAGGGTGAATGTTGCACCATGCGGATTGTTGAGGTCTTGATCTCGAACTACCTTCCGATCTCCGTGAGGTTCAAGATTGGTAGGTCGACGATGTCCGGGGTGCATAGCTCCCCGATCTTGCGCTCTGGCTGCGGTTGTTCTCCCATCAGTTGCGGTTGAAGTTGATTCTCCATAGGGCTTGGAGGTGGTGATTCCTTTGGAGACTCCGACGATCCTTCGGCCTCCGCTTTTGGATCTGTAAATTCCAGCTTTTTAGCTTGTGCTTCACGTCTCCTTAGCCTGTAAAGTTTTTTGGATCATCCACAAAATTTTCAGGTTTGTTGGAGAGGTAGCCGTCCATCTCCTGTTAGGGTTAGCAATAAACAAAGTATATACAAAAAACAAAAATAAAAACAAATCTAAGAAAACTAGGGTTAGTCAAACTAGATTAGATTGATTTTTGAGGATGATCAAAAGTTAGTAGATGCAAAAAGAAAAACCAAAAGAAAACTAAAAATATTCACAAAAAGCAATAAAAGATCGAATATTGATCACTTGTTCCCCGGCAACGGCGCCAAAAAAAGGGGCTTGTTGACGGTGTATATGCGTATCAAACTTCGTTTGGATTGCAAGCGGACAAATCCTTCGTCGTAGTCAAGGGACCCTTCTTCCCTCAAGTGTGAACCCAAGGTATCAAATCTGTGGAACAAATGTGTGATGCAAGAATCAATCTAATAAAGCTACAAACACTTTTATCTTCGAAAGGTTGTTGCTTTAGCATCTAATCTAGAGAACACCAAAAGAAACGAATCTAATCTATGAAAACCGGAGGTAGCAAGAGATAGAGAGGGATAGGTAAAACCAATCTAGAGAGATTGGATCAAGCTCTTATTGAAGTTCCAAGCAAAGACGAATAAACCAAATTGAATCTCATAAAAAGCTTCTTTAAATCGCGGTTTCCGTTCCAACTCTGAATACGCCCACCTTTTGGAGCCACTGTTCTGTCACAACGCACTCCTATTCATGCGGGTTAGCCTAGGGTGAGTCCAATTGACAAGATGAAATCTCTTGGTAGGTCAGGCGTGCACCTCTAGCCACCACGGCTACAAGAACACCCTATGTGATCTATCTCGATAATAGATCTTAAAGTAAGAAAAACCAATCGAAGACAAAGTCGTAGAAGAAGCACTTGATCGCTAGAAATCAGATTGCAACTTGATAATTCAACATACTCAAAGGTACAAGGACAAGATCACCACCGGGATCCTACCTTGATCTTGCTCCTAGATCTTGGAACTCCGACGTGGTCTTCCATGCAAGGTTCCCACGTTGGCTAGGGAAACCCTAGACAACTAGCTCGACCCTCTCCTCTCCGGAATGGTGTCCCTCTCTTCTCTGCTCCTCAGCGGCAAATGGCGAATGAGTTGATGCGTGGCTCTTGGCAGGGGGACAATAAATAGTCTGAGGATCGTCTAGGTCAAAGGGGGGCACGAATGGGCCCAGAAATGGGCAGGGCTGACCGGCCTGGGCCGGCCGGCCTGGGCCGGCCGGCCTGGGCCCATTCTGGCCCATCTCGTGGCCTCCTTCGTGGACGATGCTTCCCATGTCTTCTAGAATGTTCTCCCTTCTGCATGTGGGCCCTTGACGTCAGTTTCTCCGCGGTTTGGATAGAGCTCCTTGTCTCGCAAGCTTCAGCATTTTTTGTTCAGGTCCTTAGAGTTTTCCGTCTTCACGGGTTGGTCCTTGGGCTTCTTGGAGTCATGTTCACTTCATTGCTTGACATGTACCGGGCTTCATGGTCTTCTCTTGAGGTGCTCAATGAACTTTACCCGAAAGTCTTGCTTTTAACGCTAAATTCTTGCCTAAACATTAAACTCCAAAACCGACATGCACGAACGAACTTGTTATATCAAGGAGGTTAGTACCAATGGATAAGACTATAAAATTGATGCCAACACCGAAGGTAAACTCATGGCTAGGTTGACGGAAATTCACCGTCAACACTGGTGTTTCAGCGGAGCTTTGAAAATGGCATAGGAGACTAGGTCACTTGAGTTTTGACTTGTTGTTATGCTTGAGTGGGCTAGGTTTGGTCCGAGGATTGCCTAAGTTGAAGTACCAAAAGGATTTGGTATGTGCTCCGTGCAGGCATGGCAAAATGGTAGCCACCTCCCATCCGCCTCTGACCGATGTCATGACAGAGCATCCATGCGAGTTGTTCCATATGGGCTTGGTTGGTCCAGCTCGTGTGTGCTCGACGGGGGGGAAGTGGTATGTCCTTATGATAGTGGACGACTACTCACGCTATGCTTGGGTCTTCTTTTTGGCTGACAAGGGAGAAACGTTTGGTTTGGTGCGGGATCTAATCTTGAGGTTGAAGAACGAGAGGCATGGAGATGTTGTTTGGCCTATTCGTAGCGACAATGGTGCAAAATTTAAAAACTCTCAGTTTGAAACCTTTTGTCATGATTTGGGTCTCGAACATCAATTTTCTTCTCACTATGTTGCTTGTCAGAATGGTGTGGTAGAGAGGAAAAACCGTTCCCTTTGTGAGATGGCTCGGACGATGCTTGATGAGCATAGGACTCCGAGGAGATATTGGGCAGAGGCGGTGAATACCGCGTGCCATGTTGGGAACCGGATTTTTCTTCGGGCTTTTATGAAGAAGACGTGCTATGAGCACATGCATGGGCGAGCACCTAGAGTGAGCCATTTCAGGGCTTTTGGTTGTCGGTGCTTTATCTTCAAGAAGGGTAGGCTTGATAAGTTTGAGTCGAGGTCCTCTGATGGAATGTTTTTGGGTTATGCTAGTCATTCTCGAGCATATCGTGTGCTCAACCTTGATACTAACCTAGTCATGGAAACTTGTGAGGTTACCTTCGACGAGACCCAGCCATGCAGTTCGTCTGTTTTTTAGTGTGCAGGTGACGACAAAGTTGGCAAGAAGATCTTTGAGGACGAGGAGGATGATGCTGGAGAGGATGATGGTGAAGCTCCAGCCATGCATGTACCCTCCACTTCCACTACGACGACTACGGTGCAGGATGGTCCATCCCCTACCCTGACTACGATCCAACAAGATCAAGTGGAAGCTGCTGTTGAGGGGGAAGTCGTCTCCAGGCGAGAGGCACCGAGGCGCGTTCAAGTTGATCATCCTCCCTCAAGAATCATCGGTGACATCAACTAGCGTATGACACGGTCGAGGTCCAGAAATGTTTCTCACTTTGCTCATTCGGATTTTGTTGCTACCTTTGAGCCGAAAGACATTGGACACGCACTCTCTGATCCTAATTGGGTGAACGCAATGCATGAGGAGTTAGAGAACTTTGAGAGAAACCAGGTGTGGGAGTTAGTGGAGCCACCACCAAACTGCAAACCTATTGGGACAAAATGGGTGTGGAAAAACAAAGAGGGTGAGAATGGTGAGGTGGTGAGGAACAAATCGAGGTTGGTTGCTCAGGGTTGTAGACAGAAGGAGGGGATAGACTATGAGGAGACAATTGCTCTTGTAGCCCGTTTGGAGGCAATTAGGATCCTTCTAGCCTTTTCCGTGGCTAAAGGGTTCAAATTGTACCAAATGGATGTGAAGAGTGCCTTCTTGAATGGGTTTTTGGAGGAAGAGGTTTATGTGAGACAACCACCTAGCTTTGAGAGTGTTGAGTACCCACACCGAGTGTATAAGTTGAGGTAAGCCTTGTATGGGCTGAAACAAGCTCCCAGGGCATGGTATGGCGGGCTTAGGGGGGTCTTGTTCAGCAAGGGGTTTGAGATGGGCAAAGTAGATAAGACTCTATTTATCCCCAGGCAGGGCGATGATATCCTAATTGTTCAAGTGTATGTGGATGATATTGTCTTTGGCGGCTCGTCTCACTCTTTGGTTGCAAGGTTTGCAGAGGACATGAGCAAAAAATTCGAGATGTCTATGATGGGAGAATTACAGTTCTTTCTCGGGGTTCAGATCAAGCAGGCTAAGGAGGGAACATTTGTGCATCAAGCCAAGTACACGAAGGACATCCTCAAGAAGTTCAAGATGGACGACTCGAAGCCCCTGTCGACAGCAATGAGTACGACTACAGAGCAGGACACGGATGAGGACGGAGAGCCTGTGGACCAGAAGGAGTATCAGAGCATGATCGGCTCCCTCTTGTACTTGACGGCGACGAGGCCGGACATTCAGTTCTCTATGTGTATGTGCGCTCGCTTTCAGGCGTCGCCGAGGACTTCACATCGGCAGGCTGTCAAGCGGATCTTCAGGTATCTTCGATACACTCCTGAGCTTGGTCTTTGGTACTCGGTGTCCTCTTCTCTTTCGCTTCTTGGTTTTTTGTATGCCGACTTTATGGGGTGTCGTGTCGATCGGAAATCGACTTCGGGTACTTGGCAGTTTTTGGGTTCCTCGCTTGTTTCTTGGTCATCTCGCAAACAGTCAAGTGTAGCTCAGTCTACCACAGAAGCTGAGTATGTAGTTGCCGCTAGTTGTTGCTCCCAGCTGCTTTGGATCACCTACACGCTGAGTGACTTTTGTGAGGAGTGTTCCCATGTTCCTCTCATGTGTGATAGCACTAGTGCCATTAGTGTTGCAAAAAACCCTGTGCTACACTCCAAAACCAAACATATAGAGGTGAGGTACCACTTTCTGAGAGACAATGTGGAGAAGGGAAACATAGACTTAATCCATGTATCAACCGAGAAACAGCTCGCTGATATCCTAACAAAGCCTTTGGACCAAGCTACTTTTGCACGTTTGCGGGGTGAGCTTGGTGTGGTTTTTCCTTTTTGAGCTTCGGTTGGGGGGACTCATGTACATATGCATCTTGCATTTCCATTCTTGTATCATATCATGTTTTGCATCTTTGTATCATAAACCGCATTTGTATCATATGCTTTAGAGATATGCTTCTCCTATATACATTGATCACCATGATATGCTGGATGTGAGCTTATGATCTTGCTAGTGCGCTCTTGTGACGTATAGCTATGCTCTTGGTAGCTTTGGGACGTATATGCATGTGAATGGATTATTTTTGTGAAAATGTTATATATGATCCTCTCTTGTGAGTTGAATGCCTTTCATGCTCAAATTGTGCTCATATGGCTATATCTTGCTTAATTTGTGCTTGGGTATCATGCTCTTTTTATTTGGGGTCAAAGACCCATTTATCATCATGAATGTTTAGCCTACATGTTACCTTGTGGAGAAGCCTAAGCTTCTTTTTTCCGCAAAGGCACTTCATATACCATGCTTAATTTGTAAGTCTTGAAATTGGTATATGAGATGCTTATTCTTGAAAAATATGCTTCTATGTCAAATGTGCTTTAAAATCCTTATCTTGGGTGCTAAACCATTGCATGATGTTCACCATTGAGAAGTCTCATGTTTAGAAGTGGACACATGGCTGGGTTGGTTTGACATGACATGAGATAGCTTGTAGGTGTTCTTGATGATCTTGTGATGAGAACTTGTGACCTTGCATGAAGTTTGTGAGCTATATGTTGTGTGTGCTCATTTTAGCCATGTTGAGGTCCTATGCTCATGAGAAGGAAATTTTGTTGAAAAATGCTTCATTTTGATCTTCGCTATGTCACATGCTTATATGTTCCTCTCTATCATGTTGGCGATGCTTGTACTGAATATGTGGCTATCTTGCTTGTCTATGTCTCATTTTAGCATGTTGTAGTGCTCTTTGTCTATTTGAGAAGCACATGCTTGCATTTTTAGACTTGATTCATGCATTAGCAACAAGGGGGAGAGAAGTACCCAATTCTTGCTATGGGGAGAAAAGTGTGCACAATTCCTAACAAGGGGGAGTTTTTGCATCAAAGGGGAGAAATGCATTTGTTTAGGGGGAGCTTGCATTCATGCAGGGGGAGCTCTTTGTGTCGCCTGAACTTTAGTTGTGCTCTTTTGCCGATGGTGTCGAACCCTTTTGCCTCACCTTGAGGAGTCGGCAATTTTGGAGTATTTTGTCTCGGTTGTGTTGAGCCTTTGCCCTTGCCTTAGGGGACCGAGATTTTTCTCTCTCAAGTGAACTTGTTTTGGCTTTGGTTTGGCTTTTGATCACTTGTTTGAGTTTTTGATTCGTTTCTTTTCTTTTTCTCTTTTCTCTAAATTGGTTACTATGTGTGTCGTCAATGCACTCATCAAGGGGGAGATTGAGGACCGGAGCGTCCGAGGACCGGTCGATGGTCGCTCCTTGGTGTGATGAGTGATTGACAACATGGTGTGGACTGACTCTTGACCGAGTATTGCAGGTGAAGGTTGCGGCTTGATTTGCATTGGTGCAGGTGAAGAGCGAGCGCGAAAGGTCTTAGCCTTGCGGGGCCTCCGAGGAGTGGAGATACAAGTAGGCTCGGCTCGATGGACCCGGTGGCCGAACGGGATCAAGTGCGGGCCGCACGGTGGCAAGAAAAGCAAGACGAAGTCGTGGACATGAGTCGGTGCAGGGTAGAAGCTCACGACCGGAGTCTGCATGCGGGGTTTGCGGCGGTTCACCACATAACCGTCGGGTTACTTGGTTGAGTCACAAAACCAAGACCGGAGGCTCGGCGGGCAGAGACGAGATCCGGGCGTGCCGAGAAGCTTCGGTGCCGGGGGACACACGACGGGATCGCAGGGCTTGCGTCGGGAGGATGCGGACTGCGGCAAAGGCGTGGCCGCCCGATGAAGATGCTCAAGTTTTGACCATATTGCCCCTGAGGGGTGTGCATCTTCCTTTATGTTCTAGGGGTAGCTTAGTCATTGGCCCAACCCGGAGAGACTTCATATATATAGCTCTAGGGTTTCAGGGCAACTCATCCATCCGGACTGCTTCTCATTTTCCCTGCTCTTTAGGCTAGATTTTCTTCATGATTTTGTAGAAAATCTGACCTCCGAGTGTGTGGAAGCATTCATGGTTGCGTCGATTTCCTTCTTGTGGCTCGAGTGATTTTCGTGTCTTTTTCGGGCTATTTTCATTGGATTTTCATGTGCGGCTTGTTCCTTTGATTCCGAGGCGTTTGTGTTCGGATTTCTTTGTGGGGATCATGCATAGATGTCTTGTGCATCTTTGTGCTTGATCTTGACCCCTCAAACTCCGGATTTGGCCTCCGATTCGAGGATTTCGGCTGGAACCCTAGCTTTTTGTGTGAGCTCGGTAGAATCTCGATTCCTCTCGATTCAGTGGGTTTGAGGCTACAAATTCATAGGAATAGCATCTCTAGAGACGCTTCATCCTCTCCTATGATTTGGTAGCAATCCCTTGGTTGATTCGGGAGATCGGGCAAAGGTAAGGAACAGTTGACCTTCAAGAGGTCGAGCTCGGGCTGCTGTCCGCGCTCCTGGCAGACGGTCCGCGAGCCACGTGCAGACGGTTCGCGAGGAGGCTTCTAGCCGGCTGTTCTTCGTGTTCATCGTGAGTTCTCGTTTGCCTTTCGTTCGATCTGTCGACTCGGTGGTTTTCGGTTGCAAGAGGTTTGGCGGACGGTCCATGAGAAGGGTGCGGACGATCCGTGCGTGGCGGACGGTCCGCAGGTAGGGTACGGACGATCCGTATTTCACAGTGTGCTACTGGTGGTTCGGGAGCCAATTTCGGACGGTCCGCCTTGAACCTGCCCAAGCCCCGCGAACAGTCCGCCTCCCCCTTGCGGACGGTCCGCCCAAGCCACTGCAGATTGCCTAAATCCTTTGCGTCTTGAGTTGTGCTTCCGCTTGGGGCTGGTTTGGGACTTGTTCCTAGGGTTGGTAGGTCCGTTGTGACTACGTGACCTTGGCAAGTTCGTGTGGGAACCCGTGCTTGTGATTTTGGGGCATAGTCGACTTCGGCTCTTCGGAGAAGAATTTTTATCGGCTCCCATTCACTCCCCCCTCTCTGGTCGCCTAATCGGTCCTTCAACAAGAGGGGTAGCTGATTAGCCATGAGTTTTGTCACTAATTTGGCAAAGTTATGAATTAGGCTTATTGGTTGGAAGTCCTTTACCTCCACAGCATCCATCTTTTTAGGCAGCAGGGTAACGAAGCCTGAGTTGAGGAGACGAAACTTGAAAATATGTCCTCGCTGGATGGCATCCAGAGCCATCAGAATGTCCCCTTTAATTATACTCCGGTATGTCTTGTAAAATCTCCCAGTAAAGCCATCCGGCCCTAGGGCCTTGTCTAGATGTAAATTTTTAACAATAGCCCACAGTTCCTCTTCAGAGAAGGGGACATCTAGAGAGGACAGATCATGTTGCTGAATTCCCAATCCATCTAAATCAAAAGTAAATTCTCTTTCTTCAGCCTTGCCAAGAATATTGTCATAAAAATCAAACACCACTACTTGTTTCCCTTCTTGTGATGTGACCACCAGATCTCCAACCTGCAGTTTGGGGATGAAATTCTTCTTCTTCCTGAAGCGAGCTTGCTGGTGAAAAAATGTTGTGTTAGCATATCCTTCTTGAAGATACAAGATCCCTGAACGCAGACGGGCAATCGTCCGGTCAAGTGAGGCTAACCCTAGGCAGTGAAGCTTAAGTTTTTTACGGAGCCACTCCTCACTTTCCAAAAGTGTCATGCAGTCTCTTTCAATCTCAAGTCAATGGAGAATCTCTTTGGCCATTTCAAGCTGAGACTTGATGTTCCCTACCTTTCGCTGACCCCATTTTTGCAACCCTTTACTAAGATGTTTTAGTTTCAAGAACAGGCGCTCAACCGCACAGTTTGATTGTACTGGAGCCTCCTAATTTTGCTTGACTGCATCCATGAACCCAGGGATCTTAGTCCAGAAACTTTCAAAGTGAAACCAACGTTTGCCCTTAGTACTTACAGCCAGGCCAAGAACTAAAGGACAATTATCAGAGACCCCCGCAGTCGTACTCTACAGATTTGCATCAGAAAAGATACCATACCAATCACCACAACAAAAGGCACGGTCCAGCCGTACAAGAGTAGGATACCTCCTTTCATTAGACCATGTGTACTTACGGCCTAATAATGGTATCTCCTTAAGCAGTGGCGGATGCAGGATGGAGGACAAGCGGGGGCTGAAACAATGGAGATGTTGATTTTCATGAAGATTTAATGGTGATTTAAGGCTTTTGCTACAGTGATTAGTGAAGACCCACCGGTAGATTCGCCACTGTCCTTAAGGTCATTGTCATCTAGAAATCGCCTGAATCTGCCCATCATGGCTCTGTACAAATTGGCATTGTTTTTGTCTGCAGCTTGATATTGTCATAGATACACCGAGGATCGTCGGATGGGAGTCGCCGGCGAGCTCGAGAATGCACGCAAGAACAACAATGGAGTCTGTGGGGTTTTGGTGCTGCAAGAACTAGCAGTGTTTTCCTTTGATTGCAAACAAATATAATGATACAAAGGAGATCAAAACTACCTAGAACATGAGCTAATCTCACGGAACGTGTGAGGTGCACGACATCTACGGGGCCGTGCCATCCCACGGCCTTTGCCGCCTCCCACGACGCCGCAAAGAGCGGGAATGCGAACGTGCCCAAGCACACGAGTGTGGGGCTCAACCTGTGCAACGGAATGCACCTAACACGCTAAGAACAGAAATTGAACTAAGCTATGTACATGTTGGTGACCAATTGAGGGTTAATTTCAACATTTCCCCCCTAAGCCTTGATTGGATCACCTGAATGTTCCTTGACGCCAATCAAAGTGCAGGTGCAGAGCTCCTTGAAGCGAATCCGACTGAACACCTTGGTGAGTATGTCCGCCAGCTGGGATGCCGTCGGAATATAGGTGATGATCATGCCCCCCTCAACACACTCGCGGATGTAGTGGTAGCGTGTGGCGATGTGCTTCGAGCGGTCATGGAACACGGGATTCTTGGTAAGGGCGATGGTGGACATGTTGTCCACCCTAAGCCCCGGTGCTCCGATCTTCTTCCCGACGAGGTCGCTGAGAATACGGGTGAGCCAAATGCCTTGGCACGCAGCAATGGCCGCCGCAATGTACTCGGCCTCACATGAGGACAGAGCCACGACCTTCTACTTGGTGGATTGCCAAGTGACGAGGAAGAAGATGATGCCGCTCGATGTCGCCAACCATGTCAGCATCACTGTAGCTGGTGAGCTACAGTGGTTGATCCTTCTTCCCCTTTGCGTAGAACAGCCTGTAGCCCCGTGTCCCTGCCACGTAGTGCAGTGTGTGTTTCACAGCAACAACGTGCTCCTTGTGGGGCTTCTCCATGAACTGGCTGAGGTACCCAATTGTGAATGCAAGATCTGGTTGAGTATGAATCAGGTACCTTAGCCCTCTGATGACTCGCCCATACACCCTGGCGTCGGCGACGGGTGTGTCGCTAATCTTGCTGAGCTTCAGACGCAGCTCCATGGGTGCCAGAGCCGGGTTGCAATCCAACAGCCCGTTGTGCTCCAGGAGCTTCTCAACGTAGGCGGCTTGACAGAGAGAGATGCCGGTCTTGTCCTGGTGAACCTCGATGCCGAGGTAGTGTGTGAGTAGGCCAAGGTCGCTCATGTGAAATACCTTCTTCATCTCTGCCTTGAACTCCAAGATGTCATCATTCCCGTGGTCGGTGATGATGAGATCGTCGACATAGACACCAACAATGAGCCGTGACGTGCCCCTGGCATTCCAGGGCATGGGTGCCTGCTTGAGCCCATACAACGCCTTGCGTAAGCATAGGACCTTGCGCTCGGTGCTCTTGATGACGAAACCAAGCGGCTGTGTGACGTAAACCTCCTCCTTGAGCTCACCATTAAGGAAGGCGCTTTTGACGTCCATGTGATGGACTTGCCACCCCTGGTGTGGCGCGAGAGCAAACATGAGACGCACGGACTCCAGCTGTGCAACAGACGCGTTGGGTGTAGCCCTTTGCAATGAGCCGAGCCTTATAGCGAACGACGTTGCCATGCTCGTCGCGCTTGACCTTGTACACCCACTTCAATCCAATGGCACGATGGCTAGGCAACAGGTCCACGAGCTCTAAGGTGTCGTTGTCAATGATGGGGCTCATCTCCTCGTTCATGGCCGCCTGCCAGCTTGGCTCGCGTTCAGCAGCCACGAACGTCGATGGTTCCTCAGCAGACGTGAAGTGGATCTTAGCCTCGAGCTCACTCTCTATGAAGCCTGGTGCAGAGGATGCACCAAGGATCGTGTCGAGAGCACGAAATAGTAGTGGTGCGTCCTCGTCGTGGTCGTTGTCAAGGTCCATCTCTCCACCGGAGGAGGAGAGACGAGTTGGGTTGGAGTCATTGGTGCATCTGTCGTTGTGGCAGCAGCACCTGGGGATGGCGTGCATGGCGAGGCTTGTTCACCGTGCTCTGACGTCGGCGTCGCGTGCACGATCTACTTATTGTACTCTATGACGAACGGCTCCTGTTGTGCAGCGTCGGTGGTGTCAGAGTCATTCCACTTCCAGGTGCTTGCTTCGTTGAACACGACATCCCTGGAGATGACGACGTGCTTGGAGTTGGGTCATAGAAGCGATACGCCTTGGAGCCGCTCTCGTAGCCTACAAAGATCATCGGTGTGCTACAGTCATCCAGCTTCTTCAACCCGGGGCACGTGTTCTTGACGTGGGCGAGGCAGCCGAATGTTCTGAAGTAGTGCATGGGCGGCCGCTCTCCATGCCATGCCTCGAACAGGGTCTTGCCATTGAGCACCCTCGTCGGCGCTCTGTTGAGGATGTGGACCGCAGTGGTGACGGCTTCCCCCCAGAAGTACTCGGGCAGCTGCTTGGCCTTCAGAATGCAGCACGCCATGGACACCATGCTCTGGTTCCAACGCTCAACCGGCCTGTTCTGCTGTGGGGAGTACGGGGCAGTGAGCTGTCGGTGCACGCCGCGCTCTGCACAGTACCTACCAAAGTCAATGGAAGTGAATCCCCCCCCTCGATCAGTACGGAGCGCCTTGAGCTTGCGTCTCGTCTCTACCTCGACACTGGCTTGAAAGTTCTTGATTGCAGAGGCGGTGTGATCCTTGCTTAGCAGCAGTACCAGCCACATATAGCAGCTGAGATTGTCGACCAGTAGCAGAAAGTATTGATTGCTGCTTGGTGTGGCGGGGAAGATCGGGCCGTAGAGATCACCGTGGACGAGGTCGAGGATGCTGGCAGTGCGCCAGTGAGCTTGTTCGAGGAAGGAGGCGCGTAGGTGCATCCCGGCAAGGCAGGAGTCGTAGACTTGTTCCACCTGCTCCAGTGGAGGAAGATCGCGCACCATGTCGTGGTTGACGAAGCGGCGCAGTGACTGGAAGCTAATGTGCCCGTACCGCGTGTGCCAGTGCCATGCCGCCTCGGTGCTCCGGGCGGAGAGGCACACCCGGCGACTGATGTTGAGCTCCAGCATGTAGAGGCATGAGGGGGATCTCCTCACCCGAGCAAGAAGCTTGCGCCCAGGCTCGTAGATCTTGAGTGCGCTAGGGTCGATGACGATCCGGCATCCCACCTCAGCGAGTTGGCCGAGGCTGATGATGTTCGTCGTCAGCCTCGGGATGAAGTACACCCCGGTCAGGGCGCGATGCTCCCCATTCGTGCAGGTGAAGACGATGGTCCCGCGTCCCTCGATCTCCACCATAGATCCATCCCCGAAGCGGACGGTCGCGTGGATCTTGGTGTCGAGCTCGGAGAAGGCTGCGCGCGCACCGGTCATGTGGTTTGTGGCCCCACTGTCAAGTACCCATCGGTGGGGATCTCAATCCTCGCGCGGGCCTAGCTGGGTGAAGACCTTCTGCTCGTCGATCTCGACGCGATGAGTCACCGGCGGCGAAGTTGATGGAGGCGAGGAAGACGAGGATGACAGAGATGGCCACTTGTTGTGATCTGACAGCCGCCAACATGTCAATCCTAGTCAGGAAACCTGCCTCATTAACCAGGCAAATCACCAAACCGATTTCAAGTTTGTTTAGGCCTCATTAGCTTCCATCGGATTGGGTTCCGACCAGAACTGATAAATATAACAAGAAAATCACGATAGATGTTATAAGAGACCCAGATTTGTTCCGTGTTGGAAACTAATTACTCAGATTTAATCCACTAGTCGAGAGGTGTGGAATCAATCCGGGTCTCTTAGTGTACCTAGCATGAATAAATTAGCTCCCGACCCAGAATAAATCCAAGTCTCTTATAGTACCTATCATAATTTTCTTATTATATCTATCCATTCCGTCCGGAATCTAATCAGGTGGAAATGAATGAGCCCTTAAAAGGTTTGATTTGACCTGGTTTTGTAAAAAAACAGGTGGTTAAGTAAACCCTTTCATAGTTTATTAGGTTATTTGGACCTAGCCTATACTTGGGATAATAAATTGAACCTGTTCAGTAGATCAAATATTTTTTTGCCATTTTGACAATTAATTTGTTGCAAGTTTAAGGGTCCATTTGGCAGGGCTTCTGTCGTGGCTTCGGGAGCCGTTTTTGGCGGAGCCCTGCCAAAGACCACGGAAAAAATAGCTCCCGGACGGGAGCGCCCGAGAAACCCACTCTCTAGAGCTGTTTCCGCGAGATGGAGTCAAAAAGCGTAGCTCCCCGTGGCTCTGCCCGCACCCCTGGATTCTCCTTACTAAATTGCCCCTGGAGTTCGCAGAAATTACAACCAAAATGCAATTCCCCCAACCGCTCTTCCCCAGCGCGCACGACAGAAGACTTGGCGACGACGATGCGACCAGCAGGCGGCGGCGGCGGACGGAGAAGGAGCTCTGATGGCCAGAATTGGTATATTCGGGGGCGGAGGAGCTGCAGGGGCGCAATGCGACACTGCAGGGCCGCCGGGCGTAGGGGAGATGGGGTTCGGCTGCCAGGATCTCTGGTTCAGCCGCCAGCGAAGATGGAGCTCGCCACCTCCATGGCCGGGGAGGGTGGCGCCCCTGCGGCGTGCGGTCCCGATGGAGACGCCTCACGTCGGGGCGAGTGCCGGACACGGCGGAGCTGGTCGAGGCGGCCGTGGGGGCCTGCAGCTCGCGGAGGTGGCCGGTGGCGCACGGCGGGAGCTGGAGGTGTGGGGAGGAGGAGACCAACGGCGAGCTGCGGGCGGGGCAGAGGAGGCCGGCGGCGAGCTAGTGGTGGTGGAGGCAGAGGAGGTCGCGGGCGCATGGCCTGGCGGGTGGATAAGGACTAGGAGTGTTGAGCGGTGGATATGGGAAGGGAGAGGGAGGGGAAAAGAGAAATAAATAAGAAGAGAAAGGTAAACCAAAAATAGAAGGGAAAAAAGAAATAAAAGAGAAAATAGAATGGTACTATAGACATTTCACCCTCTTATCCAACTTACACAGTGAGGAGAAGCTGCCAAACGTTTTCCTAAAGGATTCAGCTCCCCACAGAATCCACTCCACCACCACAGCCACAGTCGGAACCCTACCAAACGCACCCCAAGCCAGCTCTTATCAGCTTACTCAAAATAAGTTGGCTGGTACAGGTAGAAGGTTGTGATATCAGGCTACCCGCTAGCAGTGTGAGGTATGTCCTGGTGAATAGTCGGCCAGAAACTATCACACCAAAAATTGTACCTTCAAAATTACTGTTGACGCTTTTCTGGTCAACACACACGAGCGCTAGATCGCGCGGAACGTCGAAACGCTGAACTCGCCGAGCTCCTACCCGGACCGGTCTGACCGGTCAGGGGCACCGATCTGACCGGTGGCTGCAGAGGCGCGGTGAAAGCCTAAGATCGCCGCCTCAGGAGGGACCCCGTCGGAGGTGACGCGCCTAGGGTTGCTCTGAGGTCGGCGAGGCCACTCAGAACGTCCATGATCGTCATTGAGACAAACAAGGAAAGCACGAGGTTGGAAAAGCTAGGGTTTGAGAGATAAAAGTTGTAGAAAGTAATGTTCGATTGGGTGATTCCACCTCAAACGGCCGTGGCCCTTTATATTTATAGGGTGGGAAGGTCTTGCCCCGCAAGGAATCCTTTTACAACTCGAAACTCGCAAGGACTCCTCAATTCTACTCGGACTCGGGGTCCACCGTTTAGACCGGTCAGGCTTACCGGTCAGACCGGTGTGGCCGTTGCCAGATCGGCTACAGGACGCCCGACCGGTCAGACCGTCTAGGGACACCGGTCTGACCGGTGGCGTCAGCCTGATCGGCTTTGTGCCAATTTTGGGTGCGAACATATGCCCCCCTGTTTTTTAGTAAAGCTTGCTGTCTAAAAAATATTTCTAAGGTCGATGTAACACTTCACCGGCCATTTTTTGGTCTAAGGGCGATTTCTGCTTTAAATCGGCCACATCCTATCAAGCGTCTTGCCAAACACTTGGATGAAATTTCTTCAAGTATCTCCCATTGATAGCCCTTGGAAGTCGCTGTCCTTGCAAAGTTTCCACCATGTAAGAATTCCCAGAACAAACCTTGACAACCTTGTACGGACCTTCCCAACTTGGAGACCACTTGCCGAACTTGTTACTCTTAGATCCAATAGGTAAAATCGTCTTCCAAACCAAGTCACCCACCTGAAAAGATTTGGCTTTTACCTTCTTGTTGTATGCTCTAGCAACTCGCATCTTGTCCTTTTCAATTTCTTCCAAAGCCTCCATACGCTTGTCGGTCACTTCATCAATATTGTCCATCATCAAAGCATAATATGACTCAACATCAATATTATTTTGCCTTGCAAGTCTATATGCGCCTAGATTCACCTCAACAGGCAAAACGGCCTCTTGACCATACACAAGTTCAAAAGGAGTAACCTTGGTAGCAGCATGTCTAGAAATACGATGAGCCCATAAAGCTTCAGATAATACCTCATGCCATCTTCTAGGATTGTCTTCTATCTTCTTCTTAATGAGCTTCGCCAAAGTTTTGTTGCTAGACTCGGCTTGACCATTGGCTTGAGCATAATATGGAGATGAATTGAGTAATTTAATACCATAGGAATCAACAAATTCACGCACCTCTTTGGATATGAACGAAGTCCCCTGATCCGTAGTCAAAGTCTGCAGAATGCCAAACCTATGTATGATATGTCCAGTAATAAACTCAATCACTTCTCTATGTGTCATATTCTTCAAAGGAATAGCCTCAGTCCACTTGGTGAATTAATCAGTAGCCACGATCACAAAACAATGCCCCTTTGACGACGAAGGATGAATCTTGCCAATAAAATCCAAACCCCATCCTCTGAAAGGCCAAGGCTTGATGATCGGATGCATCAACGCAGCAGGCACCAACTGAACATCTCCATGTTTTTCTGACACTCTTCACAACCTTTGTAGTACCTAAAACAATCAGCTATCATGGTAGGCCAATAAAAGCAAGCTCGCCTGAGGAGCCACTTCATCTTGGGAGCCGATTGATGAGTACCACAAATACCTTCATGAACCTCTGCCATAGCTAACCTAGCTTGATCAGGACCGAAACACTTTAAGAGTAAATCATCCGCGGTCCGACGATATAATTCACCATCATCAAGAACAAACTTAAGAGCCCATCGTCGGACTTTTCTATCAACTGAACTGCTAGGATTATGCAAATAATCAACCAGAAGTTTTCTCCAATCCTCCACCTCATCTTTGTCACGAAAAACCGAGGAGGAATTTTTACCAGGGGACCGGTCAGACCGGTTATGGGCATCGGTCAGACCGGTGCTGTTAGCCGACCCAGAACCAGGGGACCGGTCAGACCGGTCGGTGACATCGATCAGACCGGTGTCACCGGTTAGACCGGTCGGCTGCGTCGGCCTGACCGGTGCCTCCAGAGCAAAACACTCAGCTGTAAGCAACGGTTTGTGTTCTTGAAAATTTCTTTTTCGAACATTATAACCAGATGCTTGCTGGGCCAGAGCATTAGCTCTAGGATTTTCCTCTCGTGGCACATGATAGATAACAAATTCATCCATACAAGATATGATGTCTAAACATTTATCAAGATAAGCATTTAAAAAACCATTTAGACATTGACATACCTTGGAGACTTGCTGCACCACTAATAAAGAATCTCCATATGATTCCACATGTTTTACTCCCATGTCATGCAAAATCTCCAAGCCAAATAGAAGAGCCTCATATTCGGTTTGGTTGTTAGTACAATCACGATCCAATCGGTTAAGAGCTTCAAAAACAGCCCCACTTGGCGAAATAATGACAACTCCAACACCACAACCATCTTTGCAAACCGATCCATCAAAATGCAACTTCCATGGAGTAAAAGTAGCATAACCGACATTTAAATCAAGTTGCTTATCTACTCTATGTCCAACAATAAAGTCGGTAACAATTTGACCTTTCATAGAACTTAATGGCTTACAATGTAAATCATATTCAACTAAAGCATAAGCCCATTTGCCGACTCTACCACTTAAAATTGGTTTATGCAACATGTATTTGATTATGTCGGTTTGACATGCTACTATGCAAGTACTAGGTAATAAATAATGCCTCAACTTGGTACAAGTATGATATAGTGATAAACACAACTTTTCAATAAAAGTGTACCTTGTTTCAGCGTCCAATAATCTTCTACTTTCATATGCAACAATGTACTCCTTGCCTTCGGTCTCTTGAGTCAAAACACCTCCAATGACATCCTTCTCAGCCGCTACATATAACTTGAAAGGAATACCACTCTTGGGTGCTTGAAGAACGGGTGGCGAAGTCAAATAACTCTTAATCTCATCAAATGCTTCTTGTTGCTTTACCCCCCAAGTGAAGTCAATATCATTTTTCAACCGAAGTAAAGGAGTAAAAGCATTCACCTTCCCGGACAAGTTACAAATGAACCTCCTTAAGTAATTTACCTTGCCCAAGAACTTTTGCAAATCCTTTTTACAAGTAGGCGCTTTAACACTCCGGATTGCCTCAATCTTTTTAGGATCTATCTCTATGCCTTTTTCATGCACAATGAAGCCCAAAAACTTCCCAGCCGATACACCAAAAGCACATTTGAGTGGGTTCATCTTTAATTTATATCGACGCATTTTTTCAAATGCAAGTCTTAAATCAGCTAAATGAGAATCGTCTCCAGCCGATTTGACAACAATATCATCGATATAAACCTCTACTATGATGCCAAGCAAATCATGAAAGATTAAATTCATAGCTCTCTGATAAGTAGCACCCGCATTTTTCAATCCAAAACTCATAACAACCCACTCAAACAAGCCAACAAAACCCGGACATATGAAAGCTGTTTTGGATATATCCTCATCGGCCATAAAGATTTGATTGTAACTAGCATTGCCATCAAGAAAGCTAAGAATTCTATGTCCGGATGCAGCATTAACAAGAAAATCGGCTATAGGCATAGGCATAGGATATTCATCTTTAGGAGTAGCTCTATTAAGATCTCTAAAATCAATGCAAACACGAAGCTTTTTTGTTCCTTTTTTCTCCACAGGCACAATATTAGATATCCAATCAGCATAACGACAAGGCCTAGTAAACTTTGCATCAAGCAACCGATTGACTTCCTCTTTCACTCGGTCATAAATATCAGGATTAAAGTTTCTACAAGGTTGTTTATAAGGCCTAAAACCAGGTTTAATAGGTAAACGATGCTCAACCAAGTCAAGACTTAAACCAGGCATTTCATTGTAGTTCCATGCAAAGCAATCAACATACTCCTCTAATAACTTTATTAAATCAGATTTAAACAAAGGATCAAGATTCTTGTTTACAAATGTCGGCCTAGGTATAGTGCCATCACCAATATCAACCTCCTCTAAAGGATCAGCCGACGTAAACCCCTGTCCTAACTTGCTCAAATCATCAAAGTCTTCGATGGCCTCACACATATCGTTATTATGCGCCCGATAGTGCTCTCGCCTTTGTTGCAACCACTCCAGATTTGCATCCATCAAATCGACAGAGAGGTTCTAACCTGATCAACGATCGGCTTCATGACAACAGTAGCAAAGCTATCTTTGGTAGAATCAATAAGCCTCAAATTAGATAAATCTAAACCAGTTAAGCACATAAGATTCTCATGATTATCCATAGTAGGACTATCGGCCACTGCAACACAAGCTGATGTATCACCATGAACAATCTCTACCGCGTCGCCTACCCATTGGATTAAAAATTGATGCAAGGTAGAAGGCACACATTGATTTGCATGAATCCAATCACGACCAAGGATGAGACTGAAGTTACCTTGTGTCTCAGCGACGAAGAATGCCGTAGCCAACGTCTTGCTCCCAACGGTGAGCTCCATAGAGATGACGCCTTTAGCTCCCATCGGCTCGCCTCCTCCCACACCGCTGACGGTCATGTTGGTCTTGATCAGCTCATCATCTGAACCTCCCAGCTTCTTGAACAAAGAATACGGCATCAAGTTGACGATCGCTCCTCCGTCCACCAGCATGCGAGAGATAGGCTTCCCATTGATATGTCCCTTCATGTACAAAGCCTTCAGATGATTTTCAGTAGCTTTAGGCTTCTGGAAAATAGCTTCCTTTGGCCCAAAGTCGAGATGCGCGACGTCCTCCTCCGAGAGCACATAACCATCCATAGACATATGGATCACGTTGATGTCCAAATTCATGCGCTTGGGCGAAGAACTATAGTCAACAAGCTCTTCATCGTCTTCTGGTGCAGGATCTGATGCGGACTTGTCATCACAAACCATGGGAACCGAAGAAGAGAAACCGGGCGGCGTCTCTGGGTCATCGGTCTGACCGTCGACATCCACCGGTCTGACCGGTGTGACCGGTCTGACTGACCCCTCCACCGGTCCAACCGGTGCTGGCTGGGAGCTGGTCTTGATTCTCCACTCTTTCCCCTGAGGTACCATGGGCCTGTACTGGTTGAAAGCTTCATCCCTTTGCTTCTCTAGCTCCTTCTCCCTCTTCTCTTGAAACCTCAGGCGTTGAAGCTTCCTCCTTTGTGTGCGAGTCAATCCGGGAGGACACCACCTTGGCAAGAAGTACTTAGAGTTGGAACCACTCCCACTGGCCTCATGGTCATTAACAGCAGCAAACACCCCTGGAGTTGATGTCACAACCTTATTATTTAGAACAATCGGTCTTTTGCCATCCTCTCCAATAGGAACATCCATTGATCCAATCTGAATAATATCTTGGCTCGTAGTCCTCTCTGGATCAACTTCCATCTTCTGCACCTCCTCCTTCTGCTTCGGCTTGTAAACTTGCTTCACGGGAGGTGGCACAACATTTCTGGCCGCACCGGTCTGACCGGTGGTAGCGACCGGTCGGACCGGTCGG
Source organism: Cenchrus fungigraminus (assembly GCA_036936925.1). Taxonomy (NCBI): domain Eukaryota; kingdom Viridiplantae; phylum Streptophyta; class Magnoliopsida; order Poales; family Poaceae; genus Cenchrus; species Cenchrus fungigraminus. The sequence goes on along the minus strand of CM072776.1, from coordinate 21,126,627 downwards.
GTCTGGTGACCCTGACCAGAACGGCGAGAAGCCAATCGGTCTTGGATGGGTCTGGAGATCCTGTCGAACGCTGATTTCTGTCCTCCCCATCCAGGATGAAAGGCTTGTTGATATGGCACCCACATCACTCCATTGTCATCATATATCGGGGCGTGGTGCATTTGAACTTGATGACGCCCATGGTGGAGTAAAGCGTTGCCCTTGCTGTGATGATTCACCCTTGAGTCTTGTAGCAGCCCTAGGAGGTGAAGATGACCCTCCTTGGTGTGTAGGTGACCTCATCCTTTTTTTTAACGGCCGATCACTTGTAACGGCCTTTTGCTTGGAATACTTGTCAAATAGCATGTCGAAAGTGACCTTTGGCTTAGTACCACTCCCCTGATTTTTTGCTACATTAAGTTCCAATTTCCAATCTCCGAACGGCTTGTCTTGATCATCCTCGGACGGCCTGGGGGTGCACCGGTCTGACCGGTCACCTCCACCGGTCTGACCGGTCTGGCCAGAGATGGCTCAGACGGTCGCTGGTCGGCGAGTGTAGACGACCCTTGCCCCCCATGTCCAGAGGCACTCACTGTAACCTTGAAGGTCTCTTTGCCATCAGGAGTCTTCTCATACTCAACTTTGCGAACTAGCTCTTTTCCTCTCAAATCGGGCTTAGCTTCCCCGATTACCATGTTCTTGCCTTTAGTTGCTTCAGCTTGATGTGGCCGAACCAGTACCTTAGGCTGTTGTAAATCCATGGTGTTGATTGGAAAAGGAGCCTTATCCACTTGCATCTCATGGAAAGTCAAACGACCTTCGTTTATGGCCGATTGAACCTGTCGACGAAACACATTGCAATCATTAATAGCATGAGAAAATGAATTATGAAATTTGCAATATGCACGTCTTTTCAATTCTTCAAGTGGAGGAATAGTATGAGTTAACTTGATATTTCCAGATTTAAGCAATTCATCAAATATACGATCACATTTAGAAACATCAAAAGTAAATTTAATTTCTTCTTGCCGACCTTTACTAGCCGGCTTAAGAGATGAGCAAGAATAAGATTTTTCTTTAGAGGGCCAAACAAACTCAGCAGCATAAACTTCTTTATCACTATCATTTCGAACTATCAGAATCATAATCAATAATATGAACATTAGAACGATGTGATTTAAAGTTATCATTCTCTTTATTCATTCGGTTTTCAACAACTAAAACTCTTACTTGAACTTGTGCAACCGAAAAAAAATCAGAGCCCTCTATCTTATCCCTAATGGATGACCTTAAACCTTTCAGACAAATGTCTGCAAGGTCCATATCAGTGATTGACAAATTAAAGCACCGGTTTTTAGTTTCTTTAAACCTTTTAATGTAGTCAGAGACAGTCTCATCTCTTCCTTGTCTAACCGATGTTAAGTCTGTCAATTTTAATTGTATGCTCCCACTATAAAAGTGATCATGAAACTTACGTTCTAACATATCCCAAGATATAATAGAACCGGAAGCAAGCGAGGAAAACCAAGCAAAAGCGGTGCCAGTCAAAGATAAAGAAAATAAGCGTACTTTCAAAGCATTATTGACACCAGCTTCACCTAGTTGTGCAGTATATTGACTAATATGCTCCCATGTGGTCCGGTCATCATCACCACTAAATTTAATCAAGTCAGGCATACGCCAACCACGTGGGAGAGGAAATCTATCAAACTCGGGATCATATGGTTTTTGATACAAATTTGTGTTACCAATGTCAACACCAAGTTTGGTTTTTACCACATTAGTCAAATCTTCCTTAAATCTATTAAATTTCGCCCAATTGGGATTATTTGGCTGTGGTGGCTGAGGATTCTCCAAATTCATCTTATTTAGATAGGGAGCTATCTTAGCTTGAGCTAGCCTGTAACTTTCAAACACATCGTCCGGAATAATGTTTTTGGAGGCCGATGTATTTACTGTCGTAATATAATGAGGTCCAACATTACTGATTGTATTAGAAAAAGTAGGGACCATCTGATTTGGCACGACATAAATTGGCAAAGGTTGGTCGGGCACCAACTCCATAGCACCGGTCTGACCGGTACCCTGCATCGGTTCGATCGGTGCAGCCATGTTTGGCTTGTGCGGTTGAAACTGAGGGTACTGACCAGATGCTGGATTTGGTGTCAAACCATATGCAAAATTACCATTATTTACAGGCAAAGGTGCTAAGCTAGGATGAGACCCTTGAGGATTAGCTTTAGGAGTACTACTATCAGTTTCATTATTATTAAAACCTAAACTCCTATCTTTTTCAAGATCCTCTAACCGTTCTAAATGAGCAATGTAAGAAGCAAGCAATTCATCACTTTCCACTGTAGATTTCATAGGAGAAGTCTCAGGCGGGGGTTTCTTACTTACAGTGGGAATTACCTCAACATTGTTGTCGTTTAGCCTGATCGCCGGCAGCTCGAACTCCTTCAATCTTGCCACCTTGCCGGATCGATCCTTCTTGACGCCAGCTAAGAATTGGACTTGCATGTACTCTTGTAGCGCCTTGAACTTCTGTTGTTCCTCCGGAGAGAGATCTTCCAGCGACGAGGTGACGATGTTGTTCATGTCGAGCTCACACCGAGACATCGTACTAGGGTTAGATTGAACGGTTTCAGCAACCTGATCTTTCTTCCCTAGCGGAGTCGTCAAAAGTATGTTGACGCTTTTCTGGTCAACACACACGAGCGCTAGATCGCGCGGAACGTCGAAACGCTGAACTCGCCGAGCTCCTGCCCGGACCGGTCTGACCGGTCAGGGGCACCAGTCTGACCGGTGGCTGCAGAGGCGCGGTGAAAGCCTAAGATCGCCGCCTCGGGAGGGACCCCGTCGGAGGTGAGGCGCCTAGGGTTGCTCTGAGGTCGGCAAGGCTACTCAGAACGTCCCTGATCGTCGTTGAGACAAACAAGGAAAGCACGAGGTTAGAAAAGCTAGGGTTTGAGAGATAAAAGTTGTAGAAAGTAATGTTCGATTGGGTGATTCCACCTCAAACGGCCGTGACCCTTTATATTTATAGGGTGGGGAGGTCTTGCCCCGCAAGGAATCCTTTTACAACTCGAAACTCGCAAGGACTCCTCAATTCTACTCGGACTCAGGGTCCACCGGTTAGACCGGTCAGGCTCACCGGTCAGACCGGTGTGGCCGTTGCCGGATCGGCTACAGGACGCCCGACCGGTCAGACCGTCTAGGGACACCGGTCTGACCGATGGCGTCAGCTTGATCGACTTTGTGCCAATTTTGGGTGCGAACAATTACAGAAAAATGGCAACAGAAAATTACAGAAAAATGCCGCGGGTGGGCAATTCTAAAGTAGATCCGAAGCATTGCAATGAAATACCCCCGAATCCAAACGAACATACCGTAATCACGATTCTACGCTGAGGCATTCCGCAACAAGTCGGGACCAAAAAAAATTTACAAATCAAAAATTTAGTGCCATTGGCACCAAGCGTGGCAATCGACCTCGACGGAGAACTGGACAGCGTCAACGTTGGAGGTGAAGTCAAGGACCGGATGCGGAGCCCCCCTGCATCGGCTGCAGCGGGCGAGGCGTTGCCGCCCTGGATGACCACACCAGCAGGCGGCAGCAAAGGATAGGAATAGCCGAATAGGACACTGCTGCCGCTTGGCGGAGTGGAACTGTCGAACCGGTCGAGTGTCACGCGTTGAAGGGTTTGACCTGTGGTGCGTTTTCATTTCATTTCATTTTATTTTATTTTATTCTTTATATCATACTGACTCCTTCCTAAATTGAACTAATCAAAGTCATATATAAAAAGAATGTGTAGTAGTATAATGTTTTTTTCCTATATATTTGTATGACTATTCTACAATATTTTTTAATTGTAGTCTTGTAGGGGTGGGGGTGGGATTGTATGTAGGGGTGATAAAAGGTTTCAGTTTAGACTAGTAAATTTAAGGATCGGATTCTACCAAACTATATAATTTTGAACTAAAAAATAGAACTTAGTTGAATTGTCAAAAATGAATTAGGATCATTATCCATTACCACCCATAGTTGTAGGTTGTAATTATAAGATTAAGTTATTTGATTTTAGTATAGTCCAATTCATACCATGATTTAAGGTATGTTCAGGGTGGTAAAACACCATCTAATTTAGTTAGTAAATTTAGAGAACAAGCTTAATAAAGGCTCAACTCAAATACTATACTGCTATGAGCTAAAATATATACGACAAATCAAAAGGTAATTGAGTTCATTACAGAACATATTATATATAGGTTTCGCATTACACAAACTTATGATATATGATATATAGGTTTCGCATTATATATGAGCAGCAAGCTTATGATATGTACAACACATATTCAGGCACAAGCATGGATCTAGTGGTGGGGCGGGTGGGGCTCAAGCCCTCCCCCTACCGGGTGGAGTTCTATGAAGTCCCCTCTGCAAATTTGAGGAAGAAGAAGAAAAGTGGTTGGAGGAAGAAAGATGAGAGGAGAACCCCCTAGGGCTCAATCCTAGTTGGGTCCCTGTTCAGGCAAGATCGGATTCAGTATCAGAAAGAGGGACATAAACTGCCAAGGAGATCACAGTATCGGTCACAAACATATAGTTTGCAGTGTTTGAGTTTATGGTACAATTTTATGAAGGAGCTGATCAAGTGTCATTCTCATGCACGAATTGCAAGAATGAGATTGGTTGACTGTTGCAATACTTGAAAATTAAGCAAATAAAAGATCCATCATTCTTTTATGGCATTGAAATAGATTAGTAAGATGGTAGAATGGCTAACTTCTTTTAGGCCCGAGCACAAACTTCAGGATAATGAATGAATGTTAAACCTATATGATTTGAGAGTAAAGTAAGCTGAGTACAAACTTGAGGATAATGAATGGATGTTAAACCTATATGATTCGAAAGCAATGTGAGCTTTCGTGCATTGCTCTTTTGAACCAAGAATAATATGATAATGCTACGCAGCTCTCCTGCGTGTTCGAGAAAAATATAATAATGGTATGATGCCACACTTTAATAAGAAAGTGTTTGGTTCGTGCTATGGTAACGTAAACGCAAATAGAATCAGATTACAATGTGTATTTGGCACTAGAATGGGTGATTACACTCTTGATTTGGTTTCACTCTGGTAACGTAATAAGATTACGGTGTATGAGTTATATCTGATTACGGTGTGTGTGTGGGGGAAGGGGGGGAGTAACAAGCTTCTATATATATTGATTAGGTTAGGGATTCGATTACGGTGTTAATTGATTACAAACCACCACAACCAAGCGTATGTAATGGAACTCTTTGCCTTCTGTAATCAGATTACATTACATTTGAGTCAACCAAACATCATCTAATATGTATGGCAGTTCTTCTACCATAGGTGCTCCATATATTCAAAGAGGATATACAAATCTCTTATCGGGAGTTGATCACTACCTCATTACAGCCATCTGTTAAGAAATTAAATTTTGATGGAGTGCAAAATCAAGAAAACATGTAATCATTCCATATTTGTATTTTTGTTAGATTGCAGACATATTCGTATTGAGGACATCCAGGCTCGTATTACAGTCTCATTTTTAGAGCACAGACTTCTATTTCAGAATCACAACCAACCAAAGCTAGAATAAAAAAATCAAACACATATTTGCAGCTACATTTTGGTAAATGAAATAAAAAGGTATACCCAGATTTGCCTGAAGAGGAATACAGGCATCTTCAACCTACACCGATATCCACAACTAAGCTAAACAGACCTCCGTCGAAGCAGAACCACTGAACATGCAACAGCAGGACCAGTGTGACAAATCACCACTCTTCTGATGGTACAACGTGTTGACTAGGCAACGTGGGGTGCTGGTACAAGTTCCTTTCAGCAGCCGGCCAGCTGGATCACAAGAACCATGATTATTCCTGCTCATAAACAACAATGAAAAAGTCTTCAAATAAACATCTTATTGAGAGTATATATGTTCTACAGAAAATTCACAACTAATTCACGGAAACGTACAATAAACTTTTGTCATAATGAAAAACATAATAAAATACCCAGGAAACTAATCAAAAGTAACCAAACCATCCTCTTGAATCATTTCAACCTCCTTGTTCCAATCTGAACGCTAGTCTGAGTGAAATAAAGCACTTAGCATGACGCCACGCCATGACCCCACATGTATAATCTCATACTAATTTCAGCTGGCTTGACTAGTACTCCCTCCGTTTCATAATACTTGTCGTTTTGGCTTTTCTAGATACATTTCTTTTACTATGTATCTAGACATTATAAATCTAGGTGCATAGCAAAAGGATTGTATCTACAAAAGCCAAAACGACAAGTATTATGAAATGGATGTAGCAAGTAGTGACCATGACTTCTGAAAAACTGAAGAATAACTGGAAGCAACTAGGGCATAGGGGAGAGAAGAAGTTGGGACCTGACTTCACGCAACCATCAATACAACCCTAGGAAATATATACCTTCTCTTCTGTACAACTTGTAGGCATATGAAATGTTCGGCTCAGAAGAGGAGCACCTTCGAACACTTTCAACACGTTGGCACACTTTCAAACTTCCATAATGTAATCAGTATAAGTCATAGCGAGTAGTCACAGAGACAAGGACACAGACAAGGACCCATGCTTGTGGAGCAGCCAACAGCCATGACTGACCAGTTCAAAGCTGCCTACTGTTGTACACCACATGATGGTTCCAATGGCCCACGGTCAAGTCAAGACAACGAAAACTCTCAAAACCAAGAGATGCATAAGTTTGCCATCAGATGTAAGAACTGAGCCAAATCAAACAAATCATGGCACCTCTCCTCCTCTTGTCCTTGCTCCTGCTGTTGTCCTCTACTACTCTTCAAGCTCAACAGAACATAACCTTAGGCTCCTCCTTGACACCTCAAGGGCCTAGCAGCTTTTGGCTCTCGCCGTCTGGCAACTTCGCATTCGGCTTCCGGCCCATAGAGGGTAACACCTCCTCCTATCTGCTTGCTGTCTGGTTAAACAAGACCAGTGAGAAGACGGTGGTTTGGTATGCCAAGACCAATGATCAAGATCCAGCGCTGGTACAAATTTCATCCGGTTCCCAGCTCCAGCTGAACTCAAATGGGGCGCTCTCTCTCCAGGATCCCACTGGAACAGAGGTATGGAATCCGCAAGTTGTGGGTGCAGGACACGCTGCCATGCTCGATACCGGAAATTTCGTACTGTCTGCTGCAGATGGCTCTACCAAGTGGGGGACGTTCGATATTCCTGCAGATACCATCCTGCCTACTCAGGTGCTCACTCCAGGAATGAAGCTCCGCAGCCGAATCATCTCCACAGACTACTCCAATGACCGGTTCCTCCTTAACCTGCAAAGTATTGGTGTTTTTCTTTATACAGTTGCTGTGCCCTCCGGTAACCTGTATGATTACTATTGGTCCATAGCTGGGAACACCACAAAGCTGGTGTTCAATGCGACTGGCATGGTATACATCACCTTGAACGATAGCACACAAATCAGTATGACATCTGGGGTCACCGGCTCGATGGCAGACTACTACCATCGTGCTACACTTGACCCGGATGGTGTGTTCAGGCAATATCGGTACCCCAAGAAGGTTAGCAACCTGAGTAGTCAAGCATGGTCAGTAGTGGACTTCAAGCCCCCAAATATCTGTGACGCACAACTGACAAATGAAGGAAGCAGCATTTGTGGGTTTAACAGTTACTGCACGTTCAATGGCACAAACAACCAGAGTATATGCATGTGCCCAGAGCAGTACTCATTTATTGATGAGGAGAGGAAGTATAAAGGCTGCAAACCTGACTTCCAGCCACAAAGTTGTGACTTGGATGAAGCAGCTGCCAGTATGCAGTTTAAGTTGATACCGATGAACAATGTGGATTGGCCTCTAGCTGACTATGAGGAGTACAAACCCATAACTAAGGATCAGTGCCAGCAACTCTGTCTAACAGACTGTTTCTGTGCTGTTGCTGTCTTCCATGACCAAGATAATACATGTTGGAAGAAGAAAATGCCTTTGTCAAATGGCAAGATGGGAGACAATGTGGAAAGGACACTTTTCGTCAAGGTACGGAAGAACAACAGTACACAAGCTGAGCTTGTTGGTTCCAACAAATGGAAGGAAGACAAGAAGAACTGGATCCTTGGAAGTTCGTTGTTTTTGGGAAGCTCTGTCCTAGTTAATGTTCTGCTGGCCTCTATTATACTTTTTGGTACTTATTGTACTTTCACCATAAAGGAAATCCCATCTCTGCAGTCATCGAACAATATAGGATTGCCCTTGAAAGCCTTCGCTTATGCTGAGCTTGAGAAGGCAACCAGTGGATTCCGGGAGGTGCTCGGCACTGGTGCCTCTGGTATTGTGTACAAAGGCCAGCTACAAGATGGTCTCGGTACTGACATTGCCGTTAAGAAAATTGACAAGCTTGAGCACGAAACAGAGAAGGAGTTCACTGTTGAAGTCCAAACTATTGGACAGACGCACCACAAGAACTTGGTTAGATTGCTAGGATTCTGCAATGAAGGAAAAGAAAGACTATTGGTGTATGAATTCATGACCAATGGATCACTCAATCAATTCCTATTTGGTGATGTCAGGCTTGAGTGGAACCTACGAGCTCAGCTTGCTCTTGGAGTGGCAAGGGGGCTGCTATACTTACATGAGGAATGCAGCACACAGATTATCCATTGTGATATAAAGCCCCAGAACATCCTTCTCGATGGCAACTTCACAGCAAAGATCTCAGACTTCAGCTTAGCCAAACTTCTCCGAACAAACCAGACACAAACAAATACAGGTATTCGGGGCACCCGAGGATACGTAGCGCCTGAGTGGTTCAAGAGTATTGGCATCACTGCCAAGGTGGACGTTTACAGCTTTGGGGTCATCCTGTTGGAGCTCATCTGTTGTCGGCGGAATGTTGAGTTGGAGGCTGCAGAAGATCAAAAAATACTGACTGACTGGGCAAATGACTGTTATAGGTGCGGCAGGATTGATTTTCTGGTGGAAGGTGATGATGAAGCAATTCTCAATTTGACGAAGGTGGAAAGGTTTGTGGCAGTGGCATTGTGGTGCCTCCAGGAGGACCCAATTATGAGACCTACAATGCTCAAAGTGACACAAATGCTTGACGAAGCAGCTGCAGTCCCCACAGTCCCCACTCCTGATCCTTCTTCATTTGTCAGTTCAGTTCCATAGTGTTAATCCTACACATGTTAAGATTACTATATGTATAATGGTGTTGGATATTAGATATGGTTACCTGCTGAAGAAAAAGCTTTATTATGGAAGTTATGGCTGCTAATAACATCTGTAGCAATGGGGCACAGATGTTATGAAGGCTTCATCTCTCCAATAAGATTATCAGTTTCCTAAAATAAACTGTTTTCCTAGGATAAAAATTTGTTGTATGTGGTGTCTCATGTATTGGTTAGTTGGGTTATTACTATGTGATTATATCTGTAATTTTTAGAAGAGTCCACTTAAAGCAGTGAGGCCTATTGCACTGGCCGCAGAACTTCACCATGTCTATGGCAGAGCCTAAACAACAGTAAGATTTGAGGGTAAGGGTCTTATCATCAATCATCTGATCCGAACCAGCCATGCATATAACACTGAAGCACAATGCAATTTTGAGCTCAAGTGTGTATTTCAGCCTTGAAATTGACATGGGAACCAAAACACCAACTTTGTTTCTTTCTCAATATCTGTTCTGCACATAATCTTTTCACTAAATAAACATGGTAGGATTGAATATTTCACCCAGTAAGAAAGAAAATCTTAGGAATGGAATGACAGTAAAAACAAAAGACCCATTCTTGCAAGCTTAGAGTTAAGAGTTTGGAAGTTTGAGCAGTAGTGTCCTAAGTCTATAAGAGGTTACTGTTTTCCACAAATTCAGTCAATAAGAAGTTAACTTAGAAGTTTAAGAAGCCAAGATTCAACGGAGAATTAATCTTACAACATGACCGAAACCTTTTCAGTACCTGTTATACGTTGCACAAGTCTCAAGTAGTATAAGGATGCTAGTCACTAGGACAATCCCATGGCTCATCTCAAATGATGATTCTAGCACCTAGAACATTCTTCCCATTCCTTCTTCCAGAGATCAATATTGAGAGTTTGAGACCATACTAGTTTTACTTTGAAGAAAAGAAAATAATATTGTGGCAGCTCATTCAACCATATTTCATTCTCAAGCCTTGATTACATCAAAAAATTTCTTCACCCACAATATACTATTTTTCACTATAATAACAAACAATCTTAACAACAGTAGCAGAGGAAGGTCCCTAACATACCCAAGAATATTTACTTACGAGCTGGATATTAAAAGCATGCTTGCAGCAAGGCCTCAGGGTGATTACATAATGTGTTTCTTACCTACCAAATTAAAAGTAGGGTGCTAGAACTATGTAACTGTTAGTTCGATCTCCACACCGACGCGGCCCAAAGGCCGAGTCGGGCTCGACCTCGCGCCCTGGTCGGGGGCGCCCAACCGATCCATGGTTGGTGGGCCCCGTCGCACAGTGCTATATAGAGGAGGTGGGGGCCACGGCTCGCCGTACGAGGTTTGCTGCGCCGCCACACACCCCATCTACAACCCTAGCGACCGAGGGAGCACTGGAGCGGCGGGAAGCACCACCATCGCCGCCGCGGACGTCCTGCTTCATCACCCGTACACGCTGCCACTGACCGCATCTACGCCGGTTCCCCAACGCCGCCCTCACCGAGCCGGCGCTGTCCCTGCCACCTCTACGCCAAGCCGAGGAAGCCCCTGCTACCTCGACCGACGAGATGGCCAACCCACCGGCAGCGCCTTCCTCCCTTGCTGATGGTCTGTGTTCTAATAATCCTTTTGTTAGTGTTGTTGTTAGTCTCTGTGTAGCTGTAATGTTGTAGATCTAGATTAAGTTCATGTCTTTTGTTAAACAAGTTTGTACCCGGCTAGATCCACTGCTAGAGATCCATGGTTTAATACTAACAATGGTATCAGTCGCCTACTAGTTAGTAGATCTGAGCATCGGGGTAGTCAGTGTTCAATTTGTTTGAAGGTTTTACCCCGAATCGAAGAGAGGAGGAGGAGAGGAACACTGGAACAGATGCGTTTCGATGCAAATTGAAGAGAAAATCAAAGATTCAAAGCGAATCGAGTGAGATCTGCAAACCCTAACCCTAGATCTACTCGGGTCAGGGGAAGAAATCGAATCAAATCGAGAAATCCGAACGAAACCCTAACCCTAGATCGAAAAACGACGATGCAGGAAAACCACCGTGGTCTAACCTCGCCGGAGTACCTACCGCCACCATGCGGGCAGAGGGCACCGCCACCGACCCGCGTTCGACGGCGGCGCGCTCACCCTCGGGGTGAACGCGCGCGCCGGCGAAGGGGCCGGCGACGGCGCCACCGAGCTACCCCCAACCGCCATACTCTCTGATCTCGCGAGATGTGGGACAAGGAGGATGGGGAAGGGCTAGCAGAGGAGAGGAGGTGTGCCGTGGGGCCGTGCGCCGGCGGCGCCGCCTCTCACCCGCGTCGGCCGGTGCGCCGGACGCGGGGAAGACACCCGCCTCCGCCGTCGGGCATGAGAGAGGCGTGGGGGGGGGGAATGGGAGCTAGGGTTTTCCCAGGGAGTCGCCGCCCCTCATATACGTCCCGATTTCGCCGGGGTCAAGGAGGACCGTCGATCTGCAGATCGACGGCGGCGAGCTGCTAGGCGCTTGAGTGGGCTGAAAGCAGCCCAGGCGGGTTGCTGCCGTGGGCCCATTCGGCGGCCCAGCCGTCGGCTGTCGGGCCTAGAGCCTATGCGGGCACGAAGAGCAGGCCTCGGGCCATATTCCTGTTGCTGGGCTACAAGGGTAGTCAGGCATAGTAGTGTTTCGCATTTTTAGTTATGAGTTTTTCAGAAGCATTTTTAAGAAAGTTTGAATGTTTATTCATTTGAAAGTTAAGTTTAAATCTCTGTTTAAATTTTGAACCAAAGTGATAAATTTTACAGAGAGTAGTATGCTTCTGGAATTTTAAGTTTATTCATATTTTTTCCGCTGCGAGTTATTCTTTAATTAAATTGAACCAAAGGATATTTAATTAGAGAAATAGAATGAAGTTTGAAGTATTCTTTATGATATTGTTATTTTTCTGGCCAAAGCTGATAATTACAATATTATAAACAGAATGATTAAAGTTTTTATGCATTAATTCTATTTTTCTGCCCAAAGGTGATATAGAGTTAATGTAGAGTATTGTTGTATGTATTACTTTTAACCAAAGTTGAATTAATACACGCAGCATTTTCGGTAATTTTATGTTCTCACCTTTATGAGTTAATTATGTTTTTCAGGACTGAGTTACCTCAGCACCATCCCTGAGCTCGTTGGACCCAACTTCAAGCAGTGGCGCAACCAGTTGGATTGCGTCCTCACGATGTTGGAGCTCGACTACGTGTTGACTACACCATGCCCTGTAGTTCTTGCAGACGTGGTGAGAGGAGCAAATGAGAATGAGGAGACCTTTGTGGCACGGAAGCGTGACCATGCAGACAAGGTTGCTAAGCGCGACCTTGAGCGTGCCACTGGCAGAAAAATAATAAGAAATGCTTAAAGATCATGCAGACAAAGATGTCTGAGGTTATCAGGGCTTCAATCCCTGAGAAAAAGTCTGATGGAGTGGAGCACACTGCTGCCGAGTTTTTGGCAATAGTGGAGAAACAACATGACACACACTCCAAGACTTATGCTAGTACCTTGATCAATAAGCTTACTAGTCTGCAGTACACAGGAGGTGGTGTTAAAGACCACATTCTGTCGATGAGTAACATGAATGGTAAACTTACTAGCATGGACATGGGTCTGCTAGAACAGTTTCTGGTGCACCTAGTTTTTAAGTCACTACCGCCTGAGTTCTCCACTTTTGAGGTGAATTATAACTCCTTGACTGAGAAGTGGGACTTGCACAAGCTAGTATCTGTGTGTGCAAGAGGAAGAGAGGCTCAAACAGCAAAATGGTGGTTCTGTCAACTATTTGCAGCATACCACCAAGAAAAGGACTTTTGGTAGCAAGGGCTACAAAGCTAAGAATCAACATGAAAGTGGTCCTTCAAATGCTCCTAGTAAGTCTCAGGGGAAAGCTCTTGTCCAGCAGTTTCAGCACCAAGCTCAACCAGTCAAGAAACCAGCAGTTGCTCCAAATCAGTGCCTCTGGTGCAAGGAGACTGGCCACTGGCAGAAGGACTGTCCTAAGTGGATGAAGCACATGCTGACTAAAGGTGAGGATATAATTACTTTTGTAGATGAGACCCTGTACTTAAGTTATTCTAAATCTACTTGGTGGATTGATTCAGGTGCAACTGTTCATGTTGCTAATTCTATGCAGGGTATGCATTCGAGTCAGATCCTGCAAAGAGGCAGAAGAAGCATTAAAGTCGCCAATGGAGTGGAGGCTGAAGTAGAAGCTATTGGAGAACTCCCCATCAAGCTACATGATGGTTTCGTACTTCATCTTCATGATGTCCTCTTTGTTCCTAGTTTAAATAGAAACTTGATTTCCGTTTCATGCTTAGCGGATTGTGGATTTGAGTGCCATTTTGGCGCTGCAAAATGTTTGATTAAGTACAATAATAAGTGTGTTGGTCTTGCCTTCCGACAAGACAAGCTTTATAAGTTATCTATGCATGATGAGATCAATGTGTGTGATGAGAATGCATGAGAGACACCGAGTGTTCCCTCGTCTACAAATGAGAAAGGCAAGTGAAAGAGAATTGATACCGAATCTTCAAAATTGTGGCATTGTCGTTTAGGCCACATTTCGAGGGGAAGAATAGAACGTTTAGTAAAAGAATCAATTCTCCTGCCGTTAGAATTTTCAGACTTAGACCAATGTGTTGATTGCATTAAAGGCAAGTACGTTAAGCAAATTAAGAAAGGCGCAAAGCGAAGCACAGGGGTGTTAGAGATTATACACACGGACATTTGTGGTCCATTTCCAATGACGTCTGTGGATGGTTTTGATCCGTTCATCACATTCACAGATGACTATTCGCGCTATGGTTATATTTATCCAATTAAAGAAAAGTCAGAGGCGTTGGATAAATTTAAGATATTTAAAGCAGAGGTAGAAAATCAACACAATCAAAAGATAAAAGTAGTAAGATCAGACCGTGGAGGGGAGTACTACGGTCGACACACCCCATATGGCCAAGCTCCTAGACCTTTTGCAAGGTTCTTACAGGAGAATGACATAGTTGCTCAGTATAGTACACCAGGTGAGCCTCAGCAGAATGGAGTAGCAGAAAGAAGAAATCGTACCTTAATGGATATGGTTAGAAGTATGTTAAGTTACTCCGCCTTGCCAGTAAATTTGTGGATGGAGGCATTAAAAACCGCCACCCACATTTTAAACAAAGTACCTAGTAAGTCAGTACCTACAACACCATATGAGCTATGGACGGGTAGAGAACCCTCCCTAAGATACATGCGTGTGTGGGGATGTCCAGCTGAGGCTAAAGTCTTTAACCCAAATATTGGGAAACTAGATCCCAAGACAGTCAGTTGCCATTTCATTGGCTACACAGAGAAGTCTAAAGGTTATCGTTTCTATTGTCCTAACAGACACACAAAGTTTGTGGAAACGACACACGCAGTTTTTCTAGAAACTGAGATGGTTAGAGGGAGCATGGTGCCACGTGAAATTGACCTTGAAGAGAAGTGGGTATATGTACCTACTCCGATGATTCAGGAACCAGTTTTCGTGCCATGTGTTGTTCCGACACCTGCAGTGGAGCCCACTGTGGTGCCAGAACCTGTTGCTAGTTCTCCGGTGCAAACAATAAGTGAAAATCAGGAACCTGTTCTTCAGGATCCTACAGAGCCTATAGTTGCACAGGAAGAACCTGAACAATCCCCAGAACCAGAGGTGCCAGCCATTGAGGCCCCAAGAAGGTCTCAAAGAGTTAGAAAATCAGCTATCCCTAATGATTATGAGGTATATAATAGTGAAGAAGTTCACATAGAGGGTGATCCCGCTTCTTTTGAAGAAGCCATGAGCCGTCCAGATGCATCCAAGTGGCAAGAAGCCATGGAGGATGAAATGAGATCCATGAGTGCCAATAAAGTTTGGGACTTAGAAGAAATTCCTAAAGGAGCCAAGCTTGTAGGCTGTAAATGGGTCTACAAAGTAAAGTATGACTCCGAAGGAAATATAGAGAAATATAAGGGACGACTTGTGGCTAAGGGTTTCACACAAAGAGAAGGGATAGACTACAATGAGATGTTTTCACCAGTCTCTTGTAAGGATTCTTTTAGAATCATAATGGCTTTAGTGGCGCACTATGATTTAGAGTTGCATCAAATGGATGTGAAGACGGCATTCCTAAATGGAGACCTATATGAAGATGTCTACATGACTCAACCCAAAGGTTTTGTTGTGAAAGGCAAAGAACATATGGGATGTCGTTTGAGAAAATCCATTTATGGCTTGAAGCAAGCCTCAAGACAATGGAACATTAAGTTTGACGAGACAATTAAGAAATTTGGGTTTAAGGCAAACATTGAGGACAACTGTGTTTATGTAAAGTTTAACAAGGGGAAATTTATTTTCCTAATACTGTATGTGGATGATATCTTGCTTACTAGCAATGATGTTAGACTGATACAGGAGACAAAAGATACTTTGTCCTCAAATTTTGACATGAAGGATCTTGGTGAAGCCTCATATGTTTTGGGCATTCAAATTCACCGAGATAGAAGAAATGGGGTTTTAAGTTTATCGCAGAAGGCATATTTGGAGAAGATCCTAAAGAAATATAATATGCATGCGAGTAAAGCCACACCTGCTCCTATTCAGAAGGGCGATAAGTTTGGACTTTATCAATGTCCAAGGAACCAATACGAGATCGATCAAATGAAAGCGGTTCCATATGCTTCAGCACTAGGTAGCCTACAGTATGCACAAGTGTGCTCTCGCCTAGATTTAGCATTTGTTACAGGAGTACTCGGAAGATACCAGTCTAATCCAGGTGCAGAGCACTGGATGATGGCAAAGAAAGCATTGCGATATGTGCAAGGCACAACAGGCCTCATGCTAACATATAGAAGATCTGATGTCCTGGAGATAGTAGGATATTCAGACGCTGATTATGCGGGAGATAGAGATGATAGAAAGTCTACATCTAGATATGTATTCACTCTCGCAAGAGGAGCTATCTCATGGAGAAGTTCCAAGCAAGAGCTAGTTGCAACATCTACGATGTATGCAGAGTTTATAACATGTAATGAGGCACTAGGACAGGTTATGTGGCTAAAGAAGTTTATCCCTGACTTGAGAATTGTGGATTGCATAAGAAAGCCATTGAGATTGTACTGCGACAATGCTCCAGCAGTATTTTATGCCCACAATAACAAGTCAACTAATGCTACCAAACCCATAGAAGTGAAGTTCTATGCGTTAAAAGACAGAGTCCAGGATCAAACTATAAGTCTGAAGCACATTAGTACGAAAGAGATGCTTGCGGATCCGCTCACAAAAGGCTTACCACCCAGTGTGTTTAGAGAACACATTACCGGTATGGGTTTAAGGGAAAGCCTATGAATCCTGGATGGGCCTAGTTAAGATCCCTCAGAATGAATAACTGTATTGTGGCTGGTTAGTCTGATTGTCATTACGATTAAGATGACCCATGCTCGGTATGTTTGTTTGTGATGAAGTGGATACCCAGCGAGAGGCTGAAGTGCAAAGAGAGTAAGTTGAGATCGAGAGGGAGAATGTTAGTTCGATCTCCACACCGACGCGGCCCAAAGGCCGAGTCGGGCTCGACCTCGCGCCCTGGTCGGGGGCGCCCAACTGATCCATGGTTGGTGGGCCCCGTCGCACAGTGCTATATAGAGGAGGTGGGGGCCACGGCTCGCCGTACGAGGTTCGCTGCGCCGCCACACACCCCACCTACATCCCTAGCGACCGAGGGAGCACTGGAGCGGCGGGAAGCACCACCATCGCCGACGCGGACGTCCTGCTTCATCACCCGTACACGCTGCCACCGACCGCATCTACGCCGGTTCCCCAACGCCGCCCTCACCGAGCCAGCGCCGTCCCTGCCACCTCTACGCCAAGCCGAGGAAGCCCCTGCTACCTCGACCGACAAGATGGCCAACCCACCGGCAGCGCCTTCCTCCCTTGCTGATGGTCTGTGTTCTAATAATCCTTTTGTTAGTGTTGTTGTGTCTCTGTGTAGTTGTAGTGTTGTAGATCTAGATCAAGTTAATGTCTTTTGTTAAACAAGTTTGTACCCGGCTAGATCTACTGCTAGAGATCCGTGGTTTAATACTAACAGTAACATCTTACAAATTACACTAATAGAGGTTTCCATTCATTAAAGGCACACAAGTGGTAGGCCAATTATGCAATGAATCACGCAAAACCCTGTCAAAAGTCAGGATTCGTATGTAAAATGCGTGATCGTTAAGAAAATTTCTCAAAAGATTCATGTTAAGAAAAATAATGGTTTCTTCAAATTTTTTGTATTGTACCATCATAATGTTTCATTTCACGGGAATGAGAAAAAAAGAAACAGTTGAAAATGCCGGTACGATTGCAACACACGGCTTACAGCGAGCAAGAGCATTCAGCTCAGTGGTGTGTAGTAGCGAGCAAGAGCATTCAGCTCAGTTCCACGATTCGATTGATCCAAAAAAAATTGCTGCGTTTCACCGCTAATTGTGGCCTTGTAGGCAACAAAAACAGTAGATCGATATTTGAAGGCACGACGACAGTGGGATTGACCTGACCTCCGAGGGCGGTGGAGAAAGTGGACAGAGCGTACCGATGCGGAAACGACGACGGGACCTATCAGAAGAAGAAGTTGTCTTCGCGTCTGGTTGCAGCCCCTCCCTAGGCGGCGGCGGAGGGGGTCCGCTGGGCGCCGTCGGGCCACGGCGGGCGCCGGCGCCGGCGGTGGTGGTCGGGTGGAGGACTGGAGGGTGAGGGGAACGGTGGGAGGACCGGGTGATACGGGCCTGTGATGCTGCTAGATGGGCCCGTTCCATTGAACGGCCTGGGTCCGAACTAGTGAGAGTTGCCGTGACAAATGGTCTGTCCCATAAGATATTTGAATTCGTCTTTCTTTTCCCATGAAAATTTCGTTTTTTTAACAAAAGCCATATACGTATATATATTATATTAAAGTAGGAAACTTACAAAGAGTCCCCTAAAAAAGGAGCCAATTACATCAAGATCCCTAGAACACTCAGATACATGGACTTCGCCGGAGGGCAGATCGCCGTCGGAGGCCTCTAGAGGTGTCACAGACGCATGGGGCCGGTGCGGAAGGGTCTCGCCGAGCGTAGGCTTGAGGTGGTTGAGGGCAGTGTCATGGTGAGACAACACCAGCGAACCGAAGATATTGATGAAACTGTCGCCGGCGGGTAGAAGACCGACATCCTCAGAGCCGGTAGGTGGCTCACTGCCAAACCGACGACAAAGGAGCTGAAAAGGGCTTGATGTGGGTTGATGCATCGCTACTTGGAGGCAGATGGTGGCTGAGGCGATGGAGACGACATGGTGGAGGAAGCGAGACGGTGCAGCCCGGATCTGGCGGAGCGGAGAGAGGGGGTGGAGGATTCGTGCGGTGGGGAAGGTAGCAAGGGGAGGAGGGCGGTTTTATTTTATTTGAACTAACCTGGGCGGTGATGTCAGCAACGATGAGAAAGCTGAGAAGAAATGCAACGACGGCGGCGGCGCGCCCCTGGTAGCGCGTACCACAAGGTGCAAAAGCCCATAGGCTACAAAACAAAGTAGATCTACTATACAGGCTATGGGGGACGGGAGGGCGAGGGCGCCGGAGGCAGACGGGAGGGAGGCTAAGGGACGCACGGAGTTCGGGAGGCTTTAGAGAGAAGGAAGGTGGAGAAGTCTCGCCATGAAAATTTCGTTAACCCGACTCCTAGAGCTACGCAGAAGCTGGGTTTCCAACTAGCAAGTATTTCAAATTATAATTCGTTTGATTCTTTTAGAGTAAAGTGCAACTCCGGTCCACAAACTTTCTGTGTTGTGTCATTCCGGTCCATAAACTATTAAAGTGTGTCAAAACTGTACCTAAACTCAATTTGGGTCTCTAATCAGCCCGCTAACGAGTCCATAATACCGAACGGTTGTTGCATATTTACAACTGGAACTATATCTTCTTTTGTCGATTCATTTTCCATCCTTCCTCTTTCTTGATCTGTGTACTGCCTCGTGCCGCCGCCCTTCTACCTCGCGGCGCGTCAAACCTTCCACGACGGCTCCTGGCCCGCCGGCGGCTAGTGCGCGCACCTCTGGCCGCCAGAGACCTCGTAGAAGATGAGGAAGATCAGCGAGATGGCGGAGACCTTGCGGAGCGACGCCGCCAGCTTCGCCATTGCCGTCGGGGCGGCCCTGTACTCTGTGCTGCATTCGCTCATCCACTACTTGATGCCGACACAGTGTTCTGAGGAAGCTTCTGCACGTCGGGCACAGATCGATCAATCAGATTATTGCAGAATTGTAGTAGGATTCGAGTTCAACATGGTAGATTGCATATCAAAGTAGGGGGAAATCAAATCATACCAGGTATGATCACGAACACATGTAACAGATTGGAAAAGAGGAAACAGATTCACCGTCACCGTCAGAAACAGCAGCTGTTCAGATTGGCCTTGCATTGTCTCTGCTCAAGTGACATTCTCGTGTTCAACACTTTCGGCGCACAGAAGTGCGATCGTCGGCGGCCGCCGCGAGTTCGCCGGGATACATCCGCCGCGGACGCCCGCGGATGCGCCGTCGCGCGCTGGGACCCGTGCGGCGCGAGGTAATGGATGGAAGGATGGAAAATGAATTGACAAAAATAGATAGGGTTCCAATTGTAAATATGTAACATCAGTTCGGCACCATGAACCTGTTAGCGGACTCATCAGAGACCCGAATTAAGTTTCGGTACGGTTTTGACACACTTTAATAGTTTATGGACCGAGATGACACACCATAGAAAGTTTGTGGACCGGAGTTGCACTTTACTCATTCTTTTATCTCAATTTTGAGCGATCATTTTATTTAAAAAAATTGTATAAATATAGTTCAATTTAAGTAACTCTTGAAACCTTTTATTAATAAAGCAAGTCGCAACAAAATATATGTTACTTTAAATAATTTTGTGAATAAGACGAGCGAGATGGAAAAGTCAAATGAATAATTTGAAACGGAGGAAGCAAACTTCACTTATTCAAAAATAATATTTAACTCCAGCATTTGAGTTATGTTTTACGGAAAAATAACAAACAAGTACCGAAAAAGATTCAGAATTCGTTCAACAATATATTAAGCAGAGCAACTCTGTAACGCTCGCGTTTTAGCCTCTAATAAATCACCAGCTAAATCACGTGTGTTTTCAAAAAAACCCCTTCCGCTAAGTTCGGTCGTTTCCCCCAAAACCCCGATCATCAATTCTTTTCCCTCTCCTCGGCGCGCACGCCGCACTGCTGCACCACACGCCGCTCATCGCGTCGTGTCGCACAGCACCGCCACAGTACCGCGGTCGGCCACCTCGCCGGGAATCCCGGGCTTGCCACGGTCCCGCCAGCCGACCCGCTTCGCCAGCCTCACCGCCGACACCGGGAGTCGCTCGACGCCGCGTCTGCCCCGCGAGTGCTCGAGACACGGGAAAAATCCCACCAAAAATCCCTTTCCCCTCTCTCCTAATTTCCTTAGGATTTTTCCTAATTTTTCTAAACCTTTCTCCTCTTTTCCTTTCTCCTTTTCTCCTTTTCCTTTTTCCTATTTTCTTTTTCCCTTTTCCTTCTTCTTTCCCTCCTCCTTTCTTCCTCCTCTGGCCCGCGACCCTGCTCGGCCTGAGCGCCGTACGCTCGGCCCCCCTCCCTGCCTCGGTGCACCACGCTGGCCCCTCCTCTGCTGCACGCCGCGCTGGCCCCGCGGTGTGACGGCTCCCTGCCGCTCGACGCCGCGGTCATTAACTCGCCTGCGCGACCCGTCACCTCCGCGCCACCATCACTGCCGCTCGACACCGCCTGCCTCACGCCGGCCAGCTCGCCCGCCACCACACCCCTGCCCGACGGGTCTTGTCCACAGCGCCACCATTTACTCCCCGCGTGAATCACGGCCGCAACCTCGCCTGCCCGAGCCGTCGCCTCCAAGCACCATCACGCCGCAAGCCGCCGCCCGCATCACGCCGCCGCTTGTTGCTGCCGCTGCCCGGCTCGCACTCCACCGCAACGCCGCTGCCCGACGGGTCATCTCCCACAGCGCCGCATTCACTCCTCGCTGCGAATCCCGGCCGGACTGAGCTCACCGAACCGCCATTGCCGCCGCCGGCCGCACGTGGTCCGCGTGCAAGGCGCTGGCCAAGATACCGCCTTTCCGCGGCAATAAAAGGGTAGGCGACGCTCCCTACCCCGCCTCGCACCTCCACAGCCACCTCCCTCTCTCTCTCACGAGCACCACACAGCGCCGCCACCACCATTGTTCCGCCGGCCGCCGCTCGCCCATCGATCCACCTCCACCGACCGCCCCGACCCAAGGTGAGGAAGGGAGAAGAACCCCTTCGTCCCCTCTCCGTTTTCCCCTAATCCCCGGCCGCCGCCGTGCCCTGGTACACCGACGAGCACCACCGCCGCCCGGCCGCCTTGCTTCACCCACCCCCCGTCCTCTGTTCTGTTCGAAGGAAGGAGATGACGGTTTTGCTAGGAGCCCCCTCCCCTTCCTTCGTTTTACACCGAGCCTCCCTTCTCTATTCTCTCTCTTTCTTTCTTCATTCAAGTAAACCCTATCCAATAAACCAATTTAAGAACCAGCCCCTACTTTTCCAAAGTCAACTACAGATAGGTCCTTAGGCCATTTTATTTAAACCTCACCTTATATATGTATTACAATTAGGTCCCTTTTCTATTAAACCTAATTACAACTAAGTCCTTAACCCCTCTTAATCAATCCTAATGATGCCTTTAACGCGTCATTTCATGTTTTCGCCCGATCAATCCCAGCTCTTGCCCCGACCTTTTCATCTATAATTCCGCCGAGCCATCCATCCATAAATAATATTTATTCCCTCATTTTCTATTTATTTCCCCTCGAGCTCAGCCGGTAAGTTTTGTGTGCTTGTATTGATTGTGTGCTGGTTTGTGTGCGTAATAGCCGATGGAGTTACTTGTCTCTGCACTCCTCGGAGGCCCCGCAAGGCTAAGACCTTTCGCGCCCGCTCTTCACCTGCACCAACACGAGTCAAGCCGCAACCTGCACCTGCAATACTCAGCCAAGAGTCAGTCCACACCACGTTGTCAATCACTCATCACACCAGGGAGCGACCATCCACCGGTCCTCAATCTCCCCCTTGATGAGTGCATTGACAACACACACATAGTAACCAATTCAGAGAAAAGAGAAAAAGAAAAGAAACGAAAGAAAAACTCAAACAAGTGATCAAAAGCCAAACAAAAGCCAAAACGAGATCACTTAAGAGAGAAAAATCTCGGTCCCCTAAGACAAGGGCAACGGCTCGACACAACCGAGATAAAATGCTCCAAAATTGCCGACTCTTCAAGGTGAGGCAAAAGGGCTCGACACCATCGGCAAAAGAGCACAACTAAAATCAGGCGCAAAGAGCTCCAAAGCACATGAATGCAAGCTCCCCCTGAACAAATGCATTTCTCCCAATTTTTCTCCCACTTGATGCAAAACTCCCCCTGGATGCAACTTTCTCCCCAAAGCAAGAATTGGGTACTATTCCTCCCCCTTGTTGGTAATGCATGAATCAAGTCTACAAATGCAAGCATGTGCTTCTCAAATAGACAAAGAGCACTACAACATGTAAAATTGAGACATAGACAAGCAAGATAGCCACAAATTTAGTACAAGCATCGCCAACAAGATAGATAGGGACATATAAGCATGTGACATAGCCATGATCAAAATGGAACATTTTTCACAAAAATTTCCCTCTCATGAGCATAGGACCTAAGCATGGTCAAAATGAGCACAAACAACATATAACTCACAAACTTCGTGCAAGGTCACAAATCCTCATCACAAGATCATCACAAACACCTACAAGCTATCTCATGTTATGTCAAAGCCACCGAGCCATGTGTCCACTTCTAAATGTGAGACTTCTCAACGGTGAACATCATGCAATGGTTTAGCACCCAAGATAAGGAATTTAAAGCAAATTTGACATGGAAGCATATTTTTCAAGCACAAGCATTTCATATACCAATTTTAAGATTTACAAATTAAGCATGGTACATGAAGTGCCTTTGCGGCAAAGAGAAGCTTAGGCTTCTCCACAAGGTAGCATGTAGGCTAAACATTCATGATGATAAATGGGTCTTTGACCCCAAATGAAAAGAACATGGTTCCAAGCACAAATTAAGCAAGGTATAGCCATAAGTGCACAAATTTAACATGAAAGGCATTCAACTCATAAGAGAGGATCATATATAGCATCTTTACAATGGTAAGCCATCCACAAGCATATACATCCCAAAGCTACCAAGAGCATCGCTATACATCATATGAGCATCACTTAGCAAAATCATAATCTCATATCCAGCACATCATGGTGATCAAAGTATATAGGAGAAGCACATTCCTAAGGCATATGATACAAGTGCAGTCTATGATACAAAGATGCAAGCATGATATGATACATAAATGAAAATGCAACATGAATATGTACATCAAACCCCCAACCGAAGCTCAAAAAGGAAAAACCACCCCAAGCTCCCCTCGCAAACGGGCAAATGTAGCTTGGTCCAAAGGCTTGGTTAAGATATCGGCGAGTTGCTTTTCTGTTGGCACATGGATGAGGTCTATGTTTCCCTTCTCAACATTGTCTCTCAGGAAGTGGTACCTCACCTCTATATGTTTGGTTCTGGAGTGTAGCACAGGGTTTTTGGCAACACTAATAGCACTCGTGCTATCACACATGAGAGGAACATGGTTACACTCCTCACCAAACTCACTCAGCGTGTATGTGATCCAAAGCAGCTGTGAGCAACAACTAGCGGCAACAACATACTCAGCTTCTATGGTAGACTGAGCTACACTAGATTGTTTGCGAGAAGACCAAGAAACAAGCAAAGATCCCAAAAACTGGCACGTCCCCGAAGTCGACTTCCTATCGACTCGACACCCCGCAAAGTCGGCATCCGAAAAACCAAGAATCGAAAGGGAAGAGGACGTCGAGTACCAAAGACCAAGCTCAGGAGTGTATCGAAGATACCTGAAGATCCGCTTGATGGCCTGCCGATGTGAAGTCCTCGGCGACACCTGAAAACGAGCGCACAGACACACAGAGAACTGAATGTCCGGCCTTGTCGCCGTCAAGTACAAGAGGGAGCCTATCATGCTCCGGTACTCCTTCTGGTCCACGGGCTCTCCGTCCTCGTCCGCATCTAGCGCAGTAGTCGTACTCATCGGTGTCGACAGGGGCTTCGAGTCGTCCATCTTGAACTTCTTGAGGATGTCCTTCGTGTACTTGGCTTGATGCACAAAGGTTCCCTCCTTCGCCTGCTTGATCTGAAGCCCGAGAAAGAATTGCAATTCTCCCATCATAGACATCTCGAATTCTTTGCTCATGTCCTCTGCAAACCTCGCAACCAAAGAGTGAGACGAGCCGCCAAAGACAATATCATCCATGTACACCTGAACAATTAGGATATCATCGCCCTGCCTGAGGAGAAAAAGAGTCTTATCAACCTTGCCCATCTCAAACCCCTTGCTGAACAAGAACCCCCTCAACCGGCCATACCAAGCACGGGGAGCCTGTTTCAGCCCATACAACGCCTTCCTCAGCCTATACACCCGGTGGGGAAGTCAGCACTCTCAAAGCCCGGTGGTTGCTTCACATAAACCTCTTCTTCTAAAAACCCATTCAAGAAGGCACTCTGCACATCCATTTGGTACAATTTGAACCCTTTAGCCATAGAAAAGGCTAGAAGGATCCTAATCGCCTCCAAACGGGCTACAGGAGCAAAGGTCTGCTTATAGTCTATCCCCTCCTTCTGACTATACCCCTGAGCAACCAACCTCGATTTGTTTCTCACCACCTCACCATTCTCACCCTCTTTGTTCTTCCACACCCATTTTGTCCCGATAGGTTTGCAATGTGGTGGTGGCTCTACCAACTCCCAAACTTGGTTTCTCTCAAAGTTCTCTAACTCCTCATGCATTGCGTTCACCCAATTAGGATCAGAGAGGCTGTGTCCAATGTCTTTCGGCTCAAAGGTAGCAACAAAAGCCGAATGAGCAAAGTGAGAAACATTTCTGGACCTTGACCGTGTCGTACGTTCGTTGATGTCATCGATGATTCTTAAGGGAGGATGATCAACTTGAACGCGCCTCGGTGCCTCTCGCCTGGAGACAACCTCCCCCTCAGCTGCAGCTTCCACTTGATCTTGCTGGATCGTAGTCGGTGTAGGGGCTGGGCCATCCTGTACCGTAGTTGTCGTAGTGGAAGTAGAGGGTACATGCTCGGCTGGAGCTTCACCATCATCCTCTGCAGCATCATCCTCCTTGTCCTCAAAGATCTTCTTGCCAATCTCGTCGTCACTTGCACACTCAAAAACAGACGAACTGCATGGCTGGGTCTCATCGAAGGTAACCTCGCAAGTTTCCATGACTAGGTTAGTATCAAGGTTGAGCACACGAAATGCTCGAGAATGACTCGCATAACCCAAAAAGATCCCATCGGAAGACCTCGACTCAAACTTATCAAGCCTACCCTTCTTGAGAGTAATGCACCGACAACCAAAAGCCCTGAAATGGCTCACTCTAGGTGCTCGCTCGTGCATGAGCTCATAGCACATCTTGTTCAAGAAGGCCCGAAGAAAAATCCGGTTCCCAACATGGCACGCGATATTCACCACCTCAGCCCAATATCTCCTCGGAGTCCTATGCTCGTCGAGCATCGTCCGAGCCATCTCACAAAGGGAACGATTTTTCTCAACTACACCATTCTGACAAGCCACATAGGGAGAAGAGAATTGATGTTCGAGACCCAAATCACGACAAAAGGTTTCGAAATGAGAGTTTTTAAATTCAGAGTCATTGTCGCTACGGATAGCTCGAATGGCATCTCCATTCCTCTCATTCTTCATCCTCAAGATTAGATCCCGCACAAAACCAAACGTCTCCCCCTTGTCAGCCAAAAAGAAGACCCAAGCATAGCGAGAATAGTCGTCCACTATCACCAGGACATACCATTTCCCACCCGCCGAGCACACACGAGCTGGACCAACCAAGTCCATATGGAACGGCTCGCATGGTCTCTCTGTCATAACGGATGTCAGAGGCAGGTGAGAGGCGGCGACCATCTTACCATGCCTACACAGAACACATACCAAGTCCTTTTGGTATTTCAACTTAGGCAATCCTCGTACCAACCCTAGCCCACTCAAGCGTGACAACAAGACAAAACTCAAGTGACCTAGTCTCCTATGCCATTTCCAAAGCTCCGCCGAAACACCAGCAACCAAACAACGAGAAGATCTGACACACTGAGAAAAATCGGCTCTGAAAATCTGACCCTCAGGGATGATCGTGCACACAAGATCACCTCGAGAATCCAAAACACGAGAAGCGCCCATTTTGAAACGGACCTCAAAACCCTCATCAAGAAGCTGGGAAATCGAAAGAAGATTAAACCCCAAAGACTTGACAAGAGCAACACGCCTAAGAGTCACAGACTCGCTCACCTTCACCGTGCCCACTGAAAGCACTCTACCTTTCCCATTGTCCCCAAAAGTGATGTACTCTTTGGTCATTACCGGGGTGAGGCTGGAGAACCACCTTCGATCTCCGGTCATGTGTCGAGAGCAACCGGAGTCGATCAACCAAAAGCCCTCCAAGTCTCCCACCTGCAAATCAAAAACGAGAGCGAGAGTGAGCAAATGACTCAGCACTGGGGTTAGTACAAAATGAATCAAACCAGTGCCGTGCCATTTGCTCAAAAGTGGGGTTAGCAAAATCCATCCTATCTCTCCTAGGTGGAACACCCACACGTCCCCTTGGAGGACTACGCGTACCATGAGGTGGAGACCGTGGCCCGTAGCTCCTCTAGGACCTAAAACTGCGATCATTCCCCCCATACTCGTATTGGCCACGAGCGAAGGAACGTCCAGCAAACTCACCACGCCCAAACCCAACACGCCTACCACCATCCCTCTGTGGTGGCTCACCTCGAGGCACAAACACACACCTCTCCCGAGGGTAAATGGTATGCACCACACCCTCGCCCCTTGGCACCATCCTAGGCTCAGGCACACCACGAGAAGGGCAGTACCTGTCCTTGTTTGCCATCTCCCAAGCGAACCTCTCCTCATGCTTCCTCCTGAAGCAAAACTCAGCTAGGTGCTCATCCCTCCCACAATGCTCACAATGGAAGGATTTTGGTTTTGGCTTTGGTTTTGGGCTCTCTTTGGGCTCTGGCTTCTCCTCACTTGGTTTCTCTCCCTTCTTCCCAAAGAACTCATTCCCCAAGTCACTCTTGAACTTGATGGGTTTCTGGAAGTTGTCTGTGTGTGGAGGAAACACGGGTGGAGCTGGGGTTGTGTCTAGTCGGTTCCTAAGAGGATTTGGCTTAGGAGCATAGGCATTTTTGTGAAAGGTTTTTGGTGGTTCTGGGATACCACCAATCTTCCCCTCATTCTCACCACTTCCCTCACCAACCTTATCCGCCCCAAGTGCTTGCCCATCATAGCGCTTGTATGCCTCAATCATCATCCTGAGCTGAGGCGCTCATGACCAAACAACCAACCCATCATCTTCCTCAACTCATCATTCTCATCCTGCAAGCAATCAACATAGTGTGCAAGTTCCAAATTCTTCACAGCGTTTATTTCACAAGTAGAGCATGATGTGGGAATAGGAGCTTTCAAAGCAGCTTCTAGAGATCTAGCATAAGCAACCGATTCATCTAGTTTCTCATGCAAAACAGGACAAGAAGTGCAAGCACCAAGCAAGGAGGGCCTAGATTTCATCTCATCTAGCTCTACCTTAAGCACATCTAGTTCCTCAACCTTGGAGGCATACTTTTCCTTAAGCACAGTCAAATCACCAAGAAAAGTGGAACAATCAGTGCATTCAGGTTCATCGGTCACAATAGGAGCAGACTTAAGGGAATCTATTTGAGCCCTAGCATCAACAAGCAAAGACTCTAGTTCAACCACCTTCTCCTTAGCCTCTCCAAGCAAAGACCTATACTCCCTCTCCTCCTTGTTGGTCTTTCTAAGCACATCATCACGGTTGTCAAGCAATTCATTCAACCTAGCATTCTCCGCAACCAAGAAGGATGGATTATTGTTTACCTCATCCTCGGAGTCGGAGTCCGAGTCATCCTTGTTGCTCTTCTTGCTTGCGGAGCTGTGTGCCATGCTGCAAAAGCCTTGAGCAGCGAAGCACAAGCCGTTGATGTTCTTGCTTGACCGCTTGCCCTTGTGCCGGTTCTCATCTTCATCACTTGAGCTCGATGAAGAGTAGCAGGAGCTTGAGTCAATGTCGCTCGCTCCGGCCACCATCACTCGCTCCTTCTTCTTGTGACCACCACTCCTCCTCGGCCTCCGCTCGGACTTGTTCTTGCCCTTGTGGTCGTCCCTCGAGCGGTGCTTGTGGTCGGTCCTTGGACGGTGCTTGTGCTCGGGCTTAACCTCCATGGCTTCCGGGCGCTTAGCGATAAAGTTACCGTGCTTCCCGCACCAGTAGCACATGCCCGAGCTCCTCCAAGCGTTCTTCCGGTTTGTGTACATGCGCTCGAACTACCTGCTCAGCAACGCGAGATCCTCCTCGCCCAGCACGTCGAACTCCTCATCTGGCATGGACACAAGACAAGACAAAGAGAACTGTCTCGAAGACATGTTAGCATTAGTCCTTGGTTTAGAAACGAGAGACAGACTATGAGGGTCAGTCAGGTTCTCGATCCTTGCTCACACCCCATGGTCCACCTCGGACGACTTGAGCTTGGAGAACAGCTCGTCCACCGTGAGGGTCTCATACTTCTCCGACTCAAGAATGGCCTCGACCTTCTCACTCCACATGGTACGATCCAGAGAGTGCAGGAGCTTCACAGCCCTGTCATGATCATTGTACGGGAGCACGGCCACATTAGCCCTCATGTTGTTCACAATCACCGTGAACCGCTGGAACATGCTGTCAATGGACTCACCGGGGAGATGAGTGAAGTTCTCGTAGTCTCTCCGGTAGGTTGCAAACAACCGAGCCTGAACCTGAGCATTTCCAGCATGAGCATTCTTCAACTGCTCCCAAATTCTACAAGCCAAGTCCTCTGTCTGAACCCGATCGAATTCGGATTGACACAGAGCACGAAACAAGTAGTCGACCGCCTTGTTGTTGGCGTCGAACATATCCCTCGATCCTGGAGCTAGGAAGTTAATCAGATGAACATAAGTTGTGTTCACTGTAACATCCCAAAGGATCTGACCCTTGCCGCGGAGGAAAGCAGCCATCCGCCTCTGCCACATCTGGTAGTTCTTACCATCAAAGTGTGGAGGACCCGAACCCCGTTCCTAGTACGCCATCTTTGGATCTTAGACTGGTTAGAATCACGAAGATCCGTAACTGGCTCTGATACCAATTGAAGGACCGATTAGGCGACCAGAGAGGGGGGGAGTGAATGGGAGCCGATAAAAATTCTTCCCGAAGGATGAACTCGGCCAATGCCCCAAATTCACAACCAAGGATTCCCACACGAGCTTGCCAAGGTCGCGTAGTCACAACTGACCTACCAACCCTAGGAACAAGTCTCAAACAAACCCCAAGCAAAAGCACAACCCAAGAAGCAAAGAACTTTGCCGATCTGCGAGGCTCAGGGCAGACTGTCCGCACGGACTGGGCAGACTGTCCGCGAGGCCTAGGCGGACCGTTCGAAAATAGCCCCCGAACCTCCAGTACCGCACCCTGAAAAACGGACTGTCCGTGCCCTACCCGCGGACCGTCCGCGGCGAAGAGACCGTCCGCGCTCTCCTCGCGGACCGTCCGCCAAACTCCGAGCAACCAAAAGCACCGGACCAAACGGATCGAACGAAAGGCAAACAAGAACACGCGAAGAACTCGACGAACTACCGGCTGAAAGCCTCCTCGTGGACTGTCTGCCTAGGGGGCGCGGACCGTCCGCGTGGTGCGCAGACAACAGCCTGAGCTCGACCTCTTGAAGGTCAACTCCTCCTCCCCTTTGCCCGATCTCCCGAATCAACCAAGGGATTGCTACCAAATCATAGGTGAAGGTGAAGCGCCTCTAGGAGATGCTATACCTACGAATTTGTAGCCACAAACCCACTGAATCGAGAGGAATCGAGATTCTACCGAGCTCACACAAAAAGCTTGGGTTCCAACCGAAATCCTTCAATCGGAGCCCAAATTCGGAGTTTGAGGGATCAAGATCAAGCACAAAGATGCACGAGACATCTATCCATGATTCCCACAAACAAATTCGAACCCAAACACCTCAGAATCGAAGGAACAAGACGCGCATGAAAATCCAACAAAATAGCCCGAAAAAGACACGAAAATCACACGAGCTACAAGAAGGAAATTGACGCAACCATGAAAGCTTCCATACACTCAGAGATCAGATTCTCTACAAAACGATGAAGAAAATCTAAACCTATGGAGCAGGGAAATGAGAAGCAGTCCAGAAGGATCGTTTGCCTAGAAACCCTAGAGCTATATATATGAGTCCCTCTGGGTTGGGCAAATGACCAAGCTACCCCTAGCACTTAAACTTAAGATACAATCCCCTCAGGGGCAATATGGTCAAGTAGCACTCCTCTTCATCAGACGGCCACGCCTTTGCCGCAGTCCGCGTCCTCCCGACGCAAGCCCTGCGATCCCGCCGCGTGTCCTCTGGCATCGAAGCTTCTCTACGCGCCTGGATCCCGTCTCCGCCCGCCGATCCTCCGATCTTGGTTTTGTGGCTCAACCAAGTAACCCGACGGTTTGGTGGTGCACCACCGCAAACCCCGCGTGCAGACTCCGGTCATGAGCCGCTACCCTGCACCGGCTCCGGTCGACGACTTCGTCTTGCTTTTCTTGCCACCGTGCGGCCCGCACTTGACCCCGTCCGGCCACCGGGTCCATCGAGCCGAGCCTACATGTCTCTCCACTCCTCGGAGGCCCCGCACGGCTAAGACCTTTCGCGCCCGCTCTTCACCTGCACCAACACGAGTCAAGCCACAACCTGCACCTGCAATACTCAGCCAAGATTCAGTCCACACCACGTTGTCAATCACTCATCACACCAGGGAGCGACCATCCACCGGTCCTCGGACGCTCCGGTCCTCACCAACCGACTGTTGACACTCTCTAGCATCGCACCAGGTTTATATCCCTGGCAACGGTGCCAGAAAGCTTGTTGACACTTGCTAGCATCGCTACTAAATATGCAACAACACCAGAAGGCATGTTGGTATAAATAACGATCGTAGAAAAGTCCGCATGCGTACGGATACCGATGTAGCTTTCACCCAGGAGTATTCCAGGGTATCAAATCCACAGGGAACGTGCGTGCACTAGTGAAGAATCAAGGTCGGCCTTGGACGAGAGAAGATATGATAATAGTGTAGGAGAGGTAGAGAGGGTTTCGAAGGATTTTGGATACTAAAGATAAGATCAGCGTTTGCTATGATGCTTGCTTCGGGACGCTCAACTGTCCTAACCCGGAAAGGGATGAGAAGGGGGCTAGGCAAGCCAAGCAGGGGTCCTACTGCGCTCTAGTGGATCTCACGTGGTGGACTACGTAGGCCGTCAGGGCTGTCACCACCTGGGGCTACCACAACAATCCGTGCCACTAGGTGTACTCCGAGGTAGTCGCAAGACTAGACACCACGTCTACTCTAGTGACTACTATTCTAGCTTTGCAATTACTAGAACACTAATCAAAGCAAGGAGCCCACAAGCATAAATAATAAAGCTGAACTTAATTAATTAAATAAATCCAGAATACCTAAGAGTTACCCGGATGTTACTCGAAGTGGAGCCGCATCCGTCGAGGTACAAGAGAAAGGGAGGAAGCCGACAACTCCTGCTTCTCCCGGACTCACACCTCAACTCTCACCTAATTCAAACACTAATTTTGGTAGGGCTTCGCCTTGATCTCTGATTCTCTGTTCCTACTTTGAAGTGAGGAGGATGGCTTCTATTTATAGGGGGAGGAAACTTGGGAGAGTGGAGGTCCTCCCTCTCTTTCCAAGGGCCAAACCAACCCCCAGGGGCAGTATCTTGCGGGGCACAGTGTCCTGTACGGCACTGGAGGCAGTGGGTATCGAGAACCAGTGAAAAACGCGAAGAACCGGGTGTGAACCGGCCTCCTGGGCGCTGAACCGGATGATCTGTAGGCTAAACCACAGGGAAAAAGGGAAACCCGAGCCGAACCGGAGAACCGACCTCTCGCCGGCCAATTGCGGCCTGCCACGCGTCCCCGGTCGGGGCGTCCGCGTCCCGGCAGGGGCCAGCAACGGCACACCACGTGGCGGGCGTAGGCGGCCTCCCGCGCTGGAGCGCGCGTCACCGCGTCGCGGGGCTGCGGCCCGTCGCTGGCTGCCACGTGGCTGCGCCCGGTGGTTTCCCGCGCTGAAACCTGATGTGCTGACGCAGGCATGACGTCGTCCTTGGATGCTATTTTCTCCATTTAATATCTTTTGCATCCGAGCTCCAAAGTAGGCAAATGATATGTCCATTTCGATCGTCTCGACGCGCCCGTCACAATGGCGTAGTCCAAATTGGCATTTGAGGTTGTTTGTGATAATGCCATATTTTATTCTATAATGGCTCATTTGCACCTGCAACCAAATATACACCAAAGCTTATGGAATTTGTTAGATTATAACCCTATAGCTATGGTGCACACTTTCGTGGAGTAACTTTTATCCGAAGTTGACGGTCGAAAATAGGGACTTAGCGACTGTCAACATCGACACCCGGCAAAATCCGCGTCTGAAAAACCGTGAAGCTCCAAAGAAGAAGACGCGAAGTACCAAAGGCCGAAGTCGGGAGTGTATCGCAAATACCTGAAGATCCGCTTGACTGCTTGCCGATGCGAAGTCCTTGGAGATGCTTGAAAACGAGCTCATAGACATACCGAGAATTGGATGTCCGGCCTCGTCGCCGTCAGGTACAGGAGGGAGCCGATCATGCTCCGGTACTCCTTCTGGTACACGTGTTCACCGTCCTCGTCCGCATCAAGAGCTGTAGTCATACTCATCGGTGTCGCCATGGCCTTGGAGTCCTCCATCTTGAACTTCCTCACAATGTCCTTAGTGTACTTGGCTTGGTGTACGAATGTTCCTTTCTTCAATTGCTTGATCTGGAGCCCGAGGAAGAACTACAACTTGCCCATCATGCTCATCTGAAATTCCCTGCTCATGTCTTCTGCAAACCTTGCAACCAAAGAGTTAGATGAGCCACCAAATACAATATCATCCACATACACCTGCACAATTAGGATCTCTTTGCCCTGCCTGAGGAGAAACAAGGTCTGATCTACCTTCCCCATCTCAAAACCTCTCTCAAACAGGAACCCTCTCAACCTACCATACCAAGCTCTAGGCACCTGCTTCAACCCATATAGTGCCTTCCTCAACTTGTACACCCTGTGGGGGTACTTCTCACTCTCAAACCCCGGTGGTTGCCTCACGAACACTTCTTCCTCCAAAACACCATTCAGGAAAGCACTCTTCACGTCCATTTGGTACAATTTGAACCCTTTAGCCACGGAAAAGGCTAGAAGGATCCTAATCGCCTCCAAACGGGCTACGGGAGCAAAGGTCTCCTCGTAGTCTATCCCCTCTTTCTGTGTGTACCCCTGAGCAACAAGCCTTGACTTGTTTCTCACCACTTCTCCTTTCTCTCCATCTTTATTTTTCCACACCCACTTTGTCCCAATCGGCTTACACCCCGGTGGAGGCTCCACTAACTCCCAAACTTGGTTTCTCTCAAAATTCTCCAACTCCTCATGCATTGAATTGACCCAATTGTGATCAGATAGCGCATATCCAATGTCTTTGGGCTCAAAAGTAGCAACAAAAGCAGCATGGGCAAAGTGAGAATCATTACGAGACCTCGACCGTGTAGTGCGTTCGTTGATGTTCCCGATGATCGTTGAAGCCGACGATCCACTTGTACTCGCCGGGGAGCTTCTCACCTTGAAGCCACCTCCCCCTCAGTTGGAGCTTTCTCACGATCTCGGCACGTCGTCGTAGGTGTGGGAGAAGGGCCATCCACCATTGTAGTCGAAGTAGTCTGTACATGCTCAGCCGTGGGCACCACACCACCATCTTCATCATCACTTTGCTGCACCTCATCCTCGAAAATCTCCTCACCAAGTTCCTCGTCACCTGCACACTCAAAAATAAGCTGACTACGTGGCTGTGTCTCATTGAAGGTAACCTCGCAAGTCTCCACGATTTGGTTAGTTTCAAGATTGAGCACTCGAAAGGCTCTAGAATGAGACGCGTAACCAAAGAAAATGTCATCGACAGACCTAGCCTCGAATTTGTCCAACTTCTTCCCTTTCTTAAGAATGAAGCATTTGCAGCCAAAGACGTGAAAGTGACTCACCTTGGGGTTTCTACCGTGCATCAACTCGTAGCAAGTTTTCTTCTTATGCACCCGAAGATAAATCCTGTTTGACACATAGCACGCGGTATTGACCGCCTCAGCCCAGAACCTTCTCGGAGTCCTATGCTCATCGAGCATCGTCTGAGCCATCTCGCACAAGGTTCTGTTTTTCCTTTCCACCTCGTCGTTCTGGGGAGGCGTATACGGACTAGAGAACTGGTGTTCAAGACCCAAGCCATGGCAAAAGGTTTCGAAGCGAGAGTTTTTAAATTCCGAGCCATTGTCACTGCGGATCGCTCGTATGGCATCTCCGTGCCTTTCGTTCCTCAACCTCAAGACAAGATCTCAAACAAAACCAAACGTCTCCCCTTTTTCCTCCAAAAAGAAAACCCACGCATACCGATAGTAGTCGTCCACCACAACCAGGACGTACCACTTCCCACCCACGGATCTCACACGAGCTAGGCCAACAAGGTCCATATGGAGTAGCTCGCATGGACGCTCCGTCATCACATCGGTGAGGGGTGGATGGGAAGAGGCTACCATCTTAGCATGACGACATGGCGCACAAACCAACTCTTTCTCAAACCTCAGCCGTGGCAATCCTCGGACCAAATTGAGTTTACTCAAGCGAGACAAAAGGTCAAAGCTTAAGTGACCCAACTTCCTATGCCACTTCCACAACTCACTCGAAGAACTAGCCAAAAAGCAACGAGCCACACCAGAAGATTGAGAGAAATCTGCTCGGAAAACTTGACCCTCGGGAACGACCATGCAGACAAGGTCCCCTCGAGAATCCAAAATCCGAGAACCACCAGGCCGAAACAACACCTCAAAACCCTCATCCAAGAGCTGGGAAACGGAAAGCAAATTGAATCCGAGCGATTGAACAAGAGCAACACGCCTGAGAGTGACCTTCTCACTTACCTTAATCTCACCTTCTGAAAGCACGCGCCCTCGTCCATTGTCCCCAAAGGTGATGTATGTCTTGGACACCACCGGGACGAGACTTGAGAACCACCCCTTGTCTCCGGTCATATGTCTCGAGCAACCGGAGTCAATCAACCAAATGTTCCTCAAGTCTCCCACCTGAAATTCAAAAACGCGCACATGAGTGAACAAACGACTCCGCACTGGGTTAGTACCAAAAGAGTAAAACCAGTACCGAGCCATTTGCTCCAAAGTGGGGTTAGCACAAACCATATCATCACGCCTATCAAAGCTACCACCACGAAAACCACCATGGGAACCACCATGAGGGAACCATCCCTGTCTCACTGGAGGAGAACGAAATCCATGAAAGGAAGACCGTGGACCGTTCCTCCTCTCCATCTCAAAGCTACGACTCCTCCCACCATCGTATTGAGCAGGAGGTGGAGAACGTCTAGAAAACTGACCACCACCAGACTCACCATGCCAACTACCAGAACCACGACCAAAGAAACCAAACCGAGCATCGTCACGAGCACAGAAACCAAACTGCCAGCTGCCCAGACCAGCACCGGTCTGACCGGTCACCCTGACCGGTCTGACCGGTGGTGCTCGGCCAGCAGGACCACCTGCCACCTTTCGATCTCCCCAAGCCGGAACCATCCTCACAATCGCTTTGGCCCTGGGCATTTGCATACGAGGCTCAGGTACACCATTTGAAGGGTGGTACCTGTCCTTGTTAGCCCACTCCTTAGTTATTCTCTCCTCACGCTTCCTCTTGAAGCAAAACTCACCCTTGTGACCATCTCTCCCATAATAGTTACAATGAAACCGTATGAGCTTAGGTTTAGGCTTGGGTTGGGGCTGCTCACTTGGTTTCTCCTCACTCGGCTTCTCTTTCGGTTTCTCCTCACTTAGCTTCTCACCCTCTTTCGCAAAGAACACATTCCCCAAGTTGCCTTTGAACTTTATGGGTTTTTGGAAATCATTTGTGGGGTGAGGGAATATGGGTGGATCTGGGGTTGTGTCAAGTTTGTGTCTCAATGGGTTTGACTTAGGAGCATAGGCATTTTTGTGGAAGGTTTTTGGTGGAGCTTGGATATCACCAATCTTCTCTCCTCCCTCACCACTACACTCTCCAATCTTATCCGACCCAAGCGCTTGCCCATCGTAACGCTTGTATGCCTCTATCATCATTCTAAGCTGTGGTTCATGACCCGACAACCAACCCATCATTTTTCTCAACTCATCATTCTCATCCTGCAAGCGATCCACATAATGTGCAAGTTCCAGATTCTTTATAGCATGCAATTCATAAGTAGAGCAAGAAGTGGGAACAAGTGCTTTCAACTCAGCCTCAAGAGAAACAGTGTAAGCATGCATCTCATCAATCTTTCCATGCAAAACAGGGTAAGAAGTACAAGCACATAGCAAAGCAGGTCTAGACTTAATCTCAGCCACTTCAGCCCTAAGCACATCTAGTTCCTCACACTTGGAGGCATGCTTTTCCTTGAAAACAGTAAGATCAGCTAGGAACACAGAGCAATCAGCACAATCAACCTCATCAGAAACAACAGGTGAAGCCTTAAGCGAATCAATCTCAAGCTTAGCATCTAGGTTCTGTGATTCTAGCTCAGCCACTCTAGTCCTAGCATCCTCAAGTGAGGTCCTAAGCTCCTTCCTCGTCTTCTTAGCCTCTCTAAGCATGTCATCATGATTATCAAGCAACTTGCCAAGTCGTTCATTCTCCTCACACAAGAAGGGAAGCTCGTCACGTACCTCATCCTCGGAGTCGGAGTCCGAGTCACTCTGGTGACTCTTCTTGCTGCCGGAGCTTCGTGTCACGGTGCAGAAGCCATCTCTCGTGTAGCAGCTTAGCCCGCTCAAGTTCTTGGATGACTTCTTGTTCTTGCGCCGATCATCTTCGTCTTCGCTGCTACTGGAGCTCGAGGAAGAGTAGGCAGAGCTGGAGTCGACGTCGCTTGCTCCGACCATCCCTCGAGCCTTCTTGCCATGGCCGCCCTTCTTCCTCGATCCTCGCTCGTCCTTGTTCTTGTGCCTGTGATCGCGCCTCGATCGGTACTTGTTGTCCGTCCTCGACCGGTGCTTGTAGCCGTCCTTGTTCTCCATCTTCTCAGGGCAGTCGGCGACGAAGTGTCCTGGCTTGCCGCACTAAAAGCATGTCCTCGTGTTCCTCCTTGTGTTCACCCGGTTCTCGTGTATCCTCTCGAACCTCCTGGTCAGCAGCGCCAGCTCGTCGTCTCCAAGCACGTCGAACTCCTCCTCTGGCAAAGACATCAAAGAGGACAAAGAGTACATCCTGGTGGATGGGTTAGCGTTAGACTTTGCACCCGAGCCACCGATGAGGGCGAGACTATGAGAGTCAGTCGGGCCCTCAAGCTTGGCTGTCATACCTCGATCCACCTCAGCCGACTTGAGCTTCGAGAACAGCTCGTTCACCGTCAGAGTGTCATACTTCTCAGACTCTACAATGGCCTCGAACTTGCCATCCCAAACTGTACGATCCAGAGAGTGCAAGAGCTTAACAATTTTGTCATGATCATCATACGGGAGCACGTCCACATTGGCCCTCATGTTGTTCACCACTACCGTGAACCGCTGGAACAAGGCATCAATTGACTCACCGGGGAGATGAGTGAAGTTCTCGTACTCTCTCCGGTAATTCGCATACATCCGAGCTTGAACCTGAGCATTTCCAGCGTGAGCATCCTTCAACTGACTCCAAATCCTACAAGCTAGGTCCTTTGTCTGAACCCGATCGAATTCGGATTGACACAGAGCAAGAAACAAGTAGTCGACCGCCTTGTTATTGGCGTTGTGCATGTCCCTCGATCCCGGAGCAAGGAAGTTAATCGGAAGAACAAAAGTTGTGTTCACCGTAACGTCCCAAAGGATCTGACCCTTACCGCGGAGGAAAGCTGCCATCCACCTCTGCCACATCTGGTAGTTTTTGCCATCGAAGTGCGGAGGACCCGAACCCCGTTCCTGGTACGCCATCCTTGGATCTTAGACTGGTTAAAATCCGAAGATCCGTAACCGGCTCTGATACCACTTTAAGGACCGAACTGGCGACCAGAGAGGGGGGGAGTGAATGGGAGCCGATAAAAATTCTTCTCGAAGGAGATGGCTACTCCAACAAGACAAACACGGCTAGCCAAAACACATCTCCGGCTCAACTACCTAAGTTGGCCAAGACCACGTAGCCACTGGAGTGCTACTGGTGCTAGGAACCAACAACCACCGAAACCTACTCGAGAACGCAGCGGAACAAGCAACTCGAGCAACACTGATACACACCGGTCAGACCGGTCACCTGCACCGGTCAGACCGGTCAAGGACGGATCACCCGGACTAAGCCGCCGGATCACCCGACACCCTCCAGAGACACACCGGGTCACCCTGGACCCTGAGCCGGGTCACCTGAGAAAAACTTGAGGACTTCCATAGAAGGCTCCTACACCGGTCAGGCCGGTGTAGCTCACCGGTCAGACCGGTCTAAGCCAGGAAACCCCAAATTCGTGAACCTGACCTCCCGAGCTCCAAAACACTCTAAACTCGAAACAGCAGCAAACACAGAGACTAGGGAACTCACCAAAACGTTCACCCGAGCAAAACCCAATAGGGGGTTGGCACCGGTCAGACCGGTGGAAGGCACCGGTTAGACCGGTCAAGCCCTGGGCTCTCGGGATGAACAGCAACCCGCGGGTCAACTCCCCCAAATCCAAATCCCGATCTCCCGATTTGCTCCACGGATTTGCACAAGACTTTGGGGATAGTAGGAACACCTCATGGGCACTCCATAGCCAAGATTTGGTCCACCAAAAGTTGCTAAATCAAGAGGAATCGAAGGATTTCCACCAAGAATGCCTCTAACCCTAGAGCCAAGAGATGGCTGCCATCCTCTCACCACTTGGGTTATATGGAGGCTAACTGAAAGACAAAACTACCCCTATTATTTTAAACTAAAATACACGCCCCCGAAGGGCCGTTTGGGAAACTTCGTCGTAGCACCATCAGACGGATGCCCGACGGCCGCAAACTTGCTTAGCCTCGACACAAGCCACGCGATCCCGACACGTGTCCTCCACTTCGAAGTCTCCGGACTGCGTCGTCGCACACCGGTCAGACCAGTCCTGGTGCTGCTACCTCCGGTCTTCGGTCTTGGCTTTGTGGATCAACCAAGGAACCCAGCGGTTTTCTGGTGAACCACTGGAAACCCCGCGAACTCGGTGTAGCCTCCGCAAATCACCACTCATGACTCGGCTCCCACGTAGTCCCGGCTCGACCTTGGTTTTGAGGCTCAACCAAGAAACTGTCCATGACTTCATCTTGCTGTTCTTGCCACCATGCGGCCCGCACTTAACCCCGCTGGCCACTGGGTCCCTCGAGCCAAGCCTACTTGTCTTTTCCACATCTGGAGGCCTACCCAGCCACGACCTTTCGAGCTTGCTCTTTACCTGCACCAACACCAGTCAAGCCGCAACCTGCACCTGCAATACTTAGCCAAGAGTCAGTCCACGCAACGTTGTCAATCACACATCACACCAGGAAACGACCATCTACCGGTCCTCGAACCACAGAGGTCCTCAAATATAGGTGGGAAATTTTGAGCGGCCCGCGCACGGTTTGCTTGCTGACGCTGACGCGTGGGCCAGTGTCATTGGCGACAATGGTTAGTGAATCCGCATCGCCTTTGTTGGCAGTTGGGTCCGGCGGGCGGGCAGCGGTTATCTTTTTATTTTGGCTGCTGATGCTGACGCGTGGGCCAGCCACTATTTTTTTCGAATGAAATGTGCTTCCCTAAAATATTAGAGCCCATAAAACAGCACCTAAAAAATCATAAAAATACAAACAATTCATATTTGGACATTTAGTATTTGAATAAAATATCAACAGTCACAGTTGTGTGCCCAAGATTCTTAGAATTCGTTTTTACATCCAATGTTAATGATGTAATAATTCTAATAACATCTAGTGTGCTCTAAAAAATCTACAAATGGACTTGGCAACATAACTTGGGTACCTAGACTTGTCTTCAAAATTTCAAATGGTTTCGATGAAGGAATAATATACTTGTGTACAAATATCTACATCTCTCACATAGTTTCCTAGAATGTTCCTTGAACATTGAAGTTTTCCACACTTTGCAACATGTTCGAACTCATATGCATTTGAAAACTTAACAAAACCTTGTGTTCACCTTAAGATTACGAAAATGCAATGTTTCATTACAGGAGGTGTGGAAAACAAATATTATTTATATGTTGTACTTACATAGAACAAGATAAGGCATATAAACATTGTTCAAGAAATGTAATATACACTAAACAATGAAATTAATGAACACACGGTGATTTTAGAAAACTGTAGAAAAAATAATCAAATTTGGACTAATTACGACAGAGAAATACATGTTACAAAATTTGAATGCAGATTAAAAAGAGAAATGCCGTTGGCGACGCGGGACGGATAAACAGTTCTTCATTCTCCAATGGAACAAAGAAGGAAGCAGAGGGCACCGCTGTACGCCGCCGCCCCCGCCGTGCCTGCTTCGGCAGTTTTGACACCCAAGAGGGCATCCTAGGCCTCGTCGGCGGCAAATGAGACCACCGCAACCTTGGATTTGACTCACAAACGTGACAAATCAAATCTTGTGTATCAAAAACTGATTAAAAACTGACATCCTGATAAAATCAAATCCGCGTTTAGTAATATCTAACAATTTACATTCAAGATAGATAATGTTCATTGATGCTTGCGCCTACATCCCGATGTTCATCCTGCTGACAGCGTACTCCACGTCGACGCTGAAGTTACGCGTCCAGAGGTCGAGCTCATGACGGATGCGACACTCGGTGCTGCAGTAGTGGATGATCTCTAAGGTCTCCGGCCCGTAGCGCCTACATCCCGCTGCTCAAATGCAGATGTGGGGATTCTGGACGGGCAGCAACGGAATGTCGTCGTCACCGTCACCAAGCCAGTACCACCACGCAATGTTGTGGAGATCCTGGTTGACGAGGTAGCGCAGCCGCCGCAGGTTGTGGTTCTTCCACCGCCCGTCAGGGGGCGACGGGCCGCCGCTGATTTCCTGGAGCAGTGCCATGGCTTCGGGGTCCGCAGGGTTGCAATGGTACTTCAGCATCGCTAAGAAGTACTTCGCACCGGAGTCTTCAGCAGCGGCATCTCCGACGAGCTTCAGACCCTTATCGGGATTCTGCCACCTCATCAACCTCTCCATCCCCTCGAAGCATAATGCCTCCGGATGATTGGCCTCGCGGAAGCGCCGCTCAAAGCACGACCTGACGTAGCGAGTCTTGCACACCTGATGAAGCTCACGCAGCGACACGTGCAGTAGTACCTCATCGGAGTCGCAGATGCACCGGAAGGTGCCACAGATTTTATTACAAAGGTTCAGAAAATGAATGACGGGCTCATCCTTGATGGAGTGGATGATGGTCTGGGTGATAAGATCATCTGGCAGTAGCTACATCAAGCACACCGCGGCCATCAAGGAGAAGGGGAGGAAATAGAAAAGCGACGGGGTTTCGAAATTGAAAGGCGACGAGGTTGAAATTGAAAGGCGACAAAGGTTGAAGTTGAAGGCGACGGGGTTTGGAAATAGAAGAAGGCGACTCGGCCATCTAAAACAATAAATGGAAATTGAAAAGGCACCGTAGTTTGGCTGCTGCCGCCGATGAGTGGGCCCGACATCATTTCCCCTGCCCCTTCACCTTCCCGCGTAATTGAAAGGCGACGCGTGGTTTTGGACGGTTTTGCGCCCGAAACAGAGCCCGATGCGCAATAGTGGTAGTAGTGGAGTAGTGGGTGCGGGCAGAGGCGCCTGACGGTTCCGCGTCTTGTCAATATAACTCCCCTGCCTTCCCCTGCTTTCCCCTACTTGTTCCATAAGCTTATCATCTCTTTCGCTTCTTCTTCCTCCTCGCGATCCACCACTACAAATCTTCGGTCACCGAGAGATCATGAAGGAGGAGATGGTGTCGAGGAGCCCACCGCCGGCGAAGCGGGGACGAAGGGAGGACGACGATGACGAAAGCTGCAGTCGGAGGAAGTTGGAGAAGGAAAAGGAGCCGGCGACCAAGGACGTCGACGAGGAACCGTTCTTCGACGACACTAAGTTCGCCGTCGACCTGCTCAGGAGCGCCTTCAGAAAGCTTCAAGATGTTGGCGAGTGTCGGTGTTTTAGACCGGCAACCTACCAAGGGGAGTACCCGAGGTAGATGAATGTGGCCTCACCGAGATCGGTAACTCGAAGGAGAGACATGTGGCACACAATTTAGACAGGTTCGGGCCGCGAGGTGCGTAATACCCTACGTCTTGTATGCTGCGTAGCTCAGGATTGATTGGGTGTGTTTACAAGATGATGCGGATGATGAGATAGGGGTCCCGGCCTCGCCTTATATAGTCCGGGAGGCAGGGTTACAAGTCTGTTTGCCAGAGGAGTACTAGTCGTGTGCGGCTAGGAGTACTCTACATGGATCCGGACATGTCTAGCTTCCTAACCGAGTACTAATCCTCCATTTGCCTTGCGCTCCACGCCAACAGGTGCCGTGCAGCTCAAGTCGAGTAGTCCCAGGGGCTCACGGAGTAGCCGGTCCCAGTACCCACTTGAGTAGTGGGCCCAGGGATGTCTGTACGACAAGCCCCCGAGTACTTTGTAGTCGAGCAGGATATCTTCGAGTAGTCTTGATGGCCTTGGCGAGTAGTCCTTGAGCGTCCCCGAGTTCCACAAGCCGAAAGTCCTCAAGAATGCTGGAATCATCCCGAGGCTGGAAGGTACTCCAGCTGATTTTTGAGTAGTCTTGAAGTCTTCTCGAGTAGTCCCCAAGCGTCCCCGAGTGCTTCTCTCGAAGGTCTTCAATGGTACTCGTGCTGTCTCGATGAAGAAACCATATGGAAAATGCGATTCGGAGAATCGCATTCCATATGGAATGTAGCCCCCGAGCCTTATGTCGAATCGCAGATTCAAGCTAAGGGTCAATCTGAAGTTCTGCCAATCTTATCCCAAAAAATCTGGAGAAAAAACCGAAGGACACGTGGCACGGAGCCCCCGAGCCTTGAGTCAAGTACTCTCTCTCAAATTGAAGGATCATCTTGACTGTAGAATGTGTCCTGAGTGGGTCTGGGATCTGGTGGTAGCCCACTGAGTCCATCTGACGTAGTCGAGCCCCCGAGACTGAGAGCGTCGACTACTAGAATATGAAGAGTTAGGCTGCTGCCGCTAAGTCACCCGTCTGGCGCTGTATCTGCCCGTTGAGAACTGAGCCGCTTGGCCGGTTATAAATAACCAGTGGGCCCCTTAGGGTTTTTTCACCTTTAGCAACAGCATTCCCACAGATTGGATCTGAGAGACTGCCCTCTCTGCCCCTCTGCTGCCGGCGCTGCCACAAAGTAGATTGGATCTACT
Organism: Cenchrus fungigraminus; assembly: GCA_036936925.1. Lineage (NCBI taxonomy): Eukaryota > Viridiplantae > Streptophyta > Magnoliopsida > Poales > Poaceae > Cenchrus > Cenchrus fungigraminus. The sequence continues at coordinate 21,082,669 of CM072776.1, read as the reverse complement.
TGTGCCCACCGTCGCAGTCCGCCCCCTCCTCAGCCCCCGAGCGAATGCGAGTGAAGACTCTGGTGACTTGGAGGATGAAGGCGTCTCCAGCAAAGAGCAAGAAGACCGGCGCGTCGAAGAAGAGGAGCCGTGATGAAGCCGGAGATGTCGGCCAGTCGTCGTCGTTGCCGCCCTCGTCCCCTCGCCCCAATCCGGCGAAGGAATGGAAGAAGGCAAAGTTGAAGACCGAGGACCTTCTTGCCTTGGTCAATAGCGGAGTCCTCTGCGAGAAGGAGATGGATCTATGGCGCACCGCCACTGGGGACCCATACCCAATGGAGAAGAATCCGGACGAGATCCCGATGTTCACCCGGTTCGTGGAGCGTGGACTTGCACTGCCGCCCAGCGATTTCTTCAAGGGGCTCCTTAGGTACTACGGAATCGAGTACCTCAACCTCAACCCCAATGGTATCTTCCACGTCTCCATCTTTGTACACTTCTACGAAGCCTTTGTGGGGATCAAGCGCCACTGGATCTTGTTTCGGAAATTCTTCTGGTTGAAGCCGCAACCGAGCAGCAATGACCCACGAGTAGTCGGAGGCGCCGGGATTCAGATGCGAGAGGATGCCGCCGACCAGTACCTGCCGTACAAGTTGATAGACTCCAACCAGGACTGGAAGGCAAAGTGGTTCTACATCTGCAACCACCATCCGGAGATGCCGAAGCCGAGCGGTCATCAATCGAAGCATGCGCCGTGGTGGAGCACGGAGCCCACCATGCAGGAAGGTATCCAACTACCCCCGCTGCTGAACAAGATCAAGGCCTTGCGGGAGGCCGGACTGAGGGCCGAGCACGTGGCCTTCAGTTTTATGAAGAGGAGGGTGCAGCCACTGATGGAGCCAGACACCCTCGGGTACCAGTACACAGGCGATGAGCACACGTCCCGGACGCCTGGCTTCGAAGTCGAGGATGACGTCCTTGTTGAGAGGCTGGGCAAAATCTTCAAGGATATGCCTCCGTACACACCGTGCCTGGTGCCAGAGTACTCTGCGGCACGGCCGCCAAACCAGGTCAGTAGTCGTGACATAAGCCTCCGAGTACTGATTTGCTTGACGTAGTCGTACTCACGCTCGCTTGATGTTGTAGGATGATGTCGAGAAGTACATCTCCGTCCTGCCCTCCCCTCCGCGACTTGAAGGACATGCGCAGGGGAAAACGGAGCCCAAGGGGAAGGAGCACCGCGAAGTCAGTGAAGGCAGTCATGCCGTCGTCATCGAGGCCAGCTCTGATGACGAGGATGAAGAGACGCTGCAGCAGCGGTTCCAACTCCGCTCAAGGTTCAGCCGAGCTGGGATGCCGAACAGCCCGGTCATCGAGAAGCCATCTAGCCTGGAGGCTAGCTTGCCGGCGCCACCTAGGAAGCCGCGCAATGTGGCGCGGAAACGCGCCGTAAAGAAACTGAAGCTGTCAGAGGCCACCAGGCCAGAGGTGAGTAGCACGACTAGTGTAGTCGAGTACTACCGATAAGTAGTCTGTTGCTGGCAATCTTAGTTGAACTGTTGCTGGACATCCCCTCCTCGGACCCCGTTGATCAAGGCGAGGAGGACGCCTGGGAGACGGTAGGGGCGGGAGCTGAGAAGAGTGTCAGCCCGCCTCCAACCACTGAAGAAGCCGTACCAGTAGCGGCACAACAAGAGACCGGCGCCGTAGATTCGCGGGCGTCGATTGAAGAAGGGCAGGGTCCTCCTCCGGTTGCAGCGGTGGAGCGGCCAGAAGAGGTGCATGCCGAAGTCAGAACTGGCAGCGAGGCTGGCATAGTTGACATCACCAGTATACTTGGCGCTCCGACCATGACTGTCCTGCAATCAACTCTGTAAGTTCCGTGAACTCTTAAGTAGGTGTGTAGTCGTTAATCTTGCATTGCTGACTGGATACTCTGTGAAACAGGAAATCCACGGACTTGTCGTGGGATGGTGGGGATGCCAGCACTCCGGCCGATGGAGAGGACCGCTCGGCGGAGGTGCATGAGCCCATGCCACCGCCACAAGCTGAAGCCGCAGTGGAGTCAACACTTGAAGAAGCCACCTTGGTCGAAGGTATGTGTCCTGTCACCACTGGTAGTCATCACGTGTAGTAGTCGTAGTCGTTGCAATTGACTTCTTGTACTCATCTTGGCAGGAGCACAAGCTGAGGAAGCCGCGATCCCTGAAGCCGTGGCTATGGAGACGGCTACTATGGAGACGGAACCCACAGAACCGGTTGTTGGGGCAACGGCAGCAGCAGCCCCCGGGCTGGGGACTACGGTAGCCCCCGAGCTGAGTGCGGAAGCGCGGGTCGATCCGCTCCCCGAGGCAAGTACGGAAGTAGTCGTCCGCGAGCCGATCATAGAAGAAGCTGCACCGCTTCGCTCGGCGCCCATGCCAGAGGCGGCATCATCAAGCTATGGGGGTCTTGAGCTGCTGGAGGACAACCTTATCGACCCGGCCGTTGTTGCTCTGAGCATGGAGTCATGGCACCGCACCGAGCAATGGGTCAAGGTATGTTGCGAGTACCCTGACTAGTCTTGCCTTGTTGAATACTGAGTACTCATGGACTGATTCTGTCTTGCACAAGATGTGGTGGAGCGGTCCCGACAGAAATCCGATCTTCTGAAGGGGTATGGTGACACAGTTCTTCACGCTGAAGGCCTGGAGAAGGAGATAGACAAGTCGAAGAAGCATGCAGCTCTGCTCCAATCCAAGCTAGATGGCGCCTTCGCCCAGTACCATAACGAGGTCCAGGAGATGCAGGCGAAGAGGGACGACTTGATTCGGAAGAACAAGTCGGTACGCCAAAAGAACAAAGGTATGTCTTCCACCGGAGTGCTGAGTACTTATCGAAGAACTTGCGAGTAGTCTGACCTTGAATTGAGTTGTCTGCAGAGCTTGAGGCAATGGTTGACCAGCTGAAGGCATCGGAGACGGACCTCAAGAACATGGTGTATCGTGAGACCGACAAAAGAGAGGTACTTGAGTACGACTACGCCCAGCTGCGCCATGAGTGCATCACGCACATGGAGCTCCGTGAGGCCTTAGATCGTGATCTTGTAAATTGCTATAAATCTCTATAGAAATTGAATAAAGACTGCGAGAAGCTTCGAGGCCAGCTGAAAGAGCTTAAGGAAGCCGCACTGCCCATCGCAAGGTTGCTGGTGCCACATCCGGGCGGACCCAAGATAGCTCCACTGGTGGACCGGTTGAAGGAAGCCCCCGGACGGTTGGCGACGTATGTCAAGCATCTGGCAAAATCTATCCCAAACCTGGTGCACATGAAGTCATACTTCCCGAAGGCACCGGTGGATGTGGTAGCCGGCGGTCTTGCGGCTAACTGTAGCGATGATCAGTACAAGACCCTTCTCGAGGAGATGGCGCCCATTGCTGAGCAGGTGGCGGAGAAGCTTAATCTCTAGTAGATGTACCTGTAGAGGTAGCTAGAGTAGTAGTTGTAAAACAAACAAAGTAGTCAGTGACTTGTTTGAATTATCAATGAAAGTTGTCCACGTTTTGTATGTGAAATGAGTACTCGTGGCCGCCACTTGCAGCGAAGTGCGCGGAGTACCAAACCGTGGAGAAGTTGTGAGTAGTAGTACTCGGTAGAGTCTGCCTGACGGAAAGGCACAGTAAAGAAGTTGAATAGAATCAATCTTTATTACTGATGAAGGAGTACGCCTGGATGGCCAGGGCCGTTTACAAGTGTAGTCGCCAGGACCCGTGGGCCGCCTACAGCTAGGTGGTGCTAGGGCCCTTGAGCCACTTACAGCTGAAGATCCGTTAGTAGCCGTATAGGCTGGATCTAGAGTACATGGTCTTGTAGACCGCCGCTAGAGTCCTCAATGCTCTGAGCAGCCCAAGATCCGTTAGTAGCCGTTGATGCTGGATCTTGGAGAAGAATAGTCCGAAGACTAGTGCTAGGGCCGAGAGGCCGCTTACAGCGAAGAGTCCGTGAGTAGCCGTATAGACTGGACCCGTAGATGAGTAGTCGAGCGACTACACGTAGAAGCGGCATAGCTGGTCGACGTTCCACGAGTTGCTGATGTCGTCGCCTTCAAGTGTTTGGAGGCGGTAGGAGCCTGGTCCGATCACCTTAGAGACTGAGAAGGGACCTTCCCACGGCGAGCTGAGCTTGTGTAGTCCGTCCGTGTTCTAGATGCGACGGAGGACTAGGTCACCGACGTTGAAGGAGCGTTCCTTGACGTTGCGATCATGGTAGCGTCAGATACCCTCAAGGTACCCTGCTGATTGGACGAGGGCGGCGCAGCGGGCTTCTTCGAGGCTGTCGATGTCAACCCGTCTGCTGTCTTCTGAGATGCCTTCGTCATATTGTTCTACTGCCGGGGATTCCCATATCACGTCGGCAGGTAGAATAGCTTCGGAGCCGTAGACCAGGAAGTAGGGCGACTGCCCAGTCGGCTTGGTGGGTTGAGTACGAAGCCCCCAGAGTGCATTGGGTAGTTCCTTGATCCACTTGCCTCCTTTGGTGTTAGTTGCGTTGTGCAATCGCTTCTTGAGGGCGTCGAGTACCATCCCGTTAGCGCGCTCGACTTGACCGTTGGCGAGGGGGTGGGTGACTGAGACGTACCGGACGTCAATCCCGCTGTTCTCACAGTACTCCTAGAACTGGTGGTTGTTGAAATTGGAACCCAAGTCTGTGATGATGCGGTGGGGCAGCCCATAGCGATGCACTAGCTCATCCAAGAAGTCGAGTACTCTGTCGGCCTTTGGGCAGGTGACCGGCTTGACTTCGATCCACTTGGTGAACTTGTCGATGGCCACCAAGACTCTGTTGAATCCTCTTGGCGCAGTTGGCAGAGGCCCAATCATGTCGAGCCCCCAGCAGGCAAAGGGCCGTGTTGGTGGTATGGTAACTAGCTTGTAGGCCGGGACGTGTTGCTGCTTGGCGAAGAATTGACATCCTTGGCACTTTCTGACGAGTTCTTCAGCGTCGGCCAGAGCTGTGGGCCAGTAGAAAGCTCGTCGGAAAGCCTTGCTCACCAGCATGCGAGAAGACGCGTGGTTGCCGCAGACGCCCTTGTGGATCTCCTCCAAGATGTCCTTGCCTTCATCCCGAGGTATGCACTTCATGAGCACTCCAGAAGTGGCACCCCGCCTGGAGAGCTTGTCTCCGACTAGTACGTAGGTCTTGGCTCGTCGGACGAGTTGTTCGACCATGGTCTTGTCGGAGGGAACCTTCTGCTCGCGGATGTAGTCGATGAAGGGTTGTCTCCAGTCCACGTCGATCATCATGACCTCCTGACCGGACTGTGGTGGCACAGGGTTAGTGGTCGTTGGCGCTGGCTCTGGGATGGATGGCGCATGAAGCTCGTGGACGAAGACTCCGACAGGTACTTGCGCGCGAGTAGAACCAAGCTTCGACAGGACGTCCGCCGCAACATTGTTGTCGCGGACGACGTGGTGGAACTCGAGACCGTAGAACTTGTTCTCGAGCTTGCGGACTTCCAGACAGTAGGCGTCCATGTTCTCCTTGTTGCGATCCCAAGACTTGTTGACTTGGTTGATGACCACTGCGGAATCGCCGTAGACTAGTAGCCGCTTGATGCCCAATGAGATTGCGAGGCGGAGCCCATGGAGTAGGGCTTCGTACTCGGCTTCGTTGTTTGAGACCTTCCAGAAGATCTGCAGGACGTACTTGAGTTGTTCGCCCTTTGGAGAGATCAGGAGTACTCCTGCACCTACGCCTTCAAGCTTGAGTGAACCGTCGAAGTACATCACCCAGTGTTCTGGCCGCTCGGTTGGAGTTGGTAGCTGATTCTCCCGCCACTCTGCCATGAAGTGGACTAGTGCCTGAGACTTGATAGCAGTATGTGGCTTGAAGTTGACGTTGAGGGCGTCGAGTTCGACTGCCCACTTGGAGATTCTTCCAGTAGCATCCTGATTGCGGAGTATGTCACCGAGCGGGTAGTCAGTGATGACGACAATCGAGTACTCCTGGAAGTAGTGTCGTAGCTTCCGCGAGGTGATGAGCAATGCATAGAGTAGCTTCTGGACCAGTTGGTACCATGCCTTGGACTCTGACAGAACCTCACTGACGAAGTAGACTGGTCGCTGGACTGGGTAGGTGTGGCCTTCTTCCTGCCGCTCGACAACGATGGCAGTACTGACCACATGAGTAGTCGTGGTGAGGTAGAGCAGTAGCTGCTTCTTTTTGCGAGGAGCCGTGAGGACCGGTGGCTTTGATAGGAAGTCTTTGAGCTACACTAGAGCCTGATCAGCCTCCACGGTCCATACGAACTTCTCTTGGTGCTTGAGTAGTTTGAAGAAGGGTAGTCCCCGTTCTCCAAGCTTCGAGATAAATCTGTTCAGGGCAGCCATGCACCCGGTCAGCTTCTGGACATCCTTGATGCAGGTTGGAGCTTTCATATTGGTGATGGTGGAGATCTTCTCGGGGTTGGCTTCGATGCCGCGATGGCTGATGATGAAGCCGAGTAGTTTCCCAGATGGTACGGCGAAGACGCACTTGTTGGGATTGAGCTTCCATTGGTACTCTCGCAGAGATGCAAAAGTCTCTTCAAGATCGGTGATGAGCGTATCGGAGTTTCTGGTCTTGACGACCACGTCATCCACATAGGCTTTGACATTCTTGTTGAGTTGCTTCTTGAAGCAGGCCTAGATAGCTCGCTGGTATGTAGCGTCGGCGTTCTTCAACTTGAACGACATTGTCGTATAGCAGTAAGCGCCGAACGGGGTGATGAACACGGTCTTCTCCTGGTCTTCTTCCTTGATAGCGATCTGGTGGTACCCGGAGTAGCAGTCGAGGAAGCAGAGCAGGTCGCAGCCCGCCGTGGAATAGATGACTTGGTCGATCCGCGGCAACCCAAAGGGGTCCTTGGGGCAATGCTTGTTGAGATCAGTGTAGTCGACGCACATCCTCCACTCGTTCGTGTTCTTCTTGCGGACGAGGACGGGGTTGGCGAGCCACTCAGGATGGAAGGCTTCACGGATGAAGCCCACCGTGAGTAGTTTGGCGAGTTCCTTCTTGATGGCATCCCGTCGGTCGTCGGCGAAACGACGAAGGTGTTGTCGTTTGGGAGTGGCTGTAGGGTCGACGTTAAGTGAATGATCGATCAGCCTCCTGGGCACCCCTGCCATGTCCGCTGGCTTCCACGCGAAGATGTCTCGGTTAGCCCGAAGCAAGCTGACGAGCGCGTCTTCCTACTTCGGGTTGAGCCCTGCGCCGATCATGGTAGTCTTGCTGCTGTCGCCCATCCCGAGGTCGATGGCCTTCACCTGGACTTCCTCGGACGGTTGAGGCGTGTTCGCAGTGTCAGTCTTCCCAGGTATCTCGAGTTCGGTTGGGGCAAGCCTCTTGGACGCATCAAAGATCTCCATCATTGCATTGGGTACTTGGTTGGTCGCTGCGAGTTCCACGGCTTCAGTGTCGCAGTCGAAAGAGATCTTCAAGTCCCCTTGTAGCGTGAGTACTCTGGCAGGACTTGGCATCTTGAGTACCAAGTAGGTGTAGTGGGGTACCGCCATGAACTTCGCGATAGCTGGTCTGCCGAGAATGGCATGGTAGGAGGTTTCGAAATCTACAACCTCGAACTTGATGTACTCGGTGCGGTAGTTCTCCCTTGTCTCCCCGAAGGTAACTGGCAGGACCACTGAGCCTAGTGGAATAGCCGCGTTACTGGGGACAATGCCGTAGAAGGGTGACGCGCTCTTGGTGGGCATGTCAGTGATGTCGAGCTTCATTTTCTTCAAGGTCTTGGTGAAGAGGACATTGAGTCCGCTCCCGCCGTCGATGAGTACCTTGTTGAGTCTGGAGCCCGCGACTACAGGTTTCAGGATGAGTGGAAAACGTCCTAGCTCGGAGAAGCTTTTCCATTGGTCCGCGCTGGAGAAGGTAATGGGTACCTCCGACCACCATAGAGGTGTCGGCATCACTCGTTCAATGTTCAAGACTTCCCGTCGGGTAGCCTTCTGGGACCGCTTGGTGGGTAGTCCGCCGAATAGGACATTCACCGTCTTGTCAGGTTCCTGGAAGTCGCCGTTGCCTTCGTCGACTTTTTTCTTGCCTTCTTGTCGTGAGGAGGCCGTGGGTCGGGGGTATCCTTGAGTGCTCGCCGGAGCTGGTAGCACTGCTCGGTGGTGTGATTGCCATCCAGATGCCACGAGCACTTCTCTTTGAGCAAGTCTCTAAAGCCGCCTGAGGTCTTTTTCGAGTTGTCCTTCGCAGGGCACTGTATAGCCGCGACTGTATTGTCTGGCTTGCGCTTGCGGTTGGAGCTCGAGTAGTTGTTGTTGTGGTGACCCCCTTGATCTTTGTTTTTGTTGCCGCCCGTGTTGCTCTTGTTCTTGCCGCAAATGGAGTCGTACTTGGCGTTTGCCTTGTCCTCTTCGTCGGCCCATGACGTTATCATGTCCTTGAGCTTGGTGATGGAACTCGGGCGGCGGCGACCGAAGTCTTCGAAGGTGCGACGGTGATAGAGCCCGTCTTGGAAGAGGTCGATGACTTCTTTGTCGGTGACGTCGACTACGGTTGTGCGCTTGTCGAAGAGGTGCTGCATGTACTGGCGAAGTGTCTCGCCTTGTTCTTGATTGACCATTGCCAGATCCATGCAGGTACCCGAGCGCCCCATGGCACCCGCGAAGTTGCTGGTGAACTGAGCCTTCAGCTGGTCCCACTCGTCGATCGAATTCTTTTCGAGTGACTCGAGCCACGTGAGTGGGGCTTGATCCAGGCAGAAAGGGAAGAAGAGGCACTTTGCGTCGTTGTTGCCACCAGCGTTTTCGATGGCCAAGGCGTAGCACCTGAGCCACTGAACTGGGTCTTGCTTCACGTCATACTTGGTGATCCCGAGCGGTTTGAATTTCTCAGGAAGAAGCAAGTTGCGAAGTCTTGCAGAGTAGGTGGGGAAGCCATCGCTGTCGCTTGCTTCAGTAGCCTTCTTGCGGTGGATCTCGTCGATCCTGTGGCGGGTGTCGTAGCCGCCACGTGCGTTGCTGGTGGCGTGGCTAGTCGCGTGGCCTCGGCCTCCGCGATCGCCACCGCCACCAGCTTTTCTACCGGCGCCATGGGATGAACTTCCGCCGCTACTGCCACCACCACTGCCGCCGCCGCGACTACCTCCGGTGCCACCCTGGCTGATGCCGCCCTGTGAGGGTCCTCCAGCTGAGGCCCTAGAGCGGTTGGGATTTGGCTGGTGTTCACCACAGACACGGTTGCATCCGCCGTCTGCCGGACTGCGGCTAGTCGCTTCGTGGTTTCCAGCGGGGGGTACTTGGGCGACCCTGTTGTCGACCCGCATGAAGTAGGCGTCTTCGGCAAGTTTGGCGATGACTTCGCCTGCGCGGATCCCCTGGCTTGTCATGCTATCGTGGTGATAGACATGAGGCATTGCTCAGGAGTGGTGTGTACCCGGTTGGCAACTTGCTCCAGAGCCTCATTAAGGTTCCGGATGGGGAGAGTTTCCCGGAGACGTCTGCGTCAATCGTTTTGCTTCTTGTTGCATCACGCCAGGCGTTCTTGTCTTCGGGGGTCTCGTTCGGAGGTGCGTTGGCGGACAACTCATCCTCTGAGATGTCGTCAAGGTACCGGTCGGGTCGATTTTTCGAGGTCCCAGCTTCTCCGGCCGCCATGAAGACTTCACTGTCGGGAGTGCAGAGACTAGAGTCAGTGGTCGCCACCTCGGTGGGGGTGTGCTCGTCGTTTGGAGCTAGCGGGGTCCCCTCCTGGAAGGGGAGTGAATCGAGGTAGGTGACGCAGCGTGAGTTGTCGTCCGTCAGGTCTGCGGGCTTGCGGTCGGGCCAGTAGATGAATCTGCCGGTGGGAGTAGATGTAATGACCAGGCCAGTGGCACGACCTGATAGCGGTTCCTTAGTCATGTTGAGCTCAGACTCGGACTCGATTGGGTCCAATCCGAAGTCGAACTCGTAGGAAGAGTCCGAGTAGTAGCCGGTTGCGGTGTTGGAGTCCAAGGAGTACTCGGAGGCGATCTCCTTGCCGGCCCAGCGTGCGGCGAGGGCTTCCGCGTGGACCCTGCTAGCGTTGCAGAGACAGTATGGGAAGTGCTCGTGGAGGGGGACTGCCTCACACGATGGCTCAGGAGCCGGCTCGCATGAAATGATCCAGGGTGACGTCGAGTTCGAGTTGGAGGCGGATCCAAGCTCGAAGTTAGCGACTTGTTGGCAGAGCGAAAATTCGCCGAATTTTTCGACGAGTTGACCCGTGATGGCTTCGGGAAGCGTCATGATCCTGGTCTCCGGATCCGGAGTCATGCTGAGGTAGCGCTGGAATGATCCAACGCCGTCAGTGGTGCAGACCCAGGAGCCGAAGACGAAGGTGTCGCCGCGATTGAAAACGGCAGTTGGCTTGATGACGATTGAAGCCGTCGAGTTCGCCATGTGATCTTCGGTGAGTCCCCCTACCTGGCGCGCCAGCTGTCGGTGTTTTAGACCGGCAACCTACCAAGGGGAGTACCCGAGGTAGATGAATGTGGCCTCGCCGAGATCGGTAACTCGAAGGAGAGACACGTGGCACACAATTTAGATAGGTTCGGGCCGCGAGGTGCGTAATACCCTACGTCCTGTATGCTGCGTAGCTCTGGATTGATTGGGTGTGTTTACAAGATGATGCGGATGATGAGATAGGGGTCCCGGCCTCGCCTTATATAGTCCGGGAGGCAGGGTTACAAGTCGGTTTGCCAGAGGAGTACTAGTCGTGTGCGGCTAGGAGTACTCTACATGGATCCGGACATGTCTAGCTTCCTAACCGAGTACTAATCCTCTGTTTGCCTTGCGCTCCACGCCAACTGGTGCCGTGCAGCTCAAGTCGAGCAGTCCCAGGGGCTCACGGAGTTGCCGGTCTTAGTACCCACTTGAGTAGTGGGCCCAGGGATGTCTGTACGATAGCGAGGCCTTCGACATCAAGGCGCCTCATGAAGTGGACAAGGACCTGAGCGTGAAGGGTCTCGCCTTCAGGATCCATGGGTTGGCTGAGACGCTCGAGAACCTCCCTGTGGTCAAGCGGGCTAGCCGCCACTTCGTCTTCGACAACGGCGGCTCCGACGGCAACGACGGCTCCGACGGCAGCCACGGCAGTGACGACGGCGAGACTCCGACGGCGGCGACCGACTAAATGATAGACTCCTCTACCATGTATAGTAATAATGTGTGTGTGTGTTTGTGTCTTCGTTAGGTTGTTGGACATGAACTGCTTCGTTTGTTTGTCGATCATGAACTGCTTAGTTAATTAGTTTGGTTGTTGTGTCATGAACTCGATCTAATAGACGCGAGTGGATCCATCCACATCTCCTATAATATGTGTTCTGTTGTGATGAACTGGAGATCTGTTGTGATGAACTGGAGATCGATCTGTTGTGATGAATTAGATCTTAGAGACAATGGATAGTCATTGCCGACGCGGGTTAGCGAACCTGCACCGCCTTTGTTGGCAGTTGGCTCCGGGCGGGCAGGTAACATTTATCTTTTTTATACTGGCTGCTGACGCTGACGCGTGGGCCCGTCACTATTTTTTTGGAATGAAACTTGCTTCCCTAAAATTTTAGAGCCCATAAAACAACACCTAAAAAATCATAAAAATACGAACAATTCATATTTGGACATTTAGTATTTGAATAAAATATCAACAGTCACACTTGTGTGCCCAAAATTCTTTTAATTCGTTTTTACACCTCATGGTAATGATATAATAATTCTAATAACATCCAGTTTGCTCTAAAAAATCTACAAATTGACTTGGCAACATAATTTGGGTACCTAAACTTGTCTTCAAAATTTCAAATGGTCTAGATGAAGGAATAGTATACTTGTGTACAAATGTCTACATCTCTCACATAGTTTCCTAGAATGTTGCTTGAATATTGAAGTTTTCCACACTTTGCAACATGTTCGAACTCATATGCATTTGAAAACTTAACAAAACCTTGTGTTCACCTTAAGCTTACGAAATGCAAAGTTTCATCACTAATGGTTGTGTAAAACAAATATTATTTATATGTTGTTGTACTTACAAAGAACAAAATAAGGCATATAAACATTATTCAAGAAACGGAATATACACTAAACAGTAAAATTAATGAAAATATGGTGATTTTAGAAAAATTTTGAAAAAATATCAAATTTGGACTAATTATGACGAAGAAATACATGTTACAACATTTGATTGCAGATTAAAAGGAGAAATGCAGACTGTTCTTCATTCGAATAGAACTAGGCCCCACAGTCAGTAGCGACACGGGACTGACAACCCGCGTCGGCTTTGCTGCTCTTCCAAAAATTTACACAGATAATACGAGCAACATACAAAAGCTAATCCACTACTGATTTCCTATTCCAATACTCCATTCGAACTTCACCATTTCACGGCGGAGCCTACAGTCTTCGCTGCAAAACAGAGAAATTCCAAGCCATCCTTTATTCACGCCGCAGCCGCCGCCGTTGCCTGCGCACGGCTGATCGCCGCACACCTGTGCCAGAGGTGGCAGCGGTTCACCCCAAATGCGCCAAGTCGAGGAGTGGATCGCACGCGCGGCCTTCTCGCGTAATGGCAGACACCCCTCGTTGCTCAGCCATCTCGACGTCGTACTGCCGCCGCCCGCGACCCGCCTCTTGTACTGCTTCGCGGTGTCGTCGGTGGCAGCACCGCCATTGTCCCTATAGAGCAAGATGGCGTATAGATAGGACGCCGCATCGTGCCCACCCTCGGCAGCGCGCCGGAGATCATTGCTTTCCCTATTTTCCATGAACACGGCTTTGATCCCAGAGAAGAAGCAAGCCTCCGGATTCTCGAGATCGGTCAGCATAGCAAGGAAGGCTTTGTAGGCGGTGGGGTCCCACACCCAAGAAATCTCATCTCTTATCCCCTCTATCGACAAACGCCGGCTGACATCGCCGTGGCTGCACACGCGGCGATGGTCGAGAAAGTACCGCGTAGGCTGCAGAGGTCAGCCAAGGGCCGCTCCAAGATCGCACCGACACGCGCCGCAATCTCAATGCAGAGGTCTTGAGGGAGGTCCAGCAGCGACGACGGCTGGTGCCGCCTACTTCTTCCCGGCATGCTATTCATCTCCGGCCGGGAATGGTGACGATGAGGAGCAGGCAGTTGCTTTTTTTTGTGGGTAGATGAAGGGGCAGGGGATCTAAATTATTTTGGAAGGAGAAGATATAGGAGATTTGTTTCCCATAGAATTGATTTCTTGTTCCACATTCCTTCTTCTTCTTCTTCTTCACCATCTCATTTCTTTCTTTTGCCAAGGGTTTTTTCAGTCAGTTTGGGTAACTCCTCGATAGTTTTGACGTCCTTGACTTTCAAGTGGACTAGATCTCTAGTCACATGCAACGGCGCCTCTCGATTCTCCTTTTCCCCATTAAACTAACAATCCATGGCCCGGTATGGATGTTTCTTGCTGAGGAAACGACGGTGCCCCATAAATACGTATTTCTTTGAATGTCTTAGCCACCCTGCGCAAGTATCTTCCAAGCAGTGTGGGCAAGTTGCACCTTTCCTTTTACTCTGGCTAGAGAGGTTGCGATGAGCTGGGTTGTCGTTGATGGTGGTGAACAACATGGCGCGCATTGTGAACTCCTCACGCTTGAACTCATCCCAAACCTCCTTCACACCAGGCTTCCATAGTATCTTCAAGTCATCAACTAGTGGTCTCAAGTAGACATCAATACGGTCGCCAGGTTGCTTTGGCCCGAAGACCAATATTGTTAGCATCATATATTTCTGTTTCTTCCATAGCCAGGGTGGAAGGTTGTACAACGATAGCACGATAGGCCAGGTGCTATGTGTTGAGCTCTGGTTACCGAATGGGTTCACGCCATCTGTGCTGATAGCAAACCGCATGCTCCTTATGTCTTCGTTAAACCACGGAAAGTGGTTATTAATGTTACCCCATTGTGCTGCATCTGCGGGGTGCCTAAACTTGCCATCTTGCTTAAGCTTATTTCGGCCTTCATCATGCCAACGCAAGAGTTGGGCCTCCTTTCGTGTTTCGAACAATCTTCTCAGCCGAGGAATCATGCAAAAATACCATGCCAATCTCACAGGATCCCCTCTGTTAGCCTTCTTCTTCTTGCCTCTGATCTCGCCGGGCTCGTTCTCATCATCAGCATTATTATCATCTCCTTGATGCACTGCTGCGGAGGGGCCTGAATGTCCCCTGCAGCTCGGACCTTGAAGCTCCGCTCCCCTTCATTGCGCAATGGAGCCGGGCACCAGTACATGCCCTCACGACCCTGAAAGCAGAAGACCAATGTCAAATCCATTTACAAACACAGACAATAGAAATCAGGGTCGACTCAAAGCTTGGTGACTTACAGCTTCGGTGGGCCGGTACACGCTGAGCGCCTTGGGGCAAGTCCGGTTGCGGATGCGCCCGGCGAATATGCTCTTCACCCACGCCACCATCTCCTCCTTGGAGACCTTCCGCCGCACGACCTGGGTGGGGTCGGATTGACCCCAGTACTCGTAGGTCGGGTGTACCCGGTCCTAGATGGGCTGCAGCAACCGCTGGCTGAAGCTGATCACCACGACGCCGCCCGTCAGCCCCTCTGTCTTCAACCTCTCAAGGTCGTCCAGCAGCGGCTGCAGGTTGTCGATCTCCCGCGATGTGAGTTGGTTGGACCACTCAGGCCTAGGCACAAGCGCGTGCCCAGACCTTGTGGGAAGCGCCGATGCCGGGTTGTCGAGGTAGAACCACCCCTGCTTCCAGCCCGTGGTGTTGTCAGGCAGCACCAGGTCGATGTACACCGGCTTCATATACCGGTGCAACATGAACCCGATGCTGCCAACGACATCGGACTTCCCCATCTTCTTCAGCTCGAAGAAGTGCCGCCACAGGTGGAAGTGCGGCAGTATCCCCAAATACGCCTCGCAGAGGTTGATAGAAGAAGAAACGATCATAATCGCGTTGGGGACGAGGTGTACCAAGTCGATCCTGTAGAAGTTCAGGAGCCCGCGGAAGAAGTTGCCGGTAGGGACCCCAAATCCGCGCTTGATGTGCGCGAGGAAGATGACGGTCTCGCCGATCCCCTTGGTGGGGAACGCCTCGCCGACCGCCGGCGTCCAGGCCACCTCCGCCTTGGGCTTCAGCAGCCCGCGGGTCGCCAGGGCCTGGATCTGCTCCTCCGTCACGACGGATGACTCCCAGATGGTCTCCGGCGCCGGCGCAAGCTCGTGCTCCATCTCCTCCTCCTCTACTCTGGTGGATCTAGCTCTGAATACCACAAGCGACTTCATGCGCATGCGAGGGTGTGCGGCGCGACGGGTCTAAGCACGGTGGCGCTGCTGATTTCGCTGAAGCGCTTGAGCGGCGGCGGAACCCTAGGCTTTTGCGGAAATGGAAGCAAGTAGGGGTCCCGGTCCGCAGCACTGCCTTTTATAGCTGGGCCCCGGTGGCTCCATGGGCCGCCGCGCCCAACGTCTCTCCAGCGGGTTTCGCGGTGACCCAACGGATCCTCGATCAATGAGTCTACTCCCCAACGGCTCTTTCGGCCTAAACGGATAACAGGCAGTAACGACTAGTTCCGTACGGGAATCTGCGTCCGTCGATTTTTGGTCAAGACATCCAGACGGTCGTGGACTCGTTATGCCCCACGTCTAAGCCACCAACCCCGGTACTTCTGATACTCACTTCAAGGTCGCCATGACCCACAGACGACCTATGGACCTGCTACACTGCCTCTACAAGGTCGACAAGGACCCGATAGCTTCCTAGGTCGCCTCGGCCTACAAACAGCGGGTTCACACCACGTCTCTAGGCCCAGCTGCCTCAAATGCCTTCTAGGTCACCTCGACCTACAGCGGCGGAAACTACCAATGGCTCCGTGCTTAAAGGCTCTACTGTCTGTCGGCGACCTTTTGGTCTTTACTGCAGCTCCTTGCTGACGCCCCACCGCTTTCTAGGTCGATTAGACCTACAGCTTTCAGGTTGACACCCTGTGTTGTGCCACTGCACAACGACCGTGTTGACTCAGGTCAGCACAGGATCTTCATCGATATTCTAGACCTTCTGAAGGTCGGTGTGCTATTATAGCTCTACTGGGACCTTGGCAATTCCATTGCTGCCCAGGAGCCTCTACACAAACTTAAGATGCACTCTTTGTCATGCAAGCACGTGTATAAAGCTTCGTAAGCTACAAAAGGACTTTGGCCCATGGCCAATTACAAGATACAAACATATTAAAGGTCCTGAACTACCTCACATGGTGTCTGCGACACAACCTAGACTGATGAAGCGTGTCGCAAGCTTTCTTCTAGCTTTAGGACCGACTTGGAGACCTCCACCACCGCTGTTGTCGCAGCTGCCACACAGCCAGCTCTACTCCAGCTCCAGAATGTTTCCTGTGGTACCCACACTTACGTCTGGGTTCCCCCACAAGATTCCAAATCGAGCCAGCATCACCTCGGGCCTTCGCTCACAAGGTTCGTCAAGGCATGTACTGCCCCATGCTGCACCTTGATTCCTCGCTGGGCCTGGGTGCAGCGGCTGGTGGAGTTCCCCCAACTTCGCAAGCATTCTTCTAGCTCCAGATCTTGATGGCCTAGCTCTACGCTCTGGTGGACGGATGCAAGCCCAAGGCACGGAAAAAAAATTACTACACAACTTCGCCATGGCCCACTCGGCTGGCTCAATTGACGAGCTCGGTGGTGCGGGCACCTATTTATACCCGTAGCATAGGGCTTTGGATCCTACCTGTAACTCAGCTGGTGTGGCGTCCTTATCCGGTGACTGTTGCCACGTGAAACGCAAGGTCCCTGTTCACTTGCAGAACCATCAGCGCGCTTATCCTCGACCCGACGACATCCTGGTGCCCCTTGTCTTTTGTGGGTGGACATTACCTTAGCTTCACTTGGAGGCAGGGTCTGTGACTGTACAGTGCGTCCGTGATCCAAGACACGACAACCTTTGGTGTCTGGTGCTTTCCCCGAGTTTACAGATGCTTTGTCGTATTCAAACAGGCCGACAGAGTGTCAGATGGGAGCAGAAGGCCGCAGGTTCTCTTTCTCTTTCTTCATTTTCGGAGCATCAAACCGGCCATTTTGGTCGCTTTACTACTCGGGGGCTACTCCACGAGTGCGTCTTACGATGCCCTCTTTCTTTTGCGTCGCATCGACCTACCAGAAGCCTACTTCCACTACTTCTCTGCTCGACCTACCTACGATTGGCGGTGCGATCTTCATCGAGGTCGCAGAAGTTCCTTTGTGCTACCTGATCCAAGTCAGGTCGGCGGTTCTTCGAGATCGACAGCTTGCCTTCACTTGGACCTTCTGGTCCTATGTTCCAGAAGCTTGATGTTCGACTCTGTGTGCATTGGAGGGGTTCTTCTTCTTTGGATCCCCGTGCACCCTACACGACCTTGGTGATGCCATGATTTCGTCATGCCTCAACATGACCTCACCTCGGCCACTACACCTACACGTCTATCGGGGCTTGAGAGACATGGGTACCCATGGGTCCCCACCGACCAGGGTCCCAGAGGTCCCTGTCAAGTGGACCCGACATGTCAGAAGCCCCACTGACCTGCAAGTGGGCCCGAAGACCTTATCCACAACCCCAGTGACCTTGGAAGACTCCTGAAGACCTTATCCAGATCTAGGAGGATCCGCAGGACTTAGAGCGCAAGGTGAGCTACCAGATCGTGGCTCGGCACCACCTATAGATCCGCAGATCGCGGGATACTCCCTGAAATCCGGGCAGATGGCCTACCCATTTTGTAACCGACGCCGATGAGGGTCCACCGACCTCGAATGGAAGCCCTAGCTCGTTGACCATATAAGGTGGCCTAGAGCTCCATTCGAGGGGACTTCCCTTCTTTGCATAATTCCACCCCATACTGGACGTAGGGTTTCACTCTCTGGAGGCCCGAACTAGTCTAAACCCCTGTGTCCAACGCCATTCTTGCCGTGTTCCGAGTTCCATACGTGAACTACCACCTACGCTCTTAGTTCCCGATCCTCCCATCCACCTACAAACTGCTTGGGTAGGCCCCCTAGCAGATCTGTCTAGGTCTCACCCCCTGACACAATCATTGAGGTGCGAGGAGAGGAAGTTCTCGCATCGACCCTAGATGGAGGTAGGTTGTGGAGACAGGGCCCTGGGGTACTAGGTGTTTCCGAGTTGTGTTGAGAGATTAGGTTGGGATCTTGATGGAGATATCTTGTAGTTACTTGCTGCTGCTGCTTAGGAAACCTGAGCCTCTACCTTGTCTCTTTTCTTACCCTTTAGAGTTAGGCCACTTAAAGCTGCATAAAGTTGGTGATGTGGACCTATCCCATTCTTTGGGGATAGACTTTGGGTGTGCAGGGTACGAGTCCGACTACGACAACAACACCGACGGGTGGTACGACTGAGGGATGCGTCGCTGCGCTCAAGGATGCTTGTGGGTGAGAAGAATAAAAGATGGAGACACTTTTGGGATGCTAGCTACCGCTGCGTAGACTTTTCACTCTGATTCAGCTAAGAGGCTTGTGATGTTGTACTTCATAATGGACATGTAATAAATTATGTACTAATATTTGTGTGATGCGATGTATGGCTGTGATTTACCTTCTGTGATGCGTTCTGTACGCGATAGCCGCTGATTTAGGGACTATCGCAAGGGTACAGGGATTCGGGTTTTCCTTACCGAAAATCCGGGGCTTTACAGGTGGTACCAGAGCCATTCTTGATCGTAGCACGTATCCCTAGAAATGGCTGATAGAAATAGGACTCTATACACTCTATTTCTATATGTATACCCTTGAGCTATGTTATAAAAACTTATCTCTCTTTAAAACTTCTTCCTTACCTGCGCTAACTGAAAATTTCTTATCTGTCATAGGAAATGGAACGTCAGGTTGTTGAGATCACCCCTGAGACGTGCGGGGAGATCTACCGCTGGTTCGAGAGGGCCCTCCTCAGGCTTAGGGTCCCTCCTACCAACGTCACGTACTGCGCCGAGTACGTGCCCACCTTGACGGGGCAGCTGGTGCTCTGCACAGTTGCCATCGTTCCCACCCGTCGCTACCAAGCTTCAAGGGGCAGGTCAGCTACAGCACTGCCATGACCGTCCTGACTGTGATGGACCTCGCCTGCTGCCAGGCACTGGGCTGCATTCTCACTCAGTACCGTGGCACGTTCGAGACCGGGGAGCTTCGCCTTTTGCCCTGAGACTACTGGCGCCTAGCACCACTCATGGATGGAGTCCCGTCGCACGAGGGGCTTCAGGACGACATCGATGTGGCTCCCTTCCACGAGACCGATGACATGCTGGTGGAGACGGCCAGCTACCTTGTCGACCTCGACAAGTACACGTGTCGCTTGGAGAACGAGTCGCTGAACCTCTTCGACGAGATCAAGGAGGCCACTACCGAGGCACGACTTCACCTGCCCCGCTGCCTGGAGTTGGAGAGGGAGAACTACGCACTTCGCTACCGTGTTCGCCAGCTTGAGCAGGGTGTCAACTGTGCGAACACCACGCTGCTTTAGGTGGAAAGAGAGAGCGTGTGGCTACACGCGAGGAGTTGCTGCTCATCAAGGAGGACCTTCGCAAGATGACCGTGAGCCAGAGCCGACCGCGCAACAGACTTCAGAGCAAGGACGACTTGCTCACGGTGCGTGGCCACCTGCTCGGCTGCGAGAGAAACAAGGTGAAGGAATTGGAGAAGTGCAAGGCAGAGAACACCGCCAACCTCACGTGGCTCACATGCACGGCAGTCTACCTGAAGGACAAGGCCGAGAGACTGAAGAAGACGTGGGAGGACGCCGATTCCCTCCAAGTGGACGAGCTCATGGAGCTCAACGGGGAGCAACCCTTCGAGTCACAGCATGCGATCCTCATGGAGACCATTGAGCTTCCCCCTTCCAAGCTCAAGGTTCACCTCTGTCCCATGGCTCGGATGCCGACCCCCGTCGAGACCGAGGAGGTGAGAGAGGCCCACGCCTTGGTGTCCAAGATCTTCCCTCTGGGTTACCCCACTAAGGACCGCTACCCAGTCTCATACAAGAGGGCTCGCACCGAATAGGGTGTGGAGTGAAGTCAAGGCATGCATAAGAGTAGAGTTGTAGGGTAGTAGTTTCCATGAGTTGTTCCATGCAGCCGTGAGCATGTTCCGGTGCATGAAGAGAGTCTTGTCACACCCTGTTAGGCACCACCATTTGAGCATATAACGATGTATTAGGACGTTGATTTGAGCTGGTACCTCTAAGGTTTGAGTCAGCCTCGAGGAAGCATACGTACTTATCATGCTTGTTGTATGCTTGGATCTTAATGGAGTTATTTGTCTCTCAATACATTTTCTCATTGAGTGTTGGATTATATATTTAATATTATTTTCATGTTTGTTCTTAGACTCAATATGTTGGTGAGTGATGTTGTATAACCCTGGTCGTGTTTTCAGAAGGATGTCGATCTGAAGGTTTGGTCGTCTGCTGGTACGCCTCGAGGAGGCTGCCAACGAGGAGGAATCCCCACAGGGCTGTGGCCATGGTCATCGTCGTGCTTCTGCACATGGACGCGGACGTGCACCTACCCGTGGCCGTGGATGCATGCCTATCCGTGGAGGAGCTCTAGGGGCTCGAGGCTGGGGTGCCGGTGTGCCACCGCCGCCACCGCCACCCGATGGCCCTAAAGCTGAGGATGAGGAGGAGGAAGCTTAGCACGAGCAGGAGCAAGAACAGCCTGAGCTGGAGCAGCCGCCACTGCCACCACCCAACTTGGTGGACATGATGGCCCTGCACACTCAGCTGATGCAGAGGATGGCAGAAGCCATGGAGCATCAAGGCAACGGTGGGAACCGCAATGCCCCGTCAAATGAGGACCTCACGAAGAAGATCGAGAGGTTCATCCGCCTGAAGGCCCCCATCTTCAGCTACTCGGATGAGCCGCTTGACGCCGACGACTGGCTGAGGGTGATTGAGACAAAGCTCAACCTCACTGCCTACACCGACGAGGAGTGCGTCGCCATCACCGCGCACCAGTTGGAGGGTCCTGCCAAGTCTTGGTGGGACAACAACTCCGCCAGCCACCCGAACCCAGCCTACATCACTTGGCTGGAGTTCTGCGAGGTGTTCCGCGAGCAGTATCTGCTCAACGAGCTGATGATCCAGAAGGCTCAAGAGTTCCACACCATGACGCAGGGTGCGATCAGGGTGGAGGAGTACGAGCGCCACTTCATGAAGATGTTGCGCTACGCTCCCGACGACACCAACACCAACGACAAGAAGCAGTTCTGGTTCCTGTGAGGCCTTCAGCACGGCCTTCGCCAGGGACTGAAGGCGAGCGAGCACAAGTCCCTGCGCCACCTCGTGAACCGCACTATCGGGCTCGAAGAAGAAAGAAGGGGCCATGAGTAGCACATGAAGGGGAAGAAGAGGATGGGAGATCGGGATCACCATGACTGATCCTTCCAGAAGCCGAGGAGCGGACAGAGCAACCTGCTGAGGGGGAGCTACCGTTCGGGGCACAACCAGCCTGGGTGTAGCTTCAGAGGAGGCCGTGGATAGTTCACCGGAGGAAGGAACCCCGGCTACTAGCAGCAGGGTGGAGGCTACAACCGTCCGCCGCAGAACACCCCAAGACCTACCACTGGAGGCTTCACTCTGACTTGCTTCACCTATGGCAAGCCTGGGCACAAGTCCTTCAAGTGCCCCGACAAGAAGACCGCTGCTACACCCGCGAGAGCACCTGCTCCAGGAGGAAGACCTCCTTAGGCTGCACCGCCGCAGTCTGCCGGCCGTGGGAGACTCAACCACCTCACAGAGGAATAGGCTGCTGACGCTCCTGACATCATGATCAGTGAGTTTTTGGTTTGTGGCACTAATGCTTTGGTTCTCTTCGATACCGGTGCAAACGGTTCATACATAACCTCTAGATTCGTAAACAAACTCTCCCTCCCTACAACCACCCGACCGGTTCCTATCGTCACGAGTTCACCACTCGAAGACATCAGATGCACCTTACTGTGTGAAGGTGTGGATGTGGTCATTCAAGACCGCAAGTTTCTAGGGGATTTTACAGTGTTACCCTCCAATGGCATTGACATCATTCTGGGGATGGACTAGATCACCGCGCACAAAGGTGTCATCTCCACTTCACCGCGACTCGTGACCTTGATACACCCCGATGGAACAAAGGTCACTTTCAAGCTAATGAAGTCTCGTGACATACCAGCTGTGTACACTCTTCACACGAAAGCCATCTCAGATGTGCCAGTGGTTTGTGAGTACTCAGACGTGTTTCCTGAAGAGCTGTTGGGTTTACCTCCAGATTGTGATGTGGAGTTCGTGATCAACTTGGTACCGGTAACCGCACCTATAGCTTAGAGTCCATACAGAATGGCTGTAGTTGAGCTGAAGTTGTTGAAGGCAGATTTGGACTCACTTCTCGAGAAAGGGTTCATGTGACTGAGTGCTTCACCATGGGGTTCACCAGCTCTGTTTGTGCCGAAGAAAGATGGAACTCAACGTCTGTGTGTCGATTACCGCGCACTCAATGCGGTAACCATCAAGAACAAGTACCCATTGCCACAGATCGATGACCTGATGGATCAGTTAAGGCAAGCCAAGTTCTTCAGCAAGATTGACCGACGATCAGGTTACCACCAGATGAAGATCCGACATGAGGACATTTTCAAGACCTCGTTTGTGACCTGGTACGGACAGTACCAGTACACTATCGTATCGTTCGGTCTTACGAACGCCCCAGCATACTTCATGAATATGATGAACAAGGTGTTCATGGAGGAGTTTGACAAGTGTGTCGTTGTCTTCATTGATGACATAGTGGTCTTCTCCAAGACCACAGAGGAGCATGAAGAGCACCTGAGGATAGTGCTGGAGAAGCTAAGGCAACAATAGTTGTATGCCAAGTTCAGCAAGTGCGAGTTCTGGATGGAGGAAGTCACCTTTCTCAGTCATGTGTTGTCGGCAGAAGGAGTTGTCGTAGATCCGAGCAAGATAGAAGCAGTGTCCAAGTGGCAGTCACCCAAGACAATGACAGAGATTCACAGCTTTCTCGGTTTTGCCGAATACTACTGCCGATTCTTCGAGAACTTCTCCAAGATTGCGAAGCCAATGACAGAACTATTAAAGAGCGACATGCCATTTGTTTGGTCGGACAAATGTGAAGCAAGCTTTCAAGAGCTCAAGACCCGCCTCACCACTACACCGGTCCTGACTCTCCCTGATGCTAGCAAGGACTTCGTGGTGTATTGTGACGCTTCGAGACAAGGACTCGGTTGCATGCTGATCCAAGGGAGCAAGGTCGTTGCTTATGCCTCGCGACAGCTTCGGAAGCACGAGGAGAACTATCCCACTCATGACCTCGAATTGGTTGCTGTCGTTCACGCTTTGAAGATATGTGACATTTATACCAACCACAAGAGCTTGAAGTACATCTTCACACAATCTGAGGCAGCGAAGATGGCTTGAACTGATCAAGGACTACGACTTGAACATCCACTACCATCCTGGTAAAGCAAACGTCATAGCCGATGCCTTGAGCTGCAAGAACTATTGCAACAACCTGATGGTGCAAAAGGAACAACCAGCTCTATATGAGGAAATGGAGAAACTGAAGACAGAGATAGTCGAGAAAGGACATCAGAATGAACTGAGACTGAAGTACACCCTGGAAGACCAGATTCGGCAAGCCCAGAAAGGATGCCCAGAAATTTAAGAAGTGAAAGACTTGATGGCAAGAGGCAAGGCAACTGACTACCGCCTCGACGAGCAAGGCACCTTGTGGTTGAAAGATCGCATATGTGTACCTCGAAGCAAGGAGATCCGAGACTCGATTCTGAAGGAAGCTCACGACTCTCGGTACTCGATTCACCCTAGTTGCACGAAGATGTACCAAGACCTAAAGGTACAATTCTGGTGGGAGAAGATGAGGGAAGACAATGCTGAGTATGTCACTCAATGCGACACGTGTCAGAGAGTGAAGGCAGAACATCAGAGACCTGCTGGTTTGCTACAATCGCTTGAGATACCCATCTGGAAATGGGATGATATCAGCATGGACTTCATAGTGAGATTTCCCCTCACACAGAAAGGACATGATGCCATATGGGTGATTGTTGACAGGCTGACCAAGGTAGCTCACTTCATACCGATCCATGAGACTTACCATGTACCAAACTTGTGGACCTCTACATAGAAAACATCTTGAGGTTACATGGGGTCCCTCGCAGTATTGTGTCGGATCGAGGACCCCGATTCACTACACAGTTTTGGAAGAGTTTGCATGGTTCTCTGGGCACAACTCTTGACTACAGCACCACCTTTCACCCACAGACTGATGGACAGACTGAGAGAGTGAACCAAATACTTGAAGACTTGCTGTGAGCTTGTGTGTTGACATACAGCTCAGATTGGGAGAAGAGCTTGCCGTATGCCGAGTTCTCGTACAACAACAGTTTTCAAGCAAGTCTGAAGATGGCCCCCTTCGAGGCTCTCTATGGCAGGAAGTGTCAGACGCCGCTGATGTGGTCCGAGGTGGGGGAGCAAACCTTCTTTGGCCCCGCCACCATTGTTGAAGCCGAGGAAAATGTCGCTAAGGTTCGAGAGAACCTGAAGATAGCTCAGAGCAGACAAAAGAGCTATGCCGACCCAAACAGGAAAGACGTCTCGTTTGAAGTGGGAGAACACATTTACCTAAGGGTTTCACCCCTCCGAGGCACCAAAAGGTTCCATGTCAAGGGAAAGCTACCTCCGAGATATGTTGGCTCGTACCAGATCGTGAAGAGGGTCGGAAAAGTGGCTTATAAGCTTGAGCTGCCACCGGAGCTTGCTGGAGTTCACCCCGTGTTCCACGTGTCTCAACTCCGGAAATGCGTGGTTACGGAGAAGAGGGTGCCTGCTCAAGCACTTGATGTGCAAGACACCCTGGACTACTTGGAGTACCCAGTCAGAATCCTGGACTGGGCAGAAAAGTCAACCAGGGAGACCACCACTCGCTTCTGTAAAGTGCTCTGGAGCAATCACACCGAGTGCGAAGCGATGTGGGAGGAGTCGGTCATGAGGGAGAAATACCCTCACCTCTTCGAACCAGAGGTAACTTCTTAATCTCGGGGACGAGATTCTTGTGAGGGGGGGAGTTCTGTAACATCCCGGAAATTGTTCCAATGCAAAAACATGAATTTTAAAATTTTTGGTTTGAACTTGGGTGCATATTGAAAATATAAGAATGTCTTCTATGCATCTCCCCTATTTTCCTAGATTTAATTTGAAGTCAAATAACAATTCTAGGACTTATAAAATGTTAGTGTGACAAGTTTGGATTTTATTAGATATTATTTGTGTGGGATTCAAATTTGAACTCTAATTCAAATTTGAATCATAATTTAAATAGGAGGAATGGTTTAAGGAGAATAGGAAAAACCATAAACCTTACCTAGGCCGAATCCTCGCTAGCGAAGTCCGCTGGACGTCCCTGGACTCTCCGCAAAGACCGCCGGACCGTCCGCCTTCCGGCCCAGAAGGCCTACTTCACCTTTACCGTCGTGTGAGACGCCGACCGCCGGGTCCCACACGTCAGCCGCCACATCACCGCACCTTTCCCCCTTCCCTTTTCTCCCTTTCTTCTCTCTCGCCGTCTGCCGCCGCTCGCCTGCTTGG
Source organism: Cenchrus fungigraminus (assembly GCA_036936925.1). Classification (NCBI taxonomy): domain Eukaryota; kingdom Viridiplantae; phylum Streptophyta; class Magnoliopsida; order Poales; family Poaceae; genus Cenchrus; species Cenchrus fungigraminus. The sequence goes on along the minus strand of CM072776.1, from coordinate 21,057,069 downwards.
AAAGCTCGGCCATGCGGCCATGTCTGCCGTCACCGGAAGCTGGCCACGCATCCAGCACCCTACCGCACCGCCCGTCCTACCTACCACCCCTATAAGTAGCACCACCGCAGCCGCAGCCCTAACCCTAGCCACCTGGGGGATTCCTCCCCATTCTGCCACCACTGACGTCCATGGGGGAGGAGGAGGAGAAGGAGGCGGGGAGCCGTCCGCGGGAGCGCCGCCGTCCGCCGCGAAGCCGGAGGCCGTCCGTGGGAGCAGCCTTACGCCGTGGAGCCGAGCGCCGAACCTGCTGATCCTCTGCTTCCCGCTGCCCCAAGCTGCTCCGCCGCCGCACCTTCTGCAGTGCCGCCTCGCCGCCACGTCCAGGAGCACGAGGTGAGCACCCAGACACCCTCCTGCTGCGGCACCTGGCCTTCGAGCTGTGGACGCATCCGAGCCATATGCGCTCGCTTAGTTACCATTGCCCGCGCCGCACCGCCGTGCGACCCGCCGTCGACTGAGAGCTGGCCATCGAGCCATGCCGTCCGTTTTACAGGTGCCACTACAGTCTGCGTGTGCGCGCCACCGCTTACCGTCCTCCTTTCTTTGTTCCGTCGCCGTGCGCACGCCGCCGGGTCTGCGTCGCCGCCATGGCTGCGCCGCCAGTGTTTTGCACATGCACACATTCCTGTGCACACGCACGTGCACGCACGCACCCGAGGAGCCGAGCCCCTGCGCTTCCTGTCCAAACCGTGCACATGCACCAGCACGCATGCGAACTCGCAAGAGAGAGGCGTTGATGCCGAGCCAGGCTGTGACGCCGACCCGATCCTCGCCGCACGGAGCCGCTACTCTGCGGCATTTGCCCGACATCGGGGGGCACCCAGTTCGCACCCGCGCGTCCGTGCGCACTCACGCGCACGCACACGCACACACACGCCCGCAAGCAAGCCGTCTCGCCAGCGCGAGTGCCCCAGTTGCGGCGCCATGGAGCTCGGTCCCACCGCGTCGAGCTGCCCTTCGCCACCGCCGGACCGAGATCCTGACCAAGGCCGCCCTTTCCCTACCCAAATGAGCCCTAGGGTCTCCTGGACTCCGCCATGGTGCATGTTGACCAACCACCGGACCACCTCGCCGCCGGCGAACTCCTTTCCTTTTGCTGTTCCTTTGAGACCAGCCGTCGAGCACCTGCCGGGTGTGCCAAAAACCCAGTGGGGTTTAGCTTCACACGCCGACCCACACGTCGATCTTGTCGCAAGCGATCCTCTGGATCTCGTGCAGCCGGCCAACTGGATCCTTGCCACATGCAGGCCTACATGGCGCCAAACCACACCGGATCCCCTGGATCCCGTGTGGTTAACCAACCACAGTTAGCACCCGCGCACGCCTGCACCGTGCCCTGGCCACACCAGATCTCCTGGATCCTTTATGGCTGACCAATCCTCTCTAAGCCACACCATCGCATGCACCTCCCTGAACCGCAGCGGATCTGCTCGGGATCTTTTGCGGCAGCCACAACCGCAGCCATGTGGGATGCCACATGGGCTTGGGCCGGCTTACAGCCGCCTATGTGGCAGCCATGTGCACTCAAAGAGATAGCCTGCAGCCAACTTTTAGACAGTTTAGAGGCAGCTAGAGTTAGGCTATAGTTAGCTTATAGTTAACAATATTGTGAATGCGTATTTTATTTTCATAAATGTATTTTATCTTAAGAAAATCCTAGAAAATCCATTTCAACTCTGAAAAATATGAAACCTTTTGCAAAGCTCTTCTAAAATCATAAACTCCGTGTAGGGCTGGTGTTTGCTCTCTTTTGGCTCTTAATCGCTGTTCATATGGAGTTAGTTGCAATAGGACCCGCCTTTATTTTGTTTTTACGCGTTAATAGGAGCAGCTGGAGCCGGGGAGCTGAGCTCGGAGATTGACTACACCGACGACTACGTTACCGACGACTACCCAACTGCAGGTTCACGCCCGACTGATTCTGAGTACCTATTAGGCATTGCTATGTAGTATGCTAGCGCTTTACTTTAAATGCATGATGATGAACCTTACATAGCCTTATTTATTTATCCTGTCCTTGCTTGCCCTACTACTACTATATATATATTTAAGCGTGTATATACACTGAGCTTTGCGATGCATGTGTGGGATGGGAATGGTGGTTCTTGGCGTGTGTGGGGTAAAAACCGGCAAGAGAAGGCGTTTTGGGTACTTTAGCGGGGGTGAGCTCGATACAACCGATCTGGGATCGGGGATGGGGGTGCACTCCTCAGTGCATTCCCACTTTTACGGTTTTTGGAGCACAAGTGTTGGGGTTTTACTTACGCTTGGAGGACATGAGTTTGCCCCGGTCTGAAAGTGAGTGGATCAACTTGTCGATAGGACTTTCGTACACACCACCTCGCCGAGCGTGGGGTTAGGGCTGGGTTGAGCTCGGCAAGTGCAGAACCATACCTGCCAGTAGGATAGCAGGGTATCAGTGGGGGAGAGGTGGGGTTGAGACCACCTTCTCTCAGTGCGACTCCTGTGTGGCCACACGAGAGCATTTCACAGTTCTGGTGCAATTCCCTTCGCGGGGGATCGCTTTGAGGGCCGGATGCAGGATGGGACCGTAACTACTGAGAGTTCGCACGGTAGGATGGGCTCGGTCGGCCGTACACCGGCCGGGTGCCATTCCGAGTTGGGTACAGGTGTACACGCTCTGCAGAATTGTTCGATCTATAGCTGCGTCCTCGGTCACAGACATACCCCTTGATAGCTCTGTTCTCATGTTTTGGGATTTCTACCTTCCCCCTGTAGTTGAGTGTGTGGTGAGCTGTGGTTGCAGTCGGGGAGAGGAGAGTTGCTCCCTCTACCTCGTGGATCCGATTGCAATCATTGAGGTGTGAGGAGAGGAAGTTCTCGCATCGACCCTAGATGGAGGTAGGTTGTGGAGACAAGGCCCTGGGGTACCAGGTGTTTCCGAGTTGTGTTGAGAGATTAGGTTGGGATCTTGATGGAGATATCTTGTTGTTACTTGCTGCTGCTGCTTAGGAATCCTGAGCCTCTACCTTGTCTCCTTTCTTACCCTTTAGAGTTAGGCCACTTAAAGCTGCATACAGTTGGTGACGTGGACCTATCCCATTCTTTGGGGATAGACTTTGGGTGTGCAGGGTACGAGTCTGACTACAACAACAATGCCGACGGTTGGTACGACTGAGGGATGCGTCGCTATGGTCAAGGATGCCTGTGGGCAAGAAGAATGAAAGATGGAGACACTTCTGGGATGCTAGCTACCGTTGCGTAGATTTTTCACTCTGATTCAGCCAAGAGGCTTGTGATGTTGTACTCCATAATGAACATGTAATAAATTATGTACTGATATTTGTGTGATGCGATGTATGGCTATGATTTACCTTATGTGATGCGTTCTGTACGCGATAGCCACTGATCCAGGGACTATCGCAAGGGTACAGGGATTCAGGTTTTCCTTACCGAAAATCCCGGGCTTTATAGTAAGTGCATCAGTTACCCTCCCGAACGCTCGAATTAGGCAAACCCTAGGACATCGGTCTGATCGGTGCGCCTGACCGGTCTGATCAGTCCCGGCGGGACCTTTTTTCTTTGCTCCATTCGCCACCCGCATGCTCTAGTGCTCTTGTGTGTTGTCCCTGAAAGGTGTCAACAAATTGGGGACTCCGCTCAGGAAGAAAGATCAGGTTGCTCAAACCGTTCTATCGATCCCTAGCCTTTTACCTAATTGATTTATTATTATCTTGATTCGCTGCTATAGTTGAATCAGGTCTTTCGGGACCGATTGCATCTATAACTATCACCTTGCATCAGGCTGCTCAAGCCATTTGCGTTGTGTTTTGTCTTGCTTGCTACTACATATTAAAGATTAAAAGTGAAGCGAGACTTTGGTCATTGATTGCTTGGATTTTCGAGGATATCTGGATTCATCTATATTACATCAAGACTTATTATGGCGGACTATTCTTATACTTCAAATCAATTCAACTACAACGAGCCCAAGGTACAATTTGCAAATACATTACATATGTCTAATGTTAATAGTTATTTTGCAAGTACCATGAATCCTTATGTTGATGTTGCTAGATTTGATACTAGTAGGCATGTTGCATCGGCTAGTACTTATTCAGATGGTTTTAATTATACAAATTATAATTCTGAATTTAATATGCAAAAGCCATTGTCAAATAATATGCATGCTTTTAATTTTAGTGATACTAGCAACATACAACACACCGGCTGTACAACAAGTTCAAAAGTCAGTTATCATGTATCAAGGCCAAACTAACACGGTGAGTTCGGCCAATTCTTACGGGACACCACATGCTAGTAATTCTACTAATTTTCAGAAAGGTGTTTCATCTAGCTATTCATCGGCAGGAAATTCACAATATGTGATTACATCACAACACATGACAGTGAATGAGAAAGTTGGTTATGCAAATTCTAGCCACCCAGCTAGCTATTCTCAAACATCATGTGCCACCAATCTCTATAATATTCAGCAAGGTAGAGATGAATCTGTTTTTAAATACTTAGAAAGATTCAAAGAAACAAAGAATCAATGCTTTGATTTACCTTTTTCTGATTCAAATCTAGCTTATCTTGCTTTTAGAGGTTTAAACCCATCCATTAGAGATAGGTTGAGAGGTATAGCATTTGATTCTCTTGATACAGTGCTTGTGAGAGCTATGGCACATGAATTAAGAATAAAATAACAATATGAGAAAATTGTCTATGCTAATTCTAGCTATCTGACTAGTTATTCTCAACCATTATATTCTTCACAAATCACTAATGGAGTGGAGGTTGTACCTACTTTCTCAGCGTCGCTTGCAAATGTTAATAATCATGATTTGGCTATGAATATTCATCAGAACTATAGCTAGATTAATGGAAATTCAGCAAGCGTGTATTTAGATGAAGAAGTCAGAGAAAAGGACCTCTCTAAGGACATGCGCCAAGAATTAGATAAGATTCTTGAACAATTTCAATGTGACTTTCTTTCTCAAATAGCAATCTCCAGAAAAAATAGAAACGATTCAGATTTGAGAAATTGTTCAGTTATTATGACAACTGAACCAAATAGTGTACATTCTGAATCTGTTACATCTAATGAGTCAAGCTTAGTTGTAGAAGAGCATATTAATCAAAAGGAAATGACTATGCTTGATTTTCCTGAAGCCAAAGTTGTCGCACATTTTACTAGTGATTATCATGCTACTAAGCGACAAGTTCCGGTTGAGAAAAGTTTAGAACATCAAACTGTTGAAAACCAAGACAAAGGAGGCAAGAATGAATCAGTGGCATGTCAACGCGAGGTGATTTCCAGCAACCCTGGGTCTAACCGGCCACCTACACCGATCTGACCGGTCTAGACGGAGTGATGACAAATGCGACATCATCCACATCAAGGTTTCTCACCTCTCCAATGTATTTGACAAGGTATGCTCTGCAAGTAATTCCCAGTCAGATCCTATATTTTCAGTTAATTCATTTATTAGTGATTCTATCATAAATAATTTTAAGAGAACGATTGAGGATGGTAATTTACTTGCTAGCAGTAGTATACCTTCAAATTTTATCAGCCAATGCAATGTAAAGCTTAAAAAGGCTGATCATAAAAATACTTTGACATTTAAATTTTCTACATCATCATTGTCAAAGTTTTTCTCTTCATGGTGTACTTATGGATATTCTGGATTTAAAAGCAAGAAACAAAAACCGAGAGCCATTGTGAACTCCGATGCTGGTATAGTGACCAACTTTAAAGCATCGGGAATGAGAAGTGCAAAGAAAGGTATAGCCGAATGGGTTGAGAGAAATTCGAACCATTCATTTGCTTAGCCTTAAAGCCTTCTCTACAAAAACATCGATTGGAGAAAATAAAGTACACCTTTAATTTAACTTTGTGTGATAATTTATTTGATATCTTGCTAGAGAATAATTTTATTAAACTCCTTGATCACAAAGTTAGTACATCACCTCATGAGTTAGAAAATCGAAAATATTGCAAGTGGCATAACTCTTTTAATCATAATACTAGTGATTGCAATATTTTTCGTCAATTCATACAATCGGCCATTGATAATGGACGATTAAGGTTTGCTCAAACACGAGAGGATGAACAGTTGGCTACAATTGGTTTTGATGGCAAAGGATCATTAAAATCGGTTAGCATCAGCCGGTTTATCCAAAGATCCGGATTTAATTGCCAAAGAGGAAGATTCAAAGCTCCCAAGTGATGAGAAAGACATCGTCCATGACTTGCAAGATCAAGCAATTATCGAGGACGATGAGCTTATTAAAATCCAAAAAGTTACTGGGGGCAATTGGATTTTTCTACATCAAGTCAGGAACCTGTTACTCTTCCTGTGCTGGAGACACAGGTCAGACTGGTGAGGTACACAGGTCAAACCGGTGCAGACCGACAGGACAGATCAGTCACCCAGACTGGTCAGACCGGTCACAGTCTGAAAAAACTGAAGATGCCCAAATCTGGACATCCTGAGGTAGATGGAGGTAAAGATCATGTCAAGTACAATGGTAAAAAGCCGAAGCTCACTTTTGATGAACTTCTGGCTAAATATCAAAAAGAAAATGAGGCCAAGCGTGGTAATCAGTCAAATGGTGTTAAATCATCAAAATTACCCCCTAGAAATAATTTTGGGAATTGGAATCGGCAAGGAAAGGGTTTTCAGTCAGCAGCATCATATTCTCCTTTTGAGCCATCAGTGTCAGTTTCATATGTTCCATATCCCACTAGTGCTCATCCTTATTCATCATGGGGGAAGAGTGATTCATGGGCACATACTCCTTCATATTTCAAACCATATTATGTTGAGTATGCAGCTCCAAGGCAACCTTCACGTGCAAGGCAGCCATATGTTGAAAGTGACCGTTTTGAGTATAAAGATTGGTCTAGTGCTCAAAACAAGAAAAATGTTGTCAAGCAAGTTTACCGAGTGACAAGAGATGGTCGCAAGGATAAAAGTTCAGATCTGAATTGAATTAATGAAAAGCCGATTAATGTGTTGATCACTTCGGCTATCGGTGGCAAATGGAAGGAAAAATCATCTGTTGATCCTCCAAGTGCCAAATCTGAACAAAAGAAGTTGGAAAGGTCGAAAAACAAGAGAGGAGCATTGCTGTCCAAAACTGAAGCGAAGTCAAGTCATCCACTTGGTTTATCAAAATGGCAGAAGAAGGAGTTCCAAAAGCTTAGTGCTCAAGAGCTAAGGAAGAAAGGCATGGCATGGATTCCTAAAGGAAGCATTCAGACTCAAGACACGAGTGATGATCAAGCAAAAGGTGCAACACAGTTAAAGGAGAAGAAAAGTTATGAAAGACGGTCTTCAAAATTAAGGTTTGCACTAAATCATTAAAATTATTGGTCATTACCTAGTCCATTTGCTTTACAAATGCCACATATGCCTATGTTTTGGAATTCATCCTTAGATATGCTTGATTATCCCTCATACTCTTATTTTGGTCCTTGGGTTGCACATGGATCATCTTTATATCATAGAGGGTTATCACCAGACTACTATGCATATTGATTAATTTGCAAAAGCCGTAATATTTAGTTCTTAAGAGATGGTTTTAATTTCTGAATTCATATATCTCTACTCTTTTATTTCGGTTGTGCATATTCTTATGGATGGATTCTTTATGGATGATATTGAATTATCGTCCTTTACAAAATACATGGCCGATGAATCTCTTAGATCATCATCCTAAAGTGATAGCTTCCCGATGAGAGGTTTCTTATAATCTTTTTGGTGCCTTAAGTGCTCGGGGGGCAAGACTCAAGCAAAACATGTAATTTACCACTATGGAGTTTATATTTACTAAATTGGCTTGCAAGATTTCTCAGAATGTTATGCTGTCCTTATCTCACCTAATAATGGCGTTTTGAGATTTTTAGCCAGTTGGTATATTTAGCCTCAATTAACAAGCTGAATGTGAATTTTTTTATTCAGGCTAGATTTGGGGATCCATGGTTGTAACAATCATACATAGACATTTAGTGATTCATTGTTTAAGGTGCAGCAAGCATTTATGTTTAGATGGGTCACTAAATGTTTTCTTAATAAATGTCTAGAAAATTATCTCAATTTTATATCCACCATGTATCTAGACACAAAAGTTCAGGATCAATATTCTGAAGAACAAGTAGGAGAAAATGGAAGTACTATTTGCATCTCCAGTATGCCACAACTAAAATTTAGGATTGCTAATAGGCTGAAAACAACACAACGTACGTCTATTACTAGTGATCCAATCACAAGTCGTTGCTAGAATGTAGCGCATACCTGATTTAATTCTAGAACCTAACCACTATCACAAATCATGACAACCAGCATGAGCAATCAGGCAACAACAACGTGAATCAATTTAAGCTGAGAAAAGAGGAGCATTTTGACTCACGAACGCGCTGACTGCCGCCTTGAACGAGCTCCACTGTGTAGGTACGACCGCCGAGCAGGGATGCGCACCGCCGTTGGGGAAGACAACCCTACACCACTGTCTAGTCGCTCCAAATCTTGCCGGCGGGGAACGTCAAGCCACCAGGATCACCTCCTACCCCGAATCTGCTCTAGGAAGCCCAAGGGAGGAGGAGCTCACGCAGAGGTTGGGCAAGCAATGCATTTTGGTAGATCTGTGAGCAAAGGAAAAAAGGAGATGCAAATCAGACTTGGTTCTCACATAAAATTAACAAAAGCTTTCAATTTGTAGACACATAGCACCACAGGAAGCAATTAGCATGAAGACACGCAGCACCTCGCCTGGCGTCTGCCTCATGAACATATGGTCAGACACCTTACCTACAGGGGTGTCGCGTGGTCCATGTGGAGCAGCATCAAGCTGGTCCGCCTCCGCCCTCTGCTTCGTTGCGCTCGTGTGCGGCAGTCGGTAGTGAGCTCGTCACCGTCGCTGGGGGCCCTGGTGGCTGCCACGTGAGAGCCGATGAGGCCGCGCCGAAGCCGCTCCCTCGGCGGAGTCTACCTCAGTCAGTCCTTCGTCGCGACTCGCGGCCGCTCGCCGGGGAAGACCGCCTCTGCTCCATCGCCAGCCTGGAAACGACCTCCACGCCGTGGCTAGCAAAGTCACGGTTCACTGAGCCTCCTTACCACAGCTTGCTGGGGAAGGGGCCGACCTCACTGGGGCTTGTTGATTGTGAATTTTGTTACTCTAAACATGTTCGTTACACTTTGGTTTGAGCTTGATTATGGAACTAACACGCCACTAGGCACACTAATGATATGAAAAGTTCAACTTCATGCGAGAAGACCCCCTATCTTAAGCGCGGGGATGACGTCGCCAAAATGATGCAATTAAAGGGGTTAAAGTCCAAAATGACGAGAGGACCCACGTGGAGGAAGGGGTGACCAAACCCGGCTGAAGTGGGCCTGGGCCGGTCGGCCCAGGCCGGTCAGCCCACCCCCTTCGAGCGTCGGTTCGACCCCCCATTCATGAGAAGGATCAATCGAGTCCAAGGAAGTACCACAAGTGGAGGAGGACGTCGAGGCCCTGCCACAGCACCCTCGGAGGAGAAGGAAGACACCGTCGGAAGCGTCAACATGATCAACGGTGCCATGCTTAGCGCCTTGATGGGGTAAACTTCTCATTTGTCCATGGGGTTGTAAACAATCTTGCTATGTAATCGCTACTCTTTTATGGTTTCAGTCTATCAACCCAGTCTATCAAACTAGTGTTAAAGTTGCTTTAATGTTCAAGGTTAGCTACTGTGCTTTTCGAGAGTATAGATCTCACTACTCCCATATAACCCTTCAATACGTCGTAATCATCATAGGTCTAGTCATGAATACCTTCGCGTAGTGACAGTACGAGGGGAGGGAAAGGATGAAACCGTGGTCACAACCCCCGGTAGATTAGATTGGTTTTGTATCTCTTGGCGATTGCATGTACAAGTATCGTAGACCCTATGGGCAAGTGTCTTTATATCTTGTGCGTCTCATAACCCTCTCTAGCGTAGAGTAGTTTTCCTTTAGAATTGTCTTTAGGTTTGTTAGTTAACTAGGTTAGTGCTAGATCAAACGCTTGTAATCCCCTTGCTCCGTGGATTGACAAGAACCTAGGGAATCCCCGTGGTGAAAAAGGTGTAGGTCCGTACGCTTGCGGATCGTAGGTTGTTACGTGTTTCAATCATCAACAAGCCCCTTTTTCTAGTGCCGTTGCCGGGGAGCAAGCCAGTTTACATCATTTGATTTTGCGTTGATTTTGTTAGTTAGTAACATCTAACCCTTATTACCTAGAAAACCTCTTTGTTTTGTTTTTGTTCTTTTTAATTTTTTTGTCTACATGGTGTTGGTCAGCAATCCTTTGGAAGAACAGGAGAAATCACTATGGGATTGTGCTAGCCCGCGATGTGAAGACATCAACGTACAAGAGTCGGATTCGAAGCTCGAAGCGACAAAGTATGAAATCAAAGCTAGGGTCATCAAGATGGTGGCGGCAACCCCATTTTGAGGGATGGATACGGAGAACCCGTACAGACACATAAGGCATTTCACGACACTGTGCAACATGATGCGTCAAGAAGGAGTTCCTGACAAATGGTTCAAGTGGAATCTCTTCCCCTACTCACTTGCCGGCGAAGCAAAGACATGGTACTCGTTTGCGTCTTTCGAAGTTGGAGGAAATTGGAACAAGTTGATGAGGAAATTTTGCGAGAAATTTTTCCCCATAAGCAAGGTCCAACATCTAAGGAGGCAAGTGATCAACTTCACGCAAGGTGAAGAAGAAGGGATAGACCAAGCTTGGAATAGATTATTGAGTTGATTGAACAAGGACCAAGACTCGGCTTCTCCGGTGACGTACTTTTGCATACATTTTTCTTTTCCCAACCCCTAGTTGCATGGAACATGTTCAAATGTGTGTAGGTGGGGATTTCATGGAGAAAACACTCATGGAAGCCGCTCAACTTTTACAAAAGATTAGCAAAGCGGCAGCCATGCGAAGAGATTGGGCAACACGACTTTTGGGAAGACCGGAACATGATTCAAGCATGAAGACACATGCTGAAATTTCCGAAAAGGCAGTCCCGGAAGACAAGAAAGAGGAGCCAATCCCGGAAAATCTTGAAGAAATACACACCGAGACAAGAACTACCCCAAGCGTTGACTTCGCCAAGTCAAGTAAAACAAATGAAAGGAGTATGTCAAGCGCGAAGGCATTAAGGGAGTTCGAGCAAAAGGATTGGGTTCCAATTGATAATGGAGAAGTATTCGACAAGAAAGGACCGTACCCTAACCAAAAGGGGATGGCAAGAGCCTTGGAAGTGGACTTCCCACCAGAAAAGCAAGCGGAAAATCTATATGATCTTGAAACCACCAGTGAGATCTTTCGAAAGCTCTTTAGTGAAGATGAAGTGGATCCGGATCACATAGCCGAGGTGAAAAGAATTATGGGAATCAAACCCGAAGCATCACCATACGCTCGCCTCGTCGAAGTTTATGCAATAGGATCCGATCATCAGGACAAGATGACTCCACACTTGAGTTGCGAGATTAATGGAATTCAATGCAAAGCTTTATGCGATATCAGAGCACAAGTGTCCTATCCTCTAAAATTTATGATAAAGTTCAAGACCATAACCTAGGCTTAGTACCAACTTCAACAAAGTTAATTATGGGAGATGTTAGAACTATTAAACCTCTTGGTATTGCTTGCAACCTTAATGTACACATCTCTGAAAAATGCATACCAACTGACTTATTTGTAATAGATGCCTATTATGATAAACATGGTCACATAATCTTAGGTAGGCCTTTCCTTAAGTTGGTTGATGCTGTTTTAGATGCCGGAAAAGGCAATGTAACAATAAATCTTAATCACTACGTGAAAACCTCAAATAGGTCACGCAGCATTTACATGCACCCACATCTGTAACGATTGTTGTTTGGCACCCGTTACCCATAAGCGCGGCAGGCCGACTCCGGGGTTGGCCTCCACAACGCCCGTTACCAATGTGGACTTCTGGTAACGGGCTTCTTAAACGCCCGTTACATTAATTTTGTGTAACGGACCTTAAAGCGAGCCCGTTACAAAAGTTAAACGTATTGGTAACGGGCTTGTAAAACCCGTTACCGATCAATGCCCTATCGGTAATGGGCCATTTATGTCCGTTAATGATCGCTGCCGTATCGGTAACCGGCTTTAGTGTCCGTTACCGATGACCATTTGACGCCCGTTACTAGACTGAGAGCTCAACAATTAAAGTCTAATAGCACTCTTCACTGCCGTGAAGCGGGAGCGTGGCGGCAGTGAACAAAGGAGACGGAGGTTTGTTAATCCGTGTCTCCTTTGTGAAGAAAGGAGACGGAGGTTTGTGAATCCGCGTCTCCTTTGAGTCTGTCTTCATTGACAGGTCAGCTCGATCTCTCATTGCTTCCATTTCGACATACAGGCACAATCAACACATATATCTTTTGAGACAAAATAGACATCATAAGAGAGATAACTTGTCCACATAGATGAAGATAACTTGTCCACAGGAATAAAGAATAATTATTACAAATAGTTAACTTAACTTGTCCATCAGGCTAGGACTTAACTTGTCCATCACATTAATTATTTACTATGGTCGTGCTATCTGACCATACACATCAACAAAAGCATGCCCCTTGAACATCCACAAAAGTATGGCTATCTGACCCTGCACATCAAGAAGCTTGAACTTCCTCATGCCCCATCAAGATTGGCTCTTTTTGCAGCCTCTTCGTAAGCAACCAAGGATTCTTGAAGCCCTTCGAGCGCATCTTCAATGGGCTCGAGATTCTATTCAGTAGTATACTTGTTCCTCCATATGTGCTTAGCCTTTTTGATGAGGATGTTCACTTTTTTCGTGCTTTTTTAAACTCAGGTTTCACATAATCCCAGACATTAAGGTTTAGAAGTAACTCAAGCTCTGCTCGTGACTCATAGAGTTTTGCCTGAAACAGGGTTAAACATGGTATAAGAATAACATAGTTAATTCAGAACTAATTTGCCTCAGAACTTGGAGCAGTATAGGAACAGTAATCATCATAGGAAAATTATATAAGAAATTGAAAATTATCCTAGGCTTCATAGCAGGGTGACAAGTAAAAGTAGAACTTAGTTCAGAACTGATTTGCCTCAGAACTTGGTAGAAGATCATGACAACATGCAAGACATCATCATAGCCACTAACTTTATCAAGCTCAAGCTCCATCTATAGAATAAGTAAAAAGGCAGTGAGATTCAGAGAAACTAGCCTCGCCGTCGTCGTGGTCGTTGCCAGAGTCAGAGATGAGGTCCTCTACACCTTCACCGCTCCCTCGACTCCTCTTCGTCATTGCCAGACACTTGTGCTCGCAAACGTGAGGCAGGTGCCTCGCCCACTTCACTGCCCCCTCGCCGGCACGCTCCTCGTTGCCGCTGCTTGGCCCCTCGTCGGAACCCGAGAGGATCCAGTCGAGGACCCTCGTCTCCGGCATTGGGTTCACTCCACCGCCGCTTGGCCCCTCTCCGGCGCTCATCGTCATCTCCCTCTTCGCTGCCATCTCACCGGCATGCACGCGGATCCAGTTGCGGCACCACTTCACATTCCAGTTCTCCTCGATCCCGGGTGCGCGGGGTCGTCTGCTGCTTGGCCCCTCGCCGGCACTCATCGTCGTCTCTGTCTCCACGCCTCCTCTCACCCTAGTGAGAAATGAGGAAAGCGTCGTGTGCTGCACTTTTTTTTAAGGAAAGTGCTACGCTTATCCATTCGGACAGAAGAAGGGGAGACGGAATGGGCCGGGGTAGTTGAATATTCATTTTGCAAAATGGATAGTCACTGCCGACGCGGGTTAGCAAACCCGCGTCACTTTGTTGGCTGGTGCGCGGGCGAGCAACAGTTACCTTCTTTATACTAGGCTGTTGACGCTGACGCGTGGGCCTGACACTTTTTTTTGAAATGACACTTGCTTCCCTCAAAAATTAGGGCCCATAAAACATCACCTAAAAATTAATAAAAATACGAACAATTCATAGCTTTTTTTTGAGAATCGAACAACTCATAGTTGGGCATTTGGTATTTGAATAAAATACGAACAGTCACACGTCTCCTTGTGACCACATGTCTCTTTTGTGGCCAAGAGCTCTCCTGAGTGTACACGGGTTCCGAGGCGCGTGACCGGCTGCCTGACAGTTCCCTGTCTTGTCAATATAAATCCCCGGCCGGCCAAGAACTTCGTCAACCGCGGCACCAAGAAAACCCCAGCACCACCGTCTCCGGTCAGCAAGAAGTGAATCCAAGAGCTTCTTCTTCCTCAAGCACGCGCATGGCATCGTCAAGTGAGCCGTCCAGGAATCGGGGAAGGGAGGAGGATGATGATGACGAAAGCCGCCGTCATCGGCTCATCAAGGAGGGGACGGCGCTGGTGCCCGAGGAGCCTGAGGAGGTGCTGCCGCCCCCGCCCAACGAGCCCGAGGAGGTGCCGCCGCCCCCACCTGATGAGGCGCCGGTGCCGCAGCCTGTGGATGCCGTTTCTGCTCCTGCACTAACTACTGACGAAGCTAGTTGGTCAGTCAACTTGTTTCGACGGGTGGCCGTTCATCTCGAGGTCCCAGGACCCAATGATCCGCTGCAGAGGACCGTGAAGGATTACGCCTTCAAGATCCATATCTTGGCTGGGGACCTTGAGAGAGGCATGCTCAACCCCGTCGACGACGACGACGGCGACGATGGCGGCTTCGACAGCGGCGACGATGGTGGCCTCGACGGCTCCAGCTCCGACTCCGACGGTGGGGCTCCTCCGGTGGTGACTACCTCTGCTTAATTAATTTGTTCCTCTGTTAATGTGTTCCTACCGTGTGTTTGTTGAACTTGTGATGAACTAGTAGATCTAAGAGACGCGGGTAGATCAATCCTTGTCTCCCATAACGCATTGCAATGTCTATGGCAGCAGCTTACAATGAATTGCAATGTGTATGCCAGAAGTTTGTTACTCTGTTTGTGTCATTATATGGCAGCAGTTTACAATGAATTGCAATGTGTATGCCAGAGTTATGCCAGAAGTTTGTTAATCTATTTGTGTTAATCCACGTCTCCTTTGCCTCGTGCTGCAATGAAATGTCAGCACAGATGAATTGATGAATTTTGTGATATGTGACACATTAATATTTGTGACCTAATTGTCATTCCATCCATTCTTCATTCATACATTTAAGTTTGTCATCTGTGACAGATTTTTCATTCTTCATCCACACAGATGAAGCAAAAGCACCACTTTTGACATCAGAATTACTTCTTTGCAGCATACATCCCCAGTAAACATCCAAATACAACACAAACAACAGCCATAATAATCAAGTTCATCTTCCAGATCACACTCCTCCAGTGCTTTCTTCCTCTGCTTGCCCTCCAGTGCTTGCCTCTGCTCGCCGCTCCCAATTTGACATTCCACTGAATCAACTACTTCATCGACCGCGTCTGCCCAGTTCGACGGTCGAAAAACAATGACGCCATCATCCTTTAGCATCGGGAGATACTCCTTGTGGAAACGATAAAATCCACAGTTCTTGGTGTACTGCAAATCAAAAGCACATAAGAACCCTAACTCAGATTTGGGAAACACAGCAGACTACTCACTGAGTTCCTTGCACACTTGAAATAAAGACGACCGTGGTTTTCACCTTCCTTCTGCGTACGCCCCTCCACCACCCGAGCCATACCACAGTCCGGGCAAGGGACCAGTGGAAAGCCGCTTAGCTCACCGACTGGATCCAAGCTGATGGAGTGATTGCGGCTGCTCTAGCAACCTTGAACCCTGCTCCTCGCACGTGCACCTCCAGACGAATTGGCGTAGTGTGACATGTGTGTGATGACGGGGAAGGACGGGCGGGCGGTGGCAGCGGAGCTCAGATCGGGGAAGAAGAAGGGGGCCGAGGCGTATGGATATTCATTCAGCCAGGGGCATTTTGGACAATGGAGCACTGGTTGGTGACGAGGATTAGTATACCAGCGTCGCCGGGGCGGATGCATATTCATTCGACCAGGGGCATTTCGGACAATGGAGCACTTGTTGGCGATGCAGGTTAGTCTACCCGCATCTCCTTTGTCGGTCAGGCAGGCAACGGTTATCTTTTTTTATATAGGCTTCTGACGCTGACGCGTGGGCCCGACACTATTTTTCTGAATTGAAACTTGCTTCCCTCAAATATTAGAGCCCATAAACAGCACAAAAAACTTCATAAAAAATACGAACAATTCATAGTTGGTAATTTAGTATTTGAATAAAATATCAACAGCCACACTTGTTTAACCAAATTTCTTAAAATTAGATTTTTATCTCTTGTTTATGATATGATAATTATAATAACGTCTTAGTGTGTTCTAAAAATCCTACAAATTGACTTGGCAACATAATTTAGGTCCCTAAGCTTGTCTACAAAAATTCAAATGGTTTCGAAAACGAAAGATTATACTTGTGTACAAATGAGTACATCTCTCACATAGTTTCTTAGAATGTTACTTCAACATTGAAGTTTTCCACACTTTAAAACATGTTCGAACTCATATGCATTTGAAATTTTAACATAACCTTGTGTTCACCATAAGATTACGAAATGCAAAGTTTCATTAGTAATAGTTGTGTAAAACAAATATTATTTCTATGTTGTACTTATAAGGAACAAGATAAGGCGTATAAACAACATCCAAGAAATGGAATTGCATACGAAAAAATGTCATAAATGAATAGATGTTGATTTTAGAAAAATTCAGAAACAAATATCATCAAATTTGGATTACGGATGACGGAGAAATACGTGATACAAAATTTGATTGCAGATTAAAAGGGGAAAAGCAAACTATTCTTCATTCGAATAGACCTGGCCCCGCCCCTTCATTGGCGACGGGTGGTTGTTAATCAGCGTATCATTTGTGCATCTGAACCTTTTTAATAAACGCTCCGCCCCGCCTTCCGCCTTCTATCCCCTTCTCCGGCTTCTGCCTTCCTCGTCTCCGTCGCAGCCTCGTCTCCGTCGCAGGGATGGCCCGCGACTCTAGGGGGAGGTTCTGTAAGGAGGAGGCCCCGCGGCCACATCCCCGTCCGTCTTCCTCGGTGCTGTCCGCCGCCCCCGCCAAGAGAGTGAGGTTCCACGTCAACGAAGAGGAGCCGTCCCAGCGCGCCGCCCCCGTGCGTCTTCCTCGGCGCTCCATGGAAGAGGCTGGTTCTTCGTCGGCTCAGGGGAGGGAGCCATACACGCGCGCAAGGGCCAAGTTGGTGGACTCCAGCGATGCCCGCCATGGAGAGGCAGGGTTTTTTTCCTCGACGCGAAGGAAGAAGTGGTCCACGTGCATTGAGGTGAGCGCGGACTCCTCCGGCGACGACCAGGGCAGAAGAGTGGTGGTAGACCTCATCTCCTCCGGCGACGACTCCGGCAACAACTCCGACGACGACGACTCTGGCAACAACTGCGGCGACGATTCTGAAGACCATGAGGCAAGTTCTGAAACCATAACACACAATTTGTCCTTGTACCATCACATCTTCACTGATCAATTTTTCTAATGCATCAATTTCCATTTGTTGTAGGAAGTTGCTGCACATGACATTGACAGGATTTGGACTGAAATCAACAAGCTCAAGGAATCGGCTGAAGAGAAGCAGGCAAGTTTTGAAACCAGTTAGAGCTAAACAGCTTTCTTGTAAGAAGTTACAACTGTTATGAAGCTGGCATCAATATAATTTTCCTTTGTTTTAGGAACGTGCTGTTACTCGGGACGACATTGACTACATCTGGAAAGGAATCGACAAGCAGGATGAGCAGCTTAAAGCCGCACAAAAGAGGCAGGAGATTGAACTTCTAAAGAAGAATGCTGAGCTGGCAGAAAGAGTTGCAAAACTAGAGACAAGGATAGCTGAACTTGAGGCAGCAGCACAAAAGAAGCCATCTAGCTAACTAGTTCCCTTGCAGCTACAATCTAGTTTGGTGATGCGCCCAGCTGATGCAGTCTTATTTTGGTGATGTGCCCTGCAGATGCATGTCAGATGTGAATATGTTTGTTATGAGTTAGTTTGCTTGGTGATGTGAACTTGTGATGCATGACATATGTGAACATGTGATGCTATATCAACAGTCACACTTGTTTGCTTAGTGATGTGAACTTATGATGCATGTCATATTAGAGCCCATAAACAGCACCTAAAAATTCATTAAAAAATACGTAAAATTCATAGTTGGTAATTTAGTATATGAATAAAATATCAACATTCACACTTGTTTAACTAAATTTCTTAAAATTAGATTTTTTTTATCTCATGTTTATGATATAATAGCAGAGTAGTACTTGACTACATTACTCGTTTTAAGGCCCACACAAGCCCACTCGCGCTAGGTTATTAGGGAAGGACGACTCCCTCACGCAGTCTCCTCCCACTCTCCCCTCGCGCCGCCGCCGCCGCTTTCTCCCGCTCGCCTTCATCCCCCTCACCTCCCCCCACACCACGACGCATGCTACACCCCTTCGCTGAGACGCGTGCCACACCACGCTCGGCGCGACGCGCGCCACACCTCTGACAGTGAGATCTGGAGGAGGAGGGACCCAGCAGCGGCGACGACGATGACAACTAGAGGAGGGATCCAGCGACGACGACGACTAGGAGGAGGAGGAGGAGGGATCCAGCCACGAGGTCGACGCGAGGATGAGGACATGGCGGCAAGTAGGCAGCAACGAGGAGTAGAGCTCCCTCCGCTCCGACAGTGACAAGGTCAGTGGCGAATCTAGGATTTGAGTTTATGGTATGCCACTCTAAAAATGTCTTATACAATTCGGTAAATCCATTCAACCAACTCAGTAATAATTGTAAAATTAACAACAATTCAGTAATAACTGTAAAATTAACAACATAATTTTGTATATTTGCTTGAGTTTATGCAATTAGGCCAAGTGAGTGTATGCAGCACACACGCGTTCAGATAATCAAGTATACAACATATGCATGCGTATGCTTTTCTTTTTATATAAATGCGTATAAATATACTTGTACTTGTGGGAATTGTAGGGTATGCCGGTGCATACCCGGCATACCCTGTGGCTCCTTTGTATAAGTACATGTGGACATACTTAGCTGTTGATGGTATACATACTTAGCATTTCCCTTTAGATTGACTCTTATATTTGGTTTTGCTCTTATTCCTATGTACATGTGCACATTCTCTCCAAGTTGAATAAGTACCTCATCAGCAACAGAGGCAGCTTGCATCTTCCTCTTTAAAATGGTAAGGTCGCATTGCCTGAACTAATTTTTTGGTTACTGAATTTTGCATTTATGTTAATGGTTTACCATAGAACCAATGATATTATAGTGGGCTAAAGTAGTTGCTGTAATTGTTTTCTTATGTTTTTTCTCATGCTTAGCTGCTAAGCATAGTTAACTAAAAATGTGCTCTACTTGTCTCCTGTTGTAGCATGTCTCCTGGGAGAGCTAGCAGTATGGTCTGCTTTTTGTGCCATTCTTGGACACTGAGCTAACCTTTCTCAAAATCCCTTGACTATTAATTCAAAGGATAAATCTGATGAGGACTATAGACCTGGGCCACAAGATGAAGAAGAGGGTTATGTCACTGCTAGTGCACAACAAGACCAGGTGGGTGGGGCTTAGCGCCGAGGCAGAGTGCCAAGGACATCCACAAAGTGGCCAAGTGACACAATGATAATCACTGAGGTCGACATAGGGGGGATGCCGGTACCATTGACTCAAAAGCGCAGGTTCAGGGCACTTGCGGGGCTCGTTGCTAGACAAAAGATACCTTTGCATTTGCCAGAATTCAAAGAACTAAGCAATGATGAAAAGTGGGACTTGTTTGATAAGCATGTGCAGAAACACTTGAAGTTCCAGGAAGGTGTGAAACTGCAGGCATTCAAGCTTTTCTGGAAGACGGCAGCCAAGGCATGGAGACAATTCAGATTTCAGCTTAGGCGAGATTTTATCAGAAAAGGACTTGAGTCATTTACAAGGCACCCATTTATCGTCCCGGAACAGTGGAAGGAGTTCATGTAACAGGAGGAAACCGAGTAAGCCTCATCTGTTAGTGTCAAGTTCAAAGAACTCCAAAGCCGGAACACAAGCGAGCACAGCATGGGTCCAGCTGGTTATACTGTGAAACTAGAACAATGGGAGGAAGAGGACAGACAATTAGTTGCAGCTGGTATACCCAACCCATATGACGCCTACCCTGACGATCGTTCCAAGAATTGGCTGCGAGCAAGGAGTAAGCTAGTGATTAAAGTCCGTGTTGCCATGATAGTGTTCAACAACAAAGAGGCAGAAAAATTGGCTGCAGACATCAATGAGAAGAATGCATGTGTAGAATCTTCAGGAATGGCAGGGCAGAGGGAGTATGATGTGCTAAGTCAGTGCTTGGGCCGCCCTAAACAACCAGGTCGCATGCGTGGTGTCTCCAGCTACCAGGGCTGGAAGTATGCATGGCCTCAGCACGCTTCCTTGTACAGGAAGAGGAAGTGGACGAAGACCGACGCATCAGTTGATACGGAAAAGATAAAGGAACAAATCAAGCAAGAACTGGTGGCTGAGATGCAGATGCAGAACATGCAGATGCATAACAGTTTACTAAAGAGGTGGTGTTGTCACCAGATGGTGTTGTCACCAGTGTCTAATCGCGCAAGCCCTTCACCCGCCACACTGAAGAGCAGCTGTGTGTCCGCAGATAATATAGGTTTGATCGATGGCACTACAGAGTTGGCGACGGAGGAGCGCTGTGACGATCGTACACAGAAAGACCTTATAGGCATGTTGACTTAACCCAGACACTATGGCCTATGGATCACGTGAAGGGGTCTTGAATGTGAGGCTGCAATTGGTCTTGTTCATCCGGAGCAGACTACACTACAAATAGTCCCGATTCATGAAGACTATGTTGTGGTTGAAGTGCTCTTTGTATATAATATCTTTGCGGATGAACTTGTGGAATACCCTCCTAATGACGAGGTGATGAAACTCGAACAAGCTGAAGGACAGAGGTTACAATGGAGAAGGTGTCGGATTCACATCAAGGGCGCACCAACACATAAATCTCGTTCACAAGCTATGGTACAGATTCCTTGTAGTTCACAGAGTACGGGACAGGTTCCTTCCTCACATGGTTCCCCACATCCTCCTCCTCCTTCTCCTCCTCAATCCCCACATCCGCAAGACGTTCCATTCGGACCTCCTCCTCCTCGTCCTGAAAAACTTGCATCCCCACCTCCTCGTCATCCTGAAAATACAGAAAAACATGCATCCCCACATCTGCAAGATACACCAAAAATTCCATCCCCACCTACTACTACTCGTCCTGAAAAAACAGAAAAACTTGCATCCCCACATCTGCAAGAGACACCAAATATTCCAGCCCCACCACCTCCTCCACCTCCTCCTCCTTCTCCTCCTCATGAAACAACAAAACCTACACCCCCAACGAAAGTGCTCAAAACAATCATGCCAAAGCAGGAGCCCAGATTGATATGTTGGCTGATGCTGATAAATCTGCTGACGACATTTCGAAGAAAGCTGCAGGTACATCTGGGCCTAATATCTCTGTAATAGCTCCTGGTGAGGCACCACCGTTACCAGGCAACCAGAGTGATGTGTTGGCTGGTGCTGATAAATCTGCCGACGACATTTCAAAGAAAGCTGTAGGTACATCTGGGCCCAATACCTCTGTAATAGCTCCTGGTGAGACACCACTAGGCAAGAAAGCCCTTGAGAAACCTTCAGCCATTTCAAAGCAGCAAGGAAAGAAACTTGCCGAAAATAAAATCTCTACACCACGTACAGTAGGCAAGAAAGCCCTTGAGAAACCTTCAACCATTTCAAAGCTGCAAGAAAAGAAACTTGCCAAAAATAAAAGCTCTACACCACCTACAGCAGGCAAGCAAGCCCTTAAGAAACCTTCTTCAGCCATCTCAAAGCAGCAGGAAAAGAAAATTGCTGTAAATAAAACCTCTAAGATGCCTACTAGAAAGCGATCTAAGAGAAACACCAAGAAGAATCCTTGGGCTATGACTAACCCAAAGCGATCTGAGAGAAACACCAAGAAGAATTCTTGGGCTATGACTAACCCAAAGCGATCTGAGAGAAACACTAAGAAGAATCCTTGGGCTATGACTAACCCAAATTACAAATTTGGAAAGAGCCTTCTCAGTGGTGATGATCTCAAAATGGCTGCTCCTTGTACCAGAGATCTCCACACATTCTACATGCAACGTGCTAAGTCAGATGATGATTCTCCGATTACGGTCGCACTTCGGCCCGGGACCAATGCATGGCCTAAGAGAGGAGACGAATCATCAAACGGACTCGAGCAGATACCTGTGCAACTCAGTGATTTGTACGATCTCTTCAACTTGGATGCTTTGGATCTGACACTTCTTGGCTGCTTCATCCTGTAAGTTGCTTGAAAATTTAATCTGCTTCTCACTAATCATTCTCTATCGAAATGGGCTTTTTGCCTCACATCATCTTTACCATGTATTTTGCCTCCTTACACTAATAGGAATATGGGTTTTTTCTTACTAATAGGAATATGGCTATAGAAGTTGAGAAGACGGGTGCTGCAGTTGGCTTCCTTGATCCCGAATGCTTTAGCTTGACAACGTTGACCAGCACGGCTGACACTCTTGATTTCTCTGTGTCCTATATGCACCATGCCTTCAAACTATATGCTAAAAAGAAACTCATCCTTACCGCTTATCTCAGTAGGAACCACTGGATTGCAGTGGCGATCATTCCGAAGCAGCAGAAGGTCTACTATCTTGATTCATTCAAGAGCATTGACACTGATACTACCCTTTTCAATCTAATCATTAATGAGTAAGTTATTTCTTTCTTAACCTGCGGACGTTCCTCAACAAACTGTGCAGAGTATATTAATTAATAGTGCCCTAACCATTGTTGCATGTTTCATTGTAGGGGTTGAGAACGTTACTGCGCTGACAAGAAGTTGCCCCGCAGCACCTTGGAACATGTCAAAGATGTTAAGGTACATACCATTTATTTCCTTCCTGTGGAAGCTAGTACTAAAGCTTGAGTTTATTTCTTCTCGATCACCACTATTTTTCTTTGTACATTTATTGCAGTGCCACCAACAACCTGCTGAATCCAAACTTTGCGGCTTGTATTGTGCCTATCACATGCTTAAATTAAAAGATAGAGGCCCAATATGGAGGTACTTTCTTAGGATCTTCATTTGTAAAACCTGCAACTGAGCACAGTTCTTTCTTATTAGCACTGCACATGTTTGGTAACCACCTATATATGTGTGCTGACTAGTGACATTGTTATATCCAAAGATTAGGGCTAGATGAGCATCCTCTTCACAAAACCACGCTGGTCTATGTTCGTGAGAGAATTGCCACATTCTTCATGGAACAGGAGATCGCAGTCGGAGGAAAATTTCATGCTGATGAAACTGTGTGGGCTAATATTGTATATGGTTCTTAGGAAATTTTTGCATTCCTCCTTGTCCCATGAATATTGTGATATTGTTGACAAGCTAGTTAGCTATGGCTGTGATATCGTTGTCAAGCCAGTGATGCTTCTTTACTTGTCAGATGATGATGTTGGTCATATGATGCATGTGAATTATGTGGATTTCTGTGAATTTGGATGCTGAATCTTATTTCTGTGAATTTAGTCATATCCTGGCTGGTTCCAGGATGCAACACCTGATGGCTGCCAAATCCTGGCTGGTTCCAGGATGCAGCCGGCAAGCAGGCAGCAGGTCACTGTAGGGGTGGCCTACGCATCTGTAACGTGCGTTAATTAAAGCTCGTTACAAACACTGATCAGTGAGTAACGAGCTTCATTCGGAACGCCTATTAGAAACATGCCAACAATGTAACGGGTAGCGTAAAATCCCGTTACCAATACTGATCGGTGGGCCCCAGAACTTGGCCCGTTCGTCAAGACAGAGGAGACGCAGTTTCACAACACGTTTTGGAGCCCATTACCAAAGTTCCCTGTGGGCCCAGAGAAACAGTCATTTCACGTGACCGATGACTAGTTGTGGTAACGGTTGTTGTTTGATGCCCGTTACGAATCCTAGTTGTGCTGAGATGCACGTGAAATAGACGCGTCTCATTTCGTCGAGATAGAGGAGACGCAGGTACACAGCACGCATCTCCAATGTTTTGTTACTGTATTGGGCTCTGTTTTGGTGCCCGTTACCAAAGTTCTCTTTGGGCCCAGAGAAACAGCCATTTCACGTGACCGGTGCCTAGTTGTGGTAACGGTCATTGTTTGATGTCTGTTACGAATATGTGTTATCAGTAACGGGCATCTGCCCGTTACCTTTCTTGGCTCATTTGTAACACTTGATCGGTAATGGGCGCTTTGCCCGTTACTAAAGGCAATCTATGCCCGTTACCAAAGTGAGTTTTTCACGTAGTGAATGGTGACAAGTACACATATGATTTTCTTCGCGCTTCTAGTTTTGCTTCACCCCTTCCTCCCAAGGATAAAGAAGAAGAGGTTGGGAGCCTTTGTTTTGTTGAAACTCTTAGAGATCCGCTACAAAGAGCGATAGAGAACCAACCTAATGATCAACAAGATGAAGAATTAGAGGAAGCAACAAAAGGACTCGAACCACAAGATGGAAGCGTGGAGGAGGAGAAATTCTAAGACATTGGAGAAATTAAACCCGAAGAACCACAAGTGCCTGAGGTGGATCGCAAACCTTTGCCCAAGGGATTGAAGTCCGAATTTTTGGGGCCAGACAAGATTTCTCCTGTCATTGTGAGCGACGAGTTGAGTCCCGAAGAAAATGAGAAGTTGCTGAATTTATTAAAGAAACACAAGAAGGTGATCGGATACTGAATCAATGATCTCAAAGGACTTAGCCCAGCCTTTTGCACTCATCGTATACCAATGGAAGACCAATGCAAGCCAATAGTGGACCATCAAAGGAGGATAACCCATGCCATGCGAGAGGTAGTGAAGAAGGAGGTTATCAAGCTATTGGATATCGGAATCATCTACCCGGTGCCACATAGCGAGTGGGTGAGGCCCGTACATTGTGTGCCGAAGAAAGGAGGTTTGACCGTAGTGAAGAATGAGAAGGATGAATTAATACTGCAAAGAACCGTGATCGGGTGGCGAATGTGTATCGACTACCGAAAATTGAACAAAGCAACAAATAAAGATCACTTCCCCTTACTATTCATTGATGAGATGCTTGAGAGGTTAGCAAATCATGCATATTTTTGCTTTCTCGATGGATACTCGGGGTTCATGCAAATCCCTGTTCACCCAGATGATCAACACAAGACAACTTTTACTTGCCCGTATGGAATGTTTGCATATAGAAGGATGCCCTTCGGTTTATGCAACACTCCGGCCTCTTTTCAACATTGCATGATGGCGATGTTATCGGAATTCATCGAGGAAATTGTCGAGGTGTTCATGGATAATTTTTCCGTCTATGGAAAAACTTTTGTGGATTGCTTGGCAAACTTGGACAAGGTTCTCACAAGGTGTGCGGAGGTCGATTTAGTGCTAAATTGGGAAAAATGACACTTCATGGTAAAGCAAGGTATAGTGTTGGGACACATTATATTCGAAAGAGGAATTGAAGTGGATAAAGCTAAAGTTGAGACGGTTGAGAAACTCCCACCACCTACGGGTGTAAAGTCTTTGAGAAGTTTTTTGGGCCATGTCGGATTCTATAGAAGATTCATCAAGGATTTCTCAAAGATCACTAAGCCTTTGACTCAACTTCTTCAAAAGGATGTGGCATTTGACTTTGATGAGAAGTGCTTAGCGGCATTCCAGACTTTGAAGAACGCTTTAATAAGTGCCCCTATCATTCAACCTCCAGATAGGAGTCAACCCTTTGAAATTATGTGTGATGCAAGTGATTATGCCGCAGGGGCAGTTTGGGGGCAAAGAAAGGAAGGCCGGGTTCATGCTATATATTACGCTAGTAAAATTCTTAGTGAAGCTCAATTAAATTATGCCACGACGTAAAAAGAGTTGTTAGCGGTTGTTTTTACCTTTGAAAAATTCAGGTCTTACATCGTGAACTCAAAAGTCATTGTTTTCACCGATCACGTGGCAATCAAGTATCTTTTGGCTAAGAAGGATGCTAAACCAAGATTGATTCGTTGGATCCTTCTTCTCCAAGAGTTTGATGTTGAGATCGAACATAAAAAGGGGGTGGAAAATGTTGTGGCCGATCATTTGTCGAGGACGAACTGTGGACAAGATGACAAGGAGCCCATCGAAGATAAAATGAGAAATGACCACCTCTATGGCATAATTGACAAGATACTTGCATGATCGACATTATTCGGGCAATTCGGAGAATGCCTCTTGATCACTTGGATAAAAACACTCAAAGGAGGGTAATATCCGAAAGTCAAAAATATTTTTGGGATTCACCTTACCTCTTTAAGCTTGGGAATGATAGAGTGATGAGAAGATGTGTACCAAGAGAAGAGAGGCAAGAAATTTTGAGGAAGTGTCATTCGGCGGAATACGGTGGACATTATAGTCATTTTCGAACACAAGCAAAAGTATGGTCCAGCGGATTGCATTGACCGGAGATGCATGAAGATGCTAAAAGGTATGTTGCCTCATGCCCCGAATGCCAAAGAACCGGAAACATATCTAAAAGGAATGTTATGCCCTTGAATTACAATCTACAAATCAATTTATTCTATGTTTGGGGGATTGACTTTATGGGGCCTTTCAAAAACTCACATGGATATGAGCACATCCTAGTCATGGTTGATTATGTATCTAAGTGGGTAGAGGCCATCCCATGTCGTAAAGCTTCCACGAAAGAATCCATTACAATGATTAAGAATGTGATTTTCCCTCGTTACGGTTCTCCAAGAATCTTCATAAGTGATGGAGGGACTCACTTCACCGGGAAGAACTTTAAGAAGTGCTTGTCCAATTTGGGAATTGAACATAGAGTGGCTACGGCATATCACCCACAAACCAATGGACAAGCAGAAACATCGAGTAGGCAACTAAAGAGCATCCTCAATAAGACTATAGAAAAGGGAGGCAAGGATTGGTCAAAAAAATTGGAGGGAGCATTATGTGCATATCGGACAGTGTTCAAGACACCAATAGGTATGACTCCATATCAATTTGTTTATGGCAAGGCTTGCCATCTTCCGGTTGAGCTAGAACACAAGGCATATTGGGTGATAAAAGAGATGAACCTCAATTTAGACGCCGCAAGAATAAAAAGAAGGATTCAAATTAGCGAGCTAGAGGAGATGAGGTTGAAGGCCTATGAGAATGCAAGCATTTACAAAGAGAGAATCAAGAGATGGTATGATAAGAGGCTTAAAAAGAAGGAATCCAAGGAAGGAGATAAGGTCCTCCTCTATAATTCAAGGTTTCAAACTTTGGAAGAGGAAAATTTCAAAGCAAATGGGACGAACCTTATGTTGTTCACTCGGTGCTATCCAATGGAGCAGTCACAACACATGAATGCAAAAGGAGATCAATTCATGGTGAATGGTTAGCGGCTCAAGGTGTATCTCGAACCCGTTGTCGTGCCTCTTCACTATGTTGACATCTGTATCATGGAGGATGAGCCCGAACGTCAAGCCTAGGACGTAAAACAAGGTGTGCAATCTGTAAATAGCTTTTGTTTTTATCTTTTTGTAGTATTTTGCGAGTTTTTGCCAGACTATCTTTTCTATATGGGATAACAATCAAATAAAAGTGGGATTCGGGAAAAGTTGGACCGAACCGGCCCGCGAAACAGGGCAGGCCGGCCGGCCCGGTTCGATCAGCCAAGGGGCCTAGGGCGCTGGTTCATGCACATTTTTCTCTGGGACGCGTCTCGTTGGCTACCTAGTTTAGACCGATGATTTTTGGGAAGTCAAAGATAGGAAAGGTTGGGTTCTAGGGCATTCTTTCTCGGGCTACTTAAAGGAACGAGGGGGGAGCTCGGGAATCCATCCCAAGTTGCATTCTTTCACCTCCACAATAGCTAGAGCAGCAGCCATGGCGTCCCCAAGGAACGTGGAGGTGAATCTAGGAGTTGAGAAGCCTATGGAGCTAGAGGAGGTGAGGTGGTGCAAGCTTAAGCCCAAGAAAGGTATCAAGAGGACCGCCCGCATCCGTTGCGGAGGCCGTGTCCTGAGCGGGCAAATCACAAGCTGTCACCACATCAAGGAGGAGAAGATCGCAGCTCCTGTCCAGCGACCAGAGCGTCTTCGAGGGATGAAAAGGAAGAATTACAAAGAGAAGACGCCCGAGCCAAAAGATTATGGAGATAGCGACTTCTCCGACACTCGCAGCCTGAGTTCGTGGGCAGCTGCCGGGAGGGAGGATAATGACCTTTATTATTGAGAGGAGGTCCCTAAGGAACCAACTCCCAAAGGTCCCAATGGCGGCGACAACGGCGGTGACCCCGGTGACGACGACCGTTTTGGCAAGCATCCCATGTGTTGTGTGGCATGCCGCCACGCCATATCGGACATCTTCGCATCCATCGACGAGTGCTTTCAAGCCATGGAAGTAATGCGGCAACGGATGGAAGTCTTGGAGCACGTAGTCGACGATTACTACAAGTTGCTTAACCGGAACGTGCGGAAGCTCTTTGGGATGGTCGGCAACATCAAGAAGAAGTGGTGCTCAGAATGTGGAAAATTCCACTAGATTAGCTAGGGTTCTTCCCCTCTATGTTTTTTTGTAAAATACGACGAGGATGTCGTACGAACTAAGCGTGGGGGAGAGCTATCTATCTAGTTTTTAAATTTTTGCCTTAGTAGATTGGTTTGGTTTAGAGCTTGCTAGATTTTGGTGTGTTTTTAAATTTTAGCTTGAAAGTGTGTTAAATTAGTGTTTGAGTCAGAAAATCAAATAAAAATAGTCTTTTACTTTTTGTCTCATGTGATGTTACTTCTTTCATTGCTTGTATGTCTTTCTTTCATCTTTGATTTGTGAGCACGAGCAATAGATTTGAAAAGTTTACCGTGGTGCTTAGTGGAGTTTTCACCTCTAAAAGTACCCATGCAATACTTTGATCTAGAACCTTGTTTCGGTCATGTAAAGTTCGATGCTAATATTGGAGGTGTTTAATTCTGAAAATTATAAGAAAACCCTTGTAATAAAGGTTAGCAAAATCTCTTTTTCCAATTTGAGAGACAAAGAAAAATCCTATACAAAGCCGACTCAATATCCGCTCCACTATAAGTGCGGTTAGCATAACGAGTTGGGCTAGGATGTTTCTCTCTTGGAAGTTTTAATTTCGAGCAATGATCAGGTCCTTGTCTTATATCTTTTTTTTGCTAGCCTCATCATGTATTCGGTAACGAGACTCTCGCATTGAAAGTCCCATACATCGCCAAATTCCATACCCAACCCATAATATCTCTTTTATAGATCTTATTCCTTGAACACAACCTATGTTCGAATATTCGTCTCGTTCCTAGCATGGTTTTTACTTACAGATTGTATTTATGCAAGAGGAGATGAGCGAAGAGCTTCGGAGAAGAGGTAAAGATGTGAAGAAAAGAGAAGAAGAAGAAGAAAAATGTATGTGTATGGAAAAGAAAAGAAAAAAAGAGAAAAGAAAAAGAAAAAAGAAAAAGAAAAGGAAAAGGAAAGAGGAAAAGCAAGAAAGGTATGAGGAGGGATGAATCAAGTGAATATCAAATGAAGTGCAAGGAAGTCTTCTATTCTTCTATTCTTCCAACCATGTGCAATCCGACAACGAGGACATCATCAGTGCCCCAGAGTCTTATTTTCTTCTGCCCTTCCACATGTCCACCATTCTATATCTTCTTATCCTTGACACCCTCACATCATGGTTTAATTCTCATGATCATTGGCTTGAAAGGTAAAGGACCATTAGAGGAATTTCTTAGCTTGACAATATTTGTGTTGATCTCACTAGCCATACCTATAGCTCCACCTTACATGATATATGAGAGACTTGTGGGAGGTAAGAGTTTAGGAATTGTTTAGCATAGCCACTTCAATGAGTGACATGTGAGGACTTGGAGGAAGGTTTTTTGTCTAATACTTGTTTCAGGAATTTTATTTTTGAAAAATCATAAAAACCCTCTGATGGAAGCAAAGAACTAAGCATGGCTGGAGTTGAGGATCTCTAGTGAAAGGTATGAGTTGTGGGGTAAATCTTGATTTGGTAGAATTCTAAACAGCCATGTTTATGTATCACAATCATTGCTTTCATGTTTATTATATTAAAGATAAAGTACTGACTAACTTGTAAAGAAAGATTTAGCGGAGCATGTCTTCAACACCACAGACAAGAGTTCTTTTGCAAGGAACTTGCTCGAGGACGAGCAAGATCTAAGCGTGGGGGAGATGTTGACGGTGAATTTTGGTACTCCAAACATGTTCGTTACACTTTGGTTTGAGCTTGATTATGGAACTAACCCGCCACTAGGCACACTAATGATATGACAACTTTGTATGTGCATTTGGAAGTGTTATGTTTTTGCAGGAAAACATGGTCTAAAGGGATGGAGTCACAACAAGTTCAAAGGAGCAAATGAGGAGTCCCGTTCATGTTCAAGTGCAAGCAATAGCGGAGGACAGAATAAAATTAAGGTATGGCAAAATTAATAGACAGCAAAGTAAAATTTAAAATCAAAGTGCATATGTAATGATCCGCAAGGTAAAACACTTGCAAAATGTCATAAATACCAATAATCTTGCCATTAGCCTTGCCCCTTCCCTTCCGCTCACTTGGCAGTCCAATACACTGTGTGTTATTCCTTCATTTTTGTTTAGCATCTAGCTATTTGTAGCATACAGGTAAAGAGTAGTGTATTTTTACGACTGAGTCAAGGTATGGCGAGTGCCACACCTCGCCATACCGGGTCCTCCGCCCCTGAGTGCAAGGTGAAACCACTCCCAAAGGTGGCAAGGACCAAGGTGTTACAACGGAGCAGCCCCGAGGACTAAAGCGTAAAGACCGGACTTCATGCGAGAAGACCCCCTACGTTAAGCGTGGGGATGATGTCGCCAAAATGATGCAATTAAAGGGGTTAAAGTCCAAAATGATGAGAGGACCCACGTGGAGGAAGGGGCGACCGAACCGGGGTGAAGTGGGCCTGTGCTGGTCGGCCCAGGCCGGCCAGCCCACCCCCTTCGAGCGTCGGTTCGCCCCCCTCCCCCCCATTTCTTGAGCATGAAGATGATGCAACCCTAAGTCATTGTGGGCGCTGCCGTTCGCAGAGGAGAGATCCATTCGCCCGAGGGGTTGTCCACAATGGAGAGAGGTTGGAGAGGAGAGAGATCATTCGTGAGAAGGATCAATTGAGTCCAAGGAAGCGACCACAAGTGGAGGAGGACGTCGAGGCCCTGCCACAGCACCCTCGGAGAAGAAGGAAGACACCGTCGGAAGCATAACCTTGATCAACGGCGCCATGCTTAGCACCTTGATGCGGTAAACTTCTCATTTGTCCATGGGGTTGTAAACGATCTTGCTATGTAATCGCTACTCTTTTGTGGCTTCAGTCTATCAATCTAGTGTTGAAGTTGCTTTATTGTTCAAGGATAGCTACCGTGCTTTTCGGGAGTATAGATCTCACTACTCCCATGGAACCCTTCAATACGCCGTGATCATCATAGGTCTAGTCATGAATACCTCCGTGTAGTGACAGTACGAGGGGAGGGAAAGGGCGAAACCGTGGTCATGACCCTCGGTAGATTAGATTGGTTTTGTATCTCTTGGCGATTGCATGTTCAAGTATCGTAGACCCTATGGGCAAGTGTCTTTATATCTTGTGCATCTCATAACCCCCTCTAATGTAGAGTAGTTTGCCTTTAGATTAGTCTTTGGCTTTGTTTAGTTAACTAGGTTAGTGCTAGATCAAACACTTGTAATCCCCTTGCTCCGCGGATTGACAAGAACCTAGGGAATCCCCGTGGTGAAAAGATGTAGGTCCGTACGCTTGCAGATCATAGGTTCTTACATGTTTCAACCATCAACAGGGCTGGTCTCTTCGCGGCACGAGAGGTCCCGTGCGGCGTCCGCCATGGCCTCCCACATGGCTAGCTCGTCGAGCGCGTGGACCTGCAACGTCGTTGCCCCCCCATCAGGACCCGAGGCGCCCCCGGGGAGCTCGCCCGCACCGGCTGTCTCCTGGAGCTCACCATCGGGGGTCATGCTCGCTCGGCAGGGGCTGCTCTGCCTGCACCACCGCTCACTTTCGTTGGCGCGCACCGCTGCCCAAGAGCTCCTCGCCGCGCAGCCAACGGGGAAGCTGCTAGCCGTGCCGGAGGGGACGCCAGATCCTCGATGGTGGAGGCCGCTCCAACAGCCAGCCGAGCACCCAACCGCCATTGGCGAGCACGCCGAGCTGTCCTGCCACTCGTCGTCCTGTGCCGTAGCTCACCAGATGAGATGGTTGTGGAGGCCGGGCAGACATGGAGGGCCCAGACGTGTGGAGCCGTGAAGCCCGCCACATGCTCCCACATAGGGAGGTCACCAGCTTGCCGTCGCGAGGAGTTCGTCGGTCCGGCGGCCGTCCACCGTGAGATCTCGTTCAACGAGGTTGCGGAACCGACGGCCAACTGCCGGGGGCTACCGCTCGCCGGGCGCATCACTGCATGCTCCCGTGTGACGAGGTTGTTGTCCTACCAACGCTCTGATTTCTCTAATTTTTGCTCGATCACTGGTCGAGATTGAGTCACCCATCACCTGTCGTCCACTGACACGAGGGTTGCGGCTGCGTTGCCTCTTCGGGTAGTAGTTCTGGCCTCCATGGTCTTCCCCGTCGTTGCATCTCCATCGTCGTCGACTACGTCCTCGACTTTGGCACGCCGTCTTCTTCGACCGCGTCTCCGACATTGTCATCGACTACGTATGTGCGCGCTTGCGCGCACATGGTCTTCATCAAGTTGTTTGAGTTCCTTTGTCGTCTTCTTCGAGCTCCGCCGCTGTTGACACTCTCTAGCATCGCATCAGGTTTATATCCCCGGCAACGGTGCCAAAAAGCTTGTTGACACTTGCTAGCATCGCTACTAAATATGCAACGACACCAGAAGGCCTGTTGGAATAAATAACGATCGCAGAAAAGTCCGCAAGCGTACGGATACCGTTGTAGCTTTCACCCAGGAGTATTCAACGGTATCGAATCCACAGGGAACGTGTGTGCACTAGTGAAGAATCAAGGTCGGCCATGGACGAGAGAAGATATGATAATAGTGTAGGAGAGGTAGAGAGGGTTTCGAAGGATTCCGAATACTAAAGATAAGATCAGCGTTTGCTACGATGCTTGCTTCGGGACGCTCAACCGTCCTAACCCGGAAAGGGATGAGAAGGGGGCTAGACAAGCCAAGCAGGGGTCCTACTGCGCTGTAGTAGATCTCACGTGGTGGACTACGTAGGCCGTCAGGGCTGTCACCACATGGGGCTACCACAACAATCCGTGTCACTAGGTGTACTCCGAGGTAATCGCAAGACTAGACACCACGTCTACTCTAGTGACTACTATTCTAGCTTTGCAATTAGTAGAACACTAATCAAAGCAAGGAGCCCACAAGCATAAGTAATAAAGCTGAACTTAATTAATTAAATAAATCCAGAATACCTAAGAGTTACCCGGATGTTACTCGAAGTGGAGCCGCATCCGCCGAGGTACAAGAGAAAGGGAGGAAGCCGACTACTCCGGCTTCTCCCGGACTCGCACCTCAACTCTCACCTAATTCTAACACTAATTTTGGTAGGGCTTTGCCTTGATCTCTGCTTCTCTGTTCCTACTTTGAAGTGAGGAGGATGGCTTCTATTTATAGGGGGAGGAAACTTGGGAGAGTGGAGGTCCTCCCCCTCTTTCCAGGGGCCAAACCGACCCCCAGGGGCGGTATCTTGCGGGGCACAGTGTCTTGTACGACACAGGAGGCGGTGGGCGTCGAGAACCGGTGAAAAACGCGAAGAACCGTCCTCCTGAGCGCTGAACCAGACGATCTGTAGGCTAAACCGCAGGGAAAAAGGGAAACCCGAGCCGAACCGGAGAACCGACTTCCCGCCAGCCAACTGCGGCCTGCCACGCGTCTCCGGTCGAGCGGCCCGCACGCCCGCGCGCGCACGCATCCGCGTCTCGGCGGGGGCCAGCCACGGCGCACCACGTGGCGGGTGCAGGCGGCCTCCCACGCGGGAGCATGCGTCGCTGCGTCGCGGGGCTGCGGCCCGTCGCTGGCTGCCACGTGGCTGCGCCCGGTGGTTTCCCGCGCTGAAACCTGATGTGCTGACGCAGGCATGACGTCGTCCTTGGATGCTATTTTCTCTATTTAATATCTATTGCATCCGAGCTCCAAAGTAGGCAAATGATATGTCCATTTCGATCGTCTCGACGAGCTCGTCACAATGGCGTAGTCCAAATTGGCATTTGAGGTTGTTTGTGCTAATGCCATATTTTATTCTATAATTGCTCATTTGCACCTGCAACCAAATATACACCAAAGCTTGTGGAATTTGTTAGATTATAACCCTATAGCTATGGTGCACACTTTCGTGGAGTAAGTTTTATCCGAAGTTGACGGTAGAAAATAGGGATTTAGCGACCGGCAACAAGCTCCCCCACACTTAGCCCTTTGCTCGTCATCGAGTAAAGGTTAAGGACTAGGGTGGAAAACATGAATCCGAAATGATATGATGCAAGCATGTAAGATATTCCAAGGCATACCTGTACTTGTGACTCTTTGGGGTGTCTACCATGTCATCTTGGATGGTTGAAGAATGGAACGGCTGGATCTGAATCACCTCAACCCCTTCTGTAAAGTAGCTTGGGTTTTTGATAATTTTTTTTCAAAACTTAGCCTTACTTGACTCCTCAAATGATGCTCTCGGATCGCTTAGTGTGTATGATTCCTCACCAAGGCATTAAACTCGCCTTTCTTCAACCTACTTCTAATGATGGCTATATGTGGAGCTCAAGGTAAGGTTGAAGATATAAGGCATACTTGTATCACATAATATTGCAAAGTCAAAAACCGTATCCAAGAAGAAGACTAGTCATACAATCTGATCAAGATATGCATGTGTATGGAAAGGGGATGATGTGGTAATATGTACTCCTTGTTGTATGATCTCTCTCCCTTTGAACTTTATTTTGAGAACATGGCTATTTTTTTTCTTTTTTTTTCATCATGCTTGAGAAGAGTTTTTCTTTAGCATGTGTCTTTATCTCTCTTTTTTTTCTATTTTTTTAGCCCATGTCTCTTTTGAAGGAAAATCTAGGGAGAGAGATTCATAAATTGAATGGAGTATTTATTTTTGTGGATGGATGGATGTTGCTAACTTCTAGTGTAGAAGTTTTGCATACGAAGGTGGAGTGTGCGTGATCTTGATCATGAAAGCATGAAAAGCTTCTAGCAAAGGTCATAACAATTTGACAAAGCTCAATGTAATAACAAGCAGCATATGTGTGAGGTTTTCTAATGTAAACAACATATGGCTTTGGTAGGAATATATCATCACTGAGGAGCTTGTAAGGCTATTTTTTTTCAAGTAAAACACCCCAAGCACTTCGTCAGAGAGAGTAAGGTTCATCGCATCGTGCCATATCTCATCAATCAACCTTTTAGATGAACATGTTTCCTAATGATATTTGATCACAAGCAACAGATATATGTGCTATAGGAATAAAGAACATGCAAGCCAATCAATTGAAAACAATTATAGCAATGGAGCATCAAGATTCATTGAGTTTAATTTACTGATTATCTCATGGAAGGAATTATAACTCATGAATCATGGAATTGGGGGGATAGAATTTTTCAAACCATGATATCCCTTTGAATGTCGGAAGAAGTTGACTCTCGGTACCTCCCCCACACTATCTTTTGATGCGTCTTCTCCTGCACACTCTTAGACAACGATGAGATACATGGATTTGGCTAGTACAAATTGTACTAGCCAAATCAAAGCGAAGTTTTATTTTTTTATTTGTTTATTAAAGAAGAAAGAGAAATATTTATTTTATTCAAGGGTGAGACATTTAATCGCTAATGTTGAGGAATTCGATCACATCGACTTCCTCAATCTTTTCCGGTTCAAAATAAATTTTTAAGCGATGGCCATTTACCTTAAATATATTACCTGAGTCATCTTGAAGAGTAATGGCTCCATGGGATGAAGTGTCGATCACATTGAACGGTCCTTCCCATTTGCTTTTGAGTTTCCCATGGCTGAAAAGCTTCACTCTTGAATTGAAAAGGAGGACCTTGTCTCCGGGTTTGAATTCCTTGTGTTTGAGTCTCTTGTCATGCCATCTTTTTGTTCTTTCCTTGTAAATTCTGGAGTTGTGGTATGCTTTCTCCCTCCATTCTTCAAGCTCAGATATTTGCATCTTTCGATTATTTCTGGCGAGATGGAGATCCATATTCCATTTCTTGATAGCCCAATGAGCTTTGAACTCCAACTCAATTGGTAGATGGCATGTTTTCCCATATACAAGCTGGTATGTGGACATACCAATAGGTGTCTTGAATGCTGTGTGGTATGCCCATAACGCTTCTGGGAGTTTGTTCTTCCAATTTCTTCCCATTTCATCGACGGTCTTCTGCAGAATATTCTTGATTTGTTTATTGGAGGTTTCTGCTTGACCGCTGGTCTGTGGGTGATAAGGTGTTGCCACGTTATGGCGAACCCAAAAGTCTGCTAGGTCTTGCTTGAAAGTCTTGCCTATAAAATGGGATCCTCCATCACTTATCACCATCCGGGGTGTGCCAAAACGAGGGAATATGATCTCATGGAACATCTTCTTGGCATTCTGGGAGTTGGCAGCCCGACACGGTATTGCTTCTACCCATTTAGACACATAGTCCACTGCCACTAAGATGTACTCGCAATCATAGGACTTCGGGAAAGGTCCCATGTAGTCAATACCCCACACATCAAAGAGCTCAACTTGGAGGTTGTTTGTCAATGGCATGGCATCTCTTGTATTGATATTGCCTTGGTGCTGACATCTGCTGCACCTCCTGATGTACTCCTTCGGGTCATTGTACATGGTTGGCCAGAAAAATCCACTTTGCCAAATTTTGGCATGAGTTCTGAACACTCCATAATGTCCTCCGTATGGAGCTGCATGACATCTGTCTATGATCTTGTTGGCCTCGATCCCAGGGGCACATTTCCTCAGTAAACCATCGGCACAGACCCGGTATAGATACGGCTCATCCCATAGATGGAAACGACTTTCATATTCCAATTTCTTCTTTTTTCCACCTGGGGGAACATAGCTTGACACTATATAGTTTACGATATCCACATACCATGGGTCGGAATCTGTTACCTTGAGGAGTGTATCGTCCCTTAGGTAATCATTGATGGGTAAAGCAGGTGTTTCCTCAACCTGCAACCTGGATAGATGATCGGCTACCGAGTTTTCTAGTCCCTTTTTATCTCGGATTTCTAGATCAAACTCTTGGAGGAGAAGGATCCATCGGATGAGCCTAGGCTTAGCATCCATCTTAGTGAGGAGGTATTTGAGCGCGGCATGGTCAGTGTAGACGATGACCTTTGCCCCCACTAAGAAGGATCTAAACTTATCTATCGCAAAAACTACGGCTAGCAACTCTTTCTCGGTGGTAGTGTAGTTCAATTGGGCTCCGGTCAAGGTTTTGCTAGCATAGGAGATGGCATAATGTCTCTTATCCTTGGTTTGGCCTAGGACATCTCCTACGGCATAGTCGCTAGCATCGCACATGATCTCAAAGGGTAGCGTCCAGTCGGGTGGTTGGATGACTGGGGCCGAGATGAGTGCCTTCTTTAGAATCTGAAAGGCTCGATGGCACTTATCATTGAAGGTGAATTTCGCATCTTTTGCTAGGAGGTTGGTCAAGGGTCGGGTGATATGAGAAAAGTCCTTAATGAAACGCCGATAAAACTCAGCATGTCCTAAAAAGCTGCGAATTCCCTTCACATTCGTGGGAGGTGGAAGCTTCTCAATTACTTCTATTTTTGTTTTATCCACCTCTATACCTCGTTCGGACACCAAGTGTCCTAGCACTATCCCTTTCCGAACCATAAAATGACATTTTTCCCAATTCAGGACTAAGTGCTTTTCTTCACATCTTCGTAAAACCTTGTCTAAATTTTCCAAACAACTTGTGAAGGATTTTCCATAGACGGTAAAATCATCCATGAATACCTCCATGATTTTCTCAATCATATTGGAAAAGATAGACATCATGCACTATTGAAATGAGGCAGGTGCATTGCAAAGATCGAAGGACATCCAACGGTATGCATATGTACCATGTGGGCATGTGAAAGTGGTCTTACTTTGG
Source organism: Cenchrus fungigraminus (assembly GCA_036936925.1). NCBI lineage: Eukaryota > Viridiplantae > Streptophyta > Magnoliopsida > Poales > Poaceae > Cenchrus > Cenchrus fungigraminus. The sequence goes on along the minus strand of CM072776.1, from coordinate 21,018,799 downwards.
TCATCCGGGTGTATGGGGATTTGATGATACCCGGAATATCCATCAAGGAAACAGAAGAAGGAATGGTTTGCAAGCCGTTCCAACATCTCATCGATGAAGGGTAGCGGGAAGTGGTCCTTCTTAGTGGCCTTGTTGAGTTTTCGGTAATCGATACACATACACCACCTGGTGATGGTACGTTGAGGGATCAACTCATTCTTGTCATTTCTCACCACTGTCATCCCTCCTTTCTTAGGCACGACTTGCACCGGACTCACCCACTCGCTATGAGGCACAGGATAAATGATCCCGGCATGAAGTAGTTTAAGGACCTCTTTCTTAACTACTTCTCACATCTCATTGTTCAACCTTCTTTGGGGTTCCTGAGAAGGTGTAGATGTGATGAGTGCAAAGAGCGGGATTAATTCCCTTAAGGTCTTGGAGCGAGTACCCCAGGACTGAATGATGTCTTTCAAGGATAGCGACAAGTCTACTGGTTTCTTCTTCGGTAAGCTTGTCGCTGATGATAACCAGGGTTTAACGGTTACCATGGAGGAAAACATATTTCAAGCCTGGTGGGAGATGTTTTAGCTCGATCATGGGTGGTGGTGGTAGTTCCGTTACGTCCAACTTAATTGGCTCGGCAAGGACTTCTTCTTCTTGAGAGAAGTATATTGTGTCATCGTCCAAATTCGGTTGTGCCATATCGGACAATGTCACTCCCATAAGGTCTTCAATAGGATCTAGAACCGGTGATGGCTCTGCTATTATATTCCGTGCACGAGCTAAAGAGACGGTTTGTGTGGATTTGCCTAGTTGCACGGCTAGGCTACCATTAGCCGTTTCTTGGAAAAGTCTCTCGGTAGGCCGATCTATAAGAATAGGTATGTCCGGATTATCATAGACATGGAAGTCCAGAAAGATCTCGGCCTCATTGGCAACTACCCAGACTGTTCTGACAACACCGCAACATTCCAACATGGTCCCATGAGGATCTTGAAAATCTTTCGGGACGAACATAGGGTCATGTTGGGATGAGCTGTTGGGCAAGAGATTTTGAGATGATATTTATCCCAACAGTGGGTTTGTACTGGACATCCATCATGATGCCTTGTATTTGATAGGATTTGGACATCCATCAAGAAGAGTGGACGGCATGATGAGTCTAACTACCTCGGGCGATGTCTCGGCTTCTCTCAACCATTCCACACTCATAGCCGCCGACAAGCATTTAAGGTCTTCTTTGAGAATAGGCTTATCGGGTTGGCTAGCATTTTGTTGAAACAGAGAGTTGCACGCTCGAGGTTTTGGTTGGATCGGAAAATTTGAGGCGTTTCCAAAATCTGAGAATAGATCATCCTCGATTTCGCCGATAAAGTCCATTGGATGAGTTTCCTCATCTTCGAGACTATGAAGGTTTCTACGGGAGGCTCTACTTTTATTGGCTCAGAGAGAGGAGCGGTCATGGGTGTAGGCTAGATAGGTAAAACATCATTTTCCGGCTCAAGGATTTCATCAACCTCTTCTTCGGGAAATTCATCAAAAATACCAGTGTAGGGGGTATTCTCAAGGATTTTGTTGAGAACGTTCCTTCCTTCACTAGGTGTCAAATGAGTGAAAGAACCTCCCGAAGAAATATTGAGAAACTGGGCGGACTCCTTGCTAAGGCCTCGACGAAAATGCTGTAAAAGCATTGGTTCAGAGAGTTTGAGGTTGGGACCGGACATGTTTAGGTCCAAAAATCGTGCCCAGGCTGCTCCTAAGGTTTCTTTTTCCTTTTGCCTAAAGCCTTAGACTTCCATACGGAGGTCAACCAATCGGGATTCCGAGAAGAAAGCTAGACAAAATTTGTTTCGCAAAACTTCCCAATCTCCCTTGACACCCCCTAACGGTTTGAGTGTACCATTTATTGGCAATCCCCGTCAAAGAGAACGGGAAAAGCTTCCATTTTAGTGTTTCGTGTGACATGCCACGAATGACAAGGCACGAACACACTTCCTCAAAACCGCGAAGGTGGGTGTATGGATTTTCCTCTTCTGCTCCAGAAAAAGATTGCTCCCGTACCATAGCTATGAGGGCGGGACGAAGTTCATAGCTAGGTTCATGGATGGGTAATGATGAGGGTGGAGGCTCCAGATCTTCGCTCGTTGGAGCCGAAAACTGATTGATAGGTTTCGAATCCATATGGGGATATGTGATGGTATGGATGGGGATACACGGACAATTCGGTTCGACACTAGTACAGCAACCGTTCCCCGGCAACGGCACCAGAAAGCTTGTTGACACTCTCTAGCGTCGCACCAGGTTTATATCCCCGGCAACGGCGCCAGAAAGCTTGTTGACACTTGCTAGCATCGCTACTAAATATGCAATGACACCAGAAGACCTGTTAGTATAAATAACGATCGTAGAAAAGTCCGCAAGCGTACGGATACCGATGTAGCTTTCACCCAGGAGTATTCCAGGGTATCGAATCCACAGGGAACGTGTGTGCACTAGTGAAGAATCAAGGTCGGCCTTGGACGAGAGAAGATATGATAATAGTGTAGGAGAGGTAGAGAGGGTTTCGAAGGATTCCGGATACTAAAGATAAGATCAGCGTTTGCTATGATGCTTGCTTCGGGACGCTCAACCGTCCTAACCCAGAAAGGGATGAGAAGGGGGCTAGGCAAGCCAAGCAGGGGTCCTACTCTAGTGACTACTATTCTAGCTTTGCAATTACTAGAATACTAATAAAAGCAAGGAGCCCACAAGCATAAATAATAAAGCTGAACTTAATTAATTAAATAAATCCAGAATACCTAAGAGTTACCCAGATGTTACTCGAAGTGGAGCCGCATCCGCCGAGGTACAAGAGAAAGGGAGGAAGCCGACAACTCCGGCTTCTACTGGACTCGGACCTCAACTCTCACCTAATTCTAACACTAATTTTGGTAGGGCTTCACCTTGATCTCTGCTTCTCTGTTCCTACTTTGAAGTGAGGAGGATGGCTTCTATTTATAGGGGGAGGAAACTTGGGAGAGTGGAGGTCCTCCCCCTCTTTCCAAGGGCCAAACCGACCCCCAGGTGTGGTATCTTGCGGGGCACAGTGTCCTGTACGGCACTGGAGGCAGTGGGCGTCGAGAACCGGTGAAAAACGTGAAGAACCGGGCATGAACCGGCCTCCTAGGTGTTGAACCGGACAATCTGTAGGCTAAACCACAGGGAAAAAGGGAAACCCAAGCCGAACCGGAGAATCGACCTCCCGCCAGCCAACTGCGGCCTGCCACGCGTCCCAGCGGGGGCCAGCCACGACGCACCACGTGGCGGGCGCAGGCGGCCTCCCGCGCGGGAGCGCACGTCGCCACATCGCGGGGCTGCGACCCGTCGCTGGCTGCCATGTGGCTCCGCCCGGTGGTTTCCCGCGCTGAAACCTAATGTGCTGACGCAGGCATGACGTCGTCCTTGGATGCTATTTTCTCCATTTAATATCTTTTGCATCCGAGCTCCAAAGTAGGCAAATGATATGTCCATTTCGATCGTCTCGACGAGCCCGTCATAATGGTGTAGTCCAAATTGGCATTTGATGTTGTTTGTGATACTGCCATATTTTATTCTATAATTGCTCATTTGCACCTGCAACCAAATATACACCAAAGCTTGTGGAATTTGTTAGATTATAACCCTATAGCTATGGTGCACACTTTCGTGGAGTAACTTTGATCCGAAGTTGACGGTCGAAAATAGGGACTTAGCGACCGTCAACAGTCGCCACATCATCTGGATCATCAAGCGTTGCGCCAGATCGTCCGAGTACACCTCTTGGCTTCGTCCAATACCACCTTGTGGCCAGCGTCGTCATCCCTTCTACTCTGACAACCGCAGGCTGCATCGGCATCTTCTTCTCGCCGTTGTGTGCTTGTGACCATCATAGAGGCCTTCTCTGCAAATCCCTCTGATGATAATGCCTAGTGGTGCACCCTCCCTCGCATGATTGGTATTGGCAACACCAGTGAGTGCCATCGTCCCCGAGGTGTTTTTGGGCCTGGCAAACCCGAGAATGTCTCGCCCGTCAACTCCTGACTGCATCAACTTCGGCATCGACCCCCTCTTGGACTACCTCGACACGTTGTTATCTTCGTCTCTAGCCTCTTCTTCATTACGCCTTCACGTGGCGCCTCCTCATGCGCCTGCGGCTTCATGTGTGGCTCCGTACGCTTGGTAACCTCGATAGCTCCATGTCGACCACGGCTACCTTACGCATGGCTTCCTCGACCATGGCTATTCACCCTTGTCTCAGATTCATCGACATCGACATAAAGGGCTACCATTCGCATGAGTTTCTCACTGGTTTTCTCTCTAGTCGCAGCGTTTGCACAACACCGACGTTCCAACAGCGGGGGGGGGGGTGTCAGTCGATCGGCTCTCGCCTGCTATGACTGTGGTGCTCACCGTCTGTGGTGCTCCCACTGTGACTACGGGGCAATGTTAGAGTGTGTTTGGTAGTTGTAGATATACGTATCGTAGACTACCATATGTATCTGGGGTAGCCTTGCACCCGAAGTAATGTACTCATATATACCGGCCGAGGCCTCAATGCAATACATCCATCGAGTCATACCAATTCCATCCATCTGCATTAAGGCAGAATTAGATAAATCAGAGAATATACTTAAGCCTTGATGTGCTGCACTATCAGCCGATGTAATCGGCTTTTTAAATATCGTCTTCATGAATAAAAATCGTCCTTGCCTTGAGCAATATATATTGACAGCCTTTAACTGCAATATTTGATAATAATTACTCTGATATGTCTATAGTTGTTCCCATGTGACCTGACATGCTCTCTCATTTTCTTGTCTCTCTATAAAATGCACCTTTCTTGCCCAAACGAATCATAGTGTCATGACCGATAGACGAATCAATTTCTTCTAGGAGTGAGAGGCATATCCTCTTGGGAGTGCCTTCAGGAAAAGTAGTCACCACCAGTCCTTGGTAAATTTCCTTCAGAGGTACCACTGTAACCAGATGATGCAAGGAAGCTTGTCGTCATTGTGAGCAATGTTGAGAGAGAGACACCATAAAAGCCTCCTCTTTTGGAGTACAGAGTGGTGTTACTCATCTTTATTTTAATAATTTCTCAAACCCACTCCTGTTTTTTTGGAAACGCATCACTGCGTAATTGCCAGTCATCCATCCTGAGCCATTCACGGAGGGACTGTTCCTTCTTTGACTAGGCCTTGGGCCTCCTCGTTCATCTTTTTCAATTCCCTCTCATAGTTATTTCTTCTTGGCACTCGAGCTGTAAATAGAACTGATGCTCAATGGAGGAAATCACATTTCTCAACCATGGCTCAAAGGATATACCAGATAGGGTGTATACTTCTTTTCTTTGATCTTCCTTCTTCTTCTTAGTTTCCCAATAGCTAGAAGAATCCTTGTGATGATGCAATGGGCCTCCTCTTCTCTCTAGTTGTGAGACATGGGTACCCTTGGGTCCCCACCAACTAGGCTCACGACCGTCCCCGACAAGTGGGTCCGGCCTACCAGAAGATCCGCCGACCTGACAGTGGACCCAACAGACCTGACCTGTGGGCCACACGACCTCCCGAAGACCTTCCAGAAGATTCCGCAAGCAACCTTATCTGATCCGTTCGGGTAACTTGGCGTGCAAGACAAGGCAGAAGACGTCGGCTACGCCGCTAGACAGTCCGAAGATCACGAGATTACGTTGTAACTTTCCTTAGATTGGTTTCCCTGTTGTAACCAACCTGGACCCGGGGCCCACTGACCTTGTCCTTCAGCCAATATAAGGCGGACAAGGCCGAACCCCTGAAGCCAAGTCATCCCAAGTCGCAATCCGCCCAAAGCAATACAATCAAGAACTGGACGTAGGATTTTACTCTCCGGAGGCTTGAACCAGTATAAACTCGACGTGTCTCTTGTGTTCCGTGTGCTAGTGCGCAACCTTCGATTTCTTAGCCTTATATCTCTCCCCGCAGAACAAATAAACCGCCGGGGTTGACACCCCTGTGGGCTGTGCAGATCTAAACATCTGACAGTTTGCACGCCAGGTGGGGGCAGATCTAAGGTTCTTCGTGCAACTCGATGGCTTCACCAAGCAGTGTCGTCTTCCCTGGAAGCATGGCAGACTTCCTTGCCAACCCCGTCGACTTCTGCTTCGGCTCAATGCCAGCGGAACCCATCGCTCCAGCCGCCTATCTCGTCATCGAGAACACTGCAGTCACCTCCACCCAGCAGGTCGAATCCGATCTGTTGACGGAAACCCACCCACCCACTCCTCGCGACCTGATCGCGGGGCTCAATCATGTCGAGAGCATGCTTTCCGACACGATCAAGGTCTGTGAACGCGCCAAGCACCCTCGCAGGACGACCCCACTTTCACCCCGCGTGCATCTCGGCCTGCGGAACATAGCTCTTGCAGCCTCTCGCCACATGAAGAAGAAGATCCAGATCGAATCTAGGTCAAACACCCCACCTCGTGGAAACTGCAGATGTCCTCTCGATGACCCCTGCCCTGTCCATGAGAGCTCCAAGCACACGGCTTGCAGTGCTGTGTGCTGAAGAAGCTTCGCCGACCTCCAACTGTGACTCATGGTCGCCAAATCAACCGTGCGCCGTCCCCGGACTGCAGCACGTTCCAGATCGCTCTTACAACCATCTCCCCCAACAACCCGGATGATATGTTTGAACTCCCGGATCGCGAGGTCCTTGCGGTCTCTGACGACGTACCTCCTCAAGCCGGCGAGATAGATGAATAGCGCCAGTAATGGGAAAACGCCAACGCGGCATGAGCCCAGCGTAGCCAGCAAGAAGAAGATGCCGCGGCTGCAGCAGCCACCGCGCCACACCACGCCCCGGGTCAGCCCGCAGGCAGTGTCGTACCTGGTGTCGGTGGCCAACCCGCAGGTAACACTGCCCAGAATGCTGATGGAGGACCACCCCCATAGCCCCAGCTGCTGCCCAGTAGCGGCAGAACCAAGACGAGCCTCGTCGACACCGCCTACGTGCCAGAGACCTCCTGAGGGACTTTGAGCAAGATGGCTACGAAGTCTACAACTCACCTCAAGCCAACCTAGGCGCGGCCCTTGCCGAGCTGGGATAGCTTGGAGATACTCCTGCGAATCGACGTCTACAAGCTCACATCCGCGTTGCCACCGCCCAGGTCAAAGAAAGAAGTCAAGGATACAGCAGGTCGGCCTCGAGTTCCTACTCAGGAGTAGGTCGGAGTGACCTCGCCGTCATCACCATAACGACAACGCTCCTCTTCAACCCGTGGCTGAAGAGGGAGGAGGTGAGAACGAAGTCGTGCAGCCGACCAACGCTGCCGCCAACGCTGCCGGTAATCCCGCCGGTAATGCTGCCAACAACGCCGCTAATGCCGCTGGCAACCAGCAGCAGAATGCCACCGGCAACGCAGGACAAAACGCTGGAGCTCAGCCTCCACCAGTACGAGCTACACGTGTCCTCCAGAGCAGCCAGCAACAGCGTCAGCCCATGCGGGATGAAGCGGAGATCGAGTGTTGTGCCAACTACGACCGCGACAACGGGGCCCCAGACCCCCTGAACGCCAATAACCCCATCCAAGCAACAAAGCTTCACGAGATGCATGACACTGAACTCCGATGTCGTGCCCAGTATGACCAAGACAACGGTACTCCCGACGACCTCTACGTCATCCCGACAACCACTGCCCCAGGATCTAGTTCTGGAGCAATCAATAACTTTCCGGCCTTCTCACAACGTCTCAGGACGATCAGATACCCGAAAGACTTCAAGCCAGCCATCAAAAAATATGACAGTCGCTGTGACCCGAGTATTTGGCTCAAGATGTACATCATTGCCGCCTGGGAGTCAGGAGGCAATGAAGACCACATGGCGGGATACTTTCCTCTCGTGATGGGCCAGGCACCACTCTTGTGGCTCGACAATCTCCCAGCAGAGTGCATCACCTCATGGGCGACCCTATCACGGCTCTTCACCACGAAATACCAAGCGACCTACAACCGCCCCGGTAACACTGACCACCTCGTCAAAGTGCAGATGAGGAAAGGTGAAACTCTCCGAGAGTACACAAACCGTTTCTTCGAGAACCACAACACACTCATCAGTGTCAAGGATGAAGACGTGATAGCCTACTACAAGAAGGGAGTCACCAACCTCAAGCTCTTCGAGAAGATCCACGAAGCCGGTGTTGATTCTATTGCCGACCTCATGGCTTACGTCGACAAGCTCGTCGATACCCAAGACGTGGTGGTACACGACTTCAAAGGTGACAAAGTAGATGACCATATGGACACCGATGGTGGCGGCAGGTCGCGCAAGCAATCTGGCGAAGTCTACGCAGCTGATCCACCAAGACCCTCCACCATCCTTGAAGGTGACTTCAACTGTACATTAGACGACTAGTGTCAATTCCACCGCGACGCCAAGCACACTATGAGGGAGTGTGAGCAACTTAAGCGCGCGCTAGGCGTACCCCCAGAGTCAAAGAAGACCAAGAGAGGCAATAACGACGATCAGAATAATGACCGACGCTATGACAACTGCAGCTGTCGACCTGATCGACGTGACTACCGTGACCGGCGACCTTACCGTCGCAACGACGACAGGGATCGCCGTGACTATCGCCGTGATTATCGCTGTGATGATCGACGTGACGATCACCGTGACGACTATCACCGCGATGACCGACAGGACGACCACCACGAGGAGCGGCCTAACTACCGCCACTACACCGACCAGGACAACAACGGCAACCGCATAAAGGAACCTTCTCCTCCACCACCACCTAAAGGTGGCAACCCCAATGGTGTGTTTCAGAACGCCAACCGGCAGATCTACTTCATCGTCGGCGGCCACCAGGCAGCCAAGAGCAACACACAACAGCGATCGAACGCAAGGGAGATCAGCCAAGTCAACACCAAAACCCCACAACCTCTACGGTGGTCGGAGTTTCCCATCACTTTCTCTAGGAAAGACCACTGGGTACACATACCCGACCCCGGGACCTACCCGTTGGTCGTCAACCCCATAGTGGACGGCGCCTTCCTGCCTAGGACCCTCATCGATGGGGGTAGCAGCCTAAACATCATCTTCACCGAAATGCTGAAGAAGATGGATTTCGACTTCTCCAAGATGACTGCCTGCGACGAACCCTTCTCCGGTGATGATGATCCAAAATCGTTATTTGTATGGTGACGATGAACATAATCGGCTTATTATGTGTTTTTCCGATTTGTTATCTCAATGTAATCTTCAGATCCAGATTGTAATGCCATCCTTGTAACCAGAGACAAGAAAATTATATATATATATATATATATATATATAGAACTATTACTCTATAGCCGGTCATAAAATACCTTATTCTATGGCCGGGTCATAAGACACACCAGATGAGCGCATCCGGCTCCGTCAAGCGAGCCATTCATTTAATCGACCCAGCTTTTACTAGAGGGCATTCCCTAGTTGGCCTTCATGAGCCGTGCTGGCAATTAGAGCCGAGAGCAGTAATTAGCACTAATTATTGTGTTTATCATAAGTCAGCACCCAATCAATAAAATTCAGTGCCCAATGAATATAGGACAAGGGATTTATTGGGTGGTGTAATTAGTTCACGCTGATTCTGGAATTTGGCTGCTTGCAACCTACGGTAACAATAGTACTAAGCACAGTTTATTGTACATGCAAGTATATATAGACTTACGATAATACTATGATGAGAGCGCACATACATGTAGAACTAATCCCTGCACGATACCGTATATTATTATTCACCGTCATATATCAGATATATTTTAGAATTCCCAAACTGAATATATATATATAGTAACTGGTTCCTCTTTTTTTAGAATTAGTTACTAGTTCCTTAGGAAAGCTTGGTGTCAAATTGTGGTAAATCTCAAAACCATTTGATAGTAATTTATCTTCATCATGTAGTACCTGGTTACTTAGAATCTCATCAACTTCAAATTGTAGTAACTAACATCAATCAAGCCATTCTAATTCTGGTAACTACTTTATTTGGCATCTACATTCTGGTTACAGTAAATAGTTCCTCAGATTGCCTTACTTGTGGTAATATTGACCAATCCTAATTTTTATTGTTGAATCATTCGAATTCTAGTAACTATTATCAGGTCACATTCATCTCCTCAAAATCGTAAAATAGTTTCATTTCATAAAAAAAATCGTAAGTAGTTTCTTGGAATAGTGTGATCTAATTTCCGGCCACTTGCATGCGCAAATAGAAAATAGTGTAGCGTATGGTTCACAAATTCAGGCATCAGATGCCCAGAGACAAAAAAATATAGCATGTGTGTTTTGTTAGTAGTAAACGCTGCTAATTACTGACTGGAGTAAAGTCCGTGGCATTTTCCACGGAAGGCAGGCTCAAATAGTTGGGCTCAATTAATTTGCACTCATTACTACGGACAGAGCTTCGGGTGCGCTGGAAAACGGATGTGTCTAGGTGCTGGTTGGTGTGTCGGTTGGCTTGGCTACAGAATAAGCTATTATGTGGCCGGCCATGGAGTATACTCTCCGTATATATATATATATATATGTATATATATATATGTATGTATATATATATGTATGTATGTATGTATGTATGTATGTATATATGTATGTATGTATATATGTATGTATGTATGTATATGTATGTATATACATATATATATAGTGTTTTGCTATAATGCACCTGGGTGCATTTTGTATAGAGAATGCACCCACCCTAATTTCAATTGATTCTTACTCAGTTGCAACAAGACCAATTCTAGTTGTAAATGGTTCGTGTCGGGTTGCAACTGGGTTTGTTCTGGTGGTAATTGGTTTGTATTCAGTTGGAAGTTGCAACGGGTTAGAACTGTTGCAATTAATTACGTCAAGTTGCAGTTAGTACAACATCAAAGTTGCAATTTATCTAGTCTCGCGGTTGCAATTGGTTTACGAACAACTTCAGCACCTAGTTGCAACTAGTTGGTCTGATCGCAATTTGTCTGCATCCACTTGCAACTTTTCCATCTAGTTGCATCGGTGTAGTTGCGCATTTGTAACTACGAGAGTCTGTGCATTTGTTGCACAAAATGATTTTCTGTCAAGTTGCAATTAGTATGGTGGTGTAGTTGCAATTGGTCTAGTCCAGCTGTTGCAATTGGTTGCAACTACGGGGTCTGTGCATTTGCTGTACAGAATGCACCTTGTATTTTAGCCTCACCCATATATATATATATATGCACAGACCCCGCAGATTCAACTAATCGCAGCATGTTGACTAAAGCAATTGCAACTGTAACACCATATCAATTGCAACTAGACGAAAAAATATTTTGCAGAACAAATGTACAGACTCCCGCAGTAACGAATGTGCGACTACACTAATTGCAACTAGACGGACCAGTTGCAATATGATGCGGACCAATTGCAATCAGACCCAAGTAGTTGCAACTAGGCTCTCACTGCGTGTAAACCAATTGGAACAGTGAGCTGACCCGTTGCAACTAGATACGTACTAATTGTAACTAGACCACCTAATTCAACTCGACGCGAACCACTTGCAACCAGAGTAAGTTCAGTTGCAACTGAGCAAAAATCAAATACAATCGGGGTGGGTGCATTTTCTATGCAGAATGCACCTAGGTTTTACTATAGAAAAACACTATATATATATGTGTGTGTGTGTGAGAGAGAGAGACATGGGTACCCCTGGGTCCCCACCGACCAGGCTCAAGGCCGTCCCTGACAAGTGGGTCCGGCCTACTAGAAGACCCGCCGACCTGTCAGTAGGCCTGTCCGACCTGACATGTGGGCCCGAAGACGAGAAGACAGCTTGGCGTGCAAGCCAAGGCAGTCCAGACGGATTAAGACAGCTCGGATAAGCCTTCCATGCTATAAATTGACTAGAGATAGGTTTCCCTGTTGTAACCGACTTGGACTCCGGTCCACCGACCTTGTCTGTCGCCCAATATAAGGCGGGCAAGGGCATCCCCCAGGGACATCAACCACCACCTCCACCTTCACCACGATCAAATCAATACAATCAATAACTAGACGTAGGGTTTTACTCTCCGGAGGCCCGAACCAGTATAAAATCGCCTTGTCCCTTGTGTCTCGCCATGATTTCCGTGTGCTACATTAGCATAACCATCGCGTTCTTAGCTCCCGATCTCCCCGCCGAACAAATAAACCACCGGGGTTAACCCCCCTGTGGACTGCTCAGACCTAAACCTCTGACAGTTGGCGCACCAGGTAGGGGTAGATTGGGAGCTCTTCATGTAGCGTGATGGCAGTTCGCTCCGGCGATGATCTTCGGCGACGACATGAGGAATATCTTCACAGCGACCTGCTCGCTACCACTCTCCGATCTAATTGCAAGATGGCGCGCTGGCGACCCACCCACCCACGGCCTTGGGATCAGATCGCGGTCCATAGCTCGGTACTATGCCGACTTTCAATGAAGATCGGCTACGCAATATGTCCGTCCGCAGATCGGCGCAATTCAGCATTGGAAGGTGATACGAAGGTGATACGGACTCCATGTCCGTTCCATTCGGCCAGCAACATCAAATCGATCTACAAGGAAGCCACACTGGATCACGCACACGTGACGGCCTTGGTCTCCACCTTATGGACGCGACGACCCATTGGTGAAATTGAATCAACTACGAGCCGACCTCTGGGCCTGCAATTCTGCAAATTCGAGTACGCCGTCACACCATGTGAAAAGGTGAATCATCACATTGATTTTTTGAAGCCCGAAGGAGCAAGCAACCTGGAGGTCAACACGTTAGCATGTGTGTTCGCCCAGCTGCAGACCTCCAGCGGCGCATCGGCGACCTCGGTCGTCTCGACAGTTCGACGCAGACCGCAACAACTTCAACTCGACAACTCTGACTCCACAAGCTAAGTGCCAGTTCCAATTAAATATTTTTACAGCTTCAATTTCTTTCGTAGACCTACTCTACATGTTTTTGTCTGCTCTTCCGACCCTCCCCCTCGACATGCTCGGGGGCTTGGCCTTGCCAACACGTAGGTCGCCAGACCTGAGGGTTCCAATTTTTTATCTTATGCTATGTTCCCCTCCCCCTTGACATGCTCGGGGGCTTGGCCAAGCCAATCTAAGGGTCGCAAGACCTAAGGAGCCTATTCCTCCTATGTGTTCTTCCTTTAACTGCTTGACTCTCGTTATGAGCATTCGATGTTGTGTGGTTGCAAAACCTGGGTCCTAGGCCCCACCCCGTGCAGCAGCTACATCTAAGGCTCCCTGCTGAGCATTATAGAGGGGTGAAACACTTTGCAGCTTCAGAGATTTTGAATTCGCATAATGCGTGCCTGGCACGATAAGGGGAATGCCTTTCTTCTCAAACAAAACATAGCACAAGGATGATTAGCTCCGGCTAACATTATTCAACATATCAGAGCTCAGACTAGATCTTCATCATATTTATATTTGACAGATTGATACACCGACATGGTGTTTATTTTATTTTACAGGACTAGCTCTTTGCTCCGGCGTCGCCGTCGTCAGGTCGCTAGACCTCCCTGCGTCTCCGTCATCATCAGCTTTAGGTCGCAAGACCTCCTTGCAGCTCTGTTGTCGTCGGCTTTAGGTCGTTAGACCTTCCGGTGTCTGCGTCGTCATCTTCAGGTCACTAGACCTCCCTGCAGCTTCGTCGTCACCTTCATTGGGTCTCTAGACCTCCCGGTGTTTTCGTTGCCACCTGCTTCAGGTCGGTGCACCCTCCCAGCGGCTCCGTTGTCGCCTTCGTCAGGTCGCTAGACCTCCCTCCGGCTTCGTCGCCGCCCTCGTCAGGTCGCTAGATCTCTTTCTAACTCTGGCGTCGCCTTTGGCGAACCTTCCTGCGGCTCCGTTGTTGCCAGCTTCAGGTTGCTAGACCTCCCTGCGGCTCTGTCGTTGCATTCGTCAGGTCGCTAGACCTCCCTGCGGCTCTGTGTTGACGGTTGATTTCCGTCAACCAAGAGCACTTGTCACACTTTGGTTTGAGCTTTGAATTATGACTAACCCGCCACTAGGCATACTAATGATGTAACAAGTTCACACTTGCATGTGGTTTTTGGAGTTTATTGTTTACGCAGGAAATCAACGTTAAAGAGGAGACTTTCGGGATAAGTTCATCAAGCACTTTATGAGAAGATCATGAAGCCCGTCACAAGTCAAGACATGTGATGAACATGACTCCAAATGGACCAAGGACCGAAGCATCAACACGTAAAACTCCAGGGACTAGGTGGTTCACCAACGAGATCAACTCAGCCCGAGAGATATTCTCGCAGCCCAGAACAGCAAGACCTTTCGGTGCAGATTCGGAGACTTAAACGGCCTCTAATGGCAAAAGTTTGACTTCCAAAGATTCGGTGACGATACATTCGATTTGGACATGTGGAAGGCCCAATTCGGGTCAAGGAGCTAGGAGATATGGCCCTCGAAATGCCAGCTGCGCAGACAAGTCCGAAATCAGACAGATTATCTTCCGAGGCTGTTTTGGGGATCTTATCTTCGTTTCCAAGGAAAGCAACGAATACCAAAGTTGAAGATAATTTCGTGGCACACAACCTGGACACGGAATTTGCATTATTTGGAGTCCGGACGTGGGAGATATGGTGCCGGCAAGGAAGGGCTGCGAATCAGGAAAATCTGGACGAGGCTGAGTTTATGGAAACCAAGTTCGCTTCTCTCCCAAGGAAGATCTCGTGCAAGGCAAGGTGGATCATGCCCCAAGACTCCCCAAAGGCATAAATACAACCCCTAGGCGCCCAAGGGGGGTTACCATTGAGATCCATTCATTCTACCGATGCCATTCACCAGAAAGCCGCCGCCGCAAGATGAGGGAGAGAGTTAGATGAGCTCGTCGCAAGGATCAACACCGGTGGAAGGAAGGAAGCAAGAGGAGGACTCCAAGCCGCTGGCCTAGGGGTGTTCCCAAGCTTCATCGCCGCCATCTTCATCGACGACATTCTCCGGAGTCTCCATCACCCCTATGTGCTTCAATCATTGTAAGATGATGGGGTAATGTCTCCGTTCGTCCCTAGGGTTAGATGGTTGCATGATGTGTAATCTATACATGAATCTTATGCCTATCAATGCTTTATGGTCTATGTCTTCACGAATGCTTTGTTTACATATGTTTGCGCAACATGTGGTCTTAGTAGGGTTTATGGTAATCGTGGTGATTAGCTTAACCCTATGGATGCTTAGGTATAGATGCGGTTATACGTGAAAGTGTTTGATTACCTTGCATAGTGACAATACGGTGGAGGGAAAAGGCTTAGCGGCCGCATAACCGCCATGAAGCTAGTGAAGGCAACACCCTTTTCATGTAGTAGATGTATGTTCATGAGATCCTATACCCCAGGGAGGGAACGCTTATCTACCTTAATCTCTCTCTTGTACCAACCCTCACCATCTAGTTTAACCTTAGTTTAGTTTTAGATTAACATAGGTTAGATTGCTTTTACTTTAAGATTGATTCTCTTTCAAAGGCTTTTCAATCAACTAGATTAGTACTTGGTTAAGCGCTACCAATCCCCTTGCTCCGCGGAGTGACAAGAACCTTGGGGGTCACCCCATGGTGAAAAAGGTGTAGGTCCGTACGCTTGCGGATCGAAGGTTGTTACGTGTTTCAACCATCAACAAGCCCCTTTTTCTGGTGCCGTTGCCGGGGAGCAAGCCAATTTGCTACGTTTAATCTATTATTAATTTTGTTGATTACTAACATCTAACCCTTATTTTCTAGAAAAATTCTGTTTTGTTTTTCTTTCTATTTTCTTGTGCCTAGATGGATTTGTTCACCTCACCATTGGAAGATGAAGAGATGTCACTAAGGGAGCTAGCAATGCCATCAATGGAGGACATTGAGATGCAAAAATCAGATTTGACACTTGCTACAACGCACTACGAAGTGAAGCCTAGAATCATTAAGTTAGTGGCGACAAACCCATTCAGAGGATTGGAGGATGACAACCCATATAGACACTTTAAGGAATTCACGATGATATGCAACACGGTGCAACAAGAAGGAGTTCTGGCCGCTTGGTTCAAGTGGAATCTTTTTCCGTTCTCTCTCGAAGATGAAGAGCGAAGATGGTACATATTTGCGTCCGTTGAAGCAAAAGGAAATTAGGATGAGCTAGTGAAGAAGTTTCTTTTGAAGTTCTTTCCCATAAGCAGGGTTCAAGACTTAAGGAGGCAAGTGCTCAATTTCAAGCAAGGAGAAGACGAAGGAATTGATGAAGCTTGGGACCGTTTTAATGAACTACTTGAGCAAGGCCCGAACTTGGGATTTTCCGGTGACTTGATGTTGCATACATTTTATTTTTCACTAACCCCTAACTCTTCTCGTTTTGTAAGCATGTGTGCAGGTGGTGATTTAATGGATAAAACTATTAGTGAAGGCGCACAAATCTTACAAAGGATAAGCAATGGAAAAAGAACACAACGAGATTGGCAAAGACGTTGTCGGGAGGAGCAAAACGACAAAAGCAAGCCCGAGGTGCTTGCTGAAATTTCTGAAAAAGATGATCCGGAGGTCAAGGAAGATGAACCGACCATACAAGAGATTGAAGAATCACTTCCTAAGGTAAGTGAAGTCATTTGGCATGATAAAAATGTTGAAACTAACATGAATGTAGCCCGAAGTATGGGGAATGCTAGACCATTGGCGAAGTTCAATCAATCTGATTGGATTCAAGTTGATTTTGCCACCATAATCAACTACCGAAGGAAGGAGGAACACCGACACGTCGCTAAACAAGTTGAAGATATTTTTGATCAAGAGATGAGTGGTGAATCGATCCAAAAGCTATTTGAAGAAGAAGACGAAGAAGATGAAGGATGGATCGATCAATATGACATCTCGAAGACTTATGATGAAGAAAGAGAAGAGTACAACCGTGACAAGCCTAGTGACTCGAAGGGTAAATGGGAGAAGATAGGATTCAAGCTAGAAGATGAATGGGAAGGAGTTGACATAGAGCAAGTGCTCCAAGAAGGCCCCTCTCCACAAGGTTATAGCTTGTGTGCCATTGAAGCCTACACACTAGCAAAGCAAGACATGGAAGTGCTCAAGGATGAAGAAAAGAGTAGATCAATGATGAGCGATCTTGACGACATGTGGTACACGGGAGATAAAGAAAGCAACATACAAGACTTTGAAGATGAAGATTTGGTTGATAATGAAGACTTTAAAGAAGAGATAAATGCGTACATAGTTGAAGGATTACATGTTCACATGATGAGTTGAAGAAATTGCAAGATGGTGATGAAGAGACAACTCCACTTGTTGAGATTGACTTGATTTCAACGCTACAAGACGAACCAAATATCACTCTTGTTGAAAAAGCTCTAAGGCCAAGGTACACGCTGAAATCTCAAGATATTAATGGTATTGATGATGATAAATTCAAATACTCATGCTCAACCAATAGAATAAATGATAGTTTAAATTCTATGCCTTGTGACAATAATGATCATGTTGATAGGCTAGATTTTCTTAAGAATGATGATGAGGCAATGTTTATGTTTGAACCATTTAATTATATGCCTAAAGAACCTTTTCCTAATGATGAACTAAGTGCTTTGCATGAAACATATGCTTCTTTTAATTACACCTTGATATGTTGCTACAATTTGCTTGTGGTGTTAATTATGGACGCGTATGTTTATAATAAGTTTTGTAAATATCGATCATGCTTTGCGCTTGGTCAAGCTAATGACCTTAAAGAAGCACATGTCGGGAAAGGCCCGATTTTCACTAACCATATGGACAAGGCTTGAATAATGAAGAGAGAAGTCATGCCTAAAGAGTTGCAAGATAAATCATCAACCTCCCCAAATCCCGCGATGGGTGCTGCTGTCTTCATCAATTTGAGAACTTGTTCAGAGGTGTACAAATGAAGAAAATGAGTTATTCAGAAGCTCCATCAGGTTTCCATTCCAATGCATCAAAAACCAACGGATTTGAAGACCCGTGCAAGGAGTTATGGAGAAAACATTGAGCGTTATGCGTTCTGAAATTTCAGGACAGATTTCATCACCGGAATAAAACGGACGTAACTCTCTTGTTCGGAGTCCGATTTGGGCAAATAAAGACTTGTTGGAAAGGAAATTTTGTGCACTGTGCAATGGTGTAGAGCTTGAGTATACTTTCTGTTCTGGACATTAAAAAAAATCTGTGGAGTGAAGGCAGCACTGAAGGGTGACATAGAAGGAGAAAGCGATGATGTCAGATGCCTTGGGCAAGTCTTCTATAAGTGATTAATCACAACATGAGAATTAAATTAAAGCTGCATTGGCAAGGCAAGTCTTCTATAAGTGATTAAGCACAACATGGGAAGTAAATTAAAGCTGCATTGGCACCTTTTCTTCTTGCATGAAGGGCCATGGCTATATGACGAAAAGAAGGTATGTGAGAAAGTCGAGCTCTATGACTTCAAATGAAGCGCTTTTCGGGAGGCAACCCGTTTCTTTATGTTTTTATTCCTTTCTTAGAGAGAATAAAGAATGGCACCATCTTATGATGATCAACTTGTGGCTAATTAATCTAAGTTTAATTTTCCTTTTTAGAACCACCATCATGTTCATGCTCATATTTTTTGCATGCATTCATTTTGTCATCGACGTGTTTGTCTCTTTGCATATACATGTTTTGTATTTAGTGGGCTTGGTTGATTTATATACTTAATGATGTATGCTTCATTTTCCATGTTAATTCTTCATAAGGCCATATGAGTATTTCCCTTTTGCAATCTTGTGTGAACGTGGTGTTTAAACATGATTGCGGACCATCATCATTACGTTTGATAAACCTTGCTAGCTTTTCATATGTTTTCATGTTGCATTGGTTAGTTTACAAGCTTTGCAATGCGCTTAATTTTTCTTGTGCTACAAGAGTTATTGATCTAGGTATAGACATAGTGTTTTAACCCTAGATAAATAAACCTTTATGGCTATAGAGAAATTCGGCAACCTAGTTGTAAACATGGTGTTTAGAACTAGGTGAAAACATTGTCTTTGTTTATATGCTTTCCTATCATGCGCATACACACCTTGCACCACGTACACTCATTAGGTTTTTATTTCTCATTAGATTAATTATGCCACAAGTTAAGAGTCCTAGGAAACATTGTTAGATTGTTGGCAATTCTATCTACTCCCAACCGTCACCTTGGGGGTAGAATGTGTGTTTAAAATGTTTTGCAGGCAAGATAAAGACTCTCACTACAAGGAAATTGAAGGATGGCTAAGATAAAAATGTTTTGTCTTCTTCTTCCATGCCTAGCAAAATGCTAAGCATGGGGGAGACCCTAAATCTTCAACACGGAAGTGCAACATGACGCTCTAGAAGATAGAATGATCAAGATCATTAACATCTCCGGATCAATGCATAAGAAGCTATTGATCTCATCAAATTTCTGCGTGGTCTCGAAGGGAAAATACTGAATCCTTTTTGATATTTAGAAGCCCCTTGAAGTTACGATTCCAACAAATCAAGAATCAAGACAATCGGAGGTTCCTACAAGCGGTTATGGCCGAATCACCGAGTGCAACACGTCCTGAAATCAGTTTTGGACAGCACGCAACGCTGAAGTAAAACGGACATAGCTCCCTTGTTTGAACTCCGTTTTCGATGAATGAACACACGTTGGAAAAGTAATTTCATAAACTTTTCAATAGATCTATATTTCAATATATGTTCTGTTCTGTACAGAGGGGAAATCCATAAAGAAGAGGCAGCAAGGAGATGATGAGAATAAGAAAGAGGAGATGGTGATGACAACATTGAAGAGAAGGGCGACCATTAGCTCCATTAAGCATACATGATCAAATTCAAAAGTTTAGGAGCATTGGAAAATCAAGACAAAAGCAAAGCCACATCGATACATGGAGATGTCGGAAGAAGGCAACGAAGAACTACAAAAGATGGTAACACCTCCATGGACCTTCTCTTTTTCGAACATAAATGCTTGTAAGTATGCCTTCGACCTTAGGTGCAACATTTTGTTATTCTCTTCCAACAATAACATGGCTACTAGGAGGACAACCTAGGTTTCTTTTTATTTTCAACAAATAGTCATGACCATGTTTTCACCTCAATGTTTTATATTGCCTATGCTTATAGAAAGATGACGAAAGTTGCCGCTTTGTTTTACTTACATGAAGTTATACATGTCTTGGCTAATTGCTCTCTAAAACATGATCTGAAATTAATGTAAATAGCGGCTCTTTTATTTGTGGAGGTGAATGACTATACTCTAAACCTACCAATTGCTCTCTAAAACATATCTGAAATGACTATATCTTTGCTCTTTGATTTAAGTTTATGAATAGCCGGATAACTTGTTGTTTTTATAAAAACTTAATTTTTATGCTATCTACATATTTGTGATGCTCTTGCAAAGTTCTACCTACCAAAGCCGTATACATATATGTTCTATGATAACAAAACACGTAGATTGCAAACATATATTTTAATGAGTTGGATTAGGATTGATTTCTATGGTTCGAGACTAAGAAGCTGGTCATTCCTTTGTGTAACTTTTTCATGCTAGCCTCTTTGTCCATGCATTGTGGGTTTTCACATCGAAAATTTCACAAACCTCGCTGGGCATCCAACCTAAACCAAAAACATCTTTTTGTGATAATCTCCTTGTCCACAACCCAATTTGAGTATGGAGTAAAATTCACGATGGAGATTCAGATATTCCGCAAGATTATGGAATTTATGCGTACTTTAGCAGTCATTTTCACCCTCTTTTATGCTCGAGGACGAGCATCGTTCAAGCATGGGGGAGGAGTCATCACATCATCTCTGACAAATGCTATGTAAGTATTATGTTGCAAAAGTTCTGAGCAAAAGAAAAAAAATGAAAAATGAAAAAAAATATGATGAGAAGAAAAGAAAAGTAAGAAAAAAAGGAAGAAGAAAAAAAAGAAAGAGAGAAAAATGAGAAGGAAATAAAATAAAAGTAAAAAAATAAAGTTGCTCCTCGGTTCTTTTTGCTTCATATGTTCTCAAGTGCCTTGATGACAGATCCATACTCAAATCTTTCAACCATGTGCAATCCGATAACGAGGACTTCACTTGTGCCTCGGAATCATCCATTTGCCACTTGCACATGTCCACCTATCTAAATGTGTGTGTTTCATCCCTCTCTCTTTCCAACATTTATTTTCCATGGCCTTTTTGACGAGTCTCGGTAATTCCAGTAGATCTCTCTCTTAATTTGACAATATTTTGGATGTATGTTTTGCTAGGATTGTTTTTAACCTACTAAGCTCCACATAAGCCTTCCACTATCACATATGAGTAGAATAGGTTGATAATAATCTAGTATAGGCTTGAGTGACTTGATGAGATGAGTGTTTCCATGAGCTTTTGCAAGAGATTTTCACTTATGTTGGATATGCATCTTTTTGAAAATTCTTTCATGGAACAAGGTAACGGCTTGAAGTTCACTTAAGTTTGAGAGCATCATGTTTATTAAATGTGGCTTGTTCTTTATTGTTAGTCTATCTTCCATAATGAAAAAGAAGCCGGTCACAACTTGAACTTTAACACGAAATTCTTAAGAGAGAGCAATTTGCCTCGTCATGAATGAGTAAGTGCAGGGAGAACATTGGAAGGCAACGCAGATTTCCCTTTTAAGCAAAGATTACTTACTCGAGGACGAGCAAGGTTTAAGCATGGGGGTATGTTGACGGTCGATTTAAGTCAACCAAGAGCACTTGTTACACTTTGGTTTGAGCTTTGAATTATGACTAACCCGCCACTAGGCATACTAATGATGTAACAAGTTCACACTTGCATGTGGTTTTTGGAGTTTATTGTTTACGCAGGAAATCAACGTTAAAGAGGAGACTTTCGAGATAAGTTCATCAAGCACTTTATGAGAAGATCATGAAGCCCGTCACAAGTCAAGACACGTGATGAATATGACTCCAAATGGACCAAAGACCGAAGCATCAACACGTAAAACTCCAGGGACTAGGAGGTTTACCAACGAGATCAACTCAGCCCGAGAGATATTCTCGTAGTCTAGAACAGCATGATCTTTCGGTGCAGATTCGGAGACTTAAACGGCCTCTAATGGCAAAAGTTTGACTACCAAAGTTGTAGGCCTCGACGATGCCTTCGATTTGGACATGTGGAAGGCCCAATTGGGGTCAAGGAGCTAGGATATATGGCCCCCGAAATGCCAGCTGCGCAGACAAGTCCAAAATCGGATAGATTATCTTCCGAGGCTGTTTTGGGGATCTTATCTTTGTTTCCAAGGAAAGCAACGAATACCAAAGTTGAAGATAATTTCGTGGCACACAACCTGGACACGGAATTTGCATTATTTGGAGTCCGGACGTGGGAGATATGGTGCCGGCAAGGAAGGGCTGCGAATCAGGAAAATCTGAACGAGGCTGAGTTTAAGGAAACCAAGTTCGCTTCTCTCCCAAGGAAGATCTTGTGCAAGGCAAGGTGGATCACGCCCCAAGACTCCCCAAAGGTATAAATACAACCCCCTAGGCGCCCAAGGGGGGTTACCATTGAGATCCAATCATTCTACCGACACCATTCACTAGAAAGCCGCCACTGCAAGATGAGGGAGAGAGTTAGATGAGCTCGTCGCAAGGATCAACGCCGGTGGAAGGAAGGAAGCAAGAGGAGGACTCCAAGCCGCTGGCCTAGGGGTGTTCCCAAGCTTCATCGTCGCCATCTTCATCGACGACATTCTCTGGAGTCTCCATCACCCCTATGTGCTTCAATCATTGTAAGATGATGGGGTAATGTCTCCGTTCATCCCTAGGGTTAGATGGTTACATGATGTGTAATCTATACATGAATCTTATGCCTATCAATGCTTTATGGTCTATGTCTTCGCGAATGCTTTGTTTACATATGTTTGCGCAACATGTGGTCTTAGAAAGGTTTATGGTAATCGTGGTGATTAGCTTAACCCTATGGATGCTTAGGTATAGATGCAGTTATACGTGAAAGTGTTTGATTACCGTGCGTAGTGACAGTTCGGTGGAGGGAAAAGGCTTAGCGGCCGCATAACCGCCATGAAGCTAGTGAAGGCAACACCCTTTTCATGTAGTAGATGCATGTTCATGAGATCCTATACCCCAGGGAGGGAACGCTTATCTACCTTAATCTCTCTCTTGTACCAACCCTCACCATCTAGTTTAACCTTAGTTTAGTTTTAGATTAACATAGGTTAGATTGTTTTTACTTTAAGATTGATTCTCTTTCAAAGGCTTTTCAATCAACTAGATTAGTACTTGGTTAAGCGCTAGCAATCCCCTTGCTCTGCGGATTGACAAGAACCTTGGGGGTCACCCTGTGGTGAAAAAGGTGTAGGTTCGTACGCTTGCGGATCGAAGGTTGTTACGTGTTTCAACCATCAACACTCTGTCGTCGCATTCGTCAAGTCGCTAGACCTCCCTGCGGCTCTGTCGTTGCATTCGACAGGTCGCTAGACCTCCCTCCAGCTCTGTCGTCGTCTTCGTCAGCTTTGTCATTGCATTCTGCCATATGCATAATAGTAATTGTTTTAGTAGTTTTGTTGCAACTGGCCCATGGCTCATGTGGAAATTCAGTTCACTTTGACTCTTTTTTATCGGAGCTCAACTCACACATTCATGTGTGTTGGAACATATGTGAGGAGGCTGATGATGCATGCTTTCAGAGCAAAATCTGTTTTCATTAAGTCATGTGCATCCAGTAGGTGAGTAAGAGCAACTCCAAGAGACTAGCTATCTTGGCTTAATTAGCTAAAAAATAGAAAATTTGTCAAAAAACTCAATCCAACAGACTAGCTAAACTTGGCCTCGCTATCCACCGCTAGCTAAATCGGGGGCTTCGCTAGCCATCTTTGGCTAGCCAGTCCCGCTAGCTATCCCCTCGTACATGAGTATGGCAGGCGGAACCCACTAGCGGTGGAGCATATGGAGAGTTGATTTTAGCTAGTCTGTTGGATTTTATCAACTTTTTGCTAGCTATTTCATTCTACATACTAGCCAAATCAGAGTTTTAGCTAGTGATTTTTAGAAAGACTCTTGGAGTTGCTCTAACACCCATACAATTACATAGCAGCAAAGTAGTGAAAAACTTGAGTGAGATGATATTTATGTCAGAAACTTCATGATACATAATAAATGTTGCTGTTTTTTTACCAGTGCCATACATCCTAAATGTTGTTGTTTTTTACCAGTGCCATTTTTTTATTCAGGCACCATTTTTTTAATATCATTGCAATTGTGCCTATACACATAGTAGCAATTGGTTTAGTTTTTTGTTGCAACTAGCCCATGGCGCCGGTTGCAATTTGGTTAATTTGACATTTTTTTAGCAGAGTTCATCCTCACACATTAAATTGTGTTGCAATTGTGCCATATACATAGTAGTAATAGTTTTATAGTTTTGTTGCAATTGGCAAAAGCACTAGAGGCAATTCGGTTCACTTTGACTTATTTTTTAATCAGAGCTCAACCCACACATTCAATTGTGCCATATACATAGTAGTAATAGTTTTATAGTTTTGTTGCAATTGGCAAAAGCACTAGAGGCAATTCGGTTCACTTTGACTTATTTTTTAATCAGAGCTCAACCCACACATTCACGTGTTGGAACTACGCCGATATGCACAGTAGCGATTGGTTTAGATTTATTGTTGCAATAGGCCATTGTATTAGTGGCAATTCAGTTTTGACTTATTGTTTTATTGGACCACAACCCACAACTCATATGTGTTACAGCCATAGCCATTGATTTATATTTATTTTGCAACTAGACCATTGAAACCCTACTACATCCGAGTAGCTATGCTTTCACTTCTGGGCAGAGACTTTCTAAATCAAAATACAAAATTAATCATTGATCATTGTAGAATCAGAAATTGTACTGTAGCCTTTGCAGAAAAGTGAACTGCTCCTGATTTTGTGAATCTTTCACTACATGGTAGTAGATTGAACTATCTTATGTAGAATTTATAACATTGATGTATTTTTTCATTACCAAATAGTATTGTGTCAGTTGTTGCTTGTTTCAATATGCGTTCCAAATTTGCATTTCCTATTGTACTTTCTGAATCAAAGTTAAATTCATCAGTTATATAACATGTGTTTCCTCTCGATCTCTTGAGGAGTAGCCTATCAACTAGTAGGAGATGTGCCATCTTTTACTCTTTGAGTTGTGCAGTTTGCACCTGGTGCTCCTGGTGAAGGCAAATTAGAAGCAGCCAAGGTGATCACTACTCACAAGGGTCAAATCATTTTTGGCTCCTGCTAGTTTTTTCTAACATAAAGAATAATGACATCACAAAAGGGAGAGTTCATATACATTAATTTATTGATGTACTTGGCATGACATTTTATTTAGCATATTTTGACAGGGTGTCGTAACAGTAAAACAATGCAGTGCAGGACCTGAACTTTTATACAGCCATCTGATATACTTCCTTCATGTGTTGTGGGTCAGTGGTGTTAGATGACTTCTAGCAATAGCAACACTTCTTGTATTTCTTTCTGCCGGAGTTATGGTTTCTTCATATGTACAACTTTCACCTCGATGAACAGATTGGTGATGAAAGGAAGCACCGAATCTGATTGTTGTCAGCTCACTAAATGGTTGTACATAGGAATAAGTTGAGGGATGTATATATTCCTAGTCTGCTGACAGGCTTCCCATAAGAACAGATAGGATGAGATCGATAGCTTGCCTCGCTAAGTAAATGGTTTTTTAATGGTCAAAATTGGACTATTGTCCTGTTTGTAAATGTTTTTTCAACAGCATAGTAACTAGTTTATTGATGCTGCTTCATTTTCAATGGCCATACAAATATTTAAATGATTTTTTTAGTTGTAAATGGAGGACCTGACAAGCTGCAACTATGTTATTACCTCACTTGCAATTGGTCTACGAGGCCGGTAGGCTGGGCATGCGTAAAAGTGGGAAAGGTGGGGTTCTCGCTGGCGGGCCTTGGAGAAGCTGGGACCACGTAGCAGGCTGCTTGCTGGGAGGTGTGCGGCCCATGTGCGGGTGGCGCGCGGCCCACGTGCGGGTTGGAGTAGTGCGGTTGCGGAACGTTTGTCCATAATAGGGTCAGTGCAATTGTTACAATAATTGCACCTTGTTGCATTTTAGCCTCGCCGTATATATATATATATATGTATATATATATATATATCTATATATATATATATGTATATATATATATATATGTATATATATATATATGTATATGTATATATATATATATATGCAACAACGTGCAACTTGTATAGAGATTGCACAGACCCTATATCCCCTCCTCCCTCGCGATCAGCCATCCGTGTCTCCTCCGCGAGCTTTCCTTCCGCGCGTGGGCCGCGCGTGTCCTCCCGGCCCAAATAGCCCGCACGCATTTGCTGGGTCCGAATCGGGCACCAATTGCAACACGGAGGAGTTAACGGTTGCAACGTCAGTTGTACACTAGTTGCAACACAGGTGTTTCTTAAAACGGAAAGTAAGACCCATCAAAAAAAGAAAAGCATCCAGACATAATAATGCATCACCCCCCTCCCCCGAGGTTGCCCTGCAGCCGCAGCCGCCGTTGTGGAGCTTGCGCCGCCGTATCCTCCGCCCCCCGCCTCCAATCTCGTTGGAAACGATGGCCCCCCCATCGTCAGAAAAAAAAGGATAAAAAGCTAATTGCAACTTGAACATCAGACCGGTTGCAACTGAAATATCAAACTAGTTACATATGTATTCGCGTTGTAGCAACTACCTATCCCAATTAAAAATGTATACGCATAAATAAACCAGTTACAAATTGCAATCAGTTGGCCTGCTAGTTGCATCAATTGATAAAAAAAAAGGAAAGTTGCATACACTGCTCGAACCAAAACACATGAAACAGGACAAATGAAAAAAAATGTATCAAACGAAACGTGGTTAACCAATTGCAACCAGTGATGTAAGCAAATTACAGCACAACCCTATACATGGGATTTTCAATTGTTTCTACTGTTTGATTGGAACACTATTCTATAATGAGTTGCAGGATCAAAAAACCCCTCTGAAAGCACACGCCCTCGCCCATTGTCCCAAAAGGTGATGTATGTCTTGGACACCACCGAGACGAGACTTGAGAACCACCCCTTGTCTCCGGTCATATGCCTCGAGCAACCGGAGTCAATCAACCAAACATTCCTCAAGTCTCCCACCTGAAATTCAAAAATGAGCACGTGAGCGAACAAACAACTCAGCACCGGGGTTAGTACCAAAAGAGTAAAACCAGTGCCGAGCCATTTGCTCCAAAGTGGGGTTAGCACAAACCATATCATCACGCCTATCAAAGCTACCACCACGGAAACCACCATGGGAACCACCACTAGAGAACCACCCCTGTCTCGCTGGAGGAGAACGAAAGCCACGAAAGGAACACCGTGGACCGTTCCTCCTCTCCATCTCAAAGCTACGACTCCTCCCACCATCGTATTGAGCATGAGGTGGAGAACGTCTAGCAAACTGACCACCACCAGACTCACCATGCAAACATCTGGACCACGACCAAAGGACCTGAACCGAGCCTCATCACGAGCACGAAAACCAAACTGGTCACCCTGCTGTCTCCAAACCGGTCTGACCGGTTCTGGAACCGGTCTGACCGGTTTCTCTGTACGAACAGCCCAAGCCAGTCTGGCCGGTTTCCAAACCAGTCTGACTGATTTAATTCATCCAGCAGGGTTCCTTCCACCCAAAGCACTCTTGTCTCCCCAAGCCAGAACTGTGCGAATAATGGCTTTACCCCTCGGTAGTGGCATACGAGACTCAGGCACACCATGAGATGGGTTGTACCTGTCCTTGTTTGCCCACTCCTTAGCCATTCTCTCCTCTCGCTTCCTCTTGAAGCAAAACTCCCCTTTGTGACCATCTCTCCCAAAATAGTCACAATGAAACCGGATTGGTTTTAGCTTTGGTTTTGGTTGGGGTTGCTCACTCGGTTTCTCCTCACTTGACTTCTCACCCTTCTTCTCTCCAACCTTACTCTCCTTAGGACTCACAAACTTCACCGGTTTTTGGAAATCATTTGTTGGGTGAGGAAATATGGGTGGGTTTGGAGTTGTGTCAAGTTTGTTTCTCAATGGGTTGGGCTTAGGAGCATAGGCATTTTCGTGGAAGGTTTTTGGTGGAGCTTGGATATCACCAATCTTCTCTCCTCCCTCACCACTGCACTCTCCAATCTTATCAGACCCAAGCGCTTGCCCATCATAGCGCTTGTATGCCTCTATCATCATCCTAAGCTCTGGTTCATGACCCGACAACCAACCCATCATTTTTCTCAAGTAATCATTCTCATCCTGCAAGCGATCCACATAGTGTGCAAGTTCCAGATTTTTCAAAGCATGCAATTCACAAGTAGAGCAAGAAGTGGGAATAGGTTCTTTCAACTTGGCCTCAAGCGAAACAGTGTAAGCATGCATCTCATCAATCTTTCCATGCAAAACAGGGCAAGAAGTGCAAGCACCTAGCAAAGCAGGTCTAGACTTATGCTCAGCCACTTCAACCCTAAGCACATCTAGTTCATCAGAAGTAGAAGCATGCTTATCCTTAAGACTAGTAAGATTAGCTAGGTACACAGAGTAATCACAACAATCAATCTCATCAGAAACCACAAGTGAAGCCTTAAGCGAATCTATCTCAAGCTTAGCATCAAGGTTCTGGGTTTCTAGTTCAGCTACTCGGTTCCTAGCATCTTCTAGTGAGGCCCTAAGCTCTTTCCTCATCTTCTTTGCCTCTCTAAGCATGTCATCATGATTATCCAGCAACTTGCCAAGATGCTCATTCTCCTCACGCAAGAAGGGAAGCTCGTCACGTACCTCATCCTCGGAGTCGGAGTCCGAGTCGCTCTGGTGACTCTTCTTGCTGCCGGAGCTATGCGCCATGGTACAGAAGCCATCTCCAGCGAAGCAACTCAGCCCGCTCAAGTTCCTGGATGACTTCTTGTTCTTGCGCTGATCACCTTCATCTTCGCTGCTACTCGAGCTTGAGGAAGAGTAGGCGGAGCTGGAGTTGACGTCGCTCGCACCGACCATCGCTCGGGCCTTCCTGCCACGGCCGTCCTTCTTCCTCGAACGTCGCTCGTCCTTGTTCTTGTGCTTGTGCTTGTGATCGCGCCTCGATCTGTGCTTGTTGTCTGTCCTCGACTGGTGCTTGTAGCCGTCCTTGTTCTCCATCTTCTCAGGGCAGTCGGCAACGAAGTGTCCTGGCTTGCCGCACTGAAAGCATGTCCTTGTGTTCCTCCTCGTGTTCACCCGGTTCTCGTGCATCCTCTCGAAACGCCTGGTCAGCAGCGCCAGCTCGTCCTCTCCAAGCACGTCGAACTCCTCATCTGGCAAAGTCATCAAAGAGGACAAAGAGTACATCCTGGCGGATGGGTTAGCATTAGACTTAGCACCTGAGCCACCGATGAGAGCGAGACTATGAGAGTTAGTCGGGCTCTCAAGCTTGGCTGTCATACCCCTATCCACCTCAGCCGACTTGAGCTTCAAGAACAGCTCGTTCACTGTCAGAGTATCATACTTCTCGGACTCAAGAATAGCCTCGACCTTTCCGTCCCATACTGTACGATCCAGCGAGTGCAAGAGCTTCACGGCTCTATCATGATCATCGTATGGGAGCACAGCCACATTGGCTCTCATGTTGTTCACCACAACCGTAAACCGCTAGAACAAGGCATCAATAGACTCACCAGGGAGATGAGTGAAGTTCTCGTACTCTCTCCGGTAAGTCACATACATCCGAGCCTGAACCTGAGCATTCCCAGCATGAGCATCCTTCAACTGCTCCCAAATCCTACAAGCTAGGTCCTCTGTCTGAACCCGATCGAATTCGGATTGACACAGAGCACGAAACAAGTAATCGACCGCCTTGTTGTTGGCGTCGAACATGTCCCTCGATCTCGGAGCAAGGAAGTTAATCGGATGAACATAAGCTGTGTTCACCGTAACATCCCAAAGGATCTGACCCTTGCCACGGAGAAACACAGCCATCCGTCTCTGCCACATCTGGTAGTTCTTTCCATCGAAGTGCGGAGGATCCGATCCCCATTCCTGGTATGCCATCTTTGGATCTTAGACTGGTTAGAGTCAATAAAGACCCGTAACAGGCTCAGATACCACTTGAAGGACCGGAACGGCAAACCAGAGAGGGGGGAGTGAATGGGAGCCGATAAAAATTCTACTCAAGAATTTAGCTTATGAACCCAAGATCACTCGGATACCTCCGCAAACTTCTTTTGCCAAGTCCACGGAGTCACTGGAGTGCTACTGGACCTAGGAGCAAGATCCAACCAACAGCCACCCAAAACACGCAGCGGAAAACCACTCGAAATAGCTGCTGGAAGCCAAAACCGGTCAGGCCGGTTTCTGAAACCCAGAAACCGGTCAGACCGATCCTCTGGGACTTAGCCTCTCACAGGCAGGGGAAACTGGTCAGGCCGGTTTGGCAAACTGGTCAGGCCGGTTTTGTCCAGGAAATCCCCAAAAGACCTTCGAGACCAAACCTAGCCAAAACTACCTCAAGGACCTTTCAACCTTTGAATAAGAAAAGCCATAACATGAACAAAGCTCTCCTGTCCAAAAACCCCTCACGACAGCCCACTGGGGCTAAACCGGTCAGACCAGTTTGGGAAACCGGTCAGGCCGGTTTTGCCTGGACAGTCGGGAAGAACTCAGCCCGCGGGAAAAACTCAACCTTCACCTCGATCAATCTCCCGATTCGTTCCACGGATTCAAGTGAGACTTTGGGGATAGCTGGGGTACCTCGTGGGCTACCTTTGGCTAGAAGCTCAGTCCCCAAAACCTACCCAATCAAGAGGAATCAGAAGTCAACCCTTAAGAACACCTTTCCATGAACTCCACCGAAAACCACCAAATCGAAGCCGTTTCGGAGGGTATGTTGGAGCAAGATCACCAAGCAAAGAGGCACAAGGTCCTCATATGTGACATCCAATAAGAATCCCTCAAAGAAACGCTTCCAAAACCTCACCACGAAAAATCCAAGAAAAGGCTCCGAAAATCACCAAAAAGAGAAAACGGGGGAGACACAATCAAGCTTTGAGGAACCACGTCATCTATACATACCATGAAGGTTCATATAAGATCTAGCTTGCCTTCCGATCATCCATCCCTCTCTCAAGATCTCACCATGAAGCTCTCAAGCTAGTCCTAGAAATCCTAAGGAAAATAGGAAGGGAAATAGCAAAAGCAAATGAGCTAGGGTTCCAAGAGATGGCTGCCATCCTCTCACCACTTGGGTTATATGGAGGCTAGCCAAAAGACTAAACTACCCCTATTACATAAACTAGGATACACACCCACCAAGGGTACTTTGGGAAATTATCTTCGTAACACCATCGGACGGATGTCCGGCGACCGCACTTCGCTTAGCCTTGACGCAAGCCTTGCGATCCCGACGCGTGTCCTCCGCTTCGAAGCTTCCCGGCGCCCTGCGACCCCAAACCGGTCAGACCGGTTTTGGCCTGACAACCACGCCCGATCTTCGGCCTCGGCTTTGTGGCTCAGCCGAGTAACCCAGTGGTTTTCTGGTGAACCACTGCAAACCCCGCGAACTTGATGTAGCCTCCGCCAATTACCACTCATGACTTGGCTCCCACGAAGTCCCGTCTCGACCTTGGTTTTGAGGCTCAACCAAGAAACCATCCACGACTTCATCTTGCTGTTCTTGCCACCATGCGGCCCGCACTCGACCCTGCTGGCCACCGGGTCTCTCGAACCAAGCATACTTGTCTTCTCCACACCTGGAGGCCTCACCGGCAACGACCTTTCGCGCTTGTTCTTCACTTGCACCAACACCGGTCAAGCCGCAACCTGCACCTGCAATACTTAGCCAAGAATCAGTCCACACAACGTTGTCAATCACTCATCACACCAGGAAGCGACCATCCACCGGTCCTCGAACCACACAGGCTCTCAACCGGCCCGGCACATACCGGTTTTTTGTTTTTTTTCCACGATCCCCCCACGACCGGCTTTCCTCCATCACGCTCCACGTGCCCCCTGCGGTTCCTTTTCCTCCCACACCGCCTCCCACATGCATCCCGTCACGGCGTCATCGGAGGTCCAAGATCTCGCCACCACTTCCCCCGGCAGTTTGTTGGACTCGAGATGGATTTCCGGCGTTCCTATCCCTTCTCTGTGCGGCTGTGCCTGCTGCCAATTTTGTCGCGAGCTCCCCTTCCGACCCGACTCACCTGGATTGGATTTGCTCTTACGGTGTTGTTCCGAGCGGCGTTGTTCCGAGGTGGCCGTAGCTTTCTGTGCAGCTATCCCTCGCCTTCGCTGGGAGGTTGAGGGGCGGTTCCCCCCGGGGCATAATCTAGGTCGCCTCGGGTGGGTGAGGGCGCAACTACAGATCCGAATAATCTCGCCAGTGGTAAGTTTCTCCCCCTCAGTTCAACTGTAGTCTACTTGGAAGATGAATTCCCCTTGATTTTAATCGATCATCGGTTAGGTTTGGATGATTTGTGCAAGTTTTGGGGAGGATGCCGCCTTGGAGGGAGCCCGTGCTGTCGTCTCGCGTCTCTTCCGAAGACGATTCCACCACCACCTCTGGCGTGGATCAAGAGGTTCTAGCTCGTCGTCAATTTCCTAATTTCCGATCCGCTGGACAGCTGTGTGGCTGCGGCCCACGCGGCCCTTCTTGGATGCTATCCAGGCCTTTGCAGCGCCGGCACCCTTTTGTGCTAGTGGTGTCAGCGACGGACGACGGGGTCGCGGAGTGCTCGCTGCTGCCGGGGCCGGAAAAAATATATAGGTGCGTGATAACGGTGTCCGTGGGCGGTGGTGGATTCGCCATTGATGTTGTGCCCTGATAACTCAGTGGCTAAACTAGCGTCCTTTGCCGGCAGCGATATCTAATGGAAGCCGGCGGTGCGTTTTCTTGTGCTAGAGAAATCACAACACGAGATGAAGCACGACAGGTTCTGTTTTCCAAATTCTACTTTTCTTTGTTATTGATTTGTTCTATTTATTCATATTTACCCTCTATCTCTGTTAGACAAGAGGTGATCCCTGCCGGAGTCACTCTTCCTGTCAAATCACCTAGCAACGCCACCATCTTCTCGAAGCCTGTGGCTCCCTAGTTTCAGGATAAGATGGTTGGTTCACAAAAGATTAGGTACATCTCCAATGCTTCATCTCATATGTTGTTTTGATTTCAAGATTCCAACAAACATATGATTCTGTAGTGATTACATGGCTAAGCTCTGATTTGAAAAGATTTTGTGTTTAATTTTAATCTCACATGCAGATTTGTATGTCCCCCATCCTAGTTTAATTAGTTTTGCTGTTCTTATACCCTGTTTCCATTATGATTGTTGCATTGTAGAAAGGACTTCGATGTCAGTTTGATATTTATTTTCCTATTATAATTTGAAAACACTACCTGCAACTTGGCACCCTATTTTTGCTGTCATACAAAAATTGATGGTTGAATTGATGAATAAATAAATGGTGCAGCTGTTCAGATGCTGCCCACTATTAAAGCCTGGATTCCTCGTCGAAAATTTATCTGTCAAATTATAACCATACAATGTAGTTGTTGGACACGTGCGATGAACTGAATGTTGAGATTAACGTTGAGATTGATAGGCATGTAATATGTACATCACATGAGTATTCTTTTAACCCTGAAATGTATTGAATTAAATGCCCTTTGGATCGAACCTTCTTTGGCATTATGTCAATTTGTTCCTGAATCATTTTTAAGGAGCAGAATAGCCCATTGTCAGCAGGAAATGCAATACTTTGCCTCAATGACAACTTCAATGTATTAATTTAAAGATCAAAGTTGCTGCCAGTGAATCAAGGACATTTGATCTGTACATTTCTTGGCTGCACTCATTTTTTTATATATTTCGATCCGTATGCATCAGTTTAGAGAAGATGGGAACCAGTATTGACTGTATGCCTATCATGCATTGAGGTCAGCGGTGCACACATTCATTTTTTTTCTTTGATTTAGTGCTATTGTGTAAAGAGGTCACAAGCCAGATGAAAGAACCACTACAAGGTCCCAGAGGACAACATTGTTCTTGAAGCAGATAGAGAATAAAATTATGTTTACTAAATACTTTGTATTCCTTGATTACAAGGCCTTTTGTACAATGAATGCTCTATTTACTGTCCAAGAAACAAGGATATGAAATTATGAATACTAGTCGCATACCTTATGTTTTTAGTATTAACTATTGTGGCTACATAGTTTGTAATCTTTGTAATCCGACACTTTTGAAATTGTTTCATGAATTCTTTCTGAAACATAAACAAACATTTTCAAGCCTCCAACGTAAGCACTCATTTGTGATGGCTACATAATGGCACAGATTCTCAATCTCGGCAGTAGGAGATTTATCTTGCTGCGAAATCTTAGATTGTACATATTAAAATATTTTAATAAAGTGTCAGGTTAAAATACAAAACAAATAAGATGTAGCTCATGTCACCTAATAGAGCAATTGAAATAAACAAAATCACTAAAATCATTACCACGGTATACAAACTGGGTCCACCACACGAAGATATGCATGTGCCTCGGCTTACCACGTTCGGCGGACTCCAGTTCGCGTGGAAGAAAAAGAAATGGCAAAAGAAAAAAAACCGCTTGCTGAACAAGTCAAGTAGTCCACGCGTGAAAAAAAACCCAAGGAAAAAAGATCGCAGAACGGACCGCGGGGGGTGGGGAGGGCGCGACGGTGCCGGCCGTGTGGGGGGTGTGCTCGGGTGCTGAATAGTTATATAGTACCTGGGTACCAAATAGCGGAGTCCTATTTTATATATATGTGTGTATATATATATAGTGTTTTGCTATAATGCACCTGGGTGCATTTTGTATAGAGAATGCACCCACCCTGATTTCAATTGATTCTTGCTCAGTTGCAACTAGACCAACTCTAGTTGTAAATGGTTCATGTCGGATTGCAACTGGGTCTGTTGTAGTGGTAATTGGTTTGTATTCAGTTGGAAGTTGCAATGGGTCAGAACTGTTACAATTAGTTACGTCAAGTTGCAATTAGTACAGTATCATAGTTGCAATTGATCTAGTCTCGCGGTTGCAATTGGTTTACGCACAGCTTCAACACCTAGTTGCAACTAGTTGGTCCGATCGCAATTTGTCTGCATCTAAATGCAACTTTTCCGTCTAGTTGCATCGGTGTACTCACGCATTTGTACCTATGAGAGTCTCTGCATTTGTTGTCAAAAATGTTTTTCCGTCGAGTCGCAATTAGTATGGTGGCGTAGTTGCAATTGGTTGCAACTACGGGGTCTGTGCATTTGCTGTACAGAATGCACCATATTGCATTTTAGCCTCACCATATATATATATATATATATATATATCGGAAATAGCTTGCTACCCAGGGTGGTAGTAGTTTACCCCCAGGTGGGTAGCTACCCACACTAGATCAACCGTCCAAAATGTGGATCCATACAGTGATTAGTTCTAATCTAGTCATTGATTAATCATGATTCAATGCATCTGCAAGTCAAAAATTGGAAATGGTTGTCTATAGCTTAGTCGGTTGTCACTTAAGGTAAAGTGCCTGTATTTGCAAGTATTGGGATATAGAAACAATCAAGCAAAGTAAAGAGCTAGACAAATTAGAAATTTTCCATAATCGATGTTCAAATATAAGAAAATTACACAATTTTTTCCTAGGTGATATAACAGTAGTTAACAACTTACGTAAACACGTGAATTTTCCGTGCGGGGTAGCTACCCACCGGGGGTGCACAGCTACCCCCCTAGGTACAAAATCCTAGGTTGAATTTTCCGTGCGGGGTAGCTACCCACCGGGCACATGAATGAGATCTAAGTTTCCCTTCTCAATATTGTCTCTCAGGAAGTGGTACTTCACCTCTATATGTTTGGTTATGGAGTGTAGCATGGGATTTTTGGCAACACTAATGGCATTCGTGCTATCACACATGAGAGGAACATGGGTACACTCCTCACCAAAGTCACTCAGTGTGTATGTGATCCAAAACAGCTGGGAGCAACAACTAGCGGCAGCGACATACTCGGCTTCTGTGGTAGACTGAGCTACACTTGACTATTTGCGAGAAGACCAAGAAACAAGCGAGGAACCAAAAAACTAACACGTCCCCGAAGTCGACTTCCTATTGACTCGACACCCCGCAAAGTCGGCATCCGAAAAACCAAGAAACGAAAGGGAAGAGGATGCCGAATACCAAAGAACAAGCTCAGGAGTGTATCGAAGATACCTGAAAATCCGCTTGACGGCCTGCCGATGTGAAGTCCTCGGCGACGCCTGAAAACGAGCGCATAGACACACAAAAAACTGAATGTCCGGACTCATCACCGTCGAGTACAAGAGGGAGCCAATCATGCTCTGGTACTCCTTCTGATCCACGGGCTCTCTGTCCTCGTCCGTATCCGGCGCTGTAGTCGTACTCATCGGTGTCGACGGGGGCTTCGAGTCGTCCATCTTGAACTTCTTGAGGATGTCCTTCATGTACTTGGCTTGATGCACAAAGGTTCCCTCCTTCGCCTGCTTGATCTGAAGCCCGAAAAAGAAGTGCAATTCTCCTATCATAGACATCTCGAATTCTTTGCTCATGTCCTCTGCAAACCTCACAACCAAAGAGTGAGACGAGACGCCAAAGAAAATATCATCCACATACACCTGAACAATTAGGATATCATCGCCCTGCCTGAGGAGAAAAAGAGTCTTATCTACTTTGCCCTTCTCAAACCCCTTGCTGAACAAGAACCCCCTCAAACGGCCATACCATGCCCGGGAAGCTTGTTTCAGCCCATACAACGCCTTTCTCAGCCTATACACTCGGTGGAGAAACTCAACACTCTCAAAGCCCGGTGGTTGCTTCACATAAACCTCTACCTCCAAAAACCTATTCAAAAAGGCACTCTTCACATCCATTTGGTACAATTTGAATCTTTTAGCCACAGAAAAGGCTAGAAGGATCCTAATCGCCTCCAAACGGGCTACAAGAGCAAATTTCTTCTCATAGTCTATTCCCTGCTTCTGACTATAGCCCTTAGCAACCAACCTTGATTTGTTTCTCACCACCTCACCATTCTCACCTTCTTTGTTCTTCCACATCCATTTTGTCCCGATAGGTTTGCAATGTAGTGGTGGCTCTACCAATTCCCAAACTTGGTTTCTCTCAAAGTTCTCTAACTCCTCATGCATTGCATTCACCCAATTTGGATCAGATAGTGCGTGTCCAATGTCTTTCGGCTCAAAGGTAGCAACAAAAGCCGAATGAGCAAAGTGAGAAGCATTTCCGGACCTCGACGGTGTCGTACGTTCATTGATGTCGCTGATGATTCTTGAGGAAGGATGATCAACTTGAACGCGCCTCGGTGCCTCTCGCCTGGAGACAACCTCCCCCTCAACAACAGCTTCCACTTGATCTTGCTGGATTGTAGTCGGTATAGGGGATGTGCCATCCTCCACCGTAGTCGTCGTAGTGGAAGTAGAGGGTACATGTCTGGCTGG
This sequence comes from Cenchrus fungigraminus, assembly GCA_036936925.1. Classification (NCBI taxonomy): domain Eukaryota; kingdom Viridiplantae; phylum Streptophyta; class Magnoliopsida; order Poales; family Poaceae; genus Cenchrus; species Cenchrus fungigraminus. The sequence goes on along the minus strand of CM072776.1, from coordinate 20,981,260 downwards.
AGCTTCACCATCATCACCATCATCCTCTCCAGCATCATCCTCCTCGTCCTCAAAGATCTTATTGCCAATCTTGTCGTCACCTTCACACTCAAAAACAGACGAACTGCATGGCTGTGTCTCGTCGAAGGTAACCTCGCAAGTTTCCATGACTAGGTTAGTATCAAGGTTGAGCACACGGAATGCTCGAGAATGACTCACATAACCCAAAAAGATGCTATCAGAAGACATCGACTCAAACTTATCAAGCCTACCCTTCTTGAGAATAAAGCATCGACAACCAAAAGCCCTGAAGTGGCTCACTCTAGGTGCTCGCCCGTGCATGAGCTCATAGCACGTCTTGTTCAAGAAGGCCCGAAGAAGAATCCGGTTCCCAACATGGCACGCGGTATTCACCGCCTTAGCCCAATATCTCCTCGGAGTCCTATCCTCGTCGAGCATCATCCGAGCCATCTCACAAAGGGAACGATTTTTCCTCTCAACCACACCATTCTGACAAGCAACATAGGGAGAAAAAAATTGATGTTCGAGACCCAAATCACGACAAAAGGATTCGAATTGAGAGTTTTTAAATTCAGTGACATTGTCGCTACGAATAGCTCGAACAACATCTCCATTCCTCCCATTCTTCAACCTCAAGATTAGATCCCGGACAAAACCAAATGTCTCCCCCTTGTCAGCCAAAAAGAAGACCCAAGCATAGTGAGAATAGTCGTCCACTATCACCAGGACGTACCATTTCCCACCCGTCGAGCACACACGAGCTGAACCAACCAAGTCTGTATGGAACAACTCCCATGGTCTCTCTATCATAACGGATGTCAAAGGTGGGTGAGAGGCGGCGACCATCTTACCATGCCTACACGGAGCACATACCAAGTCCTTTTCGTATATCAACTTAGGCAATCCTCGGACCAAACCAAGCCCACTCAAGCGTGACAACAAGTCAAAACTCAAGTGACCTAGCCTCCTATGCCATTTCCAAAGCTCCGCCGAAACACTAGCAACCAAACAATGAGAAGAGCCGACACACTGAGAAAAATCGGCTCTGAAAATCTGACCCTCGGGGATGATCGTGCACACAAGATCACCTCGAGAATCCAAAACATGGGAAGCGCCCGTTTTGAAATGGACCTCAAAACCCTCATCAAGAAGTTGGGACACCGAAAGAAGGTTGAACCCCAAAGAATTGACCAGAGCAACACGCCTAAGAGTCACAGACTCGCTCACCTTCACCATGCCCATTGAAAGCACTCTACCTTTCCCATTATACCCAAAAGTGATGTACTCTTTGGTCATCACTGGGTTGAGGCTGGAGAACCACCTTCGATCACCGGTCATGTGTCAAGAGCAACCGGAGTCGATCAACCAAAAGCCCTCCAAGCCTCCCACCTGAAAATAAAAAATGAGAGCGAGAGTGAGCAAACGACTCAGCACTAGGGTTAGTACAAAATGAATCAAACCAGTGCCGTGCCATTTGCTCAAAAGTGTGGTTAGCAAAATCCATCCTATCACTCCTAGGTGGAACACCCACGCATCTCCTTGGAGGACTACGCGTACCACGAGGTGGGGACCGTGCAACGTAGCTCCTGTGAGACCTAAAGCTGCGATCGTCCCCCCCATACTCATATTGGCCACGAGCGAAGGAACGTCCAACAAACTCACCACGCCCAAACCCAACACGCCTACCACCATCTCTCTGTGGTGGCACACCTCGAGGCACAAACTCACGCCCCTCTCGATGGTAAATGGTATGCACCACACCCTCACCCCTAGGCACAATCCTAGGCTCAGGCACACCACGAGAAGGGCGATATCTGTCCTTGTTAGCCATCTCCCTAGCAAACCTCTCCTCAAACTTCGTCTTGAAGCAAAACTCAGCTAGGTGCCCATCCCTCCCACAATGCTCACAATGGAAGGGTTTTGGTTTTGGCTTTGGCTTTGGGCTCTCTTTGGGTTGTGGTTTCTCCTCACTCGGTTTCTCTCCCTTCTTCCCAAAGAACTCGTTCCCCAAGTCACTCTTGAACTTGATGGGTTTCTAGAAGTTGTTGGTTTATGGAGGAAACACGGGAGGATCTGGGGTTGTGTCTCGTCGGTTCCTAAGTGGGTTTGGCTTAGGAGCATAGGCATTTTTGTGGAAGGTTTTTTGGTGGAGCTATGATATCACCAATCTTCTCCTTCTCACCACTGCACTCCCCAACCTTATCCGACCCAAGCGCTTGCCCATCATAGCGCTTGTATGCCTCAATTATCATCTTGAGCTGAGGCTCATGACCCGACAACAAACCCATCATCTTCCTCAACTCATCATTCTCATCCTGCAAGCGATAAACATAATGTGCAAGCTCCAAATTCTTCATAGCATTTATTTCACAAGTAGAGCATGATGTAGGAATAGGAGCTTTCAGCTTAGTCTCTAGTGATCTAGCATAAGCAAGCGAAACATCTAGCTTCTCATACAAAACAGGACAAGAAGTGCAAGCACCAAGAAAGGAGGGCCTAGATTTCATCTCATCTAGCTCAACCCTAAGCACATCTAGTTCCTCAACCTTGGAGGCATACTTTTCTTTAAGTACAGTCAAATCACAAAGAAAAGTGGAACAATCAGTGCATTCAGGTTCATCGGTCACAATAGGAGCAGACTTTAGAGAATCTATTTGAGCCCTAGCATCGACAAGCAAAGACTCTAGCTCAACCACCTTCTCCTTAGCCTCTCCAAGCAAAGACCTATACTCCCTCTTCTCCTTGTTGGTCTTTCTAAGCACATCATCATGGTTGTCAAGCAATTCATTCAACCTAGCATTCTCCGCTACGAAGAAGGAAGGATCATTGTTTACCTCATCCTCGGAGTCGGAGTCCGAGTCATCCTTGTTGCTCTTCTTGCTTCTGGAGCTGTGTGCCATGCCGCAAAAGCCTTGGGCGGCGAAGCACAAGCCATTGATGTTCTTGCTTGACCGCTTGCCCTTGTGCCGGTTCTGTTCTTCATCACTTGAGCTTGATGAAGAGTAGCAGGAGCTCGAGTCGATGTCGCTCGCTCCGGCAACCATCGCTCGCTCCTTCTTCTGACCGCCACTCTTCCTTGGCTTCCACTCGGACTTGTGCTTGCCCTTGTGGTCATCCCTCGAGCGGTGCTTGTGTTTAGTCCTCGGATGGTGCTTGTGCTCGGGCATGATCTCCATGGCGTCTGGGCACTCAGAGATAAAGTGCCCGTGCTACCCGCACCGGTAGCACATGCGTGAGCTCCTCCGAGCGTTCTTCCGGTTCTTGTACATGCGCTCGAACTGCCTGCTCAACAGTGCGAGATCCTCCTCGCCCAGCACGTTGAACTCCTCATCTGGCATGGACACAAGACAAGACAAAGAGAACTGTCTCGAATATAGGTTAGCATTAGTCCTTGGTCTAGAAACGAGCGCCAAACTATGGGGGTCAGTCGGGTTCTCGATCCTTGCTCGCACCCCACAGTCCACCTCGGATGACTTTAGCTTGGAAAACAGCTCGTCCACCATGAGGGTCTCATACTTCTCCGACTCCAAAATGGCCTCGACACGGTACGATCCAGAGAGTGCAGGAGCTTCACAACCCTGTCATGATCATCGTACGGGAGCACGGCCACATTAGCCCTCATGTTGTTCACAATTACAGTGAACCGCTGGAACATGGTGTCTATGGACTCACCGGGGAGATGAGTGAAGTTCTCGTACTCTCTCTGGTACGTCACAAACAACCGAGCCTGAACCTGAGCATTCCCAGCATGAGCATTCTTTAACTGCCCCCAAATCTTACAAGCTAAGTCCTCTGTCTGAACCCGATCGAATTCGGATTGACACAGAGCACAAAACAAGTAATTGACCGCCTTGTTGTTGGCGTCGTGCATGTCCCTCGAACCCGGAGCCAGACGGATGAACATAAGCCATGTTCACCGTAACGTCCCAAAGTAGCTGACCCTTGCCGCGAAGGAAAGCGGCCATCCTTCTCTGCCACATCTGGTAGTTCTTACCATCAAAGTGTGGAGGACCCGAACCCCGTTCTTGGTATGTCATCTTTGGATCTTAGACTGGTTAGAATCACGAAGATCCGTAACCTGCTCTGATACCAATTGAAGGACCGATTAGGCGACCAGAGGGGGGGGGGAGTGAATGGGAGCCGATAAAAATTCTTCTCCGAAGAGTCCAACTCGACTATGCCCCAAAATCACAAGCGAGAGTTCCCACACGAACTTGCCAAGGACACGTAGTCACAACGGACCTACCAACCCTAGGAACAAGTCCCAAACCAATCGAAAGCGGAAGCACAACTCAAGAAGCAAAGGACTTAGGCTGATCTGCCAGTCAGGGACGGACCGTCCGAACTGGACCGGTGGACTGTCCGTCACCTCCTCACGGACTGTCCGTATGGACACCACAGACTGTCCGAATTAGTGGACAGAACATCCAGAGACCAACCACTCCTCACGGACTATCCGAACCGGACCCACAGACTGTCCGTCTGGTTCAGACCAAACTTGCACCTCAAGCTCACCCACACGGACCATCCGTCATGGACTCACGGACTGTCCGTAAAACCTTGAGCAACAAAAAACAACCAACCCAACCGATCGAAACACGAGCACTCGAGAATTGGACGAACTCGTGATGAACACTGACGAATAGGCCTCCTCACAGATAGTCCGTATGAGCACCACGGACAGTCCGTCCTGCACGGACAGAGCCTGGCAAAAACGAAAAATGCAAGTCAACTCCACCTACCCATCCATGGATCTCCCAAACGGCTAAATGGATTGAGACAAGATTTGGGGGAGTTGTGAAGCGTCCCTAGGGGATGCTATGCCCAAAAACTTGAGGCCTCAAACGCAGTAAATCGCCGGGAGTCGAATCGCAACCGAGCTCTACCAAAAAGCTAGGGTTCCAACCGAAGTCCTTCAATCAGAGGCCAAATCCGGAGTTTGTGGGGTCAAGATCAAGCACAAAGATGCACAAGACATCTATCCATGATCCCCACAAAGAAATACGAACCCAAACACCCCAGAATTGAAGGAACAAGCTGCGCTCGAAAATCCAACAAAAATAGCCCGAAGAAAACACGAAAATCACTCGAGCCACAAGAAGGAAATCGACGCAACCATGAAAGCTTCCATACACTAGGAGGTCAGATTCTCTACAAAACACTAAAGAAAATCTAAGCCTATGGAACAGGGAAATGAGAAGCAGTCCGGAAGGATGGTTTGCCTAGAAACCCTAGAGCTACCCCTAGAACTTAAACTGAGATACAAACCCCTCAGGGGCAATATGGTCAAGTAGCACTCCTCTTCATCGTGCGGCCACGCCTTCACCGCAGTTCGCGTCCTCTCGACGCAAGCCCTGCGATCCCACCGCGTGTCCCTCGGCATCGAAGCTTCTCAGCGCGCCTGGATCCCGTCTCCGCCCGCCGAGCCTCCGGTCTTGGTTTTGTGGCTCAACCAAGTAACTCGATGGTTTTGTGGTGAACCACCGTAGACCCTGCGTGCAGACCCCGATCGTGAGCCGCTACCCTGCACCAGCTCCAGTCGAGCCTACTTGTCTCTCCACTCCTCGGAGGCCCCGCAAGGCTAAGACCTTTCACGCCCGCTCTTCACCTGCACCAACACGAATCAAGCTCCAGTCCTTAGAGAGGCAACATGAGCATTGAAAGGACCTTGTGATGCCTAGAGGGGGGTGAATATGATCACTTCAAATTTTTGAAACAAATGCAGCGGTTAAAACACAGGTTGGAACTTCTGACACTGTGTCAGAGCTTCCGAGGGGGCTCAGAAGTACCGGCACAGGGGCGGAACTACAGACCTGCCAGAGATGACTAAAATGAAATTTAAAACTAAAGTGATTCTAGCAATTCTATTTGAATAAAAAGTTAAATTTAAATGCTAGGAACCTCGTGCAACCAAAGATAAAGATAGGAACACAATAAATATAAAGATCGGGCTAAAACAAGCTTCTAGTGTTAGTCAACTAGAGAAGAATTCAAACAAGCAAGATACAAGAGATTTAATCTGAAAGTTCACTTTCACCAAGGAAGCTACGTCTCCATTGAGGATCCCACGAAGGGAGGGCTGTCACCAAGAGCCTCTTGCCTCACCCAATCCCCACAAAGGAAGAATGGTGCTCACTAAGAATTCTCCACCAATGAGAGGTAAATACAAACGATCCCAGGTGATCCGCACAAATAGGGCATTCAATGGGCGACGCCTAACCATCTAGAAGCAAACTACAAGAGTAACAAACGCGAATCGATGCCCGGAGATGCTTGAAGTGCTCTTGAGATGAGGGGGATGGAAGGGTCACTCAAAGCTTATCAATCTCACACCTTTACTCACTTCCTCACACAAGCCCTAGCTCAAAGAAATCAAGACTTAGCTCTAGGAGGGAGTAGAGGAGATGAGTGAATGCTCTTGGGTGTGTTTGTCTCATGTTAGGTCAGCAACAAATGAAGGGGGGTATGCGGATATAAATACCCACCTCCAAAACTAGCTGTTACTGTGCAGAAACCGGATTTTATCGGTACTATCGACCTCAGGTCGGTACTACCAAGGGTCACTGGAAATTGAGACAGTGGAGGCTTATCGGTAGTACTGACCTGGGGCCGAAACTACCGAGGGTGACAAAAACTCTGCCAATGAGCCGAGATCGGTACTTCTGACCTAGGGTCGGTACTACCGAGAAACGCTAATCTTTTTCAGAAAAAGATCAACATGTGTACGTGCAAGCTTAGTGTCTCTCTTGGTTTCTTAAGTCACCTCTCTAAGCACTTTTAGCATCTCAAGACGGTCAATTCGCATCCCCTTTATAGTACGGTGTTTCCTATACTCAATTTCGAAATGAAAATTTATTTGAGCCTTCAATGGATCTCAACACCGTGAAAACGAATTGGGGGGTCTTGTTTTGGTCAAAGCATTTTTCTTTTTCTTTTATCATGCACACATATTAATTAACCATTAAATACCTCAAATTGTGTTTGTCATTATCACCAAAATAATTAGGGGCCAAGATGCACTTTCAAGCATCTTTTTAGCGTTAAGCAAACGCATCTTCAGGAATCCCAAAGGGACGTGGGCCGTCGAATTGCCAAACATCCTCTAGGCACATCGTATTTTTGCTTCTCGCCCTGCCGGCTTCACTCCATTCAAGATGCTCTGCGGAGAGGAGGTAATGACCCAGAACAAGCAAAAGGTGTCCCAGCTCACGTGCTCCCCGAAGAGGAGGCGCAACAAGCTACGACGACCTAGGACCTGTAGGAAGAAAATCGGTTGTGAGCGGTCCAGAACCTCACGCGATATCAGTAGGAGACCAAACCTTGGCAGAACAAGAAGCTAAAGAACTATTCCTTCACCACAGGAAACCTAGTGCTCCATACGAGGTGGGATGCTGACTCCTTGGGAAAATTCAAAAGAAAGTGAGAAGGGCCTTTCCTCGTCACAGAAACGCCGCGCCCGGGAGCCTACCACCTCTTGTCCCCCGATGGGGAAGAAGACCCCTACTCATGGAACGCCAACCTCCTCATCCGCTACTACCCTTGAACCTATCAACCAGCGGAAGGGGGAGATCGAGCCTAGAGCCTGGCTGGCGCTCCGCAGAAGGATGTTTCCCGTTGTTCTCTTTTTGGTCTTTTTTAATTGTACTTCTTTTGTTTGTCTTGTTATCTTCTCCATGTAGTGATGTGCCACCGCCATGGCATCAGCTAGAGACGAGCCGCATGGGGCCTACGAGTGGCCACATCTGAGTATGAATTGCAACAATGAACTATCTCAAGTTCGTCGCTAGGAATTTTCACAAGGCCATGAGCCCGGAACACTTCTTGAGTGCCTAGTGAGAACATTTGGCTCCTGCAGAAGTCACGGAGCCTAACAAGATGCCAGGGAGGGCTTGGGAGACCGGCATAACACCGCATGCCCACTTCTAGGCAACAAAGGAAGCCTGGCACAGACTTCAAGAACTTAGCGTAGCATCGCACGTGAGTTCACGGATCCCGTGGACAGAAATCCCCCTAAGGACCACGAAAGGTTGGGAGAGCCGACATGGTCACGCATGCTCGCTCCTCAGATTCTGGGAAAGAAGTTCATCCCGAAGGTCCTCGAGGTCTAGGGGTGAGCACCACCTCCCGCCCGGAAGGGATGCCTTTCGAATAATTAAGTGACCCAAGCGGTCACATCCCCAGAGCAAAGGCGTAGCATCGCACGCTAAGGACCAGAGCGTCTGAGGACTGGTGGATGGTCGCTCCTTTGTGATGAGTAATTGACAATGTGGTGTGGACTGACTCTTGGCTGAGTATTGCAAGTGCAGGTTGCGGCTTGATTTGCGTTGGTGCAAGTGAATAGCGGGCACGAAAGGTGTTAGCCTTGTTGGGCCTTCGATGAGTGGAGAGACAAGTAGACTTAGCTCGATGTACCTGGTGGCCGAACGAGATCAAGTGTGGGCCGCATGGTGACAAGAAAAGCAAGACGAAGTCGTGGACATGAGCCGGTGTAGGGTAGCGGCTCACAACCAGAGTCTGCACGTGGGGTTTGCGGCGGTTCACCATAAAACCGTCAGGTTACTTGGTTGAGCTACAAAACCACGACCGAAGGCTCGGCGGGCGGAGATGGAATCCGGGCATGTAGAGAAGCTTCGAAGTAGGGGACTTGCACCGGGATCGTGGGGCTTGCACCAGGAGGACGCGGACTGCGGTGAAGGCATGGCCGCCCGATGAGAATATTCGCTACTTGACCAAATTGCCCCTGAGAGGTATATTTCTTCCTTTATGTTCTAGGGGTAGCATGGTCATTTGCCCCACCCAGAGAGACTTCATATATATAGCTCTAGGGTTGGATGGCAACTCATCCATCCGGACTGGTTCCTAATTCCTTTGCTCTATGGGCTAGATTTTTCCACGATTTTGTTTAGAATGTGACCTCTGGATGTATGGAAGCATTCATCATTGTGGCAATTTCTCTCTCTTAGCTCATCTGATTTTCGTATCTTTTTGGGGATTTTTGTGCATCGCTTGATTCATCGATTTGAGGGCATTTCTGTTTGGATTTCGTTGAGGGGATTCGGGTGAGTGCCTTGTCCCTTTTTGTGGATGATCAAACGCCGAATTGGGCCTTCGATTCACGAATTTCGGTTGGAACCCTAGGTAGTGGCTTGAGCTCGGTTGTTTGGCGATTCCCGACATTTTCGTTGGTTTGGTGCTCTAACATTTTGGGCATAGCATCTCCTAGAGACGCTTCTCCTTTCCCCAAAATCTTGGCTCAATATCTTCAGCCGTTTGGGAGATATGTGGAAGGAATGGAAGGATTGACTTGCGTTTTCCAGCTCGAGCTGATTCTGTTCGTGAGCGACGGACAGTCCGTCATGTGCTCATGGACGGTCCATGAGGAGCTGTGTTCGTCTAATTCATCATTTGTTCATGTGAGTTCGTGGTTCGATCGATTGAGTCCCTAGGGTTTTGTTGCAGCTGGTTCATGGACAGTCCATGGGAAGTGGACGGACGGTCCATGTTGGTCGAGTTGAGGTCGCGAAGTGCTGCTAAGGGTCATGGACAGTCCGAACTGCAGTGTCGGACGGTATGCTAGCCGGACGGACAGTCAGTAGGGGGTTCACAGACGGTCCGTATTATCTTTGTTGGTACTAGAGGTTCTATTAGCATTTACGGATGGTCCGTGTTGACTATACGGACGATCCATGGTGACCGACGGACGGTTCGTCCCTCCTTGACGGATAGTTCGAGCTAGAGCTCACAGATTGCCTAAGTCCTTTGTTTTGTGAGTTGTGCTTGCTTTGCTTTGAGTTGGGACTTGTTCCTAGGGTTGGTAGGTCCGCTGTGACAACGTGACCTTGGCAAGCTCGTGTGGGAATCCTTGGTTGTGATTTTGGGACTTAGCCGGTTTTCTCTTGGAGAAATTTTTATCGGCTCCCATTCACTCCTCTCCCCCTCTCTGGTTGCCTAATCAGTCCTTCACACGTCCACCTCTGGACCCCGGAAGAAAGAGCTCCTTCCGAAGGGCTGTGGAGAGGCCAGGGGACTCTACACGACATCGCGTGCCGGTCCTCATATTCAAGAGGTAAAGTTCCCTCCGAAGAGCCGGGAAAAGGCTTCGGAGCCGTGGCGCAACCTGGCATGCCCGTCTCCAGATTCCGGGAATAAGAGTCTTCCCGAAGGGCCAAGAAAGGTCAGGAGCGTCGGTACCCCCACACACGGGCCCGCCTCTAGATTCCGGAACTTAACCCTATTCCGAAGAGCCACGCGAGATGGCTTAAAGGGCTGATCTCCCTTCGGCGTCATCTCACTTGAACACATTCGCCCCACCTCCGAGAATTATACCTCCCGAAGAGCCCAGACGAAAGGTGTGACGCCCCAGGTTTTTAATTATCGTTATTAGTGCTAATGACCCAGTGAAACACGTTGACTTTGGTCACACCTTGGTCAACCTGGGTCATCACCTCGAAAACCTAGCCAACAATCACTCATGATCATCTTAAGCAAGTCAACACCCATTGACATAGTCAAAACCCTAGGCAACATAGTCAAAACCCTTAGTGCCCACACCCTGTCCTGGAACTTTTGCCATGTTCTCCAAATTTCGTCTAAACACTCAAAAATCGACCAATATAGAAGTTGTGTAGTTTTTCATGGGACACATTTTTGCTTTTGGGTGGACATTCAAATTTTGAGTGGAAGTCATGCAAAAACTCGGTCAACGCAAACATCTGCAGAGTCACCGATCCATGAAAGACAGCAACTTTGCCTACAGTTCATGCTCAAACAGTTGCTCAAAACATAGGTCGGCCTGTACAAAAATTGTTCTCCTATAGCTCCTCTAAAACTTTGCTTTTTGCCGAATTTGAAGTTGTATTCAAAAAACTGGAATTTGGCTCGGTCAAAGTAGGGTACTTCAAAAATTTAACAGGCACCCGACGCTCTGGTCGCGCTCTCGCGCTGGGTGCCTCGTGCCCGCGCCGCCACACGGCAGCCGGTGCGCCGCCGCTGAGCCTCGACAGTCGGGCCCCCACCGACCCACAGTTCGGCGAGGACGGGGACCGCATCATCACGCGCCCCCGCCCCTGACCGTATCGCTCACGGGGGGATGTCCCCCAACACGTGGACGCGACGGGCGCGCCGCCACCGAGCCCCTGAGAGCCTGTGTGGTTCGAGGACCGGTGGATGGTCGCTTCCTGGTGTGATGAGTGATTGACAATGTTGTGTGGACTGACTCTTGGCTAAGTATTGCAGGTGCAGGTTGCGGCTTGACTGGTGTTGGTGCAGGTGAAGAACAAGCACGAAAGGTCGTTACTGGGTAGGCCTCCAGGTGTGGAGAAGAAAAGTAGGCTTGGTTCGAGGGACCAGGTGGCCAGCGGGGTCAAGTGCGGGCCGCATGGTGGCAAGAACAGCAAGACAAAGTCGTGGACGGTATCTTGGTTGAGCCTCAAAACCAAGGTCGAGCCGGGACAACGTGGAAGCCGAGTCATGAGTGGTGATTGGCGGAGGCTACACCGAGTTCGCGGGGTTTGCAGTGGTTCACCAGAAAACCACTGGGTTACTCAGTTGAGCCACAAAACCGAGGCCGAAGAATCGACGAGGGAGTGCGGCCACCCAGGCTGGTTCAACCGCCCAGGAGGGGCGGTCAGACCGCCTCGGCCGTTCTTACCGCCCAGGGGGGCGGTCTGACCGCCCGGGTCGCAGTCGCCGAGAAGCTTCGAAGCGGAGGACACGCGTCGGGATCGCAAGCTTGCATCGAGGCAAAGCAAGTTTCAGTCGCTGGGCATCCGCCCGATGGTGCTGAACTAAAGACTTCCGAATTTGCCCTTGAGGGGCATGTATCCCTAGTTATCTAGTAAGGGTAGTTTAGTCTTTTGGTTGCCCCCATATAAACACTTGGAGGGATGGATGGCAGCCAACTCTTGGAACCCTAGCTCATTTCCCTTTGTTAATTTCGTTTGTATTTTCCTCTAGTTTTTCTAGGACTAGCTTGAGAGCTTCATGTGAGATCTAGAGAGAGGGATGGATGACCGGCTGGCAAGCTAGACCTTGTATGAACCTTCATGGTATGTATAGATGATTCGGCGTGGTTCCTCAAGGCCTTGTGTTGCTTCTCCCGTTTTCCTTTTTGGTGATTTTCGGAGCTCTTTCTTGTGATTTTCGTGGCGGAGTTTTGAGGGCGATTTCTTGCGGGATTCTTGTTGGGTGTCACGTATGCGGACCTTGTGCCTCTTTGGCCGGTGACTTTGCCCCAAGAACTCCCTTGAATCGACCTCGATTTGGTGGTTTTTGGTGGAGCCCGAGTTCTTGAGGTTGAGCCACGAGATTTGCGATTCCCCATGATTGAGAGCGTTCCGGTTCAATTCCTTTGAGGGAGAGGTCGTCCATGAGGTGACCCAGGCATCCCCAAAGTTTCGTTGCAATCCGTTGGGTGAATCGGGAGATCGGGTGATGCAAGGTTGAGGGTTGACCCGCGGTTCCTGTTTTTCCCGTTCTGTCTGGGGAGCGCGGTCTAACCGCATTGGGGGGGGGCGGTCTAACCGCCCTGGGCTCGTCCGGAGAAAGTTTTGATTTTGGTCGAGATCTTCTGGTAGCATGTTGGCGTTGACCAGAGGATTCTATGGTTGAAATCTTGGAGCGTTTCGAGTCTGTTTGCTTTGATTCTCACTCGGATCTTTGTGCCCAGAGGAGGGCGGTCTAACCGCCCCTGGCACCCGGTCTAACTGCCCCAGGTCTTTTCAAAGAAAGTTTGATTTTGCCGGATCTTTCTCTGTGAGTTTGTTCGCCTTGATCAGAGGAGCGTTCTGGTGAAATCTTGGCTCGTTTCGGTGCGGTTTGCTAGGAGTTCTTGGCTTGAGTTCGTTGCTGTGTACAGGAGGTTAGACCGCCCCTGGTAGCCGGTCTAACCGCCCCTAGGCCCTTTGGGTGAAGTTTTGGTTTTCGCCAAGATTCTCTAGTAGCTAGCTTGGCCTTGACCAGAGGATCCAGTGGGTGAAACCTTGGAGAGTTTTGGAGCTCAGAAGAGGTGTTTCGGAGGATTTCTTGGTTACCAGGTGGAGGCGGTCTAACCGCCCCCCATACCCGGTCTAACCGCCCCCTCCAGGCAGACAACTTCCGAGTTGTTTCCGATGCCGTGTGTGTGTAGGAGCTGTGGCTGCAGGTAGTGTTTGTTCCTAGAACCAGTAGCACTCCAGTGGCTACGTGGTTTTGGTAAACAGAAGGTTGTGTGCGGAGCGTGTGATTTTGGGTACCTGACCGAGTTCATCTTGTTGGAGAAGTTATCTCCTTCGAGAAGAATTTTTATCGGCTCCCATTCACTCCCCCCCTCTCTGGTCGCCAGTTCAGTCCTTCAAGTGGTACCAGAGCCGGTTACGGATCTCTCGAGATTCTAATCAGTCTAAGATCCAAAGATGGCGTACCAGGAATGGGGATCGGGTCCTCTGCACTTTGATGGAAAGAACTACCAAATGTGGCAGAGGCGGATGGCTGCCTTCCTCCGCGGTAAGGGTTAGATCCTTTGGGATGTCACAGTGAACACAACTTATGTTCATCCTGTGAACTTCCTTGCTCCAGGATCGAGGGATATGTTCAACGCCAACAACAAGGCAGTCGACTACTTGTTCCGTGCTCTGTGTCAGTCCGAATTCGATCGGGTTCAGACAGAGGACTTAGCTTGTAGAATTTGGGAGCAGTTGAAGGATGCTCACGCTGGAAATGCGCAGGTTCAGGCTCGGATGTATGCGACTTACTGGAGAGAGTACGAGAACTTCACTCATCTCCCCGGTGAGTCAATTGACACCTTGTTCCAGCGGTTTACGGTTGTTGTGAACAATATGAGAGCCAATGTGGTCGTGCTCCCGTACGATGATCATGATAGAGCCGTGAAGCTCTTGCACTCGTTGGATCGTACAATATGGGATGGCAAGGTCGAGGCTATTCTTGAGTCCGAGAAGTATGACACCCTGACGGTGAACGAGCTGTTCTCGAAGCTCATGTCAGCTGAGTTGGATCGTGGTGTGACAGCCCGTCTTGAGAGCCCGACTGACCCCCATAGTCTTGCTCTCGTCGGTGGCTTCGGTGCTAAGACTAACGCTAACCCATCCTCCAGGATGTACTCTTTGTCCTCTTTGATGTCTTTCCCAAACGAGGAGTTTGATGTACTTGGAGAGGACGAGTTGGCGTTGCTGACACGGAGATTCGAGAGGATGCAAGAGAACCGGTTAAACTCAAGAAGGAACTCGAGGACGTGCTTCAAGTGTGGCAAGACCGAACACTTTTTCGCCGAGTGTCCGAAGGTGAACAACCATGACAAGCACAAGTCCAAGGACAATGGAAGAAGATCCAAGAAGAAGGAGCATGAACATGGGAGGAAGACACAGACCCGAGAGAAGATCAAGAGATCGAGCGACATCGACTCTGGCTCTGAGGACGTGTCATCAAGCTTGAGTGAAGAAGAAGAAGAGGACAACAAGAGGAAAGACAAGAAGAAGAAGAAGGACTTCGACAAGTACTTGAACGGCCTTTGCTGTACAGCAAGCAAGACTTCAAGAAGCTATAACAAGAAGGATGGTCTTTGCGGCATGGCACACAGCTCCGGCAGCAAGAGAAGCTAGAAGAACGCCTCGGACTCAGACTCCGACTCCGAGGATGAGGTATGTGATGACCTCTCTTCTTTGCGCAGGGAGAATGAGGAGTTGGTTGACTTGCTTGATAATCACGATCACATGTTTAGAGAGGCTAAGAAGCTTAGGAAGGAGCTTAAAGCATTGCTTGAAGATGCTAGGACTAGAGTGGCTGAGTTAGAAACACAGGTTCATGATGGCAAGCTTGAGATAGATTCGCTTAAGGCTAGTCCTATTGTTTCTGATGAGGCTGATTGTGCTGATTGCTTTGTGTTCCTAGCTGATCTTACTGCTCTTAGGGAAAAGCATGCCTCCAAGTGCGAGGAACTAGATGTGCTTAGGGTTGAGTTGGCTGAGCTGCAATCTAGACCCACTTTGCTTGGTGCATGCACTTCTTGCCCCGCTTTGCATGAAAAGATTGCTGAGTTTCGTTCTCGCATTGTTTCGCTCGAAGCTGAATTGAAAGTTACTATTCCCACTTCTTGCTCTACTTGTGAATTGCATGCTGTGAAGAATTTGGAACTTGCACAATGTGTTGATCGCTTGCAAGATGAGATTGATAAGTTGCGTGAAGTGCTGAGTTGGTTGTCTAGTCAGGAACCTCAGCTTGGTATGATGATTGCCGGTTGTAAGCGCTTTGATGGTTGGGCTTTGGGATCTGATAAGTTTGGTGAGAGCAGTGGTGAGAGAGAAGGGAAATTTGGGAATATTCCAGTTCCACCACAACCCACACCCAAAGACAAGTTTGCACCCAAGCCAAACCAGTTGCTTAAACCGAGAGGAAAACCAAGTGAGAAGGCAAGTGAAAAGCCTAGTGAGAAACCAAGTGGGAAGCCTAGTGAGAAGCCTTGTGAAGAGCCTCACCCCAAGCCTAAGCTGAAACCAATCCGTTTCCATTGTGAGTTTTGTAGGAAGGATGGTCATAAGAGAGAGTTTTGCTATAAGTGAAAAAGAGAGGCAAGAATGGCTAAGGAATTGGCGAACAAGGACAGGTACCACCCTTCTCATGGTGTGCCTGAGCCTCGTATGCCACTACCTAAGGGAAAGGGTTTTGTGCGTACGGTTCCGGCATGGGGAGATAGGAGCTCCCGTAGCTGAGGTGGTGGTCTGGAGAGGGCGGTCAGACCGGCCTGGCTCGGCGGTCAGACCGACTCTGCCCAAGGGGGGGCGGTCGGACCGGCCTGGCTAGGCGGTCAGACCGGCCCTCCCCAGATTTCTGGGCAGTTCGGTTTTTGAGGTCGTGGTGCTGGTGGTTTCAGTTCCTTTGGTCGTGGTGTAGATGGTAGGCACTTTGAGTCTGGTGGTGTTGTGTTTGCTGGACGGTCTCCACCTCGTGATCAATACGAGTTTGGGAGAGGTCGCAGCTTGGTGTCTCAGAGGAGCTACGGACCACGCTTTCCCTTTCGTGGTGCTCGTACTCCTCCAGCGAGACGGGAGTGGTTTTCTCATGGTGGTTCCAGGTTTGATAGGTTTGATAGGATGGACTGCAGTTTTGATAGGCGCGGTAGGATGGATGTTGCCAACCCCACTTTTGAGGTGATGGCTCGACACTGGTTTGACACTTTTGGTACTAACCCTAGTGTTGAGTCGTTTGCTCGCTCTCGCTCCTGGTTTTGAGTTGCAGGTGGGAGGCTCGGAGAACATTTGGTTGATATCGGGGGTGGTTCTCCGGCCTCATACCTCGGTGGTGTCAAGGAGGTACATCACTTTCGGGGATGGTGAACAAGGACATGGGACTCCTGAAGGAATGATCGAGGTAAGTAGTTTTGTGACCTTCGAGGGTGTGGCATTGGTCAAGCCACTCGGTCTTTTGCTCTTTGCCCTATCTCATGTGTATGGGGTGAGCTTCGTATGCTCTTTGGACCTAATGCATGAGTTTAGGGGGAGCCTGTGTGCTTAGTGTGCTCTTTGCTCTATCATGTGTGCTTAGGGTGAGCTTTGTATGCTCTTTGGCCCTAGTGCATGTGTTTAGGGGGAGCTTGTAACTTTTGTGCTCTTTTGCCGGTGGTGTCGAGCCCTTTTGCCTCCCCTCGAGGAGCCGGTCGTTTGTAAGCTTTGTGTGTGTGGTTGGTTTCCTAAGTTGGTGGTGAAGCTCCTTTATAGCATATGTATAGTTTCCTTTGTGCATTTCTTGCATTTTGCATTGCATTTATAACATGATGTATAGGCATCTTTGTATCTTAGGTTGCATGCATTTTGTATCATATGCATTTTGTAGGAAAAGCTTCTCCTATATACATTGTTCACCATGGTGTGTTATATACGATCTTGTGACCTAGTTTGGTATGCTATGGTTAGTTTGGCTTAGCTCTTGATGATCTTGGTTTATACCCATGGTTGATAGCTATGTTTTTGAAAAATGCCATATGTATGCTCTCTTTTGAGTAAATGCCTTTATATGATCTTGACATGTTTTAGTGGCTTGGCTATGCTTAATTTGTTCTTGGATAGCTTATTTTGATCATATGGGGCCAAAGGCTCATTTGTCATCATGAATGTTTAGTCCCCATGCTTTATCTTGCGGAGGGGCATAAGTTCCTTTTTGTCGCAAAGACATTTCATGTACCAATATAAATCTGAAAATGAAATGTAAATTGCTTGGAAAATGTGCTCTCATGTCATATGTGCTTAATTTACTTGCTTTTGGGTGCTAAATCGTTGCATGTTGCTTACCAATGAGAAGTCTCATACATGGAAGTAAGCACATGGCTCGGTAAGCTTTGACATGACATGAGATGGTTGTGGGTGTTTATGATGGTCTTATGCTTAGAATGGTTGTCCTAGCATGAAGTTTGTGTGGCTTTGCCATTTTGACATGTTTTGCTGATGTTTAGGACTTTCCTCATGAGAGGGTAATTTTTCGCAAAAATGATCAATTCTATCTTATCTTTGCCCAATGGTTGTGAAACTTGGTGATCTTGTAGTTTTTGTCCATATGAAGCTATAGAGTATCTAACTTGCTCATTTGGATATGTGTAGCATGCTATGATGAATTTTGTCTATTTGAGAAGCTCTGTGTTGAAACTTTTCGCATTTTGCCTTGATTCATGCATTGTCAACAAGGGGGAGAAGTTTGGGCATGATTTGGGCACCTGGGAGCATTTGGAAGGTGTTCCAAGTGGTTCGGGCAGGTTTTCAAAAGTTTGGTGCAGGGCCAGTTTCTTGGGGCGGTCTAACCGCCCCCCAGGCGGTCAGATCCCAGAGGGGCGGTCTAACCGCCCTGGGCATGCGGTCTAACCGCCATGGGCAGAGGTGCAGGAGTTTGCTCCGTGTTTGCATTCCCTTTTTGCATTACTGCATTGGTTCAGGGGGAGTGTGCTTTGGCTCAGGGGGAGCTTGCATATGTGCAGGGGGAGCTTCGTGTGTAAGTTTGTGGTTTGCGGCCTTGTGTGCCTTTGGTGGTCCTTGCTCTTTGTGTGAGCTTGTTTTTGTCTCGGTTGTGTCGAGCCGTTGCCCTTGCTTAAGGGGACCGAGATTTTTCTTCTTCAAGTGATCTTGCTCTTTGCCTTTTCCTTGGCTTTCGATCGCTTGTTGGAGTTTTCTTTTAGTCGATTCTTTTCTTTTCCTTTTCTCTTTGGTTACCAATCATGTGTGTTGTCAATGCACTCATCAAGGGGGAGATTGAGAGCCTGTGTGGTTCGAGGACCGGTGGATGGTCGCTTCCTAGTGTGATGAGTGATTGACAATGTTGTGTGGACTGACTCTTGGCTAAGTATTGCAGGTGCAGGTTGCGGCTTGACTGGTGTTGGTGCAGGTGAAGAACAAGCGCGAAAGGTCGTTGCCGGGTAGGCCTCCAGGTGTGGAGAAGCCAAGTAGGCTTGGTTCGAGGGACCCGGTGGCCAGCGGGGTCAAGTGCGGGCCGCATGGTGGCTAGAACAGCAAGACAAAGTCGTGGACGGTATCTTGGTTGAGCCTCAAAACCAAGGTCGAGCCGGGACAACGTGGAAGCCGAGTCATGAGTGGTGATTGGCGGAGGCTACACCGAGTTCGTGGGGTTTGCAGTGGTTCACCAGAAAACCACTGGGTTACTCGGTTGAGCCACAAAACCGAGGCCGAAGAATCGATGAGGGAGTGCGGCCACCCAGGCCGGTTCAACCGCCCAGGAGGGGCGGTCAGACCGCCTCGGCCGGTCTAACCGCCCAGAGGGGCGGTCTGACCGCCCGGGTCGCAGCTGCCGAGAAGCTTCGAAACGGAGGACACGCGTCGGGATCGCAAGCTTGCGTCGAGGCTAAGAAAGTTTGCAGTCGCTGGGCATCCGCCCGATGGTGCTGAACTAAAGACTTTCGAATTTGCCATTGAGGGGCATGTATCCCTAGTTATCTAGTAAGGGTAGTTTAGTCTTTTGGTTGCCCCCATATAAACACTTGGAGGGATGGATGGCAGCCAACTCTTGGAACCCTAGCTCATTTCCCTTTGTTAATTTCATTTGTATTTTCCTTTAGTTTTTCTAGGACTAGCTTGACAGCTTCATGTGAGATCTAGAGAGAGGGATGGATGACAGGGTGGCAAGCTAGACCTTGTATGAACCTTCATGGTATGTATAGATGATTCGGCGTGGTTCCTCAAGGCCTTGTGTTGCCTCTCCCGTTTTCCTTTTTGGTGATTTTCGGAGCTCTTTCTTGTGATTTTCGTGGTGGAGTTTTGAGGGCTATTTCTTGTGGGATTCTTGTTGGCTGTCACGTATGAGGACCTTGTGCCTCTTTGGCCGGTGACTTTGCCCCAGAACTGCCTTGAATCGACCTCGATTTGGTGGTTTTTGGTGGAGCCTGAGTTCTTGAGGTTGAGCCACGAGATTTGCGATTCCCCATGATTGAGAGCGTTCCGGTTCAATTCCTTTGAGGGAGAGGTCGTCCATGAGGTGACCTAGGCATCCCCAAAGTTTCGCTGCAATCCGTTGGGTGACTCGGGAGATCGGGTGATGCAAAGTTGAGGGTTGACCCGCGGTTCCTGTTTTTCCCGTTTTGTCTGGGGAGGGCGGTCTAATCGCGTTGGGGGGCGGTCTAACCGCCCCGGGCTCGTCCGGAGAAAGTTTTGATTTTGGTCGAGATCTTCTGGTAGCATGTTGGCCTTGACCAGAGGATTCTATGGTTGAAATCTTGGAGCGTTTCGAGTCCGTTTGCTTTGATTCTCACTCAGATCTTTGTGCCCAGAGGAGGGCGGTCTAACCGCCCCTGGCACCCGGTCTAACCGCCCCAGGTCTTTTCGAAGAAAGTTTGATTTTGCTGGATCTTTCTCTGTGAGTTTGTTCGCCTTGATCAGAGGAGCGTTCTGGTGAAATCTTGGCTCGTTTCGGTGCGGTTTGCTAGGAGTTCTTGGCTTGAGTTCGTTGCTGGGTACAGGAGGTTAGACCGCCCCTGGTAGTTGGTCTAACTGACCCTAGGCCCTTTGGGTGAAGTTTTAGTTTTCGCCAAGATTCTCTGGTAGCTAGCTTGGCCTTGACCAGAGGATCCAGTGGGTGAAACCTTGGAAAGTTTTGGAGCTCGGAAGAGGTGTTTCGGAGGATTTCTTGGTTACCAGGTGGAGGCGGTCTAACCGCCCCCCATATCCGGTCTAACCGCCCCCTCCAAGCAGACAACTTCCAAGTTGTTTCCGCTGCCGTGTGTGTAGGAGCTGTGGCTGCAGGTAGTGTTTGTTCCTAGAACCAGTAGCACTCCAGTGGCTACGTGGTTTTGGCAAACGGAAGGTTGTGTGCGGAGCGTGTGATTTTGGGTACCCGACCGAGTTCATCTTGTTGGAGAAGTTATCTCCTTCGAGAGGAATTTTTATCGGCTCCCATTCACTCCCCCCCTCTCTGGTCGCCAGTTCGGTCCTTCAGCCCCGCCGTGCCTCGGTCGGCCGGCCGGCAGCCAACACGGCTCTGCCGCCCCCGGTTCCTTTCTCCCACACGCGTGCCTTCGAGACCAAGCCCCAGCGCCCACTGCCTCGCTCCACTGCTTATAAAAGCGGGCCTCTTCCTCTCGCGCGCGTGCACGCCTCCGCCGACCGCCATTGCCGCCGCCGCCGGTGAACCTTCCCCTCCGCTCACGCCCGTCACCAGCTAGCGACGCAAGGCTCCTCCCTAGCACCCACTAGAGCCTCCACAGCCGCGCATGGCCTAGCTCTGCCCTCACACTCGCCGGAAAACGAGCCAAGGCGGCCGCACCGCCGCGACCTCGCTGCCGCCGCTCACCAGAGCCACCTCTGGCCACGCCACCACTACCAATCGAACCGTGGTGAGTCCAATCGGAGCCCGGTGCCATTTGTTTGCCAGCCCCGGCCGCCATTCGCCGCCGGCGAGCTCGCCCCGCTGCCGGAGGGCACGGTTGTGAATTCCCGAGGGCAAATCTGTGAACCGGGGACTAGATTGTAACGATCTTTATCTTAGTTTCTTTGCAACTAGGTCCAGCACCTTAGAAAAATCATAGAAACTCACAGAAAAATCAGAAAAATGTAAACCCAATTTCGTTTGTTTCCTTGTAACTAGATCTACAACTTCTACAAAGCATGACTATACTTTTGGCTGCTAGATTTCGAATGAAAATTCAAACTCAGTTTGACACACATTTGCTGTAGTTCAAAATCTATAGAAGCTATGGAGCTGAATTTTGGATATGTTGCTATATCTGTCATGTATAGACTCTAGAAAAACATTTGCACAAAGTTATTGAGCAGATTTTTTAATATGATTTATTTTGCATCCATGCTATTGCAGCCTTAATGATTTTTGTAGCAGTATATAAATAGATTTTTGTGCTCAACTTCTGGTTATGATCATGAAATGACTAGATTCACTTTTCATGTATTTATCCTGATTTTATCTCTATCAGAAGTATTTATTCTTGTTTTATGCTTAGATTTACATTTAAATGCCTAGTTCAAATTTTAAAATAGCTCTGGATGTGTTTGTTGGTTTCATAGGCTTGTTTTAAGTCAGAGATGATGTAGGAGTGAGTTTGGCTCCAGAAGTGCTTTATTTATTGATTTATGCTTTTCTCATATTTTTGGTAGCTAGGAAATGTCATTTTTGGTATATTTGTTTTATGGCTCATTTAAATGTGAATCCTTGATCAGTGGCTTTGTTTAGGTAATTAGAGCCTTAAATGCACCACCCACTGTTTTTATAAATTTATTTTGTGGTTAAAAGCTGTGGAATCAAAATAAGCTTCCTAATAGGTTTAATTGGGAAAAATCACCCTTGCTCACTTAATGACTTTATAAATATGTTGAGGAGCATGTTTAGGAGCTGAGGATCAACCCTTGCTGTTTTGTGAAATTAAATGGTTTTATTTGCTTAAATGTGTACACAGTCACCATCAAAGTCAATCATAGTTGACCACCACCAACACCACCCCTTTTTCTTTATGAAAGTGTAATTTGTGTGTGGATGAATGTGGCCAACGAGAGTTAGATGTGATAGTTAGTCTCTCACTTCACCCAATAATCTTGCATATGCATTCCGTGTAGAACTTCCCGACGGTAACTACTCGCTCGTGCCGGAAGCTGAGGAAGGAGGAGCTGACGCAGAGCTGCAGTACGTAGAGGTGAACGAAGACCCCGAGGAGCCCCAGGCTAGCATTGCTAACGAAGGCAAGCACCGGAGCATTAACCTAAGTATTTTTGGAAATTATGCAACTACCTATGAATGTTTGTGCATTTACGTTCAGGAGTTGGAATGAAACCCTAGATGCATGATCCCTAGGTACCTTTGTCCTTTACTAGTATGCTAGGTCGATAGCTGCTATGCTTTAGGACCAGTACAAGTCGAGTGATGTTCGTCACTCGCGGGGATAGGTTCTTATATTGGAATCATAAGATCTTTTAAATGGATTGCTCATGTGGTAAGAGCATGGGATTTGGGCTCCGGTCCAATGGCCTTCGCGGGGTAAGTGTTTGAAAGTACTAAGCACTTGTCGGGAATGGGACCGGTAAGCCTAGTACCTTCATGAGGCAGTAAGGGATTTTACCGTCACTAATCTTGGGATGCGTCCCACGGCTAGGTACCGGTGGAGCATGTGTGAGGCTGGACGCTAGTGTGAGGCGTACCAGATAGCCTTGTACCAAAGACTGTGATCTTTTATCCTAAACCGAGGATTTTTGGGAACCGTCTGGTTGGTGCACTCTTTGTGAGTACACTCTTCCGTGTGTTTAGGTCCACCTTGCAAGGTTATAAATCAATCGGTTGTCGGCCCCTCACCGTTATCTGAGACTACTTATCCAACTGGCCATGATATCCCTTATGATGGAATACTGTCAATACTGATGTTTGATTAATTGAATTGAACAACTTATGCTTGCAATAGCTTTCTCATTTAGAAAAGAGTAATCAACTAGAATCTGAGCTAAAATATTGAAAGTAAGGACATACTCTTTGTTGCTTTTCAGCAAAACAACCCCACTGGCCAAAAAGCCTCTCATGTCTAGAGTTTGGTGATGTAGTTGTCACCGACGGGTAAGACTTGCTGAGTATTAGTATACTCAGCCTTGCTATAATTTTGTTGATTTTAGGTAATGCCTTTAGTGATGTGTGGCCTGGAGAGATCCCACCCGGCTGGGAGTTGGAGTGGGTGGAAGACGACGAGTGAAGGCATCATGGCAGGCCTCCTGTGATGCTCATCGCACCGCTTAGTGAATTTCCGCTGTTTTCGAACTCTGAACCTCTTTGATTATGTCAAGTGCCTTGGTTTGTAATAATTAAACCCTTCGGGGCAGATTTGGATTTAAACTATGTGTTGTACTCTGGACTCGTCTTCGTGTGAGTTTTAATGCATATTGTCGATCCTTTGTTGCTATGTAAGTGATTTCACCGGGCTTGACCCGGCAACCAACGACGGGAGGATACTTTATTATCGCTTAATGACCAAAGTGGATTGGTTTAGGCGATAGTACGGTATTTTCCTGGGCGGGTTGTCACAAAAGGGCTAACAAGGGGTTCCAGAAAGGAGAGTCGACGTTCCACCACACGGCCAGCCTCTAGATTCCGGGAGTGAACTTTCTTTCAAAGGACCACTGAAGATGGTCGAGATATTCAACTAAATGTCGATGGACACACCTCCCACCCTGAAGGGACGCCTTCGAGGATGCGCCAAGGACCAAAGAGGCTCCGGGGTGGAGTAGGGGCTCTTAGAGCACACCCACCTCCAGATTTCAGAAGTGAACTTCCTTTCGAAGAGCCGTCCATGGAAAGGCCATTGTAGATAAGGCGACTCACGCATGCAAGTTAGTCGCTGCCTAGCAGGCCACACGCCCAAAGGCGGGAGGACCCGGCGTAGCACGAAACAGCAGAATGCGCCTCCCGAAAAAGCGAGAGAGCATATCGTCCAGCCGATTACACACCAAAGGGCTGGAGGACCCAGTTTGAGGCGGAGCACCGAAATATGCGTATCCGGGAGCGGTGCCTCCCAGAGGGGCGAAAGAAGTGCGGCACTATATAATTCGCGCCAAAGTGCTGGAGGGCCCGGTGTAGCGCGGAACAGCGGAACACATTGACCAGGGAGTGGTGCCTCCCGGAAAAGCGAAAGAGCATACCGCCCAGTCGATTACACGCCAAAAGGCTGGAGGGCCCAGAGTGAGGGGGAGCACTGAAATATGCGTATCCGGGAGCGGTGCCTCCCAGAAGGGAGAAAAGAGTCCAGCACGGTAAAATTCGCACCAAAGGGTTGGAGGGCCCGGTGTAGCGCGAAATGGTGGAACATGCTCACCCGGGAGCACCGCCTTCGGGAACAATAGAAAGCACACGAACTAGTGAACTATGCGCCAAAGGGCTGGGTAGGCCCGGGAGAAGCGGAACGCCAGAGCACGTGGATCCAGGAGCGATGCCTCTCGGCCTCCCATACAAAGCCAGTTCAAACAAGTTTGCAAAAGGCTCGGGCCCCCGGAAGTGATGCCTTTCAGGGACCTAAATGAATATGCGACAATAATAATTTTAATTTCAGTAATATCGGAAGCTTCCTCCGCATTGCGGCTTGGGAAGATGACCCTATTTACAAACTACAAGAAAATAAGAAGGACAGTCACCGAAGGCGACCGGGATACAAAAGGTGGAGAAGACGAAAGAACCCCCCTGCTACAAGTGGGGCAAGGAGCTTCAGAAAGGAGATAGATTCGGCGGAACTCCGCCCCTACACTGCCCCGGCAACCTTGGCAGCGGAGTCGTGATGGGGGAGATATCCGCGGAGATGATCTCATCTCCTCTCTTCACAAGACTCCTTGTGGCACTTGGGCAACCGCTTCATGCCGCCTCGCAAGCTTCCTCCTTACATTCGGGGAGCATGGATAGAGTACGCGAGGGACGCCAAGGCGGTAGAGTGCCGCTTCTCCCCTGAAGACGTATCTGTCTGACAGCAATGATACACCGAGGCGTGCAGGCAACATATCCAACCGACTCCATCTGCAGATACTCCTCGACAACACGCCTATCTTCGCAAGCTTCCTTCTGGCACTACAGGAACTCTCCGATCCCTGGGAGACCTCCGAGCCACCAGCTCCACTCCCACTGCGATGTAACAAAGGCCATGACCTAAGCCAAGGAGCAATGAATCTACGATGAGCAAGAAAGCTGGGGGTGGCTGTATGGCCTATATATAGGAAGCATCCCACTCTAGGTGACCAGAAAGTGAAGGACCGAACTGGCGACCAGAGAGGGGGGGGAGTGAATGGGAGCTGATAAAAATTCTTCTCGAAGGAGATGGCTTCTCAAACAAGTCGAACACGGCCTATCCAACACTTCTCTGACTCGAACTACCCAAGTTTGCCAAAGTCACGTAGCCACTGAAAGTGCTACTGACCCAAGGAGCAAACTACTCAACCAACCGAAACAAACATTCCAAACACGCAGCGGAAATCTGCACAATTCACTGCCTGTGCCACACTGGTCAGACCGATGGCCTACGCCGGTCAGACCGATGGCACCGGTCAGACCGGTGGACAGCGCCGGTCAGGCCGGTGGCTACAGCAGTTGCACAGAAATGTTCCAGGAAGCCTCAGTGACTCCTCTAGGCCCTGGAACAAAAACCACATCCAAAATTCAAACTGTAGGAGAAGAAAAGCCTTCACAAAACCTAGCCAAACCTTTGAAACCAGCGAAGAACAAACCAGAAGCACCACTGCCCAAAACCACACGCACAAAGCGATTCACCCGAGCCAAAACCCAACTAGGGTCTGCACCGGTCAGACCGGTGGAGGGCACCGGTTAGACTGGTCAGAGCCTGGGCGCTCGGGATGAACAGCGGGCCGCGGGTCAAAAACCCAAATCCAAATCCCGATCTCCTGATTCGCTCCACGGATTCGCACAAGACTTTGGGGACACTAGGAGTACCTCATGAGCATCCCATAGCTACGATTTGGTCCACCAAAACTCGTTGAATCAAGAGGAATCGAAGGATTTCCACCAAGAACACCACTTTCCCGAAACCTAAGAAAACCCCAAAATCGAGCACCTTTACTCACGGATTTGGGAGGGGAATCACAAGGAAAAGAACCACGAAGGGCTTATGCATACATCCCCAACGAAATACAAAAGAGAAAGGCCCCGGAACAACCACAAGAATTTCGCCAAGAAAAGGCTCCGAAAATCACCAAAAAGGGAAAACGGGAGAGACACAATGAAGCCTTGAGGAACCACGCCGAATCATCTATACATACCATGAAGGTTCATACAAGGTCTAGCTTGCCACCCGATCATCCATCCCTCTCTAAGGATCTCACCATGAATTCTCAAGCTAGTCCTAAAAATCCTAAGGAAAATAGGAAGGGAAAATAGCAAAAGCAAATGAGCTAGGGTTCCAAGAGATGGCAGCCATCCTCTCAGCACTTGGGTTATATGGAGGCAACCAAAAGACGAAACTACTCCTATTACATTAAACTAAGATACACGCCCTCGAAGGGCTTTTTGGGAAACTTCGTCGTAGCACCATCGGACGAATGCCCAGTGACCGCACACTTGCTTAGCCTCGATGCAAGCCTTGCGATCCCGACGCGTGTCCTCCGCTTCGAAGACTCCGGAAGGCGTCGTCGCACACCGGTCAGACCGGTGCTCCTCACCAGTCAGACCGGTACCCACCGGTCAGACCGGCCTGATGCTGCTACTCTCTGGTCTTCGGTCTTGGCTTTGTGGATCAACCAAGGAACACAGTGGTTTTGTGGTGAACCACTGGAAACCCCGCGAACTCGGTGTAGCCTCCGCCAATCACCACTCATGACTCGGCTCCCACGAAGTCCCGGCTCAACCTTGGTTGTGAGGATCAACCAAGAAATCGTTCATGACTTAGTCTTGCTATTCTTGCCACCATGCGGCCCGCACTTGACCCCACAGGCCGCCGGGTCCCTCGAACCAAGCCTACTTGTCTGCTCCACACCTAGAGGCCTACCCGGCATCGACCTTTCGCGCTTGTTCTTCACCTGCACCAGCACCAATCAAACCGCAACCTGCACCTGCAATACTTACCCAAGAGTCAGTCCACACAACGTTGTCAATCACTCATCACACGAGGAAGTGACCATGCACCGATCCTCGAACCACACAGGCTCTCAATCCCCCTTGATGAGTGCATTGACAACACACACATTTGGTAACCAAAGAGAAAAGGAAAAGAAAAGAAACGACTAAAAGAAACTCGAACAAGCGATCGAAAGCCGGACAAAGGCAAAAGAACAAGATCACTTGAATGAGGAAAGTCTCGGTCCCCTTAGGCAAGGGCAACAGCTCGACACAACCGAGACAAAAACAAGCTCAAGCAAAGAGCACAAACCTCCAAAGCAAAACTCGAAACCCACAAAGAGCTCCCCCTACACACATGCAAGCTCCCCCTGAACCAATGCAACTCCTCCTGGACGATATCATGCAAAGCACAAAACAGAGCAGCTGCACCAGCTCAGCTCTGACCGGTCAGACCGGTCCCCTGCATCGGTCAGACCAGTGCACAACACCTGCACAGGTCATGACTCACACCGGTCAGACCGGTGACCTCCACCGGTCAGGCCGATGACCACCTGGGAACTGAAAGAGCCCAAAAGTGGCTCGAAAACACCCGGAAACCTTCTAAATGCATTAAATAGGCCAAAACATGCACAAACTTCTCCCCCTTCTTGACAATGCATGAATCAAGCCAATATTAGGAAAATTTCAACCTAGAGCTTCTCAAATAGACAAAATTCAACACAACATGCTACACATATCCGAATGAGCAAGTTAGATACTTTCTAGCTTCGTATGGACATAAACTACAAGATTACCAAGTTTCACAACCATTGGGCAAAGCTAAGATAGAATTGAGCATTTTTGCAAAAATTTACTCTCTCATGAGCAAAGTCCTAAACATGAGCAAAACATGTCAAAATGGCAAAGCCACACAAACTTCATGCTAGGACAACCATTTTAAGCATAAGATCATCATAAACACCCACAAGCATCTCATGTCATGTCAAAGCCACCGAGCTATGTGCCTACTTCTATATATGAGACTTCTCATTGGTAAGCAACATGCAATGGTTTAGCACCCAAAAGCAATTTAATTAAGCACATATAACATGGGAGCACATTTCCCAAGCAATTTACATTTCATTTTCAGATTCATATTTGGTACATGAAATGTCTTTGCGACAAAAAGGAACTTATGCCCCTCCACAAGATAAAGCAAGGGGGCTAAACATTCATGATGACAAATGAGCCTTTGGCCCCATATGCTCAAAATAAACTATCCAAGTACAAATTAAGCATAGAAATGCCACTAAAACATGTCATGATCTTATAAAGGCTTTTACCCGCAAGAGAGCATACATGAGATACTTTTCAAAAACATAGCTATCAACCATGGATATAAATCAAGATCATCAAGAGCTAAGCCAAATGAAATCGTATCATACCAAACTAACTCACAATATCATATATAGCACATCATGGTGAACAATGTATATAGGAGAAGCTTTTCCTACAAAGTGCATATGGTACAAAATGCATGCAACCTAAGATACAAAGATGCCTATACATCATGTTACAAATGCAATTCAAAAAGCGAGAAATGCACAAAGGTAACTATACATATGCTACACAAGGAGCTCCCACCACCAACTCAAGAAACCAAACACACACCAAGTTCTCCCCGCAAACGAGTGAAAGTTCCTTGATCTAGGGGCTTGGTGAAAATATCTGCTAGTTGGTTTTGCGTGGGCACGTGGATCAAAGTGATTTTCCCTTTCTTAACATTGTCTCTCACGAAATGGTATCTCACTTCTATATGCTTGGTTTTGGAATGTAGCACTGGGTTCTTTGCAACACTAATGGCACTCGTGCTACCACAAAGAAGTGGAACCTGGGTATACTCCTCACCAAAGTCACTCATGGTGTATGTGATCCAAAGGAGCTGAGAGCAACAACTAGCCGCGGCAACATATTCGGCTTCAGTTGTAGATTGAGCAACACTCAATTGTTTGCGGGAAGACCAAGACACCAAAGAAGAACCCAAGAACTGGCAAGTCCCAGAAGTGGACTTCCTATCCAACCGACTTCCGGCAAAATCCGTGTCTGAAAAACCATGAAGCTCCAAAGAAGAAGACGTGGAGTACTAAAGGCCGAAGTCGGGAGTGTATCGCAAATACCTAAAAATGCGCTTGACTGCTTGCCGATGCGAAGTCCTTAGAGACGCTTGAAAATGAGTGCACAGACATACCGAGAATTGGATGTCCGGCCTCGTCGCCGTCAGGTACAGGAGGGAGCCGATCATGCTCCGGTACTCCTTCTGGTCCATGTGTTCACCGTCCTCGTCCGCATCAAGGGCTGTAGTCGTACTCATCGGCGTCGTCATGGCCTTGGAGTCCTCCATCTTGAACTTCCTCACAATGTCCTTGGTGTACTTGGCTTGGTGTACAAACGTTCCTTCCTTCGATTGCTTGATTTGGAGCCCGAGGAAGAACTGCAACTCACCCATCATGCTCATCTCGAATCCCCTGCTCATGTCTTCTGCAAACCTTGCAACCAAAGAGTTAGACGAGCCACCAAAGACAATATCATCCACGTACACCTGCACAATTAGGATCTCTTTGCCCTGCCTGAGGAGAAACAAGGTATAATCTACCTTCCCCATCTCAAAGCCTCTCTCAAATAGGAACCCTCTCAACCTACCATATCAAGCTCTAGGCGCTTGCTTCAGCCCATACAGCGCCTTCCTCAACTTGTACACCCTGTGGGGGTACTTCTCACTTTCAAACCCCGGTGGTTGCCGCACGAACACTTCTTCCTCCAAAACACCGTTCAGAAACGCACTCTTGACATACATTTGGTACAATTTGAACCCTTTAGCCACGGAAAAAGTTAGAAGGATCCTAATCGCCTCCAAATGGGCTACAAGAGCAAAGGTCTCCTCGTAGTCAATCCCCTCTTTTTGTGTGTACCCCTGAGCAACCAGCCTCGACTTCTTTCTCACTACTTCACCTTTCTCTCCCTCTTTATTTTTCTACACCCATTTTGTCCCAATCGGCTTACAACCTGGTGGAGGCTCCACTAACTCCCAAACTTGGTTCCTCTCAAAATTCTCCAACTCCTCATGCATTGAATTAACCCAATTGTGATCAGATAGCACATGTCCAATGTCTTTGGGCTCAAAAGTAGCAACAAAGGCAGCATGGGCAAAATGAGAGTCATTTCGAAACCTCGACCGTCGTTCGTTCGTTGATGTTTCCGATGATCGTTGAAGCTGGGTGATCCACTTGTACTCGCCGGGGAGCTTCTCGCCTCAAAGCCACCTCCCCCTCAGCTGCAGCTTCCTCTCGATCTCGGCACGTCATCGTAGGTGTGGGAGAAGGCCCGTCCTCGATTGTTGTCGAAGTAGTAAGTACATGCTTAGCTGCGGGCGCCACACCACCATCTTCCTCGTCTCCTTGCTGCTGCACCTCATCCTCGAAAATCTGCTTGCCAAGTTCCTCGTCACCTGCACACTCAAAAACAAGCGAACTATGTGGTCGTGTCTCGTCGAAGGTAACCTCGCAAGTCTCCACGATTTGGTTAGTTTCAAGATTGAGCATACGAAAGGCTCTAGAATGAGACGCGTAACCAAAGAAAATGCCATCAACAGACCTAGTCTCGAACTTGTCCAACTTCTTCCCTTTCTTAAGAATGAAGCATTTGCAGCCAAAACGTGAAAGTGACTCACCTTGGGGGTTCTACCGTGCATCAACTCGTAGCACGTTCTCTTCTTATGGACCCTGAGGTAAATCCTATTCAACACGTAGCACGCGGTATTGACCGCCTCAGCCCAGAACCTTCTTGGAGTCCTATGCTCATCAAGCATCGTCCGAGCCATCTCACACAGGGTTTTGTTTTTCCTTTCCACCACGCCATTCTGGGGAGGCGTATATGGACTAGAGAACTGGTGTTCAATATCCAAGTCATGGCAAAAGGTTTCGAAGCGAGAGTTTTTAAATTCCGAGCCATTGTCACTACGGATCGCTCGTATGGCATCTCTGTGCCTCTCGTTCTTCAACCTCAAGACAAGATCTCGAACAAAACCAAACGTCTCCCCTTTCTCCTCCAAAAAGAAAACCCAAGCATACCGAGAGTAGTCGTCCACCACAACCAGGACGTACCACTTCCCACCCACAGATCGCACATGAGCTGGGCCAACAAGGTCCATATGGAGCAGCTCGCATGGATGCTCCATCATCACATCGGTGAGGGGTGGATGGGAAGCAGCTACCATCTTAGCATGCCTACACGGCGCACAAACCAAATCCTTTTCGAACCTCAAGCGGGGCAATCCTCGGACCAAGTTGAGTCCACTCAAGCGTGACAACAAAAGAAAACTCAAGTGACCCAACCTCCTATGCCACTTCCACAACTCACCCAAAGAACCAGCCACGAAACACCTCGACACACCCGAACATTGAGAGAACTCTGCTTGAAATATTTGACCCTCGGGGACGACCACACAGACAAGGTCACCTCGAGCAACAAGTATCCGAGAACCACCCGACTTAAACAACACCTCAAAACCTTCCTCAAGAAGCTGGGAAACAGAGAGAATTAAACCCCAACGACTTGACCAAGGCAACTCGCTTCAGCACCACTTTGTCACTTACCCCAACTTCACCTTCCGTGAGTACACACCCTCGTCCATTGTCCCCAAAAGTGATGTATGTCCTGGACACCACCTGCGTGAGGCTGGAGAACCACCCCCGATCTCCGGTCATGTGCCTTGAGCAACCGGAGTCGATCAACCAAATGTTCCCCAAGCCTCCCACCTGAAAATCAAAAACGAGCACGTGAATGAGCAAACAACTCAACACTGGGGTTAGTACCAAAAGATTAAAACTAGTGCTGAGCCATCTGCTCCAAAGTGGGGTTAGCACGATCCATCCTAGCATTCCTACCAAAGTGTGCATCAAACCTACCAAGAGTACCAAACCTCGGACCCATCCTACCATCTCCACCAGAACTGAAACCACCACGGGGAAACCACTCCCATCTCGCTGGAGGAGCACGAAAGCCACGAAAGGAAGACCATGGACTATAGCTCCTGTCCAACTCAAAGCTACGACTTCTCCCACCCTCATATTGAGCACGAGGTGGAGAACGTCTAGCAAACTCAACACCACCAGACACACCATGCCTACCACTTGTACCACAACCAAAAGAACTGAACCGAGCGTCACCACGACCACGAAAACCAAACTGGCCAGTGCCCAGATCTGCACCGGTCTGACCGGTCCCCTTGACTGGTCTGACCGGTGGTGCACGGCCAGCAGCACCACCTACCATTCTTCGATCTCCCCAAGCCGGAACCGTCCTCACAATAGCCTTAGCCCTGGGCATTTGCATACGAGGCTCAGATACACCATTAGAGGGGTGGTACCTGTCCTTGTTAGCCCACTCCTTAGCCATTCTCTCCTCACGCTTCCTCTTGAAGCAAAACTCACCCTTGTGACCTTCTCTCCCACAATAGTCACAATGGAACCGTATGGGTTTTGGTTTAGGCTTGGGTTGGGGCTGCTTGCTTGGCTTCTCTTTTGGTTTCTCCTCACTACGCTTCTCACCCTTCTTCTCTCCAACCACACCTTCCTTAGAGCTCACAAACCTCACCGGTTTTTGGAAGTTGTTTGTTGGGTGAGGGAATATGGGTGGATCTGGAGTTGTGTCAAGTTTGTTTCTCAAATGTTTGGGTTTTGGCTCAAACTTGTTCTTGTGTGTTGTTTGTGGTGGGATAGGGATCTCCCCAATTTTCTCATCTCTCTCACCACTGCTCTCTCCAATTTTGTCAGCCCCAAGTGCTTGACCATCATAGCGTTTGAAAGCTGCTATCATGATACCAAGCTGAGGCTCCTGACCCGACTACCAACTCAAACACTTTCTCAACTCATCATTCTCATCCTGCAAGCGATCAACATAATGTGTAAGTTCTAGATTCTTCACAGCATGCAATTCACAAGTAGAGCAGGAAGTAGGAATAGGAACTTTCAAATCAGCCTCAAGTGAAACAATGCGAGCACGCAACTCATCAATTTTTCCATGCAACACAGGGCAAGACGTGCAAGCACCTAGCAAAGAGGGTCTAGATTGCAGCGCAGCCAACTCAGCCCTAAGCACATCTAGTTCCTCACACTTGGAGGCATGCCTTTCCCTAAGAGCAGTAAGATCAGCTAGGAACACAGAGCAATCAGCACAATCAACCTCATCATAAACAGCAGGTGAAGCCTTAAGCGAATCAATTTCAAGCTTAGCATCTAGGTTTTGTGTTTCTAACTCAGCTACTCTAGTCCTAGCATCTTCAAGCGAGGCTCTAAGCTCTTTTCTCATTTTCTTAGCCTCTCTAAGCATGTCATCACGATTATCAAGCAGTTTTCCTAGCTCCTCATTCTCCTGGCGCAAGAAGGAAAGCTCGTCACGTACCTCATCCTCGGAGTCAGAGTCCGAGTCGTCCTTCTGACTCTTCTTGCTGCCGGAGCTGTGTGCCATGCCGCAGAAGCCGTCTCGCGCGAAGCAGCTCAGCCCGCTCAGGTTCTTGGATCCCTTCTTGCTCTTGCACCGTTCAGCTTCGTCTTCACTGCTACTCGACCTCGAGGTACAGTAGGCAGAGCTGGAGTCGATGTCGCTCGCTCCGACCATCGCTTGGGCCTTCTTGCCATGGCCGTTCTTCTTCCTGGATCTTTGCTCGTCCTTGTTCTTGTGCTTGTGCTTGTGATCGCGCCTCGACCGGTACTTGCTCTCCGTCCTCGACCGGTGCTTGTTGTTGTCCTTGTTCTCCATCTTCTCAGGCCAGTCGGCGACGAAGTATCCTGGCTTGCCGCACTGAAAGCACGTCCTCGTGTTCCTCCTTGTGTTCACCTGGTTCTCGTGCATCTTCTCGAACCTCCTGGTCAGCAGCACCAGCTCGTCTTCTCCAAGAACGTCGAACTCCTCATCTAGCAAAGACATCAAGGAAGACAGAGAGTACATCCTGGTGGATGGGTTAGTGTTAGAGTTTGCACCTGAGCCACCGATGAGGGCGAGACTATGGGAGTCAGTCGGGCCCTCAAGCTTGGCTGTCACACCCCGGTCCACCTCAGCCGACTTGAGCTTCGAGAACAGCTGGTCTACCGATAGAGTCTCATACTTATTTGACTCAAGAATGGCCTCGACCTTTCCGCCCCAGATCGTACGATCGAACGAGCTCAAGAGCTTCACGGCCCTCTCATGATCATTGTACGGGAGCACGGTCACATTGGCCCTCATGTTGTTCACAATCACCGTGAACCGCTGGAACATCGTATCGATGGACTCACCGGGGAGATGAGTGAAGTTCTCGTACTCTCTCCGGTAAGTCGCAAACAACCGAGCCTGAACCTGACTGTTTCCAGCATGAGCATTTTTTAGCACCTCCCAAATCCTACAAGCCAAGTCCTCTGTCTAAACCTGATCGAATTCGGACTGACACAGAGCATGAAACAAGTAGTCGACTGCCTTGTTGTTGGCGTCGTGCATGTCCCTCGATCCCAGAGCAAGGAAGTTCACAGGATGAACATAAGTTGTGTTCACCGTGACATCCCAAAGGATCTGACCCTTACCACGGAGGAAAGCTGCCATACGCCTCTGCCACATCTGGTAGTTTTTCCCATCGAAGTGCGGAGGACCCGATCCCCGTTCCTGGTACGCCATCTTTGGATCTTAGACTAGTTAGAGTCCCGAAAGACCCATAACCAGCTCTGATACCACTTGAAGGACCGAACTGGTGACCAGAGAGGGGGGGAGGGAATGGAGCTGATAAAAATTCTTCTCGAAGGAGATGGCTTCTCCAACAAGTCGAACACGGCCTATCCAACATTTCTGACTCGAACTACCCAAGTTTGCCAAAGTCACGTAGCCACTGAAAGTGCTACTAACCCTAGGAGCAAACTAGTCAACCAACCGAAACAAACACTCCAAACAAGTAGCGGAAATCTGCACAATTCACTGTCTGTGCCACACCGGTCAGACCGATGGCCTATGTCGGTCAGACCGATGGCACCGGTCAGACCGGTGGACAGCGCCGGTCAGGCCGGTGGCTATAGCAGTTGCACAGAAACGTTCCAGGAAGCCTCAGTGACTCCTCTAGGCCCTGGAACAAAAACCACCTCCAAAACTCAAACTGAAGGAGAAGAAAAGCCTTCACAAAACCAAGCCAAACCCTTTGAAACCAGCCAAGAACAGACCAGAAGCACCACAGCCCAAAACCACACGCACACAGTGATTCACCCGAGCCAAAACCCAACTGGGGTCTGCACCAGTCAGACCGGTGGAGGGCATCGGTCAGACCGGTCAGAGCCTGGGCGCTCGGGATGAATAGCGGGCCGCGGGTCAACACCCCTAATTCCAAATCCCGATCTCCTGATTCGCTCCACGGGTTCGCACAAGACTCTGGGGATACTAGGAGTACCCCATGGGCATCCCATAGCTACGATTTGGTCCACCAAAACTCGTTGATTCAAGAGGAATCGAAGGATTTCCACCAAGAACACCACTTTCCTGAAACCTAAGAAAACCCCAAAATCGAGCACATTTACTCACGGATTTGGGAGGGGAATCACAAGGAAAAGAACAACGAAGGGCTCATGCATAGATCCCCAACCAAATCCCAAAGTGAAAGGCCCCGAAACAACCACAAGAAATTCGCCAAGAAAAGGCTCTGAAAATCACCAAAAAGGGAAAACGGGAGAGACACAATCAAGCCTTGAGGAACCACGCCGAATCATCTACACATACCATGAAGGTTCATACAAGGTCTAGCTTGCCACCCAGTCATCCATCCCTCTCTAAGGATCTGACCATGAATTCTCAAGCTAGTCCTAAAAATCCTAAGGAAAATAGGAAGGGAAAATAGCAAAAGCAAATGAGCTAGGGTTCCAAGAGATGGCTGCCATCCTCTCAGCACTTGGGTTATATGGAGGCAACCGAAAGACGAAACTGCCCCTATTACATTAAACAAAGATACACGCCCCCGAAGGGCTTTTAGGGAAATTTCGTCGTAGCACCATCAGACGGATGCCCAGGGACCGCAAACTTGCTTAGCCTCGACGCAAGCCTTTCGATCCCGACGCGTGTCCTCCGCTTCGAAGACTCCAGAAGGCGTCGTGGCACACCGGTCAGACCGATACCCACCGGTCAGACCGGCCTGATGCCGCTACTCTCCGGTCTTCGGTCTTGGCTTTGTGGATCAACCAAGGAACCCAGTGGTTTTGTGGTGAACCACTGGAAACACCGCGAACTCGGTGTAGCCTCCGCCAATCACCTCTCATGACTCGGCTCCCACGAAGTCCCGGCTCGACCTTGGTTTTGAGGCTCAACCAAGAAACCGTCCATGACTTCGTCTTGCTGTTCTTGCCACCATGCGGCCCGCACTTGACCCCACTGGCCACCGAGTCCCTTGAACCAAGCCTACTTGTCTGCTCCACACTTGGAGGCCTACCCGGCATCGACCTTTCACACAGGCTCTCAGAAAGGCAGGACGAGTGCCCAATGGTAGATCGCCATGTGGCAACCAAACCTAATAAGTCCTTCTTCATGCATTCAATCCCTTAGAATAAATATTTTACATGTGTAGAAGAATCAATACAAGTCATCCCGGTCCATGTAATGCAGGAAGGTTTGCCTATGGGGACCCCTTCAATAGTTCCAGGGACCAGCCATTCGAGCCGCACCAGAAGCCCAGCCACCGCGGGAGCGTCGACTACCCCGATTCAAAGACTCCCCAGTTTGGGAGCGACCCTGCAGGTCAACGAAGAAAGCTTCCATGGTGGTGCATTGCACGGCCACCACATCCACCCCAGGGCCACTGATGTTAGCTGCCGCCTTGCGATGGGCAAGTTTCAGATCGGCAGCAACCCAAGGATCTTCCGGCTCTTCAGCCTCATGAGACCAGCCTTCCGAGGACGACCACGTGGAGTCATCCGAAGCAACCTCTTTCCCCTTGTCAACCCGCGGCGTACGCACATCGTCGGCTCGCGGAGACGCGCCACCATCACGATGTTCCTCCTCATCCCTTACCTTCACGGCAGCGTAGCGGAAAGCAGGCATTAACCTCTCGTCACCGACATGAATCCAGGTCCTCAAAGGTCCCACGATGGTGAAGGGAGGGGCGAACTGCCCAACACCAATGGGCTCGGCGAAAGGGCTGAGCCCCGGGTGATGCGGAAGTCTCTTCGAAAATTCTTCACCAGCGAGGGCGACCTTAAAAAAAACCAACTCCCAAGGCAAGGTTACTTCAAACATTCCATTTATTCGGTTATGCAATACAACACACCCTGTGGTCACACCTCGGAAGAAGACGACGAGCCCAAAACAAGGGCTCAGCCCTCCAGAAAGTGCTCTGGGTCTTTAAAGGAGCGACCAGCAGGCGAGGCATCTACGGCAGGGCTCTCCACAACTGGTGGGAGAGCCCTGGGGCAAGGAGGTCGCCCCCGCGGGTGGGGGGGGGAGCGTCAAGGGCGGGACCCACAGCTAGTCAAAAAGATGGCGGTACCCCTCCATGAAGTTCAGAAAATCTTTCTTCGGGTGACGTTTAGGGGGGAGAAAATCTGGATGACGCTCCATCCAGGAAGACCAATCCTGAAGGAAGGCTCCACTAATATACATCCCGCGAAAGATCAACCCTTCTTGGAAAACCTCATCTTCCAGTTGATTGCGATAATGTGGTCATCTGGGAAACCCCCACTTGGCTCAAGGAAAATCATGTGGTAGAAGACCTTGGTAAGCGGGTGCCTTGCTGTGGTGGCGCAACATCTAGAAACATATGGAAGGGTTATTCACAAACGGAATGAGGTAGGACGAAATGAAACTTTCTTTCCATTCCAAAAAGGTGAAGTCTCATACAGCTTACATCTGGGGGGACCTTCCAGTCTTACAAAAAGCTTAAAGGGCTCCATCCCGAGGGAGGGCCCAACAAAAGAAACTGTCAGAGGTTTAGATCTAGACAGTCCACAGGGGAGTTAACCCCGGTGGTTTATTTGTTTGTCAGGGTGGAATCTAGGGCTAAGAACTCGAAGGTTGCGCACGAGCACACGGAACAGAGAACACGGCGAGTTTATACTGGTTCGGGCCTCCGGAGAGTAAAACCCTACGTCCAGTTGTTGGTGTAGATTGCTTGAGGATTGCGTGATTGTACAAAGGCTCGCCCTGCCCGCCTTATATTTGCCAGCGGACAAGGTCAGTGCCCAGACTCCTGGTCGGTTACGACCAAGAGACCTAAGTCTAGTTGTTTACAACACTTGCCATATACGTCGATCTGCTTGTCGGAATCCACCGCTATCTTGTCTTGCACGCCAAGTCTTGAAGTCGTTCTGGATAAGGTCATTTGGGAATCTTCTGAAAGGTCTTCAGGAGGTCGTGTGGGCCACCAACTAGGTCGGCTGGGCCCACTGTCAGGTCAGCGGGTCTTCTAGTACGCCGGACCGACTTGTCGGGGACGGCCGTGAGCCTGGTCGGTGGGGACCCAGGGGTACCCATGTCTCACAAGCCCCCGAGCGATGTGTAGGCACAACGACCTTAGAAGGTCATGACGAAGTCGTAGAGCTATCGACAGGTCGAATAGCATGCACGTCGGTCCAAAAAGAAAGAAAAAGAAACAAATCAGCTTAGCAGCCGACCTATTTGTAGTTTTGCCGAATGAAGAGAGGTCGAGTGACGACCTATAGGAAGCTGGCTTCCAGTAGGTCGAAACGAAGATGAAAAAATTTAGAGGGTGTCAAGGACGCACTCATAGAGTAGTATCCGAGCATCATGGCAGGCAGGATGGTCGGTATAATGATCCGAAGAAAGAGAAGAAAAAATAGGTAGAGTAACGACTTGATGAGAAACAGGTTTCCCAACAGGTCGGTACGACGAAGAAAACAAGAGGGCGTCGAAGACGCTCTCGTAGAGTAGTCCCCGAGCATTGAAGCAGGCAGCATGGCTGGTTTAATGATCCAAAAAAGAGAAGAAAACTAGGTCATGGTCTTAATCGAACAAAGTGTAGAGACACCCAGATCTCCCAGCATGGCTGCAAGGAGTTTGGCAGGGCCGACCTCATTGAGGCCTTTTAGGCGTGCCGACCTTAAGGAGGCCTCAAATCAACAATGCCCAGTATCTGAGGATACCCAGCAAGATCTTAAAACCCATGTCGCATGAAGAGGTCATCAATGATGTCGTAGCTGAAGTTGTGATGTCCGTAACCGTCGACGATGAATCTAGAAAATATGTAGATTCTGATCAAAAGGAGTGTGTAGAGACACCCAGATATCTTGCATAGCTGCAAAGAGTCTGGCAGAGCCACCCGAGGCATGCCGACCTCAAGAAGGTCTCAAATCAAAAGCGCCCAAGCACCCGGAGATACTTGGCAGGGCCATTAGGCACGCACCCCTCAGGAAGGTCTTCATTCCTGACGTAAAATCCTGGGTGTCCAGAGCAAGCTGGCAGAGCTTTAAAGAGCACACCGACCTCAGGAAGGTCACGCATCCAGGGCGCCCAACTAGGTTGGAAGAGCCGCAGACATACCGGGGTATTGCAAGACTTTGGTATTAGGGCACGCCGACCTCAAGGAGGTCGTTTTGGTGCCCAAACGACCAGCATAGCTGCTAGCCCTCCAGCGGAGCCATGGTACCGAGGTATTGACGACCTCAGCAATAGGCACACCGACCACGGGGGGCCCGACGGAATCGGAGACGTGAAGCTTCTGATCCCTAGGTGCCCAGACGGATCTGGCAGAGCAGCGAGGTACGCCTACCCCGGAAGGTCTTCAATCGAACCTACGACCATTTTGCTCAGGGAACAAAAATATATGCTGATTGGAATAGGTCTGTTTACGTGCAGAGCCATAGCGGGTGCAATAAAGACGCAGAACCGTGAAGGTTGCGTTTAATCATCATCGTAGTCATTGTCGTCGTTTGTAGATGTGACGAGGCACAGGGCCCTCTAACGCAGAGTCAGGCTTATCTTCTTCCGTAGACTGCAGGGTCACGGGTCAACAGTGGTCGGAGATTCCCTTGCCACCCAGAAAACGAAAAGCTGCCCACTGACCGAGAGGTGTACTGTAGCCATGTGACGCTGCAGCGGCCTCAGGCATCATTGATGCACCAGCGACAAAGGCGTCGCGAGGCAGGGAAAAAGACATCGCCTTTAATCATGCACATGTCTACAGGTCCTCTCAATCACATGGTAACAGTGTCACCACTACACCAGCCACACAAGGCCTAGTTCCGGCTACAAATTGCACCATGAAGCTAAAGGAGCCAAGCACCGAGCATTGCTGAGCTATGAAGCCGCAGGGTAGTATTGAGGCCATGCCATGGGCATGTGTTCGTCCACCAGATTATAGGATGCAAGGTTTGTAGAAGCTTGGAGCTAGAAGAACTCTTGCGAAATATAGGTAGCACACCCACTCTTTGTACCGTGCCTCAGTGAGGAATCAAGGAGAGTTTGGAGGTGATGCTGTAGAGGCCCGAGGTGACGCTGCAGGTTCTTGGTAAGCATGAGATGATCGTCGAGGGCTTGCGGCACGCGCCGAAGAGCAAGCTCATATCTGCATTCCATAGTCAGGCACAAAGTGTGTCCTGCTATGCACAGCGTCGTGTAGGCGTTCACCGCAAGGCCACCATTGAGGACCTGAAGCTAGAAGAATTCTTGCGATGTGCTCTGCTGTAGCAGGGAACACCTCAAGGATTGCTCTATGTAGATCAGGTCTTCAATTATGTTTGTATCTTGTAATAGGTTCTGGATCCAATGAGGTCGCAGGCGACCTGTGTACCTTCGAAGTTCCTGTGTAATGTTCGCTCTCTTCTGTCATGTAATGGTCGATTTGAAGAAATTATTCATCAAAGACCTGAAATGATTTGGGGGCTTTTACGACCTCACAGAGATCGAAAGTGCTGTCAGGACGACCTGATAGCTTTGTTGTGTTCACGACCTAAACTCAGGGTGTAGGACGCCATCTATCCGTTGGGCATATAGCCGTTGGCACAAAATCTAGTGAGATCGTCTCGCGAAATTAGCGGCACATAGCCGTTGCAGTGAGCTCATTGCGGCGACAGATCCGCAACAGGCATCCGTGGCGGGGCCCATATAAATAGAGCTGCGGGGACGGGTGTTGACCCTCCCCTGCCTTCATCTTCTTCCTCCCGCCGCCTCCGCCGGAGCTTGTCTTGCCCTAGCTGTCGTGCTTCCGCATCCGTCCTCCACCCGCGAATCCCTAGCCTGCTGCCACCGTCTGTAGCAGGCCGCGCGCCGGCTCCGCCATCCACACGCTACGCCACTCCGCATGCGCATAAAAACCCTAGTCAATTTTAGATCCAAATCCACTCATCTTCAAGAAATGGCGCTCGCGGCTCCCAAGATCCCGTCCCCAGAGACGGTTTGGGATCCCTCGACAATGACCGAGGAGAAGATCCAGGCGCTAGTAGATCTCGGGCTTCTGATGTCCAACGCGGAGGTGGAGTGGAAGGCGCCTTCCGGCTAGGCGTTTCCGACGGAGGACGACAAGGAGCAGGTCGTCTTCGCCTCCTTCTTCGAGCGCGGGTTCAATGTACCCGCCAGCGATTTCTTCAGAGGTCTTCTCTTCTACTACAAGCTGGAGCTTGTACACCTCGTTCCTAACTCCATCACTGTAGTTTCGTCGTTCATACATATGTGTGAGGCGTTCCTTGGGATACCGCCGCGCTTTGTGTTGTGGCGCTACTTCTTCAACGTGAAGACCACCAGCAAGAGCACCGGTGTAGTAGGGTCATTGATGTTCTGCCTGAGATCAGGTCTCAAGGCAGAATGGATAGATATGGATCTACCGGACAACACCACTAGGTGGAGGTCGGAGTGGTTCTACATCACCGACCAGAAGCCGGCGCTCCCGAAGCGCACCGGGCACAAGCCCGAGAAGATACCGGAGTGGGACCTAGCGCTCACCTCCCGTGAGCTGGAAGATCTCAAGGAGTTGCTCCCCCTCGTCGCCGACCTCAAGAAGAAAGGTTTGACGAGAGGTTCCGTAGCGATGTCCTTTTGTCGTCATATGATCCAGCCGATCAAGGACCGGGTGCATCCGGCGTACGAGTATTGGGGTCAGTCAGACCCTACTCGTGAGGTAAACCGCAAGGTCTCCAGGGACGAGATGGCGGCCAGAGTTACACAGATGTACACTGGGCACATCTGGAACAGGAAGTGCCCAAAGGCGTATTCCCTGTCCCGATATGCTGATCCTGTAAGTCCTGAGACAACCAGGTCGCTTCGATGTGTGTATTTGCTTTATTTGGTTAGAGGAAGAC
Source organism: Cenchrus fungigraminus (assembly GCA_036936925.1). Taxonomy (NCBI): domain Eukaryota; kingdom Viridiplantae; phylum Streptophyta; class Magnoliopsida; order Poales; family Poaceae; genus Cenchrus; species Cenchrus fungigraminus. The sequence continues at coordinate 20,938,958 of CM072776.1, read as the reverse complement.
CTCTTATGTCTTATTGTTTGTTTTTGCAAACTCGGGAGATGCAATTCTGGTGCCCTACACCCTTGCCGACCGGCGAAGAGCCACGTCAGAAGTTAAGGTCGGAGGACTACCAGCCTCTAGCAGCTGTGCTGCTGGAAAATTATCAGTCAGACTCGTCGGTTGGGGCTGACGAAGATAGCGACACAGAGGTTGGTGACGTCGTGGCAAGCCGCCCTGAGGCAAGTAGTGCCACAAAGCCGGGACGCAAGACAAGGGCGACCACATTGAAGCAGTCGAGCTCAAGGGCTGCCGCGAAGGTCGAGGCAGCAAAGACTGCCAAGCTCGAGGCCGACAAGAACAAGAAGAGGAAGACGAAGCTACCGATGACCCGCCGGTCATTGATGATTGTGCGGCAAGGAGGTCACCAAGTCCCGCGACCAAGAGAAAACGGGAGTTGGAGCAGGAGGTGACAGAGGAAGACCTCCGCCGTATGAGGGAGGCGCAGATAGCTGCAACCGGTGCCCAGGCCAAGGTGCCTGTGAAGATTCCGGCCCGGCCCCTAAGGCCGAGGTTGCGTGCGGCAGTGATCACGAGGTAAGACCTCAGTACTTAGACCTGTCCCTTGCTAGTCATTGTTGAATTTTTACGATGTTGACAAAATTACTGCAGTTCGGACGCCAGACCTCAGTGCACCTCGGGTGCTCAAGGTTCTCCCTCACGGACGATGACGTCTGAGCACGAGGTCGGAACTCAGGGTTCTGTTGGTGACGTGGGGACATCAACTCCTCCGCCTGTCATCGAGGTGGACCCCATCAACACGGTGCCCAACACATCAGCTCAAGGCCCAACTGTGGACCAGGCTCAGATCGAGCCACCATAGCAGAACCCAGAAACAACCGGTGTGTAGGCTCCGGGTTCAACGTCGACGGGGCCAAGTTTGAGGCGGGAGGACATTGACTGGAGCGGCACTCCCTGGGAGGGAGGCATCTTCGAAGATGAGGAAGACATGAAGGCAGTTCGTCGGGCCATTTTGACGCTGAACGATGCATTCGTGGTAAGTAGCTGTCTTGGACTTCATGAAGCATTTTGTTTTTCGGTTTGTTGTTGACGACCTATCTCTTGTTTTTGTGGCAGTCGCTGGCCAATCGTGCCCAGGGTAGGGCCGACCAGTGCAGGAACGCCACGGCCGCTCAACTGCGGGTGACGGAGCTCGAACAAGAGCTCAATCGTGTCTGAGAGGCAGTCGGGCTGATAAGAAGAAGCTCGAAGACGAGCTAGAAGAGGAGAAGAAGAAAAATTGGGATGCCGATACATTGCTGACCTCCGTGAGCGCTGGTAAGACCAAGTGCTTTACAACTTTATCCATCCTTGACTTGTACAACTGAGAGTTGCACCTCACGACTTCTTTACATTGCAGACTTTCACAGGCAAAAAGACGACCTCAAGAACGACCTCAAGAACGCTAAGGAGAAGGTCCGAAGCCTGGAGGTGAACTTGCGAGAGGCCGAGGCTGGCGCTGAAGAGCTAAAGCGGCTAATGAAAGCCACCGTAGACAGTGAGTACGCTGTGTCTCAGAAGCTGGCTTATGAGAAGCAAGCTCGAAAGGACCTTGAGGTCAGTCTCGATGTAGCTTTGCAGATGTTGCGGAATGACCAGGTGACTATTGCAGGGCTTGAGGTGGAGGTGAAGGATTTGAAGAACGTTGCCGACCATGTGATGGACATGGTGGAGCCGCAGGTTGCTGGGGAGGAGCCCAAGCCAGCCATTGATCGACTTCTGGCTGCACCCCAGAAGTTGATCGATCTCCTGAGAGCGACGAGCTTGACAGCGGCAACGAAGTCGCTGGTGCAAGTGAAGTCGCATCACCCCAAAATTGACATGGTCAAGGTCGGAGAAGGTCCAGACGCGACGAAGGACCTCAAGGCCATAGAGGACGAGATACGGGAGGCCGTCGAGAAGATAATGGACGCCGTCAATTACGAGGGCGACGACGGTGAAGAGGAGTCGTAGTCGTAGAGCTGTACCCCCTCCTTCCTCCAGTCATGTAAATAACAATGATAACCTTCTTGTGGCCCTCATGATGTACTTAGTTTATGTTTGCACAAACTTGGTTGCCCTGTCATACCCCGCTAACCACTACTCACGGAGAGGCTGGCTTACCTGTCACCACAGCTCAGCGGGGAGACTTACGTGCAACCGGTGTGCGGGGAGGAGTCTGGGACTCAGGTTTTGCAACCACACGACCAAGCACGTTTGCAACAACATAAAGTGAGTAGTCATGAGGGACGACGTCCTCAGGTCAAGCGACCCTTATGTTGGCTTGTGCCAAGCCCCTGAGCATGTCGAGGGGGAGGAACAGGAAACTTCGCCCTCAGGTCTTTCGACCCCTGTATTGGCTTTTGCCAAGCCCCCGAGTAAGTTGAGGGGGAGGGTACATGATATGAAAGAAAAGAGGGTAGATGAAGGACCGAAACTGGCGACCAGAGAGGGGGGGAGTGAATGGGAGCCGATAAAAATTCTTCTCGAAGGAGATGGCTACTCCAACAAGATGAACGCGGCAACCAAACACGTCTCCGACTCAACTACCCAAGTTGGCCAAGACCACGTAGCCACTGGAGTGCTACTGGTCCTAGGAACCAACACACACCTTCTGAACGAAAACACATCAACACGCACAGCAGAAATCTGCACGGCTTGCAGCCTGTGCTACACCGGTCAGACCGATGGTCTGCGCCAGTCAGACCAGTGGACAGAGCCGGTCAGGCCGGTTGCTACAGCAGCCACACAGAAAACGTTCTAGGTAGCCTCAGTGACTCCACTAGGGCCTGGAACAAAACCACCTCAGAAAACCCAACCTGCAAGGGAAGAAAACCCTACACAAAGCTTAGCCAAACTCCTCGAAACCTGCCAAGAACTGACCAGCAGCAACACACGACAATAGGGAACACACCAAGACGTTTACCCGAGGCAAATCCCACAAAGGGCTTGCACCGGTCAGACAGGTCGCGCCTGGGCAGCTCAGGATGAACAGCGAGCCGCGGGTGAACTACCCCAAATCCACTTCCCGATCTCCCGATTCGCTCCACGGATTCGCACAAGACTATGGAGATACTAGGAGTACCTCATGGGCATCCCATAGCTACGATTTGGTCCACCAAAACTTGTTGAATCAAGAGAAATCAAAGGATTTCCGCCAAGAACACCACAAACCCTAGGACAACGAAAACCCCAAAATTGAGCCCCTTTACTCACGGATTTGTGAGGGGAATAAAAGGGAAATGAACCACGAAGGGTTCATGCATACATCCCCCACCAAATCCCAAAGAGAAAGGTCTCAAAACCGCCACAAGAAAATCGCCAAGAAAAAGCTCCGAAAATCACCAAAAAGGAAAAACAGGAGAGACACAACTAAGCGTTGAGGAACCACGCCGAATCATCTATACATACCATGAAGGTTCATACAAGGTGTAGCTTGCCGCCCGATCATCCTTCCCTCTCACAAGATCTCACCATGAAGCTCTCAAGCTAGTCCTAGAAATTGCAAAGGAAAATGGAAGAAGAAAATAGCAAAACAAAATGAGCTAGGGTTCCAAGAGATGGCTGCCATCCTCTCACCACTTCGGTTATATGGAGGCTAGCCGAAAGACGAAACTACCCCTAAGGCCTAACACTAGGATACACACCCCCGAGGGGCACTTTGGGAAACATTGTCTTCGCACCATCGGACGGATGCCCAGCGACCGCAAACTTGCTTAGCCTCGACGCAAGCCTTGTGATCCCGACGTGTGTCCTCCGCTTTGAAGTCTCCGGACTGCGTCGTCGCACACTGGTCAGACCGGTGCTCCTCACCGGTCAGACCGGTCAGACCCACCAGTCAGACCGGTCCGATGCTGCTGCACCTCCGTTCTTCGGTCTTCGTGTCTTGGCTTTGTGGATCAACCAAGGAACCTAGTGGTTTTCTGGTGAACCACCGGAAACCCCGTGAACTCGGTGTAGCCTCCGCCAATCACCACTCATGACTCGACTCCCACGTAGTCCCAGCTCGACCTTGGTTTTGAGGCTCAACCAAAAAACCATCAATGACTTCAACTTGCCGTTCTTGCCACCATGCGGCCCGCACTTGACCCCACTGGCCACCGGGTCCCTCGAACCAAGCCTACTTGTCTTCTCCACACCTGGAGGCCTCACCGGCAACGACCTTTCGCGCTTGTTCTTCACGTGCACCAACACCAGTCAAGCCGCAACCTGCACCTGCAATACTTAGCCAAGAATCAGTCCACACCACGTTGTCAATCACTCATCACACCAGGAAGCGACCTACCACCGGTCCTCGAACAACACAGGCTCTCAATCTCCCCCTTGATGAGTGCATTGCCAACACACACGTTTTGGTAACCAAAGAGAAAAGGAAAAGAAAAGATACGACTAAAAGAAACTCCAACCAGCGATCGAAAGCCAAAGGAAAGGCAAAGAGCAAGATCACTTGAAGAAGACAAGTCTCAGTCCCCTTAGGCAAGGGCAACGGCTCGACACAACCGAGACAAAAACATGCTCAAGCAAAGAGCACAAGCCATCAAACCAAAGCTCGAAAACCACAAAGAGCTCCCCCTGCACACATGCAAGCTCCCCCTGAACCAATGCAACTCCCCCTAGACGAATGCATGCAAACCACATCGCAAAACAGAGCAGCTGCTTCAGCCTTGCTCTGACCGGTCAACAGCACCGGTCAGACCGGTGCCCAACATCTGAACAAGAGCCAGCACTCTGACCGGTCAGACCGGTGGCCTCAACCGGTCAGACCGGTGCACAACAAAGCCCAGAAATGACTCAAAACCACCTGGAAACCTTCTAGATACATTCAATAGGCCAAAACATGCTCAAACATCTCCCCCTTGTTGACAATGCATGAATCAAGCCAAAAATGCAAAAAATGCAACCTAGAGCTTCTCAAATAGACAAAATTCAACATAGGATCCTACACATGTCCAAATGAGCAAGTTAGATACTCTATAGCTTCGTAATGACATCAACTACATGATCACCAAGTTTCACAACCATTGGGCGAAGCTAAGATATAATTGAGCAATTTTGCGAAAAATCACCCTCTCATGAGCAAAGTCCTAAACCTGAGCAAAACATGTCAAAATGGCAAAGCCACACAAACTTCATGCTAGGCCAACCATTCTAAGCATAAGACCATCATAAACACCCACAAGTACCTAATGTCACGTCAAAGCCACCGAGCCATGTGCTTACTTCTAAAAATGAGACTTCTCATTGGTAAGCAACATGCAACGGTTTAGCACCCAAAAGCAACTAAATTAAGCACATATGACATGGGAGCACATTTTCCAAGCAATTTACATTTCATTTTCAGATTCATATTTGGTACATGAAATGTCTTTGCGACAAAAAGGAACTTATGCCCCTCCACAAGATAAAGCATGGGGGCTAAACATTCATGATGGCAAATGAGCCTTTGGCCCCATATGATCAAAATAAGCTATCCAACCACAAATTAAGCATAGCAAAGCCACTAAAACATGTCAAGATCATATAAAGGCATTTATTCACAAGAGAGGATACATGTGACATTTTTGAAAAACATAGCCATCAACCATGGATATAAATCAAGATCATCAAGAGCTAAGCCAAACTAACCATAGCTTACCAAACTAGCTCACAAGGACATATATATCATACCATGGTGAACAATGTATATAGGAGAAGCTTTTCCTACACAATGCATATGATACAAAATGCATGCAACCTAAGATACAAAGATGCTTATACATCATGTTACATATGCCGTGCAAAATGCAAGAAATGCACAAAGGAAAGCTATACATATGCTACAAAGGAGCTCCCACACACCAACTCAAGAAATCAAACAAACACCAAGCTCCCCCCGCAAACGAGTGAAAGTTGCTTAATCTAGGGGTTTGGTGAAAATATCGGCTAGCTAGTCATGTGTGGGTACATGGATCAAAGCGATTTTTCCTTTCTCTACGTTGTCTCTCAGGAAATGATACCTCACTTCTATGTGCTTGGTTTTGGAGTGGAGCACTGGGTTCTTTGCAACACTTATGGCACTGGTGCTATCACATTGAAGTGGGACATGACTATACTCCTCACCAAAGTCACTCATTGTGTATGTGATCCAAAGGAGCTGCGAGCAACAACTAGCTGCGGCCACATACTCTGCCTCGGTAGTGGATTGAGCAACACTCGATTGTTTGCGGGAAGACCAAGAAACCAAAGAGGAATCCAAAAACTGGCAAGTCCCAGAAGTGGACTTCCTATCCAGCCGACACCCGGCAAAATCCGCATCCGAAAATCCATGAAGAGCCAAAGAAGAGGACGCGAAGTACCAAAGGCCGATCATGCTCCGGTACTCCATCTGGTCCACGTGTTCACCTTCCTCGTCTGCATCAAGAGCTGTAGTCGTACTCATAGGCGTCGCCATGGCCTTGGAGTACTCCATCTTGAACTTCCTCGCAATGTCCTTGGTGTACTTGGCTCGGTGTACAAATGTTCCTTCCTTTGATTGCTTGATCTGGAGCCCAAGAAAGAACTGCAACTCACCCATCATGCTCATCTCAAATTCCCTGCTCATGTCTTATGCAAACCTTGCAACCAAAGAGTTAGACGAGCCACCAAAGACAATATCATCCACGTACACCTGCACAATTAGGATCTCTTTGCCCAGCCTGAGGAGAAACAAGGTCTGATCTACCTTCCCCATCTCAAAACCTCTCTCAAACAGGAACCCTCTCAACCTACCATACCAAGCTCTAGGCGCCTGCTTCAGCCCATACAGCGCCTTTCTCAACTTGTACACCATGTGGGGGTACTTCTCACTCTCAAACCCCAGTGGTTGCCTCACATACACTACTTCCTCCAAAACACCATTTAGGAAAGCACTCTTGACATCCATTTGGTACAATTTGAACCCTTTAGCCACGGAAAAGGCTAGAAGGATCCTAATCGCCTCCAAACGAGCTACGGGAGCAAAGGTCTCCTCGTAGTTGATCCCATCTTTCTGACTATACCCTTGCACCACCAACCTCGACTTGTTTCTCACCACCTCTCCTTTCTCTCCCTCTTTATTTTTCCACACCCATTTTGTCCCATTCGGTTTACACCCCGGTGGAGGATCCATCAACTCCCAAACTTGGTTCCTCTCGAAATTCTCCAACTCCTCATGCATCGAATTGACCCAATTTTGATCAGATCGCGCATGTCCAATGTCTTTGGTCTCAAAGGTAGCAACTAAAGCAGCATGGGCAAAGTGAGAATCATTACGAGACCTCGACCATGTAGTGCGTTCGTTGATGTTCCCGATGATCGTTGAAGCTGGGTGATCCACTTGTACTCGCCGGGGAGCTTCTCGCCTCGAAGCCACCTCCCCCTCAGCTGGAGCTTCCTCACGATCTCGGCACGTCGTTGTAGGTGTGGGAGAGGGCCCGTTCTCCATCGTAGTCGAAGTAGTAGGTACATGCTCAGCCGCGAGCACCACACCGCCATCTTCATCATCTCCATGTTCATGCTCCTCCTCCTGAAAGATCTCCTCGCCAAGTTCATTGTCACCTGCACACTCAAAACCAAGCTGACTACGTGGTTGTGTCTCGTCGAAGGTTACCTCGCAAGTCTCCACGATTTGGTTAGTTTCAAGATTGAGCACACGAAATGCTCTAGAATGAGATGCGTAACCAAAGAAAATGCCATCGACAGACCTAGCCTCGAACTTGTCCAACTTCTTCCCTTTCTTAAGAATGAAGCATTTACAACCAAAGACATGGAAGTGACTCACCTTGGGTGTGCGACCGTGCATCAACTCGTAGCAAGTTTTCTTCTTGTGGACCCTGAGGTAGATCCTGTTGGACACATAGCACGCAGTATTGACCGCCTCAGCCCAGAACCTTCTCGGAGTCCTATCCTCGTCGAGCATCATCCGAGGCATCTCGCACAAGGTTCTATTTTTCCTTTCCACCACGCCATTCTGGGGAGGCGTATACAGACTCGAAAACTGGTGTTCAAGACCCAAGTCATGGCAAAAGGTTTCGAAGCGAGAGTTTTTGAATTCCGAGCCATTGTCACTGCGGATCGCTCGTATGGCATCTCCGTGCCTCTCGTTCCTCAACCTCAAGACAAGATCTCGAACAAAACCAAACGTCTCCCCTTTCTCTTCCAGAAAGAAAACCCACACATACAGAGAGTAATCGTCCACCACAACTAGGACGTACCACTTCCCACCCGCAGATCGCACACGAGCTGAGCGAACAAGGTCCATATGGAGCAGCTCGCATGGACGCTCCATCATCACATCAGTGAGGGGCGGGTGAGAAGAGGCTACCATCTTGGCATGCCTACACGGCGCACAAACCAACTCTTTCTCAAACCTCAACCATGGCAATCCTCGGACCAAATTGAGTTTACTCAAGCGAGACAAAAGGTCAAAGCTCAAGTGACCCAACTTCCTATGCCACTTTCACAACTCACTCGAAGAACCAACCAAAAAGCAACGAGCCACACCAGAAGATTGACAGAAATCCACTCGGAACACTTGACCCTCGGGAATGACCGTGCAAACTAGGTCCCCTCGAGAATCCAAAATCCGAGAACCACCAGGCCGAAACAACACCTCAAAACCCTCATCCAACAACTGGGACACGGAAAGCAAATTGAACCCCAGCGATTGAACAAGAGCAACACGCCTGAGAGTGACCTTGTCACTTACCTTAATCTCACCTTCTGAAAGCACACGCCCTCGCCCATTGTCCCCAAAGGTGATGTATGTCTTGGACACCACCGGGATGAGAATTGAGAACCACCCCTTGTCCCCGGTCATATGCCTCGAGCAACCGGAGTCAATCAACCAAACATTCCTCAAGTCTCCCACCTGAAATTCAAAAGCGAGGACGTGAGTGAACAAACGACTCAGCACTGGGGTTAGTACCAAAAGAGTAAAACCAGTGCCGAGCCATTTGCTCCAAAGTGGGTTTAGCACAAACCATGTCATCACACCTATCAAAGCTACCACCACGAAAACCACCACGGGAACCACCACTAGAGAACCACCCCTGTCTAGCTGGAGAAGGACGAAAACCACGAAAGGAAGACCGTGGACCGTTCCTCCTCTCCATCTCAAAGCTACGACTCCTCCCACCATCGTATTGAGCACGAGGTGGAGAACGTCTAGCAAACTGACCACCTGCAAACTCTCCATGCCAACCACCAGAACCACGACCTCCAGAACTGAACCGAGCATCCTCACGAGCATGGAAACCAAACTGCTGTCTGCCCAGACCAACACCGGTCTAACCGGTCTCCCTGACCGGTCTGACCGGTGGTGCTCGGCCAGCAGCACCACCTGCCACCTTTCGATCGGAAAAAGTCTACTTCACCCCCCAACCAATGAGGGCTGGAACACATCACCCCCAACCTATGAAAATTGATTTTTCACCCCCTGAACTTTCTAAAACAGGACAAATCACCCCCTGAAGCAGTTTTGAAAAATCATAGTAAATCACAGAAAAATCATAAAATGGAAAATCCAATTGTGTTGGATTCTAAATTAGTACATCTACACAATGAACATATAATATGGTATGTTTAGTACATTTTTTTATAGTTATGGAGAAAAGCATAGATCTAAAGTTACAAAAAAAATATGTACTAAAGCATTCCATATTGTATGTTCACTGCGTAGAACTACTAATTTGAAGTCCAACACAATTTGAGTTTTCATTTTATGATTTTTCTGTGATTTACTATGATTTTTCAAAATTGCTTCAGGGGGTGATTTGTCCTGTTTTAGAAAGTTCAGGGGCTAAAAAATCCATTTTCATAGGTTGAGGGGTGATGTGTTCCACCCTTGATAGGTTGGGGGGTGAAGTAGACTTTTTCCACTTTCGATCTCCCCAAGCCGGAACCGTCCTCACAATCGCCTTGGCCCTGGGCATTTGCATACGAGGCTCAGGTACACCATTTGAGGGGCGGTACCTGTCCTTGTTAGCCCACTCCTTTGCCATTCTCTCCTCACGCTTCCTCTTGAAGCAAAACTCACCCTTGCGACCATCTCTCCCACAATAGTCACAATGAAACTGTATGGGCTTAGGTTTAGGCTTGGGTTGGGGTTGCTCACTTGGTTTCACCTCACTCGGCTTCTCACCCTTCTTCTCTCCAACCTCACTCTCCTTGGAGTCATTTGTAGGGCGAGGAAATATGGGAGGATCTGGGGTTGTGTCAAGTTTGTTTCTCAGTGGGTTGGGCTTAGGAGCATAGGCATTTTTGTGGAAGATTTTTGGTGGAGCTTGGATATCACCAATTTTCTCTCCTCCCTCACCACTTCACTCTCCAATCTTATCGGACCCAAGCGCTTGCCCATCATAGCGCTTGTATGCCTCTATCATCATCCTAAGCTGTGGTTCATGACCCGACAACCAACCCATCATTTTTCTCAAGTTATCGTTCTCATCCTGCAAGCGATCCACATAATGTGCAAGTTCCAGATTCTTCAAAGCATGCAATTCACAAGTAGAGCAAGTAGGGGGAATAGGTTCTTTCAACTTAGCCTCAAGCGAAATAGTGTAAGCATGCATCTCATCAATCTTTCCATGCAAAACAGGGCAAGAAGTGCAAGCACCTAGCAAAGCAGGTCTAGACTTAAACTCATCCACTTCAACCCTAAGCACATCTAGTTCATCACAAGTAGAGGCATGCTTATCCTTAAGACTAGTAAGATCAGCTAGGTACACAGAGCAATCACAGCAATCAATCTCATCAGAAACCACAGGTGAAGCCTTAAGCGAATCTATCTCAAGCTTAGCATCAAGGTTCTGGGTTTCTAGCTCAGCTACTCGGCTCCTAGCATCTTCTAGTGAGGCCCTAAGCTCCTTCCTCATCTTCTTTGCCTCTCTAAGCATGTCATCGTGGTTATCAAGCAACTTGCTAAGACGCTCATTCTCCTCACGCAAGAAGGGAAGCTCGTCACGTACCTCATCCTCGGAATCGGAGTCCGAGTTGCTCTGGTGACTCTTCTTGCTGCCGGAGCTACGAGCCATGCCGCAAAAGCCATCTCTCGCGTAGCAGCTCAGCCCGCTCAAGTTCTTGGATGACTTCTTGTTCTTGCGCCGATCACCTTCATCTTTGCTGCTACTCGAGCTCGAAAGAAGAGTAGGCGGAGCTGGAGTCGACGTCGCTCGCTCCGACCATCGCTCGGGCCTTCCTGCCGCGGCCGTCCTTCTTCCTCGATCATCGCTCGTCCTTGTGCTTGTTCTTGTGCTTGTGATCGCACCTTGATCGGTACTTGCCGTCCGTCCTCGACCGGTTCTTGTAGCCGTCCTTGTTCTCCATCTTCTCCGGACAGTCGACGACGAAGTGTCCTGGCTTGCCGCACTGAAAGCATGTCCGTGGATTCTTCCTTGTGTTCACCCGGTTCTCGTGCAACCTCTCAAACCGCCTGGTCAGCAACGCCAGGTCGTCCTCTCTAAGCACGTCAAACTCCTCATCTGGCAAAGTCATCAAAGAAGACAGGGAGTACATCCTGGAGGATGCGTTAGCATTAGACTTAGCACCTTTGCCACCGACGAGAGCAAGACTATGAGAGTCAGTCGGGCTCTCAAGACGGGCAGTCATACCCCGATCCAACTCAGCTGACTTGAGCTTGGAAAACAGCTCGTTCACGGTCAGGGTGTCATACTTCTCGGACTCAAGAATAGCCTCGACCTTTCCGTCCCATACGGTGTCATCCAGCGAGTGCAAGAGCTTCACAACTCTATCATGATCATCGTATGGGAGCACAGCCACATTGGCTCTCATGTTGTTCACCACAGCCGTAAACTGCTGGAAAAGGGCATCGACAGACTCGCCTGGGAGATGAGTGAAGTTCTCGTACTCTCTCCGGTAAGTCGCGTACATCCTAGCCTGAACCTGAGCATTCCCAGCATGAGCATCCTTCAACTGCTCCCAAATCCTACAAGCTAAGTCCTCTGTCTGAACCCGATCGAATTTGGACTGACACAGAGCACTAAACAAGTAGTCGACCACCTTGTTGTTGGCGTCGAACATATCCCTCGATCCTGGAGCAAGGAAGTTAATCGGAAGAACATAAGCTGTGTTCACCGTAACATCCCAAAGGATCTGTCCCTTGCCACGAAGGAACGCAGCCATCCGTCTCTGCCACATCTGGTAGTTCTTCCCATCGAAGTGCGGAGGACCCGATCCCCGTTCCTGGTACGCCATCTTTCGATCTTAGACTGGTTAGAGCCTCGAAAGACCCGAACCGGCTCTGATACCAATTGAAGGACCGAAACTGGTGACCAGAGAGGGGGGCAGTGAATGGGAGCTGATAAAAATTCTTCTCGAAGGAGATGGCTACTCCAACAAGATGAACGCGGCAACCAAACACGTCTCCGACTCAATTGCCCAAGTTGGCCAAGACCACGTAGCCACTGGAGTGCTACTGGTCCTAGGAACCAACACACACCTTCCGAACCAAAACACATCAACACGCACAGCGGAAATCTGCACGGCTTGCTGCCTGTGCTACACCGGTCAGACCGATGGTCTGCGCCGGTCAGACCGGTGACACCGGTCAGACTGGTGGACAGAGTAGGTCAGGCCGGTGGCTACAGCAGCCGCACAGAAAATGTTCCAGGTAGCCTCAGTGACTCCTCTAGGGCCTAGAACAAAACCACCTCAGAAAACCCAACCTGCAAGGGAAGAAAACCCTACACAAAGCTTAGCCAAACTCCTCGAAACCTGCCAAGAACTGACCTGCAGCAACACATGACAACAAGGAACACACCAAGACGTTCACCCAAGGCAAATCCCACAAAGGGCTTGCACCGGTCAGACCGGTCAAGAGCACCGGTCTGACCGGTCGATCCTGGGCAGCTCTGGATGAACAGCGAGCCGCGGGCCAACTCCCCCAAATCCACTTCCCGATCTCCCGATTCGCTCCACGGATTCGCACAAGACTTTGGGGATACTAGGAGTACCTCATGGGCATCCCATAGCTACGATTTGGTCCACCAAAACTCGTTGAATCAAGAGAAATCGAAGGATTTCCACCGAGAACACCACAAACCCTAGGACAACGAAAACCCCAAAATTGAGCCCCTTTACTCACGGATTTGGGATGGGAATCAAAGGGAAATGAACCACGAAGGGTTCATGCATACATCCCCCACCAAATCCCAAAGAGAAAGGTCTCAAAACCGCCACAAGAAAATCACCAAGAAAAGGCTCCGAAAATCACCAAAAAGGAAAAACGGGAGAGACACAACTAAGCCTTGAGGAACCACGACGAATCATCTATACATACCATGAAGGTTCATACAAGGTCTAGCTTGCCACCCGATCATCCTTCCATCTCACAAGATCTCACCATGAAGCTCTCAAGCTAGTCCTAGAAATTCCAAAGGAAAATGAAAGAGGAAAATAGCAAAACAAAATAAGCTAGGGTTCCAAGAGATGGCTGCCATCCTCTCACCACTTGGGTTATATGGAGGCTAGCGGAAAGACGAAACTACCCCTAAGGCCTAACACTAGGATACACACCCCCGAGGGGCACTTTGGGAAAATTTGTCTTCGCACCATCGGACGGATGCCCAGCGACCGCAAACTTGCTTAGCCTCGATGCAAGCCTTGCGATCCTGACGCGGCCGCTTCGAAGTCTCCGGACTGCGTCGTCGCACACCGGTCAGACCGGTGCTCATCACCGGTCAGACCGGTACCCACCGGTCAGACCGGTCCGATGCTGCTGCACCTCCGTTCTTCGGTCTTCGGTCTTGGCTTTGTGCATCAACCAAGGAACCCTGTGGTTTTCTGGTGAACCATCGGAAACCCCGCGAACTCGGTGTATCCTCCGCCAATCACCACTCATGACTCGGCTCCCACGTAGTCCCGGCTCGACCTTGGTTTTGAGGCTCAACCAAGAAACCGTCCATGACTTCAACTTGTCGTTCTTGCCACCATGCGGCCCGCACTTGACCCCGCTGGCCACCGGGTCCCTCGAACCAAGCCTACTTGTCTTCTCCACACCTGGAGGCCTCACCGGTAACGACCTTTCGCGCTTGTTCTTCACCTGCACCAACACCAGTCAAGCCGCAACCTGCACCTGCAATACTTAGCCAAGAATCAGTCCACACCACGTTGTCAATCACTCAACACACCAGGAAGCGACCTACCACCGGTCCTCGAACCACACAGGCTCTCAGTAGAGCTCGAGACACAACAGATGGCTGCTTTAACTAATATTTAATAAACTAAAAATACAAAGATGAAGAATACATAGCTGTAATGAAAACTATTCTACAGATAGAATTGTCGAAGGTGCTCCACATTCCATGGGTTGGGTACTCCTTGGCCGTCACCCCACTGGAGGCGATATTTAGACGGGCTGATGAATTCTGTGACGATGAAAGGTCCTTCCCAGGGGGCGGACAACTTGTGCATACCGTCGGTCTTATGTATACGTCGTAGAACTAGGTCGCCAACGTTGAAGGAGGTCTCCTTGATGTAGCGATCATGATACCGACAGAGTTGCTGGTCGTGGCGAGCTTGCCTCATAACGGCTGCCACTTTTTGTTCCTCGAGGCTGTCAAGGTTGACACGACGGGTCTGCTCGACTTCTCCCTCCTCGTAGAACTGTACACATGGACCTCCGAAGGTGACGTCGGTGGGTAGGATGGCATCTGAGCTGTAGACCAGGAAGAAAGACGAGAAACCCGTAGCGGAGCTGACTTGGGTCCTCAGACTCCAGATTACGTGTGGTAGCTCGGCTAACCACCGGGTGGTGTAGTTTGAAGCGTCATCAAAGATACGATCTTTGAGAGCTTGGAGAACCATGCCATTGGCACGCTCGACTTGGCCATTGCACCGTGAGTGGGCGACTGAGGAGTAGTAAACATCAATCATGCCGTCTTGACAAAAGTCCCAGAAGGCTGATCCTGTGAAGGCCGTCCCGAGGTCAGTGACGATCCTGTTGGGCACACCGAAGCGATGTGTGATCTCCTGGATAAATTTAGCTGCTTCTTCCGATGTGACCTTGGCGACAGGTCGGACTTCAATCCACTTGGTGAATTTGTCGATGGCCACAAGGATGTGCTTGTAGCTGCCCGGAGCGGTTCGGAACGGTCCTATGGAGTCGAGACCCCACATGGCGAAGGGCCAAGATGGGGGAATCGTGCGCAGGACCTGAGCTGGCAGATGCTGCTGTTTGGCAAAGAACTGGCATCCTTTGCACTTCTTGACGAGGTCTTTGGCGTCAGACATGGCCGTGGGCCCGTAGAAACTAGATCGATATGCCTTGCCGACCATATTGGCGGATGCTGCGTGGCAGCCACACTCGCCGCCATGAATCTCCGCCAAGAGCTGGAGACCTTCTGATCGTAAGATGCATTTCATCAAGACGCCAGTAGAGGGGGCTTTTCTGTAGAGGTCGTTACCGATCACGACGTAGTTGGCACTACGCCGCGTGATGTGCTCTCGTTCAGCTTTGTCTTCTGGGACTCGTTGGTCGAGTAGGAAGGCCGGGAAAGGCTCGCGCCAATCATCCTCTTTTTCTGTCATTAGCACGTCGCGGGGAGGTGCTGGAGTTAGGTCGTGCTGTGCTTGGTCTGGGTTGTCCGAATCCAACAGCTTGATTGACGGCTTGCATAGGTCTTGGATGAACACACCCACCGGGACTAGAGCTCGCCTGGAGCCTAGTTTAGATAGGACGTCGGCAGCCACATTGTTGTTGCATGGCACATGCTGAAACTCGATCCCGTCGAAGTGGCCCTCGAGCTTACGGACCTCAGCGCAGTAAGCATCCATTGTGTCTTTAACACAATCCCACTCCTTGTTGACTTGCTCGATGATGACCTTAGAGTCGCCATGTGCTAGTAATCGCTTGATGCCAAGGGATACTGTGATACAGAGCCCATGGATTAGAGCCTCGTATTCTGCTCCATTGTTGGAGGCCTTGTAGTGTATCTGCAGGATGTACTTGAGCTGCTTTCCCTGAGGAGAGATGAATAGCACTCCTGCTCCTGTGCCTTCGAGGTTAAGTGCACCATCGAAGTACATTATCCACTGTTCAGGCCTCTCCTTGGGGGGGCATCTGGATCTCCGTCCATTCTGACATGAAGTCAGCTAGGATTTGCGACTTGATCGCCTACCTGGGGCAGAACTCAATGTCGAACTCACCGAGCTCAACTGACCACTTGACGATGCGTCCGTTAACGTCGCGGTTGTAGATGATTTCTCCTAGCGGGTATGATGAAGGCACCTTGATTTTGTGGGCTTGGAAGTAGTGCCGTAGCTTTCTCGACGTGATCTGGAGTGCGTAGAGCAACTTCTGAGGCTGTGAATAACGTGTCTTAGCGTCGGTAGGACCTCGCTCATGTAGTACATAGGTTGTTGAACAGGGTAGGCCTGCCCTGCTTCTTCTCGTTCGGCGACGAGAACTGTGCTGACCACATTAGTGGTGGCGGAGATGTAGAGGAGGAGCGTTTCCTTGGGTATTGGAGGAGTCATGATTGGAGGCGTGGTCAAGGAATCCTTGAGAGCCTCGAAAGCCTTCTGTGCTTCTTCATCCCATACGAACTTATCTGCTTTCTTCAATAGCTTGAAGAAAGGCAGACCTTTTTCGCCGAGCTTGCTGATGAAACGACCTAGGGCCGCCATCATACCCGTGACCTTCATGACGTCCTTCTTGCAAGATGGTCTGGCCATGTTGCGTATTGCATCGACCTTGACGGGGTTGGCTTCGATGCCTCGGTGTCCCACCATAAAGCCCAGAAGAAACCCGGAGGGAACACCGAAGACGCACTTGGTCGGGTTGAGCTTCCACTGGTAGGAGCGTAGGTTGGAGAAGGTCTCGGTGAGGTCGTTGATGAGCTGATCTTGTTCGGTGGTCTTGACGACCACATCGTTGACGTAAGCTTCCACGTTCTTCCCGATCTGAGAATTCAGGCACTTCTGTATCGCCTTCTGGTAGGTCGCGCCAGCGTTTTTCAGGCCAAAGGTCATGACCTTGTAGCAATAGATGCCATTGGGCATTATGAACGCCGTCTTGTCTTGATCATCGGGATTCAGGGCTATCTGGTGATACCCTGAATAGCAATCGAGGAAGCATAGTACGACGCTACCAGCCGTGGAGTCCACGACCTGGTCGATGCGAGGGAGAGGGAAGGGATCCGTCGGGCAGTGTTTGTTGAGGTCGCTGTAGTCGATACACATCATTAATCCTCTAGTTTTCTTTGGTACAAGGACCGGGTTTGCGAGCCAAACCGGGTGTTTACACTCTTGTATGAATCCTGCAGCTAAGAGCTTATAGACTTCTACTTCTATGGCCTGCTTTCTATCTTTTGCAAATCGCCGGAGCTTTTGTTTGATAGGTCTTGCTGTCTTGCTTACTTCAAGGGCGTGCTCTGCCAGCTCCCTAGGGACACCGGGCATGTCAGACGGGCTCCATGCGAAGATATCGGCGTTGTACCGGAGGAAACTGGTGAGCACGAGTTCCTATTTGGGGTCGAGGTCGGCCCCGATGGTGACTTCCTTGGTTGCGTCGGGCAGGCCGAGGCAAACTTTCTTCACTGCAGGACTTGCGTCCAAAGCAGTAGCTGTGCGCTTCTGTTCTGGTACCTCTAGAGTAGTTTGGTCGATCTTGGAGGCCTGAGCGACCATGACCGTTGCTGCGGCTTTGCACGCAGAAACCTTGGCGAGGTCGACGGTGTCGCTCTCGCAGTTGTAGGAGACGAGGATGTCACCGTAGACGGAAAGGATCCCATTTGGTGCTGGCATCTTCATGATGAGGTAGGTGTGATGCGGTATGGCCATGAACTTGGCCAACATGGGTCGACCAAGGATGGCATGGTAGGAGGAGCGGAAGTCCGCGACCTCAAATGTTAGGTACTCCGTGCGGAAGTTGTCCTGTTTGCCGAAGGTGACCGGTAGGCATACACGACCTATGGGGTATGCAGCCTTGCCGGGCACAACCCCATAGAAGGGTTCATCATGGGCAGTCATCTTGGAGACGTCGAAGTCCATCTTCCTTAGCGTTTCGGTGAAGATGATGTTCAAACTGTTGCCCCCGTCGACGAGGGTCTTAGGTAGGAACGCGCCATCCACTATGGGGTTGACGACCAGCGGGTAGGTCCCGGGGTTTGGTATGTGTACCCAATGGTCTTTCCTGGAGAAAGTGATGGGGTACTCCGACCAACGTAGGGGTTGTGGAGTTTCAGTGTTCACTTGGCCGATCTCCCTTGCGTTTGATCACTGCTGTCTATTGCATTTAGCTGCTTGATGGTCGCCGACGATGAAGTTGATCTGTCGGTTGGCGTTCTGGAACGCACCATTGGGATTGCCTGCTTTTGGTGGTGGTGGAGGGGAAGGCTCCTTACGACGGTTGTCTTTGTGGTTGTGGTCGCCGTGGTGGCGGCGATCATCACGCCGGTCGTCGCGGTGTTCATCACGGTGGTCATTGCGGTGGTCCTCGCGGCGATCGTCGCGGCGGTAGTCGTCACGTCGATCATCACGGCGGTCATCGCGGCGATAGTCGCGGCGATAATCATGGCGATCCCTATCGTCGTTGCGATGGTAAGGTCGCCGGTCGCGGTAATCGCGTCGGTCAGGTCGACGGTTGCGGTTGTCGTAGCGGCGGCTGCTGTCCTGGTCGTCGTTGTTGCCGCTCTTGGTCTTCTTGGGCTCTGGAGGTACGCCTAGAGCACGCTTTAGCTGCTCGCACTCCCTCATGGTATGCTTGGCGTCACGGTGGAACTAGCACTGGTCGTCCATGACCATGTTGAAGTCACCTTCGAGGAAGGTGGAAGGTCTGGGTGGATCGGTTGTGTAGACCTTGCCAGATTGCTTGCACGACCTGCCGCCACCGTCATCATGATCTTCTCCTTTGAAGTCATGTACCACCGCATCTTGAGTGTCGACGAGCTTGTCGACGTAGGCCATGAGGTCGGCGATGGTGTTGGCGTCAGCTTCATGGATCTTCTCGAAGAGCTTGAGGTTGGTTACCCCCTTTTTGTAGTAGGCTATGACGTCTTCATCCTTAACGCCTGCAAGAGTGTTGCGGTTCTCGAAGTAGCGGTTGGTGTACTCACGGAGAGTTTCGTCCTTCCTCATCCGTACTCCGGCGAGGTGGTGAGTGTTGCCAGGGCCATTGTAGGTCGCTTGATAGTTGGTCATGAAGAGCCGTGATAAGGTCGCCCAGGAGGAGATGCACTCCGCAGGGAGGTTGTCGAGCCACAGGAGTGGCGCTTTGCCCATCGCAAGAGGAAAGTATCCTGCCATGTGGTCTTCGTTGCCTCCAGACGCCCGGGCGGCGATGCGGTACATCTTCAGCCAAATACTTGCGTCGGAGCAGCCAAATACAATGCAATTTAGAGTTCAAGGGGAGTAATTAAATATAAATATATATATATGTAAAGAAAAAATAGAAAAAATATACATGTATGAGAAAGAAAGAAAAAAAGTGTATGTATAAAAAATAAAGTGAACTCCCTGGTTCTCTAAATGCATTAGGAATTTCAAAAAGCTTCAAGATCAAGATCCAAACTCCTCTTTCCAACCATGTGCAATCCAATAACGAGGACTTCCTTTGTGCCTCAGGATCACTCTTTGCCATTTGCATATGTTCACCTATCTCAAAGTGCGTGTATTTTTCTCTCCCCCTCTTTGAAACAACATTATTTTCCAATGAACTTTTTGACGAGTCTCGATAAGACCATGAGAAGCTTGTCTTGTTTTGATAATATCTCAATAATAATATCTTGGTAGGACTAAACTTTTCCCAAAAGCTCCATATAAAGCCTACCACTTATATATGTTTTTGAGAGGGGAAGGGAGTAGAACAAATAGGCTTGAGAGACAAGATGAGATGAGAGTTCATGAGCAAGATGCACGGTGGTTTAAATTTTTGAACTTGGTTTAGCTCTTTTTCATCTCATTCTTTATTTCAAAATTTCTGAGATCTATTTCAATTTTGGGAGCATGTTTAACTACTTGTTGGAAGAGCTCAATTGATATCCACCCTTCGTAGGGATGAAGGCTAGTACACTATGGAACTCTAATGAATTAAAATTTTGAGAGCATTATGTTTTCTTGTGTGTGATCAAGTGCAGGGTTTGAACAATGAAGGGCAACACTGATATCCATCGAAGGCTTACTCGAGGACGAGCAAGGTTTAAACATAGGGGAGCTGTTGATGGTGAATTTCCATTAACCTAGCCATGAGTTTACCTTCATGTTGGCATTAACCTAATATCTTATCCATTGGTACTAACCCCCTTGACATAACAAGTTCGCTCTTGCATGTCGATTTTGGAGTTTATTCTTTATGCAGGACTTTAGTGCTAAATGCAAGACTTCCGGGTAAAGTTCATCAAGCAAGATATGAAGTGAACATGACTCAAAGTAGCCCAAAAACTGAACCATGAAGGCAGAAAACTCTGAGGACTTAGACAAAAAATGCTGAAGCTTGCGCGACAAGGAGCCCAATCCAAACCGCGGAGAAACTGACACCAAGGGTCCACATGCAGAAGGGTGAAGGTTCCAGAAGACACGAGAAGCATCACTGACGAAGGAGACCGCAAACCGGGCCGGGGTGGGCCTAGGTCGGTCAGCCCAGGCCGGCCGGCCCAGCCCATTCCGGGCCCCATTCGCTGCCCCCTTTGACCTAGACGACCCTCAGAATATATATAGTCCCTGTGCAAAGAGCCACGCATTAGACCATTCATCATTCGCCACCGAGGAGCAGAGAAGAGAGGGACACCATTCTGGAGAGGAGAGGGTCGATATAGTTGACTAGGGTTTCCCTAGCCGGTGTGGGAACCTTGCAAGGAAGACCACGTCGAAGTTCCAGGAGCTAGGATCAAGATCAAGGTAGGATCCCGGTGGTGATCTTGTCCATGTATCATTTACTATGTTGAATTTACAAATTGGAATCTGATTCTTAGTGATCAAGTGCGTTCTCTACGACTTTGTCTTCGTTTCGGTTTTCTTTCTCCCCGATCTATAATCGAGACAGATCGCATAGGATGTTCTTGTAGCCGTGGTGGCTAGAGGTGCATACCTGACCTACCAAGCGTTTTCATCTTGTCCTTTTGGACTTGCCCTAGGCTAACCCACATGAATAGGGGCACATCATGACAGGACGAAGGTTCCAAAAGGCGGGTGTCTTAGGAGTTGGAACGGAAGCCATGATTTAAAGAGGCTTTTTATGAGATTCGATTTGCCATCTTTTTCTTTGGTTGGAACTTCAACAAGAGCTCGATCCAATCTCTCTAGATTGGTTTTCCCTCCTCCTCTCTATATCTTGGTACCTCTAGTGTTTCTTAGATTAGATGAGTTTTGTTGATGATTTCTTAGATTAGATGCAAAAGCGACACGTTTTGAAGATCAAGTGTTCTCGGCTTTATTAAATTGAATCTTGCATCACACATTGTTCCACGGATTTGATGCATTGCATTCACACTTAAGGGAAGAAGGGTCCCTTGACTACGTCGGAGGATTTGTCCGCTTGCAAATCCAAATGAACTTTGATACAAATATAAACCGTCAACAGCGGTAGCCGGTCCCCGAAGCGAATAACTTATCATGTGCTAGCGCCCTTCTAGAATCAATACCCATAGGAAGCTCCTCATCTCTCATCTACCTCATCAGATGTCCTGTGTCCTTGGATAGCCATGTGTAGATCTCCCCTTCTATTCCTTGGATTCGATACCCTTTGGAATACTCCAAAGGTGAAGTGCTACAACGGTATATCTGTGCACTTGCTGACTAGTTAATACTCATAGGTGTACCCAGGTGGATCTTGCGCTCACGCTGACAAGGCACCGTCAGTGGTGACGTTAAGAAATACCAACAAGCATTTCTAGCTCTGTTGCCTGGTCGTGAATCTACAAACCCGGCTATCCTCGTATCTTTTATCTTTCTTTGTTTATACCTCTATCCCCGTTATCCATGGAAGGTTATCCTCGTACACACCTTTTGTCTGTCATGAGTGAATCCCTAGAGATGTCCTCTTCAGAACCCAATTCGTTATCCAACTACCTGATTCACCCCCCTCTCATGAAGCTAGTTCAGGAAATTCCTTCCCGGGATTGAGTCATGAGAACACCTTTGACCATGTGAGAGACTTTGAGCAATTGTGTTGCACCCAGTGTAAAACCGGGATGACACAAGATGTTCTTAAGAGGAACATGATCCTGTTATCCGTCTCAGAAGATACTATTCGTGAATGGCACGAATCTATGGGAAAGAGCGCCTAAAGCGAGTTCTGGCCCTAGGTTCCCCTATCATTTCTTCTCTTAGAGCCTCTTCCCCGAGACTTAGTCTCGAGGGAAGGGTAGGAAGGAATAATTAGAGAAGAATGGTTGTTCCTAGAAAGAATGATTATTTCAACCTTAGTTATGACCTTCTGGGAGAGGTTACCACAAGCACCTCGTGCTCCATGTCAAAGCTCGATCTGAGGTGTCTTCACACCAAGGATTCGGCCGAGACACTGACACCTATTCCATAAATTTTCGTGTTTTTGGCCCAAAGGTGCATGACATTATACCGGTCAAATTGAGTAGTCCTTTTCATTATTTTGAGCTTGATTATGACCGATGCCGATCAAGTCAATTGAATTTAAATCCTATCTTTGCTTCTTGACTTGATTGATGCCCAATGGGAGTATGAGCGCACTCTTATCTTATGTGCTCCCATTGAAAGCAAGGTTGACTTATGCAGCACCTTCCCACTTGTGGGGGGATGAAACTCTGTCCACCTAAGGAGAGAATGAACTAACAAAGTTCGTTACTCTCAGTTTGTTACTCAAAGTGTTCGTTAGGCCCATAGAACTTCACTCTTGCAAGCTGGGGCCCAAACATTCTTGAGTTATATGTGCCAGAGATGAAACTCTCACTCTTAGATCATGGACTCTCAGTGGCTTCACGCCTAGATTTCGTGCTCATCTTCATCATCTCTGTGATTTTTTCTGTCCATGGTGTTGTAGCCTTGTGTTGGTATTTCTTAACGTCGATGCTAAGTTTTGAGTTCCTAGCAATGATGCCAGAAATGACCAAATGGTAATCCTAATGATTACAAGAATCCACAAGCGCACGGAAGTACCATTTTAGCATTTCCCCAAAGGAGTATTCCAAAGGGTATCGAATCCAAGGAAGGTTGGGTGGATTAACAAGTTCAACACTATTGCAATGAGTATAAATCATAGACGGAAACAAACCAGACACTCAAGTGCAGGGGTGAGGTATGATAGATAAGTTGGTAGTGTGAACACACAAACACTCTCTCTCTAAAGGTCCTAGGCTTAGGAGGCAACATACGAGTTAGTTCTAGGTTCTAAGGTACTAAACACATGAAGTCAGTAAGACGAGTTAGATACACACTAGCATTGCACGACTATTGGCTCAAGCACCCAGGTACAAACGGGGAGCTAACCTCCCGTGTCGCTTACGCATGACTCCGGTTGTTAGACTTTAGACTCCTATAGCGTATCCGAACGTGGGGGATTCCAGAAGGGTCCAACGCCTGTCACTACCGTGGCCTACCCCAAGACAAACCGTGGGATACACTCATAAGTAACATAACTACACAACCCAAGCACCACACTTACGTTGTTAGTAGGACTCTGACCGGCCCGGGCTATTGTGACCCAGGTCAGAGCCACTAGATAAACTAGCCAATTACACCGAGTACCGTAGCTTAAGCACGAACTTCATACAACACGAACATGGAATCTAACTGGATCAAACTAGTCTAGGTACACAAACGGATTTGTGCTTTCCTATGTCTATTCAACAAGATCAAAGGGTCGTGTTCATGAAGAACACGAGCCTCTAACTTATGAACAAACACCGAAAACATGAGTAAGTCACTTGTCAACTGGATCGAAAGGCCTTGTTCATCAAGAACATGAGCCTCTAAATGATGAACAAGTGAAGAACACATGAACAAATCACCCATGTATACAAGCACAACTTTATATGAAATAGTTATATAACCGAAGTAGAGCAAAGTCATACAAAGAAATAAAGATGCAAGAGAACTCATACCTAGATCCCAAAGTAGACTTGGAACCTGAAGTAGAACTACTCTAGCCTACCTCCTAGCCTTACAAACGAAAAGTGAGAGAGGAGTAGTAAGGTGTGTTGGTAAGAAATGAACCCCCTCCCCTTCTATTTATAGGCCTGAGCACCGGCGTGGAATGGCTGCAAACACCCCCGGGATGGAGTGAGGGACCAACCAGGAGCCACCACGTGGAAGCCCCTGAGTGGCGGCTGAGGACCGGAGCGTCCGAGGACCGGTGGATGGTCGCTCCTCAGTGTGATGAGTGAATGACAACATGGTGTGGACTGACTCTTGGCCGAGTATTGCAGGTGCAGGTTGCGGCTTGACTTGCGTTGGTGCAGGTGAAGAGCGGGCGCGAAAGGTCTATGCCTTGCGGGGCCTCCGAGGAGTGGAGAGACAAGTAGGCTCGGCTCGAGGGACCTGGTGGCCAGCGGGGTCAAGTGCGGGCCGCATGGTGGCAAGAAAAGCAAGATGAAGTCGTCGATCGGAGCCGGTGCAGGGTAGCGGCTCACAACCGAAGTCTGCACGCGAGGTTTGCGGCGGTTCACCACAAAACCATCGAGTTACTTGGTTGAGCCACAAAACCAAGACCGGAGACTCGGCGGGCTAAGACGGGATCCGGGCGCACCGAGAAGCTTCGATGCCGACGGACACGTGGCGGCATCGCATGGCTTGCGTCGGGAGGACGCGGACTGCGGGAACGGCGTGGCCGTGCGATGAAGAGGAGTGCTACTTGACCTATTTGCCCCTGAGGGGTTTGTATCTCAACTTAAGTGCCAGGGGTAGCTTGGTCATTCGCCCAACCCAGAGGGACTCATATATATTAGCTCTAGGGTTTCTGGGAAAACCATCCATCCGGACTGCTTCCCATTTCTCTGCACCATAGGTTTAGATTTGCTTCACCGGTTTGTAAAGAATCTGACCTCTGAGTGTATGGAAGCTTTCATGGTTGCGTCGATTTCCTTCTTGTAGCTCGTGTGATTTTCATGTCTTTTTTGAGCTATTTTTGTTGGATTTTCGTGCGCGGCTTGTTCCTTCAATTCTGAGGTGTTTGGGTTCGGATTTGTTGGTGGGGATCATGGATAGATGTCTTGTGCATCTTTGTGCTTGATCATGACCCCTCAAACTCCGGATTCGGCCTCCGATTGAAGGATTTCGGTTGGAACCCTAGCTTTTTGTGTGAGCTAGGTAGAATCTCGATTCAGTGGGTTTGGGGCTACAAATTCATAGGTATAGCATCTCCTAGAGACGCTTCATCTTCACCTATGATTTGGTAGCAATCCCTTGGTTGATTCGGGAGATCGGGCAAAGGGAAGGAGGAGTTGACCTTGAGCAACTCGAGCTCGAGCTGCACTGTCCGCACCTGGCGGACTGTCCGCGCCTGGTCGGCGGACCGTCCGCGAGGAGCCCGGCAGCCGGCTGTTCGTCGTGTTCGTCGTGAGTTCTTGCGTCGCTTTGTTTCGATCCGTCAAGTCTGGTGTTTTTGTTTGGGAGGTGTTGGTCGGACCGTCCGCCTGGGGAGGTCGGACAGTCCGCGAGGCACGGACCGTCCGCGGTGCTCGCCCGGACCGTCCGAATTTCGAAGGGTACATACTGGAGGTTCGGTGCCCGTTTGCAGACCGTCCGCCCCTGACCCAGGGACCGTCCGCCAGGCCCACGCGGACTGTCCGCCCGGTCACCTCGGACCGTCCGCCCAAGGCTTCGCAGATTGCCTAAGTCCTTTGCTTCTTGAGTTGCGCTTCCGTGTTGCTTTGAGTTGGGGTTTGTTCCTATGGTTGGTAGGTCCGTTGTGACTACGTGACCTTGGCAAACTCGTGTGAGAATCCTTGGTCGTGAATTTGGGGCATAGGCTGAGTTCATCCTCCGGGAAGAATTTTTATGGGCTCCCATTCACTCCCCCCTCTCTGGTCGCCTAATCGGTCCTTCAATTGGTATCAGAGCCGGTTACGGATCTTCGTGATTCTAACCAGTCTAAGATCCAAAGATGGCATACCAAGAACGGGGTTCGGGTCCTCCACACTTTGATGGTAAGAATTACCAGATGTGGCAGAGGCGGATGGCTGCTTTCCTCCGCGGCAAGGGTCAGATCCTTTGGGATGTCACGGTGAACACAGCTTATGTTCATCCTGTGAACTTCCTTGCTCCAGGATCGAGGGATATGTTCGACGCCAACAACAAGGCGGTCGACTACCTGTACCGTGCTCTGTGTCAATCCGAATTCGATCGGGTTCAGACAGAGGACTTGGCGTGCAGGATTTGGGAGCAGCTGAAGAATGCTCATGCTGGGAACGCTCAGGTTCAGGCTCGGCTGTTTGCGACCTACCGGAGAGAGTACGAGAACTTCACTCATCTCCCCGGTGAGTCCATAGATGCCATGGTCCAGCGGTTCACTGTGATTGTGAACAACATGAGGGCTAATGTGGCCGTGCTCCCGTACGATGATCATGACAGGGCTATCAAGCTCCTGCACTCTCTGGATCGTACCGTGTGGAGTGAGAAGGTCGAGGCCATTCTTGAGTCGGAGAAATATGAGACCCTCACGGTGGACGAGTTGTTCTCTAAGCTCAAGTCGTTAGAGGTGGACCGTGGGGTGCGTGCAAAGATCGAGAACCCGACTGACCCTCATAGTCTGGCTCTCGTTTCTGGACCAAGGACTAACGCTAACATGTCTTCGAGATAGTTCTCTTTGTCTTGTCTTGTGTCCATGCCAGATGAGGAGTTTGACATGCTGGGCGAGGAGGATCTCGCGTTGCTGAGCAGGCGGTTCGAGCGCATGTACACGAACCGAAAGAACGCTCGGAGGAGTTCGGGCATGTGCTACCGGTGCGGCAAGCATGGACACTTTATCGCTGAGTGTCCGGAGGCCATGGAGGTCAAGCCCGAGCACAAGCACCATCCGAGGACCGACCACAAGCACCGCTCGAGGGACGACCACAAGGGCAAAAACAAGTCCGAGCGGAGTCCGAGAAGGAGTGGTGGTCACAAAAAGAAGGAGCAAGCGATGGTTGCCGGAGCGAGCGACATCGACTCGAGCTCCAGCTACTCTTCATCGAGCTCAAGTGATGAAGAAGAGAACCGGCACAAGGGCAAGCGGTCGAGCAAGAACATCAACGGCCTGTGCTTCGCCGCTCAAGGTTTTTGCGGCATGGCACACAGCTCCGGGAGCAAGAAGAGCAACAAGGACAACTCGGACTCCGACTCCGACGATGAGGTAAACAATGATCCTGCCATCTTGATAGAGGAGAATGCTAGGTTGAATGACTTGCTTGACAACCGTGATGATGTGCTTAGAAGGACCAACAAGGAGAAGAGGGACTATAGGTCTTTGCTTGGAGAGGCTAAGGAGAAGGTGGTTGAGCTAGAGTCTTTGCTTGTTGATGCTAGGGCTCAAATAGATTCCCTTAAGTCTGCTCCTGTTGTGACCGATGAACCTGAATGCACTGATTGTTCCACTTTTCTTGGTGATTTGACTGTGCTTAAAGAAAAGTATGCCTCCAAGGTTGAGGAACTAGACGTGCTTAGGGTTGAGCTAGATGAGATGAAATCTAGGCCCTCCTTGCTTGGTGCTTGCACTTCTTGTCCTGTTTTGCATGAGAAACTAGATGAGTCGGTTGCTTATGCTAAATCTCTAGAAGCTGCTTTGAAAGCTCCTATTCCAACATCATGCTCTACTTGTGAATTACATGCTGTGAAGAATATGGAGCTTGCACACTATGTTGATCGCTTGCAGGATGAGAACGATGAGTTGAGAAAAATGATGGGTTGGTTGTCTGGTCATGAGCCTCAACTCAAGATGATGATTGAGGCATACAAGCGCTATGATGGGCAAGCCCTTGGGTCGGACAAGGTTGGTGAGGGAAGTGGTGAGAATGAGGGAAAGATCGGAGATATCCCAGAACCACCAAAAACCTACCACAAAAATGCCTATGCTCCTAAGCCAAACCCACTTAGGAACCGACTAGACACAACCCCAGCTCCACCCGTGTTTCCTCCACAAACCAACAACTTCCAAAAACCCATCAAGTTCAAGAGCGACTTGGGGAATGAATTCTTTGGGAAGAAGGGAGAGAAACCGAGTGAGGAGAAGCCAGAGCCCAAAGAGAGCCCAAAACCAAAGCCAAAACCAAAACCCTTCCATTGTGAGCATTGTGGGAGGGATGGGCACCTAGCGAAGTTTTGCTTCAGGAGGAAGCGTGAGGAGAGGTTTGCTAGGGAGATGGCAAACAAGGACAGGTACCGCCCTTCTCGTGGTGTGCCTGAGCCTAGGTTGGTGCCGAGGTGTGAAGGTATGGTGCGTACCATTTACCCTCGGGAGAGGTGTGAGTTTGTGCCTCGAGGTGAGCCACCACATAGAGTTGGTGGTAGGCGTGTTGGGTTTGGGCGTGGTGAGTTTGCTGGACGGTCCTTCGCTCGTGGCCAATACGAGTATGGGGGGAATGATCGTAGCTTTAGGTCCCAGAGGAGCTACGGGCCACGGTCTCCACTTCGTGGCACGCGTAGTCCTCCAAGGGGACGTGTGGGTGTTCCACCTAGGAGAGATAGGATGGATTTTGCTAACCCCACTTTTGAGCAAATGGCACGGCACTGGTTTGATTCTTTCTGTACTAACCCCAGTGCTGAGTCGTTTGCTCACTCTCGCTCTCATTTTTTATTTTTCAGGTGGGAGGCATGGAGGGCTTTTGGTTGATCGACTCCGGTTGCTCTCGACACATGACCGGAGATCGACGGTGGTTCTCCAGCCTCACCCCGGTGATGACCAAAGAGTACATCACTTTTGGGGACAATGGGAAAGGTAGAGTGCTTTCAGTGGGCACGGTGAAGGTGAGTGAGTCTGTGACTCTTCGGCGTGTTGCTCTTGTCAAGTCTTTGGGGTACAATCTTCTTTCGGTTTCCCAGCTTCTTGATGAGGGTTTTGAGGTCCATTTCAAAATGGGCGCTTCTCGTGTTTTGGATTCTCGAGGTGATCTTGTGTGCACGATCATCCCCGAGGGTCAGATTTTCAGAGCCGATTTTCTCAGTGTGTTTGCTCTTCTCGTTGCTTGGTTGCTGGTGTTTCGGCGAAGCTTTGGAAATGGCATATGTCACTTGAGTTTTGACTTGTTGTCACGCTTGAGTGGGCTAGGTTTGGTCCGAGGATTTCCTAAGTTGAAATACCAAAAGGACTTGGTATGTGCTCCGTGTAGGCATCGTAAGATGGTCGCCGCCTCTCACCCGCCTCTGACATCCGTTATGACAGAGAGGCCATGCGAGCTGTTCCATATGGACTTGGTTGGTCCAGCTCGTGTGTGCTCGGCGGGTGGGAAATGGTATGTCCTGGTGATAGTGGACGACTATTCTCGCTATGCTTGGGTCTTCTTTTTAGCTGACAAGGGGGAGACGTTTGGTTTTGTGCGGGATCTAATCTTGAGGTTGAAGAATGAGAGGAATGGAGATGCCATTCGAGCTATCCGTAGCGACAATGGCTCTGAATTTAAAAACTCTCGTTTCGAAACCTTTTGTCATGATTTGGGTCTCGAACATCAATTCTCTTCTCCCTATGTGGCTTGTCAGAATGGTGTGGTTGAGAGGAAAAATCGTTCCCTTTGTGAGATGGCTCGGACGATGCTCGACGAGCATAGGACTCCGAGGAGATATTGGGCTGAGGCGGTGAATACCGCTTGCCATGTTGGGAACCAGATTTTTCTCAGGGCCTTCTTGAACAAGACGTGCTATGAGCTCATGCACGGGCGAGCACCTAGAGTGAGCCATTTCAGGGCTTTTGGTTGTCGGTGCTTTATTCCCAAGAAGGGTAGGCTTGATAAGTTTGAGTCGAGGTCCTCCGATGGGATTTTCTTAGGTTATGCTAGTCATTCTCGAGCATTCCGTGTGCTCAACCTTGATACTAACATAGTCATGGAAACTTGCGAGGTTACCTTCGACGAGACCCAGCCATGCAGTTCGTCTGTCTTTGAGTGTGCAGGTGACGACGAAGTTGGCAAGAAGATCTTTGAGGATGAGGAGGATGATGCTGGAGAGGATGATGGTGATGATGGTGAGGCTCCAGCGGCGCACGTACCCTCTACTTCCACTACGACGACTACGGTGCAGGATGGCCCATCCCCTACACCACCTACGATCCAGCAAGATCAAGTGGAAGCTGCAGCTGAGGGGGAGGTTGTCTCCAGGCGAGAGGCACCGAGGCGCGTTCAAGTTGATCATCCTCCCTCGAGAATCATCGACGACATCAACGAACATACGACAAGGTCAAGGTCCAGAAATGTTTCTCACTTTGCTCATTCGTCTTTTGTTGCTACCTTTGAGCCGAAAGACATTGGACACGCTCTTTCTGATCCTAATTGGGTGAACGCAATGCATAAGGAGTTAGAGAACTTTGAGAGAAACCAAGTTTGGGAGTTGTTAGAGCCACCACCACATTGCAAACCTATCGAGACAAAATGGGTGTGGAAGAACAAAGAGGGTGAGAATGGTGAGGTGGTGAGAAACAAATTGAGGTTGGTTGCTCAGGCCTATAGTCAGAAGGAGGGGATAGACTATGAGGAGACATTTGCTCCTGTAGCCCGTTTGGAGGCGATTAGGATCCTTCTAGCCTTTTCTGTGGCTAAAGGGTTCAAATTGTACCAAATGGATGTGAAGAGTGCCTTCTTAAATGGGTTTTTAGAGGAGGAAGTCTATGTGAAGCAACCACCAGGCTTTGAGAGTGCTGAGTTTCCCCACAGGGTGTATAGGCTGAGGAAGGTGTTGTATGGGCTGAAACAAGCTCCCCTTGCTTGGTATGGCCATTTGAGGGGGTTCTTGTTCAGCAAGGGGTTTGAGATGGGCAAGGTTGATAAGACTCTTTTTCTCCTCAGGTAGGGCGATGATATCCTAATTGTTCGGGTGTACGTGGATGATATTGTCATTGGCGGCTCGTCTCACTCTTTGGTTGCAAGGTTTGCAGAGGATATGAGCAAAGAATTTGAGATGTCTATGATGGGAGAATTGCAGTTCTTTCTCGGGCTTCAAATCAAGCAGGCGAAGGAAGGAACCTTTGTCCATCAAGCCAAGTACACGAAGGACATCCTCAAGAAGTTCAAGATGGACGACTCGAAGGCCCTATCGACACCGATGAGTACGACTACTACGCTGGACGCAGACGAGGACGGAGAGCCCATGGACCAGAAGGAGTACCGGAGCATGATCGGCTCCCTCTTGTACTTGACAGCGACGAGGCCGGACATCCAGTTTTCTGTTTGTCTGTGCGCTCATTTTCAGGTGTCGCCGAGGACTTCACATCGGCAGGTCGTCAAGCGGATCTTCAGGTATCTTCGACACACTCCTGAGCTCGGTCTTTGGTATTCGGCGTCCTCTTCCCTTTCGCTTCTTGGTTTTTCGGATGCCGATTTTGCGGGGTGTCGAGTCGATAGAAAATCGACTTCGGGTACTTGCCAGTTTCTGGGTTCCTCGCTTGTTTCTTGGTCATCTCGCAAGCAGTCAAGTGTAGCTCAGTCTACCACAGAAGCCGAGTATGTTGCTGCCGCTAGTAGTTGCTCCCAGCTGCTTTGGATCATGTACACTTTGAGTGACTTTGGTGAGGAGTGTTCCCATGTACCTCTCATGTGTGACAGCACCAGTGCCATAAGTGTAGCCAAAAATCCAGTGCTCCACTCAAGAACCAAACACATAGAAGTGCGCTACCACTTTCTGAGAGACAATGTTGAGAAGGGAAACGTAGACCTCATCCATGTCCCAACCGAGAAACAGCTCGCTGACATCCTAACAAAGCCTTTGGACCAAGCTACATTTGCACGTTTGCGGGGTGAGCTTGGTGTGGTTTTTCCCTTTTGAGTTTTGATTGGGGGAATCTCATGTACATACTCATGCTGCATGATTCATTTCTGTATCATATCATGCTTGCATCTTTGTATCATAGACTGCATTTGTATCATATGCTATAGAGATGAGCTTCTCCTATATACTTTGTTCACCATGATGTGCTATACATGATCTTGTGAGATAGTTTGGTATGCTATGGTTAGTTTGGCTTAGCTCTGGATGATCTTGGTTTATGCCCATGGTTGCTAGCTATGTTTTTGAAAAATGCTACATGTATGCTCTCTTGCGGGTAAATGCCTTTATATGATCTTGACATATTCTTGTGGCTTTGCTATGCTTAATTTGTGGTTGGATAGCTTATTTTGATCATATGGGGCCAAAGGCTCATTTGTCATCATGAATGTTTAGCCCGTTTGCTTTATCTTGTGGAGGGGCATACGTTCCTTTTTGTCGCAAAGACATTTCATGTACCATTGTAAATCTGAAAATGAAATGTAAATTGCTTGGAAAATGTGCTCCCATGTCATTTGTGCGTAATTTTTATAGCTTTGGGTGCTAAACCGTTGCATGATGCCTACCAATGAGAAGTCTCATACATAGAAGTAGGCACATGGCTCGGTGGCTTTGACATGACATGAGATGCTTGAGGGTGTTTATGATGATCTTATGATTAGAATGGTTGCCCTAGCATGAAGTTTGTGTGGTTCTACCTTTTGGACATGTTTTGCTCATGTTTAGGACTTTGCTCATGAGAGAGTGCTCTTTTGAAAAATTGCTCTTGTTTATCTTAGCTTTGCTCAATGGATGCGAATCTTGGTGATCTTGTAGCTTATGATCATACGAAGCTATAGAGTATCTCACTTGCTCATTTGGACATGTGTAGCATCTTGTGTTGAATTTTGTCTATCTGAAAAGCTCTAGTTTTCATTTTGGCTTGATTCATGCATTACCAACAAGGGGGAGGAAAGTACCCAATTCATGCATCCAGGGGGAGTTTTGCATCAAGGGGAAGAAAATTTTGGGAGAATGCATTTGCTCAGGGGGAGCTTGCATTCATGCATTTTTGAGCTCTTTTTTTCCTGATTTTATTTGTGCTCGTTTGCCGATGGTGTCGAGCCCGTTTGCCTCACCTTGAGGAGTCGGCAAATTTTGGAGCATTTTGTCTCGGTTGTGTTGAGCCGTTGCCCTTGCCTCAGGGGACCGAGACTTTCTCTTTCAAGTGATCTTCTTTGGATTTTGATCACTTGTTTGAGTTTTTGGTTCGTTTCTTTTCCTCTTTCTTCTTTTTCTGAATTGGTTACTATGTGTGTTGTCAATGCACTCATCAAGGGGAGATTGAGGACCGGAGCGTCTGAGGACCGGTGGATGGTCGCTCCTCAGTGTGATGAGTGATTGACAACGTGGTGATGACTGACTCTTGGCCGAGTATTGCAGGTGCAGGTTGCGGCTTGACTTGCGTTGGTGTAGGTGAAGAGCGGGCGCGAAAGGTCTATGCCTTGTGAGGCCTCCGAGGAGTGGACAGACAAGTAGACTCGGCTCGAGGGACCCGGTGGCCAGTGGGGTCAAGTGCGGGCCGCATGGTGGCATGAAAACCAAGACGAAGTCGTCGATCGGAGCCGGTGCAGGGTAGCAGCTCACAACCGAAGTCTGCACGCGGGGTTTGCGGCGGTTCACCACAAAACCGTCGAGTTACTTGGTTGAGCCACAAAACCAAGACCGGAGACTCGGCGGGCTGAGACGGGATCCGGGCGCGCCGAGAAGCTTCGATGCCGATGGACACGTGGCGGGATCGCAGGGCTTGCGTCGGGAGGACGCGGACTGCGGCAACGGCGTGGCCGTGCAATGAAGAGGAGTGCTACTTGACCTATTTGCCCCTGAGGGGTTTGTATCTCAACTTAAGTGCCAGGGGTAGCTTAGTCATTCGCCCAACCCAGAGGGACTCATATATATTAGCTCCAGGGTTTCTGGGCAAACCATCCATCCAGACTGCTTCCCATTTCTCTGCTCCATAGGTTTAGATTTTCTTCACCGGTTTGTAAAGAATCTGACCTCTGAGTGTATGGAAGCTTTCATGGTTGCGTCGATTTCCTTCTTGTAGCTCGTGTGATTTTCGTGTCTTTTTCGAGCTATTTTCGTTGGATTTTCGTGCGCGGCTTGTTCCTTCAATTCTGAGGTGTTTGGGTTCGGATTTGTTGGTGGGGATCATGGATAGATGTCTTGTGCATCTTTGTGCTTGATCATGAACCCTCAAACTCCGGATTCGGCCTCCGATTGAAGGATTTCGGTTGGAACCCTAGCTTTTTGTGTGAGCTCGGTAGAATCTCGATTCCTCTCGATTCAGTGGGTTTGGGGCTACAAATTCGTAGGTATAGCATCTCCTAGAGACGCTTCATCTTCACCTATGATTTGGTAGCAATCCCTTGGTTGATTCGGGAGATTGGGCAAAGGGAAGGAGGAGTTGACCTTGAGCAACTCGAGCTCGGGCTGCACTGTCCGCACCTGGCGGACTGTCCGCGCCTGGTCGGCGGACCGTCCGCGAGGAGCCCGGCAGCCGGCTGTTTGTCGTGTTCGTCGTGAGTTCTTGCGTCGCTTTGTTTCGATCCGTCAAGTCTGGTGTTTTTGTTTGGGAGGTGTTGGTCGGACCGTCCGCCTGGGGAGGCCGGACAGTCCGCGAGGCACGGACCGTCCGCGGTGCTCGCCTGGACCGTCCGAATTTCGAAGGGTACATACTGGAGGTTCGGTGCCCGTTTGCAGACCGTCCGCCCCTGACCCGGGGACCGTCCGCCAGGCCCACGCGGACTGTCCGCCCGGTCACCTCGGACCGTCCGCCCAGGGCTTCGCAGATTGCCTAAGTCCTTTGCTTCTTGAATTGCGCTTCCGTGTTGCTTTGAGTTGGGGTTTGTTCCTAGGGTTCGTAGGTCTGTTGTAACTACATGACCTTGGCAAACTCGTGTGGGAATCCTTGGTCGTGAATTTGGGGCATAGGCCGAGTTCATCCTCTGGGAAGAATTTTTATCGGCTCCCATTCACTCCCCCCTCTCTGGTCGCCTAATCGGTCATTCAGTGGCCACAAGGTCAGTTCGGCCGACCTGTGGGGTTGGCCGACCCCCTGTGGGCCCCACTCAGGGTGTGCTTTTTCCAGGTGTCTGTCCTGTGGGTCCTTAGGTCGGTTCCCGGTGTCCACTTGATTTTGAGGCGGTTTGGGTGCCCGTGGGCCATTCAATCCATGTGACGTCCACGTGCCGCCCTCTGTTTCGTCGGGGTGTGCCTCCCTTGGATTGGTGACATGGCTTGCATGCATAGGATCCAAGGTGGTAGCCCTTCCTTGGTTGAGGTGATGTGGCATGGATCATAGAAGGCGAGTTTGTCACTTCTTTTATGCTTATTTTCCTGCAATCACATAATCTCTAAGGACAAGTGGAACTACATTATTCTTAACTAAAATGCGTGTAAGAAATGCCTCTTGCTCCTTTATTCATGAGCAAATGGACGGCAAAAGTAAGCACTTAACAGCCGTCAACAACTCCCCCAAGCTAGCCTCTTGCTTGTCCCGAGCAAGACACTAAGGACTTAGGTTGGTTGATCAGGAGTTGCTATGATGTTGTATTCCTAATTTATGTCAAGCATACAACTAGGTACTCTATCAAGGATTGAATGAGTTGGCATTAATCTTACCTTATGCTCGATTGATATGGGGTTTGTAGCTTGACCTGCCTTGGGTGGTTGAAAGATAGAACGGTTGTATAGAAATTACTAATCACATGTATCTTGATCAGTTATCAATCTGGAGGTTTAGCAAATTTTCACAAAGAAATCAAAGTTCCTCAAATGATACTCTCAGATCGCTCATTGTGTATGATTCCTCACCAAGGCATTGATCTGCGTTCTTTCACCACCTGCTCCTAATAAGCTGATATGTGGAGCTGTAGGTAGGGAAAACATGTGGCATACCTGTTACTCATGTATTGTCGAGTCGAAAACCGGATCCTTGGGAGCAACAAGTCATACAACCTGATCAAGATGTGCATGTGTGTATATGCTGGATGGATGATGAACTCCTTTTTGCATATGATCCTCTCCTCTCCTTTTGAGATTTTTAAGACTTGAGCTATGTCTCTTTATTCTTTTTTTTCTTTTTTTTCTTCTTGCATGCTCTTGAGCATGTGTGTTTTTTTTACATAGCCCATAGTCCTTGCTGAATATTTTTGGAGAGAGAGAGTAATCATGGAACAATGCGCGGAGCTTTATTTGTGGAATGGATGGGGGATGGAGAAAATTATGGGTGCTCACTTCCGGTGTAGAAGTTTAGCATATAGTGGCTGTGTACGTGATCTTGATCATGGGAGCATGACAAGTTTGTCACTGAGGGTCACAACAATTTCACAAGACTCAATGAAGAAAACAAGTAGCATATGTGGAGGCTAACAAAAGCTAGGATCTACATATGGCTTTGGATAGGAATTTCTCATCATTGAGGAACTTATCATTTTATCATTTTTCAAAAGAAAACTCCGAATATCGAACATCACTTAGCACTAGCTCATAGCAACTTTATTATACCATATCATACCTCACAACAACCTAGGAAAAGGTCATGCTTTTTGCTACCCACAAGTTTCAAGCTAAGGTTTGATCATGCAAGCCAACAAACTCAAAACTAAAATAGGGTACTAAGCTGTAGCAAGGCATACAAGAGGAATAAACAGAGCAACTATTCATCATTTCAATCATGGAGAACAAAAGCATATGAAAAGCAAACTAATTTAGGAAAGCAAATAAATATTTTTGGTCTTTTTAATTTTGCAGATTTTGATGTGTTTTTAGCATGTGAGATTCTGAAAATAAAGATACAAGTTACCTCAGAGTGGGGTTCCTCCCCCACGCTAGCTTCAGACTCACTACTGTGGAGGGGGAAATCCCATCCATCCGTAGTAAGCCCTCTGCTACACCAATTGCTGCTCCTGTGCCTGATCGATGGCGTGAAGTCTCTCGCCAGACATATGCTGCCAGTCCCGGGTGGACTCAACGTGCTGGTGCACGGTCTCCTCCATGTCTCCGACTCGAATGTTGAGCTCGCTCATCTACTGAGTGAGGGTAGCCCCACGAGATGACGAGCGCAACCCGGACGACGAAGATGTCGCATCTCCGTAGGCAGTACCGGTAGGCATGGCCCACTCACCACTGCCTGCACTAGCCCAAGCCGAGCTACTCGCACCCTGGTGGTACATGGGTTGATCCCAACCAGGAGCATATCCGGGAGTAACCTCAGGCATGTACTCGGTAGAGGTCCATGTACCGAGCGGAGGTCTGGTAGGATGAGGCTGTGGCTGAGGCGACGACTGCGGACACGGCTGTGGTGGCAGCTGTTGTGCTCTGGCTGCTCTCCTTGATGCACTCCTAGTAACCCTGTCACTAGAGACACTAGAACGACGAGGTTCCTCGAGAGGAACGGTCAGTGGCCCTTGGCCGTACAACCTAAAATCTGGGTTAGGTAACCGAATTTGGTTTGTGTGGCCAGGGTAGATGAAAACCAAAGAACCATCCAGACCCTTCTTATGAATATGCCCCTGGGTCGAATAAGCCTCATCGATCTGAGTCCGGGGATTAGCAATGGAGGGCACATTGGGCTCTTGCGTAACCCCAAGATTCGTGACGATGCGAGAAATCAAGGACGTACACTCAGTATAACCCGTCATCTTAAAACTTGTCAACCACTACCGAATCATAGCTTGAACAGGGGAGATCTTGATCCGTCTGACCGCAGCATATAAGATCATCATCTCGTCAGTGCGCACGGTTTGTACATCATCCCTTCGAAAGAGAGTGATGACGAGCCACTTGTGCCACAGTCGGAGAGTGGGATGCAAGATACCGTTGCACCGAGGTGTCAACTTGCCACGAACAGGCCGACCAGAGAGCTCTTCCCAAAAATTTTCACGATTAAAACCGCTGTAAGCTTGCTCAAGAGAAATAGCGCAGCGACGATGAAAACCGAGGGTGCAACTAAGATCCTTCCATGAAACTCGATACGGAACTCCATGAAAGCGAAATGAAATACCAGATGCATCCTCTTGAAGAGTGCAGAGAAACTGGATGGTGATAGGTCTAGAACCGATCTCCTGAACTGGGTGAAGAGGGGAAAAGCCGGGGGTAATCATCTTAACCCGTAAACCCCAAATCAGGAAGACTAACGGTGGGCCGCGTCAGCAGAGGCCCAACACCGACGGCCGGCAAGGCCAGGCCCAGCTCTTTCCCTTTAAAGAATAGCAGCTCGGCCCCCCATCGCAGGGCCGCCTCCGACTCAAGCAACCAACCCGGTTACCTCGGCGGGAGGCTCCGCCTCGCACGACCTAAGGCTCCTTCCGCCATAATCCGACACCCAGGGCCCCCCAGGGCCGGACCGAAATGTGGCGGAAGCTACCCCGCGCCGCACGGGACGTGCGGCTGCAGCGGAGCACGCGGATCTGCTCTATCAGAGGCTCAGGTAATGATGAGATTTTCCCTGGCATGGCAGGCGGACTGCCCCGACGTCCCATCACCTGATACTGAACAGTGGCCAAGAGCACGCGAATCCTTCACCTGCAAGACATCGGACAACGTGACCCGACCCATCAAGCATCAGAGGGAAGGTCGTGGCTTGCGTGGGAAGCCCTGACCTATCGTGACCAGCAGGCTCCTGGGTCGGAAAGAAGCTGCCTCGGGACGGAGGCCAAGGCTACGCCGCCCTACGAAGGCTACCGATGCTGGGGTAGTGTACGGCGCCAACGGGAGACGAAGGCCCACAGCGTTGTACCATCTTAACCTTTGTATGCCGACCCTCCTTGAACTATAAAAGGGGAGGTTGGCATCGGGAACAAGGGAGACGAATAGGAGAGACGAACTCGGCAAGACGAAAAACAACACACCACACTCACCGAGCATCAGCTGCTCTCACTCACATACAGAGACTTGGGACTTCTTCCCTCTCTCGACCTAAGCTTGTATCCCCTACTACAAGTCCCCCTGTGGGCATATAGAACACTTTCCCGAACTAGACGTAGGGCATCCCCTCGGTGCCTGAACCAGTATAATCCCGGTGTCTCTAAGCCCAACCATCCGGATCAGACGCACGATTCGTACCAAAAATTACTTGCCGGCGGTATCAAACCCAAATAGTTGGCGTGCCAGGTAGGGGCACTTCGTGTGTCACGACGCCAAACAAGGGTCCGGATGGCCCATTCCGACGAAAAGCCGGCGCGCACCACCGCGCTGTGTTTCGGCACCCTGGACTTCATCTTCGATGGTCCAGTCGAGTCGCCCGTTGGGGCCGTGTTCTCTCGGTCCCAGCACGACACGCCTACGCTGCCTCACGACCAACCGCCTGAGGAGCCGCAGGCAGCGAAGTCTGCCGCAGATCAGGTCTGGGACTTGGTCGGTCGCAGCATGGTGGTCGCTTTGGGCCCAAACCCGTCCCAGGAGCTCTTCCGCTTCACGGCATTCGCCACCTCCATGCTCGTGTTCGGGCTGCAGGAGGAAGAGACGATGACCTGGGATGAGTTCAGGCCCTGCTACGACTCCGTGTACCCGGAGGGACAGACGTGGCTCCCCTGCGGCGGGGCGAAAGCTCCCGCTGCCACGGGAGACGCACGACTTGTCCCCTCGGGGGCTTCCCAGGCGAGCTGCGACGAGGCTGAGAGCGCGCCTCCCGGCGAGAAGGCGCCGACGCCCCACGACCCGAGGCGTGAGTGTTTCGTCCTCCAGCAGCAGCCCGACGCGGTCCACTCCGACAACCCCGATGACAGCTCCGCGGAAGGTGAGCCCACATCGACTGACGTTTCCGCTAGCGGCGAACCTCTGCAGGACGAGTATGACCGCGAGCGACAGCAAGCCCGCCTCGACGAGCTGGACGAGGCTCAGAAGGCTCTCGAGGACGAGCAAGCGAGGCTCCACCACGTGCTCGGCACGGAGGCCGCGGCAACACCCGCACGTGAGCGCGCGCAAGATGTATGTTGCTGCATCATCGACGACGTTCTCGGGACTCCCGTCGCCAAACGGGCCTACCAGAACCTCGCCGCGGCGGCCGTACTCCTCCGGGCTGGCCCCGAGCCAACGACCCCGGAAGAAAAGAAGCTCTGTCAGCACCTCCAGACGCTCCTCAACGCGGCCGCCGAGCAGCAGGCGGAAAGTTCGGCGTCCTGGTGCCGCGAGGCGCAGGCCCCAGACAAAGAACGCTCGGTCCACCGCGGGTCCTCGTGCCCAACAGGGCAGCCGAACCGCGCGGAGAGCGTACGCTCGCCCGCCGGCAGCAAGGCCGACTCCAACCATGGGGCCCGAGGCGCATCCTCGGCGCGTGGGAGGACAATGACCCGAGGCGGGTCGGACGGCGAACGCCGACCGCGAAGGGAGTACAGCCAGAGGCGCGGGGGCATTTACGACAGCAGTGAGGATCGAAGTCGGAGTCCGACGCCTGACCCCCGAGGTCCGCGGGCTTTCGGCACCAACGTCCTCGCTGCAGCCCCTCCAGCTCGATATCGTGCTCTGACCACTGTCGCGAAGTACAATGGGGAGACAAACTTGAGCGTATGGCAATAGGACTATTGCCTTGCCTGCCACAATGGCGGCGCAACCAGCGACCTGTTCATCATCAAGAGCATCCCGCTATACCTCACCGACTTGGCACGTACCTGGCTCGAGCACCTCCCTCGAGGGAGGATCAATAGCTGGGCCCAGCTCCGGGACGCCTTCATAGGGCAATTCCAGGGTACCTACGCGCGGCCTGGCAATGCGTGCGAACTTCGCCATTGCCGGCAAAAGAAGGGTGAAAGTCTCCGTGACTACATTCGCCGCTTCTCCATGCGTTGCGCTGAGCTCCCCGACACGGCCGACAACCAGGTCATCACCGCTTTCCAAGATGGTACCACGTGCGAGACCCTTGTCCATCGGATAGGGTGAGTCAAGCCGAAAACCATCCACAAGCTCCTCGACCTGTCCACTGACCACGCCGACGGGGAGGAAGCCGTCGCTTTCAGCAAGAGGAAGCCCGAGGAGGAGCAGGGTGAGGCTCCGGCCACTCGCCCGGAGAAGAAGAAGAAGAAAGAGCGCAAGCTCCGCAACGGCAACCTGGTGGCGGCAGTAGACAAATGACCGTCCAAACCAAAGGTTGGTCCCCCGAGGGATCACTTTGAGAAGATGCTTGAGGCACCTTGTCCTTACCACGAGACCCCGATCAAGCACGCCATGAAGGACTATAACCTCATGATGAGATACCTTGGTGGGAAGAATAAGCCGCAAGACGCGGCCGACACCGGCGCCGCCAAGAATGCCGTGTGCGACGATTTCCCGAAGGAAGATGGCGCTGTCAGGGTGATTTTCGGCGGGACGCCAGCTCGCCCTCCGAGGCGTAAGCATAAGCGTATCCTGCAGGAGATCTACCACACCGAGCCGGTCGTGCCTTCGTACCTCCGGTAGTCCGAGACGGCCGTCACGTACGACCGGGCGGATCACCCCGACCACATTCCACAGCCGGGGGCTTACCCCCTCGTGGTGGCACTGCTCTTCGGCACCAAGCGGGTGCACAAGGTGCTCTTGGACGGAGGAAGCGGCCTCAACATCATCTACATGTCCACCCTCGACAGCATGGGGATCCAGCAGTCTCAGCTTCGCTCGTCTTCGACCCCATTCCACGGAGTCGTTCCCGGGATGGAGGCGGTCCCGCTTGGACAAATCGACCTACCGGTCACCTTCGGCGACGAGGGGAATTTCCTCAAGGAAACACTCACCTTCGAGGTCGTCGGCTTCCCGAGAATGTATCACACGATCCTCGGGAGACCGGCATACGCAAAGTTCATGGCGGTCCCCAACTACGCCTACCTCAAGCCGAAGATGCCCGGACCCAAGGGAGTCATCACCATCGACACCAAGTACCAACACGCTTTCAAGTGCGATACTGAGTGCTTCCAGTTCACAGAGGCCCTCATCCTCTCCGAGAGGATGGTCGTAGGAACTTTGGCTGGGAATCCCAACAA
Source organism: Cenchrus fungigraminus (assembly GCA_036936925.1). Classification (NCBI taxonomy): domain Eukaryota; kingdom Viridiplantae; phylum Streptophyta; class Magnoliopsida; order Poales; family Poaceae; genus Cenchrus; species Cenchrus fungigraminus. Next base: position 20,897,085 of record CM072776.1, on the reverse strand, counting down.
CGACATCACGATGGTCGAATCGACCTAGACCAGCTACGTTGTCTCTACTCTTGCAATAGTACCGTGTACTGTTTTATGCTCATGATGAATAAAAGTGCCCGCCCTTTTTCTGTTTTTCTCATCATAAGCAGGACTTTTGTCAAAATAGGTCTCCTGATGCGAGTGATCCTAAGCAACAAACCATTTTATGGTCCTCGACCTAAAATCCTTCGTTGCTCGGGGGCTCCATCTAGGGGCAACATGCCCCACGAAAAACAAAAAGTCTTTTTTCTGAAAAAGCTTTCTGCGAGAAACACTCCGCTAGCTCAAAGAGCAAAAAGGAAGGAACCCGCAACCATCTGTCTATGCTCGGCCGAGTACTGACGCCCCCGCGGCTATACGTGCAAGGTTCCACGAGCTACGTCTGGGATGGTTAGGTCAATCTCCTCGCACCTCTGAAAGTTCGGTGGCAGGTGTTACCTCAACGACTCTTTTCTTAAAAAGTAGCTCGACGCCCGACCTACCCGACCCTTTCGAAGATAGCTCGGGGGCTTTGGACCTACGGGATACCCCGACGCGACTGTGCCCGGTCGACGCTCTCGAGTCCCTATGCTCCGGTAGCTATGGGACGGAGCAAGACCAGCAATGTCCTAAGGGAAGCCCTATTGGCTAGGAGACCCCTAGCCTCCTGACGAAAGGGAAAGGAAAAGGATCGAGTGTCAAACTTAAAAAGAAAGTAGACCCTCTGCTTAATGAGGAAACCCGCAACTTATTCATGACAGTAAACCGCCGGTGCTACTAAACTGTTTTCTCCTAATCAGTGCTCGTCATCGAGCCATCCCAGGTCCTCCATGGTAGCGTCGGCTACCTTTCCGGCGAACTCAACACACCCTGCTGAGATCTGGGGGTAACGGTGGTCCTCATACCCGGGGGCCCACCCCTCTCCGAGCTGCTCGCGGTCCAGGTCGGGATAGTGCGAAAGGAACATGGCCACGGCTTGGTGAACCAACTACCGAGCCATAGCCATGCCCCGTGCGCGAGTGACGCCACCGACCATCCTGAGGCGCTCGACTAGGGACGACCCTTCGTCAACACCGATGCCCTCCAGAAGCTCCACGACGGCTTGGGTAAGAGCCCGGTGAGTTTCTTCCCGTTGCAGGAGAGTCGCCCGGGCCGCGGCCGCAGCCGGGGATGACAACATGAGTGCGACAGCCCTCTCTACGGAGGAACAAAAGAATGAGAAAGGCACCAACAGAAGGCGCCAGTGGGACGTGTTGCAACCACGACTCACCCGTCAAGCTATTAGCAAGCAACGACACGAGCGCCATCAACTCCTCCTGCTTGGTGATGGCCTCGTTCATCCAAGCGGCGTCAGCCGCCCGCCGATCCCGCAACGCCTGCAGCTCCGTGCAGGCAGCTACAGCGACAAACAATCGTTGGGCGCTTCCGAGCGGGCGGACGCCCGCACCGGCGCCAGAGAAGTCTCTCTGTCGCGCAGTGCGGAAGATCGCCGCGCTGATGGTGGAGACGACGCAGGCGACTCCCGAGACTCCCCCCGTGGTGGTGCTTGAGGAGAAAAATTCTGCCGGTCGGGGCGCCGAGGAAAATCAAAGCTCACCTCGTCGTAAGGACCCGAGCTCTCTTTGGTTCTGATGACGGCGGCCAGAACGAAGACCGTTTGCCGCATACCGCGGCTGGACGGTAATTCTGAGGAGAGATCTCCTCCTCATCTCGCCGTCGCTCGGACGTGGCCCCCGTGGCCGCGAGTGGCAGAGACAGCGAGGAGCGCACCTCCTCAGCCAATGATGTTGGCATGGGAGTGAAGGACCGAAACTGGCGACCAGAGAGGGGGGGGGAGTGAATGGGAGTTGATAAACATTCTTCTCGAAGGAGATGACTACTCCAACAAGACGAACACGGCTAGCCAAATCACGTCTCCGAATCAACTACCCAAGTTGGCCAAGACCACGTAGCCACTGGAGTGCTACTGGTCCTATGAACCAACAACTCAACCAAATGAACCAAACACTCCAAACACGCAGCGAAAAACTGCACAGCCTGCTGTCTGTGCCACACCGGTCAGACCAATGGCTCCTGCCGGTCAGTCCGATGGCGCCGGTCAGACCGGTGGACTTTGCCGGTCAGGCCGGTGACACACAGCAAGTGCACAGCAAAGTTCCAGGAAGCCTCAGTGACTTCTCTAGGCCCTGGAACAAAAAGCACCTCCAAAACTCAAACTGCAGAGGAAGAAAACCCTTCACAAAGCCAAGCAAAACACCTCAAAACCTACCAAGAACTGACCAGCAACAACTCAGCCCAAAGACACACGAACTAGGTAGTTCACCCGAGGCAAATCCCACAAAGGCTTACACCGGTCAGACCGGTCACGCCTGGGCAGCTCGGGATGAACAGCGCCCGCGGGTCAACTCCCCCAAATCCAACTCCCGATCTCCCGATTCGTTCCACGGATTCGCACAAGACTTTGGGGATAGTAGGAACACCTCATGGGTACTCCATAGCCAAGATTTGGTCCACCAAAACTTGCTAGAATGAGAGGAATCGAAGGATTTCCACCAAGAACGCCTCTAACCCTAGAGCCAAGAAAACCCCAAAATTAAGCCCGTTTGCTCACGGATTTGGGAGGGGAATCAAAGGGAAAAGAACCACGAGGGGTTCATGTATACATCCCCCACCAAATCCCAAAGAGAAAGGTCTCAAAACCGCCACAAGAAAATCGCCAAGAAAAGGCTCCGAAAATCACCAAAAAGGGAAAACGGGAAGAACACAATCAAGCCTTGAGGAACCACGCTGAATCATCTATACATACCATGAAGGTTCATACAAGGTCTAGCTTCCGCCCAATCATCCTTCCCTCTCTCAAGATCTCACCATGAAGCTCTCAAGCTAGTCCTAGAAATTCCAAAGGAAAAAATGGAAGAGGAAAATAGCAAAACAAAATGAGCTAGAGTTCCAAGAGATGGTTGCCATCCTCTCACCACTTGGGTTATATGGAGGCTAGCCGAAAGACTAAATTACCCCTAAGGCCTAATACTAGGATACACACCCCCGAGGGGCACTTTGGGAATCTTTGTCTTCGCACCATCGGACGGATGCCCGGCGACCGCAAACTTGCTTAGCCTCGACGCAAGCCTTGCGATCCCGACCCGTGTCCTCCACTTCGAAGTCTTCGAACTGCGTCGTCGCACACCGGTCAGACCGGTGCTCCTCACCGGTCAGACTGGTATCCACCGGTCAGACCCACCGGTCAGACCCACCGGTCAGACCGGTCCGATGCTGCTGCACCTCCGTCTTCGGTCTTGGCTTTGTGGATCAACCAAGGAACCCAGTGGTTTTCTGGTGAACCACTAGAAACCCCGCGAACTCGGCGTAGCCTCCGCCAATCACCACTCATGACTCGGCTCCCGCGTAGTCCCGGCTCGACCTTAGTTTTGAGGCTCAACCAAGAAACCGTCCACGACTTCATCTCGCTGTTCTTGCCACCATGCGGCCCGCACTTGACTCTGCTGGCCACCGGGTCCCTCGAACCAAGCCTACTTGTCTTCTCCACACCTGGAGGCCTCACCAGCAACGACCTTTCGCGCTTGCTCTTCACCTGCACCAACACCAGTCAAGCCGCAACCTGCACCTGCAATACTTAGCCAAGAATTAGTCCACACCACGTTGTCAATCACTCATCACACCAGGAAGCGACCATCCACCGGTCCTCGAACCACACATGGCTCTCAATCTCCCCCTCGATGAGTGCATTGACTACACACACGTTTTGGTAACCAATGAGAAAAGAAAAAGAAAAGAAACGACTAAAACAAACTCCAACAAGCGATCAAAAGCCAAAGGAAAGGCAAAGAGCAAGATCACTTGAAGAAGACAAGTCTCGGACCCCTTAGGCAAGGGCAACGACTCGACACATCCGAGAAAAAACCATGCTCAAGCAAAGAGCACAAACCACCAAACCAAGGTTTGAAAACCACAAAGAGCTCCCCCTGCACACATGCAAGCTCCCCCTGAACCAATGCAACTCCCCCTGGATGAATGCATGCAAACCTCATCGCAAAACAGAGCAGCTGCTTCAGCTTTGCTCCGACCGGTCAAACCGGTCAACAGCACCGGTCAGACCGGTGCCCAACATCTGAACAGGAGCCAGCACTCTGACCGGTCAGACCGGTGACCTCAACCGATCAGACCGGTGCACAACAGAGCCCAGAAATGGCTCAAAACCACCTGGAAACCTTCTAGATGCATTCAGTAGGCCAAAACATGCTCAAACTTCTCCCCCTTGTTGACAATGCATGAATCAAGCCAAAAATGCAAAAAATGCAACCTAGAGCTTCTCAAATAGACAAAATTAAACATAGGATGCTACACATGTCCAAATGAGCAAGTTAGATACTCTATAGCTTCGTAATGACAGCAACTACATGATCACCAAGTTTCACAACCATTGGGCGAAGCTAAGATAGAATTGAGCATTTTTACGAAAAATTCCCTCTCATGAGCAAAGTCCTAAACATGAGCAAAACATGTCAAAATGGCAAAGCCACACAAACTTCATGCTAGGACAACCATTCTAAGCATAAGACTTAGCATCTAGGTTCTGGGTTTCTAGCTAAGCTACTCAGATGAACATAAGTTGTGTTCACCGTAACGTCCCAAAGGATCTGACCCTTTCCACGGAGGAATGCAGCCATCCGTCTCTACCACATCTGGAAGTTCTTACCATCGAAGTGCGGAGGACCCGATCCCCGTTCCTGGTACGCCATCTTTGGATCTTAGACTGGTTAGAGCCTCTAAAGACCCGAACCGGCTCTGATACCAATTGAAGGAACGAAACTAGCGACCAGAGAGGGGGGGAGTGAATGGGAGCCAATAAAAGTTCTTCTCGAAGGAGATGACTACTCCAACAAGATGAACACGGCTAGCCAAATTATGTCTCCGACTCAACTAGCCAAGTTGGCCAAGACCACGTAGCCACTGGAGTGCTACTGGTCCAAGGAACCAACAACTCAACCAAACGAACCAAACACTCCAAACACGCAGCGAAAAACTGCAAAGCCTGCTGTCTGTGCCACACCGGTCAGACCGATGGCTCCTGCCGGTCAGACCGATGGCACCGGTCAGACCGGTGGACTTTGCCGGTCAGGCCGGTGACACACAGCAAGTGCACAGCAAAGTTCCAGGAAGCCTTAGTGACTTCTCGAGGCCCTGGAACAAAAAGCACCTCCAAAACTCAAACTGCAGAGGAAGAAAACCCTTCACAAATCCTAGCAAAACACCTCGAAACCTACCAAGAACTGACCAGCAACAACTCAGCCCAAAGACACACGAACCAGGCAGTTCACCTAAGGCAAATCCCACAAAGGCTTACACCGGTCAGACCGGTCATGCCTGGGCAGCTCGGGATGAACAGTGCCCGCGGGTCAACTCCCCCAAATCCAACTCCTGATCTCCCGATTCGCTCCACAGATTCGCACAAGACTTTGGGGATAGTAGGAACACCTCATGGGTACTCCATAGCCAAGATTTCGTCCACCAAAACTTGCTAGAATGAGAGGAATCGAAGGATTTCCACCAAGAATGCCTCTAACCCTAGAGCCAAGAAAATCCCAAAATTGAGCCCCTTTGCTCACGGATTTGGGAGGGGAATCAAAGGGAAAAGAACCACGAGGGGTTCATGTATACATCCCCCACCAAATCCCAAAGAGAAAGGTCTCAAAACCGCCACAAGAAAATCGCCAAGAAAAGGCTCTGAAAATCACCAAAAAGGGAAAATGGGAAGAACACAATCAAGCCTTGAGGAACCACGCCGAATCATCTATACATACCATGAAGGTTCATACAAGGTCTAGCTTCCGCCCGATCATCCTTCGCTCTCACAAGATCTCACCATGAAGCTCTCAAGCTAGTCCTAGAAATTCCAAAGGAGAAAATGGAAGAGGAAAATAGCAAAACAAAATGAGCTAGAGTTCCAAGAGATGGCTGCCATCCTCTCACCACATGGGTTATATGGAGGCTAGCCAAAAGACTAAATTACCCCTAAGTCCTAATACTAGGATACACACCCCCGAGGGGCACTTTGGGAATCATTATCTTCGCACCATCGGATGGATGCCCGGCGACCGTAAACTTGCTTAGCCTCGACGCAAGCCTTGCAATCCCGACGCATGTCCTCCGCTTTGAAGTCTCCGGACTGCGTCGTCGCACACCGGTCAGACCGGTGCTCCTCACCGGTCAGACCCACCGGTCAGACCAGTTCGATGCTGCTGCACCTCCATCTTCGGTCTTGGCTTTGTGGATCAACCAAGGAACCCAGTGGTTTTCTGGTGAACCACTGGAAACCCCGAGAACTCGGCGTATCCTCTGCCAATCACCACTCATGACTCGGCTCCCGCGTAGTCCCGGCTTGACCTTGGTTTTGAGGCTCAACCAAGAAACTGTCCACGACTTCATCTCGCTGTTCTTGCCACCATGCGGCCCACACTTGACTCTGCTGGCCACCAAGTCCCTCGAACCAAGCCTACTTGTCTTCTCCACACCTGGAGGCCTCACCAACAACGACCTTTCACGCTTGCTCTTCACCTGCACCAACACCAGTCAAGCCGCAACCTGCACCTGCAATACTTAGCCAAGATTCAGTCCACACCACGTTGTCAATCACTCATCACACCAGGAAGCGACCATCCACCGGTCCTCGAACCACACATGGCTCTTAGGGAGGACGGAGCGTCTGCCGCTCTCGCGAAGACGACTGCAACACAGGGGAGGCCAAGCCGCGGCTCCTCTCCTCTCGGGACGGGTCGCCGCGACTGGGTGCCGCCCTGCGGTCGGCCCGCCCAGATCTTTCCGGTGGAGAATCAAGGACGCGGTCCCCATGATGGTTCCTCTGGGAGGAAGGGCGCGGCGTCCTGTCATGGGCGCCATCCCCTCCCCGACGCACCTCGACGGGCCCCTGCGTGGCACCACTAGCCACCGACGGACGCGGCAGAGCCCCCAAGGTCGACGACGAGCAACCCTCCGTCATTTCCCCCGCCAAGCGGATGGTGGCCACAGCCGTTTCCTCTTCTTCGTCGTCCTCATCAGAGGAACCAGGCGGAGGCTCACAGTCCTCGTCAGAGGAGACATCCTCATCACCGGCGCGCCTCCGTTTTGCCCGAGCATCGTTCCGGTTACGCTTGGCGATCTCCGTCGCTTTCCACGCCTTGTGACGGTCTTTCTGCCTCTTGAGCCTGGCCGCGGTGATGTGGTTCCGCGCCCTCTCCTCCGGCAGCGGCGCACGGGCCACCGTCATGAGCCAGCTCCCAGCCTGCAGAAACAACTAATCAGCTGCAAGAAGGGAGAAAAGAGGACGGGGCGATACCGGACAAGGCAATCAGATGGAAGTTCACCAAGACCACCGTGCCCGCGTCCGGAAGCATAGGGAGCAAGTCAGCCGGCGGCCATTCAGGAACACCGGGGATGCCCTACCACAACCGCCTTTGGACCTCGCCCACCGAGGGTAGGGGATCGGTGGTCACGGTTCCCACAAATGGGGCCCGCTCGGCGGTCATCTCAAACAGGCGGAGGGAGCGCCGCCGCAAAGGCACGATCCCCCTTGCCAGGTAGCCACCGATCACGGCCGCAAGGTCGACACCGTGCCCCTGCAGCGCCTTGAGTGCCTCGAGACACCTAGAGAGCAATTTCTGGTGGTCCTTCTTCGAGGGCCGTCTGACCAAGCGTCCGGGGTCATGTCGTAGTAGCCGCCGGTGTAAACCGACAGCGAGCACTCGGGGTCGTTCTTCAGGTAGAACCACTCCGAATGCTAGCCACTGTTCGAACTAGTGAGGGGGCCCGCCAGGTACTCTGACTACCTATTCCGCTTCAGCCGAAGGGCGGCGCACCCGATTGTCGTCGGCCTCCCCTCATCCTTCAGGCAGACGAACCCGAAGAAGTAGCGGAAGAGGTGCCAGTGCGCCTCCACCCCAAGGTATCCCTCACACAGTGCCTCAAACGCCGCTAAGTATTGGACGTTGTTAGGGTTAAGGTGCTGGAGCTCGAGGCTGAAGGTCCACAGAACGGCGCGGATGAACTGTCCCGCCGGCACTGAGAACCCGCGCTCGTGGAAGGTGGTGACGGCTGTTAAGTGCTTACTTTAGCCGTCAATTTACTCATGAATAAAGGAGCAAGAGGCATTTCTAACATGTATTTTAGTTAAGAATAATGTAGTTCCACTTGTCCTTGGAGATTATGTGATTGCAGGAAAATAAGCATAAAAGAAGTGGCAAACTCACCTTCTATGATTCATGCCACGTCACCTCAAGGAGTGGCTGCCACCTCAGGTGCCATGCATGCAAACTAAGCCACCTCAGGTGCCATGCATGCACGCCATGTCACCGATCCAAGAGAGGCAAGACCCGATGAATCAGAGCATGACATATGGACTTCACATGGATCCATGGGCCCACCAGAGCGCCTAAACCGCCTCAAGAGCACGTGTACACCAGGGACCGACCTAAGGGCCCACAGGACAGCCACCCCGAGGAAGCACACCCCGAGTGGGGCCCACCTGGGGTCGGCCGACCCTATGATCGACCGAACCGACCTTGGGTCGGCTGATCCTTGGCATCCACGTGGCGCTTGTCCATTGGTCCTAGTGGCTGTTCCCGGGGTGTTTCACTCCTCTTTGCGCCGGTGCTCTGGCCTATAAATAGAAGGGGAGGGGGTTCATTTCTTACCAACACACCTTACTCCTCCTCTCTCACTTTTGGTTTCTAAGGCTAGGAGGTAGGCTAGAGTAGTTCTACTTCAGGTTCCAAGTCTAGTTTGGGATCTAGGTATGAGTCCTCTTGTATCTTTATTTTATTGTATGACTTTGATCTACTTCAGTTATTCAGCTATTTCATATAAAGTTGTGCTTGTATACATGGGTGATTTGTTCATGTGTTCTTCGCTTGTTCATCATTTAGAGGCTCATGTTCTTGATGAACAAGGCCTTTCGATCCAGTTGACAAGTGACTTATACATGTTTTCGGTGTTTGTTCATAAGTTAGAGGCTCGTGTTCTTCATGAACACGACCCTTTGATCTTGTTGAATAGACATAGGAAAGCACAAATCCGTTTGTGTACATAGCCTAGTTTGATCTAGTTAGATCCCATGTTCGTGTTGCATGAAGTTCATGCTTAAGCTACGATGCTCGGTGTAATTGGCCGGTTTATCTGGCGGCTCTGACCTGGGTCACAATAGCCCAGGCCGGTCTGGGTCCTGCTAACAATGTAAGCGTGGTTCTTAGGTTGCGTAGCTACGTTGCTTATGAATGTATCCCACGGTTTGTCTTGGGTAGGCCATGGTGGTGACAACCGTTGGACCCTTCTGGAATCCCCCATGTTCGGATACGCTGTAGGAGTCTAAAGTCTAACAACCGGAGTCGTGCGTAAGCGACGCGGGAGGTTAGCTCCCCGTTTGTACCTAAGTGCTTGAGCCAGCAGTCATGCAATGCTAGTGTGTATCTAACTCGTCTGCTAACTTTGTGTGTTTAGTACTTTAGAACCTAGAACTAACTCATTTGTTGCCTCCTAAGCCTAGGACGAAGGAGAGTCCAGAGTACAAACACAAATTGAATCCAAATTTGCCCCGAAGGGTTAATTATTACAAACCATTGTTCACGACATGATAAGTAAAGGTTCAGAGTTCAAAAACAGCGGAATAATAAACTAGCGATACGGTAGACATCACAGGAGGCCATCCGTGATGCCATCACTTGTCGTCATCCACCCACTCCAGCTCCCAACCGGGTGGAATCACACCAGACCAAACAACACCTGCAACAACATTTATATAGCAAGGCTGAGTATACTAATACTCAGCAAGACTTAACCATCAGGTGATAACTACATCACCAAACTCTAGACATGAGAGGCTTTTTGGCCGGTGGAGTTCTTTTGCTGAAAAGCAACAAAGAGTAGGTCCTTACTTTCAATATTTTAGCTCAAGTTCTAGTTAATTACCATTTCTAAATGAGCCATCTATTGCAAACAAGAATTGGGCAATACAATTATTCCACGCAGTAATATTCACATAGTTCCATCATTAAGGGATATCATGGCCAGTTGATTAAGCAGTCTCAGATAACGGTGAGAGGCCGACAATCGATTGATTTATAACCTTGCAAGGTGGACCTAAACACACGGAAGAATGCATACCCCAAGAAAATCCAAACAAAAGCGAAACAGGGTATGCACCGACCAGGCGGTTCCCGTCGATCTTCAGCTCGAGATCGGAACCTACATTCCTTGGTACAAGGCTTACTAGATCGCTCCCACACGAACTTCCAAACTCACACAGGTACCACACTGTTGCAAGCCGGGGGACACATCCTTGTGCCCCAGGTGTAGTAGGGAAAGGTTCCCTTGCTGCGTCAATCAGGTACTAGGCTTACTGGTCCCATTCCTGACAAGTGCTTAGTATGTTCAAAAGCTTAGCCCACGAAAGCCACTGGACCGGAGCCCAAATCCCATGCTCTTACCACATGAGCAATCCATTTATAAAGATCTTATGATTCCAACATAAGAACCTATTCTTGCGAGTGACGAACATCACTCGACTTGTACCGGCCCTATAGCATAGCAGCTATCGACCTAGCATTCTAGTAAAAGAACATAGGCACCTAGGGATCATGCATCTAGGGTTTCAATTCAACTCCTGAAACGTAAATGCACAAACATAGCAAAAGTAGTTGCATACTATTTAAAAAGAGAGGTTAATGATCCGGGGCTTGCCTTTGCTCGTAAGGTTGGCCTTTGGCCCTTCTGGACTTTGGTCCAGGTCTTGCTCTACAGCGACGTAGTGCACGTCTCCGTCAGCTCCTCCGTCTCCTCCTTCCGGCACAAGCGTACAGCTACTGTCGGAAAGATCTACACGAGGATGCATATGCAAGATTTATTTGACGGTTTTCATTTAATTAATTACAAAACAACATATGACATCCATGGGGTACATGGTTGACCACATTCACCTAGATAAACACATATTTGGTATCTTATTTCTATTAAAGTAATGTTAGGTGGTGCTTCATTATTTATTCCTTTTGATAGTGACTGTGTACATATTTATATAAATTGATTAATTTAAATTTCACAAAACAGCCAGGGGTGGTGACACTTAGCTTTTTAGCATGATTTACATCACATACATGAGTCATTAGGTGGGGTGTTGGTGATTTTCCAATTTAATTTAATATTTAAGCTTAATTGGCTTCCATTGCCTTTATTCATAAATAAATTCATAAAATGCTGTGGGTGGTGTTTCTGAAGCACTATAGACCTAGATAAGGCCACTGAACAAGATTTCACATTTACATGAGCTATAAATTAATTATATCACAAAAGACAAATTCTAGCTACCAAAACATGAGAAATGCATATAAAAAATAAATAAACAACAAATGGATTTCAACTTTCTCTCACTGATTCTCTGACTCAAATCAAGGCTAGGAAATAAACAAACACATCAAGAGCTACTCTAGATCTTGAGCTATGCATTTATATTTAAATCTAAGCAAAAATCAAGAACAAATGCTTCTTGTAATTATAAAATCATGATTAATTCACCAAAGGTGCATTTAGGCATAAAAATTCATATCCAGAAGTTGAGCACAAAAAGATAATTATTTTAAGCTATAAAATTCATTTAAGCAGATTCATCATAAATACAAAATAAATCCTATTAAAAGATTTACTCAGTAACTTTGTGCAATTTTTGGTGCAGAGACTAGACATAGCATTATTCACAACATATCCAAAATTCAGCTTGAGATCACTTGTAGATTTTGAACTACAGCAGATCTAGGTTAAATTGATTTCAATTTTTCATGCAAAATTTATCAGTCAAAAGCAGGGTCATGCTTTACAAAAGTTGTAGAGATATTCACAAGGAAACCAACAAAATTGGTTTTCCATTTGTCTGATTGTTCTGTAATTTTCTACGAATTTTCTAAAATTCAGCCAAAAGTATATACTATTTAAGGTACTCATTTGCAAGCAGGTCCCTGGAAAGATTTTTCTGTTACAACCATGCCCATAGTTCGCGGTTATGACCCTGGAAAGAAAAATGACCTCGCAATGTGGTCCTTGGGGGCGGCCAGCGGCGGTCTGGCCAAATTCCGGTGAGGCCGGCGGCGGGAGCAACCGGGGAAGGGTAGGGGAGCGACTAGGAGCTCACCACGGCTCGATTTGGGGCCAGAGATGGGGCGGAGACGGCGCCGGGGAGCCTGCACGGCGGAGTCCGGCGGCGGTCGCCGCGGGAGCAGCTGCTCCGGTGAGCTCTCGGCTGGGGAAAGGAATGGGGCGGCGCGGATGGCTCCAGTGAGTCCTAGGGGAGGCGAAGAAGCTATTTCTTGGCGGTGGAGGCGAGCGGAAAAGGGAGCTCGGCGGTGAAGGCTTCAATGGCGCACGGCGGTGGCGTGGTTCTTACTCAAGAAAGGAGCACCGGCCCCTTTTATAGGCACGGCGGCTTCCCCTTCGCGGCCACGGCTCCGAGGCAGGGCACAGGGTCCAAGGCGCCTCGGCATTCGCGCCAGCGGCAGAGAGGGGGGAGTCCGGCAGCGGCACACACGGCGCCGGCGCGTGTCACGCGCGGCATCCCGCGCTCGAAGGGGGTCCGTCAGGGGGGGCGTGCGTGTGGGAGTCCGCCTCAACCGCAGCCTAGTGGGGCCCGCAAGACCTCGAAGGGCGGCCCGGGCGTGAACGCCAAGGCGCAGGCACGCGGTGGGCAGTGCCAGCGCGTGCGCGCGTTCGCTGGCGCTCTAGAGCACGAGGAGAGGAAGACAACCAGCTGGTCAACGCACTTTGAGTGCGATTTTTCTCCAAAATTTTGAACTGAGCGAAGAAAACCTTGAATAGTAAAGCTGAAGTTCAAACTATCCTCTACAACATTTGCAAAGGCCGACATATGCTTTGGTGATTGGTTTGGTTTGGAACGCGTCGCGAAAATCAGCTTTTGCACAACCCAAAACACTATTCATTTGGCCTTTGACTGAGTTTTTGAGCTTTAAAACTTCAAAATTTGAAATGCCGCCAATTAGGAAAGTTGTGTCCCTCGAAAAGATGTACAACTTTTGTATTGTCCGATTTTTAAGTGTTTAAGCGGAATTTGGAGAATGCGTCAAAAGTTCTAGAAACAGGCATGGACATTAGGGGATTTGACCGGGGTTTGACTCGGGTTTGACCACTAATGAGTGTTGACTTGATTAGCGATTGTATTAGCATAAATTAATGGTAAATAAACATCTGTGGTGTTACAGCCTACCCCCTTAAAAGGAATCTCGTCCCGAGATTCGGAAGATCTACACGAGGATGCATATGCAAGATTTAATTGATGGTTTTTATTTAATTAATTATAAAACAACACATGACAACCATGGGGTGCATGGTTAACCACATTCACCTAGATAATAATACATTCAGCATACTCTTCCAATAAAGGAACACTATGTGGTTCTTTATTAATTATTCTTTTTGATAGTGACTGTGTAAATAAATTAATTTAATTTCACAAAACAGCTAGGATTGGTCTTAAGCTCCTTAGCATGTTTCACATCACAAACCTAGGGTCTTTAGGTGTGGTGTTGGTGGTTTTCCAATTTAATTTAATATTTAAGCTTAATTAGCTTCCATTGCCTTTATTCATAAATAAATTCATAAAATACAGTGGGTGGTGTTTCTGAAGCACTATAGACCTAGATAAGGCCACTGAACAAGATTTCACATTTACATGAGCTATAAATTAATTATATCACAAAAGACAAATTCTAGCTACCAAAACATGAGAAATGCATATAAAAAATAAATAAACAACAAATGGATTCCAACTTTCTCTAACTGATTCACTGACTCAAATCAAGGCTAGGAAATCAACAAACACATCAAGAGCTACTCTAGATCTTGAGCTATGCATTTATATTTAAATCTAAGCATAAATCAAGAACAAATACTTCTGGTAATTATAAAATCATGATTAATTCACCAGAGGTGCATTTAGGCATATATAGTTCATATCCAGAAGTTGAGCACAAAAAAATAATTATTTTAAGCTATAAAATTCATTTAAGCAGATTCATCATAAATACAAAATAAATCGTATTAAAAGATTTACTCAGTAACTTTGTGCAATTTTTGGTGTAGAGACTAGACATAGCATTACTCACAACATCCAAAATTCAGCTTGAGATCACTTGTAGATTTTGAACTACAGGAGATCTAGGTTAAACTAATTTCAATTTTTCATGCAAAATTTATCAGTCAAAAGCAGGGTCATACTTTACAAAAGTTGTTTAGTTATTCACAAGGAAACCAACAAAATTGGTTTTGCATTTTTCTGATTTTTCTGTGATTTTCTACGAATTTTCTAAGATTCAGCCAAAAGTATATACTATTTAAGATACTCATTTGCAAGTAGGTCCCTGGATAGATTTTTCTATTACAACCATGCCCCAAGTTCGCGGTTAAGACCCTGGAAAGAAAAATGACCTCGCAATGTGGTCCTTGGGGGCGGCCAGCGGCGGTCTGGCCAAATTCCGAGGAGGTCGGCGACGGGAGCAACCGGGGAAGGGTAGGGGAGCGATTAGGAGCTCACCACGGCTCGATTTGGGGCCGGAGACGGGGCGGAGACGGCGCCGAGGAGCCTGCGCGGCGGAGTCCAGCGGCGGCGGCCGCGGGAGCAGCTGCTCCGGCGAGCTCTCGGCTTTGGAAAGGAATGGGGCGGCACGGATGGCTCCAGTGAGTCCTAGGGGAGGCGAAGAAGCTATTTCTAGGCGGTGGAGGCGAGCGAAAAAGGGAGCTCGGCGGTGAAGGCTTCAATGGCGCACGGTGGTGGCGTGGTTCTTACTCGGGAAAGGAGCGCCAGCCCCTTTTATAGGCACGGCGGCCTCCCCTTCGCGGCCACGTCTCCGAGGTAGGGCACGAGGTCCAAGGCGCCTCGACATTCGTGCCAGCGGCAGAGAGGTGGGGTCCGGCAGCGGCGCACTCGGCGCCGGCACGTGTCACGCGCGGCGTCCCGTGCTCGAAGGGGGTCGGGCAGGGGGGGCGTGCATGCGGGAGTCCACCTCAACCGTAGCCTGGTGGGGCCCACAAGACCTCGAAGGGCGGCCCGGGTGCGGACGCCAAGGCGTAGGCGCGCGGTGGCCAGGACCAGCGCGTGCGCGCGTTCACCGGCGCTCTAGAGCGCGAGGAGAGGAAGACAACCAGCTGGTCAACGCACTTTGACTGCGATTTTTCTCCAAAATTTTGAACTGAGCGAAGAAAACCTTGAATAGCAAAGCTGAAGTTCAAACTATCCTCTAGAACATTTGCAAAGGCCGACATATGCTTTGGTGATTGGTTTGGTTTGGAACGCGTCGCGAAAATCAGCTTTTGCACGACTCAAAACACTATTCATTTGGCCTTTGACTAAGTTTTTGAGCTTTAAAACTTCAAAATTTGAAATGCCGCCAATTAGGAAAGTTGTGTCCCTCGAAAAGATGTACAACTTTTGCATTGGCCGATTTTTAAGTGTTTAAGCGGAATTTGGAGAACGCGTCAAAAGTTCTAGAAACGGGCATAGACATTAGGGGATTTGACCGGGGTTTGACTCAGGTTTGACCACTAATGAGTGTTGACTTGATTAGCTATTGTATTAGCACAAATTAATGGTAAATAAACACCTGAGGTGTTACAGTACGCCGTCGACGCCGCCTTCATCGACTTGAGGAGTGATTGCGAGAGACAAGCCTACGCTCTCATCAAGGACCGAGTCTTCGCCAACACCAAGGAGTTCGACCCGGATCTTCTCGAGCAAATAGGTATGGACTCCGAGTTCGATTCCATTTGGCAAGCTCTAGGATGGGAGGATTTTGTCCCAGTTCAGGAGGTTGGTTCTAGACCTACAACCATCCAGTTCCTCTACACTCTTCAAGAGGATGTGTCCTGTATTTCATTCCAATTTCATGGAGTTCCATATCGAGTTTCATGGAAAGATCTTAGTCGCACCCTCAGTTTTCATCGTCGCTGCGCTATTTTTCTTGAGCAAGCTTGTGCTGGTTTTAATTATGAAAGTTTTTGGGAAGAGATCTCTGGTCGTCCTGTTCGCGGCAAGTTGACACCTCGGTGCAACGATATCTTGCATCCCACTCTCCGACTGTGGCACAAGTGGCTCGCCATCACTCTCTTTCCAAGGGATGATGTATGAACCGTGCGCACTGACGAGATGATGATCTTATATGCTGCGGTCAGACGGATCAAGATCTCCCCTGTGCAAGCTATGATTCGGCAGTGGTTAACAAATTTTAAGATGACGGGTTCTATTAGGTGTACGTCTCTGATTTCCCGCATCGTCACGAATCTTGGGATTACGCAAGGGCCCAACGTGCCCTCCATTGCTAATCACCGGACTCAGATTGACGAGGCTTATTTGACTCAGGGGCATATTCTTAAGAAGGGTCTGGATGATTCTTTGGTTTTCTTTTACCCGAGCCATACAAACCAGATCCAGTTACCTAACCCGGATTTGAGGTTGTACGGCCAGGGGCCACTGACCGTTCCTCTCGAGGAACCTCGTCATTCTAGTGTCTCTAGTGACAGGGTAACTAGGAGTGCATCGAGGAGAGTAGCCGGAGCACAACAGCCGCCACCACAGCCATCCCCGCAGCTGTCGCCTCAGCCACAGCCATAGCCTCAGCCTAACACACCTCCGTCTGGTACATGGACCTCTACCGAGTACATGCCTAGGGTTACTCCCGGATATACTCCCGGTTGGGACCAGCCCATGTACCAGCAGGGTGCAAGTAACTCAGCTTGGGCTAGCGCGGGCAGTGGCGAGTGGGTCGTCCCGGCTAGTACTGCCTATGGAGATGCGACGTCTTCGTCGTCCGGGTTGTGCTCGTCATCTCGTGGGGCCACCCTCACTCAGCAGATGAGCGAGCTCAACATCCGAGTCGGCGACATGGAGGAGACCGTGCACCAGCATGTCGAGTCCACCCGGGACTGGCAGTGGATGTCTGGCGAGAGACTACACGCCATCGAGCTGGCACAGCAGCAGCTGGAGGAGCAGAGGGCCTACTACCGGTGGATGGGATTTCCCCCTCCACAGTAGTGAGCCTGATGCTAGCTTGGGGGAGGACCCTCACTCTGAGGTACCTTGTATCTTTATTTTCAGAATCTCATATGCTAAAAACACATAAAAATCTGCAAAATTAAAAAGACCAAAAATATTTATTTGCTTTCTTAAATTAGTTTGCTTTCATATGCGTGGTAAGAATGCTTTCTGTTCTTCATGGTTGAAATGATGAATAGTTTCTCTGTTTATTCCTCCTGTATGCCTTGCTACAGCTTAGTACCCTATCTTAGTTTTGAGTTTGTTGGCTTGCATGATCAAACCTTAGCTTGAAACTTGTGGGTAGCAAAAAGCATGACCTTTGCCTAGGTTGTTGTGAGGTATGATATGGTATAGTAGGGTTGCTATAAGCTTGTGCTAAGTGATGTTTGATATCCATTGTTTTTCTTTTGAAAAATTATAAAATGATAAGTTCCTCAATGATGAGAACTTCCTATCCAAAGCCATATGTAGATCCTAGCTGTTGTTAGCCTCCACATATGCTACTTGTTTTCTTCATTGAGTCTTGTCGAATTGTTGTGACCCTCGGCGAGAAACTCGTCATGCTCCCATGATCAAGATCATGTACACAGCTACTATATGCTAAACTTCCACACCGGAAGTTGGCACCCATCATTTCATCCATTCCCCATCCATTCCACTAATAAAGCTCCGCACATTGTTTCATGATTACTCTCTCTTAAAATATTCAGCAATGACTATGGGCTATGCGAAAAAAAAAGAAAAGAAAAAGAAAAAAAAGCAGCACATGCTCAAGAGCATGAAAAGAAAAAAAAGAAAAAAAGAAAGAAAGAAAAAAATAAATAAATAAAGAGACATAGCCCAAGTCTCAAAATTTTCAAAAGGAGAAGAGAGAATCATATAGAAAAAGGAGTTCATCATCCATCCACCATATACACACATATGCACATCTTGATCAGGTTGTATGACTTGTTGCTCCCAAGGATCCGGTTTTCGACTCGACAATACATGAGAAACAGGTATGCCACATGTTTTCCCTACCTACAGCTCCACATATCAGCATATTAGGAGTAGATGGAGAAAGAAGGCAATTTGATGCCTTGTGAGGAATCATACACAATGAGCGATCCGAGAGTCTCATTCGAGGAATTTGATTTCTTTGCGAATATTTGCAAAACCTCCGGATTGACAACTGATCAAGGCACTTGTGATTAGTAATTTCTATACAACCGTTCTATCTTTCAACCGCCCAAGGCAGGTGAAGCTACAAGCCCCATATCAATCAAGCGTAAGGTAAGATTAATGCTAACTTATTCAATCCTTGATAGAGTACCTAGTCGTATGCTTGTGATAAACTAGGAATACAACATCGTAGCAACTCCTGATCAACCAACCTAAGTCCTAAGTGTCTTGCTCGGGACGAGCAAGAGGCTAGCTTGGGGGAGTTGTTGACGGCTGTTAAGTGCTTACTTTAGTCGTCAATTTACTCATGAATAAAGGAGCAAGAGGCATTTCTTACACGCATTTTAGTTAAGAATAATGTAGTTCCACTTGTCCTTGGAGACTATGTGATTGCAGGAAAATAAGCATAAAAGAAGGGGCAAAATCACCTTCTATGATTCATGCCACGTCACCTCAAAGAGTGGCTGCCACCTCAGGTGCCATGCATGCAAGCTAAGCCACCTCAGGTGCCATGCATGCACGCCATGTCACCGATCCAAGAGAGGCAAGCCCCGACGAATCAGAGCGTGACACATGGACTTCACATGGATCCATGGGCCCACCAGAGCGCCTAAACCGCCTCAAGAGCACGTGTACACCAGGGACCGACCTAAGGGCCCACAGGACAACCACCCCGAGGAAGCACACCCCGAGTGGGGCCCACCTGGGGTCGGCCGACCCTAGGATCGGCCGAACTGACCTTGGGTCGGCTGATCTTGGGCTTCCACGTGGCGCTTGTCCATTGGTCCTAGAGGCTATTCCCGGGGTGTTTCACTCCTCTTTGCGCCGGTGCTCTGGCCTATAAATAGAAGGAGAGGGGGTTCATTTCTTACCAACACACCTTACTCCTCCTCTCTCACTTTTGGTTTCTAAGGCTAGGAGGTAGGCTAGAGTAGTTCTACTTCAGGTTCCAAGTCTACTTTTGGATCTAGGTATGAGTCCTCTTGTATCTTTATTTTATTGTATGACTTTGATCTACTTCAGTTATTCGGCTATTTCATATAAAGTTGTGCTTGTATACATGGGTGATTTGTTCATGTGTTCTTCGCTTGTTCATCATTTAGAGGCTCATGTTCTTGATGAACAAGGCCTTTCGATCCAGTTGACGAGTGACTTATACATGTTTTTGGTGTTTGTTCATAAGTTAGAGGCTCATGTTCTTCATGAACAGGACCCTTTGATCTTGTTGAATAGACATAGGAAAGCACAAATCCGTTTGTGTACATAGCCTAGTTTGATCTAGTTAGATCCCAAGTTCGTGTTGCATGAAGTTCGTGCTTAAGCTACCATGCTCGGTGTAATTGGCCGGTTTATCTGGCGGCTCTGACCTAGGTCACAATAGCCCGGGCCAGTCAGGGTCCTGCTAACAACGTAAGCGTGGTGCTTGGGTTGTGTAGCTACGTTGCTTATGAGTGTATCCCACGGTTTGTCTTGGGGTAGGCCGCGGTGGTGACAGCCGTTGGACCCTTCTAGAATCCCCCACGTTCGGATACGCTGTAGGAGTCTAAAGTCTAACAACCGGAGTCATGCGTAAGCGACGTGGGAGGTTAGCACCCCGTTTGTACCTGGGTGCTTGAGCCAGCAGTCATGCAATGCTAGTGTGTATCTAACTCGTCTGACTAACTTTGTGTGTTAAGTACTTTAGAACCTAGATCTAACTCGTATGTTGCCTCCTAAGCCTAGGACTTTTAGAGAGAGTGTGTTTGTGTATTCACGCTACCGTCTTATCTATCATACCTTACCCCTGTACTTGAGTGTCTGGTTTGTTTCCGTCTATGATTTATACTCCTTGCAATAGTGTTGAACTTGTTAATCCGCATAACCTTCCTTGGATTCGATACCCTTTGGAATACTCCTTTGGGGAAATGCTACAATGGTACTTCCGTGCAGTTGCAGACTCTTGTAATTGTTAGGATTACCATTTGGTCATTTCTGGCATCATTGCTAGGAACTCATAACTTAGCATCAACGTTAAGAAATGCCAACAGAAGGCGACGAAGGAAACCACAAACCCTGGCGGGGGCTGTGGTAAGTCCTCAAGCTTGGGCTTGATCCACTCCCGCGCGTCGGTCAGGCGCGGGAGCAGCCCCGCATCTACAAGACCAGTCAGCTTCGCTAGAGAGACGGTGGAGCGCTGCCAGTTCGACATCACCGCGCGCGGAGAAGGCTCGGGACGGCGGCGCGCTGGGTCGGATGGCGGGTGCGCGAGGAGAAAGAGACGGAAGGGAAGGATGAGATGGCAATCAACCCCCGCCTTCCCGACTTAAATGGGGAAACGCGGGCCGGTTGGGGGCAATTCACTGCTCTGGCCCACTCATGGGTGGCAGGGGAGCGTCCCGCCCAAGCTCTCTCTCTCTCTCCCTTTCTTTTTTCCTCCGTATACGCGAATCCTGCCAGGCCTGACATCCCAGAAAAAGCAACCTCTGCCCTGGGCGGCATTCGGTACACTGACCGGGGTCGGTTGACAGGACAGCGCGAGGGATCACGTCAGAAGAAAAGGATTCCCTGACCTAACGCAATGCGCCCGACCTATCATCATGATAAAAAGGTAAAAGGCGCGCCCCCAGCTCCGAGCCAGGGAGCGGTAATGTGCCTCGACCTAAGCACACGTCCCGGCCAGACAGCGGGATGTGCAGAACCATATGCAAGACATCCACAGCGAGGTCTGGAGTGACTCGATGCGGCCATCCATCGCCCGCACGAGCGAGAACAAGTCCACAAGACAAAGGTACGACTTAAAGAAGTTGACGGCCAAGTTTCCATTACAGAAAAGAAAAGAAAGCTACAAGAAGGAGACGCCGATCACGAAGGATCGGCGCCCGCTTCGAGGCATGCGCCTCACTCTGCCAGGGTGTCTGCCTGGCCGGGGGAGTTCGCCTCCTCGGAGCTGCCATCCGACTCGCTGGACTCGTCCAGGACGGTAGCACCCCAGGTCGTCGCCGCAGGCCCCCTGTTCTCAAGGAGGGCGTCGATGTCCACCGACGGGAGGATGGCGTCGGCGTTGGCGTTGAAGTACAAGGCCGACTCCTGACGCCTCCGCGGCCTCATTCCCCGGGGCCACCCCACGGGGATCGTGCCGATGGAGCGGTCCAGGTCCTGGAGGTTCGCGGCGGCAAGACCGTATGTCACCCCCTGGTGCATCCCCGCGGTGACCGCCGCACGGACGCGGCCCGGGAGTGCGCGGAGCTGGTCGTGCAGCAGTATCAGCTCCAGCCGCACCGCCGTCACGGCGACGCTGGCGGCGTCGCGGAGGTGGCCGTAGGCGACGCGAAGCTCGTCGAGCTCCTTCCTCACCTTTTCCGCCTCCGCGGCGTGCAGGCCCGCAAGCTCCTCCTGACCTGCCCAGCACCAAAAGAAGGGTGTCACAGACAACAACGACAATGTGACGAAAGAGAAATGAAGATAGGGTCGAGGGGCTCAGCCATCGCCCGGGCGTGCGCGTGGTCCACGGCGTCCTGCGCCGCCTTGAGCTCCCGCTCGGCCCCCTCGAAGGCGGCCCTGAAGGTGGTGGTTGCCTACTGCGCGAGCTCCAGCTCGCCTTCCAGCAACGCAATGCGCTGCCATGCGTCGTTCAACTGGGCCTGGAGCTCAGCGGCAGGGTCAGCCCCGGCTGGGGCCCCGCCCTCGACAGCCACCGGAAAAACGGTCGGTGCGGACGGGCCCACACCGGAGTCCGTAGCCGTGAACATCCCAACGCCAGCCACGCTGAGGGCCCTGATCCAGCACCCCACAGGCGCACCGTCGCCCGCGGCCTCCTGCTGCGTCGCCCGACGGAGCGCGGGTGGCACCCTCGCCGACGAGTCGAGCGAACCCTCAGCCGAACGCTTCTCACCGGCCATACGAGCGTCGGGGGTTTCTTGGAAGGACGAGGCCTCCGGTTGGAATGAGGGGTGAGAAGGCACGGAGACAGTGCGAGCGGGAGGAAGAAGGAAGACAAGAGGTGCGTTTGCTCCGAGCCATCCCCGGGTTTTATAGCCGTGCGGCGCCCGGTGCGCAGTGGTTACCCGGAGGTGAGGAGGCGCTCTCTCTTGCTCTTCACTTTGTCTCTCTCTCTCCCTCTCTCTGCTCTTCAACTCCCCATCACTCCGCCGGCCTTGGGCCACGATGCCCACCAACCTTGAGAAACCCCAAGGGTTTTCCCCCGACCTAATGGACGATGATGAATCGCTTGGCGGGATTCGAAACAAGCGTCAAATACACAGAGCGGGCGTCAATATTCAAAGAACAAGGGGACAACTACATTTATGTGAAGCCCTGAGTTCTAAGGTACAAGAAGGCAGCCAGACGGGCCGTGAACAAGTATCGTAACATAAAACACCGCCGGCATGGCGGTGTTGCGTTTCCCGGCAGGTCAGAGTTGGAGGAGCACCTCGCTGAACTCCCACAAACATCTGACATGCCCGGAGACTCCCCGCGGGGACCAGGGAGATGGCCGGCGCCTCCACCGTGATTACCAAGACCCAAGAAGAAGACCAAGTTCCTGGGTCCACACCCGAATAAGCTGCCAACGAAGCATCACTCCTACCGGAGCAGCCTCATCAGAGAAGCTTGTTCAGGGCTAACTTGGTGACCTGCTACTTCGACAGCACTCAGGGAAGCGACCCCAGGTATGCCGCAACAAACAGCAGGAAGCGGCGGTGGTGACGCAGACGCAGAGCGGCGACTCGCATCGGCGCCCCCTCCCCTAGCACTAGACCCCCATGTCGCTGGAGGGACTCGAGACGCAGGGTAGGACAGGGTAGCCAAGAGCATGCCTCCCCGTTTGCTGAACTCCCACCAACATCAGGAGGCTTGAAGGACGGCACTACACTCAGGGGGACGAACCCCCCACGACCGGAGAAGTAGCTGCTTTCTTTCCCTCTCCATATGGCAACCATGGAGTCTCACCGGGGCGAAGTGGAGCTCCTTTTATAGGGCAGCAACAGCCCAATCACGCGAGGGGCACAGTGGACGCGGCTTAGCTTACAAAACAAGCTAAAATGGCCACCCACCCCGCCAGGCGACGCATTGAAGACTCACAGAGCCTCGTCGTCACATCAGCGGAGGCCAGCCACAGTTCCCCGTGAGGCTGGGTCAAATCCACCGTCCGGCCACGTCGGCCTCAAAAGGCGAGCCAGTACTCGCGGTGGCTAAAAAATCACCCCATGGTAGAGTCCTCGACTCTACCACGGGCTCGGGGGCTACACTCGGCGAGTGCGCTCGCGTGCCCTCACCGGACTGAGGAAGAAAAACAAAAGCTCAACCTCTCTGATCCTAAGGGAGAAATCCGTTTTCCCCCTTAGGCTCGGGGGCTACTAAAGAGGGGAAAAACCGGGGGTAATCATGTTAACCCCTAAACCCCAAATCAGGAAGACTAACGGTGGGCCGTGTCAGCAGAGGCCCAACACCGACGGCCGGCAAGGCCAGGCCCAGCTTTTTCCCTTTAAAGCATAGCAGCTCAGGCCCCCATCGCAGGGCCGCCTCCGACTCAAGCAACCAACTCAGTTACCTCGGCGGGAGGCTCCGCCTCGCACAACCTAAGGCTCCTTCCGCCGTAATCCGATGCCCGGGGCCCCCCAGGGGCGGACCGCAACGTGGCGGAAGCTGCCCCGCGCCGCACGGGACGTGCGGCTGCAGTGGAGCACGCGGATCTACTCTGTCAGAGGCTCAGGTAATGATGAGATTTTCCCCGGCGTGGCAGGCGGACTGCCTCGGCGTCCCATCACCTGATACTGAACAGTGGCGAAGGACACGCGAATCCTTCGCCTGCAAGACATCGAACAACGTGACCCGACCCATCAAGCATCAGAGGGAAGGTCGAGGCTTGCGTGGGAAGCTCTGACCTAGCGTGACCAGCAGGCTCCTAGGTTGGAAAGAAGCCGCCTCGAGACGGAGGCTGAGGCTACGCTGCCCTACGAAGGCTACCGATGCTAGGGCAGTGTACGCGCCAACGGGAGACGAAGGCCCACGGCGTTGCACTATTCCAGCACTGTTGCAGCACTGTAGTAGAACGGGTTTTTACTATCTTAACCTTTGTACGCCGGCCCTCCGTGAACTATAAAAGGGGAGGTTGGCATCGGGAACAAGGGAGATGAATAGGAGAGACGAACTCGGCAAGACGAAAAACAACACACCACACTCACCGAGCATCAGCTGCTCTCACTCACATACAGAGACTTGGGACTTCTTCCCTCTCTCGACCTAAGCTTGTATCCCCTACTACAAGCCCCCTTGTGGGCATATAGAACACTTTCCCAAACTGGACGTACGGCATCCCCTCGGTGCCTGAACCAGTATAATCCTGATGTCTCTAAGCCCAACCATCCGGATCAGACGCACGATTCATACCCAAAATTACTTGCCGGTGGTATCAAACCCCGACATCAGGACAAAACTTTCCCAACCTACAGCATATCAAATGGAATCGAACTCGGCGTCCATACCTATTTTCTCGAGAAGGTCCGGGTCGAACTCCTTGGTGTTGGCGAAGACTCAGTCCTTGATGAGAGCATAGGCTTGTCTCTTGCGATCGTCCCTCAAGTCAATGAAGGCGGCGTCAACGGCGTACACTTCTTTGGCTTGTGGCGTGGGTAGCTCTTCCTCTACCTCTTCTTCACGGTCGGTTGACATTGGGCTTGGTGCAGCTTCGGAATGGCGAGACGAGCTCCCCTGTCACGTGAACGGCGTGAGCGAGTCAATTTCCGGAGTGCACCGGCGACCCAACTCATCTTGCACAACAATCGGACAACACGAGCAACTCAGTGATGGGTTAGTGAGACCGAAATGAAATCCTTACCGAGCTTGCTCCACCAATATTCAATATTTCAGCAACACTTGGAGAGAATACTTGGCACCTCAATCTCGAGAAAGAAATCCAAGAAAACCAAAGAGCAAGAGCAAGAGGGGAAAAGAGTGATGGAAATGAGTGAGTGGGTGAAGGCACCCCTCAAACCCCCTGGTAATTATAGGCAATGGAGCCGGGCACCGAGACATGGGCCGTGTGTAACGGCTAGGAGCCGTTGGAGGAAGGGGGGCCGAAGTAGCCGTTGGCCTAGGTCGGCCGACCTGTGGGGTCGGCCGACCCCACCTCGGGCCCCCTCACCTCCAGCCTTTTGCAACGGCTCTTTAACGGCTATGTGGTGGCCTTCCTAGGTGTCCCGGTCCAGATTCCCCCAAAAACTTGCTCAAATGAAATTTTAAGGATTTTCCAACTCAAAATTTTATTTTTAGAATTTCTATTTAAAAAGGGAAATTGGCTAGAAAAATTCTAGCATGCAGATGCAAGAATGGAAAATTAAAATATGCATTGGGAAAAATGAAATGAAATTTTGGAAAGGGAAATATGCGATAACTACCAATTTTACCTTTTGGCGAAAGGACTCATCATTTTAAGTCTAAGAGCGAGACTTTTCTCGGTGATCAGTTCCACTCGTCACCCCACTCCCGAGAAGTAAAGGGGTGTGACTTCCGTACCTCCCGCCACACCTTCTTTGTTTTCTTTGATTTTCTTGGTGTGGTCGGAGGTTGCTTGAGCTAGGGTCGTGGCTCTGTCCATTCCCCAATTTGCTCATCATTTCCTTGCACTGAATAGCATTGCTCTTCTGTTGGTCAAAATCGGAACATCAAGTTCTTCTTCCCAATGTGGAAACGAATGGTTCCATTTCCCACATTGATCCTCGCCTTTGCGTCACTTAGGAATGACCTTCCAAGAATGAGTGGCATTTCCGCATCATCCTGCATATCAAGGACCACGAAATCCGTGAAGATGCAAGATCCCTGGACAAATACCAGTAAACTCTCCACTATCCCCTCTGGATGCCGGATCGATGCATCAGCAAGTTGAGCTGTCTTTGAGGTTGGAGAAAGGGCAGGATATCCCAATCTTTTGAACATAGCCTTGGACATGAGGTTGACACTCGCACCAAGATCACAGAGAGCATTCTTGATTTTCTGGTAGTATATCGTGCAAGTGATAGCTGGATAACCAGGGTCTCTCCTGTGCACAATTGCTGAAGATTCCCATGGATCAAGAACCTGCTGTATGGGCTTCCCTGCATAGTCAGTAGCTCGCGCCCGCCCAGATGGCTTACCCCATCTGGTGGACACTGCACAAACATTTTCACAAGAAGACACGGGTTGCCCCGGAATCTTCTCGTCTTCAGCAGAGGGAACCAAAGCAGCTAGTTGAGCCAACTGGGTTTCTATCATTTTGTTAAAGCTCAACTGGTTCTTAAGAGTAGAAGAAAGGCTATCAATTTTAACATTAAGGCTTTCCATAGCCTTATCATAGGAAGCTGTTTTCTTATTAAAACCATCGTTGATCTTAGCTTGCCCGAAGACCAGATCTCTCAGGGAAGGTTGGTTTGGGTTGGAAGAATTACCTTGATTACCTCCCTGATAATAAGGGCGTGATTGATTCCACGTTTGACCTCCTTGTGGATGATAACTATTGTTGTTGCCGTTCATGTACATCACGTCTTCCTGGGTAGTAGGGCAATAATTCCCTAAATGCCAAGTGTCACCACAGACTTCGCAAGTCATGCGAGAATCCATAGCTTGTGTAGTGACGGCCATGGCAGCCTTCTCGTTGGTCGGATCATCCATTCTTTTCATGAGCAGGTCCATCTTGGCGTGCAACATATCTGCTTCCTTGATGGTATGTGTACCCCTCTGACATGGCTGGAGTCGATCATCACTCCACCCTTGGTTGGAGACCATCTTCTCCATAAGTTTAGTTGCTTCAGCAATAGTAAGAGAGAAGAAAGCCCCTCCAGCAGCAGCATCAATATGGCCTCAGGCTGTCGGAGTCAGCCCATTATAGAAACTCTGAAGAATAAGCTAGTTGTCCATCCCATGATGGGTACAAGCCAGAATGTACTCCTGAAGCCTCTCCCAAGCTTCTGGGATGGTCTCATTTGCAGCTTGTTGGAAGCTTGAAATTCTTGCCCGGAGGGCACTGGTTCTACCCAACGGAAAGAACTTCGCGAGGAACGCTGCTGAGCACATTGCCCAGGTGTCAATATCTACACGGTTTTCATAGAACCACTGCTTTGCCTTTCCTAGGAGTGAGAATGGAAACAGTCACAGACGGATGGCATCTTCCTCCACTCCTCGTATAGTGAAGGTACTGCTCAGCTCCAGGAACTGTTGCAAGTGGGCGCTCGTGTCTTCATTAGGCTTCCCACAGAATGGGCTAGCCTATACCATCGTAATGAGGCCAGTTTTGATCTCGAAGTTTCCGTTCCCGGTGTTGATCTCAGGGCCGGTGGGCACCTGATCAGCAGAGGGAGCAGAGTAGTCGCGAAGACTCTTCTCGGGGTTGGCCATGGGAGTTGATGTGGATGGCACAAAGGAAGCTGGGTCGACTTCCGTATGTACACGCTAGGGAGAACCGAAATGAGTTCTAGCTCTCCTTACGAGTGACTCAGGATCTTCAGTGAAATTCGGCGGTAAGTTGAAACCAGTCATACACTACTTGTGTTCATCATCAATAGACAAAAAAGACAATCAAAGTTAGCCTGCATTGAGAACAGTTTCATTCCTGTCATGATTACAAACATATGCAAAGTGTCGACATGTTATCCTTAGCCTCCCCCGGCAATGGTGCCAGAAATGCTTGTTGGTATTTCTTAACGTCGATGCTAAGTTTTGAGTTCCTAGCAACGATGCCAGAAATGATCAAATGGTAATCCTAACGATTACAAGAGTCCGCATGCGCACGGAAGTACCATTGTAGCATTTCCCCAAAGGAGTATCCCAAAGGGTATCGAATCCAAGGAAGGCTGGGTGGATTAACAAGTTCAACACTATTGCAATGAGTATAAATCATAGACGGAAACAAACCAGACACTCAAGTGCAGGGGTGAGGTATGATAGATAAGTTGGTAGTGTGAACACACAAACACTCTCTCTCTCTAAAGGTCCTAGGCTTAGGTGGCAACATACGAGTTAGTTCTAGGTTCTAAGGTACTAAACACATGAAGTTAGTAAGACAAGTTAGATACACACTAGCATTACACGACTGTTGGCTCAAGCACCAAGGTACAAACGGGGAGCTAACCTACCGCATCACTTACGCACGACTCCGGTTGTTAGACTTTAGACTCCTACAGCATATTCGAACGTGGGGGATTCCAGAAGGGTCCAACGGCTGTCACTACCGCGGCCTACCTCAAGACAAACCGTTGGATACACTCATAAGTAACGTAGCTATGCAACCCAATCACCATGCTTACGTTGTTAGCAGGACTCTGACCGCCCCAGGCTATTGTGACCCAGGTCAGAGCCACCAGATAAACCAGCCAATTACACCGAGTACCGTAGCTTAAGCACAAACATCATACAACACGAACATGGAATCTAACTGGATCAAACTAGGCTAGGTACACAAATGGATTTGTGCTTCACTATGTCTATTCAACAAGATCAAAGGGTCGTGCTCGTGAAGAACACGAGCCTCTAACTTATGAACAAACACCGAAAACATGAGAAAGTCACTTGTCAACTGGATCGAAAGGCCTTGTTCATCAAGAACATGAGCCTCTAAATGATGAACAAGTGAAGAACACATGAATAAATCACCCATGTATACATGCACAACTTTATATGAAATAGTTATATAACTGAAGTAGAGCAAAGTCATACAAAGAAATAAAGATACAAGAGAACTCATACCTAGATCCCAAAGTAGACTTGGAACCTGGAGTAGAACTACTCTAGCCTACCTCCTAGCCTTAGAAACCAAAAGTGAGAGAAGAGTAGTAAGGTGTGTTGGTAAGGAATGAACACCCTCCCCTTCTATTTATAGGCCTGAGCACCGCGCGTGGAATGGCTGCAAACACCCCCTGGATGGAGTGAGGGAGCAACCAGGTGCCACCACGTGGAAGCCCCTGAGTGGCGGCCACAAGGTCGGTTCGGCCGACTTGTGGGGTCGGCCGACCCCCTGTGGGCCCCACTCGGGGTGTGCTTTCTCCAGGTGTCTGTCCTGTGGGTCCTCAGGTCAGTTCCCGGTGTCCACTTGATTTTGAGGCGGTTTGGGTGCCCGTGGGCCCTTCAATCCATGTGACATCCACGTGTCGCCCTCTGATTCGCGAGTGTGCCTCCCTTGGATTGGTGACATGGCTTGCATGCATAGGATCCTAGGTGGCAGCCCTTCCTTGGCTGAGGTGATGTGGCATGGATCATAGAAGGTGAGTTTGTCACTTCTTTTATACTTATTTTCCTGCAATCACATAATATCCAAGGACATGTGGAACTTCATTATTCTTAACTAAAATGCATGTAAGAAATGCCTCTTGCTCCTTTATTCATGAGCAAATGGACGGCTAAAGTAAGCACTTAACAGCCGTCAACACCTTGCTAGCTACGCAACCTTCCCGAGGTTACCGATCATAGTCTCCTTAGGTTGGTTCTGAGAGTTGGTCTTTGTCATAATATCTATGCAGGCTTGCATCGTATACATGCACTAACCTTGCAGGAAAAAATTCATCATCATCAAAAGACATGCTAGGAGGACATACGTGATTGAGCGGGAGAACATCATAAGATACCCCAAGTTAAGATCTCTCCCAGGTACTTCATTCCATATTTTTATTCAGAGAAATTATCCTTCGAGTATTCTCTCGAAACTGATCATGCAGATGAATGAGGAGAATGAATGACGAAAGCATAAAAAGGGCAACACCATTTTTATCCAGGTATGAGTCCAGGTAAAACCACAAAGTTGAGCCAAGAAAATAATTTTAAATAAAGAGGCTTAGCCAAAGTTGCTTGGGCCAAATGTCAATTTTATGCCCTTAGCCCCACACTAGCTTTCCTGACGCCCCTGATCGTAGAATTGGTGGGGAAACTGACCTAGCGGACCTGAGCCCTACTAGAGCCCACAGGCCAAAGAGGCCCGGCGGAGCCCAGATGGGTTCGGCCAACCCAGAGGTGGCGCCGCCGCCTCTCATCTTTCATGTGTGCACTCCTTCGTCCTCCAGAAACCCTTTTTCCTACTACGTGGCGAGTTCTGAGTCGCGCAGAAATCCAATCTCCTCTCCTCAATCCTCTTCTCCACCACCACTGCTCCCCCCACCATGGTCGGCAAGGATGCTGTGCACCTTCGCTGGATGAAGACCCCTACTACAGCCAGGATAGGCCCGCTGGTAGCGGAACTGAGCAAGGAGTGCGAGAAGCTAAAGTCCGTTAGTGCAGAGCAGAAGATGGACCTCATCGAGTTTAAAGATGATCTCCGCGACCTCCGTCGTGGCCTATGCGCTAAGATGAAGCACCTCTTTGTGGCCACAGGGCACAAAGACCTCTATGACGCTGAGTAGAGGGCTATGCCCCTTTATTTCCCTTTAGGCACTTAGTTAGGTTTGATTAATTTCTCATTGATTTCCCTTCCATTTGGTTCCCTTCGAACAGTTTTATTTTCATCATGTGTGTAAGCGCCTATTTCATTTTGATTTAGTAAATTTGAATAAATAGTTGGCTCTACCGATCTAGTAACCCAGTCGAGTCGCATGTGTGCTAGTCAGTTTGTTTTTGTTTATTTGTTGAGAACATCACCTAGGTACAAGATACAGTGGGGGAGAGCCTCGACTCTCCAAACGAGAACACTTTGAATTCTTGCACTCGCACTATGATCACACCATGCTGACAACCAACCAAGTTTAGAGAACCTGAACGGGATGCGTATCCTCGCACATTACAGGAAACCCCGTATAGTCCGCACAAACAAACAACATTGCTTTGCATCTCTATCTCGTTCGACCATGATTTCTGAGTTTGTTATGCTCTATATTTATAAATCCTTTATAATAAAACTCACGAAATCTATGGTTATGCTCACCCTATTACCTATGGTTGACTTGCATATGTTTTATTCCTCGTCTTTGTTGACGGCTGTTAAGTACCTAATTTAAGGCCGTCAATCCCTGCATTTCAACATGAGAATCATGCATCCACACTAGAATAGGGGTTTAAACTAACAATTTCCACAAGTGGCTGTATTAAGATGAATGCAGGTGTTTAGCATAAGAAATGAAGAGAAAAGCACACCTCTATGATCCTAGCACTTCAGGCTTAGCCAATGAGGGGCTGCCATGCAAGCAGCTCCTGGATCAATGACGTCACCAATCCAAGAGAGAGAGCCTTGGCGAATCAGAGACCGCCACGCGTGCATCACATGGATCCATGGGCCCACCAGAGCGCGTAAACCGCCTCCAACACATGTGTACACCGGGAACCGACCTCAGGGCCCGCCAGTCAGCCACTTAGAGAAAGCACAAGCCGAGGCGGGCCACGTGGGGGTCGACCGACCTAGGGATCGGCCGAAACCGACCTTTGGTCGGCTGATCCCGGGCCTCCACGTGGTGTTCTCCCATTGGTCCTAGAGGCCATCCCTGGGGTGTCTCGCTCCACTTGATGCCTGTGCCCGCGCCTATAAATAGAAGGGGAGCGGGGTAAGAATAGGACAACACACTTGATGGCAACTTCTTACCTTAGCCTCCTCTCTTCCTTCTCATTCCCTCTTGGTGGAGGTGAAACCTCATCCCACCATGAGTATGAGTATGAGGAGGATCTAG
The DNA here is from genome assembly GCA_036936925.1 of Cenchrus fungigraminus. Taxonomy (NCBI): domain Eukaryota; kingdom Viridiplantae; phylum Streptophyta; class Magnoliopsida; order Poales; family Poaceae; genus Cenchrus; species Cenchrus fungigraminus. Next base: position 20,865,237 of record CM072776.1, on the reverse strand, counting down.
CTTAGGTAGTGCTAGGTAGAGAGGAGAGAGTGTGGGTGAGTAGAAGGGAGATGCGATGATCTGTTCTTCATTCATCATCTCTTTGTACCTCGTGAGTGATACTGTTCTTCATTTAAACTAAAGTGAGTATTTCGTTATATTCCAATTAGACTAAAGTCGTATTCATACATGGGTGATATGTTCTAGAGTTCTTCATCCGTTCATCATTTAGAGGCTTGTGTTCTTCGTGACACGATCCTTTGATCTTGTTGACTAGATGAATAATTCCGCATTTCGTTTGTATGATTGCTTGTCAATTAGAATATAGTGAGTACTCTGCATATCTGAATTAGACCAAAATGTCATTCATATCTCTTTGTATCGTCTTGATTCCATGATGGGTAAGGTCTAGTTGTACTCGCGGGTTCGTCGCTCCGTATTTCTGCGGAGTGCTATAGTGTTGCTACAGGACGTCAGACGTAGCCGTGCTATAGTAGTAGTCGGTGGTGCAGACGTGGTGTCTGGACTACGGGTTATCCTTCGATTGCCCTGTATCCCACGGTTTGTCTTGGGGTAGGCCGCGGTGGTGACAGACGTTGGACCCTTTCAGAATCCCCCACGTTCGGATACAGGTGTAGGCAACCATTTGCCGTGAACCGACTGTTATAGCCAGGAGGGTCCGGTGTCCGAAGTGAGATCCTTTGCAGCTTGCACCCCCTAGAACCAAGCACCTAAATGAGGTACCATACCTCTCATCCACCTCAGCAGAGATCCTGTGTCCTTGGGTAACTCGCTCGTAGAGTGCCCAGCCGTTCCTAGGAACGAAACCCTTTGGAATACTCCCGAGAGAGAAGTGCTACAACGGTGTATCCGTGCGCTTGCAGACTCGTTCGCACCCGTCAGTGTACCTGGGTGATTCTTACACGCTCACGCTATCCCGGCGCCATAGTGGTGAGGTTAAGAAATACCAACAAGCATTTCTGGTGTCGTTGCCGGAGAACGGTTGTTGAGAATCTACGAACCCGACTGTCCTCGTATCTTTTGTTTTTCCTTTTCATTTCTACCTCTACCCCCGTTATCCCAGGAAGGTTATCCTTGTACACACCTTCCGCTCATTATGAGTGAACCAATAGAATCATCCTTGTGGAGGCAACCCGCCTCCTTAACACCCTGTATGGTTCACTCATCCCTCATTAAGCTAGTTGAGAACGATTCCTTCTCGGGGGAAGTCATGAAAATCCCTACTCCCATGTGAGAGGCTTCGAACAATTGTGTTCTACCCAGGGTAAGGCCGGGGCTGTCGTATGGACATCCCTGGGCCCACTACACTGGTGGGTACCAGGACCGACTACTCGGTGGGCTACTCAACTTGAGCAACACGACACCTGCTGGCGTGGGGCGCAAGGATTGCAGAGGGATAGTACTCGGATAGGAAGCTACACATGTCCGGATCCATGTAAAGTACTCCTAGCCGTACCCGACTAGTACTCTCTCCTCAAACCGACTTGTAACCCTGCCTCTCAGACTATATAAAGTGAGGCAGGGACCCCTATCTCATCATCCGCATCATCTTGTAAACACATCCAATCAATCCAGAGCTACGCAGCATACAGGACGTAGGGTATTACGCACCTCGCGGCCCGAACCTGTCTAAATTGTGTGCCACGTGTCTCTCCTTCGAGTTACCGATCTCGGCGAGGCCACATTCATCTACCTCGGGTACTCCCCTTGGTAGGTTGCCGGTCTAAAACACCGACAGCTGGTGTGCCAGGTAGGGGATCTCGCCGAAGATCGCATGGCGAACTCGACGGCTTCAATCGTCATCAAGCCAGCCGTCGCCTTCAACCGCGGCGACACCTTCGTCTTCGGCTCCTGGGTCTGCACCGCTGGCGGCGCTGGATCGTTCCAGCGCTACCTCACCATGACCCCGGACCCAGAGACCGGGCTCGTGACGCTTCTAGAAGTCACCACGAGCCCACTCGTCGAAAAATTCGGCGAAATTTCACTCTACAACCAAGTCGCCGACTACGAGCTCGGATCCGCCTCCAACTCGAACTCGACGTCGCGCTGGATTGCCTCATGCGAGCCGGCTCCTGAGCCATCGTGTGAAGCGGCCCCCTCCACGAGCACTTCCCATACGGCCTTTGCAATTCTAGCAGGGCCCACGCGGAAGCTCTCGCTGCACGCCGGGCCGGCAAGGAGATCGCCTCCGAGTACTCCTCGGACTCCAACACCGCAACCGGCTACTACTCGGACTCCTCCTACGAGTTCGACTTCGGATCGGACCCAATCGAGTCCGAGTCCGAGCTCAACATGACTGAGGAACCGCTGTCAGGTCCTGCCGCTCGCCTAGTCATTACATCCACTCCCGCCGGCAGATTCGTCTACTGGCCCGACCACAAGCCCGCAGACCTGACGGACGACAACTCACACTGTGTCGCCTACCTCGATTCACTCCCCTTCCAGGAGGGGACCCCGCTGGCTCTAAACGACGAGCACACCCCCACCGAGGTGGCGACTACTGACTCCAGTCTCTGCACTCCCGACCGTGAAGTCTTCATGACGGCCACAGATGTTCGGACTTCGGAAAACCGACCCGACCGGTACCTTGACGACATCTCAGAGGATGAGTTGTCTGCCAACGCACCTCCGAACGAGACCATCGAAGACAAGAACGCTCGGCGTGACCGCAATAGGAAGCGGAACGATCGACGTAGACGTCTCCGGGAAACTCTCCCTATCCGGAACCTCAATGAGGCCCTGGAGCAAGTTGACAACCGGGAACACACTACTCCTGAGCAGTGCCTCATGTCTATCACCACGATAGCACGACAGGCCCAGGGGATCCGCGCCGGTGAAGTCATTGCCAAACTCGCTGAAGACGCCTACTTCATAAGGGTCGACAACAGGGTTGCTCAAGTACCCCCCGTCAGAACTCACGACGCTAGAAACAACGAAGCCACTAGCCGTAGCCCGGCAGACGGCGGACGCAACCGTGTCCGTGGTGAACACCAGCCAAATCCCAACCGCTCTAGGGCCTCGGCTGGAGGACCCTCACAGGGCGGCATCGGCCAGGGTGGCACCGGAGGTAGTCGCGGCGGCGGCGGTGGTGGTGGCAGCAGCGGTGGAAGTTCATCCCATGACGCCGGCAGAAGAGCTGGTGGCGGCGGCAATCGCGGTGGCCGAGGCCACGCGACTAGCCACGCCACCAGCAACGCACGTGGCGGCTACGACGCCCGCCACAAGATCGACGAGATCCGCTGCAAGAAGGCTACTGAAGCAAGCGACAGCGACGGCTTCCCCGCATACTCCGCAAGACTTCGCAACCTGCTTCTTCCCGAGAAATTCAAAACTCTCGGGATCTCCAAGTATGACGCGAAGCAAGATCCAGTTCAGTGGCTCAGGTGCTACGCCTTGGCCATCGAAAATGCTAGTGGCAACAACGACGCGAAGTGCCTCTTCTTCCCTTTCTGCCTGGATCAAGCCCCACTCACGTGGCTCGAGTCACTTGAAAAGAACTCGATCGACAAGTGGGACCAGCTGAAAGCGCAGTTCACCAGCAACTTCACGGGCGCCATGGGGCACTCGGGTACTCGCATGGACCTGGCGATGGTCAAACAGGAACAAGGTGAGATGCTTCGCCAGTACATGCGGCGCTTCTTCGACAAGGGCGCGACCATAGTCGACGTCACCGACAAAGAAGTCATCGACCTCTTCCAAGATGGACTCTATCACCGTCGCACCTTCGAAGACTTCGGTCGCCGCCGCCCGAGCTCCATCTCCAAGCTCAAAGACATGATCACATCATGGGCCGACGAAGAGGACAAGGCAAACGCCAAGTACGACTCCATTCGCGGCAAGAACAAGAGCAACGCGGGCGGCAACAACAACAACAACAAAGATCAAGGGGGTCACCACAACAACAACTACTCGAGCTCCAACAGCAAGCGCAAGCCAGACAACATAGTCGCGGCTATACAGCACCCTGCAAAGGACAACTCGAAAAAGACCTCAGGCGGCTTCAGAGACTTGCTCAAAGAGAAGTGCCTGTGGCATCTGGATGGTAATCACACCACCGAGCAGTGCTACCAGCTCCGGCGAGCACTCAAGGATACTCCCGACCCACGGCCTCCTCACAACAAGAAGGGCAAGAAAAAAGTCGACGAGGGCAATGGTGACTTCCAGGAACCTGACAAGACGGTGAATGTCCTCTTCGGCGGACTACCCACCAGACGGTCTCAGAAGGCCACCCGACGGGAAGTCTTGAACATCGAACCAGCGGTGCCGACACCTCTGAGGTGGTCGGAGGTACCCATCACCTTCTCCCGCGCGGATCATTGGACAAGCTTCTCCGAACCAAGACGTTTCCCACTCGTCCTGAAACCTGTAGTCGCGGGCTCCAGACTCAACAAGGTCCTCATCGACGGCGGGAGCGGACTCAACGTCCTCTTCACCAAGACCTTGAAGAAGATGAAGCTCGACATCACCGACATGCTCACCAAGAGCGCATCACCTTTCTACGACATTGTCCCCGGTAACGCGGCTATTCCACTGGGCTCAGTGGTCCTGCCAGTTACCTTCGGGGAGACAAGGGAGAACTACCGCACCGAGTACATCAAGTTCGAGGTTGCGGACTTTGAAACCTCCTACCATGCCATCCTCGGCAGACCAGCTATCGCCAAGTTCATGGTGGTACCACACTACACCTACTTGGTACTCAAGATGCCGAGTCCTGCCGGAGTACTCACATTGCAAGGGGACTTAAAGATTTTGTTCGACTGCGACACCGAAGTCGTGGAACTCGCAGCGACCAACCAAGTACCCAATGCAATGATGGAGATCTTTGCTGCGTCCAAGAAGCTCGCCCCAACTGAACTCGAGATTCCCGAGAAAACTGACACCGCAAACAAGCCTCAGCCATCAGAGGAAGTCCAAGTGAAGGCCATCGACCTTGGGACGGGCGACAGCAGCAAGACTACCATGATCGGGGCGGGTCTTGACCCGAAATAGGAAGACGCGCTCGTCAGCTTCCTCCGGGCTAACCGAGACATCTTCGCATGGAAGCCAGCGGACATGCCAGGGGTGCCCAGGAGGCTGATCGAGCACTCACTCAACGTCGACCCTAAAGCTACCCCCAAATGACAACACCTTCGCCATTTCGCCGACGACCGACGGGATGCATCAAGAAGGAACTCGCCAAACTACTCGCGGTGGGCTTCATCCGTGAAGTCTTCCATCCTGAGTGGCTCGCCAACCCCGTCCTCGTCCGCAAGAAGAACACCAACGAGTGGAGGATGTGCATCGACTACACCGACCTCAACAAGCACTGCCCCAAAGACCCCTTCGGGTTGCCGCGGATTGATCAACTCATCGACTCCACGGGGGGCTGCGACCTGCTCTGCTTCCTCGACTGCTACTCCGGGTACCACCAGATCGCTATCAAGGAAGAAGACTAGGAGAAGACCGTGTTCATCACCCCGTTCGGCACCTACTGCTACACGACAATGTCGTTCGGGTTGAAGAACGCCAGCGCCACCTACCAATGAGCTATCCAGGCCTGCTTCAAAAAGCAGCTCAACAAGAACGTCGAAGACTACGTGGATGACGTGGTCGTCAAGACCAGAAACTCCGATACGCTCATCGCCGATCTTGAAGAGACTTTCGCATCCCTGCGAGAGTACCAATGGAAGCTCAATCCCAACAAGTGCATCTTCGGCGTACCATCTGGGAAACTACTCGGCTTCATCATCAGCCATCGCGGCATCGAAGCCAACCCCGAGAAGATCTCTACCATCACCAACATGAAAGCTCCAACCTGCATCAAGGATGTCCAGAAGCTGACCGGGTGCATGGCGGCCCTGAACAGATTTATCTCGAAGCTTGGAGAACGGGGACTACCCTTCTTCAAACTACTCAAGCATCAAGAGAAGTTCGCGTGGACCGCGGAGGCTGATCAAGCTCTGCCGCAGCTCAAAGACTTCCTGTCTAAGCCACCGATCCTCACGGCTCCTCGGAAAAAGGAGCAGCTACTGCTCTACCTCGCTGCGACTACTCATGTGGTCAGTACTGCCATCGTCGTCGAGCGGCAGGAAGAAGGCCACGCCTACCGAGTCCAGCGACCTATCTACTTTGTCAGCGAGGTTCTGTCAGAGTCCAAGACACGGTACCAGCCGGTCCAGAAGCTACTCTACGCAGTGCTCATCACCTCGCGGAAGCTATGATGCTACTTCCAGGAGTACTCGATTGTTGTTATCACCGACTATCCGCTCGGTGACATACTCCGCAACCAGGATGCTACTGGAAGAATCTCCAAGTGGGCGGTCGAACTCGGCACCCTCAACATCTACTTCAAGCCACGTATTGCTATCAAGTCTCAGGCACTAGTCGACTTCATGGCAGAGTGGCGGGAGAATCAGCTACCAACTCCAATCGAGCGCCCAGAACACTGGGTGATGTACTTCAACGGCTCACTCAAGCTCGAAGGGGCAGGTGCAGGGGTAATGCTGATCTCTCCAAAGGGCGAACAACTCAAGTACGTCCTGCAGATCTTCTGGAAGGTCTCAAACAACGAAGCTGAGTACGAAGCCCTACTTCACGGGCTCCGCCTCGCAATCTCTTTGGGCATCAAGTGGCTACTAGTCTACGGCGACTCCGCAGTGGTCATCAACCAAGTCAACAAGTCTTGGGATCGCAACAAGGAGAACATGGACGCCTACTGTCTGGAAGTCCGCAAGCTCGAGAACAAGTTCTACGGTCTCGAGTTCCACCACGTCGTCCGCGACAACAATGTTGCCACGGACGTCCTGTCGAAGCTTGGTTCTACTCGCGCACAAGTACCTGCCGGAGTCTTCGTCCACGAGCTTCACGCGCCATCCATCCCGGAGTCGGCGCCAACGGCCACTGACCCTGTCCCACCACAATCCGGCCAAGAGGTCATGATGGTTGACGTGGACTGGAGACAACCCTTCATCGACTACATCCGCGAGCAGAAGGTTCCATCCGACAAAAACTTGGCCGAACAACTCGTTCGCCGAGCCAAGGCCTATGTACTAGTAGGAGACAAGCTCTACAGGCGAGGTGCCACTTCTGGAGTACTCATGAAGTGCATACCTCGAGAAGAAGGCAAGGATATCTTGGAGGAGATCCACAAAGGCGTCTACGGCAACCACGCGTCTTCTCGAACGCTGGTGAGCAAGGCTTTTCGACAAGCTTTCTACTGGCCCACAGCTCTGGCCGACACTGAAGAACTCGTCAGAAAGTGCCAAGGATGTCAATTCTTTGCCAAGCAGCAACACATCCCGGCCTACAAGCTAGTCACCATACCACCGACCTGGCCCTTTGCCTGCTGGGGGCTCGACATGATTGGGCCTCTGCCAACTGCGCCAGGAGGATTCAACAGAGTCTTGGTGGCCATCGACAAGTTCACCAAGTGGATTGAAGTCAAGCCGATCACCTGCCCAAAGGCCGACAGAGTACTCGACTTCTTGGATGAACTCATGCATCGCTACGGGCTGCCCCATCGCATCATCACAGACTTGGGTTCCAACTTCAACAACCATCAGTTCTGGGAGTACTGCGAGAACAGCGGGATCGACATTCGGTACGTCTCAGTTGCCCATCCCTGCGCCAACGGCCAAGTTGAGCGCGCCAACAGGATGGTACTCGACGCCCTCAAGAAGCGATTGCACGACGCAGCTAACACCAAAGGAGGCAAGTGGATCAGGGAACTACCCAACGCACTCTAGGGGCTTCGTACTCAGCCTACCAAGCTGACAGGGCAGTCGCCCTACTTCCTGGTCTACGGCTCCGAAGCTATTCTACCTGCCGACGTGATGTGGGAATCCCCGGCAGTAGAGCAATACGACGAAGGCATCTCAGAAGACAGCAGACGGGTTGACATCGACGGTCTCGAAGAAGCCCGCTGCGCCACCCTCGTCCAATCAGCAAGGTACCTCGAGGGTATCCGACGCTACCATGATCGCAATGTCAAGGAACGCTCCTTCAACGTCGGCGATCTAGTCCTCCGTCGTATCTAGAACACGGATGGACTACACAAGCTTAGCTCACCATGGGAAGGTCCCTTCTCAATCTCTAAGGTGACCAGACCAGGCTCCTAGCGCCTCCAAACACTTGAAGGCGACGACATCAGCAACTCGTGGAACGTCGACCAGCTGTGTCGCTTCTACGCGTAGTCGCTCGACTACTCTACGGGTCCAAGTCTACACGACTACTCATGGACTCCTCGCTGTAAGCGGCCTTCCGGTCCTAGCACTAGTCTCCGGACTACTCTTCTCCAAGATCCAGCGTCAACGGCTACTAACGGATCTCTGGCTGCTTAGAGCGCTGAGGACTCTAGCAGCGGTCTGCAAGACCATGTACTCTAGATCCAATCTATACGACTACTAACGGATCTCTAGCTGTAAGCGGCCTAAGGGTCCTAGCTCCACTTAGCCGTAGGCGGCCTCCGGGTCCTGGCGACTACACTTGTAAATGGCTCTGACCATCCAGGTGTACTTACTCATCAGTAATAAAGTTTGATTTTCATTCAACTTATTTACTGTGCCTTCCAATCAGGCATCTCCTACTGAGTACTACTACTCACAAGCTCTAGCACGATTTGGTACTCCGCACACTTCGATTGCAAATGGCGGCTATGAGTACTTATTTCACAGATATATCATGGACAACTTTCATTGATAATCCAAACAAGTTACTAACAACTCTGTTTGTTTTACATCAACTACTTTAAGCTACTCTTACAGGTACTCCTACTGAAGGTTGAGCTTTTCCGCCACTTGTTCAGCAATAGGCGCCATCTCCTCCAGGAGGGTCTTGTACTGCTCGTCAGTACAGTTCGCTGCAAGTCCACCGGCGACTACGTTCACTAGAGCCTTGGGGAAATATGACTTCATGTATGCCAAGACTTGGTTCGGGATTGACTTCGCCAAGTGCTTGACATACGTCGCCAGACGCCCGGGGGCTTCCTTCAACCGGTCCACCAGTGGAGCAATCTTGGGCCCGCCCGGGTGTGGCACCAGCAGCCTTGCAATGGGTAGCACGGCTTCCTCAAGTTCCTTCAGCTGGCCCCGCAGCTTCTCGCAATCTTCGTTGAGCTTCTGCAGAGATTTATAGCAATTGACAAGGTCACAGTCTGAGGCTTCACGAAGCTCCATGTGCTTGATACACTCATGGCGCAACTGAGCGTACTCATACTCAAGTACCTCTCTTTTGTCGGTCTCACGGTACACGATGTTCTTCAAGTCTGTCTCCGACGCCTTCAGCTGGTCGACCCTTTCCTCAAGCTCTGCAGACAACTCATCACACTGTCAGATTACACCAAGGTACCCTAATAAGTACTCAAAGGCTTTGGCGGGAAGCATACCTTTATTCTTCTGGCGCAGCGACTTGTTTTTCTGAATCAAGTCGTCCCTCTTCGCCTGCATCTCTTGCACTTCGTTATGATATTGGGCGAAGGCACCGTCGAGCTTGGATTGGAGCAGGGCGGAATGTTTCTTCGACTTATCGAGCTCCTTCTCCAAGACTTCGGCATGAAGGACTATGTCACCGTACCCCTTCAGCAGCTCGGACTTCTCGCGGGATCTTTCAATAATATCCTGCGCAGACAGAACAGTCAAACGGGTACTTTGTATTTCGTCGTACAAGACTACTCGAGGTACTCGCAACGTACCTTGACCCACTACTGGGTACGCCGCCATGACTCCATGTTCAGAGCAACAACGGCCGGATCGACAAGATTGTCTTCCAGCAGCTCAAGACCCCCGCGGCTCGAAGATGCCTCCTCTGCCATAGCCGCCGAACGGATCGGCACGGCTTCCTCTATGATGGGCGAGCGGACGACTACGTCCGTGCTCGTCCCGTGGAGCGGATCGTTCTACACTTCCACACCCGACTCGGGGGCCACCGCAGTCCCCAGCTCGGGGGCTATTTCTTCCGCCGTCCCGGCCATCGGTCCTGTGGGCTCCGACTCCACAGTAACCGTTTCCATGGCCACGACTTCAGGAATCGAGGTTCCCTCAGCTTGTGCTCCTAGCACAATGAGTACACGCAGTCAATCTCAGCGGCTACGACTACTATGCAGGATGACTACCAGTGGTGACAGGACACATACCTTCAACCAAGGTGGCTTCCTTCAACGTCGAATCCACCACGACTTCAATCTGTGGCGGCGGCGTGGGTTCGCGCTCCTCCGCCGAGCGGCCCTCTCCGTCGGCTGGAGTGCTGGTCTCCCCACCGTCCCACGACAGGTCCGTGGATTTCCTGCATCATGAAGTAATCAAGTCAGCAATACAAGTCTGTCATCTATACGACTACTTGAAAGTTCATAAGCACTTACAGTGTTGACCGCACCACGGTCACGGTCGGAGCACCTAGTATACTGGCAATATCAACTATGCCAGCCTCGGTAGCAGCTCCGGCCTCAACAGATGCCTCCTCTGGTTGCTCCACAGCTGCAGCCGGCGTAGGGTTTCGTCCTTCTTCAACCGACGGCTGTGGCTCCGCAGCGCCGGTCTCCTGCCGTGCCGCTGCTGGCACGATTTCTTCGGTTGACAGAGGCGGGCTGATACTCCTATCAGCTGCCGCCCCCACGGTGTCCAGGACCCCTCGTCGCCTTGGTCTACGGGGTCCGGGGAGGGGATATCCTGCAACATTACAAGACAACTCATCAGCACACGACTACTTATCAGCTATGCTTGACTACTCTAGTCGTGGTGTTTACCTCTTGGTTGGTCGTCTCGGAGATCTTCAGCTTCTTGACAGCGCGTTTCCGCGCCACGTTGCGAGGCCTCCTCGGCGGCACCGGCAGGTTCGCCTCGAGACTCGACGGCTTCTCGATGATGACTGGGACGTCTGGCACCCCAGCTCGCCTGAACCTGGAGCGCAGCTGGAACCTTTGCTGCAGTGTTTCTTCATCTTCATCATCATCAGAGCCGGACTCGATGACAACGGCGTCACTGCCTTCACCGACTTCGCGGCGTTCCTTCTTCTTGCCCTTCTCCTCCGGTTGCTCCACAAGTCGCGGAGGGGAAGTCAGGACTGAGACGTATTTCGCCACGTCATCCTACAACATGTAGCACATATGAGTACGACTACTTCAAGCAAATCAGTACTCAGGGGCTTATGTCACGACTACTGACCTGATTTGGCGGCCGTGCCGCAGAGTACTCTGGCACCGGGCATGGTGTGTACGGGGGCATATCTTTGAAGATCTTGCCCAGCCTCTCAATGATTATGTCGCCCTTGGGTTCGAAGCCAGGCAACTGTGATGTATCCTTGTCGCTGGTGTACTGGTACCTGAGGGTGTCTCGTGCCATCAGTGGCTGCACTCTCCTCTTCATGAAGCTGAAGGCCACATGTTCGGCCCTCAGACCGGCTTCTCGCAAGGCCTTGATCTTCTTCAGCAACTCGGGTAGCTGAATACCCTCTTGCATGGTGGGCTCTGTGTTCCACCACGGCTTGTGCTTCGGTTGGCACTCGCTCGGCTTCGGCAGCTCAGGATGGTGGTTGCTGATATAGAACCATTTGGCCTTCTAGTCCTGGTTGGAGTCTATCAACTTGTACGGCTAGTACTGGTCGGCGGCATCCTCACGCATTTGGATACCGGCACCTCCGACTACTCATGTATCGTTGGTGCTCGGTTGCGGCTTCAATCGGAAGAACTTCCGAAACAGCACCCAGTGGGGTTTGATTCCCACAAATGCTTCGCAGAAGTGGACAAAAATAGAAACATGGAAGATTCCGTTAGGGTTGAGATTAAGGTACTCGATGCCGTAGTACCTGAGCAGACCCTTGAAGAAATCACTGGCGGGGAGCGCCAATCCGCGCTCTACAAACCGGGCGAACATTGGGATTTCGTCCGGATTCTTCTCCATCGGGTATGGATCGTCGGTGGCGGTGCGCCATAGATCCACCTCCTTCTCACGAAGGAACCCACTGTTGACCAAGGCGAGGAGGTCCTCGGTCTTCAGTTTCGCCTTCTTCCACTCCTTCGCCGGATTGGGGCGAGGGGACGCGAGTGGCGACGTCGACGACTGGCCGGCATCCCCGGTTTCTTCATCGCGGCTCCTTTTCTTCGACACACCGGTCTTCTTGCCCTTCGCTGGGGACCCCTTCATTCTCCAAGTGATGGGTGTCTTCACTCACATTCGCTCGGGGGCTACAGCGGTGGGTGAACTGCGGCGGCGCGAGCAAATGGATCTAAGTCTATGCGCGGCGGCGGCGTCCGCAGAGGAGCAGAGGAGGTGGCGATTCAGATCTAATCTGAGGAATGCAACTGCTAGGAGTAAAAAACCCTAAGGGACTCACCGGTTATTTATAACCGGCCCCGGCGACTCGGTTCTCAGCGGACAGATACGGTGCCAGACGGGTGACCTAGTGGCAGCAGCGTGACTCTTCAACTTCCAGTACTCGATGCTCTCCATCTCGGGGGCTCGACTACTTCAGATGACCTCCGTGGGACACAACCAGATACAAGACCCACTCAGGACACATTCTACAGTCAAGATGACCCTTTAATTCGAGAGGAAGTACTCGACTCAAGGCTCGGGGGCTCCGTGCCACATGTCCTTCGGTTTTTTCTCCGGATTTTTCGGGATAAGATTGGCAGAACTTCAGATTGACCCTCAGCTTGAATCTACGATTCGACCTAAGGCTCGGGGTCTACATTCCATATGGAATGTGATTCTTTGAATCGCATTTTCCATATGGTTTCTTCATCAAGACATCGCGAGTATTATTGAAGACCTTCGTGCGAAGCACTCGGGGACGCTTGGGGACTACTCGAGAAGACTTCAAGACTACTCAAAGATCAGCTGGAGTACCTTCCAGCCTCGGGATGGTTCAAGCACTCTTGAGGACTTTCGGCTTGTGGAACTTGGGGACGCTCAAGGACTACTCGCCAAGGCCATCAAGACTACTCGAAGACATCCTGCTCGACTACAAAGTACTCGGGGGCTTGTCGTATGGACATCCCTGGGCCCACTACACTGGTGGGTATCAGGACCGACTACTCAGTGGGCCCCTGGGACTACTCAACTTGGGCAACACGACACCTGCTGGCGTGGGGCGCAAGGATTGCAGAGGGATAGTACTCGGATAGGAAGCTACACATGTCCGGATCCATGTAAAGTACTCCTAGCCGTACCCGACTAGTACTCTCTCCTCAAACCGACTTGTAACCCTACCTCCCGGACTATATAAGGCGAGGCAGGGACCCCTATCTCATCATCCGCATCATCTTGTAAACACATCCAATCAATCCAGAGCTACGCAGCATACAGGACGTAGGGTATTACGCACCTCGCGGCCCAAACCTATCTAAATTGTGTGCCACGTGTCTCTCCTTCGAGTTACCGATCTCAGCGAGGCCACATTCATCTACCTCGGGTACTCCCCTTGGTAGGTTGCCGGTCTAAAACACCGACAGGGGCGACCCAGGATGTTCTTAGGAGGAACTTGTTCCCGTTCTCCCTTTCAGGAGGAGCGAGAACTTGATACCGTTGTTTTGGGCATGATCACCTCAATTGGGGAGCTTTGAGAGCAACTTTCTGCACCTGATTCTTTCCCTAGAGGTCTATCATTTCTTCAAGAATGGCGATCCTCAGTTTCCAACAGAGAGAGAAGGAGTCCCTAGGCATGGCCTGGCATCGTTTTGCCTCTATGACTGAATCATGCCCAGTCCTTAATCTGCCAGACCTGGTGCTCTTGCAGCATTTCCGGCTTGGTTTGCTAAGGGACAGTGGCATGACGCTTGATGCCATGTCGGGAGGCACCTTTCTGTTCTTAGAGCCAGAGCGAGGAAAGGAAATTCTAGAAAAACTCCGGGATTTCAGCTCCCCGCCCGTCCTGAGCATCGAGGTAGCCAACCGTGGTAATGAGTTGCCTAGATCCATCTTCGAGAGAGCTCGAGCCTACATACCAACCTTCTCTACGCACTTGTCGAAGATGTCATTCTTGACTAGCAGGAATCTATGGGAAAGAGCACCTAGCGTGAGTTCTGCCTCTAGGTTCCCCTATCGTTTGTTCTCTTAAAAACCTGACCTTCGAGACTTAGTCTCGGAGGAAGGAGGAAAGGAGTAATCAAAGAAGGGTGGTTGTTGCTGGCGAGAACGACTATCTCGACTTCAGCTACGACTTTCCGGGAGAGGTTACGATGGATATTTTGTGCTTTATGTCAGGGCCCAACTTGAGGTGCCACCACACCAAAGGTCAAATCAAGACACCGGCCCCAGGATCACAAGTCTCTATACTTCTGGCCTTGGAAACCACGACTTTATACTGGTCCAGTTGAGCAGCCTGTCTCATCATCATGAGCTCAGCTAGGACCGATGCCGATCAAGTTCAGTAGGCATAAATACCATTCTGACACTTTGACTTGATCGATGCCCGCGGGACTGTGGTTGCATCCTTACCTTTTGCACTTCCGTTGGAAGCTTAGGTTGGCCTACGTGTTGTCCTCGCGCTAGTGAGGGTGAGAACCCATGGCAACCTAAGGAGAGAATGAACTGGCAAGTTTGTTACTCTTGATCTAACGCTCGAATGTTCCTCCGACCCACGGATTCTTATTCGCTTGATCTGGGGTCCGAGCATTCTTGAGCCATGCCTCCAAGATATGGGTCTAGGTGAACCCCCGAATGTTGCGCTATTTATGCGGGAAGAGGTTTAAGTAAAGCTAAAAGAGGAGTGAGGGCATTTATGCCCAACACCTTGTCCTAGCTATTCCTGGAGCCTCCAACCTCAAAATCTGCTAGACACCCGGCCCGAAGACCGTGAGCCCTATTAGAACCCACAGGCCAAAGGGGAGGCCCAACGGGGCCCGTATGGGTTCGGCCGACCCGCTAGGTCGACCGACCTAATAAGGGCGCCGCCGCCTCTCCCCTTTCGCGTGTGCCTCCTGTCATCCTCCAGAGACCTCCTCCTTGCCGCATGACGGATTTTGAGCCACGCAAAACTCCATCTCCCCTGCTCCTTCCTCCTCACAGCCACCGCATCACCAGTCATGAGTAGCCGGGACGCACAGCCTCGTCGAATGAAGGCCCCGTCCCCCTTTGAAGGGGAGAAGTCCTTTTTCTTCAGCGACCTAGGGAGCGACAAGTTGCCTCCATGGGACGCATCTCAGGATGATATAAAGACTCCGGAACAGGGGAGGAGGATGAGAAGCCCGACTGGAGACTCGATAGAGTCCCCAGCTAGGCGCGGCTCATCTTCACCCCCCACTTTCGCTGGTCATTATTCCCGATTTACCGCCCTAGGGAAGAAACTAGCCCCTGGTTCAAGCAAGAAGGTGCTCTACGATGACTGGCCAGGCCCACCGTTGAAGCCTGGAGAGCGCTATGCAAGATCGCTCTTTAGCAAGGATGGTGAGCCTTTCTGCCACAAGTATGAGCAGGATGTTTGGGATGAGTTTCCGCAGCCCCAGACCAGGTTTCGCATCTTTGGGGTGAGGACCCCGAAGGACAGCTGTGGGGTGCCAAAACCATACCCACCGCTCTGGGAAGCAAAACTTGAGGATATCCTAGCTTCGTTACCTAACAGAAGGAGTCTCCAAACAAGCAAGGTGGTAGATAGATTGGCAAATGTGTACCTCGAGTACGAGGCCTTGATGAAGGTTGTGGAGAAGCAGCGAGAGGAGTATCGGTAGCTCAGGCGTCTTCTCCTCGAGACCCGCGAGGAGATGGATGTTATGCTATAGCGCCTGATCAAGGCAGAGGGTATGCAAGCCCTCTTTGCGGAGTAGAGGGCTACGCCCATTTTTCATTTTCCATAGGCGCTTAGTTCAATTTAGTTTATTTCCTTCCATGTTTATTTCCCTTTCAATTTTTATTTCCATCATGTGTGTAAGCGCATATTTCATTATGAACTTGAATAAAATAATTTGGCTCCACCGGTCACATAACCCGGTCGAGTCACATGTGTGTCGTTTGTTTCTGTTTTTGTTTGTCTTGAAGAACTGCACCCAGGTACAAGATAGTGTGGGGGAGAGTCACACTCTCCAGACGCGAACGCGATGGATATTTGCACCCACACCACACTCGCACAGCGCTACAACCACTCATGCTTAGAGAACCTGAACGAAGACACTGTTGACGTTCCTTAGCCTCACTACTAGGTTTGCACTCACGGCGACGGCGCCAGAAATGCTTGTTGGCACTCGCTAACGTCGCTACCGGGTTTATACCCCTAGTAATGGAGGTAGGAACGTCTTTGGTAAAACACACATCACAGAAAGGTCTGCAAGCGCATGGATTACCGTTGTAGCACTTCACCCAGTGGTATTCGGGTTATCGTATTCATATTTTCCCAAGGGAGGCACTACGGCAAAGATGATCGAATAAACGGTGGAGAGTAACAAGACTCGGTAAAGAGCTATAGCGGGGGTAATGAATAAAGATATTCGGGGGATAACTTGACACACACAAGGAGATCTTGATAAAGGGTTAGAGAGGACCTAGTGAGCTGGGAGGACAACGAGACGAGAAAGGATCCTGACACAATCTATCTATTCTTGTCAACTCTAGGTAAGGAACTAAGGCAAAGGATAACCAAGGCAAGCTAAACTCGACAAGCTCTTCTAGTGCTGCAGGGGCATGCAAAGCCGCGCTCTCGGACAGGGAAGAGAAGGGAGAACGACGACGCGCTGAATCCTACCGACCCGAACTAACGTGGTGGACTACTGAGCCCGTCCGGAGCTATCACCTCCCTAGGGTACCACAACTATTCCATTGAATGGGACACCAATCTAAGACTAAGGCAAGCTCTGAGCACCGCGCTCACAATGAACCAAAGAACCTTTCCCTGGATATCACGAAGGAAGGTCTCTCTCCGCTACTAAACACAAACGCACTCGGTAGAAGATCAAGCGAAGAACGACCACAACACCATACGGTTCAAGAGAGCTACGCTAACCAAGATTAAACTAACTTTAGTCTAAACCAAGAATAAAGCTTCTAGAGCAAAGTAAAAGCTGAATGTAATTGACTTGAAAGGTAAGATAGAAAGATAACTTGAATTGTACTTGAGTCTAACCAAAGAAAGGATACAAGAGTAGTACCAGAACCCTAAAGAAGACTCCTCCGGAACCCCGAGACTAGCTCGACTCGACTCTAACTCCCAAACTACAGTAATCCTACTCTAAGTGAACAATAGAGAGAAATGGAGATGCTCCTGCGTTGTGTGTCCATTCCAGCGAGTGGGAGTTGCCTTTTATAGGCAAGGGAGGTCGGTGGAGCGTAGGGGAGGAAAACCCCAGGTGCAGCCGGCTCTCTAGGCATGGCCGACCCTAGGATGTGCCGCCTCTCGCCTTGGACGCTCCTGATCACTGCTCCTGAGGCGGTTGTAGGTCGGCTCCTTGGGTCGGTTTTGTCTGGCACGCCAAGTGATAGGTGCGGCAGGCCCTACCCCATGCCGTGTGATGCACCGACCGTGTTAGGGAACGTCTAGGATCGCCTTTGGATGACGGTTGTGGCGGTTGAGCAATCGGATAAGTGGACCCATTGATCCAAGTGATCCTAGCATTCACCCTTTGATCAAACCGACATTCCTCCAGTGAATCACACTCGTCCAAGTTGTGCTCGAGGGAGTAGGAGTGCTCTAGACCAGGGTCGTGCCACCGGGCAGGGCCGGCCGCACCTGCAGGTTCGGCCAGACCAGGTGGTTCGGCCGTCCCTGGCATATTTGGCATGTTGGTCCCAAATTCTCACAAAATGTGTACCTACCTACAAAATTCACAACATGACTCGTGGAACTTTATTAGTACTAAAAATGTGCATGAAACTTGTCACGTACTCCTCTCGAACCCGAGGTTTTGACGGTCAAAATTTTGTTGTAAGGACCGTCAACAAACTCCCCCAAGCTAAACGTTTGCTCGTCCTCGAGCAAAGCCTATACTTGGCCTCGGTGGATCAGGAGTTGCATTGATGTTACCACTCGGCAAGTACCTATGCACAAATCCATGCTCTATTTGCTATTTGAAAAGATTGGTACGAGAGAAACTTAGCCTTATCTTACCTGTGGGGCTTGTAACTTTCCACCTTGCCTTCGGAGGTTGAAGAGTAGAATGGTTTTGACTTTGCATCACTCGCTCTTCTTTTCTGGATCCTATCTCGGAGTTTTGAAATTTTTGCAAAGAAAGACAAGGTTCTTCTGATGGTTCCCTCGATCGCTCAAGTGGTATTTGTTACCTCACAAAAGGCTTTTGAGCGAGCCTCAGCTTCCTACTCTATGGATTGTATGTGGAGCTTTGGGTAGGATAAGTATGAGACTCACTTATGCCACATGTTGTTGTTGTGCCAAAGACCGGATCCAAGAAGAAACTAGTCATGCAACTTGATCGAGATGTGCAAGTGTGTGGAATATTTTTGTTTGTTTTTCTAAGTACTCCTTGCTTTGAGATTCTCCTCTTGCTTTTATTTTGGAGGGGGTCATGCTTTATCATTTCTATGCTCTTTGATTGGAGCACTTCTTTTTTTTTCTATGCTTCTTGAGCATATACTCTTTTTTTTCTTTTGATGACCCCTCTCTCCTTTTGCAAGAATACAAGAAGCGAAATCTCTTAGGAACTTTGGAGTATTTATTTTTTGGTGGGTGGATGGCATGTTTTGCATAACTCCCGGTGTGGAAGTTAGCTTATATATGTGGGTGTACGTGATCTCGATCATGGGAGCATGAAAAGATTCTACCAAGGGTCACAACAATTTGGCAAAACTCAATGGGTCACAAGCAAGCATATGTAGAAGGTTTATACATTGATATCGACATATGGCTTTGGTAGGTGATATGACCATTGAGGAACTTGTCTTGTTTTATTTTTTCAAAAGAAATCATCCGAGATTTTCACCATACTATGAGATAGAGCAAGATCAACATTGTCTCACCATATCATACTAGTCAACACCCTAGGTTTGGTCATAAGTATTTGCTTCCCACAAAGTTTTATTTCAGGCTCTTGTCTCAAAATATACCAACAAATTCAAATACTCATAGAGTACAAGGTTGCACACTAGGTTCTTGCAAAGTCTTAACATAGCAACTATTCATCATTTCCAAAGTGAGGGTATATAGACAAGATTTCAAGTGCACATGGTTGAAGCAAATATTTTTGTTGTTTTTTTTATTCAAATGTGATAAACAAGATGTTGAAAATTGGTTTGGATAGACATACCTTCCTTGATTGAAAATGGGGTCTCCCCCAAGCTAATTTTTGGCTACCTGGTTGGCGTGTCTTCATTTTGGTGATGAGTTGAGCACTTGGAAGCTTGTAGTGGTTGGCTTGATGGATTCGTGGAAGATCATAGGTACGGCCGTACCACTAGGTTCGGCCGGTCCTACTCCATTTGCTCCAAGCACTCGTGTCCCCTCCTGTAAACATCCTACACAAAAATTTTGTCGAAGGGGGGTACGGCCGTACCTCTAGATTCGGCCGTATCACCAAAAATCTCCAAAACTGTTTTTCTATGTCTTGTTTACTTACTAATGCAATGGTGAAATCAAATTTGAAATTTAAATATGCTTAATGCACGAAATAAAATGTTTGAAGGGAAATATGAGATAAATACCGGTTCACCTCACGGTGAGGGCTCGTAGTTTAGAGTCCGTGAGCGAGACTCCTCCGTTTGCTCAATTGATCTTGGGTTCGTCTGGTCCTGGAGTGGAAGACTTGGATGATGCTCCCTTCACACGCCACACCCTCTTTGTTTTCTTTGGTGGCGCTGAAGTCATTGAGGCTTTAGTGGGGGTGTTTTTGGTTTCCGTCTTCTTTTCCCCATTAGCCTTCTTGATTGCTTTCAACTTCCTTGTTTGGTGGTGCCCTTTTGATGCTTTGTCTTGCTCCCAACGCTTCCTCATCGTGGAAATGAGGCTATCTACTTTGGGCTTGGTTGGGGCCACCTCATCTTCCTGCACACAGTTTGAAATTTTTCTATCGACTATTCGTACCTGTGAGCATTGCTCCACCTTTGGTATAAAGGTGAATCGTTCTTCCTCGCTGTTGATGTTAAGGCGGATTTCTCCGGCTTCTACATCGATGTTAGCATTGGCAGTACTCAGGAAAGGTCTCTCGAGGATTAGAGGCGTCCTTGTATCGACATCCATGTCGAGGACGACGAAATCCACGGGTACGAAGAAATCCCGAACTCTCACCGAAATGTCCTCCATTATCCCCGCCGGGTAGCGGACCGATTGATCCGCTAGCTGCAAGCACATGGTTGTAGGCGACAAGGAAGTATAGTTGAGTTTGTCGAAGACTACCTTAGGCATGACGCTAACGCTAGCTCCAAGGTCGCACAGTGCATTCTCAAAGTGTTAGGACCCGATAGAGCAGCTGATTGTAGGACACCCGGGGTCTTTCTTCTTTAGAATGGCTGCACTACATTCCTCCGTAAGCTTGACCATATCCGTGGTAGGTAGAGGTCTTTTATTGTTGAGGATGTCCTTGAGGTACTTGGCGTAGGTCGGTACCTGCATAGCCTCAAGAAATGGTATGTTGACATTGAGTTTCTTGATTACCTCAACGAACTTCCCGAATTGCTCATCCACGGTAGGCTTCTTGATTCTTCAGGGAAATGGGACTAGCGTGGTGTTGATGAATTCATGGGGTGCCGTCTTCCTTAACTTTCCTTCATCGGGAGATACCTTCTCGGTGTCCTCTTCTTCCTCTGTCTCGGCGATCACTTTCTTCTGTTTCTTCTCTGCGGGGTTAGGATGTGGTGGATCCCGAGTGGTCTTACCACCTCTCGTGGTCACCGATTTTGAATTCTCTCGGGTAGGTTCGGGTTGCCCCGGGATTCCACCCGACTCGGAAGAAGGTAAAGAAGCAGCAAGCTGAGCAAGTTGAGTTTCTATCATTTTATTAGAGCTTAGCTGATTCTTCATAGCAGTAGTGAAAGATTCGATAGTGGAATTCAAATTTTCAAGAACTTTATCATTGGCGGCTAGCCTCTTGTTTAAGTTTTCATTAATTCTAGCTTGGCCAAAGACAAGATCTTTAATGGAGGGCTGATTATTGAAATTGTTAGAATAATTACCTCCATTTTGATTGTTGAACGGGAAGTTGGACCTCGAGCTCCACCCTTGATTGTTGTAGTTGTTGTTGCGGAACCCATTGTTGTTGCCATTGTTGATGAAGCTGGCTTCTTCCCTTGTCTCAGGACAATCATTTCCCGAATGACCCACATTACCACAAACCTCGCACGTCATGCGAGCGTCCATAATCTTGGCGGTCTCCATATTGCTTGGTGCCTCCAATTTCTTCATTAGGAGGTCCATCATGGCGGCGAGCATGTCGATTCCATTGACTTGGTGTACACCACAGTTATGGGGTTGGAGACGATCTCCATCCCAACCTTGATTTGACACCATCTTCTCGATCAACTCCTTGGCGGCGGGTACTTGTAGCGAGAAGAAGGCTCCTCCAGCGGCTGCATCTAGGTGTTCACAGGCGGTACGCTTGAGCCCGTGATAGAAGGTCTGAATTAAGAACCACCCCTACATGCCATGGTGCGGGCATGCGGTGATGTACTCCTGGAGACGTTCCCGTGCTTCGGGGATAATCTCATCATTCTGCTGCTGGAAGCCCGAAATTCTCGCGCGGAGGGCATTGGTTTTGCCCACTGGGAAGAACTTTGCGAGAAACGCCTTAGAGCACTTATCCCATGTGTTGATGGCATCTCGCTCCGCATAAAACCATTGCTTCGCCTTCCCGAGCAATGAGAACGGGAATAGGTGAAGACAAATTGCATCGTCCATCACTCCACGGATAGTGAAGGTCCTGCACACCTCCAGGAAATGCTGGAGATGCGCATTGGCATCTTCATTAGGCTTGCCACAGAACGGATTTGCTTGCACCATGTTGATCAACGCTGGCTTGAGTTCAAAGTTTCCTTCTCCCACCGTCACGTTTGGTCCGGTAGGGACATTGGTGTTGGGGGGAGCGGAAAACTCGCGGATCGTCCTCTCGGCCATCGGCGCTGATGAGGTGCTATCTACGGGATCGACGGTGTTCGTTTCTTGACTCGAGAGAAACTTCTGAGGAATGAGGATACGAGGTCGCACTCTCCTCACAAGTGACTCCGGATTGTCGTGAAAGTTGGACGGTAGGTTGAAACCGGTCATGCACTACTCTACGTACACGAGAGTAGAGCAAGGGTAAACCCTCTTAAATAGCGGTTCACCGAACCTAGATAACTCTACCACTAAGTTTAAACGATATCTTTTGCCTATTGCCTCCCCGGCAACGGCGCCAAAAATGCTTGTTGACGTTCCTTAGCCTCACTACTAGGTTTTGCACACACGGCGACAGAGCCAGAAATGCATGTTGGCACTCGCTAACATCGCTACCGGGTTTATAACCCTGGTAATGGATCTAGGAACGTCTTTGGTAAAACACATGTCACAGAAAGGTCCGCAAGCGCACGGATTACCATTGTAGCACTTCACCCGGTGGTATTCGGGTTGTCGTATTTATATTTTCCCAAGGGACGCACTACGGCAAAGATGATCAAATAAACGGTGGAGAGTAACGAGACTCGGTAAAGAGCTATAGCGGGGGTAACGAATAAACATATTCGGGGGATAACTTGACACACACAAGGAGATCTTGATAAAGGGTTAGAGAGGACCTAGTGAGCTGGGAGGACAACGAGACAGAAAGGATCCTGACACAATCTATCATTCTTGTCAACTCTAGGTAAAGAACTAAGGCAAAGGATAACCAAGGCAAGCTAAACTCGACAAGCTCTTCTAGTGCTGCAGGGGCATGCAAAGCCGCGCTCTCGGACTGGGATGAGAAGGGAGAACGACGACGTGCTGAATCTTACCGACCTGAACTAACGTGGTGGACTACTGAACCCATCCGGAGCTGTCACCTCCCTAGGGTACCACAACTATTCCATTGAACGGGACACCAATCTAATACTAAGGCAAGCTCTGAGCACCGCGCTCACAATGAACCAAAGAACCTTTCCCCGGATATCACGAAGGAAGGTCTCTCTCCGCTACTAAGCACAAACGCACTCGGTAGAAGATCAAGCGAAGAACGACCACAACACCATAGGGTTCAAGAGAGCTACGCTAACCAAGATTAAACTAACTTTAGTCTAAACGAAGAATAAAGCTTCTAGAGCAAAGTAAAAGCTGACTCGAAAGGTAAGATAGAAATATAACTTGAATTGTACTTGAGTCTAACCAAAGAAAGGATACAAGAGTAGTACCGGAACCCTGAAGAAGACTCCTCCGAAACCCCGAGACTAGCTCCACTCGACTCTAACTCCCAAATTACACTAATCCTACTCTAAGTGAACAATAGAGAGAAATGGAGATGCTCCTGCGTTGTGTGTCCATTCCAGCGAGTGGGAGGTGCCTTTTATAAGCAAGGGAGGTCGGTGGAGCGCAGGGGAGGAAAACCCCAGGTGCAGCCGGCTCTCTAGGCACGGCCGACCCTAGGATGTGCCGCCTCTCGCCTTGGACGCTCCTGATCACTGCTCCTGAGGCGGTTGTAGGTCGGCTCCTTGGGTCGGTTTTGTCCGGCACGCCAAGTGATAGGTGCGGCCGGCCCTACCCCGTGCCGTGTGATGCACCGACCGTGTTAGGGAACGCCTAGGATCGCCTTTGGATGATAGTTGTGGCGGTTGAGCAATCGGATAAGTGGACCCATTGATCCAAGTGATCCTAGCATTCACCCTTTGATCAAACCAACATTCCTCCAGTGAATCACACTCGTCCAAGTTGTGCTCGAGGGAGTAGGAGTGCTCTGGACCAGGGTCGTGCCACCGGGCAGGGCCGGCCACACCTGCATGTTGGACCCAAATTCTCCCAAAATGTGTACCTGCCTACGAAATTCACAACACAACTCGTGGAACTTTATTAGTACTAAAAATGTGCATGAAACTTGTCACGTACTCCTCTCGAACCCGAGGTTTTGACGGTCAAAATTTTGTTGTAAGGACCGTCAACAAACTCCCCCAAGCTAAACGTTTGCTCGTCCCCGAGCAAAGCCTATACTTGGCCTCGGTGGATCAGGAGTTGCATTGATGTTACCACTCGGCAAGTACCTATGCACAAATCCATGCTATACTTGCTATTTGAAAAGATTGGTACGAGAGAAACTTAGCCTTATCTTACCTGTGGGGCTTGTAACTTTCCACCTTGCCTTCGGAGGTTGAAGAGTAGAATGGTTTTGACTTTGCATCACTCGCTCTTCTTTTCTGGATCCTATCTCGGAGTTTTGAAATTTTTGCAAAGAAAGACAAGGTTCTTTGGATGGTTCCCTCGATCGCTCAAGTGGTATTTGTTACCTCACCAAAGGCTTTTGAGCGAGCCTCAGCTTCCTACTCTATGGATTGTATGTGGAGCTTTGGGTAGGATAAGTATGAGACTCACTTGTGCCACATGTTGTTGTTGAGCCAAAGACCAGATCCAAGAAGAAACTAGTCATGCAACTTGATCGAGATGTGCAAGTGTGTGGAATATTTTTGTTTGTTTTTCTAAGTACTCCTTGCTTTGAGATTCTCCTCTTGCTTTTATTTTGGAGGGGGTCATGCTTTATCATTTCTATGCTCTTTGATTGGAGCACTTCTTTTTTTTCTATGCTTCTTGAGCATATACTCTTTTTTTTTCTTTTGGTGACCCCTCTCTCCTTTTGCAAGAATACAAGAAGAGAACTCTCCGCTACTAAGCACAAACTCAAGGGCAGGGCCGGCTGGCTACTGGCCGCACCTGCAGGGCCGGCTGGACCCTAGGCCGCACCTACAGGGCCGGCTGCACCTGCAGGGCTGGCTGGACCAGGTGGTTCGGCCGTGCCTGGCATATGTGGCATGTTGGTCCCAAATTCTCCCAAAATGTGTACCTACCTACGAAATTCACAACACAACTTGTGGAACTTTATTAGTACTAAAAATGTGCATGAAACTTGTCACATACACCTCTCTAACCTGAGGTTTTGACGGTCAAAATTTTGTTGTAAGGACCGTCAACAGACACATTCTTGCACATCACGAAAACCCCATTCGGTCTGCATCAACAACCAGCACTGGTTTGCATCTCTACCTCATTTAACCATGATTCCCGAGTTCATTATGCCCTTTTATAAAATCTTTTATGAGCAACTCGAGAATTCTATGGTGATGCTTGCTCCGTACCTGTGGTTGACATGCATAAGTTCTATCCCTTGTTTTTACTCTTGAGGCTTGTGAACCATATCTTTATAAGGACAGCATGTTCATCTAAGAAGTTGCCAAGAGAGATATGGCCTGATGACATGATCTTAACTCTGAAGGTTTAAGTTCTTGGGTTTATTTTAAAAAACGCTCTTGCAGCTCCTTTCTGATATATTCCAGTCCTACCAAAGCCATATGATGTTGTTAGTTGAAAATCTTATACTCATATGCTGCTTGTTTTTGCATTGAGCTTTGTCAAAACCCGTGACCCTAGTGAGAAATTCTTTTCATGCTTTCATGATCAAGATTCGTGTGCACGCCACCACTTTCCCCTTGCTATGCTTCTACTCTAGAAGTTAGCATTGTATCATTCATCAGTTCACCTACATAAATGATCCATCATATGCACTGATTTCTCTCTCTTTAAGTATCTTTGTAAAGGGGCATGGCTATCTAAAAAAAGGGGACACATGAAGGTCCCTGCAGTTATAAAAAAAGAAGAAGAAGAAAAAATATGGGCACATGAAGGTCCACGAAAAAAAAGAGAAGAGGATAGCCATGTTCTCATAAGACTTTTCATATATATATGAGAGAGAGAATCATGCAAAGGAGTCATTCATCTCATTCAGCGAATATGGTAGTAACTAGCACCCATTCCGGGCCTAGTGTTCACCTTACCATATCCACCACATCCATACACGTGCACTTCTTGATCCGATTGTATGACTTGATTTACTCTTTGGATCTAGTTTTTGATTTTGCAATACATGCAATACAAGTACGCCTTACTATTCATATCCTACCCTGATGTGACAACCCACCCAGGAAAATACCGTACTATCACCTAAACCAATCCACTTTGGTCATTAAGCAATAATAAAGTATCATCCTGTCGTTAGTTGCCGGGTTAACGCCCGGTGAAATCACTTACATAGCAACAAGGATCGACAAATATGCATTAAAACTCACGCGAAGGCGAGTCCAGAGTACACTACACCAATTTAAATCAATTCTGCCCCGAAGGGGTTTAAGTATTACAAACCATTGTTCATGACAATAATTAAAGGTTCAGAGTTTGAAAACAGCGGAAATAATTAAACTAGCGCAATGGAAAACATCACAGGAGGCCGTCCGTGATGCCATCACTCATCGTCATCCACCCATTCTAGCTCCCAGCCGGGTGGAATCTCGCCAGGTCAAACAACACCTGCAACAACAGTTTTAAAGCAAGACTGAGTATACTAATACTCAGCAAGACTTAACCGTCGGGTGATAACTACATCACCAAACTCTAGACATGAGAGGCTGTTTGGCCGGTGGAGTTCTTTTGCTGAAAAGCAACAAAGAGTAAGTCCTTACTTTCAATATTTTAGCACAAGTTATAGTTGATTACCATTTCTAAGTGTGCCAACTAATTCATTCAAGAATTGTACAAACAATTAATTCAAGCAGTAATATTCACAATGTTCCATCAATAAGGGATATCATGGCCAGTTGATTAAGCAGTCTCGGATAACGGTGAGAGGCCGACAATCGATTGATTTATAACCTTGCAAGGTGGACCTAAATACACAGAGGGTGCATACCCCAAGAACTACAACAAAAACGAAACAGGGTATACACCGACCAGACGGTTCCCATCTTTCTCCGGATCTAGATCAGACCTACAGTCCTCGGTACAGGGCTTACTGGAACGTCACGCCGGATCGCCTAGATTCGCACAGGTACCCCACTGTTGTAGGCAGGGGGACACACAAGGTGTCCTAGGGGTAGTAGGGAAAAGTTCCCTTGCCGTGTCCATCAGGTACTAGGTTTACCGGTCCCATTCCCGGTAAGTGCTTAGTACGTTCAAAAGCTTAGCCTACGAAAGCCACTGGACCGGAGCCCAAATCCCATGCTCTTACCACATGAGCAATCCATTTATAAAGATCTTATGATTCCAACATAAGAACCTATTCTCGCGAGTGACGAACATCACTCGACTTGTACCGGTCCTATAGCATAGCAGCTATCGACCTAGCATACTAGTATAAGAACATAGGTACCTAGGGATCATGCATCTAGGGTTTCAAGTCAACTCCTGAAACGTAAATGCACAATCATAGCAAAGGTAATTGCAAAATTTTCAAAAGAAGGGTTAATGATCCGGGGCTTGCCTTCGCTGGCAAGGTTGGCCTTGGGCCCTTCTGGACTTTGGTCCAGGTCTTGCTCTACAGCGACGTAGTGCACGTCTCCGTCAGCTCCTTCGTCTCCTCCTTCCGGCACAGACGTACGGCTACCGTCGGGAAGATCTACACGAGGATGCAATGCAAGATTTAATTGACGGTTTCCCATTTGATTAATTACCAAACAACATATGACAACCATGAAGAGTATGGTTGGCCATATTCACCTTGACAAACACACATTTGGTTTAATCTTTCTATTAAAGTAATTTCTTGTGGTGCTTTATTATTTATTCTTTTTGATAGTGACTGTGTACATATTTATGTAAATAAATTAATTTAGATGTCATAAATAGCAAGGGGTTGGTTTTTATCTTTTTAAAATGATTTACATCACACACATAGGGTCTTTAGATGTGTAGTTGATGATTTTCTCATTTAATTTAATATTAAGCTTTAATGGCCTCTATTGCTTTTATTCATGAAATAAATTAATAAAATTCAGCGGGGTGTGTTATGAAGCATTACAACCCTAAATAAAGCCACTGCACACACATGCACACTTAGGATAGCTATGAAATTAAATATACCGAAAATAACAAAATCTAGCTATTCCAAACATGATAAATACATACAAAAATAAATACACATCAAAATGATTCCAACTTTCTCGTACATGGCCTCTGGTCCAAATCTAAGCTAGGCATGCAACATATACACCTAGAACTACTATAGATCTTGAGGTATGCATTTACAAAGAAAATTAGGCATATTTCAAGAATAAATATTTATGTTAAACATAAAATTGTGATTAATTCAGAAGAGGTGAATTTACGCATAAAAAGGTTATATCCAGAAGTTGAGCACAAAAATATATATATATTTAGCTACAAAAATCATTTAGACAGATTCAGACAAAATACAAAATAAATCATATAAAAATATTTACTCCGTAACGTTGTGCAATTTTTGGTACAGAATCTACAAATGACATAACACACAACATATACCAAATTCAGATACAGATCACTTGTATATTTTGAGATACAATAGATCTAGGTTTTTCCATTTTCTATTTTTCATGCAAAAACTATCAAGAAATAGTATGGTTATCCTTTACAAAAGTTGTAGTGTTTTTCACCAGGAATCGAACAAAATTTAGTTTGCATTTTTATAAATTTTCTACGATTTTCTATGAATTTGCAAATATTCAGCTGAAACTCAAACACTATTTAAGAAACTGATTTGCACCGGGGTCCCTGGAAAGATTTAAAGTCTCACAGATATGCCCTCGGTTCGCGGAAAAGACCCTGGAAAGATTCACAACCACGCAATTGGGTCCTTGGCCCAAGGGGGCGGCGCGGCCGGCCGGAATCCGGCGAGGCCGGGCCGGGGTTCGGCCGGGGAACGGCGGGGATGTGACCAGGAACTCACCACGCGTCGGTTTGAGGCCGGAGACGGGGCGGGGATGGCGCCGGCGAGCGGACTCGGCGGCGCAGGGCGGCGCCGGCCGCTGGAGCCTCTGCTCCGGCGAGGGGAGCGGCGTGGCTGGAACACAAGCGGCACGGGGAGCTCGAGTAGTGCAGGGGGAAGGTGCTGGGAGTGTTGGCCGGCGACGGAAGAGCGCGGGGACCGGAGCTCAGCGGCGGCGCTCCAATGGCGTGCGGCGGTGGAGCTCGGTGTGCGCGAGGAAGCAATGTGGCGCCTATTTATAGGCGGTGAGCGGGTGCGCGGCTCCAAGCCTTCGCCGCGAAGGCTTCTTCGGCGTAAATGCCGCGGTACGGTGGCCGTACCTCGGCAGGCGCGCGTGGCAGGGGAGAACGGGCGGACCGGCGGGCAAACGGCGGCGCGGTCCGGGCGGCGAGTGCGGGAGCTCCGCGTGGCAGGGAGGCGCGTCGGGAGAGGTGCGGCGCTCGGACCGGGGGTCGCGGGCCCGCCTCGACGAGCGCGTACGGCGGCGTACGGAGCGGCGCGGCGCGTGCGGGCGCGCTCTGGAGCGCGGCCACGACGTCGCGGCGCGACACGCGTCTGCTCAGTTTGGTTTAGCCCGAGTTGACCGCGTTTTTCTCCCAAATTTTGAACTGAAGTGCACTAAGTGGTAAATAGCAAAGTTGTAGATCGAAGACCCCTCTACAACTTTTACAAAGGTTGTCCTATGTTTTACTCAAAGGTTTGAGCATAAACGGCAGGCAATGTTGCTGGTTTTCCATGGCGCTGATGAATAGTGAAAGCTGCAGTTGACCAAGTTTTTCACCCTTTTCCACTCAAAATTTGAAATGCCATCCAACATGAAAGTTGTGTCCCTCGAAAAACTGGACAACTTTTATATTGGGAGATTTTGAAGTGTTTAGGTGAAATTTGGAGAACGCGGCAAAAGTTCTGGCGGGAGTTCAAAGACATAGGGGTTTGACTAGGGTTTTAGCTAGGGTTTGACCAAACTTTGACCACAAAAGTGTGTTGACTTAATTAAGAGGGTCATTAGCACTAACTAATGGTATTTAAACACCTGGGGTGTTACAGCCTACCCCCCTTAAAAGGAATCTCGTCCCGAGATTCGGAATTTAAAGACAAAGGTAGGGTAAGGTTCTTACTGTTTCGCGATTGAAGAAAACCCGGATACTTGGTGTTGAGAAAATGCTCGGTCTCCCAAGTAGCTTCTTCTTCAGTATGGTGACTCCATTGTATCTTGTACATCTTCACGGTATGTCTCCTAGTCTTTCTTTCCTTTTGATCTAGCACTCTTAACGGATGCTCAACAACTGAAAAATCTGGCTCGATCCAAGCATTCGCTTCCGTGATCACCTCTGTCTCGGGTACCTTCACGCCTTTCTTCAATTGTGTCACATGAAACACATTGTGCACAGCCAAGAATCGATCCGGAAGTCGGTTGCGATAAGCGACTGGTCCACATACCTCGATGATCTCATATGGGCCAATATAGCGTGGGGCTAATTTCCCTTTGACGCCAAATCTCTGTACACCTTTGGTCGGTGAAACCTTGAGGTATACGTAGTCACCCACTTCATAGTGTCGGGGTGCTGTCCCTTTGTCATGGTAACTCTTTTGTCTCATTTGAGCTAACTTCAAGTTTTCTCTGATCACTTTCACCTTCTCTTCTGCGTCTTTAACTAAATCTGGGCCAAAGAGCGTTCGCTCCCCGGCTTCTGACCAATTCAAAGGAGTTCGGCATCTTCGTCCATAAAGAGCTTCAAATGGTGCCATCTTCAAACTCGCTTGATAACTATTGTTATAAGAGAATTCGGCCAAGGATAGACACTTGTCCCAACTCTTGTCGAAATGCATGATGCTCGCTCTCAGCATGTCTTCCACAATTTGATTGGCTCGCTCGGTCTGACCATCGGTCTGAGGATGATAACTTGAACTACGAATCAATTTGGTTCCCAAAGATTCATGTAATTGTTCCCAGAAACGAGCCACAAATTGAGTACCTCGATCAGAAATAATGGTTTTGGGAATCCCGTGCAAGCGCACAATTTGATTGACATAGAGCTCTGCATAATCTTGAATGGAGTAAGTGGTGTGCACTGCGATGAAATGAGCAGTCTTGGTCAGTCAGTCCACTATAACCCAGATAGAATCCTTCTTTCTGGCGGTCAGGCGTAAACCCACAATAAAATCCATACTTATGTCATCCCACTTCCACAAAGGTATAATCAATGGTTGAAGTACACCGGCTGATTTCAAATGGCTGGCTTTGACTCGATGGCAAGTATCACACTCTGCCACATATTTAGCTATGTCCACCTTCATGTTTGACCACCAAAAGTTTTTCCTCAAATCTTGATACATTTTGGTGCTTCTGGGATGAATGGAGAATTTGGAAAGATGAGCTTCGTCGAAAATTTCCTTTCGGAGCTCCGGATCAGCAGGAACTACAAGACGTTGCTCAAACCACACTACATCTTTTGAATCCTTATGGAAACATCTATATTTGGGGTCTTCTTCAGCTAATTTCTGTTTTATTAGCTGGACGCCTTCATCATTGAGTTGAGCCAAAACGATCCTGTCATATAGATTGGACTCAGCAGAGATAGCATTCAAATTTCCTTGCTCTACAATTTCCAATCGAAGTTTCCTCAAGTCTTCACACAAAGTCTCACTGTACGATTCCACAGTTAAGCAGTTGCAGTGAACCTTACGGCTAAGAGCATCTGCAACAACATTAGCTTTTCCGGGATGATAGTGTACTTCTAGATCATAGTCTTTTATCAATTCTAACCATCTTCTCTGTCTCATATTCAAATCTGATTGAGTGAAGATATATTTAAGACTCTTGTGATCGGTGAAGATATTACAGCGGTTTCCCATAAGATAATGCCTCCAAATCTTGAGAGCATGAACAACCGCTGCTAGTTCAAGATCGTGGGTCGGGTAATTCACTTCATGGGGTCGAAGCGATCGTGAGGCGTAGGCAATGACTCGATTTTCTTGCATAAGAACACAACCGAGACCAGTGCCCGAAGCATCACAAAAGACTTCAAACGGTTTAGAATTATCCGGCTGCACTAGCACTGGGGCTGTAGTCAGATGTTGCCTCAATGTGTGGAAAGCTTTTTCACAATCTTCGCTCCACACAAACTTGACTCCCTTCTTTAATAGTTTAGTCATAGGTTTAGCGATCCTGGAAAAATCCGGAATGAAACGACGATAATAGCCTGCTAAACCCAGAAAACTGCAGATTTGATGTACGGTCCTGGGTGGTTTCCAATCCATAACCTCCTGTACTTTGCTAGGATCCACAGATATGCCTTCCTTGGAAATAGTGTGCCCCTAAAATTTCACACTATCCAACCAAAATTCACATTTGGAGAACTTTGCATAAAGCTTGTGATCTCGCAAACGTTGTAAAACAATTCGAAGATGTTCTGCATGTTCTTCTTCATTCTTGGAATAGATTAAGATGTCATCAATGAATACCACTACAAACTTGTCCGGTTCCGTCATGAATATGGAATTCATGAGATACATGAAATAAGCAGGTGCATTGGTAAGACCAAAGGACATCACCAAATACTCATAAAGACCATATCGGGTGGAGAAAGCTATTTTGGGAATATCACAGGGCCTGATCTTTATTTGATGATACCCTGACTGAAGATCAATCTTGGAGAAAACCTTGGCTCCAGCCAACTGATCGAAAAGAACATCGATGCGGGGTAATGGATACTTATTCTTGATTGTCACCGCATTGAGAGGTCGATAATCCACACATAACCTCAAGCTACCATCTTTCTTCTTCACGAATAGAGCTGGGCAACCCCAAGGCGAAGAGCTTGGGCGAATATAACCTTTATCTAGCAACTCTTGAAGTTGTGTCTTCAATTCTGCCAATTCCTTGGGTGGCATACGGTAAGGTCTTTTCGAGATAGGAGCTGTGCCCGGCTGAAGTTCGATGACAAACTCGACATCTCTGTCGGGTGGCATACCCGGCAATTCATCGGGGAAAACATCCGCAAACTCTCGAACCACTGGAATTTCTTCCAGCTGAGAAGTGATTGCCACATATGAACAAGGATTCACACCATCTCTGAAAGGTAGGGATAGAGTCGTGGCTCCAACAATTGGTGAGTTGATCTCTACCATTCTCTCGGAAATATCCAAAATAATTTTGTGCCGGTTCATCCAGTCCATCCCTAGAATAACATGAATACCTTCCAAATCTAGGATGATAAGATCTGAATGAATCGTCTTGCTACCCATCACCAAGGGTACCTTTCTAGTTATACGATTGGAAACAACTTCACCCCCTGGTGTGGTTATCTTGTAGGTCTTATTAATGGAGTAGGCTTCAATCCCTAATCTTTCTCGTGTCTTCCCATTAAGAAAACTATTAGTGGCACCAGAATCAAACAAAACTTTTATCGGCTTGTCCCGGATAGAGAACGTGCCCATCATTACTGGTGCTCCTTCTATAATATTAGCCTCAGATGTGAAATTGAGCTTCCCTTTCTGGAATTGGATCTTCTGTTTCTTGCCTTGTTTGTTGGGCTTAGGACCTAGTCCCTGATTTGACTGTTTCGGCTTGCTCTGCTTACGGGTCGTGCATTCCCTAGCAAAATGTTTTGGGTCACCACATTTGTCACAACGACGCCCACTGCTCGCAGGTGGAGGTGTGGGTCCGGTAAGCTGCGGGGTCTGTCGTTGGGGTTTAGGGAAATTAACAGTCTCTTGAGATCGATCCTGGGACTGCTTCGTCCATCTTCCCGAATGTAAAGCCTGCTGGTAGTCCGGTGGAGTCTTCTGTACCATGTGAAACTTGCGAAGCTGCGCATTATTGGGCATGGAGTTAGCCTTCCTTTTCCTTTCGGCTTGGGCCCTCTTCATGGCATCTTCTTGTGAGATAGCTTTATTCACTAGCATGTGGTAGCTGTCAAATTGTACCAGATTCAGCCATCCAGACAATTCACTATTCAGGCCTTCGCGAAAAAGCTCCATCTTCTTCATGTCTGTATCCACATGATATCCTCCATACTGGCAGAGGTTATTAAACTTCTGCGCATATTGGTACACCGTGTCTGACCCTTGCTTGAGAGCCAATAACTCTCGCATTTTCCTGTCTGTAAGTGCTTTAGGAATGTGATGGTCTCTGAAAGCCTTTTTGAATTCTTCCCACGTGATTTCATACTCAGGCTGTTGCATGGATTTGTAGTGTTCCCACCACATTAAGGCAGAACCACGAAGCTGCAATGTCGCGAATTTAGCCTTGCGTCCTTCTGAACATGGCAAGGTAAACACCGTGAACATGGCTTCAATGGCCCGAATCCAAGCATCAGCATCCAGGGGTTCTTCCGCTTTAGTGAACTGCGGTGGATTCATCTCTAGAAAGTGCTTGTATTCAGTCACTTGACTTTGGGCATCATTTTGA
Source organism: Cenchrus fungigraminus (assembly GCA_036936925.1). Taxonomy (NCBI): domain Eukaryota; kingdom Viridiplantae; phylum Streptophyta; class Magnoliopsida; order Poales; family Poaceae; genus Cenchrus; species Cenchrus fungigraminus. Next base: position 20,831,041 of record CM072776.1, on the reverse strand, counting down.
TTCCCATGGGGCTGCTGCTGCTGCGATTGCTGCTGCAGGTATAAAAGAATCTGGCGCATCATCTCGGTTTGCGTAGCCATTGATGTCGGGTCTGGTGGTGGTGGCGGCTGGTTGCGGCCACTGGAATCACCGAAACCATTCGGAGTGCTGCGTGTCGAGCCCACCATCTGAAAAATTTGAGTTTTCATTAGTCACACATTCGTAAGCTTGTTCAACAAGTAGAACATGTACGACGAAAACTCAAATTGACCAAATAGTCAAACTCGAGACAGCCGCACTACATCGAAATGACAATTCCAAAATTCCAAAACCAAAGTTCCCAAAATTTTTACAATTTTCTGGCAACTTGGTAGGTTCATGAGACCAAACTTGGCAGTCGAGGGTTAAGCTAGACGAGTCAGGAACAAAGTGCAAAGGTGCAAGATACGGAGTGACGTGTTCCGGAAAAGACGGCAAGACCTAGGTTTACTATCTGAGCATAGCTTGAGATCTGAAAGCTTATGATCAAGAAAAGATTTCTCAGTAGACACTTGGATAGATATGGAGCACTTGGGTATAGATCACCTATATGGAGACTCTGCAGAACGGGTCTGAGAAAAGGTCACGACAACAGGGTCAACTAGACGGTTCAACCACAACACTTTAGATTCGGTTTAAAGATTGTTACTGTTGTTATTATTATCAGTATTTAAGGAGAACAACACATGTGGTCTTTTTACTATCCAGCAGGTTTTTATCATGATGCAAGAACGACCTATCCGTCCTCACTTAAGCAATTAAGCCAAATCGAAATTAGTGCCGGTGGCAAGGAAACAATTACGTCTCTCCCTATAATAACTAGTCGAGACTATCGGTACTCACTTAGCGACTTACGAAACGTGGTTAGTGTACCTGCAGAAGATCACAGAACACAACGAACCTTTCATGCCAGCACTCATGAAAGCGTCCACATACATTACCGTTCACTATAGAAACGGCACCCATGCGTTTATCGCTGCATGGACAGCGTCCAACCTCAGATACGCTCCTTTTGAATGAAGCGGATCCTTGCCTCGCATATTCACAATGCGGAACGTCCACGTATGGCAAAACGTGGCGAGACACAGACGCGACGGTGGGTTCCCTTTGGATTAGGTCCCATCCATCCCTCACAGGATTTTCCTGTGGTACCACCACGTATGGCAAAACGTGATGAACTAGTATGGTTGTACAGAAAGTAAGTTTTGACAGGAATAAAATGTGCTAGGAGTTAGCAGAATAAACCATAGATTTATAAGCCACCTGAAAGAACCCAAAAATTCCCTCTAGGGCCTCTCGGTCTAGTTTATCCTTAACGGACCAACGTATTTTGCAAATCCAAACAATCTTGGCAAGTTTTATTCAAAAACCAGTGATTAAGGTTGTTAATTAGACTCTGGTGCATATAATCGCTCTGATACCAGCTGTGACAACCCGCCCAGGAAAATACCGTACTATCGCCTAAACCAATCCACTTTGGTCATTAAGCAATAATAAAGTATCATCCTGTCGTTAGTTGCCGGGTTAATGCCCGGTGAAATCACTTACATAGCAACAAGGATCGACAAATATGCATTAAAACTCACGCGAAGGCGAGTCCAGAGTACACTACACCAATTTAAATCAATTCTGCCCCGAAGGGGTTTAAGTATTACAAACCATTGTTCATGACAATAATTAAAGGTTCAGAGTTTGAAAACAGCGGAAATAATTAAACTAGCGCAACGGAAAACATCACAGGAGGCCGTCCGTGATGCCATCACTCATCGTCATCCACCCGGAGCTCCCAGCCGGGTGGAATCTCACCAGGTCAAACAACACCTGCAACAACAGTTTTAAAGCAAGACTGAGTATACTAATACTCAGCAAGACTTAACCGTCGGGTGATAACTACATCACCAAACTCTAGACATGAGAGGCTGTTTGGCCGGTGGAGTTCTTTTGCTGAAAAGCAACAAAGAGTAAGTCCTTACTTTCAATATTTTAGCACAAGTTCTAGTTGATTACCATTTCTAAGTGTGCCAACTAATTCAATCAAGAATTGTACAAACAATTAATTCAAGTAGTAATATTCACAATGTTCCATCAATAAGGGATATCATGGCCAGTTGATTATGCAGTTTCGGATAACGGTGAGAGGCCGACAATCGATTGATTTATAACCTTGCAAGGTGGACCTAAACACACGGAGGGTGCATACCCCAAGAACTACAACAAAAACGAAACGGGGTATACACCGACCAGACGGTTCCCATCTTTCTCTGGATCAGGATCAGACCTACAGTCCTCGGTACAGGGCTTACTGGAACGTCACGCCGGATCGCCCAGATTCGCACAGGTACCCCACTATTGCAGGCAGGGGGACACACAAGGTGTCCTAGGGGTAGTAGGGAAAAGTTCCCTTGCCGTGTCCATTAGGTACTAGGTTTACCGGTCCCATTCCCGGCAAGTGCTTAGTACGTTAAAAAGCTTAGCCTACGAAAGCCACTAGACCGGAGCCCAAATCCCATGCTCTTACCACATGAGCAATCCATTTATAAAGATCTTATGATTCCAACATAAGAACCTATTCTCGCGAGTGACGAACATCACTCGACTTGTACCGGTCCTATAGCATAGCAGCTATCGACCTAGCATACTAGTATAAGAACATAGGTACCTAGGGATCATGCATCTAGGGTTTCAAGTCAACTCCTGAAACGTAAATGCACAATCATAGCAAAGGTAATTGCAAAATTTTCAAAAGAAGGGTTAATGATCCGGGGCTTGCCTTCGCTGGCAAGGTTGGCCTTGGGCCCTTCTGGACTTTGGTCCAGGTCTTGCTCTACAGCGACGTAGTGCACGTCTCCGTCAGCTCCTTCGTCTCCTCCTTCCGGCACAGACGTACGGCTACCGTCGGGAAGATCTACACGAGGATGCAATGCAAGATTTAATTGACGGTTTCCCATTTGATTAATTACCAAACAACAAATGACAACCATGGGGTGCATGGTTGACCACATTCACCTTGACAAACACACATTTGGTTTAATCTTTCTATTAAAGTAATTTCTTGTGGTGCTTTATTATTTATTCTTTTTGATAGTGACTGTGTACATATTTATGTAAATAAATTAATTTAGATGTCATAAATAGCAAGGGGTTGGTTTTTATCTTTTTAAAATGATTTACATCACACACATAGGGTCTTTAGATGAGTAGTTGATGATTTTCTCATTTAACTTAATATTAAGCTTTAATGACCTCTACTGCTTTTATTCATGAAATAAATTAATAAAATTCAGCGGGGTGTGTTATGAAGCATTACAACCCTAAATAAAGTCACTGCACACACATGCACACTTAGGATAGCTATGAAATTAAATATACCGAAAATAACAAAATCTAGCTATTCCAAACATGATAAATACATACAAAAATAAATACACATCAAAATGATTCCAACTTTCTCACACATGGCCTCTGGTCCAAATCTAAGCTAGGCATGCAACATATGCACCTAGAACTACTATAGATCTTGAGCTATGCATTTACAAAGACAATTAGGCATAATTCAAGAATAAATATTTCTGACAAAAATAAAATAGTGATTAATTCACTAAAGGTGCATTTTGGCCTAAAAAGACAACATGCAGAAGTTGAGCACAGAAATCTAATTATTTGTAGCTACAAATATCATTTGGCAGATTCTGCATAAATACTAAATAAATCATATAAAAAGATTTACTTCGTAACTTTGCGCAATTTTTGGTACAGGAGCTAGGCATGACATAGAACATAATATATCCAAAACTCAGCTATATATCACATGTAGATTTTGATATACAACAGATCTAGGTTTTAACTTCTTCTATTTTTCATGCAAAAACTATCAGGACAAACTATGGACATGCTTTACAGAAGTTGTAGTGTTCTTCACAAGGAATCCAACAAAAATGAGTTAGCATTTTTCTGATTTTTCTATGATTTTCTATGGATTTTACAAGAATCAGCACAAAGCTTTCACTATTGAAGAAACTGATTTGCACCGGGGTCCCTGGAAAGATTTAAAGTCTCACAGATATGCCCTCGGTTCGCGGAAAAGACCCTGGAAAGATTCACAACCACGCAATTGGGTCCTTGGCCCAAGGGGGCGGCACGGCCGGCCGGAATCCGGCGAGGCCGGGCCGGGGTTCGGCCGGGGAACGGCGGGGATGTGACCAGGAACTCACCACGCATCGGTTTGAGGTCGGAGACGGGGTGGGGATGGCGCCGGCGAGCGGACTCGACGACGCAGGGCGGCGCCGGCCGCTGGAGCCTCTGCTCCGGCGAGGAGAGCGGCGTGGCTGGAACACAAGTGGCACGGGGAGCTCGAGTAGTGCAGAGGGAAGGTGCTGGGAGTGTTGGCCAGCGACGGAAGAGCGCGGGGACCGGAGCTCAGCGGCGGCGCTCGAATGACGTGCGGCGGCGGAGCTCGGTGTGCGCGAGGAAGCAATGCGGCGCCTATTTATAGGCGGTGAGCGGGTGCGCAGCTCCAAGCCTTCGCCGCGAAGGCTTCTCCGGCGTAAATGCCGCGGTACGGCGGCCGTACCTCGGCAGGCGCGCGTGGCAGGGGAGAACGGGCGGACCGGCGGGCAAACGGCGGCGCGGTCTGGGCGGCGAGTGCGGGAGCTCTGCGTGGTAGGGAGGCGCGTCGGGAGAGGTGCGGCGCTCGGACCGGGGGTCGCGGGACCGCCTCGACGAGTGCGTACAGCGGCTTACGACGTGGTGTGGCGCGGCGCGGCGCGGCGCGTGCGGGCGCGCTCTGGAGCGCGGCCACGACGTCGCGGCGCGACACGCGTCTGCTCAGTTTGGTTTAGCCCGAGTTGACCGCGTTTTTCTCCCAAATTTTGAAGTGAAGTGCACTAAGTGGTAAATAACAAAGTTGTAGATCAAAGACCCCTCTACAACTTTTACAAAGGTTGTCCTATGTTTTACTCAAAGGTTTGAGCATAAACGGCAGGCAAAGTTGCTGGTTTTCCATGGCACTGATGAATAGTGAAAGCTGCAGTTGACCAAGTTTTTCACCCTTTTCCACTCAAAATTTGAAATGCCATCCAACATGAAAGTTGTGTCCCTCGAAAAACTGGACAACTTTTATATTGGGAGATTTTGAAGTGTTTAGGTGAAATTTGGAGAACGCGGCAAAAGTTCCGGCGGGAGTTCAAAGACATAGGGGTTTGACCGGGGTTTTGACCAATCTTTGACCACAAAAGTGTGTTGACTTAATTAAGAGGGTCATTAGCACTAACTAATGGTATTTAAACTCCTGGGGTCTTACACCTGAGCTCCACATAAGCCTGCTAGAAATAGGATGGATTTAAGGCAGTCATGCCTAGGTAAGGACATATACACATTGAACGATCCGAGAGAATCAAACAAGGAGGCAGAGCATGTTTTTCTTTGAAAATCTTTGAAAACCCCAAGTGCTTACCATCAGACATCTGAGGGATTCGATTCATGGTCATTCCTCTTATCAACTACCCAAGATGGCATGGTAGCCACTCCACAAAGTTCACAAGATCAACGTATGACCAGGAATAATTCTTATGTATGTTTCATACCCTTGGTTTAACCCGCTCAATTTCTTCCTGATTGCTCGGGACGAGCAAAGGGCAAGTGTGTGGGAGTTGTTGACGGCTGTTAAGTACCTAATTTAGGGCCGTCAATCCCTGCATTTCAACATGAGAATCACGCATCCACACTAGAATAGGGCTTTAAACTAACAATTTCCACAAGTGGCTGTATGAAGATGAATGCAGGTGTTTAGCATAAGAAATGAAGAGAAAAGCACACCTCTATGATCCTAGCACTTCAGGCTCATCCAATGAGGGGCTGCTGTCGGTGTCTTAACCCAGCAACCTACCAAGGGGAGTACCCAAGGTAGATGTTTGTGGCCTCGTCGAGATCGAGAACTCGAAGGAGAGACACGTGGCACACAAGTTAGATAGGTTCGGGCCGCGAGGTGCGTAATACCCTACGTCCTGTATGTTGCGTAGCTCTGGATTGATTGGTTGTGTTTACAAGATGATGCCGATGAAGAGATAGGGGTCCCTGCCTCGCCTTATATAGTCCGGGAGGCAAGGTTACAAGCCGATTTTGGAGGGAGAGTACTAGTCGTACACGGCTAGGAGTACTCTACATGGATCCGGACATGTCTAGCTTCCTAACCAAGTACTAGTCCTCCGTATGCCTTGTGCTTCACGCCATCCGGTGCCGTGCAGCCCAAGTCGAGTAGTCCCAGGGGCCCACGCAGTAGTCGGTCCTGGTACCCACCTGAGTAGTGGGCCTAGGGATGGCCGTACGACAAGCCCCCGAGTACTTTGTAGTCGAGCAGGATGTCTTCGAGTAGTCTTGACGGCCTTGGCGAGTAGTCCTTGAGCGTCCCCGAGTTCCACAAGCCGAAAGTCCTCAAGAATGCTTGAATCATCCCGAGGCTGGAAGGTACTCCAGCTGATCTTTGAGTAGTCTTGAAGTCTTCTCGAGTAGTCCCCAAGCATCCCCGAGTGCTTCTCTCGAAGGTCTTCAATAGTACTCGCGTTGCCATGATGAAAAACCATATGGAAAATGCGATTCGAAGAATCGCATTCCATATGGAATGTAGCCCCCGAACCTTAGGTCGAATCGTAGATTCAGGCTGAGGGTCAATCCGAAGTTCTGCCAATCTTATCCTGAAAAATCTAGAGAAAAAACCGAAGGACACGTGGCACGGAGCCCCCGAGCCTTGAGTCGAGTACTTTCTCTCGAATTGAAGGGTCATCTTGACTATAGAATGTGTCCTGAGTGGGATCTTGATCTGGTGTAGCCCACTGAGTCTGTCGGATGTAGTCGAGCTCCCGAGACTGAGAGCATCGAGTACTGGAATACGAAGGGTCAATTCTGCCGCCGCTAAGTCATCTGCCTGGTGCTTATCCGCCCGCTCGGAACTTAGCCAACCGGTGGCTTATAAATAACAGGTGAACCCCTTAGGGTTTGTCACTCCCAGCGGTTGCATTCCTTTGAGATTAGATCTGAATCACTGCCTCCGCTGCTCCTCTGCTGCCGCCGCCGCCGCAAAGTAGATTAGATCTACAGTCGCCCCGCCACCTTAGTCCGCCCTCCTCCACAGCCCCCGAGCGAATGCGAGTGAAGATGCTCGTGACTCGAAGGATGAGAGGGTCTGCAGTGAAGAGCACCAAGACCTGCGCGTCAAAGAAAAGGAGCCGTGATGAGGCCGGGGATGCTGGCCAGTCGTCGTTGTCGCCACCCCCTCCCCTCGCCCCAATCTGGCGAAGGAGTGGAAGAAGGCGAAGCTGAAGACAGAGGACCTCCTCGCCTTGGTCAACAGCGGATTCCTCCGTGAGAAGGAAATGGATCTATGGCGCACTACTACTGGAGATCCGTACCTGATGGAGAAGAACCCGGATGAGATTCTGATGTTCACACGGTTCGTGGAGCGCGGACTCGCGCTGCAGGCAAGCGACTTCTTCAAGGGGATGCTTCGGTACTATGGCATCGAGTACCTCAACCTCAACCCCAATGGTATCTTCCACGTCTCCATCTTTGTACACTTCTGCGAGGCATTTGTGGGGATCAAGCCCCACTGGATCTTGTTCCGGAAGTTCTTCCGAGTGAAGCCGCAGCCGAGTACAGACGACCCACGAGTAGTTGGAGGCGCCGGGATACAGATGCACGAAGACGCCGCCGGGCAGTACTTGCCGTACAAGCTGATCGACTCCAACCAGGATTGGAAGGCGAAGTGGTTCTACATCAGCAACCACCACCCCGAGCTGCCGAAGCCCAGCGGTCGACAACCGAAGCACGCACCGTGGTGGAACACGGAGCCCACCATGCAGGAATGTCTTCAGCTACCTCCACTACTGAAGAAGATTAAGGCCTTGAGGGAGGCTGGACTGAGGGCCGAGCACGTGGCCTTCAGCTTTATGAAGAGAAGGATGCAGCCGTTGATGGCGCGAGATACTCTCGGCTACCAGTACACTGGCGACGAAGATACCTCCTGGATGCCCGGTGAAGAAATCGAAGATGATGTCATCATCGAGAGGCTGGGCAAAATCTTCAAAGACATGCCCCCGTACATGCCGTGCCCCGTGCCGGAGTACTCCGCGGCACGACCGCCGAACCAGGTTAGTAGTCGTGGCTAGAGCCCCCGAGTACTAATCTGCTTGTGAAGTCATAGTTATGCTTGCTTGTAGGATGATGTGAAGAAGTACGTCTCCATCCCGCCCTCCCCCCCACGGCTTGAGGAACAAACACAGGGGAAGGCAGAGTCCAAGGCGAAGGAGCGCCGTGAAGTTGGTGAAGGTGACGATGCCCTCATCATTGAAGACACTTCTGATGACGAGGATGAGGAGACGCTGCAGCAGTGGTTCCAGCTCTGCTCGAGGTTCAGCCGAGCTGGAATGCCGCACATTCCAGTGATCGAGAAGCCGTCCAGGCTAGAGGTGAGCTTGCCGGTGCTGCCCAGGAAGCCCCACAACGTGGCGCGCAAACGCGTCGTGAAAAAATTGAAGTTGTCGGAGGCCACCAGACAAGAGGTAAGTACCGCGACTAGAGTAGTCGAGTACTGACAATGAGTAGTCTGTTGCTGATAGTATGACTTGTATTGTTAAAGGACATCCCCTCCTCAGACCCTGCTGACTAGGACGAGGGAGATGTCTGGGAGACTGTGGGGGCGACAGCTGAAAGGAGCACTAGCCCGCCTCCGGCTAGTGAAGTCATTGTGCCAGAAGGGGCACAGGAGCAAACCGGCGCTGTGGAACCACAGCCGTCCGTTGAAGAAGTATAGGGCCCTCCTCCAGCAGCGGCCGTGGCCGTTGGGCAGCCAGAGGAGAGAATAGAGGAGCCTCATGTCGAGGCAGGAGCCACCGGTGAGCCTAGCATTGTAGATATTGCCAGGCTACTGGGCTCCCCGACCGTCACTGTGGTGCGGTCAACTCTGTAAGTTTCTGGAATTCTTGAGTAGTTTTGTAGCCGTCAAGCTCGTGTTGTTGACTGAATACTCCATGATGCAGGAAATCCACAGACTTGTCGTGGGATGGAGGGGAGACTAGCACTCCCGCTGATGGTGAAGACCGCTCAGCGGAGGTACGAGAACCCACGCCACCCCCACAAGCCGACGTCGCGGCAGGGTCGAGGCTTGAAGAAGCTACCCTGGTGGAAGGTATGCATCCTATCACCACGAGTTCTTTTTGTAGAGAGTAGTCATAGCCGCCACTGACAATTAAGCTAATCTTGATAGGGACACAAGCTGAGGGAGCAGCAATCCCTGTGGTAGTAGCCATGGAGGCGGCTACTGCTGAGGCAACGGCTACAGAGCCAGTTGCCGAGCCGGCGGCAGCGGCAGCCCCCGTGCCGGAGACTCCAACAGCCTCCGGGCCGGCGACTTCGACAGCCCCCGGGCCAAGCGCGGAAGCACGAGTTGACTCCCAACCTAAAGCAGGGTCTGAGGTCGTCGTCCGTGAGGTGATGATAGAAGACGCGGCGCCGCTCCTCTTGGCGCCCATGCCAGAGACTGGGACCTCAAGCCGCGGAGGTCTCGAGTTGCTGGATGATGATCTGATTGACCCGGCCGTCGTGTCTCTGAGCATGGAGTCATGGCGCCACACAGAGCAATGGGTCAAGGTACATTGCGAGTACCCTGAGTAGTCTTGCCTTATTGAGTACTGATTACTGATTGGCCATTGTGTTTTGCGCAGGGCCTGGTGGAGAGATCCCGCTAGAAGACTGAACTCTTGAAGGGGTACGGCGACACGGTCATCCGAGCTGAGACCTTGGAGAAGGAGCTGGATAAGTGAAAAAAACATGCAGTGCTGCTCCAATCCAAGCTCGACGGCGCCTTTGCCCAGTACCACAATGAGGTACAAGAGATGCAGGCAAAGAGAGACGACCTGATCAGGAAGAACAAGTCGCTGCGCCAGAAAAACAAAGGTGTGTCTTCCACTGAGGTCACCGAGTACTTATTGTAACACTTGTGTGTAATCTGACACCATGATGAATTGTCTGTAGATCTTGAGGCAAGGGTCGACCAGCTGAAGGCTTCCGAGACGGACCTCAAGAACATTCTGTACCGGGAGACCGATAAGAGAAAGCTACTTGAGTACGAGTACGCCCAGTTGCGCCATGAGTGTATCAAGCACATGGAGCTCCGTGAAGCCTCAGATCTTGACCTTGTACGCTATTATAAATCTCTACAGTCGCCCCGCTGCCTTAGTCCGCCCTCCTCCACAGCCCCCGAGCGAATGCGAGTGAAGATGCTCGTGACACGAAGGATGAGAGGGTCTGCAGCGAAGAGCACCAAGACCTGCGCGTCAAAGAAAAGGAGCCGTGATGAGGCCGGGGATGCTGGCCAGTCGTCGTTGTCGCCGCCCCCTCCCCTCGCCCCAATCTGGCGAAGGAGTGGAAGAAGGCGAAGCTGAAGACAGAGGACCTCCTCGCCCTGGTCAACAGCGGATTCCTACGTGAGAAGGAAATGGATCTGTGGCGCACCGCTACTGGAGATCCGTACCCGATGGAGAAGAACCCGGATGAGATTTCGATGTTCGCGCGGTTCGTGGACCGCGGACTCGCGCTGCCGGCGAGCGACTTCTTCAAGGGGATGCTTCGGTACTACGGCATCGAGTACCTCAACCTCAACCCCAATGGTATCTTCCACGTCTCCATCTTTGTACAACTCTGCGAGGCATTTGTGGGGATCAAGCCCCACTGGATCTTGTTCCGGAAGTTCTTCCGGGTGAAGCCGCAGCCGAGTACAGACGACCCGCGAGTAGTTGGAGGCGTCGGGATACAGATGCGCGAAGACGCCGCCGGGTAGTACTTGCCGTACAAGCTGATCGACTCCAACCAGGATTGGAAGGCGAAGTGGTTCTACATCAGCAACCACCACCCCGAGCTGCCGAAGCCCGGCGGTCGACAACCGAAGCACGTACCGTGGTGAAACACGGAGCCCACCATGCAAGAATGTCTTCAGCTACCTCCACTGCTGAAGAAGATTAAGCTCTTGAGGGAGGCCGGACTGAGGACCGAGCACGTGGCCTTCAGCTTTATGAAGAGAAGGGTGCAGCCGTTGATGGCGCGAGATACTCTCGGCTACCAGTACACTGGCGACGAAGATACCTCCCGGATGCCCGGTGAAGAAATCGAAGATGATGTCATCATCGAGAGGCTGGGCAAAATCTTTGAAAGACATGCCCCCGTACATGCCATGCCCCGTGCCGGAGTACTCCGCGGCACGACCGCCGAACCAGGTTAGTAGTCGTGGCTAGAGCCCCCGAGTACTAATATGCTTGTGAAGTCATAGTTATGCTTGCTTGTAGGATGATGTGAAGAAGTACGTCTCCATCCCGCCCTCCCCACCACGGCTTGAGGAACGAACACAGGGGAAGGCGGAGTCCAAGGCGAAGGAGCACCACGAAGTTGGTGAAGGCGACGATGCCCTCGTCATTGAAGACACTTCCGATGACGAGGATGAGGAGACGCTGCAGTAGCGGTTCCAGGTCTGCTCGAGGTTCAGCCGAGCTGGAATGCCGCACATTCCAGTGATCGAGAAGCCCTCCAGGCTGGAGGCGAGCTTGCCGATGCCGCCCAGGAAGCCCCGCAATGTGGCGCGCAAACGCGTCGTGAAAAAATTGAAGTTGTCGGAGGCCACCAGACAAGAGGTAAGTACCGCGACTAGAGTAGTCGAGTACTGACAATGAGTAGTCTGTTGCTGACAGTATGACTTGTATTGTTGCAGGACATCCCCTCCTCAGACCCTGCTGACTAGGATGAGGGAGATGTCTGGGAGACTGTGGGGGCGATGGCTGAAAGGAGCACTAGCCCGCCTCCGGCTACTGAAGTCATTGTGCCAGAAGGGGCACAGGACTAAACCGGCGCTGTGGAACCGCAGCCGTCCGTTGAAGAAGTACAGGGCCCTCCTCCAGCTGCGGCCGTGGCCGTTGGGCAGCCAGAGGAGGGAATAGAGGAGCCTCCTGTCGAGGCAGGAGCCACCGGTGAACCTGGCATTGTAGATATCGCCAGGCTACTGGGCTCCCCGACCGTCACTGTGGTGCAGTCAACTCTGAAAGTTTCTGGAATTCTTGAGTAGTTTTGTAGCCGTCAAGCTTGTGTTGTTGACTGAATACTCCATGATGCAGGAAATCCACGGACTTGTCGTGGGATGGAGGGGAGACTAGCACTCCTGCTGATGGTGAAGACCGCTCGGCGGAGGTATGAGAACCCACACCACCCCCACAAGCCGACGTCGCGGCCGGGTCGAGCCTTGAAGAAGCTACCCTGGTGGAAGGTATGCATCCTGTCACCACGAGTTCTTTTTGTAGAGAGTAGTCATAGCCGCCATTGACAATTGAGCTAATCTTGATAGGGACACAAGCTGATGGAGCAGCGATCCCTGTGGCAGTAGCCATGGAGGCGGCTACTGCTGAGGCAACAGCTACAGAGCCAGTTGCCGAGCCGGCGGCAGCGGTAGCCCCCGTGCCGGCGACTCCAACAGCCTCCGGGCCGGCGACTTCGACAGCCCCCGGGCCAAGCGCGGAAGCACGAGTTGACTCCCAACCTAAAGCAGGGTCTGAGGTCGTCGTCCGCAAGGCAATGATAGAAGACACGGCGCCGCTCCGCTCGACGCCCATGCCAGAGACTGGGACCTCGATCCGCGGAGGTCTCGAGTTGCTGGATGATGATCTGATTGACCCGGCCGTCGTGTCTCTGAGCATGGAGTCGTGGCACCGCACAGAGTAATGGGTCAAGGTACGTTGCGAGTACCCTGAGTAGTCTTGCCTTATTGAGTACTGATTACTGATTGGCCGTTGTGTTTTGTGCAGGGCCTGGTGGAGAGATCCCGCTAGAAGACTGAACTCTTGAAGGGGTACGGCGACACGGTCATCCGAGCTGAGACCTTGGAGAAGGAGCTGGATAAGTCAAAAAAACATGCAGTGCTGCTCCAATCCAAGCTCGACGGCGCCTTTGCCCAGTACCACAACGAGGTACAAGAGATGCAGGCAAAGAGAGACGACCTGATCTGGAAGAACAAGTCGATGCGCCAGAAAAACAAAGGTGTGTCTTCCACTGAGGTCACTGAGTACTTATTATAACACTTGTGTGTAATCTGACACCATGATGAATTGTCTGTAGATCTTGAGGCAAGGGTCGACCAGCTGAAGGCTTCCGAGACGGACCTCAAGAACATTGTGTACCGGGAGACCGATAAGAGAGAGCTACTTGAGTACGAGTACGCCCAGTTGCACCATGAGTGTATCAAGCACATGGAGCTCTGTGAAGCCTCAGATCTTGATCTTGTACGCTATTATAAATCTCTGCAGAAGCTCAATGAAGACTGCGAGAAGCTGCGGGCGCAACTGAAAGAGCTGGAAGGAGCCGCGCTGCCCATAGCAAGGCTGCTGGTACCACATCCGGGCGGGCCCAAGATAGCGCCTCTGGTAGACAGGCTGAAGGAAGCTCCCGGGCGCCTGGCGACGTACGTCAAGCATTTGGCAAAGTCGATACCGAACCAGGTGCTCGCTTTCATGAAGTCGTACTTCCCGAAGGCACCAGTGGACGTGGTAGTCGGGGGTCTTGCGGCGAACTGCACGGATGAGTAGTCCAAGACCCTTCTGGAGGAGATGGCGCCTATCGCGGAGCAAGTCGCGGACAACTTGAACCTCCAGTAGATGTACCTGTAGAGATTGCTTATGTACAAAGTAGTTGATGTAAGACAAACAAAGTAGTTAGAAACTTGTTTGAAATATCAATGAAGTTTATCCACTGCTTGTGTTGTAATGAGTACTTGTTACCGCCACTTGCATCGAAGTGTGCGGAGTACCAAGCCATGGGAAAGTGATGAGTAGTGGTACTCAGCAGGATCTGCCTGGTTAGAAGGCACAGTAAATAAGTTGAGTAGAATCAAGCTTTATTACTGATGAATAAGTACACCTTGGTGGCCAGGGCCGTTACAAGAGCAGCAACAGCCGGATCGACAAGATTGTCTTTCAGCAGCTCAAGACCCCCGCAGCTCGAAGATGCCTCCTCTGCCATAGCCGCCGAACGGATCGGAGCGGCTTCCTCTATGATGGGCGAGCGGACGACTATGTCCGTGCTCGTCCCGTGGAGCGGATCGTCCTGCACTTCTGCACCCGACTCGGGGGCCACCGCAGTTCCCAGCTCAGGGGCTGTTTCTTCCGCCGTCCCGGCCATCGGTCCTGTGGGCTCCGACTCCACAGTAGCTGTCTCCATGGCCACGGCTTCAGGAATCGAGGTTCCCTCAGCTTGTGCTCCTAGCACAATGAGTACACGCAGTCAATCTCAGCGGTTACGATTACTATGCTTGATGACTACCAGTGGTGACAGGACACATACCTTCAACCAAGGTGGCTTCCTTCAACGCCGAATCCACCACGACTTCAGTCTGTGGCGGCGGCGTGGGTTTGCGCTCCTCCGCCGAGCGGCCCTCTCTGTCGGCTGGAGTGCTGGTCTCCCCACCGTCCCACAACAGGTCCGTGGATTTCCTGCATCATGAAGTAATCAAGTTAGCAATACAAGTCTGTCATCTATACGACTACTTGGCAGTTCATAAGCACTTACAGTGTGGACCGCACCACGGCCACGGTCGGAGCACCTAGTATACTGGCAATATCAACTAGGCTAGCCTCGGCGGCAGCTCCGGCCTCAACAGATGCCTCCTCCGGTTACTGCACAGCTGCAGCTGGCGGAGGGTTTCGTCTTTCTTCAACCGATGGCTGCGGCTCCGCAGTGCCGGTCTCCTACCGTGCCACTGCTGGCACGACTTCTTCGGTCGACGGAGGCGGGCTGATACTCCTATCAGCTGCCGCCCCCACGGTGTCCAGGACCCCCTCGTCGCCCTGGTCTACGGGGTCCGGGGAGGGGATATCCTGCAACATTACAAGACAACTCATCAGCACACGACTACTTATCAGCTGTGCTTGACTACTCTAGTCACGGTGTTTACCTCTTGGTTGGTCGTCTCGGAGATCTTCAGCTTCTTGACGGCGCGTTTCCGCGCCACGTTGCGAGGCCTCCTCAGCGGCACCGGCAGGTTCGCCTCGAGACTCGACGGCCTCTCGATGATGACTGGGACGTTTGGCATCCCAGCTCGCCTGAACCTGGAGTGCAGCTGGAACCTTTGCTGTAGTGTTTCTTCATCTTCATCGTCATCAGAGCCAGACTCGATGACAACGGCGTCACTGCCTTCACCGACTTCGCGGCGTTCCTTCTTCTTGCTCTTCTCCTCCGGTTGCTCCACAAGTCGCGGAGGGGAAGTCGGGACTGAGACATATTTCGCCACATCATCCTACAACATGTGGCACATATGAGTACGACTACTTCAAGCAAATCAGTACTCAGGGGCTTATGTCACAACTACTGACCTGATTTGGCGGCCGTGCCGCAGAGTACTCTGGCACCGGGCACGGTGTGTACGGGGGCATATCTTTGAACATCTTGCCAAGCCTCTCAACGATGACGTCGTCCTCGAGTTCAAAGCCAGGCAACCGGGATGTATCCTTGTCGCCGGTGTACTGGTACCCGAGGGTGTCTCGTGCCATCAGTGGCTGCACTCTCCTCTTCATGAAGCTGAAGGCCACATGTTCGGCCCTCAGACCGGCTTCTCACAAGGCCTTGATCTTCTTCAGCAACTCGGGTAGCTGAATACCCTCTTGCATGGTGGGCTCTGTGTTCCACCACGGCTTGTGCTTCGGTTGACACCCGCTCGGCTTCGGCAGCTCAGGATGGTGGTTGCTGATGTAGAACCATTTGGCCTTCCAGTCCTGGTTGGAGTCTATCAATTTGTTCGGCAGGTACTGGTTGGCGGCATCCTCACACATCTGGATACCGGCACCTCCGACTACTCGTGAATCGTTGGTGCTCTGTTGCGGCTTCAATCGGAAGAACTTCCGAAACAGCACCCAGTGGGGTTTGATTCCCACAAATGCTTCGCAGAAGTGGACAAAAATAGAAACATGGAAGATACCGTTGGGGTTGAGATTAAGGTACTCGATGCCATAGTACCTGAGCAGACCCTTGAAGAAATCACTGGCGGGGAGCGCCAATCCGCGCTCTACAAACCGGGCGAACATTGGGATTTCGTCTGGGTTCTTCTCCATCGGGTATGGATCGCCGGTGGCGGTGCGCCATAGATCCACCTCCTTCTCACGAAGGAACCCACTGTTGACCAAGGCGAGGAGGTCCTCAGTCTTCTGTTTCGCCTTCTTCCACTCCTTCGCCGGATTGGGGTGAGGGGACGAGGGTGGCGACGTCGACGACTGGCCGGCATCCCCGGTTTCTTCATTGCGGCTCCTTTTCTTCGACGCGCCGGTCTTCTTGCCCTTCGCCGGAGACCCCTTCATTCTCCAATTGATGGGTGTCTTCACTTGCATTCGCTCGGGGGCTGCAGCCGCGGGTGAACTGCGGCGGCGCGAGCAAATGGATCTAAGTCTCTGCGCGGCGGCGGCGGCAGCAGAGGAGCAGAGGAGGCGGCGATTCAGATCTAATCTGAGGAATGCAACAGCTAGGAGTGAAAAACCCTAAGGAACTCACCGGTTATTTATAACCGGCCCTGGCGGCTCGGTTCTCAGCGGGCAGATACGGCGCCAGACGGGTGACCTAGCGGTAGCAGCGTGACTCTTCAACTTCTAGTACTCGATGCTCTCCATCTCGGGGGCTCGACTACTTCAGATGACCTCCGTGGGACACAACCAGATACAAGACCCACTCAGGACACATTCTACATTCTCTGAATCACATTTTCCATATGGTTTCTTCATCAAGACATCGCGAGTATTATTGAAGACCTTCGAGAGAAGCACTCGGGGACGCTTGGGGACTACTCGAGAAGACTTCAAGACTACTCAAAGATCAGCTAGAGTACCTTCCAGCCTCGGGATGGTTCAAGCACTCTTGAGGACTTTCGGCTTGTGGAACTCGGGGACGCTCAAGGACTACTCGCCAAGGCCATCAAGACTACTCGAAGACATCCTGCTCGACTACAAAGTACCCGGGGGCTTGTCGTATGGACATCCCTGGGCCCACTACACTGGTGGGTACCAGGACCGACTACTCGGTGGGCCCCTGGGACTACTCAACTTGGGCAACACAGCACCTGTTGGCGTGGGGCGCAAGGACTATAGAGGGATAGTACTCGGTTAGGAAGCTACGCATGTCCGGATCCATGTAAAGTACTCCTAGCCGTACCCGACTAGTACTCTCCCCTCAAACCGACTTGTAACCCTGCCTCCCGGACTATATAAGGCGAGGCAGGGACCCCTATCTCATCATCCGCATAATCTTGTAAACACATCCAATCAATCTAGAGGTACGCAGCATACAGGACATAGGGTATTACGCACCTCGCGGCCTGAACCTGTCTAAATTGTGTGCCACGTGTCTCTCCTTCGAGTTACCAATCTCGGCGAGGCCACATTCATCTACCTCGGGTACTCCCCTTGGTAGGTTGCCGGTCTAAAACACCAACACGTTGGCGCGTGGGTGGGCGACTGAGACATATCGAATGTCGATCCCGCTGTTCTCGCAATACTCCCAGAACTGGTGGTTGTTGAAGTTGGAACCCAAGTCTGTGATGATGCGATGGGGTAGCCCGTAGTGATGCATGAGTTCATCCAAGAAGTTGAGTACTCTGTCGGCCTTTGGGCAGGTAACCGGCTTGACTTCGATCCACTTGGTGAACTTTTCGATGGCCACCAAGACTCTGTTGAATCCACCTGGCACAGTTGGCAGAGGCCCAATCATGTCGAGCCCCCAGCAGGCAAAGGGCCAGGTCGGTGGTATGATGACTAGCTTGTAGGCCGGGACGTGTTGCTGCTTGGTGAAGAATTGGCACCCTTGGCACCTTCTGACGAGTTCTTCAGCATCGGCCAGAGCTGGGGGCCAGTAGAAGGCTTGTCGGAAGGCTTTGCTCACCAGCGTGTGACAGGACGCGTGGTTGCCGCAGATACCCTTGTGGATCTCCTCCAAGATATCCTTGCCTTCTTCCCGGGGTTTGCACTTCATGAGTACTCCAGAAGTGGCACCCCGCCTATAGAGCTTGTCTCCGACTAGTACGTAGGTCTTGGCTCGGCAGACGAGTTGTTCGGCCCCGTTCTTGTCGGAGGGAGCCTTCTGCTCGCGGATGTAGTCGATGAAGGGTTGTCTCCAGTCCACATCGATCATCATGACCTCCTGACTGGGCTGTGCAGATCTTCTGGAAGGTCTCAAACAATGAAGCCGAGTACAAAGCCCTGCTGCATGGGCTCCGTCTCACAATTTCACTGGGTATCAAGCGACTACTAGTCTACGGCGACTCCGCAGTGGTCATCAACCAAGTCAACAAGTCTCGGGACCGCAATAAGGAGAACATAGATGCCTACTGTCTGGAAGTCCGCAAGCTCGAGAACAAATTCTATGGTCTCGAGTTCCACCAAGTCGTCCGTGACAACAACATTGCAGCGGACGTCCTGTCGAAGCTTGGTTGTAGTTGGCACCGGCTCCGGGATGGATGGTGCGTGAAGCTTGTGGACGAAGACTCTGACAGGCACTTGAGCGCGAGTAGAACCAAGCTTCGACAGGACGTCCGCTGCAATGTTGTTGTCGCGGATGACTTGGTGGAACTCGAGACCATAGAATTTGTTCTCGAGCTTGCAGACTTCCAGACAGTAGGCATCCATGTTCTCCTTATTGTGGTCCCGAGACTTGTTGACTTGGTTGATGACCACTGCGGAGTCGCCGTAGACTAGTAGTCGCTTGATGCCCAGTGAAATTGCGAGGCGGAGCCCATGCAGCAGGGCTTTGTACTCGGCTTCGTTGTTTGAGACCTTCCAGAAGATTTGTAGGATGTACTTGAGTTGTTTGCCCTTTGGAGAAATCAGGAGTACCCCTGCACTCGCGCCCTCAAGCTTGAGTGAACCGTCGAAGTACATCACCCAATGCTCTGGTCGCTCTGTTGGAGTTGGTAGTTGATTCTCCCGCCACTCTGCCATGAAGTCGACTAGTGCTTGAGACTTGATAGCGGTGCATGGCTTGAAGTCGATGTTGAGGGCGCCCAGCTTGACCGCCCATTTGGAGATTCTTCCAGTAGCATCTTGATTATGGAGTATGTCACCAAGCGGGTAGTCAGTGATGACGATGATCGAGTACTCCTGGAAGTTGTGTCGTAGCTTCCGCGAGGTGATGAGTACCGCGTAGAGTAGCTTCTGGACCGGTTGATACCGTGCCTTGGACTCGGACAGGACCTCGCTGACAAAGTAGACTGGTCGCTGGACTGGGTAGGCGTGACCTTCTTCCTGCCGCTCGACGATGATGGCAGTACTAACCACGTGAGTAGTCGCAGCGAGGTAGAGCAGTAACTGCTCCTGTTTGCGAGGAGCTGTGAGAACCGATGGCTTGGACAGAAAATCCTTGAGCTGCGTCAGAGCTTGATCAGCCTCCGCGGTCCACACGAACTTCTCTTGGTGCTTGAGTAGCTTGAAGAAGGGTAGTCCCCGTTCTCTGAGCTTCGAGATAAATCTGTTCAGGGCCGCCATGCACCCGGTCAGCTTCTGGACATCCTTGATGCAGGTTGGAGCTTTCATATTGGTGATGGCGGAGATCTTCTCGGGATTGGCTTCGATGTCGCGATGGCTGATGATGAAGCCGAGTAGTTTCCCCGAGGGTATCCGAAGACGCACATGTTGGTGTTGAGCTTCCACTGGTACTCTCGCAGAGATGCGAAGGTCTCTTCAAGACCGGCGATGAGCGTGTCGGAATTTCTGGTCTTGACGACCACGTCATCCACATAGGCTTCGACGTTCTTATTGAGCTGCTTCTTGAAGTAGGCCTGGATAGCTCGTTGGTAGGTAGCGTCGGCGTTCTTCAACCCGAACGACATTGTCGTGTAGCAGTAGGCGCCAAACGGGGTGATGAACGCGGTCTTCTCCTGGTCTTCTTCCTTGATAGCGATCTGGTGGTACCCAGAGTAGCAGTCGAGGAAGCAGAGCAGGTCACAGCCCGCTGTGGAGTCGATGACTTGATCAATCCGCGGCAACCCGAAGGGGTCCTTGGGGCAGTGCTTGTTGAGGTCGGTGTAGTCGACGCACATCCTCCACTCGTTCGTGTTCTTCTTGCGGACGAGGACGGGGTTGGCTAGCCACTCAGGATGGAAGACTTCTCGAATGAAGCCGACCGCGAGTAGTTTGGCGAGTTCCTTCTTGATGGCATCGCGTCGGTCGTCGACAAAACGGCGGAGGTGTTGTCGCTTGGGGGTAGCTTTTGGATCGACATTGAGTGAGTGGTCGATCAGCCTCCTGGGCTCGCCTGGCATATCCGCTGGCTTCCACGCGAAGATGTCTCGGTTGGCCCGAAGGAAGTTGACGAGCGCATCTTCCTATTTAGGGTCGAGCCCTGTGCCGATCATGGTAGTCTTGCTACTGTCGCCGGTCCCGAGGTCGGTGGCCTTCACCTAAACTTCCTCTGTTGGCTGAGGTTTATTGGGGGTGTCGGTCTTCTCTGGTATCTCGAGTTCGGTTGGCGCAAGCTTCTTGGATGCAGCGAAGATCTCCATCATTGTGTTGGGTACTTGATTGGTTGCTGCGAGTTCCACGGCTTCGGTGTCGCAGTCGTAAGAAATCTTCAAGTCCCCTTGCAGCGCGAGTACTCCGGCAGGACTTGGCATCTTGAGTACCAAGTAGGTGTAGTGGGGGATCGCCATGAACTTGGCGATGGCTGGTCTGCCGAGGATGGCATGGTAGGAGGTTTCGACGTCCGCAACCTCGAACTTGATGAACTCGGTGCGGTAGTTCTCCCTTGTCGTCTCGAAAGTAACTGGCAGAACTGCTGAGCCGAGTGGTATAGTCGCGTTGCCTGGGACGATGCCATAGAAAGGTGACGCGCTCTTGGTGAGCATGTCGGTGATGTCAAGCTTCATCTTCATCAAGGTCTTGGTGAAGAGGACGTTGAGTCTGCTCCCACCGTCGATGAGTACCTTGTTGACTCTGGAGCCCGCGACTACTGGTTTCAGGACGAGCGGGAAACATCCTGGTTCGAAGAAGCTTGTCCATTGATCCACACGGGAGAAGGTTATGGGTACCTCTGACCACCTTAGAGGTGTCGGCACCGCTGGTTCAATGTTCAAGACTTCCTGGAGGGTGAGCTTCTGCGATCGCCTGGTGGGTAGTCCACCGAAGAGGACATTCACCGTCTTATCGGGTTCTTGGAAGTCGTCATTGCCTTCGTGGACTTTCTTCTTGCCCTTCTTGTCATGAGGGGGCCGTGGATTGGGAACATCCTTGAGTGCTCGCCGGAGTTGATAGCACTGGTCTATTGTGTGATTACCGTCTAGATGCCATGGGCACTTCTCTTTGAGCAAGTCTCTGAAGCCGCCGGAGGTCTTTTTGGAGCTGTCCTTCGCAGGGCGCTGTATAGCCGCGACTGTGTTGTCTGGCTTGCGCTTGTGGTTAGAACCTGAGTAGTTGTTGTTGTTGCGACTCCCTTGATCCTTGTTGTTGTTGTTGTTGTTGTTGTTGTTGCTCTTGCCGCGAATGGAGTCGTTCTTGGCGTTTGCCTTGTCCTCTTCGTCAGCCCATGAGGTGATCATGTCTTTGAGCTTTGTGATGGAGCTTGGGCGACGACGACCGAAGTCTTCGAAGGTACGACGGTGGTAGAGACCGTCTTGGAAGAGGTCGATGACTTCTTTGTCGGTGACGTCGACTACGGTCGCGCGCTTGTCGAAAAAGCGGCGCATGTACTGGCGGAGAGTCTCGCCTTGCTCCTGCTTGACCATCGCCATGTCCATGCGAGTACCCAAGCGCCCCATGGTGCCCGCGAAGTTGCTGGTGAACTGAGCCTTCAGCGGATCCCACTTGTCGATCGAGTTCTTGTCGAGCGACTCGAGCCAGGTGAGTGGGGCCTGGTCCAGGCAGAAGGGGAAGTAGAGACACTTGGTGTCGTTGTCGCCACCAGCATTTTCAATGGCCAGGGCATAGCACCTGAGACACTGAACCGGATCTTGTTTCGTGTCATACTTGGTGATCCCGAGGGGTTTGAATTTCTCGGGAAGAAGCAGATCGCGAAGTCGTGCAGAGTAGGCGGGGAAGCCGTCGCTGTCGCTGATGTCGGTAGTCTTCTTGGCGCGGCGGATCTCGTCGATCCTGTGGTGGGCATCGTAGCTGCCACGTGTGTTGCCGGTGGTGTGGCTGTTCGCGTGGCCTCGGCCTCCGCGATCGCCGCCGCCACCGGCTCTTCTGTCGGCGCCATGGGAGGAGCTGCCGCTGCTGCCACCGCCGCCACCACCACCGCCGCTTGTGCCACCTTGCGAAGGTGCTCCCGCAGAGGCTCTAGAGCGATTGGGAAATGGCTGGTGTTAGCCAGGGACACGGTTGCGTCCAACTTCTGCTGGGGTGCGGCTGCGACTAGTGGCTTCATGATTCCTGGCTCCGGCAGTCCTGTTGTTGACCCGCATGAAGTAGGCGTCCTCAGCAAGTTTAGCGATGAGTTCGCCTGCACGATGCCCCTGAGCTGTTCAAGCTATCGTCGTGATGGACATGAGGCACTACTCAGGGGTAGTGTGCACCCGGTTGGCAACTTGATCCAGGGCGTCATTGAGGTTCCGGATAGGGAGAGCTTCGCGAAGCCGCCGGCGTCGATCTGCTCGCTTTCTGTTGCGTTCGCGCCGGGCGTTCTTGGCATCAGTAGTCTCATCTGCGGGTGCATTGGCTGAATCTTCGTCCTCCAAGATGTCGTCGAGGTTCTGATCAACTCGATTCTCTGAGGTTCCAGCTTCCCCGATTGCCATGAACACCTCTCAGTCAGGCGTGCAGAGTCCGGAGTCGGTAGTCGCCACCTCCGTTGGCATGTGCTCCTCCTCGTTTGGAGTCAGCGGTGTCCCCTCCTGGAAGGGGAGTGCCTCGAGGTAGGCGACACAGCGTGAGTTGTCGTCCATCAGGTCTGCGGGCTTACGGTCGGGCCAGTAGACGAATCTGCCGGCGGGAGTAGACGTGATGACCAAGCTAGCAGCAGGACCTGATAATGGCTCCTCGATAGTATTGAGCTCGGACTCGGACTCGATTGGATCGAGACCGAAGTCAAACTCGTAGGAAGAGTCCGAGTTGTAGTCGGGGACGGTGTTGGAGTCCGAGGAGTACTCGGAGGCGATCTCCTTGCCGGCCCGACGCGAGGTGAGTGCTTCTGCGTAGGCTTTGCTAGAGTTGCAGAGGCCGGACGGGAAGTGCTCGTGGGGGAGGACTAGTCCGCACGATGGCTCAGGAGCCAGCTCGCGTGGTTCGATCTAGGGTGACGTCGGGTTCGAGTTGGAGGCGGATCCAGTCTCGAAGTCGGCGACTTGGTTGCAGAGCGAAAATTCGTCGAATTTTTCGACGAGTTGACCCGTGATGGCTTCGAAGCATCACAAGTCCTGTTTCCGGGTCCGGGGTCATGGTGAGGTAGCGCTGGAACAATCCGGCGACGTCAGCAGTGCAGACCCAGGGCCCGAAAATGAAGGTGTCACCACGATTGAAGGCGGCGGTTGGCTTGATGACGATTGAAGCCGTCGAGTTCGCCATGAGATCTTCGGTGAGAGCCCCTACCTGGCGTGCCAGCTGTCGATGTTTTAACCCGGCAACCTACCAAGAGGAGTACCCGAGGTAGATATTTGTGGCCTCGCCGAGATCGGGAACTCGAAGGAGAGACACGTGGCACACAATTTAGACAGGTTCGGGCCGCAAGGTGCGTAATACCCTACGTCTTGTATGATGCGTAGCTCTGGATTGATTGGATGTGTTTACAAGATGATGCGATGAAGAGATAGGGGTCCCTGCCTCGCCTTATGTAGTCCGGGAGGCAAGGTTACAAGTTGGTTTTGGAGGAAGAGTACTAGTCGTACACGGCTAGGATTACTCTACATGGATCCGGACATGTCTAGCTTCCTAACCGAGTACTAGTCCTCTGTATGCCTTGTGCTTCACGCCATCCGGTGCCGTGCAGCCCAAGTCGAGTAGTCCCAGGGGCCCACGCAGTAGTCGGTCCTGGTACCCACCTGAGTAGTGGGCCCAGGGATGTCCCTACGACAGCTGCCATGCATGCAGCCCCTGGATCAATGACGTCACCAATCCAAGAGAGAGAGCCTCGGCGAATCAGAGACCGCCACGCGTGCATCACATGGATCCATGGGCCCACAAGAGCGCCTAAACCGCCTCCAACACACATGTACACCGGGAACCAACCTCAGAGCCCGCCAGTCAGCCACTCAGAGAAAGCACAAGCCGAGGCGGGCCACATGGGGGTCGGCCGACCTAGGGATCGGCCGAACCGACCTTTGGTCGGCTGATCCCGGGCCTCCATGTGGTGTTCTCCCATTGGTCCTAGAGGCCATCCCCGGGGTGTCTCGCTCCACTTGACGCCGGTGCCCGCGCCTATAAATAGAAGGGGAGGGGGGGTAAGAATAGGACAACACACTTGAAGGCAACTTCTTACCTTAGCCTCCTCTCTTCCTTCTCATTCCCTCTTGGTGGAGGTGAAACCTCATCCCACCATGAGTATGAGTGTGAGGAGGATCTATCTTAGGTAGTGCTACGTAGAGAGGAGAGAGTGTGGGTGAGTAGAAGGGAGATGCGATGATCCGTTCTTCGTTCATCATCTCCTTGTACCTCGTGAGTGATACTGTTCTTCATTTAGACTAAAGTGAGTATTTCGTTATATTCCAATTAGACTAAAGTCGTATTCATACATGGGTGATATGTTCTAGAGTTCTTCATCTATTCATCATTTAGAGGCTCGTGTTCTTCGTGACACGATCCTTTGATCTTGTTGACTAGATGAATAATTCCGCATTCCGTTTGTATGATTGCTTGTCAATTAGAATATAGTGAGTACTCTGCATATCTGAATTAGACCAAAGTGTCATTCATATCTCTTTGTTTCCTCTTGATTCCATGATGGGTAAGGTCTAGTTGTACTCGCGGGTTCGTCGCTCCGTATTTCTACGGAGTGCTATAGTGTTGCTACGGGACGTCAGACGTAGCCGTGCTATAGTAGTAGTCGGTGGTGCAGACATGGTGTCTGGACTACGGGTTATCCTTCGATTGCCCTATATCCCACGGTTTTGAAGGACCGATTAGGCGACCAGAGAGGGGGGAAGTGAATCGGAGCCAATAAAAATTCTTCCCGGAGGATGAACTCGGCCTATGCCCCAAATTCACAACCAAGGATTCCCACACGAGTTTTCCAAGGTCACGTAGTCACAACGGACCTACCAACCCTAGGAACAAACCCAACCCAAAGCAACACGGAAGCGCAACTCAAGAAGCAAAGAACTTAGCCAAACTGCGAGGCTCCGGGTGGACTGTCCGCATGCACCGGGCGGACCGTCCGCGAGGCTTAGGCGGACTGTCCGCGGGACTGCGGCGGACCGTCCGAAAATAGCCCCCGAACGTCCAATACTGCACCTCGAAACACGGACTGTCCGTGCCATACCCACGGACCGTCCGCGCGGAAGAGACCATCCGTACTCTCCTCGCGGACTGTCCGGCAAACTCCGTGCAACCAAAAGCACTGGACAAAACAGATCGAAACAAAGCGATGCAAGAACTCTCGAAGAACACGACGAACTGCTGGCTGAAGGCCTCCTCGCGGACCGTCCGCCAAGGGGGTGCGGACTGTCCGCGTGGTGCGCAGACAGCAGCTCGAGCCCGACCTCTTGAAGGTCAACTCCTCCTTCCCTTTCCCCGATCTCCCGAATCAACCAAGGGATTGCTACCAAATCATAGGTGAAGATGAAGCGTCTCTAGGAGATGCTATAGCTACGAATTTGTAGCCCCAAACCCACTGAATCGAGATGAATCTAGATTCTATCGAGCTCACACAAAGAGCTAGGGTTCCAACCGAAATCCTTCAATCGGAGGCCGAATCCGGAGTTTGAGGGGTCATGATCAAGCACGAAGATGCACAAGACATCTATCCATGATCCCCACCAACAAATCCAAACCCAAACACCTCATAATCGAAGGGACAAAGAGCGCATGAAAATCCAATGAAAATAACTCGAAAAAGACACAAAAATCACACGAGCTACAAGAAGGAGATCGACGCAACCATGAAAGCTTCCATACACTCGGAGGTCAGATTCTTTACAAACCGGTGAAGAAAATCTAAACCTATGGAGCAGAGAAATGGGAAGCAGTCCGGATGGATAGTTTGCCCAAAAACCCTAGAGCTAATATATATGAGTTCCTTTGGGTTGGGCGAATGACCAAGCTACCCCTAGCACTTAAGTTGAGATACAAACCCCTCAGGGGCAAATAGGTCAAGTAGCACTCCTCTTCATCGCACGGCCACGCCTTTGCCGCTGTCCGCGTCCTCCCGATGCAAGCCATGCGATCCCGCCACGTGTCCGCCGACATCGAAGCTTCTCGGCGCGCCCGGATCCCGTCTCCGCCCGCCGAGCCTCCAGTCTTGGTTTTGTGGTTAAACCAAGTAACCCGGCCGGTTTTGTGGTGAACTGCCGCAAACCTTGAGTGAAGACTTCGGTTGTGAGCTGCTACCCTGCACCGGCTCCGATCGACGACTTCGTCTTGCTTTTCTTGCCACCATGCGGCCCACACTTGACCCCGCTGGCCACCGGGTCCCTCGAGCTGAGCCTACTTGTCTCTCCACTCCTCGGAGGCCCCGCAAGGCATAGACCTTTCGCGCCCGCTCTTCACCTGCACCAATGCAAATCAAGCCGCAACCTACACCTGCAATACTCGGCCAAGAGTCAGTCCACACCACGTTGTCAATCACTCATCACACTGAGGAGCGACAATCCACCGGTCCTCGGACGCTCTAGTCCTCAATCTCCCCCTTGATGAGTGCATTGACAACACACACAAGTAACCAATTTAGGGAAAGAAAGAAGAAGAAAAGAAACGAACCAAAAACTCAAACAAGTGATCAAAAGCCAACCAAAAGCCAAAGAAGATCACTTGAAACAGAAAGTCTCGGTCCCCTAAGCAAAGGGCAACGGCTCAACACAACCGAGACAAAATGCTCCAAAATTTGCCGACTCCTCAAGGTGAGGCAAACGGGCTCGACACCATCGGCAAATGAGCACAAATGAAATCAGGCGAAAAAGAGCTCCAAAATGCATGAATGCAAGCTCCCCCTGACCAAATGCATTCTCCCAATTTTTTCTTCCCCTTGATGCAAAACTACCCTTGATGCAAAGCTCCCCCTGGATGATGCAAGAATTGGGTACTTTCCTCCCTCTTATTGGTAATGCATGAATCAAGCTAGAATGAAACCTAGAGCTTCTCAAATAGACAAAATTCAACACAAGATGCTACACATATCCAAATGAGCAAGTGAGATACTCTATAGCTTCGTATGATCATAAGCTACAAGATTACCAAGATCCACATCCATTGAGCAAAGCTAAGATAAACAAGAGCAATTTTTTAAAAGATCACTCTCTCATGAGCAAAGTCCTAAACATAAGCAAAACATGTCAAAATAGCAGAGCCATACAAACTTCATGCTAGGACAACCATTCTAATCATAGGATCATCATAAACACCCTCAAGCATCTCATGTCATGTCAAAGCCACCGAGCCATGTGCCTACTTCTATGTATGAGACTTCTCAATGGTAGGCATCATGCAACGGTTTAGCACCCAAAGCTATAAAAATTACACACAAATGACATGGGAGCACATTTTCCAAGCAATTTACATTTCATTTTCAGATTCACAATGGTACATGAAATGTCTTTGCGACAAAAAGGAACTTATGCCCCTCCACAAGATAAAGCAAGCGGGCTAAACATTCATGATGAAAAATGGGCCTTTGGCCCCATATGATCAAAATAGGCTATCCAACCACAAATTAAGCATAGCAAAGCCACAAGAACATGGCAAGATCATATAAAGGCATTTGCCCGCAAGAGAGCATACACGTAGCATTTTTCAAAAACATAGCTAGCAACCATGGGCATAAACCAAGATCATCCAGAGCTAAGCCAAACTAACCATAGCATACCAAACTAGCTCACAAGATCATGTATAGCACATCATGGTGAACAAAGTATATAGGAGAAGCTCATCTCTATAGCATATGATACAAATGCAGTCTATGATACAAAGATGCAGGCATGATATGATCCAGAAATGAACATGCAACATGAGTATGTACATGAGATTCCCCCAACCAAAACTCAAAAGGGAAAAACCACACCAAGCTCACCCCGCAAACGTGCAAATGTAGCTTGGTCCAAAGGCTTTGTTAGGATGTCAGCGAGCTGTTTCTCGGTTGGGACATGGATGAGGTCTATGTTTCTTTTCTCAACATTGTCCCTCAGAAAGTGGTAGCGCACTTCTATGTGTTTGGTTCTTGAGTGGAGCACAGGATTTTTAGCTACACTTATGGCACTGGTGCTGTCACACATGAGAGGTACATGGGAACACTCCTCACCAAAGTCACTCAAAGTGTTCGTGATCCAAAGCAGCTGGGAGCAACAACTAGCAGCAGCGACATACTCGGCTTCTGTGGTAGACTGAGCTACACTTGACTGCTTGCGAGATGGCCAAGAAACAAGCGAGGAACCCAGAAACTGGCAAGTACCCGAAGTCGATTTCCGATCGACTCGACACCCCGCAAAATCGGCATTTGAAAAACCAAGAAGCGAAAGGGAAGAGGACGCCGAATACCAAAGACCGAGCTCAGGAGTGTGTCGAAGATACCTGAAGATCCGCTTGACAGCCTGCCGATGTGAAGTCCTCGGCGATGCCTGAAAACGAGCGCACAGACAAATAGAAAATTGGATGTCCGGCCTCGTCGCCGTCAAGTACAAGAGGGAGCCGATCATGCTCCGGTACTCCTTCTGGTCCACAGGCTCTCCGTCCTCGTCCACATCCAGCGCTGTAGTCGTACTCATCGGTGTCGACAGGGGCTTCGAGTCCTCCATCTAGAATTTCTTGAGGATGTCCTTCGTGTACTTGGCTTGATGCACAAAGGTTCCCTCCTCCGCCTGCTTGATCTGAAGCCCGAGAAAGAACTGCAATTTGCCCATCATGGACATCTCGAATTCTTTGCTCATATCCTCTGCAAACCTTTCAACCAAAGAGTGAGACGAGCCGCCAAAGACAATATCATCCACGTACACATGAACAATTAGGATATCATCGCCCTGCCTGAGGAGAAAAAGAGTCTTATCAACCTTGCCCATCTCAAACCCCTTGCTAAACATAAACCCCCTCAAATGGCCATACCAAGTACAGGGAGCTTGTTTCAGCCCATACAACGCCTTCCTCAGCCTATACACCATGTGGGGAAACTCAGCACTCTCAAAGCCTGGTGGTTGCTTCACATAGACTTCCTCCTCTAAAAACCCATTTAAGAAGGCACTCTTCACATCCATTTGGTACAATTTGAACCCTTTAGCCACAGAAAAGGCTAGAAGGATCCTAATCGCCTCCAAACGGGCTACAGGAGCAAATGTCTCCTCATAGTCTATCCCCTCCTTCTGACTATAGCCCTGAGCAACCAACCTCGATTTGTTTCTCACCACCTCACCATTCTCACCCTCTTTGTTCTTCCACACCCATTTTGTCCTGATAGGTTTGCAATGTGGTGGAGGCTCTACCAACTCCCAAACTTGGTTTCTCTCAAAGTTCTCTAACTCCTCATGCATTGCGTTCACCCAATTAGGATCAGAAAGAGCGTGTCCAATGTCTTTCGGCTCAAAGGTAGCAACAAAAGCCGAATGAGCAAAGTGAGAAACATTCCTGGACCTTGACCGTGTCGTACATTCATTGATGTCGCCGATGATTCTTGAGGGAGGATGATCAACTTGAACGCGCCTCGGTGCCTCTCGCCTGGAGACAACCTCCCCCTTAGCTGCAGCTTCCACTTGATCTCCCTGGATGGTATTCGGTGTAGGGGATGGGCCATCCTGCTCCGTAGTCGTCGTAGTGGAAGTAGAGGGTACATGCTCAGCTGGAGCTTCACCATCATCACCATCATCCTCTCCAGCATCATCCTCCTCGTCCTCAAAGATCTTCTTCCCAACTTCGTCGTCACCTGCACACTCAAAGACAGACGAACTGCATGGCTGGGTCTCGTCGAAGGTAACCTCGCAAGTTTCCATGACTAGGTTAGTATCAAGGTTGAGCACACGGAATGCTCGAGAATGACTAGCATAACCTAAGAAAATCCCATCGGAGGACCTCGACTCAAACTTATCAAGCCTAGCCTTCCTGAGAATAAAGCACCGACAACCAAAAGCCTTGAAATGGCTCACTCTAGGTGTTCGCCCGTGCATGAGCTCATAGCACGTCTTGTTCAAGAAGGCCTTGAGAAAAATCAGGTTCCCAACATGGCAAGCGGTATTCACCACCTCAGCCCAATATCTCCTCGGAGTCCTATGCTCGTCGAGCATCGTCCGAGCCATCTCACAAAGGGACCGATTTTTCCTCTCAACCACACCATTCTGACAAGCCACATAGGGAGAAGAGAATTGATGTTTGAGACCCAAATCACGACAAAAGGTTTCAAAATGAGAGTTTTTAAATTCAGAGCCATTGTCGCTACGGATAGCTCGAATAGCATCTCCATTCCTCTCATTCTTCAACCTCAAGATTAGATCCCGCACAAAACCAAACGTCTCCCCCTTGTCAGCCAAAAAGAAGACCCAAGCATAGCGAGAATAATCGTCCACTATCACCAGGACATACCATTTCCCACCCGCTGAGCACACACGAGCTGGACCAACCAAGTCCATATGGAACAGCTCGCATGGCCTCTCTGTCATAACGAATGTCAGAGGCGGGTGAGAGGCGGTGACCATCTTACCATGCCTACATGGAGCACATACCAAGTCCTTTTGGTATTTCAATTTTGGCAATCCTCGGACCAGACCTAGCCCACTCAAGCGTGACAACAAGTCAAAACTCAAGTGACCTAGTCTCCTATGCCATTTCCAAAGCTCTGCCGAAACACCAGCAACCAAACAACGAGAAGAGCCAACACACTGAGAAAAATCGGCTCTGAAAATCTGGCCCTTGGGGACGATCGTGCACACAAGATCACCTCAAGAATCCAAAACACGAGAACAGCCCGTTTTGAAACGGATTTCAAAACCCTCATTAAGAAGCTGGGAAACCGAAAGAAGATTGTAACCCAAAGACTTGACAAGAGAAACACGCCGAAGAGTCACAGACTCACTCACCTTCACTGTGCCCACCGAAAGCACTCTTCCTTTCCCATTGTCCCCAAAAGTGATGTACTCTTTGGTCATCACCGGGGTGAGGCTGGAGAACCACCGTCGATCTCCTGTCATGTGTCGAGAGCAACCGGAGTCGATCAACCAAAAGCCCTCCATGCCTCCCACCTGAAAAATAAAAAACGAGAGCGAGAGTGAGCAAACGACTCAGCACTGGGGTTAGTACAGAAAGAATCAAACCAGTGCCGTGCCATTTGCTCAAAAGTGGGGTTAGCAAAATCCATCCTATCTCTCCTAGGTGGAACACCCACACGTCCCCTTGGAGGAATACGCGTGCCACGAAGTGGAGACCGTGGCCCGTAGCTCCTCTGGGACCTAAAGCTGTGATCATTCCCCCCATACTCGTATTGGCCACGAGCGAAGGAACGTCTAGCAAACTCACCACACCCAAACCCTACACACCTACCACCATCTCTATGTGGTGGCTCACCTCGAGGCACAAACTCACGCCTCTCCCGAGGGTAAATGGTACGCACCATACCTTCACCCCTCGGCACCAACCGAGGCTCAGGCACACCACGAGAAGGGCAGTACCTGTCCTTGTTGGCCATCTCCCTAGCCAACCTCTCCTCACGCTTCCGCCGGAAGCAAAACTCAGCAAGATGCCCATCCCTCCCACAATGCTCACAATGGAAGGGTTTTGGCTTTGGCTTTGGACTCTCTTTGGGTTGTGGTTTCTCCTCACTCGGTTTCTCTCCCTTCTTCCCAAAGAACTCATTCCCCATGTCGCTCTTGAACTTGATGGGTTTCTGGAAGTTGTTGGTTTGTGGAGGAAACACGGGTGGAGCTGGGGTTGTGTCTAGTCGGTTCCTAAGTGGGTTTGGCTTAGGAGCATAGGCATTTTTGTGATAGGTTTTTGGTGGTTCTGGGATATCTCCGATCTTTCCCTCATTCTCACCACTTCCCTCACCAACCTTGTCTGACCCAAGTGCTTACCCATCATAGCGCTTGTATGCCTCAATCATCATCTTGAGCTGAGGCTCATGACCAGACAACCAACCCATCATTTTTCTCAACTCATCATTCTCATCCTGCAAGCGATCAACATAGTGTGCAAGCTCCAAATTCTTCACAGCATGTAATTCACAAGTAGATCATGATGTAGGAATAGGAGTTTTCAAAGCAGCTTCTAGAGATCTAGCATAAGCAACCGACTCATCTAGTTTCTCATGAAGAACAGGACAAGAAGTGCAAGCACCAAGCAAGGAGGACCTAGATTTCATCTCATCTAGCTCAACCCTAAGCATGTCTAGTTCCTCAACCTTGGAGGCATACTTTTCCTTAAGCTTAGTCAAATCACCAAGAAAAGTGGAACAATCAGTGTATTCAGGTTCATCGGTCACAACAGGAGCAAACTTAAGGGAATCTATTTGAGCCCTAGCATCAACAAGCAAAGACTCTAGCTCAACCACCTTCTCCTTAGCCTCTCCAAGCAAAGACCTATACTCCCTCTTCTCCTTGTTGGTCTTTCTAAGCACATCATCACGGTTGTCAAGCAAGTCATTCAACCTAGCATTCTCCTCTATCAAGAAGGCAGGATCATTGTTTACCTCATCCTCGGAGTCGGAGTACGAGTTGTCCCTGTTGCTCTTCTTGCTCCCGGAGCTGTGTGCCATGCCGCAAAAGCCTTAGGCGGTGAAGCATAGGCCGTTGATGTTCTTGCTCGACCGCTTGCCCTTGTGCCGGTTCTCTTCTTCATCACTTGAGCTCGATGAAGAGTAGCAGGAGCTCGAGTCGATGTCGCTCGCTCCGATAACCATCGCTCGCTTCTTCTTTTTGTGACCACCACTCCTTCTTGGCCTCCGCTCGGACTTGTTCTTGCCCTTATGGTCGTCCCTCGAGCAGTGCTTGTGGTCGGTCCTCGGACGGTGCTTGTGCTCGGGATTGACCTCCATGGCCTCCTGGCACTCAGCGATAAAGTGCCCGTGCTTGCCACACCGGTAGCACATGCCCGAACTCCTTCAAGTGTTCTTCCGGTTCGTGTACATGTGCTCAAACCGCCTGCCCAGCAACGCGAGATCCTCCTCGCCCAGCACGTCAAACTCCTCATCTGGCATGGACACAAGACAAGACAAAGAGAACTGTCTTGAAGACATGTTAGCGTTAGTCCTTGGTCCAGAAACAAGAGCCAGACTATGAGGGTCAGTCGGGTTCTCGATCTTAGCTCGCACCCCACGGTCCACCTCGGACGACTTGAGCTTAGAGAACAGCTCATCCACTGTGAGGGTCTCATATTTCTCCGACTCAAGAATGGCCTCGACCTTCTCACTCCACACGGTACGATCCAGAGAGTGCAGGAGCTTGATAGCCCTGTCATGATCATCGTACGGGAGCACGGCCACATTAGCCCTCATGTTGTTCACAATCACAGTGAACCGCTGGAACATGGCATCTATGGACTCACCGGGGAGATGAGTGAAGTTCTCGTACTCTCTCCGGTAGGTTGCAAACAGCCGAGCCTGAACCTGAGCGTTCCCAGCATGAGCATTCTTGAGCTGCTCCCAAATCCTACACGCCAAGTCCTTTGTCTAAACCCGATCGAATTCGGATTGACACAGAGCACGGTACAGGTAGTCGACCGCCTTATTGTTGGCATCGAACATATCCCTCGATCCTGGAGCAAGGAAGTGCACAGGATGAACATAAGCTGTGTTCACCGTGACATCCCAAAGGATCTGACCCTTGCCGCGGAGGAAAGCAGCCATCCGCCTCTGCCACATCTGGTAATTCTTACCATCAAAGTGTGGAGGACCCGAGCCCCTTTCCTGGTACGCCATCTTTGGATCTTAGACTGGTTAGAATCACGAGGATCCGTAACCAGCTCTGATACCAATTGAAGGACCGATTAGGCGACCAGAGAGGGGGGGAGTGAATGGGAACCGATAAAAATTCTTCCCGGAGGATTAACTCGGCCTATGCCCCAAATTCACAACCAAGGATTCTCACACGAGTTTGCCAAGGTCACGTAGTCACAACGGACCTACCAACCCTAGGAACAAACCCCAACCCAAAGCAACACGGAAGCGCAACTCAAGCAGCAAAGAACTTAGCCAAACTGCGAGGCTCCGGGCGGACTGTCCGCATGCACCGGGCGGACCATCCGTGAGGCCTAGGCGGACTGTCCGCGGGTCTGCGGCGGACCGTCCGAAAATAGCCCCCGAACCTCCAGTACTGCACCTCGAAACACAGACTGTTCGTGCCCTACCCGCGGACCGTCCGCGCGGAAGAGACCGTCCGCACTCTCCTCACGGACCGTCCGGCAAACTCCGTGCAACCAAAAGCACTGGACAAAACGGATCAAAACAAAGCGATGCAAGAACTCGTGAAGAACACGATGAACTACTGGCTGAAGGCCTCCTCGCGGACTGTCCGCCAAGGGGGTGCGGACCGTCCACGTCGTGTGCAGACAGCAGCTCGAGCCTGACCTCTTGAAGGTCAACTCCTCCTTCCCTTTCCCCGATCTCCCGAATCAACCAAGGGATTGCTACCAAATCATAGGTGAAGATGAAGCGTCTTTAGGAGATGCTATACCTACAAATTTGTAGCCCCAAACCTACTGAATCGAGAGGAATCGAGATTCTATCGAGCTCACACAGAGCTAGGGTTCCAACCGAAATCCTTCAATCGGAGGCCGAATCCGGAGTTTGAGGGGTCATGATCAAGCACGAAGATGCACAAGACATCTATCCATGATCCCCACCAACAAATCTGAACCCAAACACCTCAGAATCGAAGGGACAAAGCGCGCACGAAAATCCAACGAAAATAGCTCGAAAAAGACACGAAAATCACACGAGCTACAAGAAGGAGATCGGCGCAACCATGAAAGCTTCCATACACTCGGAGGTCAGATTCTTTACGAACCAGTGAAGAAAATCTAAACCTATGGAGCAGAGAAATGGGAAGCAGTCCGGATGGATAGTTTGCCTAGAAACCCTAGAGCTAATATATATGAGTTCCTCTGGGTTGGGCGAATGACCAAGCTACCCCTAGCACTTAACTTGAGATACAAACCCCTCAGGGGCAAATAGGTCAAGTAGCACTCCTCTTCATCGCACGGCCACACCTTTACCGCAGTCCGCGTCCTCCCGACGCAAGCCCTGCGATCCCGCCACGTGTCCACCGGCATCAAAGCTTCTCAGCGCGCCCGGATCCCGTCTCCGCCCGCCGAGCCTCCAGTCTTGGTTTTGTGGTTCAACCAAGTAACCCGGCCGGTTTTGTGGTGAACCGCCGCAAACCCCGCGTGCAGACTTCGGTTGTGAGCCGCTACCCTGCACCGGCTCCGATCGATGACTTCGTCTTGCTTTTCTTGCCACCATGCGGTCCGCACTTCACCCTGCTGGCCACCGGGTCCCTCGAGCCGAGCCTACTTGTCTCTCCACTCCTCGAAGGCCCCGCAAGGCATAGACCTTTCGCGCCCGCTTTTCACCTGCACCAACGCAAATCAAGCCGCAACCTACACCTGCAATACTCGGCCAAGTGTCAGTCCACAACACGTTGTCAATCACTCATCACACTTAGGAGAGACCATCCACCGGTCCTCGGACACTCCGGTCCTCAGGTTTGTCTTGGGGTAGGCCGCGGTGGTGACAGCCGTTGGACCCTTTCGGAATCCCCCACGTTCGGATATAGGTGTAGGCAACCATTTGCCGTGAACCGATTGTTATAGCCAGGAGGGTCCGGTGTCCGAAGCGAGATCCTTTGCAGCTTGCACCCCCCTAGAACCAAGTACCTACAAGAGGTACCATACCTCTCGTCCACCTCAGCAGAGATCCTGTGTCCTTGGGTAAGTCGCTCGTAGAGTGCCCAGCCATTCCTAGGAACGAAACCCTTTGGAATACTCCCAAGGGAGAAGTGCTACAACGGTGTATCCGTGCACTTGCGGAGTCGTTCGCACCTGTCAGTGTACCCGGGTGATTCTTACACGCTCACGCTATCCCGGCGCCATAGTAGTGAGGTTAAGAAATACCAACAGTCTTTGACATTGATGCTTGTGAACAATATTATCATAGGAATAACATTTTTTCTAGGTGGTTGATGAGATATGACATGATGATATGATCTTTTCTCTGATGGTTTAAAGTTCTTGGGTTTATTTATTTAAAAAAAATCAAAAACCTCTCGAAAAGCTCCTCTTTGATTTTGCCATGTCCTACCAAAGCCATACATTGACAAACCATGCATAAGTGCTACTTGTTTCTGCTTTGAGCATTGTCAAATTGTTGTGACCCATTGAGAATTCTTTTCATGCTTTCTCTGATCAAGACCTGTGCACACCACGCCTATCACCTTGCTACATTTCCACTTTGGAAGCTAGCATTGTATCATCCATCCCAAATAAAAACTCCACCCATCTTTGGTTCCTCTCTCTGCAACCTTTGTTACAAAAAGAGGCATGGCTGGAAAACAAATAAGAGAAGAGGGACACAAGGTCCCTCAATTGTGAAAAAAATGGCCATGTCCTCTAAAGATTTTCTTTTATGAGAGGGAGGATCATGCGAAAAGGAGTTCCAATAAATCAGATGGTAATAGTTAGCACCCATTCCAGGCCTAGTATACACCTTACCATATCCATCAAAACCATACATGTGCACATCTTGATCTGATTGTATGATTTGAATTTCTCATTGGATCCCGTTATTGACTTTGTAACATATGAGGTGCAAGTATGCTCTATCTTTTATCCTACCCTGAGCTCCATATATAGCCATCACTAGAAGTAGGAATGAGAAAAAGCAAAGCAATGTCTTGGTAAGGTACACATTGAGCATGGTCATTCTCCTTTTCAACTACCCAAGGTAACATGATAGACACCCCAAAGAGTTCACAAGGACAAGGTATGACCCGGAATAACTCTTATGCCTATTTCACACCTTTGGTTTAACCCGCTTGATCTCTTCCCTTTCGCTCGGGATGAGTGTTGGGTATTTTAGCGTCACACGAATAAATCCGCAAACGCACGGATACAGTTGTAGCTTTCACCTCAGAGTATTCCATGGGTATCGAATCCAAGGGAACATGTGTGTACTAACTTCGTATAGTCGGTCCAAGGACACACCCAGATAAGAGGCAAGGGTAGAGAGGATTCCTAAAGATAGCACTATAGATGAGATTAAAGCTCGATCTCTAGATAGAACTTGGCTTAGGGTACCGATAGCCCTGACTTAACAGGTGACTCCAGTACGTGGATCTAAGTGGAATGAGCTCTAACTATATCCAGCTGCGGAGGATCAATGAGGGCCAGAAGGGCTGTCACCACCTCCTGGACTGCCTCTACCTAACCTTGGGATAAGCCGAACGGATGATAACCGGTAGCGTGTCACAACGTCCACACTTTGGTTACTGCCGTAGCCAACGGACTACGGCACCATGTACTAATACAACTACGACCACAGAAGAGAACTGATCTAACTCATTATAGGTACTACTAGCTTATGCTAAAGGCATACGAGAGAGCACTCGGTCCCGTACTAAGTTTCCAACGTATACGAACGACTTGCAGCAGATGAACGTATAAATCCAGGATCTACGCACTAGCAGAGGAAATAGGCTACTCACGCAACCTAGCATAAACTATTAGAAAGGAATCACGAACACACTTCATTCTAATCAGAGCATGCAAGCATATCCACTTTATTCTAAATGATGAACATGCATACAAACGGATATGAGCACTTATGAACCTATGCTACAAGATCGAAAGGTTGTGTTTGAAGAACACAAGCCTCTAAATCAAGAACAAGCGAAGAACACAAGAACATATCACCTATGCATAAATGCTACTTTATTCTAAATAGAAAATGCAGAAATACTTACTTTACTCTAATTGAAGAACAAGCATCCATAGAGATACAACTCTGTCTCTCACTCTCCAATTCTCTAATCTACCAAGGAGAGTCCTCTCCTTTGAAGGGATGCTCTCATCCTGGGGTGAGGTGGTGTGTCTCTAAATGACCCCCCTCTCCTCCAATTTATAGCCAATCACGTGGTGACACATGGCAGCCTTCCTTGCGGTGTACGATTCTGCAAACCGACGTACAGACGCGGCTAACCCCTGTGCGACACGTGTCCTAGCCTGCGGCTTCCCACGCCGAGCGAGCGCGCATCTTCCTACGGAAGATTCTGCGTTGGCCACTCCATGGGGCCACGTCGCCAGGCAGCTGCGGCCTCCCGCGCGGCATTGCGCGTTGGCCCGTGGCCGCATGCTGCGTGGCCCGGCGCTCACTCATGCATGTGCGCTACTATGCCGCAGGTGTGGACCCCGCTGTGCTCCCGCGTCCCGCGCTCCGCACAATTGGCTGCGGTGGCCTGCGGGCCCGCCTTGCCTCCTGCTGGCATGCTGCCCGTGTCGGCCTGGGGCCCCTGCGCACGTTGACTCGTGCCGGCAGCACATGCCTGGCCACTGAGTCCGTGCAGGTGGGGTCCACCTGGTGCAGTTCTGCGCGGTTGAGTTGGGGTGATGACGTCGTGATGACGTTAGCATTCCATAGTATATTGGGCCTTTAATATCTTTTGCACCCGAGCTCAAAAGTAGACAAATGATATGTCAGTTTCAATCGTTTCGACGAGCTCGTCGCAATGGTGCAATCCAATTTGGTATTTGGGACTGTTTGTGATGATGCCTTTTATAAGTCATTGCTGTGCTTGTTCTCAACTGCACCATTTAACACGTATTTCAGTGCAACCTGCAACAAAAGCTAGAAACACCAACACTCGTGGAAATTGTCAGTTTAAACCTCTATCCTAGTGTTGATGTTCACTTTTCATTTATTTTATGCAGGAGTTGATGGTGTAAAAGTGGTACTTAACAGTCGTCAACAACACCCCCACACTTGACCTTTGCTCGTCTCGAGTGAAGGGAGAACAAATCAAGGTGAGACATGATATCCAGAGGTATGAAGCAAGCATAAGAGATATTCCAAACCATACCTTGCACTTGTGAACTCTGTGGATTGTCTATCATGCCATCTTGGGTAGTTGAGGAATGGAACGGTAGTGAATTAAATTACTCCTGCTCTTCATGTCAAGTAACTTGGGGTTTTGCCAAAAGTTTCAAAACATACCCTTGCTTAGCTCCTCATTTGATTCTCTCAGCTCGCTCAATGTGTATATGGCCTCACCAAGGCATTAGATTTGTCTTTCTTTCATCCTACTTCTAATGATGGCTATATGTGGAGCTCGGGGTAGGATAAAAGATAAAGCATACTTGCATCACATCTATTGCAAAGTCAAAAAACCGGATCCAAGGAGAAAATCAAAACATACAATCAGATCAAGATGTGCGCATGTATGAGATGTGATGGATATGGTAAGGTGGACACTAGGCCCGAAATGGGTGCTAAATATTACCATATATATGATGAATGTTGTGGTGATGGCAAGGTGGACACTAGGCCCGGAACGGGTACTAGTTATTACCATCAAATTTATTGGAACTCCTTTTTGTATGATCACATCTCTCTCCTTTTCCTTCTTTATTTTGGACATGGGCTATCCTTCTTTTTTTTCTTCTTTTTTTTCATGCCCTAGGCATTTTTTTTTCTTCTTTTTTTTGCATAGCCCATGTCTCTGTTTCAAGAATACTTTTGGAGAGAGAGGTCACATCACACATGGAGCTTTATTTTTATGGAATGGATCGATGATACAATTCTAACTTCCAGTGTAGAAGCATAGCAAGGGGATATGTAGTGCACATGAGTCTTGATCATGAAAGCATGAAAAGAATTCTCACAAGGGTCACAACAATTTGACAAAGCTCAATGCAATAACAAGCAGCATATGAGTATAAGGATTTCAACTAAAAACATCATATGGCTTTGGTAGGACTTTGGCATATCAAAGAGGAGCTTTGCAAAGGGTTTTCAATTTTCCAAATAAAATTCCCAAGCACTCAAACATAGAGAGAGAAGATCATATCATCAAACCATATCTCAAACATCAACTACTTAGATGAGCATGAGTTCCCTAATGGTATTTGTTCAATCAAGATGATAAGCATGGAATAAAACATATGCAAGCCAACCACAAGAAAACATGTAGAGCAGGTAGAGCAAGATTCCATGAGTTTGACTCAGCAGATAAGAATTGGAACTCATTCAAACTCATGAATCAGGGAGAGTGAGATAAAAGGTGCACATACCATCGCTCCTAAGGAATATGAGAAACAAGGAAGGCCAGTGGTGGTTCAGCTGACCCATAGGGCAGACAGATCACTCTAGTTTACCTTGTCCTTTGTCATGAAAGCACAGTCGATGTTGTGCAACGCCGGTGGGAGATCTCAAGTGTGTATGTCAGTGATAAGCTTGGGAGATCTCCCCCACACTTGTTCTTGTACCTGGTGATGTCTTCAAACAAAATGGGGACAAAAAACAAAAGAGGTACTCTACTGGTTCAAGAACCAGGGAGCCTTTATTCAAATTCAAAAAATAAATTCACCCTGAGATCTAGCTCAAAGAAGGTTGGCATGCCTTGGCTTACCTTCCCGTTTGAATCAAGCTCGATGACTTACCCCATTTGGATTCGAAAATTCCTGCAAGGGTTAGTCTGCACATACGACCAATATCCATGTATGCATCTACTATAAGATTCATCAATCAAACCCGACACCATGTCTTGTTTGACTGAAGAAGACAGTTTTAACCTAAGCACCAAGCTTAATTTAAAACAACCTATGAATGCACGTAGCTAAACATGCACTCAAACCATATCATTACGAACATAGAGAAAGGAAGCATGAAAG
Source organism: Cenchrus fungigraminus (assembly GCA_036936925.1). Lineage (NCBI taxonomy): Eukaryota > Viridiplantae > Streptophyta > Magnoliopsida > Poales > Poaceae > Cenchrus > Cenchrus fungigraminus. Next base: position 20,790,047 of record CM072776.1, on the reverse strand, counting down.
CATGATCAAGCTATTTTCAAAGGGACATAAACATGAGCAAAAGATTGTGAACATCGGGCAACCTCTCGGAAGGGCTTTGTTTAATGTCAAAAGCAGGACGTACCTAACTGGGCAAGATGCAAGAGATAACATCATATTCAAACCAAGATAAGATTTGGTATGAGAGGAACTTTACTCGGGATGCTCACATACCTCCCCCAGACTTGATGTTTGCATCGCTGGGCAACAAAACTCAAGTGTGTGGAGATCAAGCTTCCTTTTGTAAATGTTCTCTAAACAAAAACTTATAAAGGTGTTGTAGTGATGTAGCTCACATGTTCTTAGGCATCACCTGTCCATCATTCTTTTCAATCTCCACCTGAAAGGTTAGTGACCAAAAATATCCGAAGGACAACCTTATGCTAAAAACATTCTCTTGCTTTTTTATTTGAAAAAGGAAATAAAATCTAACCTAATCCAGGCTATCTCCTGGTAGTGCTTTGTTTATGGTCATAAGCTCGACAATGGGAATGTTTTCCTGCAGCTATCATTGGTGATGTCATTCCCCTCTCATCACCAATTGTTGATGTATCAGTGAAGCTTCAGCTGCAAGGTTAGTGCCACAGTGCATACACGAAATCTGCAGTGCTTATGGTAAACATATGCATCTACAACCATCCTTCTAAACTTTTTACAGGAGAGGACCATAAGGCGGTTGTAGTCCTCGTGCGTGCTCAGTGCACTAAGCATGACTGACCCTGGAGAGGCATGATGCAAGCATGGTTCATGTGGTGTATCAAGATTGAAGCTACCACGCTCGTCCGTGGAATCCTTCCCTTTGGACTCCAGAGTCAGTGCCTCATAGATTTCCATGGCCAATGATTTCTCCATCTCAAGAGATACATTGTGGAAGCTCAATGTTGATTCTCGATGAAGGTCGAGAGCAAAATCGTACTGGCAAGCGGGAAGAGGCTCAAACTTGATCAAGGATGATGATGATCGTTCGCCTTCACAAAGGTGAAGAGGATCTTCTGAGTCGTACTCCTGAGGGGTAGAGAATTCTACAACCTCAACGAGAACGGGCTCAGACGATGCGAGCGGAGATACATGCATCAACTCCTCGAGCAGGTTTTGTTTGGGAAGAGGCTTCTCCATAGAATTTTCTGAAAACAAAGGAGTAGTGGCAGAAGTGGCTTCCCTAAGCTTTTCATCTAGGCACCCTCGAGATGCATCAAGAAGTTTTTCTGCTAGGGAGGCTAGGAGGAGATCAAGATCGAGGACATCAAAGATGCGGAAATCTAGATTAACCTTGATCTTGTCTACTAAGAGTGGCACAACACATGCAACCCCCCGACACTCAAGAATATGCTCGGAGGGACAACTTTTGAGGAGTTTGTCAGATGGTCTTAGCGTAACGTTGCCCAACAAAGTGTACGCTAGGTGCCATGGCATGTCATTAACCTCCATAGCGGGATTAAGATGAGCTTCTACAATAATTCCCCTTATAGAACAAGAAATGATCGTAGAGGGTGAACAAATCCAAAGTGCTTCGGAAAAGTTTCCCACTCCAGTCGACCATTCCTTCTCCATGGCCTCCACGATAGATGTTTCGTTTGGAGGATCAGGAGGCAAAGGAGGTACCGTAGGCCTAGGGGAAGGTTCTGTCAAAAGGTTTCTAGCTGGCTGGATTTGGACAGAAGAGGGCTCCTTACCTAGTTGGACATCTAAGCAATTCGAGGTGTTTCTGAGATTTTCAAAAGGATAATCCTCGAATCGATGATGGAACTTTGGAGGTTGATTTTTTTCTTCCTCCATTGTTCCTGGCTCGAGAGAGGGTTCAACAGATGATTCTTGGGATGTGGAAGTCGAAGGCTCGGATTCAGATGTTGAGAGACTCTCATGGATCGAATCTGATTCCTGGTGGGGTTCGTTATGGTCGGTAGGGAAGAAAGAGTTTTCTAAGAGGCTGTCTAGGATTGCTCTTCTTTCCACTAGAGTTTTGTGTGCACACAAACCTCCAGCAGTGATGTCAAGATCTTGGGCAGCGTCCATGTCTAAACCCATGCAAAATGCGTAAAGCAAGGCATCATCAGGTAGAAATAAGCCAGGTACGGATGCACAAAGGCGTATGAACCTAGTCCACGCTGCTCCTATAGACTCCTCTAATTGTTCGAACTCGAGAATATCCCCTGGGTGAGAGGCCATATGAGTATACCATTGCACCGTCCTCTCCACGATAGAGAATGAGTTGCAAAAGTTATCTCGAAGTTTGCCCCAATCACCATTTACACTTTTTACAGTGTCAGTGTACCATTGCTCCGCCCTTTGTGACAGAGAGAGGGGGAACAACTTCCACCTTATGGATTCCTGCGTCATGCCTGGGAGAACCAGACACAAACACAGTTCCTCGAATTCTTCCAATTGAAAGTAGGGGTCTTCATTGATCGCTCTAAAGAAGGGTCGATCCTGAACCATGCCCATAATGTGGAAATGAAGTTCATGGTCGGATGAAGACGTTGATGGATCATTGAACTCGTAAGTTGAGGTGGAGAGGTCGTGAAAGGATAGCCTCTCCATGGGTAATGGGGACAAAGGTAGAAACAAAGGAAAACAAAAGATACGAGGACCACTGGGTGAAAGATAGATACAGCAACCGTTCCCTGGCAACGGCGCCAGAAAGCTTATTGGGTATTTTAGCGTCACACGAATAAATCCGCAAGTGCACGGATACCGTTGTAGCTTTCAGCTCAGAGTATTCCAAGGGTATCGAATCCAAGGGAATGTGTGTGTACTAACTTCGTATAGTTGGTCCAAGGACACACCTAGATAAGAGGCAAGGATAGAGAGGATTCCTAAAGATAGCACTATATATGAGATTAAAGGTCGATCTCTAGATAGAACTTCGCTTAGGGTACCAATAGCCCTGACTTAACAGGCGACTCTGGTACGCGGATCTATGTGGAACGAGCTCTGACTATATCCAGCTGCGGAGGATCAACGAGGGCCAGAAGGGCTGTCACCACCTCCTGGACTGCCTCTACCTAACCTTGGGATAAGCCGAACGGATGATAACCAGTAGCGTGTCACAACGTCCACGCTGTGGTTACTGCCGTAGCCAACGGACTACGAAACCCTGTACTAATAGAACTACGACCACGGAAGAGAACTGATCTCACTCACTATAGGTACTACTATCTTATGCTAAAGGCATACGAGAGAGCACTCGGTCCCGTACTAAGTTTCCAATGTATACGAACGACTTGTAGTAGACGAACGTATAAACCCAGGATCTACGCACTGGCAGAGGAAAAAGGCTACTCATGCAACCTAGCATAAACTATTAGAAAGGAATCACGAACACACTTTATTCTAATTAGAGCATGCAAGCATATCCAATTTATTCTAAATGACGAACATGCATACAAACGGATATGAGCACTTATGAACCTATGCTACAAGCTCGAAAGGTTGTGTTCGAAGAACACAAGACTCTAAATCAAGAACAAGCAAATAACACAAGAACATATCACCTATGCATGAATGCTACTTTAGTCTAAATAGAAAATGCAGAAATACTTACTTTACTCTAATTGAAGAACAAGCATCCATTGAGATACAACTCTCTCTCTCTCACTCTCCTATTCTCTAATCTAGCAAGGAGAGGCCTCTCCTTTGAAGGGAAGCTCTCATCCATAGGTGAGATGGTGTGTCTCTAAATGTGCCCCCTCTCCTCCTATTTATAGGCCTATGGAAGGTTTGGGGACTCCCCTTGTGGGTGTGCAGCAGCTTGGGCGCAGCCAATCGCGTGGTGACACATGGCAGCCTTCCTTGCGGTGTACGATTCTGCAAACCGACGTACAGATGCAGCTAACCCCTGTGCGACACGCGTCCTAGCCTGCGGCTTCCCACACCGGGCGAGCGTGCATCTTCCTGCAGAAGATTCCGCGTCAGCCACTCCGTGCGGGCCATGTCGCCAGGCAGTTGCGGCCTCCCGCGCGGCATTGCGCATTGGCCTGTGGCCGCATGCTGCGTGGCCTGGTGCTCGCTCACGCATGCGTGCTGCTAGGCCGCAGGTGTGGACCCCGCTGTGCTCCCGCATCTCGCGCTCCGCACAATTAGCTGCGGTGGCCTGCGGGCCCGTCTTGCCTCCTACTGGCTTGCTACCCATGTCGGCCAGGGGCCCCTACCGCACGTTGACTCGTGTTGGCAGCACATGCCTGGCCGCTGAGTCCGTGCAGGTGGGGTCCACTTGGTGCAGTTCTGCGCGGTTGAGTTGGGGTGCTGACGTCGTGATGATGTTAGCATCCCATAGTAGATTGGGCCTTTAATATCTTTTCAACCCGAGCTTAAAAGTAGACAAATGATATGTCAGTTTTGATCGTTTCGACGAGCTCGTCGCAATGGTGCAATCCAATTTGGTATTTGGGACTGTTTGTGATGATGCCCTTTATAAGCCATTGCTTTGCTTGTTCTCAACTGCACCATTTAACACGTATTTCAGTGCAACCTGCAACAAAAGCTAGAAACACCAACACTCGTGGAAATTGTTAGTATGAACCTCTATCCTAGTGTTGATGTTCACTTTCCATTTATTTTATCCAGGAGTTGACGGTGCAAAAGTGGTACTTAACAGCCGTCAACAACGAGCAAAGGTCAAGTGAGGGGGTGTTGTTGACGGCTGTCAAGTACCTCTTTTAAGGCCGCCAACTCCTGCATTTTATTATGAGAACCATGCATAATGCCCTTATGGTAGTTCTAGGTGTCCATTTATTTTAAACTAATGAATTCCACAAGTGGCAGTTGATAGTTGAATGCAGGTATTTAGCACAAGAAATGAGAAGAAAGTATACCTCCTTGATCCAAGCAATTCAGGCTCAACCAATGAGGGGCTACCATGTAGGCTTCCCCTGGATCCATGACATCACCAATCCAAGGGAGACAGACCCGACGAATCAGAAGTCGCCACGTGTGCATCACATGGATCCCATGGCCCATAAACACACCCAAACTGCCTAAAGACACCGTGGACACCTAGAACTACCATAAGGGCCCACCTATCAGCCACCATGAGAAAGCACAAGGCGAGGGGGGCCACCAGGGGTTTGGCCTAACCCTTGGATCGGTCGAACCGACCTTGGCACCCCTCGCCATCTGCTTTCACATGGTGCTTTCTAATTGGATCCTAGGGCCATTCCGGGGGTGCTCGGGGTGTTCTCGCACTGGTGCCCTAGCCTATAAATAGAAGGATAGGGGGAAGAATAGGACACACACTTGAAGGAAACACTTCTCCCTTTTGTCTTTTCTCTCCTCTCCCATCCTCTCTTGGTGGAGGTGAATCTTCACCTCCCTTTGGGTGTGTGTGTGTGGAGTGATCTAGCCTAGGTGGTGCTAGTTAGAGAAGGAGTGTGGATTGAGTTAGAGGTGGGATGGTGATGATTCGTTCATCATTCGTCATCCCCTTGTACCTCGTGGATGATGTTGTTCTTCATTTAGACTGAAGTGAGCATTTTAGTATCCTCCAATTAGACTAAAGTGACATTCATGCATAGGTGATATGTTCTTCTGTTCTTCATCTGTTCCTGATTCTAGGCTAATGTTCTAGTAGCACAACCCCCTTTGATCCTGCGGAGAAGTTACATAAGTGGTTTATCCGTTTGTATGATTGTTCGTCAATTAGAATATTGTGGATGCTTGTCGTGGTTCTCTACTGCCGGCAAGTAAATTACTATCGATCGCGTGTCGGATCCGGATGGTTGGCATGAGAGACACAAAGATGTATACTGGTTCAGGCCTCTTGAGTGTACCCTACGTCCAGCCTCGGGAGGTAGTATTCTTATGCCGGGATTGTTTGTAGTAGGGGGTACAAACTGGTCAGGAGGGGGAAACGAGGCCCAAGTCCCTGAGGCGAGTGGTTTGTGTATCGTATGTGCGTCGTGAGTGTGTGGAATGTTGATGTCTAACTTTTAGAACGGTTGCCCCCTCCCCCTTTTATAGGCGCAAGGGTGAGGGGTAAAAAGGGAATGTAAAGTTACGCTACAGTTGAAGGAATGATTAGGCGACCAGAGAGGGGGGGGAGTGAATGGGAGCTGATAAAAATTCTTCTCCGACGAGTCGAACTCAGCTATGTCCCAAATTCACAACCAAAGGATTCCCACACGAGCTTGCCAAGGTCGCGTAGTCACAACGGACCTACCAACCCTAGGAACAAGTCCAAACAAGTTGCAAAGCGGAAGCATAACTCAAGAAGCAAAGGACTTAGCCAATCTGCGAGGCCCTGAGTGGACAATTCGAGGTGACCGGGCAGACGGTTCGCAAGGGCCGGGCGGACGGTCCACGAGACCACAGCGGATGGTCTGCAAAAACTGCTCGAACCAACAGTATGCACCCTCCGAAATTCAGATGGTTCGCGAGCTCACCGCAGACGGTCCGCGAGCAACCGATCTGCGCGGATAGTCCGTGAGCTGCTGGCGGAAGGTCCACAAACTTCTCACAACCAAACCCTTGACTGTCCACAGATCGAAATGTCTTGTGCTCACGAACTGGAGAACACGCGACGAACTCGAGTCCTCGCGGATGGTCCACCGACCGGGCGTGGACGGACCGCCAGGCGCAGACAGAGCAGCTCGAGCCTGAGTTGCTCAAAGTCAACACCTCCTCCCCTTTGCCCGATCTCCCGAATCAACCAAGGGATTGCTACCAAATAATAGGTGAAGATGAAGCATCTCGAGGAGATGCTATACCTACGAAATTGTAGCCTCAAACCCACTGAATCGAGAGGAATCAAAATTCTTCCGAGCTCACACAAAAAGCTAGGGTTCCACCCGAAATCCTCAAATCCAAGGCCAAATCCGGAGTTTGATGGGTCAAGATCAAGCACAAAGATGCACAAGATATCTATCCATGATCCCCACAAAGAAATCTGAACCCATTGAGTTCGAGGACTGGTGGTAGGTCGCTTCCTGGGGTGATGAGTGATTGACAACGTGGTGTGGACTGATTCTTGGCTAAGTATTGCAGGTGCAGGATGCGGCTTGACTGGTGTTGGTGCAGGTGAAGAACAAGTGCGAAAGGTCGTTGCTGGTGAGGCCTCCAAGTGTGGAGAAGACAAGTAGGCTTGGTTCGAGGGACCCGGTGGCCAGTGGAGTCAAGTGCGGGCTGCATGGTGGCAAGAACGGCAAGATGAAGTCATGGACGTTTTCTTGGTTGAGCCTCAAAACCAAGGTCGAGCCGGGACTATGTGGGAGCCGAGTCATGAGTGGTGATTGGCGGAGGCTACACCGAGTTCGCGGGGTTTCCAGTGGTTCATCAGAAAACCATTGGGTTCCTTGGTTGATCCACAAAGCCAAGACCGAAGACGGATGTGCAGCAGCATCAGACCGGTCTGACCGGTGGGTACCAGTCTGACCGGTGGAGGACACTGGTCTGACCGGTGTGCGACGACGCAGTCCGGAGACTTCAAAGCGGAGGACACGCGTCGGGATCGCAAAGCTTGCGTCGAGGCTAAGCAAGTTTGCGGTCGCTGGGCATCCGTCTGATGGTGCGAAGACAAATATTCCCAAAGTGCCCCTCGGGGGTGTGTATCCTAGTATTATGCCTTAGGGGTAGTTTGGTCTTTCGGCTAGCCTCCATATAACCCAAGTGGTGAGAGGATGGCAGCCATCTCTTGGAACTCTAGCTCATTTTGTTTTGCTATTTTCCTCTTCCTTTTTCCTTGGGAATTTCTAGGACTAGCTTGAGAGCTTCATGGTGAGATCTTGTGAGAGGGAAGGATGATCGGGCGGCAAGCTAGACCTTGTATGAACCTCTTTGGTATGTATAGATGATTCGGTGTGGTTCCTCAAGGCTTGGATGTGTCTTTCCCGTTTCTCCTTTTTGGTGATTTTCGGAGCCCTTTCTTGGCGATTTTCTTGTGGCAGATTCGAGGCCTTTCTCTTTGGGATTTGGTAGGGGATGTATGCTTGAACCCTTTGTGGTTCTTTTCCCTTTGATTCCCCTCCCAAATCCGTGAGCAAAGGGGCTCGATTTTGGGGTTTTCTCCTCTCTAGGGTTAGAGGCGTTCTTGGTGGGATTTCTTCGATTCCTCTTGATTTAGCAAGTTTTGGTGGACCAAATCTTGGCTATGGAGTGCCCATGAGGTGTTCCTACTATCCCCAAAGTCTTGTGCGAATCCGTGGAGCGAATCGGGAGATCAGGAGTTGGATTTGGATGAGTTGACCCGCGGGCGCTGTTCATCCCGAGAGCTCAGGTCCTGACCGGTCTGACTGGTGCCTCTCACCGGTCAGACCGGTGCAGACCGTTGGTTGAGTTTTGCTCGGGTGAACGTCTTGGTGAGTTCCCTGTTGTCGTGTGTTGCCGCTGTTTCGAGTTTGGTCAGTTTTGGAGCTCGGTAGGTCTGTTTTGGTGAATTTGGGATTTCCTGGCTTGGACCGGTCTGACCGGCGAGCTACACCGACCTGACCGGTGCAGGTGTCTTCTATGGAAGTTCTCAAGATTTATCAGGTTGCTCCAGCAGGGACCGGTCTGACCGGTGCTGCTCACCGGCCTGACCGGTGCAGTCCAGTGGTGCTCGAGTTGCTTGTTCCGCAGCGTTCTCGAGTAGATCTAGGTGGTTGTTGGTTCCTAGGACAAGTAGCAATCCAGTGGCTGCGTGGTCTTGGCCAACTTGGGTAGTTGAGTCTGAGACGTGTTTTGGAAGCCGTGTTCGTCTTGTTGGAGTTCCCATCTCCTTCGAGAAGAATTTTTATTGGCTCCCATTCACTCCCCCCTCTCTGGTCGCCAGTTAAGGTCCTTCAAGTGGTATCAGAGCAGGTTACGGATCTTCAGATTCTAACTAGTCTAAGATCCAAGGATGGCGTACCAGGAACGGGGTTCGGGTCCTCCGCACTTCGATGGCAAAAACTACCAGATGTGGCAAAGGCGGATGGCGGCGTTCCTCCGCGGTAAGGGTCAGATCCTTTGGGACGTTACGGTGAACACAGCTTATGTTCATCTGATTAACTTCCTTGCTCCAAGATCGAGGGACATGTTCGACGCCAACAACAAGGCGGTCGACTACTTGTTTCGTGCTCTGTGTCAGTCCGAATTCGATCGGGTTCAGACAGAGGACTTAGCTTGTAGGATTTGGGAGCAGTTGAAGGATGCTCATGCTGGGAATGCTCAGGTTCAGGCTCGGATGTACGCAACTTACCGGAGAGAGTACGAGAACTTCACTCATCTCCCCGGCGAGTCTGTCGATGCCCTTTTCCAGCGGTTTACGGTTGTGGTGAACAACATGAGAGCCAATGTGGCCGTGCTCCCATATGATGATCATGATAGAGAGGTGAAGCTCTTGCACTCACTGGATCACACCGTATGGGACGGAAAGGTCGAGGCTATTCTTGAGTCTGAGAAGTATGACACCCTGGCTGTGAATGAGCTATTTTCGAAGCTCAAGTCAGCTGAGTTGGACCGTGGTATGACAGCCAAGATTGAGAGCCCGACTGACTCTCGTAGTCTTGCTCTCGTCGGTGGCAAAGGTGCTAAGTCTAACGTAACGCATCCTCCAGGATGTACTCTCTTTCGTCTTTGATGTCTTTGCCACACGAGGAGTTTGATGTGCTTGGAGAGGACGAGCTGGCGTTGCTGACCAGGCGGTTCGAGAGGTTGCACGAGAACCGGGTGAACACAAGGAGGAATCCACGGACATGCTTTCAGTGCGGCAAGCCAGGACACTTCGTCGCCGACTGTCCGGAGAAGATGGAGAACAAGGACAGCTACAAGGATGGCTACAAGCACCGATTGAACAAGGACGGCAAGTACCGATCAAGGTGCGATCACAAGCACAAGAACAAGCACAAGGACAAGTGACGGTCGAGGAAGAAGGACGGCCGCGGCAGGAAGGCCCGACCGATGGTCGGAACGAGCGACGTCGACTCCAGCTCCGCCTACTCTTCCTCTAGCTCGAGTAGCAGTGAAGATGAAGGTGATCGGCGCAAGAACAAGAAGTCATCCAAGAACTTGAGCGGGCTGAGCTGCTACGCGAGAGATGGCTTCTGCGGCATGGCTCGTAGCTCCGGCAGCAAGAAGAGTCACCAGAGGGACTCGGACTCCGATTCCGAGGATGAGGTACGTGACGAGCTTCCCTTCTTGCGTGAGGAGAATGAGCATCTTGGCAAGTTTCTTGATAATCATGATGACATGCTTAGAGAGGCAAAGAAGACGAGGAAAGAGCTTAGGGCCTCACTAGAAGATGCTAGGAACCGAGTAGCTGAGCTAGAAACCCAGAACCTTGATGCTAGGCTTGAGATAGATTCGCTTAAGGCTTCACCTGTGGTTTCTGATGAGATTGATTGCTGTGATTGCTCTGTGTACCTAGCTGATCTTTCTAGTCTCAAGGATAAGCATGCTTCTACTTGTGATGAACTAGATGTGCTTAGGGTTGAAATGGCTGAGCTTAAGTCTAGACCTATTTTGCTAGGTGCTTGCACTTCTTGCCCTGTGTTGCATGGAAAGATTGATGAGATGCATGCTTACACTGTTTCGCTTGAGGCTAAGTTGAAAGAACATATTCCCACTTCTTGCTCTACTTATGAATTGCATGCTTTGAAGAATCTGGAACTTGCACATTATGTGGATCACTTGCAGGATGAGAACGATGACTTGAGAAAAATGATGGGTTGGTTGTCGGGTCATGAACCACAGCTTAGGATGATGATAGAGGCATACAAGTGCTATGATGGGCAAGCGCTTGGTTCAGAGAAGATTGGAGAGTGTAGTGGTGAGGGAGGAGAGAAGATTGGTGATATCCAAGCTCCACCAAAAACCTTCCACAAAAATGCCTATGCTCCTAAGCCCAACCCACTGAGAAACAAACTTGACACAACCCCAGATCCTCCCATATTTCCTTGCCCAACGAATGATTTCCAAAAACCGGTGAAGTTCGTGAGCTCCAAGGAGAGTGACGTTGGAGAGAAGAAGGATGAGAAGCCGAGGAAGGAGAAACCAAGTGAGCAGCCCCAACCCAAGCCTAAACCCAAGCCCATACGGTTTTATTGTGACTATTGTGGGAGAGATGGTCACAAAGGAGAGTTTTGCTTCAAGAGGAAGCGAGAGGAGAGAATGACTAAGGAGTGGGCTAACAAGGACAGGTACCGTCCCTCAAATGGTGTACCTGAGCCTCGTATGCAAATGCCCAGGGCCAAGGCGATTGTGAGGACGGTTCCAGCTTGGGGAGATTGAAAGGCGGCAGGTGGTGCTGCTAGCCGAGCACCACCGGTCAGACCGGTGTACTCCACCGGTCAGACCGGTGCTGGTCTGGACAGACAGCAGTTCAGTTTCCGTGCTCGTGCAGATGCTCGGTTCGGTTCTGGTGGTCGTGGTTCTGGTGGTTGGCATGGAGAGTTTGCGGGAGGTCAGTTTGCTAGACGTTCTCCACCTCGTGCTCAATACAAGGGTGGGAGGAGTCGTAGCTTTGAGATGGAGAGGAGGAACGGTCCACGGTCTTCCTTTCGTGGTTTTTGTTCTCCTCCAGCTAGACAGGGGTGGTTCCCTAGTGGTGGTTCCCGTGGTGGTTTTCGTGGTGGTAGCTTTGATAGGCGTGACGATATGGTTTGTGCTAACCCCACTTTGGAGCAAATAGCTCGGCACTAGTTTTACTCTTTTGGTACTAACCCCAGTGCTGAGTCGTTTGTTCACTCACGTGCTCGCTTTTGAATTTCAGGTGGGAGACTTGTGGAACGTTTGGTTGATTGACTCCGGTTGCTCAAGGCATATGACCGGGGACAAGGGGTGGTTCTCAAGTCTCGTCCCGGTGGTGTCCAAGACATACATCACCTTTGGGGACAATGGGCGAGGGCGTGTGCTTTCAGAAGGTGAGATTAAGGTAAGTGAGAAGGTCACTCTCAAGCGTGTTGCTCTTGTTCAATCGCTCGGATTCAATTTGCTTTCCGTGTCCCAGCTTTTGGATGAGGGCTTTGAGGTGTTGTTTCGGCCTGGTGGTTCTCGGATTTTAGATTCTCGAGGGGACCTAGTTTGCATTGTCGTTCCCGAGGGTCAAGTGTTTCGAGCGGACTTCTCTCAGTCTTCTGGTGTGGCTTGTTGCTTTTTGGCTAGTTCTTCGAGTGAGTTGTGGAAGTGGCATAGGAAGTTGGGTCACTTAAGCTTTGACCTTTTGTCTCGCTTTAGTAAACTCAATTTGGTCCGAGGATTGCCACGACGGAGGTTTGAGAAAGAGTTGGTTTGTGCGTCGTGTCGGCATGCTAAGATGGTAGCTTCTTCCCATCCACCCCTCACCGATGTGATGACGGAGCGTCCATGCGAGCTGCTCCATATGGACCTTGTTGGCCCAGCTCGTGTGAGATCCGTGGGTGGGAAGTGGTACGTCCTAGTTGTGGTGGACGACTACTCTCGGTATGCTTGGGTCTTCTTTTTGGAGGAGAAGGGGGAGACGTTTGGTTTTGTTCGAGATCTGGGCTTGAGGTTGAGGAATGAGAGGTACAGAGATGCCATACGAGCGATCCGCAGTGACAATGGCTCGGAATTTAAAAACTCTCGTTTCGAAATCTTTTGCCATGACTTGGGTCTTGAACACCAGTTTTCGAGTCCGTATACGCCCCCCTAGAATGGTGTGGTGGAAAGGAAAAACAGAACCTTGTGCGAGATGACTCGGATGATGCTCGACGAGCATAGGACTCCGAGAAGGTTCTGGGCTGAGGCGGTCAATACCGCGTGCTACGTGTCCAATAGGATCTACCTCAGGGTCCACAAGAAGAAAACCTGCTATGAGATGATGCACCGTCGCACATCCAAGGTGAGTCAGTTCCATGTCTTTGGTTGTAAATGCTTCATTCTTAAGAAAGGGAAGAAGTTGGACAAGTTCGAGGCTAGATCTGTCAATGGCATTTTCTTTGGTTACGCATCTCATTCTAGAGCATATCGTGTGCTCAATCTTGAAACTAACCAAATCGTGGAGACTTGCGAGGTAACCTTCGACGAGACACAGCCACGTAGTCAGCTTGTTTTTGAGTGTGCAAGTGACGATGAACTTGGCGAGGAGATTTTTCAGGAGGAGGAGCAAGAACATGGAGATGAAGAAAATGGCGGTGTGGTGCCCGCGGCTGAGCATGTACCGACTACTTCGACTACGATCGAGAACGGGCCCTCTCCCACACCTGCGATGACAAACCCAGATCAAGGAGAAGCTGCTGTTGAGGGGGAGGTAGCATCAAGGCGAGAACCTCCCCGACGAGTTCAAGTGGATCATCCAGCTTCGAGGATCATCGGCGACATCAATGAACGTACTACATGGTCAAGGGTTCGAAACAATTCTCACTTTGCTCATGCTGCTTTTGTTGCTACTTTTGAGCCCAAAGACATTGGACACACGCTATCTGATCATACTTGGGTCAATTCGATGCATGAGGAGTTGGAGAATTTCGAGAGAAACCAAGTTTGGGAGTTGGTTGACCCTCCACCTGGGTGTAAGCCGATTGGGACAAAATGGGTGTGGAAAAACAAAGAGGGAGAGAAAGGAGAGGTGGTGAGAAACAAGTCAAGGTTGGTGGCACAAGGGTATAGTCAGAAAGAGGGGATCGACTGCGAGGAGACCTTTGCTCCCGTAGCTCGTTTGGAGGCGATTAGGATCCTTCTAGCCTTTTCCGTGGCTAAAGGGTTCAAATTGCACCAAATGGACGTGAAGAGTGCTTTCCTAATCGGTGTGTTGGAGGAAGAAGTGTACGTGAGGCAACCACCGGGGTTTGAGAGTGAGAAGTACCCCCACCGGGTGTACAAGTTGACAAAGGCGCTCTATGGGTTGAAACAGGCGCCTAGGGCTTGGTATGGCATGTTGAGGAGTTTACTATTTGAGAGAGGGTTTGAGATGGGGAAGGTCGATCAGACCTTGTTTCTCCTCAGGCAGGGCAAAGAGATCCTAATTGTGCAGGTGTACGTGGATGATATTGTCTTTGGTGGCTCGTCTAACTCTTTGGTTGCATGGTTAGCAGAAGACATGAGCAGGGAATTTGAGATGAGCATGATGGGTGAGTTGCAGTTCTTCCTCGGCCTCCAGATCAAGCAATCGAAGGAAGGAACATTTGTGCACCAAGCTAAGTACACCAAGGACATTGTGAGGATGTTCAAGATGGAGGACTCCAAGGCTATGGCGATGCCCATGAGTACGACTACAGCTCTTGATGCGGACGAGGAAGATGAACACGTGGACCAGAAGGAGTACCGGAGCATGATCGGGTCACTCCTGTACTTGACGGCGACGAGGCCGGACATCCAATTCTCGGTATGTCTGTGTGCTCGTTTTCAAGCGTCTCCGAGGACTTCGCATCGACAAGCAGTCAAACGCATTTTCAGGTATTTGCGTCATACTCCCGACTTCGGCCTTTGGTACTCCGCGTCTTCTTCTTTAGCTCTTCATGGATTTTCAGACGCGGATTTTGCCGGGTGTCGATTGGATAGGAAGTCCACTTCTGGGACTTGCCAGTTCTTGGGTTCTTCTTTGGTGTCTTGGTCTTCCCGCAAACAGTCGAGCGTTGCTCGATCCACTACCGAGGCAGAGTATGTGGCCGCAGCTAGTTGTTTCTCTCAGCTCCTTTGGATCACATACACCATGAGTGACTTTGGTGAGGAGTATACCCATGTTCCACTTCAATGTGATAGCACCAGTGCCATAAGCGTTGCAAAGAACCCAGTGCTCCACTCCAAAACCAAGCACATAGAAGTAAGGTATCATTTCTTGAGAGACAACGTAGAGAAAGGAAAAATCGCTTTGATCCATGTACCCACACATGACCAGCTAGCCGATATTTTCACCAAACCCCTAGATCAAGCAACTTTCACTCGTTTGCGGGGGGAGCTTGGTGTTTGTTTGATTTCTTGAGTTGGTGTGTGGGAGCTCCTTTGTAGCATATGTATAGCTTTCCTTTGTGCATTTCTTGCATTTGGCATGGCATATGTAGCATGATGTATAGGCATCTTTGTATCTTAGGTTGCTTGCATTTTGTATCATATGCATTGAGTAGGAAAAGCTTCTCCTATATACATTGTTCACCATGGTATGATATATATGTTCTTGTGAGCTAGTTTGGTAGGCTATGGTTAGTTTGGCTTAGCTCTTGATGATCTTGATTTATATCCATGGTTGCTAGCTATGCTTTTTGAAAAATGTCACATGTATACTCTCTTGTGAGTAAATGCCTTTATATGATCTTGACATGTTTTTGTGGCTTGGCTATGCTTAATTTGTGGTTGGATAGCTTACTTTGATCATATGGGGCCAAAGGCTCATTTGCCATCATAAATGTTTAGCCCCCGTGCTTTATCTTGTGGAGGGGCATAAGTTCCTTTTTGTCGCAAAGACATTTCATGTACCAAATATAAATCTGAAAATGAAATGTAAATTGCTTGGAATATGTGCTCCCATGTCATATGTGCTTAATTTACTTGCTTTTGGGTGCTAAACCGTTGCATGTTGCTTACCAATGAGAAGTCTCATATTCAGAAGTAAGCACATGGCTCGGTGGCTTTGACATGACATGAGGTGCTTGTGGGTGTTTATGACGGTCTTATGCTTAGAATGGTTGTCCTAGCATGAAGTTTGTGTGGCTTTGCCATTTTGACATGTTTTGCTCATGTTTAGGACTTTGCTCATGAGAGGGTGATTTTTCGCAAAATTGCTCAATTCTATCTTCGCCCAATGGTTGTGAAACTTGGTGATCTTGTAGTTTTTGTCCATACGAAGCTGTAGAGTATCTAACTTGCTCATTTGGAGATGTGTAGCATGGTATGTTGAATTTTGTCTATTTGAGAAGCTCTAGGTTGCATTTTTTGCACTTTTGGCTTGATTCATGCATTGTTAACAAGGGGGAGAAGTTTGAGCATGTTTTGGCTTGCTGCATGCATTTAGAAGGTCTCCAAGTGGTTTCGAGCTAGTTTTGAGTTCGTGCAGTTCCCAGTTTTTCCCAGGTGGTCATCGGCCTGACCGGTGCTGCTCACCGGTCTGACCGGTGTGAGTGTCAGGTGCTGGACGATCTTGTCCACCGGTCTGACCAGTGAGGAGGACCGGTCTGACCGGTCAGAGCAAGGCTGAGACAGCTACTCTGTTTCGTGAAGTGCTTTGCTTGCATTCGTCCAGGGGGAGTTGCTTTGGTTCAGAGGGAGCTTGCATGTATGCAGGGGGAGCTCTTTGTGGTTTTCGAGCTTTGGATCGGTGGCTTTTGCTCTTTGCTTGAGCATGTTTTTGTCTCGGATGTGTCGAGCTATTGCCCTTGCCTAAGGGGTCCGAGACTTGTCTTCTTCAAGTGATCTTGCTCTTTGCCTTTCCTTTGGCTTTTGATCGCTTGTTGGAGTTTCTTTTAGTCGTTTCTTTTCTTTTCCTTTTCTCTTTGGTTACCAAAACGTGTGTCTTGTCAATGCACTCATCAAGGGGGAGATTGAGAGCCTGTGTGGTTCGAGGACCGGTGGTAGGTCGCTTCCTGGTTTGATGAGTGATTGACAACGTGGTGTGGACTGATTCTTGGCTAAGTATTGCAGGTGCAGGTTGCGGCTTGACTGATGTTGGTGCAGGTGAAGAACAAGCACGAAAGGTCGTTGCTGGTGAGGCCTCCAGGTGTGGAGAAGACAAGGCGGCTTGGTTCGAGGGACCCGGTGGCCAGCGGAGTCAAGTGCGGGCCGCATGGTGGCAAGAACGGCAAGATGAAATCATGGATGGTTTCTTGGTTGAGCCTCAAAACCAAGGTCGAGCCGGGACTACGTGGGAGCCGAGTCATGAGTGGTGATTGGCGGAGGCTACACCGAGTTCGCGGGGTTTCCAATGGTTCACCAGAAAATCACTAGGTTCCTTGGTTGATCCACAAAGCCAAGACCAAAGACGGACGTGCAGCAGCATCAGACCGGTCTGACCGGTGGGTACCGGTCTGACTGGTGGAGGACACCGGTCTGACCGGTGTGCGACGACGCAGTCCGGAGCCTTCGAAGCAGAGGACACGCGTCGGGATCGCAAATCTTGCGTCGAGGCTAAGCAAGTTTGCTGTCGCTGGGCATCCGTCCGATGGTGCGAAGACAAATATTCCCAAAGTGCCCCTCGGGGGTGTGTATCCTAGTATTAGGCCTTAGGGGTAGTTTGGTCTTTCGGCTAGCCTCCATATAACCCAAGTGGTGAGAGGATGGCAGCCATCTCTTGGAACTCTAGCTCATTTTGTTTTGCTATTTTCCTCTTCCTTTTTCCTTGGGAATTTCTAGGACTAGCTTGAGAGCTTCATGGTGAGATCTTGTGAGAGGGAAGGATGATCGGGCGGCAAGCTAGACCTTGTATGAACCTCTTTGGTATGTATAGAT
Organism: Cenchrus fungigraminus; assembly: GCA_036936925.1. Classification (NCBI taxonomy): domain Eukaryota; kingdom Viridiplantae; phylum Streptophyta; class Magnoliopsida; order Poales; family Poaceae; genus Cenchrus; species Cenchrus fungigraminus. The sequence goes on along the minus strand of CM072776.1, from coordinate 20,772,746 downwards.
GATTCGGCGTGGTTCCTCAAGGCTTGGATGTATCTTTCCCGTTTCTCCTTTTTGGTTATTTTCGGAGCCCTTTCTTGGCTATTTTCTTGTGGCGGATTCAAGGCCTTTCTCTTTGGGATTTGGTGGGGGATGTATGCTTGAACCCTTTGTGGTTCTTTTCCCTTTGATTCCCCTCCCAAATCCGTGAGCAAAGGGGCTCGATTTTGGGGTTTTCTCCTCTCTAGGGTTAGAGGCGTTCTTGGTGGGATTTCTTCGATTCCTCTTGATTTAGCAAGTTTTGGTGGACCAAATCTTGGCTATGGAGTGCCCATGAGGTGTTCCTACTATCCCCAAACTCTTGTACGAATCCATGGAGCGAATCGGGAGATCGGGAGTTGGATTTGGAGGAGTTGACCCGCGGGCGCTGTTCATCCCGAGAGCTCAGGTCCTGATCGGTCTGACCGGTGCCTCTCACCGGTCTCACCGGTGCAGACCCTTTGTTGAGGTTTGCTCGGGTGAATGTCTTGGTGAGTTCCCTGTTGTCGTGTGTTGCCGCTGTTTCGAGTTTGGTCAGTTTTGGAGCTCGGTAGGTCTGTTTTGGTGAATTTGGGATTTCCTGGCTTGGACCGGTCTGACCGGCGAGCTACACCGGCCTGACCGGTGTAGGGGTCTTCTGTGGAAGTTCTCAGGTTTTACCAGGTTACTCCAGCAGGGACCGGTCTGACCGGTGCTGCTCACCGGCCTGACCGGTGCAGTCCAGTGGCGCTCGAGTTGCTTGTTCTGCTGCGTTCTCGAGTAGATCTAGGTGGTTGTTGGTTCCTAGGACCAGTAGCACTCCAGTGGCTGCGTGGTCTTGGCCAACTTGGGTAGTTGAGTCGGAGACGTGTTTTGGAAGCCGTGTTCGTCTTGTTGGAGTTCCCATCTCCTTCGAGAAGAATTTTTATTGGCTCCCATTCACTCCCCCCCCTCTCTGGTCGCCAGTTTCGGTCCTTCACAAACACCTCAGAATCGGAGGAACAAGCTGCGCACGAAAATCCAACGAAAATAGCCGAAAAAGAGACGAAAATCACTCGAGCCACAAGAAGGAAATCGACACAACCATGAAAGCTTCCATACACTCAGAGGTCAGATTCTCTTCAAACCGGTGAAGAAAATCTATGCCTAAAGAGCAGGGAAATGAGAAGCAGTCCAGATGGATGGTTTGCCCTGAAACCCTAGACCTATATATATGAAGTCCCTCTGGGTTGGGCAAATGACCAAGCTACCCCTAGAACTTAGAATGAGATACACACCCCTCAGGGGCAATATGGTCAAGTAGCACTCCTTTTCATCGGACGGCGACGACTTTGCTGCAGTCCGCGTCCTCCCGACGCAAGGCCTGCGATCCCGCCGCGTGTCCCCCGGCATCAAAGCTTCTTGGCGAGCCCGGATCCCGTCTCTGCCCGCCGAGCCTCCGGTCTTGGTTTTGTAGCTCAACCAAGTAACCCGACGGTTTTGTTGTGAACCGCCGCAAACCCCGCGTGCAGACTCCGGTCGTGAGCCGCTACCTTGCACCGGCTCTAGTCGATGACATTGTCTTGCTTTTCTTGTCACCATGCGGCCCGCACTTGATCCCGTTCGGCCATCGGGTCCATCGAGCCGAGCCTACGTGTCTCTCCACTCCTCGGAGGCCCCGCAAGGCTAAGACCTTTTGCGCCCACTCTTCACCTGCACCAACGCAAATCAAGCCGCAACCTACACCTGCAATACTCGACCAAGAGTCAGTCCACAGCACGTTGTCAATCACTCATCACACCAAGGAGCGATCATCCACCGGTCCTCGGACACTTCGGTCCTCAATCTCCCCCTTGATGAGTGCATTGACAACACACATAGTAACCAATTCACAGAAAAAGGAAAAAGAGAGGAAACGAACCAAAAACTCAAACAAGTGATCAAAAGCCAAACAAAAGCCAAAACAAGATCACTTGAAAGAGAAAAATCTCGGTCCCCTAAGGCAAGGGCAACAGCTCGACACAACCGAGATAAAATGCTTCAAAATTGCCGGCTCCTCAAGGTGAGGCAAAAAGGGCTCGACACCATCGGCAAAAGAGCACAACTAAAATTCAGGCGAAAAAGAGCTCCCCAAAGCATGAATGCAAGCTCCCGCTGAACAAATGCATTGCTCCCAAATTTTCACCCCCTTGATGCAAAACTCCCCCTGGATGCATGAATTGGGTACTTTCCTCCCCCTTGTTGGTAATGCATGAATCAAGTCTACAAATGCAAGCATGTGCTTCTCAAATAGACAAAGAGCACAACAACATGCTAAAAATGAGACATAGACAAGCAAGATAACCACAAATTACGTACAAGCATCGCCAACAAGGTAGATAGGGGCATACAAGCATGTGACATAGCTAAGATCAAAAAGAAGTATTTTGCACAAAATTTCCCTCTCATGAGCATAGGACCTAAGCATGATCAAAAAGAGCACAAATAACATATAGCCCACGAACTTCATGCAAGGTCACAAGTTCTCATCACAAGATCATCACAAACACCTACAAGCTATCTCATGTCATGTCAAAGCCACCGAGCCATGTGTCCACTTCTAAATATGAGACTTCTCAATGGTGAACATCATGCGACGGTTTAGCACCCAAGATAAGGAATTGAAAGCACATGTGACATGGAAGCATATTTTTCAAGCATAAGCATTTCATATACCAATTTCATTGATTTAAAATTAAGCATGGTACATGAAGTGCCTTTGCGGCAAAAAGAAGCTTAGGCTTCTGCACAAGGTAAAATGTAGGCTAAACATCCATGATGATAAATGGGTCTTTGACCCCAAATGAAAAGAGCATGATACCGAAGCACAAATTAAGCAAGATGTAGCTATAAGAGCACAATTTGAGCATGAAAGGCATTCCACTCACAAGAGAGGATCATATATAGCATTTTCACAAAAGTAAGCCATCCATATACATATACATCCCAAAGATACCAAAAGCATAGATATACATCACAAGAGCTTCACTAGCAAAGTCATAAGCTCACATCCAGCATGTCATATGATCAATGTATATGGGAGAAGCACATCTCTAAAGCATATGGTACAAATGCAGACTATGATACAAAGATGCAAACATGATATGATACAAGAATGAAAATGCAACATGCATATGTACATCAAACCCCCAACCGAAGCTCAAAAAGGAAAAACCACACCAAGCTCCCCTCGCAAACGAGCAAATGTAGCTTGGTCCAAAGGCTTTGTCAGGATATCAGCGAGCTGTTTCTCGGTTGGCACATGGATGAGGTCTATGTTTCCCTTCTCAACATTGTCTCTCAGGAAGTGGTACATCACCTCTATATGTTTGATTCTGGAGTGTAGCACGGGATTTTTGGCAACACTAATGGCACTCATGCTATCACACATGAGAGGAACATGGGTACACTCCTCACCAAAGTCAGCATGTATGTGATCCAAAGCAGCTGGGAGCAACAACTAGCGGCAGCTACATACTCGACTTCTGTGGTAGATTGAGCTACACTTGACTGTTTTCGAGAAGAACAAGAGACAAGCGAGGAACCCAAAAACTGGCACGTCCCCGAAGTCGACTTCCTATCGACTCGACAACCCGCAAAGTCGGCATCCGAAAAACCAAGAAGCGAAAGGGAAGAGGACGTCGAGTACCAAAGACCAAGCTCAGGAGTGTATCGAAGATACCTGAAAATTCGTTTGACGGCCTGCCGATTTGAAGTTCTCGGCGATGCCTGAAAACGAGCGCACAGACACACAGAAAACTGAATGTCCGGCCTCATCACCGTCAAGTACAAGAGGGAGCCAATCATGCTCTGGTACTCCTTCTGGTCCACGGGCTCTCCGTCCTCGTCCGCATCTAGCGCTGTAGTCGTACTCATCAGTGTCGACAAGGGCTTGGAGTCGTCCATCTTGAACTTCTTGAGGATGTCCTTCGTGTACTTGGCTTGATGCACAAAGGTTCCCTCCTTCGCCTGCTTGATCTGAAGCCCGAGAAAGAACTGCAATTCTCCCATCATAGACATCTCGAATTCTTTGCTCATGTCCTCTGCAAACATTGCAACCAAAGAGTGAGACGAGCTGCCAAAGACAATATCATCCACATACACCTGAACAAATCGGATATCATCGCCCTGCCTGAGGAGAAAAAGAGTCTTATCTACCTTGCCCATCTCAAACCCCTTCCTGAACAAGAACCCCCTCAAACGGCCATACCAAGCCCGGGGAGCTTGTTTCAGCCCATTCAACGCCTTCCTCAGCCTATACACTCGGTGGGGAAACTCAACACTCTCAAAGCCCGGTGGTAGCTTAACATAAACTTCTTCATCCAAAAACCCATTAAAAAAGGCGCTCTTCACTTCCATTTGGTACAATTTGAACCCTTTAGCCACAGAAAAGGCTAGAAGGATCCTAATCACCTCCAAACGGGCTACAAGAGCAAATATCTCCTCATAGTCTATCCCCTCCTTCTGACTAAACCCCTGAGCAACCAACCTCGATTTGTTTCTCACCACCTCGGGATATCCTTCTCCACATCGGGCGTCCGTCAACGGCGTGGTGGATAGCCCCGAACTGTTGTTGAGTTGGTGAAGACCGTATGGGCGTCTCGGTGTGGTTGGCTCTGAGTAGTAGCCGCTAGCGGACTGTGGAGGGTTGACCCGGCGTGCCCGCGTCCGGCAGCGTAGCAGGTACATGTCTTCCAGGGAGTGGTTGGGTCCCTGTTTCGATGGGACGGTGCATTCGGTGTCAGACAAGATGGTGTGCGCTGTGGCATGCGTGGCCTCCACTGTGCCGTTCGTGGCACCAATCAGCGCTCGCCGCCCACGTCGTTTGACACAAGATGTGCCCTGCCAGTATGGCCTGGCATGGGGAATTGGCACGTTACATGGTGTTGTGGGAGAGGTCGTGCACAGAGGGAGCTTGCCCCCTTGTCCCGAGCTTCACTCCCACACGGGAGCTTGGCCCTGGTCGGAGACGGAGAACTACTCGTGCGAACGGGTAGTCGGGGGCGAGGCGGTGACTTGTCGTGGGAACGGGTAGTTGGGGGCGAGGCAAAGACTTGTCGTGTGAACGGGTTGTCGTGGCCGAGGCAGAGAAGAAGTTGCGCGAATGGCTAAGTACTCGGAGATGAAGAAGTAGTCGTGCGAACCGTCAAGTACTCGGATATGGGGGTATCTTGTCGTTCGGGTTGTCAGGTACATAGTCCGTCATCTGTACGCCCCTTGGTTGATGCTCGTCGCTTGGTGGGCCCTAGTCCAGGCCCTCGTTAGTAGCCCCCGAGCCTGGTGAGGGAGTCAAGGACTCGTTCCCAGGCTCAGCAGACGAAACGTTGTGCAGATAGGTTTTTGGTCTTTCCGATGGGTGCACGCGAGCGCACCCACCGGGTGTAGCCCCCGAGCCCACTAGGGAGTTGTAGACTCGCTTGTCAGGTTAAATGTTTGAAAACTATACAGGTCTCAAAATTTATGTCGTGGCGGACGTGGCGAACGTGGCAGGGTGAGTTGACGGTTGCGTGCCGGTCCAACTTCGTGGGTCCACCGGGCACCGAACCGCCGCGCGTGCGTGCGACAGTAACTCCGGGGGGCGCGCCCCCTGAGAGGGTGTTGTTTTGGCATCGCGTGGTGTGCGGCTGGACTGTGGGTCCCAACATTTAAGGCTAGCACCCACACTTGCCCCCTTTATCAACTGAACGCCAGTTGGGATTTTAATCCTTCGCTTCTTCTTCTCCCCAATCTTCGCCACAACCATCGCTGCTCGCGCCCTTGCAGCCGCATATGCTACACCGATGCTCTTTCTTCCTCCTCGCCAGCCATGTCAAACTGGACAAGTTCTGGCATCACCCGCTCGATGCTCCAGCGGCTCATCGCCACTGGCATGCTGCCGGCGCCCACCGCCACGGAGGAGTGGAAGGTGCCGAAGGCGGAGACTATTCCCCGGCTGCCACTCCAGCCCCCGCCGGGCGGTTCATCCACGCCGTGCTTCTCGAGTACGGGCTGCAGCTCCAGCACCTCAACCCTAACAGCATCTAGCAGATGGCGGCGTTCGAGGTGCTATGCGAGAGGTACCTGGGTGTGGAGGCCCATTGCCATTTGTTTCGCTACCTCTTCAAGATCGTGTGCTTGAAGGATGGCGGGCTCCCGGCGACGATCGGGTGCGCCAATCTCCGGGCGAAGCAGGCGAGGGCGGATGAGTACATCCCTACCTCGCTGATGAGCTCCAACAGCGGGTGGCACCGAGAACCCGCTGCCGGAGTACACTGGTGCGTTGATCGCTGAGGTGCCGAGGAAGTGGAGCTACGGGCCCGAGAAGGCGGAGCAAGTGAGGCTGCTCAAGGGCTATTGGGAGGTCTTGAAGCGGCTCCGCACAGCCAGAGTCGACCTGGCGGCCGTCATCAGCAGCTACCACACGCTGGGGATCGTCCCGCTCTAGAGGTGGACCCTACGCGTCTGCCAGATGACGCCCGACAAGGCGCCCTTGCACGGTGGTGGCTCCCACCCGACCTTCGATGGACGAGGTTAAGCGCTGCGTGAGGCAGGCCACCGGGAACTCGAGGTACTTGTGGTTGTCATCCCAACTGCTATCCATGCTCCCCAACGAGGGGACCAAGAAACTGGTGAGTATCTTTCCCCCCTTCCGACCTGTTCGGGGTTCCCGTTGGTAATCTTGACTCGGTGTTGTTATCATGGTTATTTCTCCTCCCCCTTTTTAGTTGGCGTCCGCGTCCACCCTCCCACGTGGGCTCCCCTTCCCGAGGACATGGCGCGGTGAGGACCGGAGCGTCCGAGGACCGATGGATGGTCGCTCCTGGCTGTGATGAGTGATTGACAACGTGGTGTGGACTGACTCTTGGCCGAGTATTGCTGGTGCAGGTTGCGCTTTGATTCGTGTTGGTGCAGGTGAAGAGCGGGCATGAAAGGTCTTAGCCTTGCGGGGCCTCCGAGGAGTGGAGAGACAAGTAAGCTCGGCTTGATGGACCCGGTGGCCGAACGGGATCAAGTGCAGGCCGCATGGTGGCAAGAAAAGCAAGATGAAGTCGTCGACTGGAGCCGGTGCTGGGTAGCGGCTCACGACCGAAGTCTGCACGCGGGGTTTGCGGCGGTTCACCACAAAACCGTCAGGTTACTTGGTTGAGCCACAAAACCAAGACCGGAGGCTCGATGGGCGGAGACGGGATCCGGGTGCACCGAGAAGCTTCGATGCCGGGGGACACGCGGCGGGATCACAGGGCTTGCGTCGGGAGGACGCGGACTGCGGCGAAGGCGTGGCCTCCCGATGAAGAGGAGTGCTACTTGACCGTATAGCCCCTGAGGGGTTTGTACCTCAGTTTAAGTGCTAGGGGTAGCTTGTTCATTTTCCCAACCCAGAGAGACTCATATATATAGCTCTAGGGTTTCTGGGCAAACCAGCCATCCGGACAACTTCTCATTTCCCTGCTCCATAGGCTTAGATTTTCTTCACGGTTTTGTGGAGAATCTGACCCCCGAGTGTATGGAAGCTTTCATGGTTGCGTCGATTTCCTTCTTGTGGCTCGAGTGATTTTCGTGTCTTTTTCGAGCTATTTTTGTTGGATTTTCGTGTGCGGCTTGTTCCTCCGATTCTGAGGTGTTTGGGTTCGGATTTTCTTGTAGGGATCACGGATAGATGCCTTGTGCCTCTTTGTGCTTGATCTTGACCCCTCAAACTCCAGATTTGGCCTTAGATTTGAGGATTTCGGGTGGTTCTCTAGCTTTTTGGTAGAGCTCGGTTCGTGATCGATTCCCGACGTTCTGGTTGATTTGGTGCCCTAAGATTTCGGGTATAGCCTCTCCTAGAGACGCTTCTCTTGTCCCCAAAGTCTTGGCGCAATCCCTTCAGCCATTTTGGAGATCCGTTGAAAGGTAGGTGGAGCTGACCTCGCGCGCGTGCTCCTGTTCGAGCTCTGCGAGGCCGACAGACAGTCTGTAGGGTCGCGTCGGACTGTTCGTGGTGGCTACAGTTTGTCGAGTTCATCTCGTGTTCTTGAGCGCTCGCGTGTTGATCGATCGGGGTGTTTAAGTTTTGTTGCACCGTGTTTGATGGACGGTCCGCTGGGTAGTGACGGACGGTCCGCCGAGCTCGGAAGGTCCGAAGTGCTGTGTCGGACAGTCCGTATAGGTCGAGTGCGGTACTAGAGGTCCTGGTGCTTAATACGGACGGTCCGTCCTAGCTCCACGGACGGTCCGCCGTAGCTCACGGACGGTCCGAGACCTCCTCACGGACGGTCCATCCTAGGCTAGCACAGTTGGCTAAGTCCTTTGCCTCTTGAGTTGTGCTTCCGCTTTGGGTTGAGTTTGCACTTGTTCCTAGGGTTGGTAGGTCCGTTGTGACTACGTGACTATTGACGGTTAAATAACGCGTCAAGTTTCGATCCGCAAGCGCACGGGTCGGTTGTAGCTCTTCCCTCAGAGTACTCCCCTAAGGTTTATCAATCCGTGGATCGACAAAGAACTACCTAAGGTTTTCCATCTAATCTATCAAATCTAACCTAACATGAAGCATAGATTGCATATGAAAGGTAACACTTCAAAGATATGAATGAAATATAAGTGTTGAATACATTTATAGCCATAGATGAGATAACACAACCAAGGAGCTAGGACCTATCATCTCTAGGTACAGTTCTAGTCAAAAGGTGATAAAAACATAGATTGCATCTCAACTAAAGGTACACAGAATCATCTCTCCGAAAGGCGGCTCGCCAGCGGCCTACTTTCCCAAGGTCACCGGTGTGAGGTGCACGTTGACGCCTAAGGTTTCCCAAATCTTTACCCCAAACGCCCACCAAGCGCTCTTACTCGTAGCTCCTCCTCCTGGTGACCGCTGCACCAACTCCCGTGGTACTCGCCATCGATCCTATTCCACATCATGTCGTTGCTAGAACTTTTCCCTCCCGCATGCTATCACCACACGAGGGTAATCAACCAACTAGCTAAAACACGCTACCTCAACGTAACCGCAAGATGTAGACTAATCACCACGAATAGATCTAATCTTACTATGAACATATGGATGCATCACATATGAGAAAGAAAGCATGCATTGAAGTAGACCAAAGTAGAGACAACTAGGATAAAGAGTGGATTGATATCACCATCATGTGCGTACATACCCCGACGAATGTTGGGGGTGACTCCCGAACTCCACCATGGCACAACCTCGCAGGGAGTCCATGGCTGCTAGGGGTGGCCTAAGCCATCTCCTAGGTACCCTCGAAGACTTGCGACGGTCGTCGGCTTCCTTCGGTGTATCTCCTTCTTTCGGCAGCTCTCTGGTGAATGGATCTGAATGGTTAACCATCTTGGGGCGCCTAGGGGGTTGTATTTATACCCTTGGAGAGCCTTGGGGCGTGCTCCACCTTTCGTTGCACAAAATCTTCATTGGGAGAGAAGCGAACTTGGTTTCCATAAACTCAGCCTCGTCCAGATTTTCCTGATTCGCAGCCCTTCCTTGCCGGCAACATATCTCGCACGTCTGGACTCCAAAAAATGCAAATTCGGTGTCCATGTTGTGTGCCATGAAATTGTCTCCAACTTTGGTATTTACTGCTTTCCTTGGAAACGAAGATAAGATAATCTGTCTTATTTCGGACTTATCTGCGCAACAGGTATTTCGGGGGGCATATCTCCTAGCTCCTTGACGCAAACTGGGCTTTCCATATGTTCAAATCGAAGCTATCGTCGAGGCGCACAACTTTGGTACTCAAACTTTTGCCATTAGAGGCCGTTTAAGTCTCCGAATCTGCACCGAAAGATCATGATGTTCTGGCTGCAAGAATATCTCTCGGGCTGAGTTGATCTTGTTGGTAAACCTCCAAGTCCCCGGAGTTTCACGTGTTGATGCTTCGGTCCTTAGAGCATCTCTAACAGTTTGCCAAATTTTACTTGGCAAATCTTGTGTTTTGCTAACTTCTAAAAAGGCATGACAAGTAAAAAAAGAGTCCATCTCCAACAGTTTGGCATAATTCACTTGCCAAATCCAGATCTAACTTACATCAGGAACCCTGAGAGAGAAATAAAATTATGTTTCCACCCTTCCACCTCTTGAAAACTTAAATCAGGAATCCTGAGAAAAAACAAAATTATTTTTATACCCTTCCACCTCTTCTAATACGGAAGGATGCGCCGCGGATCGCTGCGCGCATATATGCGCACGCGGAGTCCTTTTTCCCAACTTGGGATAAATGGCAACCTGAGATGGGTAACTGTTGGAGAAGATTTTTTATGTTTTTACCAAAAAATAACAATGGCAACTTGGATGGGGAGTTGCTCTCAGGCCATTTGGAGTCATCTTCATCATGTGTCTTGACTTGTTCCGGGCTTTGTGATCTTCTCATAAAGTGCTCGATGAACTTTACCCGGAAGTCCTCATTTAAGTGCTTAAATCCTGCGTAAACAACATACTCCAAAAACCACATGCAAGTGTGAACTTGTTACATCATTAGTATGCCTAGTGGCGGGTTAGTTATAATTCAAAGCTCAAACCAAAGTGTAACAAGTGCTCTTGGTTGACGGAAATCGACCATCAAAAGTGACCTTGGCAAGTTCATGTGGGAATCCTTGTGTGTGAATTGGGGCATAGTCGAGTTCATCCTCCAGGAAGAATTTTTATCGGCTCCCATTCACTCCCCCCCCTCTCTGGTCGCCTAATCGGTCCTTCAATTGGTATAAGAGCCGGTTACGGATCTTCGTGATTCTAACTAGTCTAAGATCCAAAGATGGCGTACCAGGAACGGGGTTCGGGTCCTCCACACTTTGATGGTAAGAACTACCAGATGTGGCAGAGGCGGATGGCTGCTTTCCTCCGCGACAAGGGTCAGATGTTACGGTGAACACAGCTTATGTTCATCCAATTAACTTCCTAGCTCCAGGATCAAGGGATATGCACGACGCCAACAACATGGTGGTCAACTACTTGTTTCATGCTCTGGGTCAATTTGAATTCGATCAGGTTCAGAAAGAGGACTTGACTTGTAGGATTTGGGAGCAGTTGAAGAATGCTCACGCTGGGAATGCTCAGGTTCAGGCTCGGTTGTTCGCGACCTACGGGAGAGAGTACGAGAACTTTACTCATCTCTTTGGTGAGTCCATAGACACCATGTTCCAGCTGTTCACTGTGATTGTGAACAACATGAGGGCTAATGTGGTCGTGCTCCCGTACGATGATCATGACAGGGCTGTGAAGCTCCTGCACTCTCTGGATCGTACCGTGTGGAGTGAGAAGGTCGAGGCCATTCTTGAGTTGGAGAAGTATGAGACCCTCACGGTGGACGAGCTATTCTCCAAGCTCAAGTCGTCTGAGGTGGACCATGGGGTGCGAGCAAGGATCAAGAACCCGACTGACCCTCATAGTCTGGCTCTCATTTCTGGACCAAGGACTAACGCTAACATGTCTTCGAGATAGTTCTCTTTGTCTTGTCTTGTGTCCATGCCAGATGACGAGTTCGATGTGCTGGGCGAGGAGGATCTCGCTTTGCTGAGCAGGTGGTTTGAGTGCATGTACACGAACCAGAAGAACGCTAGGAGGAGCTTGGCCATGTGCTACCGGTGCGGGAAGCACGGGCACTTTATCGCTGAGTGCCTGGAAGCCATGGAGGTCAAGCACGAGCACAAGCACCGTCCGAGGACCAACCACAAGCACCGCTCGAGGGATGACCACAAGGGCAAGAACAAGTACGAGCGGAGGCTGAGAAGGAGTGGCGGTCACAAGAAGAAGGAGCGAGCGATGGTTGCCAGAGCGAGCGACATCGACTCAAGTTCCTGCTACTCTTCATCGAGCTCAAGTGATGAAGAAGAACAACACAAGGGCAAGCGGTCGAGCAAGAACATCAACAGCCTGTGCCGCCCAAGGCTTTTGCGGCATGGCACATAGCTCCGCAAGCAAGAAGAGCAACAAGGATGACTCGGACTCCAACTCCGAGGATGAGGTAAACAATGATCCATCCTTCTTGGTAGCGGAGAATGCTAGGTTGAATGAATTGCTCGACAACCGTGATGATCTGCTTAGGAAGACCAAAAAAAGAGAAGAGGGAGTATAGGTCTTTGCTTGGAGAGGCTATGGAGAAGGTGGTTGAGCTAGAGTCTTTGCTTGTTGATGCTAGGGCTCAAATAGATTCTCTTAAGTCTACTCCTATTGTGACCGACGAACCTGAATGCACTGATTGTTCCACTCTTCTTGCTGATTTGACTGTGCTTAAGGAAAAGTATGCCTCCAAAGTTGAGGAACTAGATGTGCTTAGGGTTGAGCTAGATGAGATGAAATCTAGGTCCTCCTAGCTTGGTGCTTGCACTTCTTGTCCTGTTTTGCATGAAAAACTAGATGTGTCGGTTGCTTATGCTAGATCTCTAGAAGCTGCTTTGAAAGCTCCTATGTCTACATCATGCTCTACCTGTGAAGTAAATGTTGTGAAGAATTTGGAGCTTGCACACTATGTTGATCGTTTGCAGGATGAGAATGATGAGTTGAGAAAGATGATGGGTTGGTTGTCTAGTCATGAGCCCCAGCTCAGGATGATGATTGGGGCATACAAGCGCTATGATGGGCAAGCGCTTGGGTCGGATAAGGTTGGTGAGGGAAGTGGTGAGAATGAGGGGAAGATCGGTGATATCCTAGAACCACCAAAAACCTACCACAAAAATGCCTATGCTCCTAAGCCAAACCACTTAGGAACCGACTAGACACAACACCAGCTCCACCCGTGTTTCCTCCACACACCGACGACTTCCAGAAACCCATCAAGTTCAAGAGTAACTTGGGGAACGAGTTCTTTGGGAAGAAGGGAGAGAAACTGAGTGAGGAGAAGCCAGAGCCCAAAGAGAGCCCAAAACCAAAGCCAAAACCAAAACCCTTCCGTTGTGATCATTGTGGGAGGGATGGGCACCTAGCTGAGTTTTGCATCAGGAGGAAGCGTGAGGAGAGGTTTGCTAGGGAGATGGCAAATAAGGACAGGTACCGCCCCTCTCGTGGTGTGCCTGAGCCTAGGATGGTGCCAAGGGGTGAGGGTGCAGTGCATACCATCTACCCTCGAGAGAGGCGTGAGTTTGTGCCTCGAGGTGTGCCACCACAGAGAGATGGTGGAAGGCGTGTTGGGTTTGGGCGTGGTGAGTTTGTTGGACGTTCCTTCGCTCGTGGCCTATACGAGTATGGGGGGAACGATCACAGCTTTAGGTCTCAGAGGAGCTACGGGCCACGATCTCCACCTCGTGGTACGCGTAGTCCTCCAAGGGGACGTGTGGTTGTTCCACCTAGGAGAGATAGGATGGATTTTGCTAACCCCACTTTTGAGCAAATGGCACAGCACTGGTTTGATTCATTTTTGTACTAACCCCAGTGCTGAGTCATTTGCTCACTCTCGCTCTCGTTTTTTATTTTCAAGTGGGAGGCTTGGAGGGCTTTTGGTTGATCGACTCAGTTTGCTCTAGACACATGACCGGAGATCGAAGGTGGTTCTCCAGCCTCACCCCGATGATGACCAAAGAGTACATCACTTTTGGGGACAATGGGAAAGGTAGAGTGCTTTGGGCACGGTGAAGGTGAGTGAGTCTGTGACTCTTAGGCGTGTTGCTCTTGTCAAGTCTTTGGGGTTGAATCTTTTTTCGGTGTCCCAACTTCTTGATGAGGGTTTTGAGGTCCGTTTCAAAACAGGCGCTTCTCGTATTTTGGATTCTCGAGGTGATCTTGTGTGCACGATCATCCCCGAGGGTCAGATTTTCAGTGCCGATTTTTCTCAGTGTGTTGGCTCTTCTTGTTGTTTGGTTGCTGGTGTTTCGGCGGAGCTTTGGAAATGGCATAGGAGACTAGGTCACTTGAGTTTTGACTTGTTGTTACGCTTGAGTGGGATAGGTTTAGTCCGAGGATTGCCTAATTTGAAATACCAAAAAGGCTTAGTATGTGCTCTGTGTAGACATGGTAAGATGGTTGCCACCTCTCACCCGCCTCTGACATCCGTTATGACAGAGAGGCCATGCGAGCTATTCCATATGGACTTGGTTGGTCCGGCTCGTGTGTGCTCGGCGGGTGGGAAGTGGTACATCCTTGTGATAGTGGATGACTATTCTCGCTATGCTTGGGTCTCCTTTTCGGCTGACAAGGGGGAGACATTTGGTTTTGTCTAGGATCTAATCTTGAGGTTGAAGAATGAGAGGAATGGAGATGCTATTCGAGCTATTCGTAGCGACAATGGCACTGAATTTAAAAACTCTCATTTCGAAACCTTTTGTCGTGATTTGGGTCTCGAACATCAATTCTCTTCTCCCTGTGTGGCTTGTCAGAATAGTGTGGTTGAGAGGAAAAATCGTTCCCTTTGTGAGATGGCTCGGACGATGCTCGATGAGCATAGGACTCCGAGGAGATATTGGGCTGAGGCGGTGAATACCGCATGCCATGTTGGGAACCGGATTTTTCTTCGGGCCTTCTTGAACAAGACGTGCTATGAGCTCATGCACGGGCAAGCACCTAGAGTGAGCCACTTCAGGGCTTTTGGTTGTCGGTGCTTTATTCTCAAGAAGGGTAGACTTGATAAGTTTGAGTCAAGGTCTTCCGATGGGATCTTTTTGGGTTATGCGAGTCATTCTCGAGCATTCCATGTGCTCAACATTGATACTAACCTAGTCATGGAAACTTGCGAGGTTACCTTCGACGAGACCCAGCCATGCAGTTCGTCTGTCTTTGAGTGCGCAGGTGACGACGAGATTGGCAAGAAGATCTTTGAGGACGAGGAGGATGATGCTGGAGAGGATGATGGTGATGATGGTAAAGCTCCAGCCGAGCATGTACCCTCTACTTCCACTACGATGACTACGGTGCAGGATGGCCCATCCCCTACACCGACTACGATCCAGCAAGACCAAGTGGAAGCCGCTATTGAGGGGGAGGTTGTCTCCAGGCGAGAGGCACCGAGGCGCATTCAAGTTGATCATCCTCCCTCAAGAATCATCAGTGACATCAATGAGCGTACGACACGGTCAAGGTCCAGGAATGTTTCTCACTTTGCTCATTCAGCTTTTGTTGCTACTTTTGAGCCGAAAGACATTGGACACGCCCTCTCTGATCCTAATTGGGTGAACGCAATGCATGAGGAGTTAGAGAACTTTGAGAGAAACCAAGTTTGGGAGTTGGTAGAGCCCCCACCACATTGCAAACCTATCGGGACAAAATGGGTGTGGAAGAACAAAGAGGGTGAGAATGGTGAGGTGGTGAGAAACAAATCGAGGTTGGTTGCTCAGGGCTATAGTCAGAAGGAGGGGATAGACTATGAGGAGACATTTGCTCCTGTAGCCCGTCTGGAGGCGATTAGAATCCTTCTAGCCTTTTGTGTGCCTAAAGGGTTCAAATTGTACCAAATGGATGTAAAGAGTGTCTTTCTGAATGGGTTTTTAGAAGAAGAGGTTTATGTGAAGCAACCACTGGGCTTTGAGAGTGCTGAGTTTCCCCACCGAGTGTATAGGCTGAGGAAGGCGTTGTATGGGCTGAAACAAGCTCCCCGTGCTTGGTATGGCCGTTTGAGGGGGTTCTTGTTCAGCAAGGGGTTTGAGATGGGCAAAGTAGACAAGACTCTTTTTCTCCTCAGGCAGGGCGATGATATCCAAATTGTTCAGGTGTATGTGGATGATATTGTCTTTGGCGGCTCGTCTCACTCTTTGGTTGCAAGGTTTGCAGAGGACGTGAGCAAAGAATTCGATATGTCTATGATGGGAGAATTGCAGTTCTTTCTCGGGCTTCAGATCAAGCAGGCGAAGGAGGGAACCTTTCTCCATCAAGCCAAGTACACGAAGTACATCCTCAAGAATTTCAAGATGGACGACTCGAAGCCCCTAGCGACACCGATGAGTACGACTACAGCGCTAGATGCGGATGAGGATGGAGAGCCCGTGGACCAGAAGGAGTACCGGAGCATGATCGGCTCCCTCTTGTACTTGATGGCGACGAGGCCGGACATCCAGTTTTCTGTGTGTTTGTGCTCTCATTTTCAGGCGTCGCCAAGGACTTCACATCGGCAGGCCGTCAAGCGGATCTTCAGGTATCTTCGATATACTCCTGAGCTCGGTCTTTGGTACTCGGTGTCCTCTTCTCTTTCACTTCTTGGGTTTTCGGATGCCGACTTTGCAGGGTGTCAAGTCGATAGTAAGTTGACTTCAGGGATGTGCCAGTTTTTGGGTTCTTCACTTGTTTCTAGGTCTTCTCGCAAACAATCTAGTGTAGCTCAGTCTACCATAGAAGCCGAGTATGTCGCTGCCGCTAGCTGTTGCTCCCAGCTGCTTTGGATCACATACACGCTGAGTGACTTTGGTGAGGAGTGTACCCATGTTCCTCTCATGTGTGATAGCACGAGTGCCATTAGTGTTGCCAAAAACCCCGTGCTCCACTCCAGAACCAAACATATAGAGGTGAGGTACCACTTCCTGAGAGACAATGTTGAGAAGGGAAACATAGACCTCATTCATGTGCCAGCCCAAAAACAGCTCGCCGATATCCTAACAAAGCCTTTGGACCAAGGTACATTTGCTCATTTGCGAGGGGAGCTTGGTGTGGTTTTTTCCTTTTTGAGCTTCGGTTGTGGGTCTACTGTACATATGCATATTGCATTTACATTTATGTATCATATCATGCTTGCATCTTTGGATTATAGACTGCATTTGTATCATCTGCATTAAGAATGTGCTTCTGTTATATACTTTGATCACCATGATATGCTGGATATGAGCTTATGACTTTGCTAGTGATGCTCATGTGATGTATAGCTATGCTCTTGGTAGCTTTGGGATGTATATGCTTGTGGATGGCTTAATTTTTTTGAAAATGATATATATGATCCTCTCTTGTGAGTTGAATACCTTTCATGTTCAAATTGTGCGCATATGGCTATATCTTGGCTAATTTGTGCTTGGGAACCATGTTCTTTTCATTTGGGGTCAAAGACCCATCTATCATCATGAATGTTTAGCCTACATGATACCTTGTGGAGAAGCCTAAGCTTCTTTTTGCCGCAAAGGCACTTCATGTACCATGCTTAATTTGTAAATCATGAAATTGGTATATCAAATGCTTGTGCTTGAAAAATGTGCTTCCATGTCATTTATGCTTTAAATTCCTTATCTTGGGTGCTAAACCGTTGCATGATGTTCACCATTGAGAAGTCTCATATTTAGAAGTGGACACATGGCTCGGTGGCTTTGACATGACATGAGATAGCTTGTAGGTGTTTGTGATGATCATGTGATGAGAATTTGTGACCTTGCATGAAGTTTGTGAGTTATATGTTGTTTGTGCTCATTTTGACCATGTTTAGGTCCTATGCTCATGAGAGGGAAATTTGTGTTGAAAAATGCTTCTTTTTAATCATGGCTATGTCACATGCTTATATGTCCCTATCTATCTTGTTGGCGATGCTTGTACTAAATTTGTGGCTATCTTGCTTGTCTATATCTCATTTTAGCATGTTGTAGTGCTCTTTGTCTATTTGAGAAGCACATGCTTGCATTTGTAGACTTGATTCATGCATTACCAACAAGGGGGAGGAAAGTACCCAATTCATGCATCCAGGGGGAGTTTTGCATCAAGGGGAGAAAAATTGGGAGAAATGCATTTGTTCAGGGGGAGCTTATGCATTTGTTCAAGGGGAGCTTGCATTCATGCATTTGGGAGCTCTTTGTCGCCTGATTTTAGTTGTGCTCTTTTGCCGATGGTGTCGAGCCCTTTTGCCTCACCTTGAGGAGATGGCAATTTTGGAGCATTTTTTCTCGGTTGTGTCGAGCCGTTGCCCTTGTCTTAGGAGACTGAGATTTTTCTCTCTCAAGTGATGTCGTTTTGGCTTTTGTTTGGCTTTTGATCACTTGTTTGAGTTTTTGGTTCATTTCTTTTCTTGTTTATCTTCTTTCTCTGAATTGGTTACTATGTGTGTTGTCAATGCACTCATCAAGGGGGAGATTGAGGACCGGAGTGTCCGAGGACCGGTGGATGGTCGCTCCTGGCTGTGATGAGTGACTGACAACGTGGTGTGGACTGACTCTTGGCCGAGTATTGCAGGTGCAGGTTGCGTCTTGATTCGTGTTGGTGCAGGTGAAGAGCGGGCGGAAAGGTCTTAGCCTTGCGGGGCCTCCGAGGAGTGGAGAGACAAGTAAGCTCGGCTCGATGGACCGAACGGGATCAAGTGCGGGCCGCATGGTGGCAAGAAAAGCAAGACGAAGTCGTCGACCGGAGCCGGTGTAGGGTAGCGGCTCACGACCGGAGTCTACACGCGGGGTTTGCGACGGTTCACCACAAAACCGTCGGGTTACTTGGTTGAGCCACAAAACCAAGACCGGAGGCTCGGCGGGCGGAGACGGGATCCGGGTGCACCGAGCTTCGATGCCGGGGGACACGCGGCGGGATCACAGGGCATGCGTCAGGAGGTCGCGGACTGCGGCGAAGGCGTGACTGCCTGATTAAGAGGTGTGCTACTTGACCATATAGCCCCTGAGGGGTTTGTATCTCAGTTTGAGTGCTAGTGGTAGCTTGGTCATTTGCCCAACCCAGAGGGACTCATATATATAGCTCTAGGGTTTCTGGGCAAACCAGCGATCCGGACTGCTTCTCATTTCACTGCTCCATGGGCTTAAATTTTCTTCACCGTTTTGAAGAGAATCTGACCTCCGAGTGTATGGAAGCTTTTATGGTTGTGTCGATTTCCTTCTTGTGGCTCGAGTAATTTTCGTGTCTTTTTCGGGCTATTTTTGTTGGATTTTCGTGCGCGGCATATTCCTCTGATTCTGAGGTGTTTAGGTTCGGATTTTCCAGTGGGGATCATGGATAGATGTCTTGTGCATCTTTGTGCTTGATCTTGACCCCTCAAACTCCGGATTTGGCCTTGGATTTGAGGATTTCGGGTGGTTCTCTAGCTTTTTGGTAGACCTCGGTTTGTGATCAGTTCCCGACGTTCTGGTTGATTTGGTGCCCTAAGATTTCGGGTATAGCCTCTCCTAGAGACGCTTCTCTTGTCCCCAAAGTCTTGGCGCAATCCCTTCAACCATTTGGGAGGTGGAATTGACCTCGCGCGCGTGCTCCTGTTCGAGCTCTGCGACGCCGATGGACAGTCCGTAGGGTCGCGGCGGACTGTCCGTGGTGGCTACAGTTTGTCGAGTTCATCTCGTGTTCTTGAGCGCTCGCATGTTGATCGGTCGGGGTATTTAAGTTTTGTTGCACCGTGTTTGACGTACGGTCCGCTGGGTAGTGACGGACGGTCCGCCGAGCTGAGACGGTCTGAAGTGCTGAGTCGGACAGTCCGTATAGGTCGGGTGCGGTACTGGAGGTCCTGGTGCTTAATACGGACGGTCTGTCCTAGCTCCACGGACGGTCCGTCCTAGCTCCACGGACGGTCCGCCGCAGCCCACGGACGGTCCGAGACCTCCTCACGGACGGTCCGTCCTAGGCTGGCATAGTTGGCTAAGTCCTTTGCCTCTTGAGTTGTGCTTCCGCTTTGGGTTGAGTTTGGACTTGTTCCTAGGGTTGGTAGGTCCGTTGTGACTATGTGACCTTGGCAAGTTCGTGTGGGAATCCTTGTGTGTGAGTTGGGCCATAGTCGAGTTCATCTTTCGGGAAGAATTTTTATCGGCTCCCATTCACTCCTCCCTCTCTGGTCGCCTAATCGGTCCTTCACGCGGAATCGTTCCAACATCACCGCGAAGAAGAGACGAGCAGACCGCAAGGCCAAGCACAAGCAGGCGGACATCGACAAACGCAGCCGGAATGATCAGCACACGAAGCACCAGCGGAACCGGGAGATCGTCGCCTCCTCGGACGAGGATCCTTTAACGTCCCCGCCGTGGACAGGCGATGAGGGTAGTGCGGATGTCCACTGGAGTGAAGTGGAGATGTCGCTGCCCGCGTCACCCGCACCACAGTCCAAGGCCATGGAGGCCAGTTCGAGCCAGCGGCCGGCGCCGTCAGTTCACGAGCAAGGCTGGAGCTCCAGGTTGCGCCCACCGCCCCGCCCTTCTCGGGGGGATCTGAGCGAGTTCCGCCATCGCTCGCTTTCCAGGGGTCGTCACGCCTCCGCGGAGAGGAGAGATTCCCCTCAGCGGAGCGATCCGCCCGGCCGGCCGTGGGGCCGCCACTCTTCCTCCCACCGCTCCTCTGGCAACACGTCGCGCCGGAGGTCGCACTCTCCGAGGGGGCACTTGCCGTGGGAGGCGGGGTTGACGCCAAGGACTTCTCCCTTGAGAGCCTGTGTGGTTCGAGGACCGGTGGATGGTCGCTTCCTGGTGTGCTGAGTGATTGACAACGTTGTGTGGACTGACTCTTGGATAAGTATTGCAAGTGCAGGTTGCGGCTTAACTGGTGTTGGTGCAGGTGAAGAGCAAGCTCGAAAGGTCGTTGCCGGGTAGGCCTCCAGGTGTGGAGAAGACAAGTAGGCTTGGCTCGATGGACCCGGTGGCCAGCGGGGTCAAGTGCGGGCCACATGGTGGCAAGAACGGCAAGATGAAGTCATGGACGGTTTCTTGGTTGAGTCTCAAAACCAAGGTCGAGCTGGGACTACGTGGGAGCCGAGTCATGAGTGGTGATTGGCAGAGGCTACACCGAGTTCGCGGGATTTCCAGTGGTTCACCAGAAAACCGTTGGGTTCCTTGGTTGATCCACAAAGCCAAGACCGAAGACTGGAGGCAGCAGCACTGGACCGGTGTGACCGGTGGGTACCGGTCTGACCGGTGTGCGACGACGCAGTCCGGAGACTTCGAAGCGGAGGACACGCGTCGGGATCGCAAGGCTTGCGTCGAGGCTAAGCAAGTTTGCGGTCGCCGGGCATCCGTCCGATGGTGCTGCGACGAAGTTTCCCAAAAGGCCCTTCGGGGGTGTGTATCTTAGTTTAATGTAATAGGGGTAGTTTCGTCTTTCGGCTAGCCTCCATATAACCCAAGTGGTGAGAGGATGGCAACCATCTCTTGGAATCCTAGCTCATTTGCTTTTGCTATTTTCCCTTCCTATTTTCCTTAGGATTTTTAGGTCTAGCTTGAGAGCTTCATGGTGAGATCTTGAGAGAGGGATGGATGACCGGGTGGCAAGCTTGACCTTGTATGAACCTTCATGGTATGTATAGATGATTCGGCGTGGTTCCTCAAGTCTTGATTGCGTCTCTCCCGTTTTCCATTTTTGGTGATTTTCGGAGCCTTTTCCTGGCGATTTTCTTGTGGCGGTTTTGAGACCTTTCTCTTTGGGATTTGGTGGGGGATGTATGCATGAACCCTTCGTGGTTCTTTTCCCTTTGATTCCCCTCCCAAATCCATGAGTAAAGGGGCTCAATTTTGGGGTTTTCTCCGGTCTAGGGTTAGAGGAGTTCTTGGTGGAAATCCTTCGATTCCTCTTGATTTAGCAAGTTTTGGTGGACCAAATCGTGGCTATGGAATGCCCATGAGGTATTCCTACTATTCCCAAAGTCTTGTGCGAATCCGTGGAGCGAATCGAGAGATCGGGATTTGGATTTGGAGGAGTTGACCCGTGGGTTGTTATTCATCCCGAGAGCCTAGGGCTTGACCGGTCTGACCGGCGTCTTCCACCGGTCTGACCGGTGCCGACTCCCTTTTGGGTTTTGCTCAGGTGAATGTCTTGGTGAGTTCCCTAGCCTCTGAGTTTGCTGCTGTTTCGAGTTTGGTCGGTTTTGGAGCTCGGGAGGTTGGTTTTGCAGATTTGGGATTTCCAGGCTCAGACCGGTCTGACCGGTGAGCTGTGTTGACGGTCGTTAAGTCCGTATTTTCGACCATCAACTTCGGATAAAAGTTACTCCATGAGAATGTGCACCATAGCTATAGGGTTATAATCTAACAAATTCCACAAGCTTTGGTGTATATTTGGTTGCAGGTGCAAATGAGCAATTATAGAATAAAATATGGCATTATCACAAACAACATCAAATGCCAATTTGGACTACACCATTACGACGGGCTCGTCGAGACGACCGAAATGGATATATTATTTGCCTACTTTGGAGATCGGATGAAGAAGATATAAAAAAGACAAAAATAATATGGGGTGCTGACGTCACGCTGACGTCAGCATGACGCCAGCGCCCGATCTGCCGTACGCCAGCCGTGTGGGAAGGCGCAAGGCGGCGCCACGTGGCGGGCGGCCACGAGCCATAGGCCGAGCCGCGACGCGTAGCGCGCGCGCACGCCTGGGCCGGGCGCCAGGCCACGCGGCGGCCAGCCGTTGGCCCCGAGCTGGCCCCGCGGGCATGAGCTGCTGCACGCACGCACGCGGGCGCGAGAGCCGCCCAGGCTGGGATAGGTGGCGGCACAGGGTTGGCTGGCGCGGAGTCGGTTTGCAAGGGCCGCCGGGTTCGGCCAGTTTTTCCCTTTTCTGTGTCGTTTCAGCGCCCAGCCGACCGGTTCACCTCCGGTTCAGCACCTTAGGATCCGATTTTCGGCTGGTTTTCTTCTCCACCGCCTCAGGCACCTTCTCCTGCATGCTACAGTGCTGTGGGAAGGCAGGTTGCGCCCCAGGAAAGAGGGGGAGGTCCTCCACTCTCCCAAGTCTCCTCTTCCTATAAATAGAAGCCATCCTCCTCACTTCAAAGGGACACCACTTCACCTAATCTTGCGATTACCTCGGAGTACACCTAGTGGCACGGATTGTTGTGGTAGCCCCAGGTGGTGACAGCCCTGACGGTCTACGTAGTCCACCACGTGAGATCCACTAGCGCGCAGTAGGACCCCTGCTTGGTATGACTAGCCCCCTTCTCATCCCTTTCCGGGTTAGGACGGTTGAGCGTCCCGAAGCGAGCATCGTAGTAAACGCTGATCTTATCTTTAGTATCCGGAATCCTTCGAAATCCTCTCTACCTCTCCTACACTATTCCCGTATCTTCTCTCGTCCAAGGCCGACCTTGATTCTTCACTAGTGCACACACGTTCCGTGTGGATTCGATACCCTGGAATACTCTTGGGTGAAAGCTACACTGGTACCCGTACGCTTGCGGACTTTTCTACGATCGTTATTTATACCAACAAGCTTTCTGGCGCCGTTGCCGAGGATATAAACCTGGTGCGACGCTAGAGAGTGTCAACAAGCTTTCTGGCACCGTTGCCGGGGATATAAACCTGGTGCGACGCTAGAGAGTACCAAGAGGCCTTCTGGCGTCATTGCATACTTAGTAGCGACGCTAGCAAGTGTCAACAAGCTTTCTGGCGCCGTTGCCGAGGAACGGTTGCTGTACTAGTGTCGAACCGAGTCGTCCGTGTATCCCCATCCATACCATCACATATCCCCATATGGATTCCAAGCCTATCAATCAGTTTTCGGCTCCAACGGGCGAAGATTTGGAGCCTCCACCCTCATCATTACCCATCCATGCACCTTGCTATGAACTTCGTCCCGCCCTCATAGCTATGGTACGGGAGCAATCTTTTTCTAGAGCAGAAGAGGAAAATCCGTACACCCACCTTCACAGTTTTGAGGAAGTGTGCTAGTGCCTTGTCATTCGTGGCATGTCGCACGAAACACTAAAATGGAAGCTTTTCCCGTTCTCTTTGACGGGGATTGCTAAGAAATGGTACGCTCAAACCGTTAGGGGTGTCAAGGGAGATTGGGAAGTTTTGCGAAACAAATTTTGTCTAGCTTTCTTCCCGGAATCCCGATTGGTCGACCTCCGTATGGAAGTCTTAGGCTTTAGGCAAAAGGAAAAAGAAACCTTAGGAGCAGCCTGGGCACGCTTTTTGGACCTAAACATGTCCGGTCCCAACCTCGAACTCTCCGAACCGATGCTTTCACAGCATTTTCGTCGAGGCCTTAGCAAGGAGTCTGCCCAATTTCTCGAAATTTCTTCGCGAGGTTCTTTCACTCATTTGACACCTAGTGAAGGGAGGAACGTTCTCAACAAAATCCTTGAGAATACCCCCTACACTGGTATTTTTGATGAATTTCCCGAAGAAGAGGTTGATGAAATCCTTGAGCCAGAAAATGAGGTTTTACCTATCCAGCCTACACCAGTGACCGCTCCTCTCTCTGAGCCAATAAAAGTAGAGCCTCCCGTAGAAAATCTAGTCTAGAAGATGAGGAAACTCATCCAATGGACTTTATCAGCGAAATTGAGAATGATCTTTTCTCAGACTTTGGAAATGCCTCGAATTGTCTGATCCAACCAAAACCTCGAGCGTGCAACTCTCTGTTTCAACAAAATGCTAGCCAACCCGATGAGCCCATTCTCAAAGAAGACCTTAAATGCTTGTCGGCGGCTATGAGTGTGGAATGGTTGAGAGAAGCCGAGACATTGCCCGAGGTAGTTAGACTCATCATGCCGTCCACTCTTCTTTCCTATAAATACAAGGCGTCATGATGGATGTCCAGTACAACCCCACTGTTAGGATAAATATTATCTCAAAATCTCTTGCCCAACAGCTCTATCCCAACATGACCCTATGTTCGTCCCGAAAGATTTTTCAAGATCCTTATGGGACCATGTTGGAATGTTGCGGTGTTGTCAGAACAGTCCCGGTAGTTGCCAATGAGGCTGAGATCTTTCTGGACTTCCATGTCTATGATAATCCGGACATACCTATTCTTATAGGTCAGCCTACCGAGAGACTTTTCTAAGAAACGGCTAATGGTAGCCTAGCCGTGCAACTAGGCAAATCCACACAAACCGTCTCTTTAGCTCGTGCACGGAATGCAATAGCAAAGTTCCATGACCGATTCGAGGAAGATCCCACTGAGAATCCCGAAGACACCTTGAATCCCTTGGATGCCAAATAAGGGAAGGAGCCCTCTTCTGTCCAAATCCAGCCAGCTAGAAATCTTTTGACAGAATCTTCCCCTAGGCCTACGGTCCCTCCTTTACCTCCTGATCCTCCAACCAAAACATCTATCATGGATGCCATGGAAAAGAAGTGGTCGACTGGGGTGGAACACTTTTCCGAAGCACTTTGGATTTGTTCACCTTCTACGATCCGTCCTTGTTCTATAAAAGGGATTACCATAGAAGCCCATCTTAACCCCATCATGGAGGTTAATATTATGCCATGGCACTTAGCGTACACTTTATTGGGCAACGTGACGCTAAGACCATCCGACAAGCTCCTCAAGAGTTGTCTCTCCGGACACATTCTTGAGTGTCGGGGGGTTGCATTTGCTGTGGCGCTCCTAGTAGACAAGATCAAGATTAATCTAGACTTCCACGTCGTTGATGTCCTAGATCTTGATCTCCTCCTAGGCTCCCATATAGAAAAACTTCTCGATGCATCTCGAGGAAGCCTAGATAAAAAGCTTAGGGAAGCCGTTTCAGCCACCACTCCCTCGTTCTCAGAAAATTCTATGGTGACGCCACTTCCCAAGCAAAACCCGTTCGAGGAGATGACGCATGTATCCCCGTTCGTGTCGTCCAAGCCCGTTCTCACTGAGCTTGTAGAATTTTCTAGTTCTCAGGAGTATGACTCGGAAGACCCGCTTCACCTTTGTGAAGACGAACGATCATCATCACCTTTGATCGAGTTTGAGCCTCTTCCCACTAGCCCATATCATGTTGTTTCCGACCGTGGTCGAGAATCAACATTGTTCATACATGATGCATCTCTTGAGATGGAGAATTCATGGGCCATGGAAATCTATAAGGCGCCGACTCTGGTGTCCAAAGGAAAGGTGAGAGCCAGGTGTGGTTCGAGGACCGGTGGATGGTCGCTTCCTGGTGTGATGAGTGATTGACAACGTGGTGTGGACTGATTCTTGGCTAAGTATTGCAGGTGCAGGTTGCGGCTTGACTGGTGCTGGTGCAGGTGAAGAACAAGCGCGAAAGGTCGTTGCCGGTGAGGCCTCCAGGTGTGGAGAAGACAAGTAGGCTTGGTTCGAGGGACCCGGTGGCCAGCGGGGTCAAGTGCGGGCCGCATGGTGGCAAGAACGGCAAGATGAAGTCATGGACGGTTTCTTGGTTGAGCCTCAAAACCAAGGTCGAGCCGGGACTATGTGGGAGCCGAGTCATGAGTGGTGATTGGCGGAGGCTACACCGAGTTCGTGGGGTTTCCGGTGGTTCACCAGAAAACCACTGGGTTCCTTGGTTGATCCACAAAGCCAAGACCGAAGAATCGAAGACGGAGGTGCAGCAGCTCCAGACCGGTCTGACCGGTGGGTACCGGTCTGACCGGTGAGGAGCACCGGTCTGACCGGTGTGCGACGACGCAGTCCGGAATCTTCGAAGCGGAGGACACGCGTCGGGATCGCAAGGCTTGCGTCGAGGCTAAGCAAGTTTGCGGTCGCTGGGCATCCGTCCGATGGAGCGAAGAGAAAGATTTCCGAATTCGCCCTTGAGGGGCATGTATCCCTAGTTAGCTAGTAAGGGTATTTTCGTCTTTCGGTTGCCTCCATATAACCCAAGTGGTGAGAGGATGGCAGCCATCTCTTGGAACCCTAGCTCATTTAGTTTTCCTATTTTCCTTCCTATTTTCCTTAGGATTTTCGTAGGACTAGCTTGAGAGCTTCATGGTGAGATCTTGTGAGAGGGAAGGATGATCGGGCGGCAAGCTAGACCTTGTATGAACCTCTTTGGTATGTATAGATGATTCGGCGTGGTTCCTCAAGGCTTGGTTGTGTCTTTTCCGTTTCTCCTTTTTCGTGATTTTCGGAGGCTTTTCTTGGCGAATTTCTTGTGGCGGTTTTGAGACCTTTCTCTTTGGGATTTGGTGGGGGATGTATGCATGAACCCCTCGTGGTTCTTTTCCCTTTGATTCCCCTCCCAAATCCGTGAGTAAAGGGGCTCAATTTTGGGGTTTTCGTGGTTCTAGGGTTCGTGGTGTTCTTGGCGGAAATCCTTCGATTCCTCTTGATTCAACAAGTTTTGGTGGACCAAATCTTGGCTATGGAGTGCCCATGAGGTATTCCTACTATCCCCAAAGTCTTGTGCGAATCCGTGGAGCGAATCGGGAGATCGGGAGTTAGATTTGGGGGAGTTGACTCGCGGGCGCTGTTCATCCCGAGCTGCCCAGGTCACACCGGTCTGACCGGTGCCCTTGACCGGTCTGACCGGTGCTAGCCCTTGGTGGGATTTGTCTCGGGGAACAGCCTTGTCCGTGTGGTTTTGTCCCGTGGTCCCGCTGGTCAGTTCTTGGTGTGTTTGGAGTTGTTTTGCTAGGTTTTGTGAGGGGTTCTTCTTCCTTCCTGTTTGTGTTTCGGAGGTGGTTTTTGTTCCAAGGCCTAGAGGAGTCACTGAGGCTTCCTGGAACGTTTGCTGTGCGGCTGCTGTAGCCACCGGCCTGACCGGCTCTGTCCACCGGTCTGACCGGTGTCACCGGTCTGACCAGCGCGGGTCATCGGTCTGACCGGTGTAGCACAGGCAGCAAGCCGTGCAAGTTTCCGCTATGTGTTTTGGTGAGTTCTGGCTCGGAGGGTTGTGTGTTGGCTCCTAGGACCAGTAGCACTCCAGTGGCTGCGTGGTCTTGGCCAACTTGGGTAGTTGAGTCGGAGACGTGATTTGGAAGCCGTGTTCGTCTTGTTGGAGTTCTCATCTCCTTCGAGAAGAATTTTTATCGGCTCCCATTCACTCCCCCCCTCTCTGGTTCGCCTAATCGGTCCTTCAAAAGGTCTCTCCAGAGTCAGCCATACTCAGTGCACAAAGCACGCATCAGGACTACAACCGCCTTATGGTTCTCCTTTGCAAAGAGTTTAGAAGAATGGTTGTAGATGCATATGTCCACCAAAAGTATTGCAGATTTCGTGAGTGCAAGAAGAAGTTCCCATGGTCGAGCTTATGACCGTAAACAAAGCACTACCAGGAGATAGCCTGGATTAGCTTAGATTTATTTCCCCTTCCAAATAAAAGCAAGAGCATGTTTCTAGGATAAGATTGTCCTTCGGGTATTTTTGGTCGCTAACCTTTCGGGTGGAGATCAAGATGAATGATGGACAGATGATGCCTACGAACATGTGAGCTACATCAACTACAACACTTTGGCAAGTTTTTGGTGAGAGAACAGCTATGAAAGGAAGCTTGATCTCCACACACTTGAGTTTTGTTGCTCAGCAAAGCAAACTTCAAGTGTGGGGGAGGTATGTGAGCATCCCGAGTAAAGCTCCTCTCATACAAAATCTTATCCTGATTTGGAGATGATGTTAGCTCATGCATCTTGCCTAGCTAGATATGTCCTACTTTTGACTTTAAACAAAGCCCTTCCGGGAGGTTGCCCGATGTTCACCATCGGTCTCATGGTGAATAATAAAAATAAATAAATAAATAAATAAAACTTTGCTCTGTACTAGCCAAATCCATGTATCTCATCTTTGTCTAAAAGTGTGCAGGAAAAGATACAGCAGAAGATAGTGTGGGGGAGGTATCGAGAGTCAACTTCTTCCGACATTCAAAGGGATATCATGGTTTGAAAAATTCTATTCCCCCCAATTCCATGATTCATGAGTTATAATTCCTTTCATAAGATCATCATTAAATTAAACTCAATGAATCTTGATGCTCCATTGCTTGCATGTTTTCAATTGATTGGCTTGCATGTTCTTTATTCCTATAGCACATATATCTGTTGCTTGTGATCAAATATCATTAGGAAACGTGTTCATCTAAATGGTTGATTGATGAGATATGGTACGATGCGATGAACCTTACTCTCTCTGATGAAGAGCTTGGGATGTTTTACCAAAAACCCAAGCTACTTTACAGAAGGAGTTGAGGTGATTCAAATCCAGCCGTTCCATTCTTCAACCATCCAAGATGACATGGTAGACATCCCAAAGAATCACAAGTACAGGTATGTCTTGGAATGTCTTACATGCTTGCATCATATCATTTTGGATTCATGTTTTCCACCCTAGTCCTTAACCTTTACTCGAGGACGAGCAAAGGGCTAAGTGTGGGGGAGCTTGTTGACGGTTGTTAAGTCCGTATTTTTGACCATCAACTTCGGATAAAAGTTACTCCACGAGAATGTGCACCATAGCTTTGGTGTATATTTGGTTGCAGGTGCAAATGAGCAATTATAGATTAAAATATGGAATTATCACAAACAACATCAAATGCCAATTTGGACTACACCATTGCGACGGGCTCGTCGAGACGATCGAAATGGATATATTATTTGCCTACTTTGGAGATCGGATGAAGAAGATATAAAAAAGACAAAAATAATATGGGGCGTTGACGTCACGCTGACGTCAGCATGACGCCAGCGCCCGATCTGCCGTACGCCAACCGTGCGGGAAGGCGCAAGGCGGTGCCACGTGGTGGGCGGCCACGAGCCACAGGCCGCGTCGCGGTGCGTAGCGCACGCGCGCGCGCCTGGGCCGGGCGCCAGGCCACGCGGCGGCTAGCCGTTGGCCCCCAGACAGCCCCGCAGGCATGAGCTGTCGAACGCACGCGCGCGGGCGCGGGAGCCACCCGGGCCGAGACAGGTGGCGGCGCAGGGTTGGCTGGCGCGGAGTCGGTTTGCATGGGCCACCGGGTTCGGCCGGTTTTTCCCTTTTTTGTGTCGTTTCAGCACCCAGCCGACTGGTTCAGCTCCGGTTCAGCACCTTAGGATCCGGTTTTCACCCGGTTTTCTTCTCCACCACCTCAGGCACCTTCTCCTGCACGCTACAGTGCTGTGGGAAGGCAGGTTGCGCCCTAGGAAAGAGGGGGAGGTCCTCCACTCTCCCAAGTCTCCTCTTCCTATAAATAGAAGCCATCCTCCTCACTTCAAAGGGACACCACTTCACCTAAGGATGAGTGCTTCCCTTCAAAGGAGAGGCCTCTCCTTGGTGGAAAAGAGAAGAAGAGATCAAGCGAAGCTCTACCAAAATTAGTTTTAGAATTAGGTGAGAGTTGAGGTGCGAGTCCGGGAGAAGCCGGAGTTGTCAGCTTCCTCCCTTTCTCTTGTACCTCGGCGGATGCGGCTCCACTTCGAGTAACATCCGGGTAACTCTTAGGCATTCTGGATTTATTTAATTAATTAAGTTCAGCTTTATTATTTTTGCTTGTGGGATCTTTGCAAAGCTAGAATAGTAGTCACTAGAGTAGACGTGGTGTCTAGTCTTGCGATTACCTCGGAGTACACCTAGTGGCACGGATTGTTGTGGTAGCCCCAGGTGGTGACAGCCCTGACGGTCTATGTAGTCCACCATGTGAGATCCACTAGAGCGCAGTAGGACCCCTACTTGGTTTGCCTAGCCCCCTTCTCATCCCTTTCCGGGTTAGGACGGTTGAGCATCCCGAAGCAAGCATCGTAGTAAACGCTGATCTTATCTTTAGTATCCGGAATCCTTCGAAACCCTCTCTACCTCTCCTACACTATTCCTGTATCTTCTCTCGTCCAAGGCCGACCTTGATTCTTCACTAGTGCACACACGTTCCCTGTGGATTCGATACCCTGGAATACTCTTGGGTGAAAGCTACACCGGTATCCGTACGCTTGCGGACTTTTCTGCGATCGTTATTTATACCAACAAGCTTTCTGGCGCCGTTGCCGGGGATATAAACCTGGTGCGACGCTAGAGAGTGTCAACAAGCTTTCTGGCACCGTTGCCGGGGATATAAACCTGGTGCGACGCTAGAGAGTACCAACAGGCCTTCTGGCGTCGTTGCATACTTAGTAGCGACGCTAGCAAGTGTCAACAAGTTGCACCGGCCTGACCGGTGCAGGAGCTTTCTGTGGAAATTGCCAAGTCCTGCTCGGGTGACCCGGCTCAAGGTCCAGGGTGACCCGGTGCGTCTATGGAGGGTGTCGGGTGTTCTGGCGGCTCAGTCCGGAAGATCCGGCCAGGACCGGTCTGACCGGTGTAGGTGACCGGTCTGACTGGTGTGGTCAGTAGCTACTCAAGTTGTTGGTTCCGCTGCGTTCTCGAGTAGGTTTCGGTGGTTGTTGGTTCCTAGGACCAGTAGCACTCTAGTGGCTACGTGGTCTTGGCCAACTTGGGTAGTTGAGTCGGAGACGTGTTTTGGTTAGCCGTGTTCGTCTTGTTGGAGTAGCCATCTCCTTCGAGAAGAATTTTTATCGGCTCCCATTACTCTCCCCTCTCTGGTCGCCAGTTCGGTCCTTCAAGTGGTATCAGAGCTGGGTACAGATCTTCGTGATTCTAACCAGTCTAAGATCCAAGGATGGCGTACCAGGAACTGGGATCGGGTCCTCCACACTTTGATGGCAAAAACTACCAGATGTGGCAGAGGTGGATGGCAGCTTTCCTCCACGGTAAGGGTCAGATCCTTTGGGATGTTACGGTGAACACAACTTATGTTCGTCTGATTAACTTCCTTGCTCCGGGATCGAGGGACATGCACGACACCAACAACAAGGCGGTCGACTACTTGTTTCGTGCTCTGTCTCAATCCGAATTCGATTGGGTTCAGACGGAGGACTTGGCTTGTAGGATTTGGGAGCAATTGAAGGATGCTCACGCTGGAAATGCTCAGGTTCAGGCTCGGATGTATGCGACTTACCGGAGAGAGTACGAGAACTTCACTCATCTCCCCGGTGAGTCAATTGATGCCTTGTTCTAGCGGTTTACAGTTGTGGTGAACAACATGAGAGCCAATGTGGCCGTGGTCCCGTACAATAATCATGACAGAGTCGTGAAGCTCTTGCACTCGCTGGAAAGGTCGAGACTATCCTTGAGTCCGAGAAGTATGACACCCTGACGGTGAACGAGCTGTTCTCGAAGCTCAAGTCAGCTGAGGTGGATCGTGGTGTGACAGCCCGTCTTGAGAGCCCGACTGACTCCCAAAGTTTTGCTCTCGTCGGTGGCTCAGGTGCTAAGTCTAACGCTAACGCATCCTCCCGGATGTACTCTTTGTCTTCCTTGATGACTTTGCCAGATGAGGAGTTCGACGTGCTTGGAGAGGACGAGCTGGCGTTGCTGACCAGGAGGTTCGAGAGGATGCACGAGAACCGAGTGAACACAAGGAGGAACACGAGGACATGCTTTCAGTGCGGCAAGCCGGGACACTTCGTCGCCGACTGCCCCGAGAAGATGGAGATCAAGGATAGCTACAAGCACCGGTCGAAGATGGAGGGCAAGTACCGATCGAGGTGCGATCACAAGCACAAGCACAAGCACAAGGATGAGCGACGATCGAGGAGTATACCCAGGTTCCACTTCTTTGTGATAGCACGAGGGCGATAAGTGTTGCTAAGAACCCAATTCTTCATTCCAAAACCAAGCATATAGAAGTGAGATACCATTTTTTGAGGGACAATGTTGAGAAAGGGAAAATCACTTTGATCCATGTGCCCACACAAAACCAACTAGCGGATATTTTCACCAAGCCCCTAGATCAAGCAACTTTCACTCGTTTGAGGGGAGAACTTGGTGTGTGTTTGGTCTCTTGAGTTGGGTGTGGGAGCTCCTTTGTAGCATATGTATACTTTCCTTTGTGCATTTCTTGCATTTTGCATTGCATGTGTAACATGATGTATAGGCATCTTTGTATCTTAGGTTGCATGCATTTTGTGTCATATGCATCTTGTAGGAAAAGCTTCTCTTATATACATAGTTCACCATGATGTGCTATATATGATCTTGTGAGCTAGTTTTGTATGATATGGCTTAGTGTGGCTTAGCTCTTGATGATCTTGATTTACATCCATGGTTGATAGCCATGTTTTTGAAAAATGTCACATGTATGCTCTCTTGTGAGTAAATGCCTTTATATGGTCATGACATGTTTTAGTGGCTTTTCTATGCTTAATTTGTGCTTGGATAGCTTATTTTGAGTATATGGGGCCAAAGGCTCTTTTGCCATCATGAATGTTTAGCCCCCATGCTTTATCTTGTGGAGGGGCATAAGTTCCTTTTTGTCGCAAAGACATTTCATGTACCTAATATGAATCTGAAAATGAAATGTAAATTGCTTGGAAAATGTGCTCCCATGTCATATGTGCTAATTTTACTTGCTTTTGGGTGCTAAACTGTTGCATGTTGCTTACTAATGAGAAGTCTCATATTTAGAAGTAAGCACATGGCTCGATGGCTTTGACATGACATGAGGTGCTTGTGGGTGTTTATGATGGTCTTATGCTTAGAATGGTTGTCCTAGCATAAAGTTTGTGTGGCTTTGCCATTTTGACATGTTTTTCTCATGTTTAGGACTTTGCTCATGAGAGGGAATTTTTCGCAAAAATAGTCCATTCTATCTTAGCTTTGCCCAATGGTTGTGAAACTTAGTGATCTTGTAGTTTATGTCCATACGAAGCTATAGAGTATCTAACTTGCTCATTTAGATATGTGTAGCATCCTATGTTGAATTTTGTCTATTTGAGAAGCTATAGGTTGAATTTTTCCTATTTTTGGCTTGATTCATGCATTGTCAACAAGGGGGAGAAGTTTGAGCATGTTTCGGCCTACTGAATGCATTTAGAGGGTTTTCAAGTGGTTTCGAGCTATTTTTGAGCTCGTGCTTTTCCCAGGTGGCCATCGGCCTGACCGGTGGAGCTCACCGGTCTGACCGGTGTGAGTGTCAGGTTCTGGGCGATCTAGTGCACCGGTCTGACCGGTGAGGTGGACCGGTCTGACCGGTCAGAGCAAGGCTGATGCAGCTGCTATGTTTCATGAAGTGGTTCGCATGCATTCGTCCAGGGAGAGTTGCATTGGTTTCCCAAAAGGCCCTTCGGGGGCGTGTATCTTAGTTTAATGTAATAGGGGTAGTTTCGTCTTTCTGTTGCCTCCATATAACCCAAGTGGTGAAAGGATGGCAGCCATCTCTTGGAACCCTACCTCAGTTTGTTTTGTTATTTTCCTCTTCCTTTTTCCTTAGGATTTTCTAGGACTAGCTTGAGATCTTCATG
Source organism: Cenchrus fungigraminus (assembly GCA_036936925.1). Taxonomy (NCBI): domain Eukaryota; kingdom Viridiplantae; phylum Streptophyta; class Magnoliopsida; order Poales; family Poaceae; genus Cenchrus; species Cenchrus fungigraminus. Next base: position 20,739,014 of record CM072776.1, on the reverse strand, counting down.
GTGAGATCTTGAGAGAGGGATGGATGATCGGGAAGCAAGCTAGACCTTGTATGAACCTTCATGATATGTATAGATGATTCGGCGTGGTTCCTCAAGGCTTGATTGTGTCTCTCTCGTTTTCCCTTTTTGGTAATTTTCGGAGCCTTTTCTTGGCGATTTTCTTGTTGCGATTTTGAGACCATTCTCTTTGGGATTTGGTGGGGGATGTATGCATGAACCCTTCGTGGTTCTTTTCCTTGTGATTCCCCTACCAAATCCGTGACTAAAGGGGCTCGATTTTGAGGTTTTCTCCGGTTTAGGGTTAGAGGCGTTCTTGGCGGAAATCCTTTTATTCCTCTTGATTTAGCAAGTTTTGGTGGACCAAATCGTGGCTATGGAATGCCCGTGAGGTACTCCTATTATCGCCAAAGTCTTGTGCGAATCCGTGGAGCGAATCGGGAGATCGGGATTTGGATTTGGAGGGCTTGACCCGCGGCTCACTGTTCATCCCGAGCTACCCAGGCCTGACCAGTCTGACCGGTGCAAGGTCCCAGTGGGATTAGCCTCGGGTGAACTGCCTGATCCGTGTGGCTTTGGTTTGTGGTGCTGCTGGTCAGTTCTTGGCAGGTTTCAAAGGGTTTTGCTAGGTTTGGTGGAGGTTTTTCTTCTCCTTCAGTTTGAGGTTGGAGGTGGTTTTTGTTCCAGGACCTAGAGAAGTCACTGAGGCTTCCTGGAACGCTTCTATGCACTTGCTGTAGTCACCGGCTTGACCGGCGCTGTCCACCGGTCTGACCGGTGCCATCGGTCTAACCGGCGAGAGCCATCAGTCTGACCGGTGTAGCACTGACAGCAGGCTGTGCAGATTTCCGCTGCGTGTTTGGAGTGTTTGTTTCGGTTGGTTGAGCGGTTTGCTCCTAGGGTCTGTAGCACTTTCAGTGGCTACGTGACTTTGGCAAACTTGGGTAGTTCGAGTTGGAGAAGTGTTGGATAGGCCATATTCGACTTGTTGGAGAAGCCATCTCCTTCGAGAAGAATTTTTATCGGCTCCCATTCACTCCCCCCCCCTTTCAGGTTGCCAGTTCAGTCCTTCAAGTGGTATCAGAGCCGGTTACGGGTCTTTTGGGACTCTAACCAGTCTAAAATCCAAAGATGGCGTACCAGGAACGGGGACCGGGTCCTCCGCACTTCGATGGCAAAAACTACCAGATGTGGCAGAGGCGGATGGCAGCTTTCCTCCGCGGTAAGGGTCAGATCCTTTGGGATGTCACGGTGAACACAGCTTATGTTCATCCTGTGAACTTCCTTGCTCCAGGATTGAGAGACAAACACGACGCCAACAACAAGGCGGTCGACTACTTGTTTCGTGCTCTGTGTCAGTCCGAATTCGATCGGGTTCGGACAGAGGACTTAGCTTGTAGGATTTGGGAGGTGCTGAAGAACGCTCACGCTAGAAACAGTCAGGTTCAGGCTCTGTTGTTTGCGACTTACCGGAGAGAGTACGAGAACTTCACTCATCTCCCAAGTGAGTCCATCGATACGATGTTCCAACGGTTCACGGTGATTGTGAACAACATGAGGGCCAATGTGACCGTGCTCCCATACGATGATCATGAGAGAGCCGTGAAGCTCTTGCACTCGTTGGGCCGTACGATCTGGGGCAGAAAGGTCGAGGCTATTCTAGAGTCGGACAAGTATGAGACTCTATCGGTAGACGAGCTGTTCTCGAAGCTCAAGTCGGCATAGGTGCACCGGGGTGTGACAGCCAAGCTTGAGGGCCCGACTGACTCTCATAGTCTCGCCCTCATCGGTGGCTCAGGTGCAAAGTCTAACGCTAACCCATCCACCAGGATGTACTCTTTGTCCTCTTTGATGTCTTTGTCAGATGAGGAGTTAGACGTGCTTGGAGAGGACAAGTTGGCGCTGCTAACCAGGAGGTTCGAGAGGATGCACGAGAACCGGGTGAACACAAGGAGGAACACGATGACGTGCTTTCAGTGCGGCAAGCCAGGACACTTCGTCACCGACTGCCCCGAGAAGATGGAGAACAAGGACAACTACAAGTACCGGTCGAAGACGGAGAGCAAGTACAGGTCGAGGCGCGATCACAAGCACAAGGACAAGTGACGATCGAGGAAGAAGGACGGCCACGACAAGAAGGCCCGAGCGATGGTCGGAGCGAGCGACGTCGACTCCAGAAGTCATCCAAGTAGCAATGAAGATGAAGGTGATTGGCACAAGAGCAAGAAGTCATCCAAGAACTTGAGCGGGTTGAGCTGCTACGCGAGAGATGGCTTCTGCAGCATGGCACGTAGCTCCGGTAGCAAGAAGAGTCACAAGAGCGACTCAGACTCCGAGGATGAGGTACGTGACGAGCTTTCCTTCTTGCGCCAGGAGAATGAGGTGCTTGCCAAGTTGCTAGATAATCGTGATGACATGCTTAGAGAGGCTAAGAAGATGAGAAAGGACCTTAGGGCCTCGCTTGAGGATGCTAGGACTAGAGTGGCTAAGCTAGAAACACAAAACCTGGATGCTAAGCTTGAAATTGATTCGCTAAAGGCTTCACCTGTTGTTTCTGATGAGGTTGATTGTACTGATTGCTCTATGTTCCTAGCTGATCTTACTGCTCTTAGGGAAAAGAATGCCTCCAAGTGTGAGGAACTAGATGTGCTTAGGGTTGAAGTGGTTGAGGTTAAGTCTAGACCTGCTTTGCTAGGTGCTTGCACTTATTGCCCTGTTTTGCATGGAAAGATTGATGAGATGCATGCTTACATTGTTTCTCTTGAGGCTGAGTTGAAAGCACATGTTCCCACTTCTTGCTCTACTTGTGAATTGCATGCTGTAAAGAATCTGGAACTTGCACACTATGTTGATCGCTTGCAGGATGAGAACGATGAGTTGAGAAAAATGATGGGTTGGTTGTCGGGTCATGAACCACAGCTTAGGATGATGATAGAGGCATACAAGCGCTATGATGGGCAAGTGCTTGGGTCAGATAAGATTGGAGAGTGTAGTGGTGAGGGAGGAGAGAAGATTGGTGATATCCAAGCTCCACTAAAAACCTTCCACAAAAATGCCTATGCTCCTAAGCCAAACCCATTGAGAAACCGACTAGACACAACCCCAAACCCACCAGTGTTTCCTCCCCAAACAAATGATTTCCAAAAACCCATCAAGTTCAAGAGTGACTTAGGGAACGAGTTCTTTGGGAAAAAGGGAGAGAAGCCTAGTGAGGAGAAACCAAAAGAGAAGCCAAGTGAGCAGAAACCAAATGAGAAACCAAGTGAGTAGCCCCAACCCAAGCCTAAACCTAAGCCCATACGATTTCATTGTGACTATTGTGGGAGAGATAGTCACAAGGGTGAGTTTTGCTTCAAGAGGAAGCGTGAAGAGATAATGGTTAAGGAGTGGGCTAACAAGGATAGGTACCACCCCTCAAATGGTGTACCTAAGCCTCGTATGCAAATGCCCAGGGCCAAGGCTATTGTGAGGACGGTTCCGACTTGGGGAGATCGAAAGGTGGCAGGTGGTGTTGCTGGCCGAGAACCACCGGTCAGACCGGTCAGTGGGATCGGTCAGACTGGTGCTGGTCTGGGTGCCAGGCAGTTTGGTTTCTGTGCTCGTGAGGATGCTCGGTTCAGTTCCTTTGGTCGTGGTACAGGTGGTTGGCATGGTGAGTCTAGTGGTGGTCAGTTTGCTAGACGTTCTCCACCTCGTGCTCAATACGATGGTGGGAGGAGTCGTAGCTTTGAGTATTAGAGGAGCAGCAGTCCACGGTCTTCCTTTCGTGGTTTTCGTTCTCCTTCAGCGAGACAGGGTTGGTTCCCTCGTGGTGGTAGCTTTGATAGGCGTGATGATATGGTTTGTGCTAACCCCACCTTGGAGCAAATGGCTCGGCACTGGTTTTACTCTTTTGGTACTAACCCTAGTGCTGAGTCGTTTGTTCAATCACGTGCTCGCTTTTGAATTTCAGGTGGGAGACTTGAGGAACGTTTGGCTGATTGACTCCGGCTGCTCAAGGCACATGACCGGAGACAAGGGGTGGTTCTCAAGTCTCGTACCGGTTGTGTCCAAGACATACATCACCTTTGGGGACAATGGGCGAGGGCGTGTGCTTTCAGAAGGTGAGATTAAGATACATGACAAAGTCACTCTCAAGCATGTTGCTCTTGTTCAATCGCTCGGGTTCAATTTGCTTTCCGTGTCCCAGCTATTGGATAAGGGTTTTGAGGTGTTGTTTCGGCCTAGTGGTTCTCGAATTTTAGATTCTCGAGGGGACCTAGTTTGCATGGTCGTTCCCGAGGGTCAAGTTTTCCGAGCGGATTTCTCTCAGTCTTCTGGTGTGGCTCATTTCTTTTTAGCTGGTTCTTCAAGTGAGTTGTGGAAGTGGCATAGGAAGTTGGGTCACTTAAGCTTTGACCTTTTGTCGCGCTTGAGTAAACACAATTTGGTCCGAGGATTGCCACGGTTGAGGTTTGAGAAAGAGTTGGTGTGTGCGCCGTGCAGGCATGCTAAGATGGTAGCTGCTTCCCATCCACCCCTCACCGATGTGATGACGGAGTGTTCACGCGAGCTGCTCCATATGGACCTTGTTGGCCCAGCTCGTGTGCGATCTGTGGGTGGGAAGTGGTACGTCCTAGTTGTGGTGGACGACTACTCTCGGTATGCTTGGGTCTTCTTTTTGGAGGAGAGAGGAGAGACGTTTGGTTTTGTTCGAGATCTTCTCTTGAGGTTGAAGAACGAGAGGCACGGAGAGGCCATACGAGCGATCCGCAGTGACAATGGCTCGGAATTTAAAAACTCTCGCTTCGAAACCTTTTGCCATGACTTGGGTCTTGAACACCAGTTCTCTAGTCCGTATACGCCTCCCCAGAACGGCACGGTGGAAAGTAAAAATAGAACCCTGTGTGAGATGGCTCGGACGATGCTCGATGAGCATAGGACTCCGAGAAGGTTCTGGGCTGAGGTGGTAAATACCGTGTGCTATGTGTCGAACAGGATTTACCTAAGGGTCTATAAGAAGAGAACTTGCTATGTGTTGATGCACGGTAGAACCCCTAATGTGAGTCACTTTCACGTGTTTGGCTGCAAATGCTTCATTCTTAAGAAAAGGAAGAAGTTGTACAAGTTCGAGGCTAGGTCTGTCGATGGCATTTTCTTTGGTTACGCATCTCATTCTAGAGATTTTCGAGTGCTCAATCTTAAAACTAACCAAATCATGGAGACTTGCGAGGTTACCTTCGACGAGACACAGCCATGTAGTCAGCTTGTTTTTGAGTGTGCAGGTGACGAGGAATTTGGTGAGGAGATTCTCGAGGATGAGGTGCAGCAAGGAGATGAAGAAGATGGTGGTGTGGCGCCCATGGCTGAGCATGTACCTACTACTTCGACTATGATCAAGGACGGGCCTTCTCCCACACCTAGGACGACATGTCGAGATCGAGAGGAAGCTACAGCTGAGGGGGAGGTGGCTTCGAGACGAGAAGCTCCCCGGCGAGTACAAGTGGATCATCCCGCTTCAACGATCATTGGGAACATCAACGAACGCACTACACAGTTGAGGTTTCGAAATGACTCTCACTTTGCCCATGTTGCTTTTGTTGCTACTTTTGAGCCCAAAGACATTGGACATGCGCTATCTGATCACAATTGGGTTAATTCTATGCATGAGGAGTTGGAGAATTTTGAGAGGAACCAAATTTGGGAGTTAGTGGAGCCTCCACCGGGGTGTAAGCCGATTGGGACAAAATGGGTGTGGAATAATAAAGAGGGAGAGAAAGGTGAAGTGGTGAGAAACAAGTCAAGGCTTGTGGCTCAGGGGTACACACAAAAAGAGGGGATCAACTACTAGGAGACCTTTGCTCCCGTAGCCCGTTTGGAGGCGATTAGGATCCTTCTGGCCTTTTCGGTGGCTAAAGGGTTCAAATTGTACCAAATGGACGTGAAGAGTGCTTTCCTGAATGGTGTTTTGGAGGAAGAAGTGTTCGTGAGGCAACCACCGGGGTTTGAGAGTGAGAAGTATCCCCACAGGGTGTACAAGTTGAGGAACGCATTGTATGGGCTGAAGCAGGTGCCTACAGCTTGGTATGGTAGGTTGAGAGGGTTCCTGTTTCAGAGAGGCTTTGAGATGGGGAAGGTAGATCAGACCTTGTTTCTCCTCAGGCAGGGCAAAGAGATCCTAATTGTGCAGGTGTACGTGGATGATATTGTCTATGGTGGCTCGTCTAACTCTTTGGTTGCAAGGTTTGCAGAAGACATGAGCAGGGAATTTGAGATGAGCATGATGGGTGAGTTGCAGTTCTTCCTCGGGCTTCAGATTAGGCAATCAAAGGAAGGAACATTTGTACACCAAGCCAAGTACACCAAGGACATTGTGAGGAAGTTCAAGATGGAGTACGACCACAGCCCTTGATGCGGACGAGGACGGTGAACATGTGGACCAGAAGGAGTATCGGAGCATGATCAGCTCCCTCCTGTACCTGACAGCGACGAGGCTGGACATCCAATTTGCGGTATGTCTGTGCTCTCGTTTTCAAGCGTCTCCAAGGACTTCACATCGGCAAGCAGTCAAGCACATATTCAGGTATTTGCGATACACTCCCATCTTCGCACTTTGGTACTCCGCGTCTTCTTCTTCGGAAATTCATGGTTTTTCTGACGCAGATTTTGCCGGTGTCGGTTAGAGAGGAAGTCCACTTCTGGGTTCTTCTTTGGTGTCTTGGTCTTCCCGCAAACAATCAAGTGTTGCTCAATCTACAACCGAAGTCGAATATGTTGCCACAGCTAGTTGTTGCTCTCAGCTCCTTTGGATCACATACACCATGAGTGACTTTGGTGAGGAGTATACCCAGGTTCCACTTCTTTGTGATAGCACAAGTGCCATTAGTGTTGCTAAGAACCCAGTGCTTCATTCCAAAACCAAGCGTATAGAAGCATATAGTTTTATGTGCATAACATGTGACAAGCTTGCTGAATTTAAATTGAACATGTCGGACGACAATCATTGTGTGCCATACTTTTCTGGTCATAAAGTGAATAAATTGTCTAATGCTTGTGATATTGAGAGAAAAATATTATTCCCATGCTCATATTGTTCATCAAAAGAAAGAGACCTTGTGCAAAGAACAACAAGCTCTTCATCCAAATTTTTTCTATCCACATCAAAGAGCAATGAATTTGGAAGGTATGCATCTAAACCTTCAAAAGAACTGTACAAAAATAATTATGAGAATGACAAGAGATCAATGTTTTCTTCAAATTTTCAAATGTTCAATGTTGCAATGATGAAATTAGAGATTTTGAATAAATTGTGTTGCTTGCAAGAAATTGTTGTTCTTCCATCTACGAAGTTATATGCAGGATTACAAACACCAAGAAAACACTTTCAATGTGAGTTTAGAAAAATGAATTTGATGTTTCTAGCTCGTCCAAATAAAGTGCATAACTCATATATGTCATGTTATCATTATGCATCAATGAATATGGATGAGAAAGGAAGCAATGAGGGATCTAACTTGATTGATCATGAAAAATGCTATATATATCCACCCTCTACCTTTAATAGATTGATTTCAGGTCAACAAAAGCTGAGGACAACTTTTCTTCAAGGGAGGGAGGATGATGCGGCCCGGTCGAAGACTTCAACAAATACTATCAATATTGAACATTCATACAAGGTGAAAGCTATACTTAATTCCAAATCTTACTATTTTCCTTTAGCAAGGCTGCTACTTGGCTTGTATGATTACAAACTCAAGCACATTGCTACATTCGACTACAACAATGATCATCAACATGACCAAGCCCACAATAATCAAAGTCGAGGACGACTCCTTTTTCAAGATAGGGAGGATGATGCGGACATGCCCACTGACCGTACTGTTACACAAGTGGATGAACACAACACACCAATATATATAAACCAAGGACCAATTACACGAAGTCGTGCCAAGAAACTACAACAAGAGGTGAACTCTCTCCTAGTTGAAATTAACTTTAACATATCTGAGAATTCTATACTACCTAAATGTTCTACATTGGTTGTACTTAGGTATATATGTGAGAGGGGTGGTGCAGCTACACACGGAGAGGAAGCAAAGAAGAACAAACAAGTGGATCAGTTCGGACCAAGGATGATCCAGCAAAGTTCAGTTCGGACCAGTTCACACAGATCAGTTCGGACAAGTTCGGACCTGCATAATGATTTGATCATAACTCTTAAATCCCGATAGCTCTGGAGCTCTATGAGTCCTTCATGGAACCGTCTTGAAGTTACCTTTCCAATGCAAGAAACCGCATGTCCTGACTTTCCAATAAAGAGTTATGTCCGATTTAGTGAAGACTACGCAGAAAGCCAACAATCACACGAGGCTGTTCGGGATTTCAGTTCGTGGTGGCTTTTCACGTAGCATAACTCCAGAAACTCAAAGGTCCATTCACACCCAACAAGGAGGGTTGTTCCTTGTATAAATACCCTATGTATCTCTGAAATAATCAAGACTTTTGATAATGAAATAGAACCCCTTTGTTCAGTTGTGTGCTAACAAATTCAGAGAGTGATTCTCTACCCCTTTGCTCTTGTGATTTCCCTGTGGGATTACATCGGCGGCCGCTTCATCGGCACCCAATCCGTGCTCCTGGTACTTCATGTTCAGGTTGCGTAGGTTGGTTCTTTGAGAGTGTGATTGGGCGAATCCTTGATTCAGGCTGCCGTATAGAGACGGTGGTTGGCTTCTTGTGCATGTCGTCAGGTTGCACTACCTATCCGGCTGTTCACAACTATTTATCTTGGCTGATTTTTAGCTAGTTATCTTGTTCAAGATCCTACGTCGTGAAGATCGGGACAACATCCGTATCATCTAGTATTAGAGCCATCATTGCCACGGTAGGATTTTCTTTACCCTTAGCTACATATATTTTTGTCTTCGTCCTATCCACCAAAAATCCATAAAAAAATTTGTCATAGCCTTTTGTTACAATCTGTTTATCTAGTGAGTTTGGTTAAGTTTCAGTCCATTAGAGTCCTTGTTTAGTTGCTGATCATATCATCCTTTGCGTGTCCTTTTTGTGCCTTTCTATATATCTGAAAATCCCCACAAAAAGAAGTAAGCCATTTCTATCCTTTGCGAAAACTTTTGTCCTATTAATATAGTTGCTGGTTATATTGGGTTCTATCATCTTAAATTTGTGCAAGTGTTATATCTGATCTTGTTTAGTATTGTGCAAAAAAAAGTGTCAAAAAAAAGAGAGAAGAAAGAACGCTGAAAAAAAAAGTGTTGAGAAAGTTAAAAAAAAGAGAAAGTGTTGGAAAGAAAGGAGAAGGATCAGATTGTTGGTATGCACAAGTGTTTGAACCTTCATACCAATTTGTGTAACCAGGTTGCTATCATCATTTTGGTGCAATCTTGCTAGGTGATTCTCTTTAAATCAATCATCACTAGCATATTCCTTGTTTGCATCAAATCTGAAATCTGTCTTTTGTGTGTGTGTTGTTACATCGCATCTTTCATATCTTGTGATCAGCACTAGGCATTGAATTTCTAGTTTGGATTGTTACTTATCTTTACAACAACTAGAATTCAGATTGCTCCTTGTGTTTATACCCTACCAAGCTCCACATAAAAGCCATCGTGTACGGTTTTCTGATCTTGTATTCACTCAATTATCACTACTCTTTACCACCAACGGATTGCCTTAGTAACTTGCAGGGAAGCTTAAGAGTTTTGGTTGGTAAGAGAAGGTGAGGTTGTGAGTTCCACATATTGTCCTATTCCACATATATGCTTGCTCTTTTGTAGACATTAACAATGACAGGTCGAATGTATACAAGACTTCCATTCTGTGGAAGTACTAATCCGGAGGAATTTCTTGATTGGAAGGAACAAATGGAGTATGAGCTTAAACTCCAAGATTTTCCAGAAGCAAAGAAGGTGTCACGAGCCATACTTGAGTTTGAAGATTATGCTCATGAATGGTGGAAGAAATATCCACATAAGCGCTTTGTCAAGTGTTGGGAAGACTTGAAGAAAACTATGAGAAAAGAATTTGTTCCACGTGAGTATGAGCTGATTTTACTTCATCGTTTAAAGTGCATCAAGCAAGGAAGTAAATCTATTCGGTCATATTATGATGAGTTATCTTTTGCTATGCGTCGGGCAAATATTGTTGATGACATGGATGCAAAAGAATACTTCATGAGAGGTCTCAATGCTAATATTATTGCTGCAATTGAGGGAAAGTATGCAAGAAGTGTGCACAATCTTTTGGTATATGCACTCAAAAAAGAGAAAAAATAAAAAGCTGCAGCAAGATAATATTTCAAAGTGCATTAATTTGTGCAAAGACATTACTACAAGGTTACATGATGAGTTGAAGCCCAAAGTGCCATTTGTTGTCGGAAGTAAACAAGCAACAACTCCATGCAAGAAGAAACGATCTATTGTCACCATGTGTGAATCAATGGATGCTAATGTTAAGTATGTTGAAAATAAGAGCATTGTTGTGCAGCAAGAAGACAAGTGTGAGCCACAAGTTGACATGGGAAGTGATATGATGATTGATCTTTCTATCAATTCTAGTGGATGAACTTATCCCAGTGTTATGGCTGTCCAGAATTTTAGTTTGGACTCTGAGTTTGAGAAGACTGAAGTCAATGAAGTTCTCTTCGATGATTATTTGAAATCTGAGCATGAACCATTTGGAGATGTTGCTGCACATACCGTGCAAGATGAGAATGGATAGTGCCACAATCATTTGCAAACAAGAGAAATAATTGAAAGCAAGAAAGAGGTGGTTGCTGCTGATTTTCAAAGTGAAGGTGCTTATTTTGTTCAGCAAGAACATGATAAAAGATCTTCTCAGGTTCAGATTCTAAGAGCTGAAGTTCCTACAAGTTCTATGCCTTTTTCAAGTGCCATTTGTGATGAAATTAAGTGCCGCAATGTTATTGATAGTTGTGATATGCAGCAAGGTGGTGAATCAGTGTCACTACAAGATTCAGAGTATGTTTCGACACCCATTTTTAGAGTTGCATATAATCTGAATTAAAAGAGAGACCAAATGTTTGGTTTGAGGGAAGATTTGGAGAAGAAATATGTTGCTAGTGCATCACCAAGTGTGATTGATGAATCTGTCCAAAAGCAAATTGAACATGTTCCACCTGATCAATGGTTGCAACACGATGTTGTTCCATGCTTGAAAGAGGTGTCAACATATACTACATCATCAACTGTAGTATGTGAGGAATTATTGGATAGAGATGCTGAAATTAAGTGTGCTAATATGCCTCATGAAGTGCAGATTGAAGGCATAACTGATATTAATAATTCCACTGAAATTGTTGGTGTTCCATTACCACTGGAACTTGTTAAAGTTGGTTGTTCCACTTTGAGCTTTGTTGGTCAATGTTTAGTTGAGGAATTCACGAAGGAAAGTGACCATGCAGTTGCTGCTCCAAATATAGTTATGAAGGCTTTGCATCAAAACCCATGTGAGATTGAGAGCCACATAGCCAAATTGAGTGCAAGGGAAAATAAAAGTGAGCTGTGTGATTCCATAAAATGTGAGACTGAGAGCATCCACAATGAGTGTGAGGGATATACACCACATAAAAAGACAGAGCTTGATAACAAGATGTGTGAGGATGTTTATGATTCTAACCCACTCATCCCTACTATGTTGTCTCTCAAAGTGTGCAGGTTAGCAAAGAAACTGAGAAAGAGGTGATTTCTCATCACACAACACCACTTGTTGAGAGAGGTGAGAATATTGTTGTTGTACAAAACCAATTTGTTGCTGCCATAAACATGAAGCATGACGATGAAGGAGGTAAAAATTCAGAAGTGCAACCCATTGTATATATATAAACATCAAAACTGAAAAGTAATGAAAATAATTCAGATCTGAATTTGCAAGGTATATTGTTGAGTAATCATGGTAAAACATCTACTGCAAATTTAATTGATCTTACTCAAAGGTTTCATGTTGATTCAACTCATTCAAAAGTAAATTCATGTGCTGAAATTTTGCAAGTTGATAAAGTTTGTTCTAGTTTGCATAACTCTTATTCTATTTTGAAACCTTGTAATAATTTAAATGCTAATAAACTTCACTATGTTCAATTCATTACCCATGCTGAATTATTTGCAAAGATATCTCCTATTAATTATTTGAGTTATATCATATTTGATAAACTTGTTGAGATTGATCAAATGCTTGATAACGTGTCTATGATAACATCCATGCGGTCATTTAATAATGTTCATAGCTGCAAGCTTACTTTCAATTTGATTATTGAACATGTTGTTGATAAGTTCTTTGTAAGTTCTATGTGCATAACATGTGACAAACTTGCGGAATTTAAATTGAACATGTCGGACGACAATCATTGTGTGCCATACTTTTCTGGTCATAAAGTGAATAAATTGTTTAATGCTTGTGATATTGTGAGAAAAATATTATTCCCATGCTCATATTGTTCATCAAAAGAAAGAGACCTTGTGCAAAGAACAACAAGCTCTTCATCCAAAATTTTTCTATCCACATCAAAGAGCAATGAATTTGGAAGGTATGCATCTAAACCTTCAAAAGAACTATACAAAATTAATTATGAGAATGACAAGAGATCAATGTTTTCTTCAAATTTTGAAATATTCAATGTTGCAATGATGAAATTAGAGATTTTGAATAAATTGTGTTGCTTGCAAGAAATTGTTGTTCTTCCATCTACGAAGTTGTTTGCAGGATTACAAACACCAAGAAAACACTTTCAATGCGAGTTTAGAAAAATGAATTTGATGTTTCTAGCTCGTCCAAATAAAGTGCATAACTCATATATGTCATGTTATCATTATGCATCAATGAATATGGATGAGAAAGGAAGCAATGAGGGATCTAACTTGATTGATGATGAAAAATGCTATATATATCCACCCTCTACCTTTTATAGATTGATTTCAGGTCAACAAAAGCTGAGGACAACTTTTCTTCAAGGGAGGGAGGATGATGCGGCCCGGTCGAAGACTTCAACAAATACTATCAATATTGAACATTCATACAAGGTGAAAGCTATACTTGATTCCAAATCTTACTATTTTCCTTTAGCAAGGCTGCTACTTGGCTTGTATGATTACAAACTCAAGCACATTGCTATATTCGACTACAACAATGATCATCAACATGACCAAGCCCACAATAATCAGAGTCGAGGATGACTCCTTTTTCAAGAGAGGGAGGAGGATGCGGACATCCCCACTGACCGTACTGTTACACAAGTGTTCTACATTGGTTGTACTACCTAAATGTTCTACATTGGTTGTACTTAGGTATATATGTGAGAGGGGTGGTGCAGCTACACACGGAGAGGAAGCAAAGAAGAAGAAACAAGTGGATCAGTTCGGACCAAGGATGATCTAGCAAAGTTCAGTTCGGACCAGTTCACACAGATCAGTTTGGACAATCAGTTCGGACAAGTTCGGACCTGCATAATGATTTGATCATAACTCTCAAATCCCAATAGCTCTGGAGCTCTATGAGTACTTCATGGAACCGTCTTGAAGTTAACTTTCCAATGCAAGAAACCGCATGTCCATTAGACTTCCCAATAAAGAGTTATGTCCGATTTAGTGAAGACTACGCAGAAAGCCAACAGTCACACAAGGCTGTTCGGGATTTCAGTTCGTGGTGGCTTTTCACATAGCATAACTACAGAAACTCAAAGGTCCATTCACACCCAACAAGGAGGGTTGTTCCTTGTATAAATACCCTATGTATCTCTTTAAATAATCAAGACTTTTGATAATGAAATTGAACCCCTTTGTTCAGCTGTGTGCTAACAAATTCAGAGAGTGATTCTCTACCCCTTTGCCCTTATGATTTCCCTGTGGGATTACGTCGGCGGCCGCTTCATCGGCACCCAATCCGTGCTCCTGGTACTTCATGTTCAGGTTGCGTAGGTTGGTTCTTTGAGAGTGTGATTGGGCGAATCCTTGATTCAGGCTGCCGTATAGATACGGTGGTTGGCTTCTTGTGTGTGTCGTCAGGTTGCACTACCTATCCGGCTGTTCGCAGCTATTTATCTTGGCTGATTTTCAGCTAGTTATCTTGTTCAAGATCCTACGTCGTGAGGATCGGGACAACATCCGTATCAAGTGGCATTTCTATGCTTAATTTGTGCTTGGATGATTTATTTTGAGCATATGGGGCCAAAGGCTCATTTGTCATCATGAATGTTTAGCCCCCATGCTTTATCTTGTGGAGGGGCATAATTTCCTTTTTGTCGCAAAGACATTTCATGTACCAAATATGAATCTGAAAATGAAACGTAAATTGCTTGGAAAATGTGCTCCCATGTCATATGTGCTTAATTTACCTGCTTTTGTGTGCTAAACCGTTGCATGTTGGTTACCAATGAGAAGTCTCATACATAGAAGTAAGCACATGGCTCGGTGGCTTTGACATGACATGAGATGCTTGTGGGTGTTTATGATGATCTTATGCTTAGAATGGTTGTCCTAGCATGAAGTTTGTGTGGCTTTGCCATTTTGACATGTTTTGCTCATGTTTAGGACTTTGCTCAGGAGAGGGTAAATTTTTGCAAAAATGCTCAATTTTATCTTAGCTTTTCCCAATGGTTGTGAAACTTTGTGATCTTGTAGTTTATGCCCATACGAAGCTATAGAGTATCTAACTTGCTCATTTGGATATGTGTAGCATCCTATGTTGAATTTTCTCTATTTGAGAAGCTCTAGGTTGAAATTTTCCTATTTTTGGCTTGATTCATGCATTGTCAACAAGGGGGAGAAGTTTGTGCATGTTTTGGCCTACTGAACGCATTTAGAAGGTTTTTGAGTGGTTTCGAGCCATTTTTGGGCTCTTACAGTTCTCAGGTGGTCATCGACCTGACTTGTGGAGCTCACCGGTCTGACCGGTGTAAGTGTCAGGATCTGGGCGGATCTGGGGCACCGGTCTGACCGGTGCAATGGACTGATCAGACCGGTCAGAGCAAAGCTGGTGCAGCTACTCTGTTTTGTGAAGAGGTTTGCATGCATTCGTCCAAGGGGAGATGCATTGGTTCATGGAGAGCTTGCATGTGTGCAGGGGGAGCTCTTTGTGGTTTGCGAGCTTTGCTTTGGTGATTTGTACTCTTTGCTTGAGCTTGCTTTTGTCTCGGTTGTGTCGAGCCATTGCCCTTGCCTAAGGGGACCGAGACTTTCCTCTTTCAAGTGATCTTGCTCTTTGACTTTGGTTGGCTTTCGATCGCTTGTTTGAGTTTCTTTTAGTCGTTTCTTTCTTTTTCCTTTTCTCTTTGGTTACCAAATGTGTGTGTTGTCAATGCACTCGTCAAGGGGGAGATTGAGAGCCTGTGTGGTTCGAGGACTGATGGATGGTCGCTTCCTGGTATGATGAGTGATTGACAACATTGTGTGGACTGACTCTTGGCTAAGTATTGCAGGTGCAGGTTGCGGCTTGACTGGTGTTGGTGCAGGTGAAGAACAAGCGTGAAAGGTCGTTGCCGGGTAGGCCTCCAGGTGTGGAGAAGACAAGTAGGCTTGGTTCGAGGGAAACGGTGGCCAGCGGGGTCAAGTGCGGGCCGCATAGTGGCAAGAACAGCAAGACGATGTCATGGACAGTTTCTTGGTTGAGCCTCAAAACCAAGGTCAAGCCAGGACTTCGTTGGAGCCGAGTCATGAGTGGTGATTGGCTTAGGCTATACCGAGTTCGCGGGGTTTCCAGTGGTTCACCAAAAAACCACTAGGTTCCTTGGTTGATCCACAAAGCCAAGACCGAAGACGGAGGTGCAGCAGCATCAGGCCGGTCTGACCGGTGGGTACCGGTCTGACCGGTGTGCGACGACGGCTTTCGGAGTCTTCGAAGTGGAGGACACGCGTCGGGATCGCAAGGCTTGCGTCGAGGCTAAGCAAGTTTGCGGTCGTTGGGCATCCATCGGATGGTGCTACGACGAAGTTTCCCAAAAGGCCCTTCGGGGGCGTGTATCTTAGTTTAATGTAATAGGGGTAGTTTCGTCTTTCGGTTGCCTCCATATAACGCAAGTGGTGAGAGGATGGAAGCCATCTCTTGGAACCCTAGCTTATTTTGTTTTGCTATTTTCCTCTTCCTTTTTCCTTCGACTCCTCTTGATTTAGCAAGTTTTGGTGGACCGAATCGTGGCTATGGAATGCCCATGAGGTACTCCTACTATCCCCAAAGTCTTGTGCGAATCCGTAGAGCGAATCGGGAGATCGGGATTTGGATTTGGAGGGGTTGACCCACGGCTCATTGTTCATTCCGAGCTGCCCAGGCCTGACCGGTCTGTCCGGTGCATGTGTCCGGTCTGACCGGTGCAAGGTCCCAGTGGGATTTAGCTCGGGTGAACTACCTGATCCGTGTGGCTTTGGTCTGTGGTGCTGGTGGTCAGTTCTTGGTAGGTTTCAAAGGGTTTTGCTAGGTTTGGTGAAGGTTTTTCTTCTCCTTCAGTTTGAGGTTGGAGGTGGTTTTTGTTCCAGGGCCTAGAGAAGTCACTGAGGCTTCCTAGAACGCTTCTGTGCACTTGCTGTAGTCACCGACCTGACTGGCGCTGTCCACCGGTCTGACCGGTGTAGCACTGACTGCAGGCTCTGCAGATTTCCGCTGTGTGTTTGGAGTGTTTGTTTTGGTTGGTTGAGCGGTTTGCTCCTAGGGTCAGTAGCACTTTCAGTGGCTACGTGACTTTGGCAAACTTGGGTAGTTCGAGTCGGAGAAGTGTTGGATAGGTCGTATTCGACTTGTTGGAGAAATCACCTCCTTCGAGAAGAATTTTTATCAGCTCCCGTTCACTCCCCCCCTCTCTGGTCGCCAGTTCGGTCCTTCAATGAGCTGACTAAAAAGGGAGTTTCATTCCGTTGGGGGCAGCCACAGGTGGATTCTTTTGCTCTTTTGCAAGAAAAGCTTACTCACGCGCCACTACTCCAACTTCCTGATTTTGGTAAGACTTTTGAGCTTGAATGTGATGCTAGTGGAGTTGGCATTTGTGCTATTTTGATGCAAGGAGGTAAACCTGTTGCTTATTTTAGTGAGAAATTGAATGGGCTAGTTCTTAATTATTCCACATATGATAAAGAACTGTATGCTCTCATTCATTCTTTATAGACGTGGTAGCATTATTTATGGCCTAAGGAATTTATTATTCATTCGGATCATGAATCACATAAGCATCTTCGTAGCTAAACAAATTTGAATCGTATACATGCTAAGTGGGTGGAATTTCAGGAAACTTTTCCTTACATCATTAAACACAAGAAGGGAAATGATAATATGGTTGCTGATGCTTTGTCTAGACGCTATGCCATGTTGTCTCAACTTGATTATCGTATTTTTGGACTTGAAACGATTAAGGGACAATATACTTTAGATGCTGATTTTAAAGATGTGATTTTGATTTGCAAAGAGGGACGTACTTGGAATAAATTTGTGCTACATGATGGATACTTGTTTAGAGCTGACCGCCTATGCATTCCAGTTGGATCCATTCGTCTCTTGTTGTTGCAGGAAGCGCATGGCGGTGGGTTGATGTGTCACTTTGGTGCTATGAAGACAGAGGATGTGCTGTCCATACACTTCTTTTGTCGTCGGATGTGTCGTGATGTTGAGCGCTTTGTTGCTCGATGACGTGTCAAAAGGCTAAGTCGCGATTGAATCCACACGATTTGTACATGCCTCTTCCTATTCCTTCGGTTCCATGGGAAGATGTTTCTATGGACTTTGTCTTGGGATTGCCTAGGACAAAGAGGGGGAGCGATATTGTTTTTGTGGTGGTCGATCGTTTCTCTAAGATGGCACATTTTATACCTTGTCATAAAACGGATAATGCTATTCATATTGCTGGCCTTTTTTCAAAGAGATTGTTCGTTTGCATGGTATTCCTTCTACTATTGTTTCCGATCGTGATGCCAAGTTCTTGAGTCATTTTTGGTGCACGCTATGGAACAAATTGGGGACCAAGTTGCTGTTTTCTACAACATGTCATCCCCAAACTGATGGACAAACGGAAGTTGTGAATAGAATATTGTCTACAATGTTGCGAGTAATATTGAAGCAAAATTTGAAGATGTGGGAAGAGTGTTTGCCGCATGTGGAGTTTGCATATAATCATGTGGCACATTCAACTACCAAGGTAAGTCCTTTTCAGGTAGTGTATGGCTTTAATCCGCGTGCTCCCATTGACCTGTTGCCTCTACCTTCTACTAAGCGAGTGCATAATGATGCTAAGGCACGTGCTGACTTTATTCTTAAACTGCATGCTTCTACTAAGGAAAATATTGAAAAGATGTCCGGAAAATATAGACTTGCTAGTAGTCAAGGTAGAAAGGAAGTTAAACTTGAACCGGGAGATCTAGTGTGGTTGCACTTAAGAAAAGATAGATTTCCAGATTTGAGGAAGTCTAAATTGATGCCACGTGCTGCTGGGCCATTTAAAATTTTGACAAAAATTAATGATAATGCATATACTCTTGAGTTGCCTCCTGAGTTTGGGGTTAGTTCCACCTTTAACATTTCAGATTTGAAGCCATATTTGGGGGAGGAAGACGAGCTTGAGTCGAGGATACTCCACTTCAAGAGGGGGAGGATGATGAGGACATCACTCCTTTGGATACACACAACAAACCTCCGCTAGATATTCAAGGTCCAATCACAAAAGCTCGCGCGCGACAATTAAATTTAGATGTGAGCTCGTTCCTAAGCACTACTTTGTATAATTTTGAGAATAAGATGCTACCTAATGATTATATTGTGATTAGGAACCATGGAGAAGAGAAGGAGATACTTAGAGGAGGACTTGGAGGTGTGGGGGACCTGCAAGGGTGACCGGACCAAGGTGGAGGCCCGAAGCAGTCAGCACTAAAACGGATGCCCAGGTCGCATCCGGGCTCGGATTGAAACGTTCAAGATATGTACAGAACGCTGACGAAGAGATTTTTCCAATGGCACCAGTTGGAGTCCCAAATTCATCCGAAGTCGGCGGCAATCGTCTGAGGAAGTTGACGTACAGAATCTGTCCCGGTGCTACGACACCGTATTTTGGTCTTTGGGCCGTGTATCGTGTTGGAGCCCAAGAGGGGTGCTTCTAGGGGGTCTTGCACGACCCTAGAATCTTCATAAATAGCCGCCACACCATTGTTAGGGTTTGGGTTTTTCTTAGATTATTCTGTCAAGAACAGTTTCGCCGTTCGTCGGTTATTAAGACCCCAACTTTGTGAGTTTAATCATTCATCTGCAATTTGGTTGCATTCTTTCTTGTTCTAGCTTGTGTTCTTCGATTCGCATGCAAGGATTAGCCTTCTTGGCGAGGTCGACCGTGCATCGCTGGTCGATAACCTGAGGAGATGTTGTGCTGCGATTGCGGGGTTCGGCACGTGTTGTTCGGAAGCCGGATCGCTTTGTGTAGCGACTCCACCAAATCGAGAGTAACCTGAACCTTTCGGAAGATCGGGAACTATAATTCACATCAAGGGGTCCAGGCGGACTATCCACGGGAAGAGGGCGGACCGTCCGAAATTGCTTCCCGAACCTCAAATAGTGCACCGAGAAAAATGGACCGTCTGTGATGGACCCGCGGACTGTCCACCTCATCACGGACTGTCCGCACTGTAGTACAGACCAAAAACCAACTGACCAAATGGATCAAACAAAAGACTCGCAAGAACAAACAAAGAACACGATGAACATCTGGTCAATTGCCTCCTCATGGACCGTCTGCGGTCCCCTGGCGAACTGTCCACCACGCGCGGACAGAACAGCCCGAGCCCGACCTCCCCAAGGTTAACTATTTTTTCCCTTTGCCCGCTCTCTTGAATCAGCTAATGGAATGCGACCAAATCATAGGGGAAGATGAAGCGTCTCTAGGAGATGCTATCCCTACGAATTTGAGCCCTCAAACCAACTGAGACGAGAGGAATCGAGATTCTACCAAGCTCAAACAAAGACCTAGGGTTCCAACCGAAATCTGTGAATCGGAGGCCAAAAATGGCGTTTGAGGGTTCAAGATCAAGCACAAAGATGCACAAGACATCTATCCATGATCGCCTCAAAGAAATCCGAACAGAAACTCTTCCAAATCCACCAATCAAGCCACACGCGAAAATCCCACAAAAATAGCTCGCACCATGCGGCCCGCACTTGATCCCGTTCGGCCACTGGGTCCATCGGGCCAAGCCTACTTGTCTATCCACTCCTCGAAGGCCCCGCAAGGCTAAGACCTTTTGTGCCTGCTCTTCACCTACACCAACGCAAATCAAGCCGCTACGTGCACCTGTAATACTCGGCCAAGAGTCAGACCACACCACGTTGTCAATCACTCATCAAACAAGGGAGCGACCATCCACCGGTCCTCGGACGCTCTGGTCCTCAATCTCCCCCTTGATGAGTGCATTGACAACACACATAGCAACCATTTCAGAAAAGAAAAAAAATAAAAGAAACGAACAAAAATCTCAAAACGAGATCACTTGAGAGAGCAAGTCTCGGTCCCCTAAGGCAAGGGCAACGGCTCAACACAACTGAGACAAAATGCTCAAAATGCCGACTCCTCAAGGTGAGGCAAAAGGGCTCGACACCATTGGCAAAAGAGCAAAGCACAAATCACAACTCAGGTGACAAAGAGCTTCCCAAGCATGAATGCAAGCTCCCCCTGAACAAATTCGTGCAAAAACTCAAGTTCTCCCCCTGAACTGAGTATCTCCCCATTTCTATAAAATGGATGCACAATTCTCCCCCTTCAACCTGCATTGGGTGCATTTCTCCCCCTTGTTGGTAATGCATGAATGAAGTCTACAAATGTAAGAATGTGCTTCTCAAATAGACAATGAGTACTACAAGATGCTAGGAATGATACATAGAACAAGCAAGATAGCTCAAAATCCGTACAAGCATCACCAACAAGATAGAAGGAACATATAAGCATGTAACATAGCCATGATCAAATTGAAACATTTTTCAACAAAAATTCCCTCTCATGAGTGTTGATGGCTGTTAAGTGCTTACTTTAGCTATCAATTTACTCATGAATAAAGGAGCAAGAGGCATTTCTTACACGCATTTTAGGTAAGAATAATGTAGTTCCACTTGTCCTTGGAGATTATGTGATTGCAGGAAAATAAGCATAAAGAAGTGGCAAACTCACCTTCTATGATTCATGCCACGTCACCTCAGCCAAAGAGTGGCTGCCACCTCAGGTTCCATGCATGCAAGCCATGTCACCAATCCAAGGGAGGCAAGCCCCGACAAATCAGAGCGTGACATGTGGACTTCACATGGATCCATGGGCCGACCAGAGCGCATAAACCGCCTCAAGAGCACGTGTACACCGGGGACCGACCTAAGGGCCCACAGGGCAGCCACTTAGAGAAAGCACAGCACGAGGGGGGTCCACCTGGGGTCGGCTGACCCTAGGATCGGCCGAACCGACCTTTGGTCGGCTGATCCTGGGCTTCCACGTGGTGCTTGCCCATTGGTCCTAGGGGCCATTCCCGGATTGTTTCACTCCACTTGATGCCGGTGCTCGGGCCTATAAATAGAAGGGGAGGGGGTTCATTTCTTACCAACACACTTTACTCCT
Organism: Cenchrus fungigraminus; assembly: GCA_036936925.1. Classification (NCBI taxonomy): domain Eukaryota; kingdom Viridiplantae; phylum Streptophyta; class Magnoliopsida; order Poales; family Poaceae; genus Cenchrus; species Cenchrus fungigraminus. The sequence continues at coordinate 20,717,449 of CM072776.1, read as the reverse complement.
CCTCTCTCACTTTTGGTTGCTAAGGCTAGGTGGTAGGCTAGAGTATTGTTCTACTTCAGGTTCCAAGTCTACTTTGGGATCTAGGTATGAGTTCTCTTGTATCTTTATTTTATTGTATGACTTTGATCTACTTCAGTTATTCAGCTATTTCATATAAAGTTGTGCTTGTATACATGGGTGATTTGCTCGTGTGTTCTTCTCTTGTTCATCATTTAGAGGCTCATGTTCTTGATGAACAAGGCCTTTCGATCTAGTTGACGAGTGACTTACTCATGTTTTCGGTGTTTGTTCATAAGTTAGAGGCTCATGTTCTTCACGAACATGACCTTTTGATCTTGTTGAATAGACATAGGAAAGCACAAATCCATTTGTGTACCTAGCCTAGTTTGATCTAGTTAGATCCCATGTTCGTGTTGTATGAAGTTCGTGCTCAAGCTACGGTACTCGGTGTAATTGGCCGGTTTATCTGGTGGCTCTAACCTGGGTCACAATAGCCCGGGCCGGTCAGGGTCCTGCTAACAATGTAAGCGTCATGCTTGGGTTGCGTAGGTACGTTACTTATGAGTGTATCCCGCGGTTTGTCTTGGGGTAGGCCGCGGTAGTGACAGCCGTTGGACCCTTCTAGAATCCCCCACGTTCGGATACGCTGTAGGAGTCTAAAATCTAACAACCGGAGTCGTGCGTAAGAGACGCGGGAGGTTAGCTCCCCGTTTGTACCTGGGTTCTTGAGCCAGCAGTCATGGAATCCTAGTGTGTATCTAACTCTTCTTACTAACTTTGTGTGTTTAGTACCTTAGAACCTAGAACTAACTCGTATGTTGCCTCCTAAGCCTAGGACTTTTAGAGAGAGTGTGTTTGTGTGTTCACACTACCAACTTATCTATCATACCTTACCCCTGTACTTGAGTGTCTGGTTTGTTTCCGTCTATGATTTATACTCATAGCAACAGTGTTGAACTTGTTAATCCGCCCAGCCTTTCGTGGATTCGATACCCTTTGGAATACTCCTTTGGGGAAATGCTACAATGGTACTTCCATGCGCTTGTGGACTCTTGTAATCGTTAGGATTACCATTTGGTTATTTCTGGCATCATTGCTAGGAACTCATAACTTAGCATCGACGTTAAGAAATACCAACAAGCATTTCTGGCGTCGTTGCCGGGGAAGGCTAAGGATAACATGTCAACACTTTGCAAATATTTATAATCATGACAGGGATGAAACAGTTCTCAATGCAGGCTAACTTTGATTGTCTTCTTTGTCTATTGATGATGAAGACAGGTAGTGTATGACTGGTTTCGACTTACCGCCGAATTTTACTGAAGATCCTGAGTCACTCGTGAGGAGAGCTAGAACTCATTTCGGTTCTCCCCAGTGTGTACGTACGGAAGTCAACCCAGCTTCCTTTGTGCCATCTACATCAACTCCTATGGCCAACCAAGAGAAGACTCTTCGTGAGTACTCTGCTCCCTCTGCTGATCAGTTGCCCACCGGCCCCGAGACCAACACCGGGAACGGAAACTTCAAGATCAAGACTGGCCTCATTATGATGGTACAGGCTAGACCATTTTGTGGCAAGCCTAATGAAGACGCGAGCGCCCACTTGCAACAGTTCCTGGAGCTGTGCGGTACCTTCACTATACAAGGAGTGCAGGAAGATGCCATCCGTCTGCGGCTGTTTCCATTCTCACTCCTGGGAAAGGCGAAGCAGTGGCTCTATGCGAACCGTGCAGATATTGACACTTGGGCAAAGTGCTCAGCAGCGTTCCTCGCAAAGTTCTTTCCGTTGGGCAGAACCAATGCCGTCCGGGGAAGAATTTCAAGCTTTCTGCAAGCAGTGAATGAAACCATTCCAGAAGCTTGGGAGAGGCTTCAGGAGTACATCCTGGCTTGTCCCCATCATGGGATGTACAATTGGCTTATTCTTCAGTGTTTCTATAATGGGCTGATTCCGACAGCCCGAGGTCATATTGATGCTGCTGCTGGAGGGGCTTTCTTCTCTCTTACTATCACTGAAGCAACTAAACTTATTGAGAAGATGGTCTCCAACCAAGGGTGGAGTGATGATCGACTCCAGCCATGTCAGAGGGATACACATACCGTCAAGGAAGCGGATATGTTACACGCCAAGATGGACCTACTTATGAAGAGAATGGATGATCTGACCAGCGAGAATGCTGCCATGGCCGTCACTACTAAAGCTATGGATTCTCGCATGAGTTGCGAAGTCTGTGGTGACACTGGGCATTTAGGGAATTACTGCCCTACTACCCAGGAGGACGTGATGTACATGAACGGCAACAACAATGGTTATCGTCCATAAGGAGATCAAACGTGGAATCAATCACACCCATATTATCAGGGAGGTAATCAAGGTAATTCTTTCAACCCAAACCAACCTTCCCTGAGAGATCTGGTTTTTGGGCAAGCTAAGATTAACGATGGTTTTAATAAGAAAACAACTGCCTATGATAAGGCTTTGGAAAGCCTTAATGTTAAAATTGATAGCCTTTCTTCTGCTCTTAAGAACCAGCTGAGCTTCAATAAAATGATAGAAACCCAGTTGGCTCAGTTAGCTACTTTGGTTCCCTCTGCTGAAGTTGGGAAGATTCCGGGGAAACCCGTGTCTTCTTGTGAGAATGTTTGTGTAGTGTCCACCAGATGGGGTAAGCCATCTGGGTGGGCACGAGCTGCTGACTATGCAGGGAGATCCATACAGCAGGTTCTTGATCCATGGGAATCTTCAGCAATTGTGCACTGGAGAGACCCTGGTTATCCGGCTATCACTTGCACAATATACTACCAGAGAATTAGGAATGCTCTCTGTGATCTTGGCGCGAGTGTCAACCTCATGTCCATGGCTATGTTTGAAAATTTGGGATATCCTGCTCTTACTCCAACCTCGAGGACAGTTCAACTTGCTGATACATCGATCCGATATCCGGAGGGGGTTGTGGAGAGTCTACTGGTATTTGTCCAGGGTTCTTGCATCTTCGCGGATTTCGTGGTCCTTGATATGCAGGGTGATGCAGAAATGCCACTCATTTTTGGGAGGCCGTTCATAAGTGATGCTAGGGCGAGGATCAATGTGGAAAATGGGACCATCCGTTTCTGCATTGGGAAGAAGAACTTGATGTTCCGATTTCGACCAACAGAAGAGCAATGTTATTCAGTGCAGGGAAATAATGAGCAAACTGGGGAATGGACGAAGCCACAACCCCAGCTCAAGCAACCTCTTACCGCACCAAGAAAATTAAGGAAAACACGGAAGGTGTGGCGGGAGGTACGGAAATCACACCCCTCTACTTCTCGAGAGTGGGGTGACGAGTGGAACTAATCACCGAGAAAAGTCTCGCTCTCGGACTTAAAATGATGAGTCCTTTTGCCAAAAGGGTAAAAATGGTAGTTATCTCAACTTTCCCTTTTCAAAATTTTATTTGATTTTTCCCAATGCATATTTGAATTTTCCATTCTTGCATCTGCATTCTAGAATTTTTCTAGCCAATTTCCCTTTTTAAATAAAAATTTTTAAAAATACAATTTTGAGTTAGAAAATCCTTAAAAATTCTTTTAAGCAAGTTCTCGGGCGAGTTTGAACCGGGACACCTAGGCAGGCCACCATATGACCGTTAGAGAGCCGTTGTAAAAATCTGGAGGCGAGCGGACCCGAGGTGGGGTCGGCCGACTGACCCAGCCCAACGGCTACCTCGGCCCTCCTTCCTCCAACGGCTCCTAGCCATTGCACACTGCCCATGTCTCGGTGCCGGGCTCCATTGCCTATAAATACCAGGGGGTTTGAGGGGTGTCTTCACCCAATTCCATCACTCTCTCCCTCTCTTTCTTGCTCTTTGGTTTTCTTGGATTTCTTGCTCGAGATTGAGGTGCCAAGTATTCTCTCCAAGTGTTGCTGCAATATTAATCATTGGTGGAACAACCTCAGTAAGGATTTCATTCGGTTTCACTAACCCATCACCGAGTTGCTCGTGTTGTCCGATTGTTGTGCAAGATGAGTTGGGCCGCCGGCGCACTCCGGAAGTTGACTTGCTCACGTCGTTCACGTGATGGGGGGAGCTCGTCTCGTCATTCCGAAGCTGCACGAAGCCCGATGTCAACTGACCGAGAAGAAGAGGAAGAGGAAGAGCTACCCACGCCACAAGCCGAAGAAGTGTACGCCGTCGACGCCGCCTTCATCGACTTGAGGAATGATCGCTAGAGACAAGCCTATGCTCTCATCAAGGACCGAGTCTTCGCCAACACCAAGGAGTTCGACCCGGACCTTCTTGAGAAAACAGGTATGGACTCCGAGTTCGATTCCATTTGGCAAGCTCTAGGATGGGAAGGTTTTGTCCCGGTTATGGAAGTTGGTTCTAGACCTACCACCATCCAGTTTCTCTGCACTCTTGAAGAGGATGCGTCCGGTATTTCATTCCGATTTTATGGAGTTCCGTATCGAGTTTCATGGAAAGATCTTAGTCGCACCCTCGGTTTTCATCGTCGCTGCGCTATTTCTCTTGAGCAAGATTGCACCGGTTTTAATCGTGAAAGTTTTTGGGAAGAGCTCTCTGGTCGGCCTGTTCGCGTCAAGTTAGCACCTCGGTGCAACGATATCTTGCATCCCACTCTCCGACTGTGGCACAAGTGGCTCGCCATCACTCTCTTCCCAAGGGATGATGTACGACCCGTGCGCACTGACGAGATGATGATCTTATATGCCGCGGTCAGAAGGATCAAGATCTCCCCTGTGCAAGCTATGATTCAGCAGTGGTTGACAAATTTTAAGATGACAGGTTCTATTGAGTGTACGTCTTTGATTTCTCGCATCGTCACGAATCTTGCGATTACGCAAGGGCCCAATGTGCCCTCCATTGCTAATCCCCGGACTCAGATCGATGAGGCTTATTTGACTCAGGGGCATATTTTTAAGAAGGGTCCGGATGATTCTTTGGTATTCTTTTAGCCGGGCCATACAAACCAAATTCAGTTACCTAACCCCGATTTTAGGTTGTACGGCCAAGGGCCACTGACCGTTCCTCTCGAGGAACCTCGTCGCTCTAGTGTCTCTGATGACAGGGTTACGAGGAGTGCATCAAGGAGAGCAGCTATAGCACAATAGCCGCCACCACAGCCGTCATCGCAGTCGTCGCCTCAGCCACAGCCTCAGCCTACCACGCCTCTGTCCGGTACATGGACCTCTACCGAGTACATGCCTAGGGTTACCACCGGATATGCTCCCGGTTGGGATCAGCTCATGTACCAGCAGGGTGCGAGTAGCTCGGCTTGGGCTAGTGCAGGCAGTGGTGAGTGGGCCATCCCTGCCGGTACTACCTACAGAGATGCGACATCTTCGTCGTCCGGGTTGCGCTCATCATCTCGTGGGGCCACCCTCACTAAGCAGATGAGAGAGCTCAACATCCGAGTCGGTGACATGGAGGAGACCGTGCACCAGCACGTTGAGTCCACCCGGGACTGGCAGCGTATGTCAGGCGAGAGACTTCATGCCATTGAGCAGGCACAGCAGCAGCAGCTGGAGGAGCGGAGGGCCTACTACCGGTAGATGGGATTTCCCCCTCCATAGTAGTGAGCCTGAAGCTAGCTTGGGGGAGGACCCCCACTCTGAGGTAATATGTATCTTCATTCTCAGAATCTCATATGCTAAAACACATAAAAATCTACAAAATTAAAAAGACTAAAAATATTTATTTGTTTTCCTAAATTAGTTTGCTTTCTTATGCGCGGTAAGAATGCTTTTGTTCTCCATGGTTGAAATGATGAATAGTTGCTCTATTTATTCCTTTTATACGCCTTGCTACAACTTAGTATCCTATTTAAGTTTTGAGTTTGTTGGCTTGCATGATCAAACCTTAGCTTGAAACTTGTGGGTAGCAAAAAACATGACCTTTGCCTAAGTTGTTGTGAGGTATGATATGGTATAATAGGGTTGCTATGAGCTAGTGCTAAGTGATGTTTGATATCCGGAGTTTTCTTTTGAAAAATGATAAAATGGTAAGTTCCCCAATGATGAGAAATTCCTATCCAAAGCCATATGTAGATCCTAGCTTTTGTTAGCCTCCACATATGTTACTTGTTTTCTTCATTGAGTCTTGTCGAATTTTTGTGACCCTCGGCGAAAAACTTGTCATGCTCCCATGATCAAGATCACGTACACAGGCATCATATGCTAAACTTCTACACCGGAAGTTAGCACCCATCATTTCATCCATCCCCCATCCTTTCCACAAATAAAGCTCCGCACATTGTTCCATGATTACTCTCTCCCCCCAAAAATATTCAGCAAGGACTATGGGCTATGTGAAAAAAAACACATGCTCAAGAGCATGATAGAAAAAGAAAGAATAAAGAAACATAGCCCAAGTGATGAGGACATCCCAGATGCGGACATATCCACCAATGAGTAGCTACACAAGAGAGAGATACACCAAGCAATGTCAACCAAGGACCGGTTACACGAAGTCGTGCCAAGAAACTACAGCTAGAGGTGAACTCGCTCCTTGCTGAATTTAAGTTATACACAAATGAGGATTGTTTACTGCCTAAATCTTGTACTCTTGTTGTGTTAAGGTTTACACATGAGGACATGGGTTACACTCAAGTGGAGACGGATTATGCACAACAAGAAGAAGGTCACATAAAGACAAGGGCGAGTTACATGAAGACCAACAACGTTGCTGCCCAAGCCAAGATAGGTTACGCACACAAGACCTTGGGTTACACAGCAGATGCTTCAAATTTTCGTGCAAATCTGTACCAATCTGCAAGGACTCGCGGTGCATGATATACATGCTTGGAAGCTCCATCAAGTCAAGATTCCAACGCAAGAAACCGTTTGTCATTTCGACTTCCCATTAAGGAGTAATGACCATTTTAGTGAGCACTGTCAGAAGCTGAAAAGGCCCGCGAGAACTGACGGGAGTTGCCTCTCGGGAAGACCTTTCAGCAAGCTTATCTCTACAAATTCCAACTCCATTTCACACCCAACTAGGAGGGTTGTTCCTATAAGTAGGGATGAAATCGGTCGGAAATGATCGAAAATATGCATTATCATTTCCTATCATATACTTTTTACTCGGAAACGATACGGAAATGATATGCTCGAAAATGATACCGATAACGAAAAATCGATACATCGGAAACGAAACCATCAGATCGAAAATATGTCGATATCGATCGATAACGGTACCTCAAATCGAAAACACTGAAACCATGAATGGACATATATGCAACATGTTTACAACCAAATGAGTGACCAACAATCCAACATGAATATTACTACACCATGTATGCCTATACTATAACCACCTGTGACTCACAATTACTAAATTTTGCAGCCAACAAGTTTCTGTCACAGCAGCCAACCTGCTGGCTAGCCTACTGGCGACGGTCGTGTCCGCGAGCTAAGGACTGCGAGTGTAGACTGAAGTTATATACGTAAGGTTGTGTTATTGGACCATGTTGCGCCTCGGTGTTACCTAGGCTTACGGAGTTACGGGCTATTCGTTGACAATTCGGAATTCCGACGGAATTTTCCAAGAAAAAACGGTCGATACATGTATTCGGCGGAACAAAGCCACTATCATTTCCATTTTCATTTCCACCAACCTTTTCCTATTTCCATACCATTTCCAGCTCCTACCATTTCCATTTCACCATTTCTCATATTTTTCGGAAACGAAGCTCGGTCGATCCGGAATTTCCGTAACTGTTTTCACCCCTACCTATAAGTACCCCCTAAGTATCTCTGAAATAAACAACACTTTGATATTGAAATAGAACCCCCCGTTTTTGTTCAGCTGTGTGCTAACAAATTCAGAGAGAGATCTCTACCCCTTTGCTCTTGTGATTTCCTTGAGGGATTACAGAAGCGGCCGCGTCATCGGCTCCCAATTGGTGCTCCTGGTCCATTGATTCAAGGTTGTGTTGGTTGGTTCTTCGAGAGTGTGGTTGGGTGAATCCTCGATTCAGGTTGTCGGTTAAAGACGGTGGTTGGCTTCGAGTTTTATTTGCCAGGTTGCACTAGTTATCGCTGCTTGCAGCAATTTATCTTGGCTGATCTACATCTTGTTATCTGGATCGGGATCCTACGTCCTGAAGATCAGGACCGAGTCTCATCATTTGGTATCAAGAGCCTGCGTTGCCACGGTAGGATTCTTTACCCTTAGCTACATATATTTTGCCTTTGTCCTATCCACAAAAAAGCCATAAAAAACTGTTATAGCCTTTTGTCTCAATCTGTTTATCTTGTGAGTTTGGTTAAGTTTCAGTCCATTAGAGTCTTTGTTTAGTCGCTGATCATATCATCCTTTGCGTGTCCTTTTGTGCCTTTCCATATATCTGAAAATCCCCACAAAAAAATAAACCATTTCTATCCTTTGCAAAAACTTTTGTCCTATTAAGATAGCATTAGTTTTGGTTCTGTCATCTTAAATTTGTGGAAGTGTTATATCTGATCTTGTTTAGTATTGTGAAAAAAAGTGTCAAAAAAAAGAGAAGAAAGAACGCTGAAAAAAAACAAGTGTTGAGAAAGTTAAAAAAGAGAGAGAAAGTGTTGGAAAGAATGGAGAAGGATCAGATTGTTGGTATGCACAAGTGTTGAGAACCTACACATCAAGTTGTGTAACCGGTGTGCAATCTTTCCGTTGGTGCATTTCGCGCTAGGTGAGTTCCACGTAACCCACCACTCCCTAGCGTAACCCTTGTTTGCATCAATTATGAAATTTCTGTTTGTGCGTGTGTTGATTTGGTTACATCATTTCTATCTTGTGATCAGCACTAGGCATTGAATCTCTAGTTTGGATTGTTACTTATCTTTACAATAACTAGAATTCAGATTGCTCCTTGTGTTTTATACCCCACCAAGCTCCACAAATAAGCCACTGTAAACTGAACACCGGTCGTGTATTCGCTTAACCATCATTCTTTGAACCACCACACATAGTACTTCTGTAATCTACAGGGCACTCATAAGAGTTTTGGTTGGTAAGTGAAGGTGAGGTTGTGAGCTCCATATAATTTTCCATTTCACATATACTTTCTGTTCTTGTGTTCACTAACCATACAGGAAGATGGATGAACGACCTGAAATTGAAGATTGTGTCACCATGGCACAATTCAATGAATTGAGGCAAAACATAGAGGAGAGAGCAAATGGGTTGGCAAATGATTTGCAAGCTATTTTACAGCGTCTTCAACATATTCCTCATGTTGCTGAAAATGCGAGTAACCATGAAGATGAAGTTGAGGAAACTGCAGAGGAAGCTGCTAAACAAGTTGCAAGAGAACAACAAGAACGCCGATAAAGAGCTGCTTTCCATGCTAGAAGACCTGTTGATCGAGAGCGTGGTGATGGAGGTAATGGAGGTGGTCGTGGAAGAGGAAGAGGTCGTGGACAAGAAGATAATGATTATGCTGAATTTGAGGATGAATATGAAGAAGAAGAGGTTGAACAGCCCCCAAACTATGGTCGTCGTCGTCGAGGCAACTATGAATGTGATCAGCCCAATGAGGAGAGGTTTGGAAAGTTGAAATTCACTATTCCCAAGTTTGACGGAGGATCTGATCCTGAAACATATCTTACATGGGAGTTGAAGGTTGATAAAATTTTTCGCTTGCATAATTATTCCGAAGAGAAGAACATGGCAATGGCTGCACTTGAGTTTGATGATTATGCTCTAATCTGGTGGGAACAAGTGCTCAATGATAGAGAAGAAGCTGGGCAAGGTACTTTTCGTACATGGGCTGACATGAAAAGAGAAATGAGAGCAAGATTTGTACCTAGACATCATCGCCGTGATCTTTTTGACAAGCTGCAGAATTTGAAGCAAGGAAATCTCTCTGTTGATGAGTATTACAAAGAGATTGAGAAGGCAATGATCAGGGCTAATGTATTTGAAGATCAAGAACAATCAATTGCAAGGAGCATGTCTAGTTTACACCGCAATATTCAGTGCATTGTTGAATTTCAGCCGTACCGTAATCTTATTGAGTTGGTCCATCAAGCAAGCAAAGCTGAGCGTCAATTGCAGCAAGATGCAAAGAGTTATTGAGATGGTTTATTCAGTACAAGAGCTGCCCCAAGTGGTAGCAAGTTTACACCAAGATCTAATGCAAATAGAGGCTCAAATTCCAACTCAAGTGGAGGCTTACGTACAGCTGCTATGAGTAACTCTAGTAGCAAAGAGTTGGCTACTCAAAGTGAGAAGAGTAAACATGCGATATCATCATCTACATCAATGGCTTCTATAGCAAGAAGTAGTAGAATTTAATGCTTCAAGTGTGGAGGTCGTGGTCATGTTATAAGGGAGTGCCCAAACAACCGTACTATCCTAGTCAATGATAATGGAGAGTATGAATCTGCTAGTGAGGAAGAGTAGGAAGCTTTTGATGAAGAGAAATTTCAAGATGCTAATGAAAATGAAGATTTACCCTCATGTGAATTTGAGAGATGTGCTGCCCTTGTTGCAACTCAAATCTTGAGTGTGCAAATGAAGGAAGCCGAGAATGGACAGCGGCACAATTTATTTCAAACAAGAGCCAAGGTTGAAGGTAAAGTATGCAAGGTGATCATTGATGGTGGAAGCTGCCATAATCTTGCTAGCCGTGAGATGGTTGATAAACTTGGCTTGAAGTTGGTGCGACACCCTCATCCATATCATGTACAATGGTTAAGTGATGCTGGAGATATCAAGATTGGATATAGGGTGAAAGTTCCATTCAAAGTTGGTGAATATGTTACACCGTGGAGTGTGATGTGGCACCAATGATCATATGTCATCTGCTGTTGGGAAGGCCATGGCAATATGATCGCTCATCTCTACATTGTGGTCACACAAATCAATACACCATCAAGTGGAAGGGAAAAAGTTTAATACTTAAGCCAATGACACCTCAACAAATCCTAGTTGAACACTTGCAAAAGTGGTCCGAAGTGAAGGATGAGAGTGAAAAAGAAAGAGAGAAAAATAATTCGAGTGCCCTCCACAAATCAGTTAGTGAGAGCCACAAATCAAATGAGAGAAATCAAAAGAAAAGAGAGGGAAATAATCTGGTCATGTTAGCCACCAAATCTGAAATGAGAGATGTGAGGCGTAACCCATACCAACCATTCATTGTACTTGTGTACAAAGACACATTGCTTTCAGCTAATGACATAACATCTCTTCCTAGTGTTATTTCACATCTTTTGCAGGACTACAAGGATGTTTTTCCAGAGGAAACCCCTGCTGGACTGCCACCATTCCGAGGCATTGAACATCAAATTGATCTCATTCCAGGGACTGCATTGCCCAATCATCCACCATACCGCACCAATCCGGAAGAAACAAAAGAAATTCAGAGGCAAGTACAAGCACTTTTAGATAAAGGTTATGTTCGTGAAAGCTTAAGTCCTTGTGTTGTCCCTATTATTTTGGTTCCAAAGAAAGATGGTACATGGAGAATGTGTGTAGATTGTAGAGCCATCAATAATATTACTATTCGCTATCGTCATCCTATTCCTAAGCTAGATGATATGCTTGATGAATTGAGTGGTTCTATGATTTTTTGCAAGATTGATTTGCGCAGTGGTTATCATCAAATCCGAATGAAAATTGGAGATGAATGGAAAACTACTTTCAAAAAAAATTTGGGTTGTATGAATGGTTAGTTATGCCTTTTGGTTTGACTAATGCTCCTAGTACTTTCATGAGATCGATGAACAATGTCTTAAGAGCTTTCATTGGAAAATTTGTTGTTGTTTACTTTGATGATATCCTTATTTACAGCAAGACATTGGCGGAACATGCTGAACACATACAACAAGTTTTGGATGTGCTTCGAAAAGAAAAATTATTTGCTAACCTTGAGAAGTGCACCTTTTGCACCGATCAAGTTGTGTTTCTTGGTTTTGTTGTTTCTGGACAGGGAATACAAGTGGATGAATCAAAGGTGAAAGCAATCAAGGAATGGCCAACACCTGAGAATGTAAATCAAGTAAGAAGTTTTCATGGACTTGCTGGTTTCTACATAAGATTTGTTAAAGATTTCAGCACCATTGCTGCCCCGCTGAACGAGTTAACAAAGAAAGGTGTTGCATTTGAATGGAAAGAGCAACAAGAAAATGCTTTTCAAGAATTGAAGAGGCGCTTGACTGAAGCACCCCTACTTGTGTTGCCGGATTTCACAAAAACCTTTGAGGTTGAATGTGATGCAAGTGGGATTGGAATTGGAGGTGTACTTATGCAAGATGCAAAACCCGTTGCATACTTTAGTGAGAAGTTGGGAGGAGCACAACTGAACTATTCTGTGTATGACAAGGAGTTGTACGCATTGATAAGAGTACTTGAGACTTGGCAACATTATTTATGGCCAAAAGAATTTGTCATTCATTCAGACCATGAAGCTTTGAAGTATTTAAAAGGCCAAGCTAAACTGAACCGACGTCATGCTAAATGGGTTGAATTCATTGAAACTTTTCCATATGTGGTGAAATACAAGAAAGGTAAGGACAATCCTGTTGCTGATGCTTTGCCCCGGAGAAATGTTTTGTTGAACCAACTTGAGGTAAAGGTACAGGACTAGAGAGCTTGAAAGATTTATATTCCACTGATCATGAATTTTCAGAACCTTATGCAAAATGTACAGCAGGAAAAGGATGGGAAAAATATCATGTCTATGATGGATTTTTGTTTAGAGCTAACAAAATATGTGTGCCAAATTGTTCTGTTAGACTCTTGTTGTTACAGGAAGCACATGCAGGAGGATTAATGGGTCATTTTGGATGGAAAAAGACTTACGAGCTGCTGTCCGACCATTTCTATTGGCCAAAGATGAGAAGAGACGTTGAGAGACTTGTGCAGCGATGCGTCACATGTCACAAAGCTAAGTCAAAACTGAACCCTCATGGTTTATATACTCCACTACCTATTCCTAATGTTCCTTGGGAAGATATTAGCAAAGACTTTGTTTTGGGTTTACCAAGAACTAAGAGGGGGAGCGATTCCATTTTTGTTGTTGTCGATCGATTCTCAAAAATGGCCCATTTTATACCATGTCATAAAAGCGACGATGCTTCCCACATAACCTCTTTGTTTTTCTGGGAAATTGTAAGGTTGCACGGGATGCCCAAGACTGTTGTTTCAGATTGATATACGAAGTTCTTGAGTTACTTTTGGAAGACATTATGGGCAAAACTTGGAGCAAGACTGCTGTTTTCTACAACTTGTCACCCGCAAACAGATGGACAAATAGAGGTTGTGAATAGAACACTTTCTATGTTGCTGCATACCATGATCAAGAAGAACTTGAAGGAATGGGAAGAGTGTTTGCCACACGTGGAATTTGCATATAACAGGGTTGTACATTCTACCACTCAATTGTGTCCTTTTGAAGTTGTATATGGATTCAAACCACTTGCTCCGATCGATTTGTTGTCATTACCATTGCAAGAAAGAAGTAACATGGATGCCTTAAAGCGTGCTGCATATGTAAAGAAGATACACGAGAAGACAAAAGAAGCAATCGAGAAGAAGGCCAAGTACTATGCTGAGTGGGCTAACAAGCATCCCAAGAAGGTGACATTTGAGCAAGGAGATTTCGTTTGGGTACACCTTCGCAAAGAACGCTTTCCAGAGAAGCGTAAATCAAAATCGATACCAAGAGGAGATGGACCATTCAGAGTACTAGCGAAAATAAATGACAATGCCTACAAGATTGAACTCCCTGAAGACTATGGTGTTAGCACAACATTCAATGTTGCTGAATTGACACCATACTTTGGACCTGAAAAATCAGAGTCGAGGACAACTCCTATTCAAGAAGGGGAGGATGATGAGGACATCCCAGATGCGGACATCTCCACCAATTAGCTAGCTACACAAGAGAGAGCTACACCAAGCAATGTCAACCAAGGACCGGTTACACGAAGTCGTGCCAAGAAACTACAGCTAGAGGTGAACTCACTCCTTGCTGAATTTAAGTTATACACAAATGAGGATTGTTTACTGCCTAAATCTTGTACTCTTGTTGTGTTATGGTTTACACATGAGGACAAGGTTGCTGCCCAAGCCAAGATAGGTTACGCACACAAGACCTTGGGTTACACAGTAGATGCTTCAACTTTTTGTGCAAATCTGTACCAATCTGCAAGGTCTCGCGGTGCATGATATACATGCTTGGAAGCTCCATCAAGTCAAGATTCCAACACAAGAAACCGTTTGTCATTTTGACTTCCCATTAAGGAGTAATGACCATTTTAGTGAGCACTGCCAGAAGCTGAAAAGGCCCGCGAGAACTGATGGGAGTTGCCTCTCGGGAAGACCTTTCAGCTAGCTTATCTCTACAAATTCCAACTCCATTTCACACCCAACTAGGAAGATTGTTCCTATAAGTACCCCCTATGTATCTCTGAAATAAACAACACTTTGATATTGAAATAGAACCCCCCCTTTTTTGTTCAGCTGTGTGCTAACAAATTCAGATAAAGATCTCTACCCCTTTGCTCTTGTGATTTCCTTGAGGGATTACAGAAGCAGCCGCGTCATCGGCTCCCAATTGGTGCTCCTGGTTCATTGATTCCAAGTTGTGTTGGTTGGTTCTTCGAGAGTGTGGTTGGGTAAATCCTCGATTCAGGTTGCCGGTTAAAGACGGTGGTTGGCTTCGAGTTTTATTTGCCAGGTTGCAGTAGTTATCGCTGCTTGCAGCAATTTATCTTGGCTGATCTACAGCTAGTTATCTGGATCGGGATCCTACGTCGTGAAGATCGTGACCGAGTCTCATCACCAAATCTCAAAAATCTCAAAAGGAGAAGAGAGAATCATATGCAAAAAGGAGTTCATCATCCATCCACCATATACACACACATGCACATCTTGATCAGGTTGTATGACTTGTTGCTCCCAATGATCCGGTTTTCGACTCGACAATACATGAGAAACAGGTATGCCACATGTTTTACCTACCTACAGCTCCACATATCAGCTCATTAGGAGTAGGTGGTGAAAGAAGGCAATTTAATGCCTTGGTGAGCAATCATACACAATGAGCGATCCGAGAGTATCATTCGAGGAACTTTCATTTCTTTGTGAAAATTTGCAAAACCTCAAGATTGACAACTGATCATGGTACTTGTGATTAGTAACTTCTATACAACCGTTCTATCTTTGAACCGCCCAAGGCAGGTGAAGCTACAAGCCCCATATCAATCAAGCAAAGGGTAAGATTAATGCCAACTCATGCAATCCTTGATGGAGTACCTAGTTGTATGCTTGTCATAAATTAGGAATACAACATCGTAGCAACTCCTGATCAACCAACCTAAGTCTTAAGTGTCTTGCTCGGGACGAGCAAGAGGCTAGCTTGGGGGAGTTGTTGACGGCTGTTAAGTGCTTACTTTAGCCATCAATTTACTCATGAATAATGGAGCAAGAGGCATTTCTTACACGTATTTTAGTTAAGAATAATGTAGTTCCACTTGTCCTTGGAGATTATGTGATTGCAGGAAAATAAGCATAAAGAAGTGGCAAACTCACCTTCTATGATTCATGCCACGTCACCTCAGCCAAGGAGTGGCTGCCACCTCAGGTGCCATGCATGCAAGCCATGTCACCAATCCAAGGGAGGCAAGCCCCGACGAATCAGAGTGTGACACGTGGACTTCACATGGATCCATAGGCCCACCAGAGCGCCTAAACCGCCTCAAGAGCATGTGTACACCGGGGACCGACCTAAGGGCCCATAGGGCAGCCACTCAGAAAAAGCACAGCACGAGGGGGGCCCACCTGGGGTCGGTCGACCCTAGGATCGGCCGAACTGACCTTTGGTTGGCTGATCCTAGGCTTCCACGTGGTGCTTGCCCATTGGTTCTAGTGGCCATTCCCGGGGTGTTTTGCTCCACTTGACGCTGGTGCTCGGGCCTATAAATAGAAGGGGAGGGGGTTCATTTCTTACCAACACACTTTACTCCTCCTCTCTCACTTTTGGTTTCTAAGGCTAGGAGGTAGGCTAGAGTAGTTCTACTTCAGGTTCCATGTCTACTTTGGGATCTAGGTATGAGTTCTCTTGTATCTTTATTTTATTGTATGACTTTGATCTACTTCAGTTATTCCGCTATTTCATATAAAGTTGTGCTTGTATACATGGGTGATTTGTTCGTGTGTTCTTCGCTTGTTCATCATTTAGAGGCTCATGTTCTTGATGAACAAGGCCTTTCGATCCAGTTGACGAGTGACTTACTCATGTTTTCGGTGTTTGTTCATAAGTTAGAGGCTCGTGTTCTTCACGAGCACGACCCTTTGATCTTGTTGAATAGACATAGGAAAGCATAAATCCGTTTGTGTACCTAGCCTAGTTTGATCTAGTTAGATCCCATGTTCGTGTTGTATGAAGTTCGTGCTCAAGCTACGGTACTCGGTGTAATTGGCCGGTTTATCTGGTGGCTCTGACCTGGGTCACAATAGCCCGGCCCGGTCAGGGTCCTGCTAACAACGTAAGCGTGGTTCTTGGGTTGCGTTGCTACGTTGCTTATGAGTGTATCCCACGGTTTGTCTTGGGGTAGGCCACGGTAGTGACAGCCGTTGGACCCTTCTGGAATCCCCCACGTTCGGATACGCTGTAGGAGTCTAAAGTCTAACAACTGGAGTCGTGCGTAAGCGACGCGGGAGGTTAGCTCCCCGTTTGTACCTGGGTGCTTGAGCCAACAGTCATGCAATGCTAGTGTGTATGTAACTCGTCTTACTAACTTTGTGTGTTTAGTACCTTAGAACCTAGAACTAACTCGTATGTTGCCTCCTAAGCCTAGGACCTTTAGAGAGTGTGTTTGTGTGTTCACACTACCAACTTATCTATCATACCTTATCCCTGTACTTGAGTGTCTGGTTTGTTTCCGTCTATGATTTATACGCATTGCAACAGTGTTGAACTTTTTAATCCGCCCAGCCTTCCTTGGATTCGATACCCTTTGGAATACTCCTTTGGGGAAATGCTACAATGGTGCTTCCGTGAGCTTGTGGACTCTTGTAATCGTTAGGATTACCATTTGGTTATTTCTAGCATCGTTGCTAGGAACTCATAACTTAGCATCGACGTTCAGAAATACCAACAATGAGCATAGGACCTCAACATGACCAAAATGAGCACAAACAACATACAACTCACAAACTTCATGCAAGGTCACAAGTTCTCATCACAAGGTCATCATAAACACCTACAAGCTATCTCATGTCATGTCAAAGCCACCGAGCCATGTGTCTACTTCTAGATATGAGACTTCTCAAAGGTAGACATCATGCAACAGTTAAGCACCCAAGATGAGGAATTGTAAAGCATGATTGTCATGGTACACATGGAAGCATATTTTTCAAGCATAGACATTTCATAGATACCAAATTCATTTTCAAGATTAAGCATGGTACATGAAATGCCTTTGCGGCAAAAAGGAACTTATGCTCCTCCACAAGGTAAAATGTAGGCTAAACATTCATGATGACAACAAGGTCTTTGACCCAAATGAAAAGAGCAAGATTCCCAGACATGAATTAATCAAGACATAGCCATTTGAGCACAAAATGAGCATGTAAGGGATTCCACTCACAAGAGAGGAACAATTTAGCATTTTACAAAAATATAGCCATTTCACATGCATACATATCCCAAACTACCAAGAGCATAGATATACATCATAAGAGCATAACAAGCATGATCATAAGCTTGAATCCAACATGTCACAGTGATCAATGTATATGAGAGAAGCACATCCTCCAAAGCATATGATACAAATGCAGTCTATGATACAAAGATGCTGAAAATGATATGTTACATGAATGAAGGATGCAAGATACATATGAACATGAGATGCCCAACCCAAAACCAAAAAAAGCAAATGAACACAAAAGTCACAAGCTCCCCCTAAACATGTACACTAGGGCCAAAGAGCATACAAAGCTCACCCTCATTACGTGCGATAGGGAAAAGAGCAAAAGATCTCAAGTGGCTTGATGAGAGCCACACCCCTCAAAGTCATATTTCTACTTACCTTGATCACTCGTTCCCGTCCATCATCCCCGAAACTGATGTACTCCTTTGACACCATCGGGGTGAGGCTGAAGGGCCACCTTCGATCTCCGATCATGTGCCGCTAGGCTCCGGAGTCGATCCACCAAAAGTCGTCCAAGCCTCCCGTCTGCACAATCAAAACCAAGAGCGAGAATGAGCAACCGACTCAACACTATGGTTAGCACAAAAATAGTCAAACAGTGCCAAGCCATCTGCTCAAACGTGGGGTTAGCAAAATCCATCCTATCATGCCCATCAAAGCTATGACCACCACGGGGAATCATCTCTCGTCTCGCTGGAGAAGTATGAGCACCACGAAAAGGGAAACATGGTCTGTAGCCCCTTTGAGACTCAAACCTGCAACTTCTCTTAATCTCGTATTGATCACGAGGTGGAGAATGTCCAGCAAACATACCACCATCAGACTCAACACGCCTATCACCTGCACCACAACCAAAGGATCTGAACCTATCAACACCACGACCTCGAAAGCCGAAACTCCCAGCACCTCAGGTAGGAAATCCTCGATCCCTCCAAGATGGAACCGTATGCACAACACCCTCGCTCCGCGGCACAACACAAGGCTCAGGCACAACACCAGAAGGGCGGTACCTGTCCTTGATTGCCATCTCCCTAGCAAACCTCTCATCCCTTATCCTCCTGAAGCAAAACTATCTCTTGTGACCATCCCTCCCACAATACTCACAATGGAAGTGGACTGGTTTGGCTTAGGTTTTGGTTGTGGGTTTCCTTTCAGCTGGTTTCTTCTCAGGCTTCTTACCTTGCTCACTTGGCTTCTAACTTGCTTTCTCTCTCAGTTTAAGTGGCTGATTTGGTTTGGGGACAAACTGGTTCTTGGGTGTAGTTTGTGGCGGAACTGGAATTTTCCCAATTTTTCCTTCTCTCTCACCACTACACTCTCCAACCTTATCTGACCCAAGCGCCTGACCATCAAAGCGCTTAAACGCCGCAATCATCATACCAAGTTGAGGCTCTTGACTAGACAACCAACTCATCAACTTGCGCAAATCATCATTCTCATTTTGCAACTGATCAACATGTTGCGCAAGCTCTAGATTTTGCACAGCATTAACCTCACAAGTAGAGCAAGCAGTGGCAATAGGAGATTTCAAAGCAGCCTCAAGAGAAACAATACGAGCACAAGATTCATCTAGTTTTTTATGCAAGCTAGGGCAAGTAGTACATGCTCCTAACAAAGAAGGTCTAGACTTCAACTCGTCAAGCTCGGCCCTAAGCACATCTAGTTCCTCAAGCTTTGAGGCATGCTTCTCCTTAAGCAACGTCAAATCAGATAAGAAAACATTGCAATCACCACACTCAACCTCATCCGACACAACAGGAGCAGCCATAAGAGATTCTATCTCTAGCTTTGCATCTAGGTTCTTCGACTCTAGATCAGCAACCTTCTCCCTAGCTTCTTCTAGCAAAGCCCTAAGATCTTTCCTAAGCTTCTTGGCCTCTCTAAGCATGTCATCACGGTTGTCAAGCAAAGCAACCAACTCCTCATTCTCCTGGCGCAAGGAAGAGAGCTCATCACATACCTCATCCACAGAACTTGAGTCTGAGTCATCCTTCTGGCTTCGAGCCATGCCGCAGAAGCCTTCCTTTCTAGTTGAGCTTGCTAATGGTCTTCTTTTTCTTTATCTTGCCGCCCCCTTCTTCTTCATCGCTCGAGCTTGATGACGTGTCGTCAGATTCGGATTCGACGTTGCTCAACTTCTTGTTCTTCTCTCGGGTCCATGCCTTCCTCCCATGTCCATGATCCTTCTTCTTGGACCTTCTTGTCTTAACCTTGTACTTGTGCTTGTCGTCGTTGTTCATCTTCAGACACTCAGCGAAAAAGTGTTCGGTCTTGCCGCACTTGAAGCATGTCCTCGAGTTCCTCCTTGAGTTCCTCCGGTTCTCGTGCATCCTCTCGAATCTTCTCGACAATAGTGCTACGTCATCCTCGCTGAAGGACCGAACTGGCGACCAGAGAGGGGGGGAGTGAATGGGAGCCGATAAAAATTCTTCTTGAAGGAGATGACAACTCCAACAAGATGAACACAGCTAACCAAAACACTTCTCCGACTCAACTACCCAAGTTGGCCAAGACCACGTAGCCGCTGGAGTGCTACTGATCTTAGGAACCAACAACTCAACCAACCAAAACAAACACTACAAACACGCAGTGGAAATCTGCACAGCCTGGTGTTAGTGCTACACCGGTCAGACCGATGGCTCTCGCCGGTCAGACTGATGGCACCGGTTAGACCGGTAGACAGCGCCGGTCAGGCCGGTGACTACAGCAAGTGCACAGAAACGTTCCAGGAAGCCTCAGTGAATTCTCTAGGCCCTGTAACAAAAACCACCTCCAACCTCAAACTGAAGGAGAAGAAAAACCTTCACCAAACCTAGCAAAACCCCTTGAAACCAGCCAAGAACTGACCAACAGCACCACAGCCCAAAACCACACAGAGCAGGCAGTTCACCCGAGGTAAACCCCAGAGGGACCTTGCACCGGTCAGACCGGTCAGACCGGTCAGGCCTGGGCAGCTCGGGATGAACAGCGAGCCGCGGGTCAACCCTTCCAAATCCAAATCCCAATCTCGCAATTCGCTCCACGGATTCGCACAAGACTTTGGGGATAGTAGGAGTACCTCATGGGCATTCCATAGCCAAGATTTGGTCCACCAAAACTTGCTAAATCAAGCGGAATCGAAGGATTTCCACCAAGAACGCCTCTAACCCTAGACTGGAGAAAACCCCAAAATTGAGCCCCTTTACTCACGGATTTGGGAGGGGAATCAAAGGGAAAAGAACCACAAAGGGTTCATGCATACATCCCCCACCAAATCCCAAATCTCAAAACCGCCACAAGAAAATCGCCAAGAAAAGGCTCCGAAAATCACCAAAAAGGGAAAACGGGAGAGACACAATCAAGCCTTGAGGAACCACGTCGAATCAACTATACATACCATGAAGGTTCATACAAGGTCTAGCTTGCCTCCCAATCATCCTTCCCTCTCACAAGATCTCACCATGAAGCTCTCAAGCTAGTCCTAAAAATCCTAAGGAAAATAGGAAGGGAAAATAGCAAAAGCAAATGAGCTAGGGTTCCAAGAAATGGCTGCCATCCTCTCAACACTTGGGTTATATGGAGGCTAGCCGAAAGACGAAACTACCCCTATTACATTAAACTAAGATACACACCCCCAAAGGGCCTTTTGGGAAACTTCGTCGTAGCACCATCGGACGGATGCCCGGCGACCGCAAACTTGCTTAGCCTCGACGCAAGCCTTGCGATCCCGGCGCATGTCCTCCGCTTCGAAGTCTCCGGAACACGTCGTCGCACACCGGTCAGACCGGTATACCCCATCGGTCAGACCCGTACCCACCGGTTAGACTGGTCAGACCCACCGGTCAGACCGGTCCAGTGCTGCTGCCTCCGGTCTTCGGTCTTGGCTTTGTGGATCAACCAAGGAACCCAGCGGTTTTCTGGTGAACCACTGGAAACCCCGCGAACTCAGTGTAGCTTCCGCCAATCACCACTCATGACTCGACTCCCAAGTAGTCCTGGCTCGACCTTGGTTTTGAGGCTCAACCAAGAAACCGTCCATGACTTCATCTTGCCGTTCTTGCCACCATGCGGCCCGCACTTGACCCTACTGGCGACCGGGTCCCTCGAGCCAAGCCTACTTGTCTTCTCCACACCTGGAGGCCTACCCGGCAACGACCTTTCGCGCTTGCTCTTCACCTGCACTAACACCAGTCAAGCCGCAACCTGCACCTGCAATACTTAGCCAAGAGTTAGTCCACACAACGTTGTCAATCACTCATCACACCAGGAAGCAACCATCCACCGGTCCTCGAACCACATAGGCTCTCACTCGCCCAGCACGTCAATATCCTCGTCTGGCAAGGACACAAGAGAAGGCAAAGAGTACATCCTGGAGGATGGGTTAGCGTTAGTCCTCGAACCAGAAACGAGAGCCAGACTATGGGGGTCCGTCGGGCTCTCAATCTTGTCTCTCACACCTTTATCAACCTCAGAGGACTTAAGCTTTGAGAAGAGCCCATCCACGGCGAGTGTCTCATAGTTGCCAGACTCCATGATGGTGTCGACCTTGGCGCTCCACACAGTACAATCAAGTGAGTGCAAGAGCTTCAAAGCTCTGTCATGGTCAACGTACGGAAGCACGGTCACATTAGCCCTCATGTTGTTCACAATCACGGTGAAGCGCTGGAACATGGTGTCAATTGACTTACCGGGCAGATGACTAAAATTCTCATACTCCATCCGGTAGGTTGCAAACAAGAGAGCCTTCACCTGATTGTTCCCATCATGAGCTACCTTGAGCTTCTACCAAATCTAACAAGCCAAATCCTCTGCACACACTCGATCGAATTCAGGTTTACAAAGCGCGCGAAACAGGTAATCGACTGCCTTGTTGTTGGCATCATGCATATCTCTAGAACCTGGGGCAAGGAAGTTTATGGGATGAACATAGGAGGTGTTCTCTGTCACATCCCAAATGATCTCACCCTTGCCGTGAAGGAAAGCGGACATACGTCTCTACCACACCTGGTAATCCTTCCCATCAAAGTGCGGAGGACCCGAACCCCTTTCCTGGTACGCCATCATTGGATCTTAGACTAGTTAGAACCATAAAGATCCGTAACCGGCTCTGATACCAATTGAAGAACCAATTAGGCGACCAGAGGGGGGAGTCAATGGGAGCCGATAAAAATTCTTCTCCGAAGAGATGAACTAGAGTATGCCCCAAAATCACAACAAAGGATTTCCACACGAGCTTTCCAAGGTCACGTAGTCATGATGGACCTACCAACCCTAGAAACAAGCCCCAACTCAAATCGAAGCGGAAGCACAACTCAAGAAGCAAGTGACTTAAGCAATCTGCGGGGCACCGGGCGGACCATCCACATGGAGAGGGCAGACTGTCCGTGGGGTCCGGGCGGACTATCCGCGGGAAGAGGGCAGGCCGTCCGAAATTGCCTCCCCAACCTCCAGTAGTGCACCGAGAAAAATGGACCGTCCGTGATGGACTTGCGGACCGTCCGCCTTGTCACGGACCATCCGCGAACTTCATGCACCAAAAACCAACCGGCCTAACAGATCAAACAAACGACTCGGAAGAACACACGAAGAACACGACAAACATCTGGTCGATCGCCTCCTCGCGGACCGTCCGTGATCCCCTAGCGGACTGTCTGCCACGCGCGGACAGAGCAGCCTGAGCCTGACCTCCACAAGGTCAACTCTTCCTTCCCTTTGCCTGATCTCTTAAATCA
Source organism: Cenchrus fungigraminus (assembly GCA_036936925.1). NCBI lineage: Eukaryota > Viridiplantae > Streptophyta > Magnoliopsida > Poales > Poaceae > Cenchrus > Cenchrus fungigraminus. Next base: position 20,694,094 of record CM072776.1, on the reverse strand, counting down.
ACCAATGGATTACGACGAAATCATAAAGGAAGATGGCGTCTCTAGAAGATGCTATCCCTACGAATTTGAGCCCTCAAACCAACTGAGACGAGAGGAATCGAGATTCTACCGGGCTCAAACAAAGACCTAGGATTCCAACCGAAATCCGTGAATCGGAGGCCAAATCCGGCGTTTGAGGGTTCAAGATCAAGCACAAAGATGCACAAGACATCTATCCAAGATCCCCTCAAAGAAATTCGAACAAAAACTCCTCCAAATCTGCGAATCAAGCCGCGCACGAAAATTCCACGAAAATAGCTCGAATAAGACACGAAAATCACTCGAGCCAAGAGAAGAAAATCGACGCAACCATGAATGCTTCCATACAACTAGAGGTAGATTCTCTACAAAATCATGAAGAAAATCTAGCCTACAGAGCAAAGGAATTAGGAAGCAGTCCGGATGGGTAAGTGAAGGACCGATTAGGCGACCAAAGAGGGGGGGAGTGAATGGGAGCCGATAAAAATTCTTCTCCGAAGAGTCTAACTCGACTATGCCCCAAACTCAAAACAAAGGATTCCCACGCGAGCTTGCCAAGGTCGCGTAGTCACAACGAACCCACCAACCCTAGGAACAAGTCCCAACACAATCCAAAGCGGAAGCACAACTCAAAAGGCAAAGAACTTAGGCAAATCTGCCTGGCCAAGACGGACCGTTCGTGATGAGGTCGCGGGCCGTCTGTGGCACATTGGCGGACTGTCTGTGGCACATTGGCGGACCGTCTGTGAGCCTTCGGCGGACCGTCCGTAAAAGCCACTAGAACCACCCGAAGGTTCACACGAAATACAGACCGTCCGTCACGACCCGTCGGACTGTCCGACCACGACGGACCGTCCGTACCCTCTTGGCGGACTGTCCGCAAACCTCCAGAAAAAAAAACAAACACTCTCAAGGACCGATCTAGCAACCAGAGAGGGGGGAGTGAATGGGAGCCGATAAAAATTCTTCTCGAAGGAGATGGCTTTGCCAACAAGTCGAACACGGCCTATCCAACACTTCTCCGACTCGAACTACCCAAGTTTGCCAAAGTCACGTAGCCACTGAAAGTGCTACTGACCCTAGGAGCAAACCACTCAACCATCCGAAACCAACACTCCAAACACGCAACGGAAATCTACACAGCCTGCTGTCTGTGCCACACCGGTCAGACCGATGGCTCCTTCCGGTCAGACTGATGGCACCGGTCAGACCGGTGGACTCTACCGGTTAGGACGGTGGAAACAGCAGATGCACAACGAAGTTCCAGGAAGCCTCATTGACTCCTCTAGGCCCTGGAACAAAAACACCTCCAAAACTCAAACTGAAGGAGACGATGAGAGACATGGGTACCCATGGGTCCCCACCGAGTAGGGTTCCGGAGGTCCCTGTCAAGTGAACTCGACCTGTCAGAAGCCCCGCCGACCTGCAAGTGGGCCCAAAGACCTTATCCGTAACCCCGGCGACCTTGGAAGACTCCAGAAGACCTTATCCAGATCCCAGAGGATCCGCTGGACTTGGAGCGCAAGGCGAGCTACCAAACTTCGGCCCGGCGCCGCCAGTAGGTCCGCAGATTGCGGTATACTCCCTGTAATTCCGGCGGATGGCCTTCCCATTTTGTAACCGACCCCGATGAGGGTCCACCGACCTCGAATGGAAGCCCTAGCCCATTGAGCATATAAGGCGGCCTAGAGCTCCATTCAAGTGGACTTCCCTTCTTCGCATAATTCCACCCCATACTGGACGTGGGATTTCACTCTCCGGAGGCCCGAACTAGTCTAAACCCTCGTGTTCATCACCATTCTTGCCATGTTCCGAATTCCACATGCAAACTACCACCTACGCTCTTAGTTCACGATCCCCTCCAATAACCTACAAACTGCTTGGGTAGCCCCCTCGCAGATCTGTCCAGGTCTCACCCCCTGACAGTTGGCGTGCTAGGTAGGGGCGATCGGTAACTCACTGCGTAGCATGGTGGCCCGATCTGGTGTCGTCTTCCCGGCAAGCATGGCGGCCATCCTCGCCAACCCCGTGGAGATCTGTTTCAGCTCCTTCACGGCGGCCTCATTTGTTCCGGCGACCACGACCTCTTCGGTGGCTGAGGGACAAGTCGCAACGGCGCCTAACGCCACCCCCGTTTCCGATCTAGCGACGGAGACCCACCCGCCCAAACCCTATGACATTTTTCAGGGAATGGAGCATGTCATCAGCATGATGGAGGACACCATCTAGATCTGCGAGCGAGCCCAGCGCTCGACGCAGACGGCGCCGCGTCATGGGACCTTCCCCCTCGGTCTGCGACCTTCCGCCGACGCTTACGCTCGCCAGGCGACCAAGCTCCTCTAGATCCAATCTGGACGGCGGCCCGCTGGCGACCTAAAGCCCGAGCCTCACGCCCGCCGCGACCCGCTCGACGTACCTTGCACCTACCACAAGGGTGCAAAGCTAACCCTCTGTGGCTGCCGCCTACGGAAGAAGATTGACCAAGAGCGGCTCCCCCGCACCACACGAACTCCCGCGTCTCCGGACGGCGGTGACTTCCAGAAGGTTCGAGTTCACGTCTCCCCCAACAACTCGGGCTCCATCTTTCGCCGGGTGCTAGTGATCTGTGAGAACGAACCACTGCGTCACGGCGTGACGGATTCCGAGGAGGCGCAGCGGATCCAGGGGAACGCCAACCGCGCCCAGCGACGTGCGGAAGAGTAGCGCCGCACGATCCCTCCCTGCGCTCGAGACCTTCGTCTCGATTTCGAGGAAGCTAGGCTACCGACATTCAACAGCCCCCAGGCCAATCAGGGCACGGCTATGGCACGTCTCCAGCAAGCCGACCTCACGCCCGAAGCTGAAGCAGCCATGGCCTACCTCCGGGTTGCCATGGCTTTGGTAGAAGAGAAGAGAGCGGCTGCCAAGTCCGCCGCATCATCGTCGAGCCATCATTCGCGCAGTCGATCCAATCGACCTGGGCGCAGCAATCTCCCGCCCATCCAGGAGGAGGTTGACCAACACAACCCCGATCAACCCCGATGTCGTGCCAACAGTGCCATGGGCGGCGACCTCCGTGACAACCTCGACAACAACAGATGTGCCCGCGACACCCGCGGCTACATTGACCAGCGCCACCGCTAGCGCGAGGAGCAGGAGTTGCGGCGTCGCGCGGAGTACGACCGCGAATGCAGCCCCCCTGGTGCCGTCCACCACATCATGGAACGCGAGGAGCGCGACCGCCACGACGTCGAGGACAGGCACCGGGCCGAGTACGAGACGGACTACGGCCATCTGGAGGCCGTTGCTCCGAATCTAGCTTATGGAAGAAGCAGGGGAAAGCAGGGGAAGGCAGGGAGTTATATTGACAAGACGCGGAACCGTCAGGCGCCTCTGCCCCCACCCACTACTCCACTACTGCCAATACGGCGCATTGGGCTCCGCTTCGGGCGCAAAACTGTCCAAAACCACGTGTCGCCTTTCAATTACGCGGGAGGGTGAAGGGGTACGGGCAATGATGTCGGGCCCACTCGTCAGCGACAGCAGCCAAACTGCGGTGCCTTTTCAATTTCCATTTATTGTTTTAGATGGCCGAGTCGCCTTCTTCTATTTCCAAACCCCGTCGCCTTCAACTTCAACCCTCGTCGCCTTCAACTTCAACCCTCGTCTCGCCTCTCAATTTCCAAACCCCGTCGCTTTTCTATTTGCTCCCCTTCTCCTTGATGGCCGCAGTGTGCTTGATGCAGCTGTGCCAGATGATCTTATCACCAGATCATCATCCTCTCCATCAAGGATGAGCCCATCATTCGTTTTCTGAACCTTCGTAATAAAATCTTGAAGGACCGAACTGGCGACCAGAGAGGGGGGAGTGAATGGGAGCCAAAAAAAATTCTTCTCGAAGGAGATGACTTCTCCGACAAGATGAACTCGGTCGGGTACCCAAAATCACACGCTCCGCACACAACCTTCCGTTTGCCAAAACCACGTAGCCACTGGAGTGCTACTGGTCCTAGGAACAAACACTACCTGCAGGCATAGCTTCTACACACACACGGCAGCGGAAACAACTCGGAAGCTGCCTGCCTGGAGGGGGCGGTTAGACCGGGTATGGGGGGCGGTTAGACCGCCTCCACCTGGTAACCAAGAAATCCTCCGAAACACCTCTTCCGAGCTCCAAAACTCTCCACGGTTTTACCTACAGGATTCTCTTGTCAAGGCCAAGCTAGCTACTAGAGAATCTTGGCGAAAACCAAAACTCCACCCAAGGGCCTAGGGGCAGTTAGACCGGCTACCAGGGGCGGTCTAACCTCCTGTACCCAGCAACGAACTCAAGGCAAGAACTCCTAGCAAACTGCGTCGAAATGAACCAAGATTTCACCTGAATGCTCCTCTGATCAGGGAGAACGAACTCACAGAGGAAAATCCGGCAAAACCAAAACTTTCACCTAGAAGGCCCAGGGCGGTTAGACCGCCCCCCTATGGCGGTTAGACCGCCCCTTCCAGAAAACTTGGCCGCGGGTCAAACCTCAACTTCCCATCGCCCGATCTCCCGATTCACCCCACAGATTGCAGCAAGACTTCGGGAATACCCGGGTTACCTCCTGGGCAACCTCTCCACCAAAGGAATCGAACCAAAACGCTCTCAATCAAAGGGAATCGCGGATCTTGGCCCTCCAGGTCATGAACTCGAGCAACTCGAAAAACCACCAAATCAAGGTCGATTCAAGGGAGTTCTTGGGGCAAAGTCACCAGCCAAAGAGGCACAAGGTCCTCATACGTGACACCCAACAAGAATCCCGCAAGAAGTCACCCTCAAAACTCCGCCACGAAAATCACAAGAAAGAGCTCCGAAAATCACCAAAAAGGAAAACGGGAGAGGCAACACAAGGCCTTGAGGAACCACGCCGAATCATCTATACATACCATGAAGGTTCATACAAGGTCTAGCTTGCCACCCGGTCATCCATCCCTCTCTCTAGATCTCACATGAAGCTCTCAAGCTAGTCCTAGAAAAACTAGAGAAAATAGCAAACGAAAATGACAAAGGGAAATGAGCTAGGGTTCCAAGAGTTGGCTGCCATGCATCCCTCCAAGTATTTATATGGGGGCAACCAAAAGACTAAACTACCCTTACTAGATAACTAGCGATACATGCCCCTCAAGGGCGAATTCGGAAGTCTTTAGTTCAGCACCATCAGACGGATGCCCAGCGACCGCAAACTTGCTTAGCCTCGACGCAAGCCTTGCGATCCCGACGCGTGTCCTCCGCTTCGAAGCTTCTCGGCGGCTGCGACCCGGGCGGTCAGAACGCCCCCTAGGCAGTTAGACCGGCCCAGGCGGTCGGACCGCCCCTCCTGGGCTGTTGAACCGGCCTGGGAGGCCGCACTCCCTCGTCGAGTCTTCGGCCTCGGTTTTGTGGCTCAACCGAGTAACCTAGTGGTTTTCTGGTGAACCACTGCAAACCCCGCGAACTCGGTGTAGCCTCCGCCAATCATCACTCATGACTCGGCTCCCACGTTGTCCCGGCTCGACCTTGGTTTTGAGGCTCAACTAAAAAACCGTCCACAACTTCGTCTTGCTGTTCTTGCCACCATGCGGCCCGCACTTGACCCCGCTGGTCACCGGGTCCCTCGAACCAAGCCTACCTGGCAACGACCTTTCGCGCTTGCTCTTCACCTGCACTAACACCAGTCAAGCCGCAACCTGCACCTACAATACTTAGCCAAGAGTCAGTCCAGACAACATTGTCAATCACTCATCACACCAGGAAGCGATCATCCACCGTTCCTCGAGCCACACAGGCTCTCAAATCTGCGGCACCTTCTGGCGCATCTGTGACTCCGATGAGGTACTACTGCACGTGTCGCTACGTGAGCTTCGTCAGGTGTGCAAGAATCGCTATGTCGGGTCGTGCTTTGAGCGACGCTTCCGCGAGGCCAATCATCCGGAGGCATTATGCTTCGAGGGGATGGAGAGGTTGATGAGGCGGCGGAATCCCGATAAGGGTCTAAAGCTCGTCGGAGATGCCACTGCTGAAGACTCCGGTGCGAAGTACTTCTTAGCAATGCTGAAGTACCGTTGCAACCCCGCGGACCCCGAAGCCATTGCACTGCTCTAGGAAATCAGCGGTAGCCTGTCGCCCCCTGACGGGCGGTGGAAGAACCACAACCTGCGGCGGCTGCGCTACCTCGTCAAACGGGATCTTGAGAACATTACGTGGTGGTACTGGCTTGGTGACGGTGATGACGACATTCCGTTGCTGTCCGTCCAGAATCCCCACGTCTGCATTTGGGCAGCGGGATGTAGGCGCTACGGGCCGGAGACCTCAGAGATCATCCACTACTGCAGTGCCGAGTGTCGCATCCATCATGAGTTCGACCTCTGGACGCGTAACTTCAGCATCGCTGTGGAGTACGCCGTCAGCAGGATGAACATCGGGATGTAGGTGCAAGCATCAATGAACATTATCTATATTGAATGTAAATTATTAGATATTACTAAACGCGGATTTGATTTTATTGGGATGTCGGTTTTTAATCGGTTTTTGATAGACAATGTTTGATTTGTCACATTTGTGAGTCAAATCGAAGGTTGCGGTGGTCTCATCTGCCGCCGACAAGGCCTAGGATGCCCTCTTGGGTGTCAAAACCGCCGAAGCAGGCACGGCGGGGGTGGCGGCGGGCGGCGGTACCCTCTGCTTCCTCCTTTGTTCTATTGGAGAATGAAGAACAGTTTATCCGTCCCGCGTCGCCAACGACATTTCTCTTTTTAATCTGCAATCAAATTTTGTAACATGTATTTCTCCGTCATAATTCGTCCAAATTTGATTATTTTTTGTTCTACAGTTTTCTAAAATCACCGTGTTTTCATTAATTTCATTGTTTAGTGTATATTCTGTTTCTTGAACAATGTTTATATGCCTTATCTTATTCTATGTAAGTACAACATATAAATAATATTTGTTTTCCACACCTCCTGTAATGAAACTTTGCATTTTCGTAATCTTAAGGTGAACACAAGGTTTTGTTAAGTTTTCAAATGCATATGAGTTCGAACATGTTGCAAAGTGTGGAAAACTTTTCTAGGAAACTATGTGAGAGATGTAGATATTTGTACACAAACATATTATTCCTTCATCGAAACCATTTAAAATTTTGAAAACAAGTCTAGGTACCCAAATAATGTTGCCAAGTCAATTTGTCGATTTTTTAGATCACACTAGATGTTATTAGAATTATTACATCATTAACATGGGATGTAAAAACGAATTCTAAGAATCTTGGGTACACAAGTGTGACTGTTGACATTTTATTCAAATACTAAATGTCCAAATATGAATTGTTTGTATTTTTATGATTTTTTAGGTGCTGTTTTATGGGCTCTAATATTTTAGGGAAGCACGTTTCATTTGAAAAAAAGTGGCTGGCCCACGCGTCAGCGTCAGCAGCCAAAATAAAAAGATTACCGCTGCCCGCCCGCCGGACCCAACTGCCAACAAAGGCGATGCGGGTTCACTAATGAGATCCTGTGTGGTTCGAGGACCGGTGGATGGTTGCTTCCTGGTGTGATGAGTGATTGACAACGTTGTGTGGACTGACTCTTGGCTAAGTATTGCAGGTGCAGGTTGCGGCTTGACTGGTGTTGGTGTAGGTGAAGAACAAGCGCGAAAGGTCGTTGCCGGTGAGGCCTCTAGGTGTGGAGAAGACAAGTAGGCTTGGTTCGACGGACCCGATGGCCGACGGGGTCAAGTGCGGGCCGCATGGTGGCAAGAACAGCAAGACGAAGTCGTGGACGGTTTCTTGGTTGAGCCTCAAAACCATGGTCAAGCCGGGATGACGTGGGAGCCAAGTCATGAGTGGTGATTGGCGGAGGCTACACTGAGTTCATGGGGTTTCCAGTGGTTCACCAGAAAACCACTGGGTTCCTTTGTTGATCCACAAAGCCAAGACCGAAGACCGAAGGCAGCAGCACCAGGACCGGCCTGACCGACGGGTACCGGTCTGACCAGTGGGGTACACCGGTCTGACAGGTGTGCGACGACGCAGTCCGGAGACTTCGAAGCGGAGGACACGCGTCAGGATCACAAGGCTTGCGTCAAGGCTAAGCAAGTTTGTGGTCGCCGGACATCCGTCCGATGGTGCTATGATGAAGTTTCCCAAAAGGCCCTTTAGGGGCGTGTATCCTAGTTTAATGTAATAGGGGTAGTTTCGTCTTTCGGCTAGCCTCCATGTAACCCAAGTGGTGAGAGGATGGCAGCCATCTCTTGGAACCCTAGCTCATTTGCTTTTGCTATTTCCCTTCCTATTTTCATTAGGATTTAGAGGACAAGCTTGAGAGCTTCATGGTGAGATCTTGTGAGAGGGAAGGATGATTGGTAGGCAAGCTAGACCTTGTATGAACCTTCATGGTATGTATAGATGATTCAACGTGGTTCCTCAAGGCTTGATTGTGTCTCCCGTTTTCCCTTTTTGGTGATTTTCAGAGCCTTTTCTTGGTGATTTTCTTGTGGCGGATTTGAGACCTTTCTCTTTGGGATTTGGTGGGGGATGTATGCCTGAATCCTTCAAGGTTCTTTTCCCTTTGATTTCCCTTACAAATCCGTGAGTAAACGGGCTCGATTTTGGGGTTTTCTTGGCTCTAGGGTTAGAGGCGTTCTTGGTGGAAATCCTTCGATTCCTCTTGATTCAATGAGTTTTGGTGGACCAAATCGTAGCTATGGGATACCCATGAGGTACTCCTAGTATCCCCAAAGTCTTGTGCGAATCCGTGGAGCGAATTGGGAGATCGGTGGTTTTGAAGAAAAAGGTCTCTCTCTAGGGTTCATAGCCTCAATCATTTTTCCGGTGGTGATGGCTTGATCTTTCTACGGAGATCCTTTGGGAAAAGCTTCTTTGTGGTATTGAGAAGCCTTGGTTCAAATCTCGTGATTTTTGGAGGTCGTTTGATCGAGTTTTGACTTTTTCCCTCTTCCTCTCGAAGGCTGATTCTGAAACTCCAGAGATAAGTTCCTGAGTCTCCGGAAGTTGTGGAGTCTCCGGAACTTAGTTGCGGATTCTCGGGAAGTTGTGGAGTTTCCGAAACTAGGGTGAAAACTTTGTAAGTTGTGGAGTCAACGGAGGTGTGTTGCGGAGTCTCCAGACTTGTGAGGACAGTTTGCTTCCGCTTTGTCCCGTTTACTCCCTGGTGTTGCTCCTAGGTCCAGTAGCTCTCCATATGGCTATGTGGGGTTGGTGATACTTGTGGAAAGGTTTGATTGGTGTTGTTTGGTTCTCGAGTAGGTTTCGGTGTGTGTTGGTTTCTAGGACCAGTAGCACTCTAGTGGCTACGTGGTCTTGGCCAATTTGCGTAGTTGAGTCAGAGACGTGTTTTGGGTTAGCCGTGTTCATCTTGTTGGAGTAGCCATCTCCTTCGAGAAGAATTTTTATCAGCTCCCATTCACTCCCCCCTCTCTGGTCGCCAGTTCAGTCCTTCAAGTGGTATCAGAGCTGGTTACAGATCTTCGTGATTCTAACCAGTCTAATATCAAAGGATGGCGTACCAGGAATGGGGATCGGGTCCTCCGCACTTTGATGGCAAAAACTACCAGATGTGGCAGAGGTGGATGGCAGCTTTCCTCTGCGGTAAGGGTCAGATCCTTTAGGACGTTACGATGAACACAACTTATGTTCATCCGATTGACTTCCTTGCTCCGGGATCGAGGGACATGCACGACGCCAACAACAAGGCGGTCGACTACTTGTTTCGTGCTCTGTGTCAATCCGAATTCAATCGGGTTCAGACAGAGGACTTGGCTTGTAGGATTTGGGGGCAGTTGAAGGATGCACATGCCGAAAATGCTCAGGTTTAGGCTCGGATGTATGCGACTTACCGGTGAGAGTACGAGAACTTCACTCATCTCCCCGGTGAGTCAATTGATGCCTTGTTCCAGCGGTTCATGGTTGTGGTGAACAACATGAGGGCCAATGTGGACGTGCTCCCGTACGATGATCATGACAGAGCTGTAAAGCTCTTGCACTCTCTAGATTGTACAATTTGGGATGGAAAGTTCGAGGCCATTGTAGAGTCTGAGAAGTATGACACTCTGACGATGAACGAGCTGTTCTCGAAGCTCAAGTCGGCTGAGGTGGACCATGGTATGAAAGCCAAGCTTGAGGGCCTGACTGACTCTCATAGTCTCGCCCTCATCGGTGGCTCAAGTGCAAAGTCTAACGCTAACCCATCCTCCAGGTTGTACTCTTTGTCCTCTTTAATGTCATTGCCAAACGAGGAGTTTAACGTACTTGGAGAGGACGTGCTGACGTTGTTGACATGGAGATTTGAGAGGATGTACGAGAACCGGGTGAACTCAAGAAGGAACTCTAGGGCGTGCTTCAAGTGCGGCAAGACCGGACACTTTTTCGCCGAATGTCCGAAGATGAACGACTACTACAAGCACACGTCCAAGGACAAGGAAAGAAGGTCCAAGAAGAAGGAGCATGAACATAGGAAGAAGGGACGGACCCGAGAGAAGATCAAGAGATCCAACAACATCGACTCCGGCTCTGAGGACGCGTCATCAAGCTCGAGTGAAGAAGAAGAGGGCGACAAGAAGAAGAAGAAGAAGAAGAAGAAGAAGAAGAAGAAGAAGAAGAAGAAGAAGAAGAAGAAGAAGAAGGACTTCGGCAAGTACCTCAACGGCCTCTGCTGTACCGCAAGCAAGACTCCGAGAAGCTACAACAAGAAGGATGGACTCTGCGGCATGGCGCGTAGCTCCGACGGCAAGAGAAGCCAGAAGAACGCCTCGGACTCAGATTCCGAGGATAAGGTATGTGATGAACTCTCTTCCTTGCGAAAGGAGAATGAGGAGTTGGTTGACTTGCTTGATAACCGCGATCACATGCTTAGAGAGGCTAAGAAACTTAGGAAGAAGCTTAGGGCTTTGCTTGAAGATGCTAGGAATATAGTGGCTGAGGTAGATGTTGATGCTCACTAACTCTTATGTTTATGCATCAACAATACATGAAAAAGGACCAAAAAGATAAATCAATAGTAGTATAGGGTCTTGGACTAATGAATTCCACGAGTTTTGGTGAATTATATATTTTCAGGGACTATTCAGGAAAATGCGAAAAGAATGAATTCTAGAAGGCTCCCGAACTCAACCGATGTGGGCTCCCAGAAAATACGCATCTAGAAGGAACAAGAGGCCCACACGCGAAGGCGGAGCCCGGCCTGGGCCCAACCCAGGCCGACCGGCCTAGTGGGGAGGCCGATCGGGCCCCCCTGGCCCCGATCAGGCCCTGCTTCGGGAAGGTTCCTCCACCGCCTCTAGGGTTAATCAAAACCACTTGTTAGGTCGGTTTGATCCTACGGCGGTGGATTATCCCTCAGGACTATATAAGCAACCCCAGACCCCCCCAGGGCATGGTATGTATCTCTCAGAAGATCATCATCATCAGGCCAAGACAGGAGAAGAAGAGGATACATCAGAGATAGGATAGCTACTTCATAGTTCAAGATCTAATTTCTAGATCAAGAACCTAGTTCTAGATAGATAGTCAGATTCGAGTAGAGTTGAGCTTTGCTCCAGGTCAGATCTGTAAGTTATCAAGATTCAGTTCTTATATTGTTTCTCAATGACTTTATGCTATTTCAATATTATGTGTGCAATTGCTAAGTTCTTACTTTATTCTAGTAGTATATTTGATATAGTCATGATCAATAATAAGTCTACGCACTTATTCGTAGAGCTCCTAGTATTTTATGCGCATATGCTAGGTAGTAGAAAGTATGTAAGCATGGTGCTTAGATATGATTTACTTGCGGATTCACCTTATACTCCGGGTCGTGTGGTAGATCGTGGGTGTGACAGGCCTATTGAGTCCTTTGTAGTCCACCCCCCGAGTATAAGACTAGTCGAACAATGGTTCTTGGGAAGATCAAGTTTCGTCCTTGATTCTCTTGGGTAATCTTCGGGGTGTTCACATTTATCCATGACTATGCTATATATGATGATATGCTACATTAGAATAGATGAACAAACTCAGTCTTTGTATGCTATATAGAATTGTCTCTCTTAAGTAAATCCAATTCTAATCTAGACTAGGAATAGTTTATGCTATGCTCCACATGTGCCTCTGCCTGTCTATTTATCATTACTTTATTATTTGGCTTACCCCTGTTAAAGTATGTGCCATTCCATCAAAGTCCATAAAGTAATCTATTGCCATCCCTATGTCTGTTGTTACATCCATCCATCTTCCCTGTGGATACGATATTTTTAAAACCCATCACCCCGGGTGAAATGCTCACCGGTATCCGTGCGCTTGCGGATTATCTATCATAATATTTCTGTAGGCTCTTTTACCAACCATCATTTCTTGCGTCATTGCTTAGAATGGTTCTAGATCCATTCTTTGGAAGTTGCGTTAAGAAATGTCAACAAGCATTTCTGGCGCTGTTGCCGGGGAAGATTGGATGGCTACCTTTAGAAAATCGATGGCTAGATACTTTATTGAGACTTTGTAATTTGGCACCTCTGCTTAAACAGAATTACCCTTGTTTGTTTTTGTCTATCTTATTTGCAGGGTATTAACAGGTTTGATTGTGATTCACCACACTTCAATAATTCGAGTCAAATCAACCAAGGAAGCTTTACACCAAGTTCTGAAGCCATGGCTGAGAAGACATTGTTGGAATTCTCTGCTCCAAACATCAATAACATTCGCATTGGACCAACAATCGATCATGAATTCGAGCTTAAGCCTAGCCTCATCAACATGGTGCAGGCTGATTTATTCAGTGGAAAGGTACATGAAGATGCAAGTGCTCATCTCCAGAACTTTTTGGGGAAAGGCGCCACCATCTCCATCAAAGACATTCCCAAGGAAACGATCCTACTCTGCTTATTCCCATTTTCACTAAAGGGAAGGGCGAGACAATGGTTCTACTCCAATGAAATCAACACATGGGAGGAATGTTCTACAACCTTCCTGTCAAAGTTTTTCCCCACAGGCAAAACCAATGCTTTACGTGGAAAAATCACCAATTTCCAGCAGCAGAAAGGCGAGTCAATTCTAGAGGCATGGGAACGTTTGCAAGAATATATATCAGATTGCCCTCACCATGGAATAAAAGAATGGATGCTCCTACAAAGCTTTTACCATGGATTAAATCAAAAAGCGTCTGAGCATCTAGATGCAGCTGCTAAAGGATCATTATTGTCACTCACTACGAGACAAGCCAATACACTTATGCAGAAGATATCTGAAAATCAAGGCTGGACCCAGAAGAACACTCAACAATGTCATCAGAGTGAAGAAGTACAAGAAGATGAAGAGTTGAAAGAACTATCAACGAGTATGGACGTGCTGTTGAACAGGCTTGAGGAACGAGCCAACTTCAAGAAGGATCGACAAGCTTTACAAGATTCAATGAATACTTCAAGAAATTCAAGCTTAGTGGTTCACAAGTCAGCACCAACCCAAGAAAAAGACCTACAACCACGACCGACTTACGCAGGTAAGTATACAGGTAATAATTCCAAACAACCTTCGTTATGAGAGTTAATCGAAGAACAGGATAAATTAACCAATAATCTCTCTAAGAAGCTTGTTGCTAATGATAAGATTCTAGAAGACATAAATGTTAAGATAGATAATTTTTCTGAATTCTTAAAACATCAAGCTATCTTTAATGCTAAACTAGAATCAAAGCTATCAAAATTGTCTGTTGTTGCACCTGTTGCCACTAACCCTGAGCAGGTATTTAATGTCCGAACAAGAGGTGGCAAGCAAACAATAGATCCACCATATCCCAAGGGCACAGCAAGACCACCGGCTAGAACACACACAGCACCTGCAACACCTGCAGTACCTGTGGCACCAGCCGAAGCTCCAGAGAAGGATAATAACGTAGAAGAAATCGTGCAAGAAGAACAAGACTCAGCAAGACAAGATTTCCACGACACCAACTTCATACCATATCCAAGAAGAGTGAGAAAACCTCAAGTTGATGATCAATTCGGGAAGTTCGTCGAAGTCATCCAGAAGCTTTATGTCAACATACCTTTATTGGATGCCATGCAAGTTCTGACATATGCCAAGTACATCCGAGACATCCTGAATAAGAAGAAACCTTTGCCAACTACGGAGATCATCAAGTTGACCGAAGAATGTAGTGCGGCAATCCTGAACACATCGCTCATCAAGAAAAAGGATCCAGGATGCCCCACTATAGAGTGCTCCATTGGAAATCAATACTTCAACAATGCACTCTGTGATCTTGGAGCAAGTGTCAGTGTGATGCCCAAGGTTGTCTTTGACAAGCTCAAGCACCCTACCTTGGTTCCAACATCAATGTGTCTCCAATTGGCAGATCAATCAGTTCGCTACCCATCAGGAATCGCCGAGAATGTGCCAGTGAAAATCCGAGAGTTCTTGGTGCCAGTTGATTTCGTGGTATTGGATATGCACCCGGACTCTAGGGTTTCACTGATTCTCGGGCGACCATTCCTGAGCACCGCCAATACACACATCAATGTAGGCGGAGGAGAGATCACATTTGAGATCAATGGAAGGGAGGAGAAGTTTGCTTTCAAACCCAGACCAGAGCTCAGCATCAACGCGAACAGAATCGATCAAGAAAAGACATCGTCAGAAGGACCGTCATCCCTGAAGACGGAGAATGCATTTGAAGATTAGAAGACTCGGAAGTCCCGAACCCTCGCCAAAGGTAACCGGTAAAAACACAAAAATATATTTCTGAATTTCACATTTGCTACAGTAAAAACTTTTTCACGCCCCGTGGTAAATAATTTTTACGGTGTGTCAAAACCCGTATAATAATTTTTTGTGGTGGCATAAAAATATATTTTACTACCATATTTTTGCTGTTTGCTATTACCCTTACGCTTGGGACCCACATGTCATAGGAATACACATCAAATCTTTACCTACCTTATCTTATCACTTCTTCCACTAGCACCTCTTTTTCCCACTCACAAGGCATTTATTCTAGCGTTGGAAGACAGCAGGAAATGGATGGAGGAGAGAGCACCCGAGTGGAGGGCAGGTGGGGCCGACCGGCCCCACCAGCAGGCCGACCGGCCACCCCCCTTGGCCCTATAAAAACAGCCACCTCCTGCCCAGTTTTTCACACACTCAACAGCCCAGAAAACCACACCTTCGAGCCTTTGCAGTTCTGCCTCAAGAGAAAGGAAGTTTAGGAAGAGAGTGGAGAAGAAATCTAAGGGAAGTCTAGCTCTAAACTTTTCTTCAAAACCTTAGACACCATGTTCGGGAGAATCCTTGGACGCTCTAGCTCCAGAGCCAGCTCCCGACGGTCGATGAGTGTAGACTCTCAGGAGTCTCCCTCACCGGTCTCTAACCCCTCTCCGTCAGCATCGCAATCACAAGGAAAGATCCTAACCGCTGATGTGCATTTGCACATCAGGAGAGGAGAAGAGAAGGAACGGTATGAGAAACTGAAGAAACGTTCTTTTGTCCTTACACCCATGTTTAGCGAAGAATTTATGCAAGAAGCAGGCTTGGACTCTGAGTTCAGCCAAATTCTTGCTTTGTTGGGGTGGACCTCTTTTTATAACACTTCTGAAAGGGGTAGCCGGCTCCTCACTTTAGAGTTCCTCTGCACTTTGAAATCCTCTAACGATGGGGTAACCTTTCGGTTATTCCGTCAAGAGCACACTCTATCTTGGAGAAAGCTGAGCAACACCTTAGGGTTCGCAGAAGGATGTGCCTTAGATTTAGACTCATCTCTTGAAGATTTTGATAGGCTAATCCTCTGGACAGACGTTACAGGGAAGGAGAACACACACAAACCGCGCACCAATGACATTCAGCATCCCACTCTCTGATTCTTTCACAAGTGGATAAGCCTTGTTCTTTTTCCACACAATGATAATATCAGCGTGAGAGTAGGGGATATGCAGCTGATTTATGCTGCCCTGAAAAGACAAGCTGTGTCCCCTGTCAAGATGCTAGTAGAGCACTGGCTTTCGTTCCCCAACCTTGTTGGAGACGTAAGCTGCACCTCTCTGATCACCCGGATAGCCGATGACTTGGGCATCCTTGGAGATGCCACTATCATCGACATTGATACTCCTCATGAGATCATCGGCTACGATTACTTCCGCTAAGGAAGATGGGTCAAGAGAATTCAAGAAAAATTGCATTACATCCACCATAAGAACGCAATCCCGTTACCTAACCCGGGATTGGGTATATATTCTGTGCAATCTTTTCTGATTGATGAGCAGGCACAACCGGTTCAGCAGCGACCTCCCTGAACGACAGCTCGAGCTTCATCGTCAAACTACGCCGGAGCTGACCCACTGCCCCAAGACGCTGCGTATCGATCATATGAGAACTTCGTGCCAACATACCCTCGTCGCGCGTACCAAGGAGGAGATTTACCATCGCAAGGACCGAGCAACCTCGGAAGACAGGAGTTTGGAAGTGGTAGGTTTTACGCATCATCTTCAAATTTTGTACCTGCCCGTAACTCTTTTTCAGGATTCGACCATCAGTACACTGCGACGTTCCGCCAAGGTGTCCATGACAACATGAGGACGCAAATGAACACTCAGGATATCCACACCAACATGTTATGTCAACATCAACAGTGGATGGACCAGGCGGGACAACGATTAGAAGACATACAAGAAACCGCAGATGCAAACGCTGAACTACTGGCAAGGAGATTTCGCCAGTGGGGCATGTAGATTCAAGCAGCTTGGGGGAGAAGCCCCAACGTCAGTATCACTATCTATTTTATATATTTTATATTTTAAGTTTTTGTTTAGCTCGATAAGTTTGAAATAATAAAATAAAATTTTCCCTTGTTTAAAATAAATAAAGAACTGGAGAAGTATGCTAAATGGACATGATAAACAAATGCTCTTCATTGCTGCAAATGCCTAGCTTACCATCGTTTGAAGTTCTCCCAAGACATGGATACAATTGTTTAGATTTTTGAAACATGCTTTGAGTTTGAGATTCTTGTGGGAGCAATTTCTTGATCTAAGTCTAGGTGATTGATTGATTGACATGATTAAGTTGAGCTGCTGTTTATCTTGTTCAAAGTAACACTAAATTCTGGAGATTCACTTTTTAATCATAAGATTTATTTATAACGAGTCTCCTGTATGACATAAGACGTTATGTCCTGTTAAAAAAAAGAGAAAGCCTTGTTGAAAATTTGCTAAGAGTGTTCCAGTTTTATATCTCTATGCTTCCAAAGAGACTTGGGCATGACATAAAAAAAAGAAGAAGAAAGAAAGAAAGAAAGAGAGGAAAAAGTGAGATGAGAGAGGGAGAGAAACGAACAAGTGTTCTACTAGGCGAGAAGGGCCTACCTCCCTAAAAAGAATAAATTAGAGATGAATAATGGACACAAGTCCGAGGGCGAGAAGAGCCCACATCTCTAAGGAGAGAGAAAAATGGACAAAAGTCCGGGGCGAGTAGGGCCCACCTCTCCTAATGTCATGTAACCCAAGGTTCTCTTAAGATTATTGCTAGAAAGAGAGATATATTTCAGGAACAAAAGAAGCAAAAGCAGGCTAAAGTTGAAAGTTTTCAAAATTTTATCATATCGAGTTGTCATACAAGAGTACTCTGAGCTTTAACTTGAACATCTTTTGCAAAACTCCAGAATTTTAGTGAAACCATGAACTTGAGATATGGTGCTTGACTTAATTGTTGTATCTTTCAACTGCTCAAGATCCAAGTACGGATAAAAGCCCCATGTTCTCAAGCAAATATAAGTAGGTTTTAAAAGTCTGACTTTTTCATCCTACCTTGGAAAAGAATTTTTTTTGTGGTAACACTGAGTCTTGCTAAGAGACTAGCAAGAGGTAAGCTTGGGGGAGTTGTTGATGCTCACTAACTCTTATTTTTATGCATCAACAATACATGAAAAAGGACCAAAAAGATAAATCAACAGTAGTATAGGGCCTTGGACTAATGAATTCCACGAGTTTTGGTGAATTATATATTTTCAGGGACTATTCAGGAAAATGCGAAAAGAATGAATTCTAGAAGGCTCCAGAAGGCTCCCGAACTCAACCGATGTGGGCTCCCAGAAAATACGCATCTAGAAGGAACAAGAGGCCCACACGCGAAGGCGGAGCCCGGCCTGGGCCCAGCCCAGGCCGACCGGCCCAGTGGGGAGGCCGATCGGGCCCCCCTGGCCCCGATCAGGCCCTGCTTCGGGAAGGTTCCTCCACCGCCTCTTAAGGTTAATCAAAACCACTTGTTAGGTCGGTTTGATCCTACGGCGATGGATTATCCCTCAGGACTATATAAGCAACCCCAGACCCCGCCCCCAGGGCATGGTATGTATCTCTCAGAAGATCATCATCATCAGGCCAAGACAGGAGAAGAAGAGGATACATCAGAGATAGGATAGCTACTTCATAGTTCAAGATCTAATTTCTAGATCAAGAACCTAGTTCTAGATAGAGAGTCAGATTCGAGTAGAGTTGAGCTTTGCTCCAGTTCAGATCTATAAGTTATCAAGATTCAGTTCTTATATTGTTTCTCAATGACTTTATGCTATTTCAATATTATGTGTGCAATTGCTAAGTTCTTACTTTATTCTAGTAGTATATTTGATATAGTCATGATCAATGATAAGTCTACGCACTTATTCGTAGAGCTCCTAGTATTTTATGCGCATATGCTAGGTAGTAGAAAGTATGTAAGCATGGTGCTTAGATATGATTTACTTGCGGATTCACCTTATACTCCGGGTCGTGTGGTAGATCGTGGGCGTGACAGGCCTATTGAGTCCTTTGTAGTCCACCCCCCGAGTATAAGACTAGTCGAACAATGGTTCTTGGGAAGATCAAGTTTCGTCCTTGATTCTCTTGGGTAATCTTCGGGGTGTTCACATTTATCCATGACTATGCTATATATGATGATATGCTACATTAGAATAGATGAACAAACTCAGTCTTTGTATGCTATATAGAATTGTCTCTCTTAAGTAAATCCAATTCTAATCTAGACTAGGAATAGTTTATGCTATGCTCCACATGTGCCTCTGCCTGTCTATTTATCATTACATTATTATTTGGCTTACCCCTGTTAAAGTATGTGCCATTCCATCAAAGTCCATAAAGTAATCTATTGCCATCCCTATGTCTGTTGTTACATCCATCCATCATCCCTGTGGATACGATATTTTTAAAACCCATCACCCCGGGTGAAATGCTCACCGGTATCCGTGCGCTTACGGATTATCTATCATAATATTTCTGTAGGCTCTTTTACCAACCATCATTTCTTGCGTCATTGCTTAGAATGGTTCTAGATCCATTCTTTGGAAGTTGCGTTAAGAAATGTCAACAGTAGAAACACAGGTTCTCGATGCCAAGCTTGAGATAGATTCGCTTAAGGCTAGTCTTGTTGTTTCTGATGAGGTTGATTGTGGTGATTGCTCTGTTTTCCTAGCTGATTTGACTGCTCTTAAGGAGAAACATGCCTCCAATTGTGAGGAACTAGATGTGCTTAGGGTTGAGTTGGCTGAGCTGCAATCTAGACCCACTTTGCTTGGTGCATGTACTTCTTGCCCTGGTTTGCATGAAAAACTTGCTGATCTTCGTTCTCGCATTGTTTCGCTTGAGGCAAATTTGAAAGTTCCTATTCCTACTTCCTGCTCTACTTGCGAAATGCATGCTGTGAAGAATTTGGAACTTGCACAATGTGTTGATCGCTTGCAGGATGAGAATGATAGGTTGCGTGAGGTGTTGAGTTGGCTGTCGAGTCAGGAGCCTCAGCTTGGTACGATGATTGCCGGTTTTAAGCGCTTTGATGGTTGGGCTTTGGGATCTGATAAGTTTGGTGAGAGCAGTGGTGAGAGAGAAGGGAAATTTGGGAATATTCCAGTTACACCACAACCTACACCCAAAGACAAGTTTGCACCCAAGCCAAACCAGTTGCTTAAACCGAGAGAGAAACGAAGTTAGAAGCCAAGTGAAAAGCCTAGTGAGAAACCAAGTGGGAAGCCTAGTGGGAAGACTTGTGAAGAGCCTCATCCCAAGCCTAAGTCAAAACCAATCCGTTTCCATTGTGAGTTTTGTGGGAAGGATGGTCATAAGAAGGAGTTTTGCTGTAAGAGAAAGAGAGAGGCAAGACTGGCTAAGGAGTGGGCGAACAAGGACATGTACCACCCTTCTCATGGTGTGCCTGAGCCTCGTATGCCACTACCTAAGGGAAAGGGCTTTGTGAGAAAAATTCCGGCATGGGGAGATGTGAGTTCCCGCAGCCGTGGTGGGTTTCTGGAGAGGGCAGTCAAACCGGCCAGGCATGGCGGTCAGACCGGCCCTCCCCAGATTTCTGGGCAGTTCAGTTTTCGAGGCCGTGATGCCAGTGGGTTCAGTTCCTTTGGTCATGGTACAGATGGTAGGCGCTTTGAGTCTGGTGGTGTTGTGTTTGCTGGACGTTCTCCACCTCGTGACCGATACGAGTTTGGGAGAGGTCGCAGCTTTGAGTCTCAGAGGAGCTATGGACCACGCTTTCCCTTTCGTGGTGCTCGTACTCCTACAGCGAGACGGGAGTGGTTTTCCCATGGTGGTTCCAGGTTTGATGGGTTTGACAGGATGGATTGCGGTTTTGATAGGCGTGGTAGGATGGATGTTGCTAACCCCACTTGTGAGGAGATGGCTCGGCACTGGTTTGACACTTTTGGTACTAACCCCAGTGTTGAGTCGTTTGCTCGCTCTCGCTCTTGGTTTTAACTTGCAGGTGGGAGGCTCGGAAAACATTTGGTTGATACCGGGGGTGGTTCTCCGGCCTCATACCTCGGTGGTGTCAAGGAGGTACATCACTTTCAGGGATGGTGAACAAGGACATGGGACTTCTGAAGGAATGATCGAGGTAAGTAGTTTGTGACCATCGAGGGTGTGGCATTGGTCAAGCCACTCGGTCTTTTGCTCTTTGCCCTATCTCATGTGTGTAGGGTGAGCTTTGTATGCTCTTTGGACCTAATGCATGAGTTTAGGGGGAGCCTGTGTGCTTAGTGTGCTCTTTGCTCTATCATGTGTGTTTAGGGTGAGCTTTGTATGCTCTTTGGCCTTAGTGCATGTGTTTAGGGAGAGCTTGTGAGTTTTGTGCTCTTTTGCCGGTGGTGTCGAGCCCTTTTGCCTCCCCTCGAGGAGCCGGCCGTTTCTGAGCTTTGTGTGTGGTTGGTTTCCTGAGTTGGTGGTGAAGCTCCTTTGTTGCATATGTATAGCTTTCCTGTTATGCATTCCTGCATTTGCACTGCATATGTATCATGATGTATAGGCATCTTTGTACCTTAGGTTGCAAGCATTTTGTACCATATGCATCTTTGTAGGAAAAGCTTCTCCTATATACATTGTTCACCATGATGTGCTATATATGATCTTGTGAGCTAGTTTGGCATGATATGGCTTAGTGTGGCGTAGCTCTTGATGATCTTGATTTATATCCATGGTTGATAGCTATGCTTTTGAAAAATGTCACATGTATGCTCTCTTGTGAGTAAATGCCTTTATATGATCATGACATGTTTTAGTGGCTTTTCTATGCTAAATTTGTGCTTGCATAGCTTATTTTAAGTATATGGGGCCAAAGGCTCATTTGCCATCATGAATGTTTATCCCCCATGCTTTATCTTCTGGAGGGGCATAAGTTCCTTTTTGTCGCAAAGACATTTCATGTACCATATATGAATCTGAAAATGAAATGTAAATTGCTTGGAAAATGTGCTCCCATGTCATATGTGCTTAATTTACTTGCTTTTGGGTGCTAAACCGTTGCATGTAGCTTACCAATGAGAAGTCTCATTTTTAGAAGTAAGCACATGGCTCAGTGGCTTTGACATGACATGAGGTGCTTGTGGGTGTTTATGATGGTCTTATGCTTAGAATGGTTGTCCTAGCATGAAGTTTGTGTGGCTTTGCCATTTTGACATATTTTCCTCATGTTTAGGACTTTGCTCATGAGAGGGTAAATTTTAGCAAAAATGATCAATTCTATCTTAGCTATGCCCAATGGTTGTGAAACTTAGTGATCTTGTAGTTTATGTCCATACAAAGCTATAGAGTATTTAACTTGCTCATTTGGATATGTGTAGCATGCTATGATGAATTTTGTCTATTTGAGAAGCTCTATGTTGAAACTTTTCGCATTTTGCCTTGATTCATGCAATGTCAACAAGGGGGAGAAGTTTGGGCATGATTTGGGCACCTGGGAGCATTTGGAAGGTGTTCCAAGTGGTTTGGGCAGGTTTTGAAAAGTTTGGTGTAGGGCCGGTTTCTTGGGGCGGTCTAACCGCCCCCAGGTGGTCAGATCCCAGAGGGGGCGGTCTAACCGCCCTGGGCATGCGGTCTACCCGCCTTGGGTAGTGTGAGCAAGTCTTTGCTCCTTGTTTCATTCTCATGTTGCATTGCTGCATTGGTTCAGGGGGAGTGTGCTTTGGCTCAGGGGGAGCTTGAATATGTGCAGGGGGAGCTCTTGTGTGAGTTTGTGGCTTGCGGCCTTGTGTGCCTTTGGTGGTCTTTGCTCTTTGTGCAAGCTTCTTTTTGTCTCGGTTGTGTCGAGCCGTTGCCCTTGCCTAAGGCGACCGAGACTTTCCTTCTTCAAGTGATCTTGTTCTTTGCCTTTTCATTGGCTTTCGATCGCTTGTTGAAGTTTCTTTTAGTCGTTTCTTTTCTTTTCCTTTTCTCTTTGGTTACCAATCAAGTGTGTTGTCAATGCACTCATCAAGGGGGAGATTGAGAGCCAGTGTGGTTCGAGACCGGTGGATGGTCGCTTCCTGGTGTGATGAGTGATTGATAATGTTGTGTGGACTGACTCTTGGCTAAGTATTGCAGGTGCAGGTTGCAGCTTGACTGATGTTGGTGTAGGTGAAGAACAAGTGCGAAAGGTCGTTGCCGGTGAGGCCTCCAGGTGTGGAGAAGACAAGTAGGCTTGGTTCGAGGGACCCGGTGGCCGACGGGGTCATGTGCGGGCCGCATGGTGACAAGAACAGCAAGACGAAGTCGTGGACAGTTTCTTGGTTGAGCCTCAAAACCAAGGTCGAGCCGGGACGACGTGGGAGCCAAGTCATGAGTGGTGATTGGCGGAGGCTACACCGAGTTTGCGGGGTTTCCAGTGGTTCACCAGAAAACCACTGGGTTCCTTGGTTGATCCACAAAGCCAATACCAAAGACCGAAGGCAGCAGCACCAGGACCGGTTTGGCCGGTGGGTCTGACCGGTGGGTACACCGGTCTGATCGGTGTGCGATGATGAAGTCTGGAGACTTCAAAGCGGAGGACACGCGTCGGGATCGCAAGGCTTGCGTCGAGACTAAGCAAGTTTGCGGTCGCCGGGCATCCATCCGATGGTGCTACGACGAAGTTTCCCAAAAGGCCCTTTGAGGGCATGTATCCTAGTTTAATGTAATAGGGGTAGTTTTGTCTTTCGACTAGCCTCCATATAACCCAAGTGGTGAGAGGATGGCAGCCATCTCTTGGAACCCTAGCTCATTTGCTTTTGCTATTTTCCCTTCCTATTTTCCATAGGATTTAGAGGACTAGCTTGAGAGCTTCATGGTGAGATCTTGTGAGAGGGGAGGATGATTGAGAGGCAAGCTAGACCTTGTATGAACCTTCATGGTATGTATAGATGATTCGGCGTGGTTCCTCAAGGCTTGTCTGTGTCTCTCCCGTTTTCCCTTTATGTTGATTTTCGGAGCCTTTTCTTGGCGATTTTCTTGTGGCGGATTTGAGACCTTTCTCTTTCGGATTTGGTGGGGGATGCATGCATGAACCCTTCGTGGTTCTTTTCCCTTTGATTTCCCTTCCAAATCCGTGAGTAAAGGGGCTTGATTTTGGGGTTTTCTTGGCTCTAGGGTTAGAGGCGTTCTTGGTGGAAATCCTTCAATTCCTCTTGATTCAACGAGTTTTGGTGGACCAAATCGTAGCTATGGGATACCCATGAGGTACTCCTTGTATCCCCAAAGTCTTGTGCGAATCTGTGGAGCGAATTGGGAGATCGGTGGTTTTGAGGAAAAAGGTCTCTCTATAGGGTTCATAGCCTAAATCGTTTTTCCGGTGGTGATGGCTTGATCTTTCTGAGGAGATCCTTTGGGAAAAGCTTCTTTGTGGTATTGAGAAGCCTTGGTTCAAATCTCGTGATTTTTGGAGGTCGTTTGATCGAGTTTTGACTTTTTCCCTCTTCCTCTCGAAGGCTGATTCTGAAACTCCGGAGATAAGTTGCGGAGTCTCCAGAAGTTGTGGAGTCTCCGGAACTTAGTTGTGGATTCTCGGGAAGTTGTGGAATTTCCGAAACTAGGGTGAAAACTCCGTAAGTTGTGGAGTCTCCGGAGGTGTGTTGCGGAGTCTCCGGACTTGTGAGGACAATTTGCTTCCGCTTTGTCCCGTTTACTCCCTAGTGTTGCTCCTAGGTCCAGTAGCTCTCCATGTGGCTATGTGGGGTTGGTGATACTTGTGGAAAGGTTTGATTGGTGTTGTTTGGTTCTCGAGTAGGTTTCGGTGTGTCCGAGACATCTCACAAAGGGAACGATTTTTCCTCTCTACCACACCATTCTGATAAGCGACATAGGGAGAGGAAAATTGATGTTCGAGACCCAAATCACGACTAAAGGTTTCAAAATGAGAGTTTTTAAATTCAGTGCCATTGTCGCTACGAATAGCTCGAACAACATCTCCATTCCTCTCGTTCTTCAACCTCAAGATTAGATCCCGGACAAAACCAAATGTCTCCCTGAAGGACCGAACTGGCGAGCAGAGAGGGGGGAGTGAATGGGAGCCGATAAAAATTCTCCTCGAAGGAGATGGCTACTCCAACAAGATGAACACGGCTAACCAAAACACTTCTCTGACTCAACTACCCAAGTTGGCCAAGACCACGTAGCCACTGGAGTGCTACTGGTCCTAGGAACCAACAACTCAACCAACCGAAACAAACACTCCAAACACACAGCGGAAATCTGCACAGCCTGCTGTTAGTGCTACACCGGTCAGACCGATGGCCCTCGCCGGTCAGACCAATGGCACCGGTCAGACCGGTGGGCAGCGCCGGTCAGGCTGGTGACTACAGCAAGTCCACAGAAACGTTCCAGGAAGCCTCAGTGAATTCTCTAGGCCCTGGAACAAAAACCACCTCCAACCTCAAACTGAAGGAGAAGAAAAACCTTCACCAGACCTTGCAAAACCCCTTGAAACCCGCCAAGAACTAACCAACAGCATCACAGCCCAAAACCACACAGAGCAGGCAGTTCACCCGAGGCAAATCCCACGGGGACCTTGCACCAGTCAGACCGGTCAGGCCTGGGCAGCTCGGGATGAACAGCGAGCCGCAGGTCAACCCTTCCAAATCCAAATCCTGATCTCCCGATTCGTTCCACGGATTCGCACAAGACTTTGGGGATAGTAGGAGTACCTCATGGGCATTCCATAGCCACAATTTGGTCCACCAAAACTTGATAAATCAAGAGGAATCGAGGGATTTCCACCAAGAACGCCTCTAATCCTAAACTGGAGAAAACCCCAAAATTGAGCCCCTTTGCTCACAGATTTGGGAGGGGAATCAAATAGAAAAAAACCATGAAGGGTTCATGCATACATCCCCCACCAAATCCCAAAGAGAAAGGTCTCAAAACCACTACAAGAAAATCGCCAAGAAAAGGCTCTGAAAATCACCAAAAAGGAAAAACGGGGGAGACACAATCAAGCCTTGAGGAACCACGCCGAATCATCTATACATACCATGAAGGTTCATACAAGGTCTAGCTTGCCACCCGGTCATCCTTCCCTCTCTCAAGATCTCACCATGAAGCTCTCAAGCTAGTCCTAAAAATCCAAAGGAAAATAGGAAGGGAAAATAGCAAAACAAATGATGAACCTCGATGTTTTATATTGCCTATGCTTATGGAAAAATGATGAAAGTTGCCGCTTTGTTGTACCTATATGAAGTTATATATGTCTTGGCTACTTGCTCTCTATAACATGATCTGAAATTAATTGAAATACCGGCTCTTTTATTTGTGGAGGTGAAATGACTATGCTCTAGACCCACATACATATCTTTGCTCTTTGATTTAAGTTTATGGATAGCCGGATAACTTGTTTTTATTGAAAACTTAACTTTTATGCTATCTACATATTTGTGATGCTCTTGCAAAGTTCTACCTACCAAAGCCATATACATATATGTTCTATGATAACAAAACCCGTAGATTGCAAACATATGTTTTGATGAGTTGGATTAGGATTGATTTCTATGGTTCGAGACTAAGAAGCTGGTCATTCCTTTGTGTAACTTTTCATGCTAGCCTTTTTGTCCATGCATTGTGGGTTTTCACATCGAAAATTTCACAAACCTCGCTGGGCATCCACCCTAAACCAAAAATATCTTTTTGTGATCACCTCCTTGTCCACAACCCAATTTGAGTATGGAGTAAAATTCTCGATGGAGATTCAGATATTCCGCAAGATTATGGAATTTATGCTTACTTTAGCAGTCATTTCCCCCCTCTTTTATGCTCGAGGACGAGCATCATTCAAGCATGGGGGAGGAGGCATCACATCATCTCTGACAAATGCTATGTAAGTGTTATGTTGCAAAAGTTCTGAGGAGTAAAAGAAAAAAAAATGAAAAATGAAAAAAATATGATGAGAAGAAAAGAAAAGTAAGGAAAAAGGAAGAAGAAAACAAATAAATAGAGAAAAATGAGAAGGAAATAAAATAAAAGTAAAAAATAATAATAAAGTTGCTCCTCGGTTCTTTTTGCTTCATAAGTTCTCAAGTGCCTTGATGACAAATCCATACTCAAATCTTCCAACCATGTGCAATCCGATAACGAGGACTTCACTTGTGCCTCGGGTCATCCATTTGCCACTTGCACATGTCCACCTATCTAAATGTGTGTGTTTCATCCCTCTCTCTTTCCAACATTTATTTTCCATGACCTTTTTGATGAGTCTCGGTAATTCCAGTAGATCTCTCTCTTAATTTGACAATATTTCGGATGTATGTTTTGCTAGGATTGTTTTTAACCTTCCAAGCTCCACATAAGCCTTCCACTATCACATAAGAGTATAATAGGTTGAAAATAATCTAGTATAGGCTTGAGTGACTTGATGAGATGAGTGTTTCCATGAGCTTTTGCAAGAGATTTTCACTTATGTTGGATATGCATCTTTTTCAAAATTCTCCAATGCAACAAGGTAACGGTTTGAAGTTCACTTAAATTTGAGAGCACCATTTTTATTAAATGTGGCTTGTTCTCTATTGTTAGTCTATCTTCCATAATGAGAAAGAAGCCGGTCACAACTTGAACTTTAAAAATAAATTCTTAAGAGAGAGCAATTTGCCTCGTCGTGAATGACTAAGTGCAGGGAGAACATTGGAAGACAACGCTGATTTCCCTTTTAAGCAAGGATTACTTACTCGAGGACGAGCAAGGTTTAAGCATGGGGGAGATGTTGACGGTCAATTTTGGTGCTCTAAACGTATTCGTTACACTTTGGTTTGAGCTCGATTATGTAACTAACCCGCCACTAGGCACACTAATGATATAACAAGTTCAACTTCGTATGTGCATTTGGAAGTGTTGTGTTTTTGCAGGAAAACATGGACAAAAGGGACGGAGTCACAACAAGTTCAAAGGAGCAAATGAGGAGTTCCGTTCGTGTTCGAGTGCAAGGCGAAATCACTTCCAAAGGTGGCAAGGACCAAGGTGCTACGACGGATCATCACCGAGGACTGAGACGTAAAGTTCGGACTTCATGCGAGAAGACCCCCTATCTTGATCGTGGGGATGACGACCTCAAAATGACACAAATGAAGGGGGCCAAGTGCAAAATGTCAAGTTGAGCCGCGGGGAGAAAGACAGGCCCGAACCGGCCCAGAAAGGGCCCAGGCCGACCGGCCTGGTCGGATCGGCCCAGGCCGTTTTTGTGGCGGTTCGGCCCGCCCTTTGACCTAGTCGCTCCTCGGTCTATTAATAGCTCCCTCCTCCGACGGCCGCCGCATCCAATCATTCTACTGACGCCATTCACCAGAAAACCGCCGCCGCAAGATGAGGGAGAGAGTTGGATGAGCTCGTCGCAAGGATCAACGCCGGCGGAGGGAAGGAAGCAAGAAGAGGACTCCAAGCCACTGGCCTAGGGGTGTTCCCAAGCTTCATCACCGCCATCTTCATCGACGACATTCTCTGGGGTCTCCATCACCCCTATGTGCTTCAATCCGTGTAAGATGATGGGGTAATGCCTCCGTTCGTCCCTAGGGTTAGATGGATGCATGATATGTAGTCTATACATGAATCTTATGCCTATCAATGCTTTATGGTCTATGTCTTCGCGAATGCTTTGTTTACATATGTTTGCGCAACATGTGGTCTTAGTAGGGTTTATGGTAATTGTGGTGATTACCTTAACCCTATGGATGCTTAGGTATATATGCGGTTATACGTGAAAGTGTTTGATTACCTTGCATAGTGACAGTACGGTGGAGGGAAAAGGCTTAGCGGCCGCATAACCGCCACGAAGCTAGTGAAGGCAACACCCTTTTCATGAAGTAGATGCATGTTCATGAGATCCTAAACCCTAGGGAGGGAACGCTTATCTACCTTAATCTCTCTCTTGTATCCACCCTTTGCCATCTAGTTTAACCTTAGATTCAATCTTAGATTAACATAGGTTAGATTGCTTTTACTTTAAGATTAATCCTCTTTCAAAGGCTTTCCAATCAACTAGATTAGTACTTGGTTAAGCGCTAGCAATCCCCTTGCTTCGCGGATTGACAAGAACCTTGGGGGTCACCCCATGGTGAAAAAGGTGTAGGTCCGTACGCTTGCGGATCGAAGGTTGTTACGTGTTTCAACCATCAACACAGCCGAAAGACGAAACTACCCCTATTACATTAAACTAAGATACACACCCCCGAAAGGCCTTTTGGGAAACTTCGTCGTAGCACCATCGGACGGATGCCCAGCGACCGCAAACTTGCTTAGCCTCGACGCAAGCCTTGCGATCCCGACGTGTGTCCTCCGCTTCGAAGTCTCTAGAACGCGTCGTCGCGCACCGGTCAGACCGGTCCAGTGCTGCTGCCTCCGGTCTTCGGTCTTGGCTTTGTGGATCAACCAAGGAACCCAGCGGTTTTCTGGTGAACCACTGGAAACCCCGCAAACTCGGTGTAGCCTCTGCCAATCACCACTCATGACTCGGCTCCCACGTAGTCCCGGCTCGACCTTAGTTTTGATGCTCAACCAAGAAGCCGTCCATGACTTCATCTTGCCGTTCATGCCACCATGCGGCCCGCACTTGACCCCGCTGGCCACCGGGTCCCTCGAGCCAAGCCTACTTGTCTTTTCCACACTTGGAGGCCTACCCGGCAACGACCTTTCGCGCCTGCTCTTCACCTGCACCAACACCAGTCAAGCCGCAACCTGCACCTGGAATACTTAGCCAAGAGTCAGTCCACACAATGTTGTCAATCACTCATCACACCAGGAAGCGACCATCCACTGGTCCTCGAACCACACAGGCTCTCAATCTCCCCCTTGATGAGTGCATTGACAACACACACATTTAGTAACCAAAAGAAATGGAAAAGAAAAGAAATGACTAAAAAGAAACACAAACAAGCGATCGAAAGCCAAACAAAGGCAAAGAGCAAGATCACTTGAAAGAGGAAAGTCTCGGTCCCCTTAGGCAAGGGCAACGGCTCGACACAACCGAGACAAAAGCAAGCTCAAGCAAAGAGCACGAACCACCAAAGCAAAGCTTGAAAACCACAAAGAGCTCCCCCTGAACCAATGCAACTCCCCCTGGACGAATGCATGCAAACCACTTCATGAAACAGAGCAGCTGCACCAGCCTTGCTCTGACCGGTCAGACCGGTCCACCTCACCTGTCAGACCGGTGCCCGACATCTGAACAGGGCCAACACACTAACCAGTCAGACCGGTGACCTCGACCGGTCAGACCGGTGCCCAACAGAGCCCAGAAATGGCTCAAAACCACTTGAAAACCCTCTAAATGCATTCAGTAAGCCGAAACATGCACAAACTTCTCCCCCTTGTTGACAATGCATGAGTCAAGCCAAAATTAGGAAAAGTTCAACCTAGAGCTTCTCAAATAGACAAAATTCAACATAGGATGCTACACATATCCAAATGAGCAAGTTAGATACTCTATAGCTTCGTATGGACATAAACTACAAGATCACCAAGTTTCACAACCATTGGACAAAGCTAAGATGGAATTGGGCATTTTTGCAAAAAAATTCCTTCTCATGAGCAAAGTCCTAAACATGAGCAAAACATGTCAAAATGGCAAAGCCACACAGACTTCATGCTAGGACAACTATTCTAAGCATAAGACCATCATAAACACCCACAAGCACCTCATGTCTTGTCAAAGCCACCGAGCCATGTGCTTACTTCTAAATATGAGACTTCTCATTGGTAAGCAACATGCAACGGTTTAGCACCCAAAAGCAAGTAAATTAAGCACATACGACATGGGAGCACATTTTCCAAGCAATTTACATTTCATTTTCAGATTCATATTTGGTACATGAAATGGCTTTGCGACAAAAAGGAACTTATGCCCCTCCACAAGATAAAGCAAGGGGGCTAAACATTCATGATGGCAAATGAGCCTTTGGCCCCATATACTCAAAATAAGCTATCCAAGCACAAATTAAGCATAGGAAAGCCACTAAGACATGTCATGATCTTATAAAGGCATTTACTCACAAGAGAGCATACATATGACATTTTTCAAAAACATAGCTATCAACCATGGATATAAATCAAAGTCATCAAGAGCTAAGCCACACTAAGCCATATCATACCAAACTAGCTCACAAGGTCATATATAGCACATCATGGTGAACTATGTATATAAGAGAAGCTTTTCCTACAAAATGCATATGATACAAAATGCATGCAACCTAAGATACAAAGATGCCTATACATCATGTTACAAATGCAATGCAAAATGCAAGAAATGCACAAAGGAAACTATACATATGCTACAAAGGAGCTCCACCACCAACTCAGGAAATCATCCACACACAAAGCTCACAAACGGTCGGCTCCTCAAGGGGAGGCAAAAGGGCTCGACACCACCGGCAAAAGAGCAAAAGAGCACAAAACTCACAAGCTCCCCCTAAACACATGCACTAGGGCCAAAGAGAATACAAAGCTCACCCTAAGCACACATGATAGAGCAAAGAGCACACTAAGCACACAGGCTCCCCTTAAACTCATGCGTTAGGGCCAAAGAGCATACAAAGCACACCCTACACACACGAGAGAGGGCAAAGAGCAAAACGAACCGAGTGGCTTGACCAAGGTCACAAATTTACTTACCTTGATCATTTCTTCAGAAGTCACCCGTCCTTGTCCACCATCCCCGAAAATGATGTACCTCCTTGACACCACTGGGGTACGAGGCCGGAGAACCACCCCCGATATCAACCAAAAGTTCTCCGAGCCTCCCACCTACAACTCAAAACCAAGAGCGAGAGCAAGCAAACGACTCAACACTGGGGTTAGTACCAAAAGTGTCAAACTAGTGCCGAGCCATCTCCTCAAAAATGGGGTTAGCAACATCCATCCTACCGCTCCTATCAAAACTGCGATCCATGCTATCAAGCCTATCAAACCTGGAACCACCATGGGAAAACCACTCCCGTCTCGCTGGAGGAGCACGAGCACCACGAAAGGGAAAGCGTGGTCCGTAGCTCCTCTGAGACTCAAAGCTGCGATCTTTCCCAAACTCGTATCGGTCACGAGGTGGAGAACGTCCAGCAAACACAACACCACCAGACTCAAAGCGCCTACCATCTGTACCATGACCAAAGGAACTGAACCCACTAACATCACAACCTCGAAAACTGAACTGCCCAGAAATCTGGGGAGGGCCGGTCTGACCGCCTAGCTAGGCCAGTCTGACCGCCCTTCCCTGGGCAGGGCCGGTCTGACCGCCATGCCTGGCCGGTCTGACTGCCCTCTCCAGAAATCCACCTCGGCTGCGGGAACTCACATCTCCCCATGCCGGAATGTTTCTCACAAAGCCCTTTCCCTTAGGTAGTGGCATAGGAGGCTCAGGCACACCATGAGAAGGGTGGTACCTGTCCTTGTTCACCCACTCTTAGCCATTCTCGCCTCTCTCTTTCTTTTATAGCAAAACTCCTTCTTATGACCATTGTTGACGGTTGAAACACGTAACAACCTTCGATCCGCAAGCGTACGGACTGACACCTTTTCCACCACGGGGCGACCCCCAAGGTCCTTGTCAATCCGCGGAGCAAGGGGATTACTAGCGCTTAACCAAGTACTAATCTAGTTGATGGAAAACTTTTGAGAGTGGTATTAATCTAAAGGTAAAGACAATCTTGTTAATCTAAGAGATCTAAGGTTAAACTAGATGGTGAGGGTTGGTACAAGAGAGAGATTAAGGTAGATAAGAGTTCCCTCCCTAGGGTTTAGGATCTCATGAACATGCATCTACTACATGAAAAGGGTGTTGCCTTCACTAGCTTCATGGCGGTTATGCGGCCGCTAAGCCTTTTCCCTCCACCGTATTGTCACTACGCAAGGTAATCAAACACTTTCACGTATAACCGCATCTATACCTAAGCATCCATAGGGTTAAGCTAATCACCACGATTACCACAAACCCTACTAAGACCACATGTTGTGCAAACATATGTAAACAAAGCATTCGCGAAGACATAGACCATAAAGCATCGATAGGCATAAGATTCATGTATAGATTACATATCATGCATCCATCTAACCCTAGGGACGAACGGAGGCATTACCCCAGCATCTTACAAGGATTGAAGCACATAGGGGTGATGGAGACTACGGAGAACGTCATCGATGAAGTTGGCGGCGATGAAGCTTGGGAACACCCCTAGGCCAGTGGCTTGGAGTCCTCCTTTTGCTTCCTTCCCTCCGCCGGTGTTGATCCTTGCGACGAGCTCATCCAACTCTCTCCCTCATCTTACGGCGGCGGTTTTCTATTGAATGGCGTCAGTATAATGATTCGATGCGGCGGCCGTCGTAGGAGGGAGCTATTAATAGACCGAGGAGTGACTAGGTCAAAGGGCGGGCCGAACCGCCACAAAAACCCCCTGGGCCGATCCGACCAGGCCGGCCGGCCTGGGCCCTTTCTGGGCCGGTTCGGGCTCGTCCTTCTCCCCGTGGCTCATCTTGACATTTTGCACTTGGCCCCCTTCATTTGTGTCATTTTGAAGTCGTCATCCCCGCGATCAAGATAAGGGGGTCTTCTCGCATGAAGTCCGAACTTTACGTCTTAGTCCTCGGGGATGATCCGTCGTAGCACCTTGGTCCTTGCCACCTTTGGAAGTGATTTCGCCTTGCACTCGAACACGAACGGAACTCCTCATTTGCTCCTTTGAACTTGTTGTGACTCCGTCCCTTTTGTCCATGTTTTCCTACAAAAACACAACACTTCCAAATGCACATACGAAGATGAACTTGTTATATCATTAGTGTGCCTAGTGTACGGTTAGTTGCATAATGAAGCTCAAACCAAAGTGTAACGAATACGTTTAGAGCACCAAAATTCACCGTCAACATCTCCTCCATGCTTAAACCTTGCTCGTCCTCGAGTAAGTAATCCTTGCTTAAAAGGGAAATCAGCGTTGCCTTCCAATGTTGTCCCTGCACTTAGTCATTCATGACGAGGCGAATTGCTCTCTCTTAGGAATTTATTTTTTCAAAGTTCAAGTTGCGACCGGCTTCTTTTTCATTATGGAGGATAGACTAACAATAAAGAACAAGCCACATTTAATAAACACGATGCTCTCAAACTTAAGTGAACTTCAAACCGTTACCTTGTTCCATGGAAGAATTTTCAAAAAGATGCATATCCAACATAAGTGAAAATCTCTTGCAAAAGCTCATGGAAACACTGATCTCATCAAGTCACTCAAGCCTATACTAGATTATTTTCAACCTATTCTACACATATGTGATAGTGGAAGGCTTATGCGGAGCTTGGTAGGTTAAAAACAATCCTAGCAAAACATACATCCGAAATATTGTCAAATTAAGAGAGAGATCTACTGGAATTACCGAGACTCGTCAAAAAGGCCATGGAAAATAAATGTTGGAAAGAGAGAGGGATGAAACACACACATTTAGATAGGTGGACATGTGCAAGTGGCAAATGGATGATCCCGAGGCACAAGTGAAATCCTCGTTATCGGATTGCACATGGTTGGAAGATTTGAGTATGGATTTGTCATCAAGGCACTTGAGAACTTATGAAGCAAAAAGAACCGAGGAGCAACTTTATTATTTTTTTTACTTTTATTTTATTTCCTTCTCATTTTTCTCTCTTTATTTTTTTCTTTCTTGTTCCTTTTTTCCTTACTTTTCTTTTCTTCTCATCATAATTTTTTTTCATTTTTCATTTTTTTTCTTTTGCTCCTCAGAACTTTTGCAACATAATACTTACATAGCATTTGTTAGAGATAATGTGATGACTCCTCCCCCATGCTTGAATGATGCTCGTCCTCGAGCATAAAAGAGGGGGGAAATGACTGCTAAAGTTAGCATAAATTCCATAATCTTGCGGAATATTTGAATCTGCATCGAGAATTTTACTCCATACTCAAATTGGGTTGTGGACAAGGATGTGATCACAAAAAGATGTTTTTGGTTTAGGGTGGATACCCAGTGAGGTTTGTGAAATTTTCGATGTGAAAACCCACAATGCATGGACAAAAAGGCTAGCATGAAAAGTTACACAAAGGAATGACCAGCTTCTTAGTCCCGAACCATAGAAATCAATCCTAATCTAACTCATCAAAACATATGTTTGCAACCTACGGGTTTTGTTATCATAGAACATATATGTATACGGCTTTGGTAGGTAGAACTTTGCAAGAGCATCACAAAAATGTTGATAGCATAAAAATTAAGTTTTCATAAAAACAAGTTATCCGGCTATCCATAAACTTAAATCAAAGAGCAAAGATATATATGTGGGTCTAGAGTATAGTCATATCACCTCCACAAATAAAAGAGCCGGTATTTAAATTAATTTCAGATCATGTTATAGAGAGCAATTAGCCAAGACATGTATAACTTCATGTAGGTAAAACAAAGCGGCAACTTTCATCATTTTTCCATAAGCATAGGCAATATAAAACATCGAGGTGAACACATGGTCATGCCTATCTATTGAAACTAAAAAGAAACCTAGGTTGTCCTCCTAGTAGCCATGTCATTGCAAAAGGGAAAAACAAAAGTTGCACCTAAGGTTGAAGGCATACTTACAAGCATTTATTTTTGGAAAAGAGAAGGTCCATGGAGGTGTTACCGTCTTTTGTAGTTTTTCGTGATCTTCTCCCGACATCTCCATGTATGTGGATTTGCTTTTGTCTTGATTTTCCAATGCTCCTAAACTTCTGAATTTGATCATGAATGCTTAATGGAGTCGATGGTCGCCTTCTCTTCAATGTTGTCATCACCATCTCCCCTTTCTTGTTCTCATCATCTCCTTGCTGTATCTTTTTCATGGATTTCCCCTCTGTCCAGAACAGAACATATATTTAAATATAGCTCTATTGAAAAGTTTATGAAATTACCTTTCCAACGGGTGGTCATTCATCGAAAACGGAGTTCAAACAAGGGAGCTATGTCCATTTTACTTCAGCGCTGCGTGCTGTCCAAAACTGATTTCAGGACGTGTTGCACTCGGTGATTCGGTCATAACCGCTTGTAGGAACCTCCTATTGTCTTGATTCTTGATTTGTTGGAATCGTAACTTCATGGGGCTTCTAAATATCCAAAAGTATTCAGTGTTTTCCCTTTGAGGCCACGCAGAATTTTGATGAGATCGGTGATTTCTTGCGCATTGATCCGGAGACGTTGATGATCTTGGTCATTTTTATCTTCTAGAGCGTCATGTTGCACTTCCGTATTGAAGATTCAGAGTCTCCCCATGCTTAGCATTTTGCTAGGCATGGAAGAAGAAGACAAAGCATTTTATCGTAACCATCCTTCAATTTCCTTGTAGTGAGAGTCTTTATCTTGCCTGCAAGACGTTTTAAGCACACATTCTACCCCCAAGGTGACGGTTGGGAGTAGATAGAATTACCAACAATCCAACAATGTTTCCTAGGACTCTCAACTTGTGGCATAATTAGTCCAATGAGGAATAAAAACCTAATGGGTGTACGTGGTGCAAAGTGTGTATGCCATGCGAGGAAAGCATATAAACAAAGACAATGTTTTCACCTAGTTCTAAACACCATGTTTACAACTAGGTTGCCGAATTTCTCCATAGCCATAAAGACTTATTTATCTAGGGTTAAAACACCATGTCTATCCCTAGATCAACAACTCTTATAGCACAAGAAAAACTAAGCGCATTGCAAAGCTTATAAACTAACCAATGCAACATGAAAACGTATGAAAAGCTAGCAAGGTTTATCGAACTTAACGATGATGGTTTGCAAACATGTTTAAACACCACGTTCACACAAGATTGCAAAAGAGAAATACTCATATGGCCTTATGAAGCATTAACATGGAAAATGGAGCATACATCATTAAGTATATAAATCAACCAAGCCTACTAAATACAAAACATGTATATGCAAAGAGACAAACACGTTGATGACAAAATGAATGCATGCAAATAGATAAATATGAGAATGAACATGATGGGAGTTCTAAAAATAAAATGAAACGTAGATTAATTAGCCACAAGTTAATCATCATAGGATGGTACCATTCTTTATTCTCTCTAAGAAAGGAATAAAAACATAAAGAAATGGGTTGCCTCCTGAGGAGCGCTTCATTTAAAGTCATAAAGCTCGACTTTCTCACATACCTTCTTTTCGTTGCATAGCCATGGCCCTTCATGCAAGAAGAAAAGGTACCAATGCAGCTGTAATTCACTTCCCATGTTGTGCTTGATCACTTATAGAAGACTTGCCCAAGCTATCTAACATCATCGCTTTCTCCTTCTTTGTCACCCTTCGGTGCTGCCTTCACTCCATGAATTTTTCATTAATGTCCAGAACAAAAAGTATACCCAAGCTCTACTCCATTGCACAGTGCATAAAATTTCCTTTCCAACAAGTCTTTATTTGCCCAAATCGGACTCCGAACAAGAGAGTTACATCCGTTTTACTTCGGTGATGAAATCTGTCCTGAAATTTCATAACGCGCAACGCTCAATGTTTTCTCCATAACTCCTTGCACGGGTCTTCAAATTCGTTGGTTCTTGCTGCATTGGAATGGAAACTTGATGGAGCTTCTGAATGTCTCATTTTCTTCATCTATACACCTCTAAACAAACTCTCAAAATGATGAAGACAGCAGCATCCATCGCGGGATTTGGGGAGGTTGATGATTTATCTTGCAACTCTTTAGCCATGACTTCTCTCTTCGTTATTCAAGCCTTGTCTACATGGTAAGTGAAAATCAGGCCTTTCCCGACATGTGACTTTTTTAAGGTCATTAGCTTGACCAAGCGCAAAGCATGATCGAGATTTACAAAACTTATTGTAAACATACGCGTCCATAATCAACACCACATGCAAATTGTAGGAACAAGTCAAGGTGTAATTAAAAGAAGCATATGTTTCATACAAAGCACTTAGATCATTATAAGGCAAAGGTTCTTTAGGCATAGACTTAAATTGTTCAAACATAAACATTGTCTCATCATCATTCTCAAGAAAATCTAGGCTATTAACATGATCATTATTGTCACAAGGTAAAGAATTTAAAATATCATTTATTCTATTGGTTGAGCATGAGTATTTGAATTTATCATCATCAATACCAATAATATCTTGAGATTTCAGCGCATACCTTGGCCTTAGAGCTTTTTCAACAAGAGTGATATTTGGTTCATCTAGCGGTGTTGAAGGTGAACCAATCTCAACGAGTGAAGGTCTCTCTTTGTTACCTTTTTGCATCCCCTCCATCTCATCATGTGGAACGTGTAATCCATCAAACACTTTTGCATTTGTCTCTTCTTTGAAGTCTTCATTGTCATCCCAATCTTTATCTTCAAAGTCTCGAATGTAGCTTTCTTTATCTTCCATGTACCACATGTCGTCGAGATTGCTCATCGTTGATTCACTCTTTTCTTCATCATTGAGCACTTCCATGTCTTGATTTGCTAGTGTGAAGGCTTCAATAGCACACAAGCTACAACCTTGTTGAGAGGGGTCATGTAGGTGTGTTTGCCTTGTGCCATCTCCTTCCCACTCATCTTCTAGTTTGAATCCTATCTTCTCACATTTATCCTTTGAGTCGCTAGGCTCGTCACGGTTGTACTCTTCTCTTTCTTCATCATAAGTCTTTGAGTTGTCAAATCGGTCGATCCATCCTTCATCTTTTTCTTCTCTTTCTTCTTCAAATATCTTTTGGATCGACTCTCCACTCATCTCTTGATCAAATATGTCTTCAACTCTTTTAGAGATGTGTCGGCGTTCCTCCTTCCTTCGGTAGTTGATTAGGGGGGCAAAATCAACTTGAATCCAACCGGATTGATTGAACTCCGCCAATGGTCTAGCATTCCCCATACTTCGGCCTACATTTATGTTAGTTTCAACATTTTTAATATCCGAAATGACTTCTCTTACCTTGGGAAGTGGATCATCAATTTCTTGTATGGTCGGTTCATCTTCCTTGACCTCCGGTTCATCTTTTTCAGAAAATTCAGCAAGCACCTTGGGCTTGCTTTTGTCATTTTGCTCCTCCCGACAACGTCTTTGCCAATCTCTTTGCGTTCTTTTTCCATTACTTATCCTTTGTAAGATTTGTGCGGCTTCACTAATTGTTTTATCCATTAAATCACCGCCTGCACACATGCTTACAAAAAGAGAAGAGTTAGGGGTTAGTGAAAAATAAAAGGAATGCAACATCAAGTCACCGGAAAATCCCAAGTTCAGGCCTTGCTCGAGTAGTTCATTAAAATGGTCCCAAGCTTCATCAATTCCTTCATCTTCTCCTTGCTTGAAACTAAGCACTTGCCTCCTTAAGTCTTGGACTTTTCTTATGGGAAAGAACTTTGAAAGAAATTTCTTCACGAGCTCATCCCAATTTCCTTTCACTTCAACGGACGCAAGTGTGTACCATCTTCGCGCTTCATCTTCGAGAGAGAACGGAAAAAGATTCCACTTGAACCAAGCGGCCGGTACTCCTTCTTGTTGCACCGTGTTGCATATCATCGTGAATTCCTTAATGTGTCTATATGGGTTGTCATCCTCCAATCCTCTGAATGGGTTTGTCGCCACTAACTTAATGATTCTAGGCTTCACTTCGTAGTGGGTTGTAGCAAGTGTCAAATCTGATTTTTGCATCTCAATGTCCTCCATTGACGGCATTGCTAGCTCTCTTAGCGACATCTCTTCATCTTCCAATGGTGATGTGAACAAATCCATCTAGGCACAAGAAAATAGAAAGAAAAACAAAAAAGAATTTTTTCTAGAAAATAAGGGTTAGATGTTAGTAATCAACAAAATTAATACTAGATTAAACGTAGCAAACTGGCTTGCTCCCCGGCAACGGCGCCAGAAAAAGGGGCTTGTTGACGGTTCAAACACGTAACAACCTTCGATCCGCAAGTGTATGGACCTACACCTTTTTCACCACGGGGTGACCCCCAAGGTTCTTGTCAATCCACGGAGCAAGGGGATTGCTAGCGCTTAACCAAGTACTAATCTAGTTGATGGAAAACCTTTGAGAGTGGTATTAATCTAAAGGTAAAGACAATCTAACCTATGTTAATCTAAGAGATCTAAGGTTAAACTAGATGGTGAGGGTTGGTACAAGAGAGAGATTAAGGTAGATAAGAATTCCCTCCCTAGGGTTTAGGATCTCATGAACATGCATCTACTACATGAAAAGGGTGTTGCCTTCACTAGCTTCATGGCAGTTATGCGGCCGCTAAGCCTTTTCCCTCCACCGTACTGTCACTACGCATGGTAATCAAACACTTTCACATATAACCGCATCTATACCTAAGCATCCATAGGGTTAAGCTAATCACCACGATTACCACAAACTCTACTAAGACCACATGTTGCGCAAACATATGTAAACAAAGCATTCACGAAGACATAGACCATAAAGCATCGATAGGCATAAGATTCATGTATAGATTACATATCATGCATCCATCTAACCCTAGGGACGAACGGAGGCATTACCCCATCATCTTACAAGGATTGAAGCACATAGGGGTCATGGAGACTCCGGAGAACGTCGTCGATGAAGATGGCGGCGATGAAGCTTGGGAACACCCCTAGGCCAGCGGCTTGGAGTCCTCCTTTTGCTTCCTTCCCTCTGCCGGCGTTGATCCTTGCGACGAGCACATCCAACTCTCTCCATCATCTTACGGCGGCGGTTTTCTGGTGAATGGCGTCGGTAGAATGATTGGCTGCAGCGGCTGTCGGATGAGGGAACTATTAATAGACCGAGGAGCGACTGGGTCAAAGGGCGGGCCGAACCGCCACAAAAACCCCCTGGGCCGATCCGACCAGGCCGGCCGGCCTGGGCCCTTTCTAGGCCGGTTCGGGCCCGTCCTTCTCCCCGCGGCTCATCTTGACATTTTGCACTTGGCCCCCGTAATTTGTGTCATTTTGAGGTCGTCATCCCCGCGATCAAGATAAGGGGGTCTTCTGGCATGAAGTCCGAACTTTACGTCTTAGTCCTCGGGGATGATCCGTCGTAGCACCTTGGTCCTTGCCACCTTTGGAAGTGATTTCGCCTTGCACTCGAACACAAACGGAACTCCTTATTTGCTCCTTTGAACTTGTTGTGACTCCGTCCCTTTTGTCCATGTTTTCCTGCAAAAATACAACACTTCCAAATGCACATACGAAGATGAACTTGTTATATCATTAGTGTGCCTAGTGGCGGGTTAGTTGCATAATCAAGCTCAAACAAAAGTGTAACGAATACGTTTGGAGCACCAAAATTCACCGTCAATAACCATCCTTCCCACAAAACTCACAATGGAAACGGATTGGTTTTGGCTTAGGCTTGGGATGAGGCTCTTCACAAGGCTTCTCACTAGGCTTCCCACTTGGTTTCTCACTAGGCTTTTCACTTGGCTTCTCACTTGGTTTCTCTCTCGGTTTAAGCAACTGGTTTGGCTTGGGTGCAAACTTGTCTTTGGGTGTAGGTTGTGGTGGAACTGGAATATTCCCAACTTTCCTTTCTCTCTCACCACTGCTCTCACCAAACTTATCAAATCCCAAGGCCCAACCATCAAAGCGCTTAAAACTGGCAATAATCGTACCAAGCTGAGGTTCCTAACTGGACAACCAACTCAACACCTCGCGCAACTTATCATTCTCATCCTGCAAGTGATCAACACATTGTGCAAGTTCCAAATTCTTCACAGCATGCAATTCACAAGTAGAGCAGAAAGTAGGAATAGGAACTTTCAAATCAGCCTCAAGCGACACAATCTGAGAGCGAAGCTCAGCAATTTTTTCATGCAAACCAGGGCAAGAAGTACATGCACCAAGCAAAGTGGGTCTAGATTGGAGCTCAGCCAACTCAACCCTAAGCACATCTAGTTCCTCACACTTGGAGGCATGTTTCTCCTTAAGAGCAGTCAAATCAGCTAGGAAAATAGAGCAATCACCACAATCAACCTCATCAGAAACAATAGGACAAGCCTTAAGCGAATCTATCTCAAGCTTGGCATCAAGAACCTATGTTTCTAGCTCAGCCACTCTATTCCTAGCATCTTCAAGCAATGCCCTAAGCTCTTTCCTAAGCTTCTTGGCCTCTGTAAGCATGTGGTCGCGGTTGTCAAGTAAGTCAACCAACTCTTCAGTCTCCTTGCGCAAGGAAGAGAGTTCATCACATACCTCATCCTCGGAATCTGAGTCTGAGGCATTCTTCTGGCTTCTCTTGCTGTCGGAGCTGCGTGCCATGCCGCAAAGTCCATCCTTCTTGTTGTAGCTTCTTGGAGTCTTCCTTGCGGTACAACAAAGACCGTTGAAGTATTTGCCGAAGTCCTTCTTCTTCTTCTTCTTCTTGTCCTTCCTCTTGTCGTCCTCTTCTTCTTCTTCACTCGAGCTTGATGACGCGTCCTCAGAGCCGGAGTCGACGTCGCTCGATCTCTTGATCTTCTCTCGGGTTTGTCCCTTCTTCCTATGTTCATGCTCCTTCTTCTTGGACCTTCTTTCCTTGTCCTTGGACTTGTTCTTGTCGTGGTTGTTCACCTTCGGACACTCGGCGAAAATGTGTCCGGTCTTGCCGCACTTGAAGCATGCCCTCGAGTTCCTTCTTGAGTTCACCCGGTTCTTGTGCATCCTCTCGAATCTCCGTGTCAACAACGCCAGCTCGTCCTCTCCAAGTACGTCAAACTCCTCATCTGGCAAAGACATCAAAGAGGACAAAGAGTACATCTTGGAGGATGGGTTAGCGTTAGTCATAGCACTGGAGCCACCGATGAGAGCAAGACTATGGGAATCAGTCGGGCTCTCAAGACGGGCTGTCACACCACGATACACCACAGCTAACTTGAGCTTAAAGAACAGCTCGTCTACCGTTAGAGTGTCATACTTCTCAGACTCAAGAATGGCCTCGACCTTTCCATCCCAAACTGTACGATCCAAAGCGTGCAAGAGCTTCACAGCTCTATCATGATCATCGTACGGGAGCACGGCCACATTAGCCGTCATGTTGTTCACAATCACCGTGAACCGCTGGAACATGGTGTCAATTGACTCACCGGGGAGATGAGTGAAGTTCTCGTACTCTCTCTGGTAAGTCGCGTACAACTGAGCCTAAACCTGAGCATTTCCAGCGTGAGCATTCTTCAACTACTCCCAAATCCTACAAGCCAAGTCCTCTGTCTGAACCCGATCGAATTCGGATTGATACAGAGCACGAAACAAGTAGTCGACCGCCTTGTTGTTGGCGTCGTGCATGTCCCTCGATCCCGAAGCAAGGAAGTTAATTGGATGAACATAAGTTGTGTTCACCGTAATGTCCCAAAGGATCTGACCCTTAACGCGGAGGAAAGCTGCCATCCGCCTCTGCCACATCTGGTAGTTTTTGCCATCGAAGTGCGGAGGACCCGATCCCCGTTCCTGGTATGCTATCCTTGGATCTTAGACTGGTTAGAATCACGAAGATCCGTAACCGGCTCTGATACCACTTGAAGGACCGAACTGGCGACCAGAGAGGGGGGGAGTGAATGGGAGCCGATAAAAATTCTTCTCGAAGGAGATGGCTAATCCAACAAGATGAACACGGCTAACCAAAACACTTCTCCGACTCAACTACCCAAGTTGGCCAAGACCACATAGCCACTAGAGTGCTACTAGTCCTAGGAACCAACAACTCAACCAACCGAAACAAACACTCCAAACATGCAGCAGAAATCTGCACAGTCTGCTATCAGTGCTACACCGGTCAGACCGATGGCCCTCACCGATTAGACCGATGGCACCGGTCAGACCGGTGGGTAGCGCCGGTCAGGCTGGTGACTACAGTAAGTGCACAGAAACGTTCCAGGAAGCCTCAGTGAATTCTCTAGGCCATGGAACAAAAACCACCTCCAACCTCAAACTGAAGTAGAAGAAAAACCTTAACCAGATCTAGCAAAAACCCTTGAAACCCGTCGAGAACTGACCAAACACATCACAACCCAAAACCACACAGAGCAGGCAGCTCACCCGAGGCAAATCCCACTGGGACCTTGCACCGGTCAAACCGGTCACATGCACCGGTCAGACTGGTCAGGCCTGGGCAGCTCGGGATGAACAGCGAGCCGCGGGTCAACCCTTCCAAATCCAAATCCCGATCTTCCAATTCGCTCCACGGATTTGCACAAGACTTTGGGGATAGTAGGAGTACCTCATGGGCATTCCATAGCCACGATTTGGTCCACCAAAACTTGCTAAATCAAGAGGAATCGAGGGATTTCCACCAAGAACGCCTCTAACCCTAAACCGGAGAAAACCCCAAAATTGAGCCCCTTTGCTCACGGAT
Organism: Cenchrus fungigraminus; assembly: GCA_036936925.1. Lineage (NCBI taxonomy): Eukaryota > Viridiplantae > Streptophyta > Magnoliopsida > Poales > Poaceae > Cenchrus > Cenchrus fungigraminus. The sequence continues at coordinate 20,650,092 of CM072776.1, read as the reverse complement.
TTGTGAGGCGAATCAAAGGGAAAAGAACCACGAAGGGTTCATGCATACATCCCCCACCAAATCCCAAAGAGAAAGGTCTCAAAACCACTACAAGAAAATCGCCAAGAAAGGGCTCTGAAAATCACCAAAAAGAAAAAATAGGGGAGACACAATCAAGCCTTGAGGAACCACGCCGAATCATCTATACATACCATGAAGGTTCATTCAAGGTCTAGCTTGCCGCCCGGTCATCCTTCCCGCTCTCAAGATCTCACCATGAAGCACTCATGCTAGTCCTAAAAATCCTAAGGAAAATAGGAAGGGAAAGAAGCAAAAGCAAATGAGCTAGGGTTCCAAGAGATGGTTGCCATCCTCTCACCACTTGGGTTATATGGAGGCCAGCCGAAAGACGAAACTACCCCTATTACATTAAACTAAGATACACGCCCCCGAAGGGCCTTTTGGGAAACTTCGTCGTAGCACCATCGGACGGATGCCCAGCGACCGCAAACTTGCTTAGCCTCGACGCAAGCCTTGCGATCCCGACACGTGTCCTCCGCTTCGAAGTCTTCAGAACGCGTCGTCGCACACCGGTCAGACCGATCCAGTGCTGCTGCCTCCGGTCTTCGGTCTTGGCTTTGTGGATCAACCAAGGAACCCAACGGTTTTCTGGTGAACCACTGGAAACCCCGCGAACTCGGTGTAGCTTCCGCCAATCACCACTCATGACTCGGCCCCCACGTAGTCCCGGCTAGACCTTGGTTTTGAGGCTCAACCAAGAAACCGTCCATGACTTCCTCTTGCCGTTCTTGCCACCATGCGGCCCGCACTTGACCCCGCTGGCCACCGGGTCCCTCGAGCCAAGCCTACTTGTCTTCTCCACACCTGGAGGCCTACCCGGCAATGACCTTTCGCGCCTGCTCTTCACCTGCACCAACACCAGTCAAGCCGCAACCTGCACCTGCAATACTTAGCCAAGAGTCAGTCCACACAACGTTGTCAATCACTCATCACACCAAAAAGCGACCATCCACCGGTCCTCGAACCACACAAGCTCTCACTCCCCCTTGTCAGCCAAAAAGAAGACCCAAGCATAGCGAGAATAGTCATCCACTATCACAAGGACGTACCATTTCCCACCCGCCGAGCACACACGAGCTGGACCAACCAAGTCCATATGGAACAGCTCACATGGCCTCTATGTCATAACGGATGTCAGAGGCGAGTGAGAGGTGGCAACCATCTTACCATGCCAACACGGAGCACATATCAAATCCTTTTGGTACTTCAACTTTGGCAATCCTCGGACCAAACCTCAAAACCCTCATCAAGAAGTTGGGACACCGAAAGAAGATTGAACCCCAAAGACTTGACAAGAGCAACACGACTAAGAGTCACAGACTCGCTCACCTTCACCGTGCCCACTGAAAGCACTCTACCTCCCAAAAGTGATGTACTCTTTGGTCATCACCGGGGTGAGGCTGGAGAACCACCTTCGATCTCAGGTCATGTGTCGAGAGCAACCGGAGTCGATCAACCAAAAGCCCTCCAAGCCTCCCACCTGAAAATCAAAAACGAGAGCGAGAGTGAGCAAATGACTCAGCACTGGGGTTAGTATGAAATGAATCAAACCAGTGTCGTACCATTTGCTCAAGAGTGGGGTTAGCAAAATCCATCCTATCACTCCTAGGTGGAACACCCATACGTCTCCTTGGACGACTACGCGTACCATGAGGTGGAGACCGTGGCCCGTACCTCCTCTGAGACCTAAAACTGTGATCGTTCCCCCCATACTTGTATTGGCCACGAGTGAAGGAACGTCCAGCAAACTCACCATGCCCAAACCCAACACGCCTACCACCATCTCTCTGTGGTGGCACGCCTCGAGGCACAAACTCACGCCTCTCTCGAGGGTAAATGGTACGCACCATACCCTCACCCCTAGGCACCATCCTAGGCTCAGGCACACCACGAGAAGGGCGGTACCTGTCCTTGTTTGCCATCTGCCTAGCAAACCTCTCCTCACGCTTCCTCCTAAAGCAAAACTCAGTTAGGTGCCCATCCCTCCCACAATGCTCACAATGGAAGGGTTTTGGTTTTGGCTTTGGCTTTGGGCTCTCTTTGGGTTGTGACTTCTCCTCACTCGGTTTCTCTCCCTTCTTCCCAAAGAACTCGTTCCCCAAGTCACTCTTGAACTTGATGGGTTTCTGGAAGTTGTTGGTTTGTGCAGGAAACACGGAAGGATCTGGGGTTGTGTCTAGTCGGTTCTTAAGTGGGTTTGGCTTAGGAGCATAGACATTTTTGTGGAAGGTTTTTGGTGGCGCTGTGATATCACCAATCTTCTCCTCCTTCTCACCACTACACTCCCCAACCTTATCCGACCCAAGCGCTTGCCCATAATAGCGCTTGTACGCCTCAATCATCATCCTGAGCTGAGGCTCATGACCCGACAACCAACCTATCATCTTCCTCAACTCATCATTCTCATCCTATAAACGATCAACATAGTGTGCAAGTTCCAAATTCTTCACAGCATTTATTTCACGAATAGAGCATGATGTAGGAATAGGAGCTCTCAGCTTAGCCTCTAGTGATCTAGCATAAGCAAGCGAAACATCTAGCTTCTCATGCAAAACAGGACAAGAAGTGCAAGCACCAAGCAAGGAGGACCTAGATTTCATCTCATCTAGCTCAACCCAAAGCACATCTAGTTCCTCAACCTTGGAGGCATACTTTTCCTTAAGCACAGCAAAATCACCAAGAAAAGTGGAACAATCAGTGCATTCAGGTTCATCAGTCACAATAGGAGCAGACTTCAGATAATCTATTTGAGCCCTAGCATCAACAAGCAAAGACTCTAGCTCAAACACCTTCTCCTTAGCCTGTCCAAGAAAAGACCTATACTCCCTCTTCTCCTTGTTGGTCTTTCTAAGCACATCATCACGGTTGTCAAACAATTCATTCAACCTAGCATTCTCCGCTACCAAGAAGGAAGGATCATTGTTTACCTCATCCTCGGAGTCGGAGTCCGAGTCATCCTTGTTGCTCTTCTTGCTCCCGGAGCTGTGTGCCATGCCGCAAAAGCCTTGGGCGGCAAACCATAAGCCGTTGATGTTCTTGCTTGACCGCTTGCCCTTGTGCCGTTCTTCTTCATCACTTGAGCTCGATGAAGAGGAGCAGGAGCTTGAGTCGATGTCGCTCGCTCTGGCAACCATTGCTCGCTCCGTCTTCTTGTGACCGCCACTCCTCCTCATCCTCCGCTTGGACTTGTGCTTGCCCTTGTGGTCATCCCTCGAGCGGTGCTTGTGGTCGGTCCTCAGACGGTGCTTGTGCTAGGGCTTGATCTCCATGGCCTTCGGGCACTCAGTAATAAAGTGCCTGTGCTTCCCGCACCGGTAGCACATGCCCGAGCTCCTCCGAGCGTTCTTCCGGTTCATGTACATGCGCTCGAACCGCCTGCTCAGCAATGTGAGATCCTCCTCGCTCAGCACATCGAACTCCTCATCTGGCATGGACACAAGACAAGACAAAGAGAACTGTCTCGAAGACAGGTTAGTGTTAGTCCTTGATCCGGAAACGAGAGCCAGACTATGAGGGTCAGTCGGGTTCTCGATTCTTGCTCGCACCCCATGGTCCACCTCGGACGACTTGAGCTTGGAAAACAGCTCGTCCACCATGAGGGTCTCATACTTCTCTGACTCCAGGATGGCCTCGACCTTCTCAATCCACATGGTACGATCCAGAGAGTGCAGGAGCTTCACAGCCCTGTCATGATCATCATACGGGAGCACGGCCACATTAGCCCTCATGTTGTTCACAATCACAGTGAACCGCTGGAACATGGTGTCTATGGACTCACCGGGGAGATGAGTGAAGTTCTCGTACTCTCTCCGGTAGCTACCCCCTAGAACCTAAAATGAGATACACACCCCTCAGGGGCAATATGGTCAAGTAGCACTCCTCTTCATTGGACGGCCACGCCTTTGCCACAGTCCACATCCTCCCGACGCAAGCCCTGCGATCCTGCCACATGTCCCCCAGCATCGAAGCTTCTTGGCGCGCCCGGATCCCGTCTCCGCTCGCCGAGCCTCTGGTCTTGGTTTTGTGGCTCAGCCAAGTAACTCGACGGTTTGTGGTGAACCGCTGCAAACCCCGCATGCAGACTCCGATCGTGAGCTGCTACCCTGCACCGGCTCCAGTCGATGACTTCGTCTTGCTTTTCTTGCTACCATGCTGCCCGCACTTGATCCCGTTCGTCCACCGGTTCCATCGAGCTGATCCTACTTGTCTCTCCACTCCTCGGAGGCCCCACAAGGCTAAGACCTTTCGCGCCCGCTCTTCACCTGCACCAACGCAAATCTAGCCGCAACCTGCACCTGCAATACTCGGCCAAGAGTCAGTCCACACCACGTTGTCAATCACTTATCACAGCAAGGAGTGACAAACCACCGGTCCTCGGATGCTCCAGTCCTCAGCAATTCGCCGCAAGTCCTCCAGCTACTACGTCCACGGGCGCCTTGGGGAAGTACGACTTCAGATAGGCAAGTACCTAATTGGGGATCGACTTCGCCAAGTTCTTGACATATGTTGCCAAGCGCCCAGGGGCTTCTTTCAATTTGTCCACAAGCGGCTGTAACTGAGTATCGGCCACGTGCGGAACAAGCAACGTTGCGATGGGCAGCGTGACCTCTTCAAGCTCCTTCAGGGATGCCCGCAGCTTCTCGCAGTCTTCATTGAGCTTCTGCAGAGATTGCATGCAGCGCACGAGGTCAACATCAGTGGCTTGACGGATTTCAATAGCGGTAATGCACTCATGAGTTCTTATAGCCAACTGTTCTTCGGCTACCTCTCGAGCATGGGTCTCCCGGTACACGATGTTCTTCAAGTCGGTCTCGAAATCTCTAACCTGCTGGAGAGAAGCTTCAAGCTCTGCAAAAAACTCATTAATAGAGTCAGCTATAGAAATCTACAAAATAAGTACTCAAAGCACTACGGCAAGAAGCATACCTTTATTCTTCAGTCGCAATGACTTGTTCTTCTTGATGAAGTCATCGCTCTTCGCCTACATATCCTGGACTTCATTTTGGTATTGGGCGAAGGCGGTGTCGAGCTTGGATTGGAGCAGCGTGGACTGCTTCCTCGACTTATCCAGCTCCTTCTGTAGCTCCTCAGCGCGGATGACCGTGTCACCATAACCCTTAAGGACCTCGGTCTTCTTCTGGGATCTTTCAACAAGGCCCTGCAATAATCGGAGCAAAGTTAGAACAAGACCAGCGTCACTACTCACAACTACGAGGCAACAAAGAGTGCCCATGATGTACCATGACCCATTGCTTCATGCGGCGCCATGATTCCAAGTTCAGTGCCACGACAACCGGGTCGATCAACTTATCGTCCAGCAGTTAGAGGCCTCCGCGGCTTGAGCTCCCGGACTCCCCCATCAGCGCTGACCGTAGCGGCACTAGTTCTTCTATCTCCTTCTCCCGAAGGACAACCTCGGTACTCGAGCCCATAGGAGGCTTAACTCGCACCTCCGTACTGAGCTTAGGGGCTGCAGTCGCGGTTTCTACCTCCACCAGGTCGACAGCAACCAGCTCGACAACAGCTGGCTCGACAGCTATTGGCTCGGGGAGTACCCCCTCTTCGACTTCAGGCCCTATCCATAATGAGTCAAGTGAGACCGGGCTACGGTGACTACTCTACACTAAAAAGTACTCAAATAAGCGGGAATTATACATCCAGAGGTGACGGCTTCTGTAAGCGTTGCCTCCACTTCACCTTCTGCTTGCCGCGGTGGTGTGGGCCCTCTTGGCTCTGTCGAGCGGTCTGCACCATCGACAGGAGCGCTTGTCTCGGCCTCATCCCACGACAGGTCCATGGATTTCCTGCACCGAGTACTGCATCAGCAATTTGCATTAAGCCTCAATAACTACTCGGGTAATCGGGTACTTACAATGTTGACCGCACAACGGTGATGGTCCGAGCACCCAAAAGACTCACGATGTCAACAATACCGGGCAGCATGGGCTCCCCGGTAGCTCCTTAATCGGTAGGTGGTTCTTGGCTTCTCACCTCCGGCTGCTTAACGGCCACAAACGCAGCGGGAGGGGGGCATTGGGCTTCAACCACCGAGGGTTGCGGGTTCGATTCCACAGTCGTCGATTGTTCTTGTGCCTCCACTGGCATAGTTCCTTCGACAACTGGAGGCGGGCTGGTGTTTCCTCCAGTCGGCGCCCCCTCGGTGTCCCAATCTCCCTCTTCAGCAGGGACAGCTTGTTCCGAGAAGGGGATATCCTGGAAATCGCAAGTCGTTAGCAACAACTACTTCACGGGTACTTGACTACTACATTAGCGGCACCTACCTCTAGCCTGGTGTCTTCTGACACCTTTAGCTTCTTCACGGCACGCTTGCGTGCCGTGTTTCACGGCTTCCTTGGTGGGAGTGGCACATCATCTTCTAGATTAGCCGTAGGTTATTCAAACAGCACATCTGGCATCCCAGCTCGGCGGAACCTGAACCGGAGTTGGAAGCGCTGCTGCAGCGTCTCCTCATCTTCGTCATCCAACGACGAATCTTCGACGATGATAGTATCATCGCCTTCACCGACTACTCGGCGCTCCTTTGCCTTCGTCTCCGCCCTGGCTTGAGATTGCTTCTGAGCTTCAGGGGTGGGGGCATGCAGATATACTTCTCGACGTCCTCCTACAATAACAAAGCAACAAGCATTAGTATGACTACTGGAAGCAATTAGTACACGGGGGCTGTGGCCACGACTACTTACCTACTTCGGTGGGCGCGACGCGGAGTACTCCTCCACCGGGCAAGGAGTGTACGGGGGCATATCCTTGAAGATTCTGCCCAACCACTCGACGATCAACTCGTCGTCAATCTCCTCTCCATGCATCCGAGAGGAGTCCTCCACCCCAGTGTACTCATAGACTAAGTGGTCTCGACCCATCAACGGCTGGATCCTTCTCTTCATAAAAGTGAAGGCCACATGTTCGGCCCTCAGTCCCGCCTTCCTCAGGGCGGCCACATTCTCCAACAACGCTGGCAGCTGGAGGCCTTCCTACATGGTGGGTTCAGTGTTCCACCACGGCTGGTGCTTCGGTGGGTACCCGCTCGGCTTCGGCAGGGCCGGGTAATGGTTGCTCACATAAAACCACCGCGCCTTCCAATCTTGATTGGAGTCTATAAGCTTGTATGGAAAGTACTAGGCGGTGGCATTTTTGCGCATCTGCACTCCAGCGCCTCCGACTAATTTGGCCTCATCTGCGCTTGGCTGGGGCTTCAATCGGAAAAACTTCTGGAAGAGGATCCAATGCGGCTTGATCCCCATGAAGGCTTCCCAAAAGTGCACAAAGATGGAAATGTGGATATGCCATTGGGATCGAGATTAATGTACTTAATACCGTAGTACCGCAGCATCCCCTTGACGAACTCGCTAGCGAGGAGGGTGAGTCCGCACTCGACGAACCGCGAGAACATCGGGATCTCGTCAGGGTTTCTCTCCATCGGATAGGCGTCTCCGGTGGTGGGGCGCCACAGGTCAACTTCCTTCTCCCACAGGAATCCACTGTTCATGAAGGTGAGGATGTCCTCGGTCTTCAGTTTCGCCTTCTTCCACTCCTTCGCCAGGTTCGGCGGGGCGGGGCGGGACGATGATTGCCCGGCATCGCCGGCCTCTTCATGACTCCTCTTCTTCGTCACGCCGGTCTTTGTGCTCTTCGCCGGTGAGGACTTCATCCTTCCAGTCACGAGCATCTTCACTCGCATTCGCTTGGGGGCTGCGGGGCGGCGGCGGCGCTCGTAGATCTAATCTATCGGCGGCGGTGGCGGCAGTGGAGGGGAATCTTCAGATCTATTCGCAAGATTACAACTGATGCGAGTGGGAAACCCCTAAGGGGTTGCTCTCTTATTTATAGCCACTTGGGCGAGTCGATTCAGTGCGGCTGACATAGCGCAGGCGGGCTGACCGTTCAACTTCCAGTACTCGAGGCACTTCATCTCGAGGGCTCGACTTCAATTGCTGGATTTGGAGGACTTCAACACATCAAGGATCCACTACGGACATATTCTACAGTCAAGATGACCCTTCAATTCGAGAGAAGTACTCGACTCAAGGCTCGGAGGCTCCATGCCACGTGTCCTTCGGTTTTTTCTCCAGATTTTTAGGGATAAGATTGGCAGAACTGCAGATTGACCCTCATCTTGAATCTACAATTCGAACTAAGGGTCGGGGGCTACATTCCATATGGAATGCGATTCTTCGAATCGCATTTTCCATATGGTTTCTCATCAAGACATCACAAGTACTATTGAAGACCTTCGAGAGAAGCACTCAGGGACACTTGGGGACTACTCGAGAAGAACTTCAAGACTACTCAAAGATCAGCTGGAGTACCTTCCACCCTCGGGATGGTTCAAGCATTCTTGAGTACTTTCGGCTTGTGGAACTTGGGGACGCTCATGAACTACTCACCAAGGCCGTCAAGACTACTCGAAGACATCCAACTTGACTACAAAGTACTCGGGGGCTTGTCGTATGGGTATCCCAGGGCCCACTACCCAGGCGGGTACTAGAACCGACTACTACGTGGGCCCCCGGGACTACTCGACTTGTGCTACACGGTGCAAGACGGCGTGGAGCGCAAGGCAACCAAAGGACTAGTACTCGGTTAGGAAGGCTAGACATGTCCGAACCCATGTAGAGTACTCCTACCCATGTACAGCTAGTTCTCCTCCCTCAAACTGACTTGTAACCCTACCTCCCGGACTATATAAGGCGAGGCAGGGACCCCTATCTATCGATCCGCATCATCTTGTAACAACACCCCATCAATCAAGAGCTACGCAGCATAGAGGACGTAGGGTATTATGCACCTCGCGGCCCGAACCTGTCTAAATTGTGTGCCACGTGTCTCTCCTTCGAGTTTTCGATCTCGAGAAGGCCACAAACGTCTACCTCGGGTACCTCCCTTGGTAGGTTGCCGGTCTAAAACACCAACAAGATCATATCATCAAACCATATCACAAACACCAACTACTTAGATGAGCATGAGTTCCCTAATGATATTTGTTCACAAGCATCAAGATGATAGGTGAGAAATAAAACATATGCAAGCCAACCATAGGAAACATGTAGAGCAGGTAGAGCACGATTCCATGAGTTTGATTTTACCAGATAAGAATTGAAACTCATTCAAACTCATGAATCAAAGAGAGTGAGATAAAGGGTGCACATACCATTGCTCCTGAAGAATATGAGAAACAAGGAAGACCAGTGGTGGTTCAGCTGACCCATGGGGCAGACGGATCACTCTAGTTTACCTTGTCCCTTGTCATGAAAGTGCAGTTGATGTTGTGCAACGCCTGTGTGGGAGATCTCAAGTGTGTATGTTGATGATAAGCTTGGGAGATCTCCCCCACACTTGTTCATGTACTTGGTGCTGTCTTCAAACAAAATGGGAAAAAACAAAAGGGGGACTCTACTGGTTCAAGAACCAGGGTGCCTTTATTCAAATTCAATTATAAATTCACCATGACACCTAGCTCAAACAAAGCTGGCATGCCTTGGCTTACCTTCCCATTTGAATCAAGCTCGATGACTTACCCCATTTCGATTCGAAATTTCCTGCAAGGGTTAGTCCGCGTATACAACCAATATCCATAAAAGCATCACCTATAAGGTTCATTAATCAAACCCGACACCATGTCTTGTTTGATCGAAGAAGACAATTTTAACCTAAGCACCATGCTTAATTTAAAACAACCTATGAATGCACGTAGCTAAACATGCACTCAAACCATAGCATTACCAACATAGATAAAGGAAGCATGAAAGTATGATCAAGCTATTTTCAAAGGGATATAAACATGAGCATAGGATGGTGAACATCAGGCAACCTCCCGAAAGGGCTTTGTTTAAAGTCAAAAGCAGAACGTACCTAACTGGGCAAGAGGCAATAGATAACATCATCTTCAAATCGAGATAAGATTTGGTATGAGAGGAACTTTACTCGGGATGCTCACATACCTCCCCCACACTTGAAGTTTGCATTGCTAGGCAACAAAACTCAAGTGTGTGGAGATCAAGCTCTCCTTTTGTAAGTATTACCTTACCAAAAACTTAACAAAGTGTTGTAGTTGATGTAGCTCACATGTTCTTAGGAATCACCTATCCACCGTTCTTCTCAATCTCCACCTGAAAGGTTAGCGACCAAAAATACCTGAAGGACAACCTTATCCTAAAAACATGCTCTTGCTTTTTATTTGAAAAGGGAAATAAAATCTAACCTAATCCAGGCTATCTCCTGGTAGTGCTTTGTTTACGGTCATAAGCTCGACCATGGGATCTTCCTGTAGTTATCCTTGGTGATGTCATTCCCGTCTCACCACCAATTGTTGATGTATCAGTGAAGCTTCAGCTGCAAGGTTAGTGCCACAGTGCATACACGAAATTGCAATGGTGCAGTCCAATCTGGCATTTGAGGTTGTTTATGATGATGCCTTCATACGCCATTGCTTTACTTGCTCTCAACTGTATCTTTTAACACGTATTTCGGTGCATCCTACAACAAAAGCTAGAAACACCAACACTCACTACAAGAAAAACGCCGACTAGTGACGCAAAAAAAGACCATTTCTCGTCATAAACCGCGATTAATGACGCCAGTTGTTACGAAAACGCTCCGTCATTAATCGAGCGTCACAAACCGCGATTAATGATGAGACCTTATTTCGCGGCGTCATGACTTTAATGACGCGTGGAAATTCGTCTATACAATGTGTCATAACTTCGTTCCTGCAGCTTTGCCACGCTGGACAGAATTTGATGTTGCATCCGATGTGGCATACCAATTGTGACAAATCGTATGCGTCATAAAATGAATTTGGCCCGTTTGTAGCTAGGTTGAGCCCAAAATTGTTCCTGTAGGCTGGCGTTGTTCATATAGCCCAAAAAAGATTTTGCTGGGCCCAATTATAGCTTTTTCAGATCAAATTTGATTAGGGTGGGCCCGTTTTGGTTGGGTCGAGTCCAACAGGTGCGCACATTGTTGCGGCCTTCTATGTCACGTTAATTTGAAAAATTTTTGACTTTTGGTCCAATTAAAAGTGGGCTAAGCCCACTGAAGGACAATATAAAATTAACTAATCATGCATCAATATTAATGGATTTCATTTCAATTCTGATCCTTTTTTTGAATAATTCCGATCTTGTTGACAAAATAGTAATCAACACATATTTCTTTATACAATAAAGCAAACTATTGTTTACTATCAAGCACGACCATATTGTTCATCACATAAGATTAACAAAGCTAAATCCAGTTCATAATCACAAGAGGAACTGGAGATTTGATCTAATGATCTTAACCTCTTCATCTTTTACTGTTAAGCAGTAGGCGAAGGAGGTCCTCACTGTCTTTGGTTAGCTTCTGCAACCTCTTAATCTCAGCAGACTGCATTTTCAGAGTTGATTCTGATTTTTCGGTCTTCTTCTTCAAGGTACATAACTCTTTCCGGTGAGCAACAAACCGTTGTCGAAGTTGTAGCCCATCCTGATTGGGACCGTCAACTCGCTCTTCATCAACACTACTACATAAGGATTTGGTACCCATTCTTGAGTACTCGGCTGCCTCTGTTTTAATTTGTTCAGGAAGAAGCATCATTGACTTGGTAGCTTCCATCTAGCAACAGTGGATTCCAAGTCAGATTAGGACCTTGTAATTGATTCGAACTAAGGAAACAAAGGTGTTAAGTTTGTTACCTTGGAGCAGGTCTGAACAGGAGCGACTTCAGATGTTGACCCTTTGGCCCACTGAAACAAGTACAAGAACCAGAGGTAAGGGTTGAGATCATTCGCAATCGGAAACTAAGAATGTGTTAAGTTTGTTACCTTGGAGCAGGTCTGAACAGGAGCGACTTCAGATGTTGACCCTTTTGCCCACTGAAACAAGTACATGAACAAGAGGTAAGGGTTGAGATCATTCGCAATCGGAAACAAAGAAGGTGTTGAGTTTGTTACCTTAGAGCAGGTCTGAACATGAGCGACTACAGATGTTGACCCTTTGGCCCGCTGAAACAAGTTCAAGAACAAGAGATAAGGGTTGAGATCATTAGCAATCGAAAGCAATTTCATCTATTAAGTTCAATGCAGTACATGAACGATCACACCCAATCCATCATCACCCAAGCATGCAACAACAATATTCAAAGGCAAAGAGCATGGTGAAGTAGTCCAACAATTTCATCTACAAACTTCTACAAACCTCAAATAAGTTGACTTGGAACAATCTCTTGCAATAGGGAACAGAAGATCCACAATCACCCAAGCATGCAACAACAGTATTCAAAGGCAAAGAGCATGGGGAAGCAGTCTGTCGGTGTTTTAGACCGGCAACCTACCAAGGGGAGTACCCGAGGTAGATGAATGTGGCCTCGTCGAGATCGGTAACTCGAAGGAGAGACACGTGGCACGCAATTTAGACAGGTTCGGGCCGTGAGGTGCGTAATACCCTACGTCCTGTATGCTGCGTAGCTCTGGATTGATTGGATGTGTTTACAAGATGATGCAGATGAAGAGATAGGGGTCCCTACCTCGCCTTATATAGTCTGGGAGGCAGGGTTACAAGTCGGTTTGAGGGGAGAGTACTAGTCGGGTACACCTAGGAGTACTTTACATGGATCCGGACATGCGTAGCTTCCTAACGAGTACTATCCCTCTGTAGTCCTTGCGCCCCACGCCAGCAGGTGCCGTGTTGCCCAAGTTGAGTAGTCCCAGGGGCCCACCGAGTAGTCGGTCCTGGTACCCACCAGTGTAGTGGGCCAAGGGATGTCCATACGACAAGCCCCCGAGTACTTTGTAGTCGAGCAGGATGTCTTCGAGTAGTCTTGATGGCCTTGGCGAGTAGTCCTTGAGCGTCCCCAAGTTCCACAAGCCGAAAGTCCTCAAGAGTGCTTGAACCATACTGAGGCTGGAAGGTACTCCAGCTGATCTTTGAGTAGTCTTGAAGTCTTCTCGAGTAGTCCCCAAGCGTCCCTGAGTGCTTCTCTCAAAGGTCTTCAATAATACTCGTGATGTCTCGATGAAGAGACCATATGGAAAATGCGATTCGGAGAATCACATTCCATATGGAATGTAGCCCCCGAGCCTTAGGTCGAATCATAGATTCAAGCTGAGGGTCAATCTGAAGTTCTGCCAATCTTATCCCGAAAAATCCGGAGAAAAAACCGAAGGACACGTGACACGGAGCCCCCGAGCCTTGAGTCGAGTACTTCCTCTCGAATTAAAGGGTCATCTTGACTGTAGAATGTGTCCTGAGTGGGTCTTGTATCTGGTTGTGTCCCACGGAGGTCATCTGAAGTAGTCGAGCCCCCGAGATGGAGAGCATCGAGTACTAGAAGTTGAAGAGTCACGCTGCTGCCGCTAGGTCACCCGTCTAGCGCCGTATCTGCCCGCTAAGAACCGAGCCGCCAGGGCCGGTTATAAATAACCGGTGAGTCCCTTAGGGGTTTTCACTCCTAGCAGTTGCATTCCTCAGATTAGATCTGAATCGCCGCCTCCTCTGCTCCTCTGCTGCCGCCGCCGCCGCGCAGAGACTTAGATCCATTTGCTCGTGCCGCCGTAGTTCACCCGCCGCTGCAGCCCCCGAGCGAATGCGTGTGAAGACACTCGTCATTTGGAGAATGAAGGGATCTCTAGCGAAGGGCAAGAAGACCGGCGCATCGAAGAAAAGGAGCCGCGATGAAGAAACCGGGGAAACCAGTCAGTCGTCGACGTCGCCACCCTCGTCCCCTCGCCCCAATCCGGCGAAAGAGTGGAAGAAGGCAAAACTGAAGACCGAGGACCTCCTCGCCTTGGTCAACAGTGGGTTCCTTCGGGAGAAGGAGGTGGATCTATGGCACACCGCCACCGGCGATCCATACCCGATGGAGAAGAACCCGGACGAAATCCCAATGTTCGCCCGGTTCGTAGAGTGCGGATGGCGCTCCCCGCCAGTGATTTCTTCAAGGGTCTGCTCAGGTACTACGGTATCGAGTACCTTAATCTCAACCCCAATGGAATCTTCCATGTTTCTATTTTTGTCCACTTCTGCGAAGCATTTGTGGGTATCAAACCCCACTGGGTGCTGTTTCGGAAGTCCTTCCGGTTGAAGCCGCAACCGAGCACCAACGATACACGAGTAGTCGGAGGTGCCGGTATCCAGATGCGTGAAGATGCCGCTGACCAGTACTTGCCGTACAAGTTGATAGATCCCAACCAGGACTGGAAGGCCAAGTGGTTCTACATCAGCAACCACCATCCTGAGCTGCCGAAGCCGAGCGGGTGTCAACCGAAGCACAAGTCGTGGTGGAACACAGAGCCCACCATGCAAGAGGGTATCCAGCTACCCGAGTTGCTGAAGAAGATCAAGGCTTTGCGAGAAGCCGGACTGAGGGCCGAACACTTGGCCTTCAGCTTCATGAAGAGGAGGGTGCAGCCACTCATGGCACGTGACACCCTCGGGTACCAGTACACTGGCGACAAGGATACGTCCCGGTTGCCTGGCTTCGAACTCGAGGACGACGTCATTGTCGAGAGGTTGGGCAAGATCTTCAAGGACATGCCGCCGTGTACACTCCTTGCCCGGTTCCCGAGTACTCCGCAGCTCGGCCGCCAAGCCAGGTCAGTAGTCGTGACAGAAGCCCCCGAGTACTGATTTGCTTGAAGTAGTCATACTCATATGTGCTACATGTTGTAGGATGACGTGGCGAAGTATGTCTCAGTCCCGACTTCTCCTCCGCGACTTGTGGAGCAACCGGAAGAGAAGGGCAAGAAGAAGGAACGCCGCGAAGTCGGTGAAGGCAGTGACGCTGTTGTCATCGAGTCCGGCTCTGATGACGATGAAGATGAAGAAACACTGCAACAAAGGTTCCAGCTGCGCTCCAGGTTCAGCCGAGCTGGGATGCCAGACGTCCTAGTCATCATCGAGAGGTCGTCGAGTCTCGAGGCTAACCTGCCGGTGCCGCCGAGGAGGCCTTGCAACGTGGCGCAGAAACGCGCCGTCAAGAAGCTGAAGGTCTCTGAGATGACCAACCAAGAGGTAAACACCGCGACTAGAGTAGTCGAGCACAGCTGATAAGTAGTCATGTGCTGAAGATTTGTCATGTAATGTTGCAGGATATCCCTTCCCCGGACCCGGTAGACCAGGGCGACAAGGGGGTCCTGGACACCGTGGGGGTGGCAGCTGATAGGAGTATCAGCCTGCCTCCGTCAACCGAAGAAGTCATGCCAGTAGCGGCACGGCAGGAGACCGGCGCTGCGGAGCCGAGCCGTCGGTTGAAGAAGGACGAAACCCTCCGCCGGCTGCAGCTGTGGGGCAACCGGAGGAGGCGTCTGTTGAGGCCGGAGCTGCCGCTGAAGCTGGCATAGTTGATATTGCCAGTATACTAGGTGCTCTGACCGTGACCGTGGTGCGGTCAACACTGTAAGAGCTTATGAACTTTCAAGTAGACGTATAGATGATAGACTTGTATTGCTGACTTGATTACTTCATGATGCAGGAAATCCACAGACCTGTCGTGGGACGGTGGGGAGACCAGCACTCCAGCCGACGGAGAGGGCCGCTCGGTGGAGGAGCGCGAACCCACGCCGCCACCACAGACTGAAGTCGTGGTGGATTCGACGTTGAAGGAAGCCACCTTGGTTGAAGGTATGTGATCTGTCACCACTGGTAGTCATCATGCATAATAGTCGTAGCCGCTGAGATTGGCTGCGTGTACTCATTGTTCTAGGAGCACAAGCTGAGGGAACTTCGATTCCTGAAGCCGTGGCCATGGAAACGACTACTGTGGAGTCGGAGCCCACAGGACCGATGGCCGAGACGGCGGAAGAAACAGCCCCCGACCTGAGGACTGCGGTGGCCCCCAGTCGGGTGCGGAAGTGCAGGATGATCCGCTCCACGGGACGAGTATGGACATAGTCGTCCGCTCGCCAATTATAGAGGAAGTCGCGCCGATCCATTCGGCGGCCATGGCGAAGGAGGCATCTTCGAGCCGCGGGGGTCTTGAGCTGCTGGAAGACAATCTTGTCGATCCGGCCGTTGTTGCTCTGAACATGGAGTCATGGCGGCGTACACAGCAGTGGGTCAAGGTACGTTGTGAGTACCTCGAGTAGTCTTGTATGACGAAATACAAAGTACCCATTTGACTGTTCTGTCTGCGCAGGATATTATTGAAAGATCCCGTGAGAAGTCTGAGCTGTTGAAGGGGTACGGCGACACAGTCCTTCGTGCCGAAGCATTGGAGAAGGAGCTCGATAAGTCGAAGAAACATTCCGCCCTGCTCCAATCCAAGCTCGACGGCGCCTTCACCCAATATCATAACGAAGTGCAAGAGATGCAGGCGAAGAGGGATGACTTGATTCGGAAAAACAAGTCGCTGCGCCAGAAGAATAAAGGTATGCTTCCCGCCAAAGCCTTTGAGTACTTATTAGGGTACCTTGGTGTAATCTGACAGTGTGATGAGTTGTTTCCAGAGCTTGAGGAAAGGGTCGACCAGCTGAAGGAGTCGGAGACGGACTTGAAGAACATCATGTACCGTGAGACCGACAAAAGAGAGGTACTTGAGTATGAGTACGCTCAGTTGCGCCATTAGTGTATCAAGCACATGGAGCTTCATGAAGCCTCAGACCGTGACCTTGTCAATTGCTATAAATCTCTGCAGAAGCTCAAAGAAGATTGTGAGAAGCTACGGGGCCAGCTGAAGGAACTTGAGGAAGCCGCGCTACCTATTGCAAGGCTGCTGGTGCCACACCCGGGCTGGCCGAAGATTGCTCCACTAGTGGACCGGTTGAAGGAAGCCCCCAGGCGTCTGGCGACGTATGTCAAGCACTTGGCGAAGTCGATCCCGAACCAAGTCTTGGCATACATGAAGTCATATTTCCCCAAGGCTCTAGTGAACGTAGTCGCTGGTGGGCTTGTAGCGAACTGTGCTGACGATCAGTACAAGACCCTCCTGGAGGAGATGGCGCCCATTGCTGAACAAGTGGCAGAAAAGCTCAACCTTCAGTAGGAGTACCTGTAGGAGTAGCTTAAAGTAGTTGATGTAAAACATATAGAGTTGTTAGTAACTTGTTTGGATTATCAATGAAAGTTGTCCACGATATATCTGTGAAATAAGTACTCGTAACCGCCACTTGCAATGAAGTGTGCGGAGTACCAAACTGTGGTGGAGCTTGTGAGTAGTAGTACTCAGTAGGAGATGCCTGATTGGAAGGCACAATAAATAAGTTGAATGAAAATCAAACTTTATTACTGATGAGTAAGTACACCTGGATGGTCAGATGCGTTTACAAGTGTAGTCGCCAGGACCCGGAGGCCGCCTACGGCTAAGTGGCGCTAGGACCCTTAGGCCGCTTACAGCTAGAGATCCGTTAGTAGGCGTATAGACTGGATCTAGAGTACATGGTCTTGCAGACCGCCGCTAGAGTCCTTAGCGCTCTAAGCAGCCCAAGATCCGTTAGTAGCCGTTGACGCTGTATCTTGGAGAAGAGTAGTCCGGAGACTAGTGCCAGGACCGGAAGGCCGCTTACAGCGAGGAATCCGTGAGTAGTCGTGTAGACTTGGACCCATAGAGTAGTCGAGCGACTACGCGTAGAAGCGACACAGCTGGTCGACGTTTCACGAGTTGCTGATGTCGCCTTCAAGTGTTTGGAGGCGGTAGGAGCCTGGTCCGGTCACCTTGGAGATTGAGAAGGGACCTTCCCATGGTGAGCTGAGCTTGTGTAGTCCATCCGTGTTCTGGATACAACGGAGGACTAGATCGTCGACGTTGAAGGAGCGTTCCTTGACGTTGCGATCATGGTAGCATCAGATACCCTCGAGGTACCTTGCTGATTGGACGAGGGCGGCACAGCGAGCTTCTTCGAGACCGTCGATGTCAACCCGTCTGCTGTCTTCTGAGATGGCTTCGTCGTATTGCTCTACTGCCGGGGATTCCCACATCACGTCGGCAGGTAGAATAGCTTCGGAGCTGTAGACCAGGAAGTAGGGCGACTGCCCCGTCGGCTTGATAGGCTGAGTACGAAGCCCCCAGAGTGCGTTGGGTAGTTCCTTGATCCACTTGCCTCCTTTGGTGTTGGCTGCGTCGTGCAATCGCTTCTTGAGGGCGTCGAGTACCATCCCGTTGGCGCGCTCAACTTGACCGTTGGTGCAGGGGTGGGCGACTGAGACGTATCGGACGTCAATCCGGCTGTTCTCGCAGTACTCCCAGAACTGATGGTTGTTAAAGTTGGAACCCAAGTCTGTGATGATGCGATGAGGCAGCCCGTAGCGATGCACGAGTTCATCCAAGAAGTCGAGTACTCTGTCGGCCTTTGGGCAGGTGACCGGCTTGACTTCGATCCACTTGGTGAACTTGTCGATGGCCACCAAGACTCTATTGAATCCTCCTGGCGCAGTTGGCAGAGGCCCAATCATGTCGAGCCCCCAGCAGGCAAAGGGCCAGGTTGGTGGTATGGTGACTAGCTTGTAGGCCAGGACGTGTTGCTGCTTGGCGAAGAATTGACATCCTTGGCACTTTCTGACGAGTTCTTCAGCGTCGGCCAGAGCTGTGGGCTAGTAGAAAGCTCATCGAAAAGCCTTGCTCACCAGCGTTCGAGAAGACGCATGGTTGCCGCAGATGCCTTTGTGGATTTCCTCCAAGATATCCTTGCCTTTTTCGCGAGGTATGCACTTCATGAGTACTCCAGAAGTGGCACCTCGCCTGTAGAGCTTGTCTCCGACTAGTACGTAGGCCTTGGCTCGGCGGACGAGTTGTTCGGCCAAGTTTTTGTCGGATGGAACCTTCTGCTCGTGGATGTAGTCGATGAAGGGTTGTCTCCAGTCCACGTCAATCATCATGACCTCCTGGCCAGACTGTAGTGGCGCAGGGTCAGTGGCCGTTGGCGCCGAATCCGGGATGGATGGCGCATGAAGCTCGTGGACGAAGACTCCAGCAGGTACTTGCGCGCGAGTAGAACCAAGCTTCGACAGGACGTCCGCGGCAACATTGTTGTCGCGGACGACGTGGTGGAACTCGAGACCATAGAACTTGTTCTCGAACTTGCGGACTTCCAGATAGTAGGCGTCCATGTTCTCCTTGTTGCGATCCCAAGACTTGTTGACTTGGTTGATGACCACTGCGGAGTCGCCGTAGACTAGTAGCCGCTTGATGCCCAATGAGATTGCGAGGCGGAGCCCGTGAAGTAGGGCTTCGTACTCGGCTTCATTGTTTGAGACCTTCCAGAAGATCTGCAGGACGTACTTGAGTTGTTTGCCCTTTGGAGAGATCAGCAGTACCCCTGCACCTGCCCCTTCGAGCTTGAGTGAGCCGTCGAAGTACATCACCCAGTGTTCTGGGCGCTCGGTTGGAGTTGGTAGCTGATTCTCCCGCCACTCTGCCATGAAGTCGACTAGTGCCTGGGACATGATAGCAGTACGTGGCTTGAAGTCGATGTTGAGGGCGTCGAGTTCGACCGCCCACTTGGAGATTCTTCCAGTAGCATCCTGGTTGCGGAGTATGTCACCGAGCGGGTAGTCGGTGATGACAACAATCGAGTACTCCTGGAAGTAGTGTCGTAGCTTCCGCGAGGTGATGAGCACTACGTAGAGTAGCTTCTGAACCGGCTGGTACCGTGCCTTGGACTCTGAGAGAACCTCGCTGACGAAGTAGACTGGTCGCTGGACTGGGTAGGCGTGGCCTTCTTCATGCCGCTCGACGACGATGGCAGTACTGACCACATGAGTAGTCGCAGCGAGGTAGAGCAGTAGCTGCTCCTTTTTGCGAGGAGCCGTGAGGACCGGTGGCTTAGACAGAAAGTCTTTAAGCTGCGCCAGAGCTTGATCAGCCTTCGTGGTCCACGCGAACTTCTCTTGATGCTTGAGTAGTTTGAAGAAGGGTAGTCCCCATTCTCCAAGCTTCGAGATAAATCTGTTCAGGGCCGCCATGCACCCGGTCAGCTTCTGGACATCCTTGATGCAGGTTGGAGCTTTCATGTTGGTGATGGCGGAGATCTTCTCGGGGTTGGCTTCGATGCCACGATGGCTGATGATGAAGCCGAGTAGTTTCCCAGATGGTACGCCGAAGACGCACTTGTTGGGATTGAGCTTCCATTGGTACTCTCGCAGGGATGCGAAAGTCTCTTCAAGATCGGCGATGAGCGTATTGGAGTTTCTGGTCTTAACGACCACGTCATCCACGTAGGCTTCGACGTTCTTGTTGAGCTGCTTCTTGAAGCAGGCCTGGATAGCTCGTTGGTAGGTGGCGCCGGCGTTCTTCAACCCGAACGACATTGTTGTGTAGCAGTAGGCGCCGAACGGGGTGATGAACGCGGTCTTCTCCTGGTCTTCTTCCTTGATAGCGATCTGGTGGTACCCGGAGTAGCAGTCGAGGAAGCAGAGCAGGTCGCAACCCGCCGTGGAGTCGATGACTTGATCAATCCACAGCAACCCGAAGGGGTCTTTGGGGCAGTGCTTGTTGAGGTCGGTGTAGTCGATGCACATCCTCCACTCGTTGGTGTTCTTCTTGCGGACGAGGACGGGGTTGGCGAGCCACTCAGGATGGAAGACTTCACGGATGAAGCCCGCCGCGAGTAGTTTGGCGAGTTCCTTCTTGATGGCATCCCGTCGGTCGTCGGCGAAACGGCGAAGGTGTTGTCGTTTGGGGGTAGCTTTAGGGTTGACATTGAGTGAGTGCTCGATCAGCCTCCTGGGCACCCCTGGCATGTCCGCTGGCTTCCATGTGAAGATGTCTCGGTTAGCTCGGAGGAAGCTGACGAGCGCGTCTTCATATTTCGGGTCAAGACCCACCCCAATCATGGTAGTCTTGCTACTGTTGCCCGTCCCAAGGTCGATGGCCTTCACTTGGACTTCCTCTGATGGCTGAGGCTTGTTTGCGGTATCAGTTTTCTCAGGAATCTCGAGTTCGGTTGGGGCGAGCTTCTTGGACGCAGCAAAGATCTCCATCATTGCATTGGGTACTTGGTTGCTCACTGCGAGTTCCACGGCTTCGGTGTCGCAGTCGAACGAAATCTTCAAGTCCCCTTGCAGTGTGAGTACTCCAGCAGGACTTGGCATCTTGAGTATGTAGTGTGGTACCGCCATGAACTTGGCGATAGCTGGTCTGCCGAGGATGGCATGGTAGGAGGTTTCGAAGTCCGCAACCTCGAACTTGATGTACTCGGTGCAGTAGTTCTCCCTTGTCTCCCCGAAGGTAACTGGCAGGACCACTGAGCCCAGTGGAATAGCCATGTTACCAGGGACAATGCCGTAGAAGGGTGACGCGCTCTTGGTGAGCATGTCGGTGATGTCGAGCTTCATCTTCTTCAAGGTCTTGGTGAAGAGGACGTTGAGTCCGCTCCCGCCGTCGATGAGGACCTTGTTGAGTCTGGAGCCCGTGACTATAGGTTTCAGGACGAGTGGGAAACATCCTGGTTCAGAGAAGCTTGTCCATTGATCCGCGCGGGAGAAGGTGATGGGTACCTCCGACCACCTCAGAGGTGTCGGCACCGCTGGTTCGATGTTCAAGACTTCCCGTCGGGTGGCCTTCTGGGACTGTCTGGTGGGTAGTCCGCCGAAGAGGACATTCACCGTCTTGTCAGGTTCCTGGAAGTCACCGTTGCCCTCGTCGACTTTTTTCTTGCCCTTCTTATCGTGAGGAGGCCGTGGGTTAGGAGTATCCTTGAGTGCTCGCCGGAGCTGGTAGCACTGCTCGGTGGTGTGATTACCATCCAGATGCCACGGGCACTTCTCTTTGAGCAAGTCTCTGAAGCTGCCTGAGGTCTTTTTCGAGTTGTCCTTTGCAGGGCGCTGTATAGCCGCGACTGTGTTGTCTGGCTTGCGCTTGCGGTTGGAGCTCGAGTAGTTGTTGTTGTGGCGACCCTCTTGATCTTTGTTGTTGTTGTTGTTGCCGCCCGCGTTGCTCTTGTTCTTGCCGCGAATGGAGTCGTACTTGGCGTTTACCTTGTCCTCTTCGTCGGCCCATGACGTGATCATGTCTTTGAGCTTGGTGATGGAGCTCGGGCGGCGGCGACCGAAGTCTTCGAAGGTGCGACGATGATAGAGTCCGTCTTGGAAGAGGTCGATGACTTCTTTGTCGGTGACGTCGACTACGGTCGCGCGCTTGTCGAAGAAGCACCGCATGTACTGGCGAAGCGTCTCGCCTTGTTCCTGTTTGACCATCGCCAGGTCCATGCGAGTACCCGAGCGCCCCATGGCGCTCGCGAAGTTGCTGGTGAACTGCGCTTTCAGCTGGTCCCACTTGTCGATCGAGTTCTTTTCGAGTGACTCAAGCCACGTGAGTGGGGCTTGATCCAGGCAGAAAGGGAAGAAGAGGCACTTCGCATCGTTGTTGCCACCAGCATTTTCGATGGCCAAGGTGTAGCACCTGAGCCACTGAACTGGATCTTGCTTCGCGTCATACTTAGAGATCCCGAGAGGTTTGAATTTCTCGGGAAGAAGCAGGTTGCGAAGTCTTGCAGAGTAGGCGGGGAAGCCGTCACTGTCGCTTGCTTCAGTAGCCTTCTTGCGGCGGATCTCGTCGATCTTGTGGCGGGCGTCATAGCCGCCACGTGCGTTCCCCGGTGGCGTGGCTAGTCGCGTGGCCTCGGCCGCCGCGATCGCCACCGCCACCAGCTCTTCTGCCGGCGTCATGGAATGAACTCCCGCCGCTGTTGCCACCACCGCCGCCGCCGCCGCGACTACCTCTGGTGCCACCCTGGCTGATGCCGCCCTGTGAGGGTCCTCCAGCCGAGGCCCTAGAGCGGTTGGGATTTGGCTGGTGTTCACCACGGACACGGTTGCGTCTGCCGTCTGCCGGGCTGCGGCTAGTGGCTTCGTGGTTTCTGGCGTCGTGAGTTCTGACGGGGGCTACTTGAGTAACCCTGTTGTCGACCCGCATGAAGTAGGCGTCTTCAGCGAGTTTGGCGATGACTTCGCCCGCGCGGATCCCCTGGGCCTGCCGTGCTATCGTGGTGATAGACATGAGGCGCTGCTCAGGAGTAGTGTGTTCCCGGTTGGCAACTTGCTCCAGGGCCTCATTGAGGTTCCGGATAGGGAGAGTTTCCCGGAGACGTCTGCGTCGATCGTTCCGCTTCCTATTGCGGTCACGCCGAGTGTTCTTGTCTTCGGTGGTCTCATTCGGAGGTGCGTTGGCAGACAACTCATCCTCTGAGATGTCGTCAAGGTACCGGTCGGGTCGGTTCTCCGAAGTCCCAACATCTGTGGCCGTCATGAAGACTTCACGGTCGGGAGTGCAGAGACTGG
Source organism: Cenchrus fungigraminus (assembly GCA_036936925.1). Lineage (NCBI taxonomy): Eukaryota > Viridiplantae > Streptophyta > Magnoliopsida > Poales > Poaceae > Cenchrus > Cenchrus fungigraminus. The sequence continues at coordinate 20,626,827 of CM072776.1, read as the reverse complement.
AGTCAGTAGTCGCCACCTCGGTGGGGGTGTGCTCGTCATTTAGAGCCAGCGGGGTCCCCTCCTGGAAGGGGAGTGAATCGAGGTAGGCGACGCAGCGTGAGTTGTCGTCCGTCAGGTCTGCGGGCTTGCGGTCGGGCCAGTAGACGAATCTGCCGGCGGGAGTGGATGTAATGATCAGGCCAGCGGCAGGACCTGACAGCAGTTCCTCAGTCATGTTGAGCTCGGACTCGGACTCGATTGGGTCCGATCCGAAGTCGAACTCATAGGAGGAGTCCGAGTAGTAGCCGGTTGCGGTGTTGGAGTCCGAGGAGTACTCGAAGGCGATCTCCTTGCCGGCCCGGCGTGCAGCGAGAGCTTCTGCGTGGGCCCTGCTAGCATTGCAGAGACCGTATGGGAAGTGCTCGTGGAGGGGGGTCGCTTCACACGATGGCTCAGGAGCCGGCTCGCATGAGGCGATCCAGGGCGACGTTGAGTTCGAGTTGGAGGCGGATCCGAGCTCGAAGTCGGCGACTTGGTTGTAGAGTGAAATTTCGCCGAATTTTTCGACGAGTGGGCCCGTGGCGTCTTCGGGAAGCGTCATGAGCCCGGTCTTTGGGTCCGGTGTCATGGTGAGGTAGCGCTGGAATGATCCAGTGCCGTCAGCGATGCAGACCCAGGAGCCGAAGACGAAGGTGTCGCCGCGGTTGGAGGCGGCGGTTGGCTTGATGATGATTGAAGCCGTCGAGTTCGCCATGTGATCTTCGGCGAGATCCCCTACCTGGCGCGCCAGCTGTCGGTGTTTTAGACCGGCAACCTACCAAGGGGAGTACCCGAGGTAGATGAATGTGGCCTCGCCGAGATCGGTAACTCGAAGGAGAGACACGTGGCACACAATTTAGACAGGTTCGGGCCGCGAGGTGCGTAATACCCTACGTCCTGTATGCTGCGTAGCTCTGGATTGATTAGATGTGTTTACAAGATGATGCGGATGAAGAGATAGGGGTCCCTGCCTCGCCTTATATAGTCCGGGAGGCAGGGTTACAAGTCGGTTTGAGGGGAGAGTACTAGTCGGGTACGGCTAGGAGTACTTTACATGGATCCGGACATGCGTAGCTTCCTAACCGAGTAATATCCCTCTGTAGTCCTTGCACCCCACGCCAGCAGGTGCCGTGTTGCCTAAGTTGAGTAGTCCCAGGGGCCCACCGAGTAGTCGGTCCTAGTACCCACCAGTGTAGTGGGCCCAGGGATGAGCATACGACACAGTCCAACAATTTCATCTACAAATTTCTACAAACCTCAAATAAAATGACTTGGAACAATCTCTTGCAATAGGGAACAAAAGATCCACAATCACCCAAGCATGCAACAACAATATTCAAAGGCAAAGAGCATGGGGAAGGAATCCAACAATTTCATCTACAAATTTCTACAAACCTCAAATAAAATGACTTCTAACAAACTCTTGCGATAGGGTACAGTAGATCCACAATCACCCAAGCATGCAACAAGAATATTCAAAGGCAAAGAGCATGGGGAAGCAGTCCAACAATTTCATCTACAAATTTCTACAAACCTCAAATAAAATGACTTCTAACAAACTCTTGCGATAGGGTACAGTAGATCCACAATCACCCAAACATGAAAGAATATTATAGAAAGCCAAAGAGCATAGGGAAGCAATCTAATTCAATCGATCAATACAGGGAGGAGACCGCAGACCTGACGAATAGGACGGGAAGAAGGTGTCGAATGCCGTCTCGATTTAGCAGCCCGACCTTGCACCTTCAGCACGATGTTCTGCGCAACTGTTGTAAATCTGCGGCCGCCAGGGTGAGCCTCAGGGGAGCCGACGGAGCAACGAGTTTGAACCATCTTGCAGCTTCAAGGATGTTGCCGAGGAAGGCCGCCGCTCGTAGAAGAGGAAGGCCGCTGCTCGTAGCAGAGGAAGCCGTCATCGGTAGCTAGGCCGCCATTGCTACTTCCGCCGCAGATCTAGGTCTCTTCGGCGGTCGAGGAGAAGATCCCCTGATTTTGGAAAATTACCAGGAGGGAGTTGGGAGACCTGGTTTCCCTCTTTGTTTTGTATATAAACGAGGAGGACTAGAAGGAGGAGCGGGGAATTCAAAATTTCAAGTCCTGCCTTTGTGGTCCAGAGTGGGAAATGAAAGACTTTGCATCATGGACCCAAACGTCAGTGACCCAAACGAAAGACCGCTTGGGTGTCGGACCCAAACGTCAGTGACCTTACGCAGAGAGGCAAGTTGTTGACTGGGTTGTCTGTGCCACCATGGATTATGGAATGGACAAACACACACAGGACTATACTCTACTTCATATTCATGTTAGACGGATGATCCGATTTTTGCAGTACAAATGTACTCGCTGCAACAAAATAACGTACCATTCCAACTGTTTATTATATGACTAAAAACACTTAAATAAAACATTAAAACTACAGGGGACACTGGTACAACCCTTTAGGTAATCTTCTACGGAGATTGTGCATAAATTCAGGATGATCAGTGCATACAATTACCCAATCATATGTGAGTATTCCGTGAGGAAAGATTCGCTCTAAGAGAGACATGCACTTGTCCTGCAATTGTGTGCAGCTAGCCTGAATTTCCCATCGAAGAAATGAAGTCATAGTTTCCTCGCTTGCCATGTCCCACATCTTTGATGCATAGTGCAGCTTCAACCTTTCGACGTGGTACATGTCGGTGACCGAGAGTAAATAAGGCTAGGCATTGGCAGGAGTGTCCCATAAATCAGCCTGCTCCGGGAGTGATCCTTCACTAGCATATTTGATCAATACCGAGAAGCCATCAGGGTGTGTGTCAATAATTGTAACAGTTTTAGAGCTAGACTCCACTCCTGGGCCATAGAGCATTGCCTCCATCACACAAGATACTTTCGCCACATCGGCACGTATCGCTCGTATCACCCGGCATTCTACACCTACGTGGAACACAACTTCCACAGGGGTTTGGGCTGCAACGATTTCGCATATGCTTCTTTGCACTGATGGAGGAGGAACTTCAATGCAGTCGTCCTCCAGTACTGAAACAACACATGATATGTGTATGCGATCTTCACTGGATGTTACGCGCTCAATGTCATGATGCTCCACTAGACATTCAAATCCTCTTTCTTGTAGATCCGATTCATGAACCAAACTTCTTTTGTAGCTTGAACTCGAAATGTATCATCTTCATCGTTTGGGTCTCCAGCCATCGCACGCAACAATACTCACACCTACGTGGAAGCAGTCACAGGCTTGACAAACAATAACATAGTGCGACCGTATCGCCATGTGTGACTGTGTGTATTCATAGCAGCAACGAGACACGTACCATTTGGGATTTCTGCAGAGGAACGAGGACGACAGCAATGCCATCTGGAACATACATCCACTGATGATCATTCATACCGGTAGGATAGCAACATAGCTTCCATTGACGGCCTCCCACCATGAACGTACCGGATTCCTTGAAGTTGCCCACGGTTCCTTCTGCTTTCGCTTCCTCGCTTGAGACTGAGAAGTCGACTTCCATGGAAGGAATCATTTTAGCGTCTAAAGCCATTAACACAAATGGCCTGCAATGATCGTCTCGTGCCTAAACTGTCTCTTATTATAGTGGGAGTGAATGTGTCGTTCTGAAACGTCCGTTCGTGGACATCAGTTACCACCCGGAATGGACGCGTCCCTTCAGTGTTGGTGTGGCCACGTTCGGGTCATGAACTTCCCGGTTCTAGTCCTTAAGTGCGATTCACAATGATCGACACATCCGTTTAGAGGGGGTGTGCACACAAGTTCGTCGGTTAACGCCCGGTGCCAGTGGTTAACTGCAATTCTCAATGATCGACACGTGGATCAACTTGTGAGAACGTGTCGTTCCCAAACGCCCATTCGAGATGCCCTTCTGTGCTTATATGCATGTTAATATTACACACACAAAAAAAACATATATTGCTATTCCAATTCCAGCTTATTCCATTTTGGTCTTGTTGTGTCAACAAGTTCATCACGTTTCTCAGTCTCCAAGGCCTACGGAAATCATCAAGTGCGAATCCAGACTATTCGTAGACCTTTACAGTCACGACTCACGCAGCGTACCTGATCGAGGAGGACTTGTCAAGTCATCCCGCACCCTACGTGTTGCAACGCAAGGACCATCCGGTCCATCTGATTACAGCACCCAATCTTGTTCTCTAGATGCAATTGACACCTAAACCATTACATAAATAAACGGTAGAGAGTTGTCTCGTTGTTGATGCGGCATGAGCTGATGCAGTGAGACGGCCATTAGATGCAGCGATGCGGCGTGATTTGTCCGCAGGACTTTCTTGTGCTCTAGAGAGAGGAAAGTCCGGAAGTAAACACATACCTAGACACGTCGGGCTCATCCCGTGATACCCATCGTCCAGACATGTAATTGATGCATGCCACTGAAGATTCTGACCTACATAGATTCCTATCACGCGTAGGCCTGACTATATTCCGAGCATCTCACGTTTTCCATAGTAACTTTAGCAATGCTACACCGAGCTAACGTGACCGTTGTAGTCCTCGATAAATAGGCGAGTGCAGGACAGCGTTCTTGAAAGGCAAGGCCAACACTCATCGGTTCCCCGTCTTGCATTTCTCTACTTCAGTGGGATACAAGGGTGAGATCATTTTGTTGGCTAATCTTGTTTACTTTATGTATGCATGGTATCGAGACGGTCACATTGTTAGCTTATGTAGGGTTTGTTCTTCGTTTGTGTATGCAGTACGTGGGGAATGGCCAGGCAAGGAAGGGACGGAGCATGGAACTTGGAGGAGTCGGGGAAGGGGGAGCTGTCGGGCGCAATAGCACCTCACCACCACCCGGTTCAGCCGCTGCCATCGGCACCGCAGCAACACCCGGCCCCAATGGCACCTCCACTTCCGCTGGTATTGGCACCTCAGCAGCACCCGGCCCTAATGGCACCTCCACTTCCGCTAGCATCGGCACCTCAGCAACACCCAGGGGTGATGCCACCTCGAGTTCAGCCGCTGGCAACGGCAGCTCAGGATCAGCTGAACCTCATGGCACCACCTTTTCCACGGCCCAGGCCACCATGTCTGCTGTTGCCCATTGAAATGCCACCCCCGCGGCTAGTGCTCATTGAACAAGATGAAACACATGACCTGAAATGGTTTGTGTTGCTTTGGCTTCAGCAGGGCGGGCCTGCCCGTGTTTATCACGAAGCAATGTGGGTGTGCCCTTTTTGCCACAGGAGTCATAGGCAATGGACCATTCGTGACCTGCTGTTACATGCGCATAACATCGCCGTTTCGCCTGCCTGGGTTTGGGATACAAGGGCGAGGCATCGCGCTTTGGAGGAGTATCTGATCCAGGAGCCACGTTTTGCTGCACTCCGTGCAGCGGCTGGATTTCCATGAGCCCGTGATGGTAGTAGTATGTCGTGATGGTAGTAGTATGAGCCGTGATGGTAGATGCTAGTAGTATGTGGTGATAGTAGTAGTATGAGTCATGATGGTAGATGCTAGTAGTATGTCGTTCAGAGTATGTCGCTGTAGTTCCAACTATGGTGGATCGATCCATCCTCATGTGTAATCAATGCATATGCATGCATTTGTGTCGTTTGTATTTGGATTGTGTTGTTTCTAATAAAAATGGTAATGTGTGTGTACTCCCTCAGTATAAATTCGTTGTATACGGAAAGTCCATTCCATTGATTTCTTAACAGTTACAACTAATCCACTAATCAAGGCGCCGCTTCTTTGTCGATGGTGCACCCGGCGCCTTGTTGCAGCTACTCACGGATGAGGATGTCGCTCTGTTGCCGCCGCCCGTGGAAGATGGTGGTGGACCTCCCAGGGCGCCGCCTGCGGATGAGGCCGTCCCTCCAATGCCGCCGCTAGAGGATGATGTCGCCACTCCATGGCGGCCGGTCGAGCACGGCCTTGGCACCGCTCCATGGTGGATGATGACGGCCGGTCGATGATGGCCTCTGCTCGGCGAGGATGGCAAAGATCGACTGCCGCCGACCGATGAGGATGAGAGAGGATGAAGGCGCTTGGAGACGACCGTTCCACAGTGAGTGGCGGTGCTTCCGCACCCCTGACCCCTGGCACCTCTTGCTGACTTGCGAGAGGTGCGATGTTTCAGAGGCACATGATCTTGGATTTCATTTTGTTCCACAAACTCCGAATCATCAGAGGATGTGTCAACCACCACCCGAATGGGCCTCCGCTCTGCCTCCTCTTCATCAGACCACTGGAGATCCTCCCTTTCATCAGAAGAGGAGGAGGATGTGGCTTGCGCTGCACCTCTAGGATACAATGGCTCTATGGGGAGAGGAAGAGAGCGTTGTGCGAGGATGGGGTTTTTTTGTTGGTTGCAAGAGTTGGGAGAGGAAGAGGGCGCTGTGCAAGAATGGGGTTTTTTTGTTGGTTGCAAGAGTGGGGAGAGGAAGAGGGCGCTTGAAGGAATGGGGATATTTATGGCCAGAGTAACCCATTCAGCCCTTATTGAAAAAATTGCTCCCGAAAAGATTAGAGTAGTTGTGGGATCCGTTCAGTTCAAACTAATTCAATTTTGACCAAATTTACACTTATATTTTCATATAAACATATCAGGAAGTAAGAATTGCATTCTTTTGTGGACAGTGGGAGTACGTTCTAAGGAAGGGGGAAAGACCGTTCAGTGGAATGTTAACGGACCGAAAGAAATAATTGTAGTCCAGAAGGTCCTTTTAGCAATACATCAGTATACTGGACCTTCTGGACTACCTTTTCCACTCATTTCTCTTTGTTGGAGCTGTAACTCCTCCATTGTTCTCCCACAACCTTGTTCTTTAGCTATCCTGTCAATGATGCCTTGTCCCTGGGCAAATCTTATTCCTGACATTGTTGTGAGCGTCGCCAATAAGATCAGTGATGCAAGAGATTTCATCATGTTCAAAGCTGTCTGCAAGGGTTGGAACTGCGCTCGTTCAGGTGAGGCACGCCCGTTTGACCCTTGGATTCTGAAATCTGAATATATCGGTGAATCTGGAGCAGTGACATTCGCATCCATCGCTGATATGCGACTTTTTGAGGTCTCCATTCCTGCATTGGCTGGGAAAAGGACTAGATTGATAGGTTGCGGCGGATCTGGAAGCTTAGTTGCCTTAGATTGCAGAGATTGGTGCAATGCGCTCATGCTGAATCCGTTGTCTCCTCGGAACCACATTCACCTTCCTCAACTTCCAAAATGGAGCCAAATGGCTACTCTCCAAGCTTGTATCTTGTGCCTTGAAACAGCAGCTGGTGCAGAGTCATTTGTCGTGATTACTTTCTTTGGCCAGAGAAATCTTTTGCAGCACTTGGGTCATTGCTCGTTTCCATGTGGCATTTGGGTAGCCAATCCGACTAGACTGCACTACCTTCGGAAGATTTCTGGTGCAGTTCTTCTGAACACATGCGGATCTACTTGGGGCAAGATCTTCCAGCACCTCCCCATCCTGTTGGACTTCGGTTGTCATGGGTTATTGGCATGGGCAACTCTTCTCTACTCGAAGGTGAAGACCGATTGTTCTTTGTTGTTCTGGAGGAGAAAGAAGCTGAGGTGGTAGAATTAACTTTGCATTCATTTGTCGGGGACATTTGGCAGCCTATTCCCTGGGAGGGAGCTCCTGAGTTCCGGAATAAGATCATCTTGTTTGGTCCTGGCAAGTGCATTGTTACAGAAGAGCATGCCATTTCTGGTTTGGCTGACCTGAGGGCAAATCACATTTACTTCCTATGAACTTATCATCACGATGAAAAGAATGAGTACTGGATCTACCAGCAGGGAATAGGTATTGTTCCAGGCGTCAACACTACTCCGGCGATCCGCATTAAGCAGGTTCGTGGGGACTGGATTTGGTCGCGAGGAACATGGCTGTTGCCTAGCTATCCGTAATGAGGAACTTCGATTGTGTACCACCTGTAACGCAATTCAATATACAAATATCTACATTATCATCCTTCGTCAATTATTCCACGCATATGGATGAGTTTCTACCACAATCACTGTAGGGAACAAACAGTTACACAATCAGGAAGGTCCTTCCCACAAAACATCAACAGAGTGGACAAGTATCAAAAATCATAAGATGGCATCTCACAGCTACTCATCACCACAAAGTTCACACCACCAACAAGTAGCAAATACCAAAATACAAGCATGATTAGCACCTCTAAACCGTCTACCTAGCAATAACACCACGAATCACATTATGCCTCATTGTTGTCCTTGCTGAGTGACCTCTTATATGAGGCCTATCTCAGCAATTCCCTTACCTTCTTCACCACAAGTGTTGCAGAATCCAGGAGCTGCTTGACCGTCTGCAGCTCAGCGGCAGTCTCTTGAATCTCCCTGTTAGCCTTTGCACATTCTTCCTTCCACATCCTTGCCTCCCTTTAAGCTTTTAGCTACCTGTTGGCTTCACCCTTTTCTGTAGGAGACAACAGAGCATCGTTTCTCATTTTCTTTCTCGTCTCAAACAGGTTATTGGTTACCTCCTCGTAGTATCGCGTTATTGTCTGTAGCTCAACTGCTTTTCAGCTGTACATGCTTCTTTCCACGACCTTGCTTCCTCTTCTGCTTTTCCCTTCATTTCCATCAGTTTCTCTAGAACTTTTAGAGTCCTAATATCCCATTCAGGATCTATCCACCTAAATGACGCGCACTTCATGCCATCAGTCTGCAGTCACCGATTTCGTTCATATAATTAGCGATTGACCACACTAACATCAAACGCAGAAGCAACATTTATTAGAAGTGATACAGGTTATCATTTACTTCGCAGCAGCATACATATCGACGCCCAGGGTTGGTGCCTATCCAGTCATACCTCAGATGGACAGGCAACCCATCCTTGCACTCATTTTCAATAGGATCTATAACGATAACTTCACGAGGACCAGGCGTCGGCGCTCTGGAGCTTTCGGAGTCTACTCCAAACACCTTTAAAATACATGAATATAGTCTGTTAACCCAGATCCCCAAATCCAAAATTCCCCTTAACTAGTATGACATATCAAAGTAGCATGGCTAAACAGGGGACTGACTTGACTGGAGCGAGTCTTGCTTCTCCGTTCGCCGCTAGGGCCGCTACGATTCGCCATTCCCGCCACGGGCAACAGCAGATCTAAGCACTAACGCTAGCTCTAGTCTTTGCCACAAGGAAAAGGAGCGTGGTGCCAGCGAGTCTCTTGTAGAGTTGCAGTAGTGTACGCCGCGTCGTCGAGAGAAATGAGATATATACACTTGTCTGCGGGAAAACTTTTTTTTTGCTGTTGCGCGCACTTTTCTGCCGCCAACTTACCAGAACCGCTCCGTGCTGTTGTTGGGGCAGACATGTCTAGTTTCCAGGTGCGCGGCGGCCGACCACGTGGAATAGTCGGCACTTGGAAACAAGCAGTTACACAATTGTTTCTTAGGAAGGTCCTTCCTACAAACCATCAAAAGGACGGACGATTCGATTCTGGATCAATCCAAACAAACAACATCTTAGCTTTTCCTCCCTTTTTACCACTAGGAAGGTCCTCCTTGTGAAACATCAACAGGCCGGAGTTTCTGTTGACGGTCGTTAAGTCCCTATTTTCGACCATCAACTTCGGATAAAAGTTACTCCATGAAAGTGTGCACCATAGCTATAGGGTTATAATCTAACAAATTCCACAAGCTTTGGTGTATATTTGGTTGCAGGTGCAAAGGAGCAATTATAGAATAAAATATGGCATTATCACAAACAACATCAAATGTCAATTTGGACTACACCATTGTGATGAGCTCGTCGAGACGATTGAAATGGACATACTATTTTCCAACATCAGAGTTCGTATGCGCAAGATATGAAAAGGACAAAATAGCTGACGTCACTGTGGGGCCCACGCTACAGCGCCATGCATGCAGCTGCGCGGGACGCTACCAGGGGCGGCCATGTGGCGGCACGCCATTGGCTGGCACCCCACGCCGTGTGGGCGTGCGTGCGCAGGCACGCGGGGGCTCTCCCCCACCTGCCACGTGCCGCCACGGGGTGGCACGGCTGGCTGCTGAGCGCGGGAGCGCGCGGGCGCGCGCGGGCACCGCCTGCCCGGACGCGTGGCGGGCGCGGAGTGGCCCGCCATGGGTCGGTTGGCCGGCTCGGCCGGCTGGCCCCTTATTTCTAGCGGTTTTGGCCCAGAAACGCCCGGTTCAGGCACCCACCAGCCGGTTCAGCTCTGGTTCAAGGCCTTAGGATGCGGTTTTCGCTCGGTTTTCTTCTCCACCGCCTCCAGGACACTGTGCCTCGCAAGTTACCACCACTGGGGGGTCGGTTGGCCCCTGGAAAGAGGGGGAGGACCTCCACTCTCCCATGTTTCCTCCCCCTATAAATAGAAGCCATCCTCCTCACTTCAAAGGAGGAACAGAGAAGCAGAGATCAAGGCGAAGCCCTACCAAAATTAGTGTTAGAATTAGGTGAGAGTTGAGGTGCAAGTCCAAGAGAAGCCGGAGTTGTCGGCTTCCTCCCTTTCTCTTGTACGTCGGCGGATGCGGCTCCACTTCGAGTAACATCCGGGTAACTCTTAGGTATTCTAGATTTATTTAATTAATTAAGTTCAGCTTTATTATTTATGCTTGTGGGCTCCTTGCTTTGATTAGTGTTCTAGTAATTGCAAAGCTAGAATAGTAGTCACTAGAGTAGACGTGGTGTCTAGTCTTGCGATTACCTCGGAGTACACCTAGTGCCACGGATTGTTGTGGTAGCCCCAGGTGGTGACAGCCCTGACGGCCTACGTAGTCCACCACGTGAGATCCACTAGAGCGCAGTAGGACCCCTGCTTGGCTTGCCTAGCCCCCTTCTCATCCCTTTCCGGGTTAGGACAGTTGAGCGTCCCGAAGCAAGCATCGTAGCAAATGCTGATCTTTTCTTTAGTATCCAGAATCCTTCAAAACCCTCTCTACCTCTCCTACACTATTATCATATCTTCTCTCGTCCAAGGCCGACCTTGATTCTTCACTAGTGCACACATGTTCCCTGTGGATTCGATACCCTAGAATACTACTGGGTGAAAGCTACATCGGTATCCGTATGGTTACAGACTTTTCTGCGATCGTTATTTATACCAACAGGCCTTCTGGCATCGTTGCATATTTAGTAGCGATGCTAGCAAGTGCCAACAAGCTTTCTGGCGCCGTTGTCGGGGACATAAACCTGGTGCAATGCTAGAGAGTGTCAACAAGCTTTCTGGCGCTGTTGCTGGGGATATAAACCTGGTGCAACCCTAGAGAGTGTCAACAAGATTTCTGGCGCCGTTGCCGGGGAACGGTTGCTGTACTAGTGTCGAGCCGAGTCGTCCGTGTATCCCCATCCATACCACCACATATCCCCATATGGATTCCAAACCTATCAATCAGTTTTCTGCTCCAACGGGCGAAGATCTAGAGCCTCCACCTTCATCATTACCCATCCATGCACCTAGCTATGAACTTCGTCCCGCCCTCATAGCTATGGTACGGGAGAAATCTTTTTCTGGAGCAGAAGAGGAAAATCTGTACACCCACCTTCGCGGTTTTGAGGAAGTGTGCTCGTGCCTGGTCATTCGTGGCATGTCACATGAAACATTAAAATGGAAGCTTTTCCCGTTCTCTTTGACGGGGATTGCCAAGAAATGGTACGCTCAAACCGTTAGGGGTGTCAAGGGAGATTGGGAAGTTTTGCGAAACAAATTTTGTCTAGCTTTCTTCCCAGAATCCCGAGTGGTCGACCTCCGTATGGAAGTCTTAGGCTTTAGGTAAAAGGAAAAAGAAACCTTAGGAGCAGCCTGGGCACGATTTTTGGACCTAAACATGTCCGGTCCCAACCTCGAACTCTCCAAACCAATGCTTTTACAGCATTTTCGTCGAGGCCTTAGCAAGGAGTCCGCCCAGTTTCTCGATGCTTCTTCGGGAGGTTCTTTCACTCATTTGACACCTAGTGAAGGGAGGAACGTTCTCAACAAAATCCTTGAGAATACCCCCTACACTGGTATTTTTGATGAATTTCCCAAAGAAGAGGTTGATGAAATCCTTGAGCCAGAAGATAAGGTTTTACCTATCCAGCCTACACCCGTGACCGCTCCTCTCTATAGCCAATAAAAGTAGAGCCTCCAGTAGAAAACCTCCATAGTCTAGAAGATGAGGAAACTCATCCAATGGACTTTATCAGCGAAATCGAGGACGATCTTTTCTCAGACTTTGGAAATGCCTCGAATTTTCCGATCTAACCAAAACCTCGAGCGTGCAACTCTCTGTTTCAACAAAATGCTAGCCAACCCGATAAGCCCAATCTCAAAGACCTTAAATGCTTATCGGCGGCTATGAGTGTGGAATGGTTGAGAGAAGCCGAGACATCGCCCGAGGTAGTTAGACTCATCATGCCATCCACTCTTCTTTCCTTTCAAATACAAGGCGTCATGATGGATGTCCAGTACCACCCCACTGTTGGGATAAATATCATCTCAAAATCTCTTGTCCAACAGCTCTATCCCAACATGACCCTATGTTCGTCCCGAAAGATTTTTCAAGATCCTTATGGGACCATGTTGGAATGTTGCGGTGTTGTCAGAACAGTCCCGGTAGTTGCCAATGAGGCCGAGATCTTTCTGGACTTCCATGTCTATGATAATCCGGACATACCTATTCTTATAGGTCGACCTACCGAGAGACTTTTCCAAGAAACGGCTAATGGTACCCTAGCCGTGCAACTAGACGAATCCACACAAACCGTTTCCTTAGCTCGTGCACGTAATGCAATAGCAAAGTTCCCTGACCGATTCGAGGATGATTCCACTGAGAATCCCGAAGACACCTTGAATCCCTTGGATGCCGAACAAGGGAAGGAGCCCTCTTCTGTCCAAATCCAGCTAGCTAGAAATCTTTTGACAGAATCTTGCCCTAGGCCTATGGTCCCGCCTTTGCCTCCTGATCCTCCAACCGAAACATCTATCATGGATGCCATGGAAAAGAAGTGGTCGACTGGAGTGGAACACTTTTCTGAAGCACTTTGGATTTGTTCACCTTCTATGATCCTTCCTTGTTCCATAAAAGGGATTACCATAGAAGCCCATCTTAACCCTGTCATGGAGGTTAATATTATGCCATGGCACTTAGCGTACACTTTATTGGGCAATGTGACGCTAAGACCATCCGACAAGCTCCTCAAGAGTTGTCTCTCTGAACACATTCTTGAGTGTCGGGGGGTTGCATATGCTGTGCCACTCCTAGTAGACAAGATCAAGGTTAATCTAGACTTCCACGTCTTTGATGTCCTTGATCTTGATCTCCTCCTAGGCTCCCATATAGAAAAACTTCTCGATGCATCTCGAGGAAGCCTAGATAAAAAGCTTAGGGAAGCCGTTTCGGCCACCACTCCCTTGTTCTCAGAAAATTCTATGGTGACGCCACTTCCCAAGAAAAACCCGTTCGAGGAGATGATGCATGTATCTCCGTTCGCGTCGTCCGAGCCCATTCTCGCTGAGCTTGTAGAATTTTCTACTTCTCAGGAGTATGACTCGGAAGACCGGCTTCACCTTTGTGAAGACGAACGATCATCATCACCTTTGATCGAGTTTGAGCCTCTTCCCACTGGCCTGTATCATGTTGTTTCCGACCGTGGTCGAGAATCAACATTGTTCATACATGATGCATCTCTCGAGATGGAGAATTCATGGGCCATGGAAATCTATAAGGCGCCGACTCTGGGGTCCAAAGGAAAGGATCTCATCGACAAGCATTGTAGCTTTACTCTTGATTTACCTCAGGAACCATGCTTGCGTCATGTCTCTCCAGAGTCAGCCACGCTCAGTGCACAGAGCACACATCAGGACTACAACCGCCTTATAGTCCTCCCTTGCAAAAAGTTTAGAAGGATGGTTGTAGATGCATATGTCCATCATAAGTATTGCAGATCTCGTGAGTGCATTGTGGCACTAACCTTGCAGCTAAAGCTTCACTAACACATTAACGATTGGTGGTGATATGGGAATGGCATCACCAATGATAGCTGCAAGAAGAAACTCCCATGGTCAAGCTTATGACCGTAAACAAAGAACTACCAGGAGATAGCCTGGATTAGCGTAGATTTATTTCTCCTTCCAAATAAAAGCAAGAGCATGTTCCTAGGATAAGAGTGTCCTTCGGGTACTTTTGGTTACTAACCTTTCAGGCGGAGACCAAGAATAACGATGGATAGATGATGCCTAAGAACATGTGAGCTACATCAACTACAACACTTTGGTAAGTTTTTGGTGATAGAACGGCTACGAAAGGAAGTTTGATCTCCAAACACTTGAGTTTTGTTGCTCAGCAATGCAAACTTCAAGTGTGGGGGATGTATGTGAGCATCTGTGACAACCCGCCCGGGAAAATACCGTACTATCACCTAAACCAATCTTTGGTCATTAAGCGACAGTAAGGTACCATCCCATCGTAAGTTGCCGGGTCAAAGCCCGGTAAATCACTTGAATAACACACAGAGGATCGAACATATGCATTAAAACTCACACGAAGGCGAGTCCAGAGTACAACACAAATTAAATCCAACTTTAACCCGAAGGGTTTAATTATTACAAACCATTGTTCATGACATGATAAGTAAAGGTTCAGAGTTCGAAACAGTGGAATAAAACTAATGACACGGTAGACATCACAGGAGGTCATCCATGATGCCATCACTCGTTGTCATCCACCCATTCTAGCTCCCAGCCGGGTGGAATCTCTCCAGGCCAAACAACATCACCTGCAACCACATTTTATATAGTAAGGCTGAGTATACTAATACTCAGCAAGACTTAACTGTCGGGTGATAACTACATCACCAAACTCTAGACATGAGAGGCTTTTTGGCCGGTGGAGTTCTTTTGCTGAAAAGCAACAAAGAGTAGGTCCTTACTTTCAACATTTTAGCTCAAATTCTAGTGGATTACCATTTCTACGTGAGCCAACTATTTCAATCAAGAATTGTACAATACAATTAATCCACACAGCAATATTCACTTCGTTCCATAATTAAGGGATATCATGGCCAGTTGATTAAGCAGTCTCAGATAACGGTGAGAGGCCGACAATCGATTGATTAAAAACCTTGCAAGGTGGACCTAAACACACGGAAGAATGCATACCCCAAGAAAATCCAAACAAAAGCGAAACAGAGTATGCACCGACCAGGCGGTTCCCGTCGATCTTCAGCTCGGGATCGGAACCTACATTCCTTGGTACAAGGCTTACTGGATCGCTCCCACACGAACGTCCAGACTCACACAGGTACCACACTGTTGCAAGTAGGGGGGGACACATCCTTGTGCCCCAGGTGTAGTAGGGAAAGGTTCCCTTGCCGCGTCAATCGGGTACTAGGCTTACCGGTCCCATTCCCGACAAGTATTTAGTACGTTCAAAAGCTTAGCCCACGAAAGCCACTGGACCGGAGCCCAAATCCCATGCTCTTACCACATGAGCAATCCATTTATAAAGATCTTATGATTCCAACATAAGAACCTATTCTCACGAGTGACGAACATCACTCGACTTCTACCGGGTCCTATAGCATAGCAGCTATCGACCTAGCATACTAGTAAAAGAGCATTGGTACCTAGGGATCATGCATCTAGGGTTTCAATTCAACTCCTGAAACGTAAATGCACATTATAGCAAAGGTAATTGCATAATTTTACAAAGGAGGCTTAATGATCCGGGGCTTGCCTTCGTTGGCAAGGTTGGCCTTGGGCCCTTCTGGACTTTGGTCCAGGTCTTGCTCTACAGCGACGTAGTGCACGTCTCTGTCAGCTCCTCCGTCTCCTCCTTCCGGCACAAGTGTACAGCTACCGTCGGCAAGATCTACACGAGGATGCAAATGCAAGATTTAATTGACGGTTTTCATTCAATTAATTACAAAACAACATATGACAACCATGAAGAGCATGGTTGGCCACATGTGGTGCTTTATTATTTATTCCTTTTGATAGTGACTGTGTACATATTTATACAAATTAATTAATTTAATTTCACAAACAGCAAGGAAGTGGTTTCAACCTTCTTAGCATGATTCACATCACATTCATAAAGTCATTAGGTGTGGCATTGGTGATTTTCCAATTTAACTTAATATTAAGCTTTAAATGGCTTCCATTGCTTTTATTCGTAAATAAATTCATCAAATTCAGTGGATAGTGTTTCTGAAGCACTAAAGTCCTAGGTAAAGCCATTGAACAAGATTTCACATTTACATGAGCTATAAATTAATTATACCTAAAATAACAATTTCTAGTTACCAAAACATGAGAAATGCATATAAAAATAATTAAGCAACAAAAGGATTCCAACTTTCTCCCACTGGATCTCTGACTCAAATCTGGGCTAGGAAAACAACAAACACACCAAGAGCAACTCTATATCTTGAGCTATGCAATTTCTTTTTAAACTAAGCATAAATCAAGAATAAATATTTCTGTTAGATATAAAAAGGTTATTAATTCACCAGAGGTGCATTTCGGCATAAAAATATCATAGCCAGAAGTTGGGAAAAAAAATCTATTTATTGTTGGCTACAAAAATCATTTAGTCAGATTCATCATAAATACAAAATAAATCATATTAAAAGATTTACTCAGTAACTTTGTCCAATTTTTGGTACAGAGCCTAGCCATAGAATTTGTCACAACATATCCAAAATTCAGCATGAGATCACTCGTGGATTTTGAACTACAGCAGATCTAGGTTTAATTGAATTCAATTTTTCATGCAAAACCTATCAGGAAAACTTATGGCCATGCTTTAACAAAGTTGTAGGGTTATTCCCAAAGAAACAAAGAAAATTTAGTTTGCATTTTTCTGATTTTTCTTTGATTTTCTACGAATTTTACAACAATCAGCCAAAATACACTAGAGATTAAAGAATCTAATTGCAAGGACGCCCCTAGGAAAATGTTTCTATTGCAGATAGGCCCTTACTTTGCATAAACAACCCAGGAAACAACAAGAACCTTGCAATGTGGTCCTTGGGGGGGCTCGCCGGCGAGGCTCGCCAGAATCCGGCGGGTCCGGTGGCGTGGCCGGCCGGGGACAGGCGGAGGGCAGCCTGGGGGTCACCTAGGCTCGATTTCCCCGCTTGTTCGGGGCGGAGGTGCTGCCTGTGAGCTCGCATGGCGGAGCTACGCGGCGGCGGCCACTGGATCTCGTGCTCCGGCGAAGCTGCGGCGCCGGCAGGGCAACAAATGGCACGTGGAGGTTGCGTGGGGCCGTGCGGAGCCGTTGGGGAGCTCGGGTGGTGGTGGTAAGGTCCGGAGGCGGGAGTTTGCCGTGGAGGCGCCAATGGCGGACGGCGGTGTCACGTGCTTCGCGCGAGAAGGGGCAACCGTGGCAATTTATAGTGTGGGCGAGCGTGCAGGGGCTCATACCCTTCGTCACGAAGGTGAGGACGCGCGGGATGGGGGACCCGGCGGTTGCGGCACCCAAGGCAGCCGACGTGGCACGGACAGGGGGTCCGGCGCCGGTGCTCAGCGCGTGGCGCGTTGGGAAAAGGGGCGGCGGCCGAGGCCGGAGACAGGCGTGCGCGGCCCACCCCTGCGCGCCTGCCACATGGCGCTCAGACCCTCGGCGTTCGGGCCCCGGGGCCACCCTGCCGCGGCGCGCTGGCACCGGTCGGCATGGGAGCGTCACCCCGGCGCGTCAGAGCGCGAGAGGAGGCCGGTCAACGCGACTTGACCGTGGTTTTTCTTGAAAATTTTGAACTGTGCGAAGAAACATTTGAATACCAAAGTTGAAGTTCAAACTATCCTCTACAACATTTGCGAAGGCCGACATATGCTTTGGTGATTGGTGTGGTTTGGAACGCGTCGCGAAAATCAGCATTTGCACGACTCAATACACTATTCATTTGGCCTTTGACTGAGTTTTTGAGCTTCAAAACTTCAAAATTTGAAATGCTGCCAATTAGGAAAGTTGTGTCCCTCGAAAAGATGTGCAACTTTTGTATCGGCCGATTTTGAAGTGTTTAAGCGGAATTTGGAGAACGCGTCAAAAGTTCCAGAAACGGGCACAGACATTAGGGGATTTGACCGGTGTTTGACTCGGGTTTGACCACTAATGAGTGTTGACTTGATTAGCGAGTGTATTAGCACAAATTAAAGGTAATTAAACACCTGAGGTGTTACAGCCTACCCCCCTTAAA
The DNA here is from genome assembly GCA_036936925.1 of Cenchrus fungigraminus. Taxonomy (NCBI): domain Eukaryota; kingdom Viridiplantae; phylum Streptophyta; class Magnoliopsida; order Poales; family Poaceae; genus Cenchrus; species Cenchrus fungigraminus. The sequence continues at coordinate 20,608,644 of CM072776.1, read as the reverse complement.
AGGAATCTCGTCTCGAGATTCAGAAATTAAAGACAAAGGTAGGGTAAGGTTCTTACTGTTTTGCGATTGAAGAAAACCCGGATACTTGGTGTTGAGAAAGTGTTCGGTCTCCCAAGTGGCTTCTTCTTCAGTATGGTGACTCCATTGTATCTTGTACATCTTCACGGTATGTCTCCTGGTTTTTCTTTCTTTTTGATCTAGCACTCTCAACGGATGCTCGACCACTGAAAAATCTGGCTCGATCCAAGCATTCGCTTCCGTGATTACCTCTGTCTCGGGTACCTTCACACCTTTCTTCAATTGTGTCACATGAAACACATTGTGCACAGCCTAGAATCGATATGGAAGTCGGATGCGATAAGTGACTGGTCCACATACCTCGATGATCTCGTATGGGCCAATGTAATGTGGGGCTAATTTTCCTTTGACGCCAAATCTCTACACACCTTTGGTCTGTGAAACCTTGAGGTATACGTAGTCACCCACTTCATAATGTCAGGATGCTGTCCCTTTGTCATGGTAACTCTTTTGTCTCATTTGAGCTAACTTCAAGTTTTCTCTGATCACTTTCACCTTTTCTTCTGCGTCTTTAACTAAATCTGGGCCAAAGAGCGTTCGCTCTCAGGCTTCTGACCAATTCAGAGGAGTTCGGCATCTTCGTCCATAAAGAGCTTCGAATGGTGCCATCTTCAAACTAGCTTGATAACTATTGTTATAAGAGAATTCTGCTAAAGATAGACACTTGTCCCAACTCTTATCAAAATGCATGATGCTGGCTCTCAGCATGTCCTCCACAATTTGATTGACTCGCTCGGTCTGACCATCGGTCTGAGGATGATAACTTGAACTACGAATCAATTTGGTTCCCAAGGATTCATGCAATTGTTCCCAGAAATGAGCCACAAATTGAGTACCTCGATCAGAGACAATGGTCTTGGGAATCCTGTGCAGGCGCACGATTTGATTGACATAGAGTTCTGCATAATCTTGGACAGAGTAAGTGGTGTGCACTGCGATGAAATGGGCAGTCTTGGTTAGTCGGTCCACTATAACCCAGATAGAATCCTTCTTTCTGGCAATCAGGGGTAAACCCACAATAAAATCCATACTTATGTCATCCCACTTCCACAAAGGTATGGTCAATGGTTGAAGTACACCAGCTGATTTCAAATGGCTGGCCTTGACTCGATGGCAAGTATCACACTCTGCCACATATTTAGCTATGTCTACCTTCATGTTTGACCACCAAAAGTTTTTCCTCAAATCTTGATACATTTTGGTGCTTCCGGGATGAATAGAGAATTTGGAAAGATGAGCTTCGTCAAAAATTTCCTTTCTGAGTTCCGGATCAGCAGGAACTACAAGACGTTGCTCAAACCACACTACATCCTTTGAATCCTTATGGAAACAACTATATTTGGGGTCTTCTTCAACTAATTTCTGTTTTATTAGCTGGACGCCTTCATCATTGAGTTAAGCCAAAATGATTCTGTCATATAGATTGGACTCAGCAGAGATAGCATTTAAATTTCCTTGCCCTACAATTTCCAATCGAAGCTTCCTCAAGTCTTCACATAAAGTCTCACTATACGATTCCACAGTTAAGCAGTTGCAGTGAACCTTACGGCTAAGAGCATCTGCAACAACATTGGCTTTTCCGGGATGATAGTGTACTTCTAGATCATAGTCTTTTATCAATTCTAACCATCTTCTCTGTCTCATATTCAAATCCAATTGGGTGAAGATATACTTAAGACTCTTATGATCGGTGAAGATGTTACAGCGGTTTCCCATAAGATAATGCCTCCAAATCTTAAGAGCATGAACAACCGCTGCTAGTTCAAGATCGTGGGTCAGATAATTCACTTCATGGGGTCGAAGCGATCGTGAGGCATAGGCAATGACTCTATTTTCCTGCATGAGAACACAACCGAGACCAGTGCCCGAAGCATCACAAAAGACTTCGAACGGTTTAGAATTATCTGGCTGCACTAGCACTGGGGCTGTAGTCAAATGTTGCCTCAACGTGTGGAAAGCTTTTTCACAATCTTCACTCCACACAAACTTGACTCCCTTCTTTAATAGTTCAGTCATAGGTTTAGCGATCCTAGAAAAATTCGGAATGAAACGACGATAATAGCCTGCTAAACCCAGAAAACTGCGGATTTGATGTATGGTCTTGGGTGGTTTCCAATCCATAACCTCCTGTACTTTGCTAGGATCCACAGATATGCCTTCCTTGGAAATAGTGTGCCCCAAAAATTTCACACTATCCAACCAAAATTCACATTTGGAGAACTTGGCATAAAGCTTGTGATCTCGCAAACGTTGTAAAACAATTCGAAGATGTTCTGCATGTTCTTCTTCATTCTTCGAATAGATTAAGATGTCATCAATGAATACCACTACAAACTTGTCTAGTTCCGTCATGAATACGAAATTCATGAGATACATGAAATAAGCAGGTGCATTGGTAAGACCAAAGGACATCACCAGATACTCATAAAGACCGTATCGAGTGGAGAAAGTTGTTTTGGGAATATCACATGGCCTGATCTTTATTTGATGATACCCTGATCGAAGATCAATCTTGGAGAAAACCTTGGCTCCAGCCTACTGATCGAAAAGAACATCGATGCGGGGTAAAGGATATTTATTCTTGATTGTTACCGCATTGAGAGGTCGGTAATCCACACATAACCTCAAGCTACCATCTTTCTTCTTCACAAATAGAGCTGGGCAACCCCAAGGTGAAGAGCTTGGGCGAATATAACCCTTATCTAGCAATTCTTGGAGTTGTGTCTTCAATTCTACCAATTCCTTGGGTGGCATGCGGTAAGGTCTTTTGGAGATAGGGGCTGTGCCAGGCTGAAGTTCGATGACAAACTTGACCTCTCTGTCGGGTGGCATACCCGGCAATTCATCGGGGAAAACATCCGCAAACTCTCGAACCACTGGAATTTCTTCCAAATGAGAAGTGATTGCCACATAAGAACAAGGATTCACACCATCTTTGAAAGGTAGGTATAGAGTCGTGGCTCCAACAATGGGTGAGTTGATCTCTACCATTCTCTCTGAAATATCCAGTATAACCTTATGCCGGTTCATCCAGTCCATTCCTAGAATGACATCCATGCCTTCTAATCCCAAAATGATAAGGTCCGTGTCAACTGTCCTTCTGCCTAATTCCAAGGGTACTCCCCTGGTCACCAACTCGGAAGAGATGTTCCCTCCCGCTGTTTTAATCGTAAATGCCTTATTGGTATTGCAAGAACTTAGTCCTAATTTGTGCAGCATCTTTCCATTCATGAAACTATGTGTAGCACTAGAATCAAACAATATCCAGATAGGTTTGCCTCGAATAGAGAATGTGCCCATCATTACTGGTGCTCCTTTTGGAATATCAACACAGAAGTGAAGTTGAGTCTGCCCATCCTGGCTTGAGCAACCTTCTTCTTGCCCTTGTTGCTGGGTTTGGAAACTTGTCCCTGATTCGGCTGAGTTAGCTGGTGCTGTTTATTGGTCTGGCAAGGTTGTAGGTAGGCCTTAGCGAAGTGTCCTGGATCACCACATTTGAAACAACAACGCCCACTGCTACCACTAGGAGAACTGGGTACAATAGGCTTTGTAGTCTGCTGTTGAGTGTTGGGGAAATGAAGATTTTCTGGAGACCGATCCTGGGACGACTTAGCCACTAACCTTCCCGACTGTGAAGCCTGCTGGGAGTCTAGGAAAGTCTTCTGCACAATGCGAAGCTTGCAAAGCTGCGCATTATTGGGCATGGGGTTAGCTTTTCTTTTCCTCTCAGCTTGGGCCCTCTTCATGGCATCTTCCTGTGAGATAGCTTTATTCACTAGCATGTGGTAGCTGCCAAATTTTACCAGATTTAACCACCCACACAATTCACTATTAAGGCCTTCGCGAAAAAGCTCCATCTTCTTCATGTCTGTATCCACATGATATCCTCCATACTGGCAGAGGTTATTAAACTTCTGCGCATATTGGTATACCGTGTCTGACCCTTGCTTGAGAGCCAATAACTCTCTCATTTTCCTATCGGTAAGTGCTTTAGGAATGTGATGGTCTCTGAAAGACTTCTTGAATTCTTCCCATGTGATTTCATACCCAGGCTGTTGCATGGATTTGTAGTGTTCCCACCACATCAAGGCAGAACCACGAAGCTGCAATGCCGCGAATTTAGCCTTGCGTCCTTCTGAACATGGCAAGGTAAACACCGCGAACATGGCTTCAATGGCCTGAATCCAAGCATCAGCATCAAGGGGTTCTTCCGCCTCAGCGAACTGCGGTGGATTCATATCCAGAAAGTGCTTGTACTCGGTCACTTGGCCTTGGGCATCAATTCGATTCCCATGGAACTGCTGCTGCTGCGATTGCTGCTGCAGGTGTAGAAGAATTTGGCGCATTATCTCGGTCTGAGTAGACATTGATGTCGTGTCCGGTGGTGGTGGCGGCTGGTTGCGGCCACTAGAATCACCGAAACCATTCGGAGTGCTGCGCGTCGAGCCCACCATCTGAAAAATTTGAGTTTTCATTAGTCACACATTCATAAGCTTGTTCAACAAGTAGAACATGTACGACAAAAACTCAAATTGACCAAATAGTCAGACTCGAGACAGCCGCACTGCATCGAAATGACAATTTCAAACTTCCAAAACCAAAGTTCCCAAAAATTTCAAAATATTCTGACAACTTGGTACGTTCGTGAGACAAAACTTGGCATCCAAGGGTTAAGCTAGGTTAGATAGGATCAAGGTTCAAAGGTGCAAGATTCGGAGTGACGTGTTCCGGAAAAACGGCAAGACCTAGGTTCATTATCTGAGCATAGCTTGAGACCTGAAAGCCTATGATCATGGAATGATTTTTCAGCAGAAACTTGGATAGATATGGAGTACTTGGGTATAGATCACCTATACGGAAACTCTGCAGAACGGGTCTGAGAAAAGGTCACGACAACGTGGTCAACTAGACGGTCCAACAACAACACTTTAGCTTCGATTTAAAGATTGTTACTGTTGTTATTATTATCATTATTTAAGGTAAACAACACATGTGATATTTTTATCATTCAACGGTTTTTATCATGATGCAAGAACGACCTATTCGTCCTCACTAAGCAATTAAGCCAAAATCGGGGTTAGTGCCGGTGGCAAGGCAACAATTACATGCCTCCCTATAATAACTAGTCGAGACTATCGGTTCTCACTTAGCGACTTACGATATGCGGTTAGTGTACCTGCAGAAGATCACAGAACACATTGAACCTTTCGTGCCAGCACTCACGAAAGCGTCCACATACATTACCGTTCACTATAGAAACGGCACCCATGCGTTTATCGCTGCATGGACAGCGTCCAACCTTGGACACCCTCCATTTGAATGGAGTGTATCCTTGCCTCGCATTTTCATAATGCGGAATGCACACGTATGGCAAAACGTGGCGAGACACAGACGCGACGTGGGTTCCCATTGGAATAGGTCCCATCCATCCCTCACAGGACTTTCCTGTGGCACCACCACGTATGGCAAAATGTGACGAACTAGTATGGTTGTGCAAGAAGTAAGTTTTGACAAGAATAAAATGTGCTGGAAGTTAGCAAAATAAACCATAGATTTTTAAGCCACCTGAAAGAACCAAAAATTCCCTCTAGGGCCTCTCGGTCTATTTCCATCCTTAACGGACCAACGTATTTTGCAAATACAAACAATCTTGGCAAGTTTTATTCAAAAACATGTGATTAAGATTGTTAATTAAACTCTGGTGCACATTAATCGCTCTGGTACCAGCTGTGACAACCCGCCCGGGAAAATACCGCACTATCGCCTAAACCAATCTTTGGTCATTAAGCGACAGTAAGGTACCATCCCGTCGTAAGTTGCCGGGTCAAAGCCCGGTAAATCACTTGAATAACACACAGAGGATCGAACATATGCATTAAAACTCACACGAAGGCGAGTCCAGAGTACAACACAAATTAAATCCAACTTTAACCCGAAGGGTTTAATTATTACAAACCATTGTTCATGACATGATAAGTAAGGGTTCAGAGTTCGAAACAGCGGAATAAAACTAATGACACGGTAGACATCACAGGAGGCCATCCATGATGCCATCACTCGTCGTCATCCACCCATTCCAGCTCCCAGCCGGGTGGAATCTCTCCAGGCCAAACAACATCACCTGCAACCACATTTTATATAGCAAGGCTGAGTATACTAATACTCAGCAAGACTTAACTGTCGGGTGATAACTACATCACCAAACTCTAGACATGAGAGGCTATTTGGCCGGTGGAGTTCTTTTGCTGAAAAGCAACAAAGAGTAGGTCCTTACTTTCAACATTTTAGCTCAAATTCTAGTGGATTACCATTTCTACGTGAGCCAACTATTTCAATCAAGAATTGTACAATACAATTAATCCACGCAGCAATATTCACTTCGTTCCATCATTAAGGGATATCATGGCCAGTTGATTAAGCAGTCTCAGATAACGGTGAGAGGCCGACAATCGATTGATTAAAAACCTTGCAAGGTGGACCTAAACACACGGAAGAATGCATACCCCAAGAAAATCCAAACAAAAGCAAAACAGAGTATGCACCGACCAGGCGGTTCCCGTCGATCTTCAGCTCGGGATCGGAACCTACATTCCTTGGTACAAGGCTTACTGGATCGCTCCCACACGAACGTCCAGACTCACACAGGTACCACACTGTTGCAAGCAGGGGGGACACATCCTTGTGCCCCAGGTGTAGTAGGGAAAGGTTCCCTTGCTGCGTCAATCGGGTACTAGGCTTACCGGTCCCATTCCCGACAAGTGTTTAGTACGTTCAAAAGCTTAGCCCACGAAAGCCACTAGACCGAAGCCCAAATCCCATGCTCTTACCACATGAGCAATCCATTTATAAAGATCTTATGATTCCAACATAAGAACCTATTCTCGCGAGTGACGAACATCACTCGACTTCTACCGGGTCCTATAGCATAGCAGCTATCGACCTAGCATACTAGTAAAAGAGCATTGGTACATAGGGATCATGCATCTAGGGTTTCAATTCAACTCCTGAAACGTAAATGCACATTGTAGCAAAGGTAATTGCATAATTTTACAAAGGAGGGTTAATGATCCGGGGCTTGCCTTCGTTGGCAAGGTTGGCCTTGGGCCCTTCTGTACTTTGGTCCAGGTCTTGCTCTACAGCGACGTAGTGCACATCTCCGTCAGCTCCTCCGTCTCCTCCTTCCGGCACAAGCGTACAGCTACCGTCGGCAAGATCTACACGAGGATGCAAATGCAAGATTTAATTGACGGTTTTCATTCAATTAATTACAAAACAACATATGACAACCATGAAGAGTATGGTTGGCCATATTCACCTTGACAAACACACATTTGGTAAATTATTTCTATTAAAGGAACAACATGTGGTGCTTTATTATTTATTCCTTTTGATAGTGACTGTGTACATATTTGTACAAATTAATTAATTTAATTTCACAAACAGCAAGGAAGTGGTTTCAACCTTCTTAGCATGATTCACATCACATTCATAAAGTCATTAGGTGTGGCATTGGTGATTTTCCAATTTAACTTAATATTAAGCTTTAAATGGCTTCCACTGCTTTTATTCGTAAATAAATTCATCAAATTCAGTGGAGGGTGTTTCTGAAGTACTAAAGTCCTAGGTAAAGCCATTGAACAAGATTTCACATTTACATGAGCTATAAATTAATTATACCTAAAATAACAATTTCTAGTTACCAAAACATGAGAAATTCATATAAAAATAATTAAGCAACAAAAGGATTCTAACTTTCTCCCACTGGATCTCTGACTCACATCTGGGCTAGGAAAACAACAAACACACCAAGAGTTACTCTAGATCTTGAGCTATGCAATTTCTTTTTAAACTAAGCATAAATCAAGAATAAATATTTATGTTTGATATAAAATGGTGATTAATTCACCAGAGGTGCATTTTGGCACAAAAATATCATATCCAGAAGTTGGGCACAAAACTTTGTTTATTGTTGGCTACAAAAATCATTTAAGCAGATTCATCATAAATATAAAATAAATCATATTAAAAGATTTACTCAGTAACTTTGTCCAATTTTTTGTACAGAGCCTAGCCATAGCATTACTCACAACATAGCCAAAATTCAGCTTGAGATCACTAGTGGATTTTGAACTACAGCAGATCTAGGTTTAACTGAATTCAATTTTTCATGCAAAAACTATCAGGCAAAAGTATGGCCATGCTTTGAGAAAGTTGTAGGGTTATTCCGAAAGAAACCTACAAAATGTAGTTTGCATTTTTCTGATTTATCTTTGATTTTCTACGAATTTTACAAGAATCAGCCAAAATATACTAGAGATTAAAGAATCTAATTGCAAGGACGCCCCTAGGAAAATGTTTCTATTGCAGATAGGCCCTTACTTTGCATAAACGACCCTGGAAACAACAAGAACCTCGCAATGTGGTCTTTGGGGGGCTCGCCGGCGCGGCTCGCCGAAATCCGGCGGGTGCGGTGGCCGTGGCCGGCCGGGGACAGGCGGAGGGCGGCCTGGGGGTCGCCTAGGCTCGATTTCCCCGCTTGTTCGGGGCGGAGGTGCTGCCGGCGAGCTCGCACGGCAGAGCTACGCGGCGGCGGCCGCTGGAGCTCGTGCTCCGGCGAAGATGCGGCGCCGGCAGGGCAACAAATGGCACGTGGAGGTTGCGTGGGGCCGTGCGGAGCCGTTGGGGAGCTCGCGTGGTGGTGGTAAGGTCCGGAGGCGGGAGTTTGCCATGGAGGTGCCAATGGCGTACGGCGGCGTCATGTGCTTCGCGCGAGAAGGGGCAACCGTGGCGTTTTATAGCCTGGGCGAGCGTGTAGGGGCTCCCACCCTTCGTCACGAAGGTGAGGACGCGCGGGATGGGGGACCCGACGGTCGCGGCACCCAAGGCAGCCGGCACGGCGCGGACAGGGGGTCCGGCGCCGGCGCTCGGCCCGTGGCGCGCTGGGAAAAGGGGCGGCGGCCGGGGCCGGAGACAGGCGTGCGCGGCCCACCCCTGCGCGCCTGCCACATGGCGCTCAGACCCTCGGCGTCCGGGCCCCGGGGCCACCCTACCGCGGCGCGCGCGGGCGCCGGTCGGCACGGGAGCGTCACCCCGGCGCGCCAGAGCGCGAGAGGAGGCCGGTCAACGCGACTTGACCGTGGTTTTTCTTGAAAATTTTGAACTGTGCGAAGAAACATTTGAATACCAAAGTTGAAGTTCAAACTATCCTCTACAACATTTGCAAAGGCCGACATATGCTTTGGTGATTGGTGTGGTTTGGAACGCGTCGCGAAAATCAGCGTTTGCACGACTCAATACACTATTCATTTGGCCTTTGACTGAGTTTTTGAGCTTCAAAACTTCAAAATTTGAAATGCCGCCAATTAGGAAAGTTGTGTCCCTCAAAAAGATGTGCAACTTTTGTATTGTCCGATTTTGAAGTGTTTAAGTGGAATTTGGAGAACGCGTCAAAAGTTCCAGAAACGGGCACGGACATTAGGGGATTTGACCGGGGTTTGACTCGGGTTTGACCACTAATGAGTGTTGACTTGATTAGCGAGTGTATTAGCACAAATTAAAGGTAATTAAACACCTGAGGTGTTACAGCATCCCGAGTAAAGCTCCTCTCATACAAAATCTTATCCTGATTTGGAGATGATGTTAGCTCATGCATCTTGCCTAGCTAGATATGTCCTGCTTTTGACTTTAAACAAAGCCCTTCCGGGAGGTTGCCCGATGTTCACCATCGGTCTCATGGTGAATAATAATAAATTAAATAATAAATAAAATAAAACTTTGCTTTGATTTGGCTAGTACTGTACTAGCCAAATCCATGTATCTCATGTTTGTCTAAAAGTGTGCAGGAAAAGATGCAGCAGAAGATAGTGTGGGGGAGGTATCGAGAGTCAACTTCTTCCGACATTCAAAGGGGTATCATGGTTTGAAAAATTCTATCCCCCCCAATTCCATGATTCATGAGTTATAATTCCTTTCATAAGATAATCATTAAATTAAACTCAATGAATCTTGATGCTCCATTGCTATACATGTTTTCAATAGATTGTCTTGCATGTTCTTTATTCCTAGCACATACATCTGTTGCTTGTGAACAAATATCATTAGGAAAACATGTTCGTCTAAATGGTTGATTAATGAGATATGGTATGATGCGATGAACCTTACTCTATCTGACAAAGTGCTTGGGATGTTTTACTTGAAAAAAAAACATATATTAGCCTTGCAAGCTCCTCAGTGATGATATATTCCTACCAAAGCCATATGTTATTTACATTAGAAAACCTCATACATATGCTGCTTGTTATTACATTGAGCTGTGTCAAATTGTTGTGACCCTTGCTAGAAGCTTTTCATGCTTTCATGATCAAGATCACGTACACTCCACCTTCATATGCAAAACTTCTAAACTGGAAGTTAGCAACATCCATCCATCCACAAAATAAATACTCCAGTCAATTTATGAATATCTCTCCCTAGATATTCCTTCTAAAGAGACATGGGCTAAAAAAAGAGAAGAAAAGAAAAAGAAAAAAAAGAGATAAAGACACTGCTAACGAGAAACTCTTCTCAAGCATGATGAAAAAAAATATATAGCCATGTTCTCAAAATAAAGTTCAAAGGGAGAGAGATCATACAACAAGGAGTACAAATTTCCATATCATCCACTTTCCACGCACTTGGACATCTTGATCAGATTGTATGACTAGTCTTCTTCTTGGATCCGGTTTTTGACTTTGCAATATTATGTGATACAAGTATGCCTTATATCTTCAACCCTACCTTGAGCTCCACATATAGCCATCATTAGAAGTAGGTTGAAGAAAGGTGAATTTAATACCTTGGTGAGGAATCATACACACCGAGCGATTTGAGAGCATCATTTGAGGAGTCAAGTAAGCCTAAGTTTTGAAATATATATATATATAGTCAAAAACCCAAGCTACTTTACAGAAGGAGTTGAGGTGATTCAAATCCAGCCGTTCCATTCTTCAACCATCCAAGATTACATGGTAGACACCCCCAAAGAGTCACAAGTATAGGTATGTCTTGGAATATCTTACATGCTTGCATCATATCATTTTGGAGTCATGTTTTCCACCCTAGTCCTTAACCTTTACTCAAGGACGAGCAAAGGGCTAAGTGTGGGGGAGCTTGTTGACGGACGTTAAGTCCCTATTTTCGACCGTCAACTTCGGATAAAAGTTACTCCATGAAAGTGTGCACCATAGCTATAGGGTTATAATCTAACAAATTCCACAAGCTTTGGTGTATATTTGGTTGCAGGTGCAAAGGAGCAATTATAGAATAAAATATGGCATTATCACAAACAACATCAAATCCCAATTTGGACTACACCATTACGATGGGCTCGTCGAGACGATCGAAATGGACATACTATTTTCCTACATCAGAGTTCGTATGCACAAGATATGAAAAGGATAAAACAGCTGACGTCACTGTGGGGCCCACGCTACAGCGCCTTGCATGCAGCTGCGCGAGATGCTACCAGGGCGGCCACATGGCGGCACGCCATTGTGACGCCCCAGGTTTTTAATTAGCATCATTAGTGCTAATGACCGAATCAACTGGGTCAAATCTACTGACGATGGTCAAACCTTGGTCAACATAGGTCATCACCTCGAAAACCTCGTCAACAATCCCTAATGACCCTCTTAATCAAGTCAACACACACCCCTTTTGGTCAAAGCTTGGTCAAAGATCTAGTCAAACCCTATTTGAACCCTGATGTCCTTGAGCATCCTCCGGAACTTTTGCCGCGTTCTCCAAATTTCACCTAAACACTTCAAAATCTCTCAATATAAAAGTTATCCAGTGTTTCGAGGGACACAACTTTTCTTTTGGGTGGCATTTCAAATTTTGAGTGGAAAAGGGTGAAAAACTTGGTCAACTGCAGTGAACACTGTTTATCAGTGCCATGAAAAACCAGCGACTTTGCCAGCAGTTCATGCAAAAACCGTTGATCGAAACATAGGTCGGCCTTTATGAAAAATGTTCTCCTATAGATGCTCTACAACTTTGGTATTCAGGGTTTAGTGGAGTTTTATTTGAAAATTCGGAGAAAGATGCGGTTGAACTCGAGTAAACCAAAACGACACGACGACGTCATGCCGCGCCGCGCTCCCGCGCCCGCGCGTACCGCCGCGTGGCGGCCGTCTGCCTCGGCGGCTGGGTCCCCCACGCCAGCTATCGCATCCCAAGGCCCGCATGCTGAGGCTGCACATGGACCGAGCGCTTTGAAGCCCGCCTCGCCACGTGCCGCCTACACCGCGCGCCCGTGCCGGCCCCCGTCCGCGCCGTCCGCCGGCGTGTTCCCCCGTGCGCCCTCGCAGTGGCCGGGCCCCTGTCCTCTGTCCCTCATGCTTCGAGGCGAAGCGTGAATGCCCCGCGCGCTGCCGCCGCCTATAAAGGGGTGCTGCCCCTCCTCCTCGCGCGCGCACGCCAATGCCGCCGTCTGCCGTGGCCGCCATGGCAGCCACCGCCGCTGAACTCTCCCTCCTGCTCACTCCCGCAACTGCGTGACACCTCTAGTCTCTTCCCCCTGCACCACTCGAGCTACCCGAGCCATTTGTTGCCCCAGCCGCGTCCCTCCTCGCCGGAGCACGCACCGTCCGCGGCCGCAACCGCCGGCCACCGCCGTGCTAGCCCGCCGGCGCACCCCTGACACCCAAATCCGGCCACAAACCGAGCGTGGTCACCCCTAGACCCTTCCCCTGCTCTTCCCCGGCCGAACTCCGGCGAGCCCTCGCTGGAATTGAGGCCGGACCGCCGCCGGCCACCCCAAGGACACAATTGCAGGGGTAAGATTACTTCCAGGGACTTTTCTGTGAACCAGGGGCCTATGTGTGAATCTTTGAAAACCTCCAGGGACCTGCCGGTAAAATGAATCTTAAATAGTGAAAGTTGTTTTACTGATTCTTGTAAAATCCGTAGAAAATCATAGAAAAATCATAAAAATGCAAACTCAATTTTGTTGGATTCCTTGTGAAAAACCCTACAACTTTTGTAAAGAATGACCATAGTTTTTCCTGATAGTTTTTGCATGAAAAATAGAAGACTGATAAACCTAGATCTGTTGTATCTCAAAATCCACTAGTGCTATATAGCTGAATTTTGGATATGTTGTGTGTTATGCATGTCTAGCTTCTGTAACAAAAATTGCACAAAGTTACTGTGTAGATCTTTTATTATGAATTGTTTTGTATTTATGCTGAATCTGTCCAAATGATTTTTGTAGCTAAAAATGAATAGATTTTTGTGCTCAACTTCTGCATGTGATCTTGTTGTGCCTAAATGCATCTCTGGTGAAATAATCACAATTTTATATCTGTCAGAAGTATTTATTCTTGAAATAAGCTTGATTTTCTTTGTAATTGCATAACCCAAGATCTATAGTAGCTCTAGGTGTATATGTTGCATGCCTAGATTAGTTTTGGACCAGAGGCCATGTGTGAGAAAGTTGGAATCATTTTGATGTGTATTTATTTTCATATGCATTTATCTTGCTATAGTAGCTAGCTTTTGTTATTTTTGGTATATTTAATTTCATAGCTATCCTAAGTGTGCATGTGTATGCAGTGGCTTAGTATAGGTTTGTAGTACTTCATAAACACCCCACTAAATTTTATAAATTTATTTTGTGAATAAAAGTAATGGAAGCCATTTAAGCTTAATATTAAAGTAAATGGGAAAATCACCACCTACACACCTAGTGACCTTATGATTGTGTTGTAAATCATTTTAAAAAGTTTAAGACCAACACCCTTGCTGTTTTGTGAATTTAAATTAATTTATTTACATAAATCTGTACACAGTCACTATTAAAAAGATTAAACTAATAAACATTCACATATAATAACTTTAATGAAAAGAATTATTAATTAAATGTTTGTCCAGGTGAATATGGCCAACAAGAGTTGGATAAAATAAATAACCTTTCACTCCACCTGAACCTTGCATTGCATACCGTGTAGAGCTCCCTGACGGTAACTACGCTCTCGTGCCGGAAGCCGAGGAAGGAGGAGCTGACGCGGAGCTGCAGTACGTGGAAGTGAGCGAGGACACCGAGGACCCTCAGGCTAACTGTGCTGACAAAGGCAAGCCCCGGTGCATTGTCCCCTGTGTTTTTGAAAAGTTACATAACTATCTATGGATGTTTGTGCATTTACGTTCAGGAGTTGAATGGAACCCTAGATGCATGATCCCTAGGTACCTATGCCTTTAATAGTATGATAGGTCAGTAGCTGCTATGCTATAGGACCGGTACAAGTCGAGTGATACTTGTCACTCGCGAGGATAGGTTCTTATGTTGGAATCATAAGATCTTTATAAATGGATTGCTCATGTGGTAAGAGCATGGGATGTGGGCTCCGGTCCAATGGCTTTCGTGGGGTAAGTGTTTGAACGTACTAAGCACTTGTCGGAAATGGGTACAGTAAGCCTAGTACCTTAACAACACGGTGAGGGATCTTACTATTACTCATCTTGGGATGCGTCTCACGGCTAGCTACCGGTGGTGCATGGTGATTCTGGGTGCCTTACGGGGTATACCAGATAGCCTGTACCAAAGACTGTGAGATTCGATCCTGATCCGAAGAGTTTCGGGAACCGCCTGGTGGTTGTCCTCTCGGGGGCACCCTACCGTGTGTTTAGGTCTACCTTGCAAGGTTCAAATCAATCGATTGTCGGCCTCTCACCGTTATCTGAGACTACTTATCCTGCTAGCCATGAGATCCCTAATGATGGAAGTTGATGAATATTTATGGTTGATTAATTGTTTTGCACAACTTGTGCTTGCAATAGCTTGCTAACTTAGAAAAGAATAATCAACTAGAACTTGTGCTAAAATCTTGAAAGTAAGGACATACTCTTTGTTGCTTTTCAGCAAAAGAACCCCAGTGGCCAAAAAGCCTTTCATGTCTAGAGTTGGTGATGTAGCTGTCACCGACGGGTAAGTCTTGCTGAGTATTAGTATACTCAGCCTTGCTATAATCTGTTGATCCAGGTGATGCTCTTGCTGATGTGTGGCCTGGAGAGATCCCGCCTAGCTGGGAGCTGGAGTGGGTTGAAGACGATGAATGAAGGCATCATGGCAGGCCTCCTGTGATGTTCCTCGTGCCGTTTAGTTTAATTCCGCTGTTTTCAAAACTCTGAAACTCATTATCATGACAAAGACTTCGGTTTGTAATAATTAAACCCTTCAGGGTAGTTTCAGATGTTAATCATATGTTGTTCTCTGGACTCGCCTTCGCGTGAGTTTTAATGCATATATGTCGATCCTTGTTGCTATGTAAGTGATTTCACCAGGTGTTAACCCGGCAACTAACGACAGGATGATACTTTACTGTCATTTAATGGCCAAAGTGGATTGGTTTAGGCGATAGTAAGGTATTTTCCTGGGTGGGTTGTCACAACCATTGGCTGGCACCCCACGCCGCAAGGGCGCGCGTGCCCAGGCACGCGGGGGCTCTCCCCCGCCTGCCACGTGCCGCCACGGGGGTGGCCCGGCCGGCTGCCGAGCACGGGAGCGCGCGGGCACCGCCCGCTCGGACGCGTGGCGGCCGCGGAGTGGCCCGCCGTGGGTCGGTTGGCCGGCTCGGCCGGCTGGCCCCTTATTTCGAGCGGTTTTGGCCCAGAAACGCCCGGTTCAGGCACCCAGCGGCCGGTTCAGCTCTGGTTCAAGGCCTTAGGATGCGGTTTTCGCCCGGTTTTCTTCTCCACCGCCTCCAGGACACTGTGCCTCGCAAGTTACCGCCCCTGGGGGGTCGGTTGGCCCCTGGAAAGAGGGGGAGGACCTCCACTCTCCCAAGTTTCCTCCCCCTGTAAATAGAAGCCATCCTCCTCACTTCAAAGGAGGAATAGAGAAGCAGAGATCAAGGCGAAGCCCTACCAAAATTAGTGTTAGAATTAGGTGAGAGTTGAGGTGCGAGTCCGGGAGAAGCCGGAGTTGTCAGCTTCCTCCCTTTCTCTTGTACCTCTGCGGATGCGGCTCCACTTCGAGTAACATCCGGGTAACTCTTAGGTATTCTGGATTTATTTAATTAATTAAGTTCAGCTTTATTATTTATGCTTGTGGGCTCCTTGATTTGATTAGTGTTCTAGTAATTGAAAAGCTAGAATAGTAGTCACTAGAGTAGACGTGGTGTCTAGTCTTGCAATTACCTCGGAGTACACCTAGTGGCACGGATTGTTGTGGTAGCCCCAGGTGGTGACAGCCCTGACGGCCTACGTAGTCCACCACGTGAGATCCACTAGAGCACAGTAGGACCCCTGCTTGGCTTGCCTAGCCCCCTTCTCATTCCTTTCCGGGTTAGGACGGTTGAGCGTCCCGAAGCAAGCATCGTAGCAAACGCTGATCTTATCTTTAGTATCCGGAATCCTTCGAAACCCTCTCTACCTCTCCTACACTATTATCATATCTTCTCTCGTCCAAGGCCGACCTTGATTCTTCACTAGTGCACACACATTCCCTGTGGATTCGATACCCTGGAATACTCCTGGGTGAAAGCTACATCGGTATCCGTATGATTGCGGACTTTTCTGCGATCGTTATTTATACCAATAGGCCTTCTGGCATCGTTGCATATTTAGTAGTGACGCTAGCAAGTGCCAACAAGCTTTCTGGCGCCGTTGCTGGGGATATAAACCTGGTGCGACGCTAGAGAGTGTCAACAAGCTTTCTGGCGCCGTTGCCGGGGATATAAACCTGGTGCGACGCTAGAGAGTGTCAACAGTTTCCTCAATCATAACTTCCCCCTTCTCTATCTATTATCACCATACCTCCATTGTTCTTCCTCTACCTCCATTTCAACGCGTATGAATTCCGAATGGTGAGTATGCTCGAAACGAATAAGTTTGGATCTTCTACGGACATTGTGCATAAATTCGGGATGATCAGTACATACAACCGCCCAATCATATGTGAGTATTCTGTGAGGAAAGATTCGCTCTAAGAGAGACATGCACTTGTCCTGCAATTATGTGCAGTTAGCCTGAATTGCCCATCGTAGAAATGAAGTCACAGTTTCCTCGCTTGCCATGTCCCACATCTTTGACGCATAGTGCAGCTTCAACCTTTCGACTTGGTACATGTCGGCGACCGAGAGTAAATAAGGCCAGGCATTGCGATTCACAATGATAGACACGTCCGTTCAGAGGGGGTGTGCACACAAGTTCGTCGGTTAACGCCTGGTGCCAGTCCTTAACTGCAATTCTCAATGACCTCCATTGTAGTGCGTATGAATTCAGAATGGTGAGTATGCTTGAATCAATTTGGAATAGATTAAACCAAATCTGCATAATAAGATGACATCTCATAGCAACTCATCACCACAAAGTTCACACCACCAGTCCACCAAAAAGTAGGAAGTATCATACGATGATCCGGTAGCCAACTTCAAAATACAATCATGATACAAGTTTCACAATAATCATGACTACTCATTCATAATCATAACTCCATCTCATGTTTGGCCTACTACAGCTGTTCCTTCACCTTCCGCATCTCCTACTGTGAATTTTTGGTCTTGCAAGCCTCTCTTAAAGTTCTTTCAGAAGATCTGGATGTCTCGTCCCAGGGTGAGGACTCTCTAGGATCTCCAAAGAGATTGAAAACATCATAGAAAAACTAGCAGACAGAGAAAGAGCTTCAGTACGCACCTAAGAACAAGAAAACTGAGGGCAGAGCTCATTCTACTTCCATAGACATTGGAATAAATGTGTCAATGAATGGGTAGGGCATTGAGTTTGTTTGGTCAGCCTTTTATTTTAAATGTTCAAGAAGTTCGTTGTCAGTTGGACTGAAACGAGTACTAATAGGCAAGGGTACCCGTTTCAGTCCAACTAACAACGAACTTCTTGAACATTTAAAAGAAAAGATGGAGCAAACAAACTCAATGTCCTACCCAATCATTGACACTTTTATTCCAATGTCTATGGTAAGTAGAATAAGCTCTGCACTCAGTTTTCTTGTTCTTAGGTGTGTACTGAAGCTCTCTCTCTGTCAGCTAGTTGTTCTATGATGTTTTCTATCTCTTTGGAAATCCTACGAGAGTCCTCCCCCGAGACGAGACATCCAGATCCTCTAAAACAACATTAAGATGTTCTTGTAGAAATAAACTCATCCTTGGAGAAAACTCATCTCGATCTGAAAAATAAACTCATCTCAGTCTATAAAAAACATGAATCCCTTGAACCCAATTGTATGAGTACAGTAAAACAACCACCACACGCCACAAAACCTGGTTGTTTGCTACCTACATAAACTCAGCAAGGGCATGGTTGTCCTAACTGAACCTATCGATCCATCGAACGATGCAAATTGGAAACTAACTGAATCTAACACCTATGAATTGTGCAAACGCTAACAATCGTGGCAGAATCCAGATGTCCCTTCAATGGTCTGCAGCTCTAAAATAGTATCTTCAATCTACCAATTTATAAAACGATGGACCTATCAATCCTATCAATTGTGCACCTCAACAAAAATCCATAAAACGAGTGGCTTGAAGCACATCCAAAAGCTACTAAAATACAAAACCTACTGTAAGACGATGCAAATTGAAAACTAACTGAATCTAACATGAATTGTCTATAGCCTATCAACTTCTAACACCTATCGAAGTGCAAATCTAAAGGTTCGATAATGAAATCTAAATCTACCATATATGCTCATCAATCCTCCAGATCCCCAAATCTAGATATCCCCAACCCTAGTAAGACAGGGGAAAATATAGCGGCTCAAACCAGAGGACCAACCTCGTCATGTTGTCTCATCCTCTTGTTGCTGGGATGTGGCAGCGCAACCATCTTCCCCTCACCGCAAGGATCCGCCATTCCTACCATGAACTATTGCAGATCTGCGTAGCGGAAGTCAAAAGTCTTTGCTAAGTCTGAGTGAAGTATCTCGCCAGCCATTTGATACGTAATTATACTCAACTGAAACTTACATGTGGGACCTGGTCACAGTAAAGAATTTGCATGAACTATTAGCTGAGTTTCCCATAAAAGTACCACAACCAAGAAGTGGTGTAGTGGTTAACAGCACAGCCTTGTTCCTTCAGGTCCCTGGTTCGAACCCATGCCATGGCAAATTATTTTTGCAACATTTCATGACCTAGCCTCCGCTGATCTGGTGAAAATGCTTACACGTCGGACCCTGGAACTATTTATGACGACTTGGAACACTCTATTTTCGAAAAAATGCTTACATGTGGGACCCAACTGAATTTTATGACGACTTGGAACACTCTATTTTAAAATAATGCTTGCATGTGGGACCAAAGTTGGTTTATGACGCCGCTGACATGGCGAAAATGCTTACATGTGGGACCCTGGAAAATTTTATGACGACTTGGAACACTCTATTTTCGAAACAAATGCTTACATGTGGGACCTAACTAAATTTTATGACGACTTAGAACACTCTATTTTTAAAATAATGCTTACATGTGGGACCAAAGTTGGTTTATGACGCTATTGCGGAGCTTATGGCGTCACAAAACAAGCATGGAACAGTGAACACTCGGCTACAGTAGCAACCGTTATGATGAAAGTTTTTTTTGTCACTAAATTTGCTCGGAAGTGAAATATTATGACGAGATCAGCCAGGAACGTCATAAATCAATGACGCTAAAATGTGGTTGCGTCACTAGTCAACAATTTTCTTGTAGTGACTTGTGGAAATTATCAGTATAAGGCCCTATTCTAGTGTTGATGATCACTTTCCATTTATGTTATGCAGGAGTTGATGACATAAAACTGGTACTTAACAGCCGTCAACAACAGGCGAGGCGCAACTTCTGGTGTATTCATGAAGTGCTTACCTCATGAAGAAGGCAAGGACATCTTGGAGGAGATTCACAAAGGTGTCTACGGCAATCACGCGTCCTCACAAACTCTCGTGAGCAAAGCCTTTCGACGAGCGTTCTACTAGCCCACAGCTCTGGGCGATGCAGAGGAACTAGTTAGAAGGTGCCAAGGATGTCAGTTCTTCGCTAAGCAGCAACACGTCCTAGCCTACAAACTCATCACGATACCACCAACTTGGCTGTTTGCTTGTTGGGGGCTCGACATGATTGGCCCTCTACCAACTGTGCCAGGAGGATTCAACAGAGTCCTGGTGGCTAGCGACAAGTTCACCAAGTGGATCGAGGTCAAGCCAATTACCTGCCCAAAGGTAGGCACAGTACTCGGCTTCTTGGATGAGATCGTGCACCGCTACGGGCTACCCAATCGCATCATCACAGACCTGGGCTCCAACTTCAACAATCATAAGTTCTGGGAGTACTGTGAGAACAGTGGGATCGACGTTCGGTATGTCTCCGTCGCCCATCCGCACGCTAACGGCTAGGTGGAGCGCGCCAACAGGGTGGTACTCGACACCCTCAAGAAGTGCCTGCATGATGCTGCTAACACCAAAGGAGGCAAGTGGATCAAGGAACTACCCAACGCACTCTGGGGGCTTCGTACTCAACCTACCAAGCTGACATGGTAGTCACTCTACTTCCTGGTCTACGACTCTGAAGCTATACTACCCTCTGACATGATGTGGGAATCCCTAGCAGTTGAACAATACGACGAAGGCCTCGCAGAAGACAGCAGAAGGGTCGACATCGACAACCTCGAAGAAGCCCGCTACGTCGCCCTTGTCCAATCAGCAAGGTACTTCAAGGGTATCCTAAGGACCAGAGCATCTGAGGACCGGTAAATGGTCGCTCCTAGCTGTGATGAGTGATTGACAACGTGGTGTGGACTGACTCTTGGCCGAGTATTGCAGGTGCATGTTGCAGCTTGATTCGTGTTGGTGCAGGTGAAGAGCGGGCGCGAAAGGTCTTAGCCTTGCGGGGCCTCCGAGGAGTGGAGAGACAAGTAGGCTCGGCTCGATGGACCCGGTGGCCGAACAGGATCAAGTGCGGGCCGCATGGTGGCAAGAAAAGCAAGACGAAGTCGTCGACCGGAGCCGGTGTAGGGTAGTGGCTCACGACCGGAGTCTGCACGCGAGATTTGCGGTGGTTCACCACAAAACCGTCAGGTTACTTGGTTGAGCCACAAGACCACGACCAGAGGCTCGGCGGGCGGAGACGTGATCCGGGCACGACGAGAACCTTCGATGTCGGAGGACACGCGACGGGATCCCAGGGCTTGCGTCGGGAGGACGCGGACTGCGGCAAAGGCGTGGTCGTCTGATGAAGAGGAGTGCTACTTGACCATATTGCCCCTGAGGGGTTTGTATCTCAGTTTAAGTGCTAGGGGTAGCTTGGTCATTTGCCCAAACCAGAGGGACTCATATATATATTTCTAGGGTTTCTGGGCAAACCATCCTTCCGGACTGCTTCTCATTTCCCTGCTCCATAGGCTTAGATTTTCTTCACCGTTTTGTAGAGAATCTGACCTCTGAGTGTATGGAAGCTTTCATGGTTGCGTCGATTTCCTTCTTGTGGCTCGAGTGATTTTCGTGTCTTTTTCGGGCTATTTTCGTTGGATTTTTGTGCGTGCCTTGTTCCTTCGATTCTGAGGTGTTTGGGTTCGGATTTCTTTGTGGAGATCATGGATAGCTGTCCTGTGCATCTTTGTGCTTGATCTTGACCCCTCAAACTCTGAATTTGGCCTCCGATTGAAGGATTTCGGTTGGAACCCTAGCTTTTTGTGTGAGCTGGTAGAATCTCGATTCCTGTCGATTCAGTGGGTTTGAGGCTACAAATTCGTAAGTATAGCATCTCCTAGAGGCGCTTCACCTTCACCTATGATTTGGTAGCAATCCCTTGGTTGATTTGGGAAATCGGGCAAAGGGAAGGAGGTGTTGACCTTTGGAGGGTCGGGCTCGGGCTGTTGTTCCCGTGCCTGGCGGACAGTCCGCCAGGGGGTCGCGGATGGTCCACGAGGAGCCGGCAAATCAAGTGTTCGTCGTGTTCTTCGCGTGTTCTCGCGAGCTCGTGTTTCCATCCATTCGGTCAAGTGCTTTTGGTTGCACGGAGTTTAGCGGACAGTCCGCGAGGAGAGCCCAGACAGTCTCTTCACCGCGGACGGTCCATTGGTAGGGCTCGGACAGTCCGTTTTTTGGGGTGTGCTACTGGTGGTTCGGGGGCTATTTTCAGACGGTCCGCCGCAGACCCGCGGACGATCCGCCCAGGCCTCGCGGACGGTCCGCCTGGTCCATGCGGACCGTCCGCCCCGAGCCACGTAGATTGGCTAAGTCATTTGCTTCTTGAGTTGCGCTTCCGCTTGGAATTTGTTTGAGATTTGTTCCTACGGTTGGTAGGTCCGTTGTGACTACGCGACCTTGGCAAGCTCGTGTGGGAATCCTTACTTGTGAATTTGGGACATAGTCGAGTTCGACTCCTTGGATAAGAATTTTTATCGGCTCTCATTCATTCCCTCCTCTCTGGTCGCCTATTCGGTCCTTCAATTGGTATTAGAGCTGGTTATGGATCTTCATGATTCTAACCAGTCTAAGATCCAAAGATGGCATACCAGGAATGGGGTTCGGGTCCTCCACACTTTGATGGTAAGAACTACCAGATGTGGCAGAGGCAGATGGCTGCTTTCCTCCGCGGCAAAGGTCAGATCCTTTGGGATGTTACGATGAACACAGCTTATGTTCATCCGATTAACTTCCTAGCTCCAGGAGCGAGGGATATGCACAACGCCAACAACTAGGCGGTCGACTACTTGTTTCGTGCTCTGTGTCAATCCGAATTCGATCGGGTTCAGACAAAGGACTTGGCTTGTAGGATTTGGGAGCAGCGGAAGAATGCTCACGCTGGGAACGCTCAGGTTCAGGCTCCGTTGTTCGTGACCTACCGGAGAGAGTACGAGAACTTCACTCATATCCCCGGTGAGTCCATAGACATCATGTTCCAGCGGTTCATTGTGATTGTGAACAACATGAGGGCTAATATGGTCGTGCTCCCGTACGATGATTATGACAGGGTTGTGAAGCTCCTGCACTCTCTGGATCGTACCGTGTGGAGTGAGAAGGTCGAGGCCATTCTTGAGTCGGAGAAGTATGAGACCCTCACAGTAGACGAGCTGTTTTCCAAGATCAAGTCGTCCCAGGTGGACCGTGGGGTGCGAGCAAGGATCGATAACCCGACTGACCCTCATAGTCTAGCTCTTGTTTCAGGACCAAGGACTAACACTAACCTGTCTTCAAGACAGTTCTCTTTGTCTTGTCTTGTGTCCATGCCAGATGAGGAGTTTGATGTGCTGGGCGAGGAGGATCTCGCATTGCTGAGCAGGCAGTTCGAGCGCATGTACACGAACTGGAAAAACGCTCGGAGGAGCTCGGGCATGTGCTACCGGTGTGGGAAGCACGGGCACTTTATCGCTGAGTGCCCGGAGGCCGTGGAGATCAAGCCCGAGCACAAGCACCGTCCGAGGACCAACCACAAGCACCACTCGAGGGACGATCACAAGGGCAAGAACAAGTCCAAGCGGAGGCCGAGGAGTAGTGGTCACAAGAAGGAGTGAGTGATGGTTGCCGGAGCGAGCAACATCGACTCGAGCTCCTGCTACTCTTCATCGAGCTCAAGTGATGAAGAAGAACAGCGCAAGGGCAAGCGGTCAAGCAAGAACATCAATGGCCTGTGCTTCGCCGCTCAAGGCTTTTGCGGCATGGCACATAGCTCTGCAAGCAAGAAGAGCAACAAGGATGACTCGGACTCCGACTCTAATGATGAGGTAAACAATGACCCATCCTTCTTTGTAGCGAAGAATGCTAGGTTGAATGAATTGCTTGACAACCGTGATGATGTGCTTAGAAAGACCAACAAGGAGAAGAGGGAGTATAGGTCTTTGCTTGGAGCGGCTAAGGAGAAGGTGGTTGAGCTAGAGTCTTTGCTTGTTGTTCCTAGGGCTCAAATAGATTCTCTGAAGTCTGCTCCTATTGTGACCGATGAACCTGAATGCACTGATTGTTCCACTTTTCTTGGTGATTTGACTGTGCTTAAAGAAAAGTATGCCTCCAAGGTTGAGGAACTAGATGTGCTTAGGGTAGAGCTAGATGAGATGAAATCTAGGACCTCCTTGCTTGGTGCTTGCACTTCTTGTCCTGTTTTGCATGAGAAACTAGATGTGTCGGATGCTTATGCTAGATCTCTAGAAGCTGCTTTGAAAGCTCCTATTCCTACATCATGCTCTACTTGTGAAGTAAATTCTGTGAAGAATTTGGAGCTTGCACACTATGTGGATCGTTTGCAGGATGAGAATGATGAGTTGAGAAAGATGATGGTTTGGTTGTCTGGTCATGAGCCTCAGCTCAAGATGATGATTGAGGCATACAAGCGCTATGATGGGCAAGCGCTTGGGTCGGATAAGGTTGGTGAGGTGGTGAGGGAAGTGGTGAGAACGAGGGGAAGATCGGTGATATCCCAGAACCACCAAAAACCTATCACAAAAATGCCTATGCTCCTAAGCCAAGCCCACTTAGGAATCGACTAGACACAACCCCAGCTGCACTCGCGTTTCCTCCACACACTGACAACTTCCAGAAACCCATCAAGTTCAAGAGTGACTTGGGGAACGAGTTCTTTGGGAAGAAGGGAGAGAAACCATGTGAGGAGAAGCCACAGCCCAAAGAGAGCCCAAAACCAAAGACAAAACCACGACCCTTCCATAGTGAGCACTGTGGGAGGGATGGGCATCTTGCTGAGTTTTGCTTCAGGAGGAAGCGTGAGGAGAGGTTTGCTAGGGAGATGGCAAACAAGGACAGGTACCGCCCTTCTCGTGGTGTGCCTAAGCCTCGTATGGTGCCTAGAGGTGAGGGTGTTGTGTACACCGTTCCGCGTCAGGGGAGGCATGAGTTTGTGCCTCGAGGTGTGCCACCACAGAGAGATGGTGGTTGGCGTGTTGGGTTTGGGCGTGGTGTGTTTGCTGGACGTTCCTTCACTCATGGCCAATACGAGTATGGGGGGAACGATCGCAGTTTTAGGTCCCTGAGGACCTACGGGCCACGGTCTCCTCCTCGTGGTACGCGTAGTCCTCCAAGGGGACGTGTGGGTGTTCCACCTAGGAGAGATAGGATGGATTTTGCTAACCCCACTTTTGAGCAAATGGCACAGCACTGGTTTGATTCATTTTGTACTAACCCCAGTGCTGAGTCGTTTGCTCACTCTCGCTCTCATTTTTTATTTTCAGGTGGGAGGCTTGGAGGGCTTTTGGTTGATCGACTCTGGTTTCTCTCGACACATGACCGGAGATCGAAGGTGGTTCTCCAGCCTCACCCCAGTGATGACCAAAAGAGTACATCACTTTTGGGGACAATGGGAAAGGTAGAGTGCTTTCGGTGGGCCCTGTGAAGGTGAGCGAGTCTGTGACTCTTAGGCATGTTGCTCTTGTCAAGTCTTTGGGGTTCAATCTTCTTTCGTTGTCCCAACTTCTTGATGAGGGTTTTGAGGTCCATTTCAAAATGGGCGCTTCTCGTGTTTTGGATTCTCGAGGTGATCTTGTGTGCACGATCATTCCCGAGGGTCAGATTTTCAGAGCCAATTTTTCTCAATGTGTTGGCTCTTCTCGTGGTTTGATTGCTGGTGTTTTGGCGGAGCTTTGGAAATAGCACAGGAGACTAGGTCACTTGAGTTTTGACTTGTTGTCACGCTTGAGTGGGCTAGGTTTGTTCTGAGGATTACCTAAGTTGAAATACCAAAAGGACTTGGTATGTGCTCCGTGTAGGCATTGTAAGATGGTCGCCGCCTCTCACCCGCCTCTGACATCCATTATGACAAAGAGGCCATGCGAGCTGTTCCATATGGACTTGGTTGGTCCAGCTCGTGTGTGCTCAGTGGGTGGGAAATGGTATATCCTTGTGATAGTGGACAACTATTCTCGCTATGCTTGGGTCTTCTGTTTGGCTGACAAGGGGGAGACATTTGGTTTTGTGCGGGATCTAATCTTGAGGTTGAAGAATGAGAGGAATGGAGATGCCGTTCGAGCTATTCGTAGTGACAATGGCACTGAATTTAAAAACTCTCATTTCGAAACCTTTTGTCGTGATTTGGGTCTCGAACATCAATTCTCTTCTCCCTATGTGGCTTGTCAGAATGGTGTAGTTGAGAGGAAAAATGGCAAAATAGGCAAGTTCGTCCCTGAACTTTTCGCAAAGGCTCGAGTTAGTCCCTGAACTTTTGAAAAGTCAGTTACATCCTTGACCCCAAATCCCATCCACGCCGTCAGTTAAGGCATGATGGACACAAGAAAATACCACTTTTGCCCTTTTGGCCTTCTCAGCGCATCTAGCATCCCCTCATTCTTTCTTATCCGCTGCAGCACAGCTCGTCCGCCGTTGTCGCTGACGCTGAGGCACCTGCGCGCCCGCCCGTCGAGGCTGCGCGGCACCCCTGACCCGCCCGCCCGCCTGTCGAGGCTGCGCGGCACCTCTCACCCGCCCGCCCCAGCAGCGCCCGCCCGCCTTGGCCGCCCGCCTGCCGAGGCCGCCCCAACACCGTGGCGCAGCAAGTCGCAGCAGGCAGCAGCAGCAACCCGGCGAGCGCCGTAGACCTGCCGCTGGCCGCCCTAGGTGCTTCTTCCGCTGGCCGCCCAAGACCTGCCTCTGAATCGACCCATGGCTCGTGGTAGTAGGCAGAGGAGCACCTCAAGGATGGGGATGGAAGGGAGAACAAACGATGAAGAGGAATCAGATTACATGCCTCGGGAGATGGAGGTGAGGAATGCATTTCCCCCAATTTTGGTGATCCTCTTTTGTTTTCTTCTCATGTCGAATTTGTTGGTTCTTGGCAGCTAGAATGGTTGCTGAAAGAACACTCAGAAGGCATGGTGGTGAGGACAGGGATTACTTGCCGCCATGGATAGTTCCCACGGTTGGCTTGCTGCTGGTCTGGTGTGAATGCAGGGAGAAGATTTTTGCAATGCTCAAATGTGGAGAATCCTTGTGATTTCAAGTACTGGATTGACCCAGAATTTTGTGGGAGGGAAAATAGAGTGATTCAGGACCTGGCGTCTATGAATGGAAGTTTGTCTGAGCTACTAAAACATTTTCATGGGCAATGGGATGAACTGCTTGGTTCCAGACAAGAGGCATGACAAGAATGTCACAAATTGAAAGCCATTTGTAGTGAACAACTTAGTTGCATATGTATCTTGTTGTGTCTTGTTGTTTTAATGGCATGTTGCCTTTCACTGGTGTTGTAAGCATTCAGGTGAATGCAATGGCATCTGCAATGGATCTTGTTTTTCCAAATCAACCCATCCTTTAGGTGTTTTTGCTGCCAACTTATTCTTGTAATGCTTGAACATCATCTCATTGCTTGACTTTGCAATCTTCCATAATCTCTTTTGATACTCTTGTAACCTATGCTTTTTCCTCCAGTTGGCATAAATGTGTCGTGCACACATTCTGTGTTCAGCCATTGGAAAGTACTGGTCAATTGCCTTCAACAAACCCTTCTGCTTGTCTGTAATGAACACCCATCCATCAGCACCATATGGGATATTCAAATCTTATTGAAGGTGGCCAAGAAACCATTTCCAGGAACTTAAATTCTCATATTCCACAACAGCCCATGCTATAGGATAAATCTGATTGTTTGCATCTCTTCCAATAGCTGACAATAGCTCTCCCTTCATAGGACCCTTCAGAAAGCAGCCATCAAGCCCTATAACCCTTCTGCATCCATGTATGAAGCCCCTTCAACATGCATCCAAGCATATATACATCCTGTGAAAAACATGTTCCTCTTCTTCAGGATCAAGGGCAATGTGCACACTACTTCCAGGATTACTACGCTTCAGCTCTAGAGCATAGTCAAACAGCCTAGCATACTCACCACTCCGAGCATCCAATACCTTTTTGATAACTTTGACTTTTGCTCTTTTCACCATTGTCAAAGAAACCTCCACACCCATGTCTTCTTGTACAGTCTCCTTCATTGCTCTAGCCTTCCATGCTGGGTTAGCCTTGATAGTACTCTCATATTTGTCACATATTCTAGATGTAGATAACCTCTTATTTTTCAAGACTGGGCAACAAGCATGGTTGGGATTGTATGTAACAATCTGAAACCAATCAGTTTTGGAGTTGTATGAAGCATGCAAAAGCCAAGGACAACCTTTCCATGAGCAAACAGCCCTCAACCTTTGGTTGTCATTCTTAAGAAACCTAATATTGACCTTCATTTTCAGTGCATACCTTGCTACAGCATCCTTCAATTCCTTCCTACCTCTGAAGCACATGTCTAGAGCAAATTGAGGTGTCTCTGCATGCCTATCAAATATAGGGAACCTGCACTTCCTTCTCTTGGCATCAGTTTCACTGTCATCATCATAAGAAAAATCTTCATCTGAGTCAAAATATGGAACCTCATCTCCAAAATCATTCACCTGAATCATACTGTTACTGCAATTTCCTGTTGGCTGATCCATTGATGTTGGGTTGTCCAATGGGGTGCCTTCCTTCTTCTTTCTTTTAGACATATATGCTTTGTACTTACTCCTAATCTCTTTTGCTTCATCATCCTCATCAGATGTAAATCATGTGGCTTCACATTAAGAATTTCCCTCATCTTCTTGGTCATCCTCTTCACCTTCCCCATTCTGTGCATCTTCATATGTGGCATATTCAGTTTGGTCACTGTGCATCCTCATGTGTGGCTAGAGAATCTAAATTCAAAACATTTTCATCTCTAAACATTGCAAACACATCTTCATCTGTTTCAGTCATTACAGCCATGTCCACATCTGTTTCAGTCATTGCACCCATGTTCACATCAATTTCTTCAGTGTAAATGTCAACAACCCCAACAGATCCTACTGCATCAAGCATGTCAAGGCATGACTTATCATCAACAAGCATCCTCATTCAAGTATGCACAGCTGGACCACATGGCAACCAATACATCCTAACTGATTTTCTAAATGTTGTGTGATCCAGTAGATGACCTTCCAGCTCTCGGATTGACAATTTATCCTTACCTATGTGTGAAACTCCCTCATCCCCATTGCAATAGTTCAACAACGATCCATCAACAACAAATACCCCATTGAAATGAAATCGAACAGTCAGTACCTCTGAATCTGTCATCTTCTCTTAGGCCTACAGGATGTATTCTACTGTCAAAATCACCGAAATAGCAACATTCAATCTCAATCAGCATTGCCATTCTAATTTATCTACAATTTCCTTACCTACTGCAGGCAGTCCTCCTCGTCCCCTCTTCACCAGCTCGCAGTCATAGCCAGTGGGCAGTGCAGGTGGCCGGCGCAGGGGCCGCGCAGGTGGGTGGCGTAGGTGGGCCGCGCCGGCGGGCGGCGCAAGTGGGCGGCGCCGGCGTGCCGCGCCGGTGGTAGGAGGCACCGGTGGCCAGCGGCCAAAAACGCCCTCCTGCTCGATGTGGTAGCGGCGGCGTCGGATAGATGCAAGGGTTCCGTTGTGGTCTTGTGGAGGCTACAGGGGTACGGATTGGAAAGGCAGATGGGCAAACAGAGCTCCGTTTCCTAAACTGTGACGGCGTGGACGGGATTTGGGGTCAAGGATGTAACTGACTTCAAAAACAAAAGTTCAGGGACCAAACTGGCCTTTTCAAAAGTTCAGGGACTAACTCGAGCCTTTGCGAAAAGTTCAGGGACGAACTCGCCTATTTTGCCAGGAAAAATCATTCCCTTTGTGAGATGGCTCGGACGATGCTCGACGAGCATAGGACTCCGAGGAGATATTGGGCTGAGGCAGTGAATACCGCGTGCCATGTTGGGAACCGGATTTTTCTTCGGGCCTTCTTGAACAAGACGTGCTATGAGCTCATGCACGGGCGAGCACCTAGAGTGAGCCATTTCAGGGCTTTTGGTTGTCGGTGCTTTATTCTCAAGAAGGGTAGGCTTTATAAGTTTGAGTCAAGGTCTTCCGATGGGATCTTTTTGGGTTATGTGTGTCATTCTTAAGCATTCTGTGTGCTCAACATTGATACTAACCTAGTCATGAAAACATGTGAGGTTACGTTCGACGAGACCCAGCCATGCAGTTCATCTATTTTTGAGTGTGCAGGTGACGACGAGATCGGCAAGAAAATCTTTGAGGACGAGGAGGATGATGCTGGAGAGGATGATGGTGATGATGGTGAAGCTCCAGTCGAGCATGTACCCTCTACTTCCACTATGACGACTATGGTGCAGGATGGCCCATCTCCTACATCGACTACAATCCAGCAAGATCAAGTGGAAGCTGCTGCTGAGGGGGAGGTCGTCTCCAGGTGAGAGGCACCGAGGCGCGTTCAAGTTGATCATCCTCCCTCAAGAATCATCGGCGACATCAATGAACGTACGACACGGTCAAGGTCCAGGAATGTTTCTCACTTTGCTCATTCGGCTTTTGTTGCTACCTTTGAGCCGAAATACATTGGACACACCCTCTCTGATCCTAATTGGGTGAACGCAATGCATGAGGAGTTAGAGAACTTTAAGAGAAACCAAGTTTGGGAGTTGGTAGAGCCACCACCACATTGCAAACCTATCGGGACAAAATGGGTGTGGAAGAACAAAGAGGGTGAGAATGGTGAGGTGGTGAGAAACAAATCGAGGTTGGTTGCTCAGGGCTATAGTCAGAAGGAGGGGATAGACTATGAGGAGACATTTGCTCCTGTAGCCCATTTGGAGGCGATTAGGATCCTTCTAGCCTTTTCTGTAGCTAAAGGGTTCAAATTGTACCAAATGGAGTGAAGAGTGCCTTTCTGAATGGGATTTTAGAAGAAGAGGTTTATGTGAAGCAACCATCGGGCTTTGAGAGTGCTGAGTTTCCTCATCAGGTGTATAGGCTGAGGAAGGCATTGTATGGGCTGAAACAAGCTCCCCGTGCTTGGTATGGTCGTTTGAGGGGGTTCTTGTTCAGCAAGGGGTTTGAGATGGGCAAAGTAGATAAGACTCTTTTTCTCCTCAGGCAGGGCGATGATATCCTAATTGTTCAGGTGTACGTGGATGATATTGTCTTTGGTGGCTCGTCTCACTCTTTGGTTGCGAGGTTTGCAGAGGACATGAGCAAAGAATTCGAGATGTCTATGATGGGAGAATTGCAGTTCTTTCTCGGACTTCAGATCAAGCAGGCGAAGGAGGGAACCTTTGTGCATCAAGCCAAGTACATGAAGGACATCCTCAAGAAGTTCAAGATGGACGACTCGCAGCCCCTGTCGACACCGATGAGTACGCCTACAGCGCTGGATGCGGACGAGGACGGAGAGCCCGAGGACCAGAAGGAGTACCGGAGCATGATTGGCTCCCTCCTGTACTTGACGGTGATAAGGCCGGACATTCAGTTTTCTGTGTGTCTGTGTGCTTGTTTTCAGGCGTCGCCGAGGACTTCACATCGGCAGGCCGTCAAGCGGATCTTCATGTATCTTCGATACACTCCTGAGCTCGGTCTTTGGTACTCGGCGTCCTCTTCCCTTTCGCTTCTTGGTTTTTCGGATGCCGACTTTGCGGGGTGTCGAGTCGATAGGAAGTCGACTTCAGGGACGTGCCAGTTTTTGGGTTCCTCGCTTGTTTCTTGGTCTTCTCGCAAACAATCTAGTGTAGCTTAGTCTACTACAGAAGCAGAGTATGTCATTACCGCTAGTTGTTGCTCCCAGCTTCTTTGGATCACATACACGCTGAGTGACTTTGGTGAGGAGTGTACCCATGTTCCTCTCATGTGTGATAGTATGAGTGACATTAGTGTTGCCAAAAATCCCGTGCTACACTCTAGAACCAAGCATATAGAGGTGAGGTACCACTTCCTAAGAGACAATGTTGAGAAGGGAAACATAGACCTCATCCATGTGCCAACCAAAAAATAGCTCGCCGATATCCTAACAAAGCCTTTGGACCAAGCTACATTTGCTCGTTTGCGAGACGAGCTTGGAGTGGTTTTTCCTTTTTGAGCTTCGGTTGGGGGTCTGATGTACATATGCATGTTGCATTTTCATTTCTGTATCATATCATGCTTGCATCTTTGTATCATAGACTGCATTTGTATCATATGCTTTAGAGATGTGCTTCTCCTATATACTTTGATCACTATGATATGCTGGGTGTGAGCTTATGACTTTGCTAGTGATGCTCATGTGATGTGTAGCTATGCTCTTGGTAGCTTTGGGATGTATATGCTTGTCGATGGCTTATTTTTATGAAAATGCTATATATGATTCTCTCTTATGAGTTGAATGCCTCTCATGTTCAAATTGTGCACATATGGCTATATCTTGCTTAATATGTGCTTGGGAATCATGTTCTTTTCATTTGGGGTCGAAGACCCATTTGTCATCATGGATGTTTAGCCTACATGCTACCTTGTGGAGAAGCTTAAGCTTCTTTTTGCCGCAAAGGCACTTCATGTACCATGCTTAAATTTAAATCATGAAATTGGTATATGAAATGCTTGTGCTTGAAAAATATGCTTCCATGTCATTTTTGCTTTAAAATTCCTTATCTTGGGTGCTAAACCGTTGCATGATGTTCACCATTGAGAAGTCTCATATTTAGAAGTCGACACATGGCTCGGTGGCTTTGACATGACATGAGATAGCTTATAGGTGTTTGTGATGATCTTGTGATGAGAATTTGTGTCCTTGCATGAAGTTTGTGAGTTATATGTTGTTTGTGCTCATTTTGACCATGTTTAGGTCCTATGCTCATGAGAGGGAAATTTGTGTTGAAAAATGCTTCATTTTGATCATGGCTATGTCACATGCTTATATGTCCCTATCTATCTTGTTGGTGATGCTTGTACTAAATTTGTGGCTATCTTGCTTGTCTATATCTCATTTTTAGCATGAGTTAGTGCTCTTTGTCTATTTGAGAAGCACATGCTTGCATTTGTAGACTTGATTCATGCATTACCAACAAGGGGGAGGAAAGTACCCAATTCATGCATCCAGGGGGAGTTTTGCATCAAGGGGGAGAAAAATTGGAAGCAATGCATTTGTTCAGGGGGAGCTTGCATTCATGCATTTGGGAGGCTGATTTTAGTTGTGCTCTTTTGCCGATGGTGTCGAGCCCTTTTGCCTCACCTTGAGGAGTCGGCAATTTTGGAGAATTTTATCTCGGTTGTGTCGAGCCGTTGACCTTGTCTTTGGGGACCGAGATCTTTCTCTCTCAAGTGATCTTGTTTTGGCTTTTGTTTGGCTTTTGATCACTTGTTTGAGTTTTTCATTTGTTTCTTTTCTTTTTCTCTTTTTCTCTGAATTGGTTACTATGTGTGTTGTCAATCCACTCATCAAGGGGGAGATCGAGGACCGGTGGATGGTCGCTCCTGGCTATGATGAGTGATTGACAACGTGGTGTGGACTGACTCTTGGCCGAGTATTGCAGGTGCAGGTTGCGGCTTGATTCGTGTTGGTGCAGGTGAAGAGCGGGCACGAAAGGTCTTAGCCTTGCGGGGCCTCCGAGGAGTGGAGAGACAAGTAGGCTCCGCTCGATGGACCCGGTGGCCGAACGGGATCAAGTGCGGGCCGCATGGTGGCAAGAAAAGCAAGACGAAGTCGTCGACCGGAGTCGGTGGAGGATAGCGGCTCACGACCGAAGTCTGCACGCGGGGTTTGCGGCGGTTCACCACAAAACCGTCAGGTTACTTGGTTGAGCCACAAAACCAAGACCGGAGGCTCGGCGGGCGGAGACGTGATCCGGACGTGTCGAGAAGCTTCGCTGCCGGAGGACACGCGGCGGGATCACAGGGCTTGCGTAGGGAGGACGCAAACTACAGCAAAGGCGTGGCCGTCCGATGAAGAGGAGTGCTACTTGACCATATTGCCCCTGAGGGGTTTGTATCTCAGTTTAAGTGCTAGGGGTAGCTTGGTCATTTGCCCAACCCAGAGGGACTCATATATATAGCTCTAGGGTTCCTGTGCAAACCATCCTTCCGGACTGCTTCACATTTCCTTGCTCCATAGGCTTAGATTTTCTTCACCGTTTTGCAGAGAATCTGACCTCCGAGTGTATGGAAGCTTTAATGGTTGCGTCGATTTCCTTCTTGTGGCTCGAGTGATTTTCGTGTCTTTTTCGGGCTATTTTCGTTGGATTTTCGTGCGTGCCTTGTTCCTTCGATTTTGAGGTGTTTGGGTTCGGATTTCTTTGTGTCGATCGTGGATAGATGTCCTGTGCATCTTTGTGCTTGATCTTGACCCCTCAAACTCTGAATTTGGCCTCCGATTGAAGGATTTCGGTTGGAACCCTAGCTTTTTGTGTGAGCTCGGTAGAATCTCGATTCCTCTCGATTCAGTGGGTTTGAGGATACAAATTCGTAGGTATAGCATCTCCTAGAGGCGCTTCACCTAAACCTATGATTTGGTAGCAATCCCTTGGTTGATTTGGGAGATCCGGCAAAGGGAAGGAAGTGTTCACCTTTAAAGGGTCGGGCTCAGGCTGCTGTTCCCGTGCTTGGCGGACAGTCCGCCAGGGGGTTGCTGACAGCCATGTGTGGTTCGAGGACCGGTGGATGGTCGCTTCCTGGTGTGATGAGTGATTGACAACGTGGTGTGGACTGATTCTTGGCTAAGTATTGCAGGTGCAGGTTGCGGCTTGACTGGTGTTGGTGCAGGTGAAGAACAAGCGCGAAAGGTCATTGCTGGTGAGGCCTCCAGGTGTGGAGAAGACAAGTAGGCTTGGTTCGAGGGACCTGGTGGCCAGCGGAGTCAAGTGCGGGCCGCATGGTGGCAAGAACGGCAAGATGAAGTCATGGACGGTTTCTTGGTTGAGCCTCAAAACCAAGGTCGAGCCGGGATTACGTGGGAGCCGAGTCATGAGTGGTGATTGGCGGAGGCTACACCGAGTTCGCGGGGTTTCCAGTGGTTCACCAGAAAACCACTGGGTTCCTTGGTTGATCCACAAAGCCAATACCGAAGACGAACGTGCAGCAGCATCGGACCGGTCTGACCGGTGGGTCTGACCGGTCTGACCGGTGGAGGACACCGGTCTGACCGGTGTGCGATGACGCAGTCCGGAGACTTCGATGCGGAGGACACGCGTCGGGATCGCAAGGCTTGCGTCGAGGCTAAGCAAGTTTGCGGTCGCCGGGCATGCGTCCGATGGTGCGAAGGTAAAGTTTCCCAAAGTGCCCCTCGGGGGTGTGTATCCTAGTATTAGGCCTTAGGGGTAATTTCGTCTTTCAGCTAGCCTCCATATAACCCAAGTGGTGAGAGGATGGCAGCCATCTCTTGGAACCCTAGCTCATTTTGTTTTGCTATTTTCCTCTTCCTTTTTCCTTTGGAATTTCTAGGACTAGCTTGAGAGCTTCATGGTGAGATCTTGTGAGAGGGAAGGATGATCGGGCGGCAAGCTAGACCTTGTATAAACCTCTTTGGTATGTATAGATGATCCGGCGTGGTTCCTCAAGGCTTGGATGTGTCTTTCCCGTTTCTCCTTTTTGGTGATTTTCGGAGCCCTTTCTTGGCGATTTTCTTGTGGCAGATTCGAAGCTTTTCTCTTTGGGATTTGGTAGGGTATGTATGCTTGAACCCTTCACGGTTCTTTTCCCTTTGATTCCCCTCCCAAATCCGTGAGCAAAGGGGCTCGATTTTGGGGCTTTCTTGGTTCTAGGGTTAGAGGTGTTCTTGGTGGAAATCCTTCGATTCCTCTCGTTCTAGCAAGTTTTGGTGGACCAAATCTTGGCTATGGAGTGCCCATGAGGTGTTCCTACTATCCCCAAAGTCTTGTGCGAATCCGTGGAGCGAATCGGGAGATCGGGAGTTGGATTTGGGGGAGTTGACCCGCGGGCGCTGTTCATCCCGAGAGCTCAGGTCACACCGGTCTGACCGGTGCCTCTCACCGGTCTGACCGGTGCAGACTCTTTGTTGAGTTTTGCTCGGGTGAACGTCTTGGTGTGTTCCCTGTTGTCTCGTGTTGCTGCTGTTTCGAGTTTGGTCAGTTTTGGAGCTCGGTAGGTCTTTTTGGTGAATTTGGGATTTCCTGGCTTGGACCGGTCTGACCGGTGAGCTACACCGGCCTGACCGGTGTAGGGGCCTTCTGTGGAAGTTCTCAGATTTTGCCAGGTTGCTCCAGCAGGGACCGGTCTGACCGGTGCTGCTCACCGGTCTGACCGGTGCAGTCCAGTGGTGCTCGAGTTGCTTGTTCCGCTGCGTTCTCGAGTAGATCTAGGTGGTTGTTGGTTCCTAGGACCAGTAGCACTCCAGTGGCTGCGTGGTCTTGACCAACTTGGGTAGTTGAGTCGGAGACGTGTTTTGGAAGCTGTGTTCGTCTTGTTGGAGTTCCCATCTCCTTCGAGAAGAATTTTTATCGGCTCCCATTCACTCCCCCCCTCTCTAGTCGCCAGTTTCGGTCCTTTAGTCGCGGACAGTCCGCGAGGAGCTGGCAAATCAAGTGTTCGTCGTGTTTTTCGCGTGTTCTCGCGAGCTAGTGTTTCGATCCATTCGTTCAAGTGCTTTTGGTTGCACGGAGTTTGGCGGACAGTCCGCGAGGAGAGCCTGGACAGTCTCTTTGCCACGGACAATCCGCAGGTAGGGCTCGGACAGTCCGTTTTTTGTGTTGCGCTACTGGTGGTTCGGGGGCTATTTTCAGACGGTCCGCCGCAGACCCACGGACGGTCCGCCCAGGCCTCGCGGACGGTCCGCCTGGTCCATGCGGACAGTCCGCCCCGAGCCACGCAGATTGGCTAAGTCCTTTGCTTCTTGAGTTGCGCCTTTTGCTTGGGATTTGTTTGAGACTTGTTCCTAGGGTTGGTAGGTCCGTTGTGACTATGCGACCTTGGCAAGCTCGTGTGGGAATCCTTACATATGAATTTGGGACATAGTTTAGTTCAACTCCTTGGAGAAGAAT
Source organism: Cenchrus fungigraminus (assembly GCA_036936925.1). Classification (NCBI taxonomy): domain Eukaryota; kingdom Viridiplantae; phylum Streptophyta; class Magnoliopsida; order Poales; family Poaceae; genus Cenchrus; species Cenchrus fungigraminus. Next base: position 20,571,810 of record CM072776.1, on the reverse strand, counting down.
TTTTATCGGCTCCCATTCACTCCCTCCTCTTTGGTCGCCTATTCTGTCCTTCGTATCCGACGCTATCATGATCGCAACGTCAAGGAACGCTCCTTTAACATGGGCGACCTAATCCTCTGTTGTATTCAGAACACGAAAGGATTACACAAACTCAACTCGCTATGGGAAAGCCCCTTTTCAGTATCCAAGATCACCGGCCCAGGCTCCTACCGCCTCTAGACACTTGAAGGCGAAGAAATCAGCAACTCGTGGAACGTCGACCAGCTGTGTCTTTTCTACTCGTAGTCTTTCGACTACGCATCTCAAGGGTCCAGCTTTAATAGCTACCTAATGGATCCTTAGCTATAAGCGGCCTATGAGTCCTAGCGACTACCTATTTGTCACGGCTCTAGCCATCCAGGAGATCTTATGTAATGGCCCTGGCCATCTAGGTGTAATCTTTCATCGTCAGTAATAAAGCTTAATACTACTCAACTTTTGCACTAAGTCTACTAACAAGACATACATCAAACGAGTACTACTACTCGACATCTATTACGGCTAAGTACTCTGCGGGCTTCGTTGCAAGCCGCGGTAACGAGTACTCGGTCAAAACTCGTAACACAAACAAACTGAGATGCATTTAAACTGTCTTCGACTAACTTAATTTGTTCATCTTACAACTACTACTTGTACATCACTAGTCTACAGGTCTATCTACTAGAGGTTCAGCTTCTCCGCGACTTGTTCGGCGATTAGCGCCATCCACTCCAGCATCACATGAAATTGTTCGTCTGAACAGTCCGTTGCGACACCACCAGCAACGACATCAACGGGCGCCTTTGGGAAGTAAGACTTCAAGAATGCGAGCACTTGGTTCAGGATGGATTTGGCCAAGTGCTTCACATCTGTCGTCAAGCGCCTGGGGGCTTTCTTCAATCTATCCACAAGTGGTCGCAGATGTTCTCCGGCCACATGTAGAACCAGTAGTCTCGCGATCGGCAGTGCAGCTTCCTCGAGTTCTTTCAGTGACGCCCGCAGCTTCTCGCAGACTTCATTGAGCTTCTGCAGGGATTTATAACAGCGCACAAGGTCAATGTCACTGGCTTCACAGAGCTCCATCCACTTAATGCACGCATGAGTTCTCTTCGCGAGCTCGTATTCAGCTACCTCTCGAGCATCAGTCTAGTGGTACACGATACTCTTCAGATCTGTCTCAGATGGCCTGACCTACTCGAGAGAAGTCTCAAGTTGTGCAAAGACCTCAACAACAACGTCATATGCAGATGATCATCAAAATCAGTACACAAGGACTACGGCAAGAGTCATACCTTTATTCTTCTACCGCAGTGACTTGTTCTTCTTGACGACTTCGTCCTTCTTTGCCATCATGTCCTGGATCTCATTATGGTATTGTGTGAAGGTGGTGTCAAGCTTGGACTGGAGCAGCGCGGAGTGCTTCCTCGACTTGTCCAGCTCCTTCTCAAGCTCTTCAGCACAGAGAACGATGCCGTCGTATCCCTTTAGAAGCTTGGACTTCTTTTGGGATCTCTCAACTACACCTTGCATCAATAGAGCACAACTGCATCGGCAATCAGGCTTCTACCCTCAACGACAAGTTGACAACAGGTACTTAAGATTAACTTCATCCATTGTTATGAATGGTGCATGAATTCCAGGTTCAGCGCGACAGCTGATGGATCTATCAACTCGTCATCGAGCAACTCGAGACCTTGGCGGCTCGAGCTACTCGAGGACTCCATGGCCACGGACCTTATCGGCGTTGGGTCTTCAATCTCCTTCTCGCAGAGAACCATCTGGCTACTTGAGCTTGGGTGAGGCTCTACTCGTGCTTCTTTACTAAGATCGGGGGCTGGAGCCGTAGTCACCATCTCTACTAACTCGACGGCAACAGGGTCCGGGAGTACCCGCTCCTCGGCTCTTGCTCCAGGCTCTGTCAAGAAGTGGTCAAGAGAACTCGGGGGCTACAGCATTCATCAACAAGACATAGTACTCGAAGCACCAGTATATTTCCTTGCAAGGTGCCAGCTTCTACAGTCACCGCCTCCATCACATCATCTTCCTGGCGAGGCGGCGTGTGTTCTCGTGGCCCTATCGAGCGATTTTCTGCATGAAGAGTACAGCGTCAGCAACAACTACAAACAACCTATTTTGTCTATTCGGGTAGATGGATACTTACAATGTCGACCGCACCAAGGTGACGGTCGGGGTGCCAAGAAGACTCGAGATGTCCACGATAACAGGTGGCACCTCGGGAACATTCTTCTCGGTGGTCACTCCAACAGCAAGTGGCTCCTACTCCTGTGCCTCCGGCTGCTCCACGGCTTCAGCCACGGCCGGAGGGGGATCTTGAGTCTCCGCTATAGCCGGCTGCGGATTCATGGCTTCGGCCACCATGGCTACCAACTGCTCATGTGCCTACCGGTGCCGAAGCTGGCACGACTACCTCAACTTCGATCATGGGAGGCGCACTTGTGTTGTCTTCAGGTGGCGCCCCCACGGTATCGTACTCTTCTTCATGGGCAGTCTCATCGACTTGCCCCACGGGAGGAACATCCTACAACATACGACAATACTAGTCGTCAACACCTTGATCTTCTTCATGGCCCGCTTCCACGTCGTGTTCCGGGCTTTCCTTGGTGGGCGTGGGACCGTGTCTTCAAGTCTGGCCGCCGGCTTCTTCAGTGACACGGACGGCATCCCAGCACGATGATTGCAACTCGAAGCGCTACTGCAGAGTTGTATCAACATCATCATCAGACGTGCAGTCTTCAACCTCCACGACATCTTCGAGATTGACAGCTGTCGCCTTGCCTTTATCTGCCGTAGCTACCCCCGCCTCAGGTTGAACTTGTGGCTCTAGCAGCGGAGGCATCGACACATACTTATCGACGTCCTCCTACAACACATAATGACAAATATCTGTACAACTACTTCATCAATATGTACTCGGGGTCTATGGCCACAACTACTCACCTTCTTGGGCGGACGCAAAGCAGAGTACTCCTCCACTAGACATGGAGTGTACGCGGGCATATCTTTGATGATTTTGCCCAACCTGTCAATGATCAGCTCATCACTGATCTCTTCTTCATGTAGCCTTGAGGGGTCGTTCTCCCCGATGTACTCGTACCCGAGGTGATCAAGGGCTTGACCCTTCTCTTCATGAAGCTGAAGGCCACATGCTCGGCCCTCAGTCCTGCCGTCATCAACGCGGCGATCTTCTCCAGCAGCGCGGGCAGCTGAAGACCTTCCTGCATGGTGGGTTCGGTGTTCCACAAAGGTTGGTGCTTCGGCGGGTACCCACTAGGCTTCGGCAACCCTGGGTGGTGGACGTTCATGTAGAACCGCCGCTGCTTCCAGTCTTGGTTGGAGTCGATCAACTTGTACGACAAGTATTCCACAGCAGCGTCTTCACGCATCTGGATTCCAGCACCGCCGACTACTTTGGGGTCATCCGCGCTGGGCTGCGGTTTCAATCGGAAGAACTTTCGAAAGAGCACCCAGTGCGGCTTGATTCCTACAAACACTTCGTAGAAATGTACAAACACAAAGGTGTGGAAGATACCATTGGGATTCATGTGGACGTGCTCGACCCCGTAGTACTTGAGCAGCCCATGGAAGAAATCACTCGAAGGGATCGCTAGTCCGCGCTCGCAGAAGCGGGCAAACATCGGGATCTCCTCCGGATTCTTCTCCATCGGGTATGCATCCCCGGTGGTGGCATTCCAACCATCAATGACCTTCTCCCTCAAGAACCCGTTGTTGACCAGTGTGAGGGTGTCTTCCGTCTTCAACTTGCACTGATTCCACGCCTTGGACGGGTTCGGCGTAGAGGGGCGGGAAGACGATTGCCTGGCATCCCCCCCCCACTCCTCCCGGACTCTCTTCTTCGACATCTGGGATTTCAACAGTGACATCTTCATCCTACTGGTCACGAGCGTCTTCACTTGCTTAGGGGTTGCTAGGGTGGCGGCAACGGCGGCGGCGCTAGCAGATCTACTACGCTGGCGGCGGCGGCGGCTGTGAATGACTTGGATCTAGCAAATGGCTACAGCAGTTGCGAGTGGGGAAACCCTAAGGGGCTGCCCTCTTATCTATAACCGCACGGCTGGTTCTGTGCAGGTTGACTAAGCGTGGGCGGACGGACTCTTCAACTTCCACTACTCAACTTTGAATTTTGGATCTTGAGGACTTCAACACATCCAAGATCAAACAACAGACACATTCTACAGTCAAAATGATCCTTCAATTCGAGGGAAGTACTCGACTCAAGGCTCGGGGGCTCCGTGCCACGTGTCCTTCGGTTTTTTCTCCGGATTTTTTGGGATAAGATTGACAGAACTTTAGATTGACCCTCAGCTTGAATCTACAATTCGAGCTAAGGGTCGGGGGCTACATTCCATATGGAATGCGATTCTTCGAATCGCATTTTCCATATTGTTTTTCATCGCAAGCTTTCAAGATAACACGAGTACTATTGAAGACCTTCGAGAGAAGCACTCGGGGACGCTTGGGGACTACTCAAGAAGACTTCAAGACTACTGAAGATCAGCTGGAGTACCTTCCAGCCTCGGGATGATTCGAGTATTCTTGAGAACTTCCGGCTTGTAGAACTCGGGGACGCTCAAGGACTACTCGCGGAGGCCATCAAGACTACTCGAAGCCATCTCACTCAACTACAAAGTACTCGGGAGCTTGTCGTACGGACATCCCAGGGCCCACTACCCAGGCGGGTACTGGCTCCGACTACTACGTGGGCCCCCGAGACTACCCGACTTGTGGGCCACAGTGCAAGACGACGTGGAGCACAAGGTAACAGAGGACTAGTACTCGGTTAGGAAGGCTAGGCATGTCCGAACCCATGTAGAGTACTCCTACCCGTGTATGGCTAGAACTCTCTACCCAAACCGACTTGTAACCCTGCCTCCCGGTGAATATAAGGCGAGGCAGGGACCCCTCTATCTATCTGCATCATCTTGTAAACAACACCCCATCAATCAAGAGCTACGCAGCATACAGGACGTAGGGTATTACGCACATTGCGGTCCGAACCTGTCTAAATTTTGTGCCACGTTTCTCTCCTTCGAGTTTCCAATCTCAGCGAGGCCACAATCATCTACCTCTGTTAACCCCCTTGGTAGGTTGCCAGTCTAACCGACAGCTATGTCATTTATGGGTACTTTATTCCTTAGAGAAGGATGGCACCTACGTTTTGTTGGTGTAAATTGCAATGGGCCCTCAAAATCATTTATTTTTTCAAGTGCGCATCACCTAACAGAGTTACAAAGAGGGGTAGATGGAGGCTTCATCTGCGAAAAGGAGAAAAATCGGAAAATTTAAAAATAGGGGCAAAATCACCACTAGACTACATAGCAAAGGAAAGATCACCAATCTACATTCCTCTAAAAGAATTGCCAAATTGACCTTGGACAGATAAGAGTTCCCGTTTCCCAAGGGCCAAGAGGCAAGCTAAGTCACCCTGGACACCTAGCCGATGCCTTTAAACCATTAGCCTAAACTCACCCCCCCACCACGCATGCGCACACACACACACGAGTGAAAAAACGAGTTGTACTAGATTAACATTTCTCCTTGCCTAGGGGAAAGGGTCACAATAACAATTTACAATGGGCTCAAACAGATTGAGACTAGAGAAAACTACTAACGACTAAGGATGATAAAACATTCTTATCCCATAAACAATCCTCTAAAAATCTTCTTCTTTATTGCACTTTATTTTGTCTCATCAGCCTCCTATTCTCAATCTGTAAGCTTCCACAAAATTCTTTGATGCTCTTCCAAGAATATTTTGCTTCGATTTGGATCCTTGCTTATAGCAGCACAACTTTCTACCATCCTGTCCATTATCATAGCGTATCTCAGGGCACTTTGCAAACTATCTGATCCTATCTTTTCTGAGCAATACTTTTGTAGTTCCTGCTCTGATGCGGGGGCTTGCCCGATCTTCTCGTCGTAAGATCTGGAGATAACTTGACCCATGCAACCTGACGAACCGATGGCACCAATAGTTGCTCGAACAACCACCTGTGACAAATGATTTGGCCCAACCACACGATTTGGTCGATGCATAACCTGAACCACGCAAGGTAGAGGCAATGCTCTTGCAAATCACAAGGAAACACAAGAACAAGTGGTAGAGAAAACTCCCAATCCTCAAGGGGGCAGCAATGGCACAACCCTAAGGGCAAGAGCACTTGGCTTCTCTATTTTCTGATTTCAATTCATGGTTAGGGTTTCAGGGTGGAGTTGAGGTGCTATTTATACTAGGAACAACCCTCCTAGCTGGGCTGAATGGGTTGGTTTTGGCCCGATTCGGCAGAAACAGGGTTTTGGACCAGTGTTCACTAAAATGAGCATAACACGGCCCACAAAGCTCTAATGGATGTTCTGTCTATTGCAAATGAAAGTTAACTTCACTAGTTTTCCATACATATATAACACTTGGGTTGAATCCACCAAGATCAGTACAGAATTCACCATGAACTTGGAAGTCTGAATCCGAAACAGCAACACGTCGTCTTCAAGTTGCTCTCCGTCAGGCATTGATTGGCCTATCCATGCATTGCATCTTCTTCAAACCTAAGCACAAGTAATTAACCACTGTTAGGTAGTAAATAGTTCTTAGTAGATGCATATTCATAATCAATAAGGAGCGAGTTCACCTCATGTGGCAAGTGTTGCATTCTTGCTCGAGTCATTGGCCCCTTGTGGACATTGTTTTGTTGTTCACTATAGCGAGAGTCATGCTCTGCAGCAATGGGCGGTGGCTTAGCAGCATTGGGGATGTCCTCTGAACTTCTTGGTTCACCTAGGTTTAATGTAGTGTTCAGGTATCATGTTGATACTGAACTGTGTGAAAAGTCTCGGAACATGGCAACAAACTATTCCATCTCGCTCAAACTTTGAACATATGCAATTAAATGTGTTGGTTTTTAAGTCAACTTCAATAGAAAAGGAGTCTCTAAGAAAGTCAGCATCCTCATAGTCCACTGCTTTCTTCACTGTATAAATGACGTCCCTTTCTTTTTCAAAAGCATTGAAAGCTGAAGCATCAAGTAGCTCTTTCTGAAATCTCAAGAACATTCCTGTTGTGTATATTTCTGCAGTATGCCTTTCTATTGGGTGCCATGAACTGTATACTGGCTTTTTCGGTGTTCACTGTGATCTATCTCCATCTTCAATGCTCACAGCCTCCTCCTGGAAGATGTCACATTGGCTGATGAAAGTTTCTATGGTATCATTTTCCTGGACATAGTCTTTGAAGATTGAATGTTTTCTCTTGCTACATCCAGTAAATCGTGTAAATGGACTAAATACATGTTTGAAGTAAACAGACACCCACATTAGTCTTGTCTGATACATAAGGTCCAAGTGTGCATTTGATGCTGTGTCATATTTCTCAAGCATCGCTTGCCAGCCACTCACAAATTCTTCAGTAGCTAAAGAATTCGAATCTATGAAACTTCTTATTTCATCTCTAGCTTTCCTCAACACATGCCAACTGTCGAATCTATGAAAAGCTATAGGGAATACCTTGGCAATTGATTTTGTTATAGCTGAGTCCTGATGTGTTAATGTAGTATTTTGTTTCTTGCCACCCATTACATACAAGAATGTTCTGAATAACCAAGAGAATGTCTCTGCCCTCTCATCTTCAAGTAAGGCCCAACCAAATACAGTTTCCTTGTTGTGCCCATTCATTCCAATTAACAGTGCAAACAACATGTTATATCCAATAGTCCTATAAGACGTATCAAAAGAAATGGAATCACCATATAATGCATAATAAAGTCTAGCTTGCACATCTGTCCAAAAGATACTTCTTACAGTGTTATCTCCATCAGTCTTTATAGCATAGTAGAAACCCGGCTGTTCCTTTGGCAATCTTCTAACATGTTCCAGTGTGCTTTCTATGTCCGTATTTTCTATCTTCATTAACTTATCAGACTGTTCCAAATTGTTGACGACCATTTTTTGGATAGGTATGTTCTTGAATTTCCTCCTCAGTCTCCAGAAAGCTTCCATAATCTTTGCTGGTTTAATCTTGCTTTCCTTCAATATTCTAGAGAAGTTTTTCTCTTCCTCAGACATATACTTGTGGCTGAGAAAAAATCTGGTCAACGAAGGTGAACTTGAAAGGGAGGGTGTTTATGTTCATTTTGAACTGCCATAATCTCCCATCTTCCGTCGACAAGTTTCACAGTAACTCTCATGGGAAAACCAGTGATCTCAAAGCATTTCTTTTGCTTCTCCTTTGTCGTATTACATTCTCCTTTGCCTTCTTGCTTTTTTTGCTTTGCAATGTTATTTTCGTGTGCTTGTAATTCCTTCCTTTGTATACCACAAAGCCAGTATCTTGCCCATAGACATTAGCAAAACGCGGAGCATCATCCGCCAGATCACACATGGTGCACAAAAGCTCCAGATTACACCATAACACATCACAACATGTTTTGACATACATCCAAGTCAACAAAAGCACTAGGAAACTAGTAGAGAGCTAGTACATATCACATCACAGTGAAGCATTTATGCCTAACAAAGTAGCCAAGCTCCGTAAATTTCCTCCGCCTCCTCCTCCTCTTTGCCTTCGCCTTCCCCTTCCTCTTCCTCTTCCTGGTGCACTTGCTTGTCCTCCTCCCCTTCCCCTTGCCATTCCTGTTGCACCTGCACCTTCACCTTCACCTTCACTTCCAATTTCACTTGAATTTTATATGACCAAATATTAGAAATATATTAGTAAACAATTTAAAGGTACAACACAATAGAACTGATAAGGAAAATACATGACTCACCCCTCCTAGCACATTTTGGGAAGCTGATAGCTTTCTCTTTTTCATTTGACTAGCAGTAGGACCTTCTTGGCAATGGTTGGCTGTATGGCCTAACTCATGACATTCAGAACAAGGCCACTATTTCTTGCTAGTGTCCGCCACATCATATGCCTTGATCCCATATTTTTTGGGTCTCCATGGTTTCCTTCTCAACTTAGGCTTCTTAATTTTGTGGCCTAAATCAACATGTGGCAAGCTGTCCTTGGATGTCATTGGACTAAATTTGCCTGCATATGCCTTTTTGAACCTCTCAATAGAGAAGTATTCATGGACAAAGGCATCCATCTGTACATGTCTACTTAGTTTTGCAATGAAAGCTAAAGCATGGATGCATGGCTGTCCAGGTACTTGCCAAGCCCTACAAGAATATGTCTTTTGCCCCAAGTTGAATCTGTTCACAGTTACTTCAACTGTCCCAGCCCCACATATTAGCACCTCATGGTTCTTGGTAGTCTTAGTTTGAGCATTTAGAGCATTGACAATAGAAGGAATGATTGAACCAACCATTTTTCTACCAATTTTATCTCTCAACACCTGTTTTTCAATGATCATATGTCTTATGCTATCATGCATGTCCACAACTTGAAAATCCTTGCATTTAGACACCCTACTATTAAAACATTTAGAGAGGTTGTTGTTGATGTAATCTACCTTGCAATATTCGTTGAATTTGCTTCTGCTCCACACATATGGATGGTTCTCATCCAACCAAGCAAGTGCACTAGGATCCTTCTCCTCTATCTTTGACATGAAATAGTTGAACTTGTCACTTGTGAAACTCTTAGCAGCACACCACATATTCTTACCATAAAGAACACCATTGAACCCATTCTTCTTCATGTTCTTCCACAAATGCCTCATGCACTCTCTATGTTCCACTCCTGGTATACATCTTCTACAGCCACCTCTATCCCCTTGCTTGCATGTGTACTGATGACCAAACTAGGAGGATGACCAATTGCCTTCTTCAAGTTTTTGATCCAGCAAATCCAACTTTCTTTAGATTCAATTTCAATCACTCCATATGCCACTGGAAATAGTCAATTATGACCATCCACAGCTACAACTGCTGCCAACTGACCTCTAGACCTTCCTGTAAGATGAGTGGCATCTATGGCAATGTAAGGCCTGCAACCTTATAGAAATCCATCATTGCATGGTTTAAGAGCAACAAAGGACATCATGAAACACACATCACCATTGTGCTCTTCAGTATCTAGCTCTACAATACTACTAGGTACTGATCTCAACAATTCAGCTTGATATGTTGGGAACAAATCATAAGTATCTTCCCACTTTCCGTATAGCATGTCTAGTGCTCTCAGCTTCCCTTGAACAACTCTGTAATATGGGACGTCAACAGAGTACTTCTTTAACTGGTCCTGCAAATCCCTATGTCCAATTTTAGGTTTTTTCCCGCAACCATTCAACCACTCTGTCAGGTAGCCATTTGTTTGAAGCCATTGTGTCACCGCAATTGTTGACTGAACTGCAAGTATGCATTGGCCCACTTGTCTTAACCTGTAATACAAGATAACAACAAAATATTAAGTATTCAGTAATTTTTGAGAAAACCCAGCAACAAAAAGTTGATTTTTCTAAGTACAAACATCACCAATATTGAATTTACCTTGCATCCATGTAATTCTTGCTTGTAGATGCAAAAAAAACTACCAATTGCAGCCCTGATCAGCGCTCAAGCAGATGGCTCTAAATCTGCTCTTATCTTTTTCCACAGTCTCAAAGGCATGATCATTCAATATAGCATGATGGGTTACAGCTGATTTGCATTAATCAACTTATGGCTGTCATTTATGGGTACTTTATTCCTTAGAGAAGGGTGGCACCTACGTTTTGTTGGTGTAAATTGCAATGGGCCCTCAAAATCATTTATTTGAGCGACGATGGAGACTACTCCATTCTCTATGTTGAGTTCAAACCATTCAATCAAATGTTCGTCGGATTTTATCTCAATAGAGTCATTGTCCAAATCACACCACAAAAAGACATATTGCTTTGAACCCTAGATGTAGTGTTCAGCTATGAAGTCAACTAACTGCATCAGCCCATAGTTACCCATGTCAAGAACATGTGGTGGTAAGGTTCTACCCTGCTCCCATGACTTTGGACCCCATCAGGCAAGCTAAAAAAATGAACAAACTCTTACAAGAAGTTCCAAATCCCTGTGATTTGGACTACAAATCACAACACCGAATTTGAAGTTAGCTAAATCGCTCTACAGATCACATCTAATTTGCCCAATAGACCCATCTCAATCGAAATCTATGGAAAAAAGGGGCATTCGAGATAAGAAATTACCTAAACCCTTCCATGGTCTTCGACGAGGCTGGAATCCGCGCCACCTGCGTTGTGACCACACCCGACGTCAAGGGTGCAGGAGGCAGCGCCTCCCCCGCTTGGCCCGTGACCAGCGTCCGATTCGCAGGAGGCCGCGCCTCCCGCGCGTGGATCGCGGTCGGCATCCAAGCCGTAGGAAGCCGCGCCTCCCGCCTTTGACCCGCAACCGAGGTCACACCCTCTTGCGTCGTCGGAGCTGTGCAGGTCCGTCCGCCCTCCTAGATCCGATCGCCGGTGCCCTAGCTTGCTTTCGTGGGTCAGATGAGGAGAAGAAACGAGAGAGGGACCGAGGATGTCGTGCGAGCGCTTGGGTCTAGATGGATAAGATGAGAAGGGGTAGTTTGGTCTATTACTATTGTATCTAGTCTTTTCCCTATTTCTTTTATTTTTTTCAAGTGCTCATCACCTAACAGAGTTACAAAGAGGGGTAGGCAGAGGTTTCATCTGCGAAAAGGAGAAAAATCAGAAAATTTAAAAATAGGGGCAAAATCACCACTAGACTACATAGCAAAGGCAAGATCACCAATCTACATTCCTCTAAAATAATTGCCATATTGACCTTGGACAGATAAGAGTTCCCGTTTCCCAAGGGCCAAGAGGCAAGCTAAGTCACCCTGGACACCTAGGCGATGCCTTTAAAACATTAGCCTACACTCAACCCCCCCCCACCCCCCCACCACACACACACACGAGTGAAAAAGCGAGCTCTACTGGATTAACATTTCTCCTTGCCTAGGGGAAAGGGTCACAATGACAATTTACAATGGGCTCAAACAGATTTGAGACTAGAGAAAACTACTAACGACAAAGGAAGATAAAACATTCTTATCCCATAAACAATCCTCTAAAAGTCTTCTTGTTTAGTTACACTTTATTTTGTCTCATCAGCCTCCTATTCTCAATCTGTAAGCTTCCACAAAATTCTTTGATGCTCTTCCAAGAATATTTTGCTTCGATTCGGATCCTTGCTTATAGCAGCACAACTTTCTGCCATCCTGTCCATTATCATAGCGTATCTCAGGGCACTTTGCGAACTATCTGATCCTATCTTTTCTGAGCAATACTTCTGTAGTTCCTGCTCTCTGAACTTCTTGGTCCACCTAGGTTTAATGTAGTGTTCAGGTATCATGTTGATGCTGAACTGTGTGAAAAGTCTCAGAACATGGCAACAAACTATTCCATCTCGCTCAAACTTTGAACATATGCAATTAAATGTGTTGGTTTTCAAGTCAACTTCGATAGAAAAGGAGTCTCTAAGAAATTCAGCATCCTCATAGTTCACTGCTTTCTTCACTGTATAAATGATGTCCCTTTCTTTTTCAAAAGCATTGAAAGCTGATGCATCAAGTAGCTCTTTCTGTAATCTCAAGAACATTCCTGCTGTGTATATTTCTGCAGCATGCCTTTCTATTGGGTGCCTTGAACTGTATTCTGGCTTTTTCGGTGTTGACTGTGATCTACTCCATCTTCAATGCTTACAGCCTCCTCCTGGAAGATGTCATATTGGCTGATGAAAGTTTCTATGGTATCATTTTCCCGGACATAGTCTTTGAAGATTGAATGTTTTCTCTTGCTACATCCAGTAAATCGTGTAAATGGACTAAATACATGGTTGAAGTAAACAGGCACCCACATTAGTCTTGTCTGATACATAAGGTCCAAGTGTGCATTTGATGCTGCATCATATTTCTCAAGCATCGCTTGCCAGCCATTCTCAAATTCTTCAGTAGATAAAGAATTTGAAACTAGGTGTGTTAGCTCAGTTTCCATTCCACATCTGTTTGCCATAAAACTTCTTAATTCATCTCTAGCTTTCCTCAACACATGCCAACTGTTGAACCTATGAAAAGCTGTAGGGAATACCTCGGCAATTGATTTTGTTATAGCTGAGTCCTGATGTGTTAATATAGTATTTGGTTTCTTGCCATCCATTACATACAAGAATGTTCTGAATAACCAAGAGAATGTCTCTGCCCTCTCATCTTCAAGTAAGGCCCAACCAAATACAGTTTCCTTGTTGTGCCCATTCATTCCAATTAACAGTGCAAACAACATGTTATATCCAATAGTCCTATAAGACGTATCAAAAGAAATGGAATCTCCATATAATGCATAATCAAGTCTAGCTTGCGCATCTGTCCAAAAGATACTTCTTACAGTGTTGTCTCCATCAGTCTTTATAGCATAGTAGAACCCCGGCTGTTCCTTTTGCAATCTTCTAACATGTTCCAGTGTGCTTTCTATATCCGTATTTTCTATCTTCGTTAACTTATCAGACTGTTCCAAATTGTTGACAATCATTTTCTGGACAGGTATGTTCTTGAATTTCCTCCTCAGTCTCCAAAAAGCTTCCATAATCTTTGCTGGTTTAATTTTGCTTTCTTGCAATATTCTAGAGAAGTTTTTCTCTTCCTCAGACATATACTTGTGGCTGAGAAAAAATCTGGTCAACGAAGGTGAACTTGAAAGTGGATGGTTATGTTCATTTTGAACAGCCATAATCTCCCATCTTTCGTCGACAAGTTTCACAGTAACTCTCATGGGACAACCAGTTCTCTCAATAGCATTTCTTTTCCTTTTCCTTTGTCGCATTACATTCTGCTTTGCCTTCTTGCTTTTATTGCATTGCAATGTTATTTTCGTGTGCTTGTAATTCCTTCCTTTGTATACCACAAAGCCAGTAACTTGCCCATAGACATTAACAAAACGTTGAGCATCATCTAGCGTATCAAATACCATTCCAACTTCTGGAGGCCTAGCATTTTCCACTTCGTGTGGACTTGGAAAAAATTAGTCTTCATCACAATCAACTTCTGCTTCAGCTGTATCTTCGTGGCATTCATTGAGGTCGTCATCTGGTTCGTCATTTAGGATAGGGTTCCCATCCTCTTGTTCAAGTTCGTGTAATTTCAAAATGTTTATAACATCCTATATGAACTAATCTTTAATAATTTAAACATGCAATGAAATTTTTGCATTTATTTACCTGAATAAATGCTTCATCAGCATCAGCAGTCTGTATTTCTGATATCATACCTGGACCAGCACCATTCAACAGGAAAGGAGGTACCTGCTCAAAACAGTGTCACAGGATTTTAATGTATATTGTTTTTTCTAGTTTTTCATAGTAAACTCAAGGTTCAAGAAAACGCTAGGTGCCAGGCCACCACGTAGCACATAGGACACCTAGCGTAGATTAAACATGCACTTTTTTGCCTTTTGGACCATTGGATGTGTGTGTTACTGCATAGCAAATTCAGTACATCCTTGATACACAAATGGGCCCAGCAGGCCAGCAATAGCATATTTCTTTGGCCCATAAACCGTTGAGTGGCCCAAGTCCATTAAAAATATCATCCTGTGTTCCTCCCATCTCCATCCAAGCACGCAGACAACGCGCAGCCAGGTGCCAAGCACCAGGCGCACGGTCTCAGCGTCTCACACTATTGAATCACCGGCCTCAGGTGGCTTAAGTCTTGCTATAGCACGCACCAGAGAGACTGCATGGGGTGGCGGGGCAGCGCTGCACTGGCAGAGATGCGAGAAGCTCCATGGCTCGTGGTCAGCACCGACACAAGAACATGCAACAGCAGCCGCAGCACGAGATGAAGAGGGCCCTTTTCCTGTTTTTGCTGCTCACCTGTGATCATGCCAGCTCTCACTCCAGATTTCCCCTGCTCCCACACCACTTGGACGCTGGCCCTCCTAGTTTCCCCTGCTTCTGTGCCGCCTGGACGCTGGCCAGCGTTTAATTGAATGCCTATGGCCTAGGTGACACGCTAGGGCTCTGACTCACGCTTAAGCGCGCCTAGGTGAGCGCTTAATTGCGCTTTTCGAAAATTGAGTAAACTACGTGCCAAAGAGTATTTGTTTAATCATACCTGCAAACTTTCCTTAGCTGAACGATTTCCAAATTGTCCAGCCTCATATTCAGAAGTAACTATGATTTCATATATTCCAAATTTTTTCTCACTTTTGCTTGTTTTCTGCATTTACCATAATGTCCAGTTTTTTGTGAACTTCATCTTTATCATTTTGTGCATTCTTTGATTAAAACGATATAGCCTTTACTTTGTTGTGTAGAATAATCCCACTGAAACATGAAGGGAACATTTCGATGAAATAAGAACAATTTACACATTATTTGGAACAGTGCAAAGAGACAAATAGAACATCTGCACATCTCATTGCAGTAATGTCAGATAATCAGATTACTACTAAAGTTCATAACACTAGTTAACATCATAAGACATTAGTCATGCATTTTTCATACCTTCTCTGCTATCACTGCTGTATAAGGTTCCATTTTCACTGCCACGGACCTGCAACGTAAATTTAATTTTTAGGATAGTTTTGAATTCATCTTTCATAAACAATTAGATAATTTAAAGGTTGCTTCAGGATTCTTAATTTCATATGCACTATGAACTTTAGCTTTGCTTACATCATCAACTTTTAAATTCCTACTGGCTATATCTTGATATAGAAGTTCTGTCAACCTTTTCCTTATTGATCTCAATTACAGGCAGAAACATCTTTTCTACCAAAATTAGGGCCACTGTATTTATTTTCCTTAAGCCAGACAAGCCATTGAAATGTAGGATACTCTCATGCAAATAAATCTATATACACAGCTAATGATATTATATTAATAGACTTCCACCAATAATTTCATAACAGCAGCACCTTGTCATATTGCACGCAATAACCCAAGGAATCCACTGCCATTTAGCTTCTGTTAGGTGATAATACATAGATCACAGTCAAGGTAAGAAACAAAAGCAGTTCTACTATACGCAAAGCTAGAGATGAAGTCATAAAAAAGATTACGTTGGACTAAATTTGCGTATTTCGTCTAATCCAACTGAGGACACATGCTCCCGCAGCAACCCTGATATTTGACCTAGCCAAGCAAATGAATTCAAAGCCTACAACCTACTGATGGTGTGATCCCAACCTCAAGAGGCACGCACAAACATGAATCCACTGCAGCCATGCTGTGTTGCAACCTAAACATCCAACTTATCAGACCTTAACAACACATACAGAGTTCCACCTCAACAGGTGGTAGTGCCCAACAGTGTGGCAGTCAGGCAGACCCTCCACCTCCCGGCAACCCATCCACCTATCTGGTTCAGACTCCAGCAGTCCACAGACCACAGTGGCCCAGATGAAATCGAACCCCTTTTCTATGGGTACGGCGCTACGTAGAGTTGCAATTCAGGATTTGTGAATCCCAGGAACAAGTCAGTGAGGCTTTTCGACTAGGGATAGCTTGCAGAAGGGGACTGAAGTATCAGTCGCTCAAGGAGATGAATAGTACATTGCAGATACATTTGCTAAAAAAAAACATTGCAGATACATGGATTCGAGTTTCACGTCTTAGTTTTAGCACCTAATATTAATAAACGAAAAGTCTACAAATGAGGCCGAGCGCGAGGCAAAGCTACTGCGACTTCCCAACTAGAAAAGGAATCACTAATCATCTATAGAACATACGGATTCCTATAAGACGGCGGCAACATTACCATCAACATCAGACCCGAACGCGCCAGGTAGGGTTTCCAAACCAACGAGCGACGGAACGTGGCAGGATTGGTGTCATGACCCAGGTATGCCATGGAATAGGCCTACTAGATATCAGCCCAAGAGCAAGCCCAACCTGGCTGTTCCTACAAATCAGAGAGCCAGCAGCAGATGTCGACATCGAATCAGAAATCAGAAACCAAGTAGGGTTCATCCCCTTCCTCCGGCGATCCTCTCGAAGGACGATTCTGGCGAGCCGTCGCCCGTCTTCTCGGCGGCGACACCCTGTTCGCGAGCTCACGTCCCGGTGGTGGCTCACCGGCGGCTACGGGCCGTTACAGTGGTATTAGAGACCTTACCTTCCTCGGCGTGGGTGTGGTGACGGTGCTGTTGCGGCGGCGACGTTACTGCGGCGGCGGCGACGACGACGTACCTCTCCGCCTCGATCCAGTCGGCGGACCCCATCCCCTCCCTCCCTCACTCGCGGATCGAGCGCCGACAGCTCTTCCCGGGGGCGGATCGATTCGAGCGGCGTCGGCGGGCGCACACAGATCAGGTGGCGGCGCGCAGATCGGACACGCGGCGGCGGCGTTGACTCGAGCTCCTTCCGAGACTGCGTCGGCCCCAAGCTCCCTCGCGGCGGCGACCTCGAGCTCCCTCGCGGCGACCCCGAGCGGCTCCGAGGCACACGAGGGGCGGCCCTGTCCCAGCACGCGCAGGCCACGCGCGGGCGTGGGCGGCTCAGTAGACGGCAGCGGTGGCGCGAGACGCAGTGCGTGGGCGTGCAGGTTGACGGTGGCGGCCTCATCCTCAAGCCAAGCGACCGAGTACTCCGGACAGGCAGGGCGATTCCGGCGTGGCGCAGGCTTCCAGGCTGACCGACGGCCTCCTCTTCAAGTGGCCGCAGCAGTTGGATTTCTCTAGGCGGCGCAAGCGACGGAACCTCTGTTTTCTGTCCAGACAAAGTTCATCCTCAAGGCAGCGGAATCCCAATACCTGGTGGCGTTTCTGTGTTTCAGCGGCAGATGGTGACTGGTGACTTTTCGTTGGAGGCAGTGATCGTCACCATGTCTCAACAGATGGAGGTGCCGATCAATTCGACGTCCAAGTTCCTGGACCAGACAGTGAAGGGGCAGCAGTTCATGTCTCTTGTTTCTGTGCTACCAGAGATGATTGCCCCGAAAATGTTCGATAATTTGCCTCAATGGGATGACAATGAGATGTTTGATGGAAACTCTTTCTCAGATGTGATTTGGGACAGGAAAGTTGCAGACGAGCTGCTCGATGGAAGGAATGTCAAAGAAGTGATTTGGGATGATGTGGTTCTCCACGGGCTGAACACTTTTGATCAAGCTGTGTGTGGAACGTGCGGTGCCAAAACCCACAGATGATGTGGCCTACAGAGTGTTAGAGGAAGTGCCCCTTGGGAATGTCAACCGGGATGCAAGGTCAACTGAACCTATTAAACACGAGCGACTGTTACAGCAACTAGCTCAGGGGACTGAGGAGGAGATGCACTGCGAGCAGGTTCCATCTGAGGCAACTGACTATGCAGGGCACAGGGGGCGAGATGAACTACCTTGTGTTGATGTGGTCTGGGATGAGGACTTGCTACCGGAGGAGTCTCATGAAGGTTTATTGAAGCTCTTACCTCATGGAGATATCAATGCAGTGGTGTTGTTTGCGTGTGATGATATCATGGAGTTGGATTTAGTGCCTTCTGCAGCTATAGTATGGGATCAGGGACAAGATGACAGTGTGCAGTACCAGTTTGAGGTGCTTCAGGTTTTTGACATTGACCCACAGTTCCATGATAATAGTGCAAAGATGCTTAAACTGGAGAAGAAAGAGTTTCTTGGAGAGGCTACCTGTCTTCTGTCAGAGGTTATCACCAAACGGGACAAGCTGTTGACTCTAAAGCCTGGTGTTCCTGAACACAACTTGCCAAATCCTAGCACACTTGGTAAGATGACCATTCAGGCTGAAGAAAGTGCAGGTTTGAAAGCGATCATGGAGATGGTATGTCACTGCTCGGATCTGAAAATCAAGGAGCTACAAAATAAAATACTCCTTCCGTCCCAAAAAGAATGACGTTTTATGATTCAAAATTTGTCCCAAAAATAATGACGTTTTACTTAATTTGGCATTTGTGCATGTAGGCATGCAACAATCAATTAACACATAATATAGCAAATAAATAGGGGCAATCAAGGTCATTTGATCTCCTTAATAATCTGTCCTAAAATTCCTAGAATGACATTCTTTTTGGACAGAGGGAGTACATCCTTCAGTTCGGCGGCAGTGGGAACCAGGTATTAGTACGGCCACAGCTTGGCGACAAGCTGTGTTTCGAGGGGGCAGTAATGTCATGACCCAGGTATGCCATGGAATAGGCCTACTAGATATCAGCCCAAGAGCAAGCCCAACCTGGCACCAGCCCAGCCCAACCCAGCTGTTCCTACAAATCAGAGAGCCAGCAGCAGATGTCGACATCGAATCAGAAATCAGAAACCAAGTAGGGTTCATCCCCTTCCTCCGGCGATCCTCTCGGAGGACGATTCCGGTGAGCCGTCGCCCATCTTCTCGGCGGCGACACCCTGTTCGCGAGCTCACGTCCTGGTGGTGGCTCACCGGCGGCTACGGGCCGTTACAATTGGAAGGGAGGGGGGGCGAGTGAATACCTCGTAACTCGCTCGCTGCTCAAAGCTTGAAGACGGCGGCGGCTTGCCCGGCCCGTCCCCTTCCTTGCTTCCTTCCGCCTTTGTTGCCGCTCGCCGGCGGAGTGGATGAGTGGGGGGGGGCTTTCGTGGCCTTCACTTTCGCTCCAGGACACGGGGTCTAACAACATCTAGTTTGCCAAATTTTACTTAAAAATATTTTTTTCCAACTTCTAAAAAGATATACTAATTAAAAAAATTCATCTCCAACAATTTGGCATAATTCACTTGCCAAATCCACATCTAATTTACATCAGGAATCCTGTGAAAAACAAAATTATGAGAAATAAAATTATGTTTATGCCCTTCCACCTCTTAAAACTTATATCAGGAATCCTTCTCTATTCTTTATTTCTTTTTTCACCCTCCCACCTACATGGAAACAACGATGGCAACCACGATCCGCGTGCGCATATATGCGCGCGGTAAGGTGAGTTTTGCCAAGTTTCTATTTTTGCTAAGTTAGTTTGCCAAACTGTTGGAGGCCAATTTTTCTTGTTTTGCCAAAATTAGATGGATGCCAAGTTGGTTTGCCAAACTGTTGGAGTTGCTCTATCTAACGTAAAATTTTTGCAATTAGGTCATTTTTGGGTAAGAATTTTACGTATAGACCCCTAGCGGAAACAATCTCAGAAATGGATTCGACGCACGACGCCAAGCTTCTTGGCGCTATAGGTAGATAGCACGGCGTCAAGAGCTGTGGCGCCGTGCTCTGCCACGTCAGGTCCCTCTGGGCATGGGGAAAATCCGGTAAAAAATAACAGCACCAAAAGCCGCGGTGTCGTGTCATCTTAATACGGAGCCGAAGGCCGTGGCGTTGTGCTATGTTGTAACACCCTACCCACCAAAGCCACACCGCCCAGCCAGAGAGGCGGAGTGAATGGGAGCCGATAAGATTTCTCTTCTCAAAAGAACTCGGCTTATATCCCAAATGGCACCCCAAACCACCTCAAAACGCACCTCAAATCTAATTGTTAAGATGACACGAGTCAATTAGTGACAAGCTCACCTTAGAAACAATTCGACATGCTCAAAGCCTAGCGGAAAGAAATTAACTTGAGGCAACAAAAAACTTGCACAAGAGAGGAGCCAAAAACACAATTTAAGTAGTGCTCACTATACATGCATAAGGATAAGTAAATGATTCTCAAATAAGCATGCAACCATTAGCATGAGATAACTAATGAAACTGTAGCTAAAGCAAGCATAGAGATCAACTAAAAGCTGAGGCAATCAGCAAGGCATCTCATGATAAATAGCTAGCAATTACTGATAATTACTTATTCAATTATGGCAAGCAACAGGAAAGAGACACTTCGTACAAGCTAACTGAAGCTCACGAGACAAGCGATTAATTAATGCCACGGACGAACACTACACATGCTTCCAAGAACTAATGATTATCAAACATTGATTACTTTAGCTAGACAACAGAAATGTACTACTCTGAAATTCCAAGCAGCTGTTGTTGCTCACCTGCGCTCTGGGCTGCTTGGTTCTTGGACTGTTCGAGTTGCTGCGTACTGCTAGTGTCGATCTGCTGTTGAAGAGCAGAACAACTCTACTGTGCCGTGGTGCAGCGTGCTGCCTGCTGAACTGGTCCGGCCTAGCTTGCTGAACGTGCGCGTTGACCTGGTAGATGTAAGGCGTCGTGACTAGAAGGCGTATAACCCAATGGCGCGTTCGAGGTCAAGTTCAAACTGTAAACGTGTCTTTCGTTTATTTGCTGATTGTAACGTGGTGGACCCGGGTGGGCAGTGTCTGAGCTTGGGCATATATGCCGTCGTCTGTGTAAGCCGCAAGGGCATGCACACTTTTATTCAGAAATGAACTGAACTGATAGGCGTCAAGGTTCCTCGCCCGGCCTTCTATCCCTCTGTGTACTCGCTGGACTCGAGCTCACATCGCCGGCGATCTGCCGTGGCCAGGGGTTTGTTACAGTTGGTATCAGATCCAGTTATCCTCGGCGCGCTTTCGTTGTGAGTTTCGCAAGAATCCGTCGATTCAGACCAAAAACACGGTGGGTTGGTGAGATCGATCGAAGTGCTGCGCATACCGGCCACCGATCTCGATGTCTTGTAATTCCTACGCTACCTTGGTCGGTTTTGCGGGAGAATTCCAGCGGAGCCACCGAATTGCTTCGAGTTGCGATTTCGAATCGCGTTCTTCTCTTCATTGGCAGCAGATCTCGTGGAGGCTAGGGTTGCCCGGCAGTGTTCGGGTGTAAAATTCTGGAAGCCGAGACGAATCTGAGCGCGAAGGCGAAGGAGGGAGGCCGTCATCGATTCGGGTTGTGTGGCGAGTCCATGTGTAAAATCCCTTGGTCGTCAGCGGTCTCAGGCGGCGGTGCGGGTTCATGGCGAGCAAATTGGCGAAGGGGAGAGTCCCTGAGTTGTCTCGTCTGAACCACGAGTGCGGATTGTGAAGTTTCGGGCAGATTTCGTCGCAACACAGGCAGTGGGGATCAACGATAGGGCGCCGTGATGAACATCTCGTCGCGAGTTTGAGGATCTGCTATGTGCGACGGTATCCCTTCGGCTTTGAGTGACTTGATTCGGGCCTCTGTTGGGAGGTTTTCCCAAATCGAATTAAGTTCGCTCAGCTTGAGGTGTCGGCACCACGGCTCCTCCCAAGCCCTCGATTCAGACCCAACTGCTGCTCAGTAAGATGGAAGAGCAGGCGAAATTGGATGAGGATCGATGGAACTCAGTTACCGATAGTTTGGATCTGCTATTTGCCAAAGTGGAGGAGATTGAAAGGAATCATCACAAGGTAGATACAAAGACTGATGTGACTTCCAAAATCATTGATCAATTACTCAAGGATCAGCAATTGATGGCTAAGCAAATTGAAAACACTGGTAAGGCAGTAGCTCAGCATAGGTTGGATTTCATGCATAATGCAATTAATCAACCATCAAGTCCCACTGATTCAGACGCAACTCTGGATAATCCATACTCACACTGGTAACAGTCCTAAGTACAAGCATAAGCCTGTTTATACACCCAAGAGTGCTGAGGACAGAGGTCATCAGAGAAACATCATGCCTAAAATGAATTTTCCAAAGTTCAGTGGAAAGAATCCAAGTATATGGAAGAACAAGTGTGAAGATTACTTCAAACTGCTAGATATCCCAGAATCTATATGGACAACTGCTGCTTCTTTACACATGGAAGGCAATGCTATTGAAGGTCCTTACAACGAAAATTCAACCGTCATTATCTCGGGAAAGAGAGGAGTATATGACAAGTTTCATGCACATTTTTAGGTGCTAATAAAGTTCCATGAGTTGTGTGTGAATTTGATATGCAGGTACACCATTAGGGGACATGCACGGACCACCTGGCCACACATGGCAGGTGCGCCCGCACCTGCCAAGTGCCACGTTTTGGATCCTGAACATCAACAATGGCACAGGCACATGTTGGAAGGGTCGGTTTTACGTCAGTTTGATCAAAGGGACAAGGTTGGAAGCACTTGGATCCATGGGTCCACCTATCCATGCAACCAACCGACATAACCTCCACAACCACCATCAATGAGCCATCCTGGACGTCCCTGCACACCGTCGGTGCATCACACGGTGATTTGGGAGGTGCGCCCTCACCTGTGACTGGTGGAGTTTCGCGCCACCGAGTTGGAACCGACTTGCAACCGACCAAGGACCAAGGATCAGGGCCGTCCATTGCGAGAGGCGGTTGATCATAGGTGCGCCCGCACCTACAACCGTCCTCCACACTGATCCACCAACCTTCCAAGGCTATAAAAGGCACCCCTCACCTACTGGAACAACACACACGAAGCAGGAGCATCATTTGAAGCCTCATTTCTACCTTAGAGTAGGATTAGTGTAGTTTGGGAGTTAGAGTCCAGTCGAGCTAGTCTCGGGGTTCCGGAGGAGTCTCCTTCAGAGTTCCGGTACTACTCTTGTATCCTTTTCTTTGTAAGACTCAAGTTCAATATCAAGTTATCTTTCTATCTTACTTTTCGAGTCAATTATATTTAGCTTCTACTTAGCTCTAGTAGCTTTATTTTTCGTTTAGATTAAAGTGAGTTTAGTCTTGGTGAGTTTAAGCTCTCTTGAACCCTATAGTGTTGTGGTCGTTCTTCGCTTGACCTTCTACCGAGTGCTTTTGCGCTTAGTAGTAGGGAGAGATCTTCCTTTGTCACGTGCGGGGGAAGGTACTTTGATTCGTTGTGAGCGCGGTGCTCGGAGCTTATCTTAGTCTTAGATTGGTGTCTCGTTCAACAGAATAGTTGTGGTACCCTAGGGAGGTGACAGCTCCGAACGAGCTTTGTAGTCCACCACGTTACTCCGGGTCGGTAGGATTCAGCGCGTCGTAGTTCTCCCTTCTCATCCCAGTCTGAGAGCACGACTTCGCATGCCCCTGCAGCACTAGAAGAGCTTGACGAACTTCTCTTACCTTGACTCTATCTTACCTTAATTCTTTTCTCAGAGTTGACAAGAATAGATAGATTGTATTAGGATCTCTCGTCTCGTTGTCCTCCCAACTCACTAGGTCCTCTCTATCATTTTATCAAGATCTCCTTGCGTGTCAATTTACCCAGTGAATATTTTTATCGTTACCCCCGCCATAGCTTTCTACCGAGTTTCGATACTCTCCACTCATTTATTATTCGCCTATCTATGTCGTAGTGCTTCCCTTGGGAAAATATAAATACGATAACCCGAATACCACCAGGTGAAGTGCTACAACGGTAATCCGTGCGCTTGCAGACCTTTTCTGTGACGTGTGTTTTACCGGGCATTTCTGGCGCCATTGCTATCTTAGTAACGACGCTAAGAAATACCAACAAGCATTTCTGGCGCCATTGCCGGGGAAGCAATAGGCATTAGATATCGTTTAATAAATTGGTAGAAGTATCTTGGTTCAGTTGACCGCTATTAAGTGGGTTTACCCTTGCTCTATTCTCGTGGGTGCAGAGTAGTGCATGACCGGTTTCGACCTTCTGTCAAACTCTCAAGACAACCCAGGGTCACTTGTGAGGAGAGGTCGACCTCGTGTCCTTGTCCCTCAGAAGTATCTCTTAGACACCACGACGAACCCCGTCGATCCCGTAGACAGCACCTCATCCTCATCAGCACCTATGGCCGAGAAGACCATTCGCGAGTTCTCCCCTCCCTCCTCCACCAACGTCCAACTGGGCCGAATGTGGCAGTCGGAGATGGGAATTTCTAGCTCTAGCCGCCACTAATCAACATGGTGCAAGCAAGTCCGTTCCGCGGCAAGCCTAATGAAGATGCCAATGCGCATCTCCAGCACTTCCTGGAGGTGTGCAACACTTTTACCATCTGTGGAGGAATGGTAGATGCAATCCGTCTTCGCCTATTCCCATTCTCATTGCTCGAGAAGGCGAAGCAATGGTTTTATGCTGAACACGACGCCATCAACACATGGGAGAAGTGATCCAACGCATTTCTTGCCAAATTCTTCCTGGTGGGCAAAACCAATGCTCTCCGTGCTAGAATCTCGGGCTTCCAACAAAACAATGATGAGAGTATCTCGGAAGCTTCGGAGTGACTCCAGGAGTACATTGCTGTGTGCCCACACCATGGCATGCAGGGGTGGTTCTTAATTCAAACCTTTTATCACTGGCTCAAGCATGCCGCCCGTGAGCATCTAGATGCGGCTGCTGGAGGAGCTTTCTTCTCGCTACAAGTTCCCGCTGCTAAAGCATTAATCGAGAAGATGGTGTCAAACCAAGGATGGGATGGAGATCGTCTCCAACCCCGCGCCCGCGGCGTACATCAAATTGATGGAATCGACATGTTCGCCGCTAAGATGGATCTCCTACGAAAGAAAATGGAGGCACCAAGCAACATGGAGACCCCCAAGATCATGGACGCTCGCATGACTTGCGAGGTTTGTGGAATCACGGGCCACTCGGGAAATGATTGTCCCCAAACAAGGGAAGAAGCTAGTTTCATCATCATCAACAACAATGGGTTCTGCAACAACAATTATAACAATCAAGGATGGAACTCGAGGCCCAACTTCCCATTCAACAACCAAAATGGAGGTAACTATTCTAACAATTTCAATAATCAACCTTCCATTAGACATATCGTCTTAGGCCAAATTAAAATCAATGAAAACTTGAACAAGAAATTGGCCGCTAATGATAAAGTCCTTCAAAATCTAAACTCAAGCATAGAATCCTTCACAACTTCTATGAAGAATCAACTAAGCTTTAACAAAATGATCGAAACTCAACTTGCTCAGCTTGTTGCTTCTTTACCCTCCTCTGAATCGGGTAGAATCCCGGGGCAACCCGAGTATACCCGAGAAAATGTAAATGCGGTGACCATGGTGGGAGGTAAGTCCACTCGGGATCCACCATATCCTAACCATGCAGAGAGGAAGCTATCATCGAGTCAGACGACAAGGAAGAGGACACCAAGAAGGTAGCCCCCAAGGAGAAGAATTTAAGAAAGATGGCACCCCACGAGTTATTTTTTTTAGCACAAACACGAGATTCATTACTCAGATGCAGGGTTACAATCGCTATGAGCAATCCCTTCTAGACCCAGAGGGAAAGACTCATTCCACACACACTCAGGATAAGAACTCGAGGCCAGTTTAGCACAGAAATGAGCAGCCTCATTACCCTCCCTATTAACAAAAGTAATAACAAAAGAAAGAAAAACCCTGCTAAGATCCTTGATCTCATGCCAAATTCCCGTGATGGGGCTGCGTCTGCCATCCTCCGAGCGAAGAAGGTTCACTAGAGTCAAGCAATCGACTTCCAGGATAACCTTCTCAAAGCTACCCGCTCGTGCCAGCATTACGCCATCCCTCGCAGCTAGAGCTTCAGCTGTCAGAACGTGTGGGACGTGGTCGTAGAATCTGGTTGAAGCTCCAGCAATCTTCCCCGAGTCATCGCGAATGACGACACCTCTAGAGCCCGAGTATGTTGATGAAGAAAAGGATGCATCAGTGTTTACCTTGATCCATCCAGTGCATGGCTTCAACCACGCCTGAATAGGCCGAGGAGCCGAAGTGGAAGCTCCCAAGTTTAAACACACTACATCCTCTACCATCGTAGCAATGTGTTTCACAGCTGCCTTGGGATCATAGCTGGTCCATCCATGTTGACGTGCATTGCGACCAGTCCACAAGGACCACGCACCGCAAATGAACAACGCCATTTCTTCAGACGAGCAGCACTGTCCTGAGAGCATGTCTCTAGCCCATGTATGGGGATGTAGGATTGGAAGGTTACGTCCTGTCAGAAGTTTCAGTTCCTGCCAGAACCTCACAGCCACTGTACAACTGACTGCCACATGAACACAGATTCATCCTGATCACCACAAACTTCACAGTGGCCTTCCTTAGCTATGTGTCGCCGCTTCAATTCTGATTTTGAGGGAAGAAAGTCCTGTAGAACTCTCCACCAGAAGAATCAGATTTTAGGCAGGATTTTCAACTTCCAAACCTTCTTCCACCATTCAGATTGCCCAGTTGAACCAGCTTCGTTTTTCCTGCACGCCTCCTGCTGATCACTCTCTTGTTTCAGTAGCCTGTTGCACGAGAGGACAGAATATAGTCCATTATTCTCGAAGGCCCAGGCAACTATATCTTCCACCATTTGAGTACCCGGCCTTAGTTTCAAGATCTCCTCAGCCTCAAAAGCACAGAAAGAATCACGCACCAACTTTTCATTCCAAAAGCGCATATCTGAAAGGATCGAGGCAATATGGCCTAGAGGGGGGGTGAATAGGCCTGCACACAGATTTAAACTTTTTCTGCAAAGTGACTGTCAGGGTTCGGAACTTCCGGGATTATTTCCGGAACCTCCGAACGAGGCAGCCTCCAAAAATAATCACGGAATTTCCGGGATCTGTTAGTTCAGAGCAACTAAGAAATAAACTGCGGATTACTTGATGAAAAACAGATCTACCAAATTCTAGGAGATACTAAGGACCTAGCAAGATGATTTCTAAGCAAAGAACCAGCTAGGATGCTACCACAAAGTAGATCGGAGACAAACCCTAGAAGATCTAGTCAAGAACAAGCATGAACATGGATAAGCAAGTATATAAATCAAAGCACACACGAGACAAGATTTATCCCGTGGTTCAGCTCGCCACAAAGGCTTGCTTACGTCCACGTTGTTGAGGAAGCCACAAAGGCTAAGGACCACAAAGATCCACTCCTCTCTCTCACTTATCACTTTGGGTAATAGGTGGAGACTTTCCACTAGAATCACAAGGGTAATACAAACAGCTTGGAGCTTCCACAATCGGGTTGGAGAGCTTCCAAGAACCTCTATCCGTTTAGGAGCAAGGCTCCAAGAGTAAAAGATCCACCAAGCTTGCTAGGACTTCTCCAAGTGCTCAAGAACAAGGAATGGAAGGTTTTGCTCACAATCTCACTTCAATTTCCACTCTCAATCAATGCTAGGCAAGGATTTGGAAGAGAGTAGGTTTGGAGTCAATGCAAGGTGAGAGAATGAAGCTAGAATGCGTCACTGTTCGGGGGAGAAGAGAGAATGACCGTTGGGGGACCAAGGGGTATAAATACCCCCAGATCCAGAACTGTAACGGTCATATTTCAAAGTCCGGAACCTCCGAGAAAAATCTCGGAACTTCCGAACCCTGAAACCTCTGCTGACTGAAGCCCGTACGGTCAGAACCTCCAAAATTAAACTCGGAACCTCCGAACAAGGAAACAATAGGGGCAAAATAGCAGCAGGTCTCCTTCTTCAAGGGATGGGTTAGGATTAGGATAGATGTTCTATGAGCACTTGAATCCACCCTAACTCACCATTAGTATCCCTCTTGATAGTACGGATTGTCCTATACTCAAATTCAAAAGATAAAATAAATAAACTTCTCCAAAGAGCATAGGAATCCTTCTTCATGTAATTGAGGGGTCTCCTTTCTTTCTTTTGCACTTGTAAAACATTCTTGTACTGCACAATAAACTCAAAGGCTCATTAGCTCTTTAATTGTGTGGTCAACATCACCAAAACCCTCATAAGGCTTGATTGCACTTACAATCTCCCCCTTTTTGGTAAATGTTGACAACCCAATTAAAGTTTACAATTTAATTTGAAAGATTGAGCTTTTGATGATTTGAATACAAGTCTCCCCCTCAATGTATGCATGTCCCTTTTGAATAGAGTGATATGTCTCTTATGACATTTGAATTGCATACATTGTGAGTAAAGTGACAGGATATGTTGTATTCACATCATCGAGGGGTGCAAAAGAAGTGTAACAAGTAATACGTGATGCATATGGCATGTCATACACACAGGAAGTTATCTGTTAACAGAGTTCGGAACCTCCGAGAAAGTTTCCGGAACCTCCAGGATGAACCCAGAGTTGGAGCCTCCGGAAAAATTCTCAGAACCTCCGAAGTCTGCAACAGATACTCTAACAATCAATCAACCACAATTAAGCCAATAACATGTACCAGTAATAGCAGCTAGATACAGATAGAAATAATTCAGCACCTCTAGCCCTATTACACACATCACTCAAGAGTTTTAAAGTTTTCTTCACATCCCAAAGTTTAACCATGATCAGACCATACTTGCCAACAGAGGCAAGCTTAAAATGTTTACAGAAGTTCATCAACAATACCACCAGGAGTTCATGAGAGGCCCCAAAGAACAGTTAGCACTCTCATCTCACCAAAAGAACAAAAGATTTTTGTTAGCCCCCTAAGCCAGCCAGCTAGGTCAATAGATCATCTCAATCTTCATCTTTCTCCCCCTTTGTCAACAGTTAACAAAAAGGGAAGAAAAGAAGAGAGGAAGTTAGATTGGGACCTGCAGGAAATCACTCATCATCACTGAAGCCAGATTCTTCCTCCTCAGCTTCAGGAACAGTACTGTCAGACCCTAGGTCAGAGTCAGAACCAGAAGAGATATCAACAGGCCTTCTGACAGGTCTTCCAGCAGTGGCCTTCCTCCTTGCTCTGACAGGAGTGGAAGTCTTCATGGCTTTCTTTCCAGTAGCTTCTTTCCTCAGCCTGGCCATCTTGGCACTAAGGGGCTCAATGTCTTCATCCTCTTCAGATTGAGCAGCAGGCATGTTTCCCTCAGCCAGTGGACTGCCAGTGTCCTTCTCACCCTCATCTTCACTAGTAGTATACTCTGGAAAATCTGGAAAGATAGGTGGAGGAGGGAGCATAGCATTAAAAGACAGCCCCTGATGCTTTAGCAGCCTGTTCATGTCTTGCCTTAGCTCATACATCTGAGTTGCTGTCCAGTTGCAAAACCTCCAGGTGTCCCTCACCATGCTCCTCAACTTGTGTAGACCAACAGGCATAGGTGCCCTGCTGGGTCCCTCTTCACCCTCTTGCTGCTCAGACCCTGCTTTCTTCAAGATGTACTCCTCAACCACTTGTTGCTTCTTCTGATGCTGCCACTGCTTGACTTGATATGATGCATGCTCCACATCCTTCTTGAAACTGATTCCTGAAACCATCTCAATCATGTACATAATATAGGGAGCATAGGGCAGATTACACTTGCCACTCTCAGTCACTTCCACCAGATTAAACCAGATGAACCTACTGACAGAGAAGGGCTTTGCCCCAGGCAGCAGCCTTGCAATCAGATTAGGGGCAAACCTCCTGAGGCTGGTTGAGTCACTCCCACCTTTAGGATAGATGGTTTCTCTGAACATGTTATTCAACACATAGTACACAGACTTCAGAGCAGTTGTGGACCCATCTGCAAGCTCATCATATTCATAAGCTGAGGCCATCATGCTGTGATTCATGTGTGGCTCAAAGTGAATCACCTCAGCATCCCTGTCATCCTTGCTGAAACCAAAGAGTCTGGCAAAAGTGGTGAAGTCTACCTTGTAGTGAACCCCCTCAGTCATCCAGTGGATGGTCTCCTCGATGTCCTCATAGAAGAAAGTAGCATGAAACTGTGCTAGAACTTCAATATTCCAATCATATTTGAAGCTCATAATGTCCCTCATCTTATACTTATCCACCAGATCAAGCACATCCTTTTTCTCTGCCTCTTCTGCTGCCTCCAAGTGAGTAAAATCAATCCACTTCATCTTGATCAGCTTCATCTTGGTGTTCAGAACTGTCTCATAGAACTTGAAGTGAAAAACAGACCAGAACCTATAGTCTATAGCAGCCATCTTCGGGTTGACATAAGGATTCTCTTCTCTTGCCTTCTTGACAAGGTATCCTGCTCCATCATAGTTGGTGTGCTCAATGTACACTGAATTGTCATATATTGTTGGGGGATGCCTCTTGAGCAAAGCCTTGTGATACTTCAGGTATGTGGAGTCAATCTCTCCAAGAAGCATATCATCTTCTAGCTCTATGGGGATGGTTTTGCCTTCTGTCCCCCCATTGTCCTCAACATGAGCTGCTGAACCAGATCCTCTTCCTCCTGACAAACTGCCCCCTTTTCCTCTTCTGGGGGTTGCTTTTCCCCTGCTGCCACTGCCACCCACAGTTTCCCTTGCTGCAATCTTGAAAGCCCTCTCCCCAGCAGAGGTCTCAAAGGGCTGCCTCTGCCTCTTGGCATAGGTCTTGTCACCAGGTGTCCCAGACATCTGTCAGAAAGGGTGTGGACAACAGATAAGGAATAGATCAAGAGATGTAGATGCAGAGGAACACAGATAGATATTGAAGATCAATTGATTAAGATTCAGTGGAATTTTGAATCACAGACTGTCCTTTGTCAGTACAGACTTCGGAACCTCCAAGGATTTTCTCGGAACCTCCGAGGTCTGGGCACTGACAGAGGATAGTTTGTTGATTCAACCTTCAACTGAAACTTAGCCAATGGATGCAAACTCGATGGATTTGAAATACGACAGAGATAAGATAAGGTGCTGCACGTGGATTATGACTTAGTGGAACTTTGAATCAAAGTCAACCTACAGTCGGTTACAGGGTTCGGAACCTCCGAGAATTTTCTCTGAACCTCCGAGACTCTTTGAACCTTACTGCATTCTGAACTTTGATTCAACTTTCAACTGAGTTTAATCAACACATGCATCACTTCATTCAGAATATGGCACAGGATAGCATTTCTACACTAAGAAAACCTAGAACCCTAAGGTAACCGGCAGATCAAGAAATTAGGGTTAGGGTTACCTTGGATTAGAGGGAAGAAGATGGAAACCGACGAGATTGTGAAGCTTTTGACGCCAGGGGACGTAGCCCAGAGGTCCCCTCCAGATCACAGAGTGATCTAGTGGCGCTGAGGAGGAACAACTCGCTGGAACGAATTCAAGCGGTGCAATGCCGTTCCTCTCTGCTTCACAAAGAAAGTCGGCGAGGAAGGAAGGTGATGTAGAAGATCAGGACGTCCTCCTCCTTCTTCACTGGAACACGGCGAATCTGGATCGAGTCCCCGTACAGCTCCCCCTCCTTCTTTAGCTTCTGCGGCCCGCCGACGAAGAAAGATGTGCGGCCTCACACGCGGGACTCACAAGACAGCACGGTCACCGGCGACGAGGAAGAAAGGCGGCGGCGCGGCGGTGGAGAGAGGGAAAGCGATGCGGGCGCCGTCGAGAGAGAGAGAGAGACGGGCGCGGTGAAAGGTGGATCTGGGAGAGTAACCGCGCGGTGAAAGAGGAAGGGTAGGTTAACCCTAGGGGTAAAAGAATATTCCAGGGAAGATGCCAGATTCTTTTAAACTGCCCCCTCTGACGAACTGAATGCTGAGTCAATTAAGATTGGAAGTTCCGAAGAATTTCTCAGAGCTTCCGAGGCTCGGAACCTCCAAAGATTTTCTCGGAGCTTCCGAAACTTGAATTCCAGAGACTGTCAACTTTCACTCCTTTTGAGATTTTGAACCCTTTATCAACTGAGATCTTTAGGTCATGGTTTCCTTGACTCAAGTGGCTAGAAAACAAGCAATCACACATACAACTATAGCCACTTAAGACAAGTTAGGGATATGAAAATAGATTTTAAAGCACTATCAAACCAAAGTTTTCACAAAAACTTTTTCACAAGAATTTTTCAGAGAATATCAAAATTAAGAAGCAAACAATCAAGGCATGCTAGAGGTCAAGCCACGCAGCGAGAATCAAGAATATTTAGTTCATTCCTCAAACTACAAAACCTTGACTCATCGAGAGGTTTAGTGAAGATATCGGCTAGTTGTTGATCGGTGCTCACATGACTTAGAGCGATATCTCCTTTGGCTTCGTGGTCTCTCAAGAAATGATGACGGATGTCTATATGTTTTGTACGAGAATGGCTTACGGGGTTGTTTGCAAGCTTTATGGCACTTTCATTGTCACACAAAAGTGGGATATGGGTAAAGTGACATCCGTAATCTTTTAAGGTTTGCTTCATCCAAAGTAGTTGAGCACAACAAGCGCCGGCTGCAACATACTCGGCCTCGGCGGTGGAAAGGGCTACTGAGTTTTGCTTTTTAGAACGCCAAGACACTAGAGACCTACCAAGGAATTGGCAAGTCCCCGATGTACTCTTTCTATCTACCTTGCAACCGGCATAATCGGAATCCGAATAGCCAAGTAGATCGAAAGTGGAGCCCTTAGGATACCACAAGCCAAGGTTAGGGGTATGCACTAGATATCTCAAGATTCTCTTTACGGCCATGAGATGGCACTCTTTCGGGTTAGCTTGAAATCTAGCACACATGCACACACTAAGCATAATATCCGGCCTAGATGCACATAAGTAAAGAAGAGAGCCGATCATGGAGCGATATACCTTTTGGTCCACGGATTTCCCTTCTTCATTGAGGTCCAAGTGTCCATTGGTAGGCATTGGAGTCTTGATGGGCTTTGCCTTGTCCATGTCAAACTTCTTAAGCATATCCCTTGTGTACTTGGTTTGACATATGAACGTCCCTTCCTTTGCTTGTTTGATTTGAAATCCAAGAAAGAACTTGAGCTCACCCATCATGGACATCTCAAACCTCTTTGTCATCACCCTACTAAACTCTTCACAAAAAGTTTCATTAGTACTACCAAATATTATGTCATCGACATATATTTGGCGCACAAAGATATGACCATCAACTTTTCTAGTAAAGAGAGTAGCATCGGCTTTGCCTATCTCAAAGCCTTGCTTGAGCAAGAAATCCTTAAGGCATTCATACCATGCTCTTGGTGCTTGCTTGAGCCCATAGAGCGCCTTACGGAGTTTGTAGACATGATTAGGACGCTTGAGATCTTCAAAACCCGGTGGTTGCTCAACATAGACTTCTTCGGAGAGTGGTCCATTGAGAAATGCACTCTTGACATCCATTTGATATAGCTTGAAGTCATGATGGGCAGCGAAAGCAAGTAGAAATCGAATTGCTTCAAGTCTTGCCACCGGTGCATAGGTTTCTCCAAAGTCTAGTCCTTCAACTTGAGTGTACCCTTGAGCAACCAATCTTGCTTTGTTCCTAATCACAATGCCGAACTCATCTTGCTTGTTTCGAAAGACCCATTTGGTGCCAATGATGTTCGTCTTCGGTCTTTCCACCAACTCCCACACTTGATTTCTTTCAAAGTTGTTCAACTCCTCTTGCATAGCCACCACCCAATCCGGATCCTCAAGAGCTTGATCTACCTTAATGGGTTCAAGAGAGGAAACAAACGAGTAAAATGCGCAAAAATTCTTAAGACGAGATCGTGTTGTTACCCCTCTCCTTATGCTCCCAAGGATATTGTCAACGGGATGATCCCTTTGTATGACTTGATGTACACGAGGATGAGATGGTCCAAGAGGTTGGTGTAGAGGTTGGTCTTCATCATCTTCATCAGCTTGAGGCTCAGATGTACTTGCTTGAGCAGCCCCTTGCTGATTAGATTGCTGGTTCACAGTGTCTTGTGGTGCTGAGTTTCCAGACCCCGGAACCTCCAGAGAATTTCCCGGAGGTTGAGTTCCAGTGCCAGTTCCCGGAACCTCCGGAGATTTTCTCGGAACCTCTGAAGTCTGCACATCTGCTGAACCAGTGACTTCAGGCCCTTCGAGTGGTGTTGAAGCTTGGAGTTGATCCTCATCTTCCTCTTGTGCTTCAACTGGTCTAACATCACCTATGGCCAATTGCTTGATTGCTTCACAAGATGGCTTCTCATTACCTACAACATTTAAGTCAACTTGCTCCACTTGAGAGCCATTAGATTCATCAAAAGTCAAATCTACCGTGACTTCAATCCTCCCGGTGGTTAGATTGAAGACTCGGTAAGCATGCTCATTTGGACCATAACCAAGAAGAAATCCTTCGTCAACCTTTGGTGCAAACTTAGAAGTTCGGGGCCTCTTGTTTAAAATGAAACATTTGCACCTAAACACTCTAAAGTAAGACACCTTAGGCTTTTTACCGGTGATAAGCTCATAGGAGGTCTTCTTGTGAAACTTGTGAAGATAGAGGCGGTTGATAGCATGGCAAGCCGTGTTGGTGGCTTCGGCCCAAAAGATGTCTTGAGTCTTGTACTCGTCCAACATGGTTCTTGCCATCTCAATAAGAGTCCGGTTCTTCCTCTCAACCACCCCATTTTGTTGAGGGGTATAAGGAGCTGAAAATTCATGCTTGATGCCCTCTTCATCAAGAAATTCTTCAACATTGGTGTTCCGGAATTCCGAGCCATTATCACTTCTTACTTTCTTGATGGGTAGCTCGAACTCCCTTTGTGCTCTTCTTATAAAGGTCTTCACCTTCCCTTGTACTTCACTCTTGTCAAACACAAAGAACACCCACGTGAAGCGAGAATAATCATCAACAATAACCAAGCCATATTTGTTACCGCCAATACTTATGTAGGCCACCGGTCCAAATAGATCCATGTGAATGAGCTCCAATGGGCTTGATGTAGTGAGAATGCTATTTGGTGGGTGAGGTGCTCTTACTTGCTTTCCGGCTTGGCATGCTTTACATATCCTATCTTTCTCAAAAAGCACATTTGTTAGTCCAAGGATGTGTTCATCTTTCAAAAGTTTGGCCAAGTTCCTCATGCCAACATGGGCTAGTCGGCGATGCCATAGCCAACCCATGCTAGATTTTGCCACTAAACAAGTCTTGGGAGAAACCTTACTTTTGTTGAGATCAACTAGGTAAAGCCTCCCCCTCAAGCGACCCGTAAGGACAATAGAGGAATCCTCCCTTCTTATGATGGACACACCCTTATCCGAAAAGTGACAATCAAAACCGATCTCACTAAGTTGTGACACGGATAATAGATTGTAACCCAACGGATCAACATGAAGAACATTTGTAATTGAATATTTTTGAGAGATAGGGATATCACCTACACCGATGACTTCTCCTTTTGTATCCCCTCCATAAGCAATAGTTTCTCTTGGTCCTTCCAAATGGAGGTAGGATGAGAACATACTCTTTTCTCCGGTCATATGATGTGTACATCCGCTATCAAGCACCCAACTTGATCCACCGGAGGAGTATGCCTACAAAACAATTTAGTTCCTTCTTTTAGGTCCCCAATTTGACTTGGGGCCTTCAACGTTAGCAACCAAGATTTTAGGAACCCATAGTGATCTTTTCACATATATGTTAGACTCATTTCCAACATACGTGGCAACAACTTTACCAAGATTGTTGCGTCTCAACACATAGCTAGGGGGTATGTCTCTAGATGCATGAGCCTTGTTCTTGTTGAGGGACAAGTTCCTTCTAGGCATGATTGGATGGTTCTGAACCTGCAAACGAGTGTGAGATGTCTTGGAAGCTTGCTGAGGTTGAGTCTTGCCTTTCTTCTTGGTTCTGTCTTTGCAGACTCCGGAACCTCCGAGAATTTTCTCGGAACCTCCGAGTTCTGCTGTCTGTGTGGCTCGAGGCTTCCAGACTCCGGAACCTCCGGGCTTTGAGCTCGGAACCTCCGGGGTCTGGGTAAACAGAAACCCAGTACTCTTGAATTCTAGGCACTCTTTTTCCTTGATGATCTTTCTTTCATTGGTCTTGCCACCTTCAACATAGCCAAAACCTGGTTTCTCAGTTTTCTTCAATATCTTTCTCTTGGAGAACTTTCCCTTCTTTTTCTCTTCACTCATGCATCCTCTAGCTATGATTGAGTTTAACCTAGCAATTTCCTTTTTCATAGCTTCCATGTTAGCAAGATTAGTAGCATAGGATTCAAGATCAACATTGAAGCATTTATCACAGCCCTTGCTAGTAGAAGCACTAGAGTCACCCTTTACCTTCGAAGGATGTGAGGTGCTACTCCAAAGGAGACTATATTGCTCCTCAAGCTCTTCATTCCTCGACTTGAGAGAATTACATTGAGCTTGAGAGGCAGCAAGGTCTTCCTTGAGAGTAGCTATGACGCTCTCCGCTTGGCTCACTTCCAAACGCAAAGCCTCAAGCTCACTTCTTTCGGATGCAAGAATGTCTTGGTTTTTCTCTAGTTCCACTATCAACCTAGCCATAAAATCTTTAGATTGCTCATCCATCTTGCTAACAAGTTGGTTTGCTTCCTCATCACTAGATTCATCACTAGAGTCCATTTCCGATTCATCACTAGGTGGAGGAGAGGGTTTTGAGCTAGTTTTTACCTTCTCACCCTTGGCCATGAAGCAATGAATGGATGAGCTCTCTTCATCATCGGTCAAGTTGTTGAACAACCTTGAGGTAGAAGGGAGCTTCTTGATAGCCACGGTTGCAACCTTTTTTCCTTCTCCTTCACTAGAGCTCTCATCTCCGGAGTTCCATTCATGACCGATATGAGCTTCTCCACCATAGTTTCTTCTCTTGTGATGTGGTTTTTGATCTTTCTTGTAGCTTCCCTTGCCTTTGTCATTCTTGTTTTCTCTCTTCTCATTTGGGCAATCCGCTATGAAGTGCTCGGTGCTTCCACAATTGTAGCAAGTTCTCTTTTTCTTGTTGGGGAACCTTCTCTTAGCAAATTTGTAACCTTGCTTCTTCAAGCCTCTTTTGTATGTCTTCATGAACAAAGGCATATCCCCAATCTCAACATGAGAGCTTTCATCTTCATCTTCACTTGAGTCACTTGTAGAGCTCTCTACTTCCACTTTCTTTGATTTTGACTTGGAGGGCTTGGATGAAATAGAGTGCTTGGATGAGGTAGTAGGCTTGCTTGACTTGTTAGAATGGAGAGCAATCTCTTTGACCTTCAAGTTGTTCAACTTGGCTTCTAGCTCACCAATTTTCTTCCTATGTTGGATTTCCTTGTCCATAAGCTCATGAGTAAGAATTCTCCCAAGAACATCATTTGGAGAGAACTCCTCAAATCTCTTCTTCTCTCTAATCAAGGTGACTAGAGTAGGATTTCTTGGAGCAAAGGCCTCCAACATCACCTTCACAACAAAGTGATCATCCAACTCATCACCACCTAAGCCTCTTATCTTCCCAACTATGACCATCAACCTATCAAACATCTCTTGTGGCCCTTCTCCATCAAAGATAGTGAATCTATTAAGTTCGGCCATCAATATGTTGATCTTGGATTTCTTGACCTTGTCAACACCCTCATGAGCAATGTGGAGGATGTCCCAAATCTCTTTGGCAATCTCTAGTCCACTAACACGATTGTACTCTTGGGCATTCAAGGCACTAAGGAGTATGCTTGTAGCTTGAGCATTCCTCCTAATGTTGCGACGATCACGTGGTGTGAGGTTTCCAAAGTCTTCGGGATCATCAAAACCTACACACACAATATTCCACAACTCCAAACTCAAACCGGTTAGATAAGCTTTCATCATATGCTTCCATTTAGCAAAGTTGGTCCCATCAAATTGGGGTAACTTGCCAACGGGTATAGTGATATCATCCTTAGATTTAGTTTCCAAAGAATCATAGTTAAAGGATACGCTTCTATAATCATCCTTGGACTTGGCCTTGGGCTTTGGCTTGGGCTTGAGTGTTCTCTTGGGAATTCTTGTGCCGTAGTACTCGTCATCCCCATCTCCATTCTCACTAGATGAAGATGATGATGAGGATGATGAAGATGGTGATGGAGATGGTGAAGGTGTTCTCTTTCTTCTCTTCTTTTCTTCTTTCTTCCTTTTCTTCTTCTTTTCTTGCTTGCTGTCCTCTTTCTTCTTTTCTTCTTCTTTCTCTTTCTTCTTGTCCTCTTTCTTGCTTTTCTTGCCATTGTTCTTGGAGATTTCTTTGACAGCCTTCTTGGGCTTGTTAAACTTCTCTTGGGCTGAGGTGTTGCCTACCTCCCAGGCATCTCCTTCAACTTCACTTGGCAAATCTTCAAATTCCTCCTCCTCTTGCTTGTCATCTTCACTTGCCATATCCTCACACGGTTAAGTGTTTGCAAGGATAACCCGCTCTGATACAAATTGAAAGGATCGAGGCAATATAGCCTAGAGGGGGGGTGAATAGGCCTGCACACAGATTTAAACTTTTTCTGCAAACTGACTGTCAGGGTTCGGAACTTCCAAGATTATTTCCGGAACCTCCGAACGAGGCAGCCTCCGAAAATAATCACGGAACTTCCGGGATCTGTTAGTTCAAAGCAACTAAGAAATAAACTGCGGATTACTTGATGAAAAACAGATCTACCAAATTCTAGGAGATACTAAGGACCTAGCAAGATGATTTCTAAGCAAAGAACCAGCTAGGATGCTACCACAAAGTAGATCGGAGACAAACCCTAGAAGATCTAGTCAAGAACAAGCATGAACATGGATAAGCAAGTATATAAATCAAAGCACACACGAGACAAGATTTATCCCATGGTTCAGCTCGCCACAAAGGCTTGCTTACGTCCACGTTGTTGAGGAAGCCACAAAGGCTAAGGACCACAAAGATCCACTCCTCTCTCTCACCTATCACTTTGGGTAATAGGTGGAGACTTTCCACTAGAATCACAAGGGTAATACAAACAGCTTGGAGCTTCCACAATCGGGTTGGAGAGCTTCCAAGAACCTCTATCTGTCTAGTAGCAAGGCTCCAAGAGTAAAAGATCCACCAAGCTTGCTAGGACTTCTCCAAGTGCTCAAGAACAAGGAATGGAAGGTTTTGCTCACAATCTCACTTCAATTTCCACTCTCAATCAATGCTAGGCAAGGATTTGGAAGAGAGTAGGTTTGGAGTCAATGCAAGGTGAGAGAATGAAGCTAGAATGCGTCACTGTTCGGGGGAGAAGAGAGAATGACCGTTGGGGGACCAAGGGGTATAAATACCCCCAGATCCAGAACTGTAACGGTCATATTTCAAAGTCCGAAACCTCCGAGAAAAATCTCGGAACTTCCGAACCCTGAAACCTCTGCTGACTGAAGCCCGTACGGTCGGAACCTCCAAAATTAAACTCGGAACCTCCGAACAAGGAAACAACAGGGGCAAAACAGCAGCAGGTCTCCTTCTTCAAGGGATGGGTTAGGATTAGGATAGATGTTCTATGAGCACTTGAATCCACCCTAACTCACCATTAGTATCCCTCTTGATAGTACGGATTGTCCTATACTCAAATTCAAAAGATAAAATAAATAAACTTCTCCAAAGAGCATAGGAATCCTTCTTCATGTAATTGAGGGGTCTCCTTTCTTTCTTTTGCACCTGTAAAACATTCTTGTACTACACAATAAACTCAAAGGCTCATTAGCTCTTTAATTGTGTGGTCAACATCACCAAAACCCTCATAGGGCTTGATTGCACTTACAGTACCTAGTAGAAAAAGATCATTGACCACTTCGGCTTGAACCCCCGGAAGCCAGACCAGAGGTTTCATTGCGCTTAGACCAGTGATCCAGTTATCTGACCATATGCTGATAGAGTCACCCGGGCCTATCCGCACCCCTTTTAGAAGCTTGAGTAAAGATGAGACAATCATCAGCAAACAACAAATAGGATATCCATGGAGCATGCTGACTAACTCTTACACCTCTAGCTATAAACTGGGGTCCAATGGATTTCAGCATACAAGACAGACCTTCTGAGCACAAGATAAATAGGTAGGGTGAGATTGGATCTCCCTGTCTTATACCACGTGTTGGTTTAAAAGATGGCGACAGAGCGCCATTCACCCTCACTGAGAAGCTTACCAATGTAACACACTTCATCACCAAATTGCACCATCCAACAGGGAAACCCAGGGCAGTCATCACATCATACAGATAGCTCCAATCCACCCTGTCATAGGCCTTTGCCATATCTAACTTAATGGCACATGCACCTGACTTGCCTTTCTTGTTGCGTAGATAGTGAATACATTCATATGCAATGAGCACATTGTCAGTGATTAATCTGCCCGGCACAAAAGTGCTTTGCTCTTCTGACACAATGTCATCCAGGATTAAGCGAAGTCTGTTTGCTAGCACTTTAGAGCATAATTTATAAATGACGTTGCACAAAGAGATTGGCCGAAATTGAGAAACCTCTTGAGGGCTAGCTATCATGGGGATTAAAATTATGATGGTATGGTTAATTACCTCCGGCATGTCTCCCCCATTCAAGAAACCCAGCACCGCAGCCAGTACTTTGTCCTTCACTAATGGACAATGTTTCTGGAAGAACCCCGCTGTGAAACAGTCAGCGCCTGGAGCCTTGCATGGGCCCATTTGTGACAGCACCCTCTCCACTTCATCCACAGTAAAAGGCCGTTCCAGGAAATCACACATCTCAGCAGCAGTTACCTTCCGCGGCACGAATTGGCACACAAGGTCTGGTTGGATATTCTCCTGTGCTGAGAACATACCTTGGTAAAACTTGGTCGCCATCCACTCAAGACCCTGCTGCTCAGTCTCCACCGATCCATCTGCGCGCTTCAGTGCACGTATGCGGTTCGTGGTGCACGGGCTCTTGCTTTCGCTTGGAAGAAGCCGGTGTTACGATCCCCGGATTTGAGCCAATCCCCCCT
The DNA here is from genome assembly GCA_036936925.1 of Cenchrus fungigraminus. Lineage (NCBI taxonomy): Eukaryota > Viridiplantae > Streptophyta > Magnoliopsida > Poales > Poaceae > Cenchrus > Cenchrus fungigraminus. The sequence goes on along the minus strand of CM072776.1, from coordinate 20,530,588 downwards.
CGAGCGTTGGCGTTCCATCTCTTCCTCCGGGGCAAGCGTTTCTGCCAGCTCCTTCATCAGGCTGCGTTCTCTATCCATCGGCCCCCGATAAAGCGTGTGGCTTCTCTCCTTCTCCAACTCAGCACGTAGGCGTCGAAGCTTCGCACGAACTGAGCCAAAAACATTGCGGTCCCAGCCCCTAAGGGCTTCCTGCAGACTGGTTAGAGATGCAGCTACTGAAAGTAGGTCGCCATTCCCCACCCCTAGTTCCTAGTTCTGGGCAACGAACTCGTTGTAGTCATCGTGTCGCTACCACATATGCTCATACTTGAAGAACTTCTTTTTTCTTCTCCCGGATCGCCGAACATGCACCATCTCTTTTATCTCAATGAGCAGACGAGCATGATCGAAGAAAATTGTCGGCAAGTTCCTCACCGAGATATCTCCCACCGCCTCCAAAAACCTGTGGTCTCCAAAAGCACGGTCTAATTGGGCTTTTACATTCCGGCCCCCCTCTTGCCTTTTATCCCAGGTGTAAGGAAGGCAAGAGAAGCCCAAGTCCAGGAAGCCACAGTCTGCCACAGCATCTTGGAAATTAGCCATCTGCCATGCCTCCCTTTCGTTTGCTCCAAAATGCTCATCCCCTCTCAGCACCTCATTATAGTCCCCAACACACAACCATGGAAGGTCTAGCTGTGCACGCAGGAACCTCATGAGATACCAGCTATTCTTTCGCATCTTTCGTTTCGGCTCACCATAGAAGCCAGTCATTCTCCATTGCTTCACCTTCAAACTATCACAAGAGAGAGTGACATCAATGTGCGAACGGGACTTGCTCTGCAACGTCACAGTAACACCCCGCCTCCAGAAAAGACCAAGGCCCCCGCTCAGCCCCACCGACGCCACCGCTTCACCATTAGGGAAGCCGAGAGACCTCCCTAGTGCAAGTGCTCGCTCCTCCGACATCCTGGTTTCCATCAAGAAAACCACATCGGGCCTCTAGGTCTCGATCATGAGACCTAAATCCTGAACTGCCGCCGATCACCCACACCCGTGGCAGTTCACGCTTAAGCAATTCATTGTGCCCGGCGGGGGCTGCCACTTGTAGCCGCCGCCGATGATGCAGTTGTTTGGTTGCTAGTTCTTTTCTGCTTCTTCAAAAGTTAATCTGCAACCGCAGCGGAGGTTTCAGCTCCTCCTCCAAAACCATGGATTTGGCCCACCAGCAATGAAACCAGCCCCACAGGAACAATCGTCAGGGAGTCAGATACCGGGACGTTGAGGTCCGGCGTCATCAACTGGCTCGGGCTGGAATTTTTAGATTTCCTCTTCCTCGGGATACGTGCAGTGCCATCCTTCTTCGCCTGAAAGAGCTGTCTGTTAGCGGGACCAGACCCCTTAGGCACAGCCTCCTTCCTCCTACTGAGATCATCCTTCTTCTTCAACGGGGAGGTCACCTCCTCCTCCCTCTCCTGAGTCGCCACCGTCTTACCTTCTGTCGACCTCTGGGATTTGGAGAAGTCTCCAGTGTCTCCCTCGACACCTTTGCTGAGGAGGACGATGCACTTCCAAAAGTCTCAGACGCCGCGTCTGAGAAGCTCTGAATTTTCTTCCTCTTGGGATCAGACACCCTGAGCTTCACATCATAGGGCAATTTGCCTTCCTCATTGCGTATGAGAGTGTTATCACATTCCAAATGTGAGTGTCCCATAACTCCACAACCTGAGCAGTAGTACGGGAGTTTCTCGTACTGGACGCCAAACCACTTTGGCACCGAGTCCCTTTTTGTTTTCAGCAAAACACCCTAGCGAATTGGCTTCGCTATCTCAATAGCAACACGAGCTCACAGGAAAGGGCCGTTCGCTTTTCCATCCTTATCCACATCCATCTTCTTCACGTTGCCGATCAAAGCCATAGCACGTACACCTCTGTGCTTATTCATCCACCCCAATGGGAGATCTAAGATCCGAGCCCAGATGTCCATATGGTCGAACCTGATCTCCGAGGGTTTAAGACTCTCGTTGTACTCGCGCAAGATCACCGCGTGTTTCCCCACAAGCCATGGAGAACCACCCAGGGCTCTCTCCATGTCCTGCTTGAAGTCGAATTCCGCCACAAAAAGATTGTCCTCCTTCCGTCCAATCGTTCTGATCTTCAGCCCGGCAAGGTTTCCCCAAGCCGGTTTCATCGCACCCTGGATCGCAGATGCATGCACTGTCATTGGCGAGAGTACCTTGCCGAGGAGGGTCCACTGCACCGCACCATCAGGACCATCATTCTCATCGTCGCTGAAGGCCACCACCGCCTCCTCATCCGGAGTCAAGTGTAGGTCCTTGAACACATCAGCGACTCTGTCACCCAGATTAACCAGCACAGCACCTTCCTCTGAAGCCGCCATGGCGCAAAGACAGGTGGGGAGAGCAGGATGTATCACGTACTGGATGTAGGCCGACACACCAAAGCGATCCCAACCTAGGGTTCCTAAGCGGCGCACACCTAATGGGAAAATTTTGTGTTCGGCGGCACCCCACGAGTTCTTCGACACCACACTACTTCCATTCTCGCGCTGACATAAGAGACCAACCGTGGACGAGCAATTCACAAAGTTTGTTGAGGTAATCAAGAAACTCAATGTCAATATCCCATTCCATGAAGCCATGCAGGTGCCGACCTATGCTAAGTACCTCAAGGACATCCTCAACAACAAAAGACCTCTACCGACCACGGACATGGTCAAGCTTACGGAGGAATGTAGTGCAGCCATCCTAAAGAAGAAGGACCCCGAATGCCCCACTATAAGCTGCTCGATCAGGTCCCAATACTTTGAGAACGCACTATGCGACCTTGGAGCCAGCGTTAGCGTCATGCCCATGGTAGTTTTTGACAAGCTCAACTATACTTCCTTGTCCCCTACAACAATGTGTTTGCAGCTAGCAGACCAGTCGGTCCACTACCCGGCTGGGATCGCAGAAGACATTCTGGTGAGAGTCCGAGAATTCTTCGTTCCCGTGGACTTTGTGGTCCTTGACATGGATGTCGACACAAGGACACCCCTGATCCTCGGAAGACCTTTCTTGAGGACCGCCAACGCTAACATCGATGTAGGTGCCGGAGAAATTAGCCTTAACATCAATGGCAAGGAAGAAAAGTTCGCTTTCAAGCCGAAGGTGGAGCAGTGTTCGCAGGTACGAATATTCTATAGCGAAAACCAAACTTTGTGCAGAAAATTGAGGTGGCCCCAACCAAGCCCAACATGGATAGCCTCATCATCATGATGAGAGAACATGGGGCACAAAACAAAGCATCCACACGGCACTACCAAGCGAAGAAATCGAAGGCAACAAACAAGTCTAAGGGGGAAAAGAAGACAGAAACTAAAGACACCCCGCTAAAGCTTCACCAACTTCAACACCACCAATGAAAACAAAAAAGGTGTGGCATGTGAAGGAATCATCATCCGAGTCATCCACTCTGGGACCAGACGAGACCAAGATGAATTGAACTACGGAGGAGTCCCGCTCATGGACTCTAAACCACGAGCCCTCACCGTGAGGTAAACCGGTAGTTATCCCATATTTCCCTTTCCAAATTTTATTTCTTGCATCAAGCATATTTAGTTTTTTTTAATTTGATTTCATCACTGCATTGGTAAGTAAACAAGAGTTAGGAAAATGGTTTTGGATATTTTTGGTGGTGCAGCCGGGCCTATCCCGGTGCGGCCACACCTCCCCTCGACAAAATTTTTGTGCAGGATTGTTGACGGTTCAAAACCGTGCTCAAGTTCACCGCAAGCGTACGGGTGACTTGGTGCCTTTTTCACCAAGGAGGGTCCTCCCTAGATTTGTCAATCCAAGGATCAGAAGCAAACTCCTAAGGCTATCCATCTAACCTAATGATCTAACCTATCATGAAGCGTTGATTGCATAAAGGTAACATACAAACATGAAGGGATGTATGGATCTCATCCACCTAGCCATAAAGGTAAATACCAAAGTGTAACCCTAGCCTATCGTCTTCTTGTTGCCGTTCCGGCCAAGGTGACAAACCAATCTAAACCTATACTATGATAAGGAGTACACTCGATATGGAGAACCCGATATGGAGTGGTCCGATACACGTTCATTCGCCGCTTTCTCCTCCACCGTACTGTCACTACGCAAGGATATTCATCACCGGACGACAACCTCGGTCCGTGCACTACAATGATGTATCCGCAAGAGATAGACTAAAATCATATGCTAGCTACACATATGGATAAAACACTCATCGATGTAGATCAAAATAGGACAAGATATGATTACATCACCATCGAATGTTGAAGGTACAAACGACTTGACGAATTCAAGTCGTGGCTCCGGAAGTCCACCATGGCTTCACCACGCAGGGCCAACCATGGCGGCTAGGGCATGGCCTAAGCCATCTCCTAGGCTACTCGAGGACTTGCGGCGACCGTCGGCTTCCTCCCGGTGCTTCTCCTTCGTGTTGGCGACTCTCGGATGAATGGATGGATGTGGCGGCCGACGGAGGCAGAGGCAATTTATAGAGGAGCACCTAGGTCAAAGGGGGTCGCGACCCGGGCCCAGAACAGGCCAGGCCGGCCAGCCTGGGCCGACCGGCCCAGGCCCATTTTGGCCCAGTTCGGCCCCGTTTCGCTCCCCGACGCTTCTCGGTCAATTGTTGACTTGCTCCCTTCTGCATGTGGGCCCTTGATGTCGTCTTCTCCACGGTTTAGATAGAGCTCCTTGTCGCGCAAGCTTCAGCATCTTCCGTTTAGGTCCCTGGAGTTTTACGGCTTCATGCTTCGGTCCCTGAGCCATTTGGAGTCATGTTCATGATGTGTCTTGACTTGTGCCAGGCTTCATGATCTTCTCTTGAAGTGCTTGATGAACTTATCCCGAAAGTCTCCCTTTAAGCGCTAGTTTCCTACGTAAACAACAAACTCCAAAATTGACATGCAAGAGTGAACTTGATACCTCCGGGGGGTTAGTACCATTAGTTAGAATATCAAATACGTGCAAATGTTGACGGTAAACTCATAGCTAGGTGTACCAAAATCGACCGTCAACATACCCCCATGCTTAAACCTTGCTCGTCCTCGAGTAAGTTTTCAATGTATATCAGCATTGCCTTTCATTGTTCATACCCTGCACTTGATCACACATGAGAAAGCATAATGCTCTCCAAGTTTATATTTGTTAAAATTCCATAATGTAACTAGCTTTCATCTCTATGGAGGGTAGATATAATTTAAGCTCCCTCCACAAGTAATCAATCATGCTCCACAAAATTCGAATAGGTCTTAGAAACTTTTGAAGTGAAGAACGAGGTGAATAAAAGAGCTAAACCAAGTACAAAAATTTAAACCTTCTTGCATCTTGCTCATGAACTCTCTTATCTCACAACTCTCTCAAGCCTACTTTGATCTATATCCTTTCCCTCTCATGTTTGTAGGTGGAAGGGTTTTATTTGGAGCTCATAGGAAAGTTTTTATCCCTACCAAGATGTTAAAGTTGAGACTATTATCAAAACAAGGCAAGCTTCTCATGGACTTATCATGACTCGTCAAAAAGGTCATTGGAAAAATAATGTTCACAAGGAGGGGGAGAGAAAGAACTCAAACTTTTAGATAGGTGGACATGTGCAAATGGCAAAGAATGATCCCGAGGCCCCAACGAAGTCCTCGTTATCGGATTGCACATGGTTGGAAAAATGAGTATGGGTCTTGATCTTGAAGTCCTTGAAAAATCCTTAAGCAACTAGAGAACCGGGGGAGATTATTATTACTCTCTTTTTTTTTCTTTTTTCCCCTTCTTTTTTTTCTTTGACCGGTGCGAGGTGCTTTGAATTTTTTTTCTCCTCTCATCTTATTCATTTTTTTCATCTCCCCTAGAACTCTAATTTGTATAGTACCTACCTCCTCCCCCATGCTTAGACGTTTGCTCGTCCCCGAGCAAAGAGGAAGTGGTGTTAAGGTCGGTACCGGATGTCTTGATGAGAGGGAACTTGAATCTTCCCTTTGAAGCACCTTCTTGTGACGTGTCGTCTCCATACTCAAGTGATAGGTAGGTCAAGGAGGTTAACACAAAAGATGATGTTGGTTTAAAGGGTGGATATCCGGCGAGGTTTGCAAAACTTCTGATGTGGGAGCTCACAATGCACAGATAGTATAGGCTAGCAAAAGATAAGTTACGCAAAAAACGGAATGACCATCTTCTTAGTCACGAGCCAGAGAATCGAGCCTTGAATCAATTTACCCAACAATAACTCTTGTAATCTATGGTTGCACTCAATATATAAGGCTTTGGATAGGTAGAGCAGAAGGCAAGAGGTATTAATGACAAGGTTAGCATGACTTTTAAAAGCAAAAAGTAATATGTCCTTCGACCCATCCAAAGTTGAGAGCATAAAAGAAACCATGGGTCTTTATTTTTATCATGACCTCCACAAAAGATTAAGCAAGCATTTAATTAATTTCAGATTTGTATTAGAGAGAGCAATAGCTTAATCATGCATAAACAAGCACAAAGTTTAAACAAAGCGGCAACGGTCATCATATATCAACGAGCAAGATCAAGGCAAAATTATTTCATCATGGTGAGCACAAGGTGATGACAATAAACACAAACAAAAACTAGGTTGTACTCCTAGAAGCCATGTTATTTAATAAGAGAGATATACAAAAGTTGCATCTAAGGTTGTTGAAGGCATATACATATATACAAGCATTTAGAAAGACAAGGACAAAGAGAGGGTTGAGGAATTGTTACTGTCCTTTGATGCTTGTGATGTAGCGCGCCCTCCCCCATGCTTAAGCATTGTGCCTAGCATGGAAGAAGGAAGATCGGCATCCGCAGCAACCGTGATCCTTGAACTCCAGAGTTGCCGATCCCCGGCAACGGCGCCAGAAAAAAGGGGCTTGTTGACGGTTCAAAACCGTGCTCAAGTTCACCGCAAGCGTACAGGTGACTTGGTACCTTTTTCACCAAGGAGGGTCCTCCCTAGATTTGTCAATCCAAGGATCGGAAGCAAACTCCTAAGGCTATCCATCTAACCTAATGATCTAACCTATCATGAAGCGTTGATTGCATAAAGGTAACATACAAACACGAAGGGATGTATGGATCTCATCCACCTAGCCATAAAGGTAAACACCAAAGGGTAACCCTAGCCTATAGTCTTCTTGTTGCCGTTCCAGCCAAGGTGAAAAACCAATCTAAACCTATACTATGATAAGGAGTACACTCGATATGGAGAACCCGATATGGAGTGGTCCGATACACGTTCATTCACCGCTTTCTCTTCCACCGTACTGTCACTATGCAAGGATATTCATCACCGAACGACAACCTCGGTCCGTGCACTACAATGATGTATCCGCAAGAGATAGACTAACCACCACGATTAGACCTATTCCTACTAAAATCATATGCTAGCTACACATATGGATAAAACACTCATCGATGTAGATCAAAATAGGACAAGATATGATTACATCACCATCGAATGTTGAAGGTACAAACGACTTGACGAATTCAAGTCGTGGCTCCGGAAGTCCACCATGGCTTCATCACGCAGGGCCAACCATGGTGGCTAGGGCATGGCCTAAGCCATCTCCTAGGCAACTCGAGGATTTGCGGCGGCCGTCGGCTTCCTCCCGGTGCTTCTCCTTCGTGTTGGCGACTCTCTGATGAATGGATGGATGTGGCGGCCGGCGGAGGCAGAGGCAATTTATAGAGGAGCACCTAGGTCAAAGGGGGTCGCGACCCGGGCCCGGAACTGGCCAGGCCGGCCGGCCTGGGCCGACCGGCCTAGGCCCGTTTTGGCCTGGTTCGGCCCCGTTTCGCTCCTCGACGCTTCTCGGTCAATTGTTGACTTGCTCCCTTCTGCATCTGGGCCCTTGACGTCATCTTCTCCACAGTTTAGATAGAGCTCCTTGTCGCGCAAGCTTCAGCATCTTTCGTTCAGGTCCCTGGAGTTTTACGGCTTCATGCTTCGGTCCCTGAGCCATTTGGAGTCATGTTCATGATGTGTCTTGACTTGTGCCGGGCTTCATGATCTTCTCTTGAAGTGCTTGATGAACTTATACCGAAAGTCTCCCTTTAAGCGCTTGTTTCCTACGTAAACAACAAACTCCAAAATCGACATGCAAGAGTGAACTTGATACCTCCGGGGGGTTAGTACCATTAGTTAGAATATCAAATACGTGCAAATGTTGACGGCAAACTCATAGCTAGGTGTACCAAAATCGACCGTCAACAAGGATGTTTACAGGAGGGGACGTGAGCGTTTGGAGCAAAAGGAGTAGGCGCCTGCACCTATAGGTGCGCCCGCACCTGTGAAACTCCACGAACTTTTCAAGCTAAGGTACCTCAAGCTTCCAAGTGCCCACTAATCACCAAATTGAAGGACGTACCAACAAGGTAGCTAAAAAATTAGCTTGGGGGAGACCCCATTCCATCACGAGAGGTATGTCCGTCCAAACTAATCTCAACATCTTATTTACCACCTTTGAATAAAAGAAAACAACAAAAAGATTTGCTTAGCTTACTCACACCATGTGCTTTTGAAATCTTGTCTATACATCCTCATTTTGGAAATGATGAATGGTTGCTATGTTAAGCTTTGCAAGAACTTAGTATCCAACTTTGTACTCCATGAGCATTTGAATTTGTTGGTATGTGTCGAAACATGAGCCTGAAATAAAACCATGTGGGAGTATATGCTTATGAACAAGCCTAGGTTGTTGTCTAGTATGATATGGTGGGACAATGTTAATCTTGCTCTATCTCATAGTATGGTGAAAATCTCGGATGATTTCTTTTGAGAAAATAAAGCATGACATGTTCCTCAATGTTCAACTTACCTACCAAAGCCATATGTCGCTATCTGAAGCACCGAAACTGGCGACCAGAGAGGGGGGGAGTGAATGGGAGCCGATAAAAATTCTTCTCGAAGGAGATGGACACTCCAACAAGACGAACACGGCAACCAAGCACGTCTCCGACTCAACTACCCAAGTTGGTCAAGACCACGTAGCCACTGGAGTGCTACTGGTCCTAGGAACCAACACACAGCCTTCCGAACCAAAACACACCAACACGCACAGCGGAAACCTGCACGGCTTACTGCTTGTGCTGCACCGGTCAGACTAATGGCCCGCGCCGGTCAGACCGGTGACACCGGTCAGACCGGTGGACAGCGCCAGTCAGACTGGTGGCTACAGCAGCCGCACAGCAAACATTCCAGGAAGCCTCAGTGACTTCTCTAGGCCCTGGAACAAAAACCACCTTCAAAACACAACCTGCAAGGGAAGAAAAGCCTACACAAAACCTAGCAAAACATCTCCAAACAAGCCAACAACTGACCAGCAGCACCACGGGCCAAAACCACACAAACTAGGCAACTCACCCGAGACAAATCCCACAAAGTGCTCGCACCGGTCAGACCGGTCAAGAGCACTGGTCAGACCGGTCGCGCCTGGGCAGCTCGGGATGAACAGAAAGAGCCCGCGGGTCAACTCCCCCAAATCCAAACCGTGATCTCCCGATTCGCTCCACGGTTTCGCACAAGACTTTGGGGATTGTAGGAACACCTCATGGGCACCAACACTTGCTAGAACGAGAGGAATCGAAGGATTTCCTCCAAGAACACTACAAACCCTAGGACCAAGAAAACCCAAAATTGAGCCCCTTTACTCACGGATTTGGGAGGGGAATCAAAGGGAAAAGAACCACGAAGGGTTCATGCATACATCCCCCACCAAATCCCAAAGAGAAAGGTCTCAAAACCGCCACAAGAAAATCGCCAAGAAAAGGCTCCGAAAATCACCAAAAAGGAGAAACGGGAAAGACACATCCAAGCCTTGAGGAACCACGCCGAATCATCTATACATACCAAAGAGGTTCATACAAGGTCTAGCTTGCGGCCCGATCATCCTTCCCTCTCACAAGATCTCACCATGAAGCTCTCAAGCTAGTCCTAGAAATTCCAAAGGAAAATGGAAGGGGAAAATAGCAAAACAAAATGAGCTAGTGTTCCAAGAGATGGCTGCCATCCTCTCACCACTTGGGTTATATGGAGGCAACCGAAAGACGAAACTACCCCTAAGGCCTAATAATAGGATACACGCCCCCGAGGGGCACTTTGGGAATCTTCATCGTCGAACCATCGGACGGATGCCCAGCGACCGCAAACTTGCTTAGCCTCGACGCAAGCCTTGCGATCCTGACGTGTGTCCTCCGCTTCGAAGTCTCCGGACTGCGTCGTCGCACACCGGTCAGACCGGTACTCACCAGTCAGACCGGTCAGACCCACCGGTCAGACCGGTCCGACGCTGCTGCACCTCCGTCTTCGGTCTTCGGTCTTGGCTTTGTGGATCAACCAAGGAACCCAGTGGTTTTCTGGTGAACCACTGGAAACCCCGCGAACTCGGTGTAGCCTCCGCCAATCACCACTCATGACTCGGCTCCCACGTAGTCCCGGCTCGATCTTGGCTTTGTGGCTCAACCAAGGAACCGTCCACGACTTCATCTCGTCGTTCTTGCCACCATGCGGCCCGCACTTGACCCCGCTGGCCACCGGGTCCCTCGAACCAAGCCTACTTGTCTTCTCCACACCTGGAGGCCTCACCGACAACGACCTTTCGCGCTTGTTCTTCACCTGCACCAACACCAGTCAAGCCGCAACCTGCACCTGCAATACTTAGCCAAGAATCAGTCCACACCACATTGTCAATCACTCATCACACCTGGAAGCGACCATCCACCGGTCCTCGAACCACACATGGCTATCAATCTCCCCCTTGATGAGTGCATTGACAACACACACGTTTTGGTAACCAAAGAGAAAAGGAAAAGAAAAGAAATGACTAAAAGAACCTCCAACAAGGCAAACTGCAAACACGTTTTGAAGAAGACAAGTCTCGGTCCCCTTAGGCAAGGGCAACGGCTCGACACAACCGAGACAAAAACAAAGCTCAAGCAAAGAGCGAAAGCCACCAAACCAAAGCTCGAAAACCACAAAGAGCTCCCCCTGCACACATGCAAGCTCTCCCTGAACCAATGCAAACTCCCCCTGGACGAATGCATGCAAACACTACACGAAACAGAGCAGCTGCAACAGCTCAGCTCTGACCGGTCAGCACCACCGGTCAGACTGGTGCCCAACATATGAACAGGGCCAGCACTCTGACCGGTCAGACCGGTGACCTCAATCGGTCAGACCGGTGCACATCAGAGCCCAGAAATGGCTCGAAACCACTTGGAAACCTTCTAGATGCATTAGTAGGCCAAAACATGCTCAAACTTCTCCCACTGTTGCCAATGCATGAATCAAGCCAAAAATGCAAAAAATGCAACCTAGAGCTTCTCAAATAGACAAAATTCATCTCAAGATGCTACACACATCCAAATGAGCAAGTTAGATACTCTATAGCTTCGTATGAACATCAACTACATGACCACCAAGTTTCACAACCATTGGACGAAGCTAAGATAGAATTGAGCAATTTTGCGAAAAATCACCCTCTCATGAGCAAAGTCCTAAACATGAGCAAAGCATTTCAAAATGGCAAAGCCACACAAACTTCATGCTAGGACAACCATTCTAAGCATAAGACCATCATAAACACCCACAAGCACCTCATGTCATGTCAAAGCCACCGAGCCATGTGCCTACTTCTATGTATGAGACTTCTCATTGGTAGGCATCATGCAACGGTTTAGCACCAAAGCTATAAGAATTAAGCACATATGACATGGGAGCACATTTTCCAAGAAATTTACATTTCATTTTCAGATTTGAAATTGGTACATGAAATGTCTTTGCGACAAAAAGGAACTTATGCCCCTCCACAAGATCAAGCATGGGGGCTAAACATTCATGATGGCAAAAGAGCCTTTGGCTCCATATGATCAAAATAAGCTATCCAACCACAAATTAAGCATAGCCAAGCCACTAAACATGTCAAGATCATATAAAAGCATTTACCCACAAGAGAGCATATATGAGACATTTTTTGAAAAATATAGCCATCAACCATGGATATAAATCCAGATCATCAAGAGCTAAGCCAAACTAACCATAGCATACCAACCTAGCTCACAAGATCATATATAGCACATCATGGTGAACAATGTATATAGGAGAAGCTTTTCCTACACAATGCATATGATACAAAATGCATGCAATCTAAGATACAAAGATGCCTATACATCATGATACATATGCCATGCCAAATGCAAGAAATGCACAAAGGAAAGCTATACATATGCTACAAAGGAGATCCCACACACTAACTCAAGAAATCAAACAAACACCAAGCTCCCCCCCGCAAACGAGTGAAAGTTGCTTGATCTAGGGGTTTGGTGAAAATATCGGCTAGCTGGTCATGTGTGGGTACATGGATCAAAGCTATCTTCCCTTTCTCTATGTTGTCTCTCAGGAAATGATACCTCACTTCTATGTGCTTGGTTTTGGAATGGAGCACTGGGTTCTTTGCAACGCTTATGGCATTGGTGCTATCACATTGAAGTGGGACATGGGTATACTCCTCACCAAAGTCGCTCATGGTGTATGTGATCCAAAGGAGCTGAGAGCAACAACTGGCTGCGGCCACATATTCTGCCTCGGTAGTGGATTGAGCAACACTCGACTGTTTGCGGGAAGACCAAGACACCAAAGAGGAACCCAAAAACTGGCAAGTCCCAGAAGTGGACTTCCTATCCAACCGACACCCGGCAAAATCCGCATCCGAAAAACCATGAAGAGCCAAAGAAGAGGACGCGGAGTACCAAAGGCCGAAGTCAGGAGTTTGACGCAAATACCTGAAAATGCGCTTGACCGCTTGTCGATGCGAAGTCCTCAGAGACGCTTGAAAACGAGCGCACAGACATACCGAGAATTGGATATCCGGCCTCGTCGCCGTCAAGTACAGGAGTGACCCGATCATGCTCCGGTACTCCATCTGGTCCACGTGTTCACCTTCCTCGTCCGCATCAAGAGCTGTAGTCGTACTCATAGGCGTCGCCATAGCCTTGGAGTCCTCCATCTTGAACTTCCTCACAATGTCCTTGGTGTACTTAGCTTGGTGCACAAACGTTCCTTCCTTCGACTGCTTGATCTGGAGGCCGAGGAAGAACTGCAACTCACCCATCATACTCATCTCAAATTCCCTGCTCATGTCTTCTGCAAACCTTGCAACCAAAGAGTTAGACGAGCCACCAAAGACAATATCATCCACGTATACCTGCACAATCAGGATATCTCTGCCCTGCCTGAGGAGAAACAAGGTCTGATCGACCTTACCCATCTCAAACCCTCTCTCAAACAGGAACCCCCTCAACCTGCCATACCAAGTCCTAGGCGCCTGCTTCAACCCATACAGCGCCTTCCTCAACTTGTACACCCGGTGGGGGTACTTCTCACTCTCAAACCCCGGTGGTTGCCTCACATACACTTCTTCCTCCAACACACCGTTCAGGAAAGCACTCTTCACATCCATTTGGTGCAATTTGAACCCTTTAGCCACGAAAAAGGCTAGAAGGATCCTAATCGCCTCCAAACGAGCTACGGGAGCAAAGGTCTCCTCGTAGTCGATCCCCTCTTTCTGACTATACCCTTGCGCCACCAACCTCAACTTGTTTCTCACCACCTCACCTTTCTCTCCCTCTTTGTTCTTCCACACCCATTTTGTCCCAATCGGCTTACACCATAGGGGAGGGTCAACCAACTCCCAAACTTGGTTTCTCTCAAAGTTCTCCAACTCCTCATGCATCGAATTAACCCAATTTTGATCAGATAGCGCGTGTCCAATGTCTTTAGGCTCAAAGGTGGCAACAAAAGCAGCATGAGCGAAATGAGAATTGTTCCGAACCCTCGACCGTGTAGTACGTTCATTGATGTCACTGATGATCCTCGAAGCTGGGTGATCCACTTGCACTCGCCAGGGAGGTTCTCGCCTTGATGCTACCTCCCCCTCAACAGCAGCTTCGTCTTGATCAGGGTTTGTCATTGTAGGTGTGGGAGAGGGCCCGTTCTCGATCGTTGTCGAAGTAGTAGGTACATGTTCAGCCGCGAGCACTGCACCGCCATCTTCATCATCTCCATGTTCATGCTTCTCCTCCTGGAAGATCTCCTCGTCAAGTTCATCATCACCTGCACACTCAAAAACAAGCTGACTATGTGGCTATGTCTCGTCGAAGGTTACCTCGCAAGTCTCCACGATTTGGTTAGTTTCAAGATTGAGCACACGAAATACTCTAGAATGAGATGCATAACCAAAGAAAATACCATCGACAGACCTAGCCTCGAACTTGTCCAACTTCTTCCCTTTCTTGAGGATAAAGCATTTGCACCCAAACACATGAAAGTGACTCACCTTGGGGGTTCTGCTGTGCATCAACTCATAGCATGTTTTCTTCTTGTGCACCCTGAGGTAGATCCTGTTCGAGACATAGCACACGGTATTGACCGCCTCAGCCCAGAATCTTCTCGGAGTCCTAAGATCATCGAGCATCGTCCGAGCCATCTCACACAAGGTTCTGTTTTTCCTTTCCACCACGCCATTCTGGGGAGGCGTATACAGACTCGAAAACTGGTGTTCAAGACCCAAGTCATGGCAAAAGGTTTCGAAACGAGAGTTTTTGAATTCTGAGCCATTGTCACTGCGGATTGGTCGTATGGCATCTCCGTGTCTCTCGTTCTTCAACCTCAAGACAAGATCTCGAACAAAACCAAACGTCTCCCCCTTCTCCTCCAAGAAGAAAACCCACGCATACCGAGAGTAGTCGTCCACCATAACTAGGACATACCACTTCCCACCCGCAGATCGCACACGAGCTGGGCCAACAAGGTCCATATGGAGCAGCTCGCATGGATGCTCCGTCATCACATTGGTGAGGGGCGGGTGAGAAGAGGCTACCATCTTGGCATGCCTACACGGCGCACAAACCAACTCTTTCTCAAACCTCAACCATGGTAATCCTCGGACCAAATTGAGTTTACTCAAGCGAGACAAAAGGTCAAAGCTCAAGTGACCCAACTTCCTATGCCACTTCCACAACTCACTCAAAGAACCAGCTAAAAAGCAACGCTCCACACCAGAAGACTGAGAGAAATCCACTCGGAACACTTGACCCTCGGGAACGACCATGCAAACTAGGTCCCCTCGAGAATCCAAAATCCGAGAACCACCAGGTCGAAACAACACCTCAAAACCCTCATCCAACAACTGGGACACGGAAAGCAAATTGAACCCCAGCGATTGAACAAGAGCAACACGCCTGAGAGTGACCTTGTCACTTACCTTAATCTCACCTTCTGAAAGCACACGCCCTCGCCCATTGTCCCCAAAGGTGATGTATGTCCTGGACACCACCGGGACGAGACTTGAGAACCACCCCTTGTCTCCGGTCATATGCCTCGAGCAACCGGAGTCAATCAACCAAACGTTCCTCAAGTATCCCACCTGAAAATCAAAAGCGAGCACGTGAGTGAACAAACGACTCAGCACTGGGGTTAGTACCAAAAGAGTAAAACCAGTGCCGAGCCATTTGCTCCAAAGTGGGGTTAGCACAAACCAAATCATCACGCCTATCAAAGCTACCACCACGAAAACCACCACGGTAACCACCACTAGGGAACCACCCCTGCCTCACTGGAGGAGAACCTCAACCACGATAGGAAGACTGTGGACCATTCCTCCTCTCCATCTCAAAGCTACGACTTCTCCCTCCCTCATATTGAGCACGAGGTGGAGAACGTCTAGCAAACTGACCACCTGCATACTCTCCCTGCCAACCACCAGAACCACGACCAACAGAACCAAACCGAGCATCCACACGAGCACGAAAACCAAACCGCTGTCTGTCCAGACTAGCACCGGTCTGACCGGTGGAGTACACCGGTCTGACCGGTGGTGCTCGGCCAGCAGCACCACCTGCCACCTTCCGATCTCCCCGAGCCGGAACCGTCCTCATAATCGCCTTGGCCCTGGGAATCTGCATACGAGGCTCAGGTACACCATTAGAGGGGTGGAACCTGTCCTTGTTAGCCCACTCCTTAGCCATTCTCTCTACACGCTTCCTCTTGAAGCAAAACTCATTGAAGGACCGGATTGGCGACCAGAGAGGGGGGAGTGAATGGGAGCCGATAAAAGTTCTTTCTCAAAAGAACTCGGCCTATATCCCAATCGCAACTCCGAGGGTCACACACGAACAAGTGGGAGCACACACAAACCTCTCTCGAGACCTTAGGAACAAAGCTTGAAAGGCTAGGAAGCAAAGCGGAAGCAAGCACCAAAGAGCTCGAGCAATAAAGAGGAAGGCTGAGACCTACCGGGTCAACCGGCACAAGTGTCCGGGTCACCCTGAGCCTTCCAGAGCTACACCGGGTCACCTGGGCACAAGTGACCGGGTCAACCTACCACCTTCGGGTCACCCGACCACTAGTGACCGGATCACCCGGGACAGCCCAGAAAACTGCCCGCGAATTCGCCCCAAACTTTCGATCAATGGATCTCCCAAACCACTTGGAGTCTTGAGACGAAATTTTGGGGAGATGATGAACACCGCAAGGAGAGAATATGCCCCAAAAATTTCGGCCTCTAACTCCCTACAACTCCCGGAATCACAAATCTTCGCCCAGAACACTATGAACTAGGGTTCATCCGAAAATCATCGAATCGAAGGCCAAATCTGGCGTTTGAGGGGTCAAGATCATCCACAAAGAGGCACAAGGCACTCACCCATGATCCCCTCAAAGAAATCCGGAGAGAAACGCCCTCAAATCGACGAATCCAGCGACGAACGAAAATCCCAAGAAAAGGCTCCGAAAATCACCAAAAAGGGAAAACGGGAAAGACACAATTAAGCCTTGAGGAACCACGCCGAATCATCTATACATACCATGAAGGTTCATAAAAGGTCTAGCTTGCCACCCGATCATCCATCCCTCTCTCAAGATTTCACCATGAAGTTCTCAAGCTAGTCCTAGAAAATCCTAAGGAAAATAGGAAGGGAAAAAGAGAAAGCAAATGAGCTAGGGTTCCAAGTGATGGCTGCCATCCTCTCTCCTCTAAGTTTATATGGAGGCAACCGAAAGATGAAACTACCCCTAGTACATGAAGGTAAGATACACGCCCCCGAAGGGCACTTTGGGAATTCTCGTCGTAGCACCATCGGACGGATGCCTGGCGACAGCACCTCGCTTCACCTCGACGCAAGCCTTGCGATCCTGACGCGTGTCCTCCGCTTCGAAGTCTCTCGGCGCTCCCGGATCCCGTCTCCGTCCGCCGAGTCTTCGGTCTGGGCTTTGTGGCTCATCCAAGGAACCTCGACGGTTTTGTGGTGAACCGCCGCAAACCCCGCGGACTCGGTGCAGCCTCCACGCCAATCCCACTCATGATTTGGCCGCCACGTCGTCTCGGCTCGGTGTTGGTTTTGTGGAGTAAACCAACCAAACCCCGCGTGCAGACTTCGGTTGTGAGCCGCTACCCTGCGCCGGCTCCACCTTGGTTTTGAGGCTCAACCAAGAAACCGTACCCGACTTCGTCTTGCTTTTCTTGCCACCATGCGGCCCGCACTTGACCCCGTTCGGCCACCGGGTCCATCGTGCCGAGCCTACTTGTCTCTCTACTCCTCGGAGGCCACACATGCTAAGACCTTTCGCGCCCGCTCTTCACCTGCACCAACGCAAATCAAGCTGCAACCTGCACCTGCAATACTCGGCCAAGAGTCAGTCCACACCACGTTGTCAATCACTCATCACACTAAGGAGCGACCATCCACCGGTCCTCGGACGCTCCGGTCCTCAATCTCCCCCTTGATGAGTGCATTGACAACACACCTAGTAACCAATTCAGAGAAAAAGAAAAAAGAAAAGAAACAAACCAAAAACTCAAACAGGTGATCAAAAGCCAAACAAAAGCCAAAGAAGATCACTTGAGAGAGAAAGTCTCGGTCCCCTAAGGCAAGGGCAACGGCTCAACACAACCGAGACAAAATGCTCCAAAATTTGCCGACTCCTCAAGGTGAGGAAAAAGGGCTCGACACCATCGGCAAATGAGCACAACTAAAATCAGGCGAAAAAGAGCTCCCAAATGCATGAATGCAAGCTCCCCCTGACCAAATGCATTCTCCCAAATTTTTCTTCCCCTTGATGCAAAACTCCCCCTGGATGCATGAATTGGGTACTTTTTTCCCCCTTGTTGGTAATGCATGAATCAAGCCAAAAAGAAACCTAGAGCTTCTCAAATAGACAAAATTCAACACAAGATGCTACACATGTCCAAATGAGCAAATGAGATACTCTATAGCTTCGTATGCACATTAGCTACAAGATTACCAAGGTCACATCCATTGAGCAAAGCTAAGATAAAAATGAGCAATTTTTCGAAAAATCACTCTCTCATGAGCAAAGTCCTAAACATGAGCAAAACATGTCAAAATGGCAGAGCCATACAAACTTCATGCTAGGACAACCATTCTAATCATAAGATCATCATAAACACCCTCAAGCATCTCATGTCATGTCAAAGCCACCGAGCCATGTGCCTACTTCTATGTATGAGACTTCTCATTGGTAGGCATCATGCAACGGTTTAGCACCCATAGCTATAAAAATTCAGCACATATGACATGGGAGCACATTTTCCAAGCAATTTACATTTCATTTTCAGATTCACAATGGTACATGAAATGTCTTTGCGATAAAACGGAACTTATGCCCCTCCACAAGATAAAGCAAGCGGGCTAAACATTCATGATGACAAATGGGCCTTTGGCCCCATATGATCAAAACAAGCTATCCAACCACAAATTAAGCATAGCAAGGCCACAAGAACATGTCAAGATCATATAAAGGCATTTACCCACAAGAGAGCATACATGTAGCATTTTCAAAAGCATAGCTAGCAACGATGGGCATAAACCAAGATCATCAATAGCTAAGTCAAACTAACCATAGCATACCAAACTAGCTCACAAGATCATGTATAGCACTTCATGGTGAACAATGTACATAGGAGAAGCACATTTCTAAAGCATATGATACAAATGCAGTCTGTGATATAAAGATGCAAGCATGATATGATTCATGAATGCGAGATGCAAAATGCATATGTACATGGGATCCCCAACCCAAGCTCAAAATGACAAAAGAGCACAAAACTCACAAGCTACCCCTAAACACATGCACTAGGGCCAAAGAGCATACAAAGCTCACTCAAGACACATGTGAGAAGGTGAAGATCAAAAGAGACCAAGTGGCTTGACGAAAGCCACACAACTCAAAGTCTCCAAACTACTTACCTTGATCACTCGCTTCCGTCCATCGTCCCCAAAAATGATGTTCTCCTTTGACATCACCGGGGTAAGGCTTGAGGGCCACCTTCGATCTCCGGTTGCCATCCTCCTGAGTCGATCCACCAAAAGTCCTCCAAGCCTCCCGCCTGCAAAATCAAAACCAAGAGCAAGAGCGAGCAACCGACTCAACATTGGGGTTAGCACAAAAAGAGTCAAACTAGTGCTGAGCCATCTGCTCAAAAGTGGGGTTAGCAAAATTCATCCTACCAAAGCTATGACCACCACGGGGAATCATCTAACGTCTCACTGGAGGAGTACGAGCACCACGAAGGGGAAAACGTGGTCTGTAGCCCCTCTGAGACTCAAAGCTGCGACCTCTCCCAGATTCGTATTGATCACGAGGTGGAGAGCGTCCAGCAAACATAGCACCACCAGACTCAACATACCCATCACCTGCACCATGACCAAATCAACCAAACCGATCAACACCACGACCCCGAAAGTGGAAACTCTCAGCACCTCGGGTAGGAAAGCCCCGATCCCTACAAGATGGGACTGTATGCACAACACGCTCACTCCGAGGCACAACACGAGGCTCAGGCACACCACGAGAAGGGCGGTACCTGTCCTTGTTTGCCATCTCCCTAGCAAACCTCTCCTCACGCTTCCTCCTGAAGCAAAACTCTCTCTTGTGACCATCCCTCCCACAATGCTCACAATGGAAGCGGACTGGTTTTGCTTTGGGTGTTGGTTGTGTTTTCTTCTCAGGCCTTTTGCCTTGCTCACTTGGCTTCTCACTTGGTTTTTCTCTCGGCTTATGCGTCTAGTTTGGCTTGGGGGCAAATTGGTTCTTGGGTGTAGTGTGTGGTGGAACTGGAGTTTTCCCAAACTTCCCTTCTCTCTCACCACTGCACTCCCCTACCTTCTTCGACCCAAGCGCCTGACCATCAAAGCGCTTAAACACCGCAATCATCATACCAAGCTTAGGTTCTTGACTCGACAACCAACTCAACAAGTTTCGCAACTCATCATTCTTAGTTTGCAAGCGATCAACACATTGTCCAAGTTCCAAATTCTTCACAGCATGCAATTCACAAGTAGAGCAGGAAGTAGGAACAGGAACTTTCAAATCAGCCTCAAGCGAAACAATGCAAGAGCGAAATTCAGTAATCTTTTCATGCAAAGCAGGGCAAGAAGTGCATGCACCAAGCAAAGTGGGTCTAGATTGCAGCTCAGCCAATTCAACCCTAAGCACATCTAGTTCCTCACACTTGGAGGCATGCTTTTCCTTAAGAGCTGTCAAATCCGCTAGGAAGACAGAGCAATCACCACAATCAACCTCATCCGACACAACGGGAGCTGCCTTAAGAGATTCTATCTCTAGCTTAGCATCTAGGTTTTTCAACTCTAGATCAGCAACATTATCCCTAGCTTCTTCTAGTAAAGCCCTAAGCTCTTTCCTAAGCTTCTTGGCCTCTCTAAGCATGTGATCGCGGTTATCAAGCAAGTCAACCAACTCCTCATTCTCCTTGTGCAAGGTAGATAGCTCATCACATACCTCATCCTCGGAATCTGAGTCT
Organism: Cenchrus fungigraminus; assembly: GCA_036936925.1. NCBI lineage: Eukaryota > Viridiplantae > Streptophyta > Magnoliopsida > Poales > Poaceae > Cenchrus > Cenchrus fungigraminus. Next base: position 20,509,728 of record CM072776.1, on the reverse strand, counting down.
GAGGCGTCCTTCTGGCTTTTCTTACTGCTGGAGCTGCGAGCCATGCCGTAGAAATCGTCCTTGGAGCTTAGGCCCATCACACAAAGGCTGTTGAGGTACTTGCTGAGGTTCTTCTTCTTCTTCTTCTTCCTCTTGTCGCTCTCTTCTTCTTCATAACTCGAGCTTGATGATGTGTCCTCGGAGTCGGATTCGACGTCGCTTGACTTCTTCATCTTCTCTCGAGACCGTGTCTTCCTCCCATGTCCATGACCCTTCTTCTTGGACTTCCTCCTCTTGTCCTTGGACTTGTGCTTGTTGTTGTCATTCAACTTCGGACACTCGGCGAAACAGTGTCCGGTCTTGCCGCACTTGAAGCACGTCCTCGAGTTCCTCCTTGAGCTCATCCGGTTCTCGTACATCCTCTCGAATCTTCTTGACAATAGTGCTAGGTCGTCCTCGCCCAACACGTCAAAATCCTCATCTGGCAAGGACACAAGAGAAGACAAAGAGTTCATCCTGGAGGATGGGTTAGCATTAGTCCTTGAACCGGAAACGAGAGCCAGACTATGGGGGTCAGTCGGGTTCTCGATCCTTGCTCGCACCCCACGGTCCACCTCAGACGACTTGAGCTTGGAGAACAGCTCGTCCACCGTGAGGGTGTCATACTTTTCCGACTCAAGAATGGCTTCGACCTTCTCACTCCACACAGTACGATCTAGAGAGTGCAGGAGCTTGATAGCCCTGTCATGATCATCGTACGGGAGCGTGGCCACATTAGCCCTCATGTTGTTCACAATCACAGTGAACCGCTGGAACATGGTGTCTATGGACTCACCGGGGAGATGAGTGAAGTTCTCATACTCTCTCCGGTAGATCGCAAACAACCGAGCCTAAACCTGAGCGTTCCCAGCGTGAGCATTCTTCAGCTGCTCCCAAATCCTACAAGCCAAGTCCTCTGTCTGAACCCGATCGAATTCGGATTGACACAGAGCACGGTACAAGTAGTCGACCGCCTTGTTGTTGGCGTCGTGCATATCCCTCGATCCTGGAGCAAGGAAGTTCATAGGATGAACATAAGCTGTGTTCACCGTGACATCCCAAAGGATCTGACCCTTGCCACGGAGGAAGCTGCCATCCGCCTCTGCCACATCTGGTAATTCTTACCATCAAAGTGTGGAGGACCCGAACCCCATTCCTGGTACGCCATCTTTGGATCTTAGACTGGTTAGAATCATGAAGATCCGTAACTGGCTTTGATACCAATTGAAGGACCGGATTGGCGACCAGAGAGGGGGGGAGTGAATGGGAGCTGTTAAAAGTTCTTTCTCAAAAGAACTCGGCCTATATCCCAATCGCAACTCTGAGGGTCACACACGAACAAGTGGGAGCACACACAAACCTCTCTCGAGACCTTAGGAACAAAGCATGAAAGGCTAGGAAGCAAAGCGGAAGCAAGCACCAAAGAGCTCGAGCAATAAAGAGGAAGGCTGAGACCTACCGGGTCAACCGGCACAAGTGTCCGGGTCACCCTGAGCCTTCCAGAGCCGCACCGGGTCACCCGAGCACAAGTGACCGGGTCAACCTACCACCTTCGGGTCACCCGGCCACTAGTGACCGGATCACCCGGGACAGCCCAGAAAACTGCCCGCGAATTCACCCCAAACTTTTGATCAATGGATCTCCGAAACCACTTGGAGTCTTGAGACGAAATTTTGGGGAGATGATGAACACCCCAAGGAGAGGATATGCCCCAAAAATTTCAGCCTCTAACTCCCTACAACTCCCGGAATCACAAATCTTGGCCAAGAACACTATGAACTAGGGTTCATCCGAAAATCATCGAATCGAAGGCCAAATCCGGCATTTGAGGGGTCAAGATCGTCCACAAAGAGGCACAAGGCACTCACCCATGATCCCCTCAAAGAAATCCGGAGAGAAACGCCCTCAAATCAACGAATCGAGCGACAAACGAAAATCCCAAGAAAAGGCTCCGAAAATCACCAAAAAGGGAAAACGGGAGAGACACAATCAAGCCTTGAGGAACCACGCCGAATCATCTATACATACCATGAAGGTTCATACAAGGTCTAGCTTGCCTCCCGATCATCCATCCCTCTCTCAAGATCTCACCATGAAGTTCTCAAGCTAGTCCTAGAAAATCCTAAGGAAAATAGGAAGGGAAAAAGAGAAAGCAAATGAGCTAGGGTTCCAAGTGATGGCTGCCATCCTCTTCCTCTAAGTTTATATGGAGGCAACCGAAAGACGAAACTACCCCAATTACATGAAAGTAAGATACACGCCCCCGAAGGGCACTTTGGGAATTCTCGTCGTAGCACCATCGGACGGATGCTCGGCGACCGCACCTCGCTTCACCACGACGCAAGCCTTGCGATCCCGACGCGTGTCCTCCGCTTCGAAGTCTCTCGGCGCGCCCGGATCCCGTCTCCATCCGTCGAGTCTTCGGTCTTGGCTTTGTGGCTCAACCAAGGAACCTCGACGGTTTTGTGGTGAACCGCCGCAAACCCCGCGGACTCGGTGCAGCCTCCACGCCAATCCCACTCATGACTTGGCCGCCATGTCGTCCCGGCTCGGTGTTGGTTTTGTGGAGTAAACCAACCAAACCCCACGTGCAGACTTCGGTTGTGAGCCGCTACCCTACACCAGCTCCACCTTGGTTTTGAGGCTCAACCAAGAAACCGTACCCGACTTCGTCTTGCTTTTCTTGCCACCATGCGGCCCGCATTTGATCCCGTTTGGCCACCGGGTCCATCGAGCCGAGCCTACTTGTCTCTCCACTCCTCGGAGGCCACACAGGCTAAGACCTTTCGCGCCCGCTCTTCACCTGCACCAACCCAAATCAAGCCGCAACCTGCACCTGCAATACTCGGCCAAGAGTCAGTCCACACCACGTTGTCAATCACTCATCACACTGAGGAGCGACCATCCACCGGTCCTCGGACGCTCCGGTCCTCACTCATCCTTTTGACCATCTCTACCACAATACCCACAATGGAACTTCATGGGCTGTGGCTTAGGCTTAGGCTTGGGTTGCGGCTGCTCACTCGGCTTTTCCCCTTTCTTCTCTCCATCCTCACCTCCCTTTGGGCTCACAAACTTCACCGGTTTTTGGAAATCATTTGTTGGGTGAGGGAATATGGGTGGATCTGGAGTTGTGTCAAGTTTGTTTCTGAGATGGTTAGGCTTGGGCTCAAACTTGTTCTTGTGTCTGTTTGGTGGTGGGATAGGGATCTCTCCAACTCTCTCAACTCCCTCACCACTGTTCTCTCCAAGCTTGTCAGCCCCAAGTGCCTGACCATCATAGTGTTTGAAAGCCGCTATCATGATACCAAGCTGAGGCTCCTGACTCGACAACCAACTCATACACTTCCTCAGCTCATCATTCTCATCCTGCAAGCGATCAACATAATGTGCAAGCTCCAAATTCTTAACCGCATGCAATTCACAAGTAGAGCAAGAAGTGCGAATAGGTTCTTTTAGCTTAGCCTCAAGCGAAACAGTGTAAGAATGCATCTCATCAATCTTTCCATGCAAAACAGGGCAAGAAGTGCAAGCACCTAGCAAAGCAGGTCTAGACTTAAGCTCAGCCACTTCAACCCTAAGCACATCTAGTTCATCACAAGTAGAAGCATGGTTATCCTTGAGACTAGTAAGATCAGCTAGGTACACAGAGCAATCAACACAATCAACATCATCAGAAACCATAGGAGAAGCCTTAAGCGAATCAATCTCAAGCTTAGCATCTAGGTTCTGAGTTTCTAGCTCAGCTACTCAGTTCCTAGCATCTTCTAGTGAGGCCATAAGCTCTTTCCTCATCTTCTTGGCCTCTCTAAGCATGTCATCACGGTTATCTAGCAACTTGCCAAGACGCTCGTTCTCCTCACGCAAGAAGGGAAGCTCATCACGTACCTCATCCTCAGAGTCGGAGTCCGAGTCGCTCTGGTGACTCTTCTTGCTGCCGGAGCTACGAGCCATGCCACAGAAGCCATCTCTCGCGTAGCAGCTCAGCCCACTCAAGTTCTTGGATGACTTCTTGTTCTTGCGCCGATCACCTTCATCTTCACTGATGCTCGAGCTCGAGGAAGAGTAGGCAGAGCTGGAGTCGACGTCGCTCGCTCCGACCATCGCTCGGGCCTTCCTGCCGCGGACGTCCTTCTTCCTCGACCGTCGCTCGTCCTTGTGCTTGTTCTTGTGCTTGTGATCCTGCCTCGATCGGTACTTGCCGTCCTTGCTCGACTGGTGCTTGTAGCCGTCCTTGTAGCTATCCTTGTTCTCCGTCTTCTCCGGACAGTCGGCGACGAAGTGTCCTGGCTTGCCGCACTAAAAGCATGTCCGTGGATTCCTCCTCGTGTTCACTCGATTCTCGTGCAGCCTCTCGAACCGCCTGGTCAGCAACGCCAGCTCGTCCTCTCCAAGTACGTCGAACTCCTCATCTGGCAAAGACATCAAAGAAGACAAAGAGTACATCCTGGAGGATGCGTTAGCGTTAGACTTAGCGCCTTTGCCACCGACGAGAGCAAGACTATGAGAATCAGTCGGGCTCTCGATCTTGGCTGTCATACCACAGTCCAACTCAGCCGACTTGAGCTTCGAGAACAGCTCGTTCACGGTCAGGGTGTCATACTTCTCGGACTCAAGAATAGCCTCGACCTTCCCGTCCCATACGGTGCGATCCAACGAGTGCAAGAGCTTCACGGCTCTATCATGATCATCGTATGGGAGCACGGCCACATTGGCTCTCATGTTGTTCACCACGACCGTAAACCGCTGGAAAAGGGCATCGACGGACTCGCCGGGGAGATGAGTGAAGTTCTCGTACTCTCTCCGGTAAGTCACGTACATCCGAGCCTGAACCTGAGCATTCCCAGCATGAGCATCCTTCAACTGCGCCCAAATCCTACAATCTAAGTCCTCTGTCTGAACCCGATCGAATTCGGACTGACACAGCACGAAACAAGTAGTCGACCGCCTTGTTGTTGGCGTCGAACATATCCCTCGATCCTGGTGCAAGGAAGTTAATCGGATGAACATAAGCTGTGTTCACCGTAATGTCCCAAAGGATCTGACCCATTCCATGAAGGAACGCAGCCATCCGTCTCTGCCACATCTGGTAGTTCTTCCCATCGAAGTACGGAGGACCCGATCCCCGTTCCTGGTACGCCATCTTTGGATCTTACACTGGTTAGAGCCTCGAAAGACCCGAACCGGCTCTGATACCAATTGAAGGACCGAAACTGGCGACCAGAGAGGGGGGGAGTGAATGCGAGCCGATAAAAATTCTTCTCGAAGGAGATGGACACTCCAACAAGACGAACACGGCAACCAAGCACGTCTCTGACTCAACTACCCAAGTTGGTCAAGACCACGTAGCCACTGGAGTGCGACTGGTAATAGGAACCAACACACAGCCTTCCGAACCAAAACACACCGACACGCACAGCGGAAACCTGCATGGCTTACTGCTTGTGCTGCACCGGTCAGACTGATGGCCTGCGCCGGTCAGACCGGTGGACAGTGCCGGTCAGACCGGTGGCTACAGCAGCCGCACAGCAAACGTTCCAGGAAGCCTCAGTGACTTCTCTAGGCCCTGGAACAAAAACCACCTTCAAAACACAACCGGCAAGGGAAGAAAAGCCTACACAAAACCTAGCAAAACATCTCCAAACAAGCCAACAACTGACCAGCAGCACCACGGGCCAAAACCACACGAACTAGGCAACTCACCCGAGACAAATCCCACAAAGGGCTCGCACCGGTTAGACCGGTCAAGAGCACCGGTCAGACCGGTCGCGCCTGGGCAGCTCGGGATGAACAGGAGCCCGCGGGTCAACTCCCCCAAATCCAAACCTTGATCTCCCGATTCGCTCCACGGTTTCGCACAAGACTTTGGGGATAGTAGGAACACCTCATGGGCACTCCATAGGCAAGATTTGGTCCACCAACACTTGCTAGAATGAGAGGAATCGAAGGATTTCCGCCAAGAACACCACAAACCCTAGGACTAAGAAAACCCAAAATTGAGCCCCTTTACTCATGGATTTGGGAGGGGAATCAAAGGGAAAAGAACCACGAAGGGTTCATGCACACATCCCCCACCAAATCCCAAAGAGAAAGGTCTCAAAACCGCCACAAGAAAATCGCCAAGGAAAGGCTCCGAAAATCACCAAAAAGGAGAAACGGGAAAGACACATCCAAGCCTTGAGGAACCACGCCGAATCATCTATACATACCAAAGAGGTTCATACAATGTCTAGCTTGCCGCCCGATCATCCTTCCCTCTCACAAGATCTCACCATGAAGCTCTCAAGCGAGTCCTAGAAATTCCAAAGGAAAATGGGAGGGGAAAATAGCAAAACAAAATGAGCTAGAGTTCCAAGAGATGGCTGCCATCCTCTCACCACTTGGGTTATATGGAGGCAACCGAAAGCCGAAACTACCCCTAAGGCCTAATACTAGGATACACACCCCCGAGGGGCACTTTGGGAATCTTCATCGTCGAACCATCGGACGGATGCCCAGCGACCGCAAACTTGCTTAGCCTCGACGCAAGCCTTGCGATCCCGATGCGTGTCCTCCGCTTCGAAGTCTCCGGACTGCGTCGTCGCACACCGGTCCAACTGGTGCTCCTCACCGGTCAGACCGGTACCCACCGGTCAGACCGGTCCGATGCTGCTGCACCTCCGTCTTCGGTCTTTGGTCTTGGCTTTGTGGATCAACCAAGGAACCCAGTGGTTTTCTGGTGAACCACTGGAAACCCCGTGAACTCGGTGTAGCCTCCGCCAATCACCACTCATGACTCGGCTCCCACGTAGTCCCGGCTTGATCTTAGCTTTGTGGCTCAACCAAGGAACCGTCCACGACTTCATCTCGTCGTTCTTGCCACCATGCGGCCCGCACTTGACCCCGCTAGCCACCGGGTCCCTCGAACCAAGCCTACTTGACTTCTCCACACCTGGAGGCCTCACCGGCAACGACCTTTCGCGGTTGTTCTTCACCTGCACCAACACCAGTCAAGCCGCAACCTGCACCTGCAATACTTAGCCAAGAATCAGTCCACACCACGTTGTCAATCACTCATCACACCAGGAAGCGACCATCCACTGGTCCTCGAACCACACATGGCTCTCACTATCATAGTACAAACTTTTTATATATGCTTATCTATGACCCACTGAGTTTTGCCAAATTCTTGTGACCCTTGGTAGAACCTTTTCATGCTCCATGATCGAGATCACGTACACACCACATATATATGCTAACTCTCACACTGAGTGTTACGCAAAACATGCCATCCATCCACCAAAATAAATACTCCAAAGTTCCAAGAGATTTCTCTTCTTATATTCTTGCAAAAGGAGAAAGGGGTCATCAAAAAAAAGAGAAAAAGAAAAAAAAGAAAAAAATGTGTGCTCAAAAGAGCATAGGAAAAAATGATGAGCATGACCCCTCTCCAAATAAAAGCAAGAAGGGAATCTCAAGCAAGGAGTACATAGAAAATCAAAGAAAAATATTCCACACACTTGCACATCTCGATCAAGTTGCATGACTAGTTTCTTCTTGGATCCGGTCTTTGGCTCAACAACATTATGTGGCACAAGTAAAGTCTCATGCTTACCCTACCCAAAGCTCCACATACAAGCCATAGAGTAGGAAGTTGAGGCTCAATCAAAAGCCTTTGGTGAGGTAACAAATACCACTTGAGCGACCAAGTGAACCATCCAAGGAACATTGTCTCTTCTTTGCAAAAATTTCAAAACTCCGAGATAGGATCCAGAAAAAGAGAAGAGCGAATGATACAAAGTCAAATCTATTCTACTTTACAACCTCCAAAGGCAAGGTGAAAAGTGACAAGCCCCACAGGTAACACAAAGCTAAGTTTCCCTACCAACACTTTCAAATAGCAAGTAGAGTATGGAGTTGTGTACAGGTGCTTGCAAGGTAGTAACATCAATGCAACCCATGAACCACCGAGACCAAGTCTAGGCTTTTCTCGAGGACGAGCAAACGTTTAGCTTGGGGGAGTTTGTTGATGGCCCTTACAACTAAAATTCGACCGTCATTATCTCGGGAAAGAGAGGAGTATATGACAAGTTTCATGCACATTTTTCGGTGCTAATAAAGTTCCACGAGTTGTGTGTGAATTTCATATGCAAGTACACCATTAGGGGACATGCACGGACCACCTGGCCACACATGGCAGGTGCGCCCGCACCTAGTGGTGCGTCCGCACCTGCCAAGTGCCACGTTTCGGATCCTGGACCTCAACAATGGCACAGGCACATCTTGGATGAATGAGAAGCGTCAGTTTTACGTCGGTTTGATCAAAGGGACAAGGTTGGAATAACATGGATCCATGGGTCCACCTATCCATGCAACCAACCGACATAACCTGCACAACCACCATCAAGGAGCCATCCTGGACGTCCCTGCACACTGTCAGTGCATCACACGGTGATTTGGGAGGTGCGCTCGCACCTGTGACTGGTGGAGTTTCGCGCCACCGACATGGAACCGGCTTGCAACTGACCAAGGACCAAGGATCAGGGCCGTCCACGGTGAGAGGCGGCTGATCATAGGTGCGCCCGCACCTCTTGGTGCACCCGCACCTACAACTGTTCTCCACACTGCTCCACCAACCTTCCAAGGCTATAAAAGGCACCTCTCACTTGCTGGAACAACACACATGAAGCAGGAGCATCATTTGAAGCCTCATTTCTACCTTAGAGTAGGATTAGTGTAGTTTGGGAGTTAGAGTCGAGTCGAGCTAGTCTCGGGGTTCCGGAGGAGTCTTCTTCAGAGTTCCGGTACTACTCTTGTATCCTTTTCTTTGTATGACTCAAGTTCAATATCAAGTTATCTTTCTATCTTACTTTTTGAGTCAATTATATTTAGCGTCTACTTAGATCTAGTAGCTTTATTCTTGGTTTGGATTAAAATGAGTTTAGTCTTGGTGAGTTTAAGCTCTCTTGAACCCTATAGTGTTATAGTCGTTCTTCGCTTGACCTTCTATCGAGTGCTTTTGTGCTTAGTAGTAGGGAGAGATCTTCCTTTGTCACATGCGGGGGAATGTACTTTGATTCGTTGTGAGCGTGGTGCTCAAAGCTTATCTTAGTCTTAGATTGGTGTCCCGTTCAACAGAATAGTTGTGGTCCCCTAGGGAGGTGACAGCTCCGAACGGGCTTTGTAGTCCACCACGTTAATCCGGGTCGGTAGGATTCAGCGCGTCGTAGTTCTCCCTTCTCATCCCAGTCTGAGAGGACGGCTTCGCATGCCCCTGCAGCACTAGAAGAGCTTGACGAACTTCTCTTACCTTGACTGTATCTTACCTTAATTCTTTTTCCAGAGTTGACAAGAATAGATAGATTGTACTAGGATCCTTTCTCGTCTCGTTGTCCTCCCAACTCACTAGGTCCTCTCTATCCTTTTATCAAGATCTCCTTCCGTGTCAATTTACCCAGTGAATATCTTTATCGTTACCCCAGCCATAGCTTCTACCAAGTTTCGATACTCTCCACTCATTTATTATTCGACTATCTATGCCATAGTGCTTCCCTTGGGAAAATATAAATACGATAACCCGAATACTACCGGTTGAAGTGCTACAATGGTAATCCATGCGCTTGCAGACCTTTTCTGTGACGTGTGTTTTATCGAGCATTTCTGGCGTCGTTGCTATCTTAGTAACGACGCTAAGAAATACCAACAAATGCTGAAACCTAGATGCAGGTGTACAAACTCAAAGAAGGGTTGGGTTCTTGGCCGACATTTATGCAGGCTGTACGACGGAAGTTTGGGTCTTATAATTATCAACATGCAATTGATGAACTACTGGATGTACAACAAACTGATTCTGTTGAAGAGTATACCACTGCATTTGAAGCACTTCAGTATCAAATTTCAATGCATGACTTGGGCATGAGTGATGCCTACTTTATCTCTCAGTTTATCAAGGGTCTGAAACCTGAGATAAGATATGCTGTACAGGGCCAAGTACCACCAACCATGGAAAGAGCTGTCAGACTGGCAAAGATCCAGGAATCCATTCAGGAGAAGAGTAGAACTAAGCATCAGAGAGGTTTTGCTTCTATAAAACAACCCTCAGTTGTGTCTAGTAGAATTGAGCAGAAGACTTAAGGGGTCACCAGTACTATGACTAAAGAGAGGCAGTTAAGAGATTATTGCAGGAGCAACAATCTTTGCTATTATTGTAGGGAACCTTATGATGCCACACATGCAGCCAAGTGCTCTAAGAGGCCTAGAGCACAAGCCAATGCTTTGGTACTCAATGACTTGGATGTAAATCTTACTGAAGAAGTATTGCAACAATTGGATATGGAGCATACCTTGAATGCTGAGTTTGGATCCTTATCACTCAATGCAATTTCATCTACAAAAAATGGGGAAGTCATGAAACTTATGGCCATAGTTAAGAACAAGGTTTTACTCATTTTAGTGGATAGTGGCAGTTCTCATTGCTTTATTAGCTCTGCATTTGTCAGAAGAATAGGATTGTCTCCATTAAAGACTGATCCCAAGCAAGTAAGGGTGGCCAATGGGGGACTCTTAATTTCTGATGAGTATGTTCCAAATATGGAATGGTGGATCCAGGGACACTCATTTACCACTGATATATGAGAGGTTTGGACCTGCAGACATATGATGCCATCATTGGTTATGACTGGCTGACTCATAGTCCAATTACACATGACTGGGGCACTAAATCTATGACTTTTGAGTACAAGGGCAAGTCAATCAAGTTAAGTGGGGTGCGTCTAGCAGAACTACAACTGGAAGAGTTACCTGTGGAAAGATTGGCCAAATGGTGGGCTGGCAATGATATTTGCGCTATGGCTATTGTGGATGTATCTTCTGACACTGCTTTCCAGGACACAGTACGAGCTGAGATACAAGTGTTGGATGAATATAAGGATGTCTTTAATAATCCTCAAGGCTTACCTACAGAGAGAGAGTATGAACATTCTATCCCTGTTCTACCTAATGCAATCCCTATAAATTCTAGACCATATACGTACTCACCTCTTCATAATGATGAAATAGAAAGGCAGGTTAGAGAGCTCTTGCATGCTGGTCTTATCACTCCTAGTACTAGTCCTTATGCCTCACGAGTTTTATTGGTTCAAAAAAAGGATGGTAGCTGGAGATTCTGTGTAGATTACAGAAAACTGAATGACATCACAATTAAAAACAGATTTCCTATAACAATTCTAGAAGAAATGCTTGATGAGTTAGCATGAACCAAATTTTTTTCCAAGCTTGACATGAGAGCAGGCTACCATCAAGTGAGAATGAAGAAAGAGGATGAATATAAAACTGCTTTTAAAACTCATCATGGCCACTTTCAATTTCGAGTGATGCCTTTGGCCTAACTAATGCTCCTACCACTTTCCAATGCTTGATGAATGAGGTCCTTCATCCTTTTTTGAGGAAATTTGTGCAAGTCTTTTTGGATGACATATTAGTATATAATCCAACTCTGGAAGCACATAAGGAGCAACTTAGGCAAGTGTTTGCTAAACTCAGGGAACATCAGTTGTTTATGAAGCTCAGCAAGTGTTCCATTCTACTCCATTGGAACCAAAACGATGTTTGGGAGTGTTTCGGAGCATTTCGCTAACCTTTGGCATGTAAAAAGATGCAACACTTGTGTTTCGGCCTTGAATGCACTATTTCAGGGTACTAAAGTTGTGAAGCGTCCATTCTACTCCATTGGACCCAAAATGATGTTTGGGAGTGTTTCGGAGCATTTTGCTAACCTTTGGAATGTAAAAAGATGCAAAACTTGTCTTTCAGGCCTGAATGCACTATTTTGGGGTACCAAAGTAGTGAAGCATGCATTCTACTCCATTTGAACCAAAACAATGTTTGGGAGTGTTTCGGAGCATTTCGCTAACCTTTGGCATGTAAAAAGATGCAAAACTTGTGTTTCGTGCCTGAATGCACTATTTCGGGGTACCAAAGTTGTGAAGCGTCCATTCTACTCCATTGGACCCAAAATGATGTTTGGGAGTGTTTCGGAGCATTTTGCTAACCTTTGGAATGTAAAAAGATGCCAAACTTGTCTTTCGGGCCAGAATGCACTATTTTGGGGTACCAAAGTTGTGAACTGTCTATTCTACTCCATTGGAACCAAAACGATGTTTGGGAGTGCTTCGGAGCATTTCGCTAACCTTCGGCACGTAAAAAGATGCAAAACTTGTGTTTCGGGCCTGAATGCACTATTTCAGGGTACTGTTGACAGTCGATTTTGGTACACCTAGCTATGAGTTTACCGTCCACATTTGCACATATTTGATATTCTAACTAATGGTACTAACCCCCCGGAGGTATCAAGTTCACTCTTGCATGTCGTTTTTGGAGTATGTTGTTTACACAGGATTTAAGCGCTTAAAGGAGTACTTTCGGGTAAAGTTCATCAAGCACTTTATGAGAAGATCATGAAGCCCGTCACAAGTCAAGACACGAAGTGAACAATACTCCAAATAACCCAAGGACCGAAGCATCAACACGTAAAACTCCGGGGACTTGGAGGTTTACCAACTAGATCAACTCAGCCCGAGACATATTCGCGCAGCCCAGAACAGCACGATCTTCCAATGCAGATTCGGAGACTTAAACGGACTCTAATGCCAAAAATTTGAATACCAAAGTTGTGCGCCTCGACGATAGCTTCGATTTGGACATGTGGAAGGCCCAATTCGGGTCAAGGAGCTAGGAGATATGTCCCCCGAAATACCTGCTGCGCAGACAAGTCCGAAACCACAAAGATTATCTTCCAAGGCGTTTTGGGGATCTTATCTTCGTTTCCAAGGAAACCAATGATTAACAAAGTTGGAGATAATTTCGTGGCACACAACCTGGACACCGAATTTGCATTATTTGGAGTCCAGACGTGGGAGATATGGCGCCGGCAAGAAAGGACTACGAATCTGGAAAATCTGGACGATGTTGAGTTTATGGAAACCAAGTTCGCTTCTCCCCCAAGGAAGATCTCGTGCAAGGCAAGTTGGAGCACGCCCCAAGGCTCCCCAAGGGCATAAATACAACCCCTTGGGCGCCCAAGGAGGGGGGAGGGAGCCATCCATTCATCAGAGTGCCGCCGACACGAAGGAGAAGCACCGGGAGGAAGCCGACGGCCGCCGCAAGTCCTCGAGTTGCCTAGGAGATGACCTAGGCCATGCCCTAGCCGCCATGGTTGGCCCTGCGTGGTGAAGCCATGGTGGAGTTCCGGAGCCACGACTTGAATTCGTCTAGTTGTTTGTACCTTCAACATTCGATGGTGATGTAATCATATCTTGTCCTACTTTGATCTACATCGATGAGTGTTTTATCCATATGTGTAGCTAGCATATGTTTTTAGTAGGAATAGGTCTAATCGTGGTGGTTAGTCTATCTCTTGCGGATACATTGTTGTAGTGCACGGACAGAGGTTGTCGTTCGGTGATGAATATCCTTGCTTAGTGACAGTACGGTGGAGGAGAAAGTGGCGAATGAACATGTATCAGACCACTCCATATCGGGTTACTCCATATCGAGTGTACTCCTTATCATAGTATAGGTTTAGATTGGTTTGTCACCTTGGCCGGAACGGCAACAAGAAGACGATAGGCTAGGGTTACCCTTTGGTGTTTACCTTTATGGCAAGGTGGATGAGATCCATACATCCCTTCGTGTTTGTATGTTACCTTTATGCAATCAACGCTTCATGATAGGTTAGATCATTATATTAGATGGATAGCCTTAGGAGTTTGCTTCCGATCCTTGGATTGACAAATCTAGGGAGGACCCTCTTTGGTGAAAAAGGCACCAAGTCACCCGTACGCTTGTGGTGAACTTGAGCACAGTTTTGCACCGTCAACAGGTACCAAAGTTGTGAAGCGTCCATTCTACTCCATTGGACCCAAGACGATGTTTGTGAGTGTTTCGGAGCATTTCGCTAGCCTTTGGCATGTAAAAAGATGCAAAACTTGTGTTTCGGGCCTGAATGCACTATTTAGGGGTACTGTTGACGGTCGATTTTGGTACACCTAGTTATGAGTTTACCGTCTACATTTGCACATATTTGATATTCTAACTAATGGTACTAACCCCCCAGAGGTATCAAGTTCACTCTTGCATGTCGTTTTTGGAGTATGTTGTTTACACAGGATTTAAGCGCTTAAAGGAGTACTTTCGGGTAAAGTTCATCAAGCACTTTATGAGAAGATCATGAAGCCCGTCACAAGTCAAGACACGAAGTGAACAATACTCCAAATAACCCAAGGACCGAAGCATCGACACGTAAAACTCCGGGGACTTGGAGGTTTACCAACTAGATCAACTCAGCCCGAGAGATATTCGCGCAGCCCAGAACAGCACGATCTTCCAATGCAGATTCGGAGACTTAAACGGACTCTAATGCCAAAAATTTGAATTCCAAAGTTGTGTGCCTCGACGATAGCTTCGATTTGGACATGTGGAAGGTGCAATTCGGGTCAAGGAGCTAGGAGATATGGCCCCCGAAATACCTGCTGCGCAGACAAGTCCGAAACCAGACAGATTATTTTCCAAGACCGTTTTGGGGATCTTATCTTCGTTTCCAAGGAAACTAATGATTAACAAAGTTGGAGATAATTTCGTGGCACACAACCTGGACACCGAATTTGCATTATTTGGTGTCCGGACGTGGGAGATATGGCACCGGCAAGGAAGGGCTGCGAATCAGGAAAATCTGGACGATGCTGAGTTTATGGAAACCAAGTTCGCTTCTCCCCCAAGGAAGATCTCGTGCAAGGCAAGTTGGAGCACGCCCCAAGGCTCCCCAAGGGCATAAATACAACCCCTTGGGCGCCCAATGAGGGGGGAGGGAGCCATCCATTCATCAGAGAGCCGCCGACACGAAGGAGAAGGACCGGGAGGAAGCCGACGGCCACCGCAAGTCCTCGAGTTGCCTAGGAGATGGCCTAGGCCATGCCCTAGCCGCCATGGTTGGCCCTGCGTGGTGAAGCCATGGGGGAGTTCCGGAGCCACGACTTGAATTCGTCAAGTCGTTTGTACCTTCAACATTCGATGGTGATGTAATCATATCTTGTCCTACTTTGATCTACATCGATGAGTGTTTTATCCATATGTGTAGCTAGCATATGTTTTTAGTAGGAATAGGTCTAATCGTGGTGGTTAGTCTATCTCTTGCAGATACATCATTGTAGTGCACGGACAGAGGTTGTCGTTCGGTGATGAATATCCTTGCGTAGTGACAGTACGGTGGAGGAGAAAGCGGCGAATGAACGTGTATCGGACCACTCCATATTGGGTTACTCCATATCGAGTGTACTCCTTACCATAGTATAGGTTTAGATTGGTTTGTCACCTTGGCCGGAACGGCAACAAGAAGACGATAGGCTAGGATTACCCTTTGTTGTTTACCTTTTTGGCTAGGTGGATCAGATCCATACATCCCTTCATGTTTCTATGTTACCTTTATGCAATCAACGCTTCATGATAGGTTAGATCATTAGATTAGATGGATAGCCTTAGGAGTTTGCTTCCGATCCTTGGATTGACAAATCTAGGGAGGACCCTCCTTGGTGAAAAAGGCACCAAGTCACCCGTACGCTTGCGGTGAACTTGAGCACGGTTTTGCACCGTCAACAGGTACCAAAGTTGTGAAGCATCCATTCTACTCCATTGGACCCAAGACGATGTTTGTGAGTGTTTCGGAGCATTTCGCTAGCCTTTGGCATGTAAAAAGATGCAAAACTTGTGTTTCGGGCCTGAATGCACTATTTCGGGGTACTGTTGATGGTGAATTTCCGTCAACCTAGCCATGGGTTTACCTTCGGTGTTGGCATGAATTTTATATCTTATCCATTGGTACTAACCCCCTGGATATAACAAGTTCGTTCGTGTATGTCGGTTTTGGAGTTTGATGTTTATGCAGGAATTTAGCGTTGAAAGCAAGACTTTCGGGTAAAGTTCATCTAGCACCTCGTGACAAGACCTTGAAGCCCGGTATAAGTCAAGCAATGAAGTGAACATGACTCCAAGAAGCCCAAGGACCAACCCGTGAAGGCGGAAAACTCTGAGGACCTGAACAGAAAATGCTGAATCTTGCGGGACAAGGTGCTTCATTTAAACCACGGAGAAACTGACATCAAGGGCCCACATGCAGAAGGGAGAAACTTCTAGAAGACACTGGAAGCATCACCGAGGAAACCGGCCACGAAATGGGCCAGAATGGGCCCATGTCGGTCGGCCCAGGCCGGCCGGCCTGGCCCATTTCTGGGTCCATTCGTCGCCCCCTTTGACCTAGCCGCCTCTCAGACTATTTATAGTCCTCTGTCCAAGAGCCACGCATCAACTTATTCGTCATTCGTCGCCGAGGAGCAGAGAAGGGAGGGACACCATCTCGGAGAGGAGAGGGTCGAGCTAGTTGTCTAGGGTTTCCCTAGCCGACGTGGGAACCTTGCAAGGAAGACCACGTCGGAGTTCCAGGAGCTAGAAGCAAGATCAAGGTCGGATCGCGGTGGTGATCTTGTTCATGTATCATGTATCATGTTGAATTATCAAGTTGCAATCCGATTTCTAGCGATCAAGTGCTTCTTCTACGACTTTGATTTCAATTGGCTTTTCTTACTTTAAGATCTATTCTCGAGATAGATCATAGAGGGTGTTCTTGTAGCCGTGGTGGCTAGAGGTGCATGCCTGACCTTCCAAGAGATTTCAACTTGTCCTTTGGACTCGCCCTATGCTAACCCGCACGAATAGGAGTGCGTTGTGACCGAACGGTGGCTCTAAAAGGTGCGCGTCTTCGGAGTTGGACGGGAAGCCCCGATTTAAAGAAGCTTTTTATGAGATTCGACTTGGCTATTTCTTCTTTTGCTCGGAACTTCAACAAGAGCTTGATCCAATCTCTCTAGATTGGTTTTACCTATCCCTCTCTATCTCTTGCTAACTCCGATTTTCATAGATTAGATTCGTTTTTATGATGTTCTTTAAGATTAGATGCATTAGAGATCCTTTTGAAGATCAAAGTTCTCGGCTTTAAAAGATTGATTCTTGCATCGCACCTTTGTTCCACGGATTCGATACCTTGGGTTCACACTTGAGGGAAGAAGGGTCCCTTGGCTACGACGGAGGACTTGTCCGCTTGCAAGTCCAAACGAAGTTTGATACGCATATACACCGTCAACAAGTACCAAAGTTGCGAAGCATGCATTCTACTCCATTGGAACCAAAATGATGTTTTGGAGTGTTTTGGAGCATTTCGCTAACCTTCGGCACGTAAAAAGATGCAAATCTTGTGTTTCGGGCCTGAATGCACTATTTCAGGGTACCAAAGTTGTGAACCGTCCATTCTACTCCATTGGAACCAAAACGATGTTTGGGAGTGTTTCGGAGCCTTTCGCTAACCTTTGGCATTTAAAAAGATGCAAAACTTGTGTTTCGGGCCTGAATGCACTATTTCGGGGTACCAAACTTGCGAAGCATGCATTCTACTCCATTGGAACCAAAATGATGTTTCGGAGTGTTTCGGAGCATTTCGCTAACCTTCGGCACGTAAAAAGATGCAAAACTTGTGTTTCGGGCCTGAATGCACTATTTCGGGGTACCAAAGTTGTGAAGCGTCCATTCTACTCCATTGGACCCAAGACGATGTTTGTGAGTGTTTCGGAGCATTTCGCTAGCCTTTGGCATGTAAAAAGATGCAAAACTTGTGTTTCGGGCCTGAATGCACTATTTCGGGACACCTAAGTTGCGAAGCATGCATTCTACTCCATTGGATCCAAAATGATGTTTTGGAGTGTTTCAGAGCATTTCGATAACCTTCGGCACGTAAAAAGATGCAAAACTTGTGTTTGGGGCCTGAATGCACTATTTCGGGGTACCAAAGTTGTGAACCATGCATTCTACTCCATTGGAACCAAAATGATGTTTTGGAGTGTTTCAGAACATTTCGCTAACCTTCGGCAGTAAAAAGATGCAAAACTTGTGTTTCGAGCCTGAATGCACTAGTTTGGGGTACCAAAGTTGCGAAGCATGCATTCTACTCCATTGGACTCAAAATGATGTTTCGGAGTGTTTCGGAGCATTTCGCTAACCTTCAGCAGTAAAAAGATGCAAAACTTGTGTTTCGGGCCTGAATGCACTATTTCGGGGTACCAAAGTTGTGAAGCGTCCATTCTACTCCAATAGACCAAAAACGATGTTTGGGAGTGTTTCAGACCATTTCGCTAACCTTTGGCACGTAAAAGATGCAAAACTTGTGTTTCAGGCCTGAATGCACTATTTCGGGGCACCAAAGTTGTGAAGCATGCATTCTACTCCATTGGAACCAAAATGATGTTTTGGAGTGTTTCAGAGCATTTTGCTAACCTACGGCAGTAAAAAGATGCAAAACTTGTGTTTCGGGCCTGATTGCACTATTTTGGGGTACCAAAGTTGTGAAGCGTCCATTCTACTACATTGGAACCAAAATGATGTTTGGGAGTGTTTCGGAGCATTTCGCTAACATTTGGCATGTAAAAAGATGCAAAACTTGTGTTTCGGGCCTGAATGCACAATTTCGGGGTACCAAAGTTGTGAAGCATCCATTCTACTCCACTGGACCCAAAATGATGTTTGGGAGTGTTTCGGAGCATTTTGCTAACCTTTGGAATGTAAAAAGATGCAAAACTTGTCTTTTGGGCCTGAGTGCACTATTTTGGGGTACCAAAGTTGTGAACTGTCCATTCTACTCCACTGGAACCAAAACGATGTTTGGGAGAGCTTCAGAGCATTTCGCTAACCTTCGGCACGTAAAAAGATGCAAAACTTGTGTTTCGGGCCTGGATGCACTATTTCGTGATACCTAAGTTGCGAAGCATGCATTCTAGTCCATTGGATCCAAAATGATGTTCTGGAGTGTTTCGGAGCATTTCGATAACCTTCGGCACGTAAAAAGATGCAAAACTTGTGTTTCGGGCCGGAATGCACTATTTTGGGGTACCAAAGTTGTGAAGCGCCCATTCTACTACATTGGACCCAAAACGATGTTTGGGAGTGTTTCGGAGCATTTCGCTAACCTTTGGCATGTAAAAAGATGCAAAACTTGTGTTTCGGGCCTGAATGCACTATTTCGGGGTACCAAAGTTGTGAAGCGTCCATTCTACTCCATTGGACCCAAAATGATGTTTGGGAGTGTTTCGGAGCATTTTGCTAACCTTTGGAATGTAAAAAGATGGAAAACTTGTCTTTTGGGCCTGAATGGACTATTTTGGGGTACCAAAGTTGTGTATTGTCCATTCTACTCAAATGGAACTAAAACGATGTTTGGGAGTGCTTCGGAGCATTTCGCTAACCTTCGGCACGTAAAAAGATGCAAAACTTGTGTTTTGGGCCTGAATGCACTATTTCGGGATACCAAAGTTGTGAACCATGCATTCTACTCCATTGGAACCAAAATGATGTTTTGGAGTGTTTCGGAGCATTTCGTTAACCTTCGGCACGTAAAAAGATGCAAAACTTGTGTTTCGGGCCTGAATGCACTATTTCGTGGTACCAAAGTTGCGAAGCGTCCATTCTACTCCATTGGAACCAAAATGTTGTTTTGGAGTGTTTTAGAGCGGTTCGCTAACCTTCGGCAGTAAAAAGATGCAAAACTTGTGTTTCGGGCCTGGATGCACTATTTCGGGATACCTAAGTTGTGAAGCATGCATTCTACTCCATTGGATCCAAAATGATGTTCTGGAGTGTTTCGGAGCATTTCAATAACCTTCGGCACGTAAAAAGATGCAAAACTTGTGTTTCGGGCCAGAATGCACTATTTTGGGGTACCAAAGTTGTGAAGCGTCCATTCTACTACATTGGACCCAAAACGATATTTGGGAGTGTTTCTGAGCATTTCGCTAACCTTTGGCATGTAAAAAGATGCAAAACTTGTCTTTCGGGCCTGAATGCACTATTTCAGGGTACCAAATTTGCGAAACATGCATTCTACTCCCTTGGAACCAAAATGATGTTTTGGAGTATTTCGGAGCATTTCGCTAACCATCGGCACGTAAAAAGATGCAAAACTTGTGTTTCGGGCCTGAATGCACTATTTCGGGGTACCAAAGTTGTGTAGCATGCATTCTACTCCATTGGAACCAAAATAATGTTTTGGAGTGTTTCAGAGCATTTCGCTAACCTTCGGCCGTAAAAAGATGCAAAACTTGTGTTTCGGGCCTGAATGCACTATTTCGGGATACCAAAGTTATGAAGCGTCCATTCTACTACATTGGACCCAAAATGATGTTTTGGAGTGTTTCGGAGCATTTCGATAACCTTCGGCATGTAAAACGATGCAAAACTTGTGTTTCGGGCCAGAATGCACTATTTCGGGGTACCAAAGTTGTGAAGCGTCCATTCTACTACATTGGACCCAAAATGATGTTTCGGAGTGTTTCGGAGCATTTCGCTAACCTTTGGCATGTAAAAAGATGCAAAACTTGTCTTTCGGGCCTGAATGCACTATTTCGAGGTACCAAAGTTGTGAAGCGTCCATTCTACTCCATTGCACCCAAAATGATGTTTGGGAGTGTTTCGGAGCATTTTGCTAACCTTTGGAATGTAAAAAGATGCAAAACTTGTCTTTTGGGCCTGAATGCACTATTTTGGGGTACCAAAGTTGTGAAATGTCCATTCTACTCCATTGGAACCAAAATGATGTTTGGGAGTGCTTCGGAGCATTTCGCTAACCTTCGGCACGTAAAAAGATGCAAAACTTGTGTTTCGGGCCTGAATGCACTATTTCGGGATACCTAAGTTGCGAAGCATGCATTCTACTCCATTGGATCCAAAATGATGTTTTGGAGTGTTTCGGAGCATTTCGATAACCTTCGGCACGTAAAAAGATGCAAAACTTGTGTTTCGGGCCTGAATGCACTATTTCGGGGTACCAAAGTTGTGAACCATCCATTCTACTCCATTGGAACCAAAATGATGTTTTTGAGTGTTTCGGAGCATTTCGCTAACCTTCGGCACGTAAAAAGATGCAAAACTTGTTTTCGGGCCTGAATGAACTATTTCGGGGTACCAAAGTTGTGAAGTGTCCATTCTACTCCATTGGACCCAAAACGATATTTGGGAGTGTTTCGGAGCATTTCGCTAACCTTTGGCATGTAAAAAGATGCAAAACTTGTTTTTCGGGCCTGAATGCACTATTTTGGGATACCAAAGTTGCGAAGCATGCATTCTACTGCATTGGAACCAAAATGATGTTTTGTTGTGTTTCGGAGCATTTCGCTAACCTTTGGCATGTAAAAAGATGCAAAACTTGTGTTTCGGGCCTGAATGCACTATTTCGGGACACCTAAGTTGCGAAGCATGCATTCTACTCCATTTGATCCAAAATGATGTTTTTGAGTGTTTCAGAGCATTTCGCTAACCTTCGGCAGTAAAAAGATGCAAAACTTGTGTTTCGAGCCTGAATGCACTAGTTTGGGGTACCAAAGTTGCGAAGCATGCATTCTACTCCATTGGACTCAAAATGATGTTTCGGAGTGTTTCGGAGTATTTCGCTAACCTACGGCACGTAAAAAGATGCAAAACTTGTGTTTCGGGCCTGAATGCACTATTTCGGGGTACCAAAGTTGCGAAGCATGCATTCTTCTCCATTGGAACCAAAATGATGTTTTTGAGTCTTTCAGAGCATTTCGCTAACCTTCGGCAGTAAAAAGATGCAAAACTTGTGTTTCGAGCCTGAATGCACTAGTTCGGGGTACCAAAGTTGCGAAGCATGCATTCTACTCCATTGGACTCAAAATGATGTTTCAGAGTGTTTCGGAGTATTTCGCTAACCTTCGGCACGTAAAAAGATGCAAAACTTGTGTTTCGGGCCTGAATGCACTATTTCGGGGTACCAAAGTTGCGAAGTATGCATTCTACTCCATTGGAACCAAAATGATGTTTTGGAGTGTTTCAGAGCATTTCGCTAACCTTCGGCAGTAAAAAGATGCAAAACTTGTGTTTCGAGCCTGAATGCACTAGTTTGGGGTACCAAAGTTGCGAAGCATGCATTCTACTGCATTGGAACCAAAATGATGTTTCGGAGTGTTTCGGAGTATTTCGCTAACCTTCGCCACGTAAAAAGATGCAAAACTTGTGTTTCGCGCCTGAAAGCACTATTTCGGGGTACCAAAGTTGCGAAGTATGCATTCTACTCCATTGGAACCAAAATGATGTTCTGGAGTGTTTCGGAGCATTTCGCTAGCCTTTGGCATGTAAAAAGATGCAAAACTTGTGTTTCGGGCCTGAATGCACTATTTCGGGGTACCAAATTTGCGAAACATGCATTCTACTCCATTGGAACCAAAATGATGTTTTGGAGTGTTTCGGAGCATTTCGCTAACCTTCGGCAGTAAAAAGATGCAAAACTTGTGTTTCGGGCCTGAATGCACTATTTCGGGGTACCAAAGTTGTGAAGCGTCCATTCTACTACATTGGACCCAAAATGATGTTTCGGAGTGTTTCGGAGCATTTCGCTAACCTTTGGCATGTAAAAAGATGCAAAACTTGTCTTTCGGGCCTGAATGCACTATTTCGAGGTACCAAAGTTGTGAAGCGTCCATTCTACTCCATTGGACCCAAAATGATGTTTGGGAGTGTTTCGGAGCATTTTGCTAACCTTTGGAATGTAAAAAGATGCAAAACTTGTCTTTTGGGCCTGAATGCACTATTCTGGGGTACCAAAGTTGTGAAATGTCCATTCCACTCCAGTGGAACCAAAACGATGTTAGGGAGTGCTTCGGAGCATTTCGCTAACCTTCGGCACGTAAAAAGATGCAAAACTTGTGTTTCGGGCCTGAATGCACTATTTCGGGATACCTAAGTTGCGAAGCATGCATTCTACTCCATTGGATCCAAAATGATGTTTTGGAGTGTTTCGGAGCATTTCGATAACCTTCGGCACGTAAAAAGATGCAAAACTTGTGTTTCGGGCCTGAATGCACTATTCCGGGGTACCAAAGTTGTGAACCATCCATTCTACTCCATTGGAACCAAAATGATGTTTTTGAGTGTTTCGGAGCATTTCGCTAACCTTCGGCACGTAAAAAAATGCAAAACTTGTTTTCGGGCCTGAATGAACTATTTAGGGGTACCAAAGTTGTGAAGTGTCCATTCTACTCCATTGGACCCAAAACGATATTTGGGAGTGTTCCGGAGCATTTCGCTAACATTTGGCATGTAAAAAGATGCAAAACTTGTTTTTCGGGCCTGAATGCACTATTTTCGGATACCAAAGTTGCGAAGCATGCATTCTACTGCATTGGAACCAAAATGATGTTTTGGTGTGTCGGAGCATTTCGCTAACCTTTGGCATGTAAAAAGATGCAAACTTGTGTTTCGGGCCTGAATGCACTATTTCGGGACACCTAAGTTGCGAAGCATGCATTCTACTCCATTGGATCCAAAATGATGTTTTGGAGTGTTTCAGAGCATTTCGATAACCTTCGGCACGTAAAAAGATGCAAAACTTGTGTTTGGGGCCTGAATGCACTATTTCGGGGTACCAAAGTTGTGAACCATGCATTCTACTCTATTGGAACCAAAATGATGTTTTGGAGTGTTTCAGCGCATTTCGCTAACCTTCGGCACGTAAAAAGATGCAAAACTTGTGTTTCGGGCCTGAATGCACTATTTCGGGGTACCAAAGTTGCGAAGCATGCATTCTACTCCATTGGAACCAAAATGATGTTTTCGAGTGTTTCAGAGCATTTCGCTAACCTTCGGCAGTAAAAAGATGCAAAACTTGTGTTTCGAGCCTGAATGCACTAGTTCGGGGAACCAAAGTTGCGAAGCATGCATTCTACTCCATTGGACTCAAAATGATGTTTCGGAGTGTTTCGGAGTATTTCGTTAACCTTCGGCACGTAAAAAGGTGCAAAACTTGTGTTTCGGGCCTGAATGCACTATTTCGGGGTACCAAAGTTGCGAAGTATGCATTCTACTCCATTGGAACCAAAATGATGTTTTGGAGTGTCTCAGAGCATTTCGCTAACCTTCGGCAGTAAAAAGATGCAAAACTTGTGTTTCAAGCCTGAATGCACTAGTTCGGGGTACCAAAGTTGCGAAGCATGCATTCTACTGCATTGGAACCAAAATGATGTTTCGGAGTGTTTCGGAGTATTTCGCTAACCTTCGCCACGTTAAAAGATGCAAAACTTGTGTTTCGGGCCTGAAAGCACTATTTCGGGGTACCAAAGTTGTGAAGCGTCCATTCTACTCCATTGGACCCAAGACGATGTTTGTGAGTGTTTCGGAGCATTTCGCTAACCTTTGGCATTTAAAAAGATGCAAAACTTGTGTTTCGGGCCTGAATGCACTATTTCGGGGTACCAAATTTGCGAAACATGCATTCTACTCCATTGGAACCAAAATGATGTTTTGTAGTGTTTCGGAGCATTTCGCTAACCTTCGGCAGTAAAAAGATGCAAAACTTGTGTTTCGGGCCTGAATGCACTATTTCGGGGTACCAAAGTTGTGAAGCGTCCATTCTACTCCAATAGACCCAAAATGATGTTTGGGAGTGTTTCAGACCATTTCGCTAACCTTTGGCACGTAAAAGATGCAAAACTTGTGTTTCGGGCCTGAATGCACTATTTCGAGGCACCAAAGTTGTGAAGCATGCATTCTACTCCATTGGAACCAAAATGATGTTTTGGAGTGTTTCAGAGCATTTCGCTAACCTTCGGCAGTAAAAAGATGCAAAACTTGTGTTTCGGGCCTGAATGCACTATTTCGGGGTACCAAAGTTGTGAAGCATCCATTCTACTACATTGGACACAAAATGATGTTTGGCAGTGTTTGGAGCATTTCGCTAACCTTTGGCATGTGAAAAAAATGCAAAACTTGTGTTTCAGGCCTGAATGCACTATTTCGGGGTACCAAAGTTGCGAAGCATGCATTCTACTCCATTGGAACCAAAATGATGTTTTCGAGTGTTTCAGAGCATTTCGCTAACCTTCGGCAGTAAAAAGATGCAAAACTTGTGTTTCGAGCCTGAATGCACTAGTTCGGGGAACCAAAGTTGCGAAGCATGCATTCTACTCCATTGGACTCAAAATGATGTTTCGGAGTGTTTCGGAGTATTTCGTTAACCTTCGGCACGTAAAAAGGTGCAAAACTTGTGTTTCGGGCCTGAATGCACTATTTCGGGGTACCAAAGTTGCGAAGTATGCATTCTACTCCATTGGAACCAAAATGATGTTTTGGAGTGTCTCAGAGCATTTCGCTAACCTTCGGCAGTAAAAAGATGCAAAACTTGTGTTTCAAGCCTGAATGCACTAGTTCGGGGTACCAAAGTTGCGAAGCATGCATTCTACTGCATTGGAACCAAAATGATGTTTCGGAGTGTTTCGGAGTATTTCGCTAACCTTCGCCACGTTAAAAGATGCAAAACTTGTGTTTCGGGCCTGAAAGCACTATTTCGGGGTACCAAAGTTGTGAAGCGTCCATTCTACTCCATTGGACCCAAGACGATGTTTGTGAGTGTTTCGGAGCATTTCGCTAACCTTTGGCATTTAAAAAGATGCAAAACTTGTGTTTCGGGCCTGAATGCACTATTTCGGGGTACCAAATTTGCGAAACATGCATTCTACTCCATTGGAACCAAAATGATGTTTTGTAGTGTTTCGGAGCATTTCGCTAACCTTCGGCAGTAAAAAGATGCAAAACTTGTGTTTCAGGCCTGAATGCACTATTTCGGGGTACCAAAGTTGTGAAGCGTCCATTCTACTCCAATAGACCCAAAACGATGTTTGGGAGTGTTTCAGACCATTTCGCTAACCTTTGGCACGTAAAAGATGCAAAACTTGTGTTTCGGGCCTGAATGCACTATTTCGAGGCACCAAAGTTGTGAAGCATGCATTCTACTCCATTGGAACCAAAATGATGTTTTGGAGTGTTTCAGAGCATTTCGCTAACCTTCGGCAGTAAAAAGATGCAAAACTTGTGTTTCGGGCCTGAATGCACTATTTCGGGGTACCAAAGTTGTGAAGCATCCATTCTACTACATTGGACACAAAATGATGTTTGGCAGTGTTTGGAGCATTTCGCTAACCTTTGGCATGTGAAAAAAATGCAAAACTTGTGTTTCAGGCCTGAATGCACTATTTCGGGGTACCAAAGTTGTGAAGCGTCCATTCTACTCCATTGGATCCAAAATGATGTTTTGGAGTGTTTCAGAGCTTTTCGCTAACCTTTGGCACGTAAAAAGATGCAAAACTTGTGTTTCGGTCCAGAAAGCACTATTTCGGGGTACCAAAGTTGTAAAGCGTCCGTTCTACTGCATTGGACCCAAAACGATGTTTGGGAGTGTTTCAGAGCATTTCGCTAACCTTTGGCACGTAAAAAGATGCAAAACTTGGCTTTCGGGTTTGAATGCACTATTTCGGGGTACCAAAGTTGTGAAGCGTCCATTCTACTACATTGGACCCAAAATGATGTTTGGCAGTGTTTGGAGCATTTCGCTAACCTTTGGCATGTGAAAAAATGCAAAACTTGTGTTTCGGGCCTGAATGCACTATTTCGGGGTACCAAAGTTGTGAAGCGTCCATTCTACTCCATTGGATCCAAAATGATGTTTTGGAGTGTTTCAGAGCATTTCGCTAACCTTTGGCACGTAAAAAGATGCAAAACTTGTGTTTCGGGCCTGAAAGTACTATTTCGGGGTACCAAAGTTGTAAAGCGTCCGTTCTACTGCATTGGACCCAAAACGATGTTTGGGAGTGTTTCAGAGCATTTCGCTAACCTTTGGCACGTAAAAAGATGCAAAACTTGGCTTTCGGGTCTGAATGCACTATTTCGGGGTACCAAAGTTGTGAAGCGTCCATTCTACTCCATTGGACCCAAAATGATGTTTGGGAGTGTTTCGGAGCATTTTGCTAACCTTTGGAATGTAATAAGATGCAAAACTTGTCTTTTGGGCCTGAATGCACGATTTTGGGGTACCAAAGTTGTGAACTGTCCATTCTACTCCATTGGAACCAAAACGATGTTTGGGAGTGCTCCGGAGCATTTCGCTAACCTTCGGCACATAAAAAGATGCAAAACTTGTGTTTCGGGCCTGAATGCACTATTTCGGGATACCTAAGTTGCGAAGCATGCATTCTACTCCATTGGATCCAAAATGATGTTTTGGAGTGTTTCGGAGCATTTCGATAACCTTCAGCACGTAAAAAGATGCAAAACTTGTGTTTCAGGCCTGAATGCACTATTTCGGAGTACCAAGTTTTGAACCATCCATTCTACTCCATTGAAACCAAAATGATGTTTTTGAGTGTTTCAGAGCATTTCGCTAACCTTCGGCACGTAAAAAGATGCAAAACTTGTTTTTCGGGCCTGAATGAACTATTTCGGGGTACCGAAGTTGTGAAGCGTCTTTTCTACTCCATTGGACCCAAAACGATGTTTGGGAGTGTTTCGGAGCATTTCGCTAACCTTTGGCATGTAAAAAGATGCGAAACTTGTGTTTCGGGCCTAAATGCATTATTTCGGGGTACCAAATTTGCGAAGCATGCATTCTACTGCATTGGAACCAAAATGATGGTTTGGAGTGTTTCGGAGCATTTCGCTAACCTTCGGCACGTAAAAAGATGCAAAACTTGTGTTTCGGGCCTGAAAGCGCTATTTCGGGGTACCAAAGTTGTAAAGCGTCCATTCTACTGCATTGGACCCAAAACGATGTTTGCGAGTGTTTCAGAGCATTTCGCTAACCTTTGGCACATAAAAGATGCAAAACTTGTGTTTGAGCCTGAATGCACTATTTCGGGGTACCGAAGTTGTGAAGCATCCATTCTACTCCATTGGAACCAAAATGATATTTGGGAGTGTTTTGGAGCATTTCGCTAACCTTTGGCATGTAAAAAGATGCAAAATTTGTGTTTCAGGCCTGAAAGCACTATTTCGGGGTACCAATGTTGCGAAGCATGCATTCTACTCCATTGGAACCAAGATGATATTTTTGAGTGTTTCGGAGCATTTCGCTAACCTTCGGCTGCAAAAAGATGCAAAACTTGTGTTTCGGGTCTGAATGCACTATTTCGGGTACCAAAGTTGTGAAGCATCCATTCTACTCCTTTGGACCCAAAATGATGTTTGGGAGTGTTTCGGAGCATTTCACTAACCTTCGGCACGTAAAAAGATGCAAAACTTGTGTTTCGGGCCTGAATGCAATATTTCGGGACACCTAAGTTGCGAAGCATGCATTCTACTCCATTGCATCCAAAATGATGTTTTGGAGTGTTTCAGGGCATTTCGATATCCTTCGGCACGTAAAAAGATGCAAAACTTGTGTTTGGGGCCTGAATGCACTATTTTGGGGTACCAAAGTTGTGAACCATGCATTCTACTCCATTGGAACCAAAATGATGTTTTGGAGTGTTTCAGAGCATTTCGCTAACCTTCGGCAGTAAAAAGATGCAAACTTGTGTTTCGAGCCGGAATGCACTAGTTTGGGGTACCAAAGTTGGGAAGCATGCATTCTACTCCATTGGACTCAAAATGATGTTTCGGAGTGTTTCGGAGTATTTCACTAACCTTCGGCACGTAAAAAGATGCAAAACTTGTGTTTCGGGCCTGAATGCACTATTTCGGGGTACCAAAGTTGCGAAGCATGCATTCTACTCCATTGGAACCAAAATGATGTTTTCGAGTGTTTCAGAGCATTTCGCTAACCTTCGGCAGTAAAAAGATGCAAAACTTGTGTTTCGAGCCTGAATGCACTAGTTCGGGGTACCAAAGTTGCGAAGCATGCATTCTACTCCATTGGACTCAAAATGATGTTTCGGAGTGTTTCGGAGTATTTCGTTAACCTTCGGCACGTAAAAAGATGCAAAACTTGTGTTTCGGGCCTGAATGCACTATTTCGGGGTACCAAAGTTGCGAAGTATGCATTCTACTCCATTGGAACCAAAATGATGTTTTGGAGTGTTTCAGAGCATTTCGCTAACCTTCGGCAGTAAAAAGATGCAAAACTTGTGTTTCGAGCCTGAATGCACTAGTTCGGGGTACCAAAGTTACGAAGCATGCATTCTACTGCATTGGAACCAAAATGATGTTTCGGAGTGTTTCGGAGTATTTCGCTAACCTTCGCCACGTAAAAAGATGCAAAACTTGTGTTTCGGGCCTGAAAGCACTATTTCGGGCTACCACAGTTGTGAAGCGTCCATTCTACTCCATTGGACCCAAAATGATGTTTGTGAGTGTTTCGGAGCATTTCACTAACCTTTGGCATGTAAAAAGATGCAAAACTTGTGTTTCGGGCCTGAATGCACTATTTCGGGGTACCAAATTTGCGAAACATGCATTCTACTCCATTGGAACCAAAATGATGTTTTCGAGTGTTTCGGAGCATTTCGCTAACCTTCGGTAGTAAAAAGATGCAAAACTTGTGTTTCGGGCCTGAATGCACTATTTCGGGGTACCAAAGTTGTGAAGCGTCCATTCTACTCCAATAGACCCAAAACGATGTTTGGGAGTGTTTCAGACCATTTCGCTAACCTTTGGCACGTAAAAGATGCAAAACTTGTGTTTCGGGCCTGAATGCACTATTTCGAGGTACCAAAGTTGTGAAGCATGCATTCTACTCCATTGGAACCAAAATGATGTTTTGGAGTGTTTCAGGGCATTTCGCTAACCTTCGGCAGTAAAAAATGCAAAACTTGTGTTTCGGGCCTGAATGCACTATTTCGGGGTACCAAAGTTGTGAAGCGTCCATTCAACTACATTGGACCCAAAATGATGTTTGGCAGTGTATGGAGCATTTCGCTAACCTTTGGCATGTGAAAAAATGCAAAACTTGTGTTTCGGGACTGAATGCACTATTTCGGGGTACCAAAGTTGTGAAGCGTCCATTCTACTCCATTGGATCCAAAATGATGTTTTGGAGTGTTTCAGAGCATTTCGCTAACCTTTGGCACGTAAAAAGATGCAAAACTTGTGTTTCGGGCCTGAAAGCACTATTTCGGGGTACCAAAGTTGTAAAGCGTCCATTCTACTGCATTGGACCCAAAATGATGTTTGGGAGTGTTTCAGAGCATTTCGCTAACCTTTGGCACGTAAAAAGATGCAAAACTTGGCTTTCGGGCCTGAATGCACTATTTCGGGGAACCAAAGTTGTGAAGCGTCCATTCTACTCCATTGGACCCAAAATGATGTTTGGGAGTGTTTCGGAGCATTTTGCTAACCTTTGGAATGTAATAAGATGCAAAACTTGTCTTTTGGGCCTGAATGCACGATTTTGGGGTACCAAAGTTGTGAACTGTCCATTCTACTCCATTGGAACCAAAACGATGTTTGGGAGTGCTCCGGAGCATTTCGCTAACCTTCGGCACTTAAAAAGATGGAAAACTTGTGTTTCGGGGCTGAATGCACTATTTCGGGATACCTAAGTTGCGAAGCATGCATTCTACTCCATTGGATCCAAAATGATGTTTTGGAGTGTTTCAGAGCATTTCGATATCCTTCAGCACGTAAAAAGATGCAAAACTTGTGTTTCGGGCCTGAATGCACTATTTCGGAGTACCAAGTTTTGAACCATCCATTCTACTCCATTGAAACCAAAATGATGTTTTTGACTGTTTCGGAGCATTTCGCTAACCTTCGGCACGTAAAAAGATGCAAAACTTGTTTTTCGGGCCTGAATGAACTATTTCGGGGTACCGAAGCTGTGAAGCGTCTTTTCTACTCCATTGGACCCAAAACGATGTTTGGGAGTGTTTCGGAGCATTTCGCTAACCTTTGGCATGTAAAAAGATGCGAAACTTGAGTTTCGGGCCTAAATGCACTATTTCGAGGTACCAAAGTTGCGAAGCATGCATTCTACTGCATTGGAACCAAAATGATGTTTTATAGTGTTTCGGAGCATTTCGCTAACCTTTGGCACGTAAAAAGATGCAAAACTTGTGTTTCGGGCCTGAAAGCACTATTTCGGGGTACCAAAGTTGTAAAGCGTCCATTCTACTGCATTGGACCCAAAACGATGTTTGGGAGTATTTCAGAGCATTTCGCTAACCTTTGGCACGTAAAAGATGCAAAACTTGTGTTTGAGCCTGAATGCACTATTTCGGGGTACCGAAATTGTGAAGCATCCATTCTACTCCATTGGAACCAAAATGATATTTGGGAGTGTTTTGGAGCATTTCGCTAACCTTTGGCATGTAAAAAGATGCAAAACTTGTGTTTCAGGCCTGAAAGCACTATTTCGGGGTACCAATGTTGCGAAGCATGCATTCTACTCCATTGGAACCAAGATGATGTTTTTGAGTGTTTCGGAGCATTTCGCTAACCTTCGGCTGCAAAAAGATGCAAAACTTGTGTTTCGGGCCTGAATGCACTATTTCGGGTACCAAAGTTGTGAAGCATCCATTCTACTCCTTTGGACCCAAAATGTTGTTTGGGAGTGTTTCGAAGCATTTCACTAACCTTCGGCACGTAAAAAGATGCAAAACTTGTGTTTCGGGCCTGAATGCACTATTTCGGGATACCTAACTTGCGAAGCATGCATTCTACTCCATTGGAACCAAAACAATGTTTGGGAGTGTTTCAGAGCATTCCGCTAACCTTGGGCATGTAAAAAGATGCAAAACTTGTGTTTCGGGCTTGAAAGCACTATTTCGGGTACCAAAGTTGTGAAGCATCCATTCTACTCTATTGGACCCAAAATGATGTTTGGGAGTGTTTCGGAGCATTTCACTAAACTTCGGCACGTAAAAAGATGCAAAACTTGTTTTCGGGCCTGAATGAACTATTTCGGGGTACCAAAGTTGTGAAGTGTCCATTCTACTCCATTGGACCCAAAACGATATTTGGGAGTGTTTCGGAGCATTTCGCTAACCTTTGGCATGTAAAAAGATGCAAAACTTGTTTTTCGGGCCTGAATGCACTATTTTGGGATACCAAAGTTGCGAAGCATGCATTCTACTGCATTGGAACCAAAATGATGTTTTGGTGTGTTTCGGAGCATTTCGCTAACCTTTGGCATGTAAAAAGATGCAAAACTTGTGTTTCGGGCCTGAATGCACTATTTCGGGACACCTAAGTTGCGAAGCATGCATTCTACTCCATTGGATCCAAAATGATGTTTTGGAGTGTTTCAGAGCATTTCGATAACCTCCGGCACGTAAAAAGATGCAAAACTTGTTTTTGGGCCTGAATGCACTATTTCGGGGTACCAAAGTTGTGAACCATGCATTCTACTCCATTGGAACCAAAATGATGTTTTGGAGTGTTTCAGAGCATTTCGCTAACCTTCGGCAGTAAAAGATGCAAAACTTGTGTTTCGAGCCAGAATGCACTAGTTTGGAGTACCAAAGTTGCGAAGCATGCATTCTACTCCATTGGACTCAAAATGATGTTTCAGAGTGTTTCGGGGAATTTCGCTAACCTTCGGCACGTAAAAAGATGCAAAACTTGTGTTTCGGGCCTGAATGCACTATTTCGGGGTACCAAAGTTGCGAAGCATGCATTCTACTCCATTGGAACCAAAATGATGTTTTCGAGTGTTTCAGAGCATTTCGCTAACCTTCGGCAGTAAAAAGATGCAAAACTTGTGTTTCGAGCCTGAATGCACTAGTTCGGGGTACCAAAGTTGCGAAGCATGCATTCTACTCCATTGGACTCAAAATGATGTTTCGGAGTGTTTCGGAGTATTTCGTTAACCTTCGGCACGTAAAAAGATGCAAAACTTGTGTTTCGGGCCTGAATGCACTATTTCGGGTACCAAAGTTGCGAAGTATGCATTCTACTCCATTGGAACCAAAATGATGTTTTGGAGTGTGTCAGAGCATTTCGCTAACCTTCGGCAGGAAAAAGATGCAAAACTTGTGTTTCAAGCCTGAATGCACTAGTTCGGGGTACGAAAGTTGCGAAGCATGCATTCTACTGCATTGGAACCAAAATGATGTTTCGGAGTGTTTCGGAGTATTTCGCTAACCTTCGCCACGTAAAAAGATGCAAAACTTGTGATTCGGGCCTGAAAGCACTATTTCGGGGTACCAAAGTTGTGAAGCGTCCATTCTACTCCATTGGACCCAAGACGATGTTTGTGAGTGTTTCGGAGCATTTCGCTAACCTTTGGCATGTAAAAAGATGCAAAACTTGTGTTTCGGGCCTGAATGCACTATTTCGGGGTACCAAATTTGCGAAACATGCATTCTACTCCATTGGAACCAAAATGATGTTTTGTAGTGTTTCGGAGCATTTCGCTAACCTTCGGCAGTAAAAAGATGCAAAACTTGTGTTTCGGGCCTGAATGCACTATTTCGGGGTACCAAAGTTGTGAAGCGTCCATTCTACTCCAATTGACCCAAAACGATGTTTGGGAGTGTTTCAGACCATTTCGCTAACCTTTGGCACGTAAAAGATGCAAAACTTGTGTTTCGGGCCTGAATGCACTATTTCGAGGCACCAAAGTTGTGGAGCATGCATTCTACTCCATTGGAACCAAAATGATGTTTTGGAGTGTTTCAGAGCATTTCGCTAACCTTCGGCTGTAAAAAGATGCAAAACTTGTGTTTCGGGCCTGAATGCACTATTTCGGGGTACCAAAGTTGTGAAGCGTCCATTCTACTACATTGGACCCTAAATGATGTTTGGCAGTGTTTGGAGCATTTCGCTAACCTTTGGCATGTGAAAAAATGCAAAACTTGTGTTTCAGGCCTGAATGCACTATTTCGGGGTACCAAAGTTGTGAAGCGTCCATTCTACTCCATTGGATCCAAAATGATGTTTTGGAGTGTTTCAGAGCATTTCGCTAACCTTTGGCACGTAAAAAGATGCAAAACTTGTGTTTCGGGCCTGAAAGCACTATTTCGGGGTACCAAAGTTGTAAAGCGTCCGTTCTACTGCATTGGACCCAAAACGATGTTTGGGAGTGTTTCAGAGCATTTCGCTAACCTTTGGCACGTAAAAAGATGCAAAACTTGGCTTTCGGGTCTGAATGCACTATTTCAGGGTACCAATGTTGTGAAGCGTCCATTCTACTCCATTGGACCCAAAATGATGTTTGGGAGTGTTTCGGAGCATTTTGCTAACCTTTGGAATGTAAAAAGATGCAAAACTTGTCTTTTGGGCCTGAATGCACGATTTTGGGGTACCAAAGTTGTGAACTGTCCATTCTACTCCATTGGAACCAAAACGATGTTTGGGAGTGCTCCGGAGCATTTCGCTAACCTTCGGCACGTAAAAAGATGCAAAACTTGTGTTTCGGGCCTGAATGCACTATTTCGGGATACCTAAGTTGCGAAGCATGCATTCTACTCCATTGGATCCAAAATGATGTTTTGGAGTGTTTCGGAGCATTTCGATAACCTTTGGCACGTAAAAAGATGCAAAACTTGTGTTTCAGGCCTGAATGCACTATTTCGGAGTACCAAGTTTTGAACCATCCATTCTACTCTATTGAAACCAAAATGATGTTTTTGAGTGTTTCGGAGCATTTCGCTAACCTTCGGCACGTAAAAAGATGCAAAACTTTTTTTTCGGGCCTGAATGAACTATTTCGGGGTACCGAAGTTGTGAAGCGTCTTTTCTACTCCATTAGACCCAAAACGATGTTTGGGTGTGTTTCGGAGCATTTCGCTAACCTTTGGCATGTAAAAAGATGCGAAACTTGTGTTTCTGGCCTAAATGCACTATTTCGGGGTACCAAATTTGCGAAGCATGCATTCTACTGCATTGGAACCAAAATGATGTTTTGGAGTGTTTCGGAGCATTTCGCTAACCTTCGGCAGTAAAAAGATGCAAAACTTGTGTTTCGAGCCTGAATGCACTAGTTTGGGGTACCAAAGTTGCGAAGCATGCATTCTACTCCATTGGACTCAAAATGATGTTTCGGAGTGTTTCGGAGTATTTCGCTAACCTTCGGCACGTAAAAAGATGCAAAACTTGTGTTTCGGGCCTGAATGCACTATTTCGGGGTACCAAAGTTGTGAACCATGCATTCTACTCCATTGGAACCAAAATGATGTTTTGGAGTGTTTCAGAGCATTTCGCTAACCTTCGGCAGTAAAAGATGCAAAACTTGTGTTTCGAGCCAGAATGCACTAGTTTGGAGTACCAAAGTTGCGAAGCATGCATTCTACTCCATTGGACTCAAAATGATGTTTCAGAGTGTTTCGGGGAATTTCGCTAACCTTCGGCACGTAAAAAGATGCAAAACTTGTGTTTCGGGCCTGAATGCACTATTTCGGGGTACCAAAGTTGCGAAGCATGCATTCTACTCCATTGGAAACAAAATGATGTTTTCGAGTGTTTCAGAGCATTTCGCTAACCTTCGGCAGTAAAAAGATGCAAAACTTGTGTTTCGAGCCTGAATGCACTAGTTCGGGGTACCAAAGTTGCGAAGCATGCATTCTACTCCATTGGACTCAAAATGATGTTTCGGAGTGTTTCGGAGTATTTCGTTAACCTTCGGCACGTAAAAAGATGCAAAACTTGTGTTTCGGGCCTGAATGCACTATTTCGGGTATCAAAGTTGCGAAGTATGCATTCTACTCCATTGGAACCAAAATGATGTTTTGGAGTGTGTCAGAGCATTTCGCTAACCTTCGGCAGGAAAAAGATGCAAAACTTGTGTTTCAAGCCTGAATGCACTAGTTCGGGGTACGAAAGTTGCGAAGCATGCATTCTACTGCATTGGAACCAAAATGATGTTTCGGAGTGTTTCGGAGTATTTCGCTAACCTTCGCCACGTAAAAAGATGCAAAACTTGTGATTCGGGCCTGAAAGCACTATTTCGGGGTACCAAAGTTGTGAAGCGTCCATTCTACTCCATTGGACCCAAGACGATGTTTGTGAGTGTTTCGGAGCATTTCGCTAACCTTTGGCATGTAAAAAGATGCAAAACTTGTGTTTCGGGCCTGAATCCACTATTTCGGGGTACCAAATTTGCGAAACATGCATTCTACTCCATTGGAACCAAAATGATGTTTTGTAGTGTTTCGGAGCATTTCGCTAACCTTCGGCAGTAAAAAGATGCAAAACTTGTGTTTCGGGCCTGAATGCACTATTTCGGGGTACCAAAGTTGTGAAGCGTCCATTCTACTCCAATTGACCCAAAACGATGTTTGGGAGTGTTTCAGACCATTTCGCTAACCTTTGGCACGTAAAAGATGCAAAACTTGTGTTTCGGGCCTGAATGCACTATTTCGAGGCACCAAAGTTGTGGAGCATGCATTCTACTCCATTGGAACCAAAATGATGTTTTGGAGTGTTTCAGAGCATTTCGCTAACCTTCGGCTGTAAAAAGATGCAAAACTTGTGTTTCGGGCCTGAATGCACTATTTCGGGGTACCAAAGTTGTGAAGCGTCCATTCTACTACATTGGACCCAAAATGATGTTTGGCAGTGTTTGGAGCATTTCGCTAACCTTTGGCATGTGAAAAAATGCAAAACTTGTGTTTCAGGCCTGAATGCACTATTTCGGGGTACCAAAGTTGTGAAGCGTCCATTCTACTCCATTGGATCCAAA
Organism: Cenchrus fungigraminus; assembly: GCA_036936925.1. NCBI lineage: Eukaryota > Viridiplantae > Streptophyta > Magnoliopsida > Poales > Poaceae > Cenchrus > Cenchrus fungigraminus. The sequence continues at coordinate 20,473,244 of CM072776.1, read as the reverse complement.
ATGATGTTTTGGGGTGTTTTAGAGCATTTCGCTAACCTTTGGCACGTAAAAAGATGCAAAACTTGTGTTTCGGGCCTGAAAGCACTATTTCGGGGTACCAAAGTTGTAAAGCGTCCGTTCTACTGCATTGGACCCAAAACGATGTTTGGGAGTGTTTCAGAGCATTTCGCTAACCTTTGGCACGTAAAAAGATGCAAAACTTGGCTTTCGGGTCTGAATGCACTATTTCAGGGTACCAATGTTGTGAAGCGTCCATTCTACTCCATTGGACCCAAAATGATGTTTGGGAGTGTTTCGGAGCATTTTGCTAACCTTTGGAATGTAAAAAGATGCAAAACTTGTCTTTTGGGCCTGAATGCACGATTTTGGGGTACCAAAGTTGTGAATTGTCCATTCTACTCCATTGGAACCAAAACGATGTTTGGGAGTGCTCCGGAGCATTTCGCTAACCTTCGGCACGTAAAAAGATGCAAAACTTGTGTTTCGGGCCTGAATGCACTATTTCGGGATACCTAAGTTGCGAAGCATGCATTCTACTCCATTGGATCCAAAATGATGTTTTGGAGTGTTTCGGAGCATTTCGATAACCTTTGGCACGTAAAAAGATGCAAAACTTGTGTTTCAGGCCTGAATGCACTATTTCGGAGTACCAAGTTTTGAACCATCCATTCTACTCTATTGAAACCAAAATGATGTTTTTGAGTGTTTCGGAGCATTTCGCTAACCTTCGGCACGTAAAAAGATGCAAAACTTTTTTTTCGGGCCTGAATGAACTATTTCGGGGTACCGAAGTTGTGAAGCGTCTTTTCTACTCCATTAGACCCAAAACGATGTTTGGGTGTGTTTCGGAGCATTTCGCTAACCTTTGGCATGTAAAAAGATGCGAAACTTGTGTTTCGGGCCTAAATGCACTATTTCGGGGTACCAAATTTGCGAAGCATGCATTCTACTGCATTGGAACCAAAATGATGTTTTGGAGTGTTTCGGAGCATTTCGCTAACCTTCGGCAGTAAAAAGATGCAAAACTTGTGTTTCGAGCCTGAATGCACTAGTTTGGGGTACCAAAGTTGCGAAGCATGCATTCTACTCCATTGGACTCAAAATGATGTTTCGGAGTGTTTCGGAGTATTTCGCTAACCTTCGGCACGTAAAAAGATGCAAAACTTGTGTTTCGGGCCTGAATGCACTATTTCGGGGTACCAAAGTTGTGAACCATGCATTCTACTCCATTGGAACCAAAATGATGTTTTGGAGTGTTTCAGAGCATTTCGCTAACCTTCGGCAGTAAAAGATGCAAAACTTGTGTTTCGAGCCAGAATGCACTAGTTTGGAGTACCAAAGTTGCGAAGCATGCATTCTACTCCATTGGACTCAAAATGATGTTTCAGAGTGTTTCGGGGAATTTCGCTAACCTTCGGCACGTAAAAAGATGCAAAACTTGTGTTTCGGGCCTGAATGCACTATTTCGGGGTACCAAAGTTGCGAAGCATGCATTCTACTCCATTGGAACCAAAATGATGTTTTCGAGTGTTTCAGAGCATTTCGCTAACCTTCGGCAGTAAAAAGATGCAAAACTTGTGTTTCGAGCCTGAATGCACTAGTTCGGGGTACCAAAGTTGCGAAGCATGCATTCTACTCCATTGGACTCAAAATGATGTTTCGGAGTGTTTCGGAGTATTTCGTTAACCTTCGGCACGTAAAAAGATGCAAAACTTGTGTTTCGGGCCTGAATGCACTATTTCGGGTATCAAAGTTGCGAAGTATGCATTCTACTCCATTGGAACCAAAATGATGTTTTGGAGTGTGTCAGAGCATTTCGCTAACCTTCGGCAGGAAAAAGATGCAAAACTTGTGTTTCAAGCCTGAATGCACTAGTTCGGGGTACGAAAGTTGCGAAGCATGCATTCTACTGCATTGGAACCAAAATGATGTTTCGGAGTGTTTCGGAGTATTTCGCTAACCTTCGCCACGTAAAAAGATGCAAAACTTGTGATTCGGGCCTGAAAGCACTATTTCGGGGTACCAAAGTTGTGAAGCGTCCATTCTACTCCATTGGACCCAAGACGATGTTTGTGAGTGTTTCGGAGCATTTCGCTAACCTTTGGCATGTAAAAAGATGCAAAACTTGTGTTTCGGGCCTGAATGCACTATTTCGGGGTACCAAATTTGCGAAACATGCATTCTACTCCATTGGAACCAAAATGATGTTTTGTAGTGTTTCGGAGCATTTCGCTAACCTTCGGCAGTAAAAAGATGCAAAACTTGTGTTTCGGGCCTGAATGCACTATTTCGGGGTACCAAAGTTGTGAAGCGTCCATTCTACTCCAATTGACCCAAAACGATGTTTGGGAGTGTTTCAGACCATTTCGCTAACCTTTGGCACGTAAAAGATGCAAAACTTGTGTTTCGGGCCTGAATGCACTATTTCGAGGCACCAAAGTTGTGGAGCATGCATTCTACTCCATTGGAACCAAAATGATGTTTTGGAGTGTTTCAGAGCATTTCGCTAACCTTCGGCTGTAAAAAGATGCAAAACTTGTGTTTCGGGCCTGAATGCACTATTTCGGGGTACCAAAGTTGTGAAGCGTCCATTCTACTACATTGGACCCAAAATGATGTTTGGCAGTGTTTGGAGCATTTCGCTAACCTTTGGCATGTGAAAAAATGCAAAACTTGTGTTTCAGGCCTGAATGCACTATTTCGGGGTACCAAAGTTGTGAAGCGTCCATTCTACTCCATTGGATCCAAAATGATGTTTTGGGGTGTTTCAGAGCATTTCGCTAACCTTTGGCACGTAAAAAGATGCAAAACTTGTGTTTCGGGCCTGAAAGCACTATTTCAGGGTACCAAAGTTGTAAAGCGTCCGTTCTACTGCATTGGACCCAAAACGATGTTTGGGAGTGTTTCAGATCATTTCGCTAACCTTTGGCACGTAAAAAGATGCAAAACTTGGCTTTCGGGTCTGAATGCACTATTTCAGGGTACCAATGTTGTGAAGCGTCCATTCTACTCCATTGGACCCAAAATGATGTTTGGGAGTGTTTCGGAGCATTTTGCTAACCTTTGGAATGTAAAAAGATGCAAAACTTGTCTTTTGGGCCTGAATGCACGATTTTGGGGTACCAAAGTTGTGAACTGTCCATTCTACTCCATTGGAACCAAAACGATGTTTGGGAGTGCTCCGGAGCATTTCGCTAACCTTCGGCACGTAAAAAGATGCAAAACTTGTGTTTCGGGCCTGAATGCACTATTTCGGGATACCTAAGTTGCGAAGCATGCATTCTACTCCATTGGATCCAAAATGATGTTTTGGAGTGTTTCGGAGCATTTCGATAACCTTTGGCACGTAAAAAGATGCAAAACTTGTGTTTCAGGCCTGAATGCACTATTTCGGAGTACCAAGTTTTGAACCATCCATTCTACTCTATTGAAACCAAAATGATGTTTTTGAGTGTTTCGGAGCATTTCGCTAACCTTCGGCACGTAAAAAGATGCAAAACTTTTTTTTCGGGCCTGAATGAACTATTTCGGGGTACCGAAGTTGTGAAGCGTCTTTTCTACTCCATTAGACCCAAAACGATGTTTGGGTGTGTTTCGGAGCATTTCGCTAACCTTTGGCATGTAAAAAGATGCGAAACTTGTGTTTCGGGCCTAAATGCACTATTTCGGGGTACCAAATTTGCGAAGCATGCATTCTACTGCATTGGAACCAAAATGATGTTTTGGAGTGTTTCGGAGCATTTCGCTAACCTTCGGCAGTAAAAAGATGCAAAACTTGTGTTTCGAGCCTGAATGCACTAGTTTGGGGTACCAAAGTTGCGAAGCATGCATTCTACTCCATTGGACTCAAAATGATGTTTCGGAGTGTTTCGGAGTATTTCGCTAACCTTCGGCACGTAAAAAGATGCAAAACTTGTGTTTCGGGCCTGAATGCACTATTTCGGGGTACCAAAGTTGTGAACCATGCATTCTACTCCATTGGAACCAAAATGATGTTTTGGAGTGTTTCAGAGCATTTCGCTAACCTTCGGCAGTAAAAGATGCAAAACTTGTGTTTCGAGCCAGAATGCACTAGTTTGGAGTACCAAAGTTGCGAAGCATGCATTCTACTCCATTGGACTCAAAATGATGTTTCAGAGTGTTTCGGGGAATTTCGCTAACCTTCGGCACGTAAAAAGATGCAAAACTTGTGTTTCGGGCCTGAATGCACTATTTCGGGGTACCAAAGTTGCGAAGCATGCATTCTACTCCATTGGAACCAAAATGATGTTTTCGAGTGTTTCAGAGCATTTCGCTAACCTTCGGCAGTAAAAAGATGCAAAACTTGTGTTTCGAGCCTGAATGCACTAGTTCGGGGTACCAAAGTTGCGAAGCATGCATTCTACTCCATTGGACTCAAAATGATGTTTCGGAGTGTTTCGGAGTATTTCGTTAACCTTCGGCACGTAAAAAGATGCAAAACTTGTGTTTCGGGCCTGAATGCACTATTTCGGGTACCAAAGTTGCGAAGTATGCATTCTACTCCATTGGAACCAAAATGATGTTTTGGAGTGTGTCAGAGCATTTCGCTAACCTTCGGCAGGAAAAAGATGCAAAACTTGTGTTTCAAGCCTGAATGCACTAGTTCGGGGTACGAAAGTTGCGAAGCATGCATTCTACTGCATTGGAACCAAAATGATGTTTCGGAGTGTTTCGGAGTATTTCGCTAACCTTCGCCACGTAAAAAGATGCAAAACTTGTGATTCGGGCCTGAAAGCACTATTTCGGGGTACCAAAGTTGTGAAGCGTCCATTCTACTCCATTGGACCCAAGACGATGTTTGTGAGTGTTTCGGAGCATTTCGCTAACCTTTGGCATGTAAAAAGATGCAAAACTTGTGTTTCGGGCCTGAATGCACTATTTCGGGGTACCAAATTTGCGAAACATGCATTCTACTCCATTGGAACCAAAATGATGTTTTGTAGTGTTTCGGAGCATTTCGCTAACCTTCGGCAGTAAAAAGATGCAAAACTTGTGTTTCGGGCCTGAATGCACTATTTCGGGGTACCAAAGTTGTGAAGCGTCCATTCTACTCCAATTGACCCAAAACGATGTTTGGGAGTGTTTCAGACCATTTCGCTAACCTTTGGCACGTAAAAGATGCAAAACTTGTGTTTCGGGCCTGAATGCACTATTTCGAGGCACCAAAGTTGTGGAGCATGCATTCTACTCCATTGGAACCAAAATGATGTTTTGGAGTGTTTCAGAGCATTTCGCTAACCTTCGGCTGTAAAAAGATGCAAAACTTGTGTTTCGGGCCTGAATGCACTATTTCGGGGTACCAAAGTTGTGAAGCGTCCATTCTACTACATTGGACCCAAAATGATGTTTGGCAGTGTTTGGAGCATTTCGCTAACCTTTGGCATGTGAAAAAATGCAAAACTTGTGTTTCAGGCCTGAATGCACTATTTCGGGGTACCAAAGTTGTGAAGCGTCCATTCTACTCCATTGGATCCAAAATGATGTTTTGGGGTGTTTCAGAGCATTTCGCTAACCTTTGGCACGTAAAAAGATGCAAAACTTGTGTTTCGGGCCTGAAAGCACTATTTCGGGGTACCAAAGTTGTAAAGCGTCCGTTCTACTGCATTGGACCCAAAACGATGTTTGGGAGTGTTTCAGAGCATTTCGCTAACCTTTGGCACGTAAAAAGATGCAAAACTTGGCTTTCGGGTCTGAATGCACTATTTCAGGGTACCAATGTTGTGAAGCGTCCATTCTACTCCATTGGACCCAAAATGATGTTTGGGAGTGTTTCGGAGCATTTTGCTAACCTTTGGAATGTAAAAAGATGCAAAACTTGTCTTTTGGGCCTGAATGCACGATTTTGGGGTACCAAAGTTGTGAACTGTCCATTCTACTCCATTGGAACCAAAACGATGTTTGGGAGTGCTCCGGAGCATTTCGCTAACCTTCGGCACGTAAAAAGATGCAAAACTTGTGTTTCGGGCCTGAATGCACTATTTCGGGATACCTAAGTTGCGAAGCATGCATTCTACTCCATTGGATCCAAAATGATGTTTTGGAGTGTTTCGGAGCATTTCGATAACCTTTAGCACGTAAAAAGATGCAAAACTTGTGTTTCAGGCCTGAATGCACTATTTCGGAGTACCAAGTTTTGAACCATCCATTCTACTCTATTGAAACCAAAATGATGTTTTTGAGTGTTTCGGAGCATTTCGCTAACCTTCGGCACGTAAAAAGATGCAAAACTTGTTTTTCGGGCCTGAATGAACTATTTCGGGGTAACGAAGTTGTGAAGCGTCTTTTCTACTCCATTGGACCCAAAACGATGTTTGGGAGTGTTTCGGAGCATTTCGCTAACCTTTGGCATGTAAAAAGATGCGAAACTTGTGTTTCGGGCCTAAATGCACTATTTCGGGGTACCAAATTTGTGAAGCATGCATTCTACTGCATTGGAACCAAAATGATGTTTTGGAGTGTTTCGGAGCATTTCGCTAACCTTCGGCAGTAAAAAGATGCAAAACTTGTGTTTCGAGCCTGAATGCACTAGTTTGGGGTACCAAAGTTGCGAAGCATGCATTCTACTCCATTGGACTCAAAATGATGTTTCGGAGTGTTTCGGAGTATTTCGCTAACCTTCGGCACGTAAAAAGATGCAAAACTTGTGTTTCGGGCCTGAATGCACTATTTCGGGGTACCAAAGTTGCGAAGCATGCATTCTACTCCATTGGAACCAAAATGATGTTTTCGAGTGTTTCAGAGCATTTCGCTAACCTTCGGCAGTAAAAAGATGCAAAACTTGTGTTTCGAGCCTGAATGCACTACTTCGGGGTGCCAAAGTTGCGAAGCATGCATTCTACTCCATTGGACTCAAAATGTTGTTTCGGAGTGTTTCGGAGTATTTCGTTAACCTTCGGCAGGTAAAAAGATGCAAAACTTGTGTTTCGGGCCTAAATGCACTATTTCGGGGTACCAAAGTTGCGAAGTATGCATTCTACTCCATTGGAACCAAAATGATGTTTTGTAGTGTTTCAGAGCATTTCGCTAACCTTCGGCAGTAAAAAGATGCAAAACTTGTGTTTCGAGCCTGAATGCACTAGTTCGGGGTACCAAAGTTGCGAAGCATGCATTCTACTGCATTGGAACCAAAATGATGTTTCGGAGTGTTTCGGAGTATTTCGCTAACCTTCGCCACGTAAAAAGATGCAAAACTTGTGTTTCGGGCCTGAAAGCACTATTTCGGGCTACCAAAGTTGTGAAGCGTCCATTCTACTCCATTGGACCCAAGACGATGTTTGTGAGTGTTTCGGAGCATTTCACTAACCTTTGGCATGTAAAAAGATGCAAAACTTGTGTTTCGGGCCTGAATGCACTATTTCGGGGTACCAAATTTGCGAAACATGCATTCTACTCCATTGGAACCAAAATGATGTTTTGGAGTGTTTCGGAGCATTTCGCTAACCTTCGGCAGTAAAAAGATGCAAAACTTGTGTTTCGAGCCTGAATGCACTGTTTCAGGGTACCAAAGTTGTGAAGCGTCCATTCTACTCCAATAGACCCAAAACGATGTTTGGGAGTGTTTCAGACCATTTCGCTAACCTTCGGCAGTAAAAAGATGCAAAACTTGTGTTTCGGGCCTGAATGCACTATTTCGGGGTACCAAAGTTGTGAAGCGTCCATTCTACTACATTGGACCCAAAATGATGTTTGGCAGTGTATGGAGCATTTCGCTAACCTTTGGCATGTGAAAAAATGCAAAACTTGTGTTTCGGGCCTGAATGCACTATTTCGGGGTACCAAAGTTGTGAAGCGTCCATTCTACTCCATTGGATCCAAAATGATTTTCGGAGTGTTTCAGAGCATTTCGCTAACCTTTGGCACGTAAAAAGATGCAAAACTTGTGTTTCGGGCCTGAAAGCACTATTTCGGGGTACCAAAGTTGTAAATCGTCCATTCTACTGCATTGGACCAAAAATGATGTTTGGGAGTGTTTCAGAGCATTTCGCTAACCTTTGGCACGTAAAAAGATGCAAAACTTGGCTTTCGGGCCTGAATGCACTATTTCGGGGAACCAAAGTTGTGAAGCGTCCATTCTACTCCATTGGACCCAAAATGATGTTTGGGAGTGTTTCGGAGCATTTTGCTAACCTTTGGAATGTAATAAGATGCAAAACTTGTCTTTTGGGCCTGAATGCACGATTTTGGGGTACCAAAGTTGTGAACTGTCCATTCTACTCCATTGGAACCAAAACGATGTTTGGGAGTGCTCCGAAGCATTTCGCTAACCTTCGGCACTTAAAAAGATGCAAAACTTGTGTTTCGGGCCTGAATGCACTATTTCGGGATAACTAAGTTGCGAAGCATGCATTCTACTCCATTGGATCCAAAATGATGTTTTGGAGTGTTTCGGAGCATTTCGATAACCTTCAGCACGAAAAAAGATGCAAAACTTGTGTTTCGGGCCTGAATGCACTATTTCGGAGTACCAAGTTTTGAACCATCCATTCTACTCCATTGAAACCAAAATGATGTTTTTGACTGTTTCGGAGCATTTCGCTAACCTTCGGCACGTAAAAAGATGCAAAACTTGTTTTTCGGACCTGAATGAACTATTTCGGGGTACCGAAGTTGTGAAGCGTCTTTTCTACTCCATTGGACCCAAAACGATGTTTGGGAGTGTTTCGGAGCATTTCGCTAACCTTTGGCATGTAAAAAGATGTGAAACTTGAGTTTCGGGCCTAAATGCACTATTTCGTGGTACCAAAGTTGCGAAGCATGCATTCTACTGCATTGGAACCAAAATGATGTTTTGGAGTGTTTCGGAGCATTTCGCTAACCTTCGGCACGTAAAAAGATGCAAAACTTGTGTTTCGGGCCTGAATGCACTATTTCGGGGTACCAAAGTTGTAAAGCGTCCATTCTACTGCATTGGACCCAAAACGATGTTTGGGAGTGTTTCAGAGCATTTCGCTAACCTTTGGCACGTAAAAGATGCAAAACTTGTGTTTGAGCCTGAATGCACTATTTCGGGGTACCGAAGTTGTGAAGCATCCATTCTACTCCATTGGAACCAAAATGATATTTGGGAGTGTTTTGGAGCATTTCGCTAACCTTTGGCATGTAAAAAGATGCAAAACTTGTGTTTCAGGCCTGAAAGCACTATTTCGGGGTTCCAATGTTGCGAAGCATGCATTCTACTCCATTGGAACCAAGATGATGTTTTTGAGTGTTTCGGAGCATTTCGCTAACCTTCGGCTGCAAAAAGATGCAAAACTTGTGTTTCGGGCCTGAATGCACTATTTCGGGTACCAAAGTTGTGAAGCATCCATTCTACTCCTTTGGACCCAAAATGATGTTTGGGAGTGTTTCGGAGCATTTCACTAACCTTCGGCACGTAAAAAGATGCAAAACTTGTGTTTCGGGCCTGAATGCACTATTTCGGGATACCTAACTTGCGAAGCATGCATTCTACTCCATTGGAACCAAAACAATGTTTCGGAGTGTTTCAGAGCATTCCGCTAACCTTGGGCATGTAAAAAGATGCAAAAGTTGTGTTTCGGGCCTGAAAGCACTATTTCGGGTACCAAAGTTGTGAAGCATCCATTCTACTCTATTGGACCCAAAATGATGTTTGGGAATGTTTCGGAGCATTTCACTAACCTTCGGCACGTAAAAAGATGCAAAACTTATGTTTCGGGCCTGAATGCACTATTTCGGGATACTTAACTTGCGAAGCATGCATTCTACTCCATTGGATCCAAAATAATGTTTTGGAGTGTTTCGGAGCATTTCGATAACCTTTGGCACGTAAAAAGATGCAAAACTTGTGTTTCGGGCCAAAATGCACTATTTCGGGGTACCAAAGTTGTGAAGCGTCCATTCTACTACATTGGACCCAAAATGATGTTTGGGAGTGTTTCGGAGCATTTCGCTAACCTTTGGCATGTAAAAAGATGCAAAACTTGTCTTTCGGGCCTGAATGCACTATTTCGGGGTACCAATGTTGCGAAGCATGCATTCTACTCCATTGGAACCAAGATGATGTTTTTGAGTGTTTCGGAGCATTTCGCTAACCTTCGGCAGCAAAAAGATGCAAAACTTGTGTTTCGGGCCTGAATACACTATTTCGGGGTACCAAAGTTGTGAAGCGTCCATTCTACTCCATTGGACCCAAAACAATGTTTGGGAGTGCTCCGGAGCATTTCGCTAACCTTCGGCACTTAAAAAGATGGAAAACTTGTGTTTCGGGCCTGAATGCACTATTTCGGGATACCTAAGTTGCGAAGCATGCATTCTACTCCATTGGATTCAAAATGATGTTTTGGAGTGTTTCAGAGCATTTCGATATCCTTCAGCACGTAAAAAGATGCAAAACTTGTGTTTCGGGCCTGAATGCACTATTTCGGAGTACCAAAGTTGCGAAGCATGCATTCTACTCCATTGGATTCAAAATGATGTTTTGGAGTGTTTCGGAGCATTTCGCTTACCTTCGTCACGTAAAAAGATGCAAAACTTGTGTTTCAGGCCTGAATGCACTATTTCGGGGTACCAAAGTTGTGAACCATCCATTCTACTCCATTGGAACCAAAATGATGTTTTTGAGTGTTTCGGAGCATTTCGCTAACCTTCGGCACATAAAAATATGCAAAACTTGTTTTTCGAGCCTAAATGAACTATTTCGGGGTACCGAAGTTGTGAAGCGTCCATTCTACTGCATTGGAACCAAAATGATGTTTTGGAGTGTTTCGGAGCATTTCGCTAACCTTCGGCACATAAAAATATGAAAAACTTGTGTTTCGGGCCTGAATGCACTATTTCAGGGTACTAAAGTTGTGAAGCGTCCATTCTACTGCATTGGACCCAAAACGATGTTTGGGAGTGCTTCAGAGCATTTCGCTAACCTTTGGCACGTAAAAGATGCAAAACTTGTGTTCGAGCCTGAATGCACTATTTCGGGGTACCGAAGTTGTGAAGCATCCATTCTACTCCATCGGAACCAAAATGATGTTTGGCAATGTTTTGGAGCATTTCGTTAACCTTTGGCATTTAAAAAGATGCAAAACTTGTGTTTCGGGCCTGAATGCACTATTTTGGGGTACTAATGTTGCGAAGCATGCATTCTACTCCATTGGGACCAAGATGATGTTTTTGAGCGTTTCGGAGCATTTCGCTAACCTTCGGCAGCAAAAAGATGCAAAACTTGTGTTTCGGGCCTGAATGCACTATTTCGGGTACCAAAGTTGTGAAGCATCCATTCTACTCCTTTGGACCTAAAACGATGTTTGGGAGTGTTTCATAGCATTCCTCTAACCTTGGGCATGTAAAAAGATGCAAAACTTGTGTTTCGGGCCTGAATGCTTTCGGGGTACCAAAGTTGTGAAGCATTCATTCTACTCCATTGGACCCAAAACGATGTTTGGGAGTGTTTCGGAGTATTTCACTAACCTTCGGCACGTAAAAAGATGCAAAACTTGTGTTTCGGGCCTGAATGCACTATTTCGGGGTACCAAAGTTGTGAAGCATCCATTCTACTCCATTGGACCCAAAACGATGTTTGGGAGTGATACGGAGCATTTCACTAACCTTCGGCATGTAAAAAGATGCAAAACTTATTTTTCGGGCCTGAATGCACTATTTCGGGGTACCAAAGTAGTGAAGCGTCCATTCTACTCCATTGGACCCAAAACTGTGTTTGGGAGTGTTTCAGAGCATTTCGCTAACCTTTGGCATGTAAAAAGATGCAAAACTTGTGTTTTGGGCCTGAATGCACTATTTCAGGGTACCAAAGTTGCGAAGCATGCATTCTACTCCATTGGAACCAAAATGATGTTTTGGAGGGTTTCGGAGCATTTCGCTAACCTTCGGGACGTAAAAGATGCAAAACTTGTGTTTCGGGCCTGAATGCACTATTTCGGGGTACCAAAGTTGTGATGCGTCCATTCTACTCCATTGGACCCAAAACGATGTTTTGGAGTGTTTCGGAGCATTTCCCTATCCTTTGGCATGTAAAAAGATGCAAAAACTTGTGTTTCTGGCCTGAATGCACTATTTTGGGGCACCAAAGTTGCGAAGCATGCATTCTACATCATTGTAACCAAAATGATGTCTTGGAGTGTTTCGGAGCATTTCGCTAACCTTCAGCACGTAAAAGATGCAAAACTTGTGTTTCGGGCCTGAATGCACTATTTGGGGTACCAAAGTTATGAAGCGTCCATTCTACTCCATTGGACCCAAAACGTTGTTTGGGAGTGTTTCGGAGCATTTCGCTAACCTTTGTCATGTAAAAAGATGCAAAACTTGTGTTTCGGGCCTGAATGCACTATTTCGGGGTACCAAAGTTGTGAAGCATCCATTCTACTCCATTGGAACAAAAATGATGTTTTGGAGAGTTTCAGAGCATTTCGCTAACCTTCGGCACATAAAAATATGCAAAACTTGTTTTTCGAGCCTGAATGAACTATTTCGGGGTACCGAAGTTGTGAAGCGTCCATTCTACTGCATTGGAACCAAAATGATGTTTTGGAGAGTTTCAGAACATTTCGCTAACCTTCGGCATGTAAAAGATACAAAACTTGTGTTTCGGGCCTGAATGCACTATTTCGGGGTACCAAAGTTGTGAAGCGTCCATTCTACTGCATTGGACCCAAAACGATGTTTGGGAGTGTTTCAGAGCATTTCGCTAACCTTGGGCATGTAAAAAGATGCAAAACTTGTGTTTCGGGCCTGAATGCACTATTTCGGGGTACCAAAGTTGTGAAGCATGCATTCTACTCCATTGGAACCAAGATGATGTTTTTGAGTGTTTCGGAGCATTTCGGTAACCTTCGGCAGCAAAAAGATGCAAAACTTGTGTTTCGGGCCTGAATACACTATTTCGGGGTACCAAAGTTGTGAAGCGTTCATTCTACTCCATTGGACCCAAAACGATGTTTGTTAGTGTTTCGGAGCATTTCACTAACCTTTGGCATGTAAAAAGATGCAAAACTTGTGTTTCGGGCCTAAATGCACTATTTGGAGTACCAAAGTTGTGAAGCGTCCATTCTACTCCATTGGACCTAAAACGATGTTTGGGAGTGGTTCAGAGCATTTCGCTAACCATGGGCATGTAAAAAGATGCAAAACTTGTGTTTCGGGCGTGAATGCACTATTTTGGGGTACCAAAGTTGTGAAGCGTCCATTCTACTGCATTGGACCCAAAACGATGTTTGGGAGTGTTTCAGAGCATTTCGCTAACCTTTGGCACGTAAAAGATGCAAAACTTGTGTTCGAGCCTGAATGCACTATTTCGGGGTACCGAAGTTGTGAAGCATCCATTCTACTCCATTGGAACCAAAATGATGTTTGGGAGTGTTTTGGAGCATTTCGTTAACCTTTGGCATGTAAAAAGATGCAAAACTTGTGTTTCGGGCCTGAATGCACTATTTCGGGGTACCAATGTTGCGAAGCATGAATTCTACTCTATTGGAGCCAAGATGATGTTTTTGAGTGTTTCGGAGCATTTCGCTAACCTTCGGCAGCAAAAAGATGCAAAACTTGTGTTTCGGGCCTGAATGCACTGTTTCGGGTACCAAAGTTGTGAAGCATCCATTCTACTCCTTTGGACCAAAAACGATGTTTGGGAGTGTTTCGGAGCATTCCGCTAAACTGGGGCATGTAAAAAGATGCAAAACTTGTGTTTCGGGCCTTAATGCTTTCGGGGTACCAAAGTTGTGAAGCATCCATTCTACTCCATTGGACCCAAAACAATGTTTGGGAGTGTTTCGGAGCATTTCACTAACCTTCGGCACGTAAAAAGATGCAAAACTTGTGTTTCGGGCCTGAATGCACTATTTCGGGGTACCAAAGTTGCGAAGCATGCATTCTACTCCATTGGAACCAAAATGATGTTTGGGAGTGTTTCGGAGCATTTCGCTAACCTTCGGCAGCAAAAAGATGCAAAACTTGAGTTTCGGGCCTGAATGCACTATTTCGGGGTACCAAAGTTGTGAAGCGTCCATTCTACTCCATTGGACTCAAAATGATGTTTGTTAGTGTTTCGGAGCATTTCGCTAACCTTTGGCATGTCAAAAGATGCAAAACTTGTGTTTCGGGCCTGAATGCACTATTTCGAGTACCAAAGTTGTGAAGCGTCCATTCTACTCCATTTGACCTAAAACGATGTTTGGGAGTGGTTCAGAGCTTTTCGCTAACCTTGGGCATGTAATAAGATGCAAAACTTGTGTTTCGGGCGTGAATGCACTATTTTGGGGTACCAAAGTTGTGTAGCGTCCATTCTACTGCATTGGACCCAAAATGATGTTTGGGAGTGTTTCAGAGCATTTCGCTAACCTTTGGCACGTAAAAGATGCAAAACTTGTGTTCGAGCCTAAATGCACTATTTTGGGGTACCGAAGTTGTGAAGCATCCATTCTACTCCATTGGAACCAAAATGATGTTTGGGAGTGTTTTGGAGCATTTCGCTAACCTTTGGCATGTAAAAAGATGCAAAACTTGTGTTTCGGGCCTGAATGCACTATTTCGGGGTACCAATGTTGCGAAGCATGCATTCTACTCTATTGGAGCCAAGATGATGTTTTTGAGTGTTTCGGAGCATTTCGCTAACCTTCGGTAGCAAAATGATGCAAAACTTGTGTTTCGGGCCTGAATGCACTATTTCGGGTACCAAAGTTGTGAAGCATCCATTCTACTCCTTTGGACCAAAAACGATGTTTGGGAGTGTTTCAGAGCATTCCGCTAACCTGGGGCATGTAAAAAGATGCAAAACTTGTGTTTCGGGCCTTAATGCTTTCGGGGTACCAAAGTTGTGAAGCATCCATTCTACTCCATTGGACCCAAAACGATGTTTGGGAGTGTTTCGGAGCATTTCATTAACCTTCGGCACGTAAAAAGATGCAAAACTTGTGTTTCGGGCCTGAATGCATTATTTCGGGGTACCAAAGTTGTGAAGCATCCATTCTACTCCATTGGACCCAAAACGATGTTTCGGAGTGATTCAGAGCATTTCACTAACCTTCGGCACGTAAAAAGATGCAAAACTTGTTTTTCGGGCCTGAATGAACTATTTCGGGGTACCAAAGTTGTGAAGTGTCCATTCTACTCCGTTGGACCCAAAATGATGTTTGTTAGTGTTTCGGAACATTTCGCTAACCTTTGGCATGTAAAAAGATGCAAAATTTTTGTTTCGGGCCTGAATGCACTATTTCGAGTACCAAAGTTGGGAAGCGTTCATTCTACTCCATTGGACCTAAAACGATGTTTGGGAGTGTTTCAGAGCATTTCGCTAACCTTGGGCATGTAAAAAGATGCAAAACTTGTGTTTCGGGCCTGAATGCACTATTTCGGGGTACCAAAGTTGTGAAGCATCCATTCTACTCCATTGGACCCAAAACGATATTTGGGAGTGATTCAGAGCATTTCACTAACCTTCGGCACGTAAAAAGATGCAAAACTTGTTTTTCGGGCCTGAATGAACTATTTCGGGGTACCAAAGTTGTGAAGTGTCCATTCTACTCCATTGGACCCAAAACGATGTTTTGGAGTGTTTCGGAGCATTTCCCTATCCTTTGGCATATAAAAAGATGCAAAACTTGTGTTTCGGACCTGAATGCACTATTTTGGGGTACCAAAGTTGCGAAGCATGCATTCTACTCCATTGGAACAAAAATGATATTTTGGAGAGTTGCGGAGCATTTCGCTAACATTCGGCACGTAAAAGATACAAAACTTGTGTTTCGGGCCTGAATGCACTATTTCGGGGTACCAAAGTTGTGAAGCGTCCATTCTACTGCATTGGACCCAAAACGATGTTTGGGAGTGTTTCAGAGCATTTCGCTAACCTTTGGCACGTAAAAGATGCAAAACTTGTGTTCGAGACTGAATGCACTATTTCGGGGTACCGAAGTTGTGAAGCCTCCATTCTACTCCGTTGGAACCAAAATGATGTTTGGTAGTGTTTTGGAGCATTTCGCTAACCTTTGGCATGTAAAAACATGCAAAACTTGTGTTTCGGGCCTGAATGCACTATTTCGAGGTACCAATGTTTTGAAGCATGCATTCTACTCCATTGGAATCAAGATAATGTTTTTGAGTGTTTCGGAGAATTTCGCTAACCTTCGGCAGCAAAAAGATGCAAAACTTGTGTTTCGGGCCTAATACACTATTTCGGGGTACCAAAGTTGTGAAGCGTCCATTCTACTCCATTGGACCCAAAACTATGTTTGTTAGTGTTTCGGAGCATTTCGCTAACCT
Source organism: Cenchrus fungigraminus (assembly GCA_036936925.1). NCBI lineage: Eukaryota > Viridiplantae > Streptophyta > Magnoliopsida > Poales > Poaceae > Cenchrus > Cenchrus fungigraminus. The sequence goes on along the minus strand of CM072776.1, from coordinate 20,456,996 downwards.
TTGGCATGTAAAAAGATGCAAAACTTGTGTTTCGGGCCTGAATGCACTATTTCGAGTACCAAAGTTGTGAAGCGTTCATTCTACTCCATTGGACCTAAAACGATGTTTGGGAGTGTTTCAGAGCATTTCGCTAACCTTGGGCATGTAAAAAGATGCAAAACTTGTGTTTCGGGCCTGAATGCACTATTTCGGGGTACCAAAGTTGTGAAGCATCCATCCTACTCCATTGGACCCAAAACGATGTTTGGGAGTGATTCAGAGCATTTCACTAACCTTCGGGACGTAAAAAGTTGCAAAACTTGTTTTTCGGGTCTGAATGAACTATTTCGGGGTACCAAAGTTGTGAAGCGTCCATTCTACTCAATTGGACCCAAAACGATGTTTGGGAGTGTTTCGGAGCATTTCGCTAACCTTTGGCATGTAAAAAGATGCAAAACTTGTGTTTCGGGCCTGAATGCACTATTTTGGGGTACCAAAGTAGCGAAGCATGCATTCTACTCCATTGGAACAAAAATGATGTTTTGGAGAGTTGCGGAGCATTTCGCTAACCTTCGGCACGTAAAAGATACAAAACTTGTGTTTCGGGCCTGAATGCACTATTTCGGGGTACCAAAGTTGTGAAGCGTCCATTCTACTGCATTGGACCCAAAACGATGTTTGGTAGTGTTTCAGAGCATTTCGCTAACCTTTGGCACGTAAAAGATGCAAAACTTGTGTTCGAGCCTGAATGCACTATTTTGGGGCACCGAAGTTGTGAAGCATCCATTCTACTCCGTTGGAACCAAAATGATGTTTGGGAGTGTTTTGGAGCATTTCGCTAACCTTTGGCATGTAAAAAGATGCAAAACTTGTGTTTCGGGCCTGAATGCACTATTTCGGGGTACCAATGTTGCGAAGCATGCATTCTACTCCATTGGAACCAAGATGATGTTTTTGAGTGTTTCGGAGCATTTCGCTAACCTTCGGCAGCAAAAAGATGCAAAACTTGTGTTTCGGGCCTGAATACACTATTTCGGGGTACCAAAGTTGTGAAGCGTTCATTCTACTCCATTGGACCCAAAACGGTGTTTGTTAGTGTTTCGGAGCATTTCACTAACCTTTGGCATGTAAAAAGATGCAAAACTTGTGTTTCGGGCCTAAATGCACTATTTGGAGTACCAAAGTTGTGAAGCGTCCATTCTACTCCATTGGACCTAAAACGATGTTTGGGAGTGGTTAAGAGCATTTCGCTAACCTTGGGCATGTAAAAAGATGCAAAACTTGTGTTTCGGGCGTGAATGCACTATTATGGGGTACCAAAGTTGTGAAGCGTCCATTCTACTGCATTGTACCCAAAACGATGTTTGGGAGTGTTTCACAGCATTTCGCTAACCTTTGGCACGTAAAAGATGCAAAACTTGTGTTTGAGTCTGAATGCACTATTTCGGGGTACCGAAGTTGTGAAGCATCCATTCTACTCCATTGGAACCAAAATAATGTTTGGGAGTGTTTTGGAGCATTTCGCTAACGTTTGGCATGTAAAAAGATGCAAAACTTGTGTTTCGGGCCCGAATGCACTATTTCGGGGTACCAATGTTGCGAAGCATGAATTCTACTCTATTGGAGCCAAGATGATGTTTTTGAGTGTTTCGGAGCATTTCGCTAACCTTCGGCAGCAAAAAGATGCAAAACTTGTGTTTCGTGCCTGAATGCACTATTTCGGGTACCAAAGTTGTGAAGCATCCATTCTACTCCTTTGGACCAAAAACGATGTTTGAGAGTATTTCAGAGCATTCCGCTAACCTGGGGCATGTAAAAAGATGCAAAACTTGTGTTTCGGGCCTTAATGCTTTCGGGGTACCAAAGTTGTGAGACATCCATTCTACTCCATTGGACCCAAAACGATGTTTGGGAGTGTTTTGGAGCATTTCACTAACCTTCGGCACGTAAAAAGGTGCAAAACTTGTGTTTCGGGCCTGAATGCACTATTTCAGGATTCCAAAGTTGGGAAGCATGCATTCTACTCCATTGGAACCAAAATGATGTTTGGGAGTGTTTCGGAGCATTTCGCTAACCTTCGGCAGCAAAAAGATGCAAAACTTGAGTTTCGGGCCTGAATGCACTATTTCGGGGTACCAAAGTTGTGAAGCGTCCATTCTACTCCATTGGACTCAAAACGATGTTTGTTTGTGTTTCGGAGCATTTCGCTAACCTTTGGCATGTCAAAAGATGCAAAACTTGTGTTTCGGGCCTGAATGCACTATTTCGAGTACCAAAGTTGTGAAGCGTCCATTCTACTCCATTTGACCTAAAACGATGTTTGGGAGTGGTTCAGAGCTTTTCGCTAACCTTGGGCATGTAATAAGATGCAAAACTTGTGTTTCGGACGTGAATGCACTATTTTGGTGTACCAAAGTTGTGTAGCGTCCATAGTACTGCATTGGACCCAAAATGATGTTTGGGAGTGTTTCAGAGCATTTCGCTAAACTTTGGCACGCAAAAGATGCAAAACTTGTGTTCGAGCCTGAATGCACTATTTTGGGGTACCGAAGTTGTGAAGTATCCATTCTACTCCATTGGAACCAAAATGATATTTGGGAGTGTTTTGGAGCATTTCGCTAACCTTTGGCATGTAAAAAGAAGCAAAACTTGTGTTTCGGGCCTGAATGCACTATTTCGGGGTACCAATGTTGCGAAGCATGCATTCTACTCTATTGGATCAAAGATGATGTTTTTGAGTGTTTCGGGGCATTTCGCTAACCTTCGGTAGCAAAATGATGCAAAACTTGTGTTTCGGGCCTGAATGCACTATTTCGGGTACCAAAGTTGTGAAGCATCCATTCTACTCCTTTGGAACAAAAACGATGTTTGGGAGTGTTTCAGAGCATTCCGCTAACCTGGGGCATGTAAAAAGATGCATAACTTGTGTTTCGGGCCTTAATGCACTATTTCGGGGTACCAAAGTTGTGAAGCATCCATTCTACTCCATTGGACCCAAAACGATGTTTGCGAGTGATTCAGAGCATTTCACTAACCTTCAGCACGTAAAAAGATGCAAAACTTGTTTTTCGGGCCTGAATGAACTATTTCGGGGTTCCAATGTTGCGAAGCATGCATTCTACTCCATTGGAACAAAAATGATGTTTTGGAGAGTTGCGGAGCATTTCGCTAACCTTCGGCACGTAAAAGATACAAAACTTGTGTTTCGGGCCTGAATGCACTATTTTGGGGTACCAAAGTTGTGAACCATGCATTCTACTCCATTGGAACCAAAATGATGTTTTGGAGTGTTTCAGAGCATTTCGCTAACCTTCGGCAGTAAAAAGATGCAAAACTTGTGTTCGAGCCTGAATGCACTATTTCGGGTACCAAAGTTGTGAAGCATCCATTCTACTCCTTTGGAACAAAAACGATGTTTGGGAGTGTTTCAGAGCATTCCGCTAACCTGGGGCATGTAAAAAGATGCAAAACTTGTGTTTCGGGCCTGAATGCACTATTTCGGGGTACCAATGTTGCGAAGCATGCATTCTACTCTATTGGAGCAAAGATGATGTTTTTGAGTGTTTCGGAGCATTTCGCTAACCTTCGGTAGCAAAATGATGCAAAACTTGTGTTTCGGGCCTGAATGCACTATTTCGGGTACCAAAGTTGTGAAGCATCCATTCTACTCCTTTGGAACAAAAACGATGTTTGGGAGTGTTTCAGAGCATTCCGCTAACCTGGGGCATGTAAAAAGATGCATAACTTGTGTTTCGGGCCTTAATGCTTTCGGGGTACCAAAGTTGTGAAGCATCCATTCTACTCCATTGGACCCAAAACGATGTTTGGGAGTGTTTCGGAGCATTTCATTAACCTTCGACACGTAAAAAGATGCAAAACTTGTGTTTCGGGCCTGAATAAACTATTTCGGGGTACCAAAGTTGTGAAGCGTCCATTCTACTGCATTGGACCCAAAACGATGTTTGTTAGTGTTTCGGAGCATTTCGCTAACCTTTGGCATGTAAAAAGATGCAAAACTTGTGTTTCGGGCCTGAATGCACTATTTCGAGTACCAAAGTTGTGAAGCATCCATTCTACTCCATTGGACCTAAAACGATTTTTGGGAGTGTTTCAGAGCATTTCGCTAACCTTGGGCATGTAAAAAGATGCAAAACTTGTGTTTCGGGCCTGAATGCACTATTTCGGGGTACCAAAGTTGTGAAGCATCCATTCTACTCCATTGGACCCAAAACGATGTTTGCGAGTGATTCAGAGCATTTCACTAACCTTCAGCACGTAAAAAGATGCAAAACTTGTTTTTCGGGCCTGAATGAACTATTTCGGGGTTCCAATGTTGCGAAGCATGCATTCTACTCCATTGGAACAAAAATGATGTTTTGGAGAGTTGCGGAGCATTTCGCTAACCTTCGGCACGTAAAAGATACAAAACTTGTGTTTCGGGCCTGAATGCACTATTTCGGGGTACCAATGTTGTGAAGCGTCCATTCTACTGCATTGGACCCAAAACGATGTTTGGGAGTGTTTCAGAGCATTTCGCTAACCTTTGGCACGTAAAAGATGCAAAACTTGTGTTCGAGCCTGAATGCACTATTTCGGGGTACCGAAGTTGTGAAGCATCCATTCTACTCCGTTGGAACCAAAATGATGTTTGGGAGTGTTTCGGAGCATATCGCTAACCTTTGGCATGTAAAAAGATGCAAAACTTGTGTTTCGGGCCTGAATGCACTATTTCGGGGTACCAATGTTGCGAAGCATGCATTCTACTCCATTGGAACCAAGATGATGTTTTTGAGTGTTTCGGAGCATTTCGCTAACCTTCGGCAGCAAAAAGATGCAAAACTTGTGTTTCGGGCCTGAATACACTATTTCGGGGTACCAAAGTTGTGAAGCGTCCATTCTACTCCATTGGACCCAAAACAATGTTTGTTAGTGTTTCAGAGCATTTCACTAACCTTTGGCATGTAAAAAGATGCAAAACTTGTGTTTCGGGCCTAAATGCACTATTTGGAGTACCAAAGTTGTGAAGCGTCCATTCTACTCCATTGAACCTAAAATGATGTTTGGGAGTGGTTCAGAGCATTTCGCTAACCTTGGGCATGTAAAAAGATGCAAAACTTGTGTTTCGGGCCTAAATGCACTATTTGGAGTACCAAAGTTGTGAAGCGTCCATTCTACTCCATTGGACCTAAAACGATGTTTGGGAGTGTTTCAGAGCAATTCGCTAACCTTAGGCATGTAAAAAGATGCAAAACTTGTGTTTCGGGCCTGAATGCACTATTTCGGGGTACCAAAGTTGTGAAGCATCCATTCTACTCCATTGGACCCAAAACGATGTTTGGGAGTGATTCAGAGCATTTCACTAACCTTCGGCACGTAAAAAGATGCAAAACTTGTTTTTCGGGCCTGAATGAACTATTTCGGGGTTCCAAAGTTGTGAAGCGTCCATTCTACTCCATTAGACCCAAAACGATGTTTGGGAGTGTTTCGGAGCATTTCGCTAACCAAAGCGTTATGGGCAGCAAGATGCACAAGACACCAAAAGTCGTCTAGTCTAGTTTGTTAGAGGAGTTGATGTAGGATAAATGGCCCGTAGAAGGGGGTTGAATATGGGCCTTCTTTTCAATTTCTAATGTAAGAAGTAAACCTTAGCCTACTAGCTAGTGTTGCCCATCTAAAAAGGTTTTTCTCAACTACTAAGCACACTAACAAGAGTTTTCTTAGCAAATATCACACTAAGAGATATAGAACACCCTAGTTAAGATAAGAGGCAAACAAGCAACTTAAAGAGAACTAGAGAGAGGAAACTTAAATGCGCAAATTAAGTGCTGAAAATAAATGCAATTAAGTAGAGAGAGGCACAAGAGACACCGAATTTTTCCTGTGGTATCGAGAAGTTGACGCTTCCCCCTAATCCACGTTGGAGCACTGTTGACGCGAAAATAGGACGTCACCTCCGCGCGCAGCACACGTGACTCCCCGGTCTGTAGCGAGGCGTGCCAGCCAATTTGACCTGTTGATTGACAATGGAAATATTAGGGATCGGCTAGAGAACCGATGGCCTTATAGCGACACGTGTATCAGCCAATCGGCCGATAAAGGTAAAAGCGGGATCGGCCGGATCAAGAGCGACCGAAGCACAGGTGCGTGGGTAGATGGATCGGCTGAATCGGCCGATCGTGACGTCAGCACTCGAGTAGGTCGGAATCGGCTGCGGTGTTCGAAGCCGATAGGATCTAGATCGAGTGGATGATAAAGGTAATAGCTAAAAACCACAAGAATTGGTACAAAGACTTGCAGATCTAGCTAATATCGGTAAGGGGTGAATAAAGAACTAGACGAAACCTCAGCGATGCGCCCGGAGGTTAAAGCCTAAGGTTATTCGGTAAAACGGTACTCACAAGCTTGCCGGAGATCAGCTGATGCAGCCCGACGAACTCGAAGCACGACGTTGTAGAAAGGAGAAAATCGCAATGGCGAAGTCGCCGAAAAGTAGATGCTGTAAAGGTAGATGCTGTAAAGTAGATGCAGTAAAGTAAAGGGTTTGCCCGGAGGCGGTTTGTTTGATATTGGTGTGTACACATTTTCCGACCACGCAGGGTCGCTATTTATGTCCTGAGGACAACCCCGACTCCTAGCCGATCATGGCAATGTTTACTTGCATCTAAAGACAAAAAACTACTAAAAACAGAAAAGGACTCTCGTAGGAGTCAAAACTTCCTAAAACTGACTCTTTGACCCGTTGTCATTCGTGGATTGACCCACCTCCACCGTATTTTTCCTTTTGGCGTACTTTCTTGATTGCCGCCTCTCTCCTTATCGACCGACCCCCTTGCTTGACCATCGGCCGATTGGTTTGACCTGCTGGTCCCCCAACAGACTTGAGCCTCCTTGACCGTCGGTGGGTCCTGTTGGCCATCTTCCTCTCTCTTTCAATCGGCCGATTGCACTCAGTTTCTAATCGGCTGCTCCTCTTTATCCTTTTGACCTGTTTTTTCAAAAAACGGTGTCAACACATGCCCACCAGTTTCGGAGTAAATAATCCTTTTGCTCCGAAATTCGCCTGAAATTGATATCCTTTCTCTTAATTTGAATGATAGTCCAAATCAATCTAAATTGATAGCGCTATGTCCTTTCACTCTTATATCTTCCAGGGCTGTTTGCCATGTGATACTTTGTTTTTTCTGCCCCTCTTCCCTATAAGACTCATCCTTTTATCCAGGGGTTCCATGATTTCTTCCAGACTTGGTCCTCTTAGATGTAGCCATCGGTCTTTTAGTTTTGGACATGAGAGGCATTTCTTCCTGGAAAACTCTTTAAGGAATAATAGTCATCGCTGGTCATTGACAGACTTCAACTTGAAATAGCATTTCTTCTGGGTGCTGCTAGCGAGCTCGCAGCCTCTGTCTGCAATGTTGGGTAGATGATTTCTGTGAACCATGCTCTGTAGTTTGTCGACGCGATAGAGAAATTCCCCATCATTTGAGTGTACGTGTGTTATCCTTTATTTGGGGTGATTCCTCTGAATCAGTCATTCTTTGGAAACCGAGCCATTCACGGGCTATCTGTTTCCTTTTTTGCCGGATCCAGTATCTTCGGTTTCCGTCTTTTCTGGCTCCTTCATCTCTATCTCTTTCGGTGCTTTGGCTATAAATAGCCGTTCTCATACCCTTACGGAGGTCACACCTTTCCCTTCATCCATGGTTCAAGATATATGTCCAGGGAGCTTTAGGCTCTTGCTCTTCGGCTCCTCTCTTCTTCTCTGATTTAAGATGGCTAGAAGAATTCTTGTGAAATAGCCTAGAACATACTCCCTTCTCTAGTCTCCTTTTGTGAAGCCAAGAGGTCCAACAGCTAGAAGAATCCTTGTGATGCAACTTAGGTACATCAGCTGGTGGAGGAGGGTGGAGGTTGTCCCTGGGCGTTGCAGAAAGAAGAACAACCCTATGTCTTCTTTCCCAACAAATTTGACGGGGAGAGCATCTGGTGATTCATCTTCGTCAAATCTATGCTTTTTTTTGTTTTTCTCTTTCTTCGTCCCCATCGCTTGTTCAGTGATGACTAATGTGATTGATCTGTAATGAATCGTTCAAGTCTGTCTTCTCAATGTATTCTTTCAGATCTGCACTGTAATGTCACCATTGTAATTGAAGATGAGAGAAAAAATATATATATTTTTTTTGTTCTAAGGGCGATTTGTACATCGGCCATAACTTTAGACCGAACATGCTTAGATGATTCGGCTTTCCGCTGCTAGAGAAGATCTCATTTTCAATCGGCTGTAATCGGCCACTTTCAGGCTCTGATCGGACTAAGCGTCCACCCATATACTCGGATAGTATTTCTTCAAATACTTTCCATTCAATGCTCTGGCAAACTTCTCTCCTTCCAATGTCTCTAAAATATATGCATTGCCAGGTACGCATTGACTGATACGAAACGGTCCTTCCCAAGTTGGTGACCACTTCCCGTACTTAGGATCTCTAGAGCCGATTGGTAATATGAGTTTCCAAACTAAATCTCCTTCAACAAATTCTTTAGTTTTGACTTTCTTATCATACCACCGGGCTATCCTTCTTTTGTTCTTCTCGATATTCTCCAGAGCTCTCAGCCGATTGCCAGCAAGATCTTCCAGCTCCTCTTTCATCATAGCTGAATAATCATCGGCCGATAGCTGATCTTGTAAAGAAGTCCTTCTGGACCCGGTTTTTAACTCCCAAGGCAATACAGCATCATGACCATACACCAATTGATATGGCGATACTTTGGTTGCCCCATGGCATGCCATCCTATACGCCCATAATGCTTCATTGAGGATCGTATGCCATCGCTTGGGATTTTCATCAATCTTGCGCTTGATTAACTTGATGATGCCCTTGTTCGCTGCTTCAGCATGTCCGTTCGCTTGAACGTAATAGGGGGATGAGTTTAGCAGTTTGATTCCCAAGGAATTTGCGTATTCTTCAAACTCCCCTGACGTGAATTGACTCCCTTGATCGGTTGTGATAGTCTGAGGTATACCAAACCGATAGACAATATTTTCTTTAACAAAATCAATCATATTGCCCGATGTTACAGTCTTGATTGGGATGGCTTCGACCCACTTTGTGAAATAATCTGTGACCACCAGTACGAATTTATGACCTTTGCTTGATGGTGGATATATTTGTCCGATCAGATCGATTGCCCAACCCCTAAATGGCCACGGCTTGACTATTGGGTTCATTGCCGATGCTGGGACCCTTTGAATGCTTCCAAACTTCTGACACTCTTGGCATCCTTTGTAGTACTTGAAGCAATCTTCCAATATTGTCGGCCAATAATAGTTATTATTTCTGATCATCCACTTCATCTTAAATGCTGATTGATGGGCTCCACAGACTCCCTCATGAATTTCCCCCATTAAAGTTTTGGCCTCTTCTTCACCAAGACATTTGAGCAGGACTCCGTCGATGGTACGATAGTACAACTCATCTTCTAATAGAACGTATTTAATGGCTCTATACCTTAATTGTCTATCAACCCTTTTGGATGGATCTTTCAGATAATCTATTATCTCCTTCCTCCAATCTTCAGCTGATAACTCCATAGCCAGAATCAGCCGATATCCTGACGCCCCTTGGGCTAGCCGATTAGCCTCACTGTTGTGACACTTAGGGATATGTTCAAGTCTTACTATTTTGAATTCTCGGAGTAGTTGAAGACATTCTTCGTGATAAACCCTTAATATGTCATCTTTGCACTCATATTCCCGTACTAATTGATTTATCACGAGCTGAGAATCTCCAAATATCTCAACAACTTCAGCATTGACTTCTCGTAGTAGCTTTATCCCCTTTAACACTGCCTGGTACTCAGCTTGATTGTTTGTTGAAGTCTTCTCAATTGGGATGGAAAACTCGTAATTTGCTCCTTGAGGTGAGATGAGGACGATTCCGATCCCAGCTCCTATTCCACATGACGATCCATCAAAGAACATAGTCCATGGAATAGGTTCTACAACTGCAACTTCAGGTCCACAACGCTGAGTTACCAGATCGGCCATTACTTGCCCTTTGATTGCTTTAGCCGATTGATAGGTCAAATCAAATTCTGACAAAGCTAAGATCCATTTTCCGATCCTGCCCTTCAAGATTGGTAATGATAACATATATTTGACCACGTCATCCTTACACACAACAGTGCATTCGGCAGTTAATAGGTAGGGCCTCAACTTTGTGCATGAGAAATATAAGAACAAGCACAGTCTTTCCACCGCCGAATATCTTGTTTCTGTGTCCAAGAGTCTTCTACTCACGAAGTATATGACTCGCTCTTTCCCTTCAAACTCTTGTACCAGGGCCGATCCAATAGCCCGCTCATTAGCCGATAAGTATAACTTGAACGGCTTCTTGTCTTGAGGAGGCATTAAGACAGGAGGAGATTTTAAGTACTGCTTGACATTATCTAGAGCTTTCTGTTGTTCTTCTCCCCATACGAATTTCTGATCGGCCTTGAGCTTCAGCAAAGGTGTAAATGGCTGAATCCTTTCTGACAGATTAGATATAAATCTTCTGATGAAATTGATCTTGCCAATTAATAACTGGAGCTCTTTCTTGTTTGATGGTGCTTTTATGTTGTCAATTGCGCTGATCGACTTCTGGCCCACTTCAATTCCTCTTTCGTGTATTAAGAAACCCAAGAACTGACCAGCTGAAACACCAAAAGCACATTTGTTGGGATTCATCTTCAAGCCATGCTTTCTAGTGCATTCCAATGTTTTTCGTAGATCAGCCAAGTGCTCCTTGTAACTCTTTGACTTGACAACTACATCATCAATGTAGATTTCTACTATCTTACAGATGAGTTCATGAAATATGTAATTCATGGCTCTTTGATATGTGGCGCCAGCGTTCTTCCACCCAAAGGTCATAACAATCCACTCATACAATCCGACATGACCGGGGCACCTGAAAGCAGTTTTTGCAATATCCTCAATGGCCATGAATATTTGATTGTATCCAGCGTTACCGTCCATGAAGCTGATGACTTTATGCCCTGCAGCAGCGTTAACTAATGCATCGGCTACTGGCATCGGATACCCATCCATCGGTGTTACTTTGCTCAAGTCCCTGAAATCAATGCATACACGTAATTTGCCATTTTTCTTGTAGACAGGGACTATATTAGAGATCCATTCGGCATATCGACATTGCCGAATAAAACCAGCTTCGAGTAACTTTGTTATCTCGGCTTTTATATCAGGATAAATCTTTGGATTACATTGCCTCGGGTGTTGTTGAAAAGGTCGATATCCTGGTTTAATAGGTAACCGATGTTCAACAATGGATCGGTCTAATCCAGGCATCTCATAATATTCCCAAGCAAAGCAATCCTTGAATTCTTTTAATAATGCGACCAATTCTTTCTTGTATTCAGCATTCAGCTTGGCACCAATGTACGTCGGCCTTGGTTTGCTTCCATCTCCAACCCGTGCCCAAGCTTCCCTTCATGTTCAATGAACTGATCCATTAAATCTTGTCTTCAGAGCCGACTGCTTGAACCGGCTTTAGTCTAAAATCGGACACTTTGAGATACTTGGTATCCCAGGCTTTTCCAGATATACAGCTCACTTGATCATAAGTCCATCCTTGTGCTTCTGTAGCTGCTACTGTCAAGGAGGTTTCTCCTTGGACCACTTCCACTGAATCTCCGATCCATTGGATGATACATTGATGCATTGTAGATGGTATGCAACAATTGGCATGTATCCAATCCCGACCCAGCAGTAGATTATAAGATCCCCTCCCTTTAAAGACAAAGAAAGCGGTTGGAAGGGTCTTACTGCCGATGGTGAGCTCCACACAGATTGCTCCTTAGGCCGGAGAGACATTGCCTTCGAAGTCCACCAACATCATGTCGGTTTGGGTCAAGTCTTCATCAGACTTCCCAATCTTGCGCAACATGGTGTACGGCATCAGGTTGACTACTGCTCCTCCATCTACTAGCATTCTGGTGACTGTCTTCCCGTTGACAAATCCCTTGAGAAACAAAGCCTTCAAATGTTGTCTCTTTTCATCTTCTGGTTTCTCAAAGATAGCTTGTCTAGGTTCCAGTGTTAGCTGAGCCATGCCAAGTTCTTCATCGGACAAATCCGTCAATTGGAGCCATGAACTCTTTTGGTAGGAAGACAACCATGTTTATATCAGCGTGTGGTTTTTCATCCTTTGCTTCATCAGCCTTAGGCTTTGGGTGCCAAACTTTGGACCGAACCTTCTTCTTGTCCAGCACATGTCTCTCTGCCTCTTCATGCTGTTCTAGCTGACGTAGGCGCTGAACTCTCCTTTTCTGGGATTTGGTCAAGCCATCTGGACACCATTGTGGATTGGGCTTCTTACGTGTTTGGTTTGACCCTTCATCGTCCAGTTGTAGCGTGCGTCGACGTTCAGGAGCTCGGCACATGATATCTTCATCAGGGACTAGAGAATCGGCCATCTCTTCCAGCCGATTGTTTGACTCTTCATTGACTCGGCCTCCCAGCCGATCATGAATACTAACCTTCCCCCCCAGCCGATCGTGGACGCTGGCTTTGCCCCCCCAGCCGATCGTAGACTGAGACCCGTTGATTGTTGAATTCACAGTGATCTCTGGCAGTAGGTCTTCCGTCATTAAATCAAACCCTTTTGGATGAGTTGCTATTATTGTAAGCCCCGTTGCACTCTGGACAGTTTTCTGTTGTTGGCAGCTTGATTCCTTCTTCCCAGCAGTACTTGAAGAACGGACATCTCCAATGTCCTTCATTACGCCGTGCCCACTCTTCTATTCCCCTTACTTTCTCTTGTCGATGCTGGAATTTGTTGATCGGCATCTGGGACGTGACAGGTCGGCGTGGCTTTAAGTCTTCCTCTTCAAGTAGTAACCCTTTTCCTTTGACATCAGCAGCGGTTACTTGTACTTTGGGATCGACGGCTCCTTTATTTTGAGCCGAATCAGATGTCAGCAACTTAACTTGTGACGTGTCTTTGCTAGACACCTCAACTGTGTTAGTTGGGAAGGGGTGCTGATCAATCTTCATCGGCTTTTCAGCTTTGGCAGGAGTTTCAAATTTAAACCTTCCTTGCTCAATAGCTGATTGGATCTGTTGTCTGAAGATCTTGCAATCATTGGTGTCGTGCGAAGTTACATTGTGCCACTTGCAATACTTCATCCTCTTCAGCTCTTCTGCAGATGGTATGGTATGGAACTGGGAGAGCTTAATCTGCCCTTGCTGAAGCAACAGATCAAATATCTTATCGGCCTTAGTGATATCAAAGCCGAATTTCTCTGGTTCTTTCTTGCCAAAGGGACAGGACACTGTCTTCTTGCCTTTGACCCACTCTGCAAGCCCTATCATATTATCTTCATCTTCTGAATCAGAGTAATCCACATAGGACACCTTCTTCTGAAAGTTTCTTCTAGGTTCATAGGACTTTGCAGTTTCTTGACTCATTCGACTGACCAACTGGCTGAGACTCTCGAAGTCATGTGATGCATATTTCTCTCTCAATGTTGGCAAGAGACCTTGGAAAGCCAACTCGGCCAGTTGTTTATCTCCCAGATTCAAACTATAGCACTTGTTTCTAACCTCTCTGAATCTCTGAACGAATCCAGCAACTATTCCATCGTTCCTTTGCTTGAGTCTGGTCAGATCAGCAATCTTCATCTCATGGATGCCAGAGAAGAAATAATTATGAAACTGTTGTTCCAAATCGGACTACTTGATGATAGAGTTAGCTGGCAGTGATGTGAACCATGAGAATTCTGGCCCTGATAGAGATGAAGAGAACAAACGTATCCTGAGTGCATCAATGTTCCCGGCTTCTCCACATTGGATGATGAATCGAGTGATGTGCTCCATAGTGGATGTTTCATCTTGCCCAGAGAATTTGGTGAAATCCGGCACCTTGAATCTTGGAGGGAACGGTATCTGGTCATAGCCAAATGGATACGGTGTCCTGTACATGCAGGACTGCTGTTTGGGTTTCATCCCATACTGCTTCTGCAGCACCTCCGAGAAGTGGTCGATCAACTCCTGCTTCATATGCGACTTCAATTCAGCAGATGCTTGTTCAATTGCTTGTATCTCAGCTGGAGTTTCTGGAGGTTGTTCTTCTAAGATCCTTGGCTGTGGATTTGGTACTGTTGACGCCCCTGTCCTAGAAGAACCTTGCACATTTGAAACAGGTGGAGTCTGCCCGATCGGCTGTCCAGCCGATGGAGTTGGCTGCTGCAAATTCGATTAGCTTGAGATAGCCAATTGATTTAGAAGTGTTTGCAGTAGGTGTGCAGAATCCACATGTGGAAATACTGGCTGCCCTGTTACCCCTTGGTTGATCGGCTGCTGAGGCGATGATCTTGTATGAGCCACTGTGTTGGCTGGGGTTAAGACAGGCTGCATTGGTGCTGGCTGTTGTAACAGGGCAGTCTGTACAGGCATCCCCAATGTTGGCTGCTGTAGTGGAGCAGTTCGCACGGGCATCCCAAGTATCGGCTGTTGAGCCGATCTCTGAGGTAGAACAGGAGTCGGTCTCTGAGGTGGAACGGGAGTCCTTTTCTCTGTTGGAACGACCATATGAGCATGAGCTGGACTGATCTTGACTCTTTCGAAGGCTTTGCTCCCGTGATTGAAGTAGACGAACTCTACCCCATCCCCATTCATGTGCACAGTACCTGGAGTACCCCCAAACATGGCTTGATAAGACTGTGGGTACTTTACTTCTGGAATTTCCTCAGGCTGAGGCTCAAGAAAGTTTGAGATGTTAGTCTCAAAATGATCACGAGGTAAGCCCCATCCTGCAAGCCTTCCATCTTGATCTCTCATCGCAGGATATTTTTGATTCTGTATTGGGAGCATCTGATCCTGGACGTTAGATTGCACTGGCATTGTGACGACTGGGTCTTTAGCTTTATCATCACCACTTTGATTCTGAATCGGCCGGGAGTCCGATGAAGAACCAGGAGCAGCCTGTGGAGACGGTGTAACTTTTACTGTTGAATCATCAATCGGCGGAGTGGCCGATTGGTCTTGTTGGAACATTGGAGGAGTTCGGTTTGGTTGAAAATATGCAGGTCCCAGGTATCCTCCTTCTGCTCCTTTCTTGAGTGCATCAATTATGGCATTCTGAATAGTATTTGCGAAAACCTTAGATTGATCAATCATTGTTTGATGCATCGCCTTGGTCATCATGTCTTGAAGCCCTTCAGGATCAGCTGAGAAGGTGACTTGCTTAGGTGTTGGCAAAGGATTCTTCTTGAAGACCCCACCTTTAGTCTGACCATATGATGCCAGGCAAAGCTCTTCATAATGCTTCATGTGAGCTTCGAACATAGCTTTGTCTGTATCTTTCAGCTGATCCGTGGTGATCGTTTGGACGTTTTATGGATCAACCTCAGAAGGACCAGTCTTCGTAGGCTTTGTCATTGTTGACTTTTTCGTGTCCCACTGGGCGTGCCAAAAGTGTGTTAACGCGAAAATAGGACGTCACCTCCGCGCGCAGCACACGTGACTCCCCGGTCTGTAGCGAGGCGTGCCAGCCAATCTGACCTGTTGATTGACAATGGAAATATTAGGGATTGGCTAGAGAACCGATGGCCTTGTAGCGACACGTGTATCAGCCAATCGGCCGATACAGATAAAAGCGGGATCAGCCGGCTCAAGAGCGACTGAAGCACAGGTGCGTGGGTAGATGGATCGGCTGAATTGGCCGATCGTGACGTCAGCACTCGAGTAGGTCGGAATCGGCTGCGGTGTTAGAAGCCGATAGGATCTAGATCGAGTGGATGATAAAAATAATAGCTAAAAACCACAAGAATTGGTACAAAGACTTGCAGATCTAGCTAATATCAGTAAGGGGTGAATAAAGAACTAGACGAAACCTCAGCGATGCGCCCGGAGGTTAAAGCCAAGGGTTATTCGGTAAAACGGTACTCACAAGCTTGCCGGAAATCAGCTGATGCAGCCCGACGAACTCGAAGCACGACGTTGTAGAAAGGAGAAAATCGCAATGGTGAAGTCACCGAAAAGTAGATGCTGTAAAGGTATATGCTGTAAAGTAGATGCAGTAAAGTAAAGGGTTTGCCCAGAGGCGGTTTGTTTGATATTGGTGTGTACACATTTTTTCGACCACGTAGGGTCGCTATTTATGTCCTGAGGACAACCCCGACTCCTAGCCGATCACGGCAATGTTTACTTGCATCTAAAGACAAAAAAACTACTAAAAACAGAAAAGGACTCTCGTAGGAGTCAAAACTTCCTAAAACTGACTCTTTGATCCGTTGTCAATCGTGGATTGACCCACCTCCACCGTATTTTTCCTTTTGGCGTACTTTCTTGATTGCTGCCTCTCTCCTTATCGACCGACCCCCTTGCTTGACCATCGGCCGATTGGTTTGACCTGCTGGTCCCCCAACAGACTTGAGCCTCCTTGACCGTCGGTGGGTCCTGTTGGCCATCTTCCTCTCTCTTTCAATCGGCCGATTGCACTCAGTTTCTCATCGGCTGCTCCTCTTTATCCTTTTGACCTGTTTTTCCAAAAAACGGTGTCAACAAGCACTTACAAAGAGTATTGCTCCCCCTCAAGTCACCAAGACTCAAGTGCTCACTAAGAGTACCCGTTCTCCATCTCCGGAACGGTGGGTCTCGAACCGTGTACACCAAGCTTTCTTGAGGCTCTCACAATCTCCAAGAGCTCACCAAGAACCCCCAAAGCACCAAGACTGTCTAGGAGCCATCAAACTCCAAGAGTAACAAGCCCACAAACCTTCACTTGACCTGAGCACTCAGCTAAGCCATGTATGCACCTTGAAACCCTTGATCACTAAGAAAGAGCTCCTCAAACAAGAGGAAGAGAATCCCAAATGAGTAAGAACACTATCTCCTTCTCTCCTTGGCTGTTGTAGATCTTCATAGTGGCAAAGGCAGCTCAAGAGATGCAGGGGGGTCATTTATATAGGCCTAGCAAAGGAGGCTAGCCGTTGGAAAAGTCCCCTGAAAAGTAGCACCGTCGGATGAACCGACGGTTCCCCCCACGCAGGCGTCGGATCATCTGGTCACTCACAAGCCGCTATATAGCCGTTGAACTCAAGTGACCCAGTCAATGCACTGACGCTATGTTTCGACGCACCGTCGGTCTATCCGGTGCTGAAGAGCACCCACTCGGTGCGGTACTGTATGATTCAAACACAGGCGTCGGATGAACCGCTGAGGTGTCCACGAAGCGTCGGTTCATCCGGTGCTGAAGAGGAAATCTTGGTGCGTCTCTGTATGATTTAAATGCAAGCGTCGGATGAACCGCTGAACACACCATCGGATCATCCGGTGCTGAAGCCGTTGAAGCTCAATCAATATTGTTACCAAACCCTAAGGCATCGGACGAACCGCTGCCTATACTGTCGGTTCATCCGACGGTCACTTTTGAATTCCCAGGCCGCTGAATTCATCCGGCGCAACTAGAAAAGTAGGCGTCGGTTCATCCGACGCTATGCTTTGAATTTCAACTCGTCCAATTCAATCGCCTTTGAGTTTTCCGTCGATTCTTTTGCTTCTACTGTGCTTCCATGAGTACTTTGAGCTGTTTAGCATCCAAGGAACTTGAGTGTGCATATATTCATGGCTTTTGGTGCATGGTCAAGCTACTAGTGCATGAACCCCTCTTAATAGTACGGTCAAACACTACAGACTAGCAATCCAAGTGTCCTTCATCTCCTTGTGACACTTGAAACTAACAAAGTCCTTAGCCTTGTAGTATTTGTCTATTAATCGTCCATAATTTCAAATTGAGGGGTCTTTTTTCATTCATTACTCATGACAATAACCCAAGATATAATCCGCTACAAAACAAAGGTTAATCACAAGTATATGGTTGTTATTTATCACCGAAACACACTCTTACCAAAGGTGCGAAAGGGCCTAGATGGTTACAGTTGAGACATCGTCACACTAATAGATTCAAGTTCAATTCCTTATTAGAGCGGATTTATGGAGCTGATTCGCTGGTGTAGCTGCGGTTCGGATGTTTTCTAAATCTGAGAAAGATTACATCTTTTTAACAAAAAACCGTGGAACTCTTAACCCGTCTAGTTTTTCTAAGATTCACAACACCAAGCAGCAACTGTTTTTTCTTTTTAATTACTTCGCTTCGAATGGCAAAGCTTGGGCTATCGGAAAAAATTACTTGCTTCGCATATGGCAAAGTTTGGGCTATTTTTTTATGATGAGAAAAAATCAATTCGCTTCGCATATGGCAAAGTTTGGGCTATTTGTCTGACAAAGTATGTATGCAGTGGCTTATTTCTCGTCTCAACCGCTGGATGTCCAACGAATGGCCAACATCAGGCTACCTCTCTCTGAGGTAGTACAAAGAACTTAAGAGGAACCGGATCCCACCACTATCATTGTTCACGTATGTGGGTACTTTTCATAATGCATATTATTGTTCACACCGTCTCTCCTGCTACCATTATGTTCGCAATTTTATTTACTATTCACACCACCTACTGTTTTACTATCGTTCCCGCTTTTTGTTGTTCACAGCACGTACCTTTATTTATCGTCAGGTGGCCGCCGTCCAGTGGCGGACGCATAAAAAAATTCTAGGTAGGGCGAACAGTCAAACATATATCAATCTTTATATATTGACTCCCATACACATATTATATCATATTCATCTCGAATCAAAACGGTAAAAGATTTTATGAAGAAGAGAGAACAATTTTTGCACCATATACTGTTATACTCAATGTGCACCATAACAAAAAAAAGAGCAAAACACTCCCTCCATCCCAAATTAGCTATCATTTTGGTTTTTTAATATATTCTTTTTGTTATGTGCCTAGATATATATTATATTTAGATACATAACATGAAAATCAAAACGACAAATAATTTGGGACAGATAGTGTAACTAAGAGACCATTTTTGTACTTGTTTTTCAACAAGTCGACAAGCTCACAAGCAACTAATACAAAGCCGATCACTGAATTACTTGCATTGAGAAACAAAGCTATGATCGGTATTACCACGAACAAAGTCAATCAAAGCTATCGTCCGGTATTAGTTGCACTCAAGCTGAATTACTTGCATTCACTGAATTATAAGCGGGCCTAAGCTATGGGCTATTGGGCCATCAGTTCATGGAGTCAGCTTCGAGATTGGGCTGGCCCGTCTAAGCTTACTGGTTCGCTTCCGCATCGTCGTCTACCTTGAAACAAAGCTCTCGAACGCCTAAAGCCGCCGCACAAAATGCCGAAGCCGCACCATAATCTTCGATTCTCAGAGGGAAAACAAGGGGTAAGAGGTCTTCGGTGCTGGGGTTAGGTAGGACGGCCGCCCTACCTTGCTCTATTGGTAGGTCCGCCACTGCCGCCGTCGAGAGGTCACGTTCATCATACACGCTCACGAAGAAAGGCCCAGGTAATAGACCTACGTGTCATCCTTGCACGGCAACGAAATCATCGCCGTCCGCTTGACCTCACGATTGTCACTTTCCCACGCTGACGAGGGATACACTAATTAAAATTGATGGTGTTGTATTCTCCATCTTCTTAGATAAGTTGTCATCCAAAAAATAATATATCTTATTTTTCAGGATGGCAATCGCAAACCTGATAAATTTACTATGATGAATTATTGTTACTATATACCTTTAGGCACAGTAGGTTCCACAGGATGGCAATAGCAAACCTGATAAATTTACTATGATGAATTATTGTTACTATAAACCTTTAGGCACAGTAGGTTCCATCACATCAGGTTGCTTCTTTGATTCAATATTGCAAAGTTTCACACATCCATATACCTGCAACTTGCATTGAAATGTGATGTTTTCTTTCACTATTTTTTCACTGCATATTGTATTTCGGTATTACCAGGAACAAAGCCATTCAAAGCTATTGTCCTGTATTAAATGAACTCAAGTTGAATTGCTCGCATTCACTGAATTATAAACGGGCCTAAGCTTTGGGCTATTGGGCCATTAGTTCACGGAGTCAGCTTCGAGATTGGGCTGGCCCGTCTAAGCTTACCGGTTCGCTTCCGCATCGTCGTCTTCCTCGAAACAAAGCTGCCGAACGCCCGAAGCCGCCACACAAAATGCCGAAGCCGCACCGGAATCTTCGATTCGCAGAGGGAAAACAAGGGGTAAGCGGTCTTCGGTGCTAGGGTTAGGTAGGACGGCCGCCCTACCTTGCTCTATTGGAAGGTCCGCCACTGCCGCCGTCGACATGTCACGTTCATCATACACACTCACGAAGAAAGGTCCAGGTAATAGACCTACGTGTCATCCTTGCACGGCAACAAAATCATCTTCGTCTGCTTGACCTCACGATTGTCACTTTCCCACACTGACGAGGGATACAATAATTAAAATTGATGGTGTTGTATTCTCCATCTACTTAATTAAGTTGTCATCTAAAAAATAATATATCTTATTTTTCAGGATGGCAATCGCAAACCTGTTAAATTTACTATGATGAATTATTGTTACTATATACCTTTAGGCACAGTAGGTTCCATCACATCAGGTTGCTTCTTTGATTCAATATTGCAAAGTTTCACACATCCATATACCTGCAACTTGCATTGAAATGTGATGTTTTGTTTCACTATTTTTTCACTGCATATTGTATTTCGGTATTACAAGGAACAAAGCCATTCAAAGCTATTGTCCTGTATTAATTGAACTCAAGCTGAATTACTTGCATTCACTGAATTATAAACGGGCCTAAGCTATGGGCCATTGGGCCATCAGTTCACGGAGTCAGCTTCGAGATTGTGCTGGCCCGTCTAAGCTTACCGGTTCGCTTCCGCATCGTCGTCTTCCTCGAAACAAAGCTGCCGAATGCCCGAAGCCGCCGCACAAAATGCCGAAGCCGCACCGGAATCTTCGATTCTTAGAGGGAAAACAAGGGGTAAGCGGTCTTCGGTGCTGGGGTTAGGTAGGACGGCCGCCCTACCTTGCTCTATTGGTAGGTCCGCCACTGCCGCCGTCGACAGGTCACGTTCATCATACACGCTCCCGAAGAAAGGCCCAGGTAATAGACTTACGTGTCATCCTTGCACAGCAACGAAATCATCGCGGTCTGCTTGACCTCACGATTGTCACTTTCCCACACTGACGAGGGATACACTAATTAAAATTGATGGTGTTGTATTCTCCATCTTCTTAGTTAAGTTGTCATGCAAAAAATAATATATCTTATTTTTCAGGATGGCAATCGCAAACCTGATAAATTTACTATGATGAATTATTGTTACTATATACCTTTAGGCACAGTAGGTTCCATCACATCAGGTTGCTTCTTTGATTCAATATTGCAAAGTTTCACACATCCATATACCTGCAACTTGCATTGAAATGTGATGTTTTGTTTCACTATTTTTTCACTGCATATTGTATTTCGGTATTACCAGGAACAAAGCCATTCAAAGCTATTGTCCTGTATTAAATGAACTCAAGTTGAATTACTCGCATTCAATGAATTATAAACGGGCCTAAGCTATGGGCTATTGGGCCATTAGTTCACGGAGTCAGCTTCGAGATTGGGCTGGCCCGTCTAAGCTTACCGGTTCGCTTCCGCATCGTCGACCTCCTCGAAACAAAGTTGCCGAACGCCCGAAGCCGCCGCACAAAATGCCGAAGCCGCACCGGAATCTTCGATTCTCAGAGGGAAAACAAGGGGTAAGCGGTCTTCGGTGCTGGGGTTAGGTAGGACGGCTGCCCTACCTTGCTCTATTGGTAGGTCCGCCACTGCCGCCGTCGACATGTCACATTCATCATACACACTCACGAAGAAAGGTCCAGGTAATAGACCTACGTGTCATCCTTGCACGGCAACAAAATCGTCTTCGTCTGCTTGACCTCACGATTGTCACTTTCCTACACTGACAAGGGATACAATAATTAAAATTGATGGTGTTGTATTCTCCATCTACTTAATTAAGTTGTCATCTAAAAAATAATATATCTTATTTTGCAGGATGGCAATCGCAAACCTGTTAAATTTACTATGATGAATTATTGTTACTATATACCTTTAGGCATAGTAGGTTCCATCACATCAGGTTGCTTCTTTGATTCAATATTGCAAAGTTTCACACATCCATATACCTGCAACTTGCATTGAAATGTGATGTTTTGTTTCACTATTTTTTCACTGCATATTGTATTTCGGTATTACAAGGAACAAAGCCATTCAAAGCTATTGTCCTGTATTAATTGAACTCAAGCTGAATTACTTACATTCACTGAATTATAAATGGGCCTAAGCTATGGGCTATTGGGCCATCAGTTCACGGAGTCAGCTTCGAGATTGTGCTGGCCCGTCTAAGCTTATCGGTTCGCTTCCGCATCGTCGTCTTCCTCGAAACAAAGCTGCCGAATGCCCGAAGCCGCCGCACAAAATGCCGAAGCCGCACCGGAATCTTCGATTCTTAGAGGGAAAACAAGGGGTAAGCGGTCTTCGGTGCTGGGGTTAGGTAGGACGGCCGCCTTATCTTGCTCTATTGGTAGGTCCGCCACTGCCGCCGTCGACAGGTCACGTTCATCATACACGCTCCCGAAGAAAGGCCCAGGTAATAGACTTACGTGTCATCCTTGCACAGCAACGAAATCATCGCCGTCTGCTTGACCTCACGATTGTCACTTTCCCACACTGACGAGGGATACACTAATTAAAATTGATGGTGTTGTATTCTCCATCTTCTTAGTTAAGTTGTCATACAAAAAATAATATATCTTATTTATCACGATGGCAATCGCAAACCTGATAAATTTACTATGATGAATTATTGTTACTATATACCTTTAGGCACAGTAGGTTCCATCACATCAGGTTACTTCTTTGATTCAATATTGCAAAATTTCACACATCCATATACCTGCAACTTGCATTGAAATGTGATGTTTTGTTTCACTATTTTTTCACTGCATATTGTATTTCGGTATTACCAGGAACAAAGCCATTCAAAGCTATTGTCATGTATTAGTTGAACTCAAGCTGAATTACTTGCGTTCACTGAATTATAAACGGGCCTAAGCTATGGGCTATTGGGCCATCAGTTCACGGAGTCAGCTTCGAGATTGGGCTGGCCTGTCTAAGCTTACCGGTTCGCTTCCGCATCGTCGTCTTCCTCGAAACAAAGCTGCCGAACGCGCGAAGCCGACGCACAAAATGCCAAAGCCGCACCGGAATCTTCGATTCTCAGAGGGAAAACAAGGGGTAAGCGGTCTTCGGTGCTGGGGTTAGGTAGGACGGCCGCCCTACCTTGCTCTATTGGTAGGTCCGCCACTGCCGCCGTCGACATCACGTTCATCATACACGCTCACGAAGAAAGGTCCAGGTAATAGACCTACGTGTCATCCTTGCACGGCAACGAAATCGTCGTCGTCCGCTTGACCTCACGATTGTCACTTTCCCACACTGACGAGGGATACAATTATTAAAATTGATGGTGTTGTATTCTCCATCTACTTATTTAAGTTGTCATCTAAAAAAATAATATATCTTATTTTTCAGGATGGCAATCGCAAACCTGTTAAATTTACTATGATGAATTATTGTTACTATATACCTTTAGGCACAGTAGGTTCCATCACATCAGGTTGCTTCTTTGATTCAATATTGCAAAGTTTCACACATCCATATACCTGCAACTTGCATTGAAATGTGATGTTATGTTTCACTATTTTTCACTGCATATTGTATTTCGGTATTACCAGGAACAAAGCCATTCAAAGCTATTGTCCTGTATTAATTGAACTCAAGCTGAATTACTTGCATTCACTGAATTATAAACGGGCCTAAGCTATGGGCTATTGGGCCATCAGTTCACGGAGTCAGCTTCGAGATTGGGCTGGCCCGTCTAAGCTTACCGGTTCGCTTCCGCATCGTTGTCTTCCTCGAAACAAAGCTGCCGAACGCCCGAAGCCGCACCGGAATCTTCGATTCTCAGAGGGAAAAGAAGGGGTAAGCGGTCTTCGGTGCTGGGGTTAGGTAGGATGGCCGCCCTACCTTGCTCTATTGGTAGGTCCGCCACTGCCGCCGTCGACATGTCACGTTCATCATACATGCTCACGAAGAAAGGTCCTGGTTATAGACCTACGTGTCATCCTTGCACGGCAACGAAATCATCGTCGTCTGCTTGACCTCACGATTGTCACTTTCCCACACTGACGAGGGATACACTAATTAAAATTGATGGTGTTGTATTCTCCATCTTCTTAGTTAAGTTGTCATCTAAAAAAATAATATATCTTATTTTTCAGGATGGCAATCGCAAACCTGTTAAATTTACTATGATGAATTATTGTTACTATATACTTTTAGGCACAGTAGGTTCCATCACATCAGGTTGCTTCTTTGATTCAATATTGCAAAGTTTCACACATCCATATACCTGCAACTTGCATTGAAATATGATGTTTTGTTTCACTATTTTTTCACTGTACATTGTATTTGTGTGATGTGTGTTATGTTATACACAGATCATACTACCCATGTTATCGCTGTTCTTCCTAGTTGAGATAATGCGCATACTATTTTGATACCGGGTAAGAGCATATGACCGTCAGATCGGAGAAGAAAAAATATTAAACATATCTTAGGGTGAGTATATATTTTGGATCGTCTTATGTAATATTGTGTAGGATTTTTCTGATGTAGAGGACACAGAGTGACCAAAGAGAGAGAAATCGTTATTTCAAGAAACAAACATGTTAGGACTATGAGACGACTACCGCGCCATTGTACGAGTTGTGGTTTCATAACTCATTATATTTCTCTTTCGCTATGCACAAATTAAGAAAATAAAACTACCGTCAAACAACTTTAAAAAGACAATGTGTTGCTTATGGTAACAAATTTTGACCACCAAACTATCAAAAACTTCATTTTGTCCAACATGTTGTTTTAGTGGGTGGGTTGCTGATATTAATGCCAAGTGGTGGTGGGCCTACATGTCAAGACCATCTCTCCTCTCACTCACTTCTCTCTCCCCCATCAGTCGTCGCCCTTCCTTGCACCAACATGCATCGCCCACCACCATTGCCCCACCCCTACCATACGCCGACCACAGCCCTCCTGCACCTCCCCATTAATCTTCTTTCGACACCATTCTTCTCCACAGAGCACCCCATGGTCATCGGCAAAATATGTTGAGCTCTGACTGTCTCCGTCAAATAGCCACCACCGCGCTCCCCTCCCCTTCCCCCAACCTCCCCAACCCCTTGTCAATGAGCACAAGCAAGCACTGATGCAAGGAGCACTCCCGTTGAGCAGGCCCTCGGTGAGCATGTGAGGAGGCCAAGTGGGTGCCTTCAGCCTCTAAACAGCCTCGTTCCCACGCGCCACCCTTGAGGTTGGAGGACGACCTGGCGTGGCAATCCTCGCTGCCATGTTCATAGAGTGATACACAACGGAGCTAACAAATTTCAGTGGCACACGAGTGGTTGGATCAATTTTCAATGATATAGAGGGAATCGGACATACTGTAGAGAGATGAAATTGGTATAATTGGATGATTGTATTGCATTGAGACCTCAGCCAGTATATATGAGAGTACAAGACTTGGGAGACAACCCCAGATATATGAGATGAAATTGGTATAATTGGATGATTGTATTGCATTTAGGCCTCGACCAGTATACATGAGAGTACAAGACTTGGGAGACAACCCCGGATACATATGGCAGTCTATGATACATATGTCTACAACTCCAAATATACTCTAACACATACACTGATATTGCATTCCATGTCAAAGACCAGACCCTGCCATCAAGAGAACCACCTCAAAACTAAATACTCCCTCGGTGGTACAACCTGCCTAAATTTGCCCATTTTCTCCAACTCGTTTCATGGGAACAACAATTGACATCAAAACCACAAAAAATAGTATTTAAAATACATGGACACCATATATTCTAGCACAACATTCAATGGTACTGTTGTATTATCTTAGAAAGAGATGAGTATGTCCCAACACCAGCACAGCAGAGTCCGACAGCAATGATGAACACACATAGTACTACCAGCACACAAGTATAAAGTATTTCACTAAAATCAACATATGCATCTATTTAAGACTGATGAGTAATTATTTCTATTTGGATGATATCTGGATCAAGAATACATGGAACATGATTTTTTTTGCGCTGCTAGTGCCCATTCGTCCAATGGAAAATTTTCTGATGAAGCATTGAAAATTAACTCAACATGAAAAGTGATGTGTAAAAATGACTCTGTTTCATGCAACATCCATTGTGAAACATGAAGAAACAACAGCTGCAACATATTTATTGCAACATACTATGTCGGAGCATCTGATTTTTTTAAAAAAATTCTGGACGTCTGTACTGTAGCGTTACTGATTTTTTTTCCCAAAAATTGGCATCCAAGGAAAATGAAAACTTCTGACTGACATATTTGGAGAATGTAGAAGAGTAGAATTAGGGGAAACACCACACACCCTAATGAGGGGTGTGACCATTATATAGCCAAGATGGCTTATAGAGTACAAGAATACAATCAAGTATACAAGGTAGGCCTATCAACTATACAAGGTAAGCTATAATCAGCTAAGATATCTAGAATATCTCTAATACCCGCCCGCAGTCGCAGCGGGAGGATCACAAACGCAAAGACTGGACCGAAATTCAGTAAAGAGCTGAACCGGAAGTCCCTTGGTCATGATGTCCGCGAACTGGTGAGAGGACGAGACATGGAGGACCCGAAACTGTCCCAGTGCTACCTTCTCGCTGACGAAGTGAATGTCGATCTCGATATGCTTCGTGCGCCGATGATGAACTGGATTCGTTGTCATGTAAATGGCACTCACGTTGTCACAGAAGACAATCGTAGTCGAGGTGAGGGGAACGTGGAGTTCTTACAGCTGCTGGCGGATCCAAGAACACTCGGCGACAGCATGAGCAACAGCCCGAAACTCGGCCTCAGCGCTAGACCTGGACACCGTGGTGTGGCACTTGGAAGACCAAGAAATCAGGTTGTCGCCGAGGAAGACGCAGAAGACGGAGGTCGAGAGTCTGGACACCCAACCCAATCCGCATCTGAATATGCGGTCAAGGACTGGATGGGACCTGTGCCGATGTGGAGGCCGGAGGAGAGCGTGCCCTTGACGTAGCGAAGAATGCGCTTGACCAGCGCAAGGTGTGGCTCACACGGGGCCATGCATGAAGAGGCACACCTGCTGAACAGCATACTGCAGGTCAGGCCGAGTCATGGTGAGGTACTGGAGAGCACCCACAATACTCCGGTAGTGAGAGCCGTCAGCCGCAGAGAGGAGTGCGCCGTCAGAGGCCGAGAGCTTGGCATGAGTGTCAACGGGAATCGCTGTAGAGTGACACTCAGCCATGCCGGCCCGCTGGAGAAGATCCACAGCATAATGTCGCTGAGACAGAAACAAACCATC
Organism: Cenchrus fungigraminus; assembly: GCA_036936925.1. NCBI lineage: Eukaryota > Viridiplantae > Streptophyta > Magnoliopsida > Poales > Poaceae > Cenchrus > Cenchrus fungigraminus. The sequence continues at coordinate 20,429,578 of CM072776.1, read as the reverse complement.
TGTGGAGCGGGTGACGGCGATGCCGAGGAAGTGGTGGAGGTCGCCGAGATCCGTCATGGCGAACTCAGAGCTGAGTTTGGCCATGATGTGCTGAAGAAGAGTCGAGGACGATGCGGTGAGGATAATGTCGTCAACGTAGAGCAGCAAGTAGGCGATCTGCACGCCCTCCTTGTAAACAAAGAGGGAGGTGTCGGAGGTGGAGGCGATGAAGCCGAGCTGACGAAGAAATGTGGCGAAACGCTGGTACCACGGCCGGGGAGCCTGCTTGAGCCCATACAAGGACTTCTGGAGCATGCAGACGTGGTCAGGAGCGGCAGGGTCGACGAAACCAGGCGGCTGCTGGCAGTAGACAGTCTCCTCAAGGTGGCCATGAAGAAAGGCATTCTTCACGTCCAGCTAGTGGAGAGGCCAGGCACGCGAAGCGGCGAGACTCAGCACAGTCCGGATGGTCACCGGTTTGACAACCGGGCTAAAGGTCTCGCCGTAGTCGATGCCGGCTTGCTGGTTGTTGCCGCGGGCTACCCAGCGAGCCTTGTGACGGGCAAGAGTACCGTCGGAATGGTACTTATGCGTGAGGATCCACTTGCCCGTCACAACGTTGGCGCCAGGAGGTCGAGGAACGAGACGCCATGTCCCGTTGTCGCTGAGCGCCTGGTACTCGTCAGTCATGGCCGCCCGCCAGTTAGCGTCGGCCAAGGCGCTGCGGTAGTTTGTCGGAATCGGCGACGGTGTCGTGGAAGATGTAGTGGTGTTGAGGTTCCGGTACGACACCCGCTGTATGACACCAGCTGTGGTGCGAGTAACGAGACGACAGGGCTCTAGCGGAGGAGCAGGCACCGGTGCTGGGGACGGTGTCGGGGTAGGAGTCGGTGAGGGCACCGGTGCAGGCTCGAGCAACGGCGGAGCAGGCACCACAGGAGAGACCGGTGGTTGCTGCGGAGCAGGCACCGGATGACGACCGTAGACGAGGTGGAAGTCTCGCGAAGAGGCGGCAACAGCGCCGCCTACCCTCTGCGAGGGCTGGACGAAGAGGCCGGAGGGCCGCCCTCTGGAACAAACCCGCCTGGTCTGGTCAGAGGCGGCTGGAGCGAAGAGACAGCGACGTCGCTGCCTAGTCTAGACCCGCCCGGAGAGAGACGGCGTGGACACAAGCGCCAAGCGGAGGACAGGGCCACACACAATGATGGCGGGATCATCCTCGGGAAACTCCTGCAAAACAAGGGGTGAAGGCCGCGGCTGCTCGACATCCGTGGATGGAGCAACCGAGGGCGAAGCTGCAGTGGAGCTAGGAGGAGGCGACAACAAGAAATCAAGTTGCGACGACTAAGTAGGCTGGGAGGAGAAGGGGAAGGACGACTCGTCGAAGACGACATGTTGAGAGATGTTGACACGTCGAGTGGACAGGTCAAGACAGCGATACCCCTTATGAGAGGAGGGATGCCCCAGAAACACGCAGGCAGTGGAGTGAGGTGCGAGTTTGTGGGGTGTTGTGGCAGACAGGTTGGGGTAGTAGAGGTAGCCAAACACACGCATGTACAAATACTCAGGAGGCTTGCCATGGAGGAGACAATATGGAACATCATTCTGAATGGCGGAGCATGGGCGCCTATTAAGGAGGTAGGTGGTGGTGGCGAGGGCTTCAGCCCAATAAGAGGCAGCCATGTGGGAGTGGATGAACAGGGTGCGAGTCACGTTGTTAAGAGTGCGTAAGACACGTTCGGCTTTCCCGTTTTGAGGAGATGTGTAGGGACAAGAAAGACGGAGGTGAGAGCCCTGAGCGGAGTGAGGGTCTTGTTGACAAACTCGGTGCCATTGTCCGCCTGCATGACAGGGAGGCCGAATTGTGTGCGAGCATAAGCGAAAAAACTAATGATGTGACCTGCAGCTTCAGATTTATGCACCATAGGGTACGTCCAGCAAAAATGGGTATAATCATCTAGGATGACGAGGTAGTAGCGGCAACCTGAAATGCTAGCTATAGGAGAAGTCCACACATCGCAGTGTACTAACTCAAAAGGAACAGTACTGCGTGAACTAGAGGAAGAGAAGGGAAGCCGCACATGTTTCCCTAATTGGCAAGAGTGACAGAGGGTATGAGTGCCTTTATTACAAGAAATAGAGGAGTTATTCCTGAGGGTGTCGATGGCGGCAGGACCAGGATGACCGAGGCGGAGGTGCCACAGGTTAATAGAGGTAGCAAGGGCAGCATGGGGAGCTACCGTGCTGGCGGCTGCAGGAATGGTGTAAAGGTCATTGTCGCTGTTGCAGCGAAGCAGCACACGACTAGTTTCGATATCCCTAACGGAAAATCCAAAAGCATCAATCAATCGAACAATTATTGTCACGTCTGAATTGTCTGACAAGAGATTGCTAACTAAGGCAGGTACAACTAGGACATTGTTCAATTTAAAAGTGGACGTGCTGGTTGGGAGGGTGGAGTTGCCACGACACACAACAGGGATAGTCTGACCATTACCAACAGTGATGAAGGAATGAGAGGGAGGGAGTCTTAAGAGAAGTATACCATCTGTAGATGACATATGGCCGGATGCACCGGAGTCCATGACCCTGCCTGAGTGCTGGGGGGCCATCAGGTGCAGTAGCGGAAGAGCCGGACGAGTCGAGGGCGGTCAGGGACGCCGGGCAGGAAGGAGCCGTCGGTCGTGACCCACCGGTGGCCAGTCGATGCACCCGTAGCAGATCGCCACGAGAGGAGACGGATTGACGGGGCGAAGCTGGTCTGCCGGCTGTGGAGGAGCCGGCGCGAAGACCACCTGGCGAAGAGCGACCCACCGGGGCGGATCCTGCCGAGGCGGAGGACGCAGCGCGAGGAGAATGTGCGGCCTAGGAGAAGGCGACGCGAGGGAGGGGCGCGGCCGGAGACGGCACGCTCGGCACGGCGCGAGGCAAAGGAGGGTGTCGCCGGAGAGGACGGTGTAGGGGAGGGAGCGCAACACAGGGAGGTGGCGGCGCAAAGGGGTGGGAGAGGAGCAGCGTAGAGGGGCGCAGCAGGTGTGGGGGCGGCGGCGCGAAGGAATTGCACGCCGATATGAGAGGTGGCGGCGCGAGCCTACGCACTCACACGGAACAGAGGAGGCAGCGGAAAAAGGAAGGGAACCGAGGGAAATTAACCCGGTCTCTTGATACCATGTAGAAGAGTAGAATTAGGGGAAACACCACACACCCTAATAAGGGGGGTGACCTTCCTTATATAGCCAAGATGGCTTAGAGTACAAGACTACAATCAAGTATACAAGGTAAGCTATAATCAGCTAAGATATCTACAATATCTCTAATAGAGAATAAAAACCATTTGGGGATTAATAAATGAAGTTATAACACTCTTTTGCTTTGAAGTAAATAGATGGTTCAAGCAAAATATGCTGAAGTAAAAACATCAGTTACCTGATACCAGGTCACTTTATTCCTAAGGATCGCCAAAAAGCAGGCACATGGTAGAATATAGGCCTAGAACAAAAATACAAATTAGGAACAATGATATACAAGCAAAGGCTCTAAAAATGTTGAAGGTGAATTTACCACAAACATGGTGAGTAAAGATCCCACCAGGGACATGACGAGTCCTGAAAAGGCTCAACAACCATTAAAGCAGAGAGTCAAACAGAATGAAAAGAGGAAATTTGTTTGAAGGCCCATAGGTAAATTTTATGCTATACCCATGTTTTAATTTAATGTATGTACTTAGAAAATGAGAAGAAACACCGATAATGGATAACCAACACAAAACTCACCAAAAAATGGAACAGATATAGCGACAATAAGGGAAGATACCACCAGCGCTGATCTAAGCATTACTATGTTTGGATATGTCTGCTGATTTGGAGGTAGCAATTCCTCCAAACTCAGGGCGAGAGGAGTCATGGTTAGTGCATATGTGGCTATTAGTTAAGGACAGAACATCTGATCCATGTCAAAACTATTGACTAACATAGGATAAAAGTTAAGCTAAATTTGTTCATCAAAAGTGGATTAGTTGATACCAGCATTGCCTTGGGACGAGAATCATAGCAAGATATGACGTAACATTAACTTTAAAGTACGATAAACAAAGGTGTACGGGCAGCTGAAATAATAGGCCAAGGATATTTAGTTATTGGATTTGTCACCTGCATGAAAAAAAAGGCACACATTATCAAAAAGGATATAATTTGCCGCATAACAGCATTTTAGTATTCATAATGTGACTGGACTTGATTTTTTTTTTTTGAGTATAATGTGACTGGACTTGATTATGCTCTATCAAATGCACTAGGTGAACTTCTGCTAGACTCCAAATTTTGCCTTTTGCCCTTGTCAAATCTAGTCTTGTGAAACAAACAATTACCGTAGTCCAGACGGCAATCTTGGAAGCCACAAGGTTTGGGGGTAAGTTCAAAGTGAATTGGGACTTTGTAGATTCACCAAACATAATGTATCCCATGATTGCAGAACCAGCAAACAGAACAGTAGACAGAGCAATGCTGACAAGGAACATAAACCAAAGCATTAAGATCATAAATAACTGAAGACAACTTACAGCTTGTAAGTGATTGTTAAGTTGTTTTACCAGGTGAAAAGAACAGCAGGGAACTGGTTGCGTTTCTTCAGAGAAGAGTAGATGTTAGGGAACACTCCATGGCCAGAGTAGCAGTACCCGTACAACCCAATGGCGATGGGGATTCCAGGAAGGTTCAGTGCCGTCTCTTCACTCTTGACTGGACCAACGTGATCAACAAGTCCAACCCAGAACAGGCAGGCGACAATAACGATAGATGCAATGACTCCGCCAGCTAGAAGCACAAATTGCAATATGAGATCCCTCGTAAGATTGCCTTGGTACAGCTAACTAATAAACAGGAGGCAACAAGTGAGTGGGTACCTGAAACGAAGCTGAGGCAGCTGAGATCACGAAGCCAAGTGGTAGGCATGACGATAAGAGCAGTCAGGATGGCAAATAGCACATGTGAATCCAAAGTCAAGCTACCCATGGTCAGGTGTGCGTTGGGGAACAACTTTGACAAGTTGTCACTTTCTAGTATCAAATACTCAATGCAACATGCCTGCAACAAAGAATTAGAATCGATTAGCATATAGTTAGATGTTTATAACAACTAACAGATGATTTGTTCGAATGGACTGCTGTAGTTTAGAGAGAGAAAAGATTCAACAGTGCTAATTGAAAGATCAGGCAGTTTATGCACATGTCGGACATATCACCATCATGATCAAATTATTTTTTGTGGTTTGAATAGATTTCTTTTATTCCGTACACCATTAGCAGAAAAACTACTAATATATCCGACGTGTTTTTTTGTTGTACAGCAAAAAGAGTTCTACTGTTTTAAGAGTGAAACCAAACAAAAGGTGGATCCAAAGTACTTACATATAGTTCCATATACAGGATTATCTGCATATTGCAAAGAGATAAAAGCAGAACAGTTAGCACAAGACCGCACTGTATAATGTAAAGAATACAAACTTGAATTAATGCGCATCACTGGTGTGGAAAATAAAATACTTACCGAGATGATGATGCGGCCAGAAGTGCCAAAGGCAGCATGTCCGATGTCTGGGTAGGTTTCAAGGCCTTCCTTGCTGTCCAGGCAACACCGCAGAAGTATGCCTGTGTACCATGCTAGTGCACCCAACACTGCCAGTATCACTAGTCCAAGCCAACCACCTTGCTTGACAGCATAAGGTGTTGATAGTATCCCCACACCACATAAGACATTCACTCCTGCATATGACAAAAAAGGTAAATGAGGCCTTTGTCTTTCATATATCAAAATGGTGATGCTAAGATTGAGAACACTATTATGTAGTTTGCTTACAGAGAGGAGAAAGTTTGACATTCTCTACTACACCAACTGATTAATCTGATAATTGAGATGTAACAAATGAACTGAAGCTGCAGAACTAAACTACTAATTCTACTGAATTTTGACCCCTAGAATATGCAGAAGAAACTAATTAAGGTCAGATTCAGATATTTCCACAACAAGAACTTCACATGTAGCTGTTAAGGGGAAAGTGGATACTTAAAAAGTAGAGATCTCATCCACATGTGCAGATACTGAAGGCAAACATATTCCTGACTCCTGAGTATAAGCCACATACTCTGATTTGATTAGGATAATGTTTCTCTTTTAATTTGACAAAGACAGATTTAAATCCATATGCCTGAGTACAATATAGCCAGTTGTCCATGACACATATTCCTGTCACATGACTGTACTGACTGACAAACCGTGTACCAGACTTATGGTCAGGGGCGGACCCAATCCCCGGCCACACTTGGCAGCTGGCCCGGGCTCTGCGTCACACACCTGCAAGAGTATGTGCATGCATAGGCATGAGTAGTACGCGTTCCACAGTTTTTGCTTGCATGTAGCTAGGTGTATTAGTCATCAGATGTGTTAGGCTAGTGGTTTGGCAGTTGTTCAGGTACTGAGCACATTGCAACCAGATTGGAAGAGACTGGTCTTAGGCTTCCGCCTGGCTCAGTTCGATCGCTGGGTCCGCCACCACATTTATGGTGCTTCTTGAGTAAAATTAGTGCATCATAATTGACCTTGGTGTAAGTTTATGCAGATGCACCCAGGAAAAAAACTGATATAATATCGTGAATAGAATGTGCAAAAATGGTAAACTGTAAACTAAAAATTCAGATCCCATCCTCAACTGTCTGTTCTCATGGAATAGCAGCACCACAACAGCAATATTTCCATATCTGTCATAGTTGTGTAAGGCCATTAGCCTAAAGGGAGCATCCTAAAGTAGTGGTTGAATCTTCTTAAGATATGAGCATTACCAAATCAACACGACAATTCAGGGTACAACACTACAACTCATAGTTAAATCTAGTGAAGTTTGGATGGCTTTACATGATCTTATGATCTTTGTACCTTGGACTTTTACTTTGCGGATTCACAAGATTTGATAAACTCCATTTGGTAGCTAAAATGGTTAGGCAAGTAAACAGTTTTCCTTGGAAAAGAAAAAGGTTGAATTACTAGACTCCATTTTTTTCTGATCAAAATTTTGGACCTGATAAATTCTCTAAGTTTCGTTATCGTCTTTCCTACTTTTTGTGATGGGTGACACGACAGCATGTTGAAGTACATATTATCACAACAGGTCACCATCTTATTACCATCACAAATCCACCATGCACTTAGCATCAAGAAATAAGTGCTACAGTTACCTAAATCCAATATGTGCTCTTTCTTCTTTCCTTAAAAATTAAATAATGGCCTCCCCATCCCGAAGGTAGTGGTTTGTTACCACCAATGTAGTTTCATTTTTAAACTTTACATCAATACAATGCTAATAAATAAAAAATCGAATCCAAGAAATTTTGTGTGAGTACTTACCATTCAGGACCCCTTGAATATAGGAGCACTGCCGATAGGGCCCCACCTCATGGCCCCCAACCATAGTGCCGTGGTCCTCGGGGATCCTTTGAAGAGACGATGCCTTCCTTGACGGTGGGAAGTAATGGGAGCTCTTCCGGACATCCTCTTGCTGCTGCTGCTGGTGTTCATCGCTGGGGGCTGTGCTCGTTGGCAGGAGAGGCTTGATTAGGCTGGAGATGATCTCTGGTGGCTTCCCTTGAAATGAGTTTGTCAGGAAGGAGTTGGACAGACGACTCAGTGATGGTGTCCCCAGGAAGCTCAGGTTGGGCGAGTGCACGCTGCTGTACATGTCAATAGATTGCCTGCTCGTACAAGAAGAAAGTTTAGTCACTACTTTTGCTTCTGAACGCATAAGGGTTAAGCTGAAGAAGAAATGAATATGGAATTTGTGCCAGGATGCAGAAGATGTGAAGTTGCACATTTTGTCCAAATGCAACAGCTGAGATCAACTTCAGCATCAAAACTTGTGATGTCAATAAACTGGATATGAAATGCTGTAAATATGGTTATTAAACAAGTAATAATCCAATTAATCTATAGATTTTCCAATTGATTTATGTCTCATTTGAAATTTGAGGCAGAATATTTGGATAAAAAGGTACAACTGATTTTGGCACATTGGCAAACCAGTGCAACTGGGTTACTGGGACCACAATAGAGAGAGACATCTGGAAACCAGCCGGCTGCACATACTAATGGCACATGACCAACAGGGCTCCCAATGTCAATGGTGGGACCTCATTCACACATCCATCTGCACATGTCCACCCTTAAAGAAACTAATGGGCCATAATATTTTCCAACTGAAGCAAATATTCATTATTGCAAGGAGAAATATGCCCCTTGAGTACTGAAAAGCCACACCATATGTTCTCACCAAGAAACAACGGCATTTTCCTCATCACGGTCATTTTTGCATGCCTTAGCAATCCCAGACATTCCACAAACAGGTCTATCATCATGCATTTGATGGTACTCTCGAACTTTGGCCACTGGCAAAGCGAGGAAAACAGTGCTAGAGGACAAGCCAATAGTACAGACAAAAAAGTACCCAAGTATTTTGATTTTCCCCCAGTATGTATGGGTATTACATTTCTTTCTTACACCTTGAAAGAAATAATCAAACTGAGATCAATAATTGTAATATTTACACCACTCCGCGTTGAGTTGGTATATTGTTTACCTGTCTGGTCCTTTTGTATGCTGGCACTGTCTTAAAACTCAAGATTCGCAACCAGTTTCTATTTACATGTGAACAGATGAACTCTACTCATATCCATATTTTTTTTTCAGATCACTGATCCTTTATGGACATTGTTGTTCAAAATTACTAGAAATTTTGAATATGTGTGGTTCCCACATGTCTTTTCTATTGCTACTGCTTTATATATGTTTATTTAGCTTCATCCTAGTAAGTCAATGACATAAGATTGATGTTGCTAGATTCATTATAAAGCATACTTTGGTAATGTGTAACTCTTTTTTTCTGAATAATTTTTATTTTAGATATGATTGATAAAAAGTGAAGTACTATTTGATCGGATGGGAGTAAATAATTTCTCATCGGCGACATTCTGTGAGCATTATGCTTGTAGGGGTAGCAACAGGCAAATATTTAGGACTGTATGCAGTGCCACGCGGCACTCCCCTAGACACGTGAAAAGCTAAAAAGTAATAATAATTCCAGAAAGTGCCTAAGGGGGGAAGTCTGGCCGGCGCCGCTGCTGCATCCTGCACCTGCAGCGAGCGAGCGTGTGCCGCCGCCACAGGGCGGCAAGGGACGACGATGCGCGGAGCGGTTACCTGTAGCTCTGCGGCCATTGCTGGGTGTAGGAGCTCGGCTGGCTGCACCTCGCGGCAACCACCCGCGGGCTGTCGCACGGCGACGACAAGTCCGACCCGGAGACGTCGTCATCGCCTGATTCCTCGCCGCCACGGCCGCGGCGGTTCCCGTCCTCGACGGCAGCCGCGGCGTCCTCGTCGTCGCTCTCGATGAGGAAGCTCCGCTCCGATACCGAGTTCTTCATCTCGCCGTTCGGTCTCCCACCTCTCGGCAGTTAATCCCAAGCTTAATGATAATGCGCGAGAAGAGATGGATGGAGGGGGGAGGGGGCCGAGATCGCGGATTGTGAGGAGGCGGCGGACGCAGAGAGGGACGGGCTTTTATAATGGCGACGTGGTTTGGGGGCACTCGATTTCCACCGGCGGTGGCGGCGACGGCGGAGATGGCAGGGGGCGCCGGGCGGGGGTATTTTTGTCTCGCCTTGGATCCTTGAGCATGCGAAAGGAAACGAAGTAAGAGCAACTCCGACCGTTCTCCGTCCCGAGTTGTCATTGTTATTTTTTTTAAATAGAAAAAACATTCTCCAACAGTTTCCCATCTCATGTTGCCATTTATCCGAAAAACCGACTCCGCGCACTTAGAGCAACTCCAACAGTTTGTCAAATCAATTTGGCATCTATCTAATTTTGACAAAACAAGAAAAATTGACCTCCAACAGTTTGGCAAATCAAATTGGCAAAAATAGAAATTTGGCAAAAACTCACCTCCCGCGTGCATATATGCGCGCGCGGATCGTGGTTGCCATCGTCGTTTTCATGTAGGTGGGAGGGTGAAAAAAGAAATAAAGAATAGAGAAGGATTCCTGATGTAAGTTTTCAAGAGGTGGAAGGCCATAAACATAATTTTATTTCTCTCAGGATTCCTGATGTAAGTTAAATCTGAGTTTGGTAAGTGAATTATGCCAAATTGTTGGAGATGAACTCTTTTTTTACTTGACATATCTTTTTAGAAGTTGGCAAAACACAAGATTTGTCAAGTAAAATTTGGCAAACACTTGAAGATGCTCTTAGGCAGCGTTCCGCGGCGCAATCCTCCCATATTAGAAGAGGTGGAAGGGTATAAAAATAATTTTGTTTTTTCTCAGGATTTCTGATTTAAGTTATCAAGAGGTGGAAGGGTAGAAACATAATTTTGTTTCTCTCTCAAGGTTCCTGATGTAAGTTAGATCTGGATTTGGCAAGTGAATTATGCCAAACTGTTGGAGATGGACTCCTTTTTACTTGGCATATATTTTTACAAGTTGGCAAAACACAATATTTGCCAAGTAAAATTTGACAAACTCTTGGAGTTGCTCAACGGTTTGGCGTTATCCTATTTCCCAGCTATTTTACTCAACCCCTTCAAATTTTGGTCACAAATTGTTCTAATTGATTAAATTTTTACCCAACATATCGTTCAAGAAAAATATACTATGCTCTATGCACGTACTGGCTTGAAATTCTTCCCTTGTTCTTTTTGTTATAATGAATTCGTCTCTTGTTGAGATGTCTCCAATCCTCTGAAAAGCATTGTCATCCTGGTCTCAGTGGATAGAGATGCTTGGAGGCTTCCAGTTGCTGTGGCTCATGCATCTATAAAGTTGAGCGGCTTTATAGTTTGAAATGTCCTATAATATATACTGTCTTTTTTCTCATACATTGTCTTCAAAATTTTTTCTTTGGTGAAATTACTTAAAAGTATGACTGCTAAGGAAACAATGGAGGAACCGTGCCTTTTATGAAATTCGTAAGTTCTAAACAGACGCAGATACGGGCAAAAGCTAAATTAAATTATGAACATCATGGTTGATACGGATTTCTTAATGGTCGATTATTGAGTCCTAAATTAAATTATTAACATCATTATCTGATACGAAAACGCTCACAGATGTACATAATGGTCTCGATTATCGAGTCCTAAATTAAATTATTAACATCATTATCTAAACAAGGGACCTCCTCATGATGATCTAGAAGAATTCTCCCGCTGAAGGGAAAGGGACTATAGGTTGCAGAGAGGGGAAGCAACAAAAGTTTTTTTCCCTATAAATGTAACTGAAGCAACTAACTTTGTTAGTTGCGTGAATGAAAATGAATGTCCTAGCGGCTTCTCTAGACAGTTGTCACTACGTCGAGGTTATTTTGTCGATTTTCTTAGACCAAAATGTTGTTTATTCACGTTTAGGAATCTACTAGCGCTGTCGGTGGTGCACATTATTGCACACTCATTCGAGTAGCCGAAGAGTATGTAATAAGATGATCCAGGGTCGTCGTCTTGATCTGATCGAGTATTTGGATAATATTTATGAGTGTTTTTTTGGAAGAAATCACATGGCCATGTCATGCCACGACAAGAATAGTATTTTTAGTGACTTATGTGCCCATGACGATGTGCTATATAAACTACAGAACACGTTCACTGTTGACACTGTCGAATGAGATCGGGGAAAGCTAACAAAGACACTGTAATATATGTTGAGCTTGTAATATTGTCATACTTTTATTTTTCTGGAAATGAGAAATAAAAAATGGAAGTATTCTGGTGCTTGCATTGGGAGGCTGTCAGCTAATTATTAGGGTAAGTTTGTTTCAGTTTCAAATTGTGAAAAGTAACTTGTAGATTTTCAAAAGCTGGCGAAACTCAAGTTGCTAGATTAATTGTTACAATCATCTGAGGGCATTGCTGTAAATCAATCTGGGTGTTTACTTTAGGCAAAAGGCCAAAAACAAAGAGGCCGAAATGACATTTTTTTAATTAAATTTGACGATTTAATTTACAGCCTGCCAGCAGTGTTAAGATTGTATGTGATTGGTGAGTGACTTTTTTTTGAAACAAAATGAGGAATGACTTCGCAGACCAGGAATAATATGGATGCGAGTTATGCATGTGATGGGCTTCGTGAGGAAGTACTCCAGACAATTCCTCTAACAGACCACGTACTTCTAACTCCAATTCCACTGGCGCTGGCAACCAGCTGCGAAAGTTTCTCCAATGGTTTCAGATCTGCCGAAGCGACCAGGATCAACCATGCTTGTGTTGTCCACGTGATCGACCTCCCGACTACATGCCAACTCTAGTATATTTCGACGGCCCGGAATATAGAATTCCAGATGGGCCGTGTGGCCCTAGCCCTATTTGGCCTGACACTTTGCAGGCCCGATGACTCTTCGTGCCAGGCCGGGCTGGGCCTCGTGCCGAACTGCCGGCCCAGGCCCGACACTATGGCCTTTTTATAATGCCGGGCTGGCACTACAGCCCGTCGAGCACAACGACCCATTTGGCCCGGCGGAGCTTCCACTGCCCTAACAGCGGCGGAGGCCGGTGCCCGCCTCCCAATCCCGGCGGCGGCGGAGGCTGTTGCACCGCCTTGCTATCCCGGCGGCGGCGGAGGCCGGTGCACCGCCTTGCGATCCCGACGGCGGTGGAGGCTAGTGCGCCGCCTCACGGTCTCGGCGGCAGAGGAGGCCAGAGAGGCTGCGCGGCCACCGTGGGGAAAGGGGTGGCAGTGGAATCGGACAGTGCTCTGGCCTCACGGCCTCGGCGACACGGATACCGCGACTATTGGCGGTGGCGCGGGCGGGAGGGAACGGGCGCGGCAGAATCAAGAGGGGGTGACAGCGGGGATCGTGAGGGGAGGTGCGGCGGGATGAGAGTCGGGAGGAGGATGAGCAGAAGGAAGGGGCGGTTACAGTGGAGTTTAAGGAAGGTAGAGCTTGTAGCTATTTATATGAAATGGAGAATTATTTATTGGGCTGCCTATCAGGCTGGCAAAAATCGGGTCGTGCCTCGGGCCGGCACTATGGACCGGAGTGGCAGCCCAGGCACTATCACCAAAACATGTCGAGTTGACACTAAGCACTATTGATCGTGGCTAGGACCGGGTTAGGGTCGTGCTTTTTAAGGCCGTGCCTCGTGCCGCCGATCTACCCAGCCCATTTAAGAATACTATAGCCCGGAATCACATCACGTGGCTTGTACCCGTAGGTTATTTAATTCTAGCTATATACAGTACACTACATCTTAGGGCACTGACACATGGTTACAGTTCACATTACATTCATCCTAAGTTAATTATTTTTATTTTTGCCAAATTCATTGGGAAATATCGACGGCGTAAACGTCAAATTAATGAAATAATGCGTTTGTGTTGGTATTTACATATGTTAATTCATTTTTTCTGAAATTTGGAAAAACTCAGATAAATTTGACTTGTGAAAAAATTGAAGTGATCCGTATTTTTTGAGTTAAGTGAACAATAATTTGGAATAGATCTAAGAACTTCAACAGTTTGGCAAACTAACTTGGTAAAAATAGAAACTTGGCAAAACTCACCTCCCCGCGCGCATATATACGCGCGGGATCGTGGTTTCCATCGGCATTTCCGTGTAGGTGAGAGGGTGAAAAAAGAAATAAAGAATAGAGAAGGATTCCTAATGTAAGTTTTCGAGAGGTGGAATGTCATAAACATAATTTTGTTTCTCTTAGGATTCCTGATGTAAGTTAGATCTGAGTTTGGCAAGTGAATTTTTCAAATTGTTGGAGATGAACTTTTTTTACTTGGCATATCTTTTTAGAAGTTGGCAAAACACAAGATTTGCTAAGTAAATTTGCCAAACTATTGGAGTTTGAAGCGTCCCCTCATCAGAGGTGACTAAATGTGATACAAATACCAGTCTCAGGAGGCTGGTAACACATTTATTACATCAGATGGTTCATCACCGTACAACACGTCAAGGCTGTGGGCAAGGGAGCGCCACTGCCACGAGAAGCAACATAAGAACTACTGACCATACTATGATAGCAAAGGCATCTAAGATATCTTCAGAGTCTTGCGCCATGTAAGCTTCCTGTGGAGACCCTGAATCCACAGGCACGGGTTGGGTGCAAGACAGCAACCTACTCGACGTCTTCGGGGACAAAGTCGGGATCCTCCTCTGAAAAACAGTTAATTAAGTAAGGGTGAGTACATACGTACTCAACAAGTTCAACCCCACCCACGGAGGGGCTAATAAGCAGATCATGCACAGGATATATCAAGGATCAGGATAATGTTTATTTTACAAACACCTTTACTTATGCAGGGGTTTGTTTTCGAAAAGGGTTTTCGCAAACAGTTTTTATAACCCAAGCAACTCAGTTGTTTTGTGAAAACCAAATGAGGACTACCGGACTCCCCGTCCGCAGTAGCCCAGGCACACAGCCACACACTTTTTCAGAAATCAACTCACGCTATGTAAATCATCCCAAACCCAAACACTAGTTTTGTGACCACACCGTGACTCGTCCAATACCGTGGACACGACTATTCGAATAGGTTTTACACTCTACAGAGGTTGTACATCTTTACCCACAAGTAGGGTACCGCCACACGGACACCTTAGTGCCGGCGCGGATCCTAACAAAACCATTACCCACCTTAGCTAACCCTACTAGCCACCACGGAAGCAACTAAGAGGTTATCTCACATAACCAGGTCGTAACTCACACAGATCGTACCCCTACTCCTTGATCTCCCGCTGCTCACCCGCACTCCTGATGGCAAGTAGATTAACTAGTAGGATTTATGCTAAGCCGTTGCCATATACAACGGTCGAGTGGTAGTACGATAATTGGGCCAGATGAGATGTCACGCAACCCGGTCCTTAACGACAAGATGGACATCTCCAACACGCTCAACCACAAAGTACGAGCTCACCCATACTCCTGACACACACGTCCATCCCGTCTACCCAATTCTTTACTCATTTTCCAAAATATCCCATTCCCATTTTTAAAGCACTCACACATTTTTAAAGCAATCATTTAGGCCTAACAAAGGTCAATCATAGCAATCAAGGGTTGCTATCCTACCAGGTTTTTGCAGTAAAACAATATGCAATTTAGAAAACGGGTCATAGGGTTGTGTTTATAAAACTGGGACCAAAGCATGCATCAAAGGATGAGATTGAACTTGCCGTCTTCGAAGTCCTCGGGGAGTTCCTGCTCGCGGTTCGGGACCTCGGTCTCCTGCTCGCAGTACTCAGCTCCAAGCTCCGGCTCGCGGTACTCCTCCTCGTTCACTCCGTCGGCTATTGCGCACACAAACCAGCACACAATCAATACAAGCACAAAAAATTTACCGGCTGAGCTCGAGGGGAAATAAATAGAAAATGAAGGAATAAATATTATTTATGGATGGATGGCTCGGTGGAATTATAGATGAAAAGGCTGGGGCAAGAGCTGGGATTGATCGAGTGAATACATGAAATGACGCGTTAAAGGCGTCATTAGGATTGATTAAGAGGGGTTAAGGACTTAGTTGTAATTAGGTTTAATAGAAAAGGGACCTAATTGTAATACATATATAAGGTGAGGTTTAAATAAAATGGCCTAAGGACCTATCTGTAGTTGACTTTGGAAAAGTAGGGGCTGGTTCGTAAATTGGTTTATTGGATAGGGTGTACTTGAAAGAAGAAAGAGAGAGAGGGAATAGAGAAGGGAGGCTCGGTGTAAAACGAAGGAGGGGGAGGGGGCTCCTAGCAAAACCGTCATCTCCTTCCTTCGAACAGAACAGCGGACGGGGGGTGGGTGAAGCAAGGCGGCCGGCCGGCGGTGGTGCTCGTCGGTGTACCAGGGCACGGCGGCGGCCGGGGATTAGGGGAAAACGGAGAGGGGGACGAGGGGGTTCTTCTCCCTTCCTCACCTTGGGCCCGGGCGATCGGTGGAGGTGGATCGATGGGCGAGCGGCGACCGGCGGAACAATGGTGGTGGCGACGCTGTGTGGTGCTCGTGAGAGAGAGAGAGGGAGGTGGTTGTGGAGGTGCGAGGCGGGGTAGGGAGCGTCGCCGACCCTTTTATAGCCACGGAAAGGCGGTATCTTGGCCGGCGCCACGCGGACCATGTGCGGCCGGCGGCGGCAATGGCGGTTCGGTGAGCTCGGTCCAGCCGGGATTCGCAGCGAGGAGTGAACGCGGCGCTGTGGGAGATGACCCGTCGGGCAGCGGCGTTGCGGTGGAGTGCGAGCCGGGCAGTGGCAGCAACAAGCGGCGGCGTGATGCAAGCGGCGGCTTGCGGCGTGATGGTGCTTGGAGGCGACGGCTCGGGCAGGCGAGACTGCGACCGTGATTCACGTGGGGAGTAAATGGTGGCGCTGTGGACAAGACCCGTCGGGCAGGGGCATGGTGGCGGGCGAGCTGGCCGGCGCGAGGCGGGCGGCGTCGAGAGGCAGTGATGGTGGCGCGGAGGTGACGGGTCGTGCAGGCGAGTTAATGGCCGCGGCGTCGAGCGGAAGGGAGCCGTCACACCGCGGGCCAGCGCGGCGTGCAGCGGAGGAGGGGCCAGCGTGCTGTGCCGAGGTAGGGAGGGGGGCCAAGCGTACGGCGCTCAGGCCGAGCAGGGTCGCGGGCCAGAGGAGGAAGAAAGGAGGAGGGAAAGAAGAAGGAAAAGGGAAAAAGAAAATAGGAAAAAGAAAAGGAGAAAAGGAGAAAGGAAAAGAGGAGAAAGGGTTAGAAAAATTAGGAAAAATCCAACGGAAATTAGGAGAGAGGGGAAAGGGATTTTTGGTGGGATTTTTCCCGAGTCTCGAGCACTCGCGGGGCAGACGCGGCGTCGAGCGACTCCCGGTGTCGGCGGTGAGGCTGGTGAAGCGGGTCGGCTGGCGGGACCGTGGCAAGCCCATGATTCCCGGCGAGGTGGCTGACCGCGGTACTGTGGCGGTGCTGTGCGACACGACGCGATGAGCGGCGTGCGGTGCAGCAGTGCGGCGTGCGCGCCGAGGAGAGGGAAAAGAATTGATGATCGGGGTTTTGGGGGAAACGACCGTGCTCAGCGGAAGGGTTTTTTTAAAACACGCGTGATTTAGCAGGTGATTTATTAGAGGCTAAAATGCGGGCGTTACAAATCTACCCCACGTAAAATGAATCTCGTCCTCGAGATTCGGCTAGTTCCTGAACAAGTGGGGGAACTCTTTCTTCAACGCATCCTCGCGTTCCCACGTGGCTTCTTCTACTCCATGTCTGCTCCATTGGACTCTGCACACCCGTACTTCTGATGTCCTTGTCCTTTTGACCACTGTGTCCAAAATCTTGACGGGCACCTCTTGGTACCTAAGATCTGGCTGTAGATCAATTGTCTCTACCGGCACTCATTTCTCTTCGAGTACTTTCAAACACCTTCGCAACTGGGAGACATGAAACACCGGGTGTATATCTGACATTTCCTCTGGTAGCTCCAACCGGTATGCTACTGCTCCAACTCTCTTCAGCACTTTGTACGGTCCAACATACCGAGGGGCCAATTTCCCGTGCACTTGAAATCTTCGAGTTCCTCGGATAGGTGAAACCTAGAGGTAAGCGCAGTCTCCTGGACTGAAGCTTACTTCTCACCTCTTCTTGTCTGCATAGCTCTTTTGTCGAGATTGGGTAGCCTTCAATTTCTCTCGGATCTCGGCTACTCATTCCTCAACTTCCTTTATAAGTGCTGGTCCAACCAAGCCACATTCTCCTACTTCTGACCACATCAAAGGTGTCCTGCATTTTCTCCCATATAAGGCTTCAAAGGGCGACATTCCTAGGCTTGCCTGATAACCGTTGTTGTACGAGAACTCTGCATATGGCAGACTTTGTTCCCAGTCCTTGCCATAGGTAAGGACACATGCTCTCAACATGTCTTCCATAATTTGGTTCACCCTCTCGGTCTGTCCATCCGTCTGCGGGTGATAAGCCGAACTAAAATCCAACTTGGTACCCATGGCTTTATGTAAACTTTTTCCAAAACCTAGAGGTGAACTGGGTCCCTCTATCTGAAATGATCCTGCTAGGTACTCCATGTAGTTTCACTATGTTCTCTACGTAGAGCTTTGCCAACTTCTCTCCACCATAAGTGGTTCGTACGGGTAGAAAATGAGCGACCTTCGTGAGTCGGTCCACTATTACCCATATGGAGTCATGTCCCTTTTGAGTTTTGGGCAAACCTACTACAAAGTCCATGCCTATCTCATCCCATTTCCAAACCGAGACGGGTAAGGGCTGCAACAGTCCTGCGGATTTCTGGTGTTCGGCTTTAACCCTCTGACAAGTATCACAGTGGGCGACAAACCGTGCAATGTCTGCTTTCATTCCATTCCACCAATACTTCTGCTTTAAATCCATATACATCTTAGTGGATCCCGGGTGGATGGAATACGCCGAGTTGTGTGCCTCATCCATGATGGTCTGCCGGAAATCTCCGTCTTCAGGCACGCATATCCTATTCTTATACCACAGTGTGCCTTGATCGTCCACTCTAAAGTCTGGGGCCTTATTCTCTCCCGTGTGCTTGCGGATTTTCATCAAATTCTCATCGGTCTCTTGGGCCTTCCTGATCTTTTCTTCCAAGGTAGGTTGAACACTTAGTTGGCGGACGTAGCCCTGGGGAACAATGTGCATGTTGAGTCGTGCCATTTCCTCTTGCAACTGTGCACTCTTAGTGTGACGCCCCAGGTTTTCATCAGGGTTCATTAACCCTAATGATCTAGTCAAACACATTGACCTTAGTCAAACATTGGTCAACCTGGGCCATCACCTCGAAAACCTAGCCAACATCACTAATGGTCAACCTTTGGTCAAGTCTTGTCAAACCCTAGTCAAACCCCCACTCAAACCCTTTGACATCCATGGCAACTCTAGGACTTTTGCCGTGTTCTCCAAGTTTCACCTAAACACTTCAAATTCTCCCAATATAAAAGTTGACCAGTTTTTCGAGGGACACAACTTTCATGTTGGGTGGCATTTGCAATTTGGAGTGAAAAATGGTGTAAAATCTTGGTCAACGCCAGTCGGTACTATTCACCAGCGCCATGAAAAGTGCAAAGTTTGCCAGCAGTTTATGTGAAATCCGTTGAGCAAAACACCATAGAGCCTTTGTAGAAGTTGTAGAGGGATCAGAGATCTACAACTTTCCTTATTACCGCTTGGTGCACTTTAGTTCAAAAATCGGGAGAAAATCATGGTCAAAACAGCTTAAGTCGAACTGTTGGCACGCGGGAACGCCACGCGCGCGCGACGTCGCCCCGGCGCGCCACGTCGGCCGCCGCCGTACGCTCACGCCGAGGACGGTCAGCGTCCAGCGGTCCTTGCGCCGTGCCCGTGGTTCCTGTGCGTGACGCAAAGTGGGCTCATGGTTGGTGCCACACGGTTGTTCCTCACACGCCAGCGCCCACTGCCGCGGTCCGCCACACGTCGCCGCCCCTCCCCGCCGTACCAGCCCATGCCGTGCCCATGCCGAGACTTTGCTATTGCCTTGACGCGCACGAACCGCTTTCCCACGGTGCGCCCGGCTATAAAAGCCCTGCCGAGCTCCCTCCTCGCGCGTGTCTGCTCCGCCGCGGCCACCATTGCCGCCGCTGACGAGCTCCCTGCTCCGCTCGATCCCGGTGCCATCCGAGCCTCCTAGCCCCACCCCTAGGTCACCCTGGAGCTCCCTGCGCCGCACATTGCCTAGCGCAGCCCCTCACCTCGCCGGAAATCGAGCCGTCGCGGCCGCGCCGCCACTGCCCTGCCGCCGCTCGCCGGCGACACCTCCGGCCTCACCAAGCACACAGATCGACTCCTGGTGAGCAGAATTTCACGTGTGCATCACTTGTTGCCCAGCTCCGGCCCTATCTCGCCGCCGGCGAGCTTGCCCCGCCGCCGGAGGGCACGAGTGTGAGGGATTTTTCCCCTGAGGGCCTGTTTGTTAGAGTCGAGGGTATTTTTGTGACGCCCAAAAGTTTCTAGGGACTTGTGTGTAATTAGATTCTTCCTTTTTAGTGTGTTTTGGCTAGAGCTTGTAAAATCTGTAGCAATTCACAGACAAATCAGAAAAATGTAAAACCAATTTTGTTGGTTTCCTTGTGAATAACTCTACAACTTTTGTAAAGCATGACTATACTTTTGAGTTATAGGTTTTGCATGAAAAATTGAAAACAGTTTACCCTAGATCTGTTGTAGTTCAAAATCTACATGTGTTCATTAGCTGATTTTTGGATATGTTGTGAGTAATGCCATTTTTAGGCTCCACACCAAAATTTGCACCAAGTTGCTAAGTAAATCTTTTAATATGATTTATCTTGTATTTATGATGAATCTGCCTAAATGAATTTTATAGCTTAAAATAAAGTTATTCTTGTGCCCAACTGCTGGCTATTGTCTTTGTATGCTGAAATGCACCTCTGGTGAATTTACCATGATTTTATATCTGCCAGAATTATTTATTCTTGTTTTATGCTTAGTTTTAAAAGTAATTGCATATCTCAAGTTATATATTAGCCCTAGATGTATAGGTTGGTTGCTTAGCCTTGTTTTGGACCAGAGAAATAGTGAGAGAAAATTTGGGTCCAGAAGTGGCTTATTTATTTTTATATGCATTTATCTCATTTGTGGTGGCTAGAAATGTATTATTTGGTATATTTATTTTTATAGCTTAAGCAAGTATGCATGTGTGGTCAGTGGCTTAAATTAGAGTTAGTGAGCTCAGTGAACACCACCTATGGTGTTTTATAATTTATTTTATGAATAAAAACTATGGGAAGCCATTTTAAGCTTAATGTTAAGTCAAATTGGAAAAACCACCACTACACACCTAATGACCCTACCATTTGTGATGTGAAGCAAGCCAGAGGGCTTAGGGTCACCCTTTGCAACGGTTGTGAATTTAAATTAAATTTATTTATATAAATATGTACACAGTCACTATCAAAAAGAATAGTTAATAAAGCAACACATATTGTTCCTTTATTGGAAGAGTATGCTGAATGTATGTTTATCCAGGTGAATGTGGTCAACCATGCACCCCATGGTTGTTAAGTGTTGTTTTGTAATTAATTAAATCAAAATCGTTAATTAAATTTTGCATATGCATCCTCGTGTAGATCTTCCTGACGGTAGCTATACGCTCGTGCCGGAAGGAGGAGACGAAGGAGCTGACGGGGACGTGCACTACGTCACTGTAGAGTAAGACTTGGACCAAAGTCCAGAAGGGCCAAAGGCCAACCTTGCCAACGAAGGCAAGCCCCGGTTTATCATTAACCCATGTTTTATTTAAATTATGCAACTATCTTTGTTATGCTTGTGCATTTACGTTTCAGGAGTTGATATGAAACCCTAGTTGCATGATCCCTAGGTGCCTATGTTCTTTTACTAGTATGTTAGGTCGTTAGATGCTATGCTCTAAGGACCCGGTAAAAGTCGAGTGATGTTCGTCACTCGCGAGAATAGGTTCTTATGTTGGAATCATAAGATCTTTATAAATGAATTGCTCATGTGGTAAGAGCATGGGATTTGGGCTCCGGTCCAATGGCTTCGTGGGCTAAGCTTTTGAACGTACTAAGCACTTGTCGGGAATGGGACCGGTAAGCCTAGTACCTAAGTGAGGCGGCAAGGGATTTTCCATTACTAATCTTGAGCATTCACCTGCCCGGCTCATTACCGGGAGGGGGGTACATGTGTGAGGCTGGATGTACTGAGTGGGGGCATACCAGATAGCCTTGTACCCGGGACTGTAATATCTATCCCGAACCGAGGATCGATGGGAACCGCTTGGTCGGTGTCAGCTCTGTTGGGGCACCGCTCCGTGTGTTTAGGTCTACCTTGCAAGGGTTTTAATCAATCGATTGTCGGCCTCTCACCGTTATCCGAGACTGCTTAATCAACTGGCCATGATATCCCTTAATGATGGAACTATGTGAATTCTTCTGCGTGAATTAATTGTATTGTACAATTCTTGATTGCATTAGTTGCTTATTATAGTAATCGTAAACTTACTAGAATTTGAGCTAAAATATTGAAAGTAAGGATCCATGATCCTAGTTGCTTTTTGGCAAAACAAACCCACTAGCCAAAAACCCTTACATGTCTAGAGGTAACTTTTGTCGGGTAAGTCTTGCTGAGTATTAGTATACTCAGCCTTGCTATAATTGTTGCTTTCAGGTGAAGTTGTTTGGCCTGGAGAGATTCCACCCGGCTGGGAGCTGGAATGGGTGGATGACGCTGAGTGATGGCATCATGGATGGCCTCCTATGATGTCTTATCGTATCGATATTAGTATTTCCGCTGTTTTATAACTCTAAACCTTTACTTATCATGTCATGAACCATGGTTTGTAATAACTAAACCCCTAAGGGTGAATTTGGATTTAAGTTGTGTGATGCACTCTGGACTCTCCTTCGTGGGAGTTTTAATGTATACGTTTCGATCCTCTGTGTGTGACTCAAGTGATTTACCGGGCTATGACCCGGCAACACTCAACGGGATGATTCTTTATTATCGCTTAATGACCAAATGGAGTGGTTTAGGCGATAGTACGGAATTATCTCGGATGGGGTTGTCACACTTAGGCATTGCTTTCTCATAGGATTTTCTGCTTAAGGCATCTGCCACTACATTGGCTTTTCCTGGGTGGTAGTGGATTTCTAGGTTATAATCCTTGACTAATTCTAACCACCTTCTTTGCCTTAGGTTCAGGTCAGGCTGAGTGAAGATGTACTTTAAGCTCTTGTGGTCTGTATAGATTTCGCACTTATTCCCAATCAGGTAATGTCTCCAAATCTTAAGGGCATGCACTACGGCTGCAAACTCCAAATCATGAGTGGGATAGTTCTGCTCATGGGGTTTGAGCTGGCGGGAAGCATACGCCACTACTTTCCCATCTTGCATAAGGACACAGCCCAATCCTTGCCGGGACGCATCACAATAGATGACAAAATATCGTTGAATGTCTGGCAAGGTTAGTACCAGGGCTGTTGTCAGTCTTCTTTTCAACTCCTGAAAGCTTCTCTCACAAGACTCGGTCCAGGTGAACTTCTTCTCCTTCTTGAGCAACTCTGTCATGGGTCGGGCATTCTTGGAAAATCCTTCAATAAACCTCCGGTAGTATCCCGCTAAACCAAGAAAGCTTCTGATCTCGCTCACATTAGTTGGTTGTCGCCAGTTGGAAACTGTTTCAACCTTCCCGGGGTCTACTGCTACTCCTTCTGCTGTTAGAATATGCCCAAGGAAGGATATTTTCTCCAACCAGAATTCACACTTGCTCAACTTAGCGTACAGCTTGTGTGCCCTCAGTTTCTCCAGTACCACTCGAAGGTGCTGCTCATGTTCCTCTACACTCTTGGAGTAAACAAGTATGTCGTCAATGAAAACTACGACAAACTTGTCTAGCTCTTCCATAAACACCTTATTCATGAGGTTCATAAAATACGCTGGCGCGTTAGTGAGTCCAAAGGACATCACCGTGAACTCATACTGCCCGTAACGGGTGACAAAGGCGGTCTTTGGGATGTCACTCTCCCTAATCTTGAGTTGATGGTATCTTGACCTTAAATCCACCTTCAAAAAATACTTGGCTCCTTTCAGTTGGTCAAATAAATCATCTATTCTGGGGAGAGGATACTTGTTCTTGATGGTGACTTCGTTTAGTGAGCGATAGTCCACACACATCCTCAGGCTTTTATCCTTCTTTTCTACGAAGAGCACTGGGGCTCCCCATGGTGATGAACTTGGTCTGATAAACCCACTTCGCTGAAGTTCTCTTAACTGCTTCTTTAACTCTGCCAACTTAGGGGTTGCCATCCTATAGGGTCTCTTGGCTATGGGAGAGGTTCCGGGGATAAGGTCAATGACGAACTCTATATCCTTATCTTGTGGCATTCCGGGGAGAACACATCTGGATATTCCCGCACTACTGGGACTTCTTCTATGGATTTGGCTTCCATGCTAAAAACCATTATGTCTGGTCTGCGTCCTCGAGTGTGGCAGGTCACTTGTACTCCGTCTGGGTTGGTTAGGTGCACTACCTTATCGGCACAACTTATAAGGCCATGGTGATGGCTTAACCAATCCATCCCAAGAATCACATCTATCCCTTTGGACTTCAGTACTACTAGGTCTGCTAGAAACTCTACCCCACTTAAAATGATCCTTACCCGAGAGCAACCCAGTTGACACTTAATGTCACCTCCGGGCGTATGGGTTACCAGGGGTGTTTTTAGTAGTACTGTAGGTATGTTGTGTTTTTCCACAAAACTTGAAGATATGAACGAATGTGATGCTCCTGAATCAAATAATATGGTTGCCAAGACTAAGCTGACCAGGAACTCACCGAGCACTACACCCTGTGCCTCTTGAGCCTCTTGCGCGTTGATGTGGTTGACGCGGGCTCGTCCATAAGACTGCTGGGGCTGCCTCATCTGCTGGTTGTTGTTGTTGCCGAAGTTGTTGTTGCTGCGAACCGGCACGCGGTTGGCTCCAGATACAATCGGTCTCGGCCCGTTCACTGAGTTGGAGAAGGCTGAAGTTGCTGGCTTTTTGGCGTATGGGCAGTTGGCAATGAAGTGTTTGGTCTCACGGCAGTTGAAACAAGCTCTGGTGTTGTTGTTGTTGGCAGTGACTTGGCTAGCATTGCTTTGTGGAGGTTTCATGGTGTTCTGGTTGTTGTATTGTTTGAACTGGGTTTTAGGGCCCTGAGAGCCTGTGGCTTGTGACTGGGTTCTGTATTGCATGGGGGCTTGGAACCTGGACATGGGGTGACCGAAACTCCTCTGTCTCTGGGAATGTTCTTGTTGCTGTGCTTTGTTCTCCATGAACTTGCGCTTGTTTTCTTTCTTCTCTTCTGCCCTGGCTCTCTCTGTGAGGATGGCCATGTTCATGAGGGTATTGAAATCCGGATAGATCTGGGGGGTAAGCAGAGTCCTCAGTTTCGGGGTCAAGCCCTTCTTGAACATGTCCTGTTTCTTTGAGTCCTTATCCACCTCTTCAGGGGCATAGCGGGCTAACTCTATGAACTGGTAAGTGTATTCTTCTACGGACTTGTTGCCCTGGTGAAGTTCATGGGACTCATCCGCCTTGCGTTTCAGTGTGACTTCTGGGATGTGGTAGCGACAAAACTCTTCCATAAACTCATCCCAAGTGATGGTGGAGGGATCTTTGGTCGCTGCACAATAATTTTCCCACCAGGCTAAGGTTGTTCCAGTCAGCTGGTGAGTGGCCAAGAGAACCTTGTCTCGATCCTCATAGTTGAATGGCTCTAATTCCCTTAGGATGGCCCTCAGCCAGTCATCTGCATCCAAGGGATTCACGGACCCGCCAAAAGTGGGTGGCTTTGTCCGAAGAATTTCTATCAGCTTCTCATTCATGCCCAGAACACGAGGCCTTGGGCGATTGATGGCATTGGCTATGGCTTCCAACAATAGAGTTTGGTTGGCCATCACTTGTGTCAGGTCTACGGCAGGGGGTGGCGGTGGCTGGACTTGGTTTTCTCCTCCATCTTCGCCTTGATTCACTTCTTGATCGTTAAGGCGCTCCCTTCGATCGGCTTGAGATCCTTCCACGTTTGGGTCAACACGGCTGGCGGCGCGCCTTGTGACCATCTGTAGAGGGGCGGGTTTCTAAGAGATCTAGGTTTTATGTGATGTTTAAGTTGATTAAGACGGATTTCTTTTTGAAAAGACAGGATCTACTCCTGTCGGCAAGCACACAACAAGCACATAGCAAACAGACAAGCACAGACAAATTTTATTTCAACCAAGAGAGGAGGATACATCCCGAACTACTCGACTGATACAACACGGATACACTACACGACTTGGTACTATGACAAAAGCTAAGGGTGGGACTCTAAGCTCGGACCATCACGGCTTCATTCCCTGGGGCAAGGGCAACTGGGGTATGCTACTCACGAGGCGAGCCATCTTCTGGGGCGGAGTGCACTTCCAGTGGAATGAGCAGCTCTTCATCGTCATCACCCTCGAGGTTTCCATTCTCTTGGGGCTGTGCGGCAGTTTCTTCTCCTGCGGCTGCTGTTGGTTGCTCAACGGCTGCAGGTGGTGCTGGCGGGGTTTCAAGAGTTCCTCCCCATACTACGAGGGGTGTCCCAAGTAGGACTTGTGCTTCTCCAATGGCCAGAACGGGTGTTCCGCTGTTGGTCCATTCCTGCATGCGCTGATCCTGGATCCGCCTGAGGCTTTCATGGGCAACAGTTTCACTACTTATGGCGGCTGCGGTCCTTGCTTCAGCTTGGGCTACTCGGACTTGGTGCATCCTTACTGTGACTTCCGCTTGCTCTGCCCGACTGATTTTCTCCCTCAGGAGTCTACCTTGCTCGTCAAAGAGTTGGTCTAGGGAGACGAGGTAGGCTACCGCATGGTACAAAAGATCTTCTTGGTGGCGGCGCCGTTCGAAGTGTCTCATGCGGGCTTGCCAGACTCGAGTTCTGATGGCGGGAGGGCAAAGCCTCATGGGCGTGGAGACGAGGTGGTCTTCGTAGATTCGGCACAGGTATCGGAGAGCTTTTCTGAGGGCCAAGGGGTAGGTATCTCGGTGTCGAAACCCTGTGGCGGTCACGCGCCACGGCTCAATGTTGGTGTAGGGGTTGCTTCTGGCGATGGAGAGGACCACCCTACAACGAAGAGTGCCGAGTTGCTCGTACTCTCTGCTGTAGTACCTTGGGCGCTCAGTGATACCGAGGCGCTCCAGGGAGTAGATAAGAAGGCGAGCAAAACCAGGCTCCTCCTGGCACACGCCCTGGGTCCATCCATCTTCTGCCATCTGAAAACAAGGGTAAAGTTGAACAAGTTGTGCAAAGGGCAGGGTACAAAAGATGAGGGCCAAGGTAAGTGCTCGTGTGGGAAGGTGAGCTAAGCAGGGAAAGATCTACTAGAGAAAGGCTTAGAAAAGGTCTCGGGTCCTAGGGGTCACGTCCTACGGCCAACCTACGGCTCTGATACCACCTGAAGTGTCCCCTCATCAGAGGTGACTAAATGTGATACAAATACCAGTCCCAGGAGGCTGGTAACACATTTATTACATCAGATGGTTCATCACCGTACAACACGTCGAGGCTGGGGGCAAGGGAGCGACACTGCCACGAGAAGCAACATAAGAACTACTGACCATACTACGATAGCAAAGGCATCTAAGATATCTTCAGAGTCTTGCGCCATGGAAGCTTCCTGTGGAGACCCTGAATCCACAGGCACGGGTTGGGTGCAGGACAACAACCTACTCGACGTCTTCGGGGACAAAGTCGGGACCCTCCTCTGAAAAATAGTTAATTAAGCAAGGGTGAGTACATACGTACTCAACAAGTTCAACCCCACCCACGGAGGGGCTAATAAGCAGATCATGCACAGGATATATCAAGGATCAGGATAAGGTTTATTTTACAAACACCTTTACTCATGCAGGGGTTTGTTTTCGAAAAGGGTTTTCACAAACAGTTTTATAACCCAAGCAACTTAGTTGTTTTGTGAAAACCAAATGAGGACTACTGGACTCCCTGTCCGCAGTAGCCCAGGCACACAGCCACACACTTTTCCAGAAATCAACTCACGCTATGTAAATCATCCCAAACCCAAACACTAGTTTTGTGACCACACCGTGACTCGTCCAATACCGTGGACACGACTATTCGAATAGGTTTTACACTCTGCAGAGGTTGTACATCTTTACCCACAAGTAGGGTACCGCCACACGGACACCTTAGTGCCGGCACGGATCTTAACAAAGCCATTACCCACCTTAGCTAACCCTACTAGCCTCCACGGAAGCAACCAAGGGTTTATCTCACATAACCAGGGTGTAACTCACACAGATCGTACCCCTACTCCTTGATCTCCCGCTGCTCACCCGCACTCCTGATGGCAAGTAGATTAACTAGTGGGATTTATGCTAAGCCGTTGCCACATACAACAGTCGAGTGGTAGTACGATAATTGAGCCAAGTGAGATGTCACGCAACCCGGTCCTTAACGACAAGATGGACATCTCCAACACGCTCAACCAGAAAGGTACGAGCTCACCCATACTCCTGACACACGTCCATCCCGTCTTCCCAATTCTTTACTCATTTTTCAAAATATCCCATTCCTATTTTTAAAGCACTCACACATTTTTAAAGTAATCATTTAGGCCTAACAAAGGTCAATCATAGCAATCAAGGGTGGCTATCCTACCAGGTTTTTGCAGTAAAACAATATGCAATTTATAAAACGGGTCATAGGGTTGTGTTTATAAAACTGGGACCAAAGCATGCATCAAAGGATGAGATTGAACTTGCCGTCTTCGAAGTCCTCGGGGAGTTCTTGCTCGCGGTTCGGGACCTCGGTCTCCTGCTCGCAGTACTAGGCTCCAAGCTCCGGCTCGCGGTACTCCTCCTCGTCGATGGACCCGGTGGCCGGACGGGGTCAAGTGCGGGCCGCACGGTGGCAAGAAAAGCAAGACGAAGTCGTCGACCGGAGCCGGTGCAGGGTAGCGGCTCACGACCGGAGTCTGCACGCGGGGTTTGCGGCGGTTCACCACAAAACTGTCAGTTTACTTGGTTGAGCCACAAAACCAAGACCGGAGGCTCGGCGGGCGGAGACGGGATCCGGGCGCGCCGAGAAGCGTCGATGCCAGAGGACACGCGGCGGGATCGCAGGGCTTGCGTCGGGAGGACGCGGACTGCGGCAAAGGCGTGGCCGTCTGATGAAGAGGAGTGCTACTTGACCATATTGCCCCTGAGGGGATTGTATCTTATGTTTAAGTGCTAGGGGTAGCTTGGTCATTTGCCCAACCCAGAGGGACTCATATATATAGCTATAGGGTTTCTGGGCAAACGATCCTTCTGGACTGCTTCTCATTTCCCTGCTCCATAGGTTTAGATTTTCTTCATCGTTTTGTAGAGAATCTGATCTCCGAGTGTATGGCAGCTTTCATGGTTGCGTCGATTTCCTTCTTGTAGCTCGTGTGATTTTCGTGTCTTTTTCGGGCTATTTTCGTTGGATTTTCGTGCGCACCTTGTTCCTTCGATTCTGAGGTGTTTGGGTTCGGATTTGTTTGTGGGAATCATGGATAGATGTCTCGTGCATCTTTGTGCTTGATCTTGATCCCTCAAACTCCGAATTTGGCCTCCAATTGAAGGATTTCGGTTGGAATCCTAGCTTTTTGTGTGAGCTCGGTAGAATCTCGATTCCTCTCGATTCAGTGGGTTTGTGGCTACAAATTCGTAGGTATAGCATCTCCTAGAAGCGCTTCACCTTCGCCTATGATTTGGTAGCAATCCCTTGGTTGATTCGGGAGATCGGGCAAAGGGGAGGAGGAGTTGACCTTCAAGAGGTCGAGCTCGGGCTGCTGTCTGCGCACCACGCGGACGGTCCGCGCCCCCTAGGCGGACGGTCCGTGAGGAGGCTTTCAGCCGACAGTTCGTCGAGTTCTTCATGTGTTCTTGTTTGCCTTTCGTTCGATCCATTTGGTCCGGTGCTTTTGGTTGCTCGGAGTTTGGCGGACAGTCCGCGAGGAGAGTGCGGACGGTCTCTTCACCGCGGACGGTCCGCGGGTAGGGCACGGATTGTCCATTTTTCGGGGTGCAATACTGGAGGTTCAGGGGCTATTTTCGGACGGTCCGCCGCAGACCTGCGGACGGTCCGCCTAGGCCTTGCGGACGGTCCGCCCGGTCCGTGCGGACAGTCCGCCCTAAGCCTCGCAGATCGGCTAAGTTCTTTGCTTCTTGAGTTGCGCTTTCGCTTGGGGTTTGTTTGAGACTTGTTCCTAGGGTTGGTAGGTCTGTTGTGACTACGCGACCTTGGCAAGCTCGTGTGGGAATCCTTGTGTTGACGTTCCTTAGCCTCACTACTAGGTTTGCACTCACGGCGACGGCGCTAAGAATGATTGTTGGCACTCGCTAGCGTCGCTACCGGGTTTATACCCCTAGTAATGGAGCTGGGAACGTCTTTGGTAAAACACACGTCACAGAAAGGTCCGCAAGCGCACGGATTACCGTTGTAGCACTTCACCAGGTGGTATTCGGGTTATCGTATTTATATTTTCCGAAGGGACGCACTACGGCAAAGATGATCGAATAAACTGTGGAGAGTAACAAGACTCGGTAAAGAGCTATAGTAGGGGTAACGAATAAAGATATTAAGGGATAACTTAACACACACAAGGAGATCTTGATAAAGGGTTAAAGAGGACCTAGTGAGCTGGGAGGACAACAAGACGAGAAAGGATCCTAACACAATCTATCTATTCTTGTCAACTCTAGGTAAGGAACTAAGGCAAAGAATAACCAAGGCAAGCTAAACTCGACAAGCTCTTCTAGTGCTGCAGGGGCAAGCAAAGCCACGCTCTCGAACTGGGATGAGAAGGGAGAGCAACGACACGCTGAATCCTACCGGCCCGAACTAACGTGGTGGACTACTGAGCCTATCCGGAGCTGTCACCTCCTTAGGGTACCACAACTATTCCGTTGAACGGGACACCAATCTAAGACTAAGGTAAGCTCTGAGCACCGCGCTCACATAGAACCAAAGAACCTTTCCCCGAATATCACGAAGGAAGGTCTCTCTCCGCTACTAAGCACAAACGTACTCGGTAGAAGATCAAGCGAAGAACGACCACAACACTATAGGGTTCAAGAGAGCTACGCTAACCAAGATTAAACTAACTTTAGTCTAAACCAAGAATAAAGCTTCTAGAGCAATGTAAAAGCTGAATGTAATTGACTCGAAAGGTAAGATAGAAAGATAACTTGAATTGTACTTGAGTCTAAACAAAGAAAGGATGCAAGAGTAGTACCGGAACCCTGAAGAAGACTCCTCCGGAACCCCGAGACTAGCTCGATTCGACTCTAACTCCCAAGCTACACTAATCCTACTCTAAGTGAACAAAAGAGAGAAATGGAGATGCTCCTGCGTTGTGTCTCCATTCCAGCGAGTGAGAGGTGCCTTTTATAGGCAAGGGAGGTCGGTGGAGTGCAGGGGGGCAAAACCCCAGGTGCACCTCCAGGCACGGCTGGCCCTGGGATGTGCCGCCTCTCGCCTTGGACGCTCCTGATCACTGCTCCTGAGGCGGTTGTAGGTCGGCTCCTTGGGTCGGTTTCGCCCGGCACGCCAGTTGATAGGTGCGGCCGGCCCTGTAGGTGCGGCCGGCCCTACCCCGTGCCGTGTGATGCACCGACTGTGTTAGGGGACGCCTAGGATTGCCTCTGGATGACGGTTGTGGCGGTTGAGCGATCGGATAAGTGGACCCATTGATCCAAGTGATCCTAGCCTCCACCCTTTGATCAAACCGACGTTTCTTCAGTGAATCACGCTCGTCCAAGTTGTGCTCGAGGGAGTGGGGGTGCTGTAGACCAGAGTCGTGCCACGGGGCAGGGCCGGCCGCACCTAGCAGGGCCGGCCGCACCTGCAGGTTCGGCTGGACTAGGTGGTTCGGCCGTGCCTAGCACATGTGGCATGTTGGTCCCAAATTCTCCCAAAATGTGTACCTGCCTATGAAATTCACAACACAACTCATGGAACTTTATTAGTAATAAAAATGCAGATGAAACTTGTCACATACTCCTCTCGAACCTGGGGTTTTGACGGTCAAATTTTTGTTGTAAGGACCGTCAACACTTTGGTTGTGAATTTGGGCCATAGGCCGAGTTCATCCTTCGGGAAGAATTTTTATCGGCTCCCATTCACTCCCCCCCCCTCTCTGGTCGCCTAATCGGTCCTTCAGTTGGATAGGAAGTCCACTTCTGGGACTTGCCAGTTCTTGGGTTCTTCTTTGGTGTCTTGGTCTTCCCGCAAACAATCGAGTGTTGCTCAATCTACAACCGAAGCCGAATACATTGCCGCAGCCAGTTGTTGCTCTCAGCTCCTTTGGATCACATACACCATGAGTGACTTTGGTGAGGAGTATACCCAGGTTCCACTTCTTTGTGATAGCACGAGTGCGATAAGTGTTGCTAAGAATCCAGTGCTTCATTCCAAAACCAAGCATATAGAAGTGAGATACCATTTTCTGAGGGATAATGTTGAGAAAGGGAAAATCGCTTTGATTCATGTGCCCACACAAAACCAACTAGCGGATATTTTCACCAAGCCCCTAGATCAAGCAACTTTCACTCGTTTGCGGGAAGAACTTGGTGTGTGTTTGGTCTCTTGAGTTGGGTGTGGGAGCTCCTTTGTAGCATATGTATAGCTTTCCTTCCATGCTTTCTTGCATTTTGCATTGCATGTGTAACACGATATATAGGCATCTTTGTATTGTAGGTTACATGCATTTTGTATCATATGCATGTTGTAGGAAAAGCTTCTCCTATATACATTGTTCACCGTGATGTGCTATATATGATCTTGTGAGCTAGTTTGGTATGATATGGCTTAGTGTGGCTTAGCTCTTGATCTTGATTTATATCCATGGTAGATAGCTATGCTTTTGAAAAATGTCACATGTATGCTCTCTTGTGAGTAAATGCCTTTATATGAGCATGACATGTTTTTGTGGCATTTCTATGCTTAATTTGTGCTTGGACAGCTTATTTTGAGTATATGGGGCCAAAGGCTCATTTGCCATCATGAATGTTTAGCTCCCATGCTTTATCTTGTGGAGGGGCATAAGTTCCTTTTTGTCGCAAAGACATTTCATGTACCAAATATGAATCTGAAAATGAAATGTAAATTGCTTAGAAAATGTGCTCCCATATCATATGTGCTTAATTTACTTGCTTTTGGGTGCTAAACCGTTGCATGTTGCTTACCAATGAGAAGTCTCATACATAGAAGTAAGCACATGGCTCGGTAAGCTTTGACATGACATGAGATGCTTGTGGGTGTTTATGATGGTCTTATGCTTAGAATGGTTGTCCTAGCATGAAGTTTGTGTGGCTTTGCCATTTTGACATGTTTTGCTCATGTTTAGGACTTTGCTCATGAGAGAGTAATTTTTCGCAAAAATGGTCAATCCTATCTTAGCTTTGCCCAATGGTTGTGAAACTTGGTGATCTTGTAGTTTATGTCCATACGAAGCTATAGAGTATTTAACTTGATCATTTGGATGTGTGTAGCATGCTATGTTGAATTTTGTCTATTTGGGAAGCTCTAGGTTGACTTTTTCCAATTTTTGGCTTGATTCATGCATTGTCAACAAGGGGGAGAAGTTTGAGCATGTTTTGGCCTACTGAATGCATTTAGAAGGTTTTCAAGTGGTTTCGAGCTATTTTTGAGCTCGTGCAGTTCCCAGGTGGTCATCGGCCTGACCGGTGGGATGCACCGGTCTGACCGGTGTGGGTGTCAGGTGCTGGGTGATCTAGTGCACCGGTTTGACCAGTGAAGTGGACCGGTCTGACCGGTCAGAGCAAGGCTGTTGCAGCTGCTCTGTTTCGTGAAGTGGTTGGCATGCATTCGTCCTGGGGGAGTTGCATTGGTTCAGGGGGAGCTTGCATGTGTGCAGGGGGAGCTCTTTGTGGTTTTCGAGCTTTGCTTTGGTGGTCTTTGCTCTTTGTTTGAGCTTGTTTTTGACTCGGTTGTGTCGAGCCGTTGCCCTTGCCTAAGGGGACCGATCTTTCCACTTTCAAGTGATCTTGCTCTTTGCCTTTGTTTGGCTTTCGATCGCTTGCTTGAGTTTCTTTTTAGTCATTTCTTTTCTTTTCCTTTTCTCTTTGGTTACCGAATGTCTGTGTTGTCAATGCACTCATCAAAGGGGAGATTGAGGACATGTGTGGTTCAAGGATCGGTGGATGGTCGCTTCCTGGTGTGATGAGTGATTGACAACATTGTGTGGACTGACTCTTGGCTAAGTATTGCAGGTGCAGGTTGCGGCTTGACTGGTGTTGGTGCAGGTGAAGAGCAAGCGCGAAAGGTCGTTGCCGGGTAGGCCTCCAGGTGTGGAGAAGACAAGTAGGCTTGGCTCGAGGGACCCGGTGGCCAGCGGGGTCAAGTGCGGGCCGCATGGTGGCAAGAACAGCAAGATGAAGTCGTGGACGGTTTCTTGGTTGAGCCTCAAAACCAAGGTCGAGACGGGATTACGTGGGAGCCGAGTCATGAGTGATGACTGGCGGAGGCTCCACTGAGTTCGCGGGGTTTCCAGTGGTTCACCAGAAAACCGCTGGGTTCCTTGGTTGATCCACAAAGCCAAGACCGAAGACCGGAGGCAGCAGCACCAGGACCGGTCTAACCGGTGGAGGACACCGGTCTGACTGGTGTGCGACGACGCAGTCCGGAGACTTCGAAGCGGAGGACATGCGTCGGGATCGCGAGGCTTGCGTCGAGGCTAAGCAAGTTTGCGGTCGCCAGGCATCCGTCCGATGGTGCTACGACGAAGTTTCCCAAAAGGCCCTTCGGGGTTGTGTATCTTAGTTTAATGTAATAGGGGTAGTTTCGTCTTTCGGCTAGCCTCCATATAACCCAAGTGGTGAGAGGATGGCAGCCATCTCTTGGAACTCTAGCTCATTTGCTTTTGCCCTTCCTATTTTCTTTAGGTTTTAGAGGACTAGCTTGAGAGCTTCATGGTGAGATCTTGTGAGAGGGAAGGATGATTGGGAGGCAAGCTAGACCTCGTATGAACCTTCATGGTATGTATAGATGATTCGGCATGGTTCCTCAAGGCTTGATTGTGTCTCTCCCGTTTTTCCTTTTTCGTGATTTTCTGAGCCTTTTCTTAGCATTTTTCTTGTGGCGGATTTGAGACCTTTCTCTTTGGGATTTGGTGGGGGACGTATGCATGAATCCTTCGTGGTTTTCTCCCATTGATTCCCCTCCCAAATCCGTGAGTAAAGAGGCTCAATTTTGGGGTTTTCTTGGCTCTAGGGTTAGAGGCATTCTTGGTGGAAATCCTTCGATTCCTCTTGATTTAGCAAGTTTTGGTGGACCAAATCTTGGCTATGGAGTGCCCATGAGGTGTTCCTACTATCCCCAAAGTCTTGTGCAAATCCGTGGAGCGAATCGGGAGATCGGGATTTAGATTTGGGGGAGTTGACCCGCGGGTTGCTGTTCATCCCGAGAGCCCAGGGCTTGACCGGTCTGACCGGTGCCAACCCCCTGTTGGGTTTTGCTCAGGTGAACGTTTTGGTGAGTTCCCTAGTCTCTGTGTTTGCTGCTGTTTCGAGTTTGGAGTGTTTCGGAGCTCGGGAGGTCAGGTTCACGAATTTGGGGTTTCCTGGCTTAGACCGGTCTGACCGGTGAGCTACACCGGCCTGACCGGTGTAGGAGCCATCTGTGGAAGTCCTCAAGTTTTGCTCGGGTGACCCGGTTTGTCTTTGGAGGGTGTCGGGTGATCCGGCGGCTTAGTCCGGGTGATCCGGCCTTGAGCGGTCTGACTGGTGCAGGTGACCGGTCTGACCGGTGTGTGTCAGTGTTGCTCGAGTTGCTTGTTCTGCTGCGTTCTCGAGTAGGTTTCGGTGGTTGTTGGTTCCTAGGACCAGTAGCACTCCAGTGGCTACGTGGTCTTGGCCAACTTGGGTAGTTGAGCCGGAGACGTGTTTTGGCTAGCCGTGTTCGTCTTGTTGGAGTAGTCATCTCCTTTGAGAAGAATTTTTATCGGCTCCCATTCACTCCCCCCCCCCTCTCTGGTCGCCAGCTCGGTCCTTCAATATTGACTATAATGCCCATGGAGTTCCAATTCCACCTTAGAGCCGTTCAAGGGCACGCCAGTAATTTGCTTAAACACAGTTACGCGTGCAGTTCCTCAGGGGACATATTCAGCTCCTCGCTAGACAGATCCACAACGCCAGCACTCTCCCCACCGCCGCCGCCACTCTCCCCGGTTGCCTTCGCCGCTCTCTCCCCGCCGCAGCCCTGCTCTTCTCCAGCCCCACCGCTCCCTGCGTGACGACGGTGACGAGGACGCGGTTACTGGCGTGCAGACGGCTTCCCGACCAACCTAAAGATGGTTGACGCGGATCCATCATCCCCGGCCACGACGACGAGCCGGCCACCTCAGGCCATGAGCCGACGTGGATCCGGCCCCTCCAACCATCACGAGAACAACTACTTCATTCGCGACAGAGGTTAGTCCTCCTTGAACCCCCAACGCCCTCTCTCTGCTCGGCCACCAAATCTGCTATATATTCATGTCAATGTGGATTAGGGAGACATGCCTTGATAGCTCATTTTTAATTGATAGACTGTGGATTTGATGGATGGATTTTGTTGCTCCAAGTCTGTTTGAATAAATTGTTGCTAAGAGATGAAGTTATATGAACTGTTGAAATTCAATTTCATGTTCTTGGTGCTACAATTTTTGCACTGTAAATTCATAAAAAGCATTGAGGATTAATGCATACTTTAATCCTGCTATGCTTTGAATGTACCAGATCGACAGTTATGCTTTAGACCTGTTAGCATACTTTAATTCTGCTATGCTTTGAATGTACCAGATCGACAGTTATGCTTTGGACCTGTTAGCATACTTTAATTCTGATGGCCACATAATGTCAATGGGAATTGCATCGCAGTGGTTTATAATGTAGTCCACCCAATCTGCTATATATTCATGTCAAGGTGGATTAGGGAGACATGCCTTAATAGTTCATTTTTAGTTGATTGACTGTGGATTTGATGGATGGATTTTGTTGCTCCAAGTCTGTTTGAATAAATTGTTGCAAACAGATGAAGTTATATGAACTGTTGAAATTCATTTTCATGTTCCTGGTGCTACAATTTTTGCACTGTAAATTCATGAAAAGCATTGAGGATGTTAGCATACTTTAATTCTGCTATGCTTTGAATGTACCAGATCGACAGTTATGCTTTGGACCTGTTAGCATACTTTAATTCTGATGGCCACATAATGTCAGTGGGAATTGCATCGTAGTGATTTATAATGTAGTGATAACTAGACTGTCCTATGCTTTGTTGTGAGTGTTAATTGTTTCACTACTGTCATATATATTGTTATTGTTGGTGTCATGATGTGTTGTGAGTGTCGTTTCACTACTGTCATATATAATGTCATGATTGCTTTATCCTCTTGTTGCATGTACACATGGAACACACAATCCATCGCTGCTGAAGTTGGACAAGGAAGCCGTTGAAGGAATTTATTCTCTGCTTTGATATATAAGTATATTGTTGTGTCCCTGTCAAAATGGTTAGCACATATCCCTGTATGCTAATTAAGTAAAATATGAACTGTGTATGTCTATGCTGATTTTATTTACGACTTGTAATGATTTCTAGTCTAATATCAGCTATTTTGCCTGTCAGAGAAAACGAATTTATCTAATAAGAATTTTGTTTAGATTTTCAGTCTTGCTTATGTTACTCTACTGACAACCTGACATATCATCTATGCAGTCTCCCACAATAACAAACTCCTCTACCTCCAGTGCACCATCACAGCCCATCGGCGGTGAACCTTCTTCATAGGGTCACTCAGCATAGACTGCTGCGAGTAGTACTTGATCCCGCGAGTCAAGGACACAAACCAAATGGCCAGAAGACAAGTTGACTGCAACTGGACTTGATGCCAATTTTTGGCCTACCCCAGATGCTGCAAGGGATAGATTTTTATTGGTCTGTGGCCTCATTGCTCAGGAGAGGGTGTCAATCAACAAGGCGGTTGATGATCTCTCACCAATTGAGAAGGAACATCTGTTCACAGTTTTAGAGGAAAAGCTAGATTACCCAGCCAATCTAGAAGAATCTGTTCGCAAGAAGGCAGTTAAGGCAGCTATGTCAGAGATTGGAACCTTGCAACAGCGGTTCAAGGCCCATTTAAGAAAAAAATATGTGAGCGAAGAAGAGACTCCCTTTGTGAAGCATGCCTTTTTGCAGCAACAAGACTGGGACATGTTTGTGCAGGAAACCAATTCTCCTTCATTTCTGCAATTGATCTAGGAGATGAAACAAAAGAGAGCATTGCATAATAAGCCACACAAGACGGGAAAAAAAGGTTATCGTGGTAAAAGGAAAGAGTGGGAGGAGGCGGATGCAAAGCTAGCTGCAGAAGGAATACAGAACCCTTGGGACTAATTTCTTGGACGTTCGAGACCTTATCTGCGGGCAAGGGTAGGAAACAAGAGGAAGAATACTAGTGAAGGAAGCGGGGCATAACATTCAGTAACCCTGCGGTGGTGGGGTAGCAGATAGGGTGAAAACACTTGCAGCTCAGGGTAGCGATGGTTCTTTCTCTGGGGTTAGGGAGGATGATATCCTCACCACAGCACCTGAGACTCCAGAGCATCGAGGTCGGGTCCGAGGCGTGTCTAGTTCACTTGGCTGGGGTAAAGGGTTTGGTGAAGAGTTTGTTGGAATGTACTGGAAGAAGAGGAGGAACAAGAGGTCTGATGATATGATGGACATAACATTTAAAACAGTTGTCCATGCTCTAAGACTATTAGGCATCAAAATACCGAAAAATGTACTTCTTCCTTCCCAATTACCAGCGCCTGTCAGTAGCAGCGGGGAAGAAGACGTGCATAGCAGCGAGGAAGAAGATGCGCATGACCGCGAGGAAGAACATGCGCATGACAGCGAGGAAGATGCGTGTGGCAGAGAGCAAGACCATTGGAATGCAAACGAGGACGAAGCAAATCAAGTGCGCAGTGATAGTCGATCACCTATGCTGGACACAATAGATAAGTTGACAGAGCCAACCGCCCGCAGCCTTTTGGATGGCACTGGGATTAATGTGGAGCTCGCACTAGGGAAAGTCTTTCCATTTCAAAAGGCTTGCCATGCAGTACCGGTGCAGGATGGGTATGTTGTGGTGCAACCTACTTATGTGTGGGCCAATGCGGGTCACTACCCTCTACCTGTACCAATTGATGGGGGTGACATAGCAACCCTAGCTGAGGCTCTCGTTCAAACGATCCAATGGCCAAAGGACAGGATCCTTATACCACCCATGACGAGACATCCCAACCCTGAAGCCGCAACAGGTAGCAGGGGTACAGCATCAGATGGAGGTACTGCAGCTCAGTGTCAGCAAGAGAAGGCTCAACAGTAGCAGCAGCATATCAGCAAAACCACACAGCAGGAGCGTCGACAACAGCCGGAGGAACCCAGGCAAACTCCGCCTAAGCAGCAGCTGCAACATGAGGACAAGCAACAGACGAAACAGCAGCCTCTGCAGCAGCAGGAGGAGGAGCCCAGGCAATCTCCCCCTAAGCAGCAGATGCAACATGTACAGCAACCTCTACAACAGGAGGAGGAGGAGCCCAGGCAATCTCCACTGCAGAAGGGGAACCAGGCCAGGAAACCTCTGCCTAAAGATGAGATTCTTAACTGTATTATCGGGACAGAACAGGAATGACCAAAATACAAGCCTGGTGCACCTATGTTGTCAAAAGCAAACTTAGAAGCTGTTGGACTAAATTGTGCCTGGTTGCATGCTTACATCATGGAACACAGTAAGGATAAACTTGCCTTTCTAGCAAAAGGTGGATCAACACTACTTTAAAGGTGGTGGTGCTTTAATGTTAAACATTGAATTCAGTAGCGTGCATAACCTTATAACCCTGCTTCTCTGGATGTTACCTTCTTGAGGTTGTGGACATTGTAAGTCCCTTAAAACCTAAAAAGTTATTTCTTTAATTTTGACCACAAAGTTCATGCATGCTAACAATTTGATTTTTTGTAGGAAAATGATGGACAAGGCAGCGGAGATGCAGATCAGTGTTGGGTTTTTAGATCCAGATTTTATTACTTTCACAAATATTTCTCAGCATTCTGGCCTTGTTACCAAAGCAATCGCAAATGCAGTGAACAACGACTACGTGGTGGGTGCCTACTACACTGGCCGCTGGGTAACACTGATCATCTGTATGAAGTTCAAAGAGGTTTGGTATCTAGATTCTTCTAAACAACATCCCGCGCTAAAGTTCGCAGGCCTCAAAGATGTTGTGCACTGGTCAGTATCTTGTAGGTTTTGTTCACAAAAATTCAATCTCTTAGTGTTTCTAATCGGTATTGCTGATCATGCAGGGCCTTTGGTACAGTATCTTGTAGGTTTTGTTCACAAAAATTCAATCTCTTAGTGTTTCTAATCGGTATTGCTGATCATGCAGGGCCTTTGCTGATCATGCACAGGACGGAGTGACGAAAGGAAAGAAAAAAGCCAAAAGCCACAACACTCAAGCACAAACCAAATCTCGATGTAAGACCGAGGTTTTTTTATGGTCCCTTCTTACCTATTTGGTACTGCATTAACTTGTCATTTTGGTACCTTGATGCAGTGTGCTCAGCAGCCATGCGGTCCTCTTTGTGTGGATTCCATGTGGCATTCCATATGTTAAGACTACTCGATGACATACCTGACAGCAAGAAGGCTGTTGTAAGTAGATAATAATGCTCAACATTGTCTCTGCTCATATTCTCCATCTGATTTTAGAAACTGATTTCTACTTGTATTCTCATAAATGATTGTATTTTGCAGGATTTCAAAGCTGCCGTAGATATTTCCACAGAAGATCTAAAGCGGGTCTGGGAGATGTTGTGCGAGTACATTCTTAAGGAGACCATCGACCGAAAGGGCAACTTATATAATGGTGCTCCGTGAGTTCATTGTAGCCAGAAACTTGAAATTACTTGCGGCATTCAGTCTTCTTTAGTCAGGTTTTGTTGCCTGAGAACCCTGCTTGGCTTGCTTGGTTGGGGTCAGATGCTGCCTGGTTCAGGCAGTTTTCTCATGACTCCATCCAAACAAGCCCTGATGAGTAACTTGAAACTTGATGTGATCTTGCTTGTCTATTAATGTGATCTTGCTTTTGTGTTTGTGATGTCTCCTTGCTGTGGTGGCTGCCATATCCTAGCTGGTTCCAAGATGGCAGGATGCAGCCCCTAATGGCTGCCAAATCCTGGCTGGTTCCAGGATGCAGCCGGCAAGCAGGCAGGTTACTGTAGGGGTGGCCTACGTATCTGTAACGGGTGTTAATTAAAGCTCGTTACAAACACTGATCAGTGAGTAACGGGCTTCATTTGGAACGTCCGTTACAAACATGCCAACAATGTAACGGGCAGCGTAAAAGCCCGTTACCAGTACTGACAGGTGGGCCCCAGAACCTGGCCTGTTCGTCGAGATAGAGGAGACGCGAGTTGACAGCACGCGTCTCCTTTAGTCGAGAGATAGCAGACGCGCGTGAAAACAGATGCGTCTCATTACGTCGAGACAGAGGAGACGCAGGTTCACAGAACGCGTCTCTGATGTTGAGTTCACAGTAATAGGCTCTGTTTTCGTGCCAGTTACCAAAGTTCCCTGTGGGCCCAGAGAAACAGCCATTTCACGTGACCGGTGACTAGTTGTGGTAACAGTTGTTGTTTGATGCCCGTTACTAATCCTAGCTATGCTGAGACGCGCATGAAATAGACGCATCTCATTTGGTCGAGACAGAGGAGACACATGTTTACAGCACGACTCTCCGATGTTGACTTGATGTAACGGGCTTTGTTTTGGTGCCCGTTACTAAAGTTCCCTGTGGGCCCAGAGAAACAGCCATTTCACGTGACCGGTGGCTAGTTGTGGTAACGGTCGTTGTTTGATGCCCGTTACGAATATGTGTTATCAGTAACGGGCATCTGCCCGTTAGCTTTCTTGGCTCATTTGTAACACTTGATCGGTAACGGGCGCTTTGCCCATTACTAAAGGCAATCTATGCCCGTTACCAAAGTGAGTTTTTCACGTAGTGGTGATCACCTTGAGGGGAGATGAAGAGTACGCCTGCCCCCGCTCCTTCGAGGTTCAGGGAACCGTCAAAGTACATCTTCCAGTGCTTGGGTTTTTCCGTCAGCGGGGGTTGCTGGGTCTCTGTCCACTCAGAGACAAAGTTGGCGATGACCGGGGATTTAATGGCCTACCGTGGGCAGAACTCAAGGTCGAACTCGCCTAGTTTGATGGACCACTTGACAATACACCCGGTGGTATCGCGACTGCGCAGGATTTCTCCTAAGGGGAAGGCCGAGACGACCTTGATTTTGTGAGCCTAGAAGTAATGTCGGAGCTTGCGCGAAGTGACGAGAAGGGCGTAGAGCATCTTCTGTGGCCGCGAGTACCTGATCTTGCTATCCGATAGGACTTCGCTGACGTAGTAGACAGGTCGGTGGACAGGATAGGGTTGGCCTTCCTCAGGTCGCTCTGCCACCAGAACTGCGTTGACCACCTGGGTGGACGCGGAGATGTAGAGCAACAAGGTCACTTTTGGAGCTGGGGGTACCATCACTGGGGTCGTCGTGAGGAAGGTCTTTAACTCCTCCAGGGCCTGGTCGGCCTCCTCCATCCAGACGAACTTGTCCGCCTTCTTTAACAGCTTGAAGAAGGGTAGGCCTTTCTCTCCCAGCTTGCTGATGAAATGACCTAGGACGGCCATCATGCCTGTGAGCTTCATGACGTCCTTCTTTCCGGTAGGTCGCTTCATCTTGCGGATAGCGTCGACCTTGGTAGGGTTCGCCTCGATGCCCCGGTGGCTGACCATGAAGCCTAGGAGCTTGCCAGATGGTACACCGAAGACGCACTTCTCTGGGTTGAGCTTCCAGCGGTAGCGGCGGAGGTTGGCGAAGGTCTGGGCGAGGTCGGCGATGAGGTTGTCCTCCACCGTGGTCTTGACGACCACGTCGTTGACGTAAGCTTCCACGTTGTCGCCAATCTGAGATTCCAAGCACTTCTAGATGGCCTTCTGGTAGGTCGCTCCAGCATTCTTGAGACCAAAGGTCATGGTCGTGTAGCAGTAGATGCCATGCGGCGTTATGAACGCTGTCTTGTCCTGGTCAGAGACCTTCAGGACTATCTGGTGATACCCTGAGTAACAGTCGAGGAAGCATAACAGGACGCTTCCGGCCGTGGAGTCCACGATCGACCTTCTGCTTGACAGGCTTGGCTGTCTTGCTTACATCCAAGGAGTTCTCAACCAGCTCCTAGGGACAACGGGCATATCCGATGGGGTCCATACGAATATGTTCGTGTTATCCCAGAGGAAACTGGTAAGCGCGAGTTCCTATTTCTCCCCGAGGTTGTCGCCGATGACCACCGTCTTCTCCGGGTCGGGCAGGCCGAGACGGACTCTCTTGGTCGACGGCGTGGCGTCTAGGGCGGTGTTGGTGCGCTGCTGCTCTAGGACAGTCAGGTCGCTCGGAGCGACCTTCGCAGCCTCGGCGACCAAGACTGCCGAGGCGTTGGCGCAGGTGGTCGTCGTGGCGATGTCGAGGGCCTCGAAGTCGCACCTGAAGGAGACCATGTGGTCGCGGTAGACGGAAAGGACCCTATTCGGAGCTGGCATCTTCAACACCAAGTAGGAGTAGTGCGGGATGGCCATGAACCTGGCCAGCATCGGACGACCTAGGATCGCGTGGTAGGAAGACTTGAAGTTGGCGACCTCGAAGTTGAGGTATTCCGTGCGGAAGTTATCCTCCGTGCCAAAGGTGACAGGGAGGGAGATCCGACCTAGGGGGTAGGCTACCTTGCTAGGGACGATGCCGTAGAACGCCGTCAGCTTCTTGAAGTCGAAGTCCATCTTCTTCAGCGTCTCGATGAAGATGATGTTGAGCCCGCTCCCCCCATCGATGAGGGTCTGGGGAAGCAGGGCTCCCTCCACCGTAGGTTCGACGACGAGTGAGTAAGACCCAGGGTCTGGGATGTGAACCCAGTGATCAGCTCTGGAGAATGTGATCGGCTGCTCGGACCAACGCAGGGGTTGCGTCAGCTGAGTGTGGATGAGGTGGACCTCGCGCTTGTCCTTGCGGTAGCGCCTCCTGCTCACGTGAGACTTGAGACCTCTGACGATCATGTTGATCGATCGGTTGGCCAGCTGGAAGGGCCCGTTGGGGTTGCCTGTCTTCGGTGGGGGAGGTAGGTCGCGCTCGTCGCGGCGAGGCTCGGGTTGCAGGTCATCGCGGCGGTCACGCCGGTCGTCGCAGCAGCCGTTGTTGTTGTAGCAACGTGAAGAGGATCGGTCACCATCGCTCCTTGGCCGCTTGGGGTCTTCAGGAGTGTGGAAGGCCCTCTTGAACTGCGAGCACTCACGAATGGTGTAGGTTGCCCCCTCGTGGAACCCACAGGGGCTGTCGAGCGTGGTGTTGAATTCATCCACGTT
Organism: Cenchrus fungigraminus; assembly: GCA_036936925.1. Lineage (NCBI taxonomy): Eukaryota > Viridiplantae > Streptophyta > Magnoliopsida > Poales > Poaceae > Cenchrus > Cenchrus fungigraminus. The sequence goes on along the minus strand of CM072776.1, from coordinate 20,385,587 downwards.
GAACATCGAAGGTCGACGTCCCCCAGTCGCAAGCACCTCAGAAGGTCGCTTGCGTAGTTTGGAGCTAGAGTCTCCAGCGGCGCCGGATGTGCCTGCGTCGCGCCCAGCGTCGTAGTCGAACTGGTTGACCATCGCCTCATTGGTGTCGATGAGCTTCTTGACAACCTCCATGATGGTCGCGACGGTGGTGGCTCCGGACTCGTGGATCTTCTCAAAGATCTTGCGATCCCTGATGCCTTTCTTGTAGCTCTCGACGACCTGATCATCTCTGACGCCAACGCAGGTGTTGCGGTTCTCGAAGAACCGGTTGGTGTAGTCACGGAGCCGCTCGTTGGGCTTCATGATGATCCTCCCGAGGTTGAAAGCGTTTCCAGGGTGATTGTAGGTCGCCTGGAAGTTGGAGGTGAAGGCCTGGGACAGGTCGGCCCAGGAGTTGATGCTGCCAGCTGGGAGGTTGTTGAGCCACAGCGAAGGAGCGTCGCCCATCACCAGCGGGAAGTATGCCGCCATGTGGTCGAAGTTGCCGCCGGCCGCCTTGTTGGCGACATAGTAGGTCGACAGCCAGATGTTGGGGTCGGAGTGGCCGTCGTACTTCTGGATGTTCGGCTTGAAGTTGTCGAGGTAGACCACCGACCTGAGTCGGGGAGCCAGCGCAGGGAAGGCAGTGATGGCTATGTCGTCAGCGCCACCTCCGGCTTGAGTGCCGCCTCTGCTCTACGCAGGGACGACAACCTGGGATCAGGGCTGGCGATCTAGATTCGGAGCGACGACCTCCGGGTGGCCGTAGTCCGCCTCGTAGGCTGCGCGACGCCTGTTCTCAATGTCGTGGTGTTCGCGCTCCTCGCGCTCCATGATGCGGTGGACGGTGCCGGGGGGGCCTTACTCGCGGTCGTACCCCGCACGATGACGTAATTCCCGCTCCTCGTGCTCGCGGTAGCGCTAGTCGATGTAACCGCAGGCGTCGCGGGCATGCCTGTTTTTGTCAATGTTGTCGCGGAGGTCGGCATCCCTGGCGCCGTTTGCCCAAGCTTTAGGCTGATGGGGGTTATTCTGATTGACCTCCTCCATGATGGTGGGGAGGTCGCTGCGCTTAGATCGATTAGATTGACTGCGCGAGTGACGGCTTGACGAAGATGCAGCGGACTTGGCCGCCATGCTCTTCTCCTCTACCAAGGCCGTGGCGACCCAAAGGTAGGCCATGGCTGCTTCAGCTTCGGGTGTGAGGTCGGCTTGCTGAAGACGCACCATGGCAGCGCCCAGGTTGGCCTGAGGGCTATTGAACGTCGGCAGCCCCGCCTCCTCGAACTCAAGGCGGAGATCTTGAGCGCAAGGAGGGACTGCGCGGCGCTGCTCTGCCGCTCGTCGCTGGGCGCGGTTGGCGTTCACCTAGATCCGTGCCGCCTCCTCGGAGTCCGTCGCACCATGGTGTGGTTGTTCGTTTTCAGAAACCACGAGCACCCGGTGGAAGATGGAACCCGAGTCGTTGGGGGAGATGTGGACTCGGACCTTCTGGAACTTGCCGCAGTCCGGAGACGTGGGAGTTCGTGTGGTGCGGGGGAGCCGCTCTTGGTCGATCTTCTTCCGCAGGCGGCAGCCACGGAGGGTATGCCTTGCGCCCTTGTGGTAGGTGCAAGGTCATCGGTGAAGACCTCGGGGAGAAGACGGTGGTCATTGGTGACAACCTCGGGGAGAAATAGGAACTCGCGCTCACCAGTTTCCTCAGGGATAACGCAGACATATTCGCATGGACCCCATCGGATATGCTTGGTGTCCCCAAGGAGCTGGCTGAGCACTCCTTGGATGTAAGCAAGACGGCCAAGCCTGTCAAACAGAAGCTGCGCCACTTTGCGAAGGATCGCAAGGAGGCCATTAGGGTAGAGATAGTGAAGCTCCTAGCTGCCAGATTCATCCGTGAGTGTAAAAACCCGGTTTGGCTCGCCAACCCTATGCTTGTACCGAAGAAAACTGGTCAATGGAGAATGTGTATCGACTACACTGATCTCAACAGGCACTGCCCTAAGGACCCCTTCCCTCTTCCGCGCATCGACCAGGTTGTGGACTCCACGGCTGGGAGCATCCTGCTATGCTTCCTCGACTGTTACTCAGGGTATCACCAGATAGCCCTGAAGGTCTCTGACCAGGACAAGACGGCGTTCATAACGCCGCACGGCATCTACAGCTACACGACCATGACGTTTGGTCTCAAGAACGCTTGAGCGACCTACCAGAAGGGCATCCAGAAGTGCTTGGAGTCCCAGATTGGTGACAACGTCGAAGCCTACATCGACGATGTGGTCGTCAAGACTACGGTGGAGGACAACCTCATCGCGGACCCTGCTCAGACCTTCGCCAACCTCCGCCGCTACCGCTGGAAGCTCAATCCAGAGAAATGTGTCTTCGGCGTACCATCTGGCAAGCTCCTAGGCCTCATGGTCAGCTACCGGGGCATCGAGGCAAATCCCACCAAGGTCGACGCCATTCGCAAGATGAAGAGACCTACCGGGAAGAAGGACGTCATGAAACTCACAGGCATGATGGCTGCCTTAGGTCGCTTCATCAGCAAGCTGGGAGATCATGTGGCTGTACGTGATCTCGATCGTGGAAGCATGAAAAGATTCTACCAAGGGTCACAACAATTTGGCAAAACTCAATGGGTCACAAGCAAGCATATGTAGAAGGTTTGTACTTCGATATCGACATATGGCTTTGGTAGGTGATATGACCATTGAGGAACTTGTCTTGTTTTATTTTCTCAAAAGAAATCATCCGAGATTTTCACCATACTATGAGATAGAGCAAGATCAACATCGTCTCACCACATCATACTAGTCAACACCCTAGGGTTGGTCATAAGCATTTGCTTCCCACAAAGTTTTATTTCAGGCTCTTGTTTCAAAATGTACCAACAAATTCAAATGCTCATAGAGCACAAAGTTGTACACTAGGTTCTTGCAAAGTTTTAACATAGCAACTATTCATCATTTCCAAAGTGAGGGTATATAGACAAGATTTCAAGTGCACATGGTTGAAGCAAATATTTTTGTTGTTTTTCTTTTATTCAAATGTAGTAAACAAAATGTTGAAAATTGGTTTGGATGGACATACCTTCCTTCATTGAAAATGGGGTCTCCCCTAAGCTAATTTTTGGCTACCTGGTTGGCGTGTCTTCATTTCAGTGATGAGTTGAGCACTTGGAAGCTTGTAGTGGTTGGCTAGATGGATTCGTGGAAGATCATAGGTACGGCCGTACCACTAGGTTCGGCCGGCCCTACTCCATTTGCTCCAAGCACTCGTGTCCCCTCCTGTAAACATCCTACACAAAAATTTTGTCGAGGGGGGTACGGCCGTATCTCTAGATTCGGCCGTATCACCAAAAATCTCCAAAACTGTTTTTCTATGTCTTGTTTACTTACTAATGCAATGGTGAAATCAAATTTGAAATTTAGATATGCTTGCTGCACGAAATAAAATGTTTGAAGGGAAATATGAGATAAATACCGGTTTACCTCACGGTGAGGGCTCATAGTTTAGAGTCCGTGAGTGGGACTCCTCCGTTTGCTTAATTGATCTTGGATTCGTCCGGTCCCAGAGTGGAAGACTCGGACGATGCTCCCTTCACACGCGACACCCTCTTTGTTTTCTTCGGTGGCGCTGAAGTCGGTGAGGCTTTGGCGGGGGTGCTTTTGGTTTCCGTCTTCTTTTCCCCCTTAGCCTTGTTGATTGCTTTCGACTTCTTTGGTTGGTGGCACCCTATGAATGCTTCCACCTTGGGCTTGGTCGGGGCCACCTCATCTTCCTGCACAAAGTTTGAAATTTTTCTATCGACTATTCGTACCTGTGAGCATTGCTCCACCTTTGGTCTAAAGGTGAATCGTTCTTCCTCACCGTTGATGTTAAGGTGGATTTCTCCGGCTCCTACATCGATTTTAGCATTAGCGGTACTCAAGAAAGGTCTCCAGAGGATTAAAGGCATCCTTGTATCGACATCCATGTCGAGGACGATGAAATCCACGGGTAAAAAGAAATCCCGAACTCTCACCGGAATGTCCTCCGCTATCCCCGCCGGGTAGTGGACCAATTGATCCGCTTGCTTCAAGAACATGGTTGTAGGTGACAAGGAAGTATAGTTAAGTTTGTCAAAGACTACCTTAGGCATGACGCTAACGCTAGCTCCAAGGTCGCATAGTGCATTCTCAAAGTATTGGGACCCGATAGAGCAGCTGATTGTAGGACACTCGGGGTCTTTCTTCTTTAGAATGGCCGCACTACATTCCTCCGTAAGCTTGACCATATCCGTGGTAGGTAGAGGTCTTTTATTGTTGAGGATGTCCTTGAGGTACTTGGCGTAGGTCGGTACCTGCATAGCCTCAAGAAATGGTATGTTGACATTTAGTTTCTTGATTACCTCAATGAACTTCCCGAATTGCTCATCCACGGTAGGCTTCTTGATTCTTCGGGGAAATGGAAGTAGCGTGGTATCGAAGAAATCATGGGGTGTCGTCTTCCTTAACTTTTCTTCATCGGGAGCTACCTTCTCGGTGTCCTCTTCTTCCTCTAACTCGGTGATCACTTCCTTCTGTTTCTTCTCTGCGGGGTTAGGATATGGTGGATCCCAAGTGGTCTTACCACCTCTCGTGGTCACCGATTTTAAATTCTCTCGGGTAGGTTTGGGTTGCCCCGGGATTCCACCCGACACGGAAGAAGGTAAAGAAGCAGCAAGCTGAGCAAGTTGAGTTTCTATCATTTTATTAAAGCTTAGCTGATTCTTCATAGCAGTAGTGAAGGATTCTATGGTGGAATTCAGATTTTCAAGAACTTTATCATTGCCGGCTAGATTCTTGTTTAAATTTTCATTAATTTTAGCTTGGCCAAAGACAAGATCTCTAATGGAGGGTTGATTATTGAAATTGTTAGAATAATTACCTCTATTTTGATTGTTGAACGGGAAGTTGGGCCTTGAGTTCCACCCTTGATTGTTGTAGTTGTTGTTGCGGAACCCATTGTTGTTGCCATTGTTGATGAAGCTGGCTTCTTCCCTTGTCTCAGGACAATCATTTCCCGAATGACCCACATTACCGCAAACCTCGCATGTCATGAGAGCATCCATAATTTTGGCGGTCTCCACATTGCTTGGTGCCTCCAATTTCTTCATTAGGAGGTCCATCTTGGCAGCGAGCATGTCGATTCCATCGACTTGGTGTACACCGCGGTTACGGGGTTGGAGACGTTCTCCATCCCAACCTTGATTTGCCACCATCTTCTCGATCAATTCCTTAGCGGCGGGTACTTGTAGCGAGAAGAAGGCTCCTCCAGCGGCTGCATCTAGGTGCTCACGGGCGGTACGCTTGAGCCCGTGGTAGAAGGTTTGAATTAAGAACCACCCCTGCATGCCATGGTGCGGGCACGTGGTGATGTACTCCTGGAGACGTTCCCATGCTTCCGGGATACTCTCATCATTCTGCTGCTGGAAGCCCGAAATTCTAGCGCGGAGGGCATTGGTTTTGCCCACCGGGAAGAACTTTGCGAGAAATTCCTTAGAGCATTTATCCCATGTGTTGATGGCATCTCGCTCCGCATAAAACCATTGCATCACCTTCCCGAGCAATGAGAACGGGAATAGGTGAAGACGAATTGCATCGTCCGTCACTCCACGGATAGTGAAAGTCCTACACACCTCCAGGAAATGCTGGAGATGTGGATTGGCATCTTCATTAGGCTTGCCGCAGAACGGACTTGCTTGCACCATCTTGATCAACGCCGGCTTGAGTTCAAAGTTTCCTTCTCCCACCGTCACGTTTGGTCCGGTAGGAACATGGGTGTTGGAGGGGGTGGAAAACTCGCGGATCGTCCTCTCGGCCATCAGTGCTGACGAGGTGCTGTCTACGGGATCGACGGTGTTCGTCTCTTGACTCGAGAGAAACTTCTGAGGAATGAGGACACGAGGTCGCACTCTCCTCACAAGTGACTCTGGATTGTCGTGAAAGTTGGATGGTAGGTCGAAACCGGTCATGCACTACTCTGTGTACACGAGAGTAGAGCAAGGGTAAACCCGCTTAAATAGCGGTTCACCGAACCTGGATAACTCTACCACTAAGTTTAAATGATATCTTTTGCCCATTGCCTCCCCGGCAACGGCGCCAGAAGTGCTTGTTGACGTTCCTTAGCCTCGCTACTAGGTTTGCATTCACAACGACGGCGCCAGGAATGCTTGTTGGCACTCGCTAGCATCGCTACCGGGTTTATACCCCTAATAATGGAGCTAGGAACGTCTTTGGTAAAACACACGTCACAGAAAGGTCCGTAAGCGCACAGATTACCGTTGTAGCACTTCACCCGGTGGTATTCAGGTTATCGTATTTATATTGTCCCAAGGGAGGCACTACCGCAAAGATGATCGAATAAACGGTGGAGAGTAACAAGACTCGGTAAAGAGCTATAGTGAGGGTAACGAATAAAGATATTCGGGGATAACTTGACACACGCAAGGAGATCTGATAAAAGGGTAGAGAGGATCTAGTGAGCTGGGAGGACAACGAGACGAGAAAGGATCCTAACACAATCTATCTATTCTTGTCAACTCTAGGTAAAAAACTAAGGCAAAGGATAACCAAGGCAAGCTAAACTCGACAAGCTCTTCTAGTGTTGCAAGGGCATGCAAAGCCGCGCTATCAGACTGGGATGAGAAGGGAGAACGACGACGCGCTGAATCCTACTGGCCCGAACTAACGTGGTGGACTACTAAGCCCGTCCAGAGCTATCACCTCCTTAGGGTACCACAACTATTCCATTGAACGGGACACCAATCTAAGACTAAGGCAAGCTCTGAGAACTGCGCTCACAACGAACCAAAGAACCTTTCCCCGGATATCACAAAGGAAGGTCTCTCTCCACTACTAAGCACAAACGTACTCGGTAGAAGATCAAGCGAAGAACAACCACAACACTATAGGGTTCAAGAGAGCTATGCTAACCAAGATTAAACTAACTTTAGTCTAAACCAAGAATAAAGCTTCTAGAGCAAAGTAAAAGCTGAATGTAAATGACTCGAAAGGTAAGATAGAAACATAACTTTAATTGTACTTGAGTCTAAACAAAAAAAGGATACTAGAGTAGTACCGGAACCCTGAAGAAGACTCCTCCGGAACCCCGAGACTAGCTCGACTCGACTCTAACTCCCAAACTACACTAATCTTACTCTAAGTGAACAATAGAGAGAAATGGAGATGCTCCTGCGTTGTGTGTCTGTTCCAGCGAGTGGGAGGTGCCTTTTATAGGCAAGGGAGGTCGGTGGAGCGCAGGGGAGGAATATCCTAGGTGCGGCCGGCTCACTAGGCACGACCGGCCCTAGGATGTGCCGCCTCTCGCCTTGGACGCTCCTGATCACTGCTCCTGAGGCGGTTGTAGGTCGGCTCCTTGGGTCGGTTTCGCCCGGCACGCTAGTTGATAGGTGCGGCCGGCCCTACCCCGTGCCGTGTGATGCACCGACCGTGTTAGGAGATGCCTAAGATTGCCTCTGGATGACGGTTGTGGCGGTTGAGCGATCGGATAAGTGGACCCATTGATCCAAGTGATCCTAGCCTCCACCCTTTGATCAAACCGACATTTCTTCAGTGAATCACGCTCGTCCAAGTTGTGCTCGAGGGAGTAGGGGTGCTCTGGACCAGAGTCGTGCCACGGGGCAGGGCCGGCCGCACCTGGCAAGGCCGGCCGCACCTGCAGGTTCGGCCGGACCAGGTGGTTCGATCGTGCCTAGCACATGTGGCATGTTGGTCCCAAATTCTCCCAAAATGTGTACCTGCCTATGAAATTCACAACACAACTCGTGGAACTTTATTAGTAATAAAAATGCGCATGAAACTTGTCACATACTCCTCTCGAACCCGAGGTTTTGACGGTCAAATTTTTGTTGTAAGGACCGTCAACAGGTACAAGGCCAAGGGACTAAAAAATTACTAAGCAGCTTGGCCATGGTTCTCTCAGTTGGTTCAAGTGGTGAGCTCCGCGGCATGATCACCTATTTATAGCCGCGGTGCATGGTCTTGGATCTTATCCGCAACCCAGCCGGCGTGGTGTCCTTATCGGATGACTGTTGCCACGTGAAAAGCAAGGTCCCTGTTCACCCGTGGATGCATCGTCGCGCCTGTCCCCTACCTGGTAACATCCTGGCAATCCTTGTCTTTTGCGGGCAGCGACTGCAGTTCTGCTTGGAGGCAGGTCTCGTGACCACACAGTGCACCTGTGGTACGAGACACGACAAACGCCTGGCGCCTGGAGCTTTACTCGAACATTCTAGGTATTTTGTCCCATTCAGATCGACAGAGCATCTTGAGGGGAACAGAAGGCCGTAGGTTCTCCATTCTTTTACTTTTTGAGCATCAAACCGACCATTCTGGTCGCCTTGCTGCTCGAGGGCTACTCCACGAGTGCGTCTTACGACGCCCTCTCCTTCTACGCCGCGACGACCTACTGGAAGCCCGCTTCCACCACTTCTTTGCTCGACCCACCTACGGTTGGGAGTAGTACCTTCCCCAAGGTCACGGAGATTACTTCATGTTGCCTGACTCAGGTCAGGTCGGCGGTTCTTCAAGAACAACGCCTTGCCTTCACTTCGACCTTCTGGACCTACGTTCCAGGAGCTCGATGCTCGACTTCGTGCGCGCTGGAGGAGTTTCCTTTCCTTTTTGGATCCCCGTGCATCCTACACGACCTTGACGACGCCATGGCTTCGCTCCGCTTCGACATGACTTCGTCTCAGCCGCTACACCTACACGTCGATCGGGGGCTTGAGAGACATGGGTAACCATGGGTCCCCACCGACCAGGGACCCAGAGGTCCCTTCCAAGTGGACTCGACCTGCCAGAAGCCCCGCCGACCTGCAAGTGGGCCCGGAGACCTTATCCACAACCCCGGCGACCTTGGAAGACTCCAGAAGACCTTATCCAGATCCCGGAGGATCCGTCGGGCTTGGAGCGCAAGGCGAGCTACTAGATTGTGGCTTGGCGCCGCCAGTAGGTCCGCAGATCGCGGGATTCCTCCTGTAATCAAGGCAGATGGCCTTCCTGATTTGTAACCGACCCCGATGAGGGTCCACCGACCTCGAATGGAAGCCCTAGCCCGTTGACCATATAAGGCGGCCTAGAGCTCCATTCGAGGGGACTTCCCTTCCACGCATAATTCCACCCCATACTGGACGTAGGGTTTTACACTCCGGAGGCCCCGAACCAGTCTAAATCCCCGTGTTCATCACCATTCTTGCCGTGTTCCGAGTTCCACACACGAACGACCACCTACGCTCTTAGTTCTCGATCCCCTCTAATTAACCTACAATCGCTTGGCTCGCCCCTTTGCGGATCTGTCCAGGTCTCACCCCCTGACACTCTCCTCTCCCCGACTGCAACCACGGCTCACCACACACTCAACTACAGGGGGAAGGTAGAAATCCCAAAACTTGAGAACAGAGCTATCAAGGGGCATGTCCGTGACCGAGGACGCGGCTATAGCTATAGATCGAACGACTCTACAGAGCGTGTACACCTGTACCCAACTCAGAATGGCACCCGGTCGGCGTACGGCCGACCGAGCCCATCCTACCTTGCGAACTCTCGGTAGTTACAGTCCCATCCTGCATCCGGCCCTCAAAGCGATCCCCCGCGAAAGGAATTGCACCGGAACTGTGAAATGCTCCCGTGTGGCCACACGGGAGTCACACTGAGAGAAGGTGGTCTCACTCCCACCTCTGCCCCACTGATACCCAGCTATCCTGCTGGCAGGTATGTTCCGCACTTGACGAGCTCAACCCGGCCCTAACCCCATGCTCGGCGAGGTGGTGTGTACGAAAGTCCTATTGACAAGTTGATCCACTCGCTTTCAGATCGGGGCAAGCTCATGTCCTCCAAGCGTAAGTAAAACCCCAACACTTGTGCTCCAAAAACCGTAAAAGTGGGAATGCACTGAGGAGTGCACCCCCATCCCTGATCCCAGATCGGTTGTTTCGAGCTCACCCCCGCCAAAGTACCCAAAACGCCTTCTCCTGCCGGTTTTTACCCCACACACACCAAGAACCACCATTCCCATCCCACACATGCATCGCGAAGCTCAGTGTATATACACGCTTAAATATATTTATAGTAGTAGTAGGGCAAGCAAGGATAGGATAAATAAATAAGGCTATGCAAAGTTCATCATCATGCATTTAAAGTAAAGCACTAGCATACTACATAGCAATGCCTAATAGGTACTCAGAATCAGTCGGGCGTGAACCTGCGGTCGGGTAGTCGTCGGCGACGTAGTGGTCGGTGTAGTCGATCTCCGAGCTCAGCTCCCCGGCTCCAGCTGCTCCTATTAACGCGTAAAAACAAAATAAAGGCGGGTCCTATTGCAATTAACTCCATATGAACAGCGATTAAGAGCCAAAAGAGGGCAAACACCAGCCCTACACGGAGTTTATGATTTTAGAAGAGCTTTGGAAAAGGTTTCATATTTTTTAGAGTTGAAATGGATTTTCTAGGATTTTCTAAAGATAAAATACATTTATGAAAATAAAATACGCATTCACAATATTGTTAACTATAAGCTAACTATAGCCTAACTCTAGCTGCCTCTAAACTGTCTAAAAGCTGGCTGCAGGCTACCTCTTTGAGCACACATGGCTGCCCCGTAGGCGGCTATAAGCCGGGTATGGCTGCCACAAAAGATCCCGGGCGGATCCACTGCGGTTCGGGGAGGTGCAGGCGTTCGTGTGGCTTATAGAGGATTGGTCAGCCATAAAGGATCCAGGAAATCCGGTGTGGCCAGGGCACGGTGTAGGCGTGCGCGGGTGCTAACTGTGGTTGGTTAACCACACGGGATCCAGGGGGTCCGGTGCGGTTTGGCGTCGTGTAGGCGTGCATGTGGCAAGGATCTAGTTGGCCGGCCGCACGAGATCCGGAGGATCGCTTGCGACAAGATCGACGTGTGGGTCGGCGTGTGAAGCTAAACCCCACTGGGTTTTTGGCACACCCGGCAGGTGCTCGACGGCTGGTCTCAAAGGAACAGCAGAAGGAAAGGAGTTCGTCGGCGGCGAGGTGGTCCGACGGTTGGTCAACATGCGCCATGGCGGAGTCGAGGAGACCCTAGGGCTCGTTTGGGTAGGGAAAGGGCGGCCTTGGTCAGGATCTCGGTCCGGCGGTGGCGAAGGGCAGCTCGACGCGGTGGGACCGAGCTCCATGGCGCCGCAACTGGAGCGCTCGCGCTGGCGAGATGGCTTGCTTGCGGGCGTGTGTGTGCGTGTGCGTGTGCGTGAGTGCGCATAGACACGCGGGTGCGAACTGGGTGCCCCCCGGTGTCGGGCAAAGGCCGCAGAGCGACAGCTCAGTGCGGCGACGATCGGGTCGGCGGCACGTCCTGGCCCGTTGTCAACGCCTCTCGCTCGCTAGTGCGCGTGCGTGCTGGTGCGTGTGCACGGTTTAGAAAGGAAGCGTAGGGGCTCGGCTCCTCGGGTGCGTGCGCGCGCGTGCGTGTGCGCAGGCACGTGTGCGTGTGCAAAACGTCGGTGGCGCAGCCATGGCAGCGACACAGACCCGGCGGCATGTGCACGGCGACGGAACAAAGAAAGGAGGACGGCGAGCGGTGGTGCGCGCGCAGACGGCAGCGGCACCTGCAAAACGGCCGGCATGGCTCGATGGCCAGCTCTCAGTCAACGGCGGGTCGCGCGGCGGCGCGGTGCGGGCAACGGCAACCAAGCGAGTGCACAAGGCTCGGACGCGTCCATGGATCGAAGGCCGGGCGCCACAGCACGAGGGTGTCTCGGTGCTCACCTCGTGCTCCTGGACGCGGCGGCGAGGCGGCGGTGAAGAAGCTGCAGTGACGAAGCGGCTTGGGGCAGCGGGAAGCAGAGGATCAGCAAGTCCGGTGCTCGGCTCCGCGGCGTACAGCTGCTCCCACAGACGGCCTCCGGCTTCGTGGCGGACGGCGGCGCTCACGCGGACGGCTTCCTGCCTCCTCCTCCTCCTCCCCCACGGACGTCAGCGGTGGCGGAATGGGGAGGAATCCCCCGGGTGGCTAGGGTTATGACTGCGGCTACGGCGGCGCCACTTATAGGGGGTGGTAGGTAGGGCGGACGGTGTGATGGGGCGCGGGACATGTGGCCAGCATCCAGCAGCGGCGGACATGGCCGCACGGCCGAGCTTTCCATGCTGGCGGGTGGCGGCAGACGGCGGGAGAGAAGAAAGGGAGAAAAGGGAAGGGGAAAGGTGCGGTGATGTGGCGGCTGACGTGTGGGACCCGGCGGTCGGCGTCTCACACGACGGTAAAGGTGAAGCAGGCCTCTTGGGCCGGAAGGCGGACGGGCCGGCAGTCTTAGCAGAGAGTCCAGGGACGTCCAGCGGACTTCGCTAGCGAGGATTCGGCCCAGGTAAGGTTTATGGTTTTTCCTATTCTCCTTAAACCATTCCTCCTATTTAAATTATGATTCAAATTTGAATTAGAGTTCAAATTTGAATCCCACACAATAAAATTCAAACTTGTCACACTAACATTTTATAAGTCCTAGAATTATTATTTGACTTCAAATTAAATCTAGGAAAATAGGGGAGATGCATAGAAAACATTCTTATATTTTCAATATGCACCCAAGTTCAAACCAAAAATTTTGAAATTCATGTTTTTGCATTTAAACAGTTTCCGGGATGTTACACTTACATGATGGAGGACAGCTAGGTTTACGAGCAAACCAGCAAAGAAATAACTAATGCACTTACATGGCGAAGAACGACAAGTTTACGAGCACACTAGCAAAGGTCGTCGAAGCTCTCGCCCGGGAGGGACCCCGTCACGGCGTGGACGTCGCCGACGTGCCCTAGGTCGACCAGCAGGCCCTAGGACACCATCTTAGGTCGTGGAGATCAAGACACGAGAAGCATGAAGGTTGGAAAAGGTGTTGAGAGGATAAAAAGTAGAAGGTAATGTTTGATTCGATTGTGTTCCCCTCAATCGGCCGTGACCCTTCATAAATATAGGGTGAGGAGGTCTTGCCTCAGTAGGAGTCGAAACATATACAAATCCCGTGTCGAAATACAACTCTTAACTCAGATTAGGCTGCAGGCACCGGTTAGACCGTCGTCCCGCACCGGTCAGACCGGTCAGGCGCAGGGCTGGTTCTTGCAAGGACCATGACCCCCTCATCCGGACTCCGAACTGGACATTCCACATATGCATTTTGATCATCTCGACGAGATCTACGCAAAGGTGAAGTCTAATTGGCATTTTGAGCACATTGGTCTGACCAGTCTGACCTGTGTGGTTGAAAGGTCAGACCGGTCAGGGTTGCTAATCGGCTATATGGCCAATAACTGAACCAGATCACACTACGTGAAAAACAGTGATTCATAACGGGCGCAGATCGTCATTGGTAACGGGCATAGCGCCCGTTACCGATCAAGCGTTACAAATAACCCAACGTCAGTAACGGGCATAGATTGTTGCCCGTTACCTATAGCAGACTATTGGTAACCGGCAACAATCTATGTCCGTTACCAATGTCTGCTATTGGTAACGGACAACAATCTATGCCCATTACCAATCTAGAATGAAAAATTAAAAAAAAGAAATCAGAAAACTTTATATTCTTTATTTTTATACATACATGTATACACACAAGTATACAGTTACATACGACTATGCTCAGTTGCATACATACATGTTCAGTTACATACATACATACATGCTCACCGAATCAAAGTAATAGAAAGTATAATAATAACTACTTGGTTAATTCCACTTGTGTAAGAGCAACAAAATGAGTACCATCATAGAAGCAAGTTATCACTGTGCATGGGAGAAGACAAGTCCAATAGCATGTTCAAGCAAACTTAAATTGAACTATGAACTATCGTGCCAATGACAGATGCCAATTGAACTATGAACTTTGGTAACTGCAAGTGAAAAGAGCCAAACAAGTATATCAAATTACTACGCAGAATAATCCTTTCAGCCAGCATTGCACAAGACAATAGTATTACTATGATAATTGAAAGATGAATCAGAGAGGAGAGGAAGAGACTTATCTACAAAACAATAGTATCAAAACTTTGCAATGAGCACTTCGTTTAAAAAAGAAAATAGATTGCTCAGAATAATATTTCCATTGGACCATTGGAACAGAGATACCAATTAACATGGCAATAACATCAAGTCTGAATATTAGATACACCAAAATAGTACTGAAGTGCATGATGCATTTCTATTTTGGGAGCTGAACACTGACAGAGAAGCTGGTGCATTGAATTGATAGGATTATGGGAACATCCAACATATTACTATGCTATCAAACTAGTTGTATGAAGGGTAAGGAGATCACACACACCTGCAAAGTGAGTGCCTCGTTGAGGTCAGCTTCCCATCACCTCCGTTGCCCTTCCCCTTGCTCCCCTTGTCGAGTATCTCCTGCACAAACCCACAAGTCACAAATCAAGCAAGATCAGTTTGTACAACAATGGTGCATCAGATCAATGCACCTAAAGAGGTGAATTTGGCAGTGGGCAATAAAATTGAAAGCAGCATTTCATTTCACTACACCATAGAGGTTGGCGTGCACAAGAACGTCCACAAACCACCCGCAAACCACACGAGCATGACAAAGCTAACCTAGAAGATATGATAGCTCCAGCTCCACCAGATGGACAGAAATAAAATTAGAAAATTAGCACAGAATGTGTGCATTCAGCAGCTACCATTGGTAACATACTGGAGTTGCATTGTCAGTTAGTGTGTGCTTCCAACAGATACAAGCATATTTTCACAGTAAGCACCTGGAGTGCAACCATAAGAAAAGGAACAAAATCACATTTTTGGCAACAAAACTTGCCGATTTGTCAGCAACTTGCTTCACAGCATACCACACCTTTCCCAATAACATCAAGCATATGACAAGGCGATGCAACTTACCACAGTAGGGTCTTTAAATCAACATCCTTTCCGGCAATGTCAATAAAGTTCTGCAATTATCAGAATAGAAAAACAAAACCTTCATGACTTTCTGATCCCTGACATATAATCAACCCAAACACTTAGAGAAAGTTGTTTATTTTGTAAACCTAACAATGTACATGCTAAACATAAACAGAGGGTATAAATTACCGTGGTGCAACAGCAAGCAATTTTCTTGGATAATTTTAAGCCAATTTGAACAGTTACCAAAGTTAACCAAAAGAAATTTAGTAATGCCAACATAAGGATCTTCAGCACACAATATTGGTAGAGGTAAAGGTGCAGACGCTGTCAATTTTCCAAAAAGAAAGGAACAAGAGATCTCACCCAATCTCGTCTGAACAGGCAGAAGTGCAATGCCATCTGCGTGGCGCAGATCTGCAACTCTACAGCTAAGCAATAGATCGACGACGAACAGACAGAGGAGGATCGAGAATCCGGCGGAAGGGGAGGATTCAAGAGAGGGCATGGGGAATCCATTTACCTTCAGTGGCCGGCGCTTGGGGGCACTTCAGTGGCCGGCGGCACGAGGTCTCGGCGGCGGCCAGCGACGCGAGGTCTCGTCGGTGGCCGGCGCGGAGTCCCTTCGGCGGCCGGTGGCGCAGGAGGCAAATGACGTGCACGAGGGGCGGAGAAGGCGAGGCCTCCTCATCCTCGCGTCGAGCTGCTGACCCAGAGAAGGAGAAGCAGAGGGGGAAGGTGCGGCGTTGGGGTGGTCCGTGGGATGGGGAGGAGGAGGCCGTGTCGTGCTTGGAGGACGAGGAGGAGCCCCCAGATCAGGATCTCGCCCACCCTTGCGCCCTCCACCTAGGGTTCAGGAGGAGCATATGGTGGGAGGGAGGGACGGAGGCGCGACGGCGGGGTGAGGCGGCGGTGGCCGGCGGGATCGGGAGGGGGCAAGGCGGCTCGCCGGGGTAGGAGGAAGGAGAGGAGTGAGAGCGAGAGGGAAGAGGGAGAGGGAGACGGAGAGGTGTGGCCTGTGGGAGGTGTGGGAGCGGCAGGGACGACAGTAGAAGTAGCTTCGGCACCAGGGACGAGGCGGCGGGGACGAGGCATCGCAGCGTCGGGACAAAGCAAGTCGGGGCGTCGACAACAGGGACGAGCACAAGCCGGCGGGGTCAGGAAGTCAGGGCGGCCGACAGAGAGGCGCCACCCGCTCGATTCCTGTCGTGGATGGACCGGTGGCGCCTCCCTCTCACGGATTTGGGTGCGGAGGGACCGAATCCGATGGAGGCCGCTGGCAGGGATGGCAGACTTCACGTGACCTAGGGCGGCTGAAGGAGAGGCGCCGCCCGCTCGATTCCTGTCGCGGATGAACCGGTGGCGCCTCCCCCTTGCGGATTTGGGTGCCCTCGAGACCGGATCCGGCAAGGGTCCGCCGCGCTCGGTTGCTTTGGTGGCGGCGGCGAAAACAGGGCGGCGCGAGGAGCTCGGGTGCGGGAGGACGGAGACGAGCGCGGGCGGAGAAAAACGGAAAACGACCGAGTAGGGGCCTCCCTACCGACCCGCAGGAGAAGGGGCTCTGGATGGAATAGTAGGGGCCTTCCTATAGTAGGGGCTTTGTTGGACTGCGTTTTTTTCCACTCAGCCCTTACTTTTTGAGTAGGGGCTTGAGTAGGGGCTTTGCTGGAGTTGCTCTTATGATGTGGAATCTAAAGATGCTGGCAGGGGTTAACATAAAGCTCATGTCCTTAGCTGCAAAAATCCTAACTCTATGGAGGATACAATAAGATAACATAACAACATTACCGAACAACACATAAATGCCCAGAAAACCCTGACAAACACATAACTTGTGAAGTGATACAAGTTTTCTTTTGAAAATTGATTCCAGAATACAAAATAATTTTGAGAAAATATCTAACAGGAAACAAATGCAAAAGTATCCTACTATCACAAATTTCAGAGATTTATCCAGCATAGAATTTCAGATAAGAAAAAAATTTATTGGCAGTCAAAATTTGGCTGCAGCATCATAATAACATGTCATAACACTTTAGAATGATCAAGTTTGAAACAAAAACAAAGCATTTAGTCCCAAGCATGTTCGCGTAGGCTAGAGATGAAACCCAACAGGAGGCACCAGAGAGCACGTAAATATTAGTGATAACAATAATTAATTAGGAAAAAAGTCAAAGGGGGCTAATAACCTAGTTATGTACAGGCACATGGATTGGTAATTGCCATGAGGCACTAGCCAAAAAAAGTTCTTTAGGCTTATTTCGCTCTTGAGTCAAGTTAGTTCCAGATAATTATTATTCCTTTATTACGAAAAGTTAGAAAAATTACAGCAACTGATGAACTCCAGAAAACTCTTCTAGCCAAACGAACAGAAAGATTTCTAAGGCATGAAAAAATTAGCAAGTTCATGTGCCACTAAACCAGAAGCTAATTCTAAAAGGGATTGAACTTCACATCCAATCATCTATTCCTGAATATATGGTCAATCTGCAGAAGAAAGGTTGGCCATACGGGTGAGTCCAATCACATAAACTGCACAGGCATTCAAATCAACATACCAGCTTGATCGCCAGGGGACACTTCACACCAGGTTGTTAAATGGTCAATCTGCAGAAGAAATAGCACAATCACTATGGTCATACCTTTTGTAATGAATGTACTTCATATGATTGAAGAATGTGCAGTTGGAGGTTACATGTAGATAGCCAACAGCATACTTGCAGTGAAAAAGCCCATTCGTTTAACTGGAACTGCTTTTGCAGACATTTGCGTGAAGTTTTCTCCTTACTGAAAAATACAGGAATTTGACCTGACATAAAGACAAGCATGCAAACCTACTTTTCAATTAACTGCCCTTTCCTTGGATGCAACAAAATGCAAGCATAACATACAGGAGTAGTGGTGCCCACCCAAACAAATCTGCAGGTAATCTCTTTCTCCTTACAGAGAAACACAGGAATTTGACCTCACAACAATACAAGAAGTAAATGTACACACACACACACACACACTTTTCAAGTAACACTGCCCTTTCTTTGGATGCAACAAAATACAATCATGCAGCACATATTGAAGCCCATCAAAACAAAACAGCAGGTAATCTCTTTCTAGCAATCACTGTATACATTTGGAAAATGAACAGAGCAAAATATAGACACCAGGACAGTAAGCAATAGATAATTTGGTAGCTCTCAAACTTCCACTACCACCATACCACCTGGCGTTCGTCAGAATGATGATGAGAATAAGCATCAGGGCAAATTCCTGGTCTAGTAACTAAATCTATCTGTTAGTCAGGACAAATAACAAAGCCACTAATCATGTACAGAAAGAAAAGGAACATTCAGATACAACTGAAGCACCACAAGAGGTCAGACTTTCTTTCCAACATCAGAACTCAACAACTACTTAAATGCCTAATCCCCCTCTTCTGTTGTTGCCATCTCAATCCATTCTCTGCCTAAATAACTGACAATCTAAGGTATCCCCAAGATAATATGTTAATTATTGAGGGGTATGCCGCAGTAACAGAGCACACATGAGAAAACCTAAACTAATAACTAACATTTGAGCTAACTCTTAGAATATTTCTTCTACATAACTAGTTATTATTCTCCTCGACGGCGGCGGCGGCGGCAGCGGCGGCGGAGACAGATGCAGAATCCCCGGTGGGAGGCGGCTGCATGAGGAGCGCGGTGTAGTACGGGACTGGCATCAGGGACGCGGTGGCCGCCGCGGGGGAGACGGAGGCGAGCGCTGAGGGCGCCTCCTCGGGCGTGACGCCGGTGCCGGTGGCGGCGATGATGGAGGGCTCGGCCTGGCGGAGCAGCCACTCGATAGTCTCTCCGTCGCTGCGGTGGCCGAGCTCGCGCGTGAGCTGGAACACGCGCGCCGCCACCATAGCCGGGATGCGGACCCGGCGGCCGCGGCCGGCGACCTTGGCGTGGCGGTCGGCGGAGGACCCCGCCGGGCGGCGGGCCCGACAGCGCAGAGGAGGCCCCTGGGGCGGCGCCGCGACGGCTGTGGAGATGGTGAGGTCGCCGGAGACGGAGACGGCGGTGGCGGGGGCGTGGGGTGGGGGAGGGTTTAGGGTTTGGGGGGCGGGAACTAGGTTGTAGAGGACGAGCTCGGAGGAGGAAGACATTTGGAATCGGAAAGGAAGGGATTTGGAGCTGCGAGGTGGGGCCGACTCCTGCCAGCTGGTGGGGCTATGGGGACGGGAGGGACGGACGGACCCAGGGGTTATATAGGATGAAGAACCGCTCTCTTCCCCCGCCAGGTGGGCTGTATTAATTTTTCATTCACCTCTTTCCAATTTCTTCATCGGAGTATTTGGTTGACCCGTAGCTGTGTTGTGAGTTGTTACCATGGAAAAAATTGTTGTGAACTGTGAGCTGAATCTTAAAAGAGCCGTTTGATGAAATAGTTGTACCTTTTTGAAAACTGACGAGCGGACCCTATGTGTCATTCACGGTGGCTCCCACTCAACTCTCTCCCTCTCTCACTGACAAGCGGACCCGCTCTTCAGTCTCTTCTTCTTCCAATCACAAGCCAAGACGTGAGGGAGCAACTGACGGTCGGGGGCTCGTCGGCCTTCTTCTTCCTCTGGTGGGCGTGGTGGCGCCGTCAGGACCAGGGTTGGGACAGGGGGCGCACCCACGCTGCCCTGCCGCCCACGAAACCACATCGTTCGAAACCTGGCGGAGGCTTACGCACAGCGGAGCTCGCCTTGGGGGCTAATGGCTAGCATCATCGACCCCTCCACCCCAGCGAAGCCTCCCACCCCTTCTCCCTTCTGCAAGACCGAAGATGCGGTCGTCGCCTCATCCGCTTCGGGCTCGTTGGAGCTAAGGGGGAGCACGAGCTGCAAGCACGCTAGAGCCGAGGAGGAGCACGAGCTGCAGGCACATCGAAGCCGAGGGGAGGTAGAATGCCGGGGCGGATTTGTGGGTGTCCGCTGCCACTAGCGCAGGGATGCGGCTATGCGAGATGCCCGCCACCGCGTTGCCTGAAAGAAAGAGGGAGAGAGGGGGTCCACTAGTGTGATAACCCCGCCCGAGAAAACACCGTACTATCGCCTAAGTCACTCCATTTGGCCATTAAGCGATAATGAAGTATCATCCCGTCGTAAGTTGCCGGGTCAAGCCCGGTGAAATCACTTACATAGTAACAAAGGATCGAACATATGCATTAAAACTCACACGAAGGCGAGTCCAAAGTACATTACACAATTTAAATCCAAATTTACCCCCAAGTGTTTAATTATTACAAACCATGGTTCATGACATGATAATAAAGGTTCAGAGTTCGAAAACAATAGAAATAAACTAAGCGATACGATAGGCATCATAGGAGGCCATCCATGATGCAATCACTCATCATCATCCTCCCATTCCAGCTCCCAACCATGTGGAATCTCTCCAGGCCAAACAACATCACCTGAAAGCAACAATTATAGCAAGACTGAGTATACTAATACTCAGCAAGACTTACCCGTCTAAAAATTACCTTTAGACATGTAAGGCTTTTGGCTAGTGGGTTTGTTTTGCCAAAAAGCAACTAAAATCATTGATCCTTACTTTCAATATTTTAGCTCAAGTTCTAGTAATTAGCGTTTACTAAGTAGGCAATCTATTGCAAGCATAAGTTGTGCAATAAAATTAATCAAAGCATCAATATTCACATAGTTCCATCACTAAGAGATCATGCAGTTTCACATAACGGTGAGAGGCCGACGATCGATCGATTAATAACCTTGCAAGGTGGAGCTAAACACACGGAAGAATGCATACCCTAAGAAGGTCCAATAAAAGTGCAACGGGGTATGCACCGACCAGGCGGTTCCCGTCGATCTTCGGTTCGGGATCGAACACTACAGTCTTCAGTATCAGGTTTACTGGAATGGTCTCACACTGACCAACCAGGCTCACACAATTACCCCGGGTTGCAAGCCTGAGAATGAATCCCAAGATTAGTTGCTATAAGATCCCTTGCCACCTCAATCAGGTACTAGACGTACCGGCCCCATTCCCCGAAAAGTGTTTAGTACGTTCAAATGCTTAACAAACGAAAGCCATTGGACCGGAGCCCAAATCCTGTGCTCTTACCACATGAGCATATCCATTTATCAAATCTTATGATTCCAACATAAGAACCTATATCTCGCGAGTGACGAACATCAATCGACTTGTATCGTGTCCTTAGAGCATGGCAACTGTCGACCTTGCATACTAGTAAAGGAGCATAGGTACCTAGGGATCATGCATCTAGAGTTTCATTTCAACTCCTGAAACGTAAATGCACAAACATACATAGATAGTTGCATAATTTTAAAAATAATTAGGTTAATGCTCCGGTGCTTGCCTTCGTCAGCAAACTTAGCCTTGGGCTCTTTTGGACTTTGGTCCAGGCCTTGATCTACTGCCACATAGTGCACGTCACCGTCAGCTTCCTAGTCTCTTCTTTTCGGCACAAGCGTATAGCTACCATCGGGGATTTCTATACGAAGGATGCAT
Source organism: Cenchrus fungigraminus (assembly GCA_036936925.1). Lineage (NCBI taxonomy): Eukaryota > Viridiplantae > Streptophyta > Magnoliopsida > Poales > Poaceae > Cenchrus > Cenchrus fungigraminus. The sequence goes on along the minus strand of CM072776.1, from coordinate 20,364,147 downwards.
ATGTAGGAAATAATTGGTGATTTTAATTTAATTAATTACAAAACAACACATGACAAACATGGAGTGTATGGTTGGGCACATTCATGTAACATCCTAATTTTCACTCTTTGTGTTTAATAAAAATTTGCTTAGCAACAATTGCTCGTGTCTAAGGATTATAAGGTGCTTTATGATTTTCTAGGTATTTAATCATTTTTATTAATTAAATTAATGAAATATAGGAGTTTATTGTTGCATACATGCTGGAGCATCAATTTAGTTTGCTTGAGTTCAATTTGAAGTTAAATCCTTGTTTGAATCTTTTTCAAAAAACACCAAACCCTTTTCTGTCTTCTTCCCTCCCATCTTCCTTTCTGGTTCGGCAGCCCAAGGGGCGAAGCCTGCTCAAACCCCCTGAACTCCATCACCTGAACGCCCGTTGCCTCACTGTTTTGCAGCCCTGCGAAGCAGGCCGGCCTAGCCCGGGAAGCCCAGCTCCACCGCGTGGCCGTCAGCCGAAAGTCCGGTGAAGCTCCTTAAGCTCCTCAACTCTTTTCGCTGGTCGTCCTTTAGCCCAGCAGCCCAGCCCGCGAGCCAGCCCAGCAGCAACCTGCGCAGCCCACTCTACCTCCTCCGCCCACGGTCGCCGACAAGCGGGACCCGCTCGTCATCTCGAACCTCGCGCCCCAGCTCGAGTCGGACCCGAGCTCGAACCCGACCGTGCCGCCTCCCGCGCCGCGTTCTGGTCCCGGGCCTGCACGCCGAGGCCGGTCTCCGCCTCCTATAAAGCCGTCGCCATCTCTCCGCCCTAGGGTTTCGCCCTAGCCGCAAGTCTCAGTACCGCCGCCCGACCTCCAAACCCTAGGTCAGAGCCGCCGCCGTCGATCTCCACCTCCGCCGCCTCTTTGCTGTCGAGGCTACCGCCCGAAGGTCCGCAGCGAGGTGAGGAAGCCACTGGTGGAGTCTCCCATCGCTCTCGTGCTCGTCCTCGAGCACACGAGCTCGCTGGAGCCGTGCTTTCCGCCACCATCCGCCCCGCTGAGCACAGCGTCGTCGTCGTCGCCTGAACCACCGCGGAAGCTCCCTATTTGAGTTCGCAAAGGTCTCAGCTCGCTCTTGGTGCAACTCCCGTGTCGGTTCATGCCCGGATGCTCAATTTCGCGTTTTTCTGGCGAACCGCTGCCACGCGCCGCCCGTCGCCGCCGCGCGCCGCCGTCGTGGTCGCCGACCTTCGTTCGCGTCCGTCTGATCTAAAGCCAACGGCCCAGATCGATCCAGACCCCGGGTCAAACCAGTGCTTACCGGTCAACACAGCTTTGCGCCGCCATTTTTGCAAAAGAGTCCCTCGGTTTCCCTTGTTTCACGATCTAGTACTTCCGCAGTTCAAAAGTTCTTTCAGTTAGGCCCTTAGAAGTTTAGCTTTCCTACAGTTAGGCCCTTGAACCTTGTATAGCTCATATCTTTTGCGTTTTAAGTCCGTTTTTAGTGTTCTTTATATCCATGTGTTCGTCTCAACGAGTAGATTAGTTTAGCGTAGCTTTTGTTTCTGTTTGAAATGATTGGTGAATTGTTTCTTATTTTATTATGTGGTTTCTTTGAATGTGAATGCATGATGCGTAGAGAACGTGCTATTCGAAGAATTCGACGATCAAGAGATTGAAGACTCTGAGCAGCAGCGGGTTTGTGAGGAAGGCAAGTGTCCTTGATCATTCCTGTTTACACCTATATAACATGCATTTAATCACTTTATTTATTATTGCTTTGCATTAAGATGTTGGGTTCCTATTAAGGATGATGCCTAGATTTCTTTTGACCGCTACCTTGCAACCAGGTTAATAATTAATCTTTATGGTAGATAATGCTTAGTTGCTCAATTGGGATGGTAATGACAACATGGTTACTTTTACTCTATGTTCCTATGTGTTATGTGATGTTTTAATTTCAAGACCATATATGTTAATCGGAACATGGAGAACCACCCAGGAAAACAGTACAACCACATTCCACATGGCTCTGGCTTAGCCAAGTAATTAGAGACTCTAGTTTGGGGTAATCTTACCGAAATGGCAAGGGGCTCATAGGTTGTGTGATGGCTTGTCCAGCCGAGTGGTACGCCACTTGGGGGAGGGTTCATCCCCTTATGGGGAAACCTTAGCGGGTTACCACTTATTAGAGAATCTTTGTAAAGGCCTCGTAGCGTCCCTATGCAATCACACCTCGGTAGTGTGGTATGATGCTTGGCCGGCATCGCATGGTTGGGTTAAAAGTTCTTCGGGACTTTTACGTGACTTGTGGTGAAAGTGTACAACCTCTGCAGAGTGTAAAACTAATCGGTTAGCCGTGCTCACGGTCAAGAGCGGCCTGGATCCTCACATGATTAAATTGCTTGAAGATGGAGAATAAATTGTTGCTATCTTATTTTTGTTATTGGTGCTCCATATTAATTGTGGGATGGTATAAACTTACATTTGCTAGTAAGTAGCGGCTTAATAAAACTTGACCAACTAAAAGTGCTAACTGCTTATAGCCCGTCAGCCTTCCACATTATAAAGCCTTGCATGTTATATAAGTTTCTCCCCTTGCTGAGTACGGTATGTGCTCACGCTTGTTGTTTATTTACATTGCATCTACACCATCCGGATTGCTGCTCAGACTTGGAGGTTTTTGAGGAGTTCTAGGCGAGCGTGCCACCAGTCAACTGCCTGTGGAGTTCCCTTTGAAGATCCGCTGCTAGTTATACGCTCTGATGGTTCGTTTTTGAGACGATCAGTCATGTAATGGTTGTAATGCTCTCTTTTACGCTTTGGCACTGTGTTTTGGTATTCACTAAGTCATTACATGTGTGTAACTTTGATCCTGGCGCACATGTGATTTATGCATTTGGTTTTGCCTTTAAACCCGGGTGTGACAAAGTAGTATCAGAGGCGTGTTGACTGTAGGACGTTAGTCTAGTTAGAAAATAGTCGAATTTAAGGATTATAATATCATAGAAGTCATCCTCACTTAATGCTATGCTTTAAATTCTACTTTAATATATACATATCCTTACTTTACCCCCATCCTTGATATTCTATTTGTTCTCCATCTTGCCTTGGCTAATCTATTCACTCTATGCTTCCTTGTTCTTGCTTTAAGGAATCTTTAGCATCTGTTCTACTCCCTCTAATCTTTTCCTATCTTTACCCTGCCCGTGTTCACAATCGTTCTCAGTAATCTCTTGACCCTATCGTCTTCAACTCAAAGGTCTTCCTTAATAGGATATAGGAGTTTTAAGTTCATCCTTAGTTTAATCGATAGATGCGAACGTCTTAACGTGTGCTTAGTTTATAAGTGTGCTTGTATGCTTGATCTTGTGATACATGCTTGATTTGGATCTTTGTTTGAGTGCGGTGTGTTGTGGAGTAATGACCACAATGACATCGGTTTTAGTAGCAGATTTGCTTAGTTGGGGTTTAATTATTTCTCAATCCATATTAGCCTTGAATAATCTTTCCTTTATCTATCTTTCTTTATCTCTCAAACATATCTTGTTGGTACAAAATCTGTTCATGCAGCTTTCTGATACAACAGTATTGTTTTAATTATATCTCAAGCTACAAAACTCGGATCGACATGAAACCAGTTGGGTTAGTTCCAGAATTTTGTGGACTAATTTCTGTAAAAAAATTCAGCAACATTGGATACATACTCTGAGAGGTACATATAAATTAGTGGAGCATCCAGAATCTACCATAATTAAACTTCAACTTGCCTTATTTTTCCGAGCCATCTTTGGCTTGTACAAAAATCTAAATCTCTTGTTCCTAACACTCTGATGGTGTTCACCAGGTTTGGGTCAGGAGCTGATCAACCCACCTTGCCCCGTTAGAGGAAAAGCAATAGCTCAAGTAGTAGTCAGCAGCGGACTCAGATGGATCCAGTCATGCAGCAGTTTCTTGCAGCACAGATGCAGCTTTTCCAAGACATGTCCAATCGGATGGCAACTATGCAAGATTAGATGAACCAAATGAACCAGAATCAACCACTAAGGGACAATCATCGGAAATTCATGAGGCATGATCCCCCAACCTTCTCTCACGCTGTTGATCCACTTGAGGCTGATGATTGGCTGAGGGCCATAGAGAAGATCCTCACCATTACTCAGTGCACTGACAGGGAGAAAGTCTTATATGCTTCAGGACGCCTTCAGGGATCCACTGCTAATTGGTGGGACTCTTATACAAGTGCCCATGCAGACCCATCTACCATCACCTGGTCAGAGTTTAAGACTAGTTTCAGTACGTACCACATTCCAGCCAGTGTGATTAAGCTCAAGAAGAAGGAATTTCTCAGCCTTAAGCAAGGAGGTATGTCTGTGTGTGAGTATCTAGACGAGTTCACACAGTTATCTCGCTATGCGCCAGAGGAAGTGGATAACGATGGAAAGAAGCAAGATCTTTTCTTTGAGGGCCTAAATGGACCTATTCAATATCAGTTAGTGGCTCATAATTTCCCAAATTTTCAGCAACTTGTGGATAAGGCAATATTAGTGGAAAATAAGCGCCATGAGTTGGTAAAGGAGAAAAGGAAGCTTGAATCCCAAATGAGAATTGTTAGAAACACTCGCCCTCATTTCACTCAACAGAGTGACCCTTCGATCTACGCTAGGGACCGGGATGTACTCCAACACCCTTGTACAGAGGTTCAAGACTCTGTCCTTGAACATGATTATCAGATCACGCCTGATATAACCCCAACCGGAATCAGTACCCCTCGCAACTTCGATGAAAAGAAATGCTATAGCTATGGAGAAGTGGGTCATATCGCCAGCAATTGTCCAAGGAAGGCTACTCATAATAACCAAAAGCCATGTGGTAAAGGTGGTAGAAGTCGAAACTGGCGAAGATGGAAAGCGCAAAATAAAAACCAACCTCAACAAGATGTGGGATCACAGAACTACGTGCATGGTAAGGTGAACCATGTGACTCTAGGGAGTGTTCAGAAGGCCCAAGGGGTTGTGCTTGGCATGCTCGTTATCAACTCAACACCTGTCACCGTCCTGTTTGACTTTGGTGCCACACATTCTTTTGTCTCTTCTCAGTATGCATCCAGATATACCTTACACAAGTGCCCCATTAAGAGGAATATGTTGGTAGACTCTCCTGGAGGTGGGATAGAGGCAAACTACACCTATCCAAAGGTCAACATAAACATAAAGGATGTAGATTTTCCACCTGATCTTGTAGTATTGGAATCAAATGAAATTGATGTCATCCTTGGAAGGGGATGATTGAGCACATTTGAAGGAGTTGTTCAGTCTGCTCAAGGATCAGTGTTGCTTACAAGTCTGCAAGGGAAAAGGATCGAGTATGTGTCTACATCATCATCAGCAACACCTTGCGCAGTTTATCAGGTGAAGGTTACTCCCTTAGATGAGATTAGAGTGGTCCGTGAGTTTCCAGATGTATTCCCAAATGACCTGCCAGGCATGCCACCTGACCGAGAAGTGGAGTTTGTTATTGATCTTTTACCTGGCACAACTCCTATTTCTAAGCGTCCATATAGAATGTCCAGTGCTCAACTGTCAGAACTTAAGAAGCAGATTAAGGAGTTACTAGAAAAAGGATTCATTCATCCTAGTTCATCACCTTGGGGAGCACCAGTTATCTTTGTGGAGAAGAAGGATGGTACTCAGAGGATGTGTGTGGATTATCGATTGCTTAATGAGGTTACTATCAAGAACAAGTATCCTTTGCCCCGCATTGAGGATTTGTTTGATCAGATGAGAGGTGCTAAGGTGTTCTCCAAGATTGATTTGCGCTCTGGTTATCATCAGATGAAGATCAGGTGGTCGGATATTCCTAAAACTGCATTCACCACTAGATATGGGCTTTATGAGTATACTGTCATGTCTTTTGGATTGACCCATGCACCTGCCTACTTCATGTATCTGATGAACAAAGTGTTTATGGAGTACTTGGATAAGTTTATTGTTGTGTTCATTGATGATATTCTGATTTACTCCAAGACTGAGGAGGAGCATGAGGAGCATCTGAGGCTTGTGTTGCAGAAGCTGAGAGAGCATCAGTTGTATGCCAAGTTCAGTAAATGTGATTTCTGGCTGAAGGAAGTCTCTTTTCTTGGACATATCATCACCGATGGAGGTATTGCATTTGATCCAGCTAAGGTCAGTGATGTGTTGAAGTGGGAGCCACCGAGGACAGTTAAGGAGATCAGGAGTTTCCTTGGACTTGCAGGGTACTATCGACGGTTCATTGAAGGATTCTCCAAGATTGTGAAGCCTCTCACCACATTGTTGGAGAAAGACACAGAATTCAAGTGGACAGAAGCATGTCAGGCCAGTTTTGAGGAGTTGAAGAAGAGATTGACTACAGCTCCAGTGCTTGTGATGCCAGATCTGCAGAAGGGCTTTGACATTTACTGTGACGCGTCTCGATAGGGCTTGGGTTGTGTTCTTATGCAGGAGGGACATGTTATAGCCTATGCATCGAGGCAGTTGAGGAAACATGAGCAGAACTATCCTACACATGATCTCGAGTTGGCAGCTGTGGTTCATGCTTTGAAGATTTGGAGGCATTACATCATGGGAACCAAGTGCCAGATCTACACTGATCATAAGAGTCTGAAGTACATCTTCACTCAGAAGGACCTTAATATGAGACAACGCCGATGGTTGGAGCTGATCAAGGATTATGATCTAGAGATACAGTATCATCCTGGGAAGGCGAATTTGGTTGCAGATGCTTTGAGTCGGAAGGGACAGGCCAACATGGCTTTAGCATTCCAGTTGCCTGAAGAGTTGATGGAGTTTGAGAAGCTCAATCTGGGGATGGTTTCTCATATTGAGGGAGTTACCTTGGAGGTAGAGTCTGTCTTGGAGCAGGAGATACGCAAAGGACAGCTGGAGGATGTAGAGATTAAGGAGATCAGAGAGACCATGGAGAGAGGCAAGACCCCGGATTTCACAGAAGATGATCAGGGAACGATATGGTTCAAGAATAGGATCTGTGTGCCTGATGTGGGAGACCTTCGGAAGACCATCTTGAGAGAGGCTCATGATTCAGCTTATTCCATTCACCCGGGCAGTACTAAGATGTACCAGGATCTCAAGCAGAGGTATTGGTGGTATGGGATGAAGAGAGATGTGGCCGCTCATGTAGCACTATGTGACACGTGCCATAGAGTTAAGGCAGAGCATCAGAGGCCGGCAGGATTGCTTCAGCCATTGAAGGTGCCAGAGTGGAAGTGGGAAGAGATAGACATGGATTTCATTGTTGGGTTGCCCCCTACTCGCGATGGTAATGATTCGATATGGGTTATAGTGGATCATTTGATAAAGGTTGCTCACTTCATACCGGTACGTACCACCTATACGGGGGCAAAGCTAGCTGAGTTATACATGTCCAGGATCGTGTGCTTGCATGGTGTACCTAAAAAGATAGTGTCTGACAGGGGTACTCAGTTCACATCTCGTTTTGGGGAGAAGCTTCATGAGTCCATGGATACAAAGTTGAACTTCAGCTCAGCCTATCACTCGCAGACCGATGGACAAACTGAGAGGACAAATCAGATTTTGGAGGACATGTTGAGAGCTTGTGCTCTAAAGCATGGAGGTAGCTGGGATAAGAGTTTGCCTTATGCTGAGTTCTCTTATAATAACAGCTCTCAGGCTAGTCTGAAGATGGCACCCTTCGAGGCATTATATGGAAGAAAGTGCAGAACACCTTTATACTGGAGTCAGACAGGAAAGAGTCAGTTGTTTGGGACTGATATCATTAAGGAGGCAGAGAGGCAAGTTCAGATCATAAGGGAGAACTTGAGAATCGCTCAATCCAGGCAGAAAAGTTATGCAGATGGGAAGAGGAGAGATGTAGCCTTCCAAGAAGGCGACTGTGTGTACCTAAAAGTGTCACCGATAAGAGGTTTGCGTAGATTCAAGGTAAAGGGAAAGTTATCACCTCGCTTTATCGGACCCTTCAAGATCTTAGAGAGAGTGGGAGAAGTAGCTTACAGATTAGAGTTGCCAAATCAGCTCTCAGATGTGCACGATGTGTTCCATATCTCTCAGTTGAAAAAGGGTCTCAAACCTCATGATAAGGAGCCATTGCCTATGGACGGATTGGACGTTAAGAATGATCAAGGACGTTAAGAAAGAGAGGATGAATTGAAGGAAGATTATCCCCATCTCTTCGATGATCCATCCGAATCTCGAGGACGAGATTCATCTTAAGGGGGGTAGGATTTGTAACATCCTAATTTTCACTCTTTGTGTTTAATAAAAATTTGCTTAGCAACAATTGCTCGTGTCTAAGGATTATAAGGTGCTTTATGATTTTCTAGGCATTTAATCATTTTTATTAATTAAATTAATGAAATATAGGAATTTATTGTTGCATACATGCTGGAGCATCAATTTTGTTTGCTTGAGTTCAATTTGAAATTAAATCCTTGTTTGAATCTTTTTCAAAAAACACCAAACCCTTTTCTTTCTTCTTCCCTCCCTTCTTCCTTTCTGGTTCGGCAGCCCAAGGGGCGAAGTCTGCTCAAACCCCCTGAACTCCGTCGCTTGAACGCCCGTTGCCTCACCGTTTTGCAGCCCTGCGAAGCAGGCCGGCCTAGCCCGGGAAGCCCAGCTCCACCGCGTGGTCGTCAGCCCAAAGTCCGGTGAAGCTCCCTAAGCTCCTCAACTCTTTTCGCTGGTCGTCCTTCAGCCCAGCAGCTTAGCCCGCGAGCCAGCCTAGCAGCAGGCTGTGCAGCCCACTCTACCTCCTCCGCCCACGGTCGCCGACAGGCGGGACCCACTCGTCATCTCCAACCTCGCGCCCCAGCTCGAGTCGGACCCGAGCTCGAACCCGACCGTGCCGCCTCCCGCGCCGCGTTCTGGTCTCGGGCCCGCACACCGAGGCCGGTCTCCGCTTCCTATAAAGCCGCCGCCATCTTTCCGCCCTAGGGTTTCGCCCTAGCCACAAGTCTCAGTACCGCCACCCGACCTCCAAACCCTAGGTCAGAGCCACCGCCGTCGATCTCCACCTCCGCTGCCTCTTTGCCATCGAGGCTACCGCCCGAAGGTTCGCAGCGAGGTGAGGAAGCTGCTGGTGGAGTCTCCCATCGCTCCCGTGCCCGTCCTCGAGCACACGAGCTCGCTGGAGCCATGCATTCCGCCACCGTCCGCCCCGCTGAGCACAGCGTCGTCGTCGTCGTCGTTGCCTGAACCACCGCAGAAGCTCCCTAGTTGAGTTCGCAAAGGTCTCAGCTCGCTCTTGGTGCAACTCCCGTGTCGATTCGTGCCCGGATGCTCGATTTCGAGTTTTTCCGATGAACCGCCGCCGCGCGCCGCCCGTCGCCACTGCGTGTCGCTGTCCTGGTCGCCGGCCTTCGTTTGCGTTCGTCTGATCTAAAGCCAACGACCCAGATCGATCCAGACCCCGGGTCAAACCAGTGCTTACCGGTCAACACAGCTTTGCGCTGCCGTTTTTGCAAAAGAGTCCCTCAGTTTCCCTTGTTTCACGATCTAGTACTTCCGCAGTTCAAAAGTTCTTTCAGTTAGGCCCTTAGAAGTTTAGCTTTCCTACAGTTGGCCCTTGAACCTTGTATAGCTAATATCTTTTGCGTTTTAAGTCCGTTTTAGTGTTCTTTATATCCATGTGTTCGTCTCAATGAGTAGATTAGTTTAGCGTAGCTTTTGTTTCTATTTGAAATGATTGGTGAATTGTTTCTTATTTTATTGTGTGGTTTCTTTGCATGTGAATGTGTGATGCGTAGAGAACGTGCTATTCAAAGAATTCGACGATCAAGAGATTGAAGACTCTGAGCAGCAGCGGGTTTGTGAGGAAGGCAAGTGTCCTTGATCATTCCCGTTTACACCTATATAACATGCATTTAATCACTTTATTTATTATTACTTTGCATTAAGATGTTGGGTTCCTATTAAGGATGATGCCTAGATTTCTTTTGACCACTACCTTGCAACCGGGTTAATAATTAATCTTGATGGTAGATAATGCTTAGTTGCTCAACTGGGATGGTAATGACAACATAGTCTGACCACTACCTCACATGATTAAATTGCTTGAAGATGGAGAATAAATTGTTGCTATCTTATTTTTGTTATTGGTGCTCCATATTAATTGTGGGATGGTATAAACTTACATTTGCTAGTAAGTAGCGGTTTAATAAAACTTGACCAACTAAAAGTGCTAACTGCTTATAGCCCGTCAGCCTTCCACATTATATAGCCTTGCATGTTATATAAGTTTCTCCCCTTGCTGAGTACGGCATGTGCTCACGCTTGTTGTTTATTTACATTGCATCTACACCATCCGGATTGCTGCTCAGACTTGGAGGTTTTTGAGGAGTTCTAGGCGAGCGTGCACATCTATACAATTAAATTAAATCAAATTTACAAAAATGGAAAGGGGGTGATCCTAAGCATAGTCCTATTCAAAGCCAATGAACAAAAGTTCACACCTAATTGAGCTATACATTAATTATACGAAAAATGAAAAATTCTAGCTCCCAAAATAGGATAAATTAATATAAAAATATTTAAACATCCTCTGGATCCAAATTTTCTCACACCTACCCTCTGACCCCAAAACAAGGCTACACACCCAACAAATAGCTCATGGGCTTACCTAGATAAACTATGCAATTACACTTAGAACTAAACATAATTCAAGAATAAATATTTATAACAGTTCTAAAATCATAAGAAATTCACCAAAGGTGAATCTATGCATAATAAGACTATACCCAGAAGTTGAGCAAAAAAACTTTTATATTAATCTACAAAAATCATTTACTCAGATCTAGCATAAATATAAAATAAATCATAATAAAATATATACAAAGTAACTTTATGCAAAAAGTTAGATCAATCCTACACATGACATGACTAAAAACATATCCAAAGCTCAGCTCAAGATCTCAGCTACTTTTTGAATTATGGCAAAAGTGGGTCAAACTGAGTTTGAATTGTAATTCAAAATGTAGTCGTCAAATTTATGGTCACCCTTCGTAAAAGTTGTAGATATGGTCATAGGGAAACCAAAAAAATAGGTTTTGCATTTTGATGATTTTTCTAGAATTTTCTAGGATTTTTCTAAGGTGCTGGACCTATTTGCAAAGAAACTAAGAATCTTCTAACCGACAGACCCTTGGAAAGATTTGTTCTTCACAGATATGCCCTTGGTTTACGTTTTAGCCCCTGGGAAGAAAAGGTGTCTTGCAATGTGGTCCTTGGGGCTCGGCCGACGGCGGTTTGGCTGGATTCCGGCGAGCCGGCGGCCGGAGATGGTTGGGGAAAGAGGTTGGGAAGGGCAAAGGCTCACCTACGACCGATTTGATGCATTGGATGGGCCGGGGAGAGCTCCGACGAGCTTGGGCAGCGACACATGGCGGTTGCAGTCGCCTTTGCTCGATCTCCGGCGAAGGGGAAACTTGGCCGGGGCGACGAGTAGCTCGGGAGGTTTCGGCAGGGCCAGGAAGAGGTGATGAAGGTGTTGGTTCGCTATAGAGGTGGCCGGAGAAGGCGAATCCACTGTGGTAGTGGCTATGGCGGATGGTGGCAGCGTGTGCATATGCGGGGAGAACCGGGGGCGCCTTTTATAGATGGACGAGGCGGGAGGAAGGGTGGCAATGCTTCCTCACGAAGGCAGTGGGAATGCAACGTCGACGGTGCTGGGTTCACAGCTGTCGGGATGGTAGGGCGCTGTTGGGTATTTTAGAGTCACACGAATAAATCCGCAAGCGCACGGATACCGTTGTAGCTTTCACCTCAGAGTATTCCAAGGGTATCGAATCCAAGGGAATGTGTGCGAACTACCTTCGTACAGTCGGTCCAAGGACACCAAGCCCCTACTTGGGTAAAGAGATGATGGGGTGCTCGGTTCTAGGGGGTACAAGCTGCAAAGGATCTTGCTTCGGACACTGGACCCTCCTGGCTATAACAGTCGGTTCACGGCAAATGGTTGCCTACACCTGTATCCGAACGTGGGGGATTCCATAAGGGTCCAACGGCTGTCACTACCGCGGCCTACCCCAAGACAAACCGTGGGATACAGGGCAATCAAAAGATAACCCGTAATCTAGACACCACGTCTACACCACTAATTACTACTATAATACGACTACGTCTAGGCACTCCCGTAGCATACTATAGCACTCCGTATAAATACAGAGCGACGAACCCGCGAGTACCGCCAGACCTTGCCCATCATTGAACCAAGGTGGTGCGAGGTCGAACGACTAAGCACCAATTAATGTATTCCAATAAGATCTAATGAGATAACTCACACAAATGGAATGCAGAATTATTCATCTAATCAACAAGATCAAAGGATCGTGTCACGAAGAATATGAGCCTCTAAATGATGAACAGACGAAGAACTCAAGAACATATCACCCATGCTTGAATATCACTTTAGTCTAAAAGGGAAATACAGAAATACTCACTTTGCTCTAAATGAAGAACAAATGGGAGTCTCACCCACACCACCACCTACATAGCACCTACACCTAACTACACATGGAGAGGTGAGAACTCACCTCTCTAAGTGAGGAAATGAGAGAGGGGAGAACTTGGGATGTGTCTCCATTCTTACCCCCTCCCCTTCTATTTATAGGCCCGGGTCACTGCGCGAGAACACCCCAAGCACCACGGGAATGCCCTTAGGATCCAATGGGGAGACGACACGTGGAAGATGGAGGTGAACCGCCTTAAGGTGGGGTCGGCCGACCTGTGGGGATTGCCGATCCCGGATCGGCTCTGATCGCGCCGCCTTTCGTCTGGGTGACTGCTAGGTGGGTCCTCAAGGCGGTTCCTGGTGTATGGGTCGGTTGGAGGCGGTTTGCTCGGGTTGTGGGCCCTTGAATCCTTGTGCTGAACACGTGGCGGCACCTGATTCGTCAGGAAGTGCTTCTCTTGGATTGATGAGGTGTCATGGACACATGGCATCCTGTGTGCCAGCACGTCGCCACGTGGTCTGGTGTGGATCCCACCTTGCCCACATGATGTCTTGTGCATATCTCTCTCATCCGGGCTCCGATGTATGCGAATGATATATCCGTTTCGATCGTCTCGACGAGCCCGTCGCAATGGTGCAGACCAATTTAGCATTTGAGGTTGTTTATGATGATGCCATATACATGCCATTAATTTACTTGCTCTCAATTGCATCATTCCATGTGCATTTCGGTGTGTCCTGCAATAAAAGATAGACACACCAACACTTGTGGAAATTGTCAGTATAAACCCCTATTTTAGTGTTGATGATCACTTTTCGTTTATTCTATGCAGGTATTGACAGCCTAAAAGTGGTACTTAACATCCGTCAACAACTCCCCCACACTTGACCTTTGCTCGTCCCGAGTAAAGGGAGAACAAATCAAGTGGGACATGATATCCAGGGATATGAAGCGAGCATAAGAGATATTCCAGACCATACCTTGTACTCGTGAACTCTGTGGAGTGTCTATCATGCCATCTTGGGCGGTTGAGGAATGGAACGGTCATGAATCAAATTACTTCTGCTCATCATGTCAAGTAACTTGGGGTTTTGCAATAAGTTTCAAAACAAACCTTGCTTAGCTCCTCATTTGATTCTCTCAGATCGCTCAAAGTGTATATGTCCTCACCAAGGCATTTGATTTGCCTTTCTTTCATCCTACTTCTAATGATGGCTGTATGTGGAGCTCAGGGTAGGATAAAGATAAAGCATACTTGCATCACATATATTGCAAAGTCAAAAACTGGATCCAAGGAGAAAAGCAATTCATACAATCAGATCAAGATGTGCACGTGTATGGATATGATAGGTATGATAAGGTGTATACTAGGCCCGGAATGGGTTCCAGATATTACCATACATGATGAAATACTGTGGTGATGGTAAGGTGGACACTAGCCCCAGAGTAGGTACTAGTTATTACCATCATATGATGAATGAGCTGAATGACTCCATTACATGATTTTCTCTCTCATATATATGAAAAGTCTTATGAGAACATGGCTATCCTCTTCTCTTTTTTATGGACCTTCATGTGCCCACATTTTTCTTCTTCTTTTTTTTCATAACTGAGGGACCTTCATGTGTCCCCTTTTTTTTCCTTTTTTGTTTAGATAGCCATGCCTCTTTACAAAATACTTGAGGAGAGAGAAATCAATGCATACGATGGAGCATTTATGTAGGTGAATAGATGAATGATACAATGCTAACTTCCAGAGTAGAAGCATAGCAAGGGGGAAATGGTGGTGTGCACATGAATCTTGATCATGAAAGCATGGAAAGAATTCTAATAGGGCCACAGAATTTGACAAAGCTCAATGCAACAACAAGTAGTATATGAGTATAATGTTTTCAACTAGAACATCATATGACTTTGGTAGGACTGTGACATATCAAAGAGGAGCTTTGCAAAGGGTTTTCATGTTTGTAAATAAATTCCCAAGCACTCAAACATTTAGAGCGAAGATCATATCATCAAACCATATCACAGACATCAACTACTTAGATGAGCATGAGTTCCCTAATGATATTGTTCACAAGCATCAAGACAATGAGTAAGGAATAAAACATATGGAAGCCAACCACAGGAATCATGTAGAGCAAGCTGAGCACCATTATTTGAGTTTGATTCATTGGATAAGAATTGAACATCATTCAAACTCATGGGTAGAGAGAGTGAGATAAGGGTGCACATACCATCGCTCCTGAAGGATATAGGGAACAAGGAAGACTAGTGGTGATTTGGCTGACCCGAGGGGTGGCCAGCTCACTCTAGTTTACCTTGTTCTCATCATGAAGGTGTAGTCGATGTCGTGCAACCCTTGCGTGGGAGTTCTCAAGTGAATACGTTGATGATGAGCTTGAGAGAACCCCCCACACTGGTGCTTGTACTGGTGTGTTCTTCGAGCAAAAAGTGGAAACAAAAGATGGACTCTACTGGTTTGAGAACCATAGAGCCTTTATTCAAAAGCAAATATTTTTGGTTTTTTTTATCGTCACCATGTCATATACTCAAGTAGGGTTGGATCAACAATGCACTTCATAGATAAAGAAGGTATACCTGAGACCTATACGGGGTCAAATGTACCTCTTTCATTTGTTGTACAAAATAAATCTGACACCTTAACTTGCCTTCCCATAAGAATCTAGCCCAGTGACTTACCCTTTTTGGATTTGATTTCCTGCAGGGGTTAGTCCACATACATGCAACCAAGATCTTATGAAAGCATAACTCTAAGGTTCATCAATCAAAACTCGACACCATGTCTTGTTTTGACTGAAGAAGATAGTTTTAACCTAAGCACCATGCTTAATTTAAAACAGTCTATGAATGTATGAGATATCGTGTACATTCAAACCAGAGAATACAAACAAAGATAACTGAAACATGCATGCATGATCAAGCTATTTTCAAAGGGAACATAAGCATGAGCACATAACGGTGAACCTCGGGCAACCTCCCGGAAGGGCTTTGTTTAAAGTCAAAAGCAGGACTTACCTAGCTAATCAGGCAAGATGAAAGAGCTAACATCACCTCCACACTAGGATAAGGTTTGGCATGAAAGGAAATTTACTCGGGATGCTCACATACCTCCCCCACACTTAGAGTTTGCATTGCCAGGCAAAAAAACTTAAGTGTGCGAAGATCAAGCTTCCTTTTGCAAATATTCCCTCGCCAAAACTTTCCAAGATGCTATAGTTGATGTAACTCACATGTTATTAGGCATCACTTTTTCGTCGTCCTTTTCAATCTCCACCTGAAAGGTTAGTGACCAAAAATACCCGAAGGAACACTTATGCCAAAAACATGTTCTTGCTTTTATTCGAAAGGGAAATAAAACCTATGATAATCCAGGCTATCTCCTAGTAGTGTTTTGTTTATTATGGTCATAAGCTCGACCATGGGAGATTTCTCTTGCAGCCACATTGGTGGTGTCCTTCCCATCTCACCACCAATCATCGATGAAGCAATGAAGCTCTAGCTGCAAGGTTAGTGCCACATAAACGAATGCGAGTCCAAAAGATGACAAAACTAAAGGCAGACATGATCATTCCAGGGAGGCTACGACAGCTCCTGGGGTGATCATGGGACTCGAGAAGCTATAGCACCAGGGTGAACCTCGGAGACGGAAGGTTGAGCACTGAGGCTAGCGCTCTCGCAACTGATCTCCGACTGAACTTAGCTCAGGAAAACACTCGGCCTCCAAAAGAGGATAGAGTAGAAACTCGAACGGCTGGCGTACATTCAGGAGCTAGAGTTCGGGTGAAGGGTGAGATTAAGCTCATCCTTTCTTAGGTAGATGGACCGATGTTCTCATTAAAATGATAAGCCATCCCAGGTCTAGCCTAAGCTTCCAACAGGAGGTTATGGATAAGCTGGAAAGTGCAACTCCCATTGGGCATAGATCAAGTCAAGCATAAAGTATGAAGTTTAAGCTTCTCCTGACTGATCGGCATCGATCGATGAGCTTAAGATATGAAGTGAATGTACTCCATTCGATCGGTAAATAATTGTGCTCCTTCGGTCTGATAAATGAATCCACTGGATTATAAAGCAAAGACCGATGTCTTGGTTTATACGAAACTTCAGTGCAAGGCACTTCACTCAAACCTCAACGTAGGAACATGATAGGCCAATCGTACTCTCCTTAGGAGATCATAACTAGGATCATACAAGTCATCCAGGCCGAGAATGATTCATCCTTTCCTAATTACTCTTTCCATCTTCCGACGAGACAAGGTCTCGGGGAGAAGGTCTAAGAAGAGGTACGAGAGGGGAACCCAAGGGTAGACTCTGCGCTAAGCAATCTTTCCCTTAGATTCCTGCTATTCAGGAATGGGCAATCTTTCGCCGAGAAGGCGAAGTGATTCCATACCATTCCTAGCGATTCCTCCTCACCTTGCTCGAGACTGAGAATCCTTATCCTTAACGAGATGACACGTCATATCGGGAAGAATCGGGAGCAGTAAGCTGTTCTCAAATTTTCCCAAGTGAGGTAGTATCTACCAAAACAACGGTGCCAATCCCGTGCTTCCCTAGAGAGGGATAGCGGGAAAGATTCCCTTTCCCGAGCATCTAATGATTCTTCGATTTCACTCGGAGTTTCAATCAGACACTCGTAGTCTCTCACATGATCGAGGGGGTTCTCATGAATTGACCCCGAGAAGGAAAGATCCTGAATTAGCTTCATGAGAGAGGGGTGAATCCGACAGCTAGATGAAAGAATGAGCTCTGACAAGGGTGGATCTGAGGGTTCACTCTTCGAAGGTGGAAGGTGTTTACAAGGATAACCTTCCAAGGGTAGTGGGGGTAAAGGTAGAAGTAAAGAAAACGGAAAAGGATATCTCGAAGGGTAACGGGGGTAGAGGTAGAAGAAAACGAAAAAGATACATACGAGGACCACTAGGTTCGAAGATAGATACAGCAACCGTTCCCCGGCAACGGTGCCAGAAAGCTTGTTGGGTATTTTAGCGTCACACGAATAAATCCGCAAGCGCACGGATACCGTTGTAGCTTTCACCTCAGAGTATTCCAAGGGTATCGAATCCAAGGGAACGTGTGTGTACTACCTTCGTACAGTCGGTCCAAGGACACCAAGCCCATGCTTGGGTAGAGAGATGATGGGGTGCTCGGTTCTAGGGGGGTACAAGCTGCAAAGGATCTCGCTTCGGACACCGGACCCTCCTGGCTATAACAGTCGGTTCACGGCAAATGGTTGCCTACACCTGTATCCGAACGTGGGGGATTCCATAAGGGTCCAACGGCTGTAGCTACCGCGGCCTACCCCAAGACAAACCGTGGGATACAGGGCAATCGAAGGATAACCCGTAGTCTAGACACCACGTCTACACCACCGATTACTACTATAATACGACTACGTCTAGGCACTCCCGTAGCATACTATAGCACTCCGTATAAATACGGAGCGACGAACCCGTGAGTATAGACAGACCTTGCCCATCATTGAACCAAGGTGGCGCGAGGTCGTACGACTAAGCACCAATTAATGTATTCCAATAAGATCTAATGAGATAACTCACACAAACGGAATGCAGAATTATTCATCTAATCAACCAGATTAAAGGATCGTGTCATGAAGAACACGAGCCTCTAAATGATGAACAGACGAAGAACTCAAGAACATATCACCCATGCATGAATATCACTTTAGTCTAAAAGGGAAATACAGAAATACTCACTTTCCTCTAAATGAAGAACAAATGGGAGTCTCACCCACACCACCACCTACATAGCACCTACACCTAACTACACATGGAGAGGTGAGAACTCACCTATCCAAGTGAGGAAATGAGAGAGGGGAGAACTTAGGATGTGTCTCCATTCTTACCCCTCCCCTTCTATTTATAGGCCCGGGTCACTACGCGAGAACACCTCAAGCACCACGGGAATGCCCTTAGCATCCAATGGGGAGACGACACGTGGAAGATGGAGGCAAACCGCCTTAAGGTGGGGTCAACCGACCTGTGGGGTCGGCCGATCCCGGATCGGCTCTGATCGCGCCGCCTTTCGTCTGGGTGACTGCTAGGTGGGTCCTCAAGGCGGTTCCCGGTGTATGGGTCGGTTGGAGGTGGTTTGCTCGGGTTGTGGGCCCTTGTATCCTTGTGCTGAACACGTGGCGGCGCCTGATTCGTCGGGAAGTGCTTCTCTTGGAGTGATGAGATGTCATGGACACATGGCATCCTGTGTGCCAGCACGTCGTCACGTGGTCTGGTGTGGGTCCCACCGGGCCCACATGATGTCTTGTGCATATCTCTCTCATCCGGGCTCTGATGTATGCGAATGATATATCTGTTTCGATCGTCTCGACGAGCCCGTCGCAATGGAGCAGACCAATTTGGCATTTGTGGTTGTTTATGATGATGCCATATTCATGCCATTAATTAACTTGCTCTCAATTGCATCATTCCATGTGCATTTCGGTGTGTCCTGCAACAAAAGATAGAAACACCAACACTTGTGGAAATTGTCAGTATAAACCCCTATTCTAGTGTTGATGATCACTTTCTATTTATTCTATGCAGGTATTGACGGCCTAAAAGTGGTACCTAACAGCCGTCAACAACTCCCCCACACTTGACCTTTGCTTGTCCCGAGTAAAGGGAGAACAAATCAAGTGGGACATGATATCCAGGGATATGAAGCGAGCATAAGAGATATTCCAGACCATACCTTGTACTCGTGAACTCTGTGGAGTGGCTATCATGCCATCTTGGGCGGTTGACATCTGTGGAGTGTCTTGCATTTTCAACTAGACTCCGACCGGCCCGAGCTATTGTGACCCAGGTCGAAGCCACTAAATAATTGTCCACTTAGACCGATTATCGTAGCATAAACACTAAACTCATGCAACATGATCGTGTGATTTCATTGGATCAAACTAAGGCTAGGCATACAAACAGATGCGACACATTCTACACCTATGCAACAAGAACGAAGTGGTGTCATGACATTTTCGCCAGGTCATTGGAGGCCAGGTCACAAAATATTGCAAAAATTAATTTGACATCACGAGGCTTTGAACTGAAGACCTACACGAACAAAAGAACAATATTTACCACTACACCACTTCTTGGTTGTGTGATTTTTATTGTGAAACACTTTATTTATTATTTTGAAACACTATATCACCAGCTCACCATCACCCGCCCGTGCCAAGTCACCTAGCCACAAACGCCATGTAGACTGAGATGAGTTTATTTTTCAGATCGAGATGAGTTTTCTCCAAGGATGAGTTTATTTTTCCAAGAACATCTAAAGGTTATTTTAGAAGATCTGGATGTCTCATCTCGGGAGAGGACTCTTCTAGGATCTCCAAGGAGTATGAGAAACTTAAGATCTCTGTTAGCTATTAAAGGAAGGAAGTTCAGTACTCACCTAAGAACAAGCCGAAAACTAAGGGCAGAGCTGGCTCTGAATGCCAAAGACATTGGAATAAATGCGTCAATGAATGTGTAGGGCATTGAGTTTATTTGTCTAGTCTTTTCTTTGAAATATTCAATGAGTTCAGTCCAACTGACAACAAACTCATTGAATTATTATCACCTTCATCGAGTTGGATCTCATTCTCAACATTCACAATTTCTTCATCAATATTGGAGCACTTTCTTCATCACTTTCAAATTCCCATTCACCTTGCTCATTCACAATCATGGTCCTCCAACTAGGACATTCAGCAGCAACATGTCCACTACCTTGGCACCTGTGACAAACAATGCCTCGGCTATGAGAAGATAACACTACAAGGAATGTGCCGACTAGTGACGCAAAAAAGGGCGTTTCTCATCATAAACCACGATTAAAGACGCCGGTTGTTATGAAAATGCTCCATCATTAATCAAGCGTCACAAATCGCGATTAATGACGAGATCTTATTTCGCGGCATCATGAATTTAATGACGTGTATAAATTCGTAACACTTGTTGTCATAAACCTGTTTCGACAGTTGCGCCACGTCGGATTGAGATCCATCATGGCTCCGACGTGCCATGGGGTTATGACGATTTCGGTTCATCACAAATTGAGGCCCGGTCCATGTAAGAGCCTTTGTGTGCATAATATTGTTGGGCCAATTTTAGCATGTTTCAGGTTTTCATGTTATTTTTTTGGCCATTCCCTAAATGTTTGTTACACGCTATATTGGGCTATTTTATTTTGGGCCCTAGTCAATCTTACGAACTCGGCCCATATTGCATTATGCAGGGTCATTTGATTTTGGGCAATTATCCCTAGGGCCTTTCTTGGGCCTCGGCCCATATTGCGTTTCGTAGGGCACTATATACTATTCTAGCTGCTGATCGCCAGCACATAATCAGACAACAAAATAGAACATTTCGCACTTCCATCTAATTCACACCACATTCAAGGAATAGTTCAACCAATACAATTGTGCAACATACATCAAGTTAGCATCGAATCGAATCAATGTACAACAAGTCATCAGCAACACAAGTTCACCAGGACCACACTTCAGTTGAGAGGAGGATAAATCTGGCTGAAATTTATCAAGCCTTGGATCAGATTATGCATGTCATTTGTGCTCCTCTTCAAAGCTTCAAGCGCTTCTGTTTGAGACTTCAATGTTGTCTCTTGTTGTCGAGCCTTCAATCTTAGTTCACTCATCTCAGCCTCCTGTTCAACAATCTTCTGCCGCAGTTGTGCCCCCCTTGCTTCTCATTGTCAAGTCCAGCTCGTATTTCCTGAACCTGAAGTGCAGTAGTAACCCTAGTCTTTTTCATGGAGGGTGGGCGAATGCCAGCAACCTCCCGAAAAGTCCTAGATTGGACAACTTCCGCTGCTGCTTTAGCAGCAGTCTTTCTTGGTTGGTCGCCTTGAGGTTCAGTGACAATTTGTTCCATGCGAGCCTATAAAATGAAATAAATTAAAATGAAAGGTTTAAAATAAATTACTCACACACGTTTCTTGTATTGTTGCAAAGAATAATGCAAAAGCAGACAAGTACTTACAATGGCTGCCTGTACTAGAGCGGTGAAGCCATTCTTGCTGTAGTGGAAGGACTAGAAATAATCAAGTGGACTTAGCCCTTCTCCTTCAGCAGTATACTTCTGCCTCTAAATATGTTTCAAAAACAACATAATTATTAAAGTGCTAGCATTGTAAAATGGTTCATGAAATGAACTACAGAGCAAAAACATGACTTGTTCATCTGCTTACCACAAGATTAGCTTGTACAACATAGCTTCGAGATCCCGTGCGCTAATGGTACTTGACCTTTCCTCGATTACCAGTGTTTGTACTACACCTCGCCTTTACAATAATAAGAACTCATGTAGAAATAAGAATAAGAACAATATATAAGTACATGGAAATGTGGTAGTGGCAAGTTGAAGTTCTATCATACCCTGTGCTCAGGGGAAGACCACATGTTAACCAGTGCCGTCCATTGGGAGTCAGTCATATTGGTCACATGAGATTTAGTTGGGACTACATTTGCTGGAACATCATTGAAGTACTTTTGCTTCAGGCGATACCTCGCCTGTCTCTGTATCGACTTCAGCATGTCACTGCATGCCACCCTTACAGGCTCACTGGTGGTGTCAACGTCGAATTTCCCCTAGCACAACACAATTATCAGAAAAATGGATGACATGAATGGATGCAAAGAACTATGTTAGTAAATGAGTGGACATATGCACACCGCTGGTTTGCCCATGTAGTTCTTGAGATGGTCTCCAGTCTTTTCACCATCTTGTTGGTTCTTTTTGGCTTGTAGTCCTTCCAGCAAGGAAGGATCGATATGTGCCCACGCACTATGATCCCACCTTCTGATGCAAACTTTGCAGCTTGCATTGGTTCCTCTGGGCGTTTGAGCCCTTCTTGAATGTGTATAGGGATCTTGCCATTTTAGCCTTGGCTATTCCGGTCCAGATCTCTGCCCAATCTTCTTGAATCTCGCGGCCCCGTTGTGCTCTAGAAGGGCATGCATCACCTAACAAGTTTGTTACAACCATACAAGTTAATAATTATTTGGTTGGTAATTAGGACATTCGAATATGAGATCAAATGACTTGCCTTCTGCAGTTGTCATGTCGATGATGTTCTCATCATGGGTTGATGTTGCTTGGTCTTCAGTGAGCAACTCTTGTGTATCAGGAGTTGTCCCACTCCCATCAGTTAAAGCCAATTCCCTTGCCTTGGTCCTAGTCAGTCTAGGAGGCACTCTAGTAGGGTCATTCGGTGCCCGAATTCTCTTGGTCCCTCTTCCACCACTGACAGGTATGCTATGAGTGACCTGATTACACAAAATTCAACAAAAAAAGGGATGATTAGAAGCAATCCTGCATAACTAATACATGAAACGAGTTCATGATAAGATTACCACTAGTTGACATGTCTCTGGGTCAGATTCATGTTCATCAGACAGGTTGTACTCCGGATCCGGAGCTTGTATTCTTGTATCGTTGGTACGCTTTCTGCTTGGTCGGTCAGGTGGTAAAAGTGATTTAATTTTATCGAGGCCAAGCATAGAGAAGAATGTGTGATTCCTCAACAAATTAATGTCCCTCTACCGCTCGTAATCACAGCGCTCGTCTACTTCTGTTCGGAAAGCAGAGAAACTACTGTAAGGTTAGCCTACCACTATAAATAAAACTAGATCTAAAAAATTCTATAAGAACCAGTAGGATGTTCCTAGCCGAAACAAGATCCGGAAAAGGATGTTCCTAGTCAAAACAAGATCTTGAGAAGAACTAGTGTAGACATGGGATCTGTCAGATCTAAAAACTTCTATAAGAACTAGTAGGATGTTCCTAGATGAAACAAGATCCTGAAAAGGATGTTCTTAGTCAAAACAAGATCCTGAGAAGAACTAGTGTAGACATGGGATCTGTCAGATCTAAAAACTTCTATAAGAACCTGTAGGATGTTCCTAGCCGAACAAGATCTTGAAAGAATATTCCTAGTCAAAACAAGATCCTAAAAAGACATACTGTAGACATGGGATCTACCTAATAAAAAAATTAGTGCACACATGGGATCTGCCACATGGGAAAACAAGCAAGTACGAATCCACCGGGGAAGCTGAACCGAGGAGGAAAACATTGTACATTGTTCTGGATATTTCCTTCGTACGACCTTCCCTCCTGCCATTGTGTCGTCACTGCTGGTACTACAGAGGCAGATGGGAAAGGGGCTGAAGCTATGAGAGGTAGATTTGGGACGATGGAGGAGAGGAGGTGAAGATTTGGGCTGGCGGCGAGGAGGGAAGGGGAAATGGGGGCGGAAAGATTTGAGATGGCGAGGAGTAGAAGGGAGGGAAGGGACGAGGGCAGGGGTAATTTTTCCATTTTGGTGGAGGGCCCTATCAGATTACCAATATACCATTTCATTATGGTGGTGACTGCAACGGGGTGCACTAGGAAGCGGGAAGCAAAAAGGACATTTAACATCGGCTTTGCCCGGGCGTCTGAAATTCTGAATATTTTGAATAGCGTACCGGTTTGTTCTGGGGGCTTGTCAGCACTATATACTGGTGGCAAAGGATGTTCCTCTTATCAAGATACTAGTACAAAGGATATTCCGTTGTTAGGAACTACTCATTTCATTTATGTACTTCTCCCCTTAAATTGATGCCCGTTGTTAAGTAGTAAAGAATGGGAGGGCGTACTTTGGATGGATTGTCAGATCATGAGCACGTTGCATACCACTCGATCATATCCACATTGGAGAACAACACATTATTCCTTCCTTCCTTGATTTGATTCGCATACTACATGATCATGAGCACATTGCATACTGCTCGATCATGCCCACATTGGGGATCAACACATCCCTTCCTTCGTCAATTCGATTCGCTTAGTACTACAAGATTATGAGCACGTCACATTGCATACTCCTTGATCATGCCCACATTGGAGATCAACATGTCCCTTCCTTCTTCGATTCAATTCGCTTAGTATTACAAGATTATGAGCACGTCACGTTGCATACTCCTCAATCATGCCCACATTGGAGATCAACACATCCCTTCCTTCGTCGATTCGATTAGCTTAGTACTACAAGATTATGAGCACGTCACGTTGCATACTCCTCGATCATGCCCACATTGGGGATCAACACATCCCTTCCTTTGTCGATTCGGTTCGCTTAGTACTACAAGATTATGAGCATGTCACGTTTCATACTCCTCGATCATGCCCACATTGGAGATCAACACATCCCTTCCTTCGTCGATTCGATTCGCTTAGTAGTACAAGATTATGAGCACATCACGTTGCATACTCCTCGATCATGGTCACATTGGAGATCAACACATCCCTTCCTTCGTCGATTCGATTCGCTTAGTAGTACATTATCATGAGCACGTCACGTTGCATACTGCTCAATTATGCCCACATTGGAGATCAACACATCCCTTCCTTCATCAATTCGATTCACTTAGTACTACATGATCATGAGCACGTCATGTTGCTTACTGCTCGATCATGCCCACATTGGAGATCAACACATCCCTTCCTTCGTCGATTTGATTTGCTTAGTACAACAAGATTATGAGCACGTCACATTGCATACTCCTCGATCATGCACACATTGGAGATTAACACATCCCTTCCTTCGTCGATTCATTTCACTTAGTACTACATGATCAGGAGCACGCCACATTGCATACTGCTCGATCATGCCCACATTGGAGATCAACACATCCCTTCCTTCGTCGATTTGATTCGCTTAGTACTACATGATCATGAGCACGTCACGTTGCATACTCCTCGATCATGCCCACATCAGAGATCAATACATCCCTTCCTTCGTCGATTCGATTCGCTTAGTACTACAAGATTATGAGCACGTCATGTTGCATACTCCTCGATCATGCCCACATTGGTGATCGACACATCCCTTCCTCTCATCAAACATCGGTGTAGTGACATGATTCAAGGATTACATCGAAAATTACAAACAAAAGCATGCATAGGGAGTGTTGGGTTCATTTTATGCAAAGCACAACTCATGCATTGCGTGATGTCGAGGTCGAAGAGCTCTACGTTTTGGGTGTAGGAATTCCGCATTGATCCAAGCCATTAATCCAATCGGAGGATTCAATCATATGGAAGTCGGAGTCTTCAACGCCACGACACAAGTATGATGTTTTATTCTGAAAATGAAGTGTTGGTACCTCTATCGCATTCTGCAACCTGGTACAAGAGTATTGGGAGTATTCCGACTCTGGTACAATTTCATCTTGGTCAGCAATTGTGAAGATCTGAGCACAAAGCCCAGGCAAAACGATTATTTATGGTTGGTTCACACATGTGAAGAAAAATGTATTGTTCAACTCGAATACAACGATCAAATGGAATCAATGGCAATAAAAGGAATGTTTAACATTCTACCTCTTTTTCATCGGTATTCGAAGGAGCCGATATAACAGGATTGTGAAGAGAGTTATCAGGAGCTAGAGCAAGAGCAGAAGCAGGAGCAGGAGAGCCTTCTGAGGTAACAGGAGCAGGAGCAGGAGAGCCTGCTGAGGTAGCAGGAGCTGGAGCAGGATCAGCTGCAGGAGAGCCTTCCGAGGTAGTTGCAGTAGAAGCAGGATCAGCTACAGGAGAGCCTTCCGAGGTAGCTGGAGCAGGATCTTCCGGAACTTTCAAAGTAGAGTGACTAGGATGTTCTGCACTACTAACGCAGAGATAGCAGGACCATCCAGATCATTTGCTGTTGCCGCCAAAGGATCTTCCTTGTTCTGTTCCTTTGCTGCAATATCAGATAGAACCTTGAGTATTGATGCATTTGCTTCCTTTTCTTCTTTGGAATACTTTTCTGTCATCCATTGTGAACCAATTGCTGAACTGTGAGGCAGCTCAGAGACTTTCAGATGATTTACCCAAGTTAGCAGGAGGCATGAGTTGCAATGGGGTATGACCAATAGGTGTGAGTAGAGCGGGCGGTGGTGGTAACCTGTTAACTTGGTGAAGTGACTGAGTGAAGCATTTAAAAAATTCTCCATAGTGCGCTGCTGCTGTGTTACCATTTGTAGAGTGTGCGCGGTTTAACTCCTCCTGCTGTGCCATCCTCTTCTCCATTATTGACTGGAACTTGGTCTGCTCGTGCTGATTTTCAAGGAAGGAGGAAGAGTCCATTGGCTCACTAGTTGTTGCTGGAGTGATTGGAACTGTTTCTATTTTGTAGTGGGTAGCGATGCACCATCATACTCGGAGATGTCTCACTGGAGATGCTTCATTCTCTTCACTGTCCGAGGAACAAATGTCATTAGGAGATGGCTCAATTGTAGCCCTTAGGCCACAACGTCTGTCTCCTGGTCTCGCAGGCCTGTATTCCTTGAAATGTGTCTTGGACTTCTTGTACTCGGGACGCCAATCTTTGGGTCCAGTTCTCACCCTTTCCCCGTCTTCATCTACTCTGGTAACACGACTCAGGATGAAGGAGATCCAATGAGCATATGGCATATGTCAGGCCATGGTCAACCCATCAAGGATAACATCTTCAATCTCACATAAAATGAAGTCCACAGTGTCGAAGGGCCGACCAGTCAAGACGTGAAGGAGAAGCCACTGCTGAAGACTAGTGATGGACTCTACATTGCCAATCTGTGGTATCTTCTGTAGTGCCTGTTGACGGTCGTTAAGTCCCTATTTTCGATCCTCAACTTCGGATAAAAATCACTCCATCAGAGTGTGCACCATAGCTATAGGGTTATAATCTAACAAATTCCACAAGCTTTGGTGTATATTTGGTTGCAGGTGCAAAGGAACAATTATAGAATAAAATATGGCATTATCATAAACAATCTCAAATGCCAAATTGGATTGCACCATTGCGACCGGCTCGTCGAGATGATCAAAATGGATATATCATTTGTATAGTTTGGAGCCCGGATGAAGAAGATATGGAAAAGACAAAATAGGTGCAATGCTGACGTCAGCGGGGCCCACACCTTTCCACCTACCTCATACGCACACCGCGCGCAGTACAGCAGGGACCGCCACGTGGCGCCACCTGACTGGCCACCAGTCACACCTGCGGCGTGCCGCATGCGCACACGCGGGAGGAGCCCAGCCAGGCCGCGTGTCGAGTCGTGGTTGGCTCCTTGGGCTCCTGCGGCACGAAGCGCCCGTGCGCGCGGGAGGCCACTCCGGCCGGGGCACGTGCCGCCTCCCCGCTAGACGCCGCGATCCAGGCAACCGCGCCCACGTGGGAGAAGGCTGCAGGCCGCTGACCGGGACAGGTGGCAGCCAGGGAGTGGTGCGCTGCAGGTCGGTTGGCTGGTTCGTCCGGTCGCCCGCGGTTTTAGCCCGGCTCGCCCTTTTTAACAGTGGTTCAATGCCCAGAAGTCCGGTTCAGCTCCGATTCAAGGCCTTAGGATGCGGTTTTCGCCCGGTTTTCTTCTCCACCGCCTCCAGGACACTGTTCACGTGCGCCCACCACCCTGGGGAGGTCGGTTGGCCCCAGGAAAGAGGGGGAGGTCCTCCACTCTCCCAAGTCTCCTTCCGCTATAAATAGATGCCCCATTCCTCACTTCAAAGGATGAACAGAGAAGCAGAGATCAAGGCGAAGCCCTACCAAATTAGTGTTAGAATTAGGTGAGAGTTGAGGTGCGAGTCCGGGAGAAGCCAGAGTTGTCGGCTTCCTCCCTTCCTCTTGTACCTCGGTGGATGCGGCTCCACTTCGAGTAACATCCGGGTAACTCTTAGGCATTCTGGATCTATTTAGTTAAGTTCGGCTTTATTATTTATGCTTGTGGGCTCCTTGCTTTGATTAGTGTTCTAGTAATTGCAAAGCTAGAATAGTAGTCACTAGAGTAGACGTGGTGTCTAGTCTTGCGACTACCTTGGAGTACACCTAGTGGCACAGATTGTTGTGGTAGCCCTAGGCGGTGACAGCCCTGACGGCCTATGTAGTCCACCACGTGAAATCCACTAGAGCACAGTAGGACCCCTGCTTGGCTTGCCTAGCCCCCTTCTCATCTCTTTCCGGGTTAGAACGGTTGAGCGTCCCGAAGCAAGCATCGTAGTAAACGCTGATCTTATCTTTAGTATCCGGAATCCTTCGAAACCCTCTCTACCTCTCCTACATTATTATCATATCTTCTCTCGTCCAAGGCCGATCTTGATTCTTCACTAGTGCGCACATGTTCCCTGTGGATTCGATACCCTGGAATACTCCTGGGTGAAAGCTACATCGGTATCCGTACGCTTGCGGACTTATCTACGATCGTTATTTATACCAACAGGCCTTCTGGCATCGTTGCATATTTAGTAGCAACGCTAGCAAGTGCCAACAAGCTTTCTGGTGCTGTTGCCGGGGATATAAACCTGGTGCGACACTAGAGAGTGTCAACGGTGCCCGGTGAACCACATTTGCCTCAGGGGTTAGCATGTCAGGCATGCAATATGCTCGCCTACCTATGAACGACTCAACAAAAAGTCCGGCCATCTCCTAGTCGGACGGGAATGACCCATTGAGCAAAGTACGCCGAGGTGGTTCACTATCCCCGTAGACAATACTATGTAGGGATGGCTTATCCTCGTACTTTCCTGATTCACAATCCATCAATCCAAGAGTGCCAGCAATATGGTGTCGGAAAAGAGTATACTGGCGTCCCTGAAACATGAACATGATGTACTCCGTAGTCTAAGCAATGTACACAGTAGCATAAAAAACTCTCAACCAATCCTCAACATATTGATGATGCAATGAGACCAAATCAGCCAATCCGAGATGATCATTGCAGTATACCTTAATATCCACTCCGACGTCCAAGTTCATATGATCCCAATTTATAACCCTGTGCTGATACAGTTTCATGGGTATGTATTTGTAGTTGTAATAGAAAGTTTGCTGAACAACATTCATAAATCTTGGTTCGACCCATTTGTCCTTGGTTTTGTCCCACTAGTGATTCTCAGGCACCCATCTAAGACCTTTAATCATTTGGTAGGTGTGGTTGCGCAGGTCAATCATCCTAAGCGCCTCTTCTGGTGTAGGGTAAAGTTGTACCTCTTTCTGCTTCCTGCGATCTGATGCAGGAAACTCCGAAGGGCGGGCAAGGCGACGGCCCGCGGTTGACCCACCCTGTGTGCTGCAGGAAGGTGCCGAGCTTGACCCACTCCGTGTGCAGCAGGAAGGCGCCGAGGTTGACCCACCCCATGTGTGGCGTGAAGGGGCAGAGGAAGAATCCCATGCCGCAGGCCTGCCCCTATGCCTTGTCGGAGGACCAGACGTGCTTGCAGAAGTTGGCTGCGACTTTCGTTGTCGCTTCGCCGGAGGAGGATCAAGTGCCTTTCCATCTGTCTTGCCACCATCTTATCCCATCTGCAATATATTTCTCGAATTAGTGCCATTCCAAGAATTCGGCGGCGGATTGTGGTATCCACTGGAGCCTGGAGGCGGACGCATACCTCCGATTTTGGCGACGGATTGCAGTATCCGCTCCAGGCTGCTGCAGGCAGCAGCGGCGGCAACAGCGGAACTCTACGAAGGGGTTGCAACGCAAGTGAGGAGGCAGTAAATGGGGGGATGGTGGGTCAGCACGAGTGACACGCCATTGGATAAAGCCATAAAGGTGTGTGTAGTGCGCTGTGCACACCTTGTGGCCAGGAAATGGGAAGTGCCTTCCTACCCATAGTTTACAAGGAAGTTCCTCCGTTCTGATTTATACCACACCGGATCATCCTCCGAACGTATGTCGATGAGTTTGAAAGTCGACACAGGATGGTCTTGTGCTACATAATACAAAGAACTGGAAAATCCATTCGCATACTTAATCGATCTTGCCCACATTGGAGATCAACACATTGTGACTTCCTTCCTCGATTCGATTCGCATACTACATGATAATGAGCACGTTGCATACTGCTCGATCATGCCCACATTGGAGATCAACACATCCCTTCATTCGTCGATTCGATTTGCATCCTACTAGAAGATTATGAGCACGTTGCATACTCCTCGATCATGCCCACATTGGAGATCAACACATCATTCCTTCATTCTTTGATTCAATTAGCTTAGTACTACAAGATCATGAGCACGTTGCATACTACTCGATCATGGCCACATTGGAGAGGATAAGAAATGGATATTATCTAACCTACCATTCACGTAGCCCATAATCAGAGGAGCCTTGTTTCTTTGTACACTGGGCTATTTTCTACGTTCTTGTTAGGCTTTTCTAGCTTCTCTCCTTCATACAGGACGTTCCTTTATTTTATAATACAATGTACCGGATAATCCGCCAGCCCCATGCGCGATCGTATATTTTTTATAAGTTGCCACAGGAAGTTCCGATGCTACATAATATAGCTATCGGCGTTTCAGCCCGGCAACCTACCAAGGGGGTTACCCTAGGTAGATGATTGTGGTGGGGATCGCCAGATCTGGAACTCGAAGGTAAAGGCAGAGACGCGAGACACAAATTTATACAAGTTTGGGCCGCCGAGGTGGCGAACCCTACGTCCTATTTGGGGAATCATGTATGGTGCCCTGCGCTTGGTGTTGGGTTGGTTGAGATGCTATCCTAGGTACACGGCCCTCCTTTATATAGTCCACGGGTGAAAGTGCACTTAGGCCCCTAAGTGGATTTTGGTGAATTGAATAACAAAGTGATTAAAGGTCTAACTTGTCTTGTCTAAGATTGTGAGCAGGTCTTTATTAATTATTCATGAGCTATAATTGTTGTTTATTTAAATGGATATTATTCGGCTCACAATGATTGAAGGCAAGCAAGTGTGTGTGATCCTTATGCAAATTGGTTAATGTCAAGCAATAAATGGATTTATATAATGGGGATATTTTGCAAAGATGAATTTCATGTCTCCAAGGATTGTGGTGGCTTGACTAAAAATAAAAGGGATCATAAAAAGCGAAATTGGTAATTCTCTCAAATTAAATGCAAGGCTTCATGTGATAATTGAAAGAGGACATAAGGATGAGCATAGATCTTATGGTCCTTAATTAGAAGCTTGCATATTCACTGTCAATCAAGAACAAGCATTTGAAGCGGGATTTCAAATGAAGGTTAATTGTGGATGAAGCAAAGCCAAGCTCAACGTGGATTGGGTAAGTGATGAAGAGATCAACCGAGATGACTAGGGTGAGGGACTAAGCAATCTTTGGGGTCCTGGCCCGGCCGCCATTAGTGTTTTGCTAAGGTGAAGTTCTAGTATCCGTGGGGTCTCGAAGTATCATATCGAAGCCTTAACCGAGTGAAGCAATGCAACACATCTATAAGTTACACTACAAGAAAATCGTTGACTAGTGATGCAACCACATTTTTGCATCATTGATTTATGACATTCATGGCTGATCTCGCCATAATATTTCACTTCTAAGCAAATTTAGTGACAAAAAAAACTTTCGTCATAACAGTTGCTACTTTAGCCGAGCGTTCCCTGTTCCATGCTTGTTTTGTGACGCCATAAGCTCCGCAATAGCGTCATAAACCAACTTTGGTCCCATGTGTAAGCATTATTTTAAAAATAGAGTGTTCCAAGTCGTCATAAAATTCTGTTGGGTCCCACATGTAAGCATTTTTTTTCAAAAATAGAGTGTTCCAAGTCGTCATAAATTTTCCAGGGTCCCACATGTAAGCATTTTCGCCAGGTGAATGGCGTCATAAACCAACTTTGGTCCCACATGTAAGCATTATTTTAAAATAGAGTGTTCCAAGTCGTCATAAAATTCAGTTGGGTCCCACATGTAAGCATTTTTTCGAAAATAGAGTGTTCCAAGTTGTGATAAATAGTTCCAGGGTCCCACGTGTAAGTATTTTTGCCAGATCAGCGGAGGCTAGGTCACGAAATGTTGCAAAAATAATTTGCCATGGCATGGGTTCGAACTAGGGACCTGAAGGAACAAGGCTATGCTGTTTACCACTGCACCACTTCTTGGTTGTTCGAGTTTTATGGGAAACGCTACTAATAGTTCATGCGAATTCTTTACTGTGACCAGGTCCCACATGTAAGTTTCAGTTGAGTCTATAATTATGTATCGGATGGCTGGCGAGACACTTCACTCAGACTTCGCAAAGACTTTTGACTTCTGCTACGCAGATCTGCAATAGTTCGTGGTCCTAGCGGTGAGGGGAAGATGGTTGCGCCGCCATATCCCAGCAACAAGAGGATGAGATAGCATGACGAGGTTGGCCCTCTGGTTTGAGCCGCTATATTTTCCCCTATCTTACTAGGGTTGGGGATATCTAGATTTGGGGATCTAGAGGATTGATGAGCATATATGGTAGATTTAGATTTCATTATCGTACCTTTAGATTTGCACTTCGATAGGTGTTAGAAGTTGATAGGCTATATACAATTCATGTTAGATTCAGTTAGTTTTCAATTTGCATCATCTTACAGTTGGTTTTGTATTTTAGTAGCTTCTATATGTGCTTCAAGCCACTCGTTTTATAGATTTTTGTCGAGGTTGACAATTGATAGGATTGATAGGTCCATCGTTTTATGAATTGGTAGATTGAAGATACTATTTCGGAGCGCAGACCGTTGAAGGGACATCTGGATTCTGCCACGATTGTTAGCGTTTGCGCAATTCACAGGTGTTAGATTCAGTTAGTTTCCAATTTGCATCGTTTGATGGATCGATAGGTTCATTTAGGACAACCATGCCCTTGTTGAGTTTATGTAGGTAGCAAACAACCAGGTTTTGTGGCGTGTGGTGGTTGTTTTACTATACTCATACAATTGGGTTCAAGGGATTCAGGTTTTTTATAGACTGAGACGAGTTTTTTTTTTCAGATCGAGATGAGTTTTCTCCAAGGATGAGTTTATTTCTACAAGAATATCTTAATGTTATTTTAGAAGATCTGGATGTCTCGTCTCAGGGGAGGACTCTCTTAGGGTCTCCAAAGAGATTGAAATCATCATAGAACAACTAGCTGACAGAGAGAAAGAGCTTCAGTACACACCTAAGAACAAGAAAACTGAGGGCAGAGCTCATTCTTCTTACCATAGACATTGGAATAAATGCGTCAATAAATGGGTAGGACATTGAGTTTGTTTGGTCCGTCTTTTCTTTAAAATGTTCAAGAAGTTCGTTGTCAGTTGGACTGAAATGGGTACCCTTGCCTATTAGTACCCATTTCAGTCCAACTGACAACGAACTTCTTGAACATTTAAAAGAAAAGACTGAGGCATCATTGACAGCGCTCTCTTCCTCTCCCCATGGAGCCACTATCTCCTAGAGGTGCGGCGCAAGCTACATCCTCCTCCTCTTCTGATGAAAGGGAGGATCCCCAGTGGTCTGATGAAGAGGAGGCAGAGCAGAGGCCCATTCGGGTATTGGTTGACACATCCTCTGATGATTCGGAGTTTGTGGAACAAAATGAAATCCAAGATCATGTATCTCTGAAACATCGCAAAAGTCAGCAAGAGGTGCTAGGGGTCAGGGGTGCGGAAGCACCGCCACTCGCCGGGGAACTGTCGTCTCCAAGCGCCGTCATCCTCTCTCATCCTCATCGGTCGGCGGCAGTCGATCTCTGCCATCCTCACCGAGCAGAGGCCATCATCGACCGGCCGTCATCATCCGCCATGGAGCGGCGCCAAGGCTATGCTCGACCGGCCGCCATGGAGCGGTGACATCATCCTCTGGCGGCGGCATTAGAGGGACAACCTCATCCGCGGGCGGCACCCTGGGAGGTCCGCCACCATCTTCCGTGGGCGGCGGCAACAGAGCGACATCCTCGTCTGTGAGCAGCTACAACAAGGCGTCGGGTGCACCATCGACAAAGAAGCGGCGCCTTGATTAGTGGATTAGTGGTAACTGCTACTAGTAGAAGTAGGAGTAGAAGAAGCAGAACGAACATTTGCCTTCTGTTCATCTGGTCTGATTGAACACTACTACTGTTTTTTCCGTGAAGATGTTGGTTTTCTCATTGCATAGCAGTGACAGTTTAATCCGGTCCGACTGAAAACTACAAACCGGACTTTCGTCTTGTGTTCATCCGGAGAAATCAAGGGAACAAACTTTTCGTATACAACAAATTTATACCGAGGGAGTACACACACATTACCATTTTTATTAGAAACAATACAATCCAAATACAAATGATACAAATGCATGCATACGCATTGATTACACATGAGGATGGATCGATCCACCATAGTTGGAACTACAGCGACATACTCTGAACGACATACTACTAGCATCTACCATCACGGCTCATACTACTACCATCACGGGCTCATGGAAATCCAACCGCAGCAAAACGTGACTCCTAGATCAGATACTCCTCCAAAGCGCGATGCCTCGCCCTTGTATAAACCCAGGCAGGCGAAACGGCGATGTTATGCGTGTGTAATAGCAGGTCACGAATGGTCCATTGCCTGTGACCCTTGTGGCAAAAAGGGCACACCCACATACCTTCGAAATAAACATGGGTGGGCCCGCCCTGCTGAAGCCAAAGCAACACAAACCATTTCAGGTGATGCGATTCATCTTGTTCAATGAGCACTGGCCACGAGGGTGGCATTTCAATGGGCAACAGCAGAGGTGGTGGCCTGGGCCATGGGCGAAATGGTGGTGCCATGAGGTTCAGCTGATCCTGAGCTGCCGTTGCTAGCAACTGAACTGGAGGTGGCATCACCCCCTAGTGTTGCTGAGGTGCCGATACCTGCGGAAGTGGAGGTGCCATTGGGGCCGGGTGCTGCTGAGGTGCCGATACCAGTGGAAGTGGAGGTGCCACTGGGGCCGGGTGCTGCTGCGGTGCCAATGGCAGCAGCTGAACCGGGTGGTGGTGAGGTGCTATTGCGCCCGACAGCTCCCGCTTCCCCGACTCCTCCAAGTTCCATGCTCCGTCCCTTCCTTGCCCGGCCATTCCCCACGTACTGCATACAGAAATGAAGATCAAACCCTACATAATCTAACAATGTGACCGTCTCGATACCATACATACATAAAGTAAACAAGATTAGCCAACAAAATGATCTCACCCTTGTATCCCACTGAAGTAGAGAAATGCAAGACGGGGAACCGATGAGTGTTGGCCTTGCCTTTCAAGAATGCTGTGCTGCACTCGCCTATTTATCGAGGACTACAGCGGTCACGTGAGCTCGGTGTAGCATTGCTAAAGTTACTATGGAAAACATGACATGCTCGGAATATAGTCAGGCCTACGTGTGATAGGAATCTATCTAGGTCAAAATCTTCAGTGGCGTGCATCGATTACTTGTGTGGACGATGGGTATCATGGGATGAGCCCGACGTGTCTAGGTATGTGTTTACTTCCGGACTTTCCTCTCTAGAGCACAAGAAAGTCCTGCGGACAAATCACGCTGCATCAGCTGCATCTAATGGCCGTCTCACTGCATCAGCTCATGCCGCATCAACAACGAGACAACTCTCTACCATTTATTTATGTAATGGTTTAGGCGTCAATTGCATCTGGAAAACAAGATTGGTTGCTGTAATCAGATGGACCGGATGGTCCTTGCGTTGCAACACGCAGGGTGCAGGATGACTTGACAAGTCCTCCTCGATCAGGTACGCTGCGTGAGTCATGACTTTAAAGGTCTACGAATGGTCTGGATTCGCACTTGATGATTCCCGCAGGCCTTGGAGACTGAGAAACGCGATGAACTTGTTGACGCGACAAGACCAAAACGGAATAAGCTGGAATTGGAAAAGCAATATTTGTTTTTGTGTATGTGTGTGTGTGTAATATTAACATGCATATAAGAACAGAAGGGCATCTCGAATGGGCGTTTGGGAACGACACGCTCTCACAAGTTGATCCACATGTCGACATTGAGAATTGCAGTTAAGCACTGGCACCAGGCATTAACCAACGAATTTGTGTGCACACCCCCTCTGAACGGATGTGTCGATCATTGTGAATCGCACTTAAGGACTAGAACCGGGAAGTTCATGACCCGAACGTGGCCACACTCGCACTGAAGGGACGCGTCCATTCTGGGTGGTAACTGATGTCCACAAACAGATGTTTCGGAATGACACATTCACTCCCACTATAATAAGAGACAGTTCAGGCACGAGACGATCATTGCAGGCCATTTGTGTTAATGGCTTTAGACGCTAAAATGATTCCTTCCATGCAAGTCAACTTCTCAGTCTCAAGCCAGGAAGCGAAAGTAGAAGGAACCGTGGGCCAGTACAAGGAATCCGGTACGTTCATGGTGGGAGGCCGTCAATGGAAGCTACGTTGCTATCCTACAGGTATGAATGATCATTAGTGGATGGATGTTCCAGATGGCATTGCCGTCGTCCTCGTTCCTGTGCACAAATCCCAAATGGTACGTGTCTCGTTGCTGCTATGAATACACACACTCACACATGGCGATACGGTCATATTATATTATTGTTATCAAGCCTGTGACTGCTTCCTTCCACGTAGGTGTGAGTATTGTTGCGTGCGATGGCTGGAGACCCAAATGATGAAGATGATACGTTTCGAGTTCAAGCTACAAAAGAAGTTTGTGTCATGAATCGGGATCTACAAGAAAGAGGATTTGAATGTCTGCTAGAGCATCATGACATTGAGCGCGTGACATCCAATGAAGATTGCATACACATATCATGTGTTGTTTCAGTACTGGAGGACGACTGCATTGAAGTTCCTCCTCCATCAGTACAAAGAAGCATATGCGAAAGCATTGCAGCCCAAGCCCCTGTGGAAGTTGTCTTCCACGTAGGTGCAGAATTCCGAGTGATACGAGCGATACATGCCGATGTGGCGAAAGTATCTTGTGTGATGGAGGTAATGCTCTACGGCCCAGGAATGGAGTCTAGCTCTGAAACTGTTACAATTATTGACACACACCCTGATGGCTTCTCGGTCCTAATCAAATATGCTAGTGATGGATCACTCCCGGTGGAGGCTGATTTATGGGACACTCCTGCCAATGCCTAGCCTTATTTACTCTCGGTCGCCGACATGTACCAAGTCAAAAGGTTGAAGCTGCACTGTGCGTCAAAGATGTGGGACATGG
This sequence comes from Cenchrus fungigraminus, assembly GCA_036936925.1. NCBI lineage: Eukaryota > Viridiplantae > Streptophyta > Magnoliopsida > Poales > Poaceae > Cenchrus > Cenchrus fungigraminus. Next base: position 20,326,705 of record CM072776.1, on the reverse strand, counting down.
CAAGCGAGGAAACTGTGACTTCATTTCTACGATGGGCAATTCAGGCTAACTGCACACAATTGCAGGACAAGTGCATGTCTCTCTTAGAGCGAATCTTTCCTCACGGAATACTCACATATGATTGGGCGGTTGTATGCACTGATCATCCCGAATTTATGCACAATCTCCATAGAAGATTACTTAAAGGGTTGTACCAGGGTCCCCTGTAGTTTTAATGTTTTGTTTAAGTGTTTTTAGTCATGTAATAAACAGTTGAAATGGTACGTTAATTTGTTGCAGTGAGTACATTTGTAATGCAATAATCAGATCATCTGTCTAACGTGAATATGAAGTAGAGTATAGTCCTGTGTGTGTTTGTCCATTCCATGATCCATGGTGGCACAGACAACCAAGTCAACATCTTGCCTCTCTGCATAAGGTCACTGACGTTTGGGTCCGACACTCAAGCGGTCTTTCGTTTGGGTCACTGACGTTTGGGTCCATGATCCAAAGTCTTTCGTTTCCCACTCTGGACGACAAAGGCGGGACTTGAAATTTTGAATTCCCCGCTCCTCATTCTGGTCCTCCTCGTTTATATATAAAACAAAGTGGGAAACCATGTCTCCCAATTCCCTCCTGGTAATTTTGCAAAATCAGGGGATCTTCTCCTCGTCCGCTGAAGAGACCTAGATCTGCGACGGAAGCAGCAACGGCGACCTAGCTACCGACGACGGCTTCCTCTGCAACGAGCGGTGGCCATCCTCTTCTACGAGTGGCGACCTTCCTCTTCTACGAGCGGCGGCCTTCCTCGGCAACGTCCTTGAAGCTGCAAGATGGTCTTTGGCACCTTCTTCCCATCCTATTTGTCAGGTCTGCAGTCTCCTCCCTGTATTGATCGATTCAATTAGATTGCTTCCCCATGCTCTTTGGGTTTCTATAATACTCTTTCATGTTTGGGTGATTGTGGATCTACTGTACCCTATCGCAAGAGTTTGTTAGAAGTCATTTTATTTGAGGTTTCTAGAAATTTGTTGATGAAATTGTTGGATTGCTTCCCCATGCTCTTTGCCTTTGAATATTGTTGTTGCATGCTTGGGTGATTGTGGATCTTCTGTTCCCTATTGCAAGAGATTATTCCAAGTCAACTTATTTGAGGTTTGTAGAAATTAAAGGATGAAATTATTATATTGCTTACCCATGCTCTTTGGCTTTCCATATTTTTGGTGCATGCTTGGGTGATGTTGGATCGGGTGTGATTGTTCATGTACTGCATTGAACTTAATAGATGAAATTGCTTCCGATTGCTAATGATCTCAACCCTTATCTCTTGTTCTTGAACTTGTTTCAGCAGGCCAAAGGGTCAACATCTGTAGTCGCTCCTGTTCAGACCTGCTCTAAGGTAACGAACTCAACACCTTCTTTGTTTCCGATTAAGAATGATATCAACCCTTACCTCTTGTTCATGTACTTGTTTCAGCGGGCAAAAGGGTCAACATCTGAAGTCGCTCCTGTTCAGACCTGCTCCAAGGTAACAAACTTAATACCTTCTTTGTTTCCGATTGCGAATGATCTCAACCCTTACCTCTTGTTCTATTATCTTGTAATAGTTTGTGATATGTGATGAACAATATGGTCGTGCTTGATAGTAAACAACAGTTTGCTTTATAGTATAAAGAAATATGTGCTGATTACTATTTTGCCAACAAGATCGGAATTATTCTAAAAAAATTATCAGAATTGAAATGAAATCCATTAATACTGATGCATGATTAGTTAATTTTATGTTGCCCTTCAGTGGGCTTTGCCCACTTTTAATTGGGCCACCCGTCAATTTTTTTCAAATTAACGTGACATAGAAGGCCGCAACAATGTGCGCACCTGTTGGACTCGACCCAACCAAAACGGGCCCACCCTAATCAAATTTCATCTAAAAAAGCTACAATTGGGCCCAACAAGATCTTTTTTGGGCTATATGAACAACACCATCCTACAGGAACATATTTGGGCTCAACCCAGCTACAGACGGGCCAAATACGTTTTATGACGCATACGATTTGTCACAATTGGCATGCCACATCGGGTGCCACATCAGATTCTGTCCAGCGTGGCAAAGCTGCAGGAACGAAGTTATGACTCTTTGTATTGATGATTTTCCACGCATCATTAAACTCATGACGCCGCGAAATAAGGTCTCGTCATTAATCGCGGTTTGTGACGCTCGATTAATGACGAAGCGTTTTCGTAACAACCGGCATCATTAATCGCGGTTTATGACGAGAAACGGCCTTTTTTTGCGTCACTAGTCGGCGTTTTTCTTGTAGTGTTATGATTGGCAATATGGAGTGACTTAATGATTAAAGTGAGCATTCTTGTGCTAGAAAGAAAAATCCTAAGTCACTAGCTCGAGTATGGATTTGCTCAAGACATTGGCTATGTTGGAAGCCCTCAAGTTGGAATTGCGAAAGTATGGCAAGATTGAAGATCTACAAGCTCAAGTGGTTGACTCGGTTTTATATTTATTCTTGAGTATAAGAATGCCGTACTATTAAGAGGGATGCAACATTAGCTCTAAGACAAAAGATTAAAAGTGCTCATTAGTTGACCTAAGTGAGAATTAGCCTTGAGAGGGTCCCTGAGTGATCTAACAAACCTCTAACCCAACCTTAGCCACTTCAACACGTCTTGGAGTGCTTGTGAGTAGAGAAAAGGCTCTCTCTGCCTAGGGTGGTCTAACCACCCCAGGGTGGTAGTCTAACCGCCCCAGGAAGGCCAACGACTAGTTTTTCAAATTGGCTAGAGGCAGGCGGTCTAACCGCCCTGACCAGGTGGTCTAACCGCCCTGGCCAGAGTTCTAACGGCTAGTTTTCTTTGTGAGGGGTATAAGCACCCCACGAGCTCCACTTGTTGGGGCTGTTGGTTCTAGGGTTGCTGAGGTGCTGCCCCTGCTGTTTTTCATAAGCCAAAGCAATAGAAACACTCCCAACCTTCTCTTTGTGAGATTTGTGATTCAAACCATATCCTAGTGTTGGGTTGAGAGTTTAAGCCTTTGTGAGCTTGTGTGAGCTGAGCAAGAGCATCCCATAGCTTAAGCACTTATGATTCACACCAGAAAGCCTTTGAAGCATTTGTTACTCTTGGAGGTTCGCCTCTTAGACGGCTAGCTCCCAAGTTTGTGGTGAGCAGCGGCAAGTTTGTGAGGGCTGTGATCTTGCCTCTTCATGGAAAACATCACCTTAGTGGAAAAGGAGGAAAGCGGTTGAAAGAGACCCGGCTTGTTGTGGGAGAATTCCCATACAAGCTGCTCAACGGAGACGTAGCCTTTCCTTAGTGGGAGGTGAACTTCGGGAAACAAATCCTCGTCTCTCCTTTGTGGTTTGCCTCACTTATTTGATTTCTAGCATATTTACTTTGTTTCCGCTCGATCTACTTGGGTGTGCTTGTCTTTGAGTGCAGGGATCATTACCCTGCTTGTGATCATCTACTGAAGCCACTCAAGAACTTTGGTTCTTACTAGAAGTCAAAAGAAGCTTTAAGTTGTGTTTTGCAGGTTCACTACGTGGAGGCGGTCTAACCGCCCCCAGACCCGGTTGAACCGCCCCCTGTGCTAGGTGCCCCAGGGGCGGTCTAACCGCCTGGCAGGGGCGATCTAACCACCTGTGCCAGTGAAGCTCAAGTTTCGGGGGAAAAGTTTTATTCGGTCATCTCGCGTATTCACCCCCCTCTAGGCGGCATCAAGGTCCTTTCAATTGGTATCAGAGCTTGGTGCTCCGGTTCGAGCTTAACCACTCGGAGTTTTTCGATGTCGACTACTTGTGAGGTACCGTTTGAGCCACTAGCTCTAGATGGCTCAAACTACTATTGATGGCTGTTAAGTGCTTACTTTAGCCGTCAATTTACTCATGAATAAAGGAGCAAGAGGCATTTCTGACACGCATTTTAGTTAAGAATAATGTAGTTCCACTTGTCCTTGGAGATTATGTGAATGCAGGAAAATGAGCATAAAAGAAGTGACAAACTCACCTTCTATGATTCATGCCACGTCACCTCAGCAAGGAGGGGCTGCCACCTCAGATGCCATGCATGCAAGCCATGTCACCAATCCAAGGGAGGCAAGCCCCGACGAATCTGAGCGTGACACGTGGACTTCACATGGATCCATGGGCCCACCAGAGCGTCTAAACCGCCTAAAGAACATGTGTACACCGGGGACCGACCTAAGGTCCCACAGGACAGCCACCCAGAGGAAGCACACCCTGAGTGGGGCCCACAGGAGGTCGGCCGAACTGACCTTGAGCCCCCCACTTAGGGGCTTCCACGTGGTGTCTCCCCATTGGTCCTAATAAAGGCCATTCCCAGGGTGTTTGGCTCCTCTTGACGCCGGTGCTCAGGCCTATAAATAGAAGGGGATGGGGTTCATTTCTTACCAACACATCTTACTACTCCTCTCTCACTTTTGGTTTCTAAGCCTAGGAGGAAGGCTAGAGTAGTTCTACTTCAGGTTCCAAGTCTACTTTGGGATCTAGGTATGAGTTCTCTTGTATCTTTATTTCTTTGTATGACTTTGCTCTACTTCAGTTATATAACTATTTCATATAAAGTTGTGCTTGTATACATGGGTGATTTGTTCATGTGTTCTTCACTTGTTCATCATTTAGAGGCTCATGTTCTTGATGAACAAGGCCTTTCGATCCAGTTGACAAGTGACTTACTCATGTTTTCAGTGTTTGTTCATAGGTTAGAGGCTCGTGTTTTTCATGAGCACGACCCTTTGATCTTGTTGAATAGACATAGGAAAGCACAAATCCATTTGTGTACCTAGCCTAGTTTGATCCAGTTAGATTCCATGTTTATGTTGTATGAAGTTCGTGCTCAAGCTACGGTACTCGGTGTAATTGGCTGGTTTATCTGGTGGCTCTGACCTGGGTCACAATAGCCCGAGCCGGTCAGGGTCCTACTAACAACGTAAGCGTGGTGCTTGGGTTGCGTAGCTACGTTACTTATGAGTGTATCCCACGGTATGTCTTGGGGTAGACCGCGGTAGTGACAGTCGTTGGACCCTTCTGGAATCCCCCACGTTCGGATACACTGTAGGAGTCTAAAGTCTAACAACCGGAGTCGTGTGTAAGCGACGCGGGAGGTTAGCTCCCCGTTTGTACCTGGGTGCTTGAGCCAACAGTCATGCAATGCTAGTGTGTATCTAACTTGTCTTACTGACTTCGTGTGTTTAGTACCTTAGAACCTATAACTAACTCGTATGTTGCCTCCTAAGCCTAGGACCTTTAGAGAGAGTGTGTTTGTGTGTTCACACTACCAACTTATCTATCATACCTCACCCTTGCACTTGAGTGCCTGGTTTGTTTCCGTCTATGATTTATACTTATTGCAATAGTGTTGAACTTGTTAATCCACCCAGCCTTCCTTGGATTCGATACCCTTTGGAATACTCCTTTGGGGAAATACTACAATGGTACTTCTGTGCGCTTGCGGACACTTGTAATCGTTAGGATTACCATTTGGTCATTTCTGGCATCATTGCTAGGAACTCATAACTTAGCATCGACGTTAAGAAATACCAACAACTACTCTTCTTGGCGTTCCAATGTTCTCATTGCACTTAAGGTTTTCAGTCCCACCGCTGAGGGCACCATGGTTGCGAGTATCCTTCCGGAGGATGAGACGAATGTGTCTCCAAAGGAATTGGAGAATAAGCAACTCAATGTCATTATTACTAACCTTTTGTGTAGCTGTGTGTAGAGAACTAAGGCATCTTATCCTAAAGAGCAAGGAAATTAGTGAAGATGCTCATCTCATTTGGGAATTGCTATTTGAGATCGTCAACACCAAATGGGATGAAGTTGAACCAGTGGAGATGTGCCCTGCAACCTCTACAACATCCACTGATCATCAAGCATGAACTCTCAAGGAAGAAGGAGGCAAGAAAAGCAAGAGTGGAGCCTCTCTGGGGGAGGCAGTCTAACCTCCCCCTAGGGACGGTCTAGCCGCCCCCTATGGACGGTCTAACCGCCCCTAATAGAGGTGTTTCAACCTACTATGGTGAAGGCGCTTGCCTCGTGGCCAAGAAGAAGAGCAAGAAGAAGAGGCGGGCCAAGGGAGCGAAGAGCCAGAAGATGGAAGCCTCAAGCTCTCCGACAAGAGAACTTGAACTTCTCAAATCCGAGCTCGCCTCCTTGGATTGTAAGTATGAATCATTGGCTAACAAGTATGATCATGATATCAAATCCTTTTCATGTAGAGCAAAGGCAGAAGAAGAAGCCAATGATGTGCTAGAAGCTCAACTAGCAAAGCTTACTAGTGAGCATATGGCTTTGCAAGCAACTCACAAGGAACTTGAGTGTTCTCATGAGAAACTTGTGCACCCATATGTTTCACTAGAAATTGCTCATGAGGTTGTTGTTTCATCGGTAAAATTCTTGCAACCTCTCACACCCGCATGCACATGCTCACTTGTCAATAATGAAGTTGCTTGTACTAAACCTTGTTGTTCTCAAGCAAGCCAATCTAGCATTTAGCATGTATTTGTAGAATCTTGTGATGACCTCATTGCTCAAGAAAATGATGAACTCAAGCAAGAGGTCGAAAAGCTTAAAAGAGACTTGTATGTGTTGAAGGAAGAGAGCAAAGTGCAACCTCCTCAAGTTAACTGTGATGACATTGTGAAAAAGCTTGAGAAGGGTTCAACCGTCACGAGCTCAACTCCTCAACAACACATTAAGATCAACAAGAGCAAGATTCAAGAAAAGAAGATGGGGCATGTTGCTTCACATTGCCCCACCAAGCTCAAGGCTCAAGAAACAATCTCCAAGAAGAAAAGAAGCTCCATCAGAAGGAGATTGTGCTATCAATGCAAAGAGAAGGGTCACTCGGCTGCGGATTGCCCACAAGCCAGCAGTGCTGACCAGGGGCGGTCAAACCGCCCCCACAGGGCGGTTAGACCGGGTTTGGCCAGCACAATGAAAGTGCACCACAGCGAGGAGAAGAAAGTCCACCCTTCAAACCAGAAGCATACATGCAAGCTATTGGTATTTCTTAACCTCACCAATAGTTGCGCACCTAGCGTGATGAAGGACCGATTAGGCGAACCAGAGAGGGGGGAGTGAATGGGAGCCGATAAAAATTCTTCTCGAAGGAGATAGAGACTCCAACAAGATGAACACGGCTTCCAGCAACGTCTCCGACTCAACTACCCAAGTTGGTCAAGACCACGTAGCCACTGGAGTGCTACTAGTCCTAGGAACCAAACGCCCCAAACGCACAGCGGAAACTTGCACGGCTTGCTGCCTGTGCTACACCGGTCAGACCGATGGTCTGCGCCGGTCAGACCGGTGACACCGGTCAGACCGGTGGACGGCACCGGTCAGGCTGGTGGCTACAGCAGCCGCACAACAAACGTTCCAGGAAGCCTCAGTGACTCCTCAGACCCTGGAACAAAAACCACCTCCGAAACAAAACCTGCAAGGAAGAAGAACCCTCACAAAACCTAGCAAAACAACTCCAAACACGACAAGAACTGACCAGCAGGACCACGGGACAAAACTACACGGACAAGGCTGTTCCCCGAGACAAATCCCACCAAGGGCTAGCACCGGTCAGACCGGTCAAGAGCACTGGTCAGACCGGTCGCGCCTGGGCAGCTCGGGATGAACAGCGCCCGCGAGTCAACTCCCCCAAATCCAACTCCCGATCTCCCGATTCGCTCTACGGATTCGCACAAGACTTTGGGGATAGTAGGAACACCTCATGGGCACTCCATATCCAAGATTTTGTCCACCAAAACCTGTTGAATCAAGAGGAATCGAAGGATTTCCGCCAAGAACACCATGAACCCTAGAACCACGAAAACCCCAAAATTGAGCCCCTTTACTCACGGATTTGGGAGGGGAATCAAAGGGAAAAGAACCACAAGGGGTTCATGCATACATCCCCCACCAAATCCCAAAGAGAAAGGTCTCAAAACCGCCACAAGAAATTCGCCAAGAAAAGCCTCTGAAAATCACCAAAAAGGAGAAACGGGAAAGACACATCCAAACCTTGAGGAACCACGCCGAATCATCTATACATACCAAAGAGGTTCATACAAGGCCTAGCTTGCCGCCCGATCATCCTTCCCTCTCACAAGATCTCACCATGAAGCTCTCAAGCTAGTCCTATGAAAATCCTAAGGAAAATAGGAAGGAAAATAGGAAAACCAAATGAGCTAGGGCTCCAAGAGATGGCTGCCATCCTCTCACCACTTGGGTTATATGGAGGCAACCGAAAGACGAAAGTACCCTTACTAGCTAACTAGGGATACATGTCCCTCAAGGGCGAATTCGGAAATCTTTGTCTTCGCTCCATCGAACGGATGCCCAGCGACCGCAAACTTGCTTAGCGTCGATGCAAGCCTTGCGATCCCGATGCGTGTCCTCCGCTTCGAAGATTCCGAACTGCGTCGTCGCACACCGGTCAGACCGGTGCTCCTCACCGCTAAGACCGGTACCCACCGGTCAGACCAGTCGGACCCACCGGTCAGACCGGTCTGGAGATGCTGCACCTCTGTCTTCGGTTCTTCGGTCTTGGCTTTGTGGATCAACCAAGGAACCCAGTGGTTTTCTGGTGAACCACCGGAAACCTCGCGAACTCGGTGTAGCCTCCGCCAATCACCACTCATGACTTGGCTCCCACGTGGTCCCGGCTCGACCTTGGTTTTGAGGCTCAACCAAGAAACCGTCCATGACTTCATCTTGCCGTTCTTGCCACCATGCGGCCCGCACTCGACCCCGCTGGCCACCGGGTCCCTCGAACCAAGCCTACTTGTCTTCTCCACACCTGGAGGCCTCCCCGGCAACGACCTTTCGCGCTTGTTCTTCACCTGCACCAACACCAGTCAAGCCGCAACCTGCACCTGCAATACTTAGCCAAGAATCAGTCCACACCATGTTGTCAATCACTCATCACACCAGGAAGCGACCATCCACCGGTCCTCGAACCACACATGGCTCTCAATCTCCCCCTTGATGAGTGCATCGACAACACACACGTTTTGGTAACCAAGAGAAAAAAAAAGGAAACGACTAAAAGAAACTCCAACAAACGATCGAAAGCCAAAGAAAGGCAAAGAGCAAGATCACTTGAAGAAGACAAGTCTCGGACCCCTTAGGCAAGGGCAACGGGTCGACACATCCGAGACAAAACATGCTCAAGCAAAGAGCACAAGCCACCAATCCAAAGCTCGAAAACCACAAAGACCTCCCCCTGCACACATGCAAGCTCCCCCTGAACCAATGCAACTCCCCCTGGACAAATGCATGCGAACCACTTCACGAAACAGAGCAGCTGCAACAGCTCAGCTCTGATCGGTCAGACCAGTCGACACCACCGGTCAGACCGGTGCTCAACATGTGAACAGGACCAGCACTCTGACCGGTCAGACCGGTGACCTCAACCGGTCAGACCGGTGCACAACAGAGCCCAGAAATGGCTCGAAACCACCTGAAAACCTTATAGATGCATTCAGTAGGCCAAAACATGCTCAAACTTCTCCCCCTTGTTGACAATGCATGAATCAAGCCAAAAATGCAAAAAATGCAACCTAGAGCTTCTCAAATAGACAAAATTCAACATAGGATGCTACACATGTCCAAATGAGCAAGTTAGATACTCTATAGCTTCGTAATGACATCAACTACAAGATCACCAAGTTTCACAACCATTGGGCGAAGCTAAGATAGAATTGAGCAATTTTGCAAAAATTCACCCTCTCATGAGCAAAGTCCTAAACATGAGCAAAACATGTCAAAATGGCAAAGCCACACAAACTTCATGTTAGGACAACCATTCTGAGCATAAGACCATCATAAACACCCACAAGCACCTCATGTCATGTCAAAGCCACCGAGCCATGTGCCTACTTCTATATATGAGACTTCTCATTGGTAGGCATCATGCAACGGTTTAGCACCCAAAGCAAATTAAAATTAGCACATATGACATGGGAGCACATTTCCCAAGCAATTTGCATTTCATTTTCAGATTTGAAATTGGTACATGAAATGTCTTTGCGACAAAAAGGAACTTATGCCCCTCCACAAGATCAAGCATGGGGGCTAAACATTCATGATGGCAAATGAGCCTTTGGCCCCATATGATCAAAATAAGCTATCCAACCACAAATTAAGCATAGCCAAGCCACAAAAACATGTCAAGATCATATAAAGGCATTTACTCACAAGAGAGCATACATATGAGATTTTTGAAAAACATAGCCATCAACCATGGATTATAAATCAAGATCATCAAGAGCTAAGCCAAACTAACCATAGCTTACCAAACTAGCTCACAAAGACATATATATTATTCCATGGTGAACAATGTATATAGGAGAAGCCTTTCCTAAACAATGCATATGATACAAAATGCATGCAACCTAAGATACAAAGATGCCTATACATCATGTTACATATGCCATGCAAAGCAAGAAATGCACAAAGGAAAGCTATACATATGCTACAACGGAGCTCCCACACACAAAGCTCAAGAAATCAAACACACACCAAGCGCCCCCCGCAAACGAGTGAAAGTTGCTTGATCTAGGGGTTTGGTGAAAATATCGGCTAGCTGGTCATGTGTGGGTACATGGATCAAGGCGATTTTTCCTTTCTCTACGTTGTCTCTCAGAAAATGATACCTCACTTCTATGTGCTTGGTTTTGGAATGGAGCACTGGGTTCGTTGCAACGCTTATGGCACTGGTGCTATCACATTGAAGTGGGACACGGGTATACTCCTCACCAAAGTCACTCATGGTGTATGTGATCCAAAGGAGCTGAGAGCAACAACTAGCTGCGGCCACATACTCTGCCTCGGTAGTGGATTGAGCAACACTCGACTGTTTGCGGGAAGACCAAGACACCAAAGAAGAACCCAAGAACTGGCAAGTCCCAGAAGTGGACTTCCTATCCAACCGACACCCGGCAAAATCCGCGTCCGAAAATCCATGAAGAGCCAAAGAAGAAGACACGGAGTACCAAAGGCCAAAGTCGGGAGTATGTCGCAAATACCTGAATATGCGCTTGACTGCTTGCCGATGCGAAGTCCTCAGAGACGCTTGAAAACGAGCGTACAAACATACCGAGAATTGGATGTCCGGCCTCGTTGCCGTCAAGTAGAGGAGTGACCCGATCATGCTCTGGTACTCCTTCTGGTCCACGTGTTCACCTTCCTCGTCCGCATCAAAAGCTGTAGTCGTACTCATAGGCGTCGCCATGGCCTTGGAGTCCTCCATCTTGAACTTCCTCACAATGTCCTTGGTGTACTTAGCTTGGTGCACAAATGTTCCTTCCTTTGATTGCTTGATTTGTAGCCCGAGGAAGAACTGCAACTCGCCCATCATGCTCATCTCAAATGACCTGCTCATGTCTTCTGCAAACCTTGTAACAAGAGAGTTAGATGAGCCACCAAAGACAATATCATCCACGTATACGTGCACAATCAGGATATCTCTGCCCTGCCTGAGGAGAAACAAGGTCTGATCGACCTTCCCCATCTCAAACCCTCTCTCAAACAGGAACCCCCTCAACCTACCATACCAAGCTCTAGGCGCCTGCTTCAACCCATACAGCTCCTTCCTCAACTTATACACCCGGTGGGGGTACTTCTCACTCTCAAACCCCGGTGGTTGCCTCACATATACCTCTTCCTCCAACACATCGTTCAGGAAAGCACTCTTCACATCCATCTGGTACAACTTGAACCCTTTTGCCACGGAAAAGGCTAGAAGGATCCTGATCGCCTCCAAACGAGCTACAGGAGCGAAAGTCTCCTCGTAGTCGATGCCCTCTTTCTGACTATACCCCTGAGCAACAAGTCTTGACTTGTTCCTCACCACTTCTCCTTTCTCTCCCTCTTTATTTTTCCACACCCATTTTGTCCCAATCGGCTTACACCCTGGGGGAGGGTCAACCAACACCCAAACTTGATTCCTCTCAAAATTCTCCAACTCCTCATGCATCGAATTAACAACTTTATGATCAGATAGCGCGTGTCCAATGTCTTTGGGCTCAAAAGTGGCAACAAAAGCAGCATGAGCGAAATGAGAATTGTTCCGAACCCTCGACCGTGTAGTGCGTTTCATCATGTTGTCGATGATTCTTGAAGCTGGGTGATCCACTTGCACTCGCCGGGGAGGTTCTCGCCTTGATGCTACCTCTCCCTCAACAGCAGCTTCGCCTTGATCTGGGTTTGTCGTTGTAGGTGTGGGAGAGGGCCCGTTCTCGATCGTCGTCGAAGTAGTAGGTACATGTTCAGCCGCGGGCACCACACCGCCATCTTCATCATCTCCATGTTCATGCTCCTCCTCCTGAAAGATCTCCTCGCCAAGTTCGTCATCACCTGCACACTCAAAAACAAGCTGACTACGTGGCTGTGTCTTGTCGAAGGTTACCTCGCAAGTCTCCACGATTTGGTTAGTTTCAAGATTGAGCACACGAAATGCTCTAGAATGAGATGCATAACCAAAGAAAATGCCATCGACAGACCTAGCCTCGAACTTGTCCAACTTTTTCCCTTTCTTCAGAATAAAGCATTTACAACCAAAGACATGGAAGTGACTCACCTTGGGTGTGCGACCGTGCATCAACTCGTAACAGGTTTTCTTCTTGTGAACCCTGAGATAGATCCTGTTCGACACATAGCACGCGGTATTGACCGCCTCAGCCCAGAACCTTCTCGGAGTCCTATGCTCGTCGAGCATCGTCCGAGCCATCTCGCACAAGGTCCTGTTTTTCCTTTCCACCACGCCATTCTGAGGAGGCGTATACGGACTCGAAAACTGGTGTTCAAGACCCAAGTCATGGCAAAAGGTTTCGAAGCGAGAGTTTTTGAATTCCGAGCCATTGTCACTGCGGATCGCTTGTATGGCATCTCCGTGCCTCTCGTTTCTTAACCTTAAGACAAGATCTCGAACAAAGCCAAACGTCTCCCCTTTCTCCTCAAGAAAGAACACCCACGCATACCGAGAGTAGTCGTCCACCACAACAAGAACATACCACTTCCCACCCGCAGATCGCACACGAGCTGGGCCAACAAGGTCCATATGGAGCAGCTCGCATGGACTCTCAGTCATCACATCAGTGAGAGGCGGGTGAGAAAAGGCTACCGTCTTGGCATGCCTACACGGCGCACAAACCAACTCTTTCTCAAACCTCAACCGTGGCAATCCTCAGACCAAATTGAGTTTACTCAAGTGAGACAAAAGGTCAAAGCTCAAGTGACCCAACTTCCTATGCCACTTCCACAACTCACTCGAAGAGCCAGCCAAAAAACAACGCTCCACACCTGAAGACTGAGAGAAATCAGCTCAGAAAACTTGACCCTCGGGAACGACCATGCAAACAAGGTCCCCTCGAGAATCCAAAATCCGAGAACCACCAGGCCGAAACAACACCTCAAAGCCCTCATCCAACAACTGGGACACTGAAAGCAAATTGAACCCTAGCGATTGAACAAGAGCAACACGCTTGAGAGTGACCTTGTCACTTACCTTGATCTCACCTTCTGATAGCACACGCCCTCGCCCATTGTCCCCAAAGGTGATGTATGTCTTGGACACCACCGGGACGAGACTTGAGAACCACCCCTTGTCTCCGATCATATGCCTCGAGCAACCGGAGTCAATCAACCAAACGTTCCTCAAGTCTCCCACCTGAAATTCAAAAGCGAGCACGTGAGTGAACAAATGACTCAGCACTGGGGTTAGTACCAAAAGAGTAAAACCAGTGCCGAGCCATTTGCTCCAAAGTGGGGTTAGCACAAACCAAATCATCATGCCTATCAAAGCTACCACCACGAACACCAGCACGGTAACCACGACGAGGGAACCAACCCTCTCTAGCTAGAGGAGAACGAAAGCCACGAAAGAAAAACCGTGGACCGTTCCTCCTCTCCATCTCAAAGCTACGACTCCTCCCACCCTCGTATTGAGCACGAGGTGGAGAACGCCTAGCAAATTGACCACCCGCAAACTTTCCAGACCAACCACCAGAACCACGACCACCAGAACCAAACCGAGCATCCTCACGAGCATGAAAACCAACTCGCTGTCTGCCCAGACCTGCACCGGTCTGACCGGTGTAGCACACCGGTCTGACCAGTGTAGCACACCGGTCTGACCGGTGTAGCTCGGCCAGCAGCACCACCTGCTACCTTCCAATCTCCCCAAGCCGGAACCGTCCTCACAATCGCCTTGGCCCTGGGCATCTGCATACGAGGCTCAAGTACACCATTAGAGGGGTGGTACCTGTCCTTGTTAGCCCACTCTCTAGCCATTCTCTCCTCACACTTCCTTTTGAAGCAAAACTCACCCTTGTGACCATCTCTCCCACAATACCCACAATGGAACTTAATGGGCTGTGGCTTAGGCTTAGGCTTGGGTTGGGGCTGCTCACTCGGTTTCTCACCCTTCTTCTCTTCTTCCTCACCTCCCTTTGGGCTCACAAACTTCACCGGTTTTTGGAAATCATTTGTTGGGTGAGGGAATATGGGTGGATCTGGAGTTGTGTCATGTTTGTTTCTGAGATGGTTAGGCTTGGGCTCAAACTTGTTCTTGTGTCTGTTTGGTGGTGGGATAGGGATCTCTCCAACTCTCTCAACTCCCTCACCACTGTTCTCTCCAAGCTTGTCAGCCCCAAGTGCCTGACCATCATAGCGTTTGAAAGCCGCTATCATGATACCAAGCTGAGGCTCCTGACCCGACAACCAGCTCATACATTTCCTCAGCTCATCATTCTCATCCTGCAAGCGATCAACATAATGCGCAAGCTCCAAATTCTTAACCGCATGTAATTCACAAGTAGAGCAAGAAGTGGGAATAGGCTCTTTCAACTTAGCCTCAAGCGAAACAGTGTAAGCATGCATCTCATCAATCTTTCCATGCAACACAGGGCTAGAAGTGCAAGCACCTAGCAAAGCAGGTCTAGACTTAAGCTCAGCCACTTCAACTCTATGCATATCTAGTTCATCACAAGTAGAAGCATGCTTATCCTTAGGAGCAGTAAGATCAGCTAGGTACACAGAGCAATCAACACAATCAACATCATCAGAAACCACAGGAGAAGCCTTAAGCGAATCAATCTCAAGCTTAGCATCTAGGTTCTGGGTTTCTAGCTCAACCACACGGTTCCTAGCATCTTCCTGTGAGGCCCTAAGCTCTTTCCTCATCTTCTTGGCCTCTCTAAGCATGTGATCGTGATTATAAAGCAAGTCAACCAACTCATCATTCTCCTTGCGCAAAGAAGAGAGCTCATCACATACCTCATCCTCGGAGTCGGAGTCCGAGTCGCTCTGGTGACTCTTCTTGCTGCCGGAGCTACGAGCCATGCCGCAGAAGCCATCTCCCGCGAAGCAGCTCAACCCGCTCAAGTTCTTGGATGACTTCTTGTTCTTGCGCCGATCACCTTCATCTTCGCTACTACTCGAGCTCGAGGAAGAGTAGGCAGAGCTGGAGTCGACGTCGCTCGCTCCGACCATCGCTCGGGCCTTCCTGCCGCGGCCGTCCTTCTTCCTCGACCGTCGCTCGTCCTTGTGCTTGTTCTTGTGCTTGTTATCGCGCCTTGATTGGTACTTGCCGTCCCTGCTCGACCGGTGCCTGTAGCCGTCCTTGTAGCTGTCCTTGTTCTCCATCTTCTTCGGGTAGTCAGCGACGAAGTGTCCTGGCTTGCCGCACTGAAAGCACGTCCGTGCTGTCCTCCTCGTGTTCACTTGGTTCTCGTGCAGCCTCTCGAACTGCCTGGTCAGCAACGCCAGCTCGTCCTCTCCAAGCACGTCGAACTCCTCGTCTGGTAAAGACATCAAAGAAGACAGAGAGTACATCCTGGAGAATGCATTAGCGTTAGACATAGCTCCTTTGCCACCAACGAGAGCAAGACTATGAGAATCAGTCGTGCTCTCGATCTTGGTTGTCATACCACGGTCCAACTCAGCCGACTTGAGCTTCGAGAACAGCTCATTCACGATCAAGGTGTCATACTTCTCGGACTCAACGATAGCCTCAAACTTCCCGTCCCATACGGTACGATCCAACGAGTGCAAGAGCTTCACGGCTCTATCATGATCATCGTATGGGAGCACGGCCACATTGGCTCTTATGTTGTTCACAACGACCGTAAACCGCTGGAAAAGGGCATCGACGGACTCGCCGGGGAGATGAGTGAAGTTCTCGTACTCTCTCCGGTAAGTCGCGTACATCCGAGCCTGAACCTGAGCATTCCCAGCATGTGCATCCTTCAACTGCTCCCAAATCCTACAGGCTAAGTCCTCTGTCTGAACCCGATCGAATTTAGGCTGACACAGGGCACGAAACAAGTAGTCGACCGCCTTGTTGTTGGCTTCGAACATATCCCTCGATCCTGGAGCAAGGAAGTTCATCGGATGAACATAAGCTGTGTTCACCGTAACGTCCCAAAGGATCTGACCCTTTCCACGGAGGAACGCTGCCATCCGCCTCTGCCACATCTGGTAGTTCTTCCCATCGAAGTGCGGAGGACCCGAACCCCGTTCCTGGTACGCCATCTTTCGATCTTAGACTGGTAAGAGTCAATGAAGACCCGACCCGGCTCTGATACCAATTGAAGGACCGATTAGGCGAACCAGAGAGGGGGGGGGGGAGTGAATGGGAGCCGATAAAAATTCTTCTCGAAGGAGATAGAGACTCCAACAAGATGAACACGGCTTCCAGCACACGTCTCCGACTCAACTACCCAAGTTGGTCAAGACCACGTAGCCACTGGAGTGCTACTAGTCCTTGGAACCAAATGCCCCAAACGCACAGCGGAAACTTGCACGGCTTGCTGCCTGTGCTACACCGGTCAGACCGATGGTCTGCGCCGGTCAGACCGGTGACACCGGTCAGACCGGTGGACAGCGCCGGTCAGGCCGGTGGCTACAGCAGCCGCACAACAAATGTTCCAGGAAGCCTCAGTGACTCCTCTAGGCCCTGGAACAAAAACCACCTCCGAAACAAAACCTGCAAGGAAGAAGAACCCCTCACAAAACCTAGCAAAACAACTCCAAACACGCCAAGAACTGACCAGCAGGACCACAGGACAAAACTACACGGACAAGGCTATTCCCCGAGACAAATCCCACCAAGGGCTAGCACCGGTCAGACCGGTCAAGAGCACCGGTCAGACCGGTCGCGCCTGGGCAGCTCGGGATGAACAGCGCCCGCGAGTCAACTCCCCCAAATCCAACTCCCGATCTCCCGATTCGCTCCACGGATTCGCACAAGACTTTGGGGATAGTAGGAACACCTCATGGGCACTCCATAGCCAAGATTTTGTCCACCAAAACCTGTTGAATCAAGAGGAATCGAAGGATTTCCGCCAAGAACACCACGAACCCTAGAACCACAAAAACCCCAAAATTAAGCCCCTTCACTCACAGATTTGGGAGGGGAATCAAAGGTAAAAGAACCACAAGGGGTTCATGCATACATCCCCCACCAAATCCCAAAGAGAAAGGTCTTAAAACCGCCACAAGAAATTCGCCAAGAAAAGCCTCTGAAAATCACCAAAAAGGAGAAACGGGAAAGACACATCCAAGCCTTGAGGAACCACGCCGAATCATCTATACATACCAAAGAGGTTCATACAAGGTCTAGCTTGCCGCCTGATCATCCTTCCCTCTCACAAGATCTCACCATGAAGCTCTCAAGCTAGTCCTGTGAAAATCCTAAGGAAAATAGGAAGGAAAATAGGAAAACCAAATGAGCAAGGGTTCCAAGAGATGGCTGCCATCCTCTCACCACTTGGGTTATATGGAGGCAACCGAAAGACGAAAATACCCATACTAGCTAACTAGGGATACATGCCCCTCAAGGGCGAATTCGGAAATCTTTGTCTTCGCTCCATCGGACGGATGCCCAGCGACCGCAAACTTACTTAGCCTCGACGCAAGCCTTGCGATCCCGACGCGTGTCCTCTGCTTCGAAGATTCCGGACTGCGTCGTCGCACACCGGTCAGACCGGTGCTCCTCACCGGTCAGACCGGTCGGACCCACCGGTCAGACCGGTCTGGAGCTGCTACACCTTCGTCTTCGGTTCTTCGGTCTTGGCTTTGTGGATCAACCAAGGAACCCAGTGGTTTTCTGGTGAGCCACCGAAAACCCCGCGAACTCGGTATAGCCTCCGCCAATCACCACTCATGACTCGGCTCCCACGTGGCCCCGGCTCGACCTTGGTTTTGAGTCTCAACCAAGAAACCGTCCATAACTTCATCTTGCCGTTCTTGCCACCATGCGGCCCGCACTCGACCTCGCTGGCCACCGGGTCCCTCGAACCAAGCCTACTTGTCTTCTCCATACCTGGAGGCCTCCCCGGCAATGACATTTCGCGCTTGTTCTTCACCTGCACCAACACCAGTCAAGCCGCAACCTGCACCTGCAATACTTAGCCAAGAATCAGTCCACACCACGTTGTCAATCACTCATCACACCAGGAAGCGACCATCCACCAGTCCTCGAACCACACATGGCTCTCACGTGAGCGTAAGATCCACCAAGGTATACCGACGAGTACGAAAGAATCCGCAAGTGCACAGAAATACCGCTGTAGCACTTCACCTAAGGAGTATTCCAAAGGGTATCGTATCCAAGGAACAGTGTGTGCTACCTTCTACCCTAGGAGAACGGTCCAAGGACACAACTCTATAGGACGAGATGAAGATGGAAAGAATCCTACTGATAGTGGGCAGAGTTGAGAACAATCTCTCGCTTAGGGACTCTTGTTTCTGACATCGGACCCTCCTAGCTATAATAGTCGGTTCACAGCAAATGGTTGCGTACACCTATATCCGGACGTGGGGGATTCCGGAAGGGTCCAACGGCTATCACTACCGCGGCCTACCCCAAGACAAACCGTGGGATACAGGGCAATCGAAGGATAACCCGTCGTCTAGACACCACGTCTACACTATCGGTTACTACTATAGCACAGCTATGTCTGTCGACCCGTAACAACATTATAGCACTCCGTACGAAGACAGAGCGACGAACCCACGAGGGAGAGACCAGAACTCACTCAGGTAACGCTATCTATACAAGGATCATGGTAGGACTTTGGTCTAAACTAGAATGCAGGAGCATCCACTTTACTCTAATTGGACTAGAAGGCATACAAACAGAATTAGCAACTTATGAACTACACCAGAAGATCAAAGGCTAAGCTCATGAAGAACACAACCCTCTAAATCATGAACAAGTGAAGAACACAAGCACTATTCACCCATGCATGAATGCTACTTTAGTCTAAAGAGAAAATATGGAAATACTCACTTTACTCTAATTGAAGAACGAAGCATCCATAGAGATACAAATCCCTCTTTCACTCTCCTATTCTCTAATTAACCAAGGAGAGGCCTCTCCTTTGAAGGGAAGCTCACATCCTTGGGTGAGTGTTGACGGCTGTTAAGTGCTTACTTTAGCCGTCAATTTACTCATGAATAAAGGAGCAAGAGGCATTTCTTACACGCATTTTAGTTAAGAATAATGTAGTTCCAGTTGTCCTTGGAGATTATGTGATTGCAGGAAAATAAGCATAAAAGAAGTGGCAAACTCACCTTCTATGATTCATGCCACGTCACCTCAAGGAGTGGCTGCCACCTCAGGTGCCATGCATGCAAGCTAAGCCACCTCAGGTGCCATGCATGCACGCCATGTCACCGATCCAAGAGAGGCAAGCCCCGACGAATCAGAGCATGACACGTGGACTTCACATGGATCCATGGGCCTACCAGAGCGCCTAAACCGCCTCAAGAGCACATGTACACCAGGGACCGACCGAAGGGCCCACAGGACAGCCACCCCGAGGAAGCACACCCCGAGTGGGGCCCACCTGGGGTCGGCCGACCCTTGGATCGGCCGAACCGACCTTGGGTCGGCTGATCCTGGGCTTCCACATGGCGCTTGTCCATTGGTCCTAGAGGCCGTTCCCGGGGTGTTTCACTCCTCTTTGCGCTGGTGCTCTGGCCTATAAATAGAAGGGGAGGGGGTTCATTTCTTACCAACAGACCTTACTCCTCCTCTCTCACTTTTGGTTTCTAAGGCTAGGAGGTAGGCTAGAGTAGTTCTACTTCAGGTTTCAAGTCTACTTTGGGATCTAGGTATGAGTCCTCTTGTATCTTCATTTTATTGTATGACTTTGATGTACTTCAGTTATTCAGCTATTTTAGAGGCTTGTTCACCATTTAGAGGCTCATGTTCTTGATGAACAAGGCCTTTCGATCCAGTTGACGAGTGACTTATACATGTTTTCGGTGTTTGTTCATAAGTTAGAGGCTCGTGTTCTTCATGAACACGACCCTTTGATCTTGTTGAATAGACATAGGAAAGCACTAATCCGTTTGTGTACATAGCCTAGTTTGATCTAGTTAGATCCCATGTTCGTGTTGCACGAAGTTCGTGCTTAAGCTACGGTACTCGGTGTAATTGGCCAGTTTATCTGGCTGCTCTGACCTGGGTCACAATAGCCCGGGCCGGTCAGGGTCCTGCTAACAACGTAAGCGTGGTGCTTGGGTTGCGTAGCTACGTTGCTTACGAGTGTATCCCACAGTTTGTCTTGGGGTAGGCCGCGGTGGTGACAGCCGTTGGACCCTTCTGGAATCCCCCACATTCGGATATGCTGTAGGAGTCTAAAGTCTAACAACCGAAGTCGTGCGTAAGTGACGCGGGAGGTTAGCTCCCCGTTTGTACTTGGGTGCTTGAGCCGACAATCATGCAATGCTAGTGTGTATCTAACTCGTCTGACTAACTTTGTGTGTTTAGTACTTTAGAACCTAGAACTAACTCGTATGTTGCCTCCTAAGCCTAGGACCTTTAGAGAGAGTGTGTTTGTGTGTTCACGCTACCATCTTATCTATCATACCTTACCCTTGTACTTGAGTGTCTGGTTTGTTTCCGTCTATGATTTATACTCCTTGCAATAGTGTTGAACTTGTTAATCCGCCCAGCCTTCCTTGGATTCAATACCCTTTGGAATACGCCTTTGGGGAAATGCTACAATGGTACTTCCGTGCGCTTGCGGACTCTTGTAATAGTTATGATTACCATTTGGTCATTTCTGGCATCGTTGCTAGGAACTCATAAGTTAGCATCGTCGTTAAGAAATGCCAACAGTGAGACGGTGTGTCCCTATTCTACCCCCCTCCCCTCATATTTATAGGCAAGGGACAAGTGCTTCTCCCCCTCTTTCCAGCCTTCCCCACGCGCCACCTGGCGGCCTCCTATGTAGGAACAGTACGGTGGAAGCTTCCTTGAGGCGGTGGAGTGGAAAACCGGGAGAAAACCGGACCCTAGGCACGTGAACCGGAGCCGAACCGGTGTCTGGGTGCCTGAACCGCTGCAGAAAAGAGAAAAACCCGTGGCTAACCAGGAGAACCGGCCGAACTGGGGGAACCGACCTCCCGCCGGCCTACCTTAGCGCGCCACCTGTCCCCGGCCGGGTCAAACCTGTGCGCCCGCGCTCGGCCGAGCGAGCTGCGTGCCCCCTGCACGTGCACGCGGAGCGCCCCACACTGCTGGCTGGAGCCAATGGTGGGCCCCCGCGTGGCCTGGTGCCCATCCCAGGCACGCGCACACGACGCGCTGCGGCGCGGCCTGCGGCCAGTGGCTGCCTGCCACATGGCGCCGCCTGGTGGTGTCCCACGCAGCTGGCGTACGGCGGATGGGGTGCTAGCGTCAGCGTGACGTCGGCGCCCCATATTATTTTGTCTTTTGTTTATATCTTCTTCATCCGATCTCCAAATAGGTAAATAATATATCCATTTCGATCCTCTCGACGAGCCGGTCACAATGGTGTAATCCAATCTAGCATTTGAGATTGTTTATGATGATGCCATATTCATGTCATTGGTTTGCTTTCTCTGAACTGTACCATTTAGCACGTATTTCGGTGTGCCCTGCAACAAAAGCTAAAAACACCAACACTTGTAGAGTTTTTCAGTGTAAAGGCCTATACTAGTGTTGATGCTCACTTTTTATTTATTTTATGCAGGAGTTGATGGCATAAAAGTGGTACTTAACAGGTGTCAACAACACCCCCACACTTGACCTTTGCTCATACTCGAATGAAGGGAGAACAAATCAAGCGGGACATGATATCCAAAGGTATGAAGAGAGCATAAGAGATATTCCGAACCATACCTTATACTTGTGAACTCTGTGGAATGGCTATCATGCCATCTTGGGTACTTGAGGAATGGAACGGTCGTGAATCAAATCACCTCTGCTCGTCATGTCAAGTAACTTGGGGTTTTGTGATAAGTTTTCAAAACAAACCTTTGCTTAGCTTCCTCATTTGATTCTCTCAGATCACTCGATGTGTATATGTCCTCACAGAGGCATTAGAATTGTCTTTCTTCATCCTACTTCTAATGATGGCTATATGTGGAGCTCAGGGTAGAAACAAGATAAGGCATACTTCTATCACATATATTGCAAAGTCAAAGACCGGATCCAAGAGAAAAGCAATTCATACAATCAGATCAAGATGTGCACGTGTATGGGTATGATGGATATGGTAAGGTGGATACTAGGCCCGGAATGGGTTCTAGATATTACCATATTTGATAAATGAGATGAATGACTCCATTGCATGATTCTCTCTCTCTCATATATATATATATATGAAAAATCTTATGAGAACATGGCTATCCTCTTCTCTTTTTTATGGACCTTCATGTGCCCACATTTTTTTCTTTTTTTCGTAACTGAGGGACCTTCATGTGTCCCCCCTTTTTTTCTCTTTTTTTAGATAGCCATGCCTCTTTTATAAAATACTTGAGGAGAGAGAAATCAATGCATATGATGGAGCATTTATGTAGGTGAATAGATGAATGATACAATGCTAACTTCTAGAGTAGAAGCATAGCAAGGGGGAATGGTGGTGTGCATATGAATCTTGAACATGAAAGTACGAAAAGAATTCTCATAAGGGTCACAGAGTTTGACAAAGCTCAATGCAATAACAAGCAGCATATGAATATAAGGTTTTCAACTAAAAACATCATATGGCTTTGGTAGGACTGTGACATATCAAAGAGGAGCCTTGCAAAGGGTTTTTATATTTTTCAAATAAAATTCCCAAGCACTCAAGCAATTAGAGAGAAGATCATATCATCACACCATATCACAAACGCCAACTACTTAGATGAGCATGAGTTCCCTAATGATATTTGTTCACGAGTATCAAGATAATAAGTAAGGAATAAAACATATGCAAGCCTACCACAGGAATCATGTAGAGCAAGCAGAGCACCATTATTTGAGTTCGATTCACTGGGTAAGAATTGAAGATTATTCAAACTCATAGGTAGAAAGGGTGAGATGAAGGGTGCACATACCATCGCTCGTGAAGGATATGGGGATCAAGGAAGACTAGTGGTGATTTGGCTGACCTGTGGGGTAGCCAGCTCACTCTAGTTTACCTTGTCTTTATCATGAAGGCGTAGTCGATGTCGTGCAGCCCTTGCGTGGGAGTTCTCGAGTGGATATGTCGATGATGAGATTGAGAGAACTCCCCCGCACTGTTCTTGTGCCTGGTGTTGTTCTTCAAGCAAAAGTGGAAACAAAAGATGGACTCTACTGGTTCGAGAACCATAGAGCCTTTATTTGAAAGCAAATATTTTTGTTTTTGTTTTTTTATCATCACCATGTCATTTACTCAAGCAGGGTTAGATCAATATTGCACTCCATAAACAAAAGGGGAATGTACTTACCTTGGACCTTTCAGAGGTCATATGTACCTCGTTTGTATGTTGTGCAACATGAATCCGATACCTTGACTTACCTTCCCGTATGAATCTATCTCGATGACTTACCCATTTGGATTTGATGATTTTCTACAGGGGTTAGTCCATTAGTCCACATACATGCAACTAAGATCTTGTGAGAGCATAACTCTAAGGTTCATCAATCAAAACTCGACACCATGTCTTGTTTTGACTGAAGAAAACAGTTTTAACCTAAGCACCATGCTTAATTTAAAACAGTCTATGAATGTTTGAGGTACCGTGTACATTCAAACCAGAGCATACAAACAAAGATAAATGAAGCATGCAAGCATGATCTAGCTATTTTCAAAAGGGACACAAGCATGAGCACAAAACGGTGAACCTCGGACAACCTCCCGAAAGGACTTTGTTTAAAGTCAAAAGTAGGACTTACCTAGCTAGTTAGCAAGATGCAAGAGTAACATCATCTCCAAACTAGGATAAGATTAGGCACGAGAGGAACTTTACTCGGGATGCTCACATACCTCCCCCACACTTGGAGTTTGCATTGCTGAGCAACGAAACTCAAGTGTGTGGGGATCAAGCTTCCTTTGTAAATGTTCCCTCGCCAAAATCTTACCGGAGTGTTGTAGTTGATGTAGCTCACATGTTCTTAGGCATCACCTATCCACCGTTCTTTTCAATCTTCACCTGAAAGGTTAGCGACCAAAAATACCAGAAGGACAACTTATGCCAAAAACATGTCCTTGCTTTTATTCGAAAGGGAAATAAAACCTATACTAATCAAGGCTATCTCCTGGTAGTGCTTTGTTTATTCAAGGTCGTAAGCTCGACCAGGGGAACTTCATCTTGTAGTTATCATTGGTGGTGTCATTCCCGTCTCACCACCAATCTTGGATGTATCAGTGAAGCTTTAGCTGCAAGGTTAGCGCCACAGTGCACACACGAAATCTGATATGCTTATGGTAGACATATGCATCCACAATCAACCTTCTAAACATTTTGCAAAAGAGGACCAGAAGGTGGTTGCAGCCCTCATGTGTGCTCGGTGCACTAAGCATGTCTAGCTCTGGATAGGCATGATGCAATCATGGTTCATGTGGTGCATCAAGAATGAAACTATCATGTTTGTCTGTGGAACCTTTACTATGAATTCCAGAGTCAGTGCCTCACAAGATTCCCTAGCCCATGAGTTCTCTATCCCAAGAGATTTATCATGAAAGCTTGATATCGTCTCTCGATCATGATCGAAAGCAACATCATACGGGTCAGCGGGAAGAGGCTCCAACTCGATCGAGAGGGATGATGATCGTTCGCCTTCACAGAGGTGAAGAGAATCTTCCGAGTCATTCTCATGAGGGGTAGAGAATTCTACAACATCTATGAGAGCGGGCTCGAGTGATGCAAATGGAGATACATGCATCATCTTCTCGAGCGGTCTTGCTTGGGAAGAGGCTTCACCAGCAGAGGTCCTAGAACTGTGATGGAAACGGTAGAAGTGAATTCCCTAAGCTTATGATCTAGGCTCCCTAAAGATATATTGAGGAATTTCTTCACTGGGGAGCCTAGGAGTAGATCAAGATCGTGGACATCAAAGATGTGAAAGTCTAAGCTGGCCTCGATCCCGTCTCAAGAACGTGTCCCAAGGGACAGCTCTTGAGGAGTATGTCAGATGGCACTAGCGGAACATTGCCCAAGAGAGTTTCCACCAAGAGCCACGGCAAAATGTTAACCTCCATGATGGGGTTACAATGGGCCTCTACGGTGATTCCTCTAATCGAACACGGAATGATCAAAGAAGGTGAACTAATCCAAATTACTTCGAAAAAGCGCGTGACTCCATCTGACCATTCCTTATTCATGGCCTCCTCAAGATATGCTTCGTCAGGAGGATCAGGAGGTAGAGGTGGTACCGAAGGCCTAGGGGAAAGTTCTGTCAAGAGATTTTTGGAATGATTGATTTGGACAGAATAAGGGTCCTCCCCTGATTGGGCAACGAAATAATTCGAGGTGTCTTTGAGATTTTTAGAAGGGTCATCCTCGAATTGATAGAGGAACTTTGGAGGTTGAATTTCTTCTTCCTCCATGCTTCCTGGCTCAGGTGAGGGTTCTATGGCTGAATAAGAGGATGTAGAAGGTGATGGATTAGATTCAACCACTAGAGGATCCTCATGGCTCGACTTAGATTGGTAGGGTTCGCTACGATTGGCTGGGAAGAAAGAGCTCTCCAAGAGGGAACCTAGGATTTCTCTTACTTCCGCTAGAGTTTTGTGAAGAAGCGAACCTCCAGCAGTCTCGTCGAGATCTAAGGCAGCATCCATGTCTAGACGCATGCAGAAGATGTATAATGACACATCATCGGGAATGGACAACAGGTCCAGGTCAGAAGCCAAAAGACGTAAGAACCTAGCCCATGCTGCACCGATAGACTCCTCCTCTACTTGCTCGAACTCGAGGATGTCCATTGGGAGAGAGGCTATGCGATTGTACCATTGTTCCGTCCTCTCCGTGAGAGAGAACGAGTTACAAAAGTCATCGTGAAGTTCTTCCCAATTACCGTTCACACTCCCTACAGTGTGAGCGTACCATTATTCCGCTCTCCCTATAAGAGAGACAGGAAACAACTTCCACTTCACGGTTTGCTGTGTCATGCCTGGGATAACCAAGTGTGAACACAGATCCTCGAATTCTTTCAAATGAATGTAGGGATCTTCATTGATCACTCCAAAGAAGGGTCTATCCTGAACCATATCTATAAGGTCGGGGTCGAGCTCATGGTTGGATGAAGATGTTGATGGATCATTGAACTCATTGGATGGGGTGGAGAGGTCGTGGAAGGATGGCCTCTCCATGGGGAACGGGGGTAAAGGTAGAAACAAAGAAAACGAAAAAGATAGATATGAGGACCACTAGGTTTGAAGATAGATATAGCAACCGTTCCCCAGCAACGGTGCCAGAAATGCTTGTTGGTATTCCTTAACCTCACCACTAGTTGCGCATCTAGTGTGAGCGTAAGATCCACCTGGGTATACCGACGGGTACGAAAGAATCCACAAGTGCACGGAAATACCATTGTAGCACTTCACCTAAGGAGTATTCCAAAGGGTATCGAATCCAAGGAACAGTGTATACTACCTTCTACCCTAGGAGAACAGTCCAAGGACACAACTCTATAGGACGAGATGAAGATGGAAAGGATCCTGCTGATAGTGGGCTGAGTTGAGAACAATCTCTCGGTTAGGGACTCTCATTTTGGACACCGTACCCTCCTGGCTATAACAGTCGGTTCACGGCAAATGGTTGCCTACACCTGTATCCGGACGTGGGGGATTCCGGAAGGGTCCAACGGCTGTCACTACCACGGCCTACCCCAAGACAAACCATGGGATACAGGGCAATTGAAGGATAACCTGTTGTCTAGACACCACGTCTACACCACCGGTTACTACTATAGCACAGCTACGTCTGTCGACCCGTAACAACACTATAGCACTCCGTACGAAGATGGAGCGACGAACCCACGAGGGAGAGACCAGAACTCACTCAGGTAACGGCTATGTATACAAGGATCATGGAAGGACTTTGGTCTAAACTAGAATGCAGGAGCATCCACTTTACTCTAATTGGACTAGAAGGCATACAAACGGAGTTAGCAACTTATGAACTACACCAGAAGATCAAAGGCTAAGCTCATGAAGAACACAAGCCTCTAAATCATGAACAAGTGAAGAACACAAGAACTATTCACCCATGCATGAATGCTACTTTAGTCTAAAGAGAAAATGTGGAAATACTCACTTTACTCTAATTGAAGAATGAAGCATCCATAGAGATACAAATCCCTCTCTCACTCTCCTATTTTCTAATCTACCAAGGAGAGGCCTCTCATTTGAAGGGAAGCTCTCATCCTTGGGTGAGATGGTGTGTCCCTATTCTACCCCCTCCCCTCATATTTATAGGCAAGGGACAAGTGCTTCTCCTCCTCTTTCCAGCCTTCCCCACGTGCCACCTGGCGG
Source organism: Cenchrus fungigraminus (assembly GCA_036936925.1). NCBI lineage: Eukaryota > Viridiplantae > Streptophyta > Magnoliopsida > Poales > Poaceae > Cenchrus > Cenchrus fungigraminus. Next base: position 20,298,933 of record CM072776.1, on the reverse strand, counting down.
CCTCCTATGTAGGAACAGTACGGTGAAGCTTCCTTGAGGTAGTGGAGTGGAAAACCGAGAGAAAACCAGACCCTAGGCACGGAACCGGAGCCGAACCGGTGTCTGGGTGCCTGAACCGCTGCAGAAAAGGGAAAAACCCGCGGCTAACCAGGAGAACTGGCCAAACTGGGGGAACCGACCTCCCACCGGCCTACCATAGCGCGCCACCTATCCCCGGTCGGGTCAAACGCACGCGCCTGCGCTCGGCCGAGCGAGCTGCGTGCCCCTTGCACGTGCACACGGAGCGCCCCGCGCTGCCGGCTGGAGCCAATGGCGGGCCGCCGCGTGGCTTGGCGCCCGCCCCAGGCGCACGCGCGTGACGTGCCACAGCGAGACCTGCGGTTTGTGGCTGCCTGCCATGTGGCGCTGCCTGGTGGTCTCCCGCGTGGCTGGCGTACGACGGATGGGGTGCTGGCATCATGCTGACGCCAGCGTGACGTCAGCGCCCCATATTATTTTGTCTTTTTCGTATCTTCTTCATCCGATCTCCAAAGTAGGCAAATAATATATCCATTTCGATCGTCTCGACGAGCTGGTCGCAATGGTGTAATCCAATCTGGCATTTGAGATTGTTTATGATGAGGCCATATTCATGTCATTGGTTTGCTTGCTCTCAACTGTACCATTTAGCACGTATTTCTGTGCGCCCTGCAACAAAAGCTAGAAACACCAACACATGTGGAGATTGTCAGTGTAAAGCCCTATACTTGTGTTGATGCTCACTTTTTATTTATTTTATGCAGGAGTTGACGGCATAAAAGTGGTACATAACAGCCGTCAACACAAGCCAATACAAGACAAGCAAATGATTCCCAAGCCAAGAAGTGCCAAAAGCCGCATTTGCTACATTTGTCGAGAGAAGGGTCACATGGGCAAGGATTGTCCGAATGGTGACACTCCTCAATCCAACCTTGTCCATTATGATTTTCATAGGCTTAGGAATGACAAGATTGGCACTTGTGCTATGAGGATGATTAGTTCACCTCAAACTAGCACAAGGGCTATTTGGGTTCCTAAGCATCTTGTGACTAACCTTGTAGGACCCAACAAGTGTTGGGGTACCAAGAAGTGCTTGCTGAGCTTGTAGGTTGATCGAGTTGCATTGGAGTCATGGCAATGAAGAAAGAATTCAATAATTGATGCTTTGCCTTGAGAAGAGCTAGAAAGTGAAAATCACTCAACCAATGCAATCTCGGTAACAAGTACTTAATGTTGTGCCTTGGTCACTCTTAGTTCTTTGTGAACACTCATGGATCACTAGTCCTAGGTTTGTGAAGCATGAGGAAGTGACCTTGACACTTTCATAATTTTACTCTCTCATACCATTCGATGCTCCCAATGGCTCTCTAGAAGAGCATTTGTTGTGATAAGCTTTGCAGGGACTTATTTAGGCACTATAGAGGCTTATCAATGAACGAGAGCTGAAGAATCACCAAATGGACCTCTAAGGGGCAGGGAGGTCTAACCGCCCCCTAGGGGCGGTCTAACCGCCTTCCCCCTAGAAATGCTTTTTGGCGGGTGACCCGACATCTAGGACCGGGTGACCCGTGGTGTCTCTGGTGGCTGCAGGGTGACCCGGCCACTTTGGCCCGGGTGACCCGACATGGAGCTGAATTTTAACACTTTGGTGATTCCGAGGTAATGGTAATGATTTCATTGGCAGATTTCAACTTGATTAAATCATTTTATGCCTAGACCAACCTTTGAAGCAATCTCCCTTATTCGTAAATGAATTATGTGCTAAGTTCGAGAAATTCAAAAATTCCCTAAGCACTAATTAAGGGGGAGCTTACGTCAAAGTTTGTGTCATTTGTGGGACTAACAATTTCTTCTAGTGAATTTGTAGTCTCATGTATTTGTGCATCATTAGCAAGCTCTTGATTTCCCCATTATGTTTCAGGAATCAAGTAAGAGCTAGCCTTTCCCTAAATTTACTTATGCACAAATTCAAATGGTCTAAAGGCAAAGGTATGTCTACATGAATCTCTTCAAACACCGAAATGCATCTAGGCCATCATACCTTGCTAGTGTGTCTCTCTTAGCATGTAATTGCTTCAAGTGAATTTTTGTGTGCCTCTATAGATATTTGGTTGATACCTTCACATAAACTCGACTTTGTGTCGTGTGAATGTTTCTTGAGTAGGGTATGAGCTAAATATACTAAAGAGGTGATTTACTTGATGAGGATGCATGCATGTTGTGATATAGGATAGACTTTTCGAAAAATCCAACTAGCATGTGTAGGAAGTGTGCTTAATTTGAAAAATATTTGGTTCTTGGTCTTTGTGACCCTATTGACCCACTTGTGACAATAGTTCTCCTTGATTGTTTGATGGCTAGTCACAAGTGGTGATATTTTACTCAAGTCCATAGTATATCTCAATATCCATATCTTTATCTCTCTCTCTCTTACTCTTGGAAGAATCAAGAATGTGAATTAATTTGGATTATCTCTTGTTCTTCTAAGATTTGTGAAATTTGGATCAAAGTCATCTATATATCTTTTATCCAAATATTCGGTGGAACTCAAGGGTCAAAAATTCTAAGGCTGATAAAGTGTTTCTAGGAACTACCGACACTAGGACGGAACTACCGATAAGAGCTCACTGTCAAAATTATGGAAATCATCGGTACTTCCAGCCTACCTCGGAACTACCGATAAAGACCCTCTGGTAGAGTTTTTTTTGGGGGGGGGGGGTGGGTGGACAAATCACCCCACACTACGTGAAAAACTCACTTTGGTAACGGGCATAGATTGCCTTTAGTAACGGGCAAAGCGCCCGTTACCGATCAAGTGTTACAAATGAGCGAAGAAAGGTAACGGGCTGATGCCCGTTACTGATAACACATATTCGTAACGGGCATCAAACAACGACCGTTACCACAACTAGCCACCGGTCACGTGAAATGGTTCTTTCTCTGGGCCCACAGGCAACTTTGGTAATGGGCACCAAAACAGAGCCTGTTACAGTAACCCAACATCGGAGACGCGTGTTGTGTACCTGGGTCTCCTCTATCTCGACAAAATGAGACGCGTCTATTTCACGTGCGTCTCAACACAACTAGGATTCGTAACAGGCATCAAACAACAACCGTTACCACAACTAGTCACCGGTCACATGAAATGACTGTTTCTTTGGGCCCACAGGGAACTTTGGTAACGGGCACCAAAACAGAGCCCGTTACAGTAATTCAATATCGGAGACGCGTGCTGTGAAACTGCGTCTCCTCTGTCTTGACGAACGGGCCAAGTTCTGGGGCCCACCGTCAGTATTGCTAACGAGCTTTTATGCTGCCCGTTACATTGTTGGCATGTTTGTAACGGGCGTTCCGAATGAAGCCCGTTACTCACTGATCAGTGTTTGTAACGAGCTTTAATTAACACCTGTTACAGATATGTAGGCCACCCCTACAGTAACCTACTGCCTGCTTGCCGGCTGCATCCTGGAACTAGCCAGGATTTGGCAGCCATCAGGGGCTGCATCCTGGAACCAGCCAGGATATGACTAAATTCACAGAAATTAGATCCAGTATCCAAATTCACATAAATCCACATAATTCACATGCATCATATGACAAAATTCAGCATCATCATCTCACAAGTAAAGAAGCATCACTGGCTTGACAATAATATCACAGCCATAGTTAACTAGCTTGACAACAATATCACAAAATTGATGGGACAAGGAGGAATGCAAAAATTTCCTAAGAACCATATACAATATTAGCCCACACAGTTTAATCAGCATAAAATTTTCCTTCGACTGCGATCACCTGTTCCATGAGGAATGTGGCAATTCTATCACGAACATAGACCAGCGTGAATTTGAGGAGAGGATGCTCATCTAGCCCTAATCTCTGGATACAACAATGTCACCAGTCAGCACACGTATATAGGTGGTTACCAAACATGTGCAGTGCTAATAAGCAAGAACTGTTCTCAGTTGCAGGTTTTACAAATGAAGATCCCAAGAAGTACCTCCATATCTGAGCCTCTATCTTTTAATTTAAGCATGTGATAGGCACAATAGAAGCCGCAGAGTTTGGAATCAGCAGGTTGTTGGTGGCACTGCAATAAATGTATAAAGAAAAATAGTGGTGATCGAGAAGAAATAAACTCAAGCTTTAGTACTAGCTTCCACAGGAAGGAAATAAGTGGTATGTACCTTAACCTCTTTGACATGTTCCAAGGTGTTGCGGGGCAACTTCTTGTCGGCGTAGTAATGGTCCCAACCCCTACAACGAAACATGCAACATTGGTTAGGGCATTATTAATTAATATACTTTGCAGAGTTTGTTGAGGAACGTCCGCAGGTTAAGAAAGAAATAACTTACTCATTAATGATTAGTTTGAAAAGGGTAGTATCAGTCTCAATGCTCTTGAATGAATCAAGATAGTAGACCTTCTGCTTCTTCGGAACGATCGCCTTTGCAATCCAGTGGTTCCTACTAAGATAAGCGGTAAGGACGAGTTTCTTTTTAGCATATAGTTTGAAGGCACGCTGGATATAGGACATAAAGAAATCAAGAGTTTCAGCCTTGCTGGTCAACATTGTGAAGTTAAAGCATTCAGGATCAAGGAAGCCAACTGCAGCGCCCGTCTTCTCAACTTCTACAGCCATATTCCTATTAGTAAGAACAAACAAAGTGTAAGGAGGCAAAATACATGGTAAAGATGATGTGAGGCAAAAAGCACATTTCGATAGACAATGATTAGTGAGAAGCAGATTAAATTTTCAAGCAACTTACAGGATGAAGCAGCGGAGAAGTGTCAGATCCAAAGCATCCAAGTTGAAGATATCGTACAAATCACTGAGTTGCACAGGTATCTGCTCAAGTCTGTTTGACAATTCTTCTCCTCTCTTAGGCCATGCACTGGTCTCGGGCCGAAGTGCGACCATAATCGGAGAATCATCATCTGACTTAACACGTTGCATGTAGAATGTGTGGAGATCTCTAGTACAAGGAGCAGCCGCTTTGAGATCATAACCACTGAGAATGCTCTTTCTGAATTTGTAATTTGGGTTAGTCATAGCCCAAGGATTCTTCTTGGTGTTTCTCTCAGATCGCTTTGGGTTAGTCATAGCCCAAGGATTCTTCTTGGTGTTTCTCTAAGATCGCTTTCTTGTAGGCATCTTAGAGGTTTTATTTACATCAATTTTCTTTTCCTGCTGCTTTGAGATGGCTGAAGAAGGTTTCTTAAGGGCTTTCTTACCTGCTGTAGGTGGTGTAGAGCTTTTATTTTTGGCAAGTTTCTTTTCTTGCAGCTTTGAAATGGCTAAAGGTTTCTCAAGGGCTTTCTTGCCTGCTGTACGTGGTGTAGAGATTTTATTTTCGGCAAGTTTCTTTCCTTGTTGCTTTGAAATGGCTGAAGGTTTCTTAAGGGCTTTCTTGCCTAGTGGTGTCTCACCAGGAGCTATTACAGAGGTATTGGGCCCAGATGTACCTACAACTTTCTTCGAAATGTCATCGACAGATTTATCAGCACCAGCCAACACATCACTCTGGTTGCCTGGTAACGGTGGTGTCTCACCAGGAGCTATTACAGAGGTATTAGGCCCAGATGTACCTGCAGCTTTCTTCGAAATGTCATCGGCAGATTTATCAGCATCAGCCAACATATCAATCTGGGCTCCTGCTTTGGCATGATTGTTTTAAGCACTTTCGTTTGGGGGTGTAGGTTTTGTTGTTTCATGAGGAGGAGAAGGAGGAGGAGGAGGAGGTGGTGGGGATGAAATATTTGGTGTCTCTTGCGGATGTGGGGATGCAAGTTTTTCTGTTGTTTCAGGACGAGTAGTAGGAGGTGGGGATGGAATATTTTGTGTATCTTGCATATGTGGGGATGCAAGTTTTTCTGTGTTTTCAGGATGACGAGGAGAAGGAGGTGGGGATGCAAGTTTTTCAGGATGAGGAGGAGGATGTCTGAATGGAACGTCTTGCAGATGTGGGGATTGAGGAGGAGGAGGAGGAGGAGGAAGTGGGGAACCATGTGAGGAAGGAACCTGTCCCGTACTCTGTGAACTACAAGGAATCTGTACCGTAGCCTGTGAAGGAGATTTATATGTTGGTGCTCCCTTGATGTGAATCCGACACCTTCTCCACAGTAACCTCTGTCCTGCAACTTGTCCGAGTGTCATCACCTCGTCATTAGGAGCGTATTCCACCAGTTCATCCGCAGAGATATTATATACAAAGAGCACCTGAACTACAACATAGTCTTCATGAATCAGGACTGTTTGTAGCGTAGTCTGCTCTGGATGAACAAGACCAATTGCAGCCTCACATTCAAGAACCCTCCATGTGATCCATAGGCCACAGTGTGTGGGTTCAGTCAACATGCCTATAACGTCTTCCTGTGTACGATCGTCACAGCGCACCTCCGTCGTCAACTCTGCAGTGCCATCGATCAAACCTATATTATCTGCGGACGCATAGCTGCTCTTCAGTGTGGCGGGTGAAGGGCTTGCGCGATTGGACACTGGTGACAACACCACCTCTTTAGTAAACTGTTCTGCATATGCATCTCAGCCACCAGTTCTTGCTTGATTTGTTCCTTTATCTTTTCCGTATCAACTGATGCGTCGGTCTTCGTCCTCTTCCTCTTCCTGTACATGGAAGCGTGCTGAGGCCATGCATACTTCCAGCCCTGGTAGCTGGAGACACCACGCACGCGACCTGGTTGTTCAGGGCGGCCCAAGCACTAACTTAGCACATCATACTCCCTCTGCCCTGCCATTCCTGAAGATTCTGCACATGCATTCTTCTCCTTGATGTCTGCAGCCAATTTTTCAATTTCTATGTTGCTGAATACTATCATGGCAACACAGTCTTTAATCACTAGCTTACTCCTTGCTCGCAGCCAATTCTTGGAACGATCGTCAGGGTAGGCGTCATATGGGTTGGGGATCCTAGCTGCAGCTAATTGTCTGTCCTCTTCCTCCCATTCTCGTAGTTTCATAGTATAACCAGCTGGACCCATGCTGTTCTCACTTGTGTTCCGGCTTCGGAGTTCTTTGAACTTGACACTAACAGATGAGGCTTGCTCAGTTTCCTCCTGTTTCATGAACTCCTTCCACTGTTTCGGGACGATAAACAGGTGCCTTGTAAATGGCTCAAGTCCTTTTCTGATAAAATCTCGCCTAAGCTGAAATCTGAATTGTCTCCATGCCTTGGCTGCCGTCTTCCAGAAAAGCTTGAATGCCTGCGGTTTCACACCTTCCAGGAACTTCAAGTGTTTCTGCACATGCTTATCAAACAAGCCCCACTTTTCATCATTGCTTAGTTCTTTGAATTCTGGCAAGTGCAAAGGTATCTTTTGTCTAGCAACGAGCCCCGCAAGCGCCCTGAACCTGCGCTTTTGAGTCAATGGTACTGGCATCCCCCCTATGTCGACCTTAGTGACTATCATTGTGTCACTTGGCAACTTTGTGGATGTCCTTGGCGCTCTGCCTCGGCGCTGAGCCCCACCCACCTGGTCTTGTTGTGCACTTGCAGTGCCATAACCCTCTTCTTCATCTTGTGGTCCAGGTCTATAGTCCTTGTCAGATTTATCCTGTGAATTAATAGTCAAGGGATTTTGAGAAAGGTCAGCTCAGTGTCCAAGAATAGCACAAAAAGCAGACCATACTGCTAGCTCTTCCAGGAGACATGCTACAACAGGAGACAAGTAGAGCACATTTTTAGTTAACCATGCTTAGCAGCTAAGCATGAGAAAACACATAAGAAAATAATTACAGTAACTACTTTAGCCCACTATAATATCATTGGTTCTATGGTAAACCATTAACATAAACGCAAAATTTAGTAACCAAAAAATTAGTTCAGGCAATGCGACCTTACCATTTTAAAGAGGAAGATGCAGGCTGCCTCTGTTGCTGATGAGGTACTTATTCCACTTGGAGAGAATATGCACATGTACATAGGAACAAGAGCAAAACCGAATATAAGAGTCAATCTAAAGGGAAATGCTAAGTATGTATACCATCAACAGCCAAGTATGTCCACATGTACTTATACAAAGGAGCCACAGGGTATGCCGGGTATGCACTGGCATACCCTGCAATTCCCACAAGTACAAGTATATTTATACGCATTTATATAAAAAGAAAAGCATACGCACGCATATGTTGTATACTTGATTATCTGAATGCATGTGTGCTGCATACGCTCGCTTGGCCTAATTGCATAAACTCGAGCAAATATACCAAATTACGTTGTTAATTTTACAGTTATTACTGAATTGTTGTTAATTTTACAATTATTACCGAGTTGATAGAATGGATTTACTCAAATCCTAGATTCGCCACTGACATTGTCACTATCGGAGCAGAGGGATCTCTACTCCTCGTCGTTGCCTGCTCGCCACCACGTCCTCGTCCTCGCTTCGACCTCGTGGCTGGATCCCTCCTCCTCCTCCAAGTCGTCGTCGTCGCCATCGTCGCTGGATCCCTCCTCTAGTCGTCGTCGCCGCCGCCGCTGCTGGGTCCCTCCTCCTCCAGATCTCGCTATCAGAGGTGTGGCGCGCGTCACGCCGAGTGTGGTGTGCACGCGTCTCAGTGAAGGGGTGTAGTGTGCATCGCGGCATGGGGGGAGGTGAGGGCGACGAAGGCGAGGGGGAGAAAGCGGCGGCGGCGGCGCGAGGGGAGAGTGGGAGGAGACTGAGTGAGGGAGGCGTCCTTCCCTACTAACCTAGCGTGAGTGGGCTTGTGTGGGACTTAAAACGAGTAATGTAGTCAAGTACTACTCTGCTACTATATCATAAATATGAGATAAAAAATCTAATTTTAAGAAATTTGGTTAAACAAGTGTGGCTGTTAAAATTTTATTCATATACTAAATTACCAACTATGAATTTTTCGTATTTTTTACGAATTTTTAGGTGTTGTTTATGGGCTCTAATATGACATGCATCACAAGTTCACATCACCAAGCAAACAAGTGTGACTGTTGATATAGCATCACATGTTCACATATGACATGCATCACAAGTTCACATCACCAAGCAAACTAACTCATAACAAACATATTCACATCTGACATGCATCAGCAGGGCACATCACCAAAATAAGACTGCATCAGCTGGGCGCATCACCAAACTAGATTGTAGCTGCAAGGGAACTAGTTAGCTACATTGCTTCTTTCGTGCTGCTGCCTCAAGTTCAGCTATCCTTGTCTCTAGTTTTGCAACTCTTTCTGCCAGCTCAGCATTCTTGTTTAGAAGTTCAATCTCATGCCTCTTTTGTGCGGCTTTAAGCTGCTCATCCTGCTTGTCGATTCCTTTCCAGATGTAGTCAATGTCATCCTGAGTAACAGCACATTCCTAAAACAAAGGAAAATTATATTGATGCAAGCTTCATAACAGTTGTAACTTCTTACAAGAAAGCTGCTTAGCTCTAACTAGTTTCAAAACTTGCATGCTTCTCTCCAGTCGATTCCTTGAGCTTGTTGATTTCAGTCCAAATCCTGTCAATGTCATGTGCAGCAACTTCCTACAACAAATGGAAATTGATGCATTAGAACAATTGATGAGTGAAGATGTGAAGGTACAAGGACAAATCGTGCGTGATGGTTTCAGAACTTGCCTCATGGTCTTCAGAATCGTCGCTGGAGTTGTTGCCGGAGTCATCACTGGGGTTGTTGCCGGAGTCATCGTCGGGTTGTTGCCAGAGTCATCGCCGGAGGAGATGAGGTCTACCACCACTCTTCTGCCCGGGTCGTCGCCGGAGGAGTCCGCGCTCACCTTAATGCACGTGGACCGCTTCTTCCTTCGCGTCGAGGAAAAAAACCATGCCTCTCCATGGCGGGCGTCGCTGGAGTCCGCCAACTTGGCCCTTGCGCGCATGTACAACTTCCTCCCCCGGGCCGACGAAGAACCGACCTCTTCCATGGAGCACTGAGGAAGACGCACGGGGGCGACGCGCTGGGACGGCTCCTCTTCGTCACCGCGGAACCTCACTCTCTTGGCGGGGTGGCAGCCAGCACCGAGGAAGACAGACAGGGACGTGGCCGCAGGGCCTCCTCCTTGCAGAACCTCCCCCTAGAGTCGCGGGCCATCCCTGCTATGGAGGTGAGGCTGTGACGGAGACGAGGAAGGCGGAAGCCAGAGAAGGGGATAGAAGGCGGAAGGCGAGGCAGAGCGTTTATTAAAAAGGTTCGGATGCGCAAATGATACGTTGATTAACAACCACCCGTCGCCAATGAAGGGGCGGGGCCAGGTCTATTCGAATCAAGAACAGTTTGCTTTTCCCCTTTTAATCTACAATCAAATTTTGAGTCACGTATTTATCCGTCATCCGTAATCCAAATTTGATGATATTTGTTTCTGAATTTTTCTAAAATCAACATCTATTCATTTATGACATTTTTTCGTATGTAATTCCATTTCTTGGATGTTGTTTATACGCCTTATCTTGTTCCTTATAAGTACAACATAGAAATAATATTTGTTTTACACCACCATTACTAATGAAACTTTGCATTTCGTAATCTTATGGTGAACACAAGGTTATGTTAAAATTTCAAATGCATATGAGTTCGAACATGTTTTAGAGTGTGGAAAACTTCAATGTTGAAGTAACATTCTAAGCAACTATGTGAGAGATGTAGACATTTGTACACAAGTATAATCTTCCATTTTTGAAACCATTTGAATTTTTCTAGACAAGCTTAGGGACCTAAACTATGTTGCCAAGTCAATTTGTAGAATTTTTAGAACACACTAAGACGTTATTATAATTATTATATCGTAACCAAGAGATAAAAAATCTAATTTTAAGAAATTTGGTTAAACAAGTGTGGCTGTTGATATTTTATTCAAATACTAAATTACCAACTATGAATTGTTCGTATTTTTATGAATTTTTAGTGCTGTTTATGGGCTCTAATATTTGAGGGAAGCAAGTTTCAATTCAGAAAAAATAGTGTCAGGCCCACGCGTCAGCGTCAGAAGCCTATATAAAAAAGATAACTGTTGCGTGCCCGACCGACAAAGGTGATGCGGGTAGACTAACCCGCGTCGCCAACAAGTACTCCATTGTCCGAAATGCCCCTAGCCGAATGAATATGCATCCGCCCCGGCGACGCTGGTACACTAACCCTCGTCGCCAACAAGTGCTCCATTGTCCGAAATGCCCCCTGGCCGAATGAATATGCATCCGCCCCGGCGACGCTGGTACACTAACCCTCGTCGCCAACAAGTGCTCCATTGTCCGAAATGCCCCTTGCCGAATGAATATCCATACGCCCCGGCCCCAGCCCCCTTCTTCTTCCCCGATCTGAGCTCCACCGCCGCCGCCCGCCCGTCCTTTCCCGCTGTAGCGTACATGTCGCATTACGCCGATTCGTCTAGAGGTGCACATGCGAGGAGCAGGGTTCAAGGTTGCCGGAGCAGCCGTAGTCACTCCATCGGCTTGGATCCAGTCGGTGAGCTAAGCGGCTTTCCACTGGTCCCTTGCCCGGACAGTGGTATGGCTCGGGTGGAGGAGGGGCGGACGCAGAAGGAAGGTGAAAACCATGGTCGTCTTTATTTCAAGTGTGCAAGGAACTCGGTGAGTAGTCTGCTGTGTTTCCCAAATCTGAGTTAGGGTTCTTATGTGCTTTTGATTTGCAGTACACCAAGAATTGTGGATTTTATCATTTCCACAAGGAGTATCTCCAGATGCTGAAGGATGCTGGCGTCATTGTTTTTCAACCGTCGAACTGGGCAGACGCGGTCGATGAAGTAGTTGATTCAGTGGAATGTCAAATTTGGAGCGGTGAGCAGAGGCAAGCACTGGAGGACAAGCAGAGGAAGAAAGCACTGGAGGAGAAGATGGACAATGTGATCTGGAAGATGAACTTGATTAATGTGGCTGTTGTTTTTGTAGTATTTGGATGTTTACTAGGGATGTATGCTGCAAAGAAGTAATTCTGATGTTAAAAGTGGTGCTTTTGCTTCATCTGTGTGGATGAAGAATAAAAAATTTGTCACAGATGACAAACTTAAATGTATGAATGAAGAATGGATGGAATGACAATTGGGTCACAAATCTTAATGTGTCACATATCACAAAATTCATCAAGTCATTTGTGCTGACATTTCATTGCAGCACGAGGCAAAGGAGACGCGGATTAACACAAACAGAGTAACAAACTTCTGGCATAACTCTGGCATACACATTGCAATTCATTGTAAACTGCTGCCATATAATGACACAAACAGAGTAACAAAATTCTGGCATACACATTGCAATTCATTCTAAGCTGCTGCCATAGACATTGCAATGCGTTATAGGAGACATGGATTGATCTACCAACATCTCTTAGATCCACTAGTTCATCACAAGTTCAACAAACACACCGGAGGAACACACTAACATAGGAACAAATTAATTAACCAGAGGTAGTCACCGTCAGAGGAGCCCCACCGTCGGAGTCGGAGTTGGAGCCGGAGCCGTCGAGGCCGCCATCGTCACCGCCGTCGTCGTCGACGGGGCCGAGCACGCCTCTCTTAAGGTCCCCAGCCAAGATATGGATCTTGAAGGCGTAATCCTTCATGGTCCTCTGCAGCGGATCATTGGGTCCTAGGACCCCGAGATGAACGGCCACCCATCGAAGCCTGTTGAAAGCTTCGCGGAACTAGTTGACTGACCAACTGGCTTCCTCAGCAGTTAGTGCAGGAGCAGAAACGGCCTCCACGGGCTGCGGCGTCGGGCGGGGGCGGCGGCACCTCCTCGGGCTCCTCGGGCGCCAGCGCCGTCCCCTCCTTGATGAGCCGACGGCGGCGGCTTTCGTCATCATCATCCTCCTCCCTCCCCCGCTTCCTGGACGGCTCGCTTGACGATGCCATGCGCGCGCTTGAGGAAGAAAAAGCTCTTGGATTCACTTCTTGGTGACTGGAGACGGTGGTGCTGGGGTTTTCTTGGTGGCGCGGTTGACAAATTTCTTGGTCGGCCGGGGATTTATAGTGACAAGACGGGGAACCGTCAAGCGGCTGGTCATGCGCCTCGGAACATGTGTACGCTCAGGGGAGCTCTTGGCCACAAAAGGACATGTGGTCACAAGGAGACGTGTGACTGTTCATATTTTATTCAAATACCAAATGCCCAACTATGAGTTGTTCGATTCTCAAAAAAACTATGAATTGCTCGTATTTGTAAATTTTTAGGTGTTGTTTTATGGGCCCTAATTTTTTAGGGAAGCAAGCGTCATTTCAAAAAAAAGTGTCAAGCCCACGCGTCAGTGTCAACAGCCTGGTATAAAGAAGGTAACCGTTGCCCGCCCGTGCACCGGCCAACAAAGCGACGCGGGTTTGCTAACCCGCGTCGGCAGTGACTATCCATTTTGCAAAATGAATATTCAACCGCCCCGGCCCATTCCGTCTCCCCTTCTTCTTTCCGAATGGATAAGCGCAACACTTTCCTTAAAAAAAAGCGCAGCACACGACGCTTTCCTCATTTCTCACTAGGGTGAGAGGAGGCGTGGAGACAGAGATGACGATGAGCGCTGGCAAGGGGCCAAGCAGTGGACGACCCCGCGCACCCGGGATCGAGGAGAACCGGAACGCGAAGCGGTGCCGTAACTAGATCCGCGCGCGTTCCAGCGAGATGGCTGCGAAGAGGGAGACGACGATGAGCGCCGGAGAGGGGCCAACCGGCGGTGGAGTGAACCCAATGCCAGAGACGAGGGTCCTCGACTGGATCCTCTCGGGTTCCGACGAGGGGCCAAGCAGCGGCAAGGAGGAGCGTGCCTGCGAGGGGCCTGCGAAGTGGGCGAGGCGCCTACCTCACGTCTACGAGCACAAGTGTCTGGCAACGACGAAGAGCGGTCGAGGGAGCGGCGAAGGTGTAGAGGATCTCATCTCTGACTCTGGCAACGACCACGACGACGGCGAGGCAAGTTTCTCTGAATCTCACTACCTTTTTACTTGTTCTATAGATGGAGCTTGAGCTTGATAAAGTTAGTGCCTATGATGATGTCTTCCATGCTTGTCATGATCTTATACCAAGTTCTGAGGCAAATCAGTTCTGAACTAAGTTCTGCTTTTACTTGTCACCCTGCTATGAAGCCTAGGATAATTTTCAAATTCTTATATAATTTTCCTATGATGATTACTGTGCCTATACTGCTCCAAGTTCTGAGGCAAATTAGTTCTGAATTAACTATGTTATTCTTATACCATATTTAACCCTGTTTCAGGCAAAACCCTATGAGTCGCGAGCAGAGCTTGAGTTACTTCTAAACCTTAATGTCTTGGATTATGTGAAACTTGAGTTTGAAAAAATCACGAAAGAAGTGAACATCCTCATCAAAAAGGCTAAGCACATAAGGAGATACAAGTATACTACTGAACAAAATCTCGAGCCCATTGAAGATGCGCTAGAAGGGCTTCAAGAATGCTTGGTTGCTTACGAAGAGGCTGCAAAAAGAGCCAATCTTGATGGGGCATGAGGAAGTTCAAGCTTGTTGATGTGCAGTGTCAGATAGCCATACTTTTGTGGATGTTCAAGGGGCATGCTTTTGTTGATGTGTATGGTCAGTTAGCACGACCATGGTAAATAATTAATGTGATGGACAAGTTAGTTCCTAGCCTGATGGACAAGTTAAGTTAACTGTTTGTAATAATTATTCTTTATTCCTGTGGACAAGTTATCTTCATCTTATGATGTCTATTTTGTCTCAAAAGTTATATGTGTTGATTGTGCCTGTATGTCGAAATGGAAGCAATGAGAGATCGAGCTGACCTGTCAATGAAGACAGACTCAAAGGAGATGCGGATTCACAAACCTCCATCTCCTTTCTTCACAATGGAGACATGGATTAACAAACCTCCGTCTCCTTTGTTCACTGCCGCCGCGCTCCCGCTTCACGGCAGTGAAGAGTGCTATTAGACTTTAATTATTGAGCTCTCAGTCTAGTAACTGGCGTCAAATGCTCATCAGTAACGGACACTAAAGCCGGTTACCGATACGGCAGCGATCGGTAACGGACTTAAAGAGCCCGTTACCGATAGGGCATTGATCGGTAACGGATTTTACAAGCTCGTTACCAATACGTTTAACTATTGTAAAGGACTCGCTTTAAGGTCCGTTACAACGAATTAATGTAACGGGCGTTTAAGAAGCCCGTTACTAGAAGTCCACATTGGTAACGGGCGTTGTGGAGGCCAACCCCGGGGTTGGCCTGCCACCCTTATGGGTAACGGGCGCCAAACAACAACTGTTACAGATGTGGGTGCTTGTAACGATTGTTAAGGGCCCATTACAAATGCTGCGTGGCCTATTTGAGGTTTTCACGTAGTGCCACCTAGTTTTTCATCGCTTACCCCAAAACATCTCTCCAACTCAAAATCTATCTTTCTAGGGGCTTACGTGAAAAGAGGAACTAAATCTTATCTCGCACCTCCTCAGTCCTCGGGGAGGGGGGGTCTAACCGACCTCCCAACAAGGTTAGACCGGGGGTCACAGGTTTCACAGTTTTACCCCTCCCCATGACCAAATAGGATGTTTACCTTATCTAATTCCCTCCTCCCTCTCTCCAACGACCAGGAACACTCCCTTTCGTCCTCAACCCGAGCCCCTCTCCCACTCAAGCTCAAAGACCTTCTCCCATGGAGATTTGAGGATTCCACCACCAAAAATCAAATCCTATCCGTGGAAGTGACTCCCCTAAGGCGGCTGAACCGGTTCCCCACCCGGTTTGTTGGATTTCAACTCGAGTTCATCTTTGCAAAGGTATTCAAATCTTGGTTTTACCCGATCTATCAATTCCTTGGGTAGATTTGAATTTCCTTTGGTAGAACATCACCTGGCAAGTTTTGTGCCAATTGCTCTAAAACGCCGAGCCTCGATGCTCATTTTAGCCAATATTGTTCCTGGTGTCTCATACACTTTTATTTCACATCTTGTGATCCAAGGACAGCAACAATGCCAAGGGGTGCCGGTACTCAGAAAAGAAAGAAAAGAGGAAGTGGTGATGCCGCGATGTCCGCCGGTCCAAGCACTCATAACTTGAGGCCAAGAGGACAGCAGCGACCACCTGTGGACTATGGTGATGACATTGAGATGAGTGACCGAGTTGAGAGTAGTGACGATGATATGGAGGATCCAACTCTGAATTTTGAGATGAGTTTCCGTCAGGGGGGGAGTTGCAGGTGGTGATGATGGAGGAGGTGATGACAGTGGTGATGATGATAGTGATGAGGAAGAGGATGAGGAAGAGGAACAGAGGGGTGCTAATCCGCTTGGTAAGCCTTATGTCCGAGAACCTAACTATCCTACTTTCAGAGGACCAGTGGATTACTATCTGGCAGGGATGGCAGACACAGTAGTGAGGATGAGGAGAGTTAATCTGGCTGGTGAATCAAGGCTCAAATTTGAAAAGATGCAACCTAGAGCTTCTCAAATAGACAAAATTCAGCACAACATACTACACACATCCAAATGAGCAAGTTTATCCGGCTGGTGAGGTAGGGATGGTAGACTAGTAGTGAGGATGAGGAGAGTTTATCCGGCTGGTGAGGCTCGGTCAGCTACAGACTACAGATTATGGACCACTTTCCAGTAGGACTATTACACTACAGCCATCATCAGTGCTAGAAAGGCTAAGATCACCAATGACGCTCAGTATATTGATTGGGACTTTATGGAGAGGAAGCACAATCCTATCTTTCATGAGGTGATTCAGGCTTGTGAGGAGAAAGGGCTTAAGGTTCTCATAGGCTTTAAGTAACAATGGAACAAGGAGCTCATCGCTCAATTCTATGTGATAGTCTACTTTGGCTATGTGCTGAGTGAGAGTGGAAAAAGTGAGAGAGCTATGTTTTGGATGACTAAGGGTGAGGCATTTCAGCTCTCTTTCTCTAATTTCCTCACTTTGTTTAGACTACCACATGATGAGACCCGCTGGAAGCTCCATGATGAGGGTCCACTTGAGGCTAAAAGGATGGCTTTCATGTACCCTAGGAATGCAAGGGATGGTTGGGGGCATGTGAAGGAATTGTACACATATTATTCTGTCCTCAACCGGTTGTTCAGAAAAACTCTCACATCTAGGGATGGCAACTCATCAGACATCACAGCTTTCCAAAGGAACCTAATGGTTGCCATGAAGCCCGGTGAGCCGCCTTTTGATGTTGGTGACTTTCTGTGGTAGGAAATAAAGAATTCTTCTGAAAATCCAAAGAGGTTGTGTAGCTATAGCCCCTACATTATACCAAAAATGAAAAATTCTAGCTCCCAAAATAGGATAAATTAATATAAAATTATTTAAACATCCTCTGGATCCAAATTTTCTCACACCTACCCTCTGACCCAAAACAAGGCTACACACCCAACAAATAGCTCATGGGCTTACCTAGATTTTAAACTATGCAATTACACTTAGAACTAAACATAATTCAAGAATAAATATTTATAATAGTTCTAAAATCACAAGAAATTCACCAAAGGTGAAGCTATGCATAATAAGACTATACCCAGAAGTTGAGCAAAAAAACTTTTATATTAATCTACAAAAATCATTTACTCAGATCTAGCATAAATATTAAATCATGATAAAATATATACAAAGAAACTTTATGCAAAAACATAGATCAATCCTACACATGACATGACTAACAACACATCCAAAGCTCAGCTCAAGGTCTTAGCTACTTTTTGAATTATCTCAAAAGTGGGTCAAACTGAGTTTGAATTTTAATTCAAAATCTAGTCGTCAAATTTGTGGTCATCCTTCGTAAAAGTTGTAGATCTGGTCATAGGGAAACCAAAAAAATAGGTTTTGCATTTTGATGATTTTTCTAGAATTTTCTAGGATTTTTCTAAGGTGCTGGACCTATTTGCAAAGAAACTAAGAATCTTCTAACCGACAGACCCTTGGAAAGATTTGTTCTTCACAGATATGCCCTTGGTTTACGTTTTAGCCCCTGGGAAGAAAAGGGGTCTTGCAATGTGGTCCTTGGGGCTTGGCCGGCGGCGGTTTGGCCGGATTCCGGTGAGCCGGTGGCCGGAGATGGTTGGGGAAAGAGGTTGGGAAGGGAAAGGGCTCACCTACGACCAATTTGATGCATTGGATGGGCCGGGGAGAGCTCCAGCGAGCTTGGGCAGCGACACATGGCGGTTGCAGTCGCCTTTGCTCGATCTCCGGCGAAGGGGAATCTTGGCCGGGGCGACGAGTAGCTCGGGAGGTTTCAGCAGGGCCAGGGTGAGGTGATGAAGGCGTTGGTTCGCTGTAGAGGTGGCCGGAGAAGGCGACTCCACTGTGGTAGTAGCTATGGCGGACGATGGCGGCATGTGCGTGCGCGGGGAGAACCGGGGGTGCCGTTTATAGATGGACGAGGCAGGAGGAAGGGTTGCAATGCTTTCTCACGAAGGCAGTGGGAATGCGACGTCGACGGCGCTGGGTTCACGGCTGTCGGGATGGCAGGGCACGGCACACAGAGGGGGTCCGGCGCGGCGTGGGCGTGTGCGACCGTCGAGGGGGGGGGTCCGGGGACCGAGTTATGGCCATCATCTCCCACCCGCCACGTGGTTGCCTCGGGTAGGGGCCGGCTTCGACGTCCGAGCCCGGGGGCACACGGCGTGGTGGGAACCCCGGGCGCCGGTCGGTGCGCTCTGGCGGCGCGGCATCACATGGGAGCGCGCAAGAGTGCACGCGGCGGCGCGCCAAGGCACTGTCTCGTTCGGTCAACGCTGCTTCCCTCGATTCAAACTCGAAAAGTTTGAATAGAAGTTCTAAATCTCCAAAACTAGATGTTGCAGATGGAACATAGAGCTACAACTCTTGTAAAAGGTGACATGTGTTTTGCTGAATGGTTTGCCCGGGAACGTGTGGCAAAATTGGGGTTTTCTCGGCGCCAGCAAATGCAGCTTCTGCCATTGACCACGTTTTTGACCAATTTCCCCTCAAAATTTGAAATGCCGCTAATTAGGAAAATTGTGTCCCTTGAAAAGATGCACAACTTTTGTATTGGCCGATTTTGAAGATATCAAGTGAAATTTGGAGAATGTGGCAAAAGTTCTAGAAAAGGGGTATGGACACTAGGGATTTGACCACTTGGAGTTAGGGTTTGACCAGGGTTTGACTATGATTTTGACCACTAATGATTGTTGACTTGGTTAAGGTGGTAATTAGCATTAATTACACTAATTAAAAAAAACCTGGGGCGTCACAACTAGAGATGGAAGAGGAGCGTTGCCGCCAGTCCGGCAGACACAAGTTGCGCTGCTGTTGGCATTTCTTAATGTCGCTACTAAGTTTATGTGTTCCTAGCAACGATGCCAGAAATGACATTGGTAATCCTAACGATCGCAAGAGAATCTGCAAGTGCACGGATATACCATTGCAACATTTCCCCAAAGGAGTATTCCAAAGGGTATCGAATCCAAGGATGGCAAGGTCGGATAACAAGACTTATACTATTGCAATCAATATAGATCATGAGTAGGGGAAGAACGAACGACTCAAACACAAGGGTAAGGATAACGATAAAATATGGATAGGGTAGTGCGACACACACAGACTCATCTCAAGGAACACTACAGCCTAGGGTGCAACATATGAGTTAGTTCTAAGTTCTAATGCACTAGTCATATAAATGTCACAGATACAAAAGAAACACACAAGTGTTGCAAGAAGACGGTTCAGCCACCCAGGTACAAATCGCAAGATAGCCCCGTGCCGCTTCCGCACGACAGTGGTAACTACTTTCAGAACTCCTACAATGATACCCGAGGAATACAAAGGGTCCCACCGCTGTCACCACCGCGGTCTACCTCTATCTAAATGTGGGGTTCACTCATATCCAACGCAGTTGTCCAATCCAAACATTGTGCTTGCACTGTCAACTAGACTCCGACCGGCCCGAGCTATTGTGACACAGGTCGAAGACACTAAACAACTGTCCACTTAGACCGATTACCGTAGCATAAACACTAAACTCATGCAACATGAACATGTGATCTCATTGGATCAAACTAAGGCTAGGCATACAAACAGATAGGACACATTTTACACCTATGCAACATGATCGAAGGGGTGTCACGATATTTTTGCCAGGTCTCTGGAGGCCAGGTCACAAAATATTGCAAAAATTAATTTGACATCACGAGGCTTTGAATCGAAGACCTACACGAACAACAAAACAATATTTACCACTACACGACTTCTTGGTTGTGTGATTTTTATTATGAAACACTTTATTTATTATTTTGAAACACTATATCACCAGCTCACCATCACCCGCCCGCGCCAAATCACCTGGCCACGAACGCCATGTAGACTGAGATGAGTTTATTTTTCAGATCGAGATGAGTTTTCTCCAAGGATGAGTTTATTTTTCCAAGAACATCTAAGAGTTATTTTACAAGATTTGGATGTCTCGTCCCGGGAGAGGACTCTGAAGGACCGGAACGACGAACCAGAGAGGAGGGGGGAGTGAATGGGAGCCGATAAAAATTCTTCTCGAAGGAGATTGAAACTCCAACATGATGAACACGGCAACCAAGCACGTCTCCGACTCAACTACCCAAGTTGGTCAAGACCACGTAGCCACTGGAGTGCTACTGGTCCTAGGAACCAACACACAACCTTCCGAACCAAAACTCACCAACATGCACAACGGAAACCTGCACGGCTTGCTGCCTGTGCTGCACCAGTCAGACCGATGGCCTGCGCCGGTCAGACCGGTGAAACCTGTTAGACCGGTGAACAGCGCCGGTCAGGCCGGTGGCAACAGCAGCCGCCCAGCAAACGTTCCAGGAAGCCTCAGTGACTCCTCTAGGCCCTGGAACAAAAACCACCTCCAAAACACAACCTGCAAGAAGGAAGAACCCTTCACAAAGCCTACCAAAACAACTCCAAACAAGCCAAGAACTGACCAGCAGCACCACGGGGCAAAGCCACACGAACAAGGTAGTTCACCCGAGGCAAATCCCACAAAGCCGCTGCACCGGTCAGACCGGTGAGCAGCACCGGTCAGACCGGTCAGGCTGGGCGGCTCGGGATGAACAGCACCCACGGGTCAACTCCCCCAAATCCAACTCCCGATCTCCCGATTCGCTCCACGGATTCGCACAAGACTTTGGGGATACTAGGAACACCTCATGGGCACTCCATAGCCAAGTTATGGTCCTCAAAAACTCGTTGAATCAGAAGGAATCGAAGGATTTCCGCCAAGAACACCACGAACCCTAGGACAATGAAAACCCCAAAATTGAGCCCCTTTGCTCACGGATCTGGGAGGGGAATCAAAGGGAAAAGAACCACGAGGGGTTCATGCATACATCCCCCACCAAATCCCAAAGACAAAGGCTCCAAAAATCACCAAAAAGGAGAAACGGGAAAGACACATCCAAGCCTTGAGGAACCACGCCGAATCATCTATACATACCAAAGAGGTTCATACAAGGTCTAGCTTGCCGCCCGATCATCCTTCACTCTCACAAGATCTCACCATGAAGCTCTCAAGCTAGTCCTAGAAATTCCAAAGGAAAAATGGAAGAGGAAAATAGCAAAACAAAATGAGCTAGGGTTCCAAGAGATGGCTGCCATCCTCTCACCACTTGGGTTATATGGAGGCAACCGAAAGACGAAACTACCCCTAAGTCCTAATACTAGGATACACGCCTCTGAAGGGCACTTTGGGAAACTTTGTCGTCGCACCATCGGACGGATGCCCAGCGACCGCAAACTTGCTTAGCCTCGACGCAAGCCTTGCGATCCCGACGCATGTCCTCCGCTTCGAAGTCTCCGGACTGCGTCGTCTCACACCGGTCAGACCGGTGCTCCTCACCGGTCAGACCGGTACCCACCGGTCAGACCGGTCTGATGCTGCTGCACCTCCGTCTTCAGTTCTTCGATCTTGGCTTTGTGGATCAACCAAGGAACCCAGTGGTTTTCTGGTGAACCACCGGAAACCCCGCGAAATCGGTGTAGCCTGCGCCAATCGCCACTCATGACTCGGCTCCCACGTAGTCCCGGCTCGACCTTGGTTTTGAGGCTCTACCAAGAAACCGTCCATGACTTCCTCTCACCGTTCTTGCCACCATGCGGCCTGCACTTGACCCCGCTGGCCACCGGGTCCCTCGAACCAAGCCTACTTGTCTTCTCCACACCTGGAGGCCTCACCGGCAACGACCTTTCGCGCTTGTTCTTCCCCTGCACCAACACCAGTCAAGCCGCAACCTGCACCTGCAATACTTAGCCAAGAATCAGTCCACACCACGTTGTTAATCACTCATCACACTAGGAAGCGACCATCCACCGGTCCTCGAACCACACAGGCTCTCAATCTCCCCCTTGATGAGTGCATTGACAACACACACGTTTTGGTAACCAAAGAGAAAAGGAAAAGAAAAGAAACGACTAAAAGAAACTCCAACAAGCGATCGAAAGCCAAGGGAAAGGCAAAGAGCAAGATCACTTGAAGAAGATAAGTTTCGGTCCCCTTAGGCAAGGGTAACGGCTCGACACAACCGAGACAAAAACATGCTCAAACAAAGAGCACAAACCATCAATCCAAAGCTCGAAAAACACAAAGAGCTCCCCCTGCACACATGCAAGCTTCCCCTGAACCAAAGCAACTCCCCCTGGACGAATGCATGCAAACCATCTCGCAAAACAGAGCAGCTGCTTCAGCCTTGCTCTGACCGGTCAGACCGGTCAACCTCACCTGTCAGACCGGTGGGCAAGATCGCCCAGCACCTGGGAACTCACACTGGTCAGACCGGTGGATGTCACCGGTCAGGCCGATGACCATCTGGAAACTGCACGAGCTCAAAAATAGCTCGAAACCACTTGGAAACTTTCTAAATGCATGCAGCAAGCCAAAACATGCTCAAACTTCTCCCCCTTGTTGACAATGCATGAATCAAGGCAAAAATGCAAAAAATGCAACCTAGAGCTTCTCAAATAGACAAAATTCATCACAAGATGCTACACATGTCCAAATGAGCAAGTTAGATACTCTATAGCTTCGTATGGACAAGAACTACAAGATCACCAAGTTTCACAACCATTGGGTGAAGCTAAGGTAGAATTGAGCAATTTTGCGAAAATTCACCCTCTCATGAGCAAAGTCCTAAACATGAGCAAAACATGTCAAAATGGCAAAGCCACACAAACTTCATGCTAGGACAACCATTCTAAGCATAAGACCATCATAAACACCCACAAGCACCTCATGTCATGTCAAAGCCACCGAGCCATTTGCCTACTTCTATGTATGAGACTTCTCATTGGTAGGCATCATGCAACGGTTTAGCACCCAAAGCTATAAGAATTAAGCACATATGACATGGGAGTACATTTTCCAAGCAATTTACATTTTATTTTCAGATTCATATTTGGTACATGAAATGTCTTTGCGACAAAAAGGAACTTATGCCCCTCCACAAGATCAAGCATGGGGGCTAAACATCCATGATGGCAAATGAGCCTTTGGCCCCATATGATCAAAATAAGCTACCCAAACACAAATTAAGCATAGCCAAGCCACTAAAACATGTCAAGATCATATAAAGGCATTTACCCACAAGAGAGCATATATGAGACATTTTTGAAAACATAGCCATCAACCATGGATATAAATCAAGATCATCAAGAGCTAAGCCAAACTAACCATAGCATACCAACCTAGCTCACAAGATCATATATGGCACATCATGGTGAATAATGTATATAGGAGAAGCTTTTCCTACAAAATGTATATGATACAAAATGCATGCAAACTAAGATACGAAGATGCCTATACATCATGATACATATGCCATGCCAAATGCAAAAAATCCACAAAGGAAAGCTATATATATGCTACAAAGGAGCTCCCACACACCAACTCAAGAAATCAAACATACACCAAGCTTCCCCCGCAAACGAGTGAAAGTTGCTAGATCTAGGGGTTTGGTGAAAATATCGGCTAGCTGGTCATGTGTGGGTACATGGATCAAAGCTATCTTCCCTTTCTCTACGTTGTCTCTCAGGAAATGATACCTCACTTCTATGTGCTTGGTTTTGGAATGAAGCACTGGGTTCTTTGCAACGCTTATGGCACTGGTGCTATCACATTGAAGTGGGACATGGGTATACTCCTCACCAAAGTCACTCATGGTCTATGTGATCCAAAGGAGCTGAGAGCAACAACTGGCTGCGGCCACATACTCTGCCTCGGTAGTGGATTGAGCAACACTCGATTGTTTGCGGGAAGACCAAGACACCAAAGAGGAACCCAAAAACTGGCAAGTCCCAGAAGTGGACTTCCTATCCAACCGACACCCGGCAAAATCCGCATCCAAAAAACCATGAAGAGCTAAAGAAGAGGATGCGGAGTACCAAAGACCGAAGTCGGGAGTATGACGCAAATACCTGGAAATGCGCTTGACTGCTTGCCGATGCGGAGTCCTCAGAGATGCTTGAAAACGAGCGCACAGACATACCGAGAATTGGATGTCCGGCCTCGTCACCGTCAAGTACAGGAGTGACCCGATCATGCTCCGATACTCCTTCTGGTCCACGTGTTCACCTTCCTTGTCCGCATCAAGAGCTGTAGTTGTACTCATAGGCGTCGCCATGGCCTTGCAGTCCTCCATCTTGAACTTCCTCACGATGTCCTTGGTATACTTAGCTTGGTGCACAAATATTCCTTCCTTCGACTGCTTGATCTGGAGGCCGAGGAAGAACTGCAACTCGCCCATCATGCTCATCTCAAATCTCTGCTCATATCTTCTGCAAACCTTGCAACCAAAGAGCTAGACGAGCCACCAAAGACAATATCATCCACGTATACCTGCACAATCAGGATATATTTGCCATGCCTGAGGAGAAACAAGGTCTGGTCGACCTTCCACATCTCAAACCCTCTCTCAAACAGGAACCCCCTCAACCTACCATACCAAGCTCTAGGCGCCTGCATCAACCCATACAGCGCCTTCCTCAACTTGTACACCCAGTGGGGGTACTTCTCACTCTCAAACCCCGGTGGTTGCCTCACATACACTTCTTCCTCCAACACACCGTTCAGGAAAGCACTCTTCACGTCCATTTGGTGCAATTTGAACCCTTTAGCCACGGAAAAAGCTAGAAGGATCCTAATCGCCTCCAAACGAGCTACGGGAGCAAAGGTCTCCTCGTAGTCGATCCCCTCTTTCTGACTATACCCTTGCACCACCTACCTCGACTTGTTTCTCACCACCTCTCCTTTCTCTCCCTCTTTGTTCTTCCACACCCATTTTGTCCCAATTGGCTTACACCCCGGGGGAGGATCAACCAACTCCCAAACTTGGTTTCTCTCAAAGTTCTCCAACTCCTCATGCATCGAACTAACCCAATTATGATCAGATAGCGCGTGTCCAATGTCTTTGAGCTCAAAGGTGGCAACAAAAGCAGCATGAGCAAAGTGAGAATTGTTCCGAACCCTCGACCGTGTAGTGTGTTCATTGATGTCGCCAATGATCCTTGAAGCTGGGTGATCTACTTGCACTCGCCGGGGAGGTTCTCGCCTTGATGCTACCTCCCCCTCAACAGCAGCTTCGCCTTGATCTGGGTTTGTCGTTGTAGGTGTGGGAGAGGGCCCGTTCTCGATCGTCGTCGAAGTAGTAGGTACATGCTCAGCCGTGGGCGCCCCACCGCCATCTTCATCATCTCCATGTTCATGCTCCTCCTCCTGAAAGATCTCCTCGCCAAGTTCATCGTCACCTGCACACTCAAAAACAAGCTGACTACGTGGCTATGTCTCGTCGAAGGTTACCTCGCAAGTCTCCACGATTTGGTTAGTTTCAAGATTGAGCACACGAAATGCTCTAGAATGAGATGCATAACCAAAGAAAATGCCATCGACAGACCTAGCTTCGAACTTGTCCAACTTCTTCCCTTTCTTCAGAATGAAGCATTTACAACCAAAGACATGGAAGTGACTCACCTTGGGTGTGCGACCTTGCATCAACTCATAGCATGTTTTCTTCTTATGGACCCTGAGGTAGATCCTGTTGGACACGTAGCACGCGGTATTGACCGCCTTAGCCCAGAACCTTCTCGGAGTCCTATGCTCGTCGAGCATCGTCCGAGCCATCTCGCACAAGGTTCTATTTTTCCTTTCCACCACACCATTCTGGGGGGGCGTATACGGACTCGAAAACTGATGTTCAAGACCCAAGTCATGGCAAAAGGTTTCGAAACGAGAGTTTTTGAATTCCGAGCCATTGTCACTGCGGATCGCTCGTATGGCATCTCCGTGCCTCTCGTTCTTCAACCTCAAGACAAGATCTCGAACAAAACCAAACGTCTCCCCCTTCTCCTCCAAGAAGAAAACCCACGCATACCGAGAGTAGTCGTCCACCACAACTAGGACGTACCACTTCCCACCCGCAGATCGCACATGAGCTGGGCCAACAAGGTCCATATGGAGCAGCTCGCATGGATGCTCCGTCATCACATCGGTGAGGGGCGGGTGAGAAGAGGCTACCATCTTGGCATGCCTACACGGTGCACAAACCAACTCTTTCTCAAACCTCAATCGTGGCAATCCTCAGACCAAATTGAGTTTGCTCAAGCGAGACAAAAGGTCAAAGCTCAAGTGACCCAACTTCCTATGCCACTTCCACAACTCACTCGAAGAACCAGCCAAAAAGCAACGCTCCACACCAGAGAAGTGAGAAAAATCAGCTCGGAACACTTGACCCTCGGGAACGACCATGCAAACTAGGTCCCCTCGAGAATCCAAAATCCGAGAACCACCAGGCCGAAACAACACCTCAAAGATCTCATCCAACAACTGGGACACCGAAAGCAAATTGAACCCCAGCAATTGAACAAGAGCAACACGCCTGAGAGTGACCTTGTCACTTACCTTAATCTCACCTTCTGAAAGCACACGCCCTCGCCCATTGTCCCCAAAGGTGATATATGTCCTGGACACCACCGGGACGAGACTTGAGAACCACCCCTTGTCTCCGGTCATATGCCTCGAGCAACCGGAGTCAATCAACCAAACGTTCCTCAAGTCTCCCACCTGAAATTCAAAAGCGAGCACGTGAGTGAACAAACGACTCAGCACTGGGGTTAGTACCAAAAGAGTAAAACCAGTGCCGAGCCATTTGCTCCAAAGTGGGGTTAGCACAAACCAAATCATCACGCCTATCAAAGCTACCACCACGGGAACCACCACGAGGGAACCACCCATGTCTCGCTGGAGGAGAACGAAAACCACGAAAGAAAGACCGTGGACCGTTCCTCCTCTCCATCTCAAAGCTACGACTCCTCCCACCATCGTATTGAGCACGATGTGGAGAACGTCTAGCAAACTGACCACCTGCAAACTCTCCAGACCAACCACCAGAACCACGACCAACAGAATCGAAACGAGCATCCGCACGAGCACGGAAACCAAACCGCTGTCTGTCCAGACCAGCACCGGTCTGACCGGTGGAGTACACCGGTCTGACCGGTGGTGCTCGGCCAGCAGCACCACCTGCCACCTTTCGATCTCCCCAAGCCGGAACCGTCCTCACAATCGCCTTGGCCCTAGGCATCTGCATACTAGGCTCAGGTACACCATTAGAGGGGTGGTACCTGTCCTTGTTAGCCCACTCCTTAGCCATTCTCTCCTCACGCTTCCTCTTGAAGCAAAACTCATCCTTGTGACCATCTCTACCACAATACCCACAATGGAACTTCATGGGCTGTGGTTTAGGCTTAGGCTTGGGTTGGGGCTGCTCACTCGGCTTCTCACCCTTCTTCTCTTCATCCTCACCTCCCTTTGGGCTCACAAACTTCACCGGTTTTTGGAAATCATTTGTAGGGTAAGGGAATATGGGTGGATCTGGAGTTGTGTCATGTTTGTTTCTGAGATGGTTAGGCTTGGGCTCAAACTTGTTCTTGTGTCTGTTTGGTGGTGGGATAGTAATCTCTCCAACTCTCTCAACTCCCTCACCACTGTTCTCTCCAAGCTTGTCAGCCCCAAGTGCCTGACCATCATAGCCTTTGAAAGCCGCTACCATGATACCAAGCTGAGGCTCCTGACCCGACAACCAACTCATACACTTCCTCAGCTCATCATTCTCATCCTGCAAGCGATCAACATAATGTGCAACCTCCAAATTCTTAACCGCATGCAATTCACAAGTAAAGCAAGAAGTGGGAATAGGCTCTTTCAGCTTAGCCTCAAGCGAAACAGTGTAAGCATGCATCTCATCAATCTTTCCATGCAAAACAGGGCAAGAAGTGCAAGCACCTAGCAAAGCAGGTCTAGACTTAAGCTCAACCACTTCAACCCTAAGCACATCTAATTCATCACAAGTAGAAGCATGCTTATCCTTGAGACTAGTAAGATCAGCTAGGTACACAGAGCAATCAACACAATCCACATCATTAGAAATCATAGTAGAAGCCTTAAGCGAATCAATCTCAAGCTTAGCATCTAGGTTCTGGGTTTCTAGCTCAGCAACTCAGTTCCTAGCATCTTCTAGTGAGGCCCTAAGCTCTTTCCTCATCTTCTTGGCCTCTCTAAGCATGTCATCACGGTTATGTAGCAACTTGCCAAGATGCTCGTTTTCCTCACGCAAGAAGGGAAGCTCGTCACGTACCTCATCCTCGGAGTCGGAGTCCGAGTCGCTCTGGTGACTCTTATTGCTGCCGGAGCTACGAGCCATGCCGCAGAAGCCATCTCTCGCGTAGCAGCTCAGCCCACTCAAGTTCTTGGATGACTTCTTGTTTTTGCGCCGATCACCTTCATCTTCACTGCTGCTCGAGCTCGAGGAGGAGTAGGCAGAGTTGGAGTCGACGTCGCTCGCTCCGACCATCGCTCGGGCCTTCCTGCCGCGGCCGTCCTTCTTCCTCGACCATCGCTCGTCCTTGTGCTTGTCCTTGTGCTTGTGATCGCGCCTCCATCGGTACTTGCCGTCCTTGCTCGACCAGTGCTTGTAGCCGTCCTTGTTCTCCGTCTTCTTCGGACAGTCGGCGACGAAGTGTCCTAGCTTGCCGCACTGAAAGCATGTCCGTGGATTCCTCCTCGTGTTCACCCGGTTCTCGTGCAGCCTCTCGAACCGCCTGGTCAGCAACGCCAGATCGTCCTCTCCAAGCACGTCGAACTCCTCGTTTGGCAAAGACATCAAAGAAGACAGAGAGTACATCCTGGAGGATGCGTTAGCGTTAGACTTAGCCCCTTTGCCACCGATGAGAGCAAGACTGTGAGAATCAGTCAGGCTCTCGATCTTGGCTATCATACCACGGTCCAACTCAGCCGACTTGAGCTTCGAGAACAGCTCGTTCACGGTCGTGGTGTCATACTTCTCGGACTCAAGGATAGCCTCGACCTTCCTGTCCCATACGGTACGATCCAACGAGTGCAAGAGTTTCACGGCTCTATCATGATCATCGTATGGGAGCACGGCCACATTGGCTCTCATGTTGTTCACCACAACCGTGAATCGCTGGAAAAAGGCATCGACAGAATCGCCGGGGAGATGAGTGAAGTTCTCGTACTCTCTCCGGTAAGTCGCGTACATCCGAGCCTGAACCTGAGCATTCCCAGCATGGGCATCCTTCAACTGCTCCCAAATCCTACAAGCTAAGTCCTCTGTCTGAACCCGATCGAATTCGGACTGACACAGAGCACGAAACAAGTAGTTGACCGCCTTGTTGTTGGCGTCGAACATATCCCTCGATCCTAGAGCAAGGAAGTTAATCGGATGAACATAAGCTGTGTTCACCGTAACGTCCCAAAGGATCTGACCCTTTCCGCGGAGGAACGCCAACATCCGCCTCTGCCACATCTGGTAGTTCTTCCCATCGAAGTGCGGAGGACCCGAACCCCGTTCCTGGTACGCCATCTTTGGATCTTAGGCTGGTTAGAATCACGAAGATTCGTAACCGGCTCTGATACCACTTGAAGGACCAGAACGGCGAACCAGAGAGGGGGGGGGGAGTGAATGGGAGCCGATAAAAATTCTTCTCGAAGGAGATTGAAACTCCAACAAGATGAACACGGCAACCAAGCACGTCTCCGACTCAACTACCCAAGTTGGTCAAGACTAGGGATGAAAACGGTCGGAAACGGTCGGTAAACAGTATCACAAAATTCGCAAATTCTACAAATATATCACAAATTTGACAAATTTATTTGTTTTATTAAATGAATAGATCAAAACAGAATAATACGATGAAAAAAATTAGTTAAAAATAATAAGTGATATAATACGGTAAAAATGATAATAATGAAAACGGTTACCGTTTTCATCCCTAGTCAAGACCACGTAGCCACTGGAGTGCTACTGGTCCTAGGAACCAACACACAACCTTCCGAACCAAAACTCACCAACACGCACAATAGAAACCTTCACGGCTTGCTGCCTATGCTGCACTGGTCAGACCGATGGCCTGCGCCGGTCAGACTGGTGAAACCGGTCAGACCGGTGAACAGCGCCGGTCAGGCCGGTGGTAACAGCAGCCGCCCAGCAAATGTTCCAGGAACCCTCAGTGACTCCTCTAGGCTCTGGAACAAAAACCACCTCCAAAACACAACCTGCAAGAAGGAAGAACCCTTCACAAAGCCTAGCAAAACAACTCCAAACAAGACAAGAACTGACCAGCAGCACCACGGGGCAAAGCCACATGAACAAGGTAGTTCACCCGAGGCAAATCCCACAAAGCCGCTGCACCGGTCAGACCGGTGAGCAGCACCGGTCAGACCGGTCAGGCTGGGCAGCTCGGGATGAATAGCGCCTGCGGGTCAACTCCCCCAAATCCAACTCCCGATCTCCCGATTCGCTCCACGGATTCGCACAAGACTTTGGGGATAGTAGGAACACCTCATGGGCACTCCATAGCCAAGTTATGGTCCTCCAAAACTCGTTGAATCAGAAGGAATCGAAGGATTTCCGCCAAGAACACCACGAACCCTAGGACAACGAAAACCCCAAAATTGAGCCCCTTTGCTCACGGATTTGGGAGGGGAATCAAAGGGAAAAGAACCACAAGGGGTTCATGCATACATCCCCCACCAAATCCCAAAGACAAAGGTCTCAAAACCGCCACAAGAAATTCGCCAAGAAAAGGCTCTGAAAATCACCAAAAAGGAGAGACGGGAAAGACACATCCAAGCCTTGAGGAACCACACCGAATCATCTATACATACCAAAGAGGTTCATACAAGGTCTAGCTTGCCGCCCGATCATCCTTCCCTCTCACAAGATATCACCATGAAGCTCTCAAGCTAGTCCTAGAAATTCCAAAGGAAAAATGGAAGAGGAAAATAGCAAAACAAAATGAGCTAGGGTTCCAAGAGATGGCTGCCATCCTCTAAGTCCTAATACTAGGATACACGCCCCCGAAGGGCACTTTGGGAAACTTTGTCGTCACACCATCGGACGGATGCCCAGCGACCGCAAACTTACTTAGCCCTGACGCGTGTCCTCCACTTCGAAGTCTCCGGACTGCGTCGTCGCACACCAGTCAGACCGGTGCTCCTCACCAGTCAGAACGGTACCCACCGGTCAGACCGGTCTGATGCTGCTGCACCTCCGTCTTCGGTTCTTCGATCTTGGCTTTGTGGATCAACCAAGGAACCCAGTGGTTTTCTGGTGAACCACCGGAAACCCCGCGAACTCGGTGTAGCCTGCGCCAATCACCACTCATGACTCGGCTCCCACGTAGTCCCGGCTCGACCTTGGTTTTGAGGCTCTACCAAGAAACTGTCCATGACTTCCTCTCGCCATTCTTGCCACCATGCGGCCTGCACTTGACCCTGCTGGCCACCAGGTCCCTCGAACCAAGCCTACTTGTCTTCTCCACACCTGGAGGCCTCACCGGCAATGACCTTTCGCACTTGTTCTTCACCTGCACCAACACCAGTCAAGCCGCAACCTGCACCTGCAATACTTAGCCAAGAATCAGTCCACACCACGTTGTCAATCACTCATCACACTAGGAAGCGACCATCCACCGGTCCTCGAACCACACAGGCTCTCAGACTCTTCTAGGATCTCCAAGGAGTATGAAAACTTAAGATCTCTGTTAGCTATTAAAGAGAAGGAGGTTCAGTACTCACCTAAGAACAAGCCGAAAACTAAGGGCAGAGCTGGCTCTGAATGCCAAAGACATTGGAATAAATGCGTCAATGAATGGGTAAGGCATTGAGTTTGTTTGTCTAGTCTTTTCTTTGAAATATTCAATGAGCTCAGTCCAACTGACAACAAACTCATTGAATTATTGTCACCTTCATCGAGTTGGATCTCATTCTCAACATTCACAATTTCTTCATCAATATTGGAGCACTTTCTTCATCACTTTCAAATTCCCATTCACCTTGCTCATTCTCAATCATGCTCCTCCTACTAGGACATTCAGCAGCAATGTGTCCACCACCTTGGCACCTATGACAAACAATGCCTCGGCTATGAGAAGATAACACTGCAAAAAAGGGCGTTTCTCGTCATAAACCGCGATTAAAGACGCCAGTTGTTACAAAAATGCTCAATCATTAATTGAGCGTCACAAATCGTGATTAATGACGAGACCTTATTTCACAGCGTCATGAATTTAATGACGTGTATAAATTCATAACACTTGTTTTCATAAACCTGTTTTGGCAGTTGCGCCACGTCGGACTGAGATCCATCGTGGCTCCGACATGGCATGGGGTTATGATGATTTCGGTTCGTGACAAATTGAGCCCGGTCCATGTAGGAGCCTTTGTGCGCCTAATATTGTTGGGCCAATTTTAGCCCGTTTCAGGTTTTTTGTGTTATTTTTTGGCCATTCCATAAATGTTGATGCACACTATATTGGGCTATTTTATTTTGGGCCCTACTCAATCTTACGAACTTGGCTCATATTGCATTATGCAGGGACATTTGATTTTGGGCAATTATCCCTAGGGCCTTTCCTGGGCCTCAGCCCATATTGCGTTTCGCAGGGCACTATATACTATTCTAGCTGCTGATCGCCAGCACATAATCAGATGTAACACCCTAATTTTCGAAAATTTGAATTTTAATAAAATTTGTTAGCAACCTTTAATTTTGTTGTTAAGGACTATAAGGTTTTCCTTAATTTCTTTTAGGCATTTAATTATTTTCAAAATTAAATAAATTAATCATAGGAGTTTAATGTTGCATACATGCTGATGCATTGGCTTTGAGTGTTTGAATTCAAATTTGTATTTGAATTCATTTGTATGTTGCTTTTAAAAATAGGAAACCCCTTTTCCTTTTATCTTTTTCCCTTCCCTCTCTTCTGGCCCGTTTCGCTTTGAAGCCAGCGCCTGAAGTCCTAAAGCCGCCCCTGAACTCTCCTCTCTAAGCTGCTAGCCATCCCTTCGCGCAGCCGCTTGCAGCCCAGCTCGGCCCGTCGCCGTAAGTTCGCTCGTGCCCCCTGAGTTTCTTGGTTTGGTCGCCGTTGCTCCTCGTCAGCCTGCAGCCCAGCGCAGCATCCGGCCCAGCATGGCCCGCTCCATCTCTTCGCCGCCCGTAGCCACCGACAGGTGGTCCCCGAGCCGGACTCGAACCCCGGCCGCGCCTGACTCCGCCTCGAGCACGCGTCCCGAGGCATGGCCCGTACGCCAAGGCCCCTCCTCGACCCTATTTAAAGCGGCCGCTGCCACCTTGACCTCTCACCCAAGCCCTAGCCGTTGTCCTCGAGCTCCTACGTGCCGCCGCCCAAACCCTAGCCGCCGCCGAGCTTCGATCTGCCTCACCATTGCCTCTCCGCCGCCAAGGACCTGCTCCGGAGCTTCGCCTAGACGAGAGCAAGTTGCCGGTGCCACATGTTCGCGTCGCCGACCCCTACATCGCCTGGACGCCTTCGCCGGAGCTCCACCGCCGCCGCCGTCCGCCTTTTTGAGCCATTCGCCGTCGTCGTCGCCTGTAAGACCCCGCCCTTGCCCTAGTTAGTTTTGTTGCATCTTGTGCTTCGTTCTGGTGCTATTCGCACGCTCGATCGAGCACCCCAGTTCGATCCGGGCTCGCGCCGGCGTGTCCGCCGCCGTGCGCCGCCACTGGCCACGCTGCCGCCACCCTGTCTCCGCCACCTGTGCGCGTATGTGCGTTCCTGACCGTCGGATCCCGAACCAACGGATCGGATTAGATCCAATCTTGGTCAAGTAACGGTCAACCCCGGGCCGCCCTGGCAGTTTTGCAATAAAACCCCTGCGTTCTTTAGATTTACAAGCCGGTCCTCCTGCAGTACAAGTTTCCTTACGGATAGGTCCTGTTTTCTTTGTTTTAGCCCTGAAGCTTTAGTTTCTTTGCAGATAGGTCCTTCTATCTTGTTTAGGCCGTAGCTTTGTTGTTTTAGCTCCGTTTTTAGCGTTCTTTATATCCACGCGATCGTCTCGACGAGTAGATTAGTATTCTGTTGTATTTGTTTCTGTTTGCTATGATTGGGGTACTGTTTATTAATTAATTGTATTGTATGCTTGTATGTTATTGTGTGGAGCGTAGTGAACGATCAATTCGTGGAGTACGCTGCCGTTGAAGATCAAGAAGGCTTTGAGAAGCAGCACGCTTGGGTAGAAAGCAAGTCCTTGCTGCATCCCCACTTGTCCTATTACAACATGCATTTTAATTACATAGTTGTTTACTTATTGCTTGCATTAATGTGATGGGACCCATGCTTAAGGTGTGACTAGTGTTGTATACCCTGTGCCTTGATCAACCGGGTTATATCTTTATGTTGGGTAGCTTTGCTAGAGCATACTTTGGGTGGTTTAATGGAACAATCTTTAATTTTGATTTATTTTATGCTATTAATTCATGTAATGCAAGAACATTATACTTGTTAATCGAAACATGGAGCGACCACCCAGGAAAACCGTACAACCACAAGACATATGGCTCTGTCTTGGCTGAATAACTAGAAACTTCGATGTTGTAGCAACCTTACCTGAAAGGGACCAATGGGGAGGCGTTGACAGAGTATAGACCTACTCTAGCGGGGAGTTGGGAGTGTTTATTTATGGTGGGGTATTGACCCGCTAGGGAGCTTTATGCCCTGCTTCGTCTTGAAACCTAGTGGGTTGTTGCTCATTGGAGAATCTTCGTAAAGGCCTCGTAGCGTCCCTATGCAACCACACCTCGATAGTGTGGTAATGTGCCTACTTTTGCACAGCGTGGTTGGGTCCAAAACTCTTTTGAGTTTTTACGCGACTTGTGGTGAAAGTGTACAACCTCTGCAGAGTGTAAAACTAACTAGTTAGCCGTGCTCATGGTCAAGAGCGGCCTGAACCCTCACATGATTAACTCTATGGAAGATGGAACTTATAAACTTGTGCATTGCACCTTATGGTTCTTATGCATTTATTAAGTGGGTTTTGGTATATACTTACACTTGCTAGTAATAGCTGCTTAATAAAACTTGACCAACTAAAATGCTGATCTGCTTTGCAACCACAAGCCTTCCACCATAAAGCCTGTGCATGTTGTTATAGTGTTTTTCCCTTGTTGAGTACGACATGTGCTGATGCTTGCTGTTTTATATTGCATCTACACAACTCAGCTGCTGCTCAGACGGACGTTTTGAGGACTTCTCTGGTGATTTCGATGCGTTCTAGGCGTTCGCTCCTTCAGTCAGCTGCCTGTGGTGGACATCTAC
The DNA here is from genome assembly GCA_036936925.1 of Cenchrus fungigraminus. Taxonomy (NCBI): domain Eukaryota; kingdom Viridiplantae; phylum Streptophyta; class Magnoliopsida; order Poales; family Poaceae; genus Cenchrus; species Cenchrus fungigraminus. The sequence goes on along the minus strand of CM072776.1, from coordinate 20,263,338 downwards.
GTTTATCTTTCCGCTGTTAGCTACTCGTTCGTGTGTTAGTTTAAAGACTTTCGGTCATGTAATAAAGTTAATACTCTCTTTTCCATAAGCACTGTCTTTTGGTTATCACTATGTCGATACATGTGTGTAAACTTGATCCTGGCACACATGTATTTAATGCATTCGGGTTTGTCTTTAAATCCTGGTGTGACATCAGATAACAAAACAGAACATTTCGCACTTCCATATAATTCACACCACATTCAAGGAATAGTTCAAGCAGTACAATTGTGCAACATACATCAAGTTAGCATCGAATCGAATCAATGTACAATAAGTCATCAGCAACACAAGTTCACCAGGACCACACTTCAGTTGAGAGGAGGATAAATCTGGCTGAAATTTATCAAGCTTGGATCAGATTATGCATGTCATTTGTGATCTTCTTCAAAGCTTCAAACGCTTCTATTTGAGACTTCAATGTTGTCTCCTGTTGTCGAGCCTTCAATCTCAGTTTGCTCATCTCGGCCTCCTGTTCAACAATCTTTTGCCATAGTTGTGCCCCCCTTGCTTCTCATTGTCAAGTCCAGCTCGTATTTCCTGAACCTGAAGTGCAGTAGTAACCCTAGTCTTTTTCATGGAGGGTGGGCGAATGCCAGCAACCTCCCGAAAAGTCCTAGATTGGACAACTTCCGCCGTGGCTTCAGTAGCAGTCTTTCATGGTTGGTCGCTTTGAGGTTCAGCGACAATTTGTTACATGCGAGCTTGTAAAAGGAAATAAATTAAAATGAAAGGTTTAAAATAAATTACTCACACACGTTTCTTGTATTGTTGCAAAGAAGAAAGCAAAAGCAGACAAGTACTTACGATGACTGCCTGTACTAGAGCGGTGAAGCCATTCTTGCTGCAGTGGAAGGACTTGAAATAATCAAGTGGACTTAGCCCTTCGCCTTCAGCAGTATACTTCTGCCACTAAATATGTTTCGAAAACAACATAATTATTAAAGTGTAGCATTGTAAAATGGTTCATGAAATGAACTACAGAGCAAAAACATGACTTGTTCATCTGCTTACCTCAAGATTAGCTTGTACAACATAGCTTCGAGATCCCGTGCGCTGATGGTACTTGACCTTTCCTCGATTACCGGTGTTTGTACTACACTCCGCCTTTACAATAATAAGAACTCATGTAGAAATAAGAATAAGAACAATATATAAGTACATGGAAATGTGGTAGTGGCAAGTTGAAGTTCTATCATACCCTATGCTCAGGGGAAGACCACATGTTAACCAATGCCGTCCATTAGGAGTCGGTCAGATTGGTCACATGAGATTTAGTTGGGACTACATTTGCTGGAACATCATTGAAGTACTTTTGCTTCAGGCGATACCTCGCCTGTCTCTGTATCAACTTCAGCATGCCACTACATGCCACCCTTACAGGCTCACTGGCGGTGTCAATGTCGAATTTCCCCTAGCACAACACAATTATCAGAAAAATGGATGACAAGAATGGATGCAAAGAACTATGTTAGTAAATGAGTGGACATATGCACACCACTAGTTTGCCCATGTAGTTCTTGAGATGGTCTTCAGTCTTTTCACCATCTTGTTGGTTCTTTTTGGCTTGTAGTCCTTCCAGCAAGGAAGGATCGGTATGTGCCCACGCACTATGATCCCACCTTCTGATGCAAACTTTGTAGCTTGCATTGGTTCCTCTGGGCGTTTGAGCCCTTCTAGAATGTGTATAGGGATCTTGCCATTTAAGCCTCGGCTAATCCGGTCCTGATCTCTGCCCAATCTTCCTGAATTACGCGGCCCCTGTTGTGCTCTAGAAGGGCGTGCATCACCTAACAAGTTTGTTACAACCATACAAGTTAATAATTATTCAGTTGGTAATTAGGACATTTGAATATGAGATCAAATGACTTGCCTTCTGTTGACGGTGAAAAACCGTGCTCAAGTTCACCGCAAGCATACGGGTGACTTGGTGCCTTTTTCACCAAGGAGGGTCCTCCCTAGATTTGTCAATCCAAGGATCGGAAGCAAACTCCTAAGGCTATCCATCTAATCTAATGATCTAACCTATCATGAAGTGTTGATTGCATAAAGGTAACATACAAACATGAAGGGATGTATGGATCTCATCCACCTAGCCATAAAGGTAAACACCAAAGGGTAACCCTAGCCTATCGTCTTCTTGTTGCCGTTCCGGCCAAGGTGACAAACCAATCTAAACCTATACTATGATAAGGAGTACACTCGATATGGAGTAACCTGATATGGAGTGGTCCGATACACGTTCATTCGCCGCTTTCTCCTCCACCGTACTGTCACTACGCAAGGATATTCATCACCGAACGACAACCTCGGTCCATGCACTACAACGATGTATCCGCAAGAGATAGACTAACCACCATGATTAGACCTATTCCTACTAAAGGCATATGCTAGCTACACATATGGATAAAAACACTCATCGATGTAGATCAAAGTAAGACAAGATATGATTACATCACCATCGAATGTTGAAGGTACAGACGACTTGACGAATTCAAGTCGTGGCTCCGGAACTCCACCATGGCTTCACCACGCAGGGCCAACCATGGCAGCTAGGGCATGGCCTAGGCCATCTCCTAGGCAACTCGAGGACTCGCGGCGGCCGTCGGCTTCCTCCCGGTGCTTCTCCTTCGTGTCGGCGGCTCTCTGATGAATGGATGGATGTGGCGGCCGACGGAGACAGAGGCAATTTATAGAGGAGCACCTAGGTCAAAGGGCGTCGTGAACCGCCACAAAAAGGGGCTGGGCCGGCCGGCCTGGGCCTGTTTCGGCCCGGTTCGGCCCCGGTTCGCTCCCCGACGCTTCTCTGTCAATTGTTGACTTGCTCCCTTATGCATGTGGGCCGATGACGTCGTCTTCTCCACGGTTTAGATAGAGCTCCTTGTCGCGCAAGCTTCAGCATCTTCTGTTCAGGTCCCTGGAGTTTTACGGCTTCATGCTTTGGTCCGTGGGCCATTTGGAGTCATGTTCATGATGTGTCTTGACTTGTGCCGGGCTTCATGATCTTCTCTTGAAGTGCTTGATGAACTTATCCCGAAAGTCTCCTCTTTAACGTTATTTTCCTGCGTAAACAATTAACTCCAAAATCAACATGCAAGAGTGAACTTGATACCTCTGGGGGGTTAGTACCATTAGTTAGAATATCAAATACGTGCAAATGTTGACGGTAAACTCTTAGCTAGGTGTACCAAAATCGACCATCAACACCTTCTTCAGTCGTCATGTCGATGATGTTCTCATCGTGGGTTGCTGTTGCTTGGTCTTCAATGGGCAACTCTTGTGTATCAGGAGTTGTCCCACTCCCATTAGTTAAAGCCAATTCCCTTGCCATGGTCCTAGTCAGTCTAGGAGGCATTCTGGTAGGGTCATCCAGTGCCTGAATTCTCTCCCCTCTTCCACCACTGACAAGTATGCTATGAGTGACCTGATTACACAAAATTCAACAAAAAAAGAGAAGATTGGAAGCAATCCTGCATAACTAATACATGAAACAAGTTCATGATATGATTACCACTGAGAGCCATGTGTGGTTCGAGGACCGGTGGATGGTCCCTTCCTAGTGTGATGAGTGATTGACAACGTTGTGTGGACTGATTCTTGGCTAAGTATTGCAGGTGCAGGTTGCGGCTTGACTAGTGTTGGTGCAGGTGAAGAACAAGCGCGAAAGGTCGTTGCCGGTGAGACCTCTAGGTGTGGAGAAGACAAGTAGGCTTGGTTCGAGGGACCCGGTGGCCAGCGGGGTCAAGTGCGGGTCGCATGGTGGCAAGAACAGCAATACGAAGTCGTGGACGGTTTCTTGGTTGAGCCTCAAAACCAAGGTCGAGCCGGGACTTCGTGGGAGCCGAGTCATGAGTGGTGATTGGCGGAGGCTACATCAAGTTCGCGGGGTTTGTAGTGGTTCACCAGAGAACCACTAGGTTACTCGGCTGAGCCACAAAGCCGAGGCCGAAGACCGAGCGTGGCTGTCAGGCCAAAACCCGTCTGACCAGTTGGTGAAACCGGTCAGACCGGTTTGGGGTCGCAGGGCGCCGGGAAGCTTCGAGGCGGAGGACACGCGTCGGGATCGCAAGGCTTGCGTTGAGGCTAAGCGAAGTGCGGTCATTGGGCATCCGTCTGATGGTGTTATAACGACAATTTCCCAAAGTGCCCTTGGTGGGCGTGTATCCTAGTTTATGTAATAGGGGTAGTTTCGTCTTTCGGCTAGCCTCCATATAACTCAAGTGGTGAGAGGATGGCAGCCATCTCTTTGAACCCTAGCTCATTTTCCCTTTGCAATTTTCCTACCTATTTTCCTTAGGATTTCTAGGACTAGCTTGAGAGCTTCATGGTGAGATCTTGAGAGAGGGATGGTTGATCGGGAGGCAAGCTAGACCTTGTATGAACCTTCATGGTATGTATAGATGATTCGGCGTTGTTCCTCAAGGCTTGATTGTGTCTCCCCCGTTTTCTCTTTTTGGTGATTTTCGGAGCTTTTCTTGGGAATTTTCATGGTGAAGTTTTGGGGGCGTTTCTTTGAGGGATTCTTGTTGGATGTCACATATGAGGACCTTGTGCCTCTTTTCTTGGTGACTTTGCTCCAGCAATCCCTCCGAAACGGCTTCGATTTGGTGGATTTCGGTGGAGTTCGTGAAGAGGTGTTCTAGAGGGTTGACTTCCGATTCCTCTTGATTGGGTAGGTTTTGGGGACCTAGCTTCTAGCCAAGGGTAGCCCACGAGGTACCCCAGCTATCCCCAAAGTCTCACTTGAATTCATGGAACGAATCGGGAGATCGATCGAGGTGAAGGTTGCATTTTTCCCGCGGGCTGAGTTCTTCCCGACTGTCCAGGCAAAACCGGCCTGACCGGTTTCCCAAACCGGTCTGACCGGTTTACCCCTAGTGGGTTGTCGTGAGGGGTTTTTGGACAGGAGAGTCTCCTTCATGCTATGGCTTTTCTTGTTCAAAGGTTGAAAGGTTCTTGAGGTGGTTTGGCTAGGTTTGGTCTCGAAGGTCTTTTGGGGATTTCCTGGACAAAACCGGCCTGACCGGTTTGCCAAACCGGCCTGACCGGTTTCCCCTGCCTGTGAGAGGCTAAGTCCTAGAGAGTCGGTCTGACCGGTTTCAGAAACCGGCCTGACCGGTTTTGGCTTCCAGCAGCTGTTTCGAGTTGTTTTCCGCTGCGTGTTTTCAGAGGCTGTTGGTTGGATCTTGCTCCTTGGTCCAGTAGCACTCCAGTGGCTACGTGGATTTGGCAAGAAAAGTTTGCGGGGGTATCCGAGTGATCTTGGGTTCATAGGCCGAATTCTTGAGTTGAATTTTTATCGGCTCCCATTCACTCCCCCCCTCTCTGGTTCGCCGTTCCGGTCCCTTCAACCACTTGTTGACATGTCTCTAGGTCAGATTCGTGTTCATCACACAGGTTGTACTCTGGATCCGTGTCTTGTATTCTTGTATTGTTGGTACCCTTTCTGCTTGGTCGGTCAGGTGGTAAAAGTGATTTAATTTTATCGAGGCCAAGCGTAGAGAAGAATGTGTGCTTCCTCAAGACATTAATGTCCCTCTGCCACTCGTAATCATAACGCTCGCCTACTTCTGTTCGGAAAGTAGAGAAACTTCTGTAAGGTTGGCCTACCACTGTAAATAAAACTAGATCTAAAAACTTATATAAGAACCAGTAGGATGTTCCTAGCCGAAACAAGATCCTGAAAAGGATGTTCCTAGTCAAAACAAGATCTTGAGAAGAACTAGTGTAGACATGGGATCTGTCAGATCTAAAAACTTCTATAAGAACCAGTAGGATGTTCCTAGACGAAACAAGATCCTGAAAAGGATGTTCATAGTCAAAATAAGATTCTGAGAAGAACTAGTGTAGACATGCGGATCTGTCAGATCTAAAAACTTCTATAAGAACCTGTAGGATGTTCCTAGCCGAACAAGATCCTGAAAGGATATTCCTAGTCAAAACAAGATCCTAAAAAGACCTACTGTAGACATGGGATCTACCTAATAAAAAACTAGTGCACACATGGGATCTGCCACATGGGAAAACATGCAAGTACGAATCCATCGGGGAAGCTAAACCGAGGAGGAAAACATTGTACATTGTTCTGGATATTTCCTTCATATGAACTTCCCTCCTGGTGCCATTGTGTCGTCGCTGCTAGTACTACAGAGGTAGATGGGAAAGGGGCTGAAGCTATGAGAGGTAGATTTGGGACGATGCAGGAGAGGAGGTGAAGATTTGGGCTGGCGGCGAGGAGGGAAGGGTGAAGGACCGGATTGGCGACCAGAGAGGGGGGGGGGGAGTGAACGGGAGCCGATAAAAATTCTACATCAAAGAACTCGGCCTATGTCCCAATCGCAACTCCAAGAGTCACACACGGACAAGCCAAAGGAAACACAAACCTTTCTAGAGACCCTAGGAACAAAGATCAAAGGCTAAGAAACAAAGCAGAAGCAACCACGAATAAAACAGAGCAAAACAGGGTCCAGCTGCGCCCTACCGGATCATCCGGCTGCAAGGTCGGATCATCTGAAATGAGACCGAGACTTACCGGGACACACTACCAGATCATCCAGCCCCTACTGGATCATCTGACATGAAGGTCGGATCATCCGAAACGAAACCGTGCCTCACCGAGACACACTACTGGATCCTCCAGCCCCTACCGGATCATGCGCCCTCAAGGTCGGATCATCCGAAACAGCCCAGAAAAATCGCCCGTGGGTCAACTCTAAACTTTCGATCGATGGATCTCCCAAACCACTTGGAGCCTTGAGACGAAACTTTGGGGAGATGATGAACACCCGAAGGGGAGGATATGCCCCAAAACTTTCGGCCTCTAACTCCCTACAACTCCCAGAATCGCAAATCCTTGAAGAACACTAAGAACTAGGGTTCATCCGAAAATCAACGAATCGAAGGCCAAATCCGGCGTTTGAGGGGTCAAGATCATCCACAAAGAGGCACAAGGAACTCACCCATGATCCCCTCAAAGAAATCCAGAGAGAAATGCCCTCAAATCGACGAATCGAGCGACGAACGAAAATCCCAAGAAAAGGCTCCGAAAATCACCGAAAAAGAGAAACGGGAGGAGCAACAAGAACACTTGAGGAATCACGCCGAACCTTCTATACATACCGTGAAAGATTCATACAAGGTCTAGCTTGCCTCCTCAACATCCATCCCTCTCTCAAGATCTCACCATGAAGCTCTCAAGCTAGTCCTCTCGAAAATCCTAAGGAAAATAGGAGGAGAAAATAAGAAAGCAAATCAGCTAGGGTTACAAGAGCTGGCTGCCATCCTCTCTCCTCTAAGTTTATATGGAGGCAACGGAAAGACGAAAGTACCCCTATTACATAATACTAGGATACACACCCCCGAAGGGCACTTTGGGAATTCTCGTCGTAGCACCATCGGACGGATGCCCGACGACCGCACCTCGCTTAGCCTCGACGCAAGCCTTGCGATTTGGACACGTGTTCTCTGCTTCTAAGTCTCTCGACGCACCCGGATCCTGTCTCCTCCCACCGAGCCTCCGGTCTTGGCTTTGTGGCTCAACCAAAGAACTCGACGGTTTTATGGTGAACCGTCGCAAACCCCGCGGACTAGGTGCAGCCTCCACGCCAATCCCACTCATGACTTGGCCGCCACGGTCGTCCCGGCTCGGTGTTGGTTTTGTGGAGTAAACCAACCAAACCCCGCGTGCAGACTCCGGTTGTGAGCCGCTACCCTGCACCGTGCGGCCCGCACTTGATCCCGTCAGCCACCGGGTCCCTCAAACCAAGCCTACTTGTCTCTCCACTCCTCAGAGGCCCCGCAAGGCTAAGACCTTTCGCGCCCGCTCTTCACCTGCACCAATGCAAATCAAGCCGCAACCTGCACTTGCAATACTCGGCCAAGAGTCAGTCCACACCACGTTGTCAATCACTCATCACACCAGGGAGCGACCATCCACAGGTCCTCGGATGCTCCGGTCCTCAATCTCCACCTTGATGAGAGAATTGACAACACACAACTTCACTAATTCAGAAAAGAAAGAAAAAGAAAAGAAACGAACAAAAATCTCAAACAAGTGATCAAAAGCCAACCAAAAGCCAAAGACACGATCACTTGAAAGAGCAAGTCTTGGTCCCCTAAGACAAGGGCAACGGGTCAACACAACCGAGACAAAACACTCACAACGCCGACTACTCAAGGGGAGGACAAAGGGCTCGACACCAACGGCAAAAGAGTAAAGCACAAAGCACCTTCAGGCGATACAAAGACCTTCCCATGCATGAATGCAAGCTCCCCCTGAACGAATGCATGCAAACTCAAGTTCTCCCCCTAAACTAAGTATCGATCTTTGAAAAGGTTCCCGCCTTGATGCAAAACTCTCCCCCTTGTAATGCAAACTGAATTGGATGCACATTTCTCCCCCTTGTTGTTAATGCATGAATCAAGTCTACAAATGCAAGCATGTGCTTCTCAAATAGACAAAGAGCACTACAACATGCTAGAAATGAGACTTAGAACAAGCATGATAGCCACATATTCTGTACAATCATCGCCAACAAGATAGAAAGGAACATATAAGCATATGACATAGCCACAATCAAAATGAAGCATTTTTCAACATAATTTCCCTCTCATGAGCATAGGACCTCAACATGACCAAAACGAGCACAAACAACATATAGCCCACAAACTTCATGCAAGGTCACAAGTTCTCATCACAAGATCATCATAAACACCTACAAGCAATCTCATGTCATGTCAAAGCCACCGAGCCATGTGTCTACTTCTAAACATGAGACTTCTCAATGGTAGACATCATGCAACGGTTTTGCACCCAAGATAAGGAATTTAAAGCACATATGACATGGAAGCATATTTTTCAAGCATAGGCATTTCAATATACCAATTTCATGATTTAAAATTAAGCATGGTACATGAAGTGCCTTTGCGGTAAAAAGAAGCTTAGGCTCCTCCACAAGGTAACATGTAGGCTAAACATTCATGATGACAAATGGGTCTTTGACCCTAAATGAAAAGAGCATGATACCCAAGCACAAATTAAGCAAGATATAGCCATTTGAGCTCAAAATGAGCAAGTAAGGTATTCAACTCACAAGAGAGGATCACATTTAGCATTTTCACAAAATATAGCCATTTCACATGCATGCACATCCAAAGCTTATCAAGAGCATATCTATACATCATAAGAGCTCACAAGCAAGATCATAAGCTCACATCCAATATATCATAGTGATCAATGTACATGAGAGAAGCACATTCTCCAAAGCATATGATACAAATGCAGTCTATGATACAAAGATGCTAAACATGATATGTTACATGAATGCAAGATGCAAAATGCATATGTACATGAGGTGCCCAACCCAAACTAAAAAAGGCAAAAGAGCACAAAACTCACAAGCTCCCGCTAAACACATGCACTAGGGCCAAAGAGCATACAAAGCTCACCCTAAATGCATGCTATAGGGCAAAGAGCACACTAAGCACACAGGCTCCCCCTAAACTCATGCATTAGGGCCAAAGAGCATACAAAGCTCAGCCTACACACATGAGATAGGGCAAAGAGCAAAAAGAACCCGAGTGGCTTGACCAAAGCCACACACTTCCAGGTCACGAAACTACTTACCTCGAACACTCCTTCAGAAATCACTCGTCCTTGTCCACCTTCCCCGAAAGTGATGTTCCTCTTTGACACCACCAGGGTGAGGTCGGAGAACCACCCCCAATCTCAGCCAAATGTTCTCCAAGCCTCCCACCTACAACTCAAAACCAAGAATGAGAGCGAGCAAATGACTCAACACTGGGGTTAGTACCAAAAGAGTCAAACCAGTGCTGAGCCATTTGCTCAAAAGTGGGGTTAGCGAAATTCATCTTATCAAAACTATGACCACCACAGGGAACCATCTCACGTCTCGCTAGAGGAGTACGAGCACCACGAAAGGGAAAACGTGGTCTGTAGCCCCTCTGAGACTCAAAGCTATGACCTCTCCCAAATCCGTATTGATCACGAGGTGGAGAGCGTCCAGCAAACATACCACCACCAGACTCAACATACCCATCACCTGCACCACGACCAAAGGAACCAACTCGATCAACACCATGACCTCAAAAGCCGAAATTCCCAACACCTCGGGTAGGAAAGCCTCGATCCCTCCAAGATGGGACCATATGCACAACACCCTCACTCCAAGGTGCAACACGAGGCTCAGGCACACCACGAGAAGGGCGGTACCTGTCCTTGTTTGCCATCTCCTTAGTAAACCTCTCATCCCTTTTCCTCCTGAAGCAAAAGTCTCTCTTGTGACTATCCCTCCCACAATACTCACAATGGAAGCAGACTGGTTTTGCCTTGGGTGGTGGTTGTGGTTTCTTCTCAAGCTTTTTGCCTTGCTCACTTAGCTTTGCACTTGGTTTCTCTCTCGGTTTTTGCGTCTAGTTTGGCTTGGGGGCAAACTGGTTCTTGGGTGTAGTGTGTGGCGGAACTGGAGTTTTCCCAATTTTCCCTTCTCTCTCACCACTACACTCTCCAACCTTATCCGACCCAAGCACCTGACCATCAAAGTGCTTAACCGCTGCAATCATCATACCAAGCTGAGGCTCATGATTAGACAACCAACTCATCAACTTGCGCAAATCATCATTCTCATTCTGCAACCCATCAACACGTTGCGCAAACTCTAGATTTTGCACCGCATGAACCTCACAAGTATTGACGATAGGAGATTTCAAAGCAGCCTCAAGAGAAACAATACGAGCACGAGACTCATCTAGTTTTTCATGCAAACTAGGGCAAGTAGTACATGCTCCTAACAAAGCAGATCTAGACTTCAACTCGTCAAGCTCGGCCCTAAGCACATCTAGTTCCTCGAGCTTCGAGGCATGCTTCTCCTTAAGCAAAGTCAAATCAGACAGGAAAATAGTGCAATCACCACAATCAATCTCATCTGACACAACAGGAGCAGCTTTAAGTGACTCAATCTCAAGCTTAGCTCTAGGTTCTTTGACTCTAGCTCAGCTACCTTCTCCCTAGTTTCCTCTAGTGAAGTCCTAAGCTCTTTCCTAAGCTTCCTGGCCTCTCTGAGTATGTGATCGCGGTTATCAAGCAAGTCAACCAACTCCTCAATCTCCTTGTGCAAGGAAGAGAGCTCATCACATACCTCATCCTTGGAATCTGAGTCCGAGGCGTCCTTATGGCTTCTCTTGCTACTGGAGCTGCGAGCCATACCGCAGAAACTGTCCTTGGAGCTTAAGCCCATCACACAAAGGCCATTGAACTTCCTGCTGAGGGTATTCTTCTTCTTGCTCTTGCCGCCCTCTTCTTCTTCATCACTCGAGCTTGATGATGTGTCCTCGTAGTCGGATTCGACGTCGCTCAACTTCTTCATCTTCTCTCGAGACTGTGCCTTCCTCCAGTGTCCATGATCCTTCTTCTTGTACCTCCTCCTCTTGTCCTTGGACTTGTGCTTGTCGTCGTCGTTCAACTTCGGACACTCGGTGAAAAAGTGTCCGGTCTTGCCGCTCTTGAAGCACGTCCTCGAGTTCCTCCTTGAGCTCATCCGGTTCTCATGCATCCTCTCGAATCTTCTCGACAACAGTGCTAGGTCATCCTCGCCTAGCACGTCAAAATCCTCGTCTGGCAAGGACACAAGAGAAAACAAAGAGTACATCCTCGAGGATAGATTAGCATTAGTCCTAGAACCGGAAATGAGTGCCAGACTATGGGGGTCAGTCGGGTTCTCGATCTTGCCTCTCACACCATGATCCACCTCAGAGGACTTCAACTTGGAGAACAACTCATTCACGGTGAGTGTCTCATATTGGTCAGACTCCAGAATGGCCTCGACCTTGGTACCTCACACGGTACGATCCAGCGAGTGCAGGAGCTTCACAGCCCTGTCATGATCATCGTACGGGAGCGCGGCCACATTAGCTCTCATGTTGTTCAAAATCACAGTGAACCACTGGAACATGGTGTCTATGGACTCACCGGGGAGATGAGTGAAGTTCTCGTACTGTCTCTGGTATCGCAAACAAACGAGCCTGAACCTGAGCATTCCCAGCATGAGCATTCTTTAGCTGCTCCCAAATCCTACAAGCCAAGTCCTCTGTCTGAACCCGATCGAGTTCAGATTGACACAGAGCACGAAATAAGTAGTCGACCACCTTGTTGTTGGCGTCGTGCATGTCCCTCAAACCCGGAGCCAGGAAGTTAACCGGATGAACATAAGTTGTGTTCACCGTAACATCCCAAAGCAACTGACCCTTACCGGAAGAAAAACGGCCATCCTTCTCTGCCACATCTGGTAGTTCTTAACATCAAAATGTGGAGGACACGAACCCCGTTCCTAGTACGCCATCTTTGGATCTTAGAGTGGTTAGAATCACGAAGATCCGTAACCGGCTCTGATACCAATTGAAGGATCGGATTGGCGACCAGAGAGGGGGGAGTGAATGGGAGCCGATAAAAATTCTACTTCAAAGAACTCGGCCTATGTCCCAATCGCAACTCCAACAGTCACACACGAACAAGCCAAAGGAAACACAAACCTTTCTAGAGACCCTAGGAACAAAGATCAAAGGCTAAGAAACAAAGCGGAAGCAACCACGAAAAAAACATAGCAAAATAGGGTCTAGCTGCGCCCTACCGGATCATCCGGCTCCAAGGTCAGATCATCCGAAACAAGACCTAGACTTACCGAGACATACTACCGGATCATCCAACCCCTACTGGATCATATGACATGATGGTCGGATCATCCGAAACGAAACCGTGCCTCACCGGGCCACACTATTGGATCCTCCAGCCCCTACCGGATCATCCACGCACAAAGTCGGATCATCCGAAACAGCCCAGAAAAATCGCCCGCGGGTCAACTCCAAACTTTTGATCGATGGATCTCCCAAACCACTTGGAGCCTTGAGACAAAACTTTGGGGAGATGATGAACACCCCAAGGGGAGGATATGCCCCAAAAATTTCGGCCTCTAACTGCCTACAACTCCCGGAATCGCGAATCCTTGCCAAGAACACTAAGAACTAGGGTTCATCCGAAAATCAACAAATCGAAGGCAAAATCCGGTGTTTGAGGGGTCAAGATCATCCACAAAGAGGCACAAGGCACTCACCCATGATCGCCTCAAAGAAATCCGGAGAGAAATGCCCTCAAATCGACGAATCGAGCGACGAACGAAAATCCCAAGAAAAGGCTCTGAAAATCACCGAGAAAGAGAAACGGGAGGAGCAACAAGAACACTTGAGGAATCACGCCGAACCTTCTATGCATACCATGAAAGATTCATACAAGGTCTAGCTTGCCTCCTCAACATCCATCCCTCTCTCAAGATCTCACCATGAAGCTCTCAAGCTAGTCCTTTCGAAAATCCTAAGGAAAATAGGAGGAGAAAATAAGAAAGCAAATGAGCTAGGGTTACAAGAGCTGGCTGCCATCCTCTCTCCTCATAATACTAGGATACAAGCCCCCGCAGGGCACTTTGGGAATTCTCGTCGTAGCACCATCAGACGGATGCCCGGTGACCGCACCTCGCTTAGCCTCGACGCAAGCCTTGCGATCCCGACGCGTGTCCTCCACTTTGAAGAATACAGGCACACCCGGATCCTGTCTCCACCCGCTGAGCCTCCGGTCTTGGCTTTGTGGCTCACCCAAAGAACCCGACGGTTTTGTGGTGAACTGTCGCAAACCCCGTGGACTAGGTGCAGCCTCCACGCTAATCCCACTCATGACTTGGCCGCCACGGTCATCCCGGCTCGGTGTTGGTTTTGTGGAGTAAACCAACCAAACCCCGTGTGCAGACTCCGGTTGTGAGCCGCTACCCTGCACCGGCTCATGCCCACGACTTCGTCTTGCTTTTCTTGCCACCGTGCAGCCCGCACTTGATCCTGTCGGCCACCGGATCCCTCGAACCAAGCCTACTTGTCTCTCCACACCTCGGAGGCCCCGCAAGGCTAAGTCCTTTCGCGCTCGCTCTTCACCTGCACCAACGCAAATCAAGCCGCAACCTGCACCTGCAATACTCAACCAAGAGTCAGCCACACCACGTTGTCAATCACTCATCACACCAGGGAGCGACCATCCACCGGTCCTCAGATGCTCCGGTCCTCAAAGGGGAAATGGGGGCGGAAAGATTTGAGATGGCGAGGAGTAGAAGGGAGGGAAGGGACGGGGGTAGGGGTAATTTATCCATTTTGGTGGAGGGCCCTGTCAGATTACGAATATACCATTTCATTATGGTGGTGACTGCAACGGGGTGCACTAGGAAGGGGGAAGCAAAAAGGACATTTAACATCGGCTTTGCCCGAGTGTCCAAAATTCTGAATATTTGAATAGTGTGCCGGTTTGTTCTAGGGGCTGGTCAGTGCTATATGCTGGTGGCAAAGGATGTTCCTCTTATCAAGATACTAGTACAAAGCATATTCTGTTGTTAGGAACTACTCATTTCATTTATGTACTTCTCCCCTTAAATTGATGTCCGTTGTTAAGTAGTAAAGAATGGGAGGGCGTACTTTGGATGGATTGTCAGATCATGAGCACATTGCATACTACTCGATCATTCCCACATTGGAGAACAACACATTATTCCTTCCTTCCTCGATTTGATTCGCATACTACATTATCATGAGCAAGTTGCATACTGCTCGATCATGCCCACATTGGAGATCAACACATCCCTTCCTTCGTCGATTCGATTTGCTTAGTACTACAAGATTATGAGCACGTCACGTTGCATACTCCTCGATCATGCCCACATTAGAGATCAACACATCCCTTCATTCATCGATTCGATTCGCTTACTACTACAAGATTATGAGCACGTCACGTTGCATACTCCTCGATCATGCCGACATTAGAGATCAACATGTCTCTTCCTTCTTTGATTCGATTCGCTTAGTATTACAAGATTATGAGCACATCACGTTGCATACTCCTCGATCATGCCCACATTGTAGATCAACACATGCCTTCATTCGACGGTTCAATTCGCTTAGTACTACAAGATTATGAGCACGTCACGTTGCATACTCCTTGATCATGCCCACATTGGGGAGCACCATATCCCTTCCTTTGTCGATTCGATTCGCTTAGTACTACAAGATTATGAGCATGTCACATTGCATACTCCTCGATCGTGCCCACATTGGAGATCAACACATCCCATCCTTCGTCGATTCGATTAGCTTAGTAGTATAAGATTATAAGCACGTCACGTTGCATACTCCACGATCATGCTCACATTGGAGATCAACACATCCCTTCCTTCATCGATTCGATTCGCTTAGTAGTACATTATTGTGAGCACGTCACATTGCATACTGCTCAATTATACCGACATTGGAGATCAACACATTCCTTCCTTCGTCGATTCGATTCACTTAGTACTACATGATCATGAGCACGTCACGTTGCTTACTGCTCGATCATGCCCACATTGGAGATCAACACATCCCTTCCTTCGTCGATTCGATTCACTTAGTACTACAAGATTATGAGCACATCACATTGCATACTCCTCGATCATGCCCACATTGGAGATCAACACATCCCTTCCTTCATCTATTCATTTCGCTTAGTACTATATGATCAGGAGCACATCACGTTGCATACTGCTCGATCATGCCCACATTGGAGATCAACACATCCATTCCTTCATCGATTTGATTCGCTTAGTACTACATGATCATGAGCACATCATGTTGCATACTCCTCGATCATGCCCACATCGGAGATCAATACATCCCTTCCTTCGTCGATTCGATTCTCTTAGTACTACAAGATTATGAGCACGTCATGTTGCATACTCCTCGATCATGCTCACATTGGTGATCAACACATCACTTCCTGTCATCAAACATCGGTACGGTGACATGATTCAAGGATTACATCAAAAATTACAAACAAAAGCATGCATAGGGAGTGTTGGGTTCGTTTTATGCAAGGCACGACTCATGCATTACGTGATGTCAAGGCCGTAGAACTCTACGTTTTGGGTGTAGGAATTCCGCATTGATCCAAGCCATTAATCCAATCGGAGGATTCAATCATATGGAAGTCAGAGTCTTCAATGCCACGACACAAGTATGATGTTCTATTCTGAAAATGAAGTGTTGGTACCTCTATCTCCTTCTGCAACCCGGTACAAGAGTATTGGGAGTATTCCGACTCCGATACAATTTCATCTTGGTCAACAATTGTGAAGACCTGAGCACAAAGCCCACGCAAAACGATTATTTATGGTTGGTTCGCACATGTGAAGAAAAATGTATTAATTGTTCAACTCGGATACAACAATCGAATGGAATCAATGGTAATAAAAGGAATGTTTAACATTCTACCTCTTTTTCGTCGGTATTCGAAGGAGCCGATATAACAAGATTGTGAAGAGGGTTATCAGGAGCTAGAGCAGGAGCAGGAGAGCCTTCTGAGGTAGCAGGAGCAGGAGAGCCTGCTGAGGTAGCAGGAGTAGGAGAGCCTTCTGAGGTAGCCGGAGTAGGATCAAGAGAGCCTTTAGAGGTAGCAGGAGCTGGAGCAGGATCAGCTGTAGGAGAGCCTTCCGAGGTAGCTGCATCAGAAGCAGGATCAGCTACAGGAGAGCCTTCCGAGGTAGCTGGAGCAGGATCTTCCGGGACTTGCAAAGTAGAGTGACCAGGATGTTCTGCACTACTAACGCAGAGATAGCACGACCATCCAGATCATTTGCTGTTGCCGCCAAAGGATTTTCCTTATTTTGTTCCTCTGCTACAATATCAGATAGAACCTTGAGTATTGATGCATTTGCTTCCTTTTCTTCTTTGGAATCCTTTTCTGCCATCCATTGTGAACCAATTGCTGAACTGTGAGGCAGCTCAGAGACTTCAAATGATTTACCCAAGTTATCAGGAGGCATGAGTTGCAAGGGGGTATGACCAATAGGTGCGAGTGGAGCGGGCGGTGGTGGTAACCCGTTAACTTGGTGTAGTGACTGAGTGAAGCATTTAGAAAATTCTCCATAGTGCGCTGCTGCTATGTTACCATTTGTACTATCTACTCCGAGTGTGCGCGGTTTAACTCCTCCTGCTGTGCCATCCTCTTCTCCATCATTGAGTGGAACTTGGTCTACTCGTGCTGATTTTCAACGAAGAAGGAAGAGTCCATTGGCTCACTAGTTGTTGCTGGAGTGACTGGAACTGTTTCTGTTTTTTTGTAGTGGGTAGCGACACACCATCATACTCGGAGATGTCTCACTGGAGATGCCTCATTCTCTTCACTATCTGAGGAACAAATGTCATCAGGAGATGGCTCAATTGTAGCCCTTAGGCCACGACGTATGTCTCTTGGTCTCGCAGGCTTGTATTCGTTGAAATGTGTCTTGGACTTCATGTACTCGGGACGCCAATCTTTGGGTCCAGTTCGCACCCTTTCCCCGTCTTCATCTACTCTAGTAACACGACTCAGGATGAAGGAGATCCAATGAGCATATGGCATATGTCAGGCCATGGTCAACCCATCAAGGATAACATCATCAATCTCACATGAAATGAAGTCCACAATGTCGAAGGGCCGACCAGTCAAGATGTGAAGGAGAAGCCACTACTGAAGACTAGTGATGGACTCTACATTGCCAATCCGTGGTAACAATGTCTTCTGTAGTGCCCAGTGAACCACATTTACCTCATGGGTAAGCATGTCAGGCATGCAATGTGCTCGCCTACCTATGAACGACTCAACAAAAAGTCCGGCCATCTCCTCGTCGGACGGGAACGACCCTTCGAGCAAAGTACGCTGAGGTGGTTCACAATCCCCGTAGACAATACTATGTAGGGATGGCTTGTCCTCGTACTTTCCTGATTCACAATCCATCAATCCAAGAGTGCCAGCAATATGGTGTCAGAAAAGAGTATACTGGCGTCCCTGAAACATGAACATGATGTACTCTGTAGTCTAAGCAATGTACACAATAGCATAAAAAACTCTCACCTAATCCTCAACATACTGATGATGCAATGAGACCAAATCAGCCGATCCGAGATGATCATCGAAGTATACCTTAGTATCCACTCCGACGGCCAAGTTCATATGATCCCAATTTATAACCCTGTGCTGATACAGTTTCATGGGAATGTATTTGTAGTTGTAATAGAAAGTTTGCTGAATGACATTCATAAATCTTGGTTCGACCCGTTTGTCCTTGGTTTTGTCCCACTAGTGATTCTCAGGCACCCATCTAAGACCTTTAATCATTTGGTAGGTGTGGTTGCGCAGGTCAATGATCATAAGCGCCTCTTCTGGTGTAGGGTAAAGTTGTACCTCTTTCTGCTTCCTGGGATCTGATGCAGGAAACTTCGAAAGGCAGGGCGGGCGACGGCCCGCGGTTGACCCACCTCGTGTGCGGAAGGAAGGCACCGAGCTTGACCCACCCCATGTGTGGTGTGTAGGGGCAGAGGGAGAATCCCATGTCGCAGGCCTACCCCTATGCCTCGTATGAGGACCAGACGTGCTTGCAGAAGTTGGATGCGACTTTCGTTATCGCTTCGCCGGAGGAGGATCAAGTGCCTTTCCATCTCTCTTGCCACTAACTTAGCCCATCTGCAATATATTTCTCGAATTAGTGCTATTCCAAGAATACGGCGGCGGATTGCGGTATGCAATGGAGCCTGGAGGCGGACGCATACCTCCGATTTTGGCAACGGATTGCGGTATCCGCTCCAGGCTGCTGCAGGTGGCGGCGGCGGCAACGGCGGAACCCTACGAAGGGGTTGCAACGCAGGTGAGAAGGCAGTAAATGGGGGGATGGTGGGTCAGCACGAGTGACACGCCATTGGATAAAGCCATAGAGGTTTGTGTAGTGCGCTGTGCACACCCTGTGGCCAGGAAATGGGAAGCGCCTTCCTACCCATAGTTTACAAGGAAGTTCCTCCGTTCTGATGTATACCACACCGAATCATCCTCCGGACGTATGTCGATGAGTTTGAAAGTCGACACAGGATGGTCCTGTGCTACATAATAGAAACAACCGGAAAATCCATTCGCATACTTAATCGATCATGCCCACATTGGAGATCAACACATTGTTCCTTCCTTCCTCGATTCGATTCGCATACTACATGATAATGAGTACATTGCATACTGCTCGATCATGTCCACATTGGAGATCAACACATCCCTTCTTTCATCAATTCGATTCGCATACTACTAGAAGATTATGAGCATGTTGCATACTCCTCGATCATGCCCACATTAGAGATCAACACATCATTCCTTCCTTTGTTGATTCAATTCACTTAGTACTACAGGATCATAAGCATGTTGCATACTACTCGATCATGGCCACATTGGAGAGGATAAGAAATGGATATTATCTAACCTACCATTCACGTAGCCCATAATCAGAGGAGCCTTGTTTCTCTGTACACTTGGCTATTTTCTACGTTCTTGTTAGGCTTTTCTAGCTTCTCCCCTTCATACAGGACATTCCGTTATTTTATAATACAACGTACCGGATAATCCGACAGCCCCATGCATAATCGTATATTTTTATAAGTTGTGACAGGAAGTTTCGATGCCACATAATACAACAGTCGGTGTTTCAACCCGACAACCTACAAAGGGGGTTACCCGAGGTAGATGATTGTGGTGGGGATCGCCAGATCTGGAACTCGAAGGTAAAGGCAGAGACGCGGGACACAGATTTATACAAGTTCGGGCCGCCGAGGTGGCGAACCCTACGTCCTGTTTGGGGAATCATGTATGGCGCCCTGCGCTTGGTGTTGGGTTGGTTGAGATGCCCTCCTAGATACCCGGCCCTCCTTTATATAGTCCAGAGGTGAAAGTGCACTTAGGCCCCTAAGTAGATTTTGGTGAACTGAATAACAAAGCGATTAAAGGTCTAACTTGTTTTGTCTAAGATTGTGAGCAGGTCTTTATTAATTATTCATGAGCTATAATTGTTGTTTATTTAAATTGATATTAGTCGGCTCACAATGATTGAAGGCAACCAAGTGTGTGTGATCCTTATGCAAATTGGTTAATGTCAAGCAATAAATGGATTTAAATATTGGGGATATTTTGCAAAGATGAATTTCATGTCTCCAAGGATTGTGGTGGCTTGACTAAAAATAAAAGGGATCATAAAAAGCGAAATTGGTAATTCTCTGAAATTAAATGCAAGGTTTCATGTAGTAATTGAAAGAGGACACAAGGTTGAGTATAGATCTTATGGTCCTTAATAGGAAGCTTGCATATTCTTTGTCAATCAAGAACAAGCATTTGAAGCGGGATTTCTGAAGGACTGAACTGGCAACCAGAGAGGGGGGAGTGAATGGGAGCTGATAAAAATTCTTCTCGAAGCAGATGGCTACTCCAACAAGACGAACACGGCTAGCCAAAACACGTCTCCGGCTCAACTACCCAAGTTGGCCAATACCACGTAGCCACTAGAGTGCTACTGGTCCTAGGAACCAACAGACACCTAGAGCTACTCAAGAACGCAGCGGAAAGAGCAACTCGAACAGCACCAGACCAGCACCGGTCAGACCGGTCACCTGCACCGGTCAGACTGGTCCCTGCCGGATCTTCCGGACTGAGCCGCCGGAACACCCGACACCTACCAGAGACACACCGGGTCACCCTGGACCCTGAGCCGGGTCACCCGAGCCAAACTTGGAGATTTCCACAGAAAGCTCCTGCACCGGTCCGGCCGGTGCAGCTCACCGGTCAGACCGGTCTGAGCCAAGAAAACCCCAAATCCGCAAACCTGACCTCCCGAGCTCCAAACTGAACCAAACTCGAAACAACAGCAACACAAGACAACAGGGAACTCACCAAGACGTTCACCCGAGCAAAACCCAACCAAGAGTCTGCACCAGTTAGACCGGTGAGAGGCACCGGTCAGACCGGTCAAGACCTGAGCTCTCGGGATGAACAGCACACGCGGGTCAACTCCTCCAAATCCAACTCCTGATCTCCCGATTCGCTCCACGGATTTGCACAAGACTTTGGGGATAGTAGGAACACCTCATGAGCACTCCATAGCCAAGATTTGGTCCACCAAAACTTGCTAAATCAAGAGGAATCGAAGAAATCCCGCCAAGAACACCTCTAACCCTAGAGTCAAGAAAACCCCAAAATCGAGCCCCTTTACTCACGGATTTGGGAGGGGAATCAAAGGGAAAAGAACCACGAAGGGTTCATGCATACATCCCCCACCAAATCCCAAAGAGAAAGGTCTCAAAACCGCCACAAGAAAATCACCAAGAAAAGGCTCCGAAAATCACCAAAAAGGGAAAACGGGAGAGACACAATCAAGCCTTGAGAAACCACGCCGAAACATCTATACATACCATGAAGGTTCATACAAGGTCTAGCTTGCCTCCCAATCTTCCATCCCTCTCTCAAGATCTCACCATGAAGCTCTCAAGCTAGTCCTAGAAATTCCAAAGAAAAAAGGAAGAAGAAAATAGCAAAACAAAATGAGCTAGGGTTCCAAGAGATGGCTGCCATCCTCTCACCACTTGGGTTATATAGAGGCTAGCCGAAAGGCGAAACTACCCCTAAGGCCTAATACTAGGATACACACCCCCGAGGGGCACTTTGGGAATCTTTGTCTTCGCACCATCAGACGGATGCCCGGCGACCGCAAACTTGCTTAGCTTCGACGCAAGCCTTGCGATCCCGACGCGTGTCCTCTGCTTCGAAGTCTCCGGACTGCGTCGTCGCACACCGGTCAGTCCGGTGCTCCTCACCGGTCAGACCAACCGGTCAGACCGGCCTAATGCTGTTGCACCTCCGTCTTCAATCTTGGCTTTGTGGATCAACCAAGGAACCCAGTGGTTTTCTCGTGAACCACTGGAAACCCCGCGAACTCGAGGTAGCCTCCGCCAATCACCAATCATGACTCGGCTCCCACGTAGTCCCGGCTCGACCTTGGTTTTGAGGCTCAACCAAGAAACCGTCCATGACTTCATCTTGTCGTTCTTGCCACCAAGCGGCCCGCACTTGACCCCACTGGCCACCGGGTCCCTCGAGCCAAGCCTACTTGTCTTCTCCACACCTGGAGGCCTACCCGACAACGACCTTTCGCGCTTGCTCTTCACCTGCACCAACACCAGTCAAGCCGCAACCTGCACCTGCAATACTTAGCCAAGAATCAGTCCATACAACGTTGTCAATCACTCATCACACCAGGAAGCGACCATCGACCGGTCCTCGAACCACACAGGTCCTCAATCTCCCCCTTGATGAGTGCATTGACAACACACACATTTTGGTAACAAAAGAGAAAAGGAAAAGAAAAGAAACGACCAAAAGAAAACTCAAACAAGCGATCGAAAGCCAAACAAAGGCAAAGAGCAAGATCACTTGAAAGAGGAAAGACTCGGTCCCCTTAGGGAAGGGCAACGGCTCGACACAACCGAGTCAAAAATTAAGTTCAAGCAAAGAGCACAAACCACCAAACCAAAGCTCGAAAACCACAAAGAGCTCCCCCTGCACACATGCAAGCTCCCCCTGAACCAATGCAACTCCCCCTGGACGAATGCATGCAAACCACTTCACAAAAAAAGAGCCGTTGTCTCAGACTTGCTCTGACCGGTCAGACCGGTCCACCTCACCGGTCAGACCGGTGGACAAGATCGTCTAGCACCTGACACTCACACCGGTCAGACCGGTGAGCAGCACCAGTCAGGCCGATGACCACCTGGGAAAAACTGGGAACTGCACGAGCTCAAAAATAGCTCGAAACCACTTGGAAACCTTCTAAATGCATGCAGCAAGCCAAAACATGCTCAAACTTCTCCCCCTTGTTGACAATGCATGAATCAAGCCAAAAATGCAAAAAATGCAACCTAGAGCTTCCCAAATAGACAAAATTCAACATAGGATGCTACACATGTCATAATGAGCAAGTTAGATACTCTATAGCTTCGTATGGACAAAAACTACAAGATCACCAAGTTTCACAACCATTGGGCGAAGCTAAGATAGAAATGAGCATTTTTGCGAAAATTTACCCTCTCGTGAGCAAAGTCCTCAACATGAGCAAAACATGTCAAAATGGCAAAACCACACAAACTTCATGCTAGGACAACCATTCTAAACATAAGATCATCATAAACATCCACAAGCATCTCATGTCATGTCAAAGCTTACCGAGCCATGTGCTTACTTCTATGTATGAGACTTCTCATTGGTAAGCAACATGCAACGGTTTAACACCCAAAAGCAAGTAAATTAAGCATATAAGACATGGGAGCACATTTTCCAAGCAATTTACATTTCATTTTCAGATTCATAATTGGTACATGAAATGTCTTTGCGACAAAAAGGAACTTATGCCCCTCCACAAGATAAAGCATGGGGGCTAAACATTCATGATGGCAAATGAGCCTTTGGCCCCATATGATCAAAATAAGCTATCCAACCACAAATTAAGCATAGCCAACCCACAAAAACATGTCAAGATCATATAAAGGCATTTACCCACAAGAGAGCATATATGTGACATTTTTCAAAAATATAGCCATCAACCATGGATATAAATCAAGATCATCAAGAGCTAAGCCAAACTAACCATAGCTTACCAAACTAGCTCACAAGGACATATATATCATACCATGGTGAACAATGTATATAGGAGAAGCTTTTCCTACAGAATGCATATGATACAAAATGCATGCAACCTAAGATACAAAGATGCCTATACATCATGTTACATATGCCATGCCAAATGCAAGGAATGCACAAAGAAAAGCTATACATATGCTACAAAGGAGCTCCCACACACCAACTCAAGAAATCAAACAAACACCAAGCTCCCCCCGCAAACGAGTGAAAGTTGCTTGATCTAGGGGTTTGGTGAAAATATCGGCTAGCTGGTCATGTGTAGGTACATGGATCAAAGCAATTTTCCCTTTCTCTACGTTGTCTCTCAAGAAATGATACCTCACTTCTATGTCCTTGGTTTTGGAATGAAGCACTGGGTTCCTTGCAACACTTATGGCACTTCTGCTATCACATTGAAGTGGGACATGAGTATACTCCTCACCAAAGTCACTCATGGTGTATGTGATCCAAAGGAGCTGAGAGCAACAACTAGCTGCGGCAACATATTCGGCTTCGGTAGTAGATTGAGCAACACTCGATTGTTTGCGGGAAGACCAAGACACCAAAGAAGAACCCAAGAACAGGCAAGTCTCAGAAGTGGACTTCCTATCCAACCGACACCCGGCAAAATCCGCGTCTGAAAATCCATGAAGAGCCAAAGAAGAAGATGCAGAGTACCAAAGGCCAAAGTCGGGAGTATGTCGCAAATACCTGAATATGCGCTTGACTACTTGCCGATGCGAAGTCCTTGGAGACGCTTGAAAATGAGCGCACAGACATACCGAGAATTGGATGTCCGCCCTCGTCGCCGTCAAGTACAGGAGTGACCCGATCATGCTTCGGTACTCCTTCTGGTCCACGTGCTCACCTTCCTCGTCCGCATCAAGAGCTGTGGTCGTACTCATCGGAGTTGTCATGGCCTTGGAGTCCTCCATCTTGAACTTCCTCACAATGTCCTTGGTGTACTTGGCTTGGTGTACAAATGTTCCTTCCTTCGATTGCTTGATCTGGAGCCCGAGGAAGAACTGCAACTCGCCCATTATGCTCATTTCAAATTCCCTACTCATGTCTTCTGCAAACCTTGCAACCAAAGAGTTAGACGAGCCACCAAAGACAATATCATCCAAGTACACCTGCACAATTAGGATCTCTTTGCCCTGCTTGAGGAGAAACAAAGTCTGATCTACCTTCCCCATCTCAAAACCTCTCTCAAACAAGAACCCTCTCAACATACCATACCAAGCTCTAGGCGCCTGCTTCAACCCATACAGCGCCTTCCTCAACTTGTACACCCTGAGGGGGTACTTCTCACTCTCAAACCCCCGGTGGTTGCCTCACGTACACTTCTTCCTCCAAAACACCGTTCAGGAAAGCACTCTTCACATCCATTTGGTACAATTTGAACTCTTTAGCCACGGAAAAGGCTAGAAGGATCCTAATTGCCTCCAAACGAGCTACGGGAGCAAAGGTCTCCTCGTAGTCGATCCCCTCTTTCTGACTATACCCTTGCGCCACCAACCTCGACTTGTTTCTCACCACCTCTCCTTTCTCTCCCTCTTTATTTTTCCACACCCATTTTGTCCCAATCGGCTTACACCCCGGTGGAGGATCCACCAACTCCCAAACTTGGTTGCTCTCAAAATTCTCGAACTCCTCATGCATCGAATTGACCCAATTGTGATCAGATAGCGCATGTCCAATGTCTTTGGGCTCAAAAGTAGCAACAAAAGCAGCATGAGCAAAGTGAGAATTGTTTCGAACCCACGACCGTGTAGTACGTTCATTGATGTCGCCGATGATTCTCGAAGCTGGGTGATCCACTTGAACTCGCCGGGGAGGTTCTCGCCTTGATGCTACCTCCCCCTCAACAGCAGCTTCTCTTTGATCTGGGTTCGTCGTCATGGGTGTGGGAGAGGGACCGTCCACAATCGTAGTCGAAGTAGTTTGTACATGCTCAGCCGTGGGCGCCACACCACCATCTTCATCATCTCCATGTTGATGCTCCTCCTGAAAAATCTCCTCGCCAAGTTCCTCGTCACCTGCACACTCAAAAACAAGCTGACTACGTGGCTGTGTCTCGTCGAAGGTAACCTCGCAAGTCTCCATGATTTGGTTAGTTTCAAGATTGAGCACTCAAAAGGCTCTAGAATGAGACGCGTAACCAAAGAAAATGCCATCGACAGACCTAGCCTTGAACTTGTCCAACTTCTTACCTTTCTTCAGGATAAAGCATTTGCACCCAAACACATGGAAGTGACTCACCTTGGGGGTTCTACTGTGCATCAACTCATAGCATGTTTTCTTCTTATGCACTCTGAGGTAAATCCTGTTCAACACATAGCACGCGGTATTGACCGCCTCAGCCCAGAACCTTCTCGGAGTCCTATGCTCATCGAGCATCGTCCGAGCCATCTCGCACATGGTTCTGTTTTTCATTTCAACCACGCCGTTCTGGGGAGGCGTATACAGACTCGAGAATTGCTGTTCAAGACTCAAGTCATGGCAAAAGGTTTCGAAATGAGAGTTTCTAAATTCCCAGCCATTGTCACTGCGGATCGCTCGTATGGCATCTCCGTGCCTCTCGTTCCTCAACCTCAAGACAAGATCCCGAACAAAACCAAATGTCTCCCCTTTCTCCTCCAAAAAGAAAACCCACGCATACCGAGAGTAGTCGTCCACCACAACCAGGACGTACCACTTCCCACCCACGGATCTCACACGAGCTGGGCCAACAAGGTCCATATGGAGCAGCTCGCATGGACGCTCTGTCATCACATCGGTGAGGGGTGGATGGGAAGAGGCTACTATCTTAGCATGCCGACACGGCGCACAAACCAACTCTTTCTCAAACCTCAGCCGTGGCAATCCTCGGACCAAATTGAGTTTACTCAAGCGAGACAAAAGGTCAAAGCTTAAGTGACCCAACTTCCTATGCCACTTCCACAACTCACTCGATGACCCAGCCAAAAAGCAACGAGCCACACCAGAAGACTGAGAGAAATCCGCTCGGAAAACTTGACCCTCGGGAACGACCATGCAAACTAGGTCCCCTCGAGAATCCAAAATCCGAGAACCACCAGGCCGAAACAACACCTCAAAACCCTCATCCAAAAGCTGGGAAACAGAAAGCAAATTGAATCCGAGCGATTGAACAAGAGCAACACGCCTGAGAGTGACCTTCTCACTTACCTTAATCTCACCTTCTGAAAGCACACGCCCTTGCCCATTGTCCCCAAAGATGATGTATGTCTTGGACACCACCGGGATGAGACTTGAGAACCACCCCTTGTCTCCGGTCATATGCCTCGAGCAGCCGGAGTCAATCAACCAAACGTTCCACAAGTCTCCCACCTGAAATTCAAAAATGAGCATGTGAGTAAACAAACAACTCAACACTGGGGTTAGTACCAAAAGAGTAAAACCAGTGCCGAGCCATTTGCTCCAAAGTGGGGTTAGCACAAACCATATCATTACGCCTATCAAAGCTACCACCACGAAAACCACCACGGGAACCACCACTAGGGAACCATCCCTGTCTCGCTGGAGGAGAACGAAAACCACGAAAGGAAGACCGTGGACCGTTCCTCCTCTCAAACTCAAAGCTACGACTCCTCCCACCATCGTATTGAGCACGAGGTGGAGAACGTCTAGCAAACTGACCACCACCAGACTCACCATGCCAACCACCAGAACCACGACCAAAGAAACCAAACCGAGCATCCTCACGAGCACGGAAACCAAACTGCTGTCTGCCCAGACTAGCACCGGTCTGACCGGTCTCCCTGACCGGTCTGACTGGTGGTGCCCAGCCAACAGCACCACTTGCCACCTTTCGATCTCCCCAAGCCGGAACATCCTCACACTCGCCTTGGCCCTGGGCATTTGCATACAAGGCTCAGGTACACCATTTGAAGGGTGGTACATGTCCGTGTTAGCCCACTCCTTAGCCATTCTCTCCTCACGCTTCCTCTTGAAGCAAAACTCACCCTTGTGACCATCTCTCCCACAATAGTCACAATGAAACCGTATGAGCTTAGGTTTTGGCTTGGGTTGGGGCTACTCACTTGGCTTCTCCTCACTCGGCTTCTCACCCTTCTTCTCTCCAACCACACTCTCCTTAGAGCTCACAAACTTCACCGGTTTTTGGAAATCATTTGTGGGGTGAGGAAATATGGGAGGATATGGGGTTGTGTCATGTTTGTTTCTCAGTGGGTTGGGCTTAGGAGCATAGGCATTTTTGTGGAAGGTTTTTGGTGGAGCTTGGATATCACCAATTTTCTCTCCTTCCTCACCACTACACTCTCCAATCTTATCCGAGCCAAGTGCTTGCCCATCACAGCGCTTGTATGCCTCTATCATCATCCTAAGCTGTGGTTCATGACCCGACAACCAACCCATCATTTTCCTCAACTCATCATTCTCATCCTGCAAACGATCAACATAATGTGCAAGTTCCAGATTCTTCAAAGCATGCAATTCATAAGTAGAGCAAGAAGTGGCAACAGGTTCTTTCAACTTAGCCTCAAGAGAAACAGTGTAAGCATGCATCTCATCAATCTTTCCATGCAAAACAAGGCAAGAAGTACAAGCACCTAGCAAAGCAGGTCTAGACTTAAGCTCAGCCACTTCAGCCCTAAGCACATCTAGTTCCTCACACTTAGAGGCATGCTTTTCCTTGAAAACAATAAGATCAGCTAGGAACACAGAGCAATCAGCACAATCAACCTCATCAGAAACAGCAGGTGAAGCCTTAAGCGAATCAATTTCAAGCTTAGCATCAAAGTTCTATGTTTCTAGCTCAGCCACTCTAGTCCTAGCATCCTCAAGCGAGGCCGTAAGCTCTTTCCTCATCTTCTTAGCCTCTCTAAGCATGTCATCACGACTATCAAGCAACTTGCCAAGCCGTTCATTCTCCTCACGCAAGAAGGGAAGCTCGTAACGTACCTTATCCTCGGAGTCAGAGTCCGAGTCGCTCTGGTGACTCTTCTTACTGCCGGAGCTACGCGCCATGGTACAGAAGCCATCTCCAGCAAAGCAGCTCAGCCCGCTCAAGTTCTTCGAAGACTTCTTGTTCTTGCGCCGATCACCTTCGTCTTCACTGCTGCTCGAGCTCGAAGAAGAGTAGGCGGAGCTGGAGTCGACGTCGCTCGCTCCAACCATCGCTCGGGCCTTGCCATGGCCGTCCTTCTTCCTCGATCGTCTCTCGTCCTTGTGCTTGTGCTTGTGCTTCGGCTTGTGATCGCGCCTTGATCGGTACTTGCCATCTGTCTTCGACCGGTTCTTATAGCCGTCCTTATTCTCCATCTTCTCGGGGCAGTCGGCGACGAAGTGTCCTGGCTTGCCGCACTGAAAGCATTTCCTCGTGTTCCTCCTTGTGTTCACCCGGTTCTCGTGCATCCTCTCGAACCACCTGGTCAGCAGCGCCAGCTCGTCCTCTCCAAGCACGTCGAACTCCTCATCTGGCAAAGACATCAGAGAGGACAAAGAGTACATCCTGGTGGATGGGTTAGTGTTAGACTTTGCACCTGAGAGGCCGATGAGAGCGAGACTATGTGAGTCAGTCGAGCTCTCAAGCTTGGCTGTCATACCCCTATCCACCTCAGCCGACTTGAGCTTCGAGAACAACTCATTCACCGTCAAAGTGTCATACTTCTCGGACTGAACAATGGCCTCGAACTTGCCATTCCAAACTGTACGATCCAGAGAGTGCAAGAGCTTAACAGCTCTATCATGATCATCGTACGGGAACACATCCACATTGGCCCTCATGTTGTTCACAACAACCGTGAACCGCTGGAACAAGGCATCAATGGACTCACCAGGGAGATGAGTGAAGTTCTCGTACTCTCTCCGGTAAGTCGCATACATCCGAGCCTGAACCTGAGAATTTTCAGCTTGAGCATCCTTCAACTGACTCCAAATCCTACAAGCTAAGTCCTCTGTCTGAACCCGATCGAATTCGGACTGACACAGAGCACGAAACAAGTAGTCGACCGCCTTGTTGTTGGCGTCGTGCATGTCCCTCGATCCTGGAGCAAGGAAGTTAATCGGATGAAAATAAACTGTGTTCACCGTAACATCCCAAAGGATCTGCCCCTTACCGCGGAGGAAAGCTGCCATCTGCCTCTGCCACATCTGGTAGTTTTTGCCATCGAAGTGCGAAGGACCCGAACCCCGTTCTTGGTACGCCATCGTTGGATCTTAGACTGGTTAGAATCTGAAGATCCGTAACCGGCTTTGATACCACTTGAAGGACCGAACTGGCGACCAGAGAGGGGGGGGAGTGAATGGGAGCCGATAAAAATTCTTCTCGAAGGAGATGGCTACTCCAACAAGATGAACACGGCTAGCCAAAACACGTCTCCGGCTCAACTACCCAAGTTGGCCAAGACCACGTAGCCACTGGAGTGCTACTGGTCCTAGGAACCAACAGACACCTAGAGCTACTCAATAATGCAGCGGAAAGAGCAACTCGAACAGTACCGGACCAGCACCGGTCAGACCGGTCACCTGCACCGGTCAGACCGGTCCTTGCCGGATCTTCCGGACTGAGCCGTCGGAACACCCGACACCTACCAGAGACGCACCGGGTCACCCTGGACCCTGAGCCGGGTCACCCAAGCCAAACTTGGAGATTTCCACAGAAAGCTCCTGCACTGGTCAGGCCGGTGCAGCTCACCAGTCAGACCGGTCTGAGCCAGGAAAACCCCAAATCCGCAAACCTGACCTCCCGAGCTCCAAACTAAACCAAACTCGAAACAGCAGCAACACAAGACAACAGGGAACTCACCAAGATGTTCATCCGAGCAAAACCCAACCAAGAGTCTGCACCGATCAGACCGGTGAGAGGCACCAGTCAGACCGGTCAGGACCTGAGCTCTCGGGATGAACAGCACCCATGGGTCAACTCCTCCAAATCCAACTCCCGATCTCCCGATTTGCTCCACGGATTTGCTCAAGACTTTGGGGATAGTAGGAACACCTCATGAGTACTCCATAGCCAAGATTTGATCCACCAAAACTTGCTAAATCAAGAGGAATCGAAGAAATCCCGCCAAGAACACCACTAACCCTAGAGCTAAGAAAACCCCAACATCGAGCCCCTTTACTCACGGATTTGGGAGGGGAGTCAAAGGGAAAAGAACCACGAAGGGTTCATGCATACACCCCCCACCAAATCCCAAAGAGAAAGGTCTCAAAACCGCCACAAGAAAATCGCCAAGAAAAGGCTCCGAAAATCACCAAAAAAGGGAAAACAGGAGAGACATAATCAAGCCTTGAGGAACCACGCCGAAACATCTATACATACCATGAAGGTTCATACAAGGTCTAGCTTGCCTCCCAATCTTCCATCCCTCTCTCAAGATCTCACCATGAAGCTCTCAAGCTAGTCCTAGAAATTCCAAAGGAAAAAGGAAGAAGAAAATAGCAAAACAAAATGAGCTAGGGTTCCAAGAGATGGCTGCCATCCTCTCACCACTTGGGTTATATGGAGGCTAGCCGAAAGACGAAACTACCCCTAAGGCCTAACACTAGGATACACACCCCCGAGGGGCACTTTGGGAATCTTTGTCTTCGCACCATCGGACTGATGCCCGGTGACCGCAAACTTGCTTAGCTTCAACGCAAGCCTTGCGATCCCGACGCGTGTCCTCCGCTTCGAAGTCTCCGGATTGCGTTGTAGCACACCGGTCAGACTGGTGCTCCTCACCGGTCAGACCGGTACCCACCGGTCGGACCGGTCAGACCCACCGGTCAGACCGGCCTGATGCTGCTGCACCTCCGTCTTCAGTCTTGGCTTTGTGGATCAACCAAGGAACCCAGTGGTTTTCTGGTAAACCACTAGAAACCCCGCGAACTCGGTGTAGCCTCCGCCAATCACCACTCATGACTCGGCTCCCACGTAGTCCCGGCTCGACCTTGGTTTTGAGGCTCAACCAAGAAACCGTCTATGACTTCATCTTGTCGTTCTTGCCACCATGTGGCCCGCACTTGACCCCGCTAGCCACCGGGTCCCTCGAGCCAAGCCTACTTATCTTCTCCACACCTGGAGGCCTACCCGGCAACGACCTTTCGCGCTTTCTCTTCACCTGCACCAACACCAGTCAAGCCGCAACCTGCAGCTGCAATACTTAGCCAAGAATTAGTCCACACAACGTTGTCAATCACTCATCACACCAGGAAGCGACCATCCACCGGTCCTCGAACCACACAGGTCCTCAATTTCAAATGAAGGTTAATTGTGGATGAAGCAAAGCCAAGCTCAACGTGGATTGGGTAAGTGATGAAGAGATCAACCGAGATGACTAGGGTGAGGGACTAAGCAATCTTTGGGGTACTGGCCCGGCCGCCATTAGTGTTTTGCTAAGGTGAAGTTCTAGTATCCGTGGGGTCTCGAAGTATCATATCCAAGCCTTAACCGAGGGAAGCAATGCAACACATCTATAAGTTATGATTGGCAATATGGAGTGAC
Organism: Cenchrus fungigraminus; assembly: GCA_036936925.1. Taxonomy (NCBI): domain Eukaryota; kingdom Viridiplantae; phylum Streptophyta; class Magnoliopsida; order Poales; family Poaceae; genus Cenchrus; species Cenchrus fungigraminus. Next base: position 20,231,236 of record CM072776.1, on the reverse strand, counting down.
TTAAGGATTAAAGTGAGCATTCTTATGCTAGAAGGAAAATCCTAAGTCACCAGCTCAAGTATGGATTTGCTCAAGACGTTGGCTATGTTGGAGGCCCTCAAGTTGGAATTGCGAAAGTATGGCAAGATTGAAGATCTACAAGCTCAAGTGGTTGACTCGGTTTATATTTATTCTTGAGTATAAGAATGTCGTACTATCAAGAGGGATGCAACATTAGCTCTAAGACAAAAGATCAAAAGTGCTCATTAGTTGACCTAAGTGAGAATTAGCCACGAGAGAGTCCCTGAGTGATCTAACAAACCTCTAACCCAACCTTAGCCACTTCAACACGTCTTGGAGTGCTTGTGAGTAGAGAAAAGGGTTTTTGGGCTCTCTCTGCCCAGGGCGGTCTAACCGCCCCAGGCAGGACAACGACTAGTTTTTCAAACTGGCTGGAGGCAAGCGGTCTAACCGCCCTGGCCAGAGTCCTAACGGCTAGTTTTCCTTATAAGGGGTATAAGTACCCCACGAGCTCCACTTGTTGGGGCTGCTGGTTCTAGGGTTGCTGAGGTGCTCTCCCTGCTGTTTTTCATAAGCCAAAGCCATAGATACACTCCCCAACCTTCTCTTTGTGAGATTTGTGATTCAAGCCATATCCCAGTGTTGGGTTGAGAGTTTAAGCCTTTGTGAACTTGTGTGAGCTGAGCAAGAGCATCCCATAGCTTGAGCACTTGTGATTCGTGTCGGAAAGCCTTTGAAGCGTCTGTTACTCTTGGAGGTTCGCCTCTTAGGCGGCTAGGCGTCGCCGACTAGCTCCCAAGGTTGTGGTGAGCAGCGGCAAGTTTGTGAGGGTTGTGATCTTGCCTCTTCAAGGAAAAGATAGCCTTAGTGGAAAAGGAGGAAAGCGGTTGAAAGAGACCCGACTTGTTGTGGGAGAATTCCCTTACAAGCTCCTCAACAGAGACGTAACCTTTCCTTAGTGGGAGGTGAACTTCGGGAAACAAATACTCGTCTCTCCTTTGTGGTTTGCCTCACTTATTTGATTTCTAGCATATTTACTTTGCTTCCGCTCGATCTACTTGGGTGTGGTTGTCTTTGAGTGCAGGGATCATTACCCTGCTTGTGATCGTCTACTGCAGCCACTCAAGAACTTTGGTTCTTGCTAGAAGTCAAGAGAAGCTTTGAGTTGTGTTTTGCAGATTCACTACGTGGAGGCGGTCTAACCGCCCCCAGACCCAGTTGAACTCCCCCCCTGTGCTAGGTGCCCCAGGGGCGGTCTAACCGCCTGTGCCAGTGAAGCTCAAGTTTCGGGGGAAAAGTTTTATTTGGTCGTCTCGCCTATTCACCCCCTCTAGGCGGCATCAAGGTCCATTCAATTGGTATCAGAGCTTGGTGCTCCGGTTCGAGCTTAATCGCTCAGAGTTTTTCGATGTCGACTACTTGTGAGGTACCGTTTGAGCCGCTAGCTCTAAATGGCTCAAACTACTCTTCTTGGCGTTCCAAGGTTCTCATTGCACTTAAGGTTTTGGGTCCCACCGCTGAGGGCATCATGGTTGCGAGTATCCTTCCGGAGGACGAGACAAATGTGTCTCCAAAGGAATTAGAGAATAAGCAACTCAATGCCGTTATTACTAACCTTTTGTGTAGCTCTATGTAGAGAACTAAGGCATCATATCCTAAAGAGCAAGGAAATTAGTGAAGATGCTCATCTCATTTGGGAATTGCTACTTGAGATCGTCAACACCAAATGGGATGAAGTTGAGAGTGATGATGAAGATGAACCAGTGGAGATGTGCCTTGCAACCTCTACAATATCCACTGATCATCAAGCATCAACTCTCAAGGAAAAAGGAGGCAAGAAAATCATGAGTGGAACCTCTCTGGGGGAGGCGGTCTAACCGCCACCAATAGAGGTGCTTCAACCTACTATGGTGAAGGCGCTTGCCTAGTGGCCAAGAAGAAGAGCAAGAAGAAGAGGTAGGCCAAGGGAGTGAACAAGCCAGAAGATCGAAGCCTCAAGCTCTCCGACAAGAGAACATGAACTTCTCAAATCCGAGCTCGCCTCCTTGGATTGTAAGTATGAATCATTGGGTAACAAGTATGATCATGATATCAAATCCTTTTCATGTAGAGCAAATGCAGAAGAAGAAGCCAATGATGTGCTAGAAGCTCAACTAGCAAAGCTCACTAGTGATCATATGGCTTTGCAAGCAACTCACAAGGAACTTGAGTGTTCTCATGAGAAGCTTGTGGACTCATATGCTTCACTAGAAATTGCTCATGAGGTTGTTGTTTCATCGGTAAAATTCTTGAAACCTCTCACACCCGCATGCACATGCTCACTTGTCAATAATGAATTTGCTTGTACTAAACCTTGTTGTTCTCAAGCAAGCCAATCTAGCATTGAGCATGTATTTGTAGAATCTTGTGATGACACCATTGCCCATGAAAATGATGAACTCAAGCAAGAGGTCGAAATGCTTAAAAGAGACTTGTATGTGTTGAAGGAAGAGAGCAAAGTGCAACCTCCTCAAGATAACCGTGATGACATTGTAAAGAAGCTTGAGAAGGGTTCAACCGTCACGAGCTCAACTCCTCAACAACACATCAAGATCAATAAGAGCAAGATTCAAGAAAAGAAGACAGGGCATGTTGCTTCACGTTGCCCCACCAAGCTCAAGGCTCAAGAAACAATCTCCAAGAAGAAAAGAAGCTCCATCAGAAGGAGATTGTGCTATCTGAAGGACCGATTAAGCGACCAGAGAGGGGGGAGTGAATGGGAGCTGATAAAAATTCACCTCAAAAAGATGAACTCGACTATGCCCTAAGAACTACTCCAAATCTGAGCACACACGATGGAGAACTGTGACAACCTGCCCAGGAAAATACCGTACTATCGCCTAAACTAATCCACTTTGGTCATTAAGCAATAATAAAGTATCATCCCGTCGTTAGTTGCCGGGTTAATGCCCGGTAAATCACTTGGATATCACACAGAGGATTGAACATATGCATTAAAACTCACACGAAGGCGAGTCCAGAGTACAAACACAATTTAAAACCAAATGACCCCTAAGGGTTTAATTATTATAAACCATTGTTCACGACATGATAATTAAAGGTTCAGAGTTCGAAAACAGCAGAATAATAAACTAGAGGTACGGTAGACATCATAGGAGGCCATCTGTGATGCCATCACTCATCGTCATCCACCCATTCCTGCTCCCAGCCGGGTGGAATCTCACCAGGCCGAACAACACCTGCAACAACATTTATAAAGCAAGGCTGAGTATACTAATACTCAGCAAGACTTAACCGTCGGGTGATAACTACATCACCAAACTCTAGACATGAGAGGCTTTTTGGTCGGTGGAGTTCTTTTGCCGAAAGGCAACAAAGAGTATGTCCTTACTTTCAATATTTTAGCACAAATTCTAGTTAATTACCATTTCTTCCGGACTAACTATTGCAATCAAGAATTGTACAATACAATTAATCCATGCAGTAATATTCACATAGTTCCATCGTTAAGGGATATCATGGCTAGTTGATTAAGCAGTCTCAGATAACGGTGAGAGGCTGACAATCGATTGGTTTATAACCTTGCAAGGTAGACCTAAACACACGGTAGGGTGCCCTCACACTGGACAACCACCAGGCGGTTCCCAAAAGTCCTCGGCTTGGGATCGAAGCTTACAGTCCCGGGTACAAGGCTATCTGGCATGCCCCACACAGTACACCCAGCCTCACACATGTACCCCCCTCCCGGTTGCAAATCGGGCAGGTGAACACTCGAGATTAGTAAGGGTAAGATCCCGCACCGTCCCATTAAGGTACTAGGCTTACCGGTCCCATTCCCGACAAGTGCTTAGTACGTTCAAAAGCTTAGCCCACGAAAGCCACTGGACCGGAGCCCAAATCCCATGCTCTTACCACATGAGCAATCCATTTATAAAGATCTTATGATTCCAACATAAGAACCTATTCTCGCGAGTGATGAACATCACTCGACTTCTACCGGGTCCTATAGCATAGCAGCTATTGACCTAGCATACTAGTGAAAGAACATAGGTACCTAAGGATCATGCAACTAGGGTTTCAATTCAACTCCTGAGACGTAAATGCACAATCATAGCAAAGGTAATTGCAATATTTTAAAAAGAGGGGTTAATGATGCGGGGCTTGCCTTCGCTGGCAAGGTTGGCCTTGGGCCCTTCTGGACTTTGGTCCAGGTCCTGAGCTACGTCCACATACTGCAGCTCACCGTCAGCACCTTCGTCTCCTCCTTCCGGCACGAGCGTATAGCTACCGTCGGGAAGATCTGCCCGAGGATGCAAATGCAAGATTTAATTGACGGTTTTGATTTAATTAATTACAAAAGAACACACGACAACCATGGGGTGCATGGTTGACCACATTCACCTAGATAAACATACATTCAGCATACTCTTCCGATAAAGGAACAATATGTTGTCCTTTATTAATTATTCTTTTTGATAGTGACTGCGTACATATTTATATAAATAAATTAATTTTAATTTCACAAAATAGCAAGGGGTTGGTCTTAAGCTTTTTAGAAAGATTTACATCACACACAAGGCTATAAATTAATTACAACAAAAAAAACAAAATCTAGCAACCAAAGCAAGATAAATGCATACAAAAATAAATACACAACAAATAGATTCCAACTTTCTGCCACTGGTTCTTTGACTCAAATCTAGTCTAGGAAAACAACAAACACATCAAGAGCTACTCTAGATCTTGAGCTATGCATTTATATTTAAAACTAAGCATAAATCAAGAATAAATATTTCTGACAGATATAAAATGATGATTAATTCACCAGAGGTGTAATAAGGCACAAAAATGTAACATGCAGAAGTTGAGCACAAAAACTTAATTATTTTTAGCTACAAAAATCATTTGGACAGATTCATCATAAATACAAAACAATTCATAATACAAGATGTACATAGTAACTTCGTGCAATTTTTGGCACAAAACCTAGACATGACATTAAACACAACATACCCAAAATTCAGCTACAGATCACATGTGGATTTTGAACTACAATAGATCTAGTTTTAACAGTTTTGTATTTTTCATGAAAAACTCGCACTCAAAAGTAGGGTCATGCTTTACAAAAGTTGCAGGGTTCTTCACAAGGAAACCAACAAAATTGAGTTTGCATTTTTCTGATTTGTCTACGATTTGCTATGAATTTTACAAGATCCAGCAAAAACACACTAAGGCTTAAAGAATCTATTTGCAGGAAGGCCCTCGGCTCAAGTTTCCTTTTTAGAGATGTGCCCTCGGTTTGCAATAAACTCCCTAGAAAGAAATTGGACCTTGCAATTGGGTCCTTAAGGCGGCCGGCGGTACGGGCGGCCGGATTCCGGTGAGGTCGCCGCCGTTCTTGGCCGGAGAAGCGGCGGGGAAGGACCACGTGGTCACCTGGACGCGATTGGTGGCCGGAGGAAGTGCGGGGAGGGCGCCGGCGAGCGGGCACGGCGGTGCCCGACGACTGCGGCTGCTGGAGCGGCTGCTCCGGCGAAAGGCGAGGCAGTGCCTAGCAATTGTTGGTAGTGATAGCTCGAGGATACCCTAGGGGAGGTGCCAGGGGGTGGAGCGGCCGAGGGAGCGAGCGGGAAGGCAGTTCAGCGTCGGCGGCGGTAATGGCAGTCGGCGGAGCATGGCGTGCGCGAGGGGAGCACCGGCGACTTGCTTTTATAGCCAAGGGAGCGGCGCACGGCTGCACTCCTTTGCTTCCAAGTAGGGAGGGGAAAGAGGGGGGGACCGGCCGCTGCGAGGGCGCACGGGGACACGCCAGTGGACGGCGTGTGCGGGGGGCCGGCACAGGCACGTGGTGTAGGCGGCGTGTGGCGAGCGTGGGCTCCAATGCTCGCTCGGGGTGCGCGCGGCCTCGGAAGGCGCGACCTCAGGAGCTGCGGCCCGGCGTGGGGGGGCCCGGACGCCGAGGGGCGGGGACGCCACGCGGCGGGCGCACGCGCGTGGCGCAGCGCGCTGGAGCGCGGGAGCGCGGCGTCGCGGCGCGACTTCGCCTGACTTGCTTCGTTTACACAAGTTTGACCGCGTCTTTCTCCAAATTTTAAAATAAAACTCCACCAAACCTTGAATACCAAAGTTGTAGAGCAATCATAGGTGAACATTTTTCGTAAAGGCCGACCTATGTTTTGATCAACCGTTTGAGCATGAACTGCAGGCAAAGTTGCTGTCTTTCATGGCGCCTGTGAATAGTACTCAGCTGTAGTTGACCGTATTTTTTGGCTATTTGCACTCAAAATTTCCGATGCCGCCAATTATGAAAAGTGGGTCCCTCGAAAAGGCGAACAACTTTTGTATTGGCCGATTTTGAAGTGTTTAAGTGAAAATTTGAGAACACGGCAAAAGTTCCAGAGGAGGTTCAAAGACATTGGGGTTTGATTAGGGTTTGACCATGACTTTGACCAAGGTTTGACCAAAAGTGTGTGTTGACTTGTTTAAGAGGGTCATTTGTGATTTTTGACTAGGTTTTCGAGGTGATGACCCAGGTTGACCAAGGTTTGACTAGAGTCAACTTGTTTGACTCGGTCATTAGCAGTAATGCTGCTGATTAAAAACCTGGGATGTCACAGCCTACCCCCTTAAAAAGAATCTCGTCACAAGATTCGAAATTCCAAGGACAAGGTAGGGGCGGATGGTTTTCTAAGATTTCTGAATTACCCTGGGAGCAACCACGATGTGATTATAGGTCAAAGAGTATAACCAACCTCGGTTCAAGGTTAGCCATAAGAGTGGTCAAAGGTGACAAGTCATGGAGAGCTTTTGCATGGAGTTTACTTGCGGATGCAAGCAGGGAGTATGAAGAGATGAATCGGTATAAAAATTTCAGAACAATCTTGCTCACATGTTATTTAACTTGTGAATTTGGGTGGTATCGATTCGTTACATTACGGTGCAATGATTTTTAAAAGTTGGTGTGATGCACACGTTTATGAAGGCATGGTGCACATGTTCATGCGGTATGGTGCTCATGATGCATGTTAGCATATCTCGGGTTACACAAGGAATGAGTTAGTGATTGAGATGGCAATCATAGAGTTGAGACGGAGTATATGGGTGGCGAGTCGCATTCTCACAACCAAGATACCTAGCGCGCTCCTACTGGTAATCATGTGGCTGCAGCGCACATCATGCCCTAGGTTCCATCGCGGCACCTTTGGTTATGGAGCAACAACATTACCAACTAAGAAGGATAGAGTAGGAATATTGGAATCTTCTATGCGTGTGCATGTTAGTTCACCCAAGGTTCCCCAAATGCATGTGCTATGCAAATGCATTCCCAAAAAGCTTGACATTTTTTTTAATTCAAAATGTTGTGAGCAAGATCAAGAATAATCAGTTCAAGATTGAAAGATCGAACTAATCCAGACAAGGATATCAATGCAAGGAATAGCTTAGTGCTTCAACATGTATAAATACAAGGGGGGTTTTGGAAGGAATACATGTCGATGGAGATAACATGATGACAGGAGAAGATTACAACTGAAGATTGAACTCTAAGATCAAGACATTACCCAACATAAATGGTAGAACAGAAAAAAGTTCTTTTCTCATGCTGGGCAAAACTGGGGTAGTCATGTGTACAAAGGTACAATTGTATGTTAGAACTCGAAGCGAGCATACATACATAATGACATAAAGTTCTGGCAGTTGTGAACAAAAATTCATAGCCCCAAAAATTTCCAAATTTTTGTAGAAACTCAGCAAGGTTATGAGGCACATTTTTGGTATACACAGGTTGATCTAGAAAGGTTAGGAAGGTACTCCAATTAAGCGAGATTTCAGATTAGATTCCTGGAGAAACAGCATGACAGAGGTTTACTAATCTGAGCGTAACTTGAGATATACAAAAGCTATGACCGCGAATTTTTGCGAGCAGAAACTAGATTAGATATGGAGCAACTTTGGTAGAGATCATCTGGCCTAATTGATTCTTGAACAGGGTGCAAAAATCAAGCAAACAACCCTATCAGATTCTTGGACAGCAACACATCCACACACGAGAGGCTATCCAAAGAGAAATCACACTAGCAAAATTTCCTTAGAGAGCACAATAAAAATGTGGGGGTTCAGTTTTAAGTTTTCACGATTTTTAACATGATGCAAGACATCCTATTCGTCCTCACAAGGCAATCAAGCCGAAAATCGAAGTTAGTGCCGGTGGCAAGGCATATACATGTTTCTCCCTATAATAACTAGTCGAGAACTAGTCGATACTCACTTAACGACTTACGAAACGTGGTTAGTGTACCTGCAGAAAATCATAGACCACATCGAACCTTTCGTGCCAGCACTCACGAAAGCGTCCACATACATTACCGTTCACTATAGAAACGGCACCCATGCATTTATCGCTGCATGGACAGCGTCGAACCTCGGACACCCTCCGTTTGAATGGAGTGTATCCTTGCCTCGCATATTCATAATGCGGAACGTCCACGTATGGCAAAACGTGGCGAGACACAGACTCGACGTGGGTTCCCATTAGAATAGGTCCCATCCATCCCTCACAGGACTTTCTTGTGGCACCACCACGTATGGCAAAACGTGATGAACTAGTATGGTTGTGCGAGAAGTAAGTTCTGACAAGAATAAAATATGCTGGAAGTTAGCAAAATAAACCATAGATTTGTAAGCCACCTGAAAGAACCCAAAAATTCCCTCTAGGGCCTCTCGGTCTAGATCCATCCTTAACGGACCAACGTATTTTGCAAATCCAAACAATCTTGGCAAATTTTATTCAAAAACCAGTGATTAAGGTTGTTAATGAAACTCTGGTGCATATAATCGCTCTGATACCAGCTGTGACAACCCGCCCAGGAAAATACCGTACTATCGCCTAAACCAATCCACTTTGGCCTTTAAGCGACAGTAAAGTATCATCCCGTCGTTAGTTGCCGGGTTAACGCCCGGTAAATCACTTGGATATCACATAGAGGATTGAACATATTCATTAAAACTCACACGAAGGCGAGTCCAGAGTACAAACACAATTTAAAACCAAATGACCCCTAAGGGTTTAATTATTACAAACCATTGTTCACAACATGATAATTAAAGGTTCAGAGTTCGAAAACTGCGGAATAATAAACTAGCGGTACGGTAGATATCACAGGAGGCCATCCGTGATGCCATCACTCGTCGTCATCCACCCATTCCAGCTCCCAGCCGGGTGGAATCTCACCAGGCCAAACAACACCTGCAACAACATTTATAAAGCAAGGCTGAGTATACTAATACTCAGCAAGACTTAACCGTCGGGTCATAACTACATCACCAAACTCTAGACATGAGAGGCTTTTTGGCCGGTGGAGTTCTTTTGCCGAAAGGCAACAAAGAGTATGTCCTTACTTTCAATATTTTAGCACAAATTCTAGTTAATTACCATTTCTAAGTGTGCCAACTATTGCAATCAAGAATTGTATAATACAATTAATCCACGCAGTAATATTCACATAGTTCCATCATTAAGGGATATCATGGCCAGTTGATTAAGCAGTCTCAGATAACGGTGAGAGGCCGACAATCGATTGGTTTATAACCTTGCAAGGTAGACCTAAACACACGGTAGGGTGCCCTCACACTGGACAACCACCAGGCGGTTACCAAAAGTCCTCGGCTTGGGATCGAAGCTTACAGTCCCGGGTAGAAGGCTATCTGGCATGCCCCACACAGTACACCCAGCCTCACACATGTACCCCCCTCCCGGTTGCAAATCGGGCAGGTGAACACTCGAGATTAGTAAGGGTAAGATCCCGCACCGACTCATTAAGGTACTAGGCTTACCGGTCCCATTCCCGACAAGTGCTTAGTACGTTCAAAAGCTTATCCCACGAAAGCCACTGGACCGAAGCCCAAATCCCATGCTCTTACCACATGAGCAATCCATTTATAAAGATCTTATGATTCCAACATAAGAACCTATTCTCGCGAGTGACGAACATCACTCGACTTCTACCGGGTCCTATAGCATAGCAGCTATCGACCTAGCATACTAGTGAAAGAACATAGGTACCTAAGGGTCATGCAACTAGGGTTTCAATTCAACTCCTGAGACGTAAATGCACAATCATAGCAAAGGTAATTGCAATATTTTAAAAAGAGGGGTTAATGATCCGGGGCTTGCCTTCGCTGGCAAGGTTGGCCTTGGGCCCTTCTGGACTTTGGTCCAGGTCCTGAGCTACGTCCACGTACTGCAGCTCACCGTCAGCACCTTCGTCTCCTCCTTCCGGCACGAGCGTATAGCTACCGTCGGGAAGATCTGCCCAAGGATGCAAATGCAAGATTTAATTGACGGTTTTGATTTAATTAATTACAAAAGAACACATGACAACCATGGGGTGCATGGTTGACCACATTCACCTAGATAAACATACATTCAGCATACTCTTCCGATAAAGGAACAATATGTTGTCCTTTATTAATTATTCTTTTTGATAGTGACTGCGTACATATTTATATAAATAAATTAATTTTAATTTCACAAAATAGCAAGGGGTTGGTCTTAAGCTTTTTAGAAAGATTTACATCACACACAAGGTCATTAGGTGTGGTGTTGGTGATTTTCCAATTTAATTTTAATATTAAGCTCAATATGGCTTCCATTGCTTTTATTCATAAAATAAATTCATAAAATTCAGTGAGGTGTTTATGAAGCACTATAAACCTAAACAAAGCCACTGCACACAAGATTTCACATTTCCATGGGCTATAAATTAATTACAACAAAAAAAACAAAATCTAGCTACCAAAGCAAGATAAATGCATACAAAAATAAATACACAACAAATAGATTCCAACTTTCTCCCACTGGTTCTCTGACTCAAATCTAGGATAGAAAAACAACAAACACATCAAGAGCTACTCTAGATCTTGAGCTATGCATTTATATTTAAAACTAAGCATAAATCAAGAATAAATATTTCTGACAGATATAAAATCATGAATAATTCACCAGAGGTGTAACTAGGCATAAAAAGGTCAGATGCAGAAGTTGAGCACAAAAACCTAATTATTTTTAGCTACAAAAATCATTTGGACAGATTCATCATAAATACAATACAATCCATAATAAAAGATCTACACAGTAACTTTGTGCAATTTTTGGCACAGAACCTAAACATGACATTACACACACATATCCAAAATTCAGCTACAGATCACATGGGGATTTTGAACTACAACAGATCTAAGTTTAACAGTTTTGTATTTTTCATGCGAAAACTAGCACTCAAAAGTAGGGTCATGCTTTACAAAAGTTGCAGGGTTCTTCACAAGGAAACCAACAAAATTAAGTTTGCATTTTTCTGATTTTTCTACGATATTCTATGAATTTTACAAGATCCAGCAAAAACACACTAAGGATTAAAGAATCTATTTGCAGGAAGGCCCTCGGCTCAAGTTTCCTTTTTACAGATGTGCCCTCGGTTTGCAATAAACTCCCTGGAAAGAAATTGGACCTTGCAATTGGGTCCTTGTGGCGGCCGGCGGTACGGGCGGCCGGATTCCGGTGAGGTCGCCGCCGTTCTTGGCCGGAGAAGCGGCGGGGGAGGACCACGTGGTCACCTGGACGCGATTGGTGGCCGGAGGAAGGGCGGGGAGGGCGCCGGCGAGCGGGCACGGCGATGCCCGGCGGCTGCGGCCGCTGGAGCGGCTGCTCCAGCGAAAGGCGAGGCAATGCGTAGCAATTGTTGGTAGTGATAGCTCGAGGATACCCTAGGGGAGGTGCCAGGGAGTGGAGCGGCCGAGGGACCGAGCGGGAAGGCAGTTCGGCGTCGGCGGTGGTAATGGCAGTTGGCGGAGCACGACGTGCGTGAGGGGAGCACCGGCGGCTTGCTTTTATAGCCAAGGGAGCGGCGCGCGGCTGCACTCCTTCGCTTCGAAGTAGGGAGGGGAAAGAGGGGGGACCAGCCGCTGCGAGGGCGCACGGGGACACGCCGGCGGACGGCGCGGGCGGGGGGCTGGCACGAGCGCGCGGTGTAGGCGGCGTGTCGCGAGCGCGGGCTCCAATGCTCGCTCGGGGTGCGCGCGGCCTCGAAAGGTGCGACCTCAGGAGCTGCGGCCCGGTGTGGGGAGGCCCGGACGCCGAGGGGCAGGGACGCCACACGGCGGGCGCACGCGCGTGGTGCGGCGCACTGGAGCGCGGGAGCACGGCGTCGCGGTGCGACGTCGCCTGACTTGCTTCGTTTACACAAGTTTGACCGCGTCTTTCTCCAAATTTTCAAATAAAACTCCACCAAACCTTGAATACCAAAGTTGTGGAGCAGTCATAGGTGAAATTTTTTTGTAAAGGCCGACCTATGTTTTGACCAACCGTTTGAGCATGAACTACAGGCAAAGTTGCTGTCTTTCATGGCGCTAGTGAATAGTGCTTAGCTGCAGTTGACCGCATTTTTGGGCTATTTCCACTCAAAATTTCCAATGCTGCCAATTATGAAAAGTGTGTCCCCCGAAAAGATGAACAACTTTTGTATTGGCTGATTTTGAAGTGTTTAAGTGAAAATTTGAGAACACGGCAAAAGTTCCAGAGGAGGTTCAAAGACATTGGGGTTTGACTAGGGTTTGACTATGCCTTTGACCAAGGTTTGACCAAAAGTGTGTGTTGACTTGTTTAAGAGGGTCATTAGTGATTTTTGACTAGGTTTTCGAGGTGATGACCCAGGTTGACCAAGGTTTGACTAGAGTCAACTTGTTTGACTCGGTCATTAGCACTAATGCTGCTGATTAAAACCCTGGGGCACCACAAGAACGTAATCGCCAAGGTCACATAGTCACAACGGACCTACCAACGCTTGGAGGGATCCTTGGTTCAACTAGCGGAAGCACGAATCAAAGAACCAAAGTACTTAGCCAAATCTGTAGGGCCCTGGGCGGACGGTCCACAACCGTACGGCGGACAATCCGCGAGCCCGGTGGACGGTCCATGATTCCCCGGTGGACGGTCCGCAAATAGCGACCGAACCTCCTGTACCGCACCCCGGAAATACGGACAGTCCGGGCGAGCACCTCGGACAGTCCGTGCCGCGCGGACAGTCCGGCCCCACCTGGCGGACAATCTGGCAAACTGACTCCAACCGAAAACTGAAGAACACACGACGAATAATCGACGAACATGCACCCCACGGACAGTCCGCAGCCCTGGGGCAGACAGTCCACCAGCCACGAACAGAGCAGAAACAACCCGAGCTCGAGATGTCAGCTCTCCAAATCCATCACTCGATCTTGCAAACGACTTCAGCTCTTGAGACAAGATTTGGGGAATATGTGAAGCGTCCCTAGGGGATGCTATGCCCAAAAACTTGAGGCCTCAAACAAACTAAAATGCCAGGAATCGATCTCGAACTGAGCTCAACCAAAAAGCTATGGTTCAACACGAAATCCTCAAATCCAAGGCCAAATCCGGAGTTTGAGGGGTCAAGATCAAGCACAAAGATGCACATGGCATCTATCCATGATCCCCACAAAGAAATCCAAACCCAAACACCTCAGAATCGGAGGAACAAGCCGCGCACGAAAATCCAACGAAAATAGCCCAAAAAAGACACGAAAATCACACGAGCTACAAGAAGGAAATCAACGCAATGATGAAAGCTTCCATACACTCGGAGGTCAGATTCTCTACAAAACGGTCAAGAAAATCTAAGCCTATGGAGCAGGGAAATGAGAAGCAGTCCGGGTGGATGGTTTGCCCAGAAACCCTAGAGCTATATATATGAGTCCCTCTGGGTTGGGCAAATGATCAAGCTACCCCTAACACTTAAACTGAGATACAAACACCTCAGGGGCAATATGGTCAAGTAGCACTCCTCTTCATCGGGCGGCCACGCCTTCACCACTGTCCGCGTCCTTCCGATGCAAGCCCTTCGATACCACCGTGTGTCCCCCGGCATCGAAGCTTCTCGGCGCACCCAGATCCTATCTCCGCCCGCCGAGTCTCCGGTCTTGGTTTTGTGGCTGAACCAAGTAACCCGACGGTTTTGTGGTGAACCGTTGCAAACCCCGTGTGCAGACTTCGGTCGTGAGCCGCTACCCTGCACCAGCTCAAGTCGACGACTTCGTCTTGCTTTTCTTGCCACCATGCAGCCCGCACTTTATCCCGTTCCGCCACCGGGTCCATCGAGGCGAGCCTACTTGTCTCTCCACTCCTCGGAGGCCCCGCAAGGCTAAGACCTTTCGCGCCCGCTCTTCATCTGCACCAACACGAATCAAGCCGCAACCTGCACCTACAATACTCGGCCAAGAATCAGTCCACACCACGTTGTCAATCACTCATCTCAGCCAGGAGCGACCATCCACCGGTCCTCGGACGCTCCGGTCCTCACTATCAATGCAAAGAGAAGGGTCACTCAGTTGCAGATTGCCCACAAGCCAGCAGTGCTGACCATTGGACCGGGTCTGGCCAGCACAATGAAGGTGCACCGCAGCGAGGATAAGAAAGTCCACCCTTCAAACAAGAAGCATACATACAAGCCAAGACAAGACAAGCAAATGGCTCCCAAGCCAAGAAGTGCCAAAAGCCGCATTTGCTACACTTGTCGAGAGAAGGGTCACTTGGGCAAGGATTGTCCGAATGGTAACACTCCTCAGTCCAACCTTGTCCATTATGATTTTCATAGGCTTAGGAATGACAAGATTGGCACTTGTGCTATGAGGATGATTAGTTCACCTCAAACTAGCACAAGGGCTATTTGGCTTCCTAAGCATCTTGTGACTAACCTTGTAGGACCCAACAAGTGTTGGGTACCAAGAAGTGCTTGCTGAGCTTGTAGGTTGATCGAGTTGAATTGGAGTCATGGCAATGAAGAAAGAATTCAATAATTGATGCTTTGCTATGAGAAGAGCTAGAAAGTGAAAATACTAAACCAATGCAATCTCGGTAACAAGTACTTAATGTTGTGCCTTGGTCACTCTCAGTTCTTTGTGAACACTCATGGATCACTAGACCTAGGTTTGTGAAGCATGAGGAAGTGACCTTGACACTTTCATAATTTTACTCTCTCATACCATTCGATGCTCCTAATGGCTCTCTAGAAGAGCATTTGTTGTGATAAGCTTTGCAGGGACTTATTTAGGCACTATAGAGGCTTATCAATGAACAGGAGTGTCAGATGTTTAGATCTGCACAGCCCACAGGGGTGTCCACCCCAGTGGTTTATTTGTTCGCACTGACCTACTCCTGTAGTAGGAACTTGAGGCCGACCTGCTGTATCCTTGACTTATTTCTTCGACCTGGGCGGTGGCGACGCGGATGTGAGCTTGTAGACGTCGGGTCGCAGGAGTATCTCCAAGGTGTTCCAGCTTGGTGAGGGCCACGCCTAGGTAAGCATGAGGCGAGTTGTAGACTTCGTGGCCATCTTGCTCAAAGTCCCTCAGGAGGTCTCTGGCACGTAGGCGGTGTCGACGAGGTTCATCTTGGTTCTGCTGCTGCTGAGCAGCGGCTGGGGCCGCGGGGGGTGGTCCCTTGACCGCATTTTGGGCGACATTGCCTGTGGGTTGACCACCGGCACCAGGTATGACGTTGCCTGCGGGCTGACCAGGGGCGTGTTGGGGTGCAGCAGCTGCTGCGGCTGCGGCATCTACTTCTTGATGGCGGCGCTGGGCTCGCGCAGCATTGGCGTTCTCCCGTTGCTGGCGCTGTTCATCTGTCTCACCGGCTTGAGGAGGTACATCGTCGGAGACCACGAGGACCCCACGATCCAAGACTTCAGACATGTCATCCGGGTTGTTGGGGGAGATGATGGTGCGGGCGATCTGGAACGTGCCACAGTCTGGTCTTGGTTTTGTGGCTCAACCAAGTAACCCGACGATTTTGTGGTGAACCGCCGCAAACCCCACGTGTAGACTTCGGTTGTGAGCCACTACCATGCACCGGCTCCAGTCGACGACTTCGTCTTGCTTTTCTTGCCACCATGCGGCCCGCACTTGATCCCGTACGGCCACCGGGTCCATCAAGGCAAGCCTACTTGTCTCTCCACTCCTCGGAGACCCCGCAAGGCTAAGACCTTTCGCTCCCGCTCTTCACCTGCACCAACATGAATCAAGCCGCAACCTGCACCTGCAATACTCGGCCAAGAGTTAGTCCACACCACGTTGTCAATCACTCATCACAGCTAGGAGCGACAATCCACCGGTCCTCGGACGCTCCGGTGCTCAATCTCCCCCTTGATGAGTGCATTGACAACACACATAGTAACCAATTCAGAGAAAAGAGAAAAAGAAAGGAAACGAATGAAAAACTCAAACAAGTGATCAAAAACCAAACAAAAGCCAAAACAAGATCACTTGAGAGAGAAAAATCTGGGTCCCCTAAGACAAGGGCAACGGCTCAACACAACCGAGATAAAATGCTCCAAAATTGCTGACTCCTCATGGTGAGGTAAAAGGGCTCGACACCATCGGCAAAAGAGCACAACTAAAATCAAGCGACAAAGAGCTCGCAAATGCATGAATGCAAGCGCCCTCTGAACAAATGCATTTCTCCCAATTTTTCTCCCCCTGGATGCATGAATTCGGTACTCCCCCCCCCTTGTTGGTAATGCATGAATCAAGTCTACAAATGCAAGCATGTGCTTCTGAAATAGACAAAGAGCACTACAACATGCTAAAATAGAGGCATAGACAAGCAAGATAGCCACAAATTTAGTACAAGCGTCGCCAACAAGATAGATAGGGACATATAAGCATGTGACATAGCCATGATCAAAATGAAGCATTTTTCAACACAAATTTCCCTCTCATGAGCATAGGACCTAAACATGGTCAAAATGAGCACAAACAACATATAACTCACAAACTTCATGCAAGGTCATAAATTCTCATCACAAGATTATCACAAACACCTACAAGCTATATCATGTCATGTCAAAGCCACCGAGCTATGTGTCCACTTCTAAGTATGAGACTTCTCAATGGTGAACATCATGCTACGATTTAGCACCCAAGATAAGGAATTTAAATCACATAAATGACATGGAAGCACATTTTTCAAGCACAAGCATTTCATATACCAATTTTATGATTTCAAATTAAGCATGGTACATGAAGTGCCTTTGCGGCAAAAAGAAGCTTAGGCTTCTCCACAAGGTAGCATGTAGGCTAAACATTCATGATAACAAATGGGTCTTTGACCCCAAATGAAAAGAACATGGTTCCCAAGCACAAATTAATCAAGATATAGCCATATGCACACAATTTCAACATGAGAGGCATTCAACTCACAAGATAGGATTATATATAGCATTTTCACAAAAGTAAGCCATCCACATGCATATACATCCCATAACTACCAAGAGCATAGCTATACATCACATGAGCATCACTAGCAAAGTCATAAGCTCACATCCAGCATATCGTAATGATCCAAGTATATAGGAGAAGCACATCTCTAAAGCATATGATACAAATGCAGTCTATGATACAAAGATGCAAACATGATATGATACAGAAATAAAAATGCAACATGTATATGTACATCAGACTCCCAACCGAACCTCAAAAAGGAAAAACCATACCAAGCTCCCCTCGCAAACGAGCAAATGTAGCTTGGTCCAAAGGCTTTGTTAGGATATCAGCAAGCAGTTTTTCGGTTGGCACATGGATGAGGTCTATGTTTCCCTTCTCAACATTGTCTCTCAGTAAGTGGTACCTCACCTCTATATGTTTGGTTCCGGAGTGTAGCACGGGATTTTTAGCAACAGTAATGGCACTCGTGCTATCACACATGAGAGGAACATGGGTACACTCCTAACCAAAGTCACTCAGCGTGTATGTGATCCAAAGCAGCTGGGAGCAACAACTAGTAGCAGCGACATACTCGGCTTCTGTGGTAGACTGAGCTACACTAGATTGTTTGCGAGAAGACCAAGAAACAAGCGAGGAACCCAAAAATTGGCACGTCCCCGAAGTCGACTTCCTATCGACTCGACACCCCGCAAAGTCGGCATCCGAAAACCCAAGAAGCGAAAGAGAAGAGGACGCCGAGTACCAAAGACCGAGCTTAGGTGTGTATCAAAGATACCTGAAGATCCGCTTGACGGCCAGCTGATGTGAAGTCCTCGGCGACGCCTGAAAATGAGCGCATAGACACATAGAAAACATAATGTCCGGCCTCGTCGCCGTCAAGTACAAGAGGGAGCCTATCATGCTCCGGTACTCCTTCTGGTCCACAGGCTCTCCATCCTCGTCCGCATCCAGCGCTATAGTCGTACTCATTGGTATCGACAGGGGCTTCGAGTCGTCCATCTTGAACTTCTTGAGGATGTCCTTCGTGTACTTGGCTTGATGCACAAAGGTTCCCTCCTTTGCCTTCTTGATCTGAAGCCCGAGAAAGAACTGCAATTCTCCCATCATAGACATCTCGAATTCGTTGCTCATGTCCTCTGGAAACCTCACAACCAAAGAGTGAGACGAGCCACCAAAGACAATATCATCCACGTACACCTGAAACAATTAGGATATCATCGCCCTGCCTGAGGACAAAAAGAGTCTTATCTACTTTGCCCATCTCAAACCCCTTGCTGAACAAGAACCCCCTCAAACGGCCATACCAAACACGGGGAGCTTGTTTCAGCCTATACAACACCGTCCTCAACCTATACACCCAGTGAGGAAACTCAACACTCTCACATAAACCTCTTCTTCTAAAGACCCATTCAGAAAGGCACTCTGCACATCCAATTGGTACAATTTGAACCCTTTAGCCACAGAAAAGGCTAGAAGGATCCTAATCGACTCCAAACGGGCTACAGAGCAAATGTCTCTTCATAGTCTATCCCCTCCTTTTGACTATAACCCTGAGCAACCAACCTCGATTTGTTTCTCACGACCTCACCATTCTCACCCTCTTTGTTCTTCCACACCCATTTTGTCCCAATAGGTTTGCAATGTGGTGGTGGCTCTACCAACTCCCAAACTTGGTTTCTCTCAAAGTTCTCTAACTCCTCATGCATGGCGTTCACCCAATTAGGATCAGAGATGGCGTGCCCCATGTCTTTCGGCTCAAAGGTAGCAACAAAAGTCGAATGAGCAAAGTGAGAAACATTCTTGGACCTTGACCGTGTTGTACGCTCGTTGATGTCGCCGATGATTCTCGAGGGAGGATGATCAACTTGAACGCGCCTCGGTGCCTCTCGCCTGGAGACGACCTCCCCCTCAGCAGCAGCTTCCACTTGATCTTGCTAGACCATAGTCAGTGTAGGGGATGGGCCATCTTGCACCGTAGTCGTCGTAGTGGAAGTAGAGGGTACATGCTCGGCTAGAGCTTCACCATCATCACCATCATCCTCTTCAGCATCATCCTCCTCGTCCTCAAAGATCTTCTTGCCAATCTCGTCGTCACCTGCACATTCAAAAACAGACGAACTGCATGGCTGGGTCTCGTCGAAGGTAACCTCGCAAGTTTCCATGACTAGGTTAGTATCAAGGTTGAGCACACGGAATGCTCGAGAATGACTCGCATAATCCAAGAAGATCCCATCGGAAGACCTCGACTCAAACTGATCAAGCCTACCCTTCTTGAGAATAACGCACCGACAACCAAAAGCCCTGAAATGGCTCACTCTAGGTGCTCGCCCGTGCATGAGCTCATAGCACGTCTTGTTCAAGAAGGCTCGAAGAAAAATCTGATTCCCAACATGGCATGCGGTATTCACAGCCTCAGCCCAATATCTCCTCGGAGTCCTATGCTCGTCGAGCATCGTCCAAGCCATCTCACAAAGGGAACGATTTTTCCTCTCAACCACACCATTCTGACAAGCCACATAGGGAGAAGAGAATTGATATTCGATACCCAAATCACGACAAAAGGTTTCGAAACAAGAGTTTTTAAATTCAGTGCCATTGTCGATACGAATAGCTCAAATAGCATCCCCATTCCTCTCATTCTTCAACGTCAAGATTAGATCCCGGACAAATCCAAATGTCTCCCCCTTGTCAGCAAAAAAGAAGACACAAGCATAGCGGGAATAGTCATCCACTATCATAAGGACGTACCATTTCCCACCCACCGGGCACACACGAGTTGGACCAACCAAGTCCATATGGAACAACTCGCATGGCCTCTCTATCATAACAGATGTTAGAGGCGGGTGAGAGGCGGCGACCATCTTACCATGCCTACACGAAGCACATACCAAGTCCTTTTGGTATTTCAACTTACGCAATCCTCGGACCAAACCTAGCCCACTCAAGCGTGGCAACAAGTCAAAACTCAAGTGACTTAGTCTCCTTTGCCATTTCCAAAGCTCCGCCGAAACACCAGCAACCAAACAACGAGAAGAGCCAACACACTGATAAAAATCAGCTCTAAAAATCTGACCCTCGGGGATGATCGTGCACACAAGATCACCTCGAGAACCCAAAACATGAGAAGCACCCGTTTTGAAACGGACCTCAAAACCCTCATCAAGAAGTTGGGACACCGAAAGAAGATTGAACCCCAAAGATTTGACAAGAGCAACACGCCTAAGAGTCACAGACTCGCTCACCTTCACCGTGCCCACTAAAAGCACTCTTCCTTTCCCATTGACCCCAAAAGTGATGTACTCTTTGGTCATCATCGGGGTGAGGCTGGAGAACCACCTTCGATCTCCGGTCATGTGTCGAGAGCAACCGAAGTCGATCAACGAAAAGCCCTCCAAGCCTCCCACCTGAAAAATAAAAAACGAGAGCGAGAGTGAGCAAACGACTCAGCACTGGGGTTAGTACAAAATGAATCAAACCAGTGTCGTGCCATTTGCTCAAAAGTGGGGTTAGCAAAATCCATCCTATCACTCCTAGGTGGAACACCCACACGTCTCCTTGGAGGACTACGCGTACCACGAGGTGGAGACCGTGGCCCGTAGCTCCTCTGAGACCTAAAGCTATGATAGTTCCCCCCATACTCGTATTGACCACGAGCGAAGGAGCGTCTAGCAAACTCACTACGCCCAAACCCAACACGCTTACCACTATCTCTCTGTGGTGGCTCACCTCGAGGCACACACTCACACCTCTCTCGAGGGTAAATGGTATGTACCACACCCTCACTCCTTCGCACCATCCTAGGCTCAGGCACACCACAAGAAGGGCGGTACCTGTCCTTGTTTGCCATCTCCCTAGCAAACCTCTCCTCACGCTTCCTCCTGAAGCAAAACTCAGCTAGGTTGCCATCCCTCCCACAATGCTCACAATGGAAGGGTTTTGGATTTGGCTTTGGCTTTGGGCTCTGGCTTCTCCTCACTCGGTTTCTCTCCCTTCTTCCCAAAGAACTAGTTCCCTAAGTCACTCTTGAACTTGATGGGTTTCTGGAAGTTGTCGGTGTGTGGAGGAAACACGGGAGGATCTAGGGTTGTGTCTAGTCGGTTCCTAAGTGGGTTGGGCTTAGGAGCATACGCATTTTTGTGGAAGGTTTTTGGTGGAGCTATGATATCACCAATCTTCTCCTCCTTCTCACCACTGCATTCCCCAACTTTATTCGACCCAGGAGCTTGCCCATCATAGCGCTTGTATGCCTCAATCATCATCCTGAGCTGAGGCTCATGACCCGACAACCAACCCATCATCTTCCTCAACTCATCACTCTCATCCTGCAAATGATCAACATAATGTGCAAGCTCCAAATTCTTCACAACATTTATTTCACAAGTAGAGCATGATGTAGGAATAGGAGCTTTCAGCTTAGCCTCTAGGGATCTAGAAACATCTAGCTTCTCATGCAAAATAGGACAAGAAGTGCAAGCACCAAGCAAAGAGGGCCTAGATTTCATCTCATATACCTCAACCCTAAGCACATCTAGTTCCTCAACCTTGGAGGCATACTTTTCCTTAAGCACAGTCAAATCACCAAGAAAAGTGGAACAATCAGTACATTTAGGTTCATCGGTTACAATAGGAGCGGACTTCAGAGAATCTATTTGTGCCCTAGCATCAACAAGCAAAGACTCTAGCTCAACCACCTTCTCCTTAGCCTCTCCAAGCAAAGACCTATAGTCCCTCTTCTCCTTGTTGGTCTTTCTAAGCACATCATCACGATTGTCGAGCAATTCATTCAACCTAGCATTCTCCGCTACCAAGAAAGATGGATCATTGTTTACCTCATCCTAGGAGTCGGAGTCCGAGTCATCCTTGTTGATCTTCTTGCTTGCAGAGCTGTGTGCCATGCCGCAAAAGCCTTGGGCGGCAAAGCACAAGCCGTTGATGTTCTTGCTTGACCGCTTGCCCTTGTGTCATTCTTCTTCATCACTTGTGCTCGATGAAGAGTAGTAGGAACTTGAGTCGATGTCACTCACACTGCCAACCATCGCACGCTCCTTCTTCTTGTGACCGCCACTTCTCCTCGATCTCCGCTCGGACTTGTTCTTGCCCTTGTGGTCATCCCTTGAGCGGTACTTGTGGTCGGTCCTCGGACGGTGCTTGTGCTCAGCCTTGATCTCCATGGCTTCCGGGGACTCAGTGATAAAGTGCCTGTGCTTCCCGCACTAGTAGCACATGCCTGAGCTCCTCCAAGCGTTCTTTTGGTTCGTGTACATGCGCTTGAACCGCCTGCTCAGCAATGCGAGATCCTCCTCTCCCAGCACGTCGAACTCCTCATCTGGCATCGACACAAGACAAGATAAAGAGAACTATCTCGAAGACATGTTAGCGTTAGTCCTTGGTCCAGAAACGAGAGCCAGACTATGAGGGTCGGTCGGGTTCTCGAACCTTGCTCGCACCCCACGGTCCACCTCGGACGACTTGAGCTTGGAGAACAGCTCATCCACCGTGAGGGTCTCATACTTCTCTGACTCAAGAATGGCCTCGACCTTCTCACTCCACACGGTATGATCCAGAGAGTGCAAGAGCTTCAAAGCCCTGTCATGATCATCGTACGGGAGCGCGGCCACATTAGCCCTCATGCTGTTCACAATCACAGTGAACCGCTAGAACATGGTTTCTATGGACTCACTGGGGAGATGAGTGAAGTTCTCGTACTCTCTCCATTAGGTCGCAAACAACCGAGCCTGAACCTGAGTGTTCCTAGCGTGAGCATTCTTCAGCTGCTCCCAAATCCTACAAGTCAAGTCCTCTGTCTGAACCCGATCGAATTCGGATTGACACAGAGCACGAAACAAGTAGTCGACAACCTTTTTGTTGGCGTCGTGCATATCCCTCGATCCAGGAGCTAGGAAGTTAATCAGATGAACATAAGCTGTGTTCACTATAACATCCCAAAAAATCTGACCCTTACCGCGGAGGAAAGCAGCCATTCGCCTCTGCCACATCTAGTAGTTCTTACCATCAAAGTGTGGAGGACCCGAACCCGTTCCTGGTACGCCATCTTTGGATCTTAGACTTGTTAGAATCACGAAGATTCGTAACCAGCTCTGATACCAATTGAAGGACCGATTAGGCGACCAAAGAGGGGGGGGGAGTGAATGGGAGCCGATAAAAATTCACCTCAAAAAGATGAACTCGACTATGCCCCAAGAACTACTCCAAATCCGAGCACACACGATGGAGAACGTAATCGCCAAGGTCACATAGTCATAACGGACCTACCAACCCTAGGAGCGATCCTTGGTTCAACTAGCGGAAGCACAAATCAAAGAACCAAAGTACTTAGCCAAATCTCTGAGGCCCTGGGAGGACGGTCCGCAACCGTACGGCGGGCGGTCCGCAAATAGTGACCGAACCTCCAGTACCGCACCCCGGAAATTCGGACAGTCCGGGCGAGCACCTCAGACAGTCCGTGCCGCGTGGACAGTCCGGCCCCACCTAGAGGACAGTCCGGCAAACCGACTCCACCCGAGAACTCCAAATTCGACGGATTGAAACGGCCCGTGCTCACGAACTCAAGAACACACGACAAACAATCGACGAACACGCACCTCGCGGGCAGTCCGCTACCCTGGAATGGACAGTCCGCCAGCCACGAACAGAGCAGAAACAGCCCAAGCTCGAGAGGTCAACTCTCCAAATCCATCACCCGATCTCCCAAACGACTTCAGCTCTTGAGACAAGATTTGGGGAAGATGTGAAGCATCCCTAGGGGATGCTATGCCCCAAAACTTGAGGCCTCAAACCAACTAAATCACCAGGAATCGATCTCGAACCGAGCTCAACCAAAAAGCTAGGGTTCCACCCGAAATCCTCAAATCTAAGGCCAATCCAGAGTTTGAGGGGTCAAGATCAAGCACAAAGATGCACACGACATCTATCCATGATCCCCACAAAGAAATCCGAACCCAAACACCTCAGAATCGGAGGAACAAGCCGCGCACGAAAATCCAACGAAAATAGCCCGAAAAAGACACGAAAATCACACGAGCTACAAGAAGGAAATCAACGCAACCATGATAGCTTCCATACACTCGGAGGTCAGATTCTCTACAAAACGGTCAAGAAAATCTAAGCCTATGGAGCAGGGAAATGAGAAGCAGTCCGGGTGGATGGTTTGCCAAGAAACCCTAGAAATATATATATGAGTCCCTCTGGGTTGGGCAAATGACCAACCTACCCCTAGCACTTAAACTGAGATACAAACCCCTCTGCGGCAATATGGTCAAGTAGCACTCATATTCATCAGGCGGCCACGCCTTTGCCGCAGTCCACATCCTCCCGACGCAAGCCCTGCGAACTCGCCGCGTGTCCCCCGGCATCGAAGCTTCTCAACGCACCCGGATCCCGTCTCTGCCCGCCGAGTCTCCGGTCTAGGTTTTGTGGCTCAACCAAGTAACTCGATAGTTTTGTGGTGAACCATTGCAAACCCCATGTGCAGACTTCGGTCGTGAGCCGCTACCCTGCACCGGCTAGAGTCGACGACTTCGTCTTGCTATTCTTGCCACCATGCGGCCCGCACTTGATCCCGTTCATCCACTGGGTCCATCGAGCCGAGCCTACTTGTCTCTCCAGTCCTTGGAGGCCCCGCAAGGCTAAGACCTTTTGGGCCCGCTCTTCACCTGCACCAACACGAATCAAGCCGCAACCTGCACCTGCAATACTCGGCCAAGAGTTAGTCCACACCACGTTGTCAATCACTCATCACAGCCAGGAGCGACCATCCACCGATCCTCGGACGCTCCGGTCCTCACTATCAATTCATAGAGAAGGGTCACTCGGCTGCGGATTGCCCAGAAGCCAGCAGTGCTGACCAGGGGCAGTCAAACCGCCCTCATAGGGCAGTTACACCGGGTCTGGCCAGCACAATGAATTTGCACCGCAGCGAGGATAAGAACGTCCACCCTTCAAACAAGAAGCATACATGCAAGGCAAGACAAGACAAGCAAATGGTTCCCAATCCAAGAAGTGCCAAAAGCCGCATTTGCTACACTTGTCGAGAGAAGGGTCACTTGGGCAAGGATTGTCCAAATGGTAACACTCCTTTATCCAACCTTGTCCATTATGATCTTCATAGGCTTAGGAATGACAAGATTGGCACTTGTGCTATGAGGATGATTATATCACCTCAAACTAGCACAAGGGCTATTTGGGTTCCTAAGCATCTTGTGACTAACCTTGTAGGACCCAACAAGTGTTGGGTACCAAGAAGTGCTTGCTGAGCTTGTATGTTGATTGAGATTTATTGGAGTCATGGCAATGAAGAAAGAATTCAATAATTGATGCTTTGCCACGAGAAGAGCTAGAAAGTGAAAATCACTCAACCAATGCAATCTCGGTATGAGGACCAGAGCGTACGAGGACCAGTGGATGGTCTCTCCCTGGTGTGATGAGTGATTAACAACGTGGTGTGGACTGACTCTTGGCCGACTATTGCAGGTGCAGGTTGCGGCTTGACTCGTGTTGGTGCAGGTGAAGGGCGGGTGCGAAAGGTCTTAGCCTTGCGGGGCCTCCGAGGAGTGGAGAGACAAGTAGGCTCGGCTCGATGGAC
Source organism: Cenchrus fungigraminus (assembly GCA_036936925.1). Taxonomy (NCBI): domain Eukaryota; kingdom Viridiplantae; phylum Streptophyta; class Magnoliopsida; order Poales; family Poaceae; genus Cenchrus; species Cenchrus fungigraminus. The sequence goes on along the minus strand of CM072776.1, from coordinate 20,205,348 downwards.
CCGGTGGCCTAACGAGGTCAAGTGCGGGCCTCATGGTAGCAAGAAAAGCAAGATGAAGTCGTCGATCAGAGCCGATGCAGGGTAGCGGCTCAAGACCGGAGTCTGCACGCGGGGTTTGCGGCGGTTGACCACAAAACCGTCGGGTTACTTGGTTGAGCCACAAAACCAAGACCGGAGGCTCGGCGGGCGGAGACGGGATCCGGGCGCGCCGAGAAGCTTCGATGCCAGAGGACACACGGCGGGATTGCAGGGCTTGCGTCGGGAGGACGCGAACTGCGGCAAAGGCGTGGCCGTCTGATGAAGTGGAGTGCTACTTGACCACATTGCCCCTGAGGGGATTGTATCTTAAGTCTAAGTGCTAGGGGTAGCTTGGTCATTTGCCCAACCCAGAGGAACTCATATATATAGCTCTAGGGTTTCTGGGCAAACCATCCTTCCGGACTGCTTCTCATTTCCCTGCTTCATAGGTTTAGATTTTTTTCATGTTTTTGTAGAGAATCTGATCTCCGAGTGTATGGAAGCTTTCATGGTTGCGTTGATTTCCTTCTTGTAGCTCGTGTGATTTTCGTGTCTTTTTCGAGCTATTTTCGTTGGATTTTCGTGCGCGGCTTGTTCCTCTGATTCTGGGTTGTTTGAGTTCGGATTTTCTTATGGGGATCATGGATAGATGCCTTGCGCATCTTTGTGCTTGATCTTGACCCCCCAATCTCTGGATTCAGCCTCCGATTGAAGGATTTCGGTTGGAACCCTAGCTTTTTGGTAGAGCTCGGTTGCGATTCGATTCCCGGCGATTTAGTTCGTTTGAGGTCTCAAGTTTTGGGGTATAGCATCCCCTAGGGACGCTTCACATCTCCCCCAAATCTTGTCTCAAGAGCTTAAGCCGTTTGGGAGATCCATGGACAGATAGGTGGAAGTGCGCTCGCGTTCCTGTTCTCGTCCTGCTGCTCCCGCATCTATTCGCACCTGGCGGACAGTCCGCCTGGTAGGCGCGGACAGTCCGCGTGGACTAGTGTTCATCCATTTCGTCACTTGTTCATGCGCGTTCGTGATTCGATCCGTTGAGTCAAGAGTTTTTGGTTGGGAGAGGTTTGCGGACCGTCCGCCTAAGCACCGCGGACCGTCCGCGCGGTACGAATTACCCACGGACCGTCCGAGGGTAGGGTACGGACCGTCCGAATTTCGAGGGGTGCATACTGGTTGTTCAGGCACCTTTTGCGGACTGTCCGCCGTGGTCCCGTGGACCGTCCGCCTGGCCCCTGCAGACCGTCGGCCCGGTCACCTCGGACTGTCCGCCCGGGACTTCGCAGATTGCCTAAGTCCTTTGCTTCTTGAGTTGCGCTTCCGTGTTGCTTTGAGTTGGGGTTTGCTCCTAGGGTTGGTAGGTCCGTTGTGACTACGTGTCCTTGGCAAACTCGTGTGGGAATCCTCGGTTGTGATTTTGGGGCATAGGCCGAGTTCATCCTCCGGGAAGAATTTTTATCGGCTCCCATTCACTCCCTCCCTCTCTGGTCGTCTAATCGGTCCTTCAATTGGTATCAGAGCCGGTTACAGATCTTTGTGATTCTAACCAGTCTAAGATCCAAAGATGGCGTACCAGGAACGGGGTTCGGGTCCTCCACACTTTGATGGTAAGAACTACCAGATGTGGCAGAGGCGGATGGCTGCTTTCCTCCGCGGCAAGGGTCAGATCCTTTGGGACGTTACAGTGAACACAGATTCTGTTCATCTGATTTACTTCCTATCTCCAAGATCGAGGGATATGTTGAACACCAACAACAAGGCGGTCGACTACTTGTTTCGTGCTCTGTGTCAATCCGAATTCGATTGGGTTCAGACAGAGGACTTGGCTTGTAGGATTTGGGAGCAGTTGAAGAATGCTCAAGCTGGAAATGCTCAAGTTCAGGCTCGGTTGTTTGCAACCTACCGGAGAGAGTACGAGAACTTCACTCATCTCCCCGGTGAGTCCATTGATAGCATGTTCCAGCAGTTCACGGTGATTGTGAACAACATGAGGGCTAATGTGGCCGTGCTCCCGTACAATGATCATGACAGGGCTGTGAAGCTCCTGCACTCTCTGGATCGTACCATGTGGAGTGAGAAGGTCGAGGCCATTCTTGAGTCGGAGAAGTATTAGACCCTCACGGTGGACGAGTTGTTCTCCAAGCTCAAGTCGTCCGAGGTGGACCGTGGGGTGCGAGCAAGGATCGAGAACCCGACTGACCCTCATAGTCTGGCCCTCGTTTCTGGACCAAGGACTAATGCTAACATGTCTTCGAGACAGTTCTCTTTGTCTTCTCTTGTGTCCATACCAGATGAGGAGTTTGACGTGCTGGGCGAGGAGGATCTCGCGTTGCTGAGCAGGCGGTTCGAGCGCATGTACACGAACCAGAAGAACGCTCGGAGGAGCTCGGGCATGTGCTACCGGTGCGGGAAGCACGGGCACTTTATCGCTGAGTGCCCGGAAGACATGGAGGTCAAGCCCGAGCACAAGCACCGTCCGAGGACCGACCATAAGCACCGCTCGAGGGACGACCACAAGGGCAAGAACAAGTCCGAGCGGAGGCCGAGGGGGAGTGGTGGTCACAAGAAGAAGGACCAAGCGATGGTTGCCGGAGTGAGCGACATCGACTCGAGCTCTTGCTACTATTCATCAAGCTCAAGTGATGAAGATGAGAACCGGCACAAGGGCAAGTGGTCAAGCAAGAACATCAACGGCTTGTGCTTCACCGCCCAAGGCTTTTGCGGCATGGCACATAGCTCCGCAAGCAAGAAGAGCAACAAGGATGACTCGAACTCTGACTCCGAGGATGAGGTAAACAATGATCCATCCTTCCTGGTAGCGAAGAATGCTAGGTTGAATGAATTGCTTGACAACCGTGATGATGTGCTTAGAAAGACTAACAAGGAGAAGAGGGAGTATAGGTCTTTGCTTGGAGAGGCTAAGGAGAAGGTGGTTGAACTAGAGTCTTTGCTTGTTGATGCTAGGGCTAAAATAGATTCTCTTAAGTCTGCTCCTATTGTGACCGATGAACCAGAATGCACTGATTGTTCCACTTTTCTTGGTGATTTGACTGTGCTTAAGGAAAAGTATGCCTCCAAGGTTGAGGAACTAGATGTGCTTAGGGTTGAGCTAGATGAGATGAAATCTAGGCCCTCCTTGCTTGGTGCTTGCACTTCTTGTCCTATTTTGCATGAGAAACTAGATGAATCAATTGCTTATGCTAGATCTCTAGAAGCTGCTTTGAAAGCTCCTATTCCCACATCATGCTCTACTTGTGAAATAAATGCTGTGAAGAATTTGGAGCTTGCACTCTATGTTGATCGCTTGCAGGATGAGAATGATGAGTTGAGGAAGATGATGGGTTGGTTGTCAGGTCATGAGCCTCAGCTCAGGATGATGATTGACGCATACAAGTGCTATGTTGGCAAGCGCTTGGGGCGGATAAGGTTGGTGAGGGAAGTGGTGAGAATGAGGGGAAGATTGGAGATATCCCAGAACCACCAAAAACCCACCACAAAAATGCCTATGCTCCTAAGTCAAATCCTCTTAGGAACCGACTAGACACAACCCCAGCTCCACCCGTGTTTCCTCCACACACAGACAACTTCCAGAAACCCATCAAGTTCAAGAGTGACTTGGGGAATGAGTTCTTTGGGAAGAAGGGTGAGAAACCGAGTGAGGAGAAGCCAGAGCCCAAAGAGAGGCCAAAACCAAAGCCAAAACCAAAACCCTTCCATTGTGAGCATTGTGGGAGGGATGGGCACCTAGCTGAATTTTGCTTCCGAAGGAAGCATGAGGAGAGGTTTGCTAGGGAGATGGGAAACAAGGATAGGTACCGCCCTTCTCGTGGTGTGCCTAAGCCTAGGATGGTGCCAAGGGGCGAGGGTGTGGTGCGTACCATTTACCCTCGGGAGAGGCGTGAGTTTGTGCCTCGAGGTGAGCCACCACATAGAGAAGGTGGTAGGCGTGTTGGGTTTGGGCGTGGTGAGTTTGCTGGACGTTCCTTCGCTCGTGGCCAATACGAGTATGGGGGAAACGATCGCAGTTTTAGGTCCCAGAGGAGCTACGGGCCACGGTCTCCACCTCGTGGTACACGTAGTCCTCCAAGGGGACGTGTGGGTACTCCACCTAGGAGAGATAGGATGGATTTTGCTAACCCCACTTTTGAGCAAATGGCACGGCACTGGTTTGATTCATTTTGTACTAACCCCAGTGCTGAGTCGTTTGCTCACTCTCGCTCTCATTTTTGATTTGCAGGTGGGAGGCTTGGAGGGCTTTTGGTTGATCGACTCCGGTTGCTCTCGACACATGACCGGAGATCGAAGGTGGTTCTCCAGCCTCACCCCGGTGATGACCAAAGAGTACATCACATTTGGGGACAATGGGAAAGGTAGAGTGCTTTCAGTGGGCACGGTGAAGGTGAGCGAGTCTGTGACTCTTAGGCGTGTTGCTCTTGTCAAGTCTTTGGGGTTTAATCTTCTTTCGGTTTCCCAGCTTCTTGATGAGGGTTTTGAGGTCCGTTTCAAAATGGGCGCTTCTCGTGTTTTGGATTCTCGAGGTGATCTTGTGTGCATGATCATCCCCGAGGGTCAGATTTTCAGAGCCGATTTTTCTCAGTGTGTCGGCTCTTCTCATTGTTTGGTTGCTGGTGTTTCGGCGGAGCTTTGGAAATGGCATAGGAGACTAGGTCACTTGAGTTTTGACTTGTTGTCACGCTTGAGTGGGCTAGGTTTGGTCTGAGGATTGCCTAAGTTGAAATACCAAAAGGACTTGGTATGTGCTCCATGTAGGCATGGCAAGATGGTCACCGCCTCTCACCCGCCTCTGACATCCATTATGACAGAGAGGCCATGCGAGCTGTTCCATATGGACTTGGTTGCTCCAGCTCGTGTGTGCTCGGCGGGTGGGAAATGGTATGTCCTGATTATAGTGGATGACTATTCTCGCTATGCTTGGGTCTTCTTTTTGGCTGACAAGGGGGAGACGTTTGGTTTTGTGCGGGATCTAATCTTGAGGTTGAAGAATGAGAGGAATGGAGATGCCATTCGAGCTATCTGTAGCGACAATGGCTCTGAATTTAAAAACTCTCGTTTCGAAACCTTTTGTCGTGATTTGGGTCTCGAACATCAATTCTCTTCTCCCTATGTGGCTTGTCAGAATGGTGTGGTTGAGAGGAAAAATCGTTCCCTTTGTGAGATGGCTCGGATGATGCTCGATGAGCATAGGACTCCGAGGAGATATTGGGCTGAGGCGGTGAATACCACGTGCCATGTTGGGAACCAGATTTTTCTTCGAGCCTTCTTGAACAAGACATGCTATGAGCTCATGCACGGGCGAGCACCTAGAGTGTGCCATTTCAGGGCTTTTGGTTGTCGGTGCTTTATTCTCAAGAAGGGTAGGCTTGATAAGTTTGAGTCAAGGTCTTCCGATGGGATCTTTTTGGGTTATGCGAGTCATTCTCGAGCATTCCGTGTGCTCAACCTTGATACTAACCTAGTCATGGAAACTTGCAAGGTTACCTTCGACGAGATCCAGCCATGCAGTTCGTCTGTTTTTGAGTGTGCAGGTGACGACGAGATTGGCAAGAAGATCTTTGAGGACGAGGAGGATGATGCTGGAGAGGATGATGGTGATGATGAAGCTCCAGCCAAGCATGTACCCTCTACTTCCACTACGACGACTACGGTGTAGGATGGTCCAGCCCATACACCGACTACGATCCAGCAAGATCAGGTGGAAGCTGCAGCTGGGGGGGAGGTTGTCTCCAGGCGAGAGGCACCGAGGCGCGTTCAAGTTGATCATCCTCCCTCAAGAATCATCGGCGACATCAATGAACGTACAAGACGGTCAAGGTCCAGGAATGTTTCTCACTTTGCTCATTCGGCTTTTGTTGCTACCTTTGAGCCGAAAGACATTGGACACGCCCTCTCTGATCCTAATTGGGTGAACGCAATGCATGAGGAGTTAGAGAACCTTGAGAGAAACCAAGTTTGGTAGTTGGTAGAACCACCACCACATTGCAAACCTATCGGGAGAAAATGGGTGTGGAAGAACAAAGAGGGTGAGAATGGTGAGGTGGTGAGAAACAAATCCAGGTTGGTTGCTCAGGGGTATAGCCAGAAGGAGGGGATAGACTATGAGGAGACATTTGCTCTTGTAGCCCGTTTGGAGGCGATTAGGATCCTTCTAGCCTTTTCTGTGGCTAGAGGGTTCAAATTGTACCAAATGGATGTGAAGAGTGCCTTCTTAAATGGGTTTTTAGAAGAAGAGGTTTATGTGAAGCAACCACTGGGCTTTGAGAGTGCTGAGTTTCCTCACCGGGTGTATAGGCTGAGGAAGGTGTTGTGTGGGCTGAAATAAGCTCCCCGTGCTTGGTATGGTCGTTCGAGGGGTTCTTGTTCAGCAAGGGGTTTGAGATGGGCAAAGTAGATAAGACTCTTTTTCTCCTCAGGCAGGGTGATGATATCCTAATTGTTCAGGTGTACGTGGATGATATTGTCTTTGGCGGCTCATCTCACTCTTTGGTTGCGAGGTTTGCAGAGGACATGAGCAAAGAATTCGAGATGTCTATGATGGGATAATTGCAGTTTTTTCTCGGGCTTCAGATCAAGCAGGCGAAGGAGGGAACCTTTGTGCATCAAGCCAAGTACACAAAGGACATCCTCAAGAAGTTCAAGGTGGACGACTCGAAGCCCCTGTCGACACCGATGAGTATGACTACAGCGTTGGATGCGGACGAGGACGGAGAGCCCGTGGACCAGAAGGAGTACCGGAGCATGATCGGCTCCCTCTTGTACTTGACAGCGATGAGGCCGGACATTCAGTTTTTTGTGTGTCTGTGCGCTCGTTTTCAGGCATCGCCGAGGACTTCACATCGGCAGGCCATCAAGCGGATCTTCAGGTATCTTCGATACACTCCTGAGCTCGGTCTTTGGTACTCGGCGTCCTCTTCCCTTTCGCTTCTTGGTTTTTCGGATGCCGACTTTGCGGGGAGTCAAGTCGATAGGAAATCGACTTCGGGGACGTACCAGTTTTTGGGATCTTCGCTTGTTTCTTGGTCTTCTCGCAAGCAATCTAGTGTAGCTCAGTCTACCACAGAAGCCGAGTATGTTGCTGCTGCTAGTTGTTGCTCACAGCTGCTTTGGATCACATACACGCTGAGTGACTTTGGTGAGGAGTGTACCCATGTTCCCCTCATGTGTGATAGCACGAGTGCCATTAGTGTTGCCAAAAACCCCGTGCTTCACTCCAGAACCAAACATATAGAGGTGAGGTACCACTTTCTGAGAGACAATGTTGAGAAGGGAAACATAGACCTCATCCATGTGCCAACCGAAAAGCAGCTCGCCGATATCCTAACCAAGCCTTTGGACCAAGCTACATTTGCCCGTTTGCGAGGGGAGCTTGGTGTTGTTTTTCCTTTTTGAGCTTTGGTTGGGGGTTTGATGTACATACTCATGTTGCATTTTCATTTATGTATCATAGCATGCTTGCATCTTTGTATCATAGACTGCATGTGTATCATATGTTTTAGGAATGTGCTTCTCCTATAAACTTGGATCACCATGATATGCTGGATATGAGATTATGACTTTGCTAGTGATGCTCATATGACGTATAGCGATGCTCTTGGTAGCTTTGGGACGTATATGCTTGTGGATGGCTTTCTTTTGTAAAAATGCTATATATGATCCTCTCTTATGAGTTAAATGCCTTTCATGTTCGATTTGTGCACTTATGGCTATAGCTTGCTTAATTTGTGCTTGGAACCATGTTCTTTTCATTTGGGGTCAAAGACCCATTTATCATCATGAATGTTTAGCCTACATGCTACCTTGTGGAGAAGCCTAAGCTTCTTTTTGCCGCAAAGGCACTTCATGTACCATGCTTAATTTGTAAATCTTGAAATTGGTATATGAAATGCTTGTGCTTGAAAAATATGCTTCCATATCAAATTTGCTTTAAATTCCTTATCTTGGGTGCTAAACCGTTGCATGATGTTCACCGTTGAGAAGTCTCACATTTAGAAGTGGACACATGGCTCGGTGGCTTTGACATGACATGAGATAGCTTGTAGGTGTTTGTGATGATCTTGTGATGAGAATTTGTGACCTTGCATGAAGTTTGTGAGTTATATGTTGTTTGTGCTCATTTTGACCATGCTCAGGTCCTATGCTCATGAGAGGGAATTTTTTGTGAAAATGCTTTATTTTGATCATGGCTATGTCACAAGCTTATATGTCCCTATCTATCTTGTTGGCGATGCTTGTACTAAATTTGTGGCTATCTTGCTTGTCTATGTCTCAATTTTGGCATGTTGTGGTGCTCTTTTTCTATTTGAGAAGCACATGCTTGCATTTGTAGACTTGATTCATGCATTACCAACAAGGGGGAGAGATAGTACCCAATTCTTGCTTTGGGGAGAAAGTTCTTGCATTCAAGGGGAGTTTGGCATCAAAGGGAGAAAAATTGGGAGAAATGCATTTGTTCATGGGGAGCTTGCATTCATGTGCTTTGGAGCTCTTTGTTGCCTGATTTTAGTTGTGCTCTTTTGCCGATGGTGTCGAGCCCTTTTGCGTCACCTTGAGAAGTCAGTAATTTTGGAGCATTTTATCTCGGTTGTGTCGAGCCGTTGCCCTTGTCTTAGGGGACCGAGATGTTTCTCTCTCAAGTGATCTCGTTTTGGCTTTTGTTTGGCTCTTGATCACTTGCTTGAGTTTTTCATTCGTTTCTTTTCGTTTTCTTGTTTCTCTGAATTGGTTACTATGTGTGTGTTGTCAATGCACTCATCAAGGGGGAGATTGAGCACCGGAGCGTCCGAGGACCTGTGGATGGTCGCTCCCTGGTGTGATGAGTGATTGACAATGTGGTGTGGACTGACTCTTGGCTGAGTATTGCAGGTGCAGGTTGTGGCTTGACTCGTGTTGGTGCAGGTGAAGAGCAGGCGCGAAAGGTCTTAGCCTTGCAGGGCCTCCGAGGAGTGGAGAGACAAGTGGGCTCGGCTCGATGGACCCGGTGGCCGAACGGGGTCAAGTGCGGGCCGCATGGTAGCAAGAAAAGCAAGACGAAGTCGTCGATCCGAGCTGGTGCGGGGTAGCGGCTCAAGACCGGAGTCTGCAAGCGGGGTTTGCGGCGGTTCACCACAAAACTGTCGGGTTACTTGGTTGAGCCACAAACCCAAGACCGGAGGCTTGGCGGGCGGAGACGGGATTCGGGCGCGCCGAGAAGCTTCGATGCCAAAGGACACGCGGCGGGATCGCAGGGCTTGCATCAGGAGGACGCGGACTGCGGCAAAGGCGTGGCCGTCTGATGAAGAGGAGTGCTACTTGACCACATTGCCCCTAAGGGGATTGTATCTTAAGTTTAAGTGCTATGGGTAGCTTGGTCATTTGCCCAACCCAGAGGAACTCATATATATAGCTCTAGGGTTTCTGGGCAAACCATCCTTCCGGACTGCTTCTCATTTCCCTGCTCCATAGGTTTAGATTTTCTCCATGTTTTTGTAGAGAATCTGATCTCCGAGTGTATGGAAGCTTTCATGGTTGCATTGATTTCCTTCTTGTAGCTCGTGTGATTTTCGTGTCTTTTTCGAGCTATTTTCGTTGGATTTTCGTGTGCGGCTTGTTCCTCTGATTCCAGGGTGTTTGAATTCGGATTTTCTTGTGGGGTTCATGGATAGATGCCTTGCACATCTTTGTGCTTGATCTTGACCCCCCAATCTCTGGATTCGGCCTCCGATTGAAGGATTTCGGTTGGAACCCTAGCTTTTTGGTAGAGCTCGGTTGCGATTCGATTCCCGGCGATTTAGTTCGTTTGAGGTCTCAAGTTTTGGGGTATAGCATCCCCTAGGGACGCTTCACATCTGCCCCAAATCTTGTCTCAAGAGCTTATGCCATTTCGAAGCTCCATGGACGGATAGGTAGAAGTGCGTTCGCGTTCTTGTTATCGGGCTGCTGCTCCTGCGTCTGTTCGCACCTGGCGGACAGTCCGCCTGGTAGGCGTGGACAGTCCGCGTGGACCAGTGTAAGTCCAGTTCGTCGCTTGTTCGTGCGCGTTCGTGGTTCGATCCATTGAGTCAAGAGTTTTTGGTTGGGAGAGGTTTGTGGGAAGTCCGCCTAAGCACCGCGGACCATCCGCGCGGTACGAGTTACCCACGGACCGCCCGAGGGTAGGGTACGGACCGTCCGAATTTCGAGGGGTGCATACTGGTTGTTCAGGCACCTTTTGCGGACTGTCCGCCGTGGTCCCGCGGACCGTCCGCCTGGCCCCTTGAAAGTGCATCTAGGCCCCTAAAGTGGATTTTGGTGAATTGAATGACAAAGCGATTAAAGGACTAATATATTTGTCTAAGATTGTGAGCAGGTTTTATTTATATATTCATGAGTATTTATTGGAGTATTTATTTGTGGATGAATATTATATGGTTCACATTGGAGAAGACAAATATATGGATGATCCTAATGTATAAATGACAAATATCAAGCAATAAAGAAAGATTAATATTGGGATAATTTGAGAAGGTCAAGTGCAAGGCTTCATATGTTTATTGAAAGAGGACACAAGGATGAGTGTACACGTTATGGTTCTAATTTGGAAACTTGCACATTCGTTGTCAATCAAGATCAAGCATTTGAAGCGGGTTTTCAAATTAAGGTTAATCTTGTATGAAGCAAAGTGGAACTCAAAAGTGGATTGGATAAGTGATGAAGAGATCAACCGAGATGTCTAGGGTGAGGGACTAAGCAATCTTTGGGGCCGTAGCTAAGCCGCCATTAGTGTTTTGCTAGGGTGAAGTTCTAGCATCCGTGGGGTCTCCAAGTATCATATCCAAACCTTAACCGAGGGAAGCAATGCAAGTCATCAACATGTTATGATTGGCAATATGGAGTGACTTATGGATCCAAGTGTGCATTCCTATGCTAGATGGAAAGATCCTAAGTCATTAGCTCAAGTATGGACAAGCTCAAGTCAAAGGCTAAGTTGGAAGCCCTCAAGTGGACATTGCTCAAGTATGGCAAGATTGAAGACATTCAAGCTCAAGAGGCTTACAAAGTGTTTTTATTTATTCTTGAGTATAGGTATGCCGTACTATCAAGAGGGATGCAACATTAGCGAGTTGACCAAGTCAAAGTGCTCATTAGTTGACCTAAGTGAGATCTAGCCTTGAGAGCCTTAGAGTGTGCTAACAAACCCTCCTAACCTAACCTGAGCCACCTCATCTCTTTGGTGAAGTGTTAGAATCATAGACAGGGTTTTGGGGGTGTCTCGGGCCTGACAGGTCTGACCAGTCAGGGGCACCGGTCTGACCGGTGCCGCTAGCCAACGGCTAGTTTTTCAAACACCGGTCTGACCGGTGCCGCCCGAGGGCTAACGGCTAGTTTTCTCCTTGAGGGGTATAAATACCCCAAGCCTTCTTCAGTTGAAGGTTGCTGTTTCTAGTGCTTGTGCTGAGGTTCTAAGCCATTTTCTAGCAAGCCCTAAGCCTTAGTGGCTCTCCCCAACCCTCTCTTTGTGAGATTTGTGGATTCAAGCCACATCCTTTGTGTTAGGTTGAGAGAGTGAGCTCAAGAGCGACTTTGTGAGCTAACAATAGCCTTTCCATAGCTTGAGCACTTCGGTTTCGCGTCTACAAGCTTTGAAGCATTTGTTACTCTTGGAGGTTTGCCACCTAGACGGCTAGGCGTCGCCGGCTAGCTCCCAAGGTTGTGGTGAGCAGCGGGAAGTTTGTGAGGGCTGTGATCTTGCCTCTTCGTGGAAAAGATCGCCTTAGTGGAAAGGAGGAAAGTGGTTGAAAGAGACCCGGCTTGTTGTGGGAATTGTCCCTTACAAGCTCCTCAACGGAGACGTAGCCGTTCCTTAGTGGGCGGTGAACTTCGGGAAACAAATCCTTTCTTCTTTGTGTGGTTTGCCTCTCTAAGTTGTTTTTCTAGCATATTTGATTTGCTTCCGCTTCGATCTACTTGAGTGTGTTACTTGTGTGTGCAGGGCTCATTACTCTGCTTTGATCATCTACAAAGGCCACTCACTATGTTTGGTTCATGCTAGAAGTTAAGAGGAGCTTGAAGTTGTTTTTGCAGGTGCTCTGTGCTACACCGGTCTGACCGGTGCTAGGCAACGGTCTGACCGGTGCCTCCTGTGAAGTCCAGTGAGCAACAGGTCTGACCGGTCACCACCACCGGTCTGACCGGTGGGCACTGTCAGCTCAAGTTTTTGGGGAAGAAAAGTTTAATTCTGTCATCTCGCCTATTCACCCCCCCTCTAGGCGACATCAAGGTCCTTTCAATTGGTATCAGAGCTTGGTGCTCCGATTCGAGCTTAACCACTTGGAGTTCTTCGATGTCGACAACTCGTGAGGTAACGTTTGAGCCTCTAGCTCTAGATGGCTCAAACTATGCATCTTGATCAATTCATGTACTCAATCGCATTAGGACCACGGGTCCACTTGCCGAGAAGATTGTTGTTGCTAGCATTCTACCTCCTCACCTTAGGGAAACCAAAATTGACTTGTCAAAATCATCCCTAGAGGACTTAGAGTGTTGGCGATGCAACTCTCGAGTATTTAACTACATTTGTGGTGCTTTGAGTAATGATGTAGAGGAATTCATTCTTGATAAACTTGAGATTGATGCACACATCATTTGGGAAATCCTTCGTGAAGAATATGAAAAGCCCAAATGGATTGATCAAGAGCAAACCATGGAGAAGGCACTTGAGGAGAGCTCTATGTCTCCATCCAACATCACTGAGCCTCAAGTGTCACTTCCCAAGCAAGGAAAAGGCCAAAGAAGCAAAGACCATGTCCCTCTGCAGGGATCGGTCAGACCGGTGGCACCCACCAGTCAGACCGGTGCCGGCAGAGGTACAACCATCTGCTTGATGGCCAAGAAGGAAAAGAAGAGAAGAACCAAAGGAGGAAAGATTGAGAAGAATGAAGCTTCAAGCTCCTTGGCCAAGGAACTTGAGGCTCTCAAATCCGAGAATGCCTCCTTGGTTTGTAAGTATGATTCACTCGCTAGACAATATGATAAGGTTATCAAATCCTTTGCGTGTGTAGCTGCAGTGGATCAAGAAAATGAAAGGCTTGAAGAAAAGCTAGGAAAGCTCACTAGTGAGCATATGGCTCTACAAGCCGATCACAAGGGACTTGAGTGTTCCTATGAGAAGCTTGTCGATTCTTATGCAACACTAGAGATAGCCCATGAGGTTGTGCTTTCATCGGTAAAATTTATGCAACCTCTATCTCACACATGCACATGCTCACAAGTTCAAATTGATTTATCTTGCGCTGATTGTTTGTCTCAAGCAAGCCAATCTAGCATTGAGCATGTACTTGTAGAATCTTGTGATGACCTCATTGCTAAAGAAAATGATGAACTCAAGCAAGAGGTTGAAAAGCTTCAAAAAGACTTGTATGTATTGAAGGAGAAGAGCAGAGTGCAACCTTCTCAAGATAACCGTGAATACATGGTGAAGAAGCTTGAGAAGGGATCAACCGTCACTAGCTCAACCCCTCAACAACATACAAGGACCCACAAGCACAAGATTCAATAAAAGAGCAAGGTTGGGCAAGTCAAGTCCAAATATCGCCAAACCAAGCACAAGGTACAAGAATCGCTCTCCAAGAAGCCTAGAAGCTCAAACAAGAGGAGAGTGTGCTACAAGTGCAGAGAGAAGGGTCACTTTGCCGACGCTTGCCCAAGTATGATGATTAGCGGTGTCACTGACCGTGACCAGTCAGACCGGTGCATGCCACCGGTCAGACCGGTGCCGGCCAGGGCAGCCCTATCTCAAGCAAACAAGGCGAGGAAGATTTCTTCTCTAAGAACAAGGCTCAGAAGCAAGCATGGACAAGAAATTACAAGGAATGATGTGACCAACAAGAACAAAAGCCGCATTTTCTATGAATGCCGTCAAAAGGGTCACATGGGCAAAGATTGCCCAAATGGTAACATTCCTAAATCAAACCTAGTCCATTATGATTTCCGTAAGCTTAGGAATGATAAAAGTGGGACTTGTGCTATGAGGGAGATTAGTTCACCTCAATCTAGCATGAGAGCCATTTGGGTTCCTAAGCACCTTGTGGCTAACCCCATAGGACCCAACAAGTGTTGGGTACCAAGACATGCTTGCTGAGCTTGCAGGTTGAAAGAGATGCATTGAACACATGGTTAGAAGGCATGGAAATCACGTTTGATCAATTGGCCATGTGAAGGGCAAATTCATATAAATCTTGAATTCAATGACATCTCGGTAACTAGTGCTCTTTGTTGAGTCTTAGTCACTCTTAGTTCTTCGTGAACACTCATGTGACACTTATCTTGTACGAGTGAAACATGAGGTAGTGACTTTGACATCTTTATGAAAATATACTCTCTCATGCCATTCGATGCTTTTAATGGCTCTCTAGAAGAGCATTGCCTTGTCTCTGTTGCAGGTCTCAAATTAGTGATGTGTTCACTCAATCAAGGGACAAGAAATTGAAAATCACCAAATGAGTGACCACTGGGGGTCACCGGTCTGACCGGTGCCGGCCCAGTGAGGCAGATGGACGGGTGACCCGGGACTGAACCGCTTTTCATGAAAAAGGGTGATTTAGCGTCAAAGGTAGTGAGAGACTTGACACATTTCAATTGACAAACTATTTATGTGTCTTGACCAAGTTTGGAATGAGCCTCACCATATTCTTAATTGAATAAAGTGCTTTGTTCCAGAAATTCAAATATCTCTAGCACTACTTAAGGGGGAGCTCATTGCAACACTTGTGTCACTTGTGGGACTAACAATTTCTTCTAGTGATCTTGTAGTCTCATTTGTTTGTGCATCACTAAGCAAGCTCTAAATAAGTAGCATTATCAAAGAACAAGTACACTTTTCAAAATTTTATATATGCACAAATGAAATGGTCTTAAGGCAAAGGTATGTTTTCATGAATCTCATTAAAATACCGTAATGCCTCTAGGCCACAATACCATGCTAGTGTGCCATCCTTAGCTTGTAATTGCTTCAAGTGAATTTTTGTGTGGCTCTCCAGATATTTGGTTGATACCTTTGCATTCACTCGACTTTGTGTCTCGTGGTTGAGGGTATGAGCCAAATATACTTGAAAAGCTACTCATTTGAAGTGGACGCATGCTCTTTGTGACATAGGATAGATTTTTCGAAAAATCAACTAGCATGTGTAGGAAGTGTGCTCATTTTGAAAAATATTTGATTCTTGGTCTTTGTGACCCAATCAACTTAGTTGTGACTATAGTTCCCCTTATTTGATTGATGGCTAGTCACAATTAAGAAGATTCTCTCAAGTCCATAAAATCTATCTTTATCTCTCTCTCTTGGAAGAATCAAGAATTATTGTTTAAATTGGATTATCCTCCATTCTTTCAAGTTATGGCAAAATATGGATCAATATCAACTCCTTATTTCTTATCCAAAACATCTGAAAGAGTAAGGATCAAAATCTCTCTTTTTGGCTCAAAGTCATCTTCTCAGGGGAGCACCGGTCTGACCGGTGCCAACCACCGGTCTGACCGGTGGTACCCGTGAAGTCACATCTTCTTTCTTCTGAGACCTAAGTGGATGCAAAGTGTCTTATATAATACCAAAAGAAGATTTCAAAGGAGTTTTCACAAAATTGGAAAGAAGGATCGGAACTTCCGAGGCTAGGTCGGTTCTACCGATATGGATTCTCTGTTGAAATTATCAAAATCTTTGGTACTACCGAGCACGGGTCGGAACTATCGCTAAAGGCTCACTGGCTCGACCAAGTGTAGTCACCAGTCTGACCGGTGGCACCGATCTGACCGGTGGTGCCCGACTGCAACCCGTGGGCCAACAGTAAAAGGAATCTATCTTTTACCTCTCCCCTCTATCTCTCTTCCATTATTCACCAGGCTTCATCCTTCTTCAAACCGTGAAAGCTCTCTCTCCTCCCCTCTTCCACCTCCCTCTTCTCCCATGGAGAACTAGGGATTCAACCAAGGAGAGACCTCAAGATTGGAAGCAAAAGGATCTCCCAAGGCTCCTCCTTTGATTCCCCTTCGAGTTCTTTGGATTTCTTTCAAGTTCTTCTCTCCAAAGGTATTCAAATCTTCGTTTTGCCTGATCTCTTTACTCCATGCAAAGATTTGAATTTCCTTTGGTGTATCATCTCCTGAGATCCCCTAGAAGACATACCTATAGATCCATAGAGTTTCGTTGGGCACATTGTGAGAACCCAAGATTTGGGGTCAGACGGCCTTCACCGGTCTGACCGGTGGCCGTCACCGGTCTGACCGGTGGCGCATGTCTAGCCCCAAATTTTGTTTTCTTCATGTTTTTCAACACATATCTGTGTAGGATTGTCTCATGAACATCTAGATCAAATCTTAGATTCATAGCTACTCAGATTGAAGATTAGGGCCATTGGCTCTGTTCTGGGTGGCACCGGTCTGACTGGTGCCTCTCACCGGTCTGACCGGTGTGGCCCAGAGCAGACCCAATTGTTCTGAACTTTCAAGAATCTTTTTCCAAATCGATTCAATCTGGTTCCTAGAGTCTTATACACAATTATCATCCTTTTTGTGACTCAGGACAGCAGCTATGGTCAGGGAAAAGGTGGGTGCTAAGAAGAGAAGAGGTATATGCTCGCAGAGAGACTGCTCCCGGTGACTTTGGGGAAGGGGGCAGCACCATCAATGTCAGCGGCAAGAGGTTGAAACGTCGTTCAGCTCGAGGTAGTGCAGAGGCACCTGACCTTGGAGGTGACACCGGTACTAGCAGCGATGAAAATGTTGAGCATGAGACCTATCAGGGTCAGTATGAGCTGAGGAGGCACCAGGAGGCTGGTTTTGATGATGGTGAGTCCGACGAGGCAGAGGATGAGGATGAGGAGGAAGAGGAAGAAGAAGAGGATGTGGATGCCATGGATGAGGATGATGATGATCAGGGTAGGTTGAGAATCATGCCACCTACTTATATCAATCCTGACAGGCAAGTGAAGTACCATGGTTCGGGCATGACTAAAGCCCTAAAGAAGTTGAGGGACAAGAACCCTTATGAGGAGGCAAGGACCGCATCCGATCCAAGGTTTGGGGCTAAGTTTCAGCAGGATTACTATGCTATAGTGATCATCAAAAAGCCTAAAATCACTCATAAGGCACAATATGTGGATTGGGAGCATGTGGCTAGGAAAAATGACCCCATTTTTAATGAAGTTATAAGCAACTGTGAGAGGCAAAGGGTCAAGGAGCTTATGGGTTTCCGACAAGATTGGAACAAGGAGATAATAGCCCAGTTTTACGCCACCGTGCACTTTGGACACATTGGTACTGAGAGGGCTATGATTTGGATGACCAATGCCCAGAGGTATTCCATCACTTTCCCTAGGTTCTTAAGGTGCTTTAGGATTATGGCGGGAGACAAGGACTTAAGGCAGCTCCATGATGAAGGGGAGCTCGACAAGATTGCCTTGCACCTTATGTACCTGAGAGGTGACCATGCTTATTATGGGAAGGTGAAGAATCTCTATACCTACTATGCTGCACTTAATAGACTCCTTAGGGTGTCTATCACACCTAGAGATGGGAATCCCTCTGAGATCACAAAATTTCAGAAAAACTTGATGGTTGCTTTGAGGCCGGGAGCTCCGGAATTTAGTGTTGGGGATTTCATTTGGCAAGAAATCAAGCATTTATCCGAAGACCCCAAAAAGATTTGCAGCTACAATCCCTATATCATGTACATGATTGAAAAGGTTGCAAAGACGGAGTTTCCCAAAAATGTGACACACAAGCCATTGAAGCTCAATCCTAGCAAGAATCCAAGGTTTCCATCTCCTAGAGCAGAGCAAGCACCTGGCCATGAGGAAGGAATCACAGAGGAGGGCGCTACTCAGTCAGATCAGCCACAGACAGGCCCTCAGGCCGTCACCAGTCTGACCGGTGCTGAGCACCGGTCTGACCGGTGGGGAGGCTGGGAGCAGCACAGGCCCCGCAGATCCACTTCTCCATTAAGGAAGTTCCTCAATTTCATATTTGGCATGTGTAGGAGTCAGCATGACATCCAGGTGGAGCAACAAAGGTCTAGGAGGGCAAACAAGCAAATGAGGGACACGATGAAGTTGATGCACAACGCTCAAGGGTTTGAACCGCCTCGCTCTCCTCCCTCTCCTGAGTCTCCACAGGTTGAGATACCCTCCTTTGAGGATAGGATGAGAGGTTGGGCCAATTTCGACATGCTTAATCAATATGGGCCTATGTTCTTTGAGTCCGGGCAAGAACAAGGGTCTTCATCATCAGCTCCTCCTCCACCTCCACTGTTTGTACCCCCTCACCCGGATGTGCCTGGTTCTTCTCACTCTATGGAACAAGAACAAGCTCCTCCACCTCCTCCACCTCCCGAGCAAGGACAAGGTTGGGGCGCTCGCTTCTCCGCAGAGATATTTGGCTATAATCCATATTACTATGGTACGGACAGCGCTCCTATAGCTCATCCCTCTGAAATCACTATCTCTGATTCCATTTATCTAAACTCTCCTATGCATTGGATTTCTGACATTTCTCAAATAGGAGGGAGCTCTCAACCAGGAGACGGATCTCAGGGACAGTGATCGACAGCTACTTCTTCTCCAGGCCCTTCTTGTATGCTTGATGACAAAGGGGGAGAAGATTTGGATTAAAGACTTAAACTCAGTGTTGCTGTCTGTGATGCACCGGTCTGACCGGTGCTGGCTGGCTGATGAGAGCAGCTGTGTAATAAGCTAGAACTTTATCTTAGTGAACTTGAGAACATTTGTGTGAGTGCTACTGTGTGTTTGAACCTTTATTATAATAATTAAGTGACTTTATTGCTAGATTGTAATGCATGTATTGTATGATGTATTGGTTGTGTTGGCTAAATGGAGCAAAGTGATCTAAGCCGGCTTGCAACCCCGGCCTGATCACTCTGGACCAAACAGCACGCACACCTTTTGCTTTGTGCTCTGGCTGGACCTGATGGTCAGGGGTACCGGTCTGACCGGTGCCGCCCAGTCAGGTGTGCTGACCGGTCTGACCGGTCGGGGGCACCGGTCTGACCGGTGCTGCCTAGTCAGTACACTTGTTCTTTGCTTTGTGCATAACCTGTCATACACATCACGGATTTTCATTTGTCGCTTACACATGTTGCACTCCACTGATTCTGAGACATAGGGGGAGCTCTCACGCGCTTTCTCCCAAATTTGTGCAATTGGCATTTGAGGCCAAATTTTTAAAATTCAAGTCAAAGCACAAATTAAGGGGGAGCTCTAGCTATATCTAAGAATCTATTTGCGTGTTAATGTTTTATTTGTAAGCTTTAATCGAGTTGTCATCAATCACCAAAAAGGGGGAGATTGAAAGTGCATCTAGGCCCCTAAAGTGGATTTTGATGAATTGAATGACAAAGCGATTAAAGGACTAATGTATTTGTCTAAGATTGTGAGCAGGTTTTATTTATATGTTCATGAGTATTTATTGGAGTATTTATTTGTGGATAAATATTATATGGCTCACATTGGAGAAGACAAATATATGGATGATCCTAATGTATAAATGACAAATATCAAGCAATAAAGAAAGATTAATATTGGGATAATTTGAGAAGGTCAAGTGCAAGGCTTCATGTGTTTATTGAAAGAGGACACAAGGATGAGTGTACACGTTATGGTTCTAATTTGGAAACTTGCACATTCGTTGTCAATCAAGATCAAGCATTTGAAGCGGGTTTTCAAATGAAGGTTAATCTTGTATGAAGCAAAGTGAACTCAAAAGTGGATTGGATAAGTGATGAAGAGATCAACCGAGATGTCTAGGGTGAGGGACTAAGCAATCTTTGGGGCCATAGCTAAGCCGCCATTAGTGTTTTGCTAGGGTGAAGTTCTAGCATCCGTGGGGTCTCCAAGTATCATATCCAAACCTTAACCAAGGGAAGCAATGCAAGTCATCAACATGTTATGATTGGCAATATGGAGTGACTTATGGATCCAAGTGGGCATTCCTATGCTAGATGGAAAGATCCTAAGTCATTAGCTCAAGTATGGACAAGCTCAAGTCAAAGGCTAAGTTGGAAGCCCTCAAGTGGACATTGCTCAAGTATGGTAAGATTGAAGACATTCAAGCTCAAGAGGCTTACAAAGTGTTTTTATTTATTCTTGAGTATAGGTATGCCGTACTATCAAGAGGGATGCAACATTAGCGAGTTGACCAAGTCAAAGTGCTCATTAGTTGACCTAAGTGAGATCTAGCCTTGAGAGCCTTAGAGTGTGCTAACAAACCCTCCTAACCTAACCTGAGCCACCTCATCTCTTTGGTGAAGTGTTAGAATAATAGACAGGGTTTTGGGGGTGTCTCGGGCCTGACCGGTCTGACCGGTCAGGGGCACCGGTCGGACCGATGCCGCTAGCCAACGGCTAGTTTTTCAAACACCAGTCTGATCGGTGTGAGGCACCAGTCTGACCAGTGCCGCCCGAGGGCTAACGGCTAGTTTTCTCCTTGAGGGGTATAAATACCCCAAGCCTTCTTCAGTTGAAGGTTGCTGTTTCTAGTGCTTGTGCTGAGGTTCTAAGCCATTTTCTAGCAAGCCCTAAGCCTTAGTGGCTCTCCCCAACCCTCTCTTTGTGAGATTTGTGGATTCAAGCCACATCCTTTGTGTTGGGTTGAGAGAGTGAGCTCAAGAGCGAGTTTGTGAGCTAACAAGAGCCTTTCCATAGCTTGAGCAATTCGGTTTCACGTCTACAAGCTTTGAAGCATTTGTTACTCTTGGAGGTTTGCTCCTAGACGGCTAGGCGTCGCCGGCTAGGTCCCAAGGTTGTGGTGAGCAGCGGGAAGTTTGTGAGGGCTGTGATCTTGCCTCTTTGTGGAAAAGATCGCCTTAGTGAAAAGGAGGAAAGTGGTTGAAAGAGACCCGGCTTGTTGTGGGAATTGTCCCTTACAAGCTCCTCAACGGAGACGTAGCCGTTCCTTAGTGGGCGGTGAACTTCGGGAAACAAATCCTTGCTTCTTTGTGTGGTTTGCCTCTCTAAGTTGTTTTTCTAGCATATTTTATTTGCTTCCGCTTCGATCTACTTGGGTGTGTTACTTGTGTGTGCAGGGCTCATTACTCTGTTTGTGATCATCTACAAAGGCCACTCACCAAGTTTGGTTCATGCTAGAAGTCAAGAGGATCTTGAAGTTGTTTTTGCAGGTGCTCTATGCTACACCGGTCTGACCGGTGCCTCCTGTGAAGTCCAGTGAGCGACCGGTCTGACCGGTCACCACCACCGGTCTGACCGGTGGGCACTGTCAGCTCAAGTTTTTGGGGAAGAAAAGTTTAATTCGGTCGTCTCGCCTATGCACCCCCCTCTAGGCGACATCAAGGTCCTTTCACCCCTGCGGACCGTCCGCCCGGTCACCTCGGACTGTCCGCCCAGGACTTCGCAGATTGCCTAAGTCCTTTGCTTCTTGAGTTGCGCTTCCGTGTTGCTTTGAGTTGGGGTTTGCTCCTAGGGTTGGTAGGTCCGTTGTGACTACGTGACCTTGGCAAACTCGTGTGGGAATCCTCGGTTGTGATTTTGGGGCATAGGCCGAGTTCATCCTCCGGGAAGAATTTTTATCGGCTCCCATTCACTCCCCCCAGAAGTACTTAATGTTGTGCCTTGGTCACTCTCAGTTCTTTGTGAACACTCATGGATCACTAGACCTAGGTTTGTGAAGCATGAGGAAGTGACCTTGACACTTTCATAATTTTACTCTCTCATACCATTTGATGCTCCTAATGGCTCTCTAGAAGAGCATTTGTTGTGATAAGCTTTGCAGGGACTTATTTAGGCAATATAGAGGCTTATCAACGAACAGGAGTGAAAGTTGTTTAGATCTGCACAGCCCACAGGGGTGTCAACCCTAGTGGTTTATTTGTTCGCACTGACCTACTCCTGGTGTAGGAACTTGAGGCCGACCTGCTGTATCCTTGACTTCTTTCTTCAACCTGGGCGGTGGTGATGCGGATGTGAGCTTGTAGACGTCGGGTCGCAGGAGTATCTCCAAGCTGTCCCAGCACGGCGAGGGCCGCGCCTAGGTTAGCTTGAGGCGAGTTGTAGACTTCGTGGCCATCTTGCTCAAAGTCCCTCAGGAGATCTCTGGCACGTAGGCAGTGTCGACGAGGTTCGTCTTGGTTCCGCCGCTGCTGAGCAGTGGCTGGGGCCGCGGGAGGTGGTCCCCCAGCGGCGTTCTAGGCGACATTGCCTACGGGTGGACCACCGGCTCCAGGTACGACGTTGCCTGCGGGCTGACCCGGGGCGTGTTGGGGTGCGGCAGCTACTACGGCTGCGGCATCTATTTCTTGCTGGTGGCGCTGGGCTCGCGCAGCATTAGCATTCTCCCGTTGCTGGCACTGTTCATCTGTCTCGCCGGCTTGAGGAGGTACATCGTCGGAGACCACCAGGACCTCACGATCCAAGACTTCAACATTTCATCCGGGTTGTTGGGGGAGATGATATTGCGGGCGATCTGGAACGTGCCACGGTCCAGGGTCGGCGCACGATTGATCTGGCAACCATGAGTCGCAGTTGGAGGTCCGTGAAGCTTCTTCAGCACAAGGCACTGGTGAGCCGTGTGTTTGGAGTTCTCGTGGACAGGGCAGGGGTTGTCGAGAGGACCTCTGCGGTTTCCACGAGATGAGATGTTGGACCTAGATTCGATCTGGATCTTCTTCTTCATGTGACGGGAGGCCACATGAGCTGCGTTCCGCAGGCCAAGAGGCATGCGAGGTGGAGGTGGAGTGGTCCTGCGAGGGCGCTCGACGCATTCACAGACCTTGATCGGGTCGAAGAGCATGCTCTCGACGCGATCGAGCCCCGCGATCAGGTCGCGAGGTGTAGGTGGGTGGGTTTCCATCAACAGATCGAATTCGACCTGTTGGGTGGAGGTGATCGCAGTGTTCTCGATGACGAGACAGGCGGCGGGAGCGATGGGTTCCGCCGGCATTGAGCCGAAGCAGAAGTCGACGGGGTTGGCGAGGAAGTCCGCCATGCTTGCAGGGAAGACGACGCCGCTTGGTGAAGCCATCAAGTTGCACGAATAGCCTTAGATCGCCCCCTACCTGGCGCGCCAACTATCAGATGTTTAGATTTGCACAGCCCACAGGGGTGTCAACCCTAGTGGTTTATTTGTTCGGTGGGGAGAGATCTAAGGCTAAGAACTCGAAGGTCATGCAAGAGCACACGGAACACAAAGGACACGATGAGTTTATATTGGTTCAGGCCTCCGGAGAGTAAAACCCTACGTCCAGTTCTTGATTATATTGATTTGGGAGGATTGCGACTTGGGATGACTTGGTCTCAGGGGTTCGGCCTTGCCCGCCTTATATTGGCTGACGGACAAGGTCGGTGGACCCGGAGTCCAGGTCGGTTACAACATGGAAACCAATCTAAGGAAAATTACAACATAATCCCGTGATCTTCGGACTGTCTGGCAGCGCAACCGACGTCTTCTGCCTTGTCTTGCACGCCAAGTTACCCGATCAGATCGGATAAGGTCATCTGGGGAATCTTCTAGAAGGTCTTCAGGAGGTCGTGTGGGCCACATAATAGGTCTGTTGGACCCACTGTCAGGTCGACGGGTCTTCTGATATGCCGGATTCACTTGTCGGGGACGGCTGTGAGCCTGGTCGGTGGGGACCCAGGGGTACCCATGTCCCACAAGGAGCTGAAGAATCACCAAATGGACCTCTAAGGGGCAGGGTAGTCTAACCGCCCCCTAGGGGTGGTCTAACCACCTTCCCCCAAAAAATTCTTTTTGGCGGGTGACCCGGTCTCTAGGACCGGGTGACCCGACATGGAGCTGAATTTTAACACTTTGGTGATTCCGAGGCAATGGTAATGAGTTCTTTAGCATATTTCAACTTGATTAAATCATTTTATGCCTAGGCCAACCATTGAAGCAATCTCCCTTATTCGTAAATGAATTATGTGCTAAGTTCGAGAAATTCAAAAATTTTCTAAGCACTAATTAAGGGGGAGCTTATGTCAAAGTTTGTGTCATTTGTGGGACTAACAATTTCTTCTAGTGAATTTGTAGTCTCATGTATTTGTGCATCATTAGCAAGCTCTTGATTTCCCCATTATGTTTCAAGAATCAAGTAAGAGCTAGCCTTTCCCTAAATTTACTTATGCACAAATTCAAGGAATAATTAGATCTGTATCATTGAAAGATCCAAAAGTTAGATATATACCATTGACCCACATGTCATTGACTCATGTGAACCCCATATGTCATTGACTTGTGATGGTACATATCTAACTTTGGGATCTTTTAATGGTATGGATCCAAATTTCCCCAAATTCAAATGGTCTAAAGGCAAAGGTATGTCTACATAAATCTCTTTAAATACCGAAATGCATCTAGGCTATTATACCTTGCTAGTGTGTCTCTTTTAGCATGTAATTGCTTCAAGTGAATTTTTGTGTGCCTCTCTAGATATTTGGTTGATACCTTCACATAAACTCGACTTTGTGTCGTATGAATGTTTCTTGAGTAGGGTATGAGCTAAATATACTAAAGAGGTGATTTACTTAACGAGGATGCATGCATGTTGTGATATAGGATAGACTTTTCGAAAAATCCAACTAGCATGTGTAGGAAGTGTGCTTAATTTGAAAAATATTTGGTTCTTGGTCTTTGTGACCCCATTGACCCACTTGTGACTATAGTTCTCCTTGATTGTTTGATGGCTAGTCAGAAGTGGTGATATTTTACTCAAGTCCATAGTATATCTCAATATCCATATCTTTATCTCTCTCTCTTACTCTTGGAAGAATCAAGAATGTGAATTAATTTGGATTATCTCTTTTTCTTCTAAGATTTGTGAAATTTGGATCAAAATCATCTATATATCTTTTATCCAAATATTCGGTGGAACTCAAGGGTCAAAATCTCTAAGGCTAATAAAGTGTTTCTCGGAACTACAGACCCTAGGACGGAACCACCGATAAGAGCTCACTATCAAAATTATGGAAATCATCTGTACTTCCGGCCCCACCTTGGAACTACCGATAAAGACCCTCTGGTAGAGTTTTTTTTGGGGGGTGGGGGTTTAACCGCATGGGGGGGGACGGTCAAACCACCCCACCTAGTTTTTCATCCCTTACCCCAAAACGTCTCTCCAACTCAAAATCTATCTTTTCCAGGGGCTTACGCGAAAACAGGAACTAAATCTAATCTTTATCTCGCACCTCCTCAGTCCCGGGGGGGGGGTCTAACTGGCCTCCCAACGCGGTTAGACCGGGGGTCACAAGTTTCACAGTTTTACCCCTCCCGTGGCCAAACATGATCTTTACCTTATCTCCTTCCCTCCTCTCTCTCTCCAACGACCAGGAACACCCCCTTTCGTCCTCAACCCGAGCCCCTCTCCCACTCAAGCTCCAACACCTTCTCCCATGGAGATTTGAGGATTCCACCAACAAAAATCAAATCCTATCCGTGGAAGTGACTCCCCTAAGGTGGCTGAACCGGTTCCCCACCCGGTTTGTTGGATTTCAACTCGAGTTCATCTTTGCAAAGGTATTCAAATTTTGGTTTTACCCAATCTATCAATTCCTTGAGTAGATTTGAATTTCCTTTGGTAGAACATCACCTGGCCAGTTTTGTGCCAATTTCTCTAAAACGCCGAGCCTCAATGCTCATTCTAGCTGAAGGAACGAACTGGCGACCAGAGAGGGGGGGAGTGAATGGGAGCCGATAAAAATTCTTCGAAGGAGATGGCTACTCCAACAAGATGAACACGGCTAACCAAAACACGTCTCCGACTCAACTACCCAAGTTGGCCAAGACCACGTAGCCACTGGAGTGCTACTGGTCATAGGAACCAACAACCACCGAGATCTACTCGAGAATGCAGCGGAACAAGCAACTCGAGCAGCCACAGACCACACCGGTCAGACCGGTCACCTACACCGGTTAGACCGGTCAAGGCCGGATCACCCGGACTAAGCCGCCGGATCACCCGACACCCTCCAGGACCTCAAGCCGGGTCACCCGAGTAGGACTTGACAATTTCCACAGAAAAGCCCCTGCACCGGTCAGGCCGGTGAAGCTCACCGGTCAGACCGGTCTAAGCCTGGAAATCCCAAATCCAAGAAACCAACCTCCCGAGCTCCAAAACACTCCAAACTCGAAACAGCAGCAATCCTAGAAACTAGGAAACTCACCAAGACGTTCACCCGAGTAAAACCCAACAGGGGGTTGGCATCGGTCAGACCGGTGGAAGGCACCGATCAGACTGGTCAAGCCCTAGGCACTCGGGATGAACAGCAACCCGCGGGTCAACTCCTCCAAATCCAAATCCCGATCTCCCGATTCGCTCCACGGATTCGCACAAGACTTTGGAGATAGTAGGAGTACCTCATGGGCATTCCATAGCCATGATTTGGTCCACCAAAACTTGCTAAATCAAGAGGAATCGAAGGATTTCCACCAAGAACGCCTCTAACCCTAAACCGGAGAAAACCACAAAATTTAGCCCCTTTACTCACAGATTTGGGAGGGGAACTTATGCTACTCATGGTTCTTTTCCCTTTGATTCCCCTCCCAAATCTGTGAGTAAAGGGGCTAAATTTTGTGGTTTTCTCCGGTTTAGGGTTAGAGGCGTTCTTGGTGGAAATCCTAAACATGAGCAAAGTCCTAAACATGAGCAAAACATGTCAAAATGGCAAAGCCACACAAACTTCATGCTAGGACAACCATTCTAAGCATAAGATCATCATAAACACCTAGAAGCACCTCATGTCATGTCAAAGCCACCGAGCCATGTGCTTACTTCTATATATGAGACTTCTCATTAGTAAGCAACATGCAACGGTTTAGCACCCAAAAGTAAGTAAATTAAGCACATATGACATGGGAGCACATTTTCCAAGTAATTTACATTTCATTTTCAGATTTATATTTGGTACATGAAATGTCTTTGCGACAAAAAGGAACTTATGCCCCTCCACAAGATAAAGCATGTGGGCTAAGCATTCATGATGACAAATGAGCCTTTAGGGCCTGTTCTTTTCCTTAAAAAGGAACAGTGAAATGCACTATTCACCTGTCACATCCATCACATCTTCTCTCACAAGAAACACTATTCCAGCACTATTCATTTGCAACTTCACTATTTCTTTTCACCCAAAAGAACAGGCCCTTAGCCCCATATGCGCAAAATAAGCTATCCAAGCACAAATTAAGCATAGAAATGCCACTAAAACATGTCATGATCATATAAATGCATTTACTCACAAGAGAGCATACATATGACATTTTTCAAAAATATAGCCATCAACCAAGGATATAAATCAAGATCATCAAGAGCTAAGCCAAACGAAGCCATATCATACCAAACTAGCTCACAAGATCATATATAGCAAATCATGATGAACAATGTATATAGGAGAAGCTTTTCCTACAAAATGCATATGATACACAATGCATGCAACCTAAGATACAAAGATGCTTATACATCATGTTACATATGCAATGCAAAATGTAAGAAATGCACAAAGGAAACTATACATATGTTACAAAGGAGCTCCCACACCCAACTCAAGAGACCAAACACACACCAAAGCTCACAAACGACCGGCTCCTTAAGGGGAGGCGAAACGGCTCGACAACACCGGCAAAAGAGCAAAAGAGCACAAAACTCACAAGCTCCCCCTAAACACATGCACTAGGGCCAAAGAGCATACAAAGCTCACCCTAAGCACACATGATAGAGCAAAGAGCACACTAAGCACACAGGCTCCCCCTAAACTCATGCATTAGGTCCAAAGAGCATACGAAGCTCACCCTACACACATGAGATAGGGCAAGGAGCAAAAGACCGAGTGGCTTGACCAATGCCACACCCTTGAAAGTCATGAAACTACTTACCTTAATCATTCCTTCAGACGTCCCATGTCCTTGTTCACCATCCCCGAAAGTGATGTACCTCCTTGACACCACCGGGGTATGAGGCCGAAGAACCACCCTCGATATCAACCAAATGTTCTCGAGCCTCCCACCTGCAACTCAAAACCGAGAGCGAGAGCGAGCAAACGACTCAACACTGGGGTTAGTACCAAAAGTGTCAAACCAGTGCCGAGCCATCTCCTCAAAAGTGGGGTTAGCAACATCCATCCTACCACGCCTATCAAAACTGCAATCCACGCTATTAAGCCTATCAAACCTGGAACCACCATGGGAAAACCACTCCCGTCTCGCTGGAGGAGTATGAGCACCACGAAAGGGAAAGCGTGATCTGTAGCTCATCTGAGTCTCAAAATTGCGACCTCTCCCAAACTCGTATTGATCACGAGGTGGAGACCGTCCAGCAAACACAACACCACCAGACACAAAGCACCTACCATTTGTTCCATTACCAAAGGAACTGAACCTACTAGCATCACGACCTCGAAATCCAAACTGCCCAGCACTCTGCCTAGCACCGGTCTGACCGGTCACCCTGACTGGTCTGGCCGGTGGTCCTCGGCCAGCAAACTTGCTTCCACTTGAAGCTCTCCTATCTCTCCATGCTAGAACTGTATGCACAAAACCCTTTCCCTTAGGTAGTGGCATACGAGGCTCAGGCACACCAAGAGAAGGGTGGTACCTATCCTTGTTCGCCCACTCCTTAGACATTCTCGCCTCTCTTTATCTCTTATAGCAAAACTCTTTCTTATGACCATCCTTCCCACAAAACTCATAATGGAAACAGATTGGTTTTGGCTTAGGCTTGGGATGAGGCTCTTCACAAGGCTTCTCACTAGGCTTCCCATTTGGTTTCTCACTAGGCTTTTAACTTGGCTTCTCACTTGGTTTCTGTCTCGGTTTAAGCAACTTGTTTGGCTTGGGTGCAAACTTGTCTTTGGGTGTAGGTTGTGGTGGAACTGAAATATTCTCAAATTTCCCTTCTCTCTGACCACTGCTCTCACCAAACTTATCAGATCCCAAAGCCCAACCATCAAAGCGCTTAAAACTGGCAATAATTGTGCCAAGCTGAGGCTCCTGACTGGACAACCAACTCAACACCTCACGGAACTTGTCATCTCATCCTGCAAGCGATCAATACATTGTGCAAGTTCCAAATTCTTCACAGCATGCAATTCACAAGTAGAGCAGGAAGTAGGAATAGGAACTTTCAAATCAGCCACAAGCGAAACAATCCGAGAATGAAACTCAGCAAGTTTTTCATGCAAACCAGGGCAAGAAGTGCATGCACCAAGCAAAGTGAGTCTAGATTGCAGCTCAGCCAACTCAACCCTAAGCACATCTAGTTCCTCACACTTGGAGGCATGCTTTTCCTTAAGAGCAGTCAAATCAGCTAGGAAAACAAATCAATCACCACAATCAACCTCATCAGAAACAATAGGACTAGCCTTAAGCGAATCTATCTCAAGCTTGGCATCGAGAACCTGTGTTTCTAGCTCAGCCACTCTATTCCTAGCATCTTCAAGCAAAGCCCTAAGCTCTTTCCTAAGCTTCTTGGCCTCTCTAAGCATGTGATCATGGTTATCAAGCAAGTCAACCAACTCCTCATTCTCCTTGCGCAAGGAAGAGAGTTCATCACATACCTCATCCACGGAATCTGAGTCCGAGGCGTTCTTCTGGCTTCTCTTGCTGTCGGAGCTGCGCGCCATGCCGCAAAGTCCATCCTTCTTGTTGTAGCGTCTCGGAGTCTTGCTTGCAGTACAACAAAGGCCGTTGAAGTACTTGACAAAGTCCTTCTTCTTCTTCTTCTTCTTCTTCTTCTTCTTCTTCTTCTTCTTCTTCTTCTTCTTCTTCTTGTCGCCCTCTTCTTCTTCTCCACTCAAGCTTGATGACGCGTCCTCAGAGCCGGAGTCGACGTCGCTCGATCTCTTGATCTTCTCTCAGGTCCATCCCTTCTTCCTATGTTCATGCTCCTTCTTCTTGGACCTTCTTTCCTTGTCCTTGGACTTGTGCTTGTCATAGTCGTTCATCTTCGGACACTCGGCGAAAAAGTGTCCGGTCTTGCCGCACTTGAAGCATGTCCTCGTGTTCCTCCCTGTGTTCACCCGGTTCTCGTGCATCCTCTCAAACCTCCTGGTCAGCAGCGCCAGCTCGTCCTCTCCAAGCACGTCTGTGACAACTCGCCCAGGAAAATACCGTACTATCGCCTAAACCAATCCACTTTGGTCATTAAGCGATACTAAAGTATCATCCTGTCGTTAGTTGCCGGGTTAACGCCCGGTAAATCACTTGGAATTCCACACAGAGGATCGAACATATGCATTAAAATTCGCGCGAAGACGAGTCCAGAGTACAAACACAATTTAAATCCAAATTACCCTTGAGGGTTCATTTATTACAAATCATTGTTCCAGACATGATAAGTAAAGGTTCAGAGTTCGAAAACAGCGGAATGAGATAAACTAGCGCAACGATAACCATCACGGGAGGCCGTCCGTGATGCCATCACTCGTCGTCATCCACCCATTCCAGCTCCCAGCTGGGTGGAATCTCACCAGGCCAAACAACACCTGCAACAACATTTATAAAGCAAGGCTGAGTATACTAATACTCAGCAAGACTTAACCGTCGAGTGATAACTACATCACCAAACTCTAGACATGAGAGGCTTTATGGCCGGTGGAGTTCTTTTGCTGAAAAGCAACAAAGAGTATGTCCTTACTTTCAATATTTTAGCACAAGTTCTAGTGATTACCATTTCTAAGTGTGCCAACTAATTCAATCAAGAATTGTACAAACAATTAATTCAAGCAGTAAACTTCATCAAATTCCATCATTAAGGGATATCATGGCCAGTTGATTAAGCAGTCTCAGATAACGGTGAGAGGCCGACAATCGATTGATTTAAACCTTGCAAGGTAAACCTAAACACACGGAAGAATGCATACCCCAAGAAGGTCCAAACAAAAACGAAACGGGGTATACACCGACCAGACGGTTCCCATCTTTCTCCGGTTCGGGATCAGAACCTACAATCCTCGGTACAAGGCTTACTGGCACGTCACGCCGGACCGCCCAGACTCGCACAGGTACCCCACTGTTGCAGGCAGGGGGACACATCAGGTGTCCTAGGGGTAGTAGGGAAAGGTTCCCTTGCCGTGTCCATCAGGTACTAGGTTTACCGGTCCCATTCCCGGCAAGTGCTTAGTACGTTCAAAAGCTTAGCCCACGAAAGCCACTGGACCGGAGCCCAAGTCCCATGCTCTTACCACATGAGCAATCCATTTATAAAGATCTTATGATTCCAACATAAGAACCTATTCTCGTGAGTGACGAACATCACTCGACTTGTACTGGTCCTATAGCATAGCAGCTATCGACCTAGCATACTAGTAAAAGAACATAGGCACCTAGGGATCATGCATCTAGGGTTTCAATTCAACTCCTGAAACGTAAATGCACAATCATAGCAAGGATAATTGCATAATTTTAAAAAGACAGGGTTAATGATCCGGGGCTTGCCTTCGCTGGCAAGGTTGGCCTTGGGCCCTTCTGGACTTTGGTCCAGGTCTTGTTCTACAACGACGTAGTGCACGTCTCCGTCAGCTCCTCCGTCTCCTCCTTCCGGCACACGCGTACAGCTACCGTCGGGAAGATCTACACGAGGATGCAAATGCAAGATTTAATTAACGGTTTTCATTCAATTAATTACAAAACAACATATGACAACCATGAAGAGTATGGTTGGCCATATTCACCTTGACAAACACACATTTGGTATATTATTTCTATTAAAGTAATTTCCTGTGGTGCTTTATTATTTATTCTTTTTTTTGATAGTGACTGTGTACATATTTATGTAAATAAATTAATTTAGATTTCACAAACAGCAAGGGGTTGGTCTTAAGCCTTTTATAAAGATTTACATCACACACATAGGGTTATGAGAGGTGTGGTTGGTGATTTTCTCATTTAATTTAATATTAAGCTTTAATGGCCTCTATTGCTTTTATTCCTAAAATAAATTAATAAAATTCAGCGGAAGGGTTTATTAAGCACTAAACACCTATACAAAGCCACTGAACACACATGCACCCTTAGGATAGCTAGGAAATTAATTACACCGAAAATAACAAAAGCTAACTACTAAAGCAAGATAAATGCATACAAAAATAAATACACATCAAAATGATACCACCTTTCTCACACATGGTCTCTTGTCCAAAACTAAGCTAGGCATGCAACATATACACCTAGAACTACTATAGATCTTGGGTTATGCATTTACAATGAAAAACAAGCATATTTCCAGAATAAATATTTCTGCAAATATAAAATTGTGATTAAGTCAACAGAGCTGCATTTTGGCATAAAAAGATCACATGACGAAGTTGGGCACAAAAATCTAATTATTTTTAGCTACAAAAATTATTTAGACAGATTCTGCATAAATAGAAAACAATTCATAATAAAAGATTTGCTTGGCAACTTTGTGCAATTTTTAGTACAGAATCTAGGCATGGAATAACACACAACATATCCAAAATTCAGCTATATATCAGATGTGGATTTGGAGATACAACAGATCTAGGTTTAGCAGTTTTCTATTTTTCATGCAGAAACAATCAGGAAAAACTATAGTCATGATTTACAAAAGTTGTAGGGTTTTTCACATGGAATCCAACAAAATTGAGATTGCATTTTTCTAAATTTTCTACAATTTTCTACGGATTTTCCAAGAATCAGCAATAAGGCTAAAACTATTCAACATCTACTTACAACCAAGTCCCTGGAAGGTTTCTAAACTTCACAGATATGCCCTCGAGGCAAACATCCTCACATCCATGCCCTCCGGCGGCGGCGGCGGCTCGCCGGCGGTGATGTGGGACCCGCCGAGGCAAACAAACGGCACAGGGGTTCGATTCGACTCACGAGGGTTCGGTTGGTGGCGGATTCGAGGGCGGGGACGGCTCCGGCGAGCTCCGGTGGCCGGACAGTGGCGGTGCGGCCGCCGCGGCACGAATTCCGGCGAAGCCCGAAGCAAGGCGGGGCAATTTGCGGTGGTGGAAGCTCGAGTGTGGTGTGGGGAAGGCGCCGGGGGCGTCGGTTGGGGGTGGAGGCGACCGGAGGCTGGAGCTCGCCGCGGCGGTGCCAATGGCGGCGCGGCGGGCGTTCGGGCGGAGTGGCGAAGCGCGCACGCGCGCGAGGAGGAGGCCAGCGGCCCTTTATAGGCGACTCGGGCCGTTGCCGCGAAGGCACGACGGGAGTGCGAGGGGGACCCGGCACGGCGGCATGCGGGGCTCCGGCCGGCGGGCGACACGGCGGGGACCCGGCGCAGGCGCGCGCAGGGAACGACACGCGATGGGCGCGGGCGCCAAGGTACTCGGGCCGTGTGCGGCCTCGGCCTGCGTGGCCTCGGGAGGCGTGGGTTAGTGGGGGACCCGGACGCCGAGGATGGTAGGGGGCGCCACGCGGCGCGCGGGCGCTGGCGCGCGACGTCGCGGCGTGGCTGGCGTCGCCCGGTTTGAACTTCCGGTTACACATGTTTGACAGCGAAAAACTCCAAAAATTCAAATAGAACCCCACAAAACTTTGAATACCAAAGTTGTAGAGCATCTATAGGAGAGTATTTTTCTCAAAGGCCGACCTATGTTTTGATCAACCGTTTGAGCATGAACTGCAGGCAAAGTTTCTGTTTTTCATGGCTCTGGTGAATAGTAAAAGCTGAGATTGACTGAGAATTTCACTAATTTCCTCTCAAAATCTCAAATGCCGCCAATTATAAAAAGTGTGTCCCTCGAAAAGACGAACAACTTTTATATTGGCCGATTTTGAAGTGTTTAGGTGAAATTTGGAGAACGCGGCAAACGTTCCGGAGGGAGTTCAACGACAAAGGGTTTGACCAGGGTTTTGACCAAGGGTTGACCAAGGTTTGACAACAAGGGTGTGTGGTCTTGATTAAGAGGGTCATTAGTGATTGTTGACTGGGTTTTCGAGGTGATGACCCAGTTTGACCATGGTTTGACCAATGGCAACAATGTTTGACTCGGTTGATTCGGTCATTAGCACTAATGATGCTAACTAAAAACCTGGGGCGTCACAGCCTACCCCCCTTAAACAGAATCTCGTCCCGAGATTCGAAATTCCAAGGACAAGATAGGGAAAGATGATTTTCTATGATTTCTGGATCACCTTGGGGAAAATACCCGCGATGTGATTATAGGTCAAAGAATATAACCATCATCGGTCCAAGGTTAGCCCATAAGAGTAGTCAAAGCTGACAAGTCATGGAGAGCTTTTGCAAGGAGTTTACTTTGCGGATGCTAGTGGTGGAAGTATGAAGAGATAAATCGGTACAGGAATTTCAGAACAATCTTGCTCAATGTTAATTAGTTTGAGACCTTTGGTGAAATCACCTCGTTACATCAACAGTGCAATGATTTAAAAGTTGGGGTGTGTTGCACATGTTTGTGAATGCATGATGCATATGTTCATGCGGTATGGTGCTCATGATGCATGTTAGCATGACTCGATTACCCATAGAGTTGAGAAAGAGTATATGTGTGGCGAGTCGCATTCTCACAACCAAGATACCTAGCGCGCTCCTAGTGGTAATCATATGGCTGCAGCGCACATGATGCCCTAGGTTCCGTCGCGGCACCTTTGGTTACGGGGCAACAACATCACCAATCAAGAAGGATAGAGTAGGAGTATTGAAATCTTCCATGCGTATGCACGTTAGTTCACCCAAGGTTCCCAAATGCACGTGCTATGGAATGCGTACCCAAAAGTGACTTTTTTTTATTCAAAATGTTGTGTGCAAGACCAAGAAGAATAAGTTCCTGATGGAAAGATCGAAGTAATCATGACAAGGATATTATTACAAGGATAGCTCAGTGCTTCAACATGTATAAACTCAAGGAGGGTTTGGAAAGGATACATGTCGATGGAGATAACAAGTTGACAAGAGAAGATTACAAATGAAGATTGAACTCTAAAATCGAGACATTACCCAACTGACATGGTAGAACAGAAAAGTTCTTCTCTCATGCTAGGCAAAACTGGGGTAGAACAGAAATTGTATGTTAGAACTCGAAACGAGCATACATACGTAATGACATAAAGTTCTGGCAGTTGTGAACAAAAATTCATAACTTAAAAACCAGACCTCCAAAAATTCCCAAATTTCTGTAGCAACTCAGCAAGGTTATGAGGCACAGTTTTGGTAAACAAAGATTGACCTAGAAAGGTTAGGAAGGTGCTCAACTAAGCAAGGTTTCGGATAGGGTTTCCGGAAAAACAGCAAGACAGGTGTTCACTAATCTGAGCACAACTTGAGATATACAAAGGCTATGACCGCGAATTTTTGCGAGCAGGAACTAGATTAGATATGGAGCAACTTTGGTAGAGATCACCTAGGCAAAAAGATTGTTGAACAAGGTGCACAAATCAAGCAAACAACCCTATCAGATTTTTGGACAGCAACACCTTCACACCTGAGAGGCTATGCAATGAAAAGCACACTAGCAAAAATTTTACCTTAGAGAGCACATAAAACATACAGAGGTTGAGTTTTAAATTTCCACAACTTTTAGCATGATACAAGACGTCCTATTCGTCCTCACAAGGCAATCAAGCCAGAAATCGAAGTTAGCGCCGGTGGCAAGGCATATACATGTTCCTCCCTATAATAACTAGTCGAGAACTAGTCGATGCACACATCACGACTTACGAAACGTGGTTAGTGTACCTGCAGAAGATCATAGAACACACGAACCTTTCGTGCCAGCACTCACGAAAGCGTCCACATACATTACCGTTCACTATAGGAACGGTACCCATGCGTTTACCGCTGCTTGGACAGCGTCCAACCTCAGATACACTCCTTTTTGAATGAAGCGGATCCTTGCCTCGCATTTTCACAATGCGGAACGTCCACGTATGGCAAAACGTGGCGAGACACAGACGCGACGGTGGGTTCCCTTTGGATTAGGTCCCATCCATCCCTCACATGACTTCCATGTGGTACCACCACGTATGGCAAAACGTGATGAACTAGTATGGTTGTACAGAAAGTAAGTTCTGACAGGAATAAAATTGGCTGGGAGTTAGCAAAATAAACCATAGATTTTTAAGCCACCTGAAAGAACCCAAAAAATTCCCTCTAGGACCTCTCGGTCTAATTCATCCTTAACAGACCAACGTATTTTGCAAATCCAAACAATCCTGGCAAGTTTTATTCCAAAAACCAGTGATTAAGGTTGTTAATTACACTCTGGTGCATATAATCGCTCTGATGCCAGTTGTGACAACCCGCCCAGGAAAATACCGTACTATCGCCTAAACCAATCCACTTTGGTCATTAAGCGATACTAAAGTATCATCCTGTCGTTAGTTGCCGGGTTAACGCCCGGTAAATCACTTGGAATTCCACACAGAGGATCGAACATATGCATTAAAATTCGCGCGAAGACGAGTCCAGAGTACAAACACAATTTAAATCCAAATTACCCTTGAGGGCTCATTTATTACAAATCATTGTTCCAGACATGATAAGTAAAGGTTCAGAGTTCGAAAACAGCGGAATGAGATAAACTAGCGCAACGATAACCATCACGGGAGGCCGTCCGTGATGCCCTCACTCGTCGTCATCCACCCATTCCAGCTCCCAGCTGGGTGGAATCTCACCAGGCCAAACAACACCTGCAACAACATTTATAAAGCAAGGCTGAGTATACTAATACTCAGCAAGACTTAACCGTCGAGTGATAACTACATCACCAAACTCTAGACATGAGAGGCTTTATGGCCGGTGGAGTTCTTTTGCTGAAAAGCAACAAAGAGTATGTCCTTACTTTCAATATTTTAGCACAAGTTCTAGTGATTACCATTTCTAAGTGTGCCAACTAATTCAATCAAGAATTGTACAAACAATTAATTCAAGCAGTAAACTTCATCAAATTCCATCATTAAGGGATATCATGGCCAGTTGATTAAGCAGTCTCAGATAACGGTGAGAGGCCGACAATCGATTGATTTAAACCTTGCAAGGTAAACCTAAACAAACGGAAGAATGCATACCCCAAGAAGGTCCAAACAAAAACGAAACGGGGTATACACCGACCAGACGGTTCCCATCTTTCTCCGGTTCGGGATCGGAACCTACAATCCTCGGTACAAGGCTTACTGGCACGTCACGCCGGACCACCCAGACTCGTACAGGTACCCCACTGTTGCAGGCAGGGGGACACATCAGGTGTCCTAGGGGTAGTAGGGAAAGGTTCCCTTGCCGTGTCCATCAGGTACTAGGTTTACCGGTCCCATTCCCGGCAAGTGCTTAGTACATTCAAAAGCTTAGCCCACGAAAGCCACTGGACCGGAGCCCAAGTCCCATGCTCTTACCACATGAGCAATCCATTTATAAAGATCTTATGATTCCAACATAAGAACCTATTCTCGCGAGTGACGAACATCACTCGACTTGTACCGGTCCTATAGCATAGCAGCTATCGACCTAGCATACTAGTAAAAGAACATAGGCACCTAGGGATCATGCATCTAGGGTTTTAATTCAACTCCTGAAACGTAAATGCACAATCATAGCAAGGATAATTGCATAATTTTAAAAAGACAGGGTTAATGATCCGGGGCTTGCCTTCGCTGGCAAGGTTGGCCTTGGGCCCTTCTGGACTTTGGTCCAGGTCTTGCTCTACAATGATGTAGTGCACGTCTCCGTCAGCTCCTCCGTCTCCTCCTTCCGGCACACGCGTACAGCTACCGTCGGGAAGATCTACACGAGGATGCAAATGCAAGATTTAATTAACGGTTTTCATTCAATTAATTACAAATCAACATATGACAACCATGAAGAGTATGGTTGGCCATATTCACCTTGACAAACACACATTTGGTATATTATTTCTATTAAAGTAATTTCCTGTGGTGCTTTATTATTTATTCTTTTTTTTTGATAGTGACTGTGTACATATTTATGTAAATAAATTAATTTAGATTTCACAAGCAGCAAGGGGTTGGTCTTAAGCCTTTTATAAAGATTTACATCACACATATAGGGTTATGAGAGGTGTGGTTGGTGATTTTCTCATTTAATTTAATATTAAGCTTTAATGGCCTCTATTGCTTTTATTCCTAAAATAAATTAATAAAATTCAGTGGAAGGGTTTATTAAGCACTAAACACCTATACAAAGCCACTGAACACACATGCACCCTTAGGATAGCTAGGAAATTAATTACACCGAAAATAACAAAAGCTAACTACTAAAGCAAGATAAATGCATACAAAAATAAATATACATCAAAATGATACCAACTTTCTCACACATGGTCTCTGGTCCAAAACTAAGCTAGGCATGCAACATATACACCTAGAACTACTATAGATCTTGGGTTATGCATTTACAACGAAAAACAAGAATATTTCAAGAATAAATACTTCTGACAAATATAAAATTGTGATTAAGTCAACAGAGCTGCATTTTGGCATAAAAAGATCACATGACGAAGTTGGGCAGAAACATCTAATTAGTTTTAGCTACAAAAATTATTTAGACAGATTCTGCATAAATAGAAAACAATTCATAATAAACGATTTACTTGGCAACTTTGTGCAATTTTTGGTACAAGAGCTAGGCACGGAATAACACACAACATATCCAAAATTCAGCTATATATCAGATGTGGATTTGGAGATACAACAGATCTAGATTTAGCAGTTTTCTATTTTTCATGCAAAAACAATCAGGTAAAACTATAGTCATGCTTTACAAAAGTTGTAGGGTTTTTCACGTGGAATACAAGAAAATTGAGTTTGAATTTTTCTAAATTTTTTACAATTTTCTACGGATTTTCCAAGAATCAGCAATAAGGCTAAAACTATTCAAGATCTACTTACAACCAAGTCCCTGGAAGGTTTCTAAACTTCACAGATATGCCCTCGAGGCAAACATCCTCACATCCATGCCCTCCGACGGCGGCGGCGGCTCGCCGGCGGTGATGTGGGACCCGCCGAGGCAAACAAACGGCACAGGGGTTCGATTCGACTCATGAGGGTTCGGTTGGTGGCGGATTCGAGGGCGGGGACGGCTCCGGCGAGCTCCGGTGGCCGGACAGTGGTGGTGCGGCCGCCGCGGCACGAATTCCGGCGAAGCCCGAAGCAAGGCAGGGCAATTTTCGGTGGTGGAAGCTCGAGTGTGGTGTGGGGAAGGCGCCGGGGGCGTCGGTTGGGGGTGGAGGCGACCGGAGGCTGGAGCTCGCCGCGTCGGTGCCAATGGCGGCGCGGCGGGCGTTCGGACGGAGTGGCGAAGCGCGCATGCGCGCGAGGAGGAGGCCAGCGGCCCTTTATAGGCGACTCGCGCCTTTGCCGCGAAGGCACGACGGGAGTGCGAGGGGGACCCGGCACGGCGGCATGCGGGGCTCCGGCCGGCGGGCGACACGGCGGGGACACGGCGCAGGCGCGCGCAGGGAACGACACGCGATGGGCGCGGGCGCCAAGGTACTCGTGCCGTGTGCGGCCTCGGCCTGCGTGGCCTCAGGAGGTGTGGGTCAGTGGGGGACCCGGACGCCGAGGATGGCAGGGGGCGCCATGCGGCGCGCGGGCGCTGGCGCGTGACGTCGCGGCGTGGCTGGCGTCGCCCGGTTTGAACTTCCGGTTACAC
The DNA here is from genome assembly GCA_036936925.1 of Cenchrus fungigraminus. Classification (NCBI taxonomy): domain Eukaryota; kingdom Viridiplantae; phylum Streptophyta; class Magnoliopsida; order Poales; family Poaceae; genus Cenchrus; species Cenchrus fungigraminus. The sequence goes on along the minus strand of CM072776.1, from coordinate 20,165,753 downwards.
ATGTTTGACTGCGAAAAACTCCAAAAATTCAAATAGAACCCCACAAAACTTTGAATACCAAAGTTGTAGAGCATCTATAGGAGAGTATTTTTCTCAAAGGCCGACCTATGTTTTGATCAACCGTTTGAGCATGAACTGCAGGCAAAGTTTCTGTTTTTCATGGCTCTGGTGAATAGTAAAAGCTGAGATTGACTGAGAATTTCACTAATTTCCTCTCAAAATCTCAAATGCCGCCAATTATGAAAAGTGTGTCCCTCGAAAAGACGAACAACTTTTATATTGGCCGATTTTGAAGTGTTTTGGTGAAATTTGGAGAACGCGGCAAACGTTCCGGAGGGAGTTCAACGACAAAGGGTTTGACCGGGGTTTTGACCAAGGGTTGACCAAGGTTTGACCACAAGGGTGTGTGGTCTTGATTAAGAGGGTCATTAGTGATTGTTGACTGGGTTTTCGAGGTGATGACCCAGGTTGACCAAGGTTTGACCAATGGCAACAGTGTTTGACTCGGTTGATTCGGTCATTAGCACTAATGATGCTAACTAAAAACCTGGGGCGTCACAACGTCGAACTCCTCATCAGGCAAAGACATCAAAGAGGACATAGAGTACATCCTAGTGGATGGGTTAGAGTTAGACTTTGCACCTGAGCCACCGATGAGGGCGAGACTATGAGAGTCAGTCGGGCCCTCAAGCTTGGCTGTCACACCCCGGTCCACCTCAGCCGACTTGAGCTTTGAGAACAGCTCGTCCACTGACAAAGTCTCATACTTATCCGACTCAAGTATGGCCTCGACCTTTCCGCCCTAGATCGTACGATCCAACGAGTGCAAGAGCTTCACGGCTCTCTCATGATCATCGTACGGGAGCACGGCCACATTGGCCCTCATGTTGTTCACAATCACCGTGAACCGCTGGAACATCGTATCGATGGACTCACCGGGGAGATGAGTGAAGTTCTTGTACTCTCTCCTGTAAGTTACAAACAACCGAGCCTGAACCTGACTGTTTCTAGTGTGAGCGTTCTTCAGCACCTCCCAAATTCTACAAGCTAAGTCCTTTGTCTGAACCCGATCGAATTCGGACTGACACAGAGCACGAAACAAGTAGTCGACCGCCTTGTTGTTGGCGTCATGCATGTCCCTCGATCCCGGAGCAAGGAAGTTAATCGGATGAACATAAGCTGTGTTCACTGTAACGTCCCAAAGGATCTGACCCTTACCGCGGAGGAAAGCTGCCATCCACCTCTGCCACATCTGGTAGTTTTTGCCATCGAAGTGCGGAGGACCCGATCCCCATTCCTGGTACGCCATCTTTGCATCTTAGACTGGTTAGAGTCCCTTAAGACCCGTAACCGGCTCTGATACCACTTGAAGGACCGAACTGGCGACCAGAGAGGGGGGAAGTGAATGGGAGCCAATAAAAATTCTTCTCGAAGAAGATGGCTACTCCAACAAGGTGAACATGGCTAACCAAAACACGTCTCCGACTCAACTACCCAAGTTGGCCAAGACCACGTAGCCACTGGAGTGCTACTGGTCCTAGGAGCTAACAACCACCGAGACCTATGTTGGAATTTCTTAACGTCGATGCTAAGTTATGAGTTCCTAGCAACGATGCCAGAAATGACCAAATGGTAATCCTAATGATTACAAGAGTCCGCAAGCACACGGAAGTACCATTGTAGCATTTCCCCAAAGGAGTATTCCAAAGGGTATTGAATCCAAGGAAGGTTGGGCAGATTAACAAGTTCAACACTATTGCAAGGAGTATAAATCATAGACGGAAACAAATCAGACACTCAAGTACAGGGGTAAGGTACGATAGATAAGATGGTAGCGTGAACACACAAACACACTCTCTCTAAAAGTCCTAGGCTTAGGAGGTAACATACGAGTTAGTTCTAGGTTCTAAAGTACTAAATACACAAAGTTAGTCAGACGAGTTAGATACACACTAGCATTGCTTGACTGCCGGCTCAAGCACCCAGGTACAAACGGGGAGCTAACCTCCCGCGTCGCTTACGCACGACTCCGGTTGTTAGACTTTAGACTCCTACAGCATATCCGAACATGAAGGATTCCAAAAGGGTCCAACGGTTGTCACCATTGCGGCCTACCCCAAGACAATCCGTGGGATACACTCGTAAGCAACGTAGCTACGCAACCCAAGCACCACGCTTACGTTGTTAGCAGGACCCTGACCGGCCCGGGCTATTGTGACCCAGGTCAGAGCCGCCAGATAAACCGGCCAATTACACCGAGTACCGTAGCTTAAGCACGAACTTCATGCAACACAAACAAGCGATCTAGCTAGATCAAACTAGGCTATGTACACAAACAGATTTGTGCTTTCCTATGTCTATTCAACAAGATCGAAGGGTCGTGTTCGTGAAGAACACGAGCCTCTAACTTATGAACAAACACCAGAAACATGTATAAGTCACTCGTCAACTGGATCGAAAGGCCTTGTTCATCAAGAACAGGAGGCTCTAAATGATGAACGAGCGAAGAACACATGAACAAATCACCCATGTATACAAGCACAACTTTATATGAAATAGCTGAATAACTGAAGTAGATCAAAGTCATACAATAAAATAAAGATACTAGAGAACTCATACCTAGATCCCAAAGTAGACTTGGAACCTGAAGTAGAACTACTCTAGCCTACCTCCTAGCCTTAGAAACCAAAAGTGAGAGAGGAGGAGTACGGTGTGTTGGTAAGAAATGAACCCCCTCCCCTTCTCTTTATAGGCCAGAGCACCGGCGCAAAGAGGAGTGAAACACCCTGGGAACGGCCTCCAGGACCAATGGACAAGCGCCACGTGGAAGCCCAGGATCAGCCGACCCAAGGTCGGTTCGGCCGATCCTAGGGTCGGCCGACCCCAGGTGGGCCCCACTCGGGGTGTGCTTCCTCGGGGTGGCAGTCCTGTGGGCCCTTAGTTCGGTCCCCGGTGTACACGTGCTCTTGAGGTGGTTTAGGCGCTCTGGTGGGCCCTTGGATCCATGTGAAGTGCACGTGTCACGCTCTGATTCGTCGGGGCTTGCCTCTCTTGGATCGGTGACATGGCGTGCATGCATGGCACCTGAGGTGGCTTAGCTTGCATGCATGGCACCTGAGGTGGCAGCCACTCCTTGAGGTGACGTGGCATGAATCAGAGAACGTGAGTTTGCCACTTCTTTTATGCTTATTTTCCTGCAATCACATAATCTCCAAGGACAAGTGGAACTACATTATTCTTAACTAAAATGCGTGTAAGAAATTCCTCTTGCTCCTTTATTCATGAGTAAATTGACGGCTAAAGTAAGCACTTAACAGCTGTCAACAACTCCCCCAAGCTAGCCTCTTGCTCGTCCCGAGCAAGACAATTAAGACTTAGGTTGGTTGATCAGGAGTTGCTACGATGTTGTATTCCTAGTTTATGACATGCATACAACTAGGTACTCTATCAAGGATTGAATAAGTTAGCATTAATCTTACCTTACGCTTGATTGATATGGGGCTTATAGCTTCACCTGCCTTGGGCGGTTGAAAGATAGAACGGTTGTATAGAAATTACTAGTCACAAGTGCCTTGATCAGTTGTCAATCCGGAGGTTTTGCAAATTTTCGCAAAGAAATCAAAGTTCCTTGAATGATACTCTCGGATCGCTCATTGTGTATGATTCCTCACCTAGGCATTAAATTGCCTTCTTTCTCCACCTACTCCTAATAAGCTGATATGTGGAGCTGTAGGTAGGGAAAACATGTGGCATACCTGTTTTCTCATATGTTGTCGAGTCAAAAACCGGATCCTTGGGAGCAACAAGTCATACAACCCGATCAAGATGTGCATGTGTGTGTATATGGTGGATGGATGAAGAACTCCTTTTTGTATATGATTCTCTCTTCTCCTTTTGAAATTTTTGAGACTTGGGCTATGTCTCTTTATTCTTTCTCTTTCTTTTTCCCTCTTCTTTTTTTTTCTTTTTTTTCATGCTCTTGACCATGTGCTTTTTTTTCTTTCATAGCCCATAGTCTTTGCTGAATATTTTTGGAGAGAGAGTAATCATGGAACAATGCGCGGAGCTTTATTAGTGGAATGGATGGGAATGGATGAAATGATGGGTGCCAACTTCCGGTGTGGAAGTTTAGCATATAGTGGCTGTGTACGTGATCTTGATCATGGGAGCATGACAAGTTTCTCGCCGAGGGTCACAACAATTCGACAAGACTCAATGAAGAAAACAAGTAGCATATGTGGAGGCTAACAACAGCTAGGATCTACATATGGCTTTGGATAGGAAGTTCTCATTATTAAGGAACTTATCATTTTATCATTTTTCAAAAGAAAACTCCGAATATCAAACATCACTTAGCACAGGCTCATAGCAACTCTATTTTACCATATCATACCTCACAACAACCTAGGCAAAGGTCATGCTTTTTGCCACCCACAAGTTTCGAGCTAAGGTTTGATCATGCAAGCCAACTAACTCAAAAATTAAATAGGATACTAAGCTGTAGCAAGGCATACAAAAGGAATAAACAGAGCAGCTATTCATCATTTCAACCATGAAGAATAGAAAGCATTCTTACCGCGCATATGAAAGCAAACTAATTTAAGAAAGCAAATAAATATTTTTGGTCTTTTTAATTTTGCAAATTTTTATGTGTTTTTAGCATATGAGATTCTGAAAATAAAGATACAAGGTACCTCAGAGTGGGGGTCCTCTCCCAAGCTAGCTTCAGGCTCACTACTGTGGAGGGGGAAATCCCATCCATCGGTAGTAGGCCCTCTGCTCCTCCAGCTGCTGCTGCTGTGCCAGCTCGATGGTGTGTAGTCTCTCGCCAGACATCCGCTGCCAATCCCGGGTGGACTCAACGTGCTGGTGCACGGCCTCCTCCATGTCGCCGACTCGGATGTTGAGCTCGCTCATCTGTTGAGTGAGGGTGGCCCCACGAGATGACACGCGCAACCCAGACGACGAAGACGTCGCATCTCCGTAGGCAGTACCAGCAGGGACGGCCCACTCGCCACTGCCCGCGCTAGCCCAAGCTGAGCTACTTGCACTCTGCTGGTACATGGGCTGGTCCCAACCGGGAGCATATCCAGGAGTAACCCCAGGCATGTACTCGGTAGAGGTCCATGTACCAGACGGAGGTGTGGTAGGCTGAGGCTGTGGCTGTGGCTGTGGCTGAGGCGACAGCTGCGGGGATGGCTGTGGTGGCGGCTGTTGTGCTCTGGCTGCTCTCCTCGATGCACTCCTAGTTACCCTGTCACCAGAGACACTAGAACGATGAGGTTCCTCGAGAGGAATGGTCAGTGGCCCTTGGCCGTACAACCTGAAATCCGAGTTAGGTAACTGGATCTGGTTTGTAAGGCCCGGGTAAAAGAAAACCAAAGAATCATCCGGAACCTTCTTAAGAATATGCCCCTGAGTCAAATAAGCCTCGTCAATCTGAGTCCGGGGGTTAGCAATGGAGGGCACATTGGGCCCTTGCGTAATCCCAAGATTCGTGACGATGCGAGAAATCAGAGACGTACACTCAATAGAACCCGTCATCTTAAAATTCGTTAACCACTGCCGAATCATAGCTTGCACAGGGGAGATCTTGATCCGTCTGACCGCGGCATATAAGATCATCATCTCGTCAGAGTGCACGGTTCGTACATCATCCCTTGGAAAGAGAGTGATGGCGAGCCACTTGTGCCACAGTCGGAGAGTGGGATGCAAGATATCGTTGCACCGAGGTGTCAACTTGCCGCGAACAGGACGACCAGAGATCTCTTCCCAAAAACTTTCACGATTAAAACCAGCGCAAGCTTGCTCGAGAAAAATAGCGTAGCGACGATGAAAACCGAGGGTGCCACTAAGATCTTTCCATGAAACTCGATATGGAACTCCATGAAATCGGAATGAAATACCGGACGCATCCTCTTGAAGAGTGCAGAGGAACTGGATGGTGGTAGGTCTAGAACCAACCTCCTGAACTGGGACAAAATCCTCCCATCCTAGAGCTTGCCAAATGGAATCGAACTCGGAGTCCATACCTGTTTTCTCAAGAAGATCCGGGTCGAACTCCTTCGTGTTGGCGAAGCTTGGTCCTTGATGAGAGCGTAGGCTTGTCTCTCACGATCACTCCTCAAGTCGATGAAGGCAGCGTCGACGGCGTACACTTCTTCGACCTGTGGCGTGGGTAGCTCTTTCTCTCCCTCCTCTTCACAGTCGGTTGACATTGGGCTTGGTGCAGCTTCGGAATGACGAGATGAGCTCCCCCCGTCACGTGAACGGCGTGAGCGAGTCAACTTCCGGAATGCGCCGGAGGCCCAACTCATCTTGCACAACGATCGGACAACACGAGCAACTCGGTGATGGGTTAGTGAAACCGAATGAAATCCTTACCGAGTTTGCTCCACTAATGATCAATATTTCAGCAGCACTTGGAGAGAATACTTGGCACCTCAATCTCGAGCGAGAAATCCACAAAAACCAGAGAGCAAGAACAAGAGAGGGAGAGAGTGATGCAATGGGTGAAGACACCCCTCAAACCCCCTGGTATTTATAGGCAATGGACCCGGGCACCGAGACATGGGCCGTGTGCAACGGCTAGGAGCCGTTGGAGGAAGGAGGGCCAAGATAGCCGTTAGGCTGGGTCGGCCGACCTGTGGGGTCGGCCGGACCCACCTCGGGTCTGCCCGCCTCCACCTTTTTGCAATGGCTCTCTAACGGTCATGTGATGGCCTGCCTAGGTGTCCCGGTCCAAACTTGCCCAAACACTTGCTCAAATGAATTTTTAAGGATTCTCCAACTCAAAATTATATTTTTAGAATTTTTATTTAAAAAGGGAATTTGGCTAGAAAAATTCTAGCATGCAGATGCAAGGATGGAAAATTCAAATATGCATTAGAAAAATTAAATTAAATTGTGAAAAGGGAAATATGAGATAACTCACCAATTCTACCTTTTGGCGAAAGGACTCAACATTTTAAGTCCGAGAGCAGAACTTTTCTCGGTGATCAGTTCTACTCGTCACCCCACTCCCGAGAAGTAGAGGGGTGTGATCTTTGTACCTCCCGCCACACCTTCCGTGTTTTCCTTGATTTTCTTGGTGCGGCCAGAGGTTTCGTGAGCTGGGGTTGTGGCTCCGTCCATCCCCAAGTTTGCTCATCATTTCCTTGCACTGAATAGCATTGCTCTTCTATTGGTCGAAATCGGAACATCAAGTTCTTCTTCCCAATGCAGAAAAAGATGGTCCCATTTTCCACATTGATCCTTGCCCGAGCGTCACTTAGGAATGGCCTCCCAAGAATGAGTGGCATTTCCGCATCATCTTGCATATCAAGGACCACAAAGTCTGCGAAGATGTAGGAACCTTGGACAAATACTAGTAGGCTTTCCACAATCCCCTCCGGATACCGGATCCATGCATCAGCAAGTTGAACTGTCCTCGAGGTTGGAGTAAGAGCAGGATATCCCAATCTTTCGAACATCGCCTTGGACATGAGGTTAACACTCGCGCCAAGATCACAGAGAGCATTCCTAATTCTTTGATAGTATATAGTGAAAGTGATAGCCGGATAACCAGGGTTTTTCCTGTGCACAATTGCTGAAGATTCCCATGGATCAAGAACCTGCTGTATGGGTCTCCCTGCATAGTCAGCAGCTCGTGCCCTCCCAGATGGCTTACCCCATCTGGTGGACACTGCACAAAAATTCTGACAAGAAGACACGGGTTGCCCCGGAATCTTCCCATCTTCATCAGAAGGAACCAAAGCAGCTAACTGAGCCAACTGGGTTTCTGTTGACGGCGTATATGCGTATCCAACTTCGTTTGGACTTGCAAGCGGACAAGTCCTCCGTCGTAGCCAAGGGACTCTTCTTCCCTCAAGTGTGAACCCAAGGTATCGAATCCGTGGAACAAATGTGCGATGCAAGAATCAATCTAATAAAGCCACAAACACTTTAATCTTCGAAAGGTTGTTGCTTTAGCATCTAATCTAGAGAACATCAAAAGAAACGAATCTAATCTAAGAAAACCGGAGGTAGCAAGAGATAGAGAGGGATAGGTAAAACCAATCTAGAGAGATTGGATCAAGCTCTTGTTGAAGTTTCAAGCAAAGAAGAAATAGCCAAGTCGAATCTCATAAAAAACTTCTTTAAATCGCGGCTTCCCGTCCAACTCCGAAGACGCCCACCTTTTGGAGCCACCGTTCTGTCACAACGCACTCCTATTCGTGCGGGTTAGCCTAGGGTGAGTCCAATGGACAAGTTGAAATCTCTTGGAAGGTCAGGCATGCACCTCTAGCCACCACGGCTACAAGAACACCCTCTATGATTTATCTCGAGAATAGATCTTAAAGTAAGAAAAGCCAATTGAAATCAAAGTCGTGGAAGAAGCACTTGATCGCTAGAAATCGGATTGCAACTTGATAATTCAACAACATAGATGATACATGGACAAGATCACCACGGGGATCCTACCTTGATCTTGCTCCTTGCTCCTGGAACTCCGACGTGGTCTTCCTTGCAAGGTTCCCACGCTGGCTAGGGAAACCCTAGACAACTAGCTCGACCCTCTCCTCTCCGGAATGGTGTCCCTCTCTTCTCTGCTCCTCGGCGGCCAATGATGAATGAGTTGATGCGTGGCTCTTGGCCAGGGGGCTATAAATAATCCGAGAGGCATCTAGGTCAAAGGGGGGAATGAATGGGCCCCGAAATGGGCTGGGCCGGCCGGCCTGGGCCCATTTCGGCCCACTTCGTGGCCTCCTTCGTGGACGATGCTTCCTGAGTCTTCTAGAGTGTTCTCCCTTCTGCATGTGGGCCCTTGACGTCAGTTTCTCCGCGGTTTGGATAGAGCTCCTTGTCTCGCAAGATTCAGCATTTTCTGTTCAGGTCCTCAGAGTTTTCCGTCTTCACGGGTTGGTCCTTGGGCTTCTTGGAGTCATGTTCACTTCATTACTTGACTTGTGTCGGGCTTCAAGGTCTTGTCTCGAGGTGCTTGATGAACTTTACCCGGAAGTCTTGCTTTCAACGCTAAATTCCTACATAAACATCAAACTCCAAAACCGACCTGCACGAACGAACTTGTTATACCAAGGGGGTTAGTACCAATGGATAAGATATAAAATTCATGTCAACACTGTTGACACATCTTATCCTATATATTTATAAGTCAACTAAACAAGAGAAAAGGGCATAAATGTTAATATCAACTTAGAATAGGGTGCCTCTAACAGTTTTTCTGGAGATTTGGTAAATTATATAAATCCAGGAACCATTCGGGAAAAGTGCTAAAAGAATCGAATCTAGAAGACTCCAGAAGGCTCCGGAACTCAACGTGACTTGGCACCCAAGAAAGAAGCATCTAGAAGAAGCGACGGACCACCTGGCCGAAGTGGGCCCCGAGGGGGGCCCACCCCAGCCCGATCGGCCTGGTGGTGGGGCCGGTCGGCCTCCCCCGGGCGCCACCTCAGCCCTACTTCCAGAAGGTTCTTCCACCGCCTATGAGGATCAATCTAAACCACTTGTTAGGTCGGTTTGATCAAACGGCGCACGTCTACCCCTCAGGGCTATATAAGCAGCCCCCCTGCCCCCTGGCAGAGGCATCTAGAAACCTGAGTTTGCATACACCAGATCAAGTCATCAAGTCAGAGATACTACGCCCTAGAAATACCATATAGCAGAGTAGCTAGCTAGTCTAGATCTAGGAGGAGGCAAGGCATCTACTTGGCTCCTGATCGTCTAGAGGCTGATCGAGATACTGATCTAGCTTCGCTCTTGTAAGTTCTTATCTAGTTCCTTACATTTGTTATACAGACATATGTTCTTATCAATGATTATATTCGACATTATATGCTTTGGTGTTTATTATGATTACATGTTTAGCATAGTTGATTTGCCTTTATATTCATGTATGGAGTCGTATAGCCCTCACCTAGATCATTTGTTAACATGGGTGAACGGTAAAGACAGTGTAAGCGTGGTGCTTATATTGTATTTATCTGCGATTGCACCCTATATGCCGGGTCGTGTGGTAGATCGTGGTGGTGACAGCACTATTGAGTCCTTCGCAGTCCACCCCCCGTGTATAGGACTAGTGAAGCCTTATACTATTTGGGTTGTTTCAAGTTTCGGCCTTGATCCTCCTGGATAGTCTCCCCATGCATTGATATAATAGTTCTTCTTCCATGATTCTTAAATGTTTGCACTAATCATAGTTTGCACTGACATATGGTTTAGAGTTACCGAGGAGTATCCTCTCTAACTAGACTTTGCTATGTTTCTCTTGCTATAATGACACTTTCTAGCTGCTCATGATGTTATGACTTGAACAATGCTATCAATATCTTTATCTTTATGTGACTTACCCCTGTTTATAGCAATTGATATATTTTGGCCACTCTACATTATAAAACTGAGAGATGAGCATGTATTAGCTATTATGGATTAGAAAGACTTCTTTCCCTGTGGTAGAATATAAATACGATACCTGGTTTTACTCCTGGTTAAAATGCTACAATGCTATATTCATATCTGTGCGCTTGCGGATTCCCAGTTTATATATATCTTCTTTTCTAGAGATCCAAGGCATATGTAAGAGTACCATATCCATGCGTTTTCTGGCACACCAGTCAGGGCTGACAACCTATATCGAGTTGTGCTATGAATCGTGTCGGAGTTCACCTTTTAGTTTAATCTGAAAGCAACATCTGATATACACTTAGCATCATGTTAAGATATACCTTTGCATTTCTGGTGCCGTCGATATAGATGGATCTTATATCCGTTTCTAGTCGATAACGTTAGCAATGTCAACAAGCATTTTTGGCTCCGTTGCCGGGGAAAGAAAGTCTATAGCCTAGATGAAAAAGTTTCAGTAATAACATGCATGCATCTCTCACACATAATGTATCGAGAACCCAAATTATCATTGCTTAAACAGGTTTACCCTTATTCTTTCCACTTTTGTCTATCTTATTTCAGGGTAATGTATGAATAAGAATCTTCCAGAAGACTTCGTTTCAGATCCAGAGAAAATCTTAAGGAAGGCAAGGTCAAAGCTCAGGTCTCCTGATTCTCGGCCCACGACTTCTGCCTTGGGAGATTCAACAGCGCGAAGCTTAACACCCACGTTTGAAGTAATGGCAAACAAGTCCCTACGCGAATACTCTGCACCGACCCTGGACAACATTCGTACTGGTCTGACAGTCGCTGTAGGAAATGCTGCTTTTGAGCTCAAGCCTGCACTGATCAACATGGTACAAGCTAGCCAATTTTGTGGAAAAGCTCATGAAGATGCCAACAAACACCTTCAACATTTCTTGGAGATATGTAGCACCTTCACGATCAAAGATGTGCCAAGTGATGTAGTCCTACTTCGTTTATTCCCATTCTCATTATTGGGGCGAGCGAAGCAATGGTTTTACTCCAACAAAGACAAATTTACAACTTGGACATTGTGTTCTACTGCCTTTCTGGCAAAGTTCTTTCCTATAGGCAAAACCAATGCCTTACGGGGGAAAATTTCGAGTTTCCAGCAGCAACACGAGGAATCTGTTCCTGAAGCATGGGAGCGCTTTCAAGACTACATTTCAGAATGGCCACATCATGAAATGGAAAACTGGTTGCTCTTGCAGACCTTCTACCACGGGCTCTCTACCAACACCCGTGAAATGATGGATGCTGCAGCTAGAGGTGCTTTCCTGTCCCTTACACTTATTCAAGCTACTAACCTTGTGGAAAAGATGACGTCTAATCAAGCTTGGAACGAGGAATGTCAACCCCGCAAGAAAGAAAGAGGAATGCACGAGCTCAAGGAGGTAGACATGCTGTCTGCCAAAATGGATTTACTGATAAAGAGGCTTGAAGACAAAGCCCCTAAGAAGAAGGAAGTCATGCAACTCTTCGAATCTCGCATGACCTGTGAAGAGTGTGGAAACACTGGACACTCAGGGAGTCAATGCCCTCAGCTAGAGGAGGACGTGAACTACATCAACAATAACAACCAATATCGTCCCCAGCAGAATCAAGGATGGACTCAGCAGAGGACCAACTACCCAGGTAACTATTCAGGTAATTATCAAGGTAATAATTCTTCCAATAATTTCTCACCTTTAAGAGACTTAGTCCAAAACTAGGGTAGAATTATGGATAATCTGTCTAAGAAGTTAGCTTCCAATGATAAAATACTCGAAACTATTAGTAATAAAATGGAAAGTTTTTCTTCTGCCATCAAGAACCAACATAGCTTTAATAAAATGCTAGAATCTCAGATTTCTCAGCTAGCATCATCCGTTCCCACGGCTAACCCAGGTAAGATTCTGGACCAGCTGAAAGAATTAGAATCTGCAAATCTTGTCGATATCTATTCTGCAGATCTGTGTTCGAGTAAGACAGAAGAAGGCCCAAGATGGACTGACTGGGGCATGCCCGCCAAAAGAGTAGATCCAGGAAGGCCCATCATCACCATCACTATTGGAGCCTACACCTTCAAGAATGCACTTTGTGACTTTGGGTCTAGCATCAACATAATGCCTAAGGTAATATATAAGAAAATCAATGGTTCACCTTTATTGTATACAACCATGTGCTTGCAGCTTGCAGACCTGTCACTATGCTACCCCGAGGGCATCCTAGATGACGTATGTCTGGGGGTAGGATGCTCCTACGTGGCTGCCGACTTCGTTGTTGTCGAGACTGGGGGAAGTGAGAACGCTCCAATCATTTTGGGACGTCCTTTCCTTGCCACAGCCAAAGCCATCATCTACGCCGACGCCGCTAAGATCATCTTCACCATCAATGGGAGAAAGGAGAGATTCAATTTCAAGAACAAGATCCTAAAAGCTCCTGCACACCCCCGATATCCTTACCCCCAAGAACACGAGCCAGTTGTCGAGAAGAAGAGAAGAGATAGAAGGAGGAATAAGAAGAATAATCGACCTCAACCGCATGTGGAGGAAGTTTGGATGATCAACACAATTCAATCAGAGAATGAGAACCTGTTCCCTTCACCATTACTGCCAAAGCTTGAAGACCCTGGAGTTCCATCAATCCACTGCTCCATCAATCAATGGAACTTCCAGCGAGTTGTCTGCGACACGGGATCGGGCACCAACCTAATGTCTAAGGTAACCTACGAATTAATATATGGTGACCTACCTTTGTATTCCACATATATAATGTTGCAGATGGCGGATCAATCACAACGGTTCCCGGAAGGAATTGCACGAGATGTACCTGTCAAGATAAAGGACCACTATGTCCTGACTGACTTTTTAGTCATAGACATGGGAGATGAGCAAGATCCTCCCATCATGCTTGGAAGACCATTCCTGAACACAACTAGAGCTATCATCTACATCAGGACTGGCGAGATCCACTTCCAGTTCAGAACTGAAAAGGTACGCTGCTACTTCAATACTTATACTGATCCTGAGCAGCCCAAGAAGAACAAGACGCGGAGATGCCTTCAGAAATTACAACGCAAGCTGAACACAAAGTTGACGGATGTCAAGAACATTGAAGAAGAGATCAAGGAGAAGTCCACTCAGCTTCTACCAGCCCAGTATTCTGAACCTGTTACTCCAGAAAGGTCTCCACCGAAGAAACAAGTTTGGAGGAAGAAAGATCAAAGTACACCTTCGGAAGACCAATCACTACCCGCGTCATCAACTGATCAATCAATGGCCACTACATCTACGCCATGGGAGTAAGTACTCTAAACTCTCGCCGAGAGGTAACTCGGTATTTATCTTTATATTCTGCACTGCATATTTAGATTAGCATGTTTATTTCCCTATACCTGCATTGAAAAAAATCATAAAAATATTTTCTGCTTTTGCATTCTTTAAGGCCCCATGTACTCCGTACCGTGGCGGCATAAAAAAAATAAATAAATAAAAATTGCATTCACATGTTTTTGTTTTAGCATCCCTTTTTGCATATAAAAAAACCCAAAAAGAAGTGGGCACATGAAGGCTCACAGCATAATCCTAGAATTTGTTCCTTCGGGTATGTGCGAGACTAATATTTACAGGGAGAATTTAATAAGGACCTGAAGGCAAACAAGTTCCAAGGATGAATCAAGAATCACTTCAAGATCCAGCTTGGGGGAGAGCACCCCCAGTTATCACGATAAGTATCACTATCCTAGGTGTTTAATATTAGCTAGTTATTTGAGTATTAGTTAAAAGTCTTAGTTTGAATAAAATGCTAGAGTCTGCTAGTTGGCTTTTCTCTTTAATAATGATCTTGATGATATATGCTTGGAGATGATGAATAGTTGCTCCGTCGTAATCCCTTTTAAAGTGCTTAGTTTTCAGACCTAGATTCTCCTGAAGCTTAAATGCTTAATTTGCTATAAACCCAAAACCTGTGCAAGTACATGCTTAATCTGAATCTAGGCTTTGAAAGATGATTCATGAAAAGTTGAGTTGCTATTGATCATTTTCCTAGAGAAGCTTGATTCCTGGATTTATCTTAAAAATCATGAAATTTTATATGATGAGTTCCTGTGTCTATGATCCTTAAGAGCTTGTCATACACATCAAGATCATTCCATTCCACCATTTATGCTGCTTCTGACATGGAAGTACGCATTTTCCATCAAGCCATACAGCTCATGCAACTCTAGGATATATCTCTCTCAATGTTAAAAAGGATTCTGGGGCTACATTTAAAAAAAAAGAGGAAAAAGTGAGAAGAGAGAGGGAGAGAAAAGGACAAGTGTCATACTAGGCGAGAAGGGCCTACCTCCCTAAAATAAATATAGAGATGAATAATGGACACGTGTCCGAGGGCGAGTAGAGCCCACATCTCTAAGGAGAGAGAAAAATGGACAAAAGTCCGGGGTGAGTAGAGCCCACCTCTCCAAGAATGGAAAGCTCAGATCTTAAAAATCTTAGAAAGAGAGATATAGTCCAAGAGCTAGGCTAAAAGGCTTACCACCTTTCACCCTCATCCATCCAACGCTATCATCCATACATATCTTGCCAAGTGTGACTCCATGCTTGAGAAGGTCATACACAGGATCTCTGAGTTTTATCTGAAAAATGTGCAAAACCCCAGGATGATAGCTGATCAAAGAATTTGAGATATACTGGTTGACTTGATTGTTTTGTCTTTTATTTGCTCAAGATTTATGAAAAGGCTATGCTTAAAGGTTGAAGGTAACAGGGAGCAATCTTGTTGAGGAGAATTGGTTTTTGAAAACCATAGTACTTTTGAGGTGTGAAAGCATATCTTTGCTAGGGACTAGCAAAGGGTAAGCTTGGGGGAGTTTGTTGACACATCTTATCCTATATATTTATAAGTCAACTAAACATGAGAAAAGGGCATAAATGTTAATATCAACTTAGAATAGGGTGCCACTAACAGTTTTTCTGAAGATTTGGTAAATTATATAAATCCAGGAACCATTTGGGAAAAGTGCTAAAAGAATCGAATCTAGAAGACTCCAGAAGGCTTCGGAACTCAACGTGACTTGGCACCCAAGAAAGAAGCATCTAGAAGAAGAGACGGACCACCTGGCCGAGGTGGGCCCCGAGGGGGGCCCACCCCAGCCCGATTGGCTTGGTGGTGGGGCCGGTTGGCCTCCCCCGGGCGCCACCTCAGCCCTACTTCCAGAAGGTTCTTCCACCGCCTATGAGGATCAATCTAAACTACTCGTTAGGTCGGTTTGATCAAACGGCGCACGTCTACCCCTCAGGGATATATAAGCAGCCTCCCTGCCCCTGGCAGAGGCATCTGGAAACCTGAGTTTGCATACACCAGATCAAGTCATCAAGTCAGAGATACTACGCCGTAGAAACACCATATAGCAGAGTAGCTAGCTAGTCTAGATCTAGGAGGAGGCAAGGCATCTACTTGGCTACTGATCATCTAGAGGCTGATCGAGATACTGATCTAGCTTCGCTCTTGTAAGTTCTTATCTAGTTCCTTACATTTGTTATACAGACATATGTTCTTATCAATGATTATATTCGACATTATATGCTTTGGTGTTTATTATGATTACATGTTTAGCATAGTTGATTTGCCTTTATATTCATGTATGGAGTCGTATAGCCCTCACCTAGATCATTTGTTAACATGGGTGAACGGTAAAGACAGTGTAAGCGTGGTGCTTATATTGTATTTATCTGCGATTGCACCCTATATGCCGGGTCGTGTGGTAGATCGTGGTGGTGACAGCACTATTGAGTCCTTCGCAGTCCACCCCCCGTGTATAGGACTAGTGGAGCCTTATACTGTTTGGGTTGTTTCAAGTTTCGGCCTTGATCCTCCTGGATAGTCTCCCCATGCATTGATATAATAGTTTTTCTTCCATGATTGTTAAATGTTTGCACTAATCATAGTTTGCACTGACATATAGTTTAGAGTTACCGAGGAGTATCCTCTCTAACTAGACTTTGCTATGTTTCTCTTGCTATAATGACACTTTCTAGCTGCTCATGATGTTATGACTTGAACAATGCTATCAATATCTTTATCTTTATGTGACTTACCCCTGTTTATAGCAATTGATATATTTTGGCCACTCTACATTATAAAACTGAGAGATGAGCATGTATTAGCTATTATGGATTAGAAAGACTTCTTTCCCTGTGGTAGAATATAAATACGATACCTGGTTTTACTCCTGGTTAAAATGCTACAATGTTATATTCATATCTGTGCGCTTGCGGATTCCCTGTTTATATATATCTTCTTTTCTAGAGATCCAAGGCATATGTAAGAGTACCATATCCATGCGTTTTCTGGCACACCAGTCAGGGCTGACAACCTATATCGAGTTGTGCTATGAATCGTGTCGGAGTTCACCTTTTAGTTTAATCTGAAAGCAACATCTGATATACACTTAGCATCATGTTAAGATATACCTTTGCATTTCTGGTGCCGTCGATAGAGATGGATCTTATATCCGTTTCTAGTCGATGACGTTAGCAATGTCAACAAACACCGAAGGTAAACTCATGGCTAGGTTGACGGAAATTCACCGTCAACAGTTTCTATCATTTTATTAAAGCTCAGCTGGTTCTTAAGAGCAGAAGAAAGGCTATCAATTTTGACGTTAAGGCTTTCCAAAGCCTTATCATAGGCAGCTGTTTTCTTGTTAAAACCATCATTCATCTTAGCTTGCTCGAAAACCAGATCTCTCAGGGAAGGTTGGTTTGGATTGAAAGAATTACCTTGATTACCTCCCTGATAGTAAGGGAGTGATTGATTCCACGTTTGACCTCCATGTGGACGATAACCGTTGTTGTTGCCATTCATGTACATCACGTCCTCCTGGGTAGCGGGGCAGTAATTCCCGGAATGCCTAGTGTCACCACAGACTTCGCAGGTCATGCGAGCATCCATAGCTTGAGTAGTGACGGCCATGGCAGCCTTCTCACTGGTTAGAGCATCCATTCTCTTCATAAGTAGGTCCATCTTGGCGTGCAGCATATCCGCTTCCTTGACGGTATGTGTACCCCTCTGACGTGGCTGGAGTCGATCATCACTCCACCCTTGGTTGGAGACCATCTTCTCAATAAGTTTAGTTGCTTCAGCGATAGTGAGAGAGAAGAAAGCCCCTCCAGCAGCAGCATCAATATGGCCTCGGGCTACCGGAATCAGCCCATTATAGAAACTCTGAAGAATAAGCCAGTTGTCCATCCCATGATGGGGACAAGCCAGGATGTACTCCTGAAGCCTTTCCCAAGCTTCTGGAATGGTTTCATTTGCTGCTTGCTGAAAGCTTGAAATTCTCCCCCGGAGGGCATTGGTCCTGCCCAACGGAAAGAACTTCGCGAGGAACGCTGCTGAGCACTTCGCCCAGGTGTCAATATCTGCACGGTTCGCATAGAACCACTACTTCGCCTTTCCCAGAAGTGAGAATGGAAACAGTCGCAGACGAATGGCATCTTCCTCCACTCCTCGTATAGTGAAGGTACTGCACAGCTCCAGGAACTATTGCAAGTGGGCGCCCGCATCTTCATTAGGCTTGCCACAGAATGGGCTAGCTTGTAGCATCATAATGAGGCCAGTCTTGATCTCGAAGTTTCCGTTCCCGGTGTTGATCTCGGGGCCAGTGGGCACCTGATCAGCAGAGGGAGCAGAGTACTCGCGAAGAGTCTTCTCTTGATTGGCCATGGAAGTTGATGTAGATGGCACAGAGGAAGCTGGGTCGACTTCCATACGTACACGCTGGGGAGAACCGAAATGAGTTCTAGCTCTCCTTACGAGTGACTCAGGATCTTCAGTGAAATTCGGCGATAAGTTGAAACCAATCATACACTACCTGTCTTCATCATCAATAGACAAAGAAGACATTCAAAGTTAGCCTGCATTGAGAACTGTTTTATTCCTGTCATGATTATAAACATTACAAAGTGTTGACATGTTATCCACAGCCTTCCCCGGCAATGGCGCCAGAAATGCTTGTTGGCATTTCTTAACGTCGATGCTAAGTTATGAGTTCCTAGCAACGATGCCAGAAATGACCAAATGGTAATCCTAACGATTACAAGAGTCCGCAAGCGCACGGAAGTACCATTGTAGCATTTCCACAAAGGAGTATTCCAAAGGGTATCGAATCCAAGGAAGGCTGGGCGGATTAACAAGTTCAACACTATTGCAAGGAGTATAAATCATAGAGGGAAACAAGTGGAACTACATTATTCTTAACTGAAATGCATGTAAGAAATGCCTCTTGCTCCTTCATTCATGAGTAAATTGACGGCTAAAGTAAGCACTTAACAGCCGTCAACAACATACTCGAGAACGTAGTGGAACAAGCAACTCGAGCAGCCACAGACCACACCGGTCAGACCGGTCACCTACACCGGTCAGACCGGTCAAGGCCGGATCACCCAGACTAAGCGGTCGGATCACCCGACCCCCTCCAGAGACACACCGGGTCACCCTGGACCTCATGCCGGGTCACCCGAGCAGGACTTGACAATTTCCACAGAAAAGCCCCTGCACCGGTCAGGCCGGTGCAGCTCATCGGTCAGACCGGTCTGAGCCTGGAAATCCCAAATCCAAGAAACCAACATCCCAAGCTCCAAAACACTCCAAACTCGAAACAGCAGCAAACCCAGAAACTAGGGAACTCACTAAAACTGGTGAACCACTGGAAACCCCGCGAACTCGGTGTAGCCTCCGCCAATCACCACTCACGACTCGGCTCCCACGTAGTCCCGGCTCGACCTTGGTTTTGAGGCTCAACCAAGAAACCATCCATGACTTCATCTTGCCGTTCTTGCCACCATGCGGCCCGCACTTGACTCCACTGGCCACCGGGTCCCTCAAACCAAGCCTACTTGTCTTCTCCACACCTGGAGGCCTCACCAGCAACGACCTTTCGCTCTTGTTCTTCACCTGCACCAACACCAGTCAAGCCGCAATCTGCACCTGCAATACTTAGCCAAGAATCAGTCCACACCACGTTGTCAATCACTCATCACACCAGGAAGTGACCATCCACCGGTCCTCAAACCACACATGGCTCTCAATCTCCCCCTTGATGAGTGCATTGACAACACACACGTTTTGGTAACCAAAGAGAAAAGGAAAAGAAAAAAAAAGACTAAAAAGAAACTCCAACAAGCGACCGAAAGCCGAAGGAAAGGTAAAGAGCAAGATCACTTGAAGAAGACAAGTCTCGGTCCCCTTAGGCAAGGGCAACGACTCGACACAACTGAGACAAAATCATGCTCAAGCAAAGAGCACAAACCACCAATCTAAAGCTCGAAAACCACAAAGAGCTCCCTCTGCACACATGCAAGCTCCCCCTGAACCAATGCAACTCCCCCTGGACGAATGCATGCAAACCTCTTCACAAAATAGAGGAGCTGCCTCAGCTTTGCTCTGACCGGTCAGACCGGTCAACAGCACCGGTCAGACCGGTGGCCAACATCTGAACAGGGGCCAGCACTCTGACCGGTCAGACCGGTGACCTCAACCGGTCAGACCGGTGCACAACAGAGCCCAGAAATGGCTCGAAACCACCTGGAAACCTTCTAAATGCATTCAGTAGGCCAAAACATGCTCAAACTTCTCCCCGTTGTTGACAATGCAGGAATCAAGCCAAAAATGCAAAAAATGCAACCTACAGCTTCTCAAATAGACAAAATTCAACATAGGATGCTACACTTGTCCAAATGAGCAAGTTAGATACTCTATAGCTTCGTAATGACATCAACTACAAGATCACCAAGTTTCACAACCATTGGGCGAAGCTAAGATAGAATTGAGCAATTTTGCGAAAATTCACCCTCTCATGAGAAAAGTCCTAAACATGAGCAAAACATGTCAAAATGGCAAAGCCACACAAACTTCATGCTAGGACAACCATTCTAAGCATAAGACCATCATAAATACCCACAAGCACCTCATGTCATGTCAAAGCCACCGAGCCATGTGCTTAGTTCTAAAAATGAGACTTCTCATTGGTAAGCAACATGCAACGGTTTAGCACCCAAAAGCAAGTAAATTAAGCACATATGACATGGGAGCACATTTTCCAAGCAATTTACATTTCATTTTCAGATTTATATTTGGTACATGAAATATCTTTGCGACAAAAAGGAACTTATGCCCCTCCACAAGATAAAGCATGGGGGCTAAACATTCATGATGGCAAATGAGCCTTTGGCCCCATATGGTCAAATTAAGCTATCCAACCACAAATTAAGCATAGCCAAGCCACAAAAACATGTCAAGATCATATAAAGGCATTTACTCACAAGAGAGCATATATATGACATTTTTGAAAAACATAGCCATCAACCATGGATATAAATCAGGATCATCAAGAGCTAAGCCAAACTAACCATTGCTTACCAAACTAGCTCACAAGGACATATATATCATACTATGGTAAACAGTGTATATAGGAGAAGCTTTTCCTACACAATGCATATGATACAAAATGCATGCAACCTAAGATACAAAGATGCCTATACATCATGTTACATATGCCATGCCAAATGCAAGAAATGCACAAAGGAAAGCTATACATATGCTACAAAGGAGCTCCCACACAACCAACTCAAGAAATCAAACAAACACCAAGCTCCCCTGCAAACGAGTGAAAGTTGCTTGATCTAGGGGTTTGGTGAAAATGTCGGCTAGCTGGTCATGTGTGGGTACATGGATCAAAGCGATTTTCCCTTTCTCAACGTTGTCTCTCAGGAAATGATACCTCACTTCTATGTGCTTGGTTTTGGAGTGGAGCACTGGGTTCTTTGCAACGCTTATGGCACTGGTGCTATCACATTGAAGTGGGACGTGGGTATACTCCTCACCAAAGTCACTCACAGTGTATGTGATCCAAAGGAGCTGAGAGCAACAACTAGCTGCGGCCACATACTCTGCCTCGGTAGTGGATTGAGCAACACTCGATTGTTTGCGGGAAGACCAAGACACCAAATAAGAACCTAAGAACTGGCAAGTCCCAGAAGTGGACTTCCTATCCAACCGACACCCGGCAAAATCCGCGTCTGAAAATCCATGAAGAGCCAAAGAAGAAGACGCGGAGTACCAAAGGCCGAAGTCGGGAGTATGTCGCAAATACCTGAATATGTGCTTGACTGCTCGCCGATGCGAAGTCCTCGGAGATGCTTGAAAACGAGCGCACAGACATACGGAGAATTGGATGTCCGGGCTCGTCGCTGTCAAGTATAGGAGTGACCTGATCATGCTCCGGTACTCCTTCTGGTCCACGTGTTCACCTTCCTCGTCCGCATCAAGAGCTGTAGTCGTAATAGGCGTCGCCATGGCCTTGGAGTCCTCCATCTTGAACTTCCTCACAATGTCCTTAGTGTACTTTGCTTGGTGCACAAATGTTCCTTCCTTGGATTGCTTGATCTAGAGGCTGAGGAAGAACTGCAACTCACCCATCATGCTCATCTCATATTCCCTGCTCATGTCTTCTGCAAATCTTGCAACCAAAGAGTTAGACGAGCCACCAAAGACAATATCATCCACGTATACCTGCACAATCAGGATATCTTTTCCCTACCTGAGGAGAAACAAGGTCTGATCGACCTTCCCCATCTCAAACCCTCTCTCAAACAGGAACCCCCTCAACCTACCATACCAAGCTCTAGGCGCCTGCTTCAACCCATACAGCGCCTTCCTCAACTTGTACACCCGGTGGGGGTACTTCTCACTCTCAAACCCCGGAGGCTGCCTCACATACACTTCTTCCTCCAAAACACCATTCAGAAAAAGCACTCTTCACGTCTATTTGGTGCAATTTGAACCCTTTAGCCACGGAAAAGGCTAGAAGGATCCTAATCGCCTCCAAACGAGCTACGGGAGCAAAGGTCTCCTCATAGTCGATCCCCTCTTTCTGTGAGTACCCCTGAGCAACAAGCCTTGACTTGTTTCTCACCACTTCTCCTTTCTCTCCCTCTTTGTTTTTCCACATCCATTTTGTCCCAATCAACTTACACCTCGGTGGAGGATGCACCAACTCCCAAACTTGGTTTCTCTCAAAGCTCTCTAAGGTAGCGACAAAAGCAGCATGAGCGAAGTGAGAATTGTTTCGAACCCTCGACCGTGTTGTACGTTCATTGATGTCGCTGATGAACCTCGAAGCTGGGTGATCCACTTGAACTCGCCGTGGAGGTTCTCGCCTTGAAGGTACCTCCCCCTCAACAGCAGCTTCACCTTGATCTGGGTTTGTTGTCGTAGGTGTGGGAGAGGGACCATCCACGATCGTAGTCGAAGTAGTAGGTAAATGCTTAGCCGCGGGCACCACACCGCCATCTTCATCATCACCATGTTCATGCTCCTCCTCCTGGAAAATCTCCTCACCAAGTTCCTCGTCACCTGCACACTCAAAAACAAACTGACTACGTGGCTGTGTTTCGTCGAAGGTAACCTCGTAAGTCTCCACGATTTGGTTAGTTTCAAGATTGAGCACTCGAAAAGCTCTAGAATGAGACGCGTAACCAAAGAAAATGCCATCGACAGACCTAGCCTCGAACTTTCTTACCTTTCTTCAGGATAAAGCATTTGCACCCAAACACATGGAAGTGACTCACCTTGGGAGTTCTACCATGCATCAACTCGTAGCAAGTTTTCTTCTTATGCACCCTGAGGTAGATCCTATTCGACACGTAGCACGCGGTATTGACCACCTCAGCCCAGAACCTTCTCGGAGTCCTATGCTCATCGAGCATCGTCCGAGCCATCTCGCACAAGGTTCTGTTTTTCCTTTCAACCATGCCGTTCTGGGGAGGCGTATACGGGCTAGAGAACTAGTGTTCGAGACCCAAGTCATGACAAAAGGTTTCGAAGTGAGAGTTTTTAAATTCGAGCCATTGTCACTGCGGATCGCTCGTATGGCATCTCGGTGCCTCTCGTTCCTCAACCTCAAGACAAGATCTCGAACAAAACCAAACGTCTCCCCTTTCTCTTCCAGAAAGAAAACCCACGCATACCGAGAGTAGTCGTCCACCACAACTAGGACGTACCACTTCCCACCCGCAGATCGCACACGAGCTGGGCCAACAAGGTCCATATGGAGCAGCTCGCATGGACGCTCCGTCATCACATCGGTGAGGGGCGGGTGAGAAGAGGCTACCATCTTGGCATGCCTACACAGCGCACAAACCAACTCTTTCTCAAACCTCAACCGTGGCAATCCTCGGACCAAATTGAATTTACTCAAGCGAGACAGAAGGTCAAAGCTTAAGTGACCCAACTTCCTATGCCACTTCCACAACTCGCTCGAAGAACCAGCCAAAAACCAACGAGCCACACCAGAAGACTGAGAGAAATCCGCTCGGAACACTTGACCCTCGGGAACGACCATGCAAACTAGGCCCCCTCGAGAATCCAAAATCCGAGAACCACCAGGCCGAAACAACACCTCAAAACCCTCATCCAAAAGCTGGGAAACGGAAAGCAAATTGAATTCGAGCGATTGAACAAGAGCAACACGCCTGAGAGTGACCTTCTCACTTACCTTAACCTCACCTTCTGAAAGCACACGCCCTCGCCCATTGTCCCCAAAAGTGATGTATGTCTTGGACACCACCGGGACGAGACTTGAGAACCACCCCTTGTCTCTGGTCATATGCCTTGAGCAACCGGAGTCAATCAACCAAACGTTACTCAAGTCTCCCACCTGAAATTCAAAAGCGAGCACGTGAGTGAACAAACGACTCAGCACCGGGGTTAGTACCAAATGAGTAAAACCAGTGCCGAGCCATTTGCTCCAAAGTGGGGTTAGCACAAACCATATCATCACGCCTATCAAAGCTACCACCACGAAAACCACCACGAGAACCACCACTAGGGAACCACCCCTGTCTAGGTGGAGGAGAATGAAAGCCACGAAAGGAAGACCGTGGATCGTTCCTGCTCTCCATCTCAAAGCTACGACTCCTCCCACCATCGTATTGAGCACGAGGTGGAGAACGTCTAGCAAACTGACCACCTGCAAACTTCCCATGCCAACCACCAGAACCACGACCACCAGAACCAAACCGAGCATCCGCACGAGCACGGAAACCGAACTGCTGTCTGCCCAAACCAGCACCAGTCTGACCGGTGGAGTGCACCGGTCTGACCGGTGGTGGTCGGCCAGCAGCACCACCTGCCACCTTTCGATCTCCCCAAGCCGGAACCGTCCTCACAATCACCTTGGCCCTGGGCATTTGCATACGAGGCTCAGGTACACCATTTGAAGGGCGGTACTTGTCCTTGTTAGCCCACTCCTTAGCCATTCTCTCCTCACGCTTCCTCTCGAAGCAAAACTCACCCTTGTGACCATCTCTCCCATAATTGTCATAATGAAACTGTATGAGCTTAGGTTTAGGCTTGGGTTGGGGCTGCTCACTTGGTTTCTCCTCACTCGGCTTCTCACCCTTCTTCTCTCCAACCTCACTCTCCTTGGAGCTCACAAACTTCACCGGTTTTTGAAAGTCATTTGTAGGGCGAGGAAATATGGGAGGATCTGGGGTTGTGTCAAGTTTGTTGCTCAGTGGGTTGGGCTTAGGAGCATAGGCATTTTTATGGAAGGTTTTTGGTGGAGCTTGGATATCACCAATCTTCTCTCCTCCCTCATCACTACACTCTCCAACCTTCTCCGAACCAAGCGCTTACCCATCATAGCGCTTGTATGCCTCTATCATCATCCTAAGCTGTGGTTCATGACCCGACAACCAACCCATCATTTTCCTCAAGTCATCGTTCTCATCCTGCAAGCGATCCACATAATGTGCAAGTTCCAGATTTTTCAAAGCATGCAATTCACAAGTAGAGCAAGAAGTGGGAACAAGTTCTTTCAACTTGGCCTCAAGAGAAACAGCGTAAGCATGCATCTCATCAATCTTTCCATGCAAAATAGGGCAAGAAGTGCAAGCACCTAGCAAAGTAGGTCTAGGCTTAAGCTCAGCCACTTCAACCCTAAGCACATCTAGTTCATCACAAGTAGAGGCATGCTTATCCTTAAGACTAGTAAGATCAGCTAGGTACACAGAGCAATCACAACAATCAATCTCATTAGAAACCATAGGTGAAGCCTTAAGCGAATCTATCTCAAGCTTAGCATCAAGGTTCTGGGTTTCTAGCTCAGCTACTCGGTTCCTAGAAACTTCTAGTGAGGCCCTAAGCTCTTTCCTCATCTTCTTGGCCTCTCTAAGCATGTCATCACGATTATCAAGCAACTTGCCAAGACGCTCATTCTCCTCACGCAAGAAGGGAAGCTCGTCACGTACCTCATCCTCGAAATTGGAGTCCGAGTCGCTCTGTTGACTCTTCTTGCTGCCGGAGCTACGAGCCATGCCGCAGAAGCCATCTCTCGCGTAGCAGCTCAGCCCGCTCAAGTTCTTGGATGACTTCTTGTTCTTGCGCTGATCACCTTCATCTTCACTGCTACTCGAGCTCGAGGAAGAGTAGGCGGAGCTGGAGTCGACGTCGCTCACTCCGACCATCGCTCGGGCCTTCCTGCCGCGACCGTCCTTCTTCCTCGATCGTCGCTCATCCTTGTGCTTGTTCTTGTGCTTGTGATCTTGCCTTGATCGGTACTTGCCGTCCTTGTTCGACCGGTGCTTGTAGCCATCCTTGTAGCCATCCTTGTTCTCCATCTTCTCCGGATAGTCGGCGATGAAGTGTCCTGGCTTGCCGCACTGAAAGCATGTTCGTGGATTCTTCCTTGTGTTCACCCAGTTCTCGTGCAACCTCTCGAACCGCCTGGTCAGCAACGCCAGCTCGTCCTCTCCAAGCACGTCGAACTCCTCGTCTACCAAAGACATCAAAGAAGACAGAGAGTACATCCTGGAGGATGCGTTAGTGTTAGACTTAGCACCTTTGCCACCGACGAGAGCAAGACTATGAGAGTCAGTCGGGCTCTCAAGATGGGCTGTCATACCACGGTCCAACTCAGCTGACTTGAGCTTCGAGAACAGCTCGTTCACGGTCAGGGTGTCATACTTCTCGGACTCAAGAATAGCCTCGACCTTTCCGTCCCATACGGTGCGATCCAACGAGTGCAAGAGCTTCATGGCTCTATCTTGATCATCGTATGGGAGCACGGCCACATTGGCTCTCATGTTGTTCACCACAACCGTAAACCGTTGGAAAAGGGCATCGACGGACTCGCCGGGGAGATGAATGAAGTTCTCATACTCTCTCCGGTAGGTCGCGTACATTCGAGCCTGAACCT
This sequence comes from Cenchrus fungigraminus, assembly GCA_036936925.1. Lineage (NCBI taxonomy): Eukaryota > Viridiplantae > Streptophyta > Magnoliopsida > Poales > Poaceae > Cenchrus > Cenchrus fungigraminus. The sequence continues at coordinate 20,139,103 of CM072776.1, read as the reverse complement.
GAGCATTCCCAGCATGAGCATCCTTCAACTACTCCCAAATCCTACAAGCTAAGTCCTCTGTCTGAACCCGATCGAATTTGGACTGACACAGAGCATGAAACAAGTAGTTGACCGCCTTGTTGTTGGCGTCGAACATGTCCCTCGATCCTGGAGCAAGGAAGTTAATAGGATGAACATAAGCTGTGTTCACCGTAACATCCCAAAGGATCTGACCCTTTCCATGGAGGAACGCAGCAATCCGTCTCTACCACATCTGGTAGTTCTTCCCATCGAAGTGCGGAGGACCCGATCCCCGTTCCTGGTACGCCATCTTTGGATCTTAGACTGGTTAGAGCCTCGAAAGACCCGAACCGGCTCTGATACCAATTGAAGGACCGAAACTGGCTACCAGAGAGGGGAGGAGTGAATGGGAGCCAATAAAAATTCTTCTCGAAGGAGATGGCTACTCCAACAAGATGAACGTGGCAACCAAGCACGTCTCCGACTCAACTACCCAAGTTGGCCAAGACCACGTAGCCACTGGAGTGCTACTGGTCCTAGGAACCAACACACACCTTCCGAACCAAAACACACCAAACGCACAGCACAAACCTGCACGGCTTGCTGCCTGTGCTACACCGGTCAGACCGATGGCCTGCGCCGGTCAGACCGGTGACACCGGTCAGACCAGTGGCTACAGTAGCCGCACAGAAAACATTCCAGGTAGCCTCAGTGACTCCTCTAGGCCCTGGAACAAAACCACCTCCAAAATTCGAACTGCAAGGGACGAAAGCCCAACACAAAACCTAGCCAAACTCCTCGAAACCTTCCAAGAACTGACCAGCAGCAACACACGACAACAGGGAACACACCCAGACGTTCACCCGAGGCAAATCCCACAAAGGGCTCGCACCGGTCAGACCGGTCAAGAGCACCGGTCAGACCGGTCGCGCCTGGGTAGCTCGGGATGAACAGCAACCCGCGGGTCAACTCCCCCAAATCCAACTCCCGATCTCCCGATTCGCTCCATGGATTTGCACAAGACTTTGGGGATAGTAGGAACACCTCATGGGCACTCCATAGCCAAGATTTGGTCCACCAAACTTGCTAGAATGAGAGGAATCGAAGAAATCCCACCAAGAACACCTCCAACCCTAGAGAGGAGAAAACCCCAAAATCGAGCCCCTTTGCTCACGGATTTGGGAGGGGAATCAAAGGGAAAAGAACCACGAGGGGTTCATGCATATATCCCCCACCAAATCCCAAAGAGAAAGGTCTCAAAACCGCCACAAGAAATTCGCCAAGAAAAGGCTCCGAAAATCACCAAAAAGGAAAAACGGGAGAGACACAACCAAGCCTTGAGGAACCACACTGAATCAACTATACATACCATGAAGGTTCATACAAGGTCTAGCTTGCCGCCCGATCATCCTTCCCTCTCATAGGATCTCACCATGAAGCTCTCAAGCTAGTCCTAGCAATTCCAAAGGAAAAATGGAAGAGGAAAATAGCAAAACAAAATGAGCTAGGGTTCCAACAGATGGCTGCCATCCTCTCACCACTTGGGTTATATGGAGGCTAGCTGAAAGACTAAATTACACCTAAGGCCAAATACTAGGATACAGACCCCCGAGGGGCACTTTGGGAGTCTTTGTCTTTGTACCATCGAACGGATGCCCGGTGACCGCAAACATGCTTAGCCTCGACGCAAGCCTTGCGATCCTGACGCGTGTCCTCCGCTTCGAAGTCTCTGGACTGCGTTGTCGCACACCGGTCAGACCGGTCTGATGCTGCTGCACCTCCATCTTCTGTCTTCGGTCTTGGCTTTGTGGATCAACCAAGGAACCCAGTGGTTTTCTGGTGAACCACTGGAAACCCTGCGAACTCGGTGTAGCCTCCGCCAATCACCACTCACGACTCAGCTCCCACGTAGTCCCGGCTCGACCTTGGTTTTGAGGCTCAACCAAGAAACCGTCCATGACTTCATCTTGCCGTTCTTGCCACCATGCGGCCCGCACTTGACTCCGCTGGCCACCGGGTCCCTCGAACCAAGCCTACTTGTCTTCTCCACACCTGGAGGCCTCACCAGCAATGACCTTTCGTGCTTGTTCTTCACCTGCACCAACACCAGTCAAGCCGCAACCTGCACCTCCAATACTTAGCCAAGAATCAGTCCACACCACGTTGTCAATCACTCATCACACCAAGAAGCAACCATCCACCGGTCCTCGAACCACACATGGCTCTCAAAGAGGACACAAGGATGAGTATAGATCTTATGGTCCTTCATTGGAAGCTTTCATATTCATTGTCAATCTAGAACAAGCATTTGAAGTAGGATTTCAAATGAAGGTTAATTGTGGATGAAGCAAAGCCAAGATCAACGTGGATTGGGTAAGTGATGAAGAGATCAACCGAGATGACTAGGGTGAGGGGCTAAGCAATCTTTGGGGTCCTGGCCTGGCCGCCATTAGTGTTTTGCTAAGGTGAAGTTCTAGTATCCGTGGGGTCTCGAAGTATCATATCCAAGCCTTAACCGAGGGAAGCAATGCAACACATCTATAAGTTATCATTGACAATATGGAGTGACTTAAGGATTAAAGTGAGCATTCTTATGCTAGAAGGAAAAATCCTAAGTCACTAGCTCAAGTATGGATTTGCTCAAGACATTGGCTATGTTGGAAGCTCTCAAGTTGGAATTGCGAAAGTATGGAAAGATTGAAGATCTACAAGCTCAAGTGGTTGACTCGGTTTTATATTTATTCTTGACTATAGGAATGTCGTACTTTCAATAGGGATGCAACATTACCTCTAAGACAAAAGATCAAAAGTGCTCATTAGTTGACCTAAGTGAGAATTAGCCTTGAGAGAGTCCCTGAGTGATCTAACAAACCTCTAACCCAACCTTAGCCACTTCAACACGTCTTGGAGTGCTTGTGAGTAGAGAAAAGGGTTTTTGGGCTCTCTCTGCCCAGGGTGGTCTAACCGCCACAGGCAGGCCAACGGCTAGTTTTTCAAACTGGTCGGAGGCATGCGGTCGAACCGCCCCCAGACCTGGTTGAACCGCCCCCTGTGCTAGGTGCACCAGGGGCGGTCTAACTGCCCGGCAGGGGCGGTCTAACCGCCTGTGCCAGTGAAGCTCAAGTTTCGGGGGAAAAGTTTTATTTGGTCGTCTTGCCTATTCACCCCCCTCTAGGTGGCATCAAGGTCCTTCCAAGGGGGCGGGTGCCTAATCGGTTACAAGGTAGGAGTCCTAGTAGGATTACACGGAACAAGTCCTAGTAGGATTACAAGGGAATTCTAGTAGGAGTCCGTCTTCTTCCTTCCTTGCGGATGTCAGAGGTTTAGGTCTGAGCAGTCCACAGGGGGGTGTATGCCCGACAAGCCCCCGAGCACTTTGTAATCGAGAGTAGTAGTTCGAGTAGTCTTGAAGCCTCTTTGAGTAGTTCTTGAGCGTCCTCGAGTACTAATTGGAGATGTCTTCAATAGTACTTGAAATGCCACGAGGTTGGAAGGTGGTCCAGCTCATCAGTCTTTAAGTTGAGATTATATCGAAGTGCGATTGCAAAATCGCACTCCATATGGAGTAGCCCCTGAGCCTTGGGTTGAGTCGTAGACTCAAGCTGAGGGTTAATCTTGATTCTGAATCTTCTGTCTTGAAAAAATTGAATGATGGGTGTAGCATAGCAGCCCCCGAGCCTTGAAATGATTAGGTAATCAATCCAAGGGTCTTCAGTATTCGCAAAAGCCATCATCCGAGTACTCTTGTAGCGTGTAGCACCGCGAGATTACACTACGTGCAAAACTCACTTTGGTAATAGGCATAGATTGCCTTTAGTAACGGGCAAAGCGCCTATTACCGATCAAGTGTTACAAATGAGCAAAGAAAGGTAACAGGCTGATGCCCGTTACTGATAACACATATTCGTAACGTGCATCAAACAACGACCGTTACCACAACTAGCCACCGGTCACGTGAACTGGCTGTTTCTCTGGGCCCACAGGCAACTTTGGTAACTGGCACCAAAACAGAGCCCGTTACAGGAACTCAACATCGGAGACGCGTGCTGTGTACCTGCGTCTCCTCTGTCTCGACGAAATGAGACGCGTCTATTTCAAGCGCGTCTCAGCACAACTAGAATTCGTAACGGGCATCAAACAACAATCGTTACCACAACTAGTCACCGGTCACGTGAAATGGCTATTTCTCTAGGCCCACAGGGAACTTTGGTAACAGGCACCAAAACAGAGCCCGTTACAAGAATTCAACATCGGAGACGCGTGCTGTGAACCCGCGTCTTCTCTATCTCGACGAACAGGCCAAGTTCTGGGGCCCACCGGTCAGTATTGGCACGAGCTTTTACGCTGCCTATTACATTGTTGGCATGTTTGTAACGGGCGTTCCGAATGAAGCCCGTTACTCACTAATCAGTGTTTGTAATGAGCTTTAATTAACGCCCGTTACAGATACGTAGGCCACCCCTACAGTAACCTGCTGCCTGCTTGTCGTCTACATCCTGGAACCAGCCAGGATTTGGCAGCCATTAGGGGCTACATCCTGGAACCAGCCAGGATATGACAAAATTCACAGAAATTAGATCCAGCATCCAAATTCACAAAAATCCACATAATTCACATGCATCATATGACAAAATTCAGCATCATCATCTCACAAGTAAAGAATTATCACTGGCTTGACAACAATATCACAGCCATAGTTAACTAGCTTGACAACAATATCACAAAATTCATGGGACAAGGAGGAATGCAAAAATTTCCTAAGAACCATAAATAATATTAGCCCACACAGTTTCATCAGCATGAAATTTTCCTCCGACTGCGATCACATGTTCCATGAGGAATGTGGCAATTCTATCACGAACATGGACCAGCATGGTTTCGTGGAGAGGATGCTCATCTAGCCCAAATCTTTAGAGATAACAATGTCACCAGTCAGCACACATATATAGGCGGTTACCAAACATGTGCAGTGCTAATAAGCAAGAACTGTGCTCAGTTGCAGATTTTACAAATGAAGATCCCAAGAAAGTACCTTATTTGAGCATCTATCTTTTAATTTAAGCATGTGATAGGCACAATAGAAGCCGCAGAGTCTGGAACCAGAAGGTTGTTGGTGGCACTGCAATAAATGTACAAAGAAAAGTAGTGGTGATCGAGAACAAATAAACTCAAGCTTTAGTACTAGCTTCCATAGGAAGGAAATAAGTGGTACGTACCTCAAACTCCGTGACATGGTTCAAGGTGATGTGGGGCAACCCCTTGTCAGAGCAGTAACGTTCCCAACCCCTACAACAGAACATGCAACAATGGTTAGGGTACTATTAATTAATATACTCTGCAGAGTTTGTTGAGGAACGTCCGCAGGTTAAGAAAGAAATAACTTACTTATTAATGATTAGTGATGTGACGCCCCAGGTTTTTAATTAGCATTATTAGTGCTAATGACCCAGTCAAACACGTTGACTTTGGTCAAACCTTGGTCAACCTGGGTCATCACCTCGAAAACCTAGCCAACAATCACCCATGATCATCTTAAGCAAGTCAACACACATTAGCATGGTCAAAACCCTAGTCAACATAGTCAAACCCCTTAGTGTCCACACCCTGTCCTGGAACTTTTCCCACGTTCTCCAAATTTCGTTTAAACACTCAAAATTTGGCCAATGTAGGAGTTGTGTAGTTTTTCATGGGGCACATTTTTGCTTTTGGGTGGACATTCAAATTTTGAGTGGAAGGCATGCAAAAACTTGGTCAACGACAACATCTGCATTATTGCCGAGCCATGAAAGACAACAACTTTGTCAGCCGTTCATGCTCAAACAGTTGATCAAAACATAGGTCGACCTGTACAAAAATTGTTCTCCTATAGCCCCTCTACAACTTTGCTTTTTGGCAAAAGTGAACTTGTATTAAAAAAATGGAGTTTCACATCGTCAAAGGGGGGCAAATGGAATTCAAATTGGCGCACCGACGCTCTGGACGGCGCCCACGCGCAGCGCGTCACCCCCGCGCGCCACGCGGCAGCCGGCGTACGCCACCGAGCCTCGGCGTCCGGACCCCCCCCCCCGCCGGTCCGCTGCCTCTCGAGGCACATCCTCATCATTTGCGCGCGCCGCCCGAGCAAATCACCCTGGGGCGCATTCCTCCGCGCCTGGCACGTCCGCCAGCGCCATGGCCGGGTCCCCACCGTGCCGCCCGTCGGCAGCTCGCCTACGCAGGCTCCTGCCGCGCCCGGGCCCCCCTCCTCTCCTCCATTTCCTTCGAGGCAAAGCCTCAGCGCCCCACTGCCTCGCCCGCCGCCTATAAAAGCCAGCCCCTTCCTCACCACGTGTGTGCACGCCTCCGCCAGACCGCCATTGCCGCTGCCACCGGTGAACCATCCCCTTCGCTCATGCCCGTGGCCAACTAGCGACGCAAAGCTCCTCCCTAGCACCCACTAGAGCTTCCACAGCCGCGCATGGCCTAGCTTCGCCCTCACATTCGCCGGAAAACGAGCCGAGGCGGCCGCGCCGCCGCGACCTCGCCGCCGCCGCTCGCCGGAGCCACCTCCGGCCACGCCACCACCACCAATCGAACCACGGTGAGCTCAATCACGCATTGGTGCCATTTGTTGCCCTGCTCCGGCCGCCGTTCGCTGCCGGCGAGCTCATCTCCGCCGCCGAGGGCACTGTTGTGATTTCCAGGGACTAATCTGTGAATCAGGGACTAGTTTGTAACGATCTTAATCTTAGTTTTCTTCCAACTAGGTCCAGCACTTTAGAAAAATCGTAGAAACTCATAGAAAAATCAGAAAAATGTAAACCCAATTTTGTTGGTTTCCTTTTGACTAGACCTACAACTTCTACAAAGCATGACCATACTTTTGACTACTGGATTTTGAATGAAAATTCAAACTCCGTTTGACACACTTTTGTTGTAGTTCAAAATCTATATAAGCTATGGAGCTGAATTTTGGATATATTGCTCTATATCTCATGTGTAGGCTCTGGAGCAAAAATTACATAAAGTTACTGAGCAAATCTTTTAATATGATTTATTTTGCATCTATGCTATTTCTGTCTTAATGATTTTTGTAGCTATATATAAATAGATGTTTGTGCTCAACTTCTGGCTATGATCATGAAATGACCAGATGCACCTTTTCTTTATTTATCATGATTTTATATCTGCAGAAGTATTTATTCTTGTTTTATGCTTAGATTTATATATAAATGCCTAGTTCAAGCTTTAAAATAGCTCCTGATGTGTTTGTTGAGTTCCTAGGCTTGTTTTAAGTCAGAGAGGATGTGGGAGAGAGTTTGGCTCCAGAAGTGTGTTATTTATTTTCATATGCATTTCTCATAGTTGTGGTAGTTAGAAATTGTCATTTTTGGGATAATTAATGTATAGCCCCTCTAAATATGAAACCTTGCTCAGTGGCGTTGTTTAGGCATATAGAGCCTCTGATGCATCACCCACTGTTTTTATGATTTATTTTGTGGTTAAAAGCCTTGGAATTAAAAGAAGCTTCATAATAAGTTTAAATGGGAAAAATCACCCTTGCCTCACTTAATGACTTTATGAATGTGTTGTGGAGCATGTTTAGGAGCTGGGAACCAACCCTTGCTGTTTTGTGAAATTAAATTGATTTATTTGTGTAAATATGTACACAGTCACTATCAAAAAGAATAAATCTTAAAGCACCATGTCATGCCTTTAATAGAAAGAATATACTAAATACATGTTTGTCAAGGTGAATATGGCCAATCATATACTCCATGTTTGTATGTGTTGCATAGCCCTTTGCTTAATTAATTCCACCCCATTAAATGTTGCATATGCATCCCGTGTAGAACTTCCCGACGGTAACTACTCGCTCGTGCCGGAAGCTGAGGAAGGAGGAGTTGATGCGGAGCTGCAGTTCGTGGAGGTGAACCAAGACACCGAGGAGCCCTAGGCTAGCATTGCTGACGAAGGCAAGCACTGGAGCATTAACCTAAGTATTTTTGAAATTATGCAACTATCTATGTATGTTTGTGCATTTACGTTCAGGAGTTGAAATGACACCCTAGATGCATGATCCCTAGGTACCTATGTCTTTCACTAGTATGGTAGGTCGATAGCTGCTATGCTATAGGACCGGTACAAGCCGAGTGATGTTCGTCACTCGCGAGCATAGGCTCTTATGTTGGAATCATAAGATCTTTATAAATGGATTGCTCATGTGGTAAGGCCATGGGATTTGGGCTCCGGTCCAATGGCTTTCGTGGGTTAAGTGTTTGAACTTACTAAGCACTTGTCGGGAATGGGACCGGTAAGCCTAGTACCTTAATGAGGCGGTAAGGGATCTTACTATTACTCATCTTGAGATGCGTCTCACGGCTAGCTACCAGTGGTTCATGTGTGATTCTGGGCACTAGTGTGAGGCGTGCCAGATAGCTATAATTTTGTTGATTTCAGGCAATGCTTTTAGTGATGTGTGGCCTGGAGAGATCCCACCCGGCTGGAAGCTGGACTGGGTGGAGGACGACGAGTGAAGGCATCATGGAAGGCCTCCTGTGATGCTTATCGCACCGCTTAGTTAAATTTTCGCTGTTTTCGAACTCTGAACCTCTTTTATCATGTCAAGTACGTCGGTTTGGAATAATTAAACCCTTCGGGGTAGATTTGGACTTAATCTATGTATTGTACTCTGGACTCGCCTTCGTGTCAGATTTAATGCATATTGTCGATCCTTTGTTGCTATGTAAGTGATTTCACCGGGTTGGACCCAGGAACTTACGACGGGATGATACTTTATTATTGCTTAATGACCAAAGTGGGTTGGTTTAGGCGATAGTACTGTATTTTCCCGGGTGGGTTGTCACAACTGGTATCAGAGCGATTATATGCACCGGAGTTTAATTAACAACCTTAATCACTTGTTTTTGAATAAAACTTGCCAAGATTGTTTGTATTTGCAAAATACGTTGGCTCGTTAAGGATGGAAATAGACCAAGGGGCCCTAGAGGGAATTTTGGGTTCTTTCAGGTGGCTTATAAATCTATGGTTTATTTTGCTAACTTCCAGCACTTCTTAAGCCACGTGTTTCATGCGTGTGCTATGCCGCATCACGAGTATGCGAGGGTCGATAGGGCAATCCATTCCACGGATCCTATCTTCTCGGTTGGATGCCCACGTGTCTTATACGTCTGCTTTCCGTATGTGAGTCATACGAAGGATGGCATGCTCTATTCAAGATGAACATGTCATGGGTTGTGATGTCGCCACGTTTTGCCATACGTGTGCGTTCCGCATTACGAATATGCGAGGCAAGGATACACTCCATTCAAACGGAGGGTGTCTGAGGTTGGACGCTGTCCATGCAGCGATAAACGCATGGGTGCCATTTCTATAGTGAACGGTAATGTTTGGGGACGCTTCTGTGAGTGCTGGCACGGAAGGTTCTTTTCTGCAGGTACACTAACAACGCTTCGTTAGTCGCTAAGTGAGTATCGAATAGTTCTCGACTAGTAATAGGGAGAGACGTATAAAAGCCTTGCCACCGGCACTAACTTCGATTTTTGGCTTGATCGCCTTGTGAGGACGAATAGGACGTCATGCATCATGTTAAAAATCGTGGAAACCTAAAAATTGGACCCATTCATATGTTGTGTACTCTCTAGGTGAAATTTATGCTAGTGTGCGATTTTTGTTTTCTTGCATCGCCTCTCACATGTGTAGGTGTTGTTGCTGTCCAAAAATCTGTTAGGGCTGTTTGCTTGAATTTTTGCGCCATGTTCTAAAAATAATTGGACTAGATGATGTATACAAAAGTTTCTCCATATCTAATGTAGTTTTTGCTCGCAAAAATTCATGGTCATAGCTTCCGTATATCTCAAGTTATACCCAATTTAGTGAACCTATGTCATGCTGTTTTCCTGGGTACAGTACTCTGAACATTGCATCTTTTGACCTTGTTCCTAATTGATCTAGCTCAACCTTTGAATACCAAAAATGTGTATCATAAACTTACTGAGTTGCTGGTAAAATTTGGGAATTTTTGGGATTCTGGTTTTTGAGTTATGAATTTTTATTCACGGCTGCCAGAATTTTTGCACCATTTGACATGTTACTCTCTTATTGAGGTCTAACATGCGTTACATTTTGTACAGATGGCTGCCCCCGTTTTTCTCGAGGTTGGTGCTGACGGTACGATCCGTACCGACAGGCTGCACTGGGAGGGCTTTCCACGCCTTGCGTGGGAGGCACTTAGCACCTCAGGCTACACCACTCCGCCTATCTACGAGGCGATCGAGTTTGAGCACCTGGGCGTGCCCCGTTGCAGGGTGACCGTCACTGTGCCTCCTCACCCAGACCACCCGACTGGTTTGACCTGAGCTCCGTGTACTGGGGCCTTCGTGGGCAGGAGACCGTCGAGTCGGCTGCTCTATGGGTGCTGACGGACTTCTGTGACCACAACCCGACTGAGGTGGCTCTGTTACCGTTTGGGTTGTTTCCTGTAGTGCACCCACACGACCTAGCGTGGCTGGACTGTGTGAGCCACTTGCAGGAGCTAGTTCTGCTCGCGGTTCCGTTGGACGTCACGCAGACGTTGACACATTGCTTGGACGCCTTGTTCACTCTTCAGGCAATGCGCAACACCACTGGGCTTATCCTGAGCCAGCGTCTGGAGTCTGCTCGGCTAGCCTGGCACAGTCTCTCCGTGGCCTACCAGCAGTAGGGTTTCACTCTCTTTCAGGCTCAGCAGGACAACGACAGGCTCCGTACCAGGAGGTTTCAGTTGGAGCTGGAGAGAGGCGACCACTTGCAGAGGATCCTTGACCTTGAGGCAGAGGTCGGTACCCTTCAGGGGCACGTTGACCACGGGGATATAGAGAGGTTGACACTGCTTCAGCACGTAGCAGAGATGCAGCAGCAGGTGGAGGAGGCATAGGTGCAGGTGGCAGCGTTGCAGGCTATCGTGGCTCTGCAGCCGGCACCCCCAGTGGAGGCACCTCCCGAGGAGCAGCAGGGACAGTCCGGCCTTGACGAGGAGAGTCAGGCGGGACCACCTCCACCGACACCACCCGCTTCGCCTGCAGCCAGTGACGCTTGTGTGGGCAACTAGATTGCCATAGTGTTGTAGTAGGATGACATATACTCTTGTGTGTAGCTGCTTTTTGGTTGGTTTTTGTGGTAGGCTAACTTAGGAGTATTCTTTTGTTCAGCACGACTGCAATGTAACCCCATATTGTATGATGGTGATCCCAAAACTTGGCATCCATGTAATGCTTTGGTTGAACACCTTCCATGCAGTGATCTTTGTAAAGAAATTATTTAAGCTAGTTGTGGTCAGATCTGACTTCCGTGTTGAATACCAAACTTGTCCAGAATTTTATGACGATCACGCTCACCAAATTTCAGCATTTGTGCAAGTTCCTACCGAGAGTTATGCAATTTTTAGTCCAGTTCTTCCTGCTGTCCAAACAGCCAGACAGAACGTCGGAAACGAAATTGTCAAGCGACTGAACATCCGAATCTGCTCGTGAGGTGCATACCAAAGTTGTGCGAAATATTGTGATGACCATGCTCACCAAAATTCAGCATTTTTGCATGAGGGTACCGAGAGTTACAGAAATTTCGGTGAGCCTCAGCCTGCTGTCAGGGCAGCTAGGCAGAGCTTCGCCAATTGGATTCTTCGGACATGTGAACTTTGAATTTTGGCTCGGAGTCGAATACCAACCCTGGAGCTTATGAAAGTCTACACCTACTGACCATAGATGAAAATTTTTCGGTGAATGAGCAGAGGGATATGAATTTTTGCTTATGACCGTGTTGCTGCCAATTTCGAGAAAATTGCCATGAATGAGCTTTTGTCATGCATATTCTACACTTGTTATTCGTTTCTAAGCAAGGCTATGAATATGTGTCTAATAAGAGCTCACATTTTCAGATGTGGGACCAACACGCAGCTCTCCTAACGGTTTTGGAGCGTCGGGTAGTGGCGACCTACCACCGCCACCGCCCATGACGCCGTCGGAGGCATTTATGGCCACTCAAACCGAAGTGATGCGCCAGATCCTACAGACGCAGCAGCAGATAGCCCAGCAGCTGAACCAAAGGCCACCACGTGGGGCTAATCATGAGGGGCCGAATCATGTCACTACATAAACTCAGTTCCTCGGAATGAAGCCCCCAACATTCACTAAGGCGGAAGAGCCCCTTGAAGCTGAGGCATGGATCAAGGCCATGGAGACCAAATTTTCTGCATTTGTGCTACCATGCTCAGAGGAGAGCAAGGCCAACTTTGCAGCCTTGCAGCTTCGAGGTGAGGCCTTGATGTGGTGGGAACATTTCAAGTCCATCCAGCAGGCCGGGCATGAGGTCACTTGGAATGAATTGAAGCAAGCCTTTAAAAACCATCACATTCCTAAAGGACTTATGGATAGGAAGATGAGGGAATTGCTGGCCCTTAGGCAGGTATCTAACACGGTGTATCACTATGCATAGAAGTTCAATAGTCTTTGCTAGTATGGTGGGCATCATGTGGACACTGATGTGAAAAAGATGGAGCGGTTCCGTGATGGCCTTGATGGTGAATTGTATGAACGGCTGAACTTGATAGAGCCCAACAATTTCCATTAGTTGGTGAATAAGGCCATATCCCAAGAGGATGCTATGAAAAAGGCCCAGAGAGACAAGAAGAGGCAGGTTGGTTTTGCTTCGGGCAGTGGTAAAGGACCGATTAGGCGAACCAGAGAGGGGGGGTGAATGGGAGTCGATAAAAATTCTTCTCGAAGGAGATAGGAACTCCAACAAGACGAACACAGCTTCCAAAACACGTCTCCGACTCAACTATCCAAGTTGGTCAAGACCACGCAGCCATTGGAGTGCTACTGGTCCTAGGAACCAACAACCACCTACACCTACTCGAGAACGCAGCGGAACTAGCAACTCGAGCACCCCTGGGCTACACCGGTCAGGCCGGTGAGCAGCACCGGTCAAACCGGTCCCTGCTGGCAAAACCTGAGAACTTCCACAGAAGGCCCCTACACCGGTCAGGCTGGTGTAGCTCGCCGGTTAGACCGGTCCAAGCTAGGAAATCCCAAATCCACCAAACAGACCTACCGAGCTCCAAAACGAACCAAACTCGAAACAGCAGGAATACAAGACAACAGGGAACTCACCTAGACGTTCACCCGAGCAAAACTCAACCAAGAGTCTGCACCGGTCAGACCGGTGTGAGGCACCGGTCAGGCCGGTGTGACCTGAGCTCTCGGGATGAATAGCGCCCGCGGGTCAACTCTCCCAAATCCAACTCCCGATCTCCCAAATCACTCCACGGTTTTGCACAAGACTTTGGGGATAGTAGGAACACCTCATGGGCACTCCATAGCCAAGATTTGGTCCACCAAAACTTGCTAAACCGAGAGGAATCGAAGAAATCCCACCAAGAACGCCTCTAACCCTAGAGCCAAGAAAACCCCAAAATCAAGCCCCTTTGCTCACGAATTTGGGAGGGGAATCAAAGGGAAAAGAACCACGAAGGGTTCAAGCATACATCCCCCACAAAATCCCAAAGAGAAAGGCTTCGAAATCGCTCCAAGAAAATCGCCAAGAAAGGGCTCCGAAAATCACCAAAAAGGAGAAACGGGAAAGACACATCCAAGCCTTGAGGAACCACGCCGAATCATCTATACATACCAAAGAGGTTCATACAAGGTCTAGCTTGCCGCCCGATCATCCTTCCCTCTCACAAGATCTCACCATGAAGCTCTAAAGCTAGTCCTATGGAAATCCTAAGGAAAATAGGAAGGAAAATAGGAAAACCAAATGAGCTGGGTTCCAAGAGATGGCTGCCATCATCTCACCACTTGGGATACATGTCCCTCAAGGGCGAATTCAGAAATCTTTGTCTTCGCTCCATCAGACGGATGCCCAGCGACCGCAAACTTGCTTAGCCTCGACGCAAGCCTTGCGATCCCGACGCGTGTCCTCCGCTTCGAAGTCTCCGGACTGCGTCGTCGCACACCGGTCAGACTGATGCCCCTCACCGGTCACCGGTCAGACCGGTCAGACCCACCGGTCAGACCGGTCCGATGCAGCTGCACCTCCGTCTTCGGTTCTTCGGTCTTGGCTTTGTGGATCAACCAAGGAACCCAGTGGTTTTCTGGTGAACCACCGGAAACCCCGCGAACTCGGTGTAGCCTCCGCCAATCACCACTCATGACTCGGCTCCCACGTAGTCCCGGCTCGACCTTGGTTTTGAGGCTCAACCAAGAAACCGTCCGTGACTTCATCTTGCTGTTCTTGCCACCATGCGGCCTGCACTTGACCCCGCTGGCCACCGGGTCCCTCGAACCAAGCCTACTTGTCTTCTCAACACCTGGAGGCCTCACCGGCAACGACCTTTCGCGCTTGTTCTTCACCTGCACCAACACCAGTCAAGCCGCAACCTGCATCTGCAATACTTAGCCAAGAATCAGTCCACACCACGTTGTCAATCCCTCATCACACCAGGAAGCGACCATCCACCGGTCCTCGAACCACACATGGCTCTCAATCTCCCCCTTGATGAGTGCATTGACAACACACACGTTTTGGTAACAACAGAGAAAAGGAAAAGAAAAGAAACGACTAAAACAAACTCCAACAAGCGATCGAAAGCCAAGGAAAAGGCAAAGAGCAAGATCACTTGAAGAAGACAAGTCTCGGACCCCTTAGGCAAGGGCAACGGCTCGACACATCCGAGACAAAACCATGCTCAAGCAAAGAGCACAAACCACCAAACCAAAGCTCGAAAACCACAAAGTGCTCCCCCTACACACATGCTAGCTCCCCCTGAACCAATGCAACTCCCCCTGGACGAATGCATGCAAACTGCCTCGCAAAACAGAGCAGCTGCTTCAGCTTTGCTCTGACTGGTCAGACCGGTCAACCACACCGGTCAGACCGGTGTGCTAGATCACCCAGCACCTGAACCTCACACCGATCAGACCGGTGTACCTCACCGGTCAGGCCGATGACCACCTGGGAAAAACTGGGAACTGCCCGAGCTCAAAACTAGCTCGAAACCACTTGGAAACCTTCTAAATGCATGCAGCAAGCCAAAACATGGTCAAACTTCTCCCCCTTGTTGACAATGCATGAATCAAGCCAAAAATGCAAAAAATGAAACCTAGAGCTTCTCAAATAGACAAAATTCAACATAAGATGCTACACATGTCCAAATGAGCAAGTTAGATACTCTATAGCTTCGTAGTGACATCAACTACATGATCACCAAGTTTCACAACCATTGGGCGAAGCTAAGATAGAATTGAGCAATTTTGCGAAAATTCACCCTCTCATGAGAAAAGTCCTAAACATGAGCAAAACATGTCAAAATGGCAAAGCCACACAAACTTCATGCTAGGACGACCATTCTAATCATAAGATCATCATAAACACCCACAAGCACCTCATGTCATGTCAAAGCCACCGAGCCACGTGCCTGCTTCTATATATGAGACTTCTCATTGGTAGGCATCATGCAACGGTTTAGCACCCAAAGCAAATTAAAATTAGCACATATGACACGGGAGCACATTTTCCAAGCAATTTACATTTCATTTTCAGATTTGAAATTGGTACATGAAATGTCTTTGCGACAAAAAGGAACTTATGCCCCTCCACAAGATCAAGCATGGGGGCTAAACATTCATGATGGCAAATGAGCCTTTGGCCCCATATGATCAAAATAAGCTATCCAACCACAAATTAAGCATAGCCAAGCCACTAAAACATGTCAAGATCATATAAAGGCATTTACTCACAAGAGAGCATACATGTGACATTTTTCAAAAAACATAGCTATCAACCATGGATATAAATCAAGATCATCAAGAGCTAAGCCAAACTAACCATAGCTTACCAAACTCGCTCACAAAGACATACATATCATTCCATGGTAAACAATATATATAGGAGAAGCTTTTCCTACACAATGCATATGATACAAAATGCATGCAACCTAAGATACAAAGATGCCTATACATCATGTTACATATGCCATGCCAAATGCAAGAAATGCACAAAGGAAAGCTATACATATGCTATAAAGGAGCTCCCACACACCAACTCAAGAAATCAAACAAACACCAAGCTCCCCCCGCAAACGAGTGAAAGTTGCTTGATCTAGGGGTTTGGTGAAAATATCGGCTAGCTGGTCATGTGTGGGTACATGGATCAAAGCTATCTTCCCTTTCTCTACGTTGTCTCCCAGGAAATGATACCTCACTTCTATGTGCTTGGTTTTGGAATGAAGCACTGGGTTCTTTGCAACGCTTATGGCACTGGTGCTGTCACATTGAAGTGGGACATGGGTATACTCCTCACCAAAGTCACTCATGGTATATGTGATCCAAAGGAGCTGAGAGCAACAACTAGTTGCGGCCACATACTCTGCCTCGGTAGTGGATTGAGCAACACTCGACTGTTTGCGGGAAGACCAAGACACCAAAGAAGAATCCAAGAACTGGCAAGTCCCAGAAGTGGACTTCCTATCCAACCGACACCCGGCAAAATCCGCGTCCGAAAATCCATGAAGTGCCAAAGAAGAAAACGCGGAGTACCAAAGGCCGAAGTCGGGAGTGTGACGCAAATACCTGAAAATGCGCTAGACTGCTTGCCGATGCGAAGTCCTCGGAGACGCTTGAACACGAGCGCACAGACATACCGAGAACTGGATGTCCGGCATCGTCGCCGTCAAGTACAGGAGTGACCCGATCATGCTCCAGTACTCCTTCTGGTCCACGTGTTCAAGTTCCTCGTCCGCATCAAGAGCTGTAGTTGTACTCATAGGCGTCGCCATAGCCTTGGAGTCCTCCATCTTGAACTTCCTCACAATGTCCTTGGTGTACTTTGCTTGGTGCACAAATGTTCCTTCCTTTGATTCCTTGATCTGAAGTCCGAGGAAGAACTGCAACTCACCCATCATGCTCATCTCAAATTCCCTGCTCATGTCTTCTACAAACCTTGCAACAAGAGAGTTAGACGAGCCACCAAAGACAATATCGTCTACGTACACCTGCACAATCAGGATATCTCTACCCTGCCTGAGGAGAAACAAGGTCTGATCGACCTTCTCCATCTCAAAGCCTCGCTCAAACAGGAACCCCCTCAACCTACCATACCAAGCTCTAGGCGCCTGCTTCAACCCATACAGCGCCATCCTCAACTTGTACACCCGGTGAGGGTACTTCTCACTCTCAAACCCCAGTGGTTGCCTCACATACACATCTTCTTCCAACACACCATTCAGGAAGGCACTCTTCACATCCATTTGGTGCAACTTGAACCCTTTAGCCACGGAAAAGGCTAGAAGGATCCTAATCGCCTCCAAACGAGCTACGGGAGCAAAGGTCTCCTCGTAGTCGATCCCCTCTTTCTGACTATACCCCTGAGCAACAAGCCTTGACTTGTTTCTCACCACTTCTCCTTTCTCTCCCTCTTTGTTCTTCCACACCAATTTTATCCCAATCGGCTTACACCCTGGGGGAGGGTCAACCAACACCCAAACTTGGTTCCTCTCAAAATTCTCCAACTCCTCATGCATCGAATTAACCCAATTATGATCAGATAGCGTGTGTCCAATGTCTTTGGGCTCAAAGGTGGCAACAAAAGCAGCATGAGCGAAATGAGAATTGTTCCGAACCCTCGACCGTGTAGTACGTTCATTCATGTCGCCGATGATCCTCGAAGCTGGGTGATCCACTTGCACTCGCCGGGGAGGTTCTCGCATTGATGCTACCTCCCCCTCAACAGCAGCTTCGCCTTGATCTGGGTTTGTCGTTGTAGGTGTGGGAGAGGGCCCGTTCTCGATCGTCGTCGAAGTAGTAGGTACATGTTCAGCCGCGGGCACCACACCGCCATCTTCATCATCTCCATGTTCATGCTCCTCCTGCTGAAAGATCTCCTCGCCAAGTTCGTCGTCACCTGCACACTCAAAAACAAGCTGACTACGTGGCTGTGTCTCGTCGAAGGTTACCTCGGAAGTCTCCACGATTTGGCTAGTTTCAAGATTGAGCACTGAAATGCTCTAGAATGAGTTGTATAACCAAAGAAAATACCATCGACCGACCTAGCCTCGAACTGGTCCAACTTCTTCCCTTTCTTAAGAATGAAGTATTTACAACCAAAGACGTGGAAGTGACTCACCTTGGGTGTATGATCGTGCATCAACTCGTAACAGGTTTTCTTCTTGTGAACTCTGAGGTACATCCTATTCGACACGTAGCACGCGGTATTGACCACCTCAGCCCAGAACCTTCTCGGAGTCCTATGCTCATCGAGCATCGTCCGAGCCATCTCGCACAAGGTCCTGTTTTTCCTTTCCACCACGCCATTCTGGGGAGGCGTATACGGACTCGAAAACTGGTGTTCAAGACCCAAGTCATGGCAAAAGGTTTCGAAGCGAGAGTTTTTGAATTCCGAGCCATTGTCACTGCGGATCGCTCGTATGGCATCTCCGTGCCTCTCGTTTCTTAACCTCAAGACGAGGTCTCGAACAAAACCAAATGTCTCCCCTTTCTCCTCAAGAAAGAACACCCACACATACCGAGAATAGTCGTCCACCACAACAAGGACATACCACTTCCCACCCGCAGATCGCACACAAGCTGAGCCAACAAGGTCCATATGGAGCAGCTCGCATGGACGCTCAGTCATCACATCGGTGAGAGGCGGGTGAGAAGAGGCTACCATCTGGGCATGCCTACATGGCTCACAAACCAACTCTTTCTCAAACTTCAACCGTGGCAATCCTCGGACCAAATTGAGTTTACTCAAGCGAGACAAAAGGTCAAAGCTCAAGTGACCCAACTTCCTATGCCACTTCCACAACTCACTCGAAGAACCAGCCAAAAAGCAATGCTACACACCAAAAGACTGAGAGAAATCAGCTCGAAACACTTGACCCTCGGGAACGACCATTGTTGATGCTCACTAACTCTTATTTTTATGCATCAACAATACATGAAAAAGGACCAAAAAGATAAATCAACAGTAGTATAGGGCCTTGGACTAATGAATTCCATGAGTTTTGGTGAATTATATATTTTCAGGAACTATTTAGGAAAATGCGAAAAGAATGAATTCTAGAAGGCTCCAGAAGGCTCCCGAACTCAACCGAAGTGGGCTCCCAGAAAATACGCATCTAGAAGGGACAAGAGGCCCACACGCGAAGGCGGAGCCCGGCCTGGGCCCAGCCCAGGCCGACCGGCCCAGTGGGGAGGCTGATCGGGCCCCCTGGCCCCGATCAGGCCCTGCTTCGGGAAGTTTCCTCCACCGCCTCTTAGGGTTAATCAAAACCACTTGTTTAGGTCAGTTTGATCCTACGGCAACGGATTATCCCTCAGGACTATATAAGCAACCCCAGACCCCCCGCCCTAGGGCATGGGATGTATCTCTCAGAAGATCATCATCATCAGGCCAAGACAGGAGAAGAAGAGGATACATCAGAGATAGGATAGCTACTTCATAGTTCAAGATCTAATTTCTAGATCAAGAACCTAGTTCTAGATAGAGAGTCAGATTCGAGTAGAGTTGAGCTTTGCTCCAGTTCAGATTTGTAAGTTATCAAGATTCAGTTCTTATATTGTTTCTCAATGACTTTATGCTATTTCAATATTATGTGTGCAATTGCTAAGTTCTTACTTTATTCTAGTAGTATATTTGATATAGTCATGATCAATGATAAGTCTACGCACTTATTCGTAGAGCTCCTAGTATTTTATGCGCATATGCTAGGTAGTAGAAAGTATGTAAGCATGGTGCTTAGATATGATTTACTTGCGGATTCACCTTATACTCCGAGTCGTGTGGTAGATCGTTGGCGTGACAGGCCTATTGAGTCCTTTGTAGTCCACCCCCCGAGTATAAGACTAGTCGAACAATGGTTCTTGGGAAGATCAAGTTTCGTCCTTGAGTCTCTTGGGTAATCTTCGGGGTGTTCACACTTATCCATGACTATGCTATATATGATGATATGCTACATTAGAATAGATGAACAAACTCAGTCTTTGTATGCTATATAGAATTGTCTCTCTTAAGTAAATCCAATTCTAATCTAGACTAGGAATAGTTTATGCTATGCTCCACATGTGCCTCTGCCTGTCTATTTATCATTACTTTATTATTTGGCTTACCCCTGTTAAAGTATGTGCCATTCCATCAAAGTCCATAAAGTAATCTATTGCCATCCCTATGTCTGTTGTTACATCCATCCATCTTCCATGTGGATACAATATTTTAAAACCAATCACCCCGGGTCAAATGCTCACCGGTAACCGTGCGCTTGCGGATTATCTATCATAATATTTCTGTATGCTCTTTTACCAACCATCATTTCTTGCGTCATTGCTTAGAATGGTTCTAGATCCATTCTTTGGAAGTTACGTTAAGAATTGTCAACAAGCATTTCTGGCGCAGCTGCCGGGGAAGATTGGATGGCTACCTTTAGAAAATCGATGGCTAGATACTTTAATGAGACTTTGTAATTTGGCACCTCTGCTTAAACAGAATTACCCTTGTTTGTTTTTGTCTATCTTATTTGCAGGGTATTAACAGGTTTGATTGTGATTCACCACACTTCAATAATTCGAGTCAAATCAACCAAGGAAGCTTTACACCAAGTTCTGAAGCCATGGCTGAGAAGACATTGTTGGAATTCTCTGCTCCAAGCATCAATAACATTCGCATTGGACCAACAATCGATCATGTATTCGAGCTTAAGCCTAGCCTCATCAACATGGTGCAAGCTGATTTATTCAGTGGAAAGGTACATGAAGATGCAAGTGCTCATCTCCAGAACTTTTTGGAGAAAGGCGCCACCATCTCCATCAAAGACATTCCCAAGGAAACAATCCTACTCCGCTTATTCCCATTTTCACTACAGGGAAGGGCGAGACAATGGTTCTACTCCAATGAAATCAACACATGGGAGGAATGTTCTACAACCTTCCTGTCAAAGTTTTTCCCCACAGGCAAAACCAATGCTTTACGTGGAAAAATCACCAATTTCCAGCAGCAGAAAGGCGAGTCAATTCCAGAGGCATGGGAACGTTTGCAAGAATATATATCAGATTGCCCTCATCATGGAATAAAAGAATGGATGCTCCTACAAAGCTTTTACCATGGATTAAATCAAAAAGGGTCTAAGCATCTAGATGCAGCTGCTAAAGGATCATTCTTGTCACTCACTACGAGACAAGCCAATACACTTATGCAGAAGATATCTGAAAATCAAGGCTGGACCCAGAAGAACACTCAACAATGTCATCAGAGTGAAGCAGTACAAGAAGATGAAAAGTTGAAAGAACTATCAACGAGTATGGACGTGCTGTTGAACAGGCTTGAGGAATGAGCCAACTTCAAGAAGGATCGACAAGCTTTACAAGATTCAATGAATACTTCAAGAAATTCAAGCTTGGTGGTTCACAAGTCAGCACCAACCCAAGAAAAAGACCTACAACCACGACCGACTTACGCAGGTAAGTATACAGGTAATAATTCCAAACAACCTTCGCTACGAGAGTTAATTGAAGAACAAGATGAAATAACCAATAATCTCTCTAAGAAGCTTGTTGCTAATGATAAGATTCTAGAAGACATAAATGTTAAGATGGATAATTTTTCTGAAATCTTAAAAGATCAAGCTATCTTTAATGCTGAACTAGAATCAAAGCTATCAAAATTGTCTGCTGTTGCACCTGTTGCCACTAACCCTGAGCAGGTATTTAATGTCCGAACAAGAGGTGGCAAGCAAACAATAGATCCACCATATCCCAAGGGCACAGCAAGACCACCGGCTAGAACACACACAGTACCTGCAACACCTACAGTACCTGTGGCACCAGCCGAAGCTCCAGAGAAGGATAATAACGTAGAAGAAATCGTGCAAGAAGAACAAGACTCAGCAAGACACGATTTCCACGACACCAACATCATACCATACCCAAGAAGAGTGAGAAAACCTCAAGTTGATGATCAATTCGGGAAGTTCGTCGAAGTCATCCAGAAGCTTTATGTCAACATACCTTTATTGGATGCTATGCAAGTTCTGACATATGCCAAGTACATCCGAGACATCCTGAATAAGAAGAAACCTTTGCCAACTACGGAGATCATCAAGTTGACCGAAGAATGTAGTGCGGCAATCCTGAACACATCGCTCACCAAGAAAAAGGATCCAGGATGCCCTACTATAGAGTGCTCCATTGGAAATCAATACTTCAACAATGCACTCTGTGATCTTGGAGCAAGTGTCAGTGTGACGCCCAAGGTTGTCTTCGACAAGCTCAAGCACCCTACCTTGGTTCCAACATCAATGTGTCTCCAATTGGCAGATCGATCAGTTCGCTACCCATCAGGAATCGCCGAGAATGTGCCAGTGAAAATCCGAGAGTTCTTGGTTCCAGTTGATTTCGTGGTATTGGATATGCACCCGGACTCCAGGGTTTCACTAATTCTCGGGCGACCATTCCTGAGCACCGCCAATGCACACATCAATGTAGGCGGAGGAGAGATCACATTTGAGATCAATGGAAGGGAGGAGAAGTTTGCTTTCAAACCCAGACCAGAGCTCAGCATCAATGCGAACAGAATCGATCAAGAAAAGACTCGTCATCCCTGAAGACGGAGAATGCATCTGAAGATTAGAAGACTCGGAAGTCCCGAACCCTCGCCAAAGGTAATCGGTAAAAACACAAAAATATATTTCTGAATTTCACATTTGCTACAGTAAAAACTTTTTCACGCCCCGTGGTAAATAATTTTTACGGTGTGTCAAAACCCGTATAATAATTTTTCATGGTGGCATAAAAACATATTTTACTACCATATTTTTGCTGTTTGCTATTACCCTTACACTTGGGACCCACATGTCATAGGAATACATATCAAATCTTTACCTACCTTATCTTATCACTTCTTCCACTAGCACCTCTTTTTCCCACTCACAAGGCATTTATTCTAGCGTTGGAAGACAGCAGGAAATGGATGGAGGAGAGAGCACCCGAGTGGAGGGCAGGTGGGGCCGACCGGCCCCACCAGCAAGCCGACCGGCCACCCCCCTTGGCCCTATAAAAACAGCCACCTCCCGCCCAGTTTTTCACACACTCAACAGCCCAGAAAACCACACCTTCGAGCCTTTGCAGTTCTGCCTCAAGAGAAAGGAAGTTTAGGAAGAGAGTGGAGAAGAAATCTAAGGGAAGTCTAGCTCTAAACTTTTCTTGAAAACCTTAGACACCATGTTCGGGAGAATCCTTGGACGCTCTAGCTCCAGAGCCAGCTCCCGACGGTCGATGAGTGTAGACTCTCAGGAGTCTCCCTCACCGGTCTCTAACCCCTCTCCGTCAGCATCGCAATCACAAGGAAAGATCCTAACCACAGGAGAGGAGAAGAGAAGGAAAGGTATGAGAAACTGAAGAAACGTTCTTTTGTCCTTACACCCATGTTTAGCGAAGAGTTCATGCAAGAAGCAGGCTTGGACTCTGAGTTCAGCCAAATTCTTGCTTTGTTGGGGTGGACCTCTCTTTATAACACTTCTGAAAGGGGTAGCCGGCTCCTCACTTTAAAGTTTCTTTGCACTTTGAAATCCTCTAACGATGGGGTAACCTTTCGGTTATTCCGTCAAGAGCACACTCTATCTTGGAGAAAGCTGAGCAATGCCTTAGGGTTCGCAGAAGGATGTGCCTTAGATTTAGACTCATCTCTTGAAGATTTTGATAGGCTAATCCTCTGGACGGACGTTACAGGGAAAGAGAACACACACAAACCGCGCACCAATGACATTCAGCATCCCACTCTCTGATTCTTTCACAAGTGGATAAGCCTTGTTCTTTTTCCACACAATGATAATATCAGCGTGAGAGTAGGGGTTATGCAGCTGATTTATGCTGCCCTGAAAAGACAAGCTGTGTCCCCTGTTAAGATGCTAGTAGAGCACTGGCTTTCGTTCCCCAACCTAGTTGGAGACGTAAGCTGCACCTCTCTGATCACCCGGATAGCCGATGACTTGGGCATCCTTGGAGATGCCACTATCATCGACATTGACACTCCTCGTGAGATCATCGGCTATGATTACTTCCGCCAAGGAAGATGGGTCAAGAGAATTCAAGAAAAATTGCATTACATCCACCATAAGAACGCAATCCCGTTACCTAACCCGGGATTGGGTATATATTCTGTGCAATCTTTTCTGATTAATGAGCATGCACAACCAGTTCAGCAGCGACCTCCACGAACGACAACTCGAGCTTCATCGTCAAACTACGCCGGAGCTGACCCACTGCCCCAAGACGCTGCGTATCGATCATATGAGAACTTCGTGCCAACATACCCTCGTCGCGCATACCAAGGAGGAGATTTACCACCCCAGGGACCAAGCAACCTCGGAGGATAGGAGTTTGGAAGTGGTAGGTTTTACGCATCATCTTCGAATTTTGTACCTGCCCGTAACTCGTTTTCAGGATTCGACCATCAGTACACTGCGACGTTCCGCCAAGGTGTCCATGACAACATGAGGACGCAAATGAACACTCAGGATATCCACACCAACATGTTACGTCAACATCAACAGTGGATGGACCAGGCGGGACAACGATTAGAAGACATACAAGAAACCGCAGATGCAAACGCTGAACTACTGGCAAGGAGATTTCGCCAGTGGGGGATGTAGAATCAAGCAGCTTGGGGGAGAAGCCCCAAGGTAAGTATCACTATCTATTTTATTTTTTTTAGTTTTTGTTTAGCTCGATAAGTTTGAAATAATAAAAAAATAAAATAAAAATTTCCCTTGTTTAAAATAAATAAAGAACTGGAGAAGTATGCTAAATGGACATGAAAAACAAATGCTCTCCTTTGCCGCAAATGCCTAGCTTACCATCGTTTGAAGTTCTCCCAAGACATGGATACAATTGTTTAGATTTTTGAAACATGCTTTGAGTTTGAGATTCTTTTGGGAGCAATTTCTTGATCTAAGTCTAGGTGATTGATTGATTGACATGATTAAGTTGAGCTGCTGTTTATCTTGTTCAAAGTAACACTAAATTCTGGAGATTCACTTTTTAATCATAAGATTTATATATAACGAGTCTCCTGTATGACATAAGACGTTATGTCCTGTTAAAAAAAAGAGAAAGCCTTGTTGAAAATTTGCTAAGAGTGTTCCAGTTTTATATCTCTCTATGCTTTCAAAGAGACTTGGGCATGACATAAAAAAAAGAGAAGAAAGAAAGAAAGAGACGAAAAAGTGAGATGAGAGAGGGACATAAATGAACAAGTGTTCTACTAGGCGAGAAGGGCCTACCTCCCTAAAAAGAATAAATTAGAGATGAATAATGGACACAAGTCCGAGGGCGAGAAGAGCCCACATCTCTAAGGAGAAAGAAAAATGGACAAAAGTCCGGGGCGAGTAGGGCCCACCTCTCCTAATGTCATGTAACCCAAGGTTCCCTTAAGATTATTGCTAGAAAGAGAAATATATTTCAGGAACAAAAGAAGCAAAAGCAGGCTAAAGTTGAAAGTTTTCAAAATTTTATCATATCAAGTTGTCATACAGGAGTACTCTGAGCTTTAACTTGAACATCTTTTGCAAAACTCCAGAATTTCAGTGAAACCATGAACTTGAGATATGGTGCTTGACTTAATTGTTGTATCTTTCAACTGCTTAAGACCCAAGTGCAGATAAAAGCCCCATGTTCTCAAGCAGATATAAGCAGGTTTTAAAAGTCTGACTTTTTCATCCTACCTTGGAAAAGAATTTATTGTGGTAACACTGAGTCTTGCTAAGAGACTAGCAAGAGGTAAGCTTGGGGGAGTTGTTGATGCTCACTAACTCTTATTTTTATGCATCAACAATACATGAAAAAGGACCAAAAAGATAAATCAACAGTAGTATAGGGCCCTGGACTAATGAATTCCATGAGTTTTGGTGAATTATATATTTTCAGGAACTATTCAGGAAAATGCGAAAAGAATGAATTCTAGAAGGCTCCAGAAGGCTCCCGAACTCAACCGAAGTGGGCTCCCAGAAAATACGCATCTAGAAGGGACAAGAGGCCCACACGCGAAGGCGGAGCCCGGCATGGGCCCAGCCCAGGCCGACCGGCCCAGTGGGGAGGCCGATCGGGCCCCCCTGGCCCCGATCAGGCCCTGCTTCGGGAAGGTTCCTCCACCGCCTCTTAGGGTTAATCAAAACCACTTGTTTAGGTCGGTTTGATCCTGAGGCGACGGATTATCCCTCAGGACTATATAAGCAACCCCAGACACCCCCAGGGCATGGGATATATCTCTCAGAAGATCATCATCATCAGGCCAAGACAGGAGAAGAAGAGGATACATCAGAGATAGGATAGCTACTTCATAGTTCAAGATCTAATTTCTATATCAAGAACCTAGTTCTAGATAGAGAGTCAGATTCGAGTAGAGTTGAGCTTTGCTCCAGTTCAGATTTGTAAGTTATCAAGATTCAGTTCTTATATTGTTTCTCAATGACTTTATGCTATTTCAATATTATGTGTGCAATTGCTAAGTTCTTACTTTATTCTAGTAGTATATTTGATATAGTCATGATCAATGATAAGTCTACGCACTTATTCGTAGAGCTCCTAGTATTTTATGCGCATATGCTAGGTAGTAGAAAGTATGTAAGCATGGTGCTTAGATATGATTTACTTGCGGATTCACCTTATACTCTGGGTCGTGTGGTAGATCGTGGGCGTGATAGGCCTATTGAGTCCTTTGTAGTCCACCTCCCGAGTATAAGACTAGTCGAACAATGGTTCTTGGGAAGATCAAGTTTCGTCCTTGATTCTCTTGGGTAATCTTTGGGGTGTTCACACTTATCCATGACTATGCTATATATGATGATATGCTACATTAGAATAGATGAACAAACTCAGTCTTTGTATGCTATATAGAATTGTCTCTCTTAAATAAATCCAATTCTAATCTAGACTAGGAATAGTTTATGCTATGCTCCACATGTGCCTCTGCCTATCTATTTATCATTACTTTATTATTTGGCTTACCCCTGTTAAAGTATGTGCCATTCCATCAAAGTCCATAAAGTAATCTATTGCCATCCCTATGTCTGTTGTTACATCCATCCATCTTCCCTGTGGATACGATATTTTAAAACCCATCACCCCGGGTGAAATGCTCACCGGTATCCGTGCTCTTGCGGATTATCTATCATAATATTTCTGTAGGCTCTTTTACCAACCATCATTTCTTGCGTCATTGCTTAGAATGGTTCTAGATCCATTCTTTGAAAGTTGCGTTAAGAATTGTCAACAACCATGCAAACTAGGTCCCCTCGAGAATCTAAAATCCGAGAACCACCATGCCGAAACAACACCTCAAAACCCTCATCCAACAACTGGGACACGGAAAGCAAATTGAACCCCAGCGATTGAACAAGAGCAACACGCCTGAGAGTGACCTTGTCACTTACCTTGATCTCACCTTCTGATAGTACACGCCCTCGCCCATTGTCCCCAAAGGTGATGTATGTCCTGGACACCACCGGGACGAGACTTGAGAACCACCCCTTGTCCCCGGTCATATGCCTCGAGCAACCGGAGTCAATCAACCAAACGTTCCTCAAGTCTCCCACCTAAAATTCAAAAGCGAGCACGTGAGTGAACAAATGACTCAGCACTGGGGTTAGTACCAAAAGAGTAAAACCAGTGCCGAGCCATTTGCTCCAAAGTAGGGTTAGCACAAACCAAATCACGCCTATCAAAGCTACCACCGCGAACACCACCACGGTAACCACTATGAGGGAACCAACCCTCTCTAGCTGGAGGAGGACGAAAGCCATGAAAAGAAGACCGTGGACCGTTCCTCCTTTCCATCTCAAAGCTACGACTCCTCCCACCCCCGTATTGAGCACAAGGTGGAGAACGTCTAGCAAACTGACCACCTGCAGACTTTCCATACCAACCACCAGAACCACGACCACCTGAACCAAACCGAGCATTTTCACGAGCATGAAAACCAGACCGCTGTCTGTCTAGACCTGCACCGGTCTGACCGATGTAGCGCACCGGTCTGACCGGTGTAGCTCGGCCAGCAGCACCACCTGCTACCTTCCGGTCTCCCCAAGCTGGAACCGTCCTCACAATCGCCTTGGCCCTGGGCATCTGCACACGAGGCTCAGGTACACCATCAGAGGGGTGGTACCTGTCCTTGTTAGCCCACTCTCTAGCCATTCTCTCCTCACGCTTCCTCTTGAAGCAAAACTCATCCTTGTGACCATCTCTCCCACAATACGCACAATGGAACTTCATGGGCTGTGGCTTAGGCTTAGGCTTGGGTTGGGGCTGCTCACTCGGTTTCTCACCCTTCTTCTCTCCTTCCTCACCTCCCTTTGGGCTCACAAACTTCACCAGTTTTTGGAAATCATTTGTTGGGTGAGGGAATATGGGTGGATCTGGAGTAGTGTCAAGTTTGTTTCTGAGATGGTTAGGCTTTGGGTCAAACTTGTTCTTGTGTCTGTTTGGTGGTGGGATAGGGATCTCTCCAACTCTCTCAACTCCCTCACCACTGTTCTCTCCAAGCTTGTCAGCCCCAAGTGCCTGACCATCATAGCGTTTGAAAGCCGCTATCATGATACCAAGCTGAGGCTCCTGACCCGACAACCAACTCATACATTTCCTCAGCTCATCATTCTCATCCTGCAAGCGATCAACATAATGTGCAAGCTCCAAATTCTTAACCGCATGCAATTCACAAGTAGAGCAAGAAGTGGGAATAGGCTCTTTCAGCTTAGCCTCAAGCGAAACAGTGTAAGCATGCATCTCATCAATCTTTCCATGCAAAACAGGGCAAGAAGTGCAAGCACCTAGCAAAGCAGGTCTAGACTTAAGCTCAGCCACTTCAACCCTAAGCACATCTAGTTCATCACAAGTAGAGGCATGCTTATCCTTAAGAGCAGTAAGATCGGCTAGGTACACAGAGCAATCACAGCAATCAATCTCATCAGAAACCACAGGAGAAGCCTTAAGCGAATCAATCTCAAGCTTAGCATCTAGGTTCTGGGTTTCTAGCTCAGCCACACGGTTCCTAGCATCTTCTAGTGAGGCCCTAAGCTCTTTCCTCATCTTCTTGGCCTCTCTAAGCATGTCATCGCGGTTATCAAGCAACTTGCCAAGACGCTCGTTCTCCTCACGCAAGAAGGGAAGCTCGTCACGTACCTCATCCTCGGAGTCGGAGTCCGAGTCGCTCTGGTGACTCTTCTTGCTGCCGGAGCTACGAGCCATGCCGCAGAAGCCATCTCCCGCGAAGCAGCTCAACCTGTTCAAGCTCTTGGACACCTTCTTGTTCTTCCGCCGATCACCTTCATCTTCGCTGCTACTCGAGCTCGAGGAAGAGTAGGCGGAGCTAGAGTCGACGTCGCTCGCTCTGATCATCGCTCAGGCCTTCCTACCGCGGCCGTCCTTCTTCCTCGACCGTCGCTCGTCCTTGTGCTTGTTCTTGTGCTTGTGATCGCGCCTCGATCGGTACTTGCCGTCCTTGCTCGACCGGTGCTTGTAGCCGTCCTTGTTCTCCATCTTCTCCGGACAGTCGGCGACGAAGTGTCCTAGCTTGCCGCACTGAAAGCATGTTCGTGGACTCCTCCTTGTGTTCACCCGGTTCTCGTGCAACCTCTCGAACCGCCTAGTCAGCAACGCCAGCTCGTCCTCTCCAAGCACGTCGAACTCCTCGTCTGGCAAAGACATCAAAGAAGACAGAGAGTACATCCTGAAAGATGCATTAGCGTTAGACTTAGACACCTTGCCACCGACGAGAGCAAGACGATGGGAATCAGTCGGGCTCTCGATCTTGGCTGTCATACCACCGTCCAACTCAGCCAACTTGAGTTTCGAGAACAGCTCGTTCACGGTCAAGGTGTCATACTTCTCGGACTCAAGGATAGCCTCGACCTTCCCGTCCCATACGGTACGATCCAACGAGTGCAAGAGCTTCACGGCTCTATCATGATCATCGTATGGGAGCACGGCCACATTGGCTCTCATGTTGTTCACCACGACCGTAAACCGCTGGAAAAGGGCATCGACGGACTCGGTGGGGAGATGAGTGAAGTTCTCGTACTCTCTCCGGTAACTCGCGTACATCCGAGCCTGAACCTGAGCATTCCCAGCATGAGCATCCTTCAACTGCTCCCAAATCCTACAAGCTAAGTCCTCTGTCTGAACCAGATCGAATTCGGACTGACACAGAGCACGAAACAAGTAGTCGACCGCCTTGTTGTTGGCGTCGAACATATCCCTCGATCCTGGAGCAAGGAAGTTAAGCGGATGAACACAAGCTGTGTTCACCGTAACGTCCCAAAGGATTTGACCCTTTCCGCGGAGGAACGCCGCCATCCGCCTCTGCCACATCTAGTAGTTCGTCCCATCGAAGTGCAGAGGACCCGAACTCCGTTCCTGGTATGCCATCTTTGGATCTTAGACTGGCTAGAGTCAATGAAGACCCGAACGGGCTCTGATACTAATTGAAGGACCGATTAGGCGAACCAGAGAGGGGGGAGTGAATGGGAACCGATAAAAATTCTTCTCGAAGGAGATAGGAACTCCAACAAGACGAACACAGCTTCCAAACCACGTCTCTGACTAAACTACCCAAGTTGGTCAAGACCACGCCGCCACTGGAGTGCTACTGGTCCTAGGAACCAACAACCACCTACACATACTTGAGAACGCAGCGGAACTAGCAACTCGAGCACCCCTGGGCTACACCGGTCAGGCCGGTGAGCAGCACCGGTCAGACCGGTCCCTGCTGGCAAAACCTGAGAACTTCCACAGAAGGCCCCTACACCGGTCAGGCTGGTGTAGCTCGCCGGTCAGACCGGTCCAAGCCAGGAAATCCCAAATCCACCAAACAGACCTACCGAGCTCCAAAACGAACCAAACTCGAAACAGCAGCAATACAAGACAATAGGGAACTCACCTGGACGTTCACCTGAGCAAAACTCAACCAAGAGTCTGCACCGGTCAGACCGGTGTGAGGTACCGGTCAGGCTGGTGTGACCTGAGCTCTTGGGATGAACAGCGCCCGCGGGTCAACTTCCCCAAATCCAACTCCCGATCTCCCAAATCGCTCCACGGTTTTGCACAAGACTTCGGGGATAGTAGGAACACCTCATGGGCACTCCATAGCCAAGATTTGGTCCACCAAAACTTGCTAAACCGAGAGGAATCGAAGAAATCCCACCAAGAACGCCTCTAACCCTAGAGCCAAGAAAACCCCAAAATCAAGCCCCTTTGCTCACGGATTTGGGAGGGGAATCAAAGGGAAACGAACCACGAAGGGTTCAAGCATACATCCCCCACCAAATCCCAAAGAGAAAGGCCTCGAAATCGCTCCAAGAAAATCGCCAAGAAAGGGCTCTGAAAATCACCAAAAAGGAGAAATGGGAAAGACACATCCAAGCCTTGAGGAACCACGCCGAATCATCTATACATACCAAAGAGGTTCATACAAGGTCTAGCTTGCCACCCGATCATCCTTCCCTCTCACAAGATCTCACCATGAAGCTCTCAAGCTAGTCCTATGGAAATCCTAAGGAAAATAGGAAGGGAAAATAGGAAAACCAAATGAGCTGGGTTCCAAGAGATGGCTGCCATCCTCTCACCACTTGGGTTATATGGAGGCAACCTAAAGACTAAAATACCCTACTAGCTAACTTGGGATACATGCCCCTCAAGTGCGAATTCGGAAATCTTTGTCTTCGCTCCATCGGACGGATGCCCAGTGACCGCAAACTTGCTTAGCCTCGACGCAAGCCTTGCGATCCCGACGCGTGTCCTTCGCTTCGAAGTCTTCGGACTGCGTCGTCGCACACCGGTCAGACCGGTACCCACCGGTCAGACCCACCGGTCAGACCGGTCCGATGTTGCTGCACCTCTGTCTTCGGTTCTTCGGTCTTGGCTTTGTGGATCAACCAAGCAACCCAGTGGTTTTCTGGTGAACCACCGGAAACCTCGCGAACTCGGTGTAGCCTCCACCAATCACCACTCATGACTCGGCTCCCACATAGTCCCGGCTCGACCTTGGTTTTGAGGCTCAACCAAGAAACCGTCCGTGACTTCATCTTGCTGTTCTTGCCACCATGCGGCCCGCACTTGACCCTGCTGGCCACCGGGTCCCTCGAACTAAGCCTACTTGTCTTCTCCACACCTGGAGGCCTCACCGGCAACGACCTTTCGTGCTTGTTCTTCACCTGCACCAACACCAGTCCAGCCGCAACCTGCACCTGCAATACTTAGCCAAGAATCAGTCCACACCACGTTGTCAATCACTCATCACACCAGGAAGCAACCATCCACCGGTCCTCGAACCACACATGGCTCTCAAGCGGGACTAACAAAAAGTTTCGCTTTGTGAAGAAGAATGTTCCTAGCTCATCCCAGCCATCTTCAACTGGACGCTGGACGATGAAGCCGTCGCAGAATAAACCTTCAGGGAATTTCCAGTTCCGCAAGACCCAGCAGCAAGCTTCCAAGCCCAATGCACCCCCATGCAATAGCGGTGAGCACCATTGTTACAATTGTGGACAGCCTGGGCATTATGCAAATGACTGCCCAAAGCCCAAGCAGAACAAGCCCAACCAGCAGAGTCAAGGGTCGGGGACCAAGCCAGTCAATTCAGCCAAGAAGCCAATGGTGCAAGTCAAGTAGGGTAGGCTGAACTTCACCACTATGAGCGACATTCCAGAGGGAGCTTCCGTGCTTACGGGTACATTCTCTATCAATGACACCCCTATTAAGATATTGTTTGATTCTGGAGCTACCCACTGTTTTATAAGTGGAAAGTTAGTAGGCAGACTAGGTTTGATTGGCTCTCACATTAAATCAGCCTATACGATTGTCACTCCGGGTGGAAAAATCTCTTCCCACACCTTAACCTATGGAGTACCATTGAGATTGGGAAGTAAGACTGTTCAGACAAACCTCATTGTCATAGATTTAGAGGGCATGGATGTTATTTTGGGTATGGATTGGATGGCCCGACATAAGGTTGTTCTAGATATCTCAGGGAGAGTTGTAGCGATCAATTCACCTACCATTGGACACACCACCCTGTACTTACCTCTTAAGGACGGTGCAGACCCATGTGCCTATGTGACCATTACTTCTCACCTTGAAGAAATTCCAGTGGTATGTGAATACCCTGATGTCTTTCCCGATAAATTGCCTGGCATGCCACCAGACCAGGATGTCGAGTTTGTGATTGAACTCCAACCTAGTACTGCACCCATTTCCAAGCGCCCTTACCGTATGCCACCAAAAGAGCTAGCTGAACTGAAAAATCAACTCCAAGAATTGCTAGATAAGGGCTACATTCGCCCGAGTTCTTCTCCCTGGGGTCGCCCCGCACTCTTTGTCAAGCAGAAAGATGGTAGTTTGAGGTTATGTCTGGACTACAGACCTCTAAATACGGTGACCATTAAAAACAAATATCCTCTGCCCCGTATTGATGTTCTTTTTGATCAACTGGCTGGAGCCAAGGTTTTCTCCAAGATCGATCTTCGGTCTGGTTATCATCAAATAAAAATTCCACCATGCGACATTCCCAAAACCGCTTTCTCCACCCGATATGGTCTCTACGAGTATCTGGTGATGTCTTTTGGTCTCACCAATGCCCCAGCCTACTTCATGTATCTCATGAACTCCGTATTCATGACTGAGCTTGACAAGTTCGTAGTAGTTTTTATCGATGATATCCTGATCTATTCCAAGAATGAGGAAGAACATGCCGAACATCTTAGAATTGTTCTGCAACGTTAGAGAGATCACAAACTCTATGCTAAATTCTCAAAATGCGAATTCTGGTTGGATAGTGTGAAGTTCTTGGGGCACACTATTTCCAAAGAAGGCATATCTGTGGATCCTAGCAAGGTACAAGAGGTGATGGATTGGAAACCACCCAAGTCCGTACACCAAATTCGCAGTTTTCTGGGTCTGGCGGGTTATTATCGTCGATTCATTCCGGATTTCTCCAGGATCGCCAAATCTATGACCGAGCTGCTAAAGAAAGGGGTAAAATTTGTGTGGAGTGAAGCATGTGAAAAAGCTTTCCACACGTTGAGGCAACACTTAACTTCAGCCCAGTGCTAGTACAACTGGATAATTCCAAACCATTTGAAGTCTTCTGTGATGCTTCAGGCACTGGTCTCGGTTGTGTTCTTATGTAAGAAAACCGAGTCATTGCCTATGCCTCACGGGCACTTCGACCCCATGAAATAAATTATCTCACTCATGATTTAGAGCTAGCAGCGGTTGTTCATGCTCTCAAGATTTGGAGACACTATCTTATGGAAATCGTTGCAATATCTTCACCGACCATAAGAGTCTTAAATATATCTTCACCCAATCAGACCTAAATATGAGACAAAGAAGATGGCTCGAGTTAATTAAGGATTATGATCTAGAAGTGCACTATCACCCAGGGAAAGCCAATGTTGTTGCGGATGCTCTTAGCCGCAAGGTTCACTGCAACCGCTTAGAGGTGGAACCGTATAGTGACACCTTATGTGAAGACTTACGGAAACTTCATTTGGAAATTGTAGAGCAAGGAAATCTAATTGCCATATCTACGGAATCCAATCTTTATGACAGAATTGTCATGGCTCAACGCAGTGATGAGGGCATACAGCTAATAAAACAGAAATTAGCTGAAGGAGACCCCAAGTATAATTGTTTCCATAGGGATTCGAAGGATGTGGTATGGTTTGAGAAACGTCTTGTGATTCCTGCTTATCAGGAAATTAAGACGGAAATTTTTGATGAGGCTCATCTTTCCAAATTCTCTATTCATCCCGGAAGTACTAAAATGTATCAAGATCTGAAGGAAAATTTTTGGTGGTCAAATATGAAAGTAGACATAGCAAAGTATGTGTCCGAGTGTGATACTTGTCATAGAGTTAAAGCAAGTCATTTGAAATCGACAGGTGTACTCCAACCCTTGTCGATACCTTCGTGGAAGTGGGATGACATAAGTATGGATTTCATTGTGGGTTTACCACTTACTGCCAGAAAGCGTGATTCCATTTGGGTTATAGTGGACAGGCTCACCAAAACTGCTCACTTCATCGCAGTTCACACCACTTATTCAGTTCAAGACTATGCAGAGATTTATATGGACCAAATAGTACATTTGCATGGAATTCCCAAGACCATCATTTCTGATCGAGGTACTCAATTTATAGCTCATTTCTGGGAGCAGTTGCATGAACCTTTAGGAACCAAATTGATCCGTAGTTCAAGTTATCATCCTCAGACAGATGGTCAGACTGAAAGGGTAAATCAAATTGTGGAAGACATGCTACGGGCAAGCATCATGCATTTTGATAAGAGTTGGGACAAGTGTTTATCCTTGGCAGAATTCTCTTATAACAATAGTTATCAAGCTAGTTTGAAGATGGCACCATTTGAAGCCCTTTATGGACGGAGGTGCCGCACCCCTCTGAACTGGTCAGAAGCCGGAGAAAGGACACTCTTTGGTCCGGACTTAGTTAAAGACATTGAAGAGAAGGTCAAGGTGATAAGAGAAAATTTGAAGTTAGCTCAAATGAGGCAAAAGAGCTATCATGATAGAGGGACAGCACCCTGGCAATATGAAGTTGGTAATTATGTATACCTAAAGGTTTCACCAACTAAAGGTGTGCAAAGGTTTGGTGTAAAGGGAAAGTTAGCCCCATGCTATATTGCATCAGACTTCCGGGTCGATTCTCTGCAGTTCACATTGTATTTCATGTGACCCAATTGAGGAAAGGTTTGCATGTGCCTGAGACAGAGATAATCACGGAAGCAAATGCTTGGATTGAGCTGGATCTTTCGCTCACTGAGCATCCTATGAGGGTGTTAGACCAAAAGGAGAGAAGGACCCGAAGGCATACCGTAAAGATGTAAAAGATACAATGGAGTCACCATACGGAAGAAGAAGCAACTTGGGAGACGGAACATTATCTCAACACCAAGTACCCGGGCTTCCTACAATCTCGAAACCGTAAGCACCCGTACCTACCTCTGTCTTTTCAAAATTCGAATCTCGGGATGAGATTCCTTTTAAGGGGGGTAGGCTGTGATGCCCCAGGTTTTTAATTAGCATTATTAGTGCTAATGACCCAGTCAAACATGTTGACTTTGGTCAAACCTTGGTCAACCTGGGTCATCACCTCGAAAACCTAGCCAATAATTACCCATGATCATCTTAAGTAAGTCAACACACATTGGCATGGTCAAAACCCTAATCAACATAGTCAAACCCCTTAGTGTCCAAACCCTGTCCTGGAACTTTTGCCACATTCTCCAAATTTCATTTAAACACTCAAAAATCGGCCAATGTAGGAGTTGTGTAGTTTTTCATGGGACCTTTTTTGCTTTTGGGTGGACATTCAAATTTTGAGTGGAAGGCATGCAAAAACTTGGTCAACGCGAACATCTGCATTGTTGCCGAGCCATGAAAGACAACAACTTTGTCAGCCGTTCATGCTCAAACAGTTGATCAAAACATAGGTCGACCTGTACAAAAATTGTTCTCCTATAGCCCCTCTACAACTTTGCTTTTTGGCGAAAGTAAACTTGTATTCAAAAAAATGGAGTTTCACATCGTCAAAGGGGGGCAAATGGAATTCAAATTGGCGCACCGGCGCTCTGGACCGCGGCCACGCGCAGCGCGTCGCACCCGCGCACCAGGCGGCACCCGGCGTATGCCGCCAAGCCTCGGCGTTCGGACCCCCCCCCCCGGCGGTCCGCTGCCTCTCGAGGCACATCCTCATCATTTGCGCGTGCTGCCCGAGAAAATCGCCCTGGGGGCACGTTCCTCCGCGCGTGGCATGCCCGCCAGCGCCGTGGCCGGGTCCCTGCCGCGCCGCCCGCCGGCAGCTCACCTGCACAGGCACCTGCCGCGCTAGGCCCCCCCTCTTCTCCTCTTTTTCCTTCAAGGCAAAGCCTCAGCGCCCCACTGCCTCGCCCGCCGCCTATAAAAGCCAGCCCCTTCCTCCCCGCGCGCGTGCACGCCTCCGCCAGACCGCCGTTGCCGCCGCCGCCGGTGAACCTTCCCCTCCGCTCACGCCCGTGGCCAACTAGCGACGCAAAGCTCCTCCCTAGCACCCACTAGAGCTTCCACAGCCGCGCACGGCCTAGCTCCGCCCTCACATTCACCGGAAAATTAGCCGATGCGGCCGCGCCGCCGCGACCTCACCGCCGCAGCTCGCCGGAGCCACCTCCGGCCACGCCACCACCACCAACCGAACCACGGTGAGCTCAATCGCGCATTGCTGCCATTTGTTGCCCTGCTCAGGCCGCCGTTCGCCGCCGGTGAGCTCACCCCCTCCGCTGAGGGCACGGTTGTGATTTCCAGGGACTAATCCGTGAATCAGGGACTAGTTTGTAACGATCTTAATCTTAGTTTTCATCCAACTAGGTCCAGCACCATAGAAAAATCTTAGAAACTGATAGAAAAATTAGAAAAATGTATACCCAATTTTTTTGGTTTCCTTTTCACTAGACCTACAACTTCTACAAAGCTTGACCATACTTTTGACTAGTGGATTTTGAATGAAAATTCAAACTCAGTTTGACACACTTTTGCTGTAGTTCAAAATCTAAATAAGCTATGGAGCTGTATTTTGGATATGTTGCTACATATCTCATGTGTAGGCTCTGGACCAAAAATTGCACAAATTTACTGAGCAGATCTTTTAATATGATTTATTTTGCATCTATGCTATTTCTGTCTTAATGATTTTTCTAGCTATATATAAATAGATTTTTGTGCTCAACTTCTGGCTATGATCATGAAATGACTAGATGCACCTTTTCTGTATTTATCATGATTTAATATCTATCAGAAGTATTTATTTTTGTTTTATGCTTAGATTTATATATAAATGCCTAGTTCAAAATTTAAAATAGCTCCTGATGTGTTTGTTGATTTCCTAGGCTTGTATTAAGTCAGAGAGGATGTGGGAGAGAGTTTGGCTCCAGAAGTGTGTTATTTATTTTTATATGCATTTCTCATAGTTGTGGTAGCTAGAAATTGTCATTTTTGAGATAATTAATTTATAGCCCCTCTAATTTATAGAGCCTCTGATGCATCACCCACTGTTTTTATGATTTATTTTGTGGATAAAAGCCTTGCAATCAAAAGAAGCTTCATAATAAATTTAAATGGGAAAAATCACCCTTGCCTAATGACTTTATGAATGTGTTGTGGAGCATGTTTAGGGGCTGAGAACCAACCCTTGCTGTTTTGTGAAATTAAATTGATTTATTTGTGTAAATATGTACACAGTCACTATCAAAAAGAATAAATCTTAAAGCACCATGTCATGCCTTTAATAGAAAGAATATACTAAATACATGTTTGTCAAGGTGAATATGGCCAATCATACACTCCATGTTTGTATGTGTTGCATAGCCCTTTGCTTAATTAATTCCACCCCATTAAATGTTGCATATGCATCCCGTGTAGAACTTCCCGACGGTAACTACTCGCTCGTGCCGGAAGCTGAGGAAGGAGGAGTTGACGCGGAGCTGCAGTTCGTGGAGGTGAACCAAGACACCGAGGAGCCCCAGGCTAGCATTGCTGACGAAGGCAAGCACCGGAGCATTAACCTAAGTATTTTTGAAATTATGCTACTATCTATGTATGTTTGTGCATTTACGTTCAGGAGTTGAAATGACACCATAGATGCATGATCCCTAGGTACCTATGTCTTTCACTAGTATGCTAGGTCGATAGCTGCTATGCTATAGGACCGGTACAAGCCGAGTGATGTTCGTCACTCACGAGCATAGGCTCTTATGTTGGAATCATAAGGTCTTTATAAATGGATTGCTCATGTGGTAAGGGCATGGGATTTGGGCTCCGGTCCAATGGCTTTCGTGGGTTAAGTGTTTGAACGTACTAAGCACTTGTCGGGAATGGGACCGGTAAGCCTAGTACCTTAATGAGGCGGTGAGGGATCTTACTATTACTCATCTTGAGATGCATCTCACGGCTAGCTACCGGTGGTTCATGTGTGATTCTGGACGCTAGTGTGAGGCGTGCCAGATAGCCTTGTACCAAAGACTGTACCAAAGCTGAAATCTTGAGATGCATCTCACGGCTAGCTGAAGAGTTTTGGGAACCGCCTGGTTGGTGAACTCTTTGTGAGGGCACTCTTTCATGTGTTTAGGTCCACCTTGCAAGGTTATAAATCAATCGGTTGTCGGCCTCTCACCGTTATCTGAGACTACTTATCCAACTAGCCATGATATCCCTTATGATGGAATATTGTCAATATTGAGGTTTGATTAATTGTATTGCACAACTCATGCTTGCAATAGCTTGCTAATTTAGAAAAGAGTAATCAACTAGAACTTGAGCTAAAATATTGAAAGTAAGGACATACTCTTTGTTGCTTTTCAGCAAAAGAACCCACTGGCCAAAAAGCCTCTCATGTCTAGAGTTTGGTGATGTAGTTGTCACCCGACGGGTAAGACTTGCTGAGTATTAGTATACTCAGCCTTGCTATAATTTTGTTGATTTCAAGCAATGCTTTTAGTGATGTGTGGCCTGGAGAGATCCCACCCGGCTGGGAGCTGGAGTGGG
Source organism: Cenchrus fungigraminus (assembly GCA_036936925.1). Lineage (NCBI taxonomy): Eukaryota > Viridiplantae > Streptophyta > Magnoliopsida > Poales > Poaceae > Cenchrus > Cenchrus fungigraminus. Next base: position 20,099,494 of record CM072776.1, on the reverse strand, counting down.
TGGAGGACGACGAGTGAAGGCATCATGGAAGGCCTCCTGTGATGCTTATCGCACCGCTTAGTTAAATTTCCGCTGTTTTCGAACTCTGAACCTCTTTTATCATGTCAAGTACTTCGGTTTGTAATAATTAAACCCTTCGGGGCAGATTTGGACTTAATCTATGTATTGTACTCTGGACTCGCCTTCGTGTGAGTTTTAATGTATATTGTCGATCCTTTGTTGCTATGTAAGTGATTTCGCCGGGCTGGACCCGGCAACTTGCGACGGGATGATACTTTATTATTTCTTATTGACCAAAGTGTGTTGGTTTAGGTGATAGTACTGTATTTTCCCGGGCGGGTTGTCACAAGTGAGAAAAGGGTAATATCAGTCTTAAGGCTCTTCAATGAACCAAGATAGTAGACCTTCTTTTGCTTCAGAAGGATCGCCACTGCAATCCAGTGGTTCTTACTGAGATAAGTGGTAAGGATGAGTTTCTTTTTAGCATATAATTTGAAGGCACGCTGGATTTAGGACACAGCGAAACGAACAGAGTGAGGCTTGCTGGTCAACATTGTGGAGTTAAAGCATTCTGGATCAAGGAAGCCAACTTCAGCGCCCGTCTTCTCAACTTCTACAGCCATATTCCTATTAGTAAGAAAAAACAAAGTGTAAGGAGGCAAAATACATGGTAAAGATGATGTGAGGCAAAAAGCACATTTCGATAGAGAATGATTAGTGAGAAGCAGACTAAATTTTCAAGCAACTTACAGGATGAAGCAGCGGAGAAGTGTCAGATCCAAAGCATCCAACTTGAAGAGATCGTACAAATAACTGAGTTGCACAGGTATCTGCTCGACTGCATTTGACGATTCTTCTCTCTTAGGCCAACAGCTGGTCCCGGGCCGAAGTGCGACCATAATCGGATAATCATCATCTGCCTTACCACGTTGCATGTAGAATGTGTGGAGATCTCTGGTACAAGAAGCATCCGTATTGAGTACATCATCACTGAGAATACTCTTTCTGAATTTGTAATTTGGGTTAGTCATAGCCCAAGGATTCTTCTTGGTGTTTCTCTCAGACCGCTTTCAAGTAGGCATCTTATAGGTTTTATTTTTGGCAATTTTCTTTTCCTGCTGCTTTGAGATGGCTGAAGAAGGTTTCTTAAGGGCTTTCTTGCCTACTGTAGGTGGTGTAGAGATTTTATTTTTGGCATGTTTCTTTTCTTGCAGCTTTGAAATGGCAGAAGGTTTCTCAAGGGCTTTCTTGCCTGCTGTAGGTGGTGTAGAGATTTTATTTTCAGCAAGTTTCTTTTCTTGCTGCTTTGAAATGGCTGAAGGTTTCTCAAGGGCTTTCTTACCTGGTAACGATGGTGTCTCACCAGGAGCTATTACAGAGGTATTGGGCCCAGATGTACCTACATCTTTCTTCGAAATGTCGTCGACAGATTTATCATCACCAGCCAACACATCACTCTGGTTGCCTGGTAACGGTGGTGTCTCACCAGGAGCTATTACAGAGGTATTTGGCCCAGATGTACCTGCAGCTTTCTTCGAAATGTCGTCGGCAGATTTATCAGCATCAGCTAACATATCAATCTGGGCTCCTGCTTTGGCATGATTGTTTTGAGCACTTTCGTTTGGGGCTGTAGGTTTTGTTGTTTCATGAGGAGGAGAAGGAGGAGGAGGAGGAGGTGGTGGGGATGGAATATTTGGTGTCTCTTGCGGATGTGGGGATGCAAGTTTTTTTGTTTTTTCAGGACTAGTAGGAGGTGGGGATGGAATGTTTGGTGTATCTTGCGGATGTGGGGATGCAAGCTGTTCTATTTTTTCAGGATGACGAGAAGGAGAAGGAGCTGGGGATGCAAGTTTTTCAGAACGAGGAGGAGGAGGTAGGAATGGAATGTCTTGCGGATGTGGGGATTGAGGAGGAGGAGGAGGAGGATGTGGGGAACCATGTGAGGAAGGAACCTATCCTGTAATCTATGAACTACAAGGAATCTGTACCGTAGCCTGTGAACGAGATTTATATGTTGGTGCTCCCTTGACGTGAATGCGACACCTTCTCCACTGTAACGTCTGTCCTTCAGCTTGTCCAAGTGTCGTCACCTCGTCATTAGGAGGGTATTCCACCAGTTCATCCGCAAAGACATTATATACAAATAGCACTTTGACCACAACACAGTCTTCATGAATCAGGACTGTTTGTAGCATAGTCTACTCTGGATGAACAAGACCAATTGCAGCCTCACATTCAAGACCCCTCCATGTGATCCATAGGACACAGTGTGCGGGTTCAGTCAACATGCTTATAAGGTCTTCCTGTGTACGATCGTCATAGTGCACCTCCGTCAACTCTGCAGTGCCATTGATCAAACCTATATTATCTGCGAACGCACAGCTACTCTTCAGTGCGACGGGTGAAGGGCTTGTGTGATTGGACACTGGTGCCAACACCACCTGGTACCCGCTACCCAACGCATTTAGTAAACTGTTCTGCATCTCATCCTTGAGTTCTTGCTTGATTTCTTCTTTTATCTTTTTCGTGTCAACTGATGTGTCGGTCTTCGTCCTCTTCCTGTACATGGAAGTGTGCTGAGGCCATGCATACTTCCGGCCCTAGTAGCTGGAGACACCACGGACGTGACCTGGTTGTTCAGGGCGGCCCAAGCACTGACTTAGCACATCATACTCCCTCTGCCCTAACATTCCTGAAGATTCTGCACATGCATTCTTCTCCTTGATGTCTGCCGCAAATTTTCCAATTTCTTTGTTATTGAACACTATCACGGCAACACGGTCTTTAATCACTAGATTACTCCTTGCTTGCAGCCAATTCTTGGAACGATCGTCAGGGTTGGCGTCATATGGGTTGGGGATCCCAGCTACAGCTAATTGTTTGTCCTCTTCCTCCCATTATTCTAGTTTCACAGTATAACCAGCTTGACCCATGCTGTGCCCGCTTGTGTTCTGGCTTCGGAGTTCTTTGAACTTGACACTAACATATGAGGCTTGCTCGGTTTCCTCCTGTTTCATGAACTTCTTCCACTGTTCCGGGTCGATAAACAGGTGCCTTGTAAATGGCTCAAGTCGTTTTCTGATAAAATCTCGCCTAAGCTGAAATCTGAATTGTCTCCATGCCTTGGCTGCCGTCTTTCAGAAAAGCTTGAATGCCTACCGTTTCACCCCTTCCTGGAACTTCAAGTGTTTCTGCATATGCTTATCAAACAAGTCCCACTTTTCGTCATTGCTTAGTTCTTTGAATTCTGGCAAGTGCAAAGGTATCTTTTGTCTAGCAACGAGCCCTGCAAGCGCCCTGAACCTGCGCTTTTGAGTCAATGGTACTGGCATCCCCCCTATGTCGACCTCAGTGACTATCATTGTGTCATTTGGCCACTTTGTGGATGTCCTTGGTGCTCTGCCTCGGTGCGGAGCCCCACCCACCTGGTCTTGTTGTGCACTAGCAGTGCCATAACCCTCTTCTTCATCTTGTGGCCCAGGTCTATAGTCCTCGTCAGATTTATCCTTAGAATTAATAGTCAAGAGATTTTGAGAAAGGTCATCTCAGTGTCCAAGAATAGCACAAAAAGCAGACCATACTGCTAGCTCTCCCAGGAGACATACTACAACAGGAGTCAAGTAGAGCACATTTTTAGTTAACCATGCTTAGCAGCTAAGCATGAGAAAACACATAAGAAAACGATTACAGTAACTACTTTAGCCCACTATAATATCATTGGTTCTATGGTAAACCATTAACATAAATGCAAAATTCAGTAACCAAAAAATTAGTTCAGGCAATGCGACCTTACCATTTTGAAGAGGAAGATGTTGGCTACCTCTGTTGCTGATGAGGTACTTATTCAACTTGGAGAGAATGTGCATATGTACATAGGAACAAGAGCAAAACCAAATATAAGAGTCAATCTAAAGGGAAATGCTAAGTATGTATACCATCAACAGCTAAGTATGTCCACATGTACTTATACAAATGAGCCACAGGGTATGCCGAGTGTGCACCGGCATACCCTGCAATTCCCACAAGTACAAGTATATTTATACGCATTTATATAAAAAGAAAAGCATATGCATGCATATGTTGTATACTTGATTATCTGAACGCATGTGTGCTACACATGCTCGCTTGGCCTAATTGCATGAACTCGAGCAAATATACCAAATTACGTTGTTAATTTTACAGTTATTACTGAATTGTTGTTAATTTTACAATTATTACCGAATTGGTAGAATGGATTTACCGAATTGTATAAGACATTTTTAGAGCGGCATACCCTAAACTCAAATCCTAGATTCGCCACTAACCTTGTCACTATCGGAGCGGAGGGATCTCTACTCCTCGTCACTGCCTGCTCGCCGCCACGTCCTCGTCCTCGTGTCGACCTCGTGGCTGGATCCCTCCTCCTCCTCCTCCTAGTCGTCGCCGTCGCCGTCATCATTGGATCCCTCATCTAGTTGTCGTCGTCGTCGCCGCTGGTAGGTCCCTCCTCCTCCAGATCTCGCTGTTAGAGGTGTGGCACACGTCTCAGCGAAGGGGTGTAGTGTGCATCGCGGCGTGGGGGGAGGTGAGGGGGACGAAGGCGAGGGGGAGAAAGCGGTGGCGGCGGCGCGAGGGGAGAGTGGGAGGAGACTGCGTGAGGGAGGCGTCTTTCCCTACTTACCTAGCGTGAGTGGGCTTGTGTGGGCCTTAAAACGAGTAATGTAGTCAAGTACTACTCTGCTACTCCCTCCGTTCATTTATCCAAGGCCTATTTTCACTTGACTCAAAGACCAAAGAAAAGAAATTAAGCCCCTCCTGTCATTAATCTCCCAAAAACCATACGTGTTTATTAAAAGGTTTCGGAGGCGTAAATGATACGCGGCATAACAACCACACGTCGCCAGTGAAGGGGCGGGGCCAGATCTATTCGAATGAAGACCAGTATTCTTTTCCCCTTTTAATTTGCAGTCAAATTTTGTATCATGTATTTCTCCGTCATCCGTAATCCAAATTTGATAATATTTGTTTTTGATTTTTTCTAAAATCAATATCTATGTGAGAGATGTAGACATTTGTATTGAAACCATTTGAATTTTTTTTGACAAGTTTAGGGAACCAAATTATGTTGCCAAGTCAATTTGTAGAAATTTTAGAACACACTAAGATGTTATTATAATTACTATACCATAAACATGAGATAAAAAACTCTAATTTTAAGAAATTTGGTTAAACAAGTGTGGCTATTAAAAAGGTTCGGAGGTGCAAATGATATGCTGATTAACAACCACCCTTCGCCAATGAAGGGGTGGGGCCAGATCTATTCGAATGAAGACCAGTTTGCTTTTCCCCGTTTAATCTGCAATCAAATTTTATATCACGTATTTCTCCGTCATCCGTAATCCAAATTTGATGTTTCTGAATTTTTCTAAAATCAACATTTATTCATTTATGACATTTTTTCGTATGTAATTCCATTTCTTGGATGTTGTTTATACGCCTTATCTTGTTCCTTATAAGTACAACATAGAAATAATATTTGTTTTACACAACCATTACTAATGAAACTTTGCATTTCGTAATCTTATGGTGAACACAAGGTTATGTTAAAATTTCAAATGCATATGAGTTCGAACATGTTTTTAAGTGTGGAAAACTTCAATGTTGAAGTAACATTCTAAGAAACTATGTGAGAGATGTAGACATTTGTACACAAGTATAATCTTTTGTTTTTGAAACAATTTGAATTTTTGTAGACAAGTTTAGGGACCTAAATTATGTTGCTAAGTCTATTTGTAGAATTTTTAGAACACACTAAGATGTTATTATAATTATTATATCGTAAACAAGAGATAAAAAATCTAATTTTAAGAAATTTGGTTAAACAAGTGTGGCTGTTGATATTTATTCAAATACTAAATTACCAACTATGAATTGTTCGTATTTTTTATGAATTTTGTGGTGTTGTTTATGGGCTCTAATATTTGAGGGAAGCAAGTTTAATTCAGAAAAAAACAGTGTCGGGCCCACGCGTCAGCGTCAGAAGCCTATATAAAAAAGATAACAGTTGCCTGCCCGACAGACAAAGGCGATGCGGGTAGACTAACCCGCGCCGCCAACAAGTGCTCCATTGTCTGAAATGCCCCTGGCCGAATGAATATGCATCCGCCCCGGTGACGCTGGTATAGTAACCTGCGTCGCCAACAAGTGCTCCATTATCCGAAATGCTCCTGGCCGAATGAATATCCATACGCCCCGGCCCCGGCCCCCTTCTTCTTCCCTGATCTGAGCTCCACCGCCACCGCCCGCCCGTCCTTCCCCGCCGTCGCGCACATGTCGCACTATGCCGATTCGTCTGGAGGTGCACGTGTGAGGACCGGAGCGTCCGAGGACCGGTGGTTGGTCAATCCCTGGTGTGATGAGTGATTGACAACGTGGTGTGGACTGACTCTTGGCTGAGTATTGCAGGTGTAGGTTGCGGCTTGACTCGTGTTGGTGCAGGTGAAGAGCGGGCGCGAAAGGTCTTAGGCTTGCGGGGCCTTCGAGGAGTGGTGAGACAAGTAGGCTCAGCTCGATGAACCTGGTGGCCGAACGGGGTCAAGTGCGGGCCGCATGGTGGCAAGAAAAGCAAGACGAAGTCGTCGACTCCAGCCGGTGTAGGGTAGCGGCTCACGACCGGAGTCTGCACGCGGGATTTGCGGTGGTTCACCACAGAACCGTCGGGTTACTTGGTTGAGACACAAAACCAAGACCGGAGGTTCGGCGGGCGGAGACGGGATCCGGGCGCGTCGAGAAGCTTCGATGCCAGAGGACACGGGGCGGGATTGCAGGGCTTGCGTCTGGAGGACGCGGACTGCGGCAAAGGCGTGGCTGTCTGATGAAGAGGAGTGCTACTTGACCATATTGTCCATGAGGGGATTATATCTTAGTTTAAGTGCTAGGGGTAGCTTGGTCATTTGCCGAACCCAGAGGGACTCTATATATAGCCCAGAGGGTCCTTCGATTCCTCTTGATTCAACGAGTTTTGGTGGACCAAATCTTGGCTATGGAGTGCCCATGAGGTGTTCCTACTATCCCCAAAGTCTTGTGCGAATCCGTGGAGCGAATCAGGAGATCGGGAGTTGGATTTGGGGGAGTTGACTTGCGGGCGCTGTTCATCCCGAGCTGCCCAGGCGTGACCGGTCTGACCGGTGCTCTTTACCGGTCTGACCGGTGCTAGCCCTTGGTGGGATTTGTCTCGGGGAACAGCCTTGTCCGTGTGGTTTTGTCCCGTGGTCCTGCTGGTCAGTTCTTAGCGTGTTTGGAGTTGTTTTGCTAGGTTTTGTGAGGGGTTCTTCTTCCTTCCAGGTTGTGTTTAGGAGGTGGTTTTTGTTCCAGGGCCTAGAGGAGTCACTGAGGCTTCCTGGAACGTTTGCTGTGCGGCTGCTGTAGCCGCCGGCCGGACCGGCGCTGTCCACCGGTCTGACCGGCGCAGGCCATCGGTCTGACCGGTGTAGCACAGGCAGCAAGCCGTGCAAGTTTCCGCTGTGTGTGTTGGTGAGTTTTGGCTCGGAAGGTTGTGTGTTGGTTCCTAGGACCAGTAGCACTCCAGTGGCTGTGTGGTCTTGACCAACTTGGGTAGTTGAGTCGGAGAAGTGTTTCGGAAGCCGTGTTCGTCTTGTTGGAGTTCCCAACTCCTTCGAGAAGAATTTTTATCAGCTCCCATTCACTCCCCCCCTCTCTGGTTCGCCTAATCGGTCTTTCAAAACCTTCCAAGAACTGCCCAGCAGCAACACACGACAACAGGGAACACACCAAGACGTTCACCCGAGGCAAATCCCACAAAGGGCTTGCACCGGTCAGACCGGTCAAGAGCACCGGTCGCGCCTGGGCAGCTTGGGATGAACAGCAACCCATGGGTCAACTCCTCCAAATCCAACTCCCGATCTCCCGATTCGCTCCACGGATTCGCACAAGACTTTGGGGATAGTAGGAACACCTCATGGGCACTCCATAGCCAAGATTTGGTCCACCAAAACTTGCTAGAATGAGAGGAATGTTGGTATTTCTTAACGTCGATGCTAAGTTATGACTTCCTAGCAACGATGCCAGAAATGACCAGATGGTAATCCTAACGATTACAAGAGTCCGCAAGCGCACGGAAGTATCATTGTAGCATTTCCCCAAAGGAGTATTCCAAAGGGTATCGAATCCAAGGAAGGCTAGGCGGATTAACAAGTTCAACACTATTGCAAGGAGTATAAATCATAGACGGGAATGAACCAGACACTCAAGTACAGGGGTGAGATATGATAGATAAGAGGGTAGTGTGAACACACAAACACACACTCTCTAAAGGTCCTAGGCTTAGGAGGCAACATACGAGTTAGCTCTAGGTTCTAAAGCACTAAGCATACAAAGTTAGTCAGACGAGTTCGACACACACTAGCATTGCATGATTGCTAGCTCAAGCACCCAGGTACAAACGGGGAGCTAACCTCCCGCGTCGCTTACGCCCAACTCCGGTTGTTGGACAATAGACTCCTACAGCGTATCCGAACGTGGGAGATTCCAAAAGGGTCCAACGGCTGTCACCACCGCGGCCTACCCCAAGACAAACCGTGGGATACACTCATAAGCAACGTAGCTACGCAACCCAAGCACCACGCTTACGTTGTTAGCAGGACCCTAACCTGTCCGGGCTATTGTGACCCAGGTTAGAGCCGCCAGATAAACCGGCCAATTACACCGAGTACCGTAGCTTGAGCACGAACTTCATACAACACAAACATGGGATCTAACTAGATCAAACTAGGCTAAGTACACAAACAGATTTGTGCTTTCCTATGTCTATTCAACAAGATCAAAGGGTCGTGTTCGCGAAGAACACGAGCCTCTAACTTATGAACAAACACCGAAAATATGTATAAGTCACTCGTCAACTGGATCGAAAGGCCTTGTTCATCAAGAACATGAGCCTCTAAATGATGAACAAGTGAAGAACACATGAACAAATCACCCATGTATACATGCACAACTTTATATGAAATAGCTGAATAACTGAAGTAGATCAAAGTCATACAATAAAATAAAGATACAAGAGAACTCATACCTAGATCCCAAAGTAGACTTGGAACCTAAAGTAGAACTACTCTAGCCTACCTCCTAGCCTTAGAAACCAAAAGTGAGAGAGGAGGAGTAAGGTGTGTTGGTAAGAAATGAACCCCCTCCCCTTCTATTTATAGGCCAGATCACTAGCGCAAGAAGGAGTGAAACACCCCGGGAATGGCCTCTAGGACCAATGGACAAGCGCCACGTGGAAGCCCAGGATCAGCCGACCCAAGGTCGGTTCGGCCGATCCTAGGGTCGGCCGACCCCAGGTGGGCCCCACTCGGGGTGTGCTTCCTTGGGGTGGCTGTCCTGTGGGCCCTTAGGTCGGTCCCTGGTGTACACTTGCTCTTGAGGCGGTTTAGGTGCTCTAGTGGGCCCATGGATCCATGTGAAGTCCACGTGTCACGCTCTGATTCGTCGAGGCTTGCCTCCCTTGGATTGGTGACATGGCATGCATGCGTGGCACCTGAGGTGGCTTAGCTTGCATGCATGGCACCTGAGGTGGCAGCCACTCCTTGAGGTGACGTGGCATGAATCATAGAAGGTGAGTTGGCCACTTCTTTTATACTTATTTTCCTGCAATCACATAATCTCCAAGGACAAGTGGAACTACATTATTCTTAACCAAAATGCGTGTAAGAAATGCCTCTTGCTCCTTTATTCATGACTAAATTGACGGCTAAAGTAAGCACTGAACAGCCGTCAACAACTCCCCCAAGCTAGCCTCTTGCTCGTCCCGAGCAAGACACTTAGGACTTAGGTTCGTTGATCAGGAGTTGCTACGATGTTGTATTCCTAGTTTATGACAAGCATACGGCTAGGTACTCTATCAAGGATTGAATAAGTTGGCATTGATCTTACCTTACGCTTGATTGCTATGGGTCTTGTAGCTTCACCTGCCTTGGGCGGTTGAAAGATAGAACGGTTGTATAGAAATTACTAATCACATGTACCTTGATCAGTCGTCAATCCGGAGGTTTTGCAACTTTTCACAAAGAAATCAAAGTTCCTCGAATGATACTCTCGGATCGCTCAGTGTGTATGATTCCTCACCAAGGCATTAAGTTGCCTTCTTTCACCACCTACTCCTAATAAGCTGATATGTGGAGCTGTAGGTAGGGAAAACATGTGGCATACTGTTTTCTCATATATTGTCGAGTCGAAAATCGGATCCTTGGGAGCAACAAGTCATAGAACCTGATCAAGATGTGCATGTGTGTGTATATGGTGGATGGATAAAGAACTCCTTTTTTTATATGATTCTCTCTTCTCCTTTTGAAATTTTTGAGACTTGGGCTATGTCTCTTTATTCTTTCTTTTTCTCTTTTTTTTATGCCCTTGAGCATTCTTCTTTTTTTCGCATAGCCCATAGTCCTTGCTAAATATTTTTGGGAAGACAATAATCATAGAAAATGTGCGGAGCTTTATTTGCTTAATGGATGGAGGATGGATGAAATGATGGGTGCCAACTTCCGGTATAGAAGTTTAGCATATAGTGGCTGTGTACGTGATCTTGATCATGGGAGCATGACAAGTTTCTCGCCGAAGGTCACAACAATTCGACAAAATTCAATGAAGAAAACAAGTAGCATATGTGGAGGCTAACAACAGCTAGGATCTACATATGGCTTTAGATAGGAATTTCTCATCATTGAGGAACTAATCATTTTATCATTTTTTTTCAAATGAAAACTCCGCATATCAAACATCACTTAGCACTAGTTCATAGCAACCCTATTTTACCATATCATACCTCACAACAACCTAGGCAAAGGTCATGCTTTTTGCTACACACAAGTTTCAAGCTAAGGTTTGATCACACAAGCCAACTAACGCAAAACTAAGAATGGATACTAAGCTGTAAGCAAGGCATATAAAAGGAATAAACAGAGCAACTAGTCATCATTTCAACCATGAAAGACAGAAAGCATTCTTACCGCGCATGCAAAAGCAAACTAATTTAAGAAAGCAAATAAATATTTTTTTGTTCTTTTTAATTTTGCAGATTTTTATGTGTTTTTAGCATATAAGATTCTGAAAATAAAGATACAAGTTACCTCAGAGTGGGGGTCCTCCCCCAAGCTAGCTTTAGGCTCACTACTGTGGAGGGGGAAATCCCATCCACCGGTAGTAGGCCCTCTGCTCCTCCAGCTGCTGCTGCTGTGCCAGCTCGATGGCGTGAAGTCTCTCGCCGGACATCCGCTACCAGTCCCGGGTGGACTCACGTGCTGGTGCACGGTCTCCTCCATGTCGCCGACTCGGATGTTGAGCTCGCTCATCTGCTGAGTGAGGGTGGCCCCACGAGATGACGAGCACAACCTGGACGACGAAGATGTCGCATCTCCGTAGGCAGTACCAGCAGGGACGGCCCACTCGCCACTGCCTGCGCTAGCCCAAGCCGAGCTACTCGCACCCTGCTGATACATGGGCTAGTCCCAACCGGGAGCATATCCGGGAGTAACCCCAGGCATGTACTCGGTAGAGGTCCATGTACCAGACGGAGGTGTGGTAGGCTGCGGCTGTGGCTGAGGTGACACCTGCGGAGATGGCTGTGGTGGCGGCTGTTGTGCTCCGGCTGCCGTCCTCGATGCACTCCTAGTTACCCTGTCATCAGAGACACTAGAACGACGATGGCCCCTGGCCGTACAACCTGAAATCCAGGTTAGGTAACTGGATCTGGTTTGGATGGCCCGGGTAAAAGAAAACCAAAGAATCATCCGAACCCTTCTTAAGAATATGCCCCTGAGTCAAATAAGCCTCGTCAATCTGAGTCCGGGGATTAGCAATGGAGGGCACGTTGGGCCCTTGCGTAATCCCCAGATTCGTGACGATGCGAGAAATCAAAGACATACACTCAATAGAACCCGTCATCTTAAAATTTGTTAACCACTGTCGAATCATAGCTTGCACAGGGGAGATCTTGATTCGTCTGACCGCGGCATATAAGATCATCATCTCGTCAGTGCGCACGAGCCGCACGTCATCCCTTGGAAAGAGAGTGATGGCGAGCCACTTGTGCCACAGTCGGAGAGTGGGATGCAAGATATCATTGCACCTAGGTATCAACTTGCCGCAAACAGGCCGACCAGAGATCTCTTCCCAAAAACTCTCACGATTTAAACCAGCGCAAGCTTGCTCAAGAGAAATAGCGCAGCGACGATGAAAACCGAGGGTGCGACTAAGATCTTTCCATGAAACTCGATACGGAACTCCATGAAATTGGAATGAAATACCGGACGCATCCTCTTGAAGAGTGCAGAGAAACTGGATGGTGGTAGGTCTAGAACCAACCTCTTGAATTGGGACAAAATCCTCCTATCCTAGAGCTTGCTAAATGGAATCGAACTCAGAGTCCATACCTGTTTTCTCGAGAAGGTCCGGGTCGAACTCCTTGGTGTTGGCGAAGACTCGGTCCTTGATGAGAGCGTAGGCTTGTCTCTTGCGATCATTCCTCAAGTCGATGAAGGCGGCGTCGACGGCGTACACTTCATCAGCTTGTGGCGTGGGTGGCTCTTCCTCTCCTTCCTCTTCACGGTCAGTTGACATTGGGCTTGGTGCAGCTTCGGAATGATGAGACGAACTCCCCACGTCACGTGAACGGCGTGAGCGAGTCAACTTCCGAAATGCGCCGGAGGCCCAACTCATCTTGCACAACGATCGGACAACACGAGCAACTCGGTGATGGGTTAGTGAAACCGAATGAAATTCTTATCGAGTTTGCTCCACCAATGATCAATATTTCAGCAGCACTTGGAGAGAATACTTGGCACCTCAATCTCAAGCAAGAAATCCAATAAAACTAGAGAGCAAGAACAAGAGAGGGAGAGAGTGATGCAATGGGTGAAGACACCCCTCAAACCCCCTGGTATTTATAGGCAATGAAGCCGGGCACCGAGACATGGGCCGTGTGCAACGGCTAGGAGCCATTGGAGGAAGGAGGGCCGGGTTAGCCGTTAGGCTGGGTCGGCCGACCTGTGGGGTCGGCCGAACCCACCTCGGGTCCGCCCGCCTCCAGGCTTTTGCAACGGCTCTCTAACGGTCATATGGGGCCTGCCTAGGTTTCCCGGTCCAAACTTGCCCGGAAACTTGCTCAAATGAATTTTTAAGGATTTTCCAACTCAAAATTTTATTTTCAGATTTTTTTTATTGAAAAAGGGAATTTGGCTAGAAAGAATTCTAGCATGCAAATGCAAGAAGGGAAAATTCAAATATGCATCGGGAAAAATTAAATTAAATTTTGAAAAGGAAAATATGAGATAACTACCAATTTTACCTTTTGGCAAAAGGACTCATCTTTTTAAGTCCGAGAGCGTGACTTTTCTCAGTGATCAGTTCCACTCGTGACCCCACTCCCGAGAAGCAGAGGGGTGTGGTCTCTGTACCTGCCGCCACACCTTCCGTGTTTTCCTTGATTTTCTTGGTGCGGTCAAAGGCTGTGTGAGCTGGGGTTGTGGCTCCGTCCATCCCCAAGTCTGCTCATCATTTCCTTGCACTGAATAGCATTGCTCTTCTGTTGGTCGAAATCAGAACATCAAGTTCTTCTTCCCAATGCGAAAATGGATGGTCCCATTTTCCACATTGATCATTGACCGAGCGTCACTTAGGAACGGCCTCCCAAGAATGAGTGGCATTTCCGCATCATCTTGCATGTCAAGGACCACGAAATCCGCGAAGATGCAAGAACCCTGGACAAATACCAGTAGACTCTCCACAATCCCCTCCGGATACCGGATCGATGCATCAGCAAGTTGAACTGTCCTCGAGGTTGGGGTAAAAGCAGGATATCCCAATCTTTCAAACATAGACTTGGACATGAGGTTGACACTCGCGCCAAGGTCACAGAGAGCATTCCTAATCTTCTGGTAGTATATTGTGCAGGTGATAGCCGGATAACCAGGGTCTTTCCTATGCACAATTGCTGAAGATTCCCATGGATCAAGAACCTGCTGTATGGGTCTCCCTGCATAGTCAGCAGCTCGTACCCTCCCAGATGGCTTACCCCATCTGGTGGACACTGCACAAACATTCTCACAAGAAGACACAGGTTGCCCCGGGATCTTCCCGTCTTCAGCAGAAGGAACCAAAGCAGCTAACTGAGCCAACTGGGTTTCTATCATTTTGTTAAAGCTCAGTTGGTTCTTAAGGGCAGAAGAAAGGCTATCGATTTTAACGTTAAGGCTTTCCAAAGCCTTATCATAGGCAGCTGTTTTCTTGTTGAAACCATCATTAATCTTAGCTTGCCCGAAAACCAGATCTCTCAGGGAAGGTTGGTTTGGATTGAAAGAATTACCTTGATTACCTCTCTGATAGTAAGGGCGTGATTGATTCCACGTTTGACCTCCTTGTGGACGATAACCATTGTTGTTGCCGTTCATGTACATCACATCCTCTTGGATAGCAGGGCAGTAATTCCCTGAATGCCCAGTGTCACCACAGACTTCACAGGTCATGCGAGCATCCATAGCTTGAGTAGTGATGGCCATGGCAGCCTTCTCACTGGTCAGAGCATCCATTCTCTTCATAAGTAGGTCCATCTTGGCGTGCAGCATATCCGCTTCCTTGACGGTATGTGTACCCCTCTGACGTGGCTGGAGTCGATCATCACTCCACCCTTGGTTGGAGACCATCTTCTCAATAAGTTTAGTTGCTTCAACGATAGTGAGAGAGAAGAAAGCCCCTCCAGCAGCAGCATCAATATGGCCCCGGGCTGTCGGAGTCAGCCCATTATAGAAACTCTGAAGAATAAGCCAGTTGTCCATCCCATGATGGGGACAAGCCAGGATGTACTCCTGAAGCCTTTCCCAAGCTTCTGGAATGGTTTCATTTGCTACTTGCTGAAAGCTTGAAATTCTTCCCCGGAGAGCATTGGTCCTACCCAACGGAAAGAACTTCGCGAGGAACGTTGCTGAGCACTTCGCCCAAGTGTCAATATCTGCACGGTTCGCATAGAACCACTGCTTCGCCTTTCCCAGCAGTGAGAATGGAAACAGCCGCAGACGAATGGCATCTTCCTCCACTCCTCGTATAGTGAAGGTACTGCACAGTTCCAGGAACTGTTGCAAGTGGGCACTCTCGTCTTCATTAGGCTTGCCACAAATTGGGCTAGCCTGTACCATCGTAATGAGGCCAGTCTTGATCTCGAAGTTTCCGTTTTCGGTGTTGATCTCGGGGCCAGTAGGCACCTGATCAGCAGAGGGAGCAGAGTATTCGCGAAGAGTCTTCTCTTGATTGGCCATATGAGTTGATGTAGATGGCACAAAGGAAGCTGGGTCGACTTCCGTACGTACACGCTGGGGAGAACCGAAATGAGATCTAGCTCTCCTTACAAGTGACTCAGGATCTTCAGTGAAATTCGGCGGTAAGTCGAAACCAGTCATACACTACCTGTCTTCATCATCGATAGACAAAGAAGACATTCAAAGTTAGCCTACATTGAGAACTATTTTATTCATGTCATGATTATAAACATTGCAAAGTGTTGACATGTTATCCTTAGCCTTCCCCGGCAACGGCACCAGAAATGCTTGTTGGTATTTCTTAACGTCGATGCTAAGTTATGACTTCCTAGCAACGATGCCAGAAATGACCAAATGCTAATTCTAACGATTACAAGAGTCCGCAAGCGCACGGAAGTACCATTGTAGCATTTCCCCAAAAGAGTATTCCAAAGGGTATCGAATCCAAGGAAGGCTGGGCGGATTAACAAGTTCAACACTATTGCAAGGAGTATAAATTATAGACGGGAATGAACCAGACACTCAAGTACAGGGGTGAGATATGATAGATAAGAGGGTAGTGTGAACACACAAACACACACTCTCTAAAGGTCCTAGTCTTAGGAGGCAACATACGAGTTAGCTCTAGGTTCTAAGGTACTAAGCATACAAAGTTAGTCAGACGAATTAGACACACACTAGCATTGCATGATTGCTGGCTCAAGCACCTAGGTACAAACAGGGAGCTAACCTCCTGCGTCGCTTACGCACGACTCCGGTTGTTAGACTTTAGACTCCTACAGCGTATCCGAACGTGGGGGATTACAGAAGGGTCCAACGGCTGTCACCACCGCGACCTACCCCAAGACAAACCGTGGGATACACTCATAAGCAACGTAGCTACGCAACCCAAGCACCACGCTTACGTTGTTAGCAGGACCCTGACCGGCCCGAGCTATTGTGACCCAGGTCAGAGCCGCCAGATAAACCGGCCAATTGCACCGAGTACCGTAGCTTGAGCACGAACTTCATACAACACAAACATGGGATCTAACTAGATCAAACTAGGCTAAGTACACAAACGGATTTGTGCTTTCCTATGTCTATTCAACAAGATCAAAGGGTCGTGTTCGCGAAGAACACGAGCCTCTAACTTATGAACAAACACCGAAAACGTGTATAAGTCACTCGTCAACTGGATCGAAAGGCCTTCTTCATCAAGAACATGAGCCTCTAAATGATGAACAAGCGAAGAACACATGAACAAATCACCCATGTATACAAGCACAACTTTATATGAAATAGCAGAATAACTGAAGTAGATCAAAGTCATACAATAAAATAAAGATACAAGAGAACTCATACCTAGATCCCAAAGTAGACTTGGAACCTGAAGTAGAACTACTCTAGCCTACCTCCTAGCCTTAGAAACCAAAAGTGAGAGAGGAGGAGTAAGGTGTGTTGGTAAGAAATGAACCCCCTCCCCTTCAATTTATAGGCCAGAGTACCGGCGCAAGAAGGAGTGAAACACCCCGGGAATGGCCTCTAGGACCAATGGACAAGCGCCACGTGGAAGCCCAGGATCAGCCGACCCAAGGTCGGTTCGGCCGATCCTAGGGTCGGCCGACCCCAGGTGGGCCCCACTCGGGGTGTGCTTCATTGGGGTGGTTGTGCTGTGGGCCCTTAGGTCGGTCCCTGGTGTACACTTGCTCTTGAGGCGGTTTAGGCGCTCTGGTGGGCCCATGGATCCATGTGAAGTCCACATGTCACGCTCTGATTCATCGGGGCTTGCCTCCCTTGGATTGGTGACATGGCATGCATGCGTGGCACCTGAGGTGGCTTAACTTGCATGCATGGCACCTGAGGTGGCAGCCACTCCTTGAGGTGACGTGGCATGAATCATAGAAGGTGAGTTTGCCACTTCTTTTATACTTATTTTCCTGCAATCACATAATCTCCAAGGACAAGTGGAACTACATTATTCTTAACCAAAATGCGTGTAAGAAATGCCTCTTGCTCCTTTATTCATGAGTAAATTGACGGCTAATGTAAGCACTTAACAGCCGTCAACAAGGAATTGAAGAAATCCCACCAAGAATGCCTCTAACCCTAGAGAGGAGAAAACCCCAAAATCGAGCCCCTTTGGTCACGGATTTGGGAGGGGAATCAAAGGGAAAAGGACCACGAGGGGTTCATGCATACATCCCCCACTAAATCCCAAAGAGAAAGGTTTCAAATCCGCCACATGAAATTCGCCAAGAAAAGGTTCCGAAAATCACTAAAAAGGAAAAATGGGAGAGACACAACCAAGCCTTGAGGAACCACGCCGAATCATCTATACATACCATGAAGGTTCATACAAGGTCAAGCTTGCCGCCCGATCATCCTTCCCTCTCACAAGATCTCAGCATGAAGCTCTCAAGCTAGTCCAAGAAATTCCAAAGGAAAATGGAAGAGGAAAATAGCAAAAAACAAAATGAGCTAGGGTTCCAAGAGATGGCTGCCATCCTCTCTCCACTTGGGTTATATGGAGGCTAGCCGAAAGACGAAACTACCCCTAAGGCCTAATACTAGGATACACACCCCCGAGGGGCACTTTGGGAAACTTTGTCTTCGCACCATCAGACGGATGCCCAGCGACCGTAAACTTGCTTAGCCTCCACGCAAGCCTTGCGATTCCGACGCGTGTCCTCCGCTTCGAAGTCTCCGGACTACGTCGTCGCACACCGGTCGGACCGGTGCTCCTCACCGGTCAGACCGGTCAGACCCACTAGTCAGACCGGTCCGATGCTGCTGTACCTCCGTTCTTCGGTCTTCGGTCTTGGCTTTGTGGATCAACTAAGGAACCCAGTGGTATTTTGGTGAACCACCGGAAACCCCGCGAACTCGGTGTAGCCTCCGCCAATCACCACTCATGACTCGGCTCCCACGTAGTCCCGGCTCGACCTTGGTTTTGAGGCTCAACAAAGAAACCGTCCATGACTTCATCTTGCCATTCTTGCCACCATGCGGCCCGCACCTAACCCCGCTGGCCACCGGGTCCCTCGAACCAAGCCTACTTGTCTTCTCCACACCTAGAGGCCTCACCGGCAACGACCTTTGGCGCTCGTTCTTCACCTGCACCAACACCAGTCAAGCCGCAACCTGCACCTGCAATACTTAGCCAAGAGTCAGATCACACCATGTTGTCAATCACTCATCACACCAGGAAGCGACCTGCCACCGGTCCTCGAACCACACAGGCTCTCAATCTCCCCATTGATGAGTGCATTGACAACACACACGTTTTGGTAACCAAAGAGAAAAGGAAAAGAACAAAAAACAACTGAAAAGAACTCCAACAAGCGATCGAAAGCCAAAGGAAAGGCAAAGAGCAAGATCACTTGAAGAAGACAAGTCTCGGTCCCCTTAGGCAAGGGCAACGTTTCGACACAACCGAGACAAAAACAAGCTCAAGCAAAGAGCGAAAACCACCAAACCAAAGCTCGAAAACCACAAAGAGCTCCCCCTGCATACATGCAAGCTCCCCCTGAACCAATGCAACTCCCCCTGGATGAATACATGCAAACCACATCGCAAAACAGAGCAGCTGCTTCAGCCTTGCTCTGACCGGTCAGACCGGTCAACAGCACCGGTCAGACCGGTGCCCAACATCTGAACAGGAGCCAGCACTCTGACCGGTCAGACCGGTTACCTCAACCGGTCAGACCGGTGCATAAGAGAGCCCAGAAAAAGCTCGAAACCACCTGGAAACCTTCTAGATGCATTCAATAGGCCAAAACATGCTCAAACTTCTCCCCCTTCTTGACAATGCATGAATCAAGCCAAAAATGCAAAAAATGCAACCTAGAGCTTCTCAAATAGACAAAATTCAACATAGGATGCTACACATGTCCAAATGAGCGAGTTAGATACTCTACAGCTTCGTAATGACATCAACTACATGATCACCAAGTTTCACAACCAATGGGCGAAGCTAAGATAGAATTGAGCAATTTTGCGAAAAATGACCCTCTCATGAGCAAAGTCCTAAACATGAGCAAAACATGTCAAAATGGCAAAGCCACACAAACTTCATGCTAGGACAACCATTCTAAGCATAAGACCATCATAAACACCCACAAGCACCTCATGTCATGTCAAAGCCACCGAGCCATGTGCTTACTTCTAAATATGAGACTTCTCATTGGTAAGCAACATGCAACGGTTTAGCACCCAAAAGCAAGTAAATTAAGCACATATGACATGGGAGCACATTTTCCAAGCAATTTACATTTCATTTTCAGATTCATATTTGGTACAAGAAATGTCTTTGCGACAAAAAGGAACTTATGCCCCTCCACAATATAAAACATGGGGGCTAAACATTCATGATGGCAAATGAGCCTTTGGCCCCATATGATCAAAATAAGCTATCCAACCACAAATTAAGCATAGCCAAGCCACAAAAACATGTCAAGATCATATAAAGGCATTTACTCACAAGAGAGCATACATGTGACATTTTTGAAAAACATAGCCATCAACCATGGATATAAATCAAGATCATCAAGAGCTAAGCCAAACTAACCATAGCTTACCAAACTAGCTCACAAGGACATATATATCATACCATGGTGAATAATGTATATAGGAGAAGCTTTTCCTACTGAATGCATATCATACAAAATTCAAGCAACCTAAGATACAAAGATGCCTATACATCATGTTACATATGCCATGCCAAATGCAAGGAATGCACAAAGGAAAGCTATACATATGCTACAAAGGAGCTCCCACACACCCAACTCAAGAAATCAAACAAACACCAAGCTCCCCCCGCAAACGAGTGAAAGTTGCTTGATCTAGGGGTTTGGTAAAAATATCGGCTAGCTAGTCATGTGTGGGTACATGGATCAAAGCGATTTTTCCTTTCTCTACGTTGTCTCTCAGGAAATGATACCTCACTTCTATGTGCTTGGTTTTGGAATGGAGCACTGGGTTCTTTGCAACGCTTATGGCACTGGTGCTATCACATTGAAGTGGGACATGGGTATACTCCTCACCAAAGTCGCTCATGGTGTGTGTGATCCAAAGGAGCTGAGAGCAACAACTAGCTGCGGCCACATATTCTGCCTCGGTAGTGGATTGAGCAACACTCGATTCTTTGCGGGAAGACCAAGACACCAAAGAGGAACCCAAAAACTGGCAAGTCCCAGAAGTAGACTTCCTATCCAACCGACACCCGGCAAAATCCGCGTCCGAAAAGCCATGAAGAGCCAAAGAAGAAGACGCGGAGTACCAAAGGCCGAAGTCGGGAGTATGACGCAAATACCTGAAAATGCGCTTGACTGCTTGCCGATGCGAAGTCCTCGGAGACGTTTGAAACGAGCGCACAGACATACCGAGAATTGGATGTTTGGACTCGTTGCCGTCAATTACAGGAGTGACCTGATCATGCTTCAGTACTCCTTCTGGTCCACGTGTTCACCTTCCTCGTCCGCATCAAGAGCTGTAGTTGTACTCATACGCGTCGCTATAGCCTTGGAGTCCTCCATCTTGAACTTTCTCACAATGTCTTTAGTGTACTTTGCTTGGTGCACGAATGTTCCTTCCTTGGATTGCTTGATCTGGAGGCCGAGGAAGAACTGCAACTCACCCATCATGCTCATCTCAAATTCCCTGCTCATGTCTTCTGCAAACCTTGCAACCAAAGAGTTAGACGAGCCACCAAAGACAATATCATCCACGTATATTAGCACAATCAGGATCTCTTTGCCCTGCCTGAGGAGAAACAAGGTCTGATCGACCTTCCCCATTTCAAACCCTCTCTCAAACAGGAACCCCCTCAACCTATCGTACCAAGCTCTAGGCGCCTACTTCAACCCATACAGTGCCTTCCTCAACTTGTACACCCGGTGGGGGTACTTCTCACTCTCAAACCCCAGTGGTTGCCTCACATACACTACTTCCTCCAAAACACCATTCAGGAAAGCACTCTTCACATCCATTTGGTACAATTTGAACCCTTTAGCCATGGAAAAGGCTAGAAGGATCCTAATCGCCTCCAAATGAGCTACCGGAGCAAAGGTCTCCTCGTAGTCGATCCCCTCTTTCTGACTATACCCTTGCGCCACCAACCTCGACTTGTTTCTCACCACCTCTCCTTTCTCTCCCTCTTTATTTTCCACACCCATTTTGTCCCAATCGGCTTACACCCCGGTGGAGGATCCACCAACTCCCAAACTTGGTTCCTCTCAAAATTCTCCAACTCCTCATGCATCGAATTGACCCAATTATAATCAGATAGCGCGTGTCCAATGTCTTTGGGCTCAAAAGTAGCAACAAAAGCAGCATGAGCAAAGTGAGAATTGTTTCGAACCCTTGACTGTGTAGTACGTTCATTGATGTCACCGATGATCCTAGAAGCTGGGTGATCCACTTGAACTCACCGGGGAGGTTCTCACCTTGATGCTACCTCCCCCTCAACAACAGCTTCTCCTTGATCTGGGTTTGTCGTTGTAGGTGTGGGAGAGGGCCCGTTCTTGATCGTAGTCGAAGTAGTAGGTACATGTTTAGCCGCGGGTACCACACCGCCATCTTCATCATCTCCATGTTCATGCTCCTCCTCCTGAAAGATGTCCTCGCCAAGTTCATCGTCACCTGCACACTCAAAACAAGCTGACTACGTGGTTGTGTCTCGTCGAAGGTTACCTCGCAAGTCTCCACGATTTTGTTAGTTTCAAGATTGAGCACACGAAATGCTCTAGAATGAGATGCATAACCAAAGAAAATGCCATCGACAGACCTAGCCTCGAACTTGTCCAACTTCTTCCCTTTCTTAAGAATGA
Source organism: Cenchrus fungigraminus (assembly GCA_036936925.1). NCBI lineage: Eukaryota > Viridiplantae > Streptophyta > Magnoliopsida > Poales > Poaceae > Cenchrus > Cenchrus fungigraminus. The sequence continues at coordinate 20,077,383 of CM072776.1, read as the reverse complement.
AGCATTTACAACCAAAGACATGGAAGTGACTCACCTTGGGTGTGCGACCATGCATCAACTCATAGCAGGTTTTCTTCTTGTGGACCCTGAGGTAGATCCTGTTGGAAACATAGCATGCGGTATTGACCACCTCAGCCCAGAACCTTCTCGGAGTCCTATGCTCGTCGAGCATTGTCCGAGCCATCTCGCACAAGGTTCTATTTTTCCTTTCCACCACGCCGTTCTGGGGAGGTGTATACGGACTCGAAAACTGGTGTTCAAGACCCAAGTCATGGCAAAAGGTTTCGAAGTGAGAGTTTTTGAATTCCGAGCCATTGTCACTGTGGATCGCTCGTATGACATCTCCGTGCCTCTCGTTCGTCAACCTCAAGACAAGATCTCGAACAAAATGAAACGTCTCCCCCTTCTCCTCCAAAAAGAAGACCCAAGCATACCGAGAGTAATCATCCACCACAACTAGGACGTACCACTTCCACCTGCAGATCGCACACGAGCTGGGCCAACAAGGTCCATATGGAGCAGCTCGCATGGACGCTCCGTCATCACATCGGTGAGGGCGGGTGAGAAGAGGCTACCATCTTGGCATGCCTACACGGCGCACAAACTAACTCTTTCTCAAACCTCAACCGTGGCAATCCTCGGACCAAATTGAGTTTACTCAAGCGAGACAAAAGGTCAAAGCTCAAGTGACCCAACTTCCTATGCCACTTCCACAACTCACTCGAAGAACCAGCCAAAAGGCAACGAGCCACACCAGAAGACTAAGAGAAATCCGCTCGGAACACTTGACCCTCAGGAACGACCATGCAAACAAGGTTCCCTCGAGAATACAAAATCCGAGAAGCACCAGGCCGAAACAACACCTCAAAACCCTCATCCAACAACTAGGACACGGAAAGCAAGTTGAACCCTAGCAATTGAACAAGAGCAACACACCTAAGAGTGACCTTGTCACTTACCTTAATCTCACCTTCCGAAAGCACACGCCCTCGCCCATTGTCCCCAAAGGTGATGTATGTCTTGGACACCACTGGGACGAGACTTGAGAACCACCCCTTATCTCCGGTCATATGCCTCGAGAAACGGAGTCAATCAACCAAACGTTCCTCAAGTCTCCCACCTGAAATTCAAAAGCGAGCACGTGAGTGAACAAACGACTCAGCACTGGGGTTAGTACCAAAAGAGTAAAACCAGTGCCGAGCCATTTGCTCCAAAGTGGGGTTAGCACAAACCATGTCATCACACCTATCAAAGCTACCACCACGAAAACCACCACGGGAACCACCACTAGGGAACCACCCCTGTCTAGCTGGAGGAGAATGAAAACCACGAAAGGAAGATCGTGAACCGTTCCTCCTCTCCATCTCAAAGCTACGACTCCTCCCACCATCGTATTGAGCACGAGGTGGAGAATGTCTAGCAAACTGACCACCTGCAAACTCTCCATGCCAACCACCAGAACCACGACCTCCAGACCTGAACCGAGCATCCTAACGAGCACGGAAACCAAACCGCTGTCTGCCCAGGCCAGCAGCAGTCTGACCGGTCACCCTGACCGGTCTAACCGGTGGTGCTCGGCCAGCAGCATCACCTGCCACCTTTCGATCTCCCCAAGCCGGAACCGTCCTCACAATCGCCTTGGCCCTGGGTATTTGCATACGAGGCTCAGGTACACCATTTGAAGGGCGGTACTTGTCCTTGTTAGCCCATTCCTTTGCCATTCTCTCCTCACGCTTCCTCTTGAAGCAACACTCACCCTTGTGACCATCTCTCCCATAATAGTCACAATGGAACTGTATGGGCTTAGGTTTTGGCTTGGGTTGGGGCTGCTCACTTGGTTTCTCCTCACTCGGCTTCTCACCCTTCTTTTCTCCAACCACACTCTCTTTGGAGTTCACAAACTTCACTGGTTTTTGGAAGTCATTTGTTGGGCGAGGAAATATGGGAGGATCTAGGGTTGTGTCAAGTTTGTTTCTCAGTGGGTTGGGCTTAGGGACATAGGCATTTTTGTGGAAGGTTTTTGGTGGAGCTTGGATATCACCAATCTTATCTCCTCCCTCACCACTGCACTCTCCAATCTTATCGGACCCAAGGGCTTGCCCATCATAGTGCTTGTATGCCTCTATCATCATCCTAAGCTGTGGATCATGACCTGACAACCAACCCATCATTTTTCTCAAGTCATCGTTCTCATCCTGCAAGCGATCCACATAATGCACAAGTTCAAAATTCTTCAAAGCATCCAATTCACAAGTAGAGCAAGAAGTGGGAATTGGTTCTTTCAACTTAGCCTCAAGTGAAACAGTGTAAGCATGCATCTCATCAATCTTTCCATGCAAAACAGGGCAACAAGTGCAAGCACCTAGCAAAGCAGGTCTAGACTTAAGCTCAACCACTTCAACCCTAAGCACATCTAGTTCATCACAAGTACAAGCATGCTTATCCTTAAGACTAGTAAGATCAGCTAGGTACACAGAGCAATCACAACAATCAATCTCATCAGAAACCACAGGTGAAACCTTAAGCGAATCCATCTCAAGCTTAGCATCAAGGTTCTGGGTTTCTAGCTCAGCTACTCGGTTCCTAGCATCTTCTAGTGAGGCCCTAAACTCCTTCCTCATCTTCTTTGCCTCTCTAAGCATGTCATCGCAGTTATCAAGCAACTTGCCAAGATGCTCATTCTCCTCACGCAAGAAGGGAAGCTTGTCACGTACCTCATCCTCGGAATCAGAGTCCGAGTCGCTCTGGTGACTCTTCTTGCTGCCGGAGCTACGGGCCATGCCGCAGAAGCCATCTCTCGTGAAGCAGCTCAGCGCGCTCAAGTTCTTGTATGACTTCTTGTTCTTGTGCCGATCACCTTCATCTTCATTGCTACTCGAGCTTGAGGAAGAGTAGGCGAAGCTGGAGTCGACGTCGCTCTCTCCGACCATCGCTCGGGCCTTCCTGCCGCGGTCGTCCTACTTCCTTGATCGTCTCTCGTCCTTGTGCTTGTTCTTGATCGGTACTTGCCGTCCGTCCTCGACCGGTTCTTGTAGCCGTCCTTGTTCTCCATCTTCTTGTTGATGGTTGAAACACGTAACAACCTTCGATCCGCAAGCGTACGGACCTACACCTTTTTCAGCACGGGGTGACCCGCAAGGTTCTTATCAATCCGCGGAGCAAGGGGATTGCTAGCGGTTAACCAAGTACTAATCTAGTTGATTGGAAAGCCTTTGAAAGAGGATTAATCTTAAAGTAAAGACAATCTAACCTATGTTAATATAAGACTAAACTAAGGTTAAACTAGATGGTGAGGGTTGGTACAAGAGAGATATTAGGGTAGATAAGCGTTCCCTCCCTAGGGTTTAGGATCTCATGAACATGCATCTACTACATGAAAAGGGTGTTGCCTTCACTAGCTTCTTGGCAGTTATGCGGCCGCTAAGCCTTTTCCCTCCACTGTACTATCACTACACAAGGTAATCAAACACTTTCACGTATAACCGCATCTATACCTAAGCATCCATAGGGTTAAGCTAATCACCGCGACTACCACAAACCCTACTAAGACCACATGATGCGGAAACATATGTAAACAAAGCATTCACGAAGACATAGACCATAAAGCATTGATAGGCATAAGATTCATGTATAGATTACATATCATGCATCCATCGAACCCTAGGGACGAACGGAGGCATTACCCCATCATCTTACATGGATTGAAGCACATAGGGGTGATGGAGACTCCAGAGAACGTCGTCGATGAAGATGGCGGTGATGAAGCTTGGGGACACCCCTAGGCCAGCGGCTTGGAGTCCTCCTCTTGCTTCCTTCCCTCCGCCGGTGTTGATCCTTGCGACGAGCTCATCCAACTCTCTCCCTCATCTTGCGGTGGCGGTTTTCTGGTGAATGGCGTCGGTAGAATGATTGGATGCGGCGGCCGTCGGAGGAGGGAGCTACTAATAGACCGAGGAGGGGCTAGGTCAAAGGGGACCGCGAACTGAGGCAAAAAGGGCCTGGGCCGATCCGACCAGGCCGGTCAGCCCAGCCTGTTTTCGGCCCGGTTCGGGCCCGTCTTTCTCCCCGCGGCTCATCTTCACATTTTGCACTTGGCCCCCTTCTTTTGTGTCATTTTGAGGTCGTCATCCCCGCGATCAAGATAGGGGGTCTTCTCGCATGAAGTCCGAACTTTACGTCTTAGTCCTCGGGGATGATCCGTCGTAGCACCTTGGTCCTTGCCACCTTTGGAAGTGATTTCGCCTTGCACTCGAATACGAATGGAACTCCTCATTTGCTCCTTTGAACTTGTTGTGACTCCGTCCCTTTTGTCCATGTTTTCCTGCAAAAACACAACACTTCCAAATGCACATACGAAGTTGAACTTGTTATATCATTAGTATGCCTAGTGGCGGGTTAGTTACATAATCGAGCTCAAACCAAAGTGTAACGAATACGTTTGGAGCACCAAAATTCACCGTCAACACTTCTCTGGATAGTCGGCAACGAAGTGTCCTGGCTTGCCGCACTGAAAGCATGTCCGTGGATTCTTCCTTGTGTTCACCCGGTTCTCGTGCAACCTCTTGAACCGCCTGGTCAGCAACGCCAGCTCGTCCTCTCCAAGCACGTCGAACTCCTCATCTGGCAAAGTCATCAAAGAAGATAGAGAATACATCCTGGAGGATGCGTTAGCGTTAGACTTAGCACCTTTGCCACCGACGAGAGCAAGACTATGAGAGTCAGTCGGGCTCTCAAGACGGGCAGTCATACCTCGATCCAACTCAGCTAACTTGAGCTTGGAATACAGCTCGTTCACGGTCAGGGTGTCATACTTCTCGGACTCAAGAATAGCCTCGACCTTTCCGTCCCATACGGTGCGATCCAGCAAGTGCAAGAGCTTCACGGCTCTATCATGATCATCGTATGGGAGCACGGCCACATTGGCTCTCATGTTGTTCACCACAACCGTAAACCGCTGGAAAAGGGCATCGACGGACTCGGTGAGGAGATGATTAAAGTTCTCGTACTCTCTCCGGTAAGTCACGTACATCCGAGCCTGAACCTGAGCATTCCCAGCACGAGCATCCTTCAACTGCTCCCAAATCCTACAAGCTAAGTCCTCTATCTGAACCCGATCGAATTCGGACTGACACAGAGCACGAAACAAGTAGTCGACCGCCTTGTTGTTGGCGTCGAACATATCCCTCGATCCTGGAGCAAGGAAGTTAATCAGATGAACATAAGCTCTATTCACCGTAACGTCCCAAAGGATCTGACCCTTTCCACAGAGGAACGCAGCCATCCGTCTCTGCCACATCTGGTAGTTCTTCCCATCGAAGTGCGGAGGACCCGATCCCCGTTCCTGGTACGCCATCTTTGGATCTTAGACTGGTTAGAGCCTCGAAAGACCCGAACCGGCTCTGATACCAATTGAAGGACCGAACTGGCGACCAGAGAGGGGGGGAGTGAATGGGAGCCGATAAAAAATCTTCTCGAAGGAGATGGCTACTCCAACAAAATGAACACGGCAACCAAACACGTCTCCGACTCAACTACCCAAGTTGGCCAAGACCACGTAGCCACTGGAGTGCTACTGGTCCTAGGAACCAACACACAACCTTCCGAATCAAACACACCAAACGCACAGCGGAAATCTGCACGGCTTGCTGCCGTGCCACACCGGTCAGACCGATGGCCTGCGCCGGTCAGACCGGTGGACAGCGCCGGTCAGGCCGGTGGCTACAACAACTGGACAGAAAACGTTCTAGGTGGCCTCAGTGACTCCTCTAGGCCCTGAAACAAGATCACCTCCAAAACTCGAACTACAAGGGAAGAAAACCCTACACAAAACCTAGCCAAACCTCTCGAAACCTTCCAAGAACTGCCCAGCAGCAACACACGACAACAGAGAACACACCAAGACGTTCACCCGAGGCAAATCCCACAAAGGGCTTGCACCGGTCAGACTGGTCAAGAGCACCGGTCAGACCGGTCGCGCCTGGGCAGCTCGGGATGAACAACAACGCGCGGGTCAACTCCTCCAAATCCAACTCCCGATCTCCCGATTCGCTCCACGGATTCGCACAAGACTTTGGCGATAGTAGGAACAGCTCATGGGCACTCCATAGCCAAGATTTGGTCCACCAAAACTTGCTAGAATGAGAGGAATCGAAGAAATCCCACCAAGAACGCCTCTAACCCTAGAGAGGAGAAAACCCCAAAATCGAGCCCCTTTGCTCACGGATTTAGGAGGTGAATCAAAGGGAAAAGAACCATGAGGGGTTCATGCATACATCCCCCACCAAATCCCAAAGAGCAAGGTCTCAAATCCACCACACAAAATTCGCCAAGAAAAGGCTCCGAAAATCACCAAAAAGGAAAAACGGGAGAGACACATCCAAGCCTTGAGGAACCACGCCGAATCATCTATACATACCATGAAGGTTCATACAAGGTCTAGCTTGCCGCCCGATCATCCTTCCCTCTCACAAGATCTCACCATGAAGCTCTCAAGCTAGTCCTAGAAATTCCAAAGGAAAATGGAAGAGGGAAATAGCAAAACAAAATGAGCTAGGGTTCCAAGAGATGGCTGCCATCCTCTCACCACTTGGGTTATATGGAGGCTAGCCGAAAGATGAAACTACCCCTAAGGCCTAATACTAGGATACACACCCTCGAGGGGCACTTTGGGAAACTTTGTGTTCGCACCATCGGACGGATGCCCAGCGACCGCAAACTTGCTTAGCCTCGACGCAAGCCTTGCAATCCCGATGCGTGTCCTCCGCTTCGAAGTCTCCGGACTGCGTCGTCGCACACCGGTCAGACCGGTACCCACCGGTCAGACCGGTCAGACCCACTGGTCAGACCGGTCCGATGCTGCTGCACCTCCGTTCTTCGGTCTTCGGTCTTGGCTTTGTGGATCAACCAAGGAACCCAGTGGTTTTCTGGTGAACCACCGGAAACCCCGCGAACTCGGTGTAGCCTCCGCCAGTCACCACTCATGACTCGGCTCCCACGTAGTCCCGGCTCGACCTTGGTTTTGAGGCTCAACCAAGAAACCGTCCATGACTTCATCTTGCCATTCTTGCCACCATGCGGCCCACACCTGACCCCGCTGGCTACCGGGTCCCTCGAACCAAGCCTACTTCTCTCTCCACACTTGGAGGCCTCACCAGCAACGACCTTTCGCGCTTGTTCTTCTCCTGCACCAACACCAGTCAAGCCGCAACCTGCACCTGCAATACTTAGCCAAGAGTCAGTCCACACCACGTTGTCAATCACTCATCACACCAGGAAGCGACCTACCACCGGTCCTCGAACCACACAGACTCTCATCTTTGTATGTGCATTTGGAAGTGTTATATTTTTGTAGGAAAACGTGGACAAAAAGGACGGAGTCACAACGAGTTCAAAGGAGCAAATGAGGAGTCCCATTCGTGTTCGAGAGCATGATGAAATCACTCCCAAAGGTGGCAAGGACCAAGGTGTTAGAGAGGAACATCCCCGAGGATTAAAGTGTAAAAGACCGAACTTCATGCGAGAAGACCCTCCATCTTGGACGCGAGGATGACATCGTCAAAATGATGCAATTGAAGGGGGAAAAGTGCAAAATGACAAGAGGACCCATGTGCGCGAAGGGGCGACCGAACCGAGCCGAAATGGGCCTGGGCCGGTCGGCTCAGGCCGGCCGGCTTGGCCCATTCCGACGTCGGTTCGGCCCCCCATTTCTTGAGCGTGAAGATGATGCAACCCTAAAGCCGTGGAGGCGCCGCCATTCGCAGGGAGAGAGCCATTCGCCCGAGAGGCCGTCCACAAACTAGAGAGGAAGGAGAGGAGAGAGATCATTCGCGAGAAGGATCGCTCTACTCGATGGAAGCAACCACAAGTGCAGGAGGACGTCGAGGCCCTGCCACGACACCCCCGGAGGAGAAGGAAGACACCGTCGGAAGCGTCACCATGATCAACGGTGCTATGCCTAGCACCTTGATGGGGTAATCTTCTCATTTGTCCTTGGGTTGTAATCGATCTTGAGATGTAATCGCAACTTTTATGGTTTCAATCTATCATCTAGTGTTGAAGATGCATTTTTGTTTAAGGTTAGCTACCATGCCATGTTGGGAGTATAGATCTCACTTCTCCGTTAGAACCCTTCAATACGCCGTGATCATCATAGGTCTAGTCACGAATACCTTCGCGTAGTGACAGTACGAGGGGAGGGAAAGGGCGAAATCGTGGTCACAACCCCTGGTAGATTAGATCGGTTTTCATATCTCTAAGCAGTTGCATGTTCAAGTTTCGTAGACCCTTGGGCAAGTGTCTTTTATATATCTTGTGAGTTTAATCGTTCTCTCTAGTGTAGCGTAGTAGTTCTCTAGATTAACCTTAGTTTAGGGTTTGGTTAAGTTAGTTAGTAGTGCTAGATCAAATGCTTGTAATCCCCTTGCTCCGCGGATTGATAAGAACCTAGGGAATCCCCGTGGTGAAAAAGATGTAGGTCCGTACGCTTGTGGATCGTAGGTGGATACGAGTTTTATTCGTCAACAAGCCCCTTTTTCTGGTGCCATTGCCGGGGAGCAAGCCAGCTTACATCGTTTGGTTTTGCATTTATTTTTGTTTTTGTTTATCATTTATTGCTAACATTGTTGACGTTCTTCAGCCTCACTACTAGGTTTGTACTCATGGCGACGATGCCAGAAATGCTTGTTGGCACTCGCTAGCATCGCTACCGGGTTTATACCCTTAGTAATGGAGCTAGGAACGTCTTTGGTAAAACACACGTCACTGAAAGGTCCGCAAGCGCATGGATTACCGTTGTAGCACTTCACCCGGTGGTATTCGGGTTATCATATTTATATTTTCCCAAGGGAAGCACTACGGCAAAGATGATCGAATAAACAGTGGAGAGAAACAAGACTCGGTAAAGAGCTATAGCGGGGGTAACGAATAAAGATATTCGGGGCATAAATTGACACACACAAGGAGATCTTCATAAAGGACTAGAGATGGCCTAGTGAGCTGGGAGGACAACGAGACGAGAAAGGATCCTAACACAATCTATCTATTCTTGTCAACTCTAGGTAAAGAACTAAGGCAAAGGATAACCAAGGCAAGCTAAACTCGACAAGCTCTTCTAGTGCCGCAGGGGCATGCAAAGTCGCGCTCTCAGACTGGGATGAGAAGGGAGAACGACGACGCGTTGAATCCTACCGGCCCGAACTAATGTGGTGGACTACTCAGCCCGTCCGGAGTTGTCACCTCCCTAGGGTGGGTACCACAACTATTCCGTTGAACGGGACACCAATCTAAGACTAAGGCAAGCTCTGAGCACCGCGCTCACAACGAACCAAAGAACCTTTCCCCAGATATCACGAAGGAAGGTCTCTCTCCGCTACTAAGCACAAACGCACTCGGTAGAAGATCAAGCGAAGAACGACCACAACACTATAGGGTTCAAGAGAGCTATGCTAACCAAGATTAAACTAACTTTAGTCTAAACCAAGAATAAAACTTCTAGAGCAAAGTAAAAGCTGAATGTAATTGACTCGAAAGGTAAGATAGAAAGATAACTTGAATTGTACTTGAGTCTAACCAAAGAAAGGATACAAGAGTAGTACCAGAACCCTGAAGAAGACTCCTCCGGAACCCCGAGACTAGCTCGACTCGACTCTAACTCCCAAACTACACTAATCCTACTCTAAGTGAACAATAGAGAGAAATGGAGATGCTCCTGCGTTGTGTGTCCATTCCAGCGAGTGGGAGGTGCCTTTTATAGGCAAGGGAGGTCAATGGAGCGCAGGGGAGGAAAACCCTAGGTGCGGCCGGCTCTCTAGGCACGGCCGGCCCTAGGATGTGCCGCCTCTCGCCTTGGACGCTCCTGATCACTGCTCCTGAGGCGGTTGTAGGTCGGCTCCTTGGGTCGGTTTTGTCCGGCACGCCAAGTGATAGGTGCGGCCGGCCCTACCCCGTGCCGTGTGATGCACCGACCGTGTTAGGGAACGCCTAGAATCGCCTTTGGATGTCGGTTGTGGCGGTTGAGCAATCGGATAAGTGGACCCATTGATCCAAGTGATCCTAGCATCTACCCTTTGATCAAACCGACATTCCTCCAGTGAATCACGCTCGTCCAAGTTGTGCTCGAGGGAGTAGGGGTGCTCTGGACTAGGGTCGTGCCACCAGGCAGGGCCGGCCGTACCTGCAGGTTCGGCCGGACCAGGTGGTTCAGCCGTGCCTGGCATATGTGGCATGTTGGTCCCAAATTCTCCCAAAATGTGTACCTGCCTACGAAATTCACAACACAACTTGTGCAACTTTATTAGTACTAAAAATGCGCATGAAGCTTGTCACATACTCCTCTCGAACCTGAGGTTTTGATGGTCAAAATTTTGTTGTAAGGACCGTCAACAAACTCCCCCAAGCTAAACGTTTGCTCGTCCTCGAGCAAAGCCTAGACTTGGCCTTGGTGGATCAGGAGTTGCATTGATGTTACCACTCGGCAAGTACTTATGCACAAATCCATGCTCTACTTGCTATTTGAAAAGATTGGTACGAGAGAAACATAGCCTTACCTTACCTGTGGGGCTTGTAACTTTCCACCTTGCCTTCGGAGGTTGAAGAGTAGAATGGTTTTGACTTTGCATCACTCGCTCTTCTCTTTTCTGGATCCTATCTCGGAGTTTTGAAATTTTTGCAAAGAAAGACAAGGTTCCTCGGATGGTTCCCTCGATCGCTCAAGTGGTATTTGTTACCTCACCAAAGGCTTTTGAGCGAGCCTCGACTTCCTACTCTATGGCTTGTATGTGGAGCTTTGGGTAGGATAAGCATGAGACTCACTTGTGCCACATGATGTTGTTGAGCCAAAGACCGGATCCAAGAAGAAACTAGTCATGCAACTTGATCGAGATGTGCAAGTGTGTTGAATATTTTTGTTTGTTTTTCTAAGTACTCCTTGCTTTGAGAATCTCCTCTTGCTTTTATTTTGGAGGGGGGTCACGCTTCATCATTTCTATGCTCTTTGATTGGAGCACTTCTTTTATATATATATATATATATATATGCTTTTTGAGCATATTCTTTTCTCTTTCTTTTTTTCAATGACCTCTCTCGCCTTTTGCAAGAATACAAGAAGAGAAATCTCTTAGGAACTTCGGAGTATTTATTTTTTTGGTGGGTGGATGGCATGTTTTGCGTAACTCCCGGTGTGGAAGTTAGCTTGTATATGTGGGTGTACGTGATCTCGATCATGGGAGCATGAAAAGATTCTACCAAGGGTCACAACAATTTGGCAAAACTCAATGGGTCACAAGCAAGCATATGTAGAAGGTTTGTACTTTGATATCGACATATGGCTTTGGTAGGTGATATGACCATTGAGGAACTTGTCTTGTTTTATTTTCTCAAAAGAAATCATCCGAGATTTTCACCATACTATGAGAGAGAGCAAGATCAACATTGTCTCACCATATCATACTAGTCAACACCCTAGGTTTGGTCATAAGCATTTGCTTCCCACAAAGTTTTATTTTAGGCTCTTATCTCAAAATATACCAACAAATTCAACATTAGGTTCTTGTAAAGTTTTAACATCGCAACTTTTCATCATTTCCAAAGTGAAGATATAGACAAGATCTCAAGGGCACATGGTTGAAGCAAATATTTTTGTTGTTTTTCTTTTATTCAAATGTGATAAACAAGATGTTGAAAATTGGTTTGGATAGACATACCTTCCTTGATTGAAAATGGGATCTCCCCTAAGCTAATTTTTGGCTACCTAGTTGGCGTGTCTTCATTTTGGTGATGAGTTGAGCACTTGGAAGCTTGTAGTGGTTGGCTTGATGGATTCGTGGAAGATCATAGGTACGACCGTACCACTATGTTCGGCCGGCCCTACTCCATTTGCTCCAAGCACTCGTGTCCCCTCCTGTAAACATCCTACACAAAAATTTTGTCGAGGGGGGGGGGGTACGGCCGTACCTCTAGATTCGGCCGTATCACCAAAAATCTCCAAAACTGTTTTTCTATGTCTTGTTTACTTACTAATGCAATGGTGAAATCAAATTTGAAATTTAAATATGCTTGATGCACGAAATAAAATGTTGGAAGGGAAATATGAGATAAATACCAGTTTACCTCATGGTGAGGGCTCGTAGTTTAGAGTCCGTGAGTGGGACTCCTCCGTTTGCTCAATTGATGTTGGATTCGTCCGGTCCCGGAGTGGAAGACTTGGACGATGCTCCCTTCACACGCCACACCCTCTTTGTTTTCTTCGGTGGCGCTGAAGTCGGTGAGGCTTTAGCGGGGGTGTTTTTGGTTTCCGTCTTCTTTTCCCCCTTAGCCTTGTTGATTTCCTTCAGCTTCTTTGGTTGGTGGCGCCCTTTGAATGCTTTGTCTTGCAACCAACGCTTCCTCATTGTGGCAATGAGACTCTCCGCCTTGGGTTTGGTCAAACCGACATTCCTCCAGTGAATCACGCTCGTCCAAGTTGTGCTCGAGGGAGTAGGGGTGCTCTGGACCAGGGTCGTGCCACCGGGCAGGGCCAGCCGCACCTGGCAGGGCTGGCTGCACCTGCAGGGCCGGCCGCACCTGTAGGTTCGGCCGGACCAGGTGGTTTGGCCGTGCCTGGCATATGTGGCATGTTGGTCCCAAATTCTCCCAAAATGTGCACCTGCCTACGAAATTCACAACACAACTCGTGAAACTTTATTAGTACTAAAAATGTGCATGAAACTTGTCACATACTCCTCTCGAACCCGAGATTTTGACGGTCAAAATTTTGTTGTATGGACCGTCAAAAAACATCTAACCCCTATTACCTAGAAAATCATTTTGTTTTGTTTTTGTTTTTTTATCTTGTTGTCTAGATGGCGTTCACCAACCACCCCATGGAAGAACCGGAGAAATCGCTACGGGATTACGCTAGTCCTCAATGTGAAGATATAAAGGTACAAGAGTCGGATACGAAGCTCGAAGCGACCAAGTATGAAATCAAAGCTAGGATCATCGAGATGGTGGCGGCAACCCCACTTGGAGGGATGGAGACGGAGAACTCGTATAGACACATAAGGCATTTCACGTTACTATGCAACACGGTGCGTCAAGAACGAGTTCCCAATGAATGGTTCAAGTGGGATCTCTTTCCCTACTCACTTGTCGGCGAAGCAAAGACGCGGTACTCGTTTGCGTCCTTTGATGTTGAAGGCAATTGGAACAAGTTGACGACGAAATTTTGCAAGAAGTTTTTCCAATAAGCAAGGTTCAACATCTAAGGAGGCAAGTGATCACCTTCACGCAAGGAGAAGAGGAAGGGATAGACCAAGCTTGGAATAGATTTAATGAGTTGATTGAACAAGGACCAAGACTCGCCTTCTCCGGTGACGTACTCTTGCATACATTTTTCTTTTCCCTAACCCCTAGTTGCATGGAACATGTTCAAATGTGTGCAGGTGGTGATCTCATGGAGAAAACACTCACGGAAGCCGCTCAACTTTTGCAAAAGATTAGCAAAGCGGCAGCCATGTGGAGAGATTGGGAAACAAGACTTTCGGGAGAGCCGGAACGTGATTCAAGGATGAAGACATGTGTTGAAATTTCCAAAAAAGCAACCCCAGAAGACAAAAAAGAGGAGCCAATCCCGGAAGACAAGAAGTACATATCGAGACAAGAACTACCCCAAGCGTTGACTTCGCCAAGTCAAGTGAAACAAACAAGAGGAGTATGTCATGCGCGAAGCCATTAAGGGAGTTCGAGCAAATGGATTGGGTTCCAATTGATTATGGAGAAGTATTTGACAAGAGAAGACCGTTCCCTAACCAAAAGGGGATGGCGAGAGCATTGGAAGCGGATTTCCCACCAGAAAAGCAAGCGGAAAATTCATACGATCTTGAAACCACCGGTGAGATCTTTTGAAAGCTCTTTAGTGATGATGAAGTGGATCCGGATCACATAGCTGAGGTTAAGAGAATCATGGGGATCAAGCCCGAAGCATCGCCATATGCTCGCCTCACTGAAGTTTATGCAATAGGATCCGATCAAGAGGAGAAGACGACACCACACTTGAGTTGCGAGATCAACGGAATTCAATGCAAGGCTTTATGCGACATCAGAGCTCAAGTAAGTGTCCTATCCTCCAAGATTTATGATAAAATTCAAGACCATAACCTAGACTTAGCTCCAACTTCAACAAAGTTAATCATGGGAGATGGTAGAACTATTAAACCTCTAGGAATTGCTTGCAACATTAATGTAATCATCTCTGGAAAGTGCATACCAACCGATTTCTTTGTTATAGATGCCTACTATAATAATCATGATCACATAATCCTAGGTAGGCCTTTCCTTAAGTTGGTTGATGCCGTGTTGGATGCTGGAGAAGGCAAAGTAACAATAAATCTTAATGGAGATAAGTACACATATAGTTTTCTTCGCGCTTCTAGTCATCCTTCACCTTTTCCTCCCGAGGATGAAGAAGTAGAGGAGGTAGGAAGTCTTTGTTTTGTTGAAACCCTTAGAGACCCGCTGCAAAGAGCAATGGAGAATCAATCCAATGATCAACAAGACGAGGAACTAGAGGAAGCAACGAAGGGATTAGAACCACAAGATGGAAGTGTGGAGGAAGAAAAATTCGAAGATATAGGAGACACTAAACCCGAAGAGCCACAAGTGCCCGAGGTGGATCTCAAACCTTTGCCCAAAGGATTAAAGTACGAATTTTGGGCCCAGACAAGACCTATCCAGTCATTGTGAGCGACGAGTTGAGTCCCGAAGAAAATGAGAAGTTGCTGAATTTATTGAAAAAGCACAAGAAGGTGATTGGATATTCGATCAATGATCTCAAGGGACTTAGCCCAGCCTTTTGCACTCATCGTATACCAATGGAAGACCAATGTAAGCCCGTAGTGGACTATCAAAGGAGGCTAACCCATGCCATGCGAGAGGTAGTGAAGAAGGAGGTTATCAAGTTACTTGATGCCAGAATCATCTACCCGGTGCCGCATAGCGAGTGGGTGAGCCCGGTACATTGTGTGCCGAAGAAAGGAGGTTTGACCGTGGTGAAGAATGAGAAAAATAAATTAATACTGCAAAGAATCGTGACGGGATGGCGGATGTGTATCGATTATCGAAATCTAAACAAAGCAACGAAGAAAAATCACTTCCCCCTACCGTTCATTGATGAGATGCTCGAGAGGTTGGCAAACCACGCTTATTTTTGCTTTCTCAATGGATTCTCGGGGTTCATGCAAATTCCCATTCACACGGATGATCAACACAAGACAACGTTTACTTGCCCTTATGGACGTTTGCGTATAGAAGGATGCCCTTCGGTTTATGCAACGCTCCGGCCTCTTTCAACGTTGCATGATGGCAGTATTCTCAGAATTTATCGAGGTGTTCATGGATGATTTTTCTGTTTATGGGAAAACATTTGTGGATTTCTTGGCAAACTTAGACAAGGTTCTCACGAGGTGTGCGGAGGTCGATCTAGTGCTAAATTGGGAAAAGTGCCACTTCATGGTAAAGCAAGGCATAGTGCTCGGACACGTTATATCCGAGAGAGGAATTGAAGTGGACAAAGCTGAAGTGGAGACGGTTGAGCAACTCCCACCTCCAATGGATGTTAAGTCTTTGAGGAGCTTTCTAGGCCATGCCGGATTCTATAGAAGATTTATTAAGGACTTCTCACAGATCACTAAGCCTTTACCACAACTTCTTCAAAAAGATGTGGCTTTTGAGTTTGATGAGAAGTGCTTAGCGGCATTCCGGACCTTGAAAAATGCTTTAGTAAGTGCTCCTATCATTCAACCTCCGGATTGGAGTCAACATTTCGAGATCATGTGCGATGCAAGTGACTATGTCGTAGGGGCGGTTTTAGGTCAAAGAAAGGAAGGCCGAGTTCACGCCGTATACTATGCTAGTAAAACTCTAAGTGAGGCACAATTAAATTATGCCACTACGGAAAAGGAGTTGCTAGCGGTCGTGTTTGCCTTCGAAAAAATCAGATCTTACATCGTGAACTCGAAGGTCATTGTCTACACCGATCACACGGCCATCAAGTATCTCTTGGCTAAGAAGGATGCTAAACCTAGATTGATTCGTTGGATCCTTCTTCTCCAAGAGTTCGATGTTGAAATTCGCGATAAAAAGGGGGTGGAAGATGTTGTGGCTGATCATTTGTCTAGGATGAACCGTGGACAAGATGACAAAGAGCCCATAGAGGATAAGATGAGAGATGACCACCTCTACCGAATACTCGACATGGATACTTGGATGATCGATATCATTCAAGCCATTCGGAGAATGCCCCTTGATCACTTAGATAAAAACACTCAAAGGAGGATAATCTCCGAAAGCCGGAAATATTTTTGGGATTCACCTTACCTCTTCAAACTTGGGAATGATGGAGTTATGAGAAGATGTGTACCAAGAGAAGAGAGGCAAGAAATTTTGAGAAAATGTCATTCGGCGGAGTACGGTGGGCACTATAGTCATTTTCGGAGTCAAGCAAAAGTATGGTCCAGCGGATTCTTTTGGCTGGAGATGCATGAAGATACTAAAAGATATGTTGCATCATGCCCCCAATGCCAAAGGACCGGAAACATTTCTCAAAGGAATGCTATGCCCTTGAATTAGAATCAACAAATCGATATTTCGATGTTTGGGGAATTGATTTCATGGGGCCCTTCAAAAACTCACATCGATTTGAGCACATCCTAGTTATGGTTGATTACGTATCCAAGTGGGTAGAGGCCATGCCATGTCGTAAGGCTTCCACGGAAGAATCCATTGCGATGATTAAGAGTGTGATTTTCCCTCGCTTCGGTACCCCGAGAATTTTGATAAGCGATGGAGGAACTCACTTCACTGGGAAGAACTTTAAGAAGTGCTTGTCCAAGTTGGGGATTGAACATAGAGTCTCTACAGCTTATCACCCACAAACCAATGGACAAGCGGAAACATCGATAGGCAACTAAAGAGCATCCTTAATATGACTATAGAGAAGGGAGGCAAGGATTGGTCAAAGAAGTTGGATGGAGCTTTGTGGGCATATCGAACGGCATTCAAGACACCGATAGGTATGACCCCATATCAATTTGTTTATGGCAAGGCTTGTCACCTTCCGGTTGAGCTAGAGCACAAAGCATATTGGGCTATAAAAGAGATGAACCTCGATCTAGACGCCGCGGTGGTAAAACGGAGAATCCAAATTAGCGAGCTAGAGGAGATGAGGTTGAAAGCTTATGAAAATGCAAGCATATACAAGGAGAGAATCAAAAGATGGTACGACAAAAGGTTAAAGAAGAAGGAGTTTAAAGAAGGAGATAAGGTCCTCCTCTATAATTCGAGATTCAAAACTTTCAGAAAGGGGAAATTGCAAAGCAAGTGGGATGGACCTTACATTGTTCATTCGGTGCTCTCCAATGGAGCGGTTACCATCATGGATATGAAAGGAGATCAATTCACGGTGAATGGTCAATGGCTTAAGGTGTATTTCGAACCCGACGTTGTGCCCCTTCACCATATTGATATTTTCATCATGGAGGATGAGCCCGAACGTCAAGCCTAGGACATAAAACAAGGTGAGCATTTTGTAAATAGCTCTTATTTTATTTTTCTGGAGTTTCTCGCGAAGTTTTACCAGGCCAATTTCTCTACACGGGCTAAAAATCAAAAAATAGTGGAGGACGCGAAAAACCGGACCGAACCGACCCGCGAACCAGGGCAGGCCGGCCGGCCCAGTCGGATCGGCCCAGGGGCCCAGGGCGGCGGTTCGCCCCCGTTTTCCTCTGGGACGCGCGTCTTCGACTTCCTTGTTTGGTCAGAGAATTTTAGGGAAGTCAAGAAATGGAAAAAAATGGGTTCTAGGGCATTCCTTCTCGGACTATTTAAAGGGACGAGATTGGAGCTCGGGAATCCATCCCAATTCACATCCTTTTGCACCCAAGCAGCAGCCATGACGTCCCCAAGGAGCGTGGAGATCAAGCTAGGCGCCGAGAAGCCTTTGAAGCCGGAGGAGGCGAAGAGATGCGAGCTCAAGCCATCAATGGAGATCAATAGGACCGCCTGCATCCGTTGCGGAGGGCGTGTCCCGACCGGGCCGATTGCATCTCACCACAATGTCAAGGAGGAGAGGGTCTCTACTCCCGTCCGTAGATCGGAGCGACTCCGAGGCATGAAGAGGAAAGACTACAAGGAGGAGTCGCCCGAGCCGAAGGATTACGGGGGGAGTGACTACTCCGACGACCGCAGCCCAAGCTCGTGGGCAGCCGCCGGAAGGGACGACAATGACCTCTTCTATTGGGAAGAAGTGCCTAAAGAGAAGACTCCCGACGGTCCAAACGGCGGCGGAGATCCTGGCGACGGCGACAACGGCGATGACCCCGGCAACGACGACCCATTCGGGATGCATCCGTTATGTTGTGCGGCTTGCCGTCACTCAATCTCGGACCTCTACGCGTTGGACGAGGAGTGTTTCCAAGCTATGGAGGCGATGAGGCAAAGAATGGAGGATTTGGAACGAGTAGTCGATGATGAGTACAAGTTCCTTAATAGGAACGTGAGGAAATTATTCGAGATGGTCGCAACATGAAGAAAAGGTGGTGCAAGGATTGTGGGAAGTTCCACTAGGAAGTTAGGGTTTTCCCCCTTAGGATTTTTGTAAAATATGGCAAGGACGTCGTATGGTTTTAGCGTGGGGGAGAGCTAGCTAGCTAGATCTTAAAAATTTTTGCCTTAGTGAGTTTAGTTTGGTTTGGTTTAGAGTTTGCGAGAGTTTTAAATTTTTAGGTGTGCTTTTAAATTTTCAAGTTTGAAGTGTGTTAATTTAGTGTTCGAGTCGAAAAATCAAATAAAAAGTGTCTTTTAATTTTTGTCTCATGCGATGCTTTTTCTTTCTTTACTCGTATGTTTGTCTTTAATTTTTAATATATGAGCATGAGCAATTGGTTTGAAACTTCTACCGTGGTGCTTAGTGGAGTTTTTACCTTTAAAAGTACCCGCACCATGCTTTGATCTAGAACCTTGTTTCGGTTGTGCTAAGTTTGATGCTAATGTTGGAGGAGTTTAATTCTGAAAATTATATGAAAAATCCTTGTAATAAAGGTTAGCAAACTCTCTTTTTCCAAGTTGAGAGACAAAGAAAAAATCCTATACAAGGCCAACTCAATATCCGCTCCACCATAAGTGCGGTTAGCATGATGAGTTGGGCTAGGATCCTTCTCTCTTGGAAGTTTTAATTTCGAGCAATGATCATGTCCTTGTATATATCTTTTATTGCTAGCCTCGTCATATATTCGGTAACGAGACTCTCACATCGAAAGTCCCGTACATCGCCGAATTCCATACCCAAACCATAATATCTCTTTTGTACATCGTATTCCTTGAACACAACCTATGTTTGAAGTTTCGTCTCGTCTCTAGCATGGTTTTTATTTAAAACTCAGATTGTGTTTATGCAAGAAGAGATGAGCAAAGAGCTTCGGAAAAGAGGTAAAGATCTCAAGAGAGAAAGAGGAAAGTAAAGGAAAAAAATGTGTAGAGAAAGAGAAAAGAAAAAGAAAAGAGAAGGAAGAAAGAAAGAAAGAGGAAAAGCAAGAAAGGTATGAAGAGGGATGAATCAAGTGAAGATTAAGTAAAGTGTAAGGAAGGATGCCACATTGTTAAGAGACGAAACTTCCATTTTTTCCAACCATGTGCAATCCGACAACGAGGACATCATTGGTGCCTCGTAGTCTTAATTTCTTTTGCCCTTGCACATGTCCACCATTCTATATCTTCTTATCCTTGATATCCCCACATCATGGTTTAATTCTCATGATCATTGGCTTTGAAAGGTAAACAACCATTAGAGGAATTTCTTAGCTTGACAATACTTGTGTTGATTACACTAGCCATACCTATAGCTCCACTATACATGATATATGAGAGACTTATGGGAGGTGAGAGTTTATGAATTATTGTTTAGGATAGCCACCTCATATGAGTGACATGTGAGAACTTGTTGAAAGGTTTTTGTCTAATACTTGTTGCAGGAATTTTATTTTTGAAAAATCATGAAAACCCTCCAATGGAAGCAAAGAAGTAAGCATGGCTGGAATTGAGGACCTCGAGTGAAAGGTATGAGTTGTGGGGTAAATCTCGATTTGGTAAAAAATTCTAAACGCCCTCGTTTATGTATCATGATCATTGCCTTATGTTTATTATATTAAAGATAAAGGATTGACTAACTTGTGAAGGAAGAATTAGCGGAGCACGTTTTCAACACCATGGACAAAAGTTCTTTTGCGAGAAACTTGCTCGAGGACGAGCAAGATCAAAGCATGGGGGAGATGTTGACGGTGTATTGTGGTACACCAAACATGTTCATTACACTTTGGTTTGGACTTGATTATGAAACTAACCCGCCACTAGGCACACTAATGATATAACAAGTTCATCTTTGTATGTGCATTTGGAAGTGTTATGTTTTTGCAGGAAAACATGGACAAAAAGGACTGAGTCACAACATGTTCAAAGGAGCAAATGAGGAGTCCCATTCGTGTTCGAGAGCATGATGAAATCACTCCCAAAGGTGGCAAGGACCAAGGTGTTACAAAGGAACATCCCCGAGGATTAAAGCGTAAAAGACCGAACTTCATTCGAGAAGACCCTCCATCTTGGACGCGAGGATGACATCGTCAAAATGATGCATTTGAAGGGGGCAAAGTGCAAAATGACAAGAGGACCCACGTGCGCGAAGGGGCGACCGAACCAGACCGAAATGGGCCTGGGCCGGTCGTCCCAGGCCGGCCGGCCAGCCCATTTCGACGTCGCTTCGGCCCTCCATTTCTTGAGCGTGAAGAGGATGCAACCCTAAAGCCGTGGAGGCGCCGCCATTCGCAGGGAGTGAGCCATTCGCCCGAGAGGCCGTCCACAAGCTAGAGAGGAAGGAGAGGAGAGAGATCATTCGCGAGAAGGATCGCTCTACTCGAAGGAAGCAACCACAAGTGGAGGAGGACGTTGAGGCCCTGCCACGACACCCCCGGAGGAGAAGGAAGACACCGTCGGAAGCGTCACCATGATCAACGGTGCTATGCCTAGCACCTTGATGGGGTAATCTTCTCATTTGTCCATGGGTTGTAATCGATCTTGAGATTCAATCGCAACTTTTATGGTTTCAATCTATCATCTAGTGTTGAAGATGCTTTCTTGTTTAAGGTTAGCTACCATGCCATGTTGGGAGTATAGATCTCACTTCTCCCTTAGAACCCTTCAATACGCTGTGATCATCATAGGTCTAGTCACGAATACCTCCGCGTAGTGACAGTACGGGGGGAGGGAAAGGGCGAAACCATGGTCACAACCCCCGGTAGATTAGATCGGTTTTCATACCTCTAAGCGGTTGCATGTTCAAGTATCGTAGACCCTTGGGCAAGTGTCTTTTATATATCTTGTTAGTTTAATCGTTCTCTCTAGTGTAGTGTAGTAGTTCTCTAGATTAACCTTAGTTTAGGGTTTGGTTAAGTTAGTTAGTAGTGCTAGATCAAACGCTTGTAATCCCCTTGCTCCGCGGATTGGTAAGAACCTAGGGAATCCCCGTGGTGAAAAAGGTGTAGGTCCGTACGCTTGCGGATCATAGGCGGATACGAGTTTTATCCGTCAACAGGTTGGTAGGTCCGTTGTGACTACGCGACCTTGGCAAGCTCGTGTGGGAATCCTTGGTTGTGGATTTGGGGCATAGGCTGAGTTCATCCTTCGGGAAGAATTTTTATCGGCTCCCATTCACTCCCCCCTCTCTGGTCGCCTAATCGGTCCTTCAATTGGTATCAGAGCTGGTTACGCATCTTCGTGATTCTAACCAGTCTAAGATCCAAAAATGGCATACTAGGAACGGGGTTCGGGTCCTCCACATTTTGATGGTAAGAACTACCAGATGTGGCAGAGGCGGATGGCTGCTTTCCTCCGCAGCAAGGGACAGATCCTTTTGGATGTTACGGTGAACACAGCTTATGTTCATCCGATTAACTTCCTAGCTCCTGGATCAAGGGATATGCACGACGCCAACAACAAGGCGGACGACTACTTGTTTCGTGCTCTGTGTCAATCCGAATTCGATCAGGTTCAGACAGAGGACTTGGCTTGTAGGATTTGGGAGCAGTTGAAGAACGCTCATGCTGGGAACGCTCAGGTTGAGGCTCGGTTGTTCGCGACCTACTGGAGAGAGTACGAGAACTTCACTCATCTCCCTGGTGAGTCCACTGACACCATGTTCCAGCGGTTCACTGTGATTGTGAACAACATGAGGGCTAATGTGGCCACGCTCCCGTACGATGATCATGACAGGGCTGTGAAGCTCCTGCACTCTCTGGATCGTACCGTGTGGAGTGAGAAGGTCAAGGCCATTCTCGAGTCGGAGAAGTATGAGACCCTCATGGTGGACGAGCTATTCTCCAGGCTCAAGTCGTCCGAGGTGGACTGTGGGGTGCGAGCAAGGATCGAGAACCCGACTGACCCT
Source organism: Cenchrus fungigraminus (assembly GCA_036936925.1). Lineage (NCBI taxonomy): Eukaryota > Viridiplantae > Streptophyta > Magnoliopsida > Poales > Poaceae > Cenchrus > Cenchrus fungigraminus. Next base: position 20,054,921 of record CM072776.1, on the reverse strand, counting down.
CATAGTCTGGCTCTCATTTCTGGACCAAGGACTAATGCTAACATGTCTTTGAGACAGTTCTCTTTGTCTTGTCTTGTGTCCATGCCAGATGAGAAGTTTGACGTGCTGGGCGAGGAAGATCTCGCATTGCTAAGCAGGCGGTTCGAGTGCATGTACACGAATCGGAAGAATGCTCAGAGGAGCTCGGACATGTGCTACCGGTGCGGGAAGCACGGGCACTTTATCGCTGAGTGCCCGGAAGCCATGGAGGTCAAGCCCGAGCTCAAGCACCGTCCGAGGACCGACCACAAGCACCGCTCGAGGGATGACCACAAGGGCAAGAACAAGTCCGAGCAGAGGCCAAGGAGGAGTGGTTGTCTCAAGAAGAAGGAGCGAGCGATGGTTGCCGGAGCAAGCGACATCGACTCGAGTTCGTGCTACTCTTCATCGAGCTCAAGTGATGAAGAAGAACAGCACAAGGGCAAGCGGTCAAGCAAGAACATCAACGGCTTGTGCTTTGCCGCCCAAGGCTTTTGCGGCATGGCACACAGCTCTGCAAGCAAGAAGAGCAACAAGGATGAATCGGACTCCGACTCCGAGGATGTGGTAAATAATGATCCATCCTTCTTGGTAGAAGAGAATGCTAGGTTGAATGAATTGCTTGATAACCGTGATGATGTGCTTAGAAAGACCAACAAGGAAAAGAGGGAGTATAGGTCTTTGCTTGGAGAGGCTAAGGAGAAGGTGGTTGAGCTAGAGTCTTTGCTTGTTGATGCTAGGGCTCAAATAGTTTCTCTTAAGTCTGCTCCTATTGTGACCGATGAACCTGAATGCACTGATTGTTCTACTTTCCTTGGTGATTTGACTGTGCTTAAGGAAAAGTATGCCTCCAAGGTTGAGGAACTAGATGTGCTTAGGGTAGAGCTAGATGAAATGAAATCTAGGCCCTCCTTGCTTGGTGCTTGCACTTCTTGTCTTGTTTTGCATGAGAAACTAGATGTGTCGGTTGCTTATGCTAGATCTCTAGAAGCTGGTTTGAAAGATCCTATTCCTACATCATGCTCTACTTGTAAAATAAATGCTATGAAGAATTTGGAGCTTGCACACTATGTTGATCGTTTGCAGGATGAGAATGATGAGTTGAGGAAGATGATGGGTTGGTTGTCTGGTCATGAGCCTCAGCTTAGGATGATGATTGAGGCATACAAGCGCTATGATGGGCAAGCACTTGGGTCGGATAAGGTTGGTGAGGGAAGTGGTGAGAATGAGGGGATGATCGGTGATATCCCAGAACCACCTAAAACCTACCACAAAAATGCCTATGCTCCTAAACCAAACCCACTTAGGAACCGACTAGACACAACCCCAGCTCCACCCGTGTTTCCTCCACACACCGATGACTTCCAGAAACCCATCAAGTTCAAGAGTGACTTGGGGAACGAGTTCTTTGGGAAGAGGGAGAGAAACCGAGTGAGGAGAAGCCAGAGCCCAAAGAGAGCCCAAACCCAAAGTCAAAACCAAAACCCTTCCATTGTGAGCATTGTGGGAGGGATGGGCACCTAGCTGAGTTTTGCTTCAGGAGGAAGCGTGAGGAGAGGTTTGCTAGGGAAATGGCAAACAAGGACAGGTACCGCCCTTCTCGTGGTGTGCCTGAGCCTAGGATGGTGCCAAGGGGCGAGGGTGTGGTGCATACCATTTACCCTCGGGAGAGGCGTGAGTTTGTGCCTCGAGGTGAGCCACCACAGAGATATGGTGGTAGGCGTGTTGGGTTTGGGTGTGGTGAGTTTGCTGGACGTTCCTTCGCTCGTGGCCAATACGAGTGTGGGGGGAACGATCGCAGTTTTAGGTCCCAGAGGAGCTACGGGCCACGGTCTCCACCTCGTGGTACGCGTAGTCCTCCAAGGGGACATGTGGGTGTTCCACCTAGGAGAGATAGGATGGATTTTGCTAACCCCACTTTTGAGCAAATGGCACGGCACTGGTTTGATTCATTTTGTACTAACCCCAGTGCTGAGTCGTTTGCTCACTCTCGCTCTCGTTTTTTGATTTTCAGGTGGGAGGCTTGGAGGGCTTTTGGTTGATCGACTCCGGTTGTTCTCGACACATGACCGGAGATCAAAGGTGGTTCTCCAGCCTCACCCCGGTGATGACCAAAGAGTACATCACTTTTGGGGACAACGGGAAAGGTAGAGTGCTTTCAGTGGGCACGGTGAAGGTGAGTGAGTCTATGACTCTTAGGCGTGTTGCTCTTGTCAAGTCTTTGGGGTTCAATCTTCTTTCGGTGTCCCAACTTCTTGATGAGGGTTTTGAGGTCCATTTCAATACAGGCGCTTCTCATGTTTTGGATTCTCGAGGTGATCTTGTGTGCACGATCATCACCGAGGGTCAGATTTTCAGAGTCGATTTTTCTCAGTGTGTCGGCTCTTCTCGTTGTTTGGTTGCTGGTGTTTCAGCGGAGCTTTGGAAATGGCATAGGAGACTAGGTCACTTGAGTTTTGACTTGTTGTCACACTTGAGTGGGCTAGATTTGGTCCGAGGATTGCCTAAGTTGAAATACCAAAAGGACTTGGTATGTGCTCCATGTAGGCATGGTAAGATTGTCGCCGCCTCTCACCCGCCTCTGACATCCGTTATGACAGAGAGGTCATGCGAGCTGTTCCATATGGACTTGGTTGGTCCCGCTCGTGTGTGCTCGGCGGGTGAGAAATGGTATGTCCTGGTGATAGTGGACGACTATTCTCGCTGTGCTTGGGTCTTCTTTTTGGCTGACAAGGGGGAGACATTTGGTTTTGTGCGGGTTCTAATCTTGAGGTTGAAGAATGAGAGGAATGGAGATGCTATTCGAGCTATTCGTAGAGACAATGACACTGAATTTAAAAACTCTCGTTTCGAAACCTTTTGTCGTGATTTGGGTCTCGAACATCAATTCTCTTCTCCCTATGTGGCTTGTCAGAATGGTGTGGTTGAGAGGAAAAATCGTTTCCTTTATGAGATGGCTCGGATGATGCTTGACGAGCATAGGACTCCGAGGAGATATTGGGCTGAGGTGGTGAATACCGCGTGCCATGTTGGGAACCGGATTTTTCTTCGGGCCTTCTTGAACAAGACGTGCTATGAGCTCATGCACGGGCGAGCACCTAGAGTGAGCCATTTCAGGGCTTTTGGTTGTTGGTGCTTTATTCTCAAGAAGGGTAGGCTTGATAAGTTTGAGTCGAGGTCTTCCGATGGCATCTTTTTGGGTTATGCGAGTCATTCTCGAGCATTCCATGTGCTCAACCTTGATACTAACCTAGTCATGGAAACTTGCGAGGTTACCTTCAACGAGACCCAGCCTTGCAGTTCGTCTGTTTTTGAGTGTGCAGGTGACGACGAGGTTGGTATGAAGATCTTTGAGGACGAGGAGGGTGATGCTAGAGAGGATGATGGTGATGATGGTGAAGTTCCAACCGAGCATGTACCCTCTACTTCCACTACGACGACTACGGTGTAGGATGGCCCATCCCCTACACCGACTACGATCCAGCAAGATCAAGTGGAAGCTGCAGCTGAGGGGGAGGTTGTCTCCAGGTGAGAGGCACCGAGGCGCGTTCAAGTTCATCATCCTCCCTCAAGAATCATCGGCGACATCAATGAGCGTACGACACGGTCAAGGTCCAGGAATGTTTCTCACTTTGCTCATTCAGCTTTTGTTGCTACCTTTGAGCCGAAAGACATTGGACACGCCCTCTCTGATCCTAATTGGGTGAACGCAATGCATGAGGAGTTAGAGAACTTTGAGAGAAACCAAGTTTGGGAGTTGGTAGAGCCACCACCACATTGCAAACCTATCGAGACAAAATGGGTGTGGAAGAACAAAGAGGGTGAGAATGGTGAGGTGGTGAGAAACAAATCGAGGTTGGTTGCTCAGGGGTATAGTCAGAAGGAGGGGATAGACTATGAGGAGACATTTGCTCCTGTAGCCCATTTGGAGGCGATTAGGATCCTTCTAGCCTTTTTCCGTGGCTAAAGGGTTCAAATTGTACCAAATGGATGTGAAGAGTGCCTTTCTGAATGGGTTTTTAGAAGGAGAGGTTTATGTGAAGCAACCACCGGGCTTTGAGAGTGTTGAGTTTCCCCACCGGGTGTATAGGCTGTGGAAGGCGTTGTATGGGCTGAAACAAGCTCCCCGTGCTTGGTATGGCCGTTTGAGGGGGTTGTTTCAGATGGGCAAGGTTGATAAGACTCTTTTTCTCCTCAGGTAGGGCGATGATATCCTAATTGTTTAGGTGTACGTGGATGATATTGTCTTTGGTGGCTCGTCTCACTCTTTGGTTGCGAGGTTTGCAGAGGACATGAGCATTGAATTCGAGATGTCTATGATGGGAGGATTGCAGTTCTTTCTCGGGCTTCAGATCAAGCAGGCGAAGGAGGGAACCTTTGTGCATCAAGCCAAGTACACGAAGGACATCCTCAAAAGGTTCAAGATGGACGACTCGAAGCCCCTGTCGACACCAATGAGTACGACTACAGCGCTGGATGCTGACGAGGACGGAGAGCCCATGGACCAGAAGGAGTACGAGAGCATGATAGGCTCCCTCTTGTAATTGACGGCGATGAGGCCGGACATTCAGTTTTCTGTGTGTCTGTGCGCTCATTTTCAGGCGTCGCCGAGGACTTCACATTGGCAGGCCGTCAAGCGGATCTTCAGGTATATTCGATACACTCCTGAGCTCGGTCTTTGGTACTCGGCATCCTCTTCTCTTTCGCTTCTTGGGTTTTCAGATGCCGACTTTGCGGGGTGTCGAGTCGATAGAAAGTCGACTTCAGGGACGTGCCAGTTTTTGGGTTCTTCGCTTGTTTCTTGGTCTTCTCACAAACAATCTAGTGTGGCTCAGTCTACCACAGAAGCCGAGTATGTTGCTGCCGCTAGTTCTTGCTCCCAGCTGCTCTGGATCACATACATGCTGAGTGACTTTGGTGAGGAGTGTACCCATGTTCCTCTCATGTGTGATAGCACAAGTGCCATTAGTGTTGCCAAAAACCCCGTGCTACACTCTAGAACCAAACATATAGAGGTGAGGTACCACTTCCTGAGAGACAATATTGAGAAGGGAAACATAGACCTTATCCATGTGCCAACTGAAAAGCAGCTCGCCGATATCCTAACAAAGCCTTTGGACCAAGCTACATTTGCTCGTTTGCGAGGGGAGCTAGGAGTGGTTTTTCCTTTTTGAACTTCGGTTGGGGGTTTGGTGTACATATACATGTTGCATTTTCATTTCTGTATCATAACATGCTTGCATCTTTGTATCATAGACTGCATTTGTATCATATGCTTTATAGATGTGCTTCTCCTATATACTTGGATCACCATGATATGCTGGATATGAGATTATGACTTTGCTAGTGATGCTCATATGATGTATAGCGATGCTCTTGGTAGCTTTGGGATGTATATGCTTGTGGATGGCTTTATTTTGTGAAAATGATATATATGATCCTCTCTTGTGAGTAGAATGCCTCTCATGTTTAAATTGTGCACATATGGCTATTTCTTGCTTAATTTGTGCTTGGAAACCATGTTCTTTTCATTTAGGGTCAAAGACCCATTTATCATCATGAATGTTTAGCCTACATGCTACCTTGTGGAGAAGCCTAAGCTTCTTTTTGTCGCAAAGGCACTTCATGTACCATGCTTAATTTGAAAATCATGAAATTGGTATATGAAATGCTTGTGCTTGAAAAATACGCTTCCATGTCAAATTTGCTTTAGATTCCTTATCTTGGGTGCTAAATCGTTGCATGATGTGCACCGTTGAGAAGTCTCACATTTAGAAGTGAACACATGGCTCGGTGGCTTTGACATGACATGAGATAGTTTGTAGCTGTTTGTGATGATCTTGTCATAAGAATGTATGACCCTGCATGAAGTTTGTGAGTTATATGTTGTTTGTGCTCATTTTGACCATGTTTAGGTCCTATGCTCATGAGAGGGAAATTTGTGTTGAAAAATGCTTCTTTTTTATCATGGCTATGTCACATACTTATATGTCCCTATCTATCTTGTTGGCGATGCTTGTACTAATTTTGTGGCGATCTTGCTTGTCTATGTCTCCATTTTAGCATGTTGTAGTGCTCTTTGTCTATTTGAGAAGCACATGCTTGCATTTGTATACTTGATTCATGCATTACCAACAAGGGGGAGAGATAGTACCCAATTCTTGCTTTGGGGCGGAAAGGGGGAGTTTTTGCATCAAGTGGAAGAAATGCATTTGTTCAGGGGGAGCACCTGATTTTAGTTGTGCTCTTTTGCCGATGGTGTCGAGCCCTTTTGCCTCACCTTGAGGAGTCGGCAATTTTTAAGCATTTTATCTCAGTTGTGTCGAGCCGTTGCCCATGTCTTAGGGGACCGAGATTTTTCTCTCTCTAGTGATCTTGTTTTGGCTTTTGTTTGGCTTTTGATCACTTGTTTGAGGTTTTCGTTTGTTTCTTTTCTTTTTCTCTTTTTCTCTGAATTGGTTACTGTGTGTGTTGTCAATGCACTCATCAAGGGGGAGATTGAGGACCAGAGCGTCCGAGGACTGGTGGTTGGTCGCTCCCTGGTGTGATGAGTGATTGAAAACGTGGTGTGGACTGACTCTTGGCTGAGTATTGTAGGTGGAGGTTGCGGCTTGACTCTTGTTGGTGCAGGTGAAGAGCGGGCGCGAAAGGTCTTAGCCTTGTGGGGCCTCTGAGGAGTGGAGAGACAAGAAGGCTCAGCTCGATGGACCCGGTGGCCGAACGGGGTCAAGTGCGGGCCGCATGGTGGCAAGAAAAGCAAGACGAAGTCGTCGACTCGAGCCGGTGCAGGGTAGCGGCTCATGACCGGAGTCTGCACGCGGGGTTTGTGGCGGTTCACCACAAAACCGTCGGGTTACTTGTTTGAGCCACAAAACCAAGACCGGAGGCTTAGTGGGCAGAGACGGTATCCGGGCGCGCCGAGAAGCTTCGATGCTAGAGGACACGCGGCGGGATCGTAGGGCTTGCGTCGGGAGGACGCGGACTGCGGTAAAGGCGTGTCCGTCTAATGAAGAGGAGTGCTACTTGACCATATTGCCCTGAGGGGATTGTATCTTAGTTTAAGTGCTAGGGGTAGCTTGGTCATTTGCCCAACCCAGAGGGACTCATATATATAGCTCTAGGGTTTCTGGGCAAACCATCCTCCCGGACTGCTTCTCATTTCCCTGCTCCATAGGTTTAGATTTTCTTCACCATTTTGTAGAGAATCTGATCTCCGAGTGTATGGAAGCTTTCATGGTTGCGTAGATTTCCTTCTTGTAGCTCGTGTGATTTTCGTGTCTCTTTCGGGCTATTTTCGTTGGATTTTTGTGCGCGGCTTGTTCCTTCAATTCTGAGGTGTTTGGGTTTGGATTTTCTTATGGGGATCATGGATAGATGTCTTGTGCATCTTTGTGCTTGATCTTGACCCCTCAATCTCCGGAATTGGCCTCCGATTGAAGGATTTCGGTTGGAACCCTAGCCCTTTGTGTGAGCTCGGTAGAACTTCGATTCCCGGTGATTTAGTTGTTTTGAGGCTTCAATTTTGGGGGCATAGCATCCCCTAGGGACGCTTCACATCTTCCCCAAATCTTGTCTCAAGAGCTTAAGTCGTTTGGGAGATACATGGACAGATAGAAGGGGTTGACTTCGCATTTTTGTGCTTGGGCTGCTGTTTCCGCGTCTGGCGGACTGTCCGCGTGGGGTCGGCAGACCGTCCGCGTGGAGCCCATCAGCTGGCTGTTCGTCGTGTTCTTCGCGAGTTCTTGCGTTGCTTTGTTTCGATCCGTCGAGTCAGTAGGTTTTGTTTGCAAGGTGTTTGCCGAACTGTCCGCCCGGGGTAGCCGGACTGTCCGCACGGCACGGACCGTCCGCGGAGAGCTCGCGGTCCGTCCGAATTTCGGAGGGTGCATACTTGAGGTTCGGTGCTCTTTTGCGGACCGTCCGCCCCTGACCCGCGGACCGTCCGCCAGGCCCACGCGGACTGTCCGCTTGGTCACCGAGGACCGTCCGCCCAGGGCTTCGCAGATTGTCTAAGTCCTTTGCTTCTTGAGTTGCGCTTTCGCTTGGGGTTTGTTTGAGACTTGTTCCTAGGGTTGGTAGGTCCGTTGTGACTATGCGACCTTGGCAAGCTCGTGTGGGAATCCTTGGCTGTGGATTTGGGGCATAGGCCGAGTTCATCCTTCGGGAAGAATTTTTATCAGCTCCCATTCACTCCCCCCCTCTCTGGTCACCTAATCGGTCCTTCAACGTGTGAGGAGCAGTGTTCAAGGTTGCCGGAGCAGCCGCAATCACTCCATCGCCTTGGATCCAGTCGATGAGCTAAGCGGCTTTCCACTGGTCCCTTGCCCGGACTGTGGTATGGCTCGGGTGGTGGGGGGGCGGACGCAGAAGGAAGGTGAAAACCACGGTCGTCTTTATTTCAAGTGTGCAAGGAACTCGGTGAGTAGTCCGCTGTGTTTCCAAAATCTGAGTTAGGGTTATTATGTGCTTTTGATTTGCAGTACACCAAGAATTGTGGATTTTATTGTTTCCACAAGGAGTATCTCCAAATGCTGAAGGATGCTGGCGTCATTGTTTTTCGACCGTCAAACTGGGCAGACGCGGTCGATGAAGTAGTTGATTCAGTGGAATGTCAAATTGGGTGCGGCGAGCAGAGGCAAGAACTGGAGGACAAGCAGAGGAAGAAAGCACTGGTGGAGAAGATGGACAATGTGATCTGGAAGATGGACTTGATTATTGTGGCTGTTGTTTGTGTAGTATTTGGATGTTTACTGGGGATGTATGCTGCAAAGAAGTAATTCTGATGTTAAAAGTGGTGCTTTTGCTTCATCTGTGTGGATGAAGAATGAAAAATTTGGCACAGATAACAAACTTAAATGTATGAATGAAGAATGGATGGAATGACAATTGGGTCACAAATCTTAATGTGTCACATATCACAAAATTCATCAATTCATCTGTGCTGACATTTCATGGCAGCACGAGGCAAAGCAGACGCGGATTAACACAATCAGAGTAACAAACTTCTGGCATAACTCTGGCATACACATTGCAATTCATTGTAAACTGCTGCCATATATAGACACAAACAGAGTAACAAACTTCTGGCATACACATTGCAATTCATTGTAAGATGCTGCCATAGATGTTGTAATGCGTTATAGGAGACATGGATTGATCTACCCGTGTCTCTTAGATCTACTAGTTCATCACAAGTTCAACAAACACACAGGAGGAACACATTAACAGAGGAACAAATTAATTAAGCAGAGGTAGTCGCCGCCGGTGGAGCCCCACCGTCGGAGTCGGAGTCCTAGTCGAAGCCGAAGCCGTCGAGGTCGCCATCGTCGCCGCCGTCGTCGTCGACGGGGCCGAGCACGGCTCTCTCAAGGTCCCCAGCTAATATATGGATCTTGAAGGCGAAATCCTTCACGGTCCTCTGCAGCAGATCATTGGGTCATGGGATGCCGAGATGAAGAGCCACCCGTCGAAGCCTCCTGAAAGCTTCGAGGAACAAGTTGACTGACCACATGGATTCCTGTGAGACATGGGTACCCCTGGGTCCCCACCGACCAGGCTCACGCCCGTCCCCGACAAGTGGGTCTGGCCTACCAGAAGACCCGCCGACCTGACAGTGGGCCCAACCGACCTAGTTGGTGGCCCACATGACCTCCTGAAGACCTTCCAGAAGACTCTAAGACGACCTTATCCGGAACGACTTCAAGACTTGGCGTGCAAGGCAAAACAACGGTGGATTCTGACAAGCAGATCGACGTATATGGCAAGTGTTGTAAACAACTAGACTTAGGTCTCCTGGTCGTAATCGACCAGGAGTCTGGGCATCGACCTTGTCCGCTGGCCAATATAAGGCGGGCAGGGTGAGCCTTTGTACAATCACGCAATCCTCAAGCAATCTACACCAACAACTGGACATAGGGTTTTACTCTCCGGAGGCCTGAACCAGTATAAAGTCGCCGTGTTCTCTGTGTTCCGTGTGCTCGTGCTCAACCTTCGAGTTCTTAGCCCTAGATTCCACCCTGCCGAACAAATAAACCACCGGGGTTAACCCCCCTGTGGGCTGTTGAGAGCCATGTGTGGTTCGAGGACCGGTGGATGGTCGCTTCCTGGTGTGATGAGTGATTGACAACGTGGTGTGGACTGATTCTTGGATAAGTATTGCAGGTGCAGGTTGCGGCTTGACTAGTATTGGTGCAGGTGAAGAACAAGCGCGAAAGGTCGTTGCTGGTGAGGCCTCCAGGTGTGGAGAAGACAAGTAGGCTTGGTTCGAGGGACCCGGTGGCCGGCGGGGTCAAGTGCGGGCCGCATGGTGGCAAGAACGGCAAGATAAAGTCATGGACGGTTTCTTGGTTGAGCCTCAAAACCAAGGTCGAGCCGGGACTACGTGGGAGCTGAGTCATGAGTGGTGATTGGCGGAGGCTACACCGAGTTCGCAGGGTTTCCGGTGGTTCACCAAAAAACCACTGGGTTCCTTGGTTGATCCACAAAGCCAAGACCGAAGACCGGAGGTAGCAGCACCAGGACCGGTCTGACCGGTGGGTACCGGTCTGACCGGTGGAGGACACCGGTCTGACCGGTGTGCGATGACGTAGTCCGGAAACTTCGAAGCGGAGGACACGCGTCGGGATCGCAAGGCTTGCGTCGAGGCTAAGCAAGTTTGCTGTCAATGGGCATCCGCCCGATGGTTCGACGATAAAGATTCCCAAAGTGCACCTCGGGGGCGTGTATCCTAGTATTAGGCCTTAGGGGTAGTTTCGTCTTTCGATTGCCTCCATATAACCCAAGTGGTGAGAGGATGGCAGCCATCTCTTGGAACCCTAGCTCATTTTGTTTTGCTATTTTCCTCTTCCATTTTCCTTTGGAATTTCTAGGACTAGCTTGAGAGCTTCATGGTGAGATCTTGTGAGAGGGAAGGATGATCGGGCGGCAAGCTAGACCTTGTATGAACCTCTTTGGTATGTATAGATGATTCGGCATGGTTCCTCAAGGCTTGGATGTGTCTTTCCCGTTTCTCCTTTTTGGTGATTTTCGGAGCCTTTTCTTGGCGAATTTCTTGTTGCGGTTTTGAGACCTTTCTCTCTGGGATTTGGTGGGGGATGTATGCATGAACCCCTCGTGGTTCTTTTCCCTTTGATTCCCCTCCCAAATCCGTGAGCAAAGGGGCTCAATTTTGGGGTTTTCGTTGTCCTCGGGTTCGTGGTGTTCTTGGTGGAAATCCTTCGATTCCTCTCGATTCAACGAGTTTTGGTTTTCCATAACTTGGATATAGAGTGCCCATGAGGTGTTCCTACTATCCCCAAAGTCTTGTGCGAATCCGTGGAGCGAATCGGGAGATCGGGAGTTGGATTTAGGGGAGTTGACCCGCGGGCGCTGTTCATCCCGAGCTGCCCAGGTGTGACCGGTCTGACCGGTGATAGCCCCTGGTGGGATTTGTCTCGGGGGACTGCATTGTTCGTGTGGTTTTGTCCCTTGGTCCTGCTGGTCAGTTCTTGGCTTGTTTGGAGTTGTTTTGCTAGGCTGTGTGAAAGGTTTTCCTTCCTTGCAGGTTGTGTTTTGGAGGTGGTTTTTGTTCCAGGGCTTAGAGGAGTCACTGAGGCTTCCTGGAACGGTTGCTGTGTGGCTGCTGTAGCCACCGGCCTGACCGGCGCTGCTCACCGGTCTGACCGGTGTCACCGGTCTGACCGGCGCAGGCCATCGGTCTGACCGGTGTAGCACAGGCAGCAAGCCTTGCAGGTTTCCGCTGTGCGTGTTGGTGAGTTTTGGTTCGGAAGGCTGTGTGTTGGTTCCTAGGACCAGTAGCACTCCAGTGGCTACGTGGTCTTGACCAACTTGGGTAGTTGAGTCGGAGACGTGCTTGGTTGCCGTGTTCGTCTTGTTGGAGTTTCAATCTCCTTCGAGAAGAATTTTTATCAGCTCCCATTCACTCCCCCCTCTCTGGTTCGCCGTTCCGGTCCTTCAAGTGGTATCAGAGCCAGTTCGGGTCTTTCGAGGCTCTAACCAGTCTAAGATCCGAAGATGGCGTACCAGGAACGGGGATCGGGTCCTCCGCACTTCGATGGGAAGAACTACCAGATGTGGTAGAGACGGATGGCTACGTCCTTCGTGGAAAGGGTCAGATCCTTTGGGACGTTACGGTGAACACAGCTTATGTTCATCCGATTAACTTCCTTGCTCCAGGATCGAGGGATATGTTCGACGCCAACAACAAGGCGGTCGACTACTTGTTTCGTGCTCTATGTCAGTCCGAATTCAATCGGGTTCAGACAGAGGACTTAGCTTGTAGGATTTGGAGTCAATTGAAGGATGCTCATGCTGGGAATGCTCAGGTTCAGGCTCGGATGTACGCGACTTACCGGAGAGAGTACGAGAACTTCACTCATCTCCCCGGCGAGTCCGTCGATGCCCTTTTCCAGCGGTTTACGGTTGTGGTGAACAACATGAGAGCCAATGTGGCCGTGCTCCCATACGATGATCATGATAGAGCTGTGAAGCTCTTGCACTCGTTGGATCGCACCGTATGGGACGGAAAGGTCGAGGCTATTCTTGAGTCCGAGAAGTATGACACCCTGACCGTGAACGAGCTGTTCTCGAAGCTCAAGTCGGCTGAGTTGGACCGTGGTATGACAGCCAAGATCGAGAGCCCGACTGATTCTCATAGTCTTGCTCTTGTCGGTGGCAAAGGGGCTAAGTCTAACGCTAGCACATCCTCCAGGATGTACTCTCTGTCTTCTTTGATGTCTTTGCCAGACGAGGAGTTCGACGTGCTTGGAGAGGATGAGCTGGCGTTGCTGACCAGGCGGTTCGAGAGGCTGCACGAGAACCGGGTGAACACGAGGAGGAATCCACGGACATGCTTTCAGTGCGGCAAGCCAGGACACTTCGTCGCCGACTGTCCGGAGAAGACGGAGAACAAGGACAGCTATAAGGATGGCTACAAGCATCGGTCGAGCAAGGACGGCAAGTACCGATCGAGGCGCGATCACAAGCACAAGGACGAGCGACGGTCGAGGAAGAAGAACGGCCGCGGCAGGAAAGCCCGAGCGATGGTCGGAGCGAGCGACGTCGACTCCAGCTCCGCCTACTCTTCCTCGAGCTCGAGCAGCAGTGAAGATGAAGGTGATCAGCGCAAGAATAAGAAGTCATCCAAGAACTTGAGTGGGCTGAGCTGCTACGCGAGAGATGGCTTCTGCGGCATGGCTCGTAGCTCCGGCAGCAAGAAGAGTCACCAGAGCGACTCGGACTCCGACTCCGAGGATGAGGTACGTGACGAGCTTCCCTTCTTGCGTGAGGAGAACGAGCGTCTTGGCAAGTTGCTAGATAACCGTGATGACATGCTTAGAGAGTCCAAGAAGATGAGGAAAGAGCTTAGGGCCCCGCTAGAAGATGCTAGGAACCGAGTAACTGAGCTAGAAACCCAGAACCTAGATTCTAAGCTTGAGATTGATTCGCTAAAGGCTTCTCCTATGTTTTATGATGATGTTGATTGTGTTGATTGCTCTGTGTACCTAGCTGATCTTACTAGTCTCAAGGATAAGCATGCTTCTACTTGTGATGAACTAGATGTGCTTAGGGTTGAAGTGGCTGAGCTTAAGTCTAGACCTGCTTTGCTAGGTGCTTGCACTTCTTGCCGTGTTTTGCATGGAAAGATTGATGATATGCATGCTTACACTGCTTCGCTTGAGGCTAAGCTGAAAGAACCTATTCCCACTTCTTGCTCTACTTGTGAATTGCATGCAGTTAAGAATTTGGAGCATGCACATTATGTTGATCGCTTGCAGGATGAGAATGATGAGCTGAGGAAGTGTATGAGTTGGTTGTCGGGTCAAGAGCCTCAGCTTGGTATCATGATAGCGGCTTTCAAACGCTATGATGGTCAGGCACTTGGGGCAGACAAGCTTGGAGAGAACAGTGGTGACGGAGTTGAGAGAGTTGGAGAGATCCCTATCCCACCACCAAACAGACACAAGAACAAGTTTGAGCCCAAGCCTAACCATCTAAGAAACAAACTTGACACAACTCCAGATCCACCCATATTCCCTCACCCTACAAATGATTTCCAAAAACCGGTGAAGTTTGTGAGCCCAAAGGGAGGTGAGGATGGAGAGAAGAAGGGTGAGAAGCCGAGTGAGCAGCCCCAACCCAAGCCTAAGCCTAAGCCACAGCCCATGAAGTTCCATTGTGGGTATTGTGGTAGAGATGGTCACAAGGATGAGTTTTGCTTCAAGAGGAAGCGTGAGGAGAGAATGGCTAAGGAGTAGGCCAACAAGGACAGGTACCACCCCTCTAATGGTGTACCTGAGCCTCGTATGCAGATGCCCAGGGCCAAGGCGATTGTGAGGACGGTTCCGGCTTGGGGAGATCGGAAGGTGGCAGGTGGTGCTGCTGGCCGAGCACCACCGGTCTGACCGGTGCACTCCACCAGTCAGACTGGTGCTGGTATGGACAGACAGCGGTTTGGTTTTCGTGCTCGTGCGGATGCTCGGTTCGGTTCTAGTGGTCGTGGTTCTGGTGGTTGGCAGGGAGAGTATGCAGGTGGTCAGTTTGCTAGACGTTCTCCACCTCTTGCTCAATATGAGGAAGGGAGAAGTCGTAGCTTTGAGATGGAGAGGAGGAACGGTCCACGGTCTTCCTTTCGTGGTTTTCGTTCTCCTCCAGTGAGGCAGGGGTGGTTCCCTAGTGGTGGTACTCGTGGTGGTTCTCGTGGTGGTAGCTTTGGTAGGCGTGATGCTTTGGATTGTGCTAACCCCACTTTGGAGCAAATGGCTCGGCACTGGTTTTACTCTTTTGGTACTAACCCCAGTGCTGAGTCGTTTGTTTACTCACGTGCTCGTTTTAAAGTTTCAGGTTGGAGACTCGAGGAACGTTTGGCTGGTTGACTCCGGTTGCTCGAGGCATATGACCGGAGACAAGGGGTGGTTCTCAAGTCTCATCCCGGTGGTGTCCAGGACATACATCACCTTTGGGGACAATGGGCGAGGGCGTGTGCTTTCAGAAGGTGAGATCAAGGTAAGTGACAAGGTCACTCTCAGGCGTGTTGCTCTTGGTCAATCGCTGGGGTTCAATTTGCTTTCCGTGTCCCAGTTGTTGGATGAGGGCTTTGAGGTGTTGTTTCGGCCTAGTGGTTCTCGGATTTTAGATTCTCGAGGGGACCTAGTTTGCCTGGTCGTTCCCGAGGGTCAAGTGTTCCGAGCTGATTTCTCTCAGTCTTCTGCTGTGGAGCGTTGCTTTTTGGCTGGTTCTTCGAGTGAGTTGTGGAAGTGGCATAGGAAGTTGGGTCACTTGAGCTTTGACCTTTTGTCTCGCTTGAGTAAACTCAATTTGCTCCGAGGATTGCCACGGTTGAGATTTGAGAAAGAGTTGGTTT
Source organism: Cenchrus fungigraminus (assembly GCA_036936925.1). Taxonomy (NCBI): domain Eukaryota; kingdom Viridiplantae; phylum Streptophyta; class Magnoliopsida; order Poales; family Poaceae; genus Cenchrus; species Cenchrus fungigraminus. Next base: position 20,039,542 of record CM072776.1, on the reverse strand, counting down.
GTGCGCTGTGTAGGCATGCCAAGATGGTAGCCTCTTCTCACCCGCCCCTCACCGATGTGATGACGGAGCGTCCATGCGAGCTGCTCCATATGGACCTTGTTGGCCCAGCTCGTGTGCGATCTGCGGGTGGGAAGTGGTATGTCCTAGTTGTGGTGGACGACTACTCTTGGTATGCATGGGTTTTCTTCTTGGAGGAGAAGGGGGAGACGTTTGGTTTTGTTCGAGATCTTGTCTTAAGGTTGAAGAACGAGAGGCACGGAGATGCCATACGAGCGATCCGCAGTGACAATGGCTCGAAATTCAAAAACTCTCATTTCGAAACCTTTTGTCATGACTTGGGTCTTGAACATCAGTTTTCGAGTCCGTATACGCCTCCCCAGAATGGCGTGGTGGAAAGGAAAAACAGAACCTTGTGTGAGATGGCTCGGACGATGCTCGATGAGCATAGGACTCCGAGAAGGTTCTGGGCTGAGGTGGTCAATACCGCGTGCTATGTGTCGAACAGGATCTACCTCAGGGTTCACAAGAAGAAAACATGCTATGAGTTGATGCACGGTCGCACACCCAAGGTGAGTCACTTCCATGTCTTTGGCTGTAAATGCTTCATTCTTAAGAAAGGGAAGAAGTTGGACAAGTTCGAGGCTAGGTCTGTCGATGGCATTTTCTTTGGTTACGCATCTCATTCTAGAGCATTTCGTGTGCTCAATCTTGAAAGTAACCAAACCGTGGAGACTTGCGAGGTAACCTTCGACGAGACACAGCCACGTAGTCAGCTTGTTTTTGAGTGTGCAGGTGATGATGAACTCGGCGAGGAGATCTTCCAGGAGGAGGAGCATGAACATGGAGATGATGAAGATGGCGGTGTGGTGCCCGTGGCTGAGCATGTACCTACTACCTCGACTACGATCGTGAACGGGCCTTCTCCCACACCTACAACGACAAACCCCGATCAAGGCGAAGCTGCTGTTGAGGGGGAGGTAGCATCAAGGCGAGAACCTCCCCGGCGAGTGCAAGTGGATCACCCAGCTTCGAGGATCATCGGCGACCTCAATGAACGTACTACACGGTTGAGGGTTCGAAACAATTCTCACTTTGCTCATGCTACTTTTGTTGCCACCTTTGAGCCCAAAGACATTGGACACGCGCTATCTAATCATAATTGGGTTAATTCGACGCATGAGGATTTGGAGAATTTTGAGAGGAACCAAGTTTGGGAGTTGGTTGACCCTCCCCCAGGGTGTAAGCCGATTGGGACAAAATGGGTGTGGAAGAATAAAGAGGGAGAGAAAGGAGAAGTGGTAAGAAACAAGTCAAGGCTTGTTGCTCAGGGGTATAGTCAGAAAGAGGGGATCGACTATGAGGAGACCTTTGCTCCCGTAGCTCGTTTGGAGGTGATTAGGATCCTTCTAGCCTTTTCCGTGGCTAAAGGGTTCAAATTGCACCAAATGGACGTGAAGAGTGCTTTCCTAAACGGTGTGTTGGAGGAAGAAGTGTATGTGATGCAACCACCGGGGTTTGAGAGTGAGAAGTACCCCCACCGGGTGTACAAGTTGAGGAAGGCGCTGTATGGGTTGAAGCAGGCGCCTAGGGCTTGGTATGGCAGGTTGAGGGGGTTCCTGTTTGAGAGAGGGTTTGAGATGGGAAAGGTTGATCAGACCTTGTTTCTCCTCAGGCAGGGCAGAGATATCCTGATTGTGCAGGTATACGTGGATGATATTGTCTTTGGTGGCTCGTCTAACTCTTTGGTTGCAAGGTTTGCAGAGGACATGAGCAGGGAATTTGAGATGAGCATGATGGGTGAGTTGCAGTTCTTCCTCGGCCTCCAGATCAAGCAGTCGAAGGAAGGAACATTTGTGCACCAAGCTAAGTACACCAAGGACATTGTGAGGAAGTTCAAGATGGAGGACTCCAAGGCTATGGCGACGCCTATGAGTACGACTACAGCTCTTCATGCGGACGAGGAAGGTGAACACGTGGACCAGAAGGAGTACCGGAGCATGATCGGGTCACTCCTGTACTTGACGGTGACGAGGCCGGACATCCAATTCTCGGTATGTCTGTGTGCTGGTTTCAAGCGTCTCCGAGGACTACGCATCGACAAGCAGTCAAGCGTATTTTCAGGTATTTGCGTCATACTCCCGACTTCGGCCTTTGGTACTCCGCGTCCTCTTCTTTGGCTCTTCATGGATTTTCAGACGCGGATTTTGCCGGGTGTCGGTTGGATAGGAAGTCCACTTCTGGGACTTGCCAGTTTTTGGGTTCTTCTTTGGTGTCTTGGTCTTCCCGCAAACAGTCGAGTGTTTCTCAATCCACTACCGAGGCAGAGTATGTGACCGCAGCTAGTTGTTGCTCTCAACTCCTTTGGATCACATACACCATGAGTGACTTTGGTGAGGAGTGTACCCATGTCCCACTTCAATGTGATAGCACCAGTGCCATAAGCGTTGCAAAGAACCCAGTGCTCCATTCCAAAACCAAGCACATAGAAGTGAGGTATCATTTCCTGAGAGACAACGTAGAGAAAGGGAAGATAGCTTTGATCCATGTACCCACACATGACCAGCTAGCCGATATTTTCACCAAACCCCTAGATCAAGCAACTTTCACTCGTTTGCGGGGGAGCTTGGTGTTTGTTTGATTTCTTGAGTTGGTGTGTGGGAGCTCCTTTGTAGCATATGTATAGCTTTCCTTTGTGCATTTCTTGCATTTGGCATGGCATATGTAACATGATGTATATGCATCTTTGTATCTTAGGTTGCATGCATTTTGTATCATATGCATTGTGTAGGAAAAGATTCTCCTATATACATTGTTCATCATGGTATGCTATTTATGATCTTGTGAGCTAGGTTGGTATGCTATGGTTAGTTTGGCTTAGCTCTTGATGATCTTGATTTATATCCATGGTTGATGGCTATGTTTTCAAAAATGTCTCATATATGCTCTCTTGTGGGTAAATGCCTTTATATGATCTTGACATGTTTTAGTGGCTTGGCTATGCTTAATTTGTCTTTGGATAGCTTATTTTGATCATATGGGGCCAAAGGCTCATTTGCCATCATGAATGTTTAGCCCCCATGCTTGATCTTGTGGAGGGGCATAAGTTCCTTTTTGTCGCAAAGACATTTCATGTACCAAATATGAATCTGAAAATGAAATGTAAATTGCTTGGAAAATGTGCTCCCATGTCATTTGTGCTTATCCTTTATAGCTTTGGGTGCTAAACCGTCGCATGATGCCTACCAATGAGAAGTCTCATACATAGAAGTAGGCACATGGCTCGGTGGCTTTGACATGACATGAGGTGCTTGTGGGTGTTTATGATGGTCTTATGCTTAGAATGGTTGTCCTAGCATGAAGTTTGTGTGGCTTTGCCATTTTGACATGTTTTGTTCATGTTTAGGACTTTGCTCATGAGGGAGTGAATTTTCGCAAAATTGCTCAATTCTATCTTAGCTTCGTCCAATGGTTGTGAAACTTGGTGATCATGTAGTTGATGTCAGTACGAAGCTGTAGAGTATCTAACTTGCTCATTTGGACATGTGTAGCATCCTATGTTGAATTTTGTCTATTTGAGAAGCTCTTGTTTGCATTTTTTGCATTTTTGGCTTGATTCATGCATTGTCAACAAGGGGGAGAAGTTTGAGCATGTTTTCGCTTGCTGCATGCATTTAGAAGGTCTCCAAGTGGTTTCGAGCTAGTTTTGAGTTCGTGCAGTTCCCAGTTTTTCCCAGGTGGTCATCGGCCTGACCGGTGCTGCTCACCGGTCTGACCGGTGTGAGTGTCAGGTGCTGGACGATCTTGTCCACCGGTCTGTCCAGGTGGTTTCGAGCCATTTCTGGGCTCTGTTGTGCACCGGTCTGACCGGTTGAGGTCACTGGTCTGACCGGTCAGGTGTGCTGGCCCTGTTCAGATGTTGGGCACCGGTCTGACCGGTGGTGCCGACCGGTCTGACCGGTCAGAGTTGAGCTGTTGCAGCTGCTCTGTTTCGTGAAGTGGTTCGCATGCTTTCGTCCAGGGGGAGTTTGCATTGGTTCAGGGGGAGCTTGCATGTGTGCAGGGGGAGCACTTTGCGGTTCTCGAGCTTTGGATTGGTGGCTTGAGCTCTTTGCTTGAGCATGGTTTTGTCTCGAATGTGTCGAGCCGTTGCCCTTGCCTAAGGGGTCCGAAACTTGTCTTCTTCAAGTGATCTTGCTCTTTGCCTTTCCTTTGGCTTTCGATCGCTTGTTGGAGTTTCTGTTGGTCGTTTCTTTTCTTTTCGTTTTCTCTTTGGTTACCAAATGTGTCTGTTGTCAATGCACTCATCAAGGGGGAGATTGAGAGCCATATGTGGTTCGAGGACCGGTGGATGGTCGCTTCCTGGTTTGATGAGTGATTAACAACGTGGTCTGGACTGATTCTTGGCTAAGTATTGCAGGTGCAAGTTGCGGCTTGACTGGTGTTGGTGCAGGTGAAGAACAAGCGCGAAAGGTCGTTGCTGGTGAGGCCTCCAGGTGTGGAGAAGACAAGTAGGCTTGGTTCCAGGGACCCGGTGGCCAGCGGGGTCAAGTGCGGGCCGCATGGTGGCAAGATCGGCAAGATGAAGTCGTGGACGGTTTCTTGGTTGAGCCTCAAAACCAAGGTCGAGCCGGGACTACGTGGGAGCCGAGTCATGAGTGGTGATTGGCGGAGGCTACACCGAGTTCGCGGGGTTTCCGGTGGTTCACCAGAAAACCACCGGGTTCCTTGGTTGATCCACAAAGCCAAGACCGAAGACCGGAGGCAGCAGCACCAGGACCGGTCTGACCGGTGTGCGACGACGCAGTCCGGAGTCTTCGAAGCGGAGGACACGCGTCGGGATCACAAGCCTTGTGTCGAGGCAAAGCAAGTTTGCGGTCGCTGGGCATCCATCCGATGGTTCGACGATGAAGATTCCCAAAGTGCCCCTCGGGGGCGTGTATCCTAGTATTAGGCCTTAGGGGTAGTTTCGTCTTTCGGTTGCCTCCATATAACCCAAGTGGTGAGAGGATGACAGCCATCTCTTGGAACCCTAGCTCATTTTGTTTTGCTATTTTCCTCTTCCATTTTCCTTTGGAATTTCTAGGACTAGCTTGAGAGCTTCATGGTGAGATCTTGTGAGAGGGAAGGATGATCGGGCGGCAAGCTAGACCTTGTATGAACCTCTTTAGTATGTATAGATGATTCGGCGTGGTTCCTCAAGGCTTGGATGTGTCTTTCCCGGTTCTCCTTTTTGGTGATTTTCGGAGTCTTTTCTTGGCGAATTTCTTGTGGCGGTTTTGAGACCTTTCTCTTTGGGATTTGGTGGGGGATGTATGCATGAACCCCTCGTGGTTCTTTTCCCTTTGATTCCCCTCCCAAATCCGTGAGCAAAGGGGCTCAATTTTGGGGGGTTTCGTTGTCTTAGGGTTCGTGGTGTTCTTGGCGGAAATCCTTCGATTCCTCTCGATTCAACGAGTTTTGTTGGACCATAACTTGGCTATGGAGTGTCCATGAGGTGTTCCTACTATCCCCAAAGTCTTGTGCGAATCCGTGGAGCGAATCGGGAGATCGGGAGTTGGATTTGGGGGAGTTGACCCGCGGGCACTGTTCATCCCGAGCTGCCCAGGCGTGACCGGTCTGACCGGTGCTCTTGACCGGTCTGTCCGGTGATAGCCCCTGGTGGGATTTGTCTCGGGGAACTGCCTTGTTCGTGTGGTTTTGTCCCTTGGTCCTGCTGGTCAGTTGTTGGCTTGTTTGGAGTTGTTTTGCTAGGCTGTGTGAAAGGTTTTCCTTCCTTGCAGGTTGTGTTTTGGAGGTGGTTTTTGTTCCAGGGCCTAGAGGAGTCACTGAGGCTTCCTGGAACGGTTGCTGTGCGGCTGCTATAGCCACCGGCCTGACCGGCGCTGCTCACCGGTCTGACCGGCGCAGGCCATCGGTCTGACCGGTGCAGCCCAGGCAGCAAGCCGTGCAGGTTTCCGCTGTGCGTGTTGGTGAGTTTTAGTTCGGAAGGCTGCGTGTTGGTTCATAGGACCAGTAGCACTCCAGTGGCTACGTGGTCTTGACCAACTTGGGTAGTTTAGTCGGAGACGTGCTTGGTTGCCGTGTTCGTCTTGTTGGAGTTTCAATCTCCTTCGAGAAGAATTTTTATCGGCTCCTATTCTCTCCCCCCCTCTCTGGTTCGCCGTTCCGGTCCTTCAGTTGTGCAGATCTAAACCTCTGACAGTTGGCGCGCCAGGTAGGGGGGAATCCAAGGTTCTTCGTGCAACTCGATGGCTTCGACCAGCGGCGTCATCTTCCTCGAGAGCATGGTGAACATCCTCGCCAACCCCATCGACATCTGCTTCGGCTCTATGCCGACAGGATCCACCACTTCAGCCGCCTGCCTCATCATCGAGAGCGCTGAGGTCACCGCCAACCAGCAGGTCGAATCCGATCTGCTGAAGGAAACCCACCCACCCACTCCTCGCGACCTGATCGCGGGGCTCGATCGCGTCGAGGACATGCTCTCCGACACGATCAAGGTCTGTGAGCGCATCAAGTGCCCTCACATGACCTCTCCGTCTTCATCCCGCATGCCTCTTGGTCTGTGGAACGCAACCCATGCAGCTTCTCGCTACATGAAGAACAAGATCTAGATCGAATCTGGACCCAAGACTCCACATCGTGGAAACTGCAGAGGTCATCTCGACGAACCTTGCCCCGTCCACGAGGACTCCAAACACACGGCTCGCCAGCGCCGTGTGCTCAAGAAGCTTCGCCGACCCCTACTCGCGGCTCATCGCCGCCAGATCAACCGCGAGCCGTCCCCGGACTACCTCGCATTCCAGATCGCTCGTACGACCATCTCTCCCAACTATCCGGGCGAGGTGTTTGAGATCCCAGATTGAGAAGTCCTCGTGGTCTCCGCCGATGTACCCCCTCAGGCTGGTGAGACAGATGAGCAGCGCCAACTGCGTGAGAACGCTAATGCCGCACAAGCTGTGCGTCGTCAGCAGGAGATAGATGCAGCTGCAGCAGCTGGCCAAGCCCCAGGTCAAGCCACGGGCAACGTCGTACCAGGTGCCGGCGGCCAACCTGTAGGCAACGTCGTCGATGGAGGACAACACCACACGGCCCCAGCCGCTCCCCAACAGCAGGAGAATGAGCCTCACCGACATCGCCTACACGCCAGAGACCTCCTGAGGGACTTTGAGCAAGATGGCCACGAAGTCTATAACTCACCTCAAGCCAACCAAGGCGCAGCCCTTGCTGAGCTGGGACAACTTGCGGACACTCCTGCGACTCGACGTCTACAAGCTCACATCCGTATTGCCACCGCCCAGGTCGAAGCAAGAGGTCCAGGGTACAGCAGATCGGCCTCAAGTTCCTACTCCAGGAGTAGGTCGGAGCGACCCCACCATCGTCATCACCATAACGACAACACTCCCCTTCAGCCTATGCCAGAAGAGGGAGGTCGTGAGAATGAAGTCATGCAACCAGTCAACACTGCTGCTAACGCAGCAGCCAATCCAGCTACCAACGCTGCCGGTAATGCTGTTGGCAATGCTGCCAACAATGCCGCCAATGCTGCTGGCGCCCAGCAGCAGAATGTCGCCGGTAATGGAGGACAGAACGCGGGAGCTTGATCTCCACCAGTACAAGCCACATGAGCTCGGAGCAATCAGCGTCAACCTATACAAGATGAAGTGGAGATAGAGCGTCGCGCTAACTACGATCGCGACAATGGGGCCCCTGATCCCCTTGACGCCAATCACCCCATCCAAGCAGCAGACCTCCGCGAGATGCACGATCGAGAGCTTCTACGTCGTGCCCAGTACGACCAAGATAATGGTCCTCCCAATGAACTCTTCGTCATCCCAACAACCTACACTCCAGCGTCTAGCTCGGGAGCAATCAACAACTTCCTAGCATTCTCACGACATCTCAGGATGATCAGATACCCTAAGGATTTCAAACTAGCCATTGAAAAATATGACGGTCGCTCCGACCTGAGTATTTGGCTCAAGATGTACAGCATCGCCGGCCGGGTGTCAGGAGGCAACGAAGACCACATGGCAGGATACTTTCCTCTTGTGATGGGCCAGGCGCCACTCCTGTGGCTCGACAATCTCCCTGCGGAGTGCATCACCTCGTGGGCGACCTTATCGTGGCTCTTCACAACCAACTATCAAGCGACGTACAACCGCCCCGGCAACACTCATCATCTCGCCAAAGTGCGGATGAGGAAGGACGAAACTCTCCGTGAGTACACCAACTGCTACTTCGAGAACCGCAACACTCTTGCGGGTGTCAAGGATCAAGACGTCATAGCCTACTACAAGAAGGGGGTAACCAACCTCAAGCTCTTCGAGAAGATCCATAAAGCTGACGCCAACACCATCGCTGACCTCATGGCTTACGTCGACAAGCTCTTCGACACCCAAGATGTGGTGGTACACGACTTCAAAGGTGATGAACACGATGACGGTGGTGGCAGGTCGCGCAAGCGATCTGGCGAGGTTTATGCGACCGACCCACCCAGACCTTCCACCTTCCTCGAAGGTGACTTCAACATCGTTATGGACGAGACATGTCAGTTCCACCGCGACGCCAAGCACACCATGAGGGAGTGCGAGCAACTAAAGCGCGCCCTAGGTGTACCCCCGGAGCCAAAGAAGACCAAGAGCGGCAAAAATGACGACCAGAGCAACGGCCGCCGCTACGATAACCGCAACTGTCGACCTGATCGACGTGACTACCGCAATCGACGACCTTACCGTCGCAACGACGATAGGGATCACTGTGATTATCACCGTGATGACCGACGTGATGATCGTCGTGACGACTACCGCCGCGACGATCGCCGTGACGACCACCGTGACGAGCGCCGTGACGACCAACGCGACAATCACCATTGCTACGACGACCACAATAACAACGGCAACCGCCACAAGGAGCCTTCTCCTCCACCTCCACCGAAAGTGAGCAATCCTAATCGAGCATTCCAGAATGCCAACCGACAGGTCAACTTCATCGTCGGTGGCCGTCAAGCAATCAAGAGCAACAGACAGCAGCGATCGAACGCAAGGGAGATCGGTCAAGTCAACACGGAAAGTCCACAACCTCTGTGTTGGTTGGAGTACCCCATCACTTTCTCCAGGAAAGACCATTGGGTACACATACCAGACCCCGAGACCTACCCGCTGGTCATCAACCCCATAGTGGACGGCGCCTTCCTCCCTAAGACCCTCGTCGACGGAGGTAGCAGCTTGAACATCATCTTCACCGAAACGCTAAGGAAGATGGAATTCGACTTCTCCAAGATGACCGCTTGTGACGAACCATTCTACGGGGTCGTGCCCGGCAAGGCTGCATACCCCATAGATCGTGTATGCCTGCCGGTCACTTTTGGCAAAGAAGACAACTTCCGGACGGAGTACCTAGCTTTCGAGGTCGCGGACTTTCGCTCCTCCTACCACGCCATCCTTGGTCGACCCATGTTGGCCCAGTTTATGGCGATCCCACATCACACCTACCTCATCATGAAGATGCCAGTACCAAACGGAATCCTTTCTGTCTACGGCGATATCCTCATCTCCTACAACTGCGAGAGCGACACCGTCGACCTCGCCAAGGTATCTGCGTGCAAAGCCGCTGCAACGGTCATGGTCACTCAGGCCTCCAAGATCGACCAAACTACTCTGGAGGTGACAGAACAGAAGCGCACAGCTACTGCCTTGGACGCAAGTCCTGCAGTGAAGAAAGTTTGCCTCGGCCTGCCCGACGCAACCAAGGAAGTCACCATCGGGGCCGACCTCGACCCCAAATAGGAACTCGCGCTCACCAGTTTCCTCCGGGACAACACCGACATCTTCGCATGGAGCCCGTCCGACATGCCCGGTGTCCCCAAGGAGCTGGCTGAGCACGCCCTTGAAGTAAGCAAGACAGCAAGACCTATCAAGCAAAAGCTCCGGTGATTTGCGAAAGATAGAAAGCAGGCCATCGAAGTAGAAGTCTGTAAGCTCTTAGCTGTAGGATTCATACGATAATGTAAACACCCGGTTTGCCTCGCAAACCTGGTCCTTGTACCCAAAAAGACTGGAGGATTAAGGATGTGTATCGACTACACCGATCTCAACAAGCACTGCCCGAAAGACCCCTTCCCCCTTCCTCGCATCGACCAGGTCGTGGACTCCACGGTTGGTAGTGTCCTTCTATGTTTCCTCAATTGCTATTCAGGGTATCACCAGATAGCCCTGAACCCCGACGATCAAGACAAGACGGCGTTCATAACGCCCAATGGCATCTACTACTACAAGGTCATGACCTTTGGCCTGAAAAACGCTGGTGCAACCTACCCGAAGGCGATATAGAAGTGCTTGAAGTCTTAGATCGGGAAGAACGTGGAAGCCTACGTTGATGATGTGCTCGTCAAGACCACTTAAGGGGATCAGCTCATCAACGACCTCGCCGAGACCTTCTCCAATCTGCGTACCTATCAGTGGAAGCTCAACCCGACCAAGTGCGTCTTCGATGTCCCCTCTAGATTGCTCCTGGGCTTCATGGTGGGACACCGAGGCATTGAAGCCAACCCCGTGAAGATCGACGCAATTCGCAACATGCTCAGACCGTCTTGCAAGAAAGATGTCATGAAGCTTATAGGTATGATGGCGGCTCTAGGTCGTTTCATCAGCAAGCTCGGCGAAAAAGGGTTACCTTTCTTCACGCTATTGAAGAAAGCAGATAAGTTCGTATGGAATGAAGAAGCACAAAAGGCTTTCGAGGCCCTCAAGGAGTCCTTGATTATGCCTCCAATCATGACACCTCCAATTCCAAAGGAAACACTCCTCCTGTACATCTCCGCCACCACTAATGTGGTCAGCACGGTCTTCATCGCCGAATGAGCAGAAGAAGGGTAGGTCTACCCTGTTCAACGACCTGTGTAGTACGTGAGCGAGGTTTTGGCCGACACTAAAACATGTTACTCACAGCCTCAGAAGCTGCTCTACGCACTCCTGATCACGTCGAGAAAGCTCCGGCACTACTTCCAAGCCCACAAGATCAAGGTGCCTTCTTCCTTCCCGTTAGGGGAGATTTTCTGCAACCGTGATGCCAATGGTCGTATCATTAAGTGGTCGGTTGAGTTGGGTGAGTTCGACATTGAATTTTGCCCCAGACAAGCGATCAAGTCGCAAATCCTAGCTGATTTCGTATCAGAGTGGACAGAAATCCAGATGCCCCCTCCCAAGGAGCAGCCTGAACACTGGATCATGTACTTCGATGGTGCCCTTAATCTTGAGGGTGCCAGAGCAGGCGTGCTATTCATTTCTCCTCAGGGAGAGCAGCTCAAATACGTCCTACAAATACACTACAAGGCTTCCAACAACGGAGCAGAGTACGAAGCTCTAATCCACAGTCTCCGAATTGTAGTGTCCCTTGGCATCAAGCGACTACTAGCATATGACGATTCCAAGGTCATCATTAAGCAAGTCAACAAGCAGTGGGATTGTGTGAAAGACACAATGGACGCTTACTGCGCTGAGGTCTGCAAGCTCGAAGGCCACTTCGAGGGGATTGAATTTCAGCACGTGCCACACAACAACAACGTGGCTGCCGACGTTCTATCTAAGCTGGGCTCCAAACGAGCTCTAGTCCCGACGGGTGTGTTCGTCCAAGACCTGCACAAGCCATCGATCATGCTGTTGGACCTGGACAACCCGGATCAAGATCAGCCCGACCAAAACCCAGTAGCTTCCCGAGACGTACTGATGACAGAAAAAGAGGACGATTGGCGCGAGCCTTTCCTAGGCTTTCTACTTGACCAGCGAGTCCCAGAAGACAAAGCTGAACGCGAACGCATCACGCGGCGTAGTACTAACTACATCGTGATCAGCAATGACCTCCATAGAAAAGTCGTCTCTACTGGCGTCTTAATGAAGTGCATCTTGCGATCAGAAGGTCTTCAGCTCCTAGCTGAGATACATGGCAGCGAGTGTGGCTGCCACGTAGCGTCTGCCAATCTGGTCGGCAAGGCCTACCGATCTGGCTTCTACTGGCCCACAGCCATGACCGATGCTAAAGACCTCGTAAAGAGGTGCAAGGGATGTCAGTTCTTTGCCAAACAATAGCATCTGCCAGCTCAGATCCTGCGCACGATACCCCCATCGTGGCCCTTCGCCATGTGGGGCCTTGATTCCATAGGACCCTTCAGATCCACCCCTGGCAGCTACAAGCACATCATTGTGGCCGTCGACAAATTGACTAAGTGGATTGAAGTCCGACCTGTCTCTAAGGTCACGTCGGAGGAAGCGGCGAAATTCATCCAAGAGAAAACACATCGCTTCGGTGTGCCTAACAGAATCATCACCGACCTCGGGTCGGCCTTTACAGTGTCTGCCTTCTGGGATTTTTGCCAGGACAGCATGATTGATGTTTACTATTCATTGGTCGCCCACCCACGGTGTAACGGCCAGGTCGAATGTGCCAATGGCATGGTTCTTCAAGCTCTCAAAGACTGTATCTTTGATGATGCTTCAAATTATCCTTCCCGGTGGTTAGCCGAGCTACCACACGTGATTTGAGGTCTGCGTACCCAAGTCAGTTCAGCCACGGGCTTCTCGCCCTTCTTTCTGGTCTATGGATCAGAGGCTATCCTACCCACCGACGTCACCTTTGGAGCTCCATGTATACAGTTCTACGAGGAGGGAGAAGCCGAGCAAACTCGTCGTGTCGACCCTGACAGCCTCAAGGAGCAGAGAGTAGCAGCCGTCATGAGACAAGCTCACCACGACCAGCAGCTTCATCGATACCATGATCGCAACGTCAGAGAATGCTCCTTCAACGTTGGCGACCTAGTCCTAAGGCGCATCCAGAAGACCAACGGCATGCACAAGTTGTCCGCCCCGTGGGAGGGACCGTTTATTGTCACAAAAGTTATCAGCCTGTCAACATATCGCCTCCAGTGGGGCAATGGCCAAGGGGTCCCCAACCCATGGAATGTGGAGCATCTCCACCGATTCTATCCGTAGAATAGTTTCCATTACAGCTATGTATTCTTCGTCTTTGTACTTCAAGTTAATTAAATATTAGTTTTAAGTAGTCATCTGCTGTGTCTCGAGCTCTATCCCCTTTTCTTTCATGCCATGTACCCTCCCCCTCGTCATGCTCGGGGGCTTGGCAAAAGCCAATACAGGGGTCGAAATACCTGAGGGTGAAGTTTTTTTTTCCTCCCCCTCGACATGCTCGGGGGCTTGGCGCAAGCCAATACAAGGGTCGCTCTGTGACAACCCGCCCAGGAAAATACCGTACTATCACCTAAACCAATCCACTTTGGCCATTAAGCGACAGTAAAGTATCATCCTGTCGTTAGTTGCCGGGTTAACGCCCGGTAAATCACTTGGAAATCACACAGAGGATCGAACATATGCATTAAAACTCACACGAAGGCGAGTCCAGAGTACAAACACGTTTTAATCCGAATTACCCCTAAGGGTTAATTAATACAAACCGATGTTCATGACATGATAAGTAAAAGTTCATAGTTCGAAAACAGCGGAAAAATAAACTACGAAACGATAGACATCACAGGAGGCCGTCCGTGATGCCGTCACTCGTCATCATCCACCCATTCCAGCTCCCAGCCGGGTGGAATCCCTCCAGGCCAAACAACACCTGCAACAACATTTTTAAAGCAAGGCTGAGTATACTCATACTCAGCAAGACTTAACCGTCAGGTGATAACTACATCACCAAACTCTAGACATGAGAGGCTTTTAGGCCGGTGGAGTTCTTTTGCTGAAAAGCAACAAGAGTATGTCCTTACTTTCAATATTTTAGCACAAATTCTAGTTGATTTCAATTTCTAAGTGTGCCAACTAATTCAATCAAGAATTGTACAATACATTTAATTCAAGCAATAATATTCACAAAGTTCCATCAATAAGGGATATCATGGCCAGTTGATTAAGCAGTCTCAGATAACGGTGAGAGGCTGACAATCGATTGATTTATAACCTTGCAAGGTAAACCTAAACACACGGATGGTGCCCCCACATGGACAACCACCAGGCGGTTCCCAAAAATCCTCAGCTTGGGATCGAAGCTTACAGTCTCGGGTACACAGCTATCTGGCGTACCCCGCAAGGCACCCAGCCTCACACATGTACCCACCTCCTGGTGGAGAACTGGGCAGGTGACTACTCAAGATTTGTAAGGGTAAGTTCCCGCACCGTCTCATTAGGGTACTAGGCTTACCGGTCCCATTCCCGACAAGTGCTTAGTACGTTCAAAAGCTTAGCCCAAGAAAGCCACTGGACCGGAGCCCAACTCCCATGCTCTTACCACATGAGCAATCCATTTATAAAGATCTTATGATTCCAACATAAGAACCTATTCTCACGAGTGACAAGCATCACTTGACTTGTAACAGTCCTATAGCATAGCAGCTACCGACCTATCATTCTAGTAAAAGAGCATAGGTACCTAGGGATCATGCATCTAGGGTTTCAATTCAACTCGAGAAACGTAAATGCACAATCATAGCAAGATAATTGCATAATTTTTAAAAGGAAGGGTTAATGATCCGAGGCTTGCCTTCGCTGGCAAGGTTGGCCTTGGGCCCTTCTGGACTTGGTCTAGGTCCTGAGCTACGTCCACGTACTGTAGCTCGCCGCCAGCATCTTCATCTTCTCCTTCCGGCACGATCGTATATCTACCGTCGGGAAGATCTACACGAGGATGCAAATGCAAGATTTACTTGACAGTTTTAATTTAATTAATTACAAACAACATATGACAACCACGGGGTGCATGGTTGACCACATTCACCTAGATAAGAATATATTCAGCATACTCTTCCAATAAAGGAACAATATGCGGTTCTTTATTAATTAGTCTTTTTGATAGTGACTGTGTACACATTTATATAAATAAATTAATTTAATTTCACAAACAGCAAGGGGGTTGTGACACTTAGCCTCTAACAAGATTAACATCACATACATGAGGTCAATAGGTGAGTGTTGGTGATTTTCCCAATTTAAGTTAATATTAAGCTTTAAATGGCTTCCATAGCTTTTATTCATAAATTAAATTAATAAAAATTCAGTGGGGTGTTTAAGAAGCACTACAAACCTAAATAAAGCCACTGCACACACATGCACACTTAGGAGAGCTATAAAATTAAATATACCGAAAATAACAAAAGCTAGCTACCAAAACATGATAAATGCATACAAAAATAAATAAGCATCAAATGGATCCCAACTTTCTCACACATGTCCTCTGGTCCAAATCTAAGTTAGGCATGCAACATATACACCTAGAGCTATTAAAGATCTTGAGCTATGCATTTACAAAGAAAAAATTAGGCATAAAACAAGATTAAATATTTCTGACAGATATAAAATTTGGACTAATTCACCAGAGATGCATTTAGGCATAACAAGGTCACATGCAAAAGTTGAGCACAAAAATCTAATTATTTTTAGCTACAAAAATCATTTAGACAGATTCAGCATAAATACAAAACAATTTATAATAAAAGATCTACAGCATAACATTGTGCAATTTTTGGTACAGAAGCTAGGCATGACATGACTCACAACATATCCAAAATTCAGCAACAAATCACATGTAGATTTTGAACTACAACAGATTTAGGTTTAACTGACTTCTATTTTTCATGCAAAAACCAACAGGCAAAATTATGGTCATGCTTTATAAAAGTTGTAGGGTTATTCACAAGGAATCCAGCAAAATTGAGTTTGCATTTTTCTGATGTTTCCACAATTTTCTATGGATTTTCTAAGATTCAGCAAAACACATACACTATTCAAGATTCTAATTACACAGAGGTCCCTGGAAAGTTTTCGACCTTCACAGAAAAGCCCTCGAGGCAACTTTTCTCACAAAACAGCCCTTGGCGGCGGTGGCGAGTTTGTCGGCGGTGATGTGGGACTCGCTGATGCAAACAAATGGCGCAGGGGTGTGATTCACCTCACCTAGGTCCGATTGGCGGCGGTGGATTGCCCGGAGGAGTCGCCGGCGAGCGGCGGCGGCGAAGCCGTGGCGGCACAGCCGCTGCGGGTCGAATTCTGGCGAGGTGAGGAGGGATGTGGGGCAATGAGCGACGGCTTGAGCTTCTATGGGGTCCAGGGGAGGTGTTCGAGGGGATTAGGTGACCTGGGAGTAAGCGCAGGGCAAGCTCCGCACGGCGGCGGCAATGGCGGAGGCGGCGGCGGGTCTGCCACGCGCGAGGTGAACGACCGGCTCCTTTATAGGCACGGCAAGCAACGCGTGGGGCTTCACGCCTTCGCCTCGAAGATAAGGCGCGCAGACAGGGGGGGACCGCCTGGCATGGTGGTGCGCGCGGCTGACCGGCGCGCGGTGCGGGAGGGGCACGGCGCGGGCATGGCCCGCGGCGACGCGTGGCGAAACGTGGATCCCGAGGTATGGGGTCGAGCACGGGGTGTGGGGGAACGGCGCAAGATCCTCGGGATGCGCAGGTAGGGCGGGGGGGCCCGGACTTCGAGGCTGCGCAGGCGCCACGCGGTGGCGCGCGTGGGGGCGGGGGCGCTCTTGAGCGCGGGGTGCCGGCGACGCCACCGTTTGCTTTTGATTTAGCCCTGTTTGACCGCGAAAAGCTCCAAAATTTTGAACTAAAGTGCTCTAAGGTGCAAATAGCAAAGTTGTAGATCAAAGACCCCTCTACAACTTTTACAAAGGCTGGCCTATGTTTTGATCAATGGCTTGGGCATAAACTGCAAGCAAAGTAGATGTCTTTCTTAGCACTAATGAATAGTGTTTAGCTGAAGTTGACCGAGTTTTTCACCAATTTCCACTCAAAATCTCAAATGCCGCCAATTATGAAAAGTGTGTCCCTCGAAAAGACGAACAACTTTTGTATTGGCCGATTTTGAAGTGTTTAAATGAAATTGGGAGAACGCGGCAAAAGTTCCAGAGGAGGTTTAAAGACAACAGGGGTTTTGACTATGTTTGACTATGCCTTTGACCAAGGTTCGACCACAAGTGTGTGTTGACTTGATCAAGAGGGTCATTAGTGATTGTTTGCTAGGTTTTCGAGGTGATGACCCAGGTTGACCAAGGTTTGACTAGAGTAAACAGGTTTGACTCGGTCCTTAGCACTAATGATGCTAATTAAAAACCTGGGGCGTCACTCTATGTTATTGCAAGCCTGCTTGGTCGTGTGGTTGCAAAACCAGGGTCCCAGACTCCTCTCCGCGCGCCGACCGCACGTAAGTCTCCCTGCTGAGCTGTGGTGGTCGGTAGGCCAGCCTCTCCGTGAGTAGTGGTTAGCGGGGCATAATAAAAACACATCACTTCAGGGCAACCAAGCTCGTGCAAACATAAACTAAGTAAGTCATACAGGCCAATAGAAGATCATCAAAAGTTATTTACATGACTGGAAGAGGAGGGGGTACAGCCCTATGACTATGACTATTCTTCACTATCATCGCCCTCGTAGTCGATGGCGTCCATTATCTTCTGGGCGGCTTCCCGCACTTCGTCTTCCACAACCTTGAGGTCCTTTGTCGTGTCCGGGCCTTCCCCGACCTTGGCCATGTCAACCTCAGTGAAGTGCGACTTCACGCGTACCAACGACTCCGTAGCCGCTGTAAGACTCGTCGCCCTCAAAAGGTCGACCAACTTCTGGGGTGCGACCAGAAGACGGTCAATAGCTGGCTTCTGTCCCTCCCCAGCAACTGGCGTCTCCACCATATCCATTATATGGTCAGCGGCGTTCTTCAGGTCGTTCACCTGCACCTCCAGCCCTGCAATGATCACTTGGTCATTCTGCAACAACGGCAAAGCCACATCAAGACTGACCTCAAGGTCCTTTCGAGCTTGCTTCTCATAAGCCAGCTTCTAGGACACAGCATACCCACTGTCCACGGTGGCCTTCATCAGTTGCTTCAGCTCCTCGCCGCTTGCATCAGCAGCTCGCAGGTTCACCTCAAGACTTCGGACCCTTTCCCTGGGAACCTTAAGGTCCTCCTTGAGCTTGTCCTTGTCCCTGTGGAATTCCACATCATAAAAACACCATCAGACCTAAGATCCAGCCACACAAGTTGAGATGAACAAGGTCGTGGGGCGTTGGTCTTACCAGCACTAACGGAAGTCAACAGCTCGTCGGCTTCACGATTCTTGCGCTGCTCTTCTTTTTGCTCGTCTTCGAGCTTCTTCTTATTTGTTGCGGCCTCCTCCCGGACCCGCTTGAGTTCCTGCTCGAGCTCTGTCACCCGCAACTGTGCGGCCGTGGCATTCCTACACTAGTCGGCCCTACTCTGGGCACGGTTTGCTAGCGACTGCTTCAAAAAGAAAAGACAGATCGTCGATGGCAAATTCAAAGACAAGATGCTTCGTGAAGTCAAAGATAGTTACTTACCGTGAACACGTTGTTGAGAGTCAAGATGGCTCGACGGACCGCCTTCATGTCCTCATCATCATCAAAGACATCTCCCTCCCAGGGAGTGCCGCTCCCGTTGATCTCCCCTTCCTCAAGTTTGGGCCCATCGACGATGAACCCGGTACCCTGCCACCGGCTATTTCTGAGCCCCGCAGTGGCTGCTCGAGCTGAGCTTGGTCCACTGTCGGGTCTTGAGCTGACGTGCTCGGCACCACATTGAGTGGGTCCACTTCGATGACGGGCGGAGGAGTCGATATCCCCACGTCGCCAACGGAACCTTGAGTTCCGACCTCTTGCTCGGGCGTCGTCGTCCTTGCGGGTGAACCTTGAGCACCCGAGGTGCTCTGAGGTATGGCGCTCGACCTGCAACAATTTCTTAAGTCAATATGCTACGACCTTTCAGGAATAATCAATGAACAAGTCCAAGAATGGAGGTCTTACCTCACGACCACTGGCGCACGCAACCTCGGCCTTAGGGGCCGAGCTGGCACCTTCGTAGGCATCTTTGCCTGGGCACCGGCCGTAGCCCGCTGTGCCTCCCCGATGCGGAGAAGTTCCTCCTCTGTCACCTGCCGCTCAGCCACCTGCTGCCTCTTGGTCGCGGGACTTGGTGACCTCGGTGCCGAACGATCATCAATGATCGGCGGATCATCAGTAGCTTCGTCCTCTTCCTCCTAGACCTCCTTGGACGACGGGGTAGGGATCGTTGACCTCTTCCTCTTCTTCTTGTCGGCCTCGAGCTTAGCAGTCTTTGCTGCCTCGACCTTCACGGCAGCTCTCGAGCTTGACTGCTTCACCGTTGCCGCCCTCGTTTTGCGTCCCGGCTTCGTGGCACTGCTCACCTTAGGCTGGTTCACCACATCGTCGCCGACCTCTCGGTCACTGTCTTCATCAGCCCCCACTGATGAATCAGAGAGATAGTTCTCCAGCAGCGCAGCTGCTGGGGGCTGGTAGTCCTGCGACCTCAATTTTCGACGCGGCTCCTCACCGGTCGGCAGCGGTGCAGGGCACCAGTACTGCATCTCCCGAGCCTGCAAATGACAAGAAACAAAGTCTATGAGGTCTTCCTTTGAGGCACACAAAATAAACGCTTCAAAGACCAGCTAGTTAAGTTCAAAACTTACTGGGTCAGCTATTGTTAACGCGAAAATAGGACGTCACCTCCGCGCGTGAGACACGTGACTCCCCGGTCTGTAGCGAGGCATGCTAGACAATCTGACTTGTTGATTGACAATGGAAAAAATATTAGAGATCGGCTAGAGAACCGATGGCCTTTTAGCGACCCGTGTACCAGCCAATCGGCCGATACAAGTAAGCGGGATCGGCCGGCTCGAGAGCGACCGAGGCGCGAGGGTGCGAATAAGAGATCGGCTGGAATCGGCCGATCGTGATGTCAGCACTCGAACAGGTCAGAATCGGCTGCGGTGTTAGAAGCCGATAGGATCTAGATTGAGTGGGATAATTGGTGATAATAGCTAAAAACCACAAGAATTGGTACAAAAACTGGCAGATCCAGCTAATATCGGTAAAGGGTGAATAAAGAACTAGACGAAACCTCAGCGATGCGCCCGGATGTTAAAGCCTAGGGTTATTCGGTAAAATGGTACTCACAAGCTCGCCGGAGATCGATCGATGCAGCCGACGAACTTGAAGGACGGCGTTGTAAAAAAGAGGGAAAACGCAATGGCGAAGTCGCCGAAAAGTAGATGCTGTAAAAGTAGATGCTGTAAATTGTAAAGGGTTTGTCCGGAGGCGGTTTGTTTGATATTGGTGTGTACACTTTTTTCCGACCATGCAGGGCCGCTATTTATGTCCTGAGGACAACCCGACTCCTAGCCGATTACGGCACTGTTTACTTGCATCTAAAGAAACCAAATACTTCTAAAAATAGAAAAGGACTCTCACAGGAGTCAAAAACTCTCTAAAAACTGACTCTTGACCCGTTATCAATCGTGGATTGACCCGCCTCCACCGTGCTTTCCTTCTGGCGTTTCTTCTTGATTACTGCTTTCTTTCTTTCCATCGGCCGATCCTCCGTTTGACCATCGGCCGATCGGTATGATCCGCTGGTCCTTCAACAGACTTGAGCTTCCTTGACCATCGGCGAGTCCTGTTGACCATCCTTGTCTCTCTTCCAATCGGCCGATTGCACTCTATTTTCATCGGCTGCTTCTCCTTATCCTTTTTGACCTGTTTTTCCAAAAAACGGTGTCAACACATGCCCCCCCAGTTTCGGAGTTAATAATCTTTTTGCTCCGAAATTTCCTCGAATCCGTTATCTTCCTTGATTCGAAGTCGGCCGAAGAATCCAAACAAATCTTAGGGGCCATAAATACAACTGCCTCGTCTCCTCTTTTCCCTCAAATTTGTTGCTCCAATAGTTCAAGCTTTCAGGCGACGAACCCTAAGCTTCAGAGTTCCTGCTGATTCATGGCGTCTTCAAGCTCTGCCGGAGGTCCTTATTCTGCTTCTACACCTCCAAAGGCGTCTCTTTCTTCGGTTCCCCTGGTATTTCTCCTGTCCTTCTGTTTTCATTTGTTCCTAAATGCCGTCGTACCATTTTTCCTGAAGCCTAGATTCATTTAATTTCTTCAGGAACTTAGATCCAATCTCACTATTCCTGTTGATGACAAGCCTGGGCTCACTTTTCTTGGACCAATGGGTGATGTCAACCCTACTGAGATGATTAACTTTGAAACTGGCCGAATCCCTTTTAAATATGCTTCCCTGAATTTGGCCGATTGGGATGGTTGCTTTAGGTCTTGGACGGGGTACGCCAAAGGGTGGAGAAATTGGTACCATAGGGTATCTGCCAAGAACAGTGGTTTCTGGGAGAAGTACAAGATCAATCAATGCATTACCCTGTCTTTGTCTGATATGTCCCGGAATGAGTCTCTCCTAATAGCCGCCTCTTATTTTTGGTCTGATGCTCTCAATGCCTTCTTATTTGGTCACAGGCCGATGACTCCGACTTTGGCTGATGTTCTTTTGTTGACTGGCTTGGACATTTCTTCCTCGGATGCCCTCTTTAGTTGCCGTGACCTTAAACTTTCCCACCGTTTGAAAACTAAGAATGTGGGTGGCTGGTCGAGATATATCTCTGAGCACATGAAAGAAGGCACCGTAACTGACAGAGAACATGTTGCTTTTCTGAACATGTGGCTTGAAAAATTCGTCTTCTGTGGCAAATCCTTCGGCCCCATCTCCAATTATCAGATTGTAGCTGAATGGTTAGCTTTTGGGTCTTCCATTCCTCTTGGCAAATACCTTTTGGGGGCAGTGTACAATCTCCTCCATCAAGTGGTAGTTAGCCTGTCAACCAATTCCCCAATAGGTACCCCGGGAGGTCCTTGGTGGTTTATTAACATGTGGTTGAATCTTCACCTCCGAGATAGATTGGAACAGAATATTTTTGATATGCGCTTTCCAGGAGACCAGCCAGATGGTGTTCCGATTGTTAAACGCCGATGCATGAACTTTGGATAGGCGGTCTCTGTATTTCCAGATCATAAGAAGACTCCATCCCGTATAGCAGAACATTTCAGGAGTTTTTATCTCGGCTTTACTCCAGGTTCCATTATCTGGTTTGCATATAGGGATGATAATACCCATTTCGAGACCATTTTTAGCTTCGACGACCTTCACGAGGATGATGACAACAGGATGGTCTTTGTGGAAATGATCAAACCAGGACTTCTTCCATCCTGTGTTTTCGGGAAAGATTCATCAGCCACTTATGAATTTTATAATCCTTCAGTGAGTGCTCGTCAGTTGGGGTTTGGTCAACTGTCGATTGGTCTTTACTTCTCCAATCTGATCAAACAACGGGAGGTTATCCCTAGTGGCACCCACTATCGGTGTCTGCTGGATTTAGTCCCTGATTCTCCTACTATTGATCTTGACACTTGGAAATTTTCCAGTTTTACCTATCCCCTCTTCAATATTTGGTGGGCAGAATGGTGCGACCATCTTTTCTGTGTATCTCCCAGAATTTACTGTGAGAAGCTAGATCCTGATTATGTGGCATCGGCTGACGAGGTATTTTCTCATTTGATTGCTTTGTGCTTTTCCCAACATGCTCTGACCTTTTACTTTCAATATGTTCTGATTGTTTTCCCTTTTTCTTCAGCCTGATACTTCTGAGCCGCCTGCCAAAAGCAAGAGTGGCAAGCCGATTGGTTATTGGCCACCGAGGTCTTTACCATATATCGGCTACAATGCTCCCGCAATTTCTTCAGTCATGCAGGGTCCTAAGATCAATCCTACTCCAGACAATCTTCCTGTGTCGACCCTTAAGAGAAAAGGTGTAACTAGCAAGGTTCTCACCCGCAGAACAAAGAAGAAGATTGACATTGTGGTCTTTAACATTCCTGATATGGCTGGAAAGTTGGCGGGCGTTTTTGAGGTACTGGCTTTCTTCAACATTTACTTTTCCTCTTTGTATCTTTCATTGATCATCTTTTTGCGTAGTCTTCAGGATTAATCGGTCAGTCAGAACAAGCCACCACTGCCGATCTTGGTCAGGAGACCCTGGAAGAAATCCCGGTCGATGATGTTTTGATCTCGTCGACCGAGCAGCCTGAAACTCATCAAAAGGCTGATGTCTTAGATGATTCTGGTGGCCACCCCCAGCATTCTCCTGAACGGATTAATCTTCAAACTGAACAACCAATTGAGGTAGAATCCCTATTAATGTTTCTTCTCATTCTTCCTATATCTAACCTCTCGTCCTTGTTCAGAACGTGGTTGAGAAGCCAGTCGAGATCCAAGACAGGCCCTTGGATGACTCCCAACAGGACACAGGTAATCAACCACTATCGCCAGTTATTGAGGTCCCTGAATCAGAATCGGTTGAAAATCCGATTATTGAAGTGCAGACAACTTCTGCTGCAGTGGTAAATTTCTTGATCTTCTTAGACTTCTTCCTCAACTCTTTTATGCTCATCCTTACTTTCTCTGCAGGTTCCACCAATCTTGCCTCTTGTTGTTCAGGGCACATCAGCGGCAGCTGCTCTCTCGGATGATGTGAAGCCTAAGCTGACTGCGATGCTTCCACTACTAAACCAAGACATCAACCAACTTGTGCAAGATGCTGAGCCGATCAGGGTCATCTTTAAGCAGATTCAAAGCCAGTTGCCCAAAGATCTCATGGAGAAGATGCTTCAAGTTGCTTTCATTGAAAATCGGCAGCTCGTAGTTCAGGAAGCTCAAGACCGGCTAGATGAAAGAAGGCGCCAAGAGCAACTTACCCAGGACAGGGAGAACCTGGACAGCAGTATGGCCGATCTTGACAATAGGATTGAATTCCTGACTTCTTCTCGTTCTGATATTGTCAACAGTATTGATCGTTTGAAGAGGCGTCGTGCTGAACTGATGAAAAAACTTGGTCAAGTCGATCAAGACTTAACAGCTGAAGAACAAAAGCTCGCAGATCTCCCAGGCACCATAACTACTATGCGAGAGCGGAGGGACTCCATCGCACAGCAAGCCCAAGTTCTTCGTGAACAAGAGCAGCCGATTCCTGGTTCGGCCGATGCCGATCGTCAGGAGATAGAAGCGGTCGACTAGCTGCGCCTAGACCTCATTAATGCCCTTCACTTTCTGGGCATAGTTTAATTTTCCTTTGAATATTGTAACTTTTGAATTGTAACTGGCCTTCACTGGCCAACTTCCAACACTTGGCATTTATTGTTTTGACCGAACGTTTCAATCGGCCTTATATATCGCAAGATCTCCTTTGCCTTTTGAACTATTATCTCTCTTTTGCGATGGCTTCCTCTTCGCTGTGTCCTTCTCCCATTCATCGATTCAATATCCTCATCATACTGGAGATAGGACAACGCACCCCTTGCAACTTCTTGAGAACGCATGTAACCTTCAGATCAGAGTTGTAATATCATTGTTGTAATCCAAAATAGAGGGAATGAAAATACATTAATCTTATTCTGAGGGCAGTATGTGCATCGGCCTCAACCAAATATATTAATTGTACATCTGTTTTTTATACATTTTTTGCACTAAAGGCGATTCTTTACAGATATCGGCTATTCTACTAGAAACGATTACATTTGCAATCGGCTACAGCTCGAAAATCCAATCGGCCGATAAGCTCGATACGACAATCGGCTCATACAACTGTTGATATATTTGGGCGACCAATTCATCGACTGTTGTGATTCCACGCCCAAGCTTTCTTCTATCTTCAAAGATTTGATCCATTAAGTTTCATCATCAGAGCCGACTGCTTGAACCGGCTTTAGTCCAAAATCGGATACCTTGAGATACTTGGTATCCCATGCCTTTCCTGATATGCAGCTCACTCGATCATAGGTCCATTCTTGTGCTTCTGTAGCTGCTACCGTTAAGGAGGTTTCTCCTTTGACCATCTCCACTGAATCTCCGATCCATTGGATGATGCATTGATGCATTGTAGATGGTATGCAACAATTGGCATTTATCCAATCCTGACCCAGCAGTAAGATCCCCTCCCTTTAATGACAAAGAAAGCGGTTGGAAGGGTCTTACTGCCGATGGTGAGCTCCACGCAGATTGCTCCTTAGGCTGGAGAAACGTTGCCTTCGAAGTCCACCAGCATCATGTCGGTTTGGGTTAAATCCTTATCAGACTTCCCAATCTTACGCAGCATGGTCTATGGCATCAGATTGACTGCTGCTCCTCCATCTACTAGCATCCTGGTAACTGGTTTGCCATTGACAAAACCTTTGAGAAATAATGCCTTCAAGTGTTGTCTCTTTTCATCATCTGGCTTCTCAAAGACAGCTTGTGTAGGTTCCAGTGTTAATTGAGCCATGCCAAGTTCCTCATCGGACACTTCCAAATCAACCGGAGCCATGAATTCTTTTGGTAGGAGGACAGCCATGTTTATATCAGCTTGTGGTTTGTCATCCTTCCCATCATCGGCCTTAGGCTTTGGACGCCAAACTTTAGACCGAACCTTCTTCTTGTCCAGCACGTGTTTCTCTGCTTCTTCTTGCTGTTCTAGTTGGCGTAGGCGCTGGACTCTCCTTTTCTGGGACTTGGTTAAGCTGTCTGGACACCATTGCGGATTGGGCTTCTTGTGTGTTTGGCTTGACCCTTCATCGTCCAGTTGTATGGTGCGTCGACGTTCAGGAGCTCGGCACATAATATCTTCATCAGGGACCAAGGAATCGGCCATCTCTTCCAGCCGATTGTTTGACTTTTCATTGACTCGGCCTCCCAGCCGATCATGAACACTGGCCTTGCCCCCCAGCCGATCATGGACGCTGGCCTTGCCGCCCAGCCGATCGTAGACTGAGACCCGTTGATTGCTGAATTCACGGTGATCCCCAGCTGCAGGTCTTCTGTCGTCGAAGCAAACCCTTTTGGATGAGCTGCTATTATTGTAAGCCATGTTGCATTCTGGACAATTCTCTGTTGTCGGCAGTTTAATCCCTTCTTCCCAGCAGTACTTGAAGAATGGACAACTCCAATGTCCTTCATTACGCCGTGCCCACTCTTCTCTCCCTCTGGCTTTCTCTTGTCAGCGCTGAAACTTGTTGATCAGCATCTGGGACGTGACAGGCTAGCGTATCTTCAAATCTCCTTCTTCAAGGAGCAACCCTTTTTCTTTGACATCGGCAGCGGTTGCTTGTACCTTGGGATCGACAACTCCTTTATTTTGAGCCGATTCAGATGTCAGCAGCTTAACATGTGATGTGCCTTTGCTACACATTTCAACTGTATTAGTTGGGAAAGGGTGCTGATCAATCTTCATCTGCTTTTCAGCTTTGGCAGGTGTTTCAAACTTGAGTTTCCCTTGCTCAATAGCTGATTGAATTTGTTGTCCAAAGATTTTGCAATCATTGGTGTCATGCGACGTTGCATTGTGCCACTTGCAATACTTCATCCTTTTGAGCTCCTCTGCAGATAGTATGGTATGGAACTGGGAGAGCTTGATCTGCCCTTGCTGGAGCAACAGATCAAATATCTTATCGGCCTTAGTGATGTCAAAGCCGAATTTTTCTGGTTCCTTCTTACCAAAAGGACAGGACACATTCTTCTTGCCTTTGACCCACTCTACGAGCCCTATCATGTTATCTTCATCTTCTGAGTCAGAGTAATCCACATAAGACACCTTCTTTTGGAAATTCTTCCTAGGCTCATAAGATCTTGCAATCTCTTGACTCATTCGACTGACCAGCTGGCTGAGGCTCTAGAAATCATGTGATGCATATTTCTCTCTCAAGGTTGGCAATAGACCTTGGAATGCCAACTCAGCCAGTTGCTTGTCTCCCAGGTTCAGACTATAGCACTTGTTTCTGACTTCCCTGAATCTCTGAACGAATCTGGCAACAGTTTCATCATTCCTTTGTTTGAGTCTGGTCAGATCAGTAATCTTCATCTCATGGATGCCAGAGAAGAAATAATTATGGAACTGCTGCTCTAGATCAGACCACTTGATAATGGAGTTAGCTGGCAACGAGGTAAACCATGAGAATGCTGGCCCTGAGAGAGATGAAGAGAATAACCGTATCCTGAGTGCATCAATATTCCCCGCTTCTCCACATTGGATGATGAACCGAGTGATATGCTCCATTGTGGATGTATCGTCTTGACCAGAGGACTTCGTGAAGTCTAGCACCTTGAATCTTGGAGGGAAAGGTATCTGATCATAACCAGATGGATACGGTGTCCTGTACATACAGGATTGCTGCTTCGGTTTCATCCCATATTGCTTCTGCAGCATCTCTGAAAAGTGGTCAATCAACTCCTGCTTCATGTGAGATTTCAACTCAGCTGACACCTGCTCGATTGCTTGTATCTCAGCTGATGGAGTCTCTAGGGGTTGACCTTCCGAAGTTCTTAGCTGTGGATTTGGTGCCGTTGGTGTCCCTGCTCCAAGACAAACTTGTGTATTTGGTTGACCTGTCATAGGTGGAACCTGTCCGATCGGCTGACCAGCCGATGGAGCTGGTTGATGCAAATTCAACTGGCCTGAGATAGCCAATTGGTTCAGGAGCATTTGCAGCACCTGTGTAGGATCCACCTGTGGCACTGCTGGCTGTCCTATCACCCCTTGGTTGATCAGCTGCTGAGGCGACGATCTGGTGTGAGGAACTGTATTTGCCGGGGTTAAGACAGGCTGCATTGACGTTGACTGTTGCACTAGAGAAGTTTGCACCGGCATCCCTAGCATCGGCTGCTGAGCCGATTTCTGAGGTGGAATAGGAGCTTTCCTTTCTGCTGGTATGACCATATGAGCATGAGCTGGACTGATCTTGACTCTCTCAAAAGCCTTGCCCCCGTGATTGAAGTAGACAAACTCTACTCCTTCCTTGGTCATGTGGAGTACCTCCAAACGTAGCTTGATAAGATTGTGGGTACTTTACTTCTGGAATTTATTCAGGTTGGGATTCAAAGAAATTTGATATATCAGACTCAAAACGATCACAAGGCAAATCCCATCCTGCAAGCTTTCCATCCCGATTTCTCATGGCAGGATACTTTTGATGCTGATTCTGCACTGAGAATGTCTGATCTTGCGTCTTGGACTGTGCTGGATGTGTTTGGACCACTGGCATTGTAACAACAGGGTCCTTGGACTTATCTCCAACACTTTGGTTCTGAATCGGCTGGGAATCCGATGAAGAACCAGGAGCAGTTGCATTGATCTGTGGAGATGGTGTAACCCCTACTGTTGGATCATCAATCAGTAGAGAAGCCGATTGATCTCTCTTGAACACTGGAGGAGTTCGATTTGGTTGGAAGTATGCAGGTCCCAGGTATCCTCCTTCTACTCCTTTCTTGAGCGTTTCAGTCAGACAATTCTGGATGGTATTGGCAAGAACTTTACCTTGATCAATCATTGTCTGATGCATCGCGGCGGTTGATTAATTTCACCAGGTATAAACCTATACCGCCAAGTCCATAATTCCTAAATTGATGAAGTACACATAATTGAGCTCAAAAGCCGATTACAATGAAGCCCTTCGGGATCGGCTGAGAAGGTGACTTGCTTAGGTGTTCGCAAAGGATTCTTCTTGAAGACTCCACTCTTCGGTCGTTTTGAGTCTAGCTAAAACGGTCGTCAGCACTCGAACAGGTCGGAATCGGCCGATCGTGACGTCAGCACTCGAACCGATCGATCATGCGGGATAATTGGTGATAATAGCTAAAAACCACAAGAATTGGTACAAAAACTTGTAGATCTAGCTAATATCGGTAAAGGGTGAATAAAGAACTAGACGAAACCTCAGCGATGCGCCCGGAGGTTAAAGCCTAGGGTTATTCGGTAAAATGGTACTCACAAGCTTTCCAGAGATCGATCGTTGCAACCCGACGAACTTGAAGGACGGCGTTGTAGAAAAGAGAAAAAATGCAATGGCGAAGTCGCCGAAAAGTAGATGCTGTAAAAGTAGATGCTGTAAATTGTAAAGGGTTTGCCCGGAGGCGGTTTGTTTGATATTGGTGTGTACACTTTTTTCCGACCACGCAGGGCCGCTGTTTATGTCCTGAGGACAACCCGACTCCTAGCCGATTACGGCACTGTTTACTTGTATCTAAAGAAACCAAATACTTCTAAAAATAGAAAAGGACTCTCGCAGGAGTCAAAAACTCTCTAAAAACTGACTCTTGACTCGTTATCAATCGTGGATTGACCCGCATCCACCGTTCTTTCCTTCTGGCGTTTCTTCTTGATTACCGCTTTCTTTCTTTCCATCAGCCGATCCTCCGTTTGACCATCGGCCGATCGGTATGACCCGCTGGTCCATCAATAGAGTTGAGCTTCCTTGACCATCGGTGAGTCCCGTTGACCATCCTTCTCTCTCTTCCAATCGGCCGATTGCACTCTGTTTTCATCGGCTGCTTCTCCTTATCCTTTTTGACCTATTTTTCGAAAAATGGTGTCAATAGCTGTGAAGGACCGAACTGACGACCAGAGAGGGGGGGAGTGAATGGGAGCCGATAAAAATTCTTCTCGAAGGAGATGACTTCTCCAACAAGATGAACTCAGTCGGATACCCAAAATCTGAGAGCCAGGTGTGGTTCGAGGACCGGTGGATGGTCGCTTCCTGGTGTGATGAGTGATTGACAACGTGGTGTGGACTGATTCTTGGCTAAGTATTGCAGGTGCAGGTTGCGGCTTGACTGGTGCAGGTGCAGGTGAAGAACAAGCGCGAAAGGTCGTTGCCGGTGAGGCCTCCAGGTGTGGAGAAGACAAGTAGGCTTGGTTCGAGGGACCCGGTGGCCAGCGGGGTCAAGTGCGGGCCGCATGGTGGCAAGAACGGCAAGATGAAGTCATGGACGGTTTCTTGGTTGAGCCTCAAAACCAAGGTCGAGCCGGGACTACGTGGGAGCCGAGTCATGAGTGGTGATTGGCGGAGGCTACACCGAGTTCGCGGGGTTTCCGGTGGTTCACTAGAAAACCACTGGGTTCCTTGGTTGATCCACGAAGCCAAGACCGAAGAACCGAAGACGGAGGTGCAACAGCTCCAGACCGGTCTGACCGGTGTGCGACGACGCAGTCTGGAATCTTCGAAGCGGAGGACACGCGTCGGGATCGCAAGGCTTGCGTCGAGGCTAAGCAAGTTTGCGGTTGCTGGGCATCCGTCCGATGGTGCAAAGACAAAGTTTTCCGATTTCGCCCTTGAGGGGCATGTATCCCTAGTTAGCTAGTAAGGGTATTTTAGTCTTTCGGTTGCCTCCATATAACCCAAGGGGTGAGAGGATGGCAGCCATCTCTTGGAACCCTAGCTCATTTGGTTTTCCTATTTTCCTTCCTATTTTCTTAGGATTTTCGTAGGACTAGCTTGAGAGCTTCATGGTGAGATCTTGTGAGAGGGAAGGATGATCGGGCGGCAAGCTAGACCTTGTATGAACCTCTTTGGTATGTATAGATGATTCAGCGTGGTTCCTCAAGGCTTGGATGTGTCTTTCCCGTTTCTCCTTTTTGGTGATTTTCGGAGCCCTTTCTTGGCGATTTTCTTGGAGCGATTTCGAGGCCTTTCTCTTTGGGATTTGGTGGGGGATGTATGCATGAACCCTTCGTGGTTCTTTTCCCTTGGATTCCCCTTCCAAATCCGTGAGCAAAGGGGCTCGATTTTGGGGTTTTCGTGGCTCTAGGGTTAGAGGCGTTCTTGGTGGGATTTCTTCGATTCATCTTGATTTGACAAGTTTTGGGGGACCAAAACTTGGCTATGGAGTACCCATGAGGTGTTCCTACTATCCCCAAAGTCTTGTGCAAAACCGTGGAGCGAATCGAGAGATCGAGAGTTGGATTTGGGGGAGTTGACTCGCGGGTGCTTTTCATCCCGAGCTGCCCAGGCGCGACCGGTCTGACCGGTGCTCTTGACCGGTCTGACCGGTGCTAGCCCTTGGTGGGTTTTTGTCTCGGGGAGTAGCGTTGTCTGTGTGGTTTTGTCCCGTGGTCCTGCTGATCAGTTCTTGGTGTGTTTGGAGTTGTTTTGCTAGGTTTTGTGAAGGGTTCTTCTTCCTTCCAGGTTGTGTTTCGAAGGTGGTTTTTGTTCCAGGGCCTAGAGGAGTCACTGAGGCTTCCTGGAACGTTTGCTGTGCAGCTGCTGTAGCCACCGGCCTGACCGGCTCTGTCCACCGGTCTGACCGGTGTCACCGGTCTGACCGGCGCAGGTCATCGGTCTGACCGGTGTAGCACAGGCAGCAAGCCGTGCAAGTTTCCGCTGTGTGTTTTGATGAGTTCTGGCTCGGAGGGTTGAGTGTTGGTTCCTAGGACCAGTAGCACTCCAGTGGCTGCGTGGTCTTGGCCAACTTGGGTAGTTGGGTCGGAGACATGAGCTGGAAGCCGTGTTCGTCTTGTTGGAGTTCTCATCTCCTTCGAGAAGAATTTTTATCAGCTCCCATTCACTCCCTCCCTCTCTGGTTCGCCTAATCGGTCCTTCAATTGGTATTAGAGCCGGTTCGGGTCTTTATTGACTCTTACCAGTCTAAGATCCAAAGATGGCGTACGAGGAACGGGGTTCGGGTCCTCCGCACTTCGATGGGAAGAACTACCAGATGTGGCAAAGGCGGATGGCGGCGTTCCTCCGCGGAAAGGGTCAGATCCTTTGGGATGTCACGGTGAACACAGCTTATGTTCATCCGATGAACTTCCTTGCTCCAGGATCGAGGGATATGTTCGAAGCCAACAACAAGGTTGTCGACTACTTGTTTCGTGCTTTGTGTCAGCCTGAATTCGATCGGGTTCAGACAGAGGACTTAGCTTGTAGGATTTGGGAGCAGTTGAAGGATGCTCATGCTGGGAATGCTCAGGTTCAGGCTCGGATGTACGCGACTTACCGGAGAGAGTACGAGAACTTCACTCATCTCCCCGGCGAGTCCGTCGATGCCCTTTTCCAGCGATTTACGGTCGTTGTGAACAACATGAGAGCCAATGTGGACGTCCTCCCATACAATGATCATGATAGAGCCGTGAAGCTCTTGCACTCGTTGGATCATACCGTATGGGACGGGAAGTTTGAGGCTATTGTTGAGTCCGAGAAGTATGACACCTTGACGGTGAATGAGCTGTTCTCGAAGCTCAAGTCAGCTGAGTTGGACCGTGGTATGACAGCCAAGATCGAGAGCCTGACTGATTCTCATAGTCTCGCTCTCGTTAGTGGCAAAGGAGCTAAGTCTAACGCTAACGCTTCCTCCAGGATGTACTCTCTGTCTTTTTTGATGTCTTTGCCAGACGAGGAGTTCGACGTGCTTGGAGAGGACGAGCTGGCATTGCTGACCAGGCGGTTCGAGAGGCTGCACGAGAACCGGGTGAACACGAGGAGGACAGCACGGACGTGCTTTCAGTGCGGCAAGCCAGGACACTTCGTCGCCGACTGCCTGGAGAAGACGGAGAACAAGGACGGCTACAGGCACCGATCGAGCAAGGATGGCAAGTACTGATCGAGGCGTGATCACAAGCACAAGAACAAGCAAAAGGACGAGCGACGGTCGAGGAAGAAGGATGGCCGCGGCAGGAAGGCCCGAGCAATGGTCGGAGCGAGCGACGTCGACTCCAGCTCTGCCTACTCTTCCTCGAGCTCGAGTAGCAGTGAAGATGAAGGTGATCAGCGCAAGAACAAGAAGTCATCCAGGAACTTGAGCGGGTTGAGCCGCTTCGCGGGAGATGGCTTCTGCGGCAAGGCCCGTAGCTCCGGCAGCAAGAAGAGCCACCAGAGTGACTCGGACTCTGACTCCGAGGATGAGGTATGTGATGAGCTCTCTTCTTTGCGCAAGGAGAATGATGAGTTGGTTGACTTGCTTGATAACCGCGATCACATGCTTAGAGAGGCCAAGAAGATGAGGAAAGAGCTTAGGGCCTCACTAGAAGATGCTAGGAACCGTGTGCCTGAGCTAGAAACCCAGAACCTAGATGCTAAGCTTGAGATTGATTCGCTTAAGGCTTCTCCTGTGGTTTCTGATGAGATTGATTGCTGTGATTGCTCTGTGTACCTAGCTGATCTCACTGCTCTTAAGGATAAGCATGCTTCTACTTGTGATGAACTAGATATGCTTAGGGTTGAAGTGGCTGAGCTTAAGTCTAGACCTGCTTTGCTAGGTGCTTGCACTTCTTGCCCTGTTTTGCATGGAAAGATTGATGAGATGCATGCTTACACTGTTTCGCTTGAGGCTAAGTTGAAAGAGCCTATTCCCACTTCTTGCTCTACTTGTGAATTGCATGCGGTTAAGAATTTGGAGCTTGCACATTATGTTGATTGCTTGCAGGATGAGAATGATGAGCTGAGAAAATGTATGAGCTGGTTGTCGGGTTAGGAGCCTCAGCTTGGTATCATGATAGCGGCTTTCAAACGCTATGATGGTCAGGCACTTGGGGCTGACAAGCTTGGAGAGAGCAGTGGTGAGGGAGTTGAGAGAGTTGGAGAGATTCCTATCCCACCACCAAATAGACACAAGAACAAGTTTGAGCCCAAGCCTAACCATCTCAGAAACAAACTTGACACTACTCCAGATCCACCCATATTCCCTCACCCAACAAATGATTTTCAGAAACCGGTGAAGTTCGTGAGCCCAAAGGGAGGTGAGGAAGGAGAGAAGAAGGGTGAGAAGCCGAGTGGGCAGCCCCAACCCAAGCCCAAGCCTAAGCCACAGCCCATAAAGTTCCATTGTGGGTATTGTGGGAGAGATGGTCACAAGGATGAGTTTTGCTTCAAGAGGAAGCGTGAGGAGAGAATGGCTAGAGAGTGGGCTAACAAGGTCAGGTACCACCCCTCTAATGGTGTACCTGAGCCTCGTATGCAGATGCCCAGGGCCAAGGCGATTGTGAGGACGGTTCCGGCTTGGGGAACCGGAAGGCTGCAGGTGCTGCTGCTGGCCGAGCTACACCGGTCAGACCGGTGTACTACACCGGTCAGACCGGTGCAGGTCTGGGCAGACAGCGAGTCGGGTTTCGTGCTCGTGAGGATGCTCGGTTTGGTTCTGGAGGTCATGGTTCTGGTGGTTGGTCTGGAAAGTTTGCAGGTGGTTAGTTTGCTAGGCGTTCTCCACCTCGTGCTCAATACGGGGATGGGAGGAGTCGTAGCTTTGAGATGGAGAGGAGGAACGATCCACGGTTTCCCTTTCGTGGCTTTCGTCCTCCTCCAGCTAGAGAGGGTTGGTTCCCTCGTGGTGGTTACCGTGGTAGTGTTCGTGGTGGTAGCTTTGATAGGCGTGATGATTTGGTTTGTGCTAACCCCACTTTGGAGCAAATGGCTCGGCACTGGTTTTACTCTTTTAGTACTAACCCCAGTGCTGAGTCGTTTGTTCACTCACGTGCTCGCTTTTGAATTTCAGGTGGGAGACTTGAAGAACATTTGGTTGATTGACTCCGGTTGCTCGAGGCATATGACCGGAGACAAGGGGTGGTTCTCAAGTCTCGTCCCGGTGGTGACAAAGAAGTACATCACCTTTGGGGACAATGGGCGAGGGCGTGTGCTGTCAGAAGGTGAGATTAAGGTAAGTGACAAGATCACTCTCAGGCGTGTTGCTCTTGTTCAATCGCTTGGATACAATTTGCTTTCTGTGTCCCAGTTGTTAGATGAGGGTTTTGAGGTGTTGTTTCGGCCTGGTGGTTCTCGGATTTTAGATTCTCGGGGGGATCTTGTTTGCATGGTCGTTCCCGAGGGTCAAGTGTTCCGAGCTGATTTTTCTCAGTCTTCTGGTGTGGAGCGTTGCTTCTTGGCTGGTTCTTCGAGTGAGTTGTGGAAGTGGCATAGGAAGTTGGGTCACTTGAGCTTTGACCTTTTGTCTCGCTTGAGTAAACTCAATTTGGTCCGAGGATTGCCACGGTTGAGGTTTGAGAAAGAGTTGGTTTGTGCGCCGTGTAGGCATGCCAAGATGGTAGCCTCGTCTCACCCGCCTCTCACCGATGTGATGACTGAGCGTCCATGCGAGCTGCTCCATATGGACCTTGTTGGCCCAGCTCATGTGCGATCTGCGGGTGGGAAGTGGTATGTCCTTGTTGTGGTGGACGACTACTCTCGGTATGCGTGGGTGTTCTTTCTTGCGGAGAAAGGGGAGACGTTTGGTTTTGTTCAAGATCTTGTCTTGAGGTTAAGAAACGAGAGGCACGGAGATACCATACGAGCGATCCGCAGTGACAATGGCTCGGAATTGAAAAACTCTCGCTTTGAAACCTTTTGCCATGACTTGGGTCTTGAACATCAGTTTTCGAGTCCGTATACGCCTCCCCAGAATGGCGTTGTGGAAAGGAAAAACATGACCTTGTGCGAGATGGCTCGGACGATGCTCGACGAGCATAGGACTCCGAGAAGGTTCTGGGCTGAGGCGGTCAATACCGCGTGCTATGTGTCGAACAGGATCTACCTCAGGGTTCATAAGAAGAAAACCTGTTACGAGTTGATGCACGGTCGCACACCCAAGGTGAGTCACTTCCATGTCTTTGGTTGTAAATGCTTCATTCTGAAGAAAGGGAAGAAGTTGGACAAGTTCGAGGCTAGGTCTGTCGATGGCATTTTCTTTGGTTATGCACCTCATTCTAGAGCATTTCGTGTGCTCAATCTTGAAACCAACCAAATCGTGGAGACTTGCGAGGTAACCTTCGACGAGACACAGCCACGTAGTCAGCTTGTTTTTGAGTGTGCAGGTGACGACGAACTTGGCGAGGAGATCTTTCAGGAGGAGCATGAACATGGAGATGATGAAGATGGCGGTGTGGTGCCCGCGGCTGAACGTGTA
Organism: Cenchrus fungigraminus; assembly: GCA_036936925.1. Lineage (NCBI taxonomy): Eukaryota > Viridiplantae > Streptophyta > Magnoliopsida > Poales > Poaceae > Cenchrus > Cenchrus fungigraminus. The sequence continues at coordinate 20,003,970 of CM072776.1, read as the reverse complement.
CCTACTACTTCGACGACGATCGAGAATGGACCCTCTCCCACACCTACAACGACAAACCCAGATCAAGGCGAAGCTGCTATTGAGGGGGAGGTAGCATCAAGGCGAGAACCTCCCCGGCGAGTGTAAGTGGATCACCCAGCTTTGAGAATCAACGGCGACATGAATGAACGCACTACACGGTCGAGGGTTCGGAACAATTCTCATTTCGCTCATGCTACTTTTGTTGCCACCTTTGAGCCCAAAGACATTGGACACGCGTTATCTGATCATAATTGGGTTAACTCGATGCATGAGGAGTTGGAGAATTTTGAGAGGAACCAAGTTTGGGTGTTGGTTGACCCTCCTCCAGGGTGTAAGCCGATTGGGACAAAATGGGTGTGGAAAAATAAAGAGGGAGAGAAAGGAGAAGTGGTGAGGAACAAGTCAAGACTTGTTGCTCAGGGGTACAGTCAGAAAGAGGGGATCGACTACGAGGAGACTTTCGCTCCTGTAGCTCGTTTGGAGGCGATCAGAATCCTTCTAGCCTTTTCCGTGGCTAAAGGGTTCAAGTTGTACCAGATGGATGTGAAGAGTGCTTTCCTAAACGGTGTGTTGGAGGAAGAGGTGTACGTGAGGCAACCACCGGGGTTTGAGAGTGAGAAGTACCCCCACCGGGTGTACAAGTTGAGGAAGGCGCTGTATGGGTTGAAGCAGGCGCCCAGAGCTTGGTATGGTAGGTTGAGGGGGTTCCTGTTTGAGAGAGGGTTTGAGATGGGGAAGGTCGACCAGACCTTGTTTCTCCTCAGGCAGGGTAGAGATATCCTGATTGTGCAGGTATACGTGGATGATATTGTCTTTGGTGGCTCGTCTAACTCTCTTGTTGCAAGGTTTGCAGAAGACATGAGCAGGGAATTTGAAATGAGCATGATGGGCGAGTTGCAGTTCTTCCTCGGGCTACAAATCAAGCAATCAAAGGAAGGAACATTTGTGCACCAAGCTAAGTACACCAAGGACATTGTGAGGAAGTTCAAGATGGAGGACTCCAAGGCCATGGCGACGCCTATGAGTATGACTACAGCTCTTGATGCGGACGAGGAAGGTGAACACGTGGACTAGAAGGAGTACCGGAGCATGATCGGCTCACTCCTCTACTTGACAGCGACGAGGCCGGACATTCAATTCTCGGTGTGTCTGTGCGCTCGTTTTCAAGCTTCTCCGAGGACTTCGCATCGACAAGCAGTCAAGCGCATTTTCAGGTATTTGCGACACACTCCCGACTTCGGCCTTTGGTACTCTGCGTCTTCTTCTTTGGCGCTTCATGGTTTTTCAGACGCGGATTTTGCCGGGTGTCGGTTGGATAGGAAGTCCACCTCTGGGACTTGCCAGTTCTTGGGTTCTTCTTTGGTGTCTTGGTCTTCCCGCAAACAGTTGAGTGTTGCTCAATCCACTACCGAGGCAGAGTATGTGGCCGCAGCTAGTTGTTGCTCTCAGCTCCTTTGGATCACATACACCATGAGTGACTTTGGTGAGGAGTATACCCATGTCCCACTTCAATGTGATAGCACCAGTACCATAAGCGTTGCAAAGAACCCAGTGCTCCATTCCAAAACCAGGCACATAGAAGTGAGGTATCATTTTCTGAGAGACAACGTAGAGAAAGGGAAGATAGCTTTGATCCATGTACCCACACATGACCAACTAGCCGATATTTTCACCAAACCCCTAGATCAAGCAACTTTCACTCGTTTGCGGGGGGAGCTTGGTGTTTGTTTGATTTCTTGAGTTGGCGTGTGGGAGCTCCTTTGTAGCATATGTATAGCTTTCCTTTGTGCATTTCTTGCATTTGGCATGGCATATGTAACATGATGTATAGGCATCTTTGTATCTTAGGTTGCATGCATTTTGTATCATATGCATTGTTTAGGAAAGGCTTCTCCTATATACATTGTTCACCATGGAATGATATATATGTCTTTGTGAGCTAATTTGGTAAGCTATGGTTAGTTTGGCTTAGCTCTTGATAATCTTGGTTTGTATCCATGGTTGATGGCTATGTTTTTGAAAATTTCATATGTATGCTCTCTTGTGAGTAAATGCCTTTACATGATCTTGACATGTTTTTGTGACTTGGCTATGCTTAGTTTGTGGTTGGATAGCTTATTTTGATCATATGGGGCCAAAGGCTCATTTGCCATCATGAATGTTTAGCCCCCATGCTTCATCTTGTGGAGGGGCATAAGTTCCTTTTTGTCGCAAAGACATTTCATGTACCAATTATAAATCTGAAAAATGAAATGTAAATTGCTTGGAAAATGTGCTCCCATGTCATATGTGCTAATTTTAATTTGCTTTGGGTGCTAAACCGTTGCATGTTGCTTACCAATGAGAAGTCTCATATATAGAAGTAGGCACATGGCTCGGTGGCTTTGACATGACATGAGGTGCTTGTGGGTGTTTATGATGGTCTTATGCTTAGAATGGTTGTCCTAGCATGAAGTTTGTGTGGCTTTGCCATTTTGACATGTTTTGCTCATGTTTAGGACTTTGCTCATGAGAGGGTGATTTTTCGCAAAATTGCTCAATTCTATCTTAGCTTCGCCCAATGGTTGTGAAACTTGGTGATCATGAAGTTTATGTCATTACGAAGCTATAGAGTATCTAACTTGCTCATTTGGACATGTGTAGCATCCTATGTTGAATTTTGTCTATTTGAGAAGCTCTAGGTTGCATTTTTTGCATTTTTGGCTTGATTCATGCATTGTCAACAAGAGGGAGAAGTTTGAGCATGTTTTGGCCTACTGAATGCATTTGGAAGGTTTTCAGGTGGTTTTGAGCCATTTTTGGGCTCTGTTGTGCACCGGTCTGACCGGTTGTGGTCACCGGTCAGACCGGTCAGAGTGCTGGTCCTGTTCATATGTTGAGCACCGGTCTGACCGGTGGTGTTGGCCGGTCTGACCGGTCAGAGCTGAGCTGTTGCAGCTGCTCTGTTTCATGAATTGGGTCGCATGCATTCGTCCAGGGGGAGTTGCATTGGTTCAGGGGGAGCTTGCATGTGTGCAGGGGGAGCTCTTTATGGTTTTCGAGCTTTGGTTTGATGGTTTGTGCTCTTTGCTTGAGCATGTTTTGTCTCGAATGTGTCGAGCCGTTGCCCTTGCCTAAGGGGTCCGAGACTTGTCTTCTTCAAGTGATCTTGCTCTTTGCCTTTTCTTTGGCTTTCGATCGCTTGTTGGAGTTTATTTTAGTCGTTTCTTTTCTTTTCCTTTTCTCTTGGTTACCAAAACGTGTGTGTTGTCAATGCACTCATCAAGGGGGAGATTGAGAGCCAGGTGTGGTTCGAGGACCGGTGGATGGTCGCTTCCTGGTGTGATGAGTGATTGACAATGTGGCGTGGACTGATTCTTGGCTAAGTATTGCAGGTGCAGGTTGCGGCTTGACTGGTGCAGGTGCAGGTGAAGAACAAGCGCGAAAGGTCATTGCCGGTGAGGCCTCCAGGTGTGGAGAGGACAAGTAGGCTTGGTTCGAGGGACCCGGTGGCTAGCGGGGTCAAGTGCGGGCCGCATGGTGGCAAGCACGGCAAGATGAAGTCATGGACGGTTTCTTGGTTGAGCCTCAAAACCAAGGTCGAGCCGGGACTACGTGGGAGCCGAGTCATGAGTGGTGATTGGCGGAGGCTACACCGAGTTCGCGGGGTTTCCGGTGGTTCACCAGAAAACCACTGGGTTCCTTCGTTGATCCACAAAACCAAGACCGAAGAACCGAAGACGGAGGTGCAGCAGCTCCAGACCGGTCTGACCGGTGGGTCTGACCGGTCTGACCGGTGGGTACCGGTCTGACCGGTGAGGAGCACCGGTCTGACCGATGTGCGACAACGCTGTCTGGAATCTTCGAAGCGGAGGACACGCATCGGGATCGCAAGGCTTGCGTCGAGGCTAAGCAAATTTGCGGTTGCTGGGCATCCGTCCGATGGTGCGAAGACAAAGTTTTCCGATTTCGTCCTTGAGGAGCATGTATCCCTAGTTAGCTAGTAAGGGTATTTTAGTCTTTCGGTTGCCTCCATATAACCCAAGGGGTGAGAGGATGGCAGCCATCTCTTGGAACCCTAGCTCATTTGGTTTTCCTATTTTCCTTCCTATTTTCTTAGGATTTTCATAGGACTAGCTTGAGAGCTTCATGGTGAGATCTTGTGAGAGGGAAGGATGATCGGGCGGCAAGCTAGACCTTGTATGAACCTCTTTGGTATGTATAGATGATTCGGCGTGGTTCCTCAAGGCTTGGATGTGTCTTTCCCGTTTCTCCTTTTTGGTGATTTTCGGAGCCCTTTCTTGGCGATTTTCTTGGAGCGATTTCGAGGCCTTTCTCTTTGGGATTTGGTGGGGGATGTATGCATGAACCCTTCGTGGTTCTTTTCCCTTGGATTCCCCTTCCAAATCCGTGAGCAAAGGGGCTCGATTTTGGGGTTTTCGTGGCTCTAGGGTTAGAGGCGTTCTTGGTGGGATTTCTTCTATTCCTCTTGATTTGACAAGTTTTGGTTGACCAAAACTTGGCTATGGAGTACCAATGAGGTGTTCCTACTATCCCCAAAGTCTTGTGCAAAACCGTGGAGCGAATCGAGAGATCGGGAGTTGGATTTGGGGGAGTGACTCGCGAGCGCTGTTCATCCCGAGCTGCCCAGGCGCGACCGGTCTGACCGGTGCTCTTGACCGGTCTGACCGGTGCTAGCCCTTGGTGGGTTTTTGTCTCGTGGAATAGCCTTGTCCATGTGGTTTTGTCCCGTGGTCCTGCTGATCAGTTCTTGGCGTGTTTGGAGTTGTTTTGCTTGGTTTTGTGAAGGGTTCTTCTTCCTTCCAGGTTGTGTTTCGAAGGTGGTTTTTGTTCCAGGGCCTAGAGGAGTCACTGAGGCTTCCTGGAACGTTTGCTGTGCGGCTGCTGTAGCCACCGGCCTGACCGGCTCTGTCCACCGGTCTGACCGGTGTCACCGGTCTGACCGACGCAGGTCATCGGTCTGACCGGTGTAGCACAGGCAGCAAGCCGTGCAAGTTTCCGCTGTGTGTTTTGGTGAGTTCTGGCTCGGAGGGTTGAGTGTTGGTTCCTAGGACCAGTAGCACTCCAGTGGCTGCGTGGTCTTGGCTAACTTGGGTAGTTGGATCGGAGACGTGATCTGGAAGCCGTGTTCGTCTTGTTGGAGTTCTCATCTCCTTCGAGAAGAATTTTTATCGGCTCCCATTCACTCCCCCCCTCTCTGTTTCGCCTAATCGGTCCTTCAAAATCACACGCTCCGCACACAACGTTCCGTTTGCCAAAACCACGTAGCCACTGGAGTGCTACTGGTCCTAGGAACAAGCACTACCTGCAACCACAGCTCCTACACACACAGCAGCGGAAACAACTCGGAAGCTGTCTGGCCAGCAGGGGGTGGTTAGACCGGGTATGGGGGGCGGTTAGCCCGCCTCCACTGGTAACCGAGAATTCCTCCGAACGACCTCTTCCGAGCTCCAAAAACTCTCCACGGTTTCACCCACTGGATCCTCTGGTCAAGGCCAAGCTAGCTACCAGAGAATCTTGGCGAAAACAAGAACTTCACCCAAAAGGCCTAGGGCGGTTAGACCGGCTCACGGGGGCGGTCTAACCTCCTGTACCCAGCAACGAACTCAAGGCAAAAACTCCTAGCAAACAGCGCCGAAAGGAACCAAGATTTCACCTGAACGCTCCTCTGATCAAGGCGAACAAACTCACAGAGGAAAATCCGGCAAAACCAAAACTTTTACCTGGAAGGCCCTGGGCGGTTAGACAGCCCCCCTATGGCGGTTAGACCACCCCTCCCAGAAAACGTGGCCGCGGGTCAAACCTCAACTACCCATCGCCTGATCTCCCGATTCACCCTACGGATTGCAGCGAGACTTCGAGGATACCTGGGTTACCTCCTGGGCAACCTCTCCACCAAAGGGAATCGCGGATCTTGGCCCTCTAGGTCATGAACTCGAGCAACTCGAAAAACCACCAAATAGAGGTCGATTCAAGGGCGTTCTTGGGACAACGTCACCAGCCAAAGAGGCACAAGGTCCTCATACGTGACACCCAACAAGAATCCCGCAAGAAATCGCCCTCAAAACTCCGCCACGAAAATCACAACAAAGAGCTCCGAAAATCACCAAAAAGGAAAACGGGAGAGGCAACACAAGGCCTTGAGGAACCATGCCGAATCAGCTATACATACCATGAAGGTTCATACAAGGTCTAGCTTGCCACCCGGTCATCCATCCCTCTCTCTAGATCTCAGATGAAGCTCTCAAGCTAGTCCTAGAAAAACTAGAGAAAATAGCAAACGAAAATGACAAAGGGAAATGAGCTAGGGTTCCAAGAGTTGGCTGCCATCGATCCCTCCAAGTGTTTATATGGGGGCAACCAAAAGACTAAACTACCCTTACTAGCTAACTAGGGATACATACCCTTCAAGGGCAATTTCGGAAGTCTTTAGTTCAGCACCATCAGACGGATGCCCAGCGACCGCAAACTTGCTTAGCCTCGAGGCAAGCCTTGCGATCCTGACGTGTGTCCTCCGCTTCGAAGTTTCTTGGCGGCTGCGACCCGGGCGGTCAGACCGCCCCCCCTGGGCGGTTAGACCGGCCCAGGCGGTCTGACTGCCCCTCCCGGGTGGTTGAACCGGCCTGGGTGGCCGCACTCCCTCGTCGAGTCTTCGGCCTCAGTTTTGTGGCTTAACCGAGCAACCCAGTGGTTTTCTGGTGAACCACTGCAAACCCCGCGAACTCGGTGTAGCCTCCGCCAATCACCACTCATGACTCGGCTCCCACGTTGTCCCGGCTCGACCTTGGTTTTGAGGCTCAACCAAGAAACCGTCCACAACTTCGTCTTACTGTTCTTGCCACCATGCGGCCCGCACTTGACCCCGCTGGCCACCGGATCCCTCACACCAAGCCTACTTGTCTTCTCCACACCTGGAGGCCTCACTGGCAACGACCTTTCGCGCTTGTTCTTCACCTGCACCAACACCAATCAAGCCGCAGCCTGCACCTACAATACTTAGCCAAGAGTCAGTCCACACAACGTTGTCAATCACTCAACACACCAGGAAGCGACCATCCACTGGTCCTCGAACCACACGGGCTCTCAATCTCCCCCTTGATGAGTGCATTGACAACACACATGATTGGTAACCAAAGAGAAAAGGAAAAGAAAGGAAACGACCAAAAGAAACTTCAACAAGCGATCGAAAGACAAAGAAAAGGCAAAGAGCAAGATCACGTGAGGAAGGAAAGTCTCGGTCCCCTTAGGCAAGGGCAACGGCTTGACACAACCGAGACAAAAACAAGCTCACACAAAAAGCAAAGACCTCACTCAAAGAGCAAAGACCACCAAAGGCACACAAGACCTCAAGCCACAAACTCGCACACGAGCTCCCCCAGCACATATGCAAGCCCCCCATGAGCCAAAGCACACTCCCCCTGAACCAATGCAGTAATTCAACATGGGAATGCAACAAAGAGCAAAGACATGCTCACACTACCCAGGGCGGTTAGACCGCATGCCCCGGGCGGTTAGACCGTCCCTCTGGGATCTGACCGCCTGGGGGGCGGTTAGACCGCCCCAAGAAACCGGCCCTGCACCAAACTTTTCAAAACCTGCCCGAACCACTTGGAACACCTTCCAAATGCTCCCAGGTGCCCAAATCATGCCTAGACTTCTCCCCCTTGTTGACAATGCATGAATCAAGCCAAAATTAGGAAAATTTCAGCCTAGAGCTTCTCAAATAGACAAAATTCAACATAGGATGCTACACGTATCCAAATGAGCAAGTTAGATACTCTATAGCTTCGTATGGACAAAAACTACAAGATCACCAAGTTTCACAACCATTGGGCAAAGCTAAGATAGAATTGACCATTTTTGCGAAAAATTACCCTCTCATGAGCAAAGTCCTAAACATGAGCAAAACATGTCAAAATGGCAAAGCCACACAAACTTCATGCTAGGACAACCATTCTAAGCATAAGACCATCATAAACACCCACAAGCATTTCATGTCATGTCAAAGCTTACCGAGCCATATGCTTACTTCTATGTATGAGACTTCTCATTGGTAAGCAACATGCAACGGTTTAGCACCCAAAAGCAAGTAAATTAAGCACATATGACATGGGAGCACATTTTCTAAGCAATTTACATTTCATTTTCAGATTCATATTTGGTACATGAAATGTCCTTGCGACAAAAAGGAACTTATGCCCCTACACAAGATAAAGCATGGGGGCTAAACATTCGTGATGGCAAATGAGCCTTTGGCCCCATATCCTCAAAATAAGCTATACAAGAACAAATTAAGCATAGAAATGCCACAAAAACATGTCACGATCATATAAAGGTATTTACTCACAAGAGAGCATACATGTGATATTTTTCAAAAACATAGCTATCAACCATGGATATAAATCAAGATTATCAAGAGGTAAGCCATACTAAGCCATATCATACCAAATTAGCTCACAAGATCATATATAACACATCATGGTGAATAATGTATATAGGAGAAGCTTTTCCTACAAAATGCATGCAACCTAAGATACAAACATGCCTATACATCATGTTACATATGCAATGCGAAATGCAAGAAAACAAAAGAGGAAATCTATACATATGCTACAAAGGAGCTCACACACCCAACTCAAGAGACCAAACACACACCAAGTTCTCCCCGCAAACGAGTGGAAGTTGCTTGATCTAGGGGCTTGGTGAAAATATCCGCTAGTTGGTTATGTGTGGGCACATGGATCAAAGCGATTTTCCCTTTCTCTACATTGTCCCTCATAAAATGGTATCTCACTTCTATATGCTTGGTTTTGGAATGAAGCACTGGGTTCTTAGCAACACTTATCGCACTCGTGCTATCATAAAGAAGTGGAACCTGGATATACTCCTCACCAAAGTCACTCATGGTGTATGTGATCCAAATGAGCTGAGAGCTACAACTGGCTGCGGCAACATATTCGACTTCGGTTGTAGATTGAGCAACACTCGATTGTTTACGGGAAGACCAAGACACCAAAGAAGAACCCAAGAACTAGCAAGTCCCAGAAGTGGACTTCCTATCCAACCGACACCCGGCAAAATCCGCCTCTGAAAAACCGTGAAGCTCCAAAGAAGAAGACGCGGAGTACCAAAGGCCGAAGTTGGGAGTGTTTCACAAATACCTAAAGATGCGCTTGACTGCTTGCCGATGCGAAGTCCTTGGAGACGCTTGAAAACGAGCGCACAGACATACTGAGAATTGGATGTCCGGCCTCGTCGCCGTCAGGTACAGGAGGGAGCCGATCATGCTTCGGTACTCCTTCTGGTCCACGTGTTCACCGTCCTCGTCCGCATCAAGAGCTGTAGTTGTACTCATCGGCGTCGCCATGGCCTTGGACTCCTCCATCTTGAACTTTCTCACAATGTCCTTGGTGTACTTGGCTTGGTGTACGAATGTTCCTTCCTTCAATTGCTTAATCTGGAGCCCGAGGAAGAACTGCAACTCGCCCATCATGCTCATCTCAAATTCCGTGCTCATGTCTTCTGCAAACCTTGCAACCAAAGACTTAGACGAGCCACGAAAGACAATATCATCCACGTACACCTGCACAATTAGGATCTATTTGCCTTGCCTGAGGAGAAACATGGTCTGATCTACCTTCCCCATCTCAAAACCTCTCTCAAACAGGAACCCTCTCAACCTACCATACCAAGCTCTAGGCACCTGCTTCAACTCATACAGCGCCTTCCTCAACTTGAACACCCTGTGGGGGTACTTCTCACTCTCAAACCCCGGTGGTTGCCTCACGAACACTTCTTCCTCCAAAACTCCATTTAGGAAAGCACTCTTCACATCCATTTGGTACAATTTGAACCGTTTAGCCACGAAAAAGGCTCGAAGGATCCTAATTGCCTCTAAACGGGCTATGGGAGCAAAGGTCTCCTCGTAGTCTATCCCCTCTTTCTGTGTGTACCCCTGAGCAACAAGCCTTGACTTGTTTCTCACCATTTCTCCTTTCTCTCCCTCTTTATTTTTCCATGCCCATTTTGTCCCAATCGGCTTACACCCCGGTGGAGGCTCTACTAACTCCCAAACTTGGTTTCTCTCAAAATTCTCCAACTCCTCATGCATCGAATTAACCCAATTGTGATCAGATAGAGCATGTCTAATGTCTTTGGGCTCAAAAGTAGCAACAAAAGCAGCATGGGCAAAGTGAGAATCATTACGAGACCTCGACCGTGTAGTGCGTTCGTTGATGTTCCCGATAATCATTGAAGCTGGATGATCCACTTGTACTCGCCGGGGAGCTTCTCGCCTCGAAGACACCTCCCCCTCAGCTGGAGCTTCCTCACGATCTCGGCATGTCGTTGTAGGTGTGGGAGAAGGACCGTCCACGATCGTAGTCGAAGTAGTCTGTACATGCTCAGCCGCGGGCGCCACACCACCATCTTCATCATCTCCATGTTCATGCTCCTCCTCCTGAAAAATCTCCTCGCCAAGTTCCTCGTCACCTGCACACTCAAAAACAAGCTGACTACGTGGCTGTGTCTCGTCAAAGGTAACCTCGCAAGTTTCCACGATTTGGTTAGTTTCAAGATTGAGCACTCGAAAGGCTCTAGAATGGGATGCGTAACAAAATAAAATGCCATCGACAGACCTAGCCTCGAACTTGTCCAACTTCTTACCTTTCTTCAGGATAAAGCATTTGCACCCAAACACATGAAAGTGACTCACCTTGGGGGTTCTACCGTGCATCAACTCGTAGCAAGTTTTCTTCTTATGCACCCTAAGGTAAATCCTGTTCGATACATAGCATGCGGTATTGACTGCCTCGGCCCAGAACCTTCTCGGAGTCCAATGCTCATCGAGCATCATCCGAGCCATCTCGCACAAGGTCCTGTTTTTCCTTTCCACCACGCCGTTATGGGGAGACGTATACGGACTCGAAAATTGGTGTTCAAGACCCAAGTCATGACAAAAGGTTTCGAAGTGAGAGTTTTTAAATTCCGAGCCATTGTCACTGCAGATCGCTCGTATGGCATCTCCGTGCCTCTCGTTTCTCAACCTCAAGACAAGATCTCAAACAAAACCAAACGTCTCCCCTTTCTCCTCCAAAAAGAAAACCCACGCATACCGAGAATAGTCGTCCACCACAACCAGGACGTACCACTTCCCACCCACGGATCTCACACGAGCTGGGCCGACAAGGTCCATATGGAGCAGCTCCCATGGACGCTCTGTCATCACATCGGTGAGGGGTGGATGGGAAGAGGCTACCATCTTAGCATGCCGACACGGCGCACAAACCAACTCTTTTTCAAACTTCAACCGTGGCAATCCACAGACCAAATTGAGTTTACTCAAGCGAGACAAAAGGTCAAAGCTTAAGTGACCCAACTTCCTATGCTACTTCCACAACTCACTCGAAGAACTAGCCAAAAAGCAACGAGCCACACCAGAAGACTGAGAGAAATCCGCTCGGAAAACTTGACCCACGGGAACGACCATGCAAACTAGGTCCCCTCGAGAATCCAAAATCCGAGAATCACCAGGCCGAAACAACACCTCAAAACCCTCATCCAAAAGCTGGGACACAGAAAGCAAATTGAATCCGAGCGATTGAACAAGAGCGACATGCCTGAGAGTGACCTTGTCACTTACCTTAATCTCACCTTCTGAAAGCACACGCCCTCGCCCATTGTCCCCAAAGGTGATGTATGTCTTGGACACCACCAGGACGAGACTTGAGAACCACCCCTTGTCTCCGGTCATATGCCTCGAGCAACCGGAGTCAATCAATCAAACGTTCCTCACGTCTTCCACCTAAAATTCAAAAACGAGTACGTGAGTGAACAAATGACTCGGCACTGGGGTTAGTACCAAAAGAGTAAAACCAGTGCCGAGCCATTTGCTCCAAAATGGGGTTAGCAAAAACCATATGATCACACCTATCAAAGCTACTACCACGAAAACCACCACGGGAACCACCACGAGGGAACCACCCCTGTATCGCTGGAGGAGAACGAAGACCATGAAAGGAAGACCGTGGACCGTTCCTCCTCTACAACTCAAAGCTACGACTCCTCCCATCATCGTATTGAGCACGAGGTGGAGAACGTCTAGCAAGCTGACCACCACCAGACTCACCATGCCAACCACCAGAACTGAAACCACTCGAATCGCCACCTCGAAAACCAAACCGCCCAGAATTGTGGGGGGGGGGAGGGGCGGTCTGACCGCCTAGCTAGGCCAGTCTAACCGCCCCCCTCTGGGCAGGGCCGGTCTGACCGCCCCTCCAGGCCGGTCTGACCGTCCTCTCCAGAAAGCCACCTCGGCTGCGGGAACTCGTATCTCCCCATGCCAGAACACTTCTCACAATCGCCTTACCCCTAGGCAGTGGCATACGAGGCTCAGGTACACCATTTGAAAGGCAGTACCTGTCCATGTTAGCCCACTCCTTAGCCATTCTCTCCTCACGCTTCCTCTTGAAGCAAAACTCACCCTTGTGACCATCTCTCCCACAATAGTCACAATGAAACCGTATGGGCTTAGGTTTAGGCTTGGGTTGGGGCTAGTCACTTGGTTTCTCTTCCGGTTTCTCCTCACTAGGCTTCTCACCCTCTTTCCCAAATAACACATTCCCCAAGTTGCTCTTGAACTTTATGGGTTTTTGGAAATCATTTGTGGGGTGAGGAAATATGGGTGGATCTAGGGTTGTGTCAAGTTTGTTTCTCAATGGATTTGGCTTAGGAGCATAGGCATTTTTGTGGGAGGTTTTTGGTGGAGCTTGGATATCACCAATCATCTCTCCTCCCTCACCACTACACTCTCCAATCTTATCCGATCCAAGTGCTTGCACATCATAGCGCTTGTATGCCTCTATCATCATCCTAAGCTGTGGTTCATGACCCGACAACCAACCCATCATTTTCCTCAACTCATCATTCTCATCCTGCAAGCGATCAACATAATGTGCAAGTTCCAGATTCTTCAAAGCATGCAATTCACAAGTAGAGCAAGAAGTGGGAACAGGTTCTTTCAACTTAGCCTCAAGAGAAATAGTGTAAGCATGCATCTCATCAATCTTTCCATGCAAAACAGGGCAGGAAGTACAAGCACCTAGCAAAGCAGGTCTAGACTTAAGCTCAGCCACTTGGAGGCATGCTTTTCTTTGAAAACAGTAAGATCAGCTAGGAGCACAGAGCAATCAGCACAATCAACCTCATCAGAAACACAGGTGAAGCCTTAAGCGAATCAATTTCAAGCTTAGCATCTCGGTTCTGTGTATCTAGCTCAACCACTCTAGTCCTAGCATCCTCAAGTGAGGCCCTAAGCTCCTTTCTCATCTTCTTAGCCTCTCTAAGCATGTCATCACGATTATCAAGCAACTTGCCGAGCCGTTCATTCTCCTCACGCAAGAAGGGAAGCTCGTCACGTACCTCATCCTCAGAGTCGGAGTCCGAGTCGCTCTGGTGACTTTTCTTGCTGCCGGAGCTTCGTGCCATGGTGCAGAAGCCATCTCTCGCGTAGCAGCTCAGCCCGCTCAAGTTCTTGGATGACTTCTTGTTCTTGCGCCGATCACCTTCGCCTTCACTGCTACTCGAGCTCGAGGTAGAGTACACGGAACTAGAGTCGACGTCGCTCGCTCCGACCATCGCTCGGGCCTTGCCGCGTCCGTCCTTCTTCCTCGATCATCGCTCGTCCTTGTGCTTGTGCTTTTGCTTGTGCTTGTGATCGCGCCTCGATCGGTACTTGCCGTCCGTCCTCGACCGGTGCTTGTAGCCGTCCTTGTTCTACATCTTCTCAGGGCAGTCGGCGACGAAGTGTCCTGGCTTTCCGCACTGAAAGCATGTCCTCGTGTTCCTCCTTGTGTTCACCCGGTTCTCGTGCATCCTCTCGAACCTCCTGGTCAACAGCACAAGCTCGTCCTCTCCAAGCACGTCGAACTCCTCATCTAGCAAAGACATCAAAGAGGACAAAGAGTACATCCTGGTGGATGGGTTAGCATTATACTTTGCACCTGAGCCACCGATGAGGGCGAGACTATGAGAGTCAGTCAGGCCCTCAACCTTGGCTATCATACCAAGGTCCACCTCAGCCGACTTGAGCTTCGAGAACAGCTCATTCACCGTCAGAGTGTCATACTTCTCGGACTCAACAATGACCTCGAACTTGCCATCCCAAATTGTATGATCCAGAGAGTGAAAGAGCTTAACAGCTCTGTCATGATCATCGTACGGGAGCACATCCACATTAGCCCTCATGTTGTTCACAACTATCGTGAACCGCTGGAACAAGGCATCAATTGACTCACCGGGGAGATGAGTGAAGTTCTCGTACTCTCTCTGGTAGGTCGCATACATCCGAGCCTGAACCTGGGCATTTCCAGCATGAGCATCCTTCAACTGACTCCAAATCCTACAAGTTAGGTCCTCTGTCTGAACCCGATCGAATTCGGACTGACACAGAGCACGAAACAAGTAGTCGACCGCCTTGTTGTTGGCGTCGTGCATGTCCCTCGATCCCGGAGCAAGGAAGTTAATCGGATGAACATAAGCTGTGTTCACCGTAACGTCCCAAAGGATCTGACCCTTACCACGGAGGAAAGCTGCCATCCGCCTCTGCCACATCTGGTAGTTTTTGCCATCGAAGTGCGGAGGACCCGATCCCCGTTCCTGGTACGCCATCCTTGGATCTTCGACTGGTTAGAATCCGAAGATCCGTAACCGGCTCTGATACCACTTGAAGGACCGAACTGGCGACTAGAGAGGGGGGAGTGAATGGACTCGATAAAAATTGTTCTCAAAGGAGATGACTTCTCAAAGAAGATGAACTCAGTTGGATACCCAAAATCACACGCTCTGCACACAACCTTCCGTTTGCCAAAACCACGTAGCCACTGGAGTGCTACTAGTCCTAGGAACAAACACTACCTGCAGCCACAGCTCCTACACACACAAAGCAGTGGAAACGACTCAGAAGCTGTGTGGCCAGCAGGGGGCGGTTAGACCGGGTATGGGGGGCGGTTAGACCGCCTCCACCTGGTAACCGAGAATTCCTCCGAACGACCTCTTCCGAGCTCCAAAAACTCTCCACGATTTCACCCACTGGATCCTCTGGTCAAGGCCAAGCTAGCTACCAGAGAATCTTGGTGAAAAGAAGAACTTCACCCAAAAGGCCTAGGGCGGTTAGACCGGCTCACGGGGGCGGTCTAACCTCCTGTACCCAGCAACGAACTCAAGGCAAGAACTCCTAGCAAACAACGCCGAAACGAACCAAGATTTCACCTAAACGCTCCTTTGATCAAGGCGAACGAACTCACAGAGGAAAATCCGGCAAGACCAAAACTTTCACCTGGGAGGCCCAGGGCGGTTAGACCGCCCCCCTATGGCGGTTAGACCGCCCCTCCCAGAAAACCTGGACGCGGGTCAAACCTCAACTTCCCATCGTCCGATCTCCCGATTCACCCTACGAATTGCAGCGAGACTTCGGGGATACCTGGGTTACCTCCTGGGCAACCTCTCCACCTAAGGAATCGAACCGAAACACTCTCAATCAAAGGGAATCGCAGATCTTTGCCCTCTAGATCATGAACTCGAGCAACTCGAAAAACCACCAAATAGAGGTCGATTCAAGGGAGTTCTTGGGACAAAGTCACCAGCCAAAGAGGCACAAGGTCCTCATACGTGACACCCAACAAGAATCCCAGAAGAAATCGCCCTCAAAACTCCGCCATGAAAATCACAACAAAGAGCTCCGAAAATCACCAAAAAGGAAAACGGGAGAGGCAACACAAGGCCTTGAGGAACCACGCCGAATCATCTATACATACCATGAATGTTCATACAAGGTCTGGCATGCCACCCGGTCATCCATCCCTCTCTCTAGATCTCATATGAAGCTCTCAAGCTAGTCCTAGAAAAACTAGAGAAAATAGCAAACGAAAATGACAAAGGGAAATGAGCTAGGGTTCCAGGAGTTGGCTGCCATCCATCCCTCCAAGTGTTTATATGGGGGCAACCAAAAGACTAAACTACCTTACTAGCTAACTAGGGATACATACCCTTCAAGGGCAATTTCGAAAGTCTTTAGTTCAGCACCATCGGACGGATGCCTAGCGACTGCAAACTTGCTTAGCCTCGCACTACAAGAAATCCTGTGATCTATGACGAAATCGTCATGACGAAATCAAAAATCGTCACGGATCAGTGAATAGCCCATTCAGGCTCAAACTAGGCCCGATTTCTGTGATGAAAATTTGGTGTTCGTCATAGATTAAAAATTGTTCGTTATAGATTGAAAAATGAAAACATCATGGAGTTGAAGCTGATAAAATAAATGTGTCACTTACTTGAAGTAACTAAGATGTGTTACTTTTTTATTTTTCTCATAAAAACATGAGTGGGAAAATAGTAATTAAATATGCATGCTTAGTCAAGACAAAATAGAATGATGTATGAAAAATAGAAATAAAAAAGAATTAGAGATCATCACGATCAAGAAATATAAAAACTTCATTAGAAAAATCATAGGAAAAAAATAGAATGATGTATCAAGAAAATAGAGAAATAACAAAAAAAGAAAAAAATTGGTGGAGTCTTGGGTTTGAACCATGTACCTCCTGAACCAACTAAAGACAACCTTACCACCACACTAGACATTAGTTTCACTCTATTGTATGCGTTTAATTTATTTGTACCTATGTTTCTGCCTCTGGCCAACAAAGCCCCATCAACAGCCACCTCAGACGCGTCCGCCCCGTCACCCGTGCCTACATGTGTGCCTCGTCACTGTGCCCCCGTCAGCCACGTCACCCACCCGCGCCTACAGGTGTGCCCCGTCACGCCAAATTTTTCGGCAAAAACATGTGCCTGCAGGGGGACTCGAACCGGAGACCTCCGGCATCAAACCAACACCTTCCACCGCTACGCCATTTGGTAGGTTGTGATTAGTTTGTGGAATGTCGGTGATGTATCCCTTTTAATTGGAACACACGACAACAAAAAAAAAGGCGCTGGCTCTAGGAATCGAACACGCGACCATAGACCACAGACTGGCACTCAGTACCACTACGCTACTTTGGTTTTCATGACATGGTTTGGCATAGAAGGATATAAACTCAATTATGCCACATGGCTGGATTGAAGAACAAATGAACATGTCATATTTCTCTTTTTTATCTGGATTTTAAATTTGTATTTGGTATTTCTCCTTCACGAAAACTTCAAATTTGATGATTTTTTTTCCTGATTTTTTCTAAAATCACACCCTTTCATTTAATGGTGGTTGTTTATATGTTAATTGATAAGTCTTGATATTTTTCGTATAACATGTTTTCTTCCAACTTAATATAGAATAAAACACATGCTTTTCCTGATAATTGCTAATATAATTTAATACTTTCTAATGTTATGATCAACATGAGATGGTGTCCAAAATTGAGGTTCGTATGAGTTTGATCATGTTATTAGTTGTTCAATTCTCAAAGTTTGATTTCAATTGTAAGAAACTATGTGAGAGTTCTGTTCATTTATGAACAATGTACACTCCTTTTTTTTGAGAAATCTATTCAAATGTTTATGTCAAGTTTAAACATCCATAAAATGAATCTATGCCAATTTACATAATTTTTGGAGAAGTTTTAGGTATTATTATCATTAATTTATAACAAGGTGACTAATAGAAGTTTGATTTTTCCGTGTAAGTTAGTTGAATTTTTCGTCAATCTCCTAGATGTGGGCTATAATGGACCACATGTGCCTAAATATAGTTTTTTTTATTTTTTTTGAATCTTATTAGGGGTACATACAGGTCAATTTGGGATAACTTTTGATAAACATGCAGAACTTGATTTAAATGATAGAAAATAGTAAATCTGTTTGAAAATTCTTGAAACTCCTACATGACAACTTATATGTTGTATTTTACATGTCAAAAATATATTTGGAGCATATAAGATAACGATTTTGAAACTTACTTCACAAGGCTGTATTCACTAGTGATTTCAAAAATAGAAACATATTTTTTTTTGCACAACAAATGGTAATGTGAATCCCCATATGTTAATAGAAGAGTAAATGTGAGGTTTTATCCAAATTTGAGGTGTCCATGTGGTAAGAAAGTACTTGAGTGTGTACAAACTTTGAACTTTAAGTTGAGATGTATGAAGCAATGTGGGGGATCCATTCATTTTGTGAACAATGTACACTTCCTTTTTGGAAAATCTAATAAAATTTTTATGTCAAATTTAAACATTCATTCAATGATTTCATGGCAATTTTCAGAAGGTTTGAAGAAGTTTTAGATTTTATTATCATTATTTTGTAATAAAGGATCAAGTAGAAGTTTGAATTATGACCAGAAACATTGGAATCTTTCATCTATTTTCAGAATATGAGTTATAGTAGATCATAAGTACGTAAAATTTAGTTTTGACAAATTTTTTAAATTTTACTTGACATACATATAGTTCAAATTGTAATTATTTCCATATTGCAAAGAAATAAAAAATGAAAAGAAAAGTGTAAAGCAGTGTACAAATTAATCAAGGCTCGTTTCGGCCCGAAACGGCCCAACTATTTTCGGCCATTCATCTGTGAACCGATGGCCCTGATCACGTTTCCATTGTATATAACACGATGCAATCCGCCGCAGCCCTAACCCTAGCTCCCTCCTCCCACAGCCCCCTCCCCTTTCGCCTCTCTCCTCCCGCCGCCCCCTCTCCTCCTTATCCCCTCCGCTGCCGCCCTCTCTTCTCCTCATCCCCTCTGCCACCGCCCTCTCCGATGGCCAGGAGGCGCGTGCCTCCCGCGCCGGACCCTGCCCCCATCAGAGCAACCTCCCGCCTAACGCCTCCCTCTTCCTCCCGCCTCCCGCCCCCCTCTTCCTCCCTCCCCTTCGATCTTGGCTCACCGCCGCCGCCTCCTCAGATCCGCCACCAACCAGCTACCCTCCGCCACTCCCTCCTCTCCCATGCCGGCGGCGCCTGCGCAACGGCGTACCAGCTCTCCTGCTGTCCCGCCTCGGTGCCTTGCTGTCGAAGTATTTGCGTTCGCGCACTCCTGACCCAGCTCAAGGGGGGCATGTCGGCGTCAGATCTTCCAGACGAGCTGTGGGCGCGCGTCCTGGAGCTAGGCGCCACGTCGTCCGCGCTGGGGTTCCGCGACCTCTGCTGCCTCGCCATCGCCTCCCGCCGCCTCAGGCGCTTCTCCCTCCACCCCGCCGTCTGGTCGGCGCTCCTCTCCCACGAAGTAGCAGCTTCACCCCAAATCCCTCTACAAAACAAAGTAATTTCCCACACCCGTCCTTGTCCGCCGACCGCTACTGTTCATCTCGTGCGGGAGGATGTGCTTGACTGATGCTATCTGATGCAGGTTCTAGAGGCACAAGGTTCGGATCGCGGAGGGCCTACGTGGGGTGGCCTGCGTGCCCGGGCTGGATCTACGGCTGCGGTAACAGAGGAGAGGGGTGGATCTACAGAGAAGAGCAGGCCCAGTGGTAGCTGATTCCGCAGCCCCCTTGCTCGTCGCCGGCGACCTCACCTGCCGCCGCTACTGAGATGCCGGTGAGTGTGGTCGACACCCCAACTCCATCGTCCCTGTAGTTCTTCGCATTCTAGAAGTACCTCTAATGATTTACTCTGGCGAATGTTATTTACCCTGTTGTTCGTGATGTTTCCTTGTCTGTTCTTTTTAGTGTGCCAGCCCTCACATCGCTGTGGTCCTCGTGCAGCTCCGACGGCCCTCATGTCCGGCTGGAATCCTAGCAGCGTGGGTTGGCGTGGATGCAGCCTGGCTGCCTGCTCAATCTCTCCCTTCCGGCTCTCCACTGGTTCTTGCTCTCTCCCTTACCGTATCCCCTGCACACTTGTAGTAAGAAAAGTTCTTCTTTTGCTTATCTGCTAGTTTATAATGTGTTGTAGTTGCCTCTTTTACTTTTTTATGTAGTGTTTTGAATGCCTATTGTGGTACCTTAACATCATGACACATCTAAATCAAATTGTTTAAATAGCTCTTATGTTTTAATTTTACAAATTCTTTTGTCTACAACGGAATATGCTCTTATGTTTAAATAAAAAAGTTCTCAGAGTCTGTCCTGACAAATGCATTTATGGGGTTACATATATCTTAGCTGCTCACTAGGAGTTCTTGTGTCAAGTCCTAAAATGCATATTTGCATGGCCCTCTGTAAACCACCACATCAATTTCAGTTCAGTAGCAGTAAGCTCTCTAGGCATGCAAGTTAACTGTTTATCTCTAATGTGATACTGCAACTAGCTAGTTGCTTATTTATCTGAATGGACAGCTTCTGTGATGTCATTAGTCTTTCCATGCCATAGTAGGTCTACGCACTAACTGTTTCTCAAGATGCCTAGCCTAGAACAAAACAATATGACTTCTAATTTGCACATTGTTAAGAGATAAGAACAATATGAGGACTGCTTTGGACAGCTTTGGTTACAGATTTATGTGACAAATTGCACCTATTTGATTATTTGTCTGTCTACCAAATGTCATTTCTAATTGAATATTCACATGGTCATTTTATTAATTAGTAACCAGCCATTTTCTTGCACTTGGTCAACTTATCTCTAACTAGCTATAGGGATAGTGTTGGTTGGAAATCCAGACATATGATTGCCTCTTATTTCTGTGTGTAAATCTGTCAGTACTTGGGATTGCTGGTTTTAGGCTATCTTGCATCTGTTGGAGTGGCTTTAAGATAAAATGTGCCATCTGGGAGATCTATGGTGAAATAATCTCATAGCGAATGCCATATCTTTCTGTGTATAGTGAATGCACGTGTGAACTTCATGTCCTTGCAAGTATCTGATCACATTTAATTTAATTTCAGGCAAGCAAATTGGTAGCTGTTGGGCACCTTGCAGCAAGTGTGGTGTAGAGGTTAGTTTCTGCCATATATAAAGAATGGCATTAGGTATATCAGCTTATCAGATAAATGCCATTTTGCTAGGTTCGATACTAATAATAATGTCGTGTCGCAAAACAAATTAACTATTGACCCTATGATCTGCGACTTCAATTTACATTTCTTTATACTTCAAAAGTAAGAAGCAGATATGGCTATTTGCTCCAGATCATCCGATATCATGTGATTGCATATTCATTTTGTTCTAGATTTTAATCTTTTTGTGTATCTAAAAGAAACATGGTGATCCATTGGTGTGAAACAGTTGCGGACTTCATATCCATTTTGTTCAAATGAGCATGTTGTTCTGCCATGTTTTAAAAAAGGGATAATTATCTAGAACATTAGTTCTGAATGCACCAATAAATGGATGACTTGTTAATGCAATTGCAGGAACCACAACATATAAGGATAAGAGACCAAGAGGAGATGTAGTATGCTGAGGTCAAGGTGAAACTGGAGCTTTTGCCATGGCGACTTTTGATGCTAGATATGTCCCATGGTACCTATATGTTGTTTCTGGTGCTATGTGAATGTGCCATTGTGAATCTGTTGTGATGCTTGATGAAACCATGCATGTGATGGCTCTGTAATTTCCCGTAATTTCATAGGTTGTAATGTGTATTATTGTAAGTGAATTTAAATTTGGCAAATTATGGTGGGCTCAATTTATAGTGAAATAATTGGCCTAATATAGGCGCATCATTCAATTATGCATGTGGTGATGACGTCATTAGTGCCATGTCATCTGCCACGTGGCTACCATCTGCTATGTGCCAGCCTCGACATTTGCCACGTGGCCCTCTCGTCATCTGCCATGTGGCCGCTACGTCATCTTTCATGTGGCGGCCACGTCATCTGTGCTGCCATGTCATCTGCCATGTGGCAGCTACATCATCAACTGCCACGTCTTCAATTTCCATGTCATCTGCCACATCCTCATCCACATCAGCAGCCAACTCATCTCTACAAGTGATGTGGCGAGTTAATCCATGACGATCACCTTCGTCACAGATTTTGGACTTCGGGCTGGGTTCAATGGGCTTTACACCAATCTATGACGACTTGAGAACGTCATGGATCACGCTAATCTATGACGAAAACGTTAGTTCATCACGGCGTTTAATCTGTGACGCTCAACACATGACGTTTTGAAATTTCGTCATAGATGTCATTTTATGACAAAATTTTGATGATCCGTGATGAAAATCGACCGTCACGGACCGCAGGATGTTTTGTAGTGTCGACACAAGCCTTGCGATCCCGATGCGTGTCCTCCGCTTCGAAGTTTCTCGGCGGCTGCGATCCGGGCGGTCAGACCGCCCCCCTGGGCGGTTAGACCGACCCAGGCGGTCTGACCGCCTCTCCTGGGCGGTTCAACCGGCCTGGGTGGCCGTACTCCCTCGTCGAGTCTTCGGCCTCGGTTTTGTGGCTCAACCGAGTAACCCAGTGGTTTTCTGGTGAACCACTGCAAACCTCGCGAACTCGGTGTAGCCTCCGCCAATCACCACTCATGACTCGGCTCCCACGTTGTCCCGGCTCGACCTTGGTTTTGAGGCTCAACCAAGAAACCGTCCACAACTTCATCTTGCTGTTCTTGCTACCATGTGGCCCGCACTTGACCCCGCTGGCTACCGGGTCCCTCGAACCAAGTCTACTTGTCTTCTCCACACCTGGAGGCCTCACCGGCAACGACCTTTCGCGCTTGTTAACCACCTGCACCAACACCAGTCAAGCCGCAGCCTGCACCTGCAATACTTAGCCAAGAGTCAGTCCACACAACGTTGTCAATCACTCATCACACCAGGAAGCAACCATCCACCGGTCCTCGAACCACACAGGCTCTCAAGCTGGTCGGGTCAGAGAGTGCGCCTTCGGGCAATTTTTGTTCCGAATCCGCCCGATGTACAGTTGTGTAACCCTAGCCGGCATCTCCTCCTGGGAGACCTTGCGGTTCACCTCGCGAGTAGGGTCAGTCTGACCCCAATACTCGTAGGCTGGGTGCACCCGGTCCTTGATCGGCTGGATCAGGCGGTGACAGAATGACATCGCCACCGAGCCCCCAGTCAAGACCTTCTTCTTGAGGTCGACTACAAGGGCGAGCAACTCCTTAACATCTTCTAACTCCCGGGAGGTGAGGGGCAGGTCCCACTCAGGAATCTTCTCGGGCCTGTGCCCAGTTCTCTTCGGGAGCGCCGGCTTCTGGTCGGTGACATAGAACCACTCCGACCTTCACCCCGCAGTGTTGTCTGGCAGATCCATATCAAGCCATTCTACCTTAAGACCTGCTCTTAGGTAGAACATCACCAAGCCTACGACACCCGTACACTTGCCGGTGGTCTTGACATTGAAGAAATATCGCCATAGCAAAAAATGGGGTGGTATCCGCAAATACGCCTCGCAGAAGTAGATGAACGACGATACTACAGTGATGGAGTTGGGAACGAGGTGTACCAGCTCCAGCTTGTAGTAGTATAGCCGACCTCGGAAGAAGTCGCCGGCGGGCAAGTTAAACCCGCGCTCGAAGAAGGAGGCAAAGATGACCTGCTCCTTGTCGTCCTCCGTTGGAAATGCCTCGCCAATAGGCGCCTTCCACTCCATCTCCGCCTTGGAGAGGAGTAGCCCGCGATTCATGAGCGATTAGATCTTCTCCTCGGTCATCACCGAGGGCTCCCAGACCGTCTCCGGGGCGGGGATTTGGGAAGCCGCGGCCGCCATTTCTTCAAGTCGAGTGGATTTAGATCTAAATATGACTAGGGTTTTGTGCGCATGCGGAGCGGCGTGGCGCACGAGTCGTGGTGGCGGCGCGCGGTCTGCTAGAGACGGCGGCGGCAAGCTCTGGCTTTGCGTATGGTGGAATGGATGTGCGAGCACGATGGCTAGGGCAAGGAGGTTTCCGGTGGCTGGCGAGTGGAAGAAGACGATGGAAAGGGATGGTCAACGCCCGTCCCCTCGGCCGTATTTATATCGGTCCCGCCGCGGACACCCGTTGCGGATCTATCGCCACAACGGATCTGCCACAACGGCTCCTCACCGCTGATTTCGTGAGACGATCTCGCCGGATTTCACGCCAACAGCTATATGCTCAACGGATAAGTTGGCGACCTATACTCCGAGTTTAGGTCGTCTATGCACCAAATTTAATCAGGTCATCTTGATAGCACAATCGATCTCCATGAGGTCGTTCAGCCCCCAAACAACATCACTTTTGGTGTTTGATGAATAATTTCTTCAAATCGACCATTACATGACAGAAGAGAGCGAACATTACACAGGAACTTCGAAGGTACACAGGTCGCCTGCGACCTCATTGGATCCAAAACCTGTTACAAGATACAAACATATTTGAAGACCTGATCTACATAGAGCAATCTTTGCCATGTTCTCTGCTATACCAGAGCACATCGCAAGAATTCTTCTAGCTTCAGACCTCCAATGGCGACCTCGAGGCGAACTCCTGCACGATGCTGCGCATAGCAGGTCACACTTTGTGCCTGACTATGGAATGCAGACATGAGCTTGCTCTTCGGTGCGCACTGCAGGCCCTCAATGAGCGTCTCATGCTTACCAAGAACCTGCAGCGTCACCTCGGGCCTCTACAGCATCACCTCCAAACTCTCCTTGATTCCTCGCTGAGGCACGGTACAAAGAGTGGGTGTGCTACCTACACTTCGCAAGAGTTCTTCTAGCTCCAAGCTTCTACAAACTTTGCATCCTATGATCTGGTGGACGGACACATGCCCATGGCATGGCCAAAACACTACTCTGCGGCTTCATAGCTCAAATAATGCTCGGTGCTTGCCTCCTTGAGCCTTACGGTGCTATTTATAGCTGGAGCCAGGCCCTGTGTGGCCGGTGAAGTGGTGACACTGTTACCACATGATTGAGAGGTCCTGTAGACATGTGCATGATTAAAAGCGATGTCCTTCTTCCTGCCTCGCGACGCCTTTGTTGCTGGTGCATCTATGATGCCTGAGGCCGCTGCGGCGTCACATGGCTACAGTACATTTCTCAGTCAGTGGGCAGCTTGTCGTTTTCTGTGTAGCAAGAGAATCTCCGACCACTGTTGACCCGTGACCCTGCAGTCTACGGAGAGATAAGCCGGACTCTGCGTCAGAGGGCCCAGTGCCTCGTTACACCTAGAGGTGACGACGACGCTCAATTTTTTTTAATGCACCCGCTAGGCTCTGCGTCCTGGTGCACCCGCTATGGCTCTACACGTAAACGGACCTATTCCAATCAGCCTATATTTCTGTTTCCTGAGCAGAATGGTCATAGGTTCGATTAATGACCTTCCGGGGTAGGCGTGCCTCGCTGCTCTGCCAGATCCGTCTGGGCGCCTGGAGATCAGAAGCTTCACGTCTACGATTTCGTCGGGCCCCCGAGGTCGGTGTGCCCACTACTTAGGTCGTCAATACCTCGGTACCATGGCTCTGCTGGATGGCTGGCAGCTATGTTTGTCGTCTGGCACCAAAATGACTTCCTTAAGGTCGGCGTGCCTTAATACCTAGGTCTCGCAATACCTCGGTATGTTTACGGCTCTGCCAACCTAGTTGGGCGCCCTGGATGCGTGACCTTCTTGAGGTCGGTGTGCTCTTGTAGCTCTGCCAGCCTGCTCTAGGCACCCAGGATTTTATGTTGGGAATGAAGGCCTCCCTGTGGGGTGCGCGCCTAATGGCCCTGCCAAGTATCTCTGGGTGCTTGGGCGCTTCTGATTTGAGACTTCCTTGAGGCCGACATGCCTCGGTGGCTCTACCAGACTCTTCGCAGCTATGCAAGATATCTGGATGTATCTACAGTCCACTCGTTCAAAATCAAAATTTTCCTATAGCTTCATCGTTGACCGTTACAACCACTACAGAAGACCTCTTCATGCGACGCACCTTTCAAGACCTTGCTGGATATCCTCGGATACTAGGCATTGTTGATTTGAGGCCTCTTTGAGGTCAGCACGCCTCCAAGGCCTCCTTGAAGTCGGCCCTGCTAGACTCCTTGCAGCTATGCTTGGAGATCTGGGTGTCTCCACACTTTGTTCGATCAAGAACATGACTATGCTTTTCTTCTCTTTTGAGCATCAAACCAGCCATACTGCCCGCTTCAATGCTCGGGGACTACTCTACGAGAACGTCTTCAACGCCCTCTTGTTTTTCTTCGTCGTACCGACCTGTTGAGAAACCTGTTTCTCATCACGTTGTTACTCCATCTAATTTTCTCCTCTTCTTTTTTGGATCATCATACCGGCCATCTTGCCTGCCATGATGCTCGGATACTACTCTATGAGTGCGTCCTTGATGCCCTCTGAATTTTTTCATCGTCATTTCGATCTATTGGAAGTCTACTTCCTATAGGTCGTCACTCGACCTCTCTCTGTTCGGCAAGACTACAAACAGGTCGGCTGCTTCGCTGATTTGTTTCTCTTTATTTTTTGACTGACATGCATGCTATTCAACCTGTCGATAGCCCTACGACTTTGTCATGACCTTCTAAGGTCACTGCGCCTACACATCGCTCGGGGGCTTGTGAGACATGGGTACCCCTGGGTCCCCACCGACCAGGCTCACGGCCGTCCCCGACAAGTGGGTCCGGCCTACCAGAAGACCCGCCAACCTGACAGTGGGCCCAACCGACCTAGTTGGTGGCCCACACAACCTCTTGAAGACCTTCCAGAAGATTCCAAGATGACCTTATCCGGAACGACTTCAAGACTTGGCGTGCAAGGCAAAACAACGGTGGATTCCGACAAGCAGATCGACGTATATGGCAAGTTTTGTAAACAACTAGACTGGGCGTTACCGACCAGGAGTCTGGGCGTCGACCTTGTCCGCTGGCCAATATAAGGCGGGTAGGGCAAGCCTTTGTACAATCACGAAATCCTCAAGCAATCTAAACCAACAACTGGATGTAGGGTTTTACTCTCCGGAGGCCTGAACCAGTATAAACTCACCGTGTTCTCTGTGTTCCGTGTGCTCATGCGCAACCTTCAAGTTCTTAGCCCTAGATTCCACCCTGTCGAACAAATAAACCACCGGGGTTAACCCAACTATGGGCTGTGCAGATATAAACCTCTGACAATTCCTCAGCAGTTAGTGCAGGACCTGGAGCGGCCTCCACGGGTGGCGGCGCCGGCGCCTCCTCGGGCTCCTCGGGCGCCGGCGCCGTCCCCTCCTTGATGAGCTGACGGCGTCGACTTTTGTCGTCATCATCCTCCTCCCTCCCCCACTTCCTAGATAGCTCGATTGACGATGCCAAGCGTGCACTTGAGGAAGAAGAAGCTCTTGGATTCACTTCTTGGTGACCGGAGATGGTGGTGCTAGGGTTTTCTTGGTGGCGCGGTTGACGAAGTTCTTGGCCGGCCGGGGATTTATAGTGACAAGACAGGGAACCGTCAGGCATTCGGTCACACGCCTCGGAACCCGTGTACACTCTGGAGAGCTCTTGGCCACAAAAGAGACATGTGGTCACAAGGAGATGTGTGACTATTCATATTTTATTCAAATACCAAATGCCCAACTATGAGTTGTTCGATTCTCAAAAAAAACTATGAATTGTTCGTATTTTTATTAATTTTTAGGTGCTGTTTTATGGGCCCTAATTTTTGAGGGAAGCAAGTGTCATTTCAAAAATAAATTGTCGGGCCCACGCGTCAGCGTCAGCAGCCTAGTATAAAGAAGGTAACCGTTGCCCGCCCGCGCACCAGCCAACAAAGGCGACGCGGGTTTGCTTTCCAGCGTCGGCAGTGACTATCCATTTTGCAAAATGAATATTCAACCGTCCCGACCCATTCCGTCTTCCCTTCTTCTTTCCGAATGGATAAGCGCAGCACTTTCCTTAAAAAAAGCATAGCACACGACACTTTCCTTATTTCTCACTAGGATGAGCGGAGGCGTGGAGACAGAGACGACGATGAGCGCCGGAGAGGGGCCAAGCAGCGGACGACCCCGCGCACCCGGGATCGAGGAGAATCGGAACGCAAAGTGGTGCCGCAACTAGATCAGTGCGTGCTGGTGAGATGGCGGCGAAGAGGGAGACGACGATGAGCGCCGGAGAGGGGCCAAGCGGTGGTGGAGTGAACCCAATGCTGGAGACGAGGGTCCTCAAATGGATCCTCTCGGGTTCCGACGGGGGGGCAAGCAGCAGCAAGGAGGAGCGTGCTGGCGAGGGGGCAGCGAAGTGGGCGAGGCGCTTGCCTCACGTCTGCGAGCACAAGTGTCTAGCAACGACGAAGAGGGGTCGACGGAGCGGCGAAGGTGTAGAGGACCTCATCTCTGACTCTGGCAACGACCACGACGACGGCGAGGCAGGTTTCTCTGAATCTCACTGCCTTTTTACTTGTTCTATAGATGGAGCTTGAGCTTGATAAAGTTAGTGCCTATGATGATGTCTTCCATGCTTGTCATGATCTTATACTAAGTTTTGAGGCAAATCAGTTCTGAACTAAGTTTTGCTTTTACTTGTCACCCTGCTATGAAGCCTAGGATAATTTTCAAGTTCTTATATAATTTTCCTATGATGATTACTGTGCCTATACTGCTCCAAGTTCTGAGGCAAATTAGTTCTGAATTAACTATGTTATTCTTATACCATGTTTAACCCTGTTTTAGGCAAAACTCTATGAGTCACGAGCAGAGCTTGAGTTACTTCTAAACCTTAATGTCTGGGATTATGTGAAACTTGAGTTTGAAAAAATCACAAAAGAAGTGAACATCCTCATCAAAAAGGCTAAGCACATAAGGAGGTACAAGTATACTGCTGAACAAAATCTCGAGCCCATTGAAGATGCGCTCAAAGGGCTTCAAGAATCCTTGGTTACTTATGAAGAGGCTGCAAAAAGAGCCAATCTTGATGGGGCATGAGGAAGTTCAAGCTTGTTGATGTGCAGGGTCAGATAGCCATACTTTTGTGGATGTTCAAGGGGCATGCTTTTGTTGATGTGTATGGTCAGATAGCACGACCATAGTAAATAATTAATGTGATGGACAAGTTAAGTCCTAGCCTGATGGACAAGTTAAGTTTACTATTTGTAATAATTATTCTTTATTCCTGTGGACAAGTTATCTTCATCTATGTGGACAAGTTATCTCTCTTATGATGTCTGTTTTGTCTCAAAAGATATATGTGTTGATTGTGCCTGTATGTCGAAATGGAAGCAATGAGAGATCGAGCTGACTTGTCAATGAAGACAGACTCAAAGGAGACGTGGATTCACAAACCTCCGTCTCCTTTGTTCACAAAGGAGACACGGATTAACAAACCTCCATCTCCTTTGTTCACTGCCGCTGCTCTCTCGCTTCACGGCAGTGAAGAATGCTATTAGACTTTAATTATTGAGCTCCCAGTCTAGTAACGGGCGTCGAATGGTCATCGGTAATGGACACTAAAGCCGGTTACCGATACAGTAGCGATCAGTAATGGACTTAAAGAGCCCGTTACCGATAGGGTATTGATCGGTAACGAATTTTACAAGCCTGTTACCAATAGGTTTAACTTTTGTAATAGACTCGCTTTAACGTCCGTTACAAAGAATTAATGTAACGGGCGTTTAAGAAGCCCGTTACCAGAAGTCCACATTGGTAACGGGCATTGTGGAGGCCAACCTTGGGGTCGGCCTGCCGCGCTTATGGGTAACGGGCGCCAAACAACAACCGTTACAGATGTAGGTGCATGTAACGGGTGTTAAGCGCCCGTTACAAATGCTGCGTGACCTATTTGAGTTTTTTATGTAGTGTTATATACCAAGAGAGCTGAATGAACCACGTCGAGTAGTGATCAGAGTTGAGCCCCCGAGATGTAGACCTAGCAGAGCACCGAAGTTGCTTCCGAGTAGTAATGTGATGTTGAGTCATCAAGCTTGATAGGTAGCTGAGACTGCACTAGTTGTCGTTGAGTAGTAATGTTGCCGCCAGAGCAGACTTTAGAATGCGACTTGAAAACCGAAGTCGACTTTGTGCCGCAGGAGCGGACTTTAGAATGCGACTTGAAAACCGAAGTCGACTTGTGCCGCAGGAGCGGACTTTAGAATGTGACTTGGAAACCAAAGTCGACTTTAGATTGCCGTGCAGAGCGGACTTTGATATGCGACTTGGAAACCGAAGTCGACTTTAGATTGCAGTGTAGAGCAGACTTTGATATGCGACTACAGTAGTCGACTTTGTGCCACACAAAGTGGACTTGAGAGCAAAAAACGAAAAGCACTTCCAAAAGGCAAAATCGAATGAAAAATCAGAGAAAACGAGTAGTGTTGCTGCCGGAGTGGGCTTAGGTGTGACTGTTGGAGTCAACTTGTGCCACTGGAGTGGACTTAGGTGCGACCGTTGAAGTTGACTTGAGTACTTATGGTACTAGGACCCATAGTACGGAGCTTGAGTACTTAGGGTACGAAACCCATGGTACGGAGCGCGAGTACTTAGGGTATGAAACCTATGGTACAGAGTGCGAGTACTTAAGGTACTTGGACCCATGGTATGGAGCGCGAGTACTTTGGGTACGAAACCCATGGTACGATTGCCGCCAGAGCGGGCTTGAGATTACCTCCTAAACCCTCATGATGTAATGTACTGAACTTGGGTGGAGCCTCTGAAACTTAGTATACCAAATTCGTGGTCGGAGCCCCGAGATTTAGTGTTGTAAGCTCGTGGTGGTTTTGTCGATATACCCCAAGAGTAATCGGCAGAGTGTAGCTCTCGTGAAAACCCGACGAGGAGCGTACACGAATGAGTAGTCGGCATGATGTCCTGCATGATGAGGAAAACAAGCCAGGAAAAAAGTAATCATTTAAATAAATGACATAGCTATCGCCGCAGGAGCGAACTGTTGATGCGACCGGAGTCGAGTTGTGCCGCCGGGGCACACTTTAGATTGCGGCCGTTGACGTCGACTTGTGCCACCGTAGCGGACTTGATATTGAGACCATTGACGTCGATTTGTGCAGCTCTAGAGGGTAGTTCCTGTGTAGAAGCATGCACAGATGAGTAGTCCTTGGCGTGTCTGTCCTGCGTATGGAAAACAAGCCAAAGAAGAAAAAACAATCATTTAAATAAATGACTTAGCTTGACTAGTGGACGAGTGTCGACGAAGCCGTGGCGATCTGTGATGGAGCCGCGACGGATGTTGTCGAAGTCGACTAGTCAGAGGTGGATCTGACTAGTTGTTGGTGGCGTGGAAGCCAGTCCTAGCTAGTGTTCTAGACGAAACTAGCCAGGGTGAGAAGTTGACGCAATGCAGCCGAGAGACGATGCCGGCGTAGTGCGACCGGACAACAAGTCGGGCAGTAGTGCACGAAGTAGTCGCGGCACACAGCATAGGTGATGTAGAGCCGGTGTGACTGGGAGACGAGTAGTCGGGGCACACGACATAGTTGATGTAGAGCCGGTGCGACCAGGAGACGAGTTGTCACGGCGCACGACGTAGTTGATGTAGAGCCCGATGCGACCGGGAGCGGAGTAGTCACAGTGCACAGTGTCGTTGATGTAGAGCTGCTGCGGCTGGGATACGAGTAGTCATGGCGCATGGCGTGGTTGATGTAGAGGCAATGCGACCGGGAGCGGAGTAGTCACGGCGCACAACGTAGTTGATGTAGAGCCGCTACGGCCGGGAGACGAGTAGTCGTGGCGCACGGCGTGGTTGATGTATAGCCGATGCGACCGGGAGCGGAGTAGTCGCGGCGCATGGCGTAGTTGATGTAGAGCCGCTGCGGTCGGGAGACGAGTAGTCGGGGCGCATGACGTGGGTGATGTGGAGCCGGTGCGACCGGACAACAAGCCGAGTGGCGGCGCACAAGGAGTAGTCACGGCGCATGGCTTAGTTGAGGTAGAGCCAGTGCGACCTGACAACAAGCCGAGCGGCGGTGCACAGCATAGTTGATGCAGCTGGAGTTTGATGAAGCAGTACTCGCGTACATCTTCCGTGTGCACCAAGCATTGAACTTGAGGCTTGCTGGTAGCCATTTGTGTGCGCGTAGCAAAGAACAATTCACAAGGTCTTTCACGTGAATGCGTCACCAGACCCGACACATGAACAGATTGGTGGTTTTTGACTTTTTTCTGTGAACCGAAGGTAACAACTTCGACTTTGACTAAAAAACGAGCCACGATTGGACTCCGGACCAGGCAAGGACAGCAGCTGGTGCGCTCCTGTTTCCTGTGCGGACTCGGCGACTTGGGATCGGAGGTAAAAAAAAGAATTGACGTTGATTCTGCTTCAACTTAGCGCTCTGCTCAGACACGACAAGGTGGCGCGGAAAACTTCTCGAACCCGGTGACTTGTTCCGCTACGGCGAGTTGTTGAATCACCATGTCGCTTCAACCGATGATCATGACGGTCACCCTTACCTGGCACGCCAACTGTCGGTGTATTAGCTCAGCAACCTACCAAGAGGGTTACTCGAGGTTGATGATTGTGGTGGGGATCGCCAGATCTGGAACTCGAAGGTAAAGGCAGAGACGCGGGACACAGATTTATACATGTTAGTGCCACCGAGGTGGCGAACCCTACATCCTGTTTGGGGAATCTTGTATGGCGCCCTGCGGTTGGTGTTGGGTTGGTTGAGATGCCCTCCTAGGTACCCGACCCTCCTTTATATAGTCCAGGGGGCGGGTGCCTAATCGGTTACATGGTAGGAGTCCTCGTAGGATTACACGGAACGAGTCCTAGTGAGATTACCGGGGAATTCTTGTAGGACTCCGTCTTCTTCCTTCCTTGCGGGTACCCAGGGTGTATGCCCGACAACAGCAAACTGGATAGTAGGCACCGATGGCAGGTTTAATATTCAGGAAAGTGCGACGTCAACTACATATAAATTACATATAAATCATAAGGTCCACATGATTTCATATCAGATCGACTTAAACATTAACTGATTTCACAACCTAGTCCTCGTCACTTTCATCGGCAGCATTTTCATCTTCATTAACATATTGCCATAGAGTGTCGTCGTCCTCATCTTCAGAATTGAATCCATTCACATCAGAAAGCTCCTGCTGGCGAATTGCGTCAACTTCAGCGGTCGCTAGTAATAGGCACCAGAACCTCCGACCATCACCAACACCATCATTATGTATAACATCATGCAAGGTTTGGTCAATTTCATCTTCTTGATATGCAAGTACCATGCCAGTGGGAGCTATGTTCTCCTCATATTCATTATAGCTCCACAAATGCCTATGCTCAAATTTTTGCACCACTCTTCGTGGGTGTTGTAGCAGTGTGTCTGACAAGTAAAAGACCTTTCTTGCTTGTCCAGCAAGAATGTAGGGATCATGTTGGTACTAGTAATCTCCAGTATTGACACTTGTGAAGTAACCACCATTTCTAATCTTCGGTTCATTCTTGGTCCCTTCCAGATCATACCAGTCAATGTGGAATAAAACAATAGTTTGATCTCTGTCAAGCCCCAAGTTGTACCGCAGCTCAATAATGTCTCTTAGTGAACCATAAAACTCAATTTCTTCAATTTCTTTATGTGATCATGTAGTCATGATTCCATTGTTCTGTGTCTTCCTATTTGCCTCTCGGGCCTTGGTTTGGTACCAGACACTGCCTACAATACATGCTGTATAAGTTTTTGCTCGCCGGTGAGGACCGGAGCGTCCGAGCACTGGTGGATGGTCGCTCCCTGGTGTGATGAGTGATTGACAATGTGGTGTGGAATGACTCTTAGCCGAGTATTGCAGGTGTAGGTAGCGACTTGATTTGCGTTGGTGCAGGTGAAGAGCGGGCGCGAAAGGTCTTAGCCTTGCGGGGCCTCCGAGGAGTGGAGAGACAAGTAGGCTCGGCTCGATGGACCCGGTGGCCGAACGGGATCAAGTGTGGGCCACATGGTGTCAAGAAAAGCAAGACAAAGTCGTGGACAGGAGCCGTTGCAGGGTAGCGGCTCACGACCGGAGTCTGCACGCGGGGTTTGCGGTGATTCACCACAAAACCGTCAGGTTACTTGGTTGAGCCACAAAACCAAGACCGGAGGCTCGGCGGGCGGAGACGGGATCCGGGCGTACCGAGAAGCTTCGATGCCGGGGGACACGCAGCAGGATTACAGGGCTTGCATTGGGAGGAAGTGGACTGCGGCGAAGGTGTGTCCACTCGATGAAAAGAATCGCTGCTTGACCATCTTGCCCCTGAGGGGTGTGTATCTTCCTTTATGTTCTAGGGGTAGCTTGGCCATTTGCCCAACATGGAGAGACTTCATATATATAGCAACTCATCCATCCGGACTGCTTCTCATTTTCCCTACTCTTTTGGCTAGATTTTCTTCATGATTTTGTAGAGAATCTGTCCTCTTCTTGTATGGAAGCATTCATGGTTGCGTCGATTTCCTTCTTTTGGCTCGAGTGATTTTTGTGTCTTTTTCAGGCTATTTTGTGGGATTTTTGTGCGCAGCTTGTTCCTTCGATTATCAGGCATTTGTGTTCGGATTTCTTTATGGGGGTCATGGATAGATGTCTTGTGCATCTTTGTGCTTGATCTTGACCCCTCAAACTCCGGATTTGGCCTTCAATTCAAGGATTTCAGGTGGTTCCCTAGCTTTGTTCTTGAGCTCGGTTCGTGATCAATACCTTGCGGACTGTCCACCCTGTCCTTACGGATTCTCCGCCTGGAGCTCTGCAGATTGGCTAAGTCCTTTGCTTCTAGTGTTGTGCTTCCACTATGGATTGGTTTAGGACTTGTTCCTAGGGTTGGTAGATCCGTTGTGACTACATGACCTTGGCAAGTTCGTGTGGGAACCCTTGCTTGTGATTTTGGGGCATAGTCGAGTTCATCTCTTTGGAGAAGAATTTCTATCGACTCCCATTCAATGCCCCCCTCTCTGGTCGCCTAATTGGTCCTTCAATTGGTATCAGAGCCGGTTAAGGATCTTCGTGATTCTAACCATTCTAAGATCCAAAGATGGCATACCAAGAACGGGGTACAGTTCCTCCACACTTTGATGGTAAGGATTACCAGATGTGGCAGCGTTGTATGTCTGCTTTTCTCCGCGGCAAGGGACAGATCATATGGGATGTGACGGAGAACACCTCCTATGTCCACCCCATCAACTTCCTTGCCCCAGGTTCTCGAGATATGCATGACGCCAACAACAAGGCGGTTGACAATCTCTTTCGTGCCCTTTGCAAACCTGAATTCGATCGGGTTCAAGTAGAGGACTTGGTGTGCAAGATTTGGGAGAAGTTGAAGAATGCTCGTGCTGGGAACAACTAGGTGAAGGCGCGCTTGTTTACGACTTACCAGAGAGAGTACGAGAACTTCACTCATCTCCCTAGTGAGTCCATAGACGCCATGTTCCAGCGGTTCACGGTGATTGTGAACAACATGAGGGACAATGTGACCGTGCTCCCGTACGATGATCATGACAGGGCTGTGAAGCTCCCTCACTCGCTGGATCGTACCGTGCGGAGTGAGAAGGTCGATGCTATCTTGGAGTCGGGGAACTATGAGACCCTCACGGTGGATGAGCTGTTTTCCAAGCTCAAGTCGTCCGAGGTAGACCGTGGGGTGCGAGCAAAGCTAGAGAAGCCGACTGACCCCCATAGTCTGGCTCTCATGTCTGGGTCGAGAGCTAATGCTTACATGCCTTCTAGCCAGTTTTCTTTGTCTGCTCTTGTGTCTATGCCAGATGAGGAGTTCGATGTGCTGGACGAGGATGATCTCGCGTTGTTGAGCAGGCGGTTCGAGCGCTAGTACACGAACTGGAAGAACACTCGGAGGAGCTCAGGCATGTGCTACCGGTGCGAAAAGCACATGCACTTTATCGCTGAGTGCTCGGAGGCCATGGAGATCAAGCCCGTGCACAAGCACCATCCGAGGACTGACCACAAGCACCGCTCGAGGAACGACTACAAGGGCAAGAACAGGTCCGAGCGGAGGCCGAGGAAGAGTGGCGGCCACAAGAAGAAGACGGAGCGTGCGATGGTTGCTGGAGCGAGCGACATCGACTCGAGTTCCTGCTACTCTTCATCGAGCTCAAGCGGTGAAGGAGAAGAGGTGGACCGGCACAAGGGCAAGCGGTCGAGCAAGAATATCAAAGGCCTATGCTTCGCCGCCCAAGGCTTTTGCGACATGGCACACAGCTCCGAGAGCAAGAAGAGCCAAAAGGATGACTCAGACTCCGACTCTGAGGATGAGGTAAACAGTGAACCTGCCTTTTTGGTAGCGGAGAATGCTAGGTTGAATGACTTGCTTGACAACCGTGATGATGTGCTTAGAAAGACCAACAAGGAGAAGAGGGAGTATAGGTCTTTTCTTGGAGAGGCTAAGGAGAAGGTGGTTGAGCTAGAGTCTTTTCTTGTTGATGCTAGGGCTCAAATAGAGTCTTTGAAGTCTGCTCCTATTGTGACCGATGAACCCGATTGCACTGAATGTTCTGTTTTCCTTGGTGATTTGACTATGCTTAAGGAAAACTATCCCTCCATGGTTGAGGAACTAGATGTGCTTAGGGTTGAACTAGAAGAGATGAAATCTAAGCCCTCCTTGCTTGGTGCTTGGACTTCTTGTCCAGATTTGCATGCAAAGTTAAATGAATCACATGCTTATGCTAGATCAATAGAGGCTGAATTGAAAGCTCCTATTCCTATTTCATGCTCTACTTGTGAAATACATGCTGTGAAGAATTTGGAGATTGCACACTATGTTGATCGCTTGCAGGATGAGAATGATGAGTTGAGGAAAATAATGGGTTGGTTGTTGGGTCATGAGCCTCAGCTTAGGATGATGATTCAGGCATACAAGCGCTATGATGGGCAAGCGCTTGGGTCGGATAAGGTTGGGGAGTGTAGTGGTGAGAAGGAGGAGAACATAGGCGATATCCTAGCTCCACCAAAAACCTTCCACAAGAATGCTTTTGCTCCAAAGCCATACCCACTTAGGAACCGACTAGTCACAACCCCAGATCCTCCCGTGTTTCGTCCACAAACCAACAACTTCCAGAAACCCATCAAGTTCAAAAGTGACTTGGGGAATGAGTTCTTTGGGAAGAAGGGAGAGAAACCGAGTGAGGAGAAGCCATAGCCCAAAGAGAGCCCAAAGCCAAAGCCAAAACCAATCCCATTCCATTGTGATCATTGTGGGAGGGATGGTCACCTAGCTGAATTTTGCTTTAAGAGGAAGCGTGAGGAGAGGTTTGCTAGGGAGATGGCAAACAAGGACAGGTACCACCCATCTCGTGGAGTGCTTGAGTCTCGTGTTGTGCCTTGGGGTGAGGGTACGGTGCGTACTATTTACACTCGGGAGAGGCGTGAGTTTCCTACACGGGGTGTGCCTTCTCAGAGAGACAGTGGTAGGCGTGTTGGGTTTGGTCGTGGTGAGTTTGCTGGACGTTCCTTCACTCGTGGCTAATACAAGTATGGGGGAACGATCGTAGTTTTTGGTCTCCGAGGAGCTATGGGCCACGGTCTCCACCTCGTGTTACGTGTAGTCCTCTAAGGAGACGTGTGGATGTTCCACCTAGGAGTGATAGGATGGATTTTGTGAACCCCACTTTTGAGCAAATGGCATGTCACTGGTTTGATTCCTTTTACACTAACCCCAATGCTGAGTAGTTTGCTCACTCTCGCTCTCGTTTTTGATTTTGCAGATGGGAGGCATGGAGGGCTTTTGGTTGATCGACTCCGGTTGCTCTCAACACATGACCGGTGATCGAAGGTGGTTCTCCAGCCTAACCTTGGTTGTGTCCAAGGAGTACATCACTTTTGGGGATAATGGGAAAGGTAGAGTGCTTTCAGTGGGCATGGTGAAGGTAAGTGAGAGCTTGACTCTTAGGCGTGTTGCTCTTGTCAAGTCTTTGGGGTTTAAGCTTCTTTCGGTGTCCCAACTTCTTGATGAGGGTTTTGAGGTCCGTTTCAAGATGGGCGCTTCTCGTATTTTGGACTCTCGAGGTGATCTTTTGTGCACGATTATCCCCAAGGGTCAGATTTTCAGAGTAGATTTTACTTAGTGTGTCGGCTCTTCTCGTTGTTTGGTTGCTGGTGTTTTGGTGGAGCTTTGGAAATGGCATAGGAGGCTAGGTCACTTGAGTTTTGACTTGTTGTCACGCTTGAGTGGGCTTGGTTTGGTCCGAGGATTGCCTAAGTTGAAATACCAAAGAGACTTGGTATGTGCTCCGTGTAGCCATGGCAAGATGGTCGCCGCCTCCCATCTGGCTCTGACAACTGTTATGACAGAGAGGCCATGCGAGCTGTTCCATATGGACTTGGTTGGTACAACTCGTTTGTGCTCGGCGGGTGGGAAATGGTATGTCCTGGTGATAGTGGATGACTATTCTCGCTATGCTTGGGTCTTCTTTTTAGCTGACAAGGGGGAGACATTTTGTTTTGTCAGAGATCGAATCTTGAGGTTGAAAAATGAGAAGAATGGAGATGTTGTTCGAGCTATTCATAGCGACAATGGCACTGAATTTAAAAACTCTCGATTTGAAACCTTTTGTCATGATTTGGATCTCGAACATCAATTTTCCTCTCCCTATGTTGCTTGTTAGAATGGTATGGTAGAGAGGAAAAATCGTTCCCTTTGTGAGATGGCTCGGACGATGCTCGACGAGCATAGGACGTCGAGGAGATATTGGGCTGAGGCGGTGAATACCGCTTGTCATGTGGGGAACCGGATTTTACTTAGGGCTTTCTTGAACAAGACATGCTATGAGCTCATGCATGGGCGAGCACCTAGAGTGAACCATTTCAGGGCTTTTGGTTGTCAGTGTTTTATCCTCAAGAAGGGTATGCTTGATAAGTTTGAGTCGAGGTCCTCCGATGGCATCTTTTTGGGTTATGCTAGTCATTCTCGAGCATTTCGTGTCCTCAACCTTGATACTAACCTAGTCATGGAAACTTGCGACGTTACCTTCGACAAGACACAACCATGCAGTTTGTCTGTTTTTGAGTGTGCAGGTGACGACGAAATTGGCAAGAGGATCTTCGAGGATGAGGAGGATGATGCTGGAGAAGATGAAGGTGATGATGATGAAGCTCCAGCCACACATGTACCCTCTACTTCCACTACGACGACTACGGTGTAGGATGGTCCATCCCCTACACCGACTACAATCCAGCAAGATCAAGTGGAAGCTGCTGTAGAGGGGGAGGTCGTCTCCAGGTGAGAGGCACCGAGGCGCGTTCAAGTTGATCATCCTCCCTCAAGAATCATCGGCAACATCAATGAATGTACGACACGGTCCAGGTCCAGGAATGTTTCTCACTTTGCTCATTCGGCTTTTGTTGCTGCCTTTGAGCCGAAAGACATTGGACATGCATTCTCTGATCCTAATTGGGTGAACGCTATCCATGAGGAGTTAGAGAATTTTGAGAGAAACCAAGTGTGGGAGTTGGTAGAGCCACCACCACATTGCAAACCTATTGGGACAAAATGGGTGTGGAAACAAGTAGAGGTTGGTTGCTTAGGGTTATAGCCAGAAAGAGGGGATAGACTATGAGGAGAAATTTGCTCCTGTAGCCCGTTTGGAGGCGATTAGGATCCTTCTAGCCTGTTTTGTGGCTAAAGGGTTCAAATTGTACCAAATGGATGTGAAGAGTGCCTTTTTGACTGGGTTTTTGGAGGAAGAGGTTTATGTGAAGCAAGCACTGGGCTTTGAGAGTGTTGAGTTTCCCCACCGAGTGTATAAGCTGAGGAAAGCCTTGTATGGGCTGAAACAAGCTCCCCGGGCATGGTATGGCGGGTTGAGGGGGTTCTTGTTCAACAAGGGGTTTGAGATGGGCATAGTAGATAAGACTCTTTCTCTCCTCATGCAGGGTGATGATATCCTAATTGTTCAGGTGAATGTGGATGATATTGTCTTTGGCGGCTCGTCTCACTCTTTGGTTGCAAGGTTTGCAGAGGACATGAGCAAAGAATTCGAGATGTCAATGATGGGAGAATTGCAGTTCTTTCTCGGGTTTCAGATCAAGCAGGCTTAGGAGGGAATATTTGTGCATCAAGCCAAGTACACGGAGGACATCCTCAAGAAGTTCAAGATGGACAACTCAAAGCCTCTGTCGACACCGACGAGTACGACTACAGCGCTAGATGCGGATGAGGACGGAGAGCCCGTGGACCAGAAGGAGTACCGGAGCATGATCGGCTCTCTCTCTTGTACTTGACGGAGACAAGGCCGGACATTCAGTTCGTTGTGTGTCTGTGCGCTCGCTTTCAGGCGTTGCCGAGGACTTCATGTCGGCAGGCCGTCAAGCGGATTTTCAGGTATCTTTGATACACTCCGGAGCTTGGTCTTTGGTACTCGGCGTCCTCCTCCCTTTCGCTTCTTGGTTTTTCGGATGCCGACTTTGCGGGGTGTCGAGTTGATAGGAAGTCGACTTCGGTGACGTGTCAGTTTTTGGGTTCCTCTTTGGTTTCTTAGTTTTCTCGCAAACAATCAAGTATAACTCAGTCCACCACAGAAGCCGAGTACGTAGCTGCAGCTAGTTGTTGCTCCCAGCTGCTTTGGATCACATACACGCTGAGTGACTTTGGTGAGGAGTGTACCCATGTTCCTCTCATGTGTGATAGCCCGAGTGCCATTAGTGTTGCCAAAAATCCCCTGCTACACTCTAGAACCAAACATATTGAAGTGAGGTACCACTTTTTGAGAGACAATGTTGAGAAGGCAAACATAGACCTAATGCATGTGCCAACCCAAAAACAGCTCACTTATATCGTAACAAAGCCTTTGGACCAAGCTTCATTTGCTCGTTTGCGGGGTGAGCTTGGGGTGTTTTATCCTTTTTTGAGCATGGGTTGGGGAGTCTGATATACATATGCATGTTGCACTTTCATTCTTGTATCATATCATGTTTTGCATCTTTGTATCATGGACTGCATTTAGAGGACCAAGATTTTTCTCTCTCCAGTGATCTTGTTTTGGCTTTTGTTCGGCTTTTGATCACTTGTTTGAGTTTTTAGTTCGTTTCTTCTCTTTGTCTCTTTTCTCTAAATTGGTTACTATGTGTATTGTCAATGCACTCATCAAGGGGGAGATTGAGGACCAGAGCGTCCGAGGACCGGTGGATGGTCGCTCCCTGGTGTGATGAGTGATTGACAACATGGTGTGGACTGACTCTTAGCCGAGTATTGCAGGTGTAGGTTGCAGTTTGATTTGCGTTGGTGTAGGTGAAGAGCAGGCGCGAAAGGTCTTAGCCCTGCGGGGCCTCCGAGGAGTGGAGAGAAAAGTAGGCTCAGCTCGATGGACCCAGTGGCCGAACGGGATCAAGAGCGGGCCGCATGGTGGCAAGAAAAGCAATACGAAGTCGTGGACAGGAGCCGGTGCAGGGTAGCGGCTCACGACCGGAGTCTGCACGCTGGGTTTGCGGCGGTTCATCACAAAACCGTCGGGTTACTTGGTTGAGCTACAAAACCAAGACCGGAGGCTCGACGGGCGGAGACGGGATCCGGGCGCGCCGAGAAGCTTCGATGTCAGGGGACACGCGGCGGGATCGCAGGGCTTGTGTCGGGAGGACACGGACTGCAGCGAATGTGTGGCTGCCTGATGAAAAGGTTCGCTACTTGACCATCTTGCCCCTGAGGGGTGTGTATCTTCCTTTATGTTCTAGGTAGCTTCGTCATTTGCCCAACCCAGAGAGATTTCATTTATATAGCTCTAGGGTTCCAGGGCAACTCATCCATCCGGACTGCTTCTCATTTTCCTTGCACCTTAGGCTAGATTTTCTTCATGATTTTGTAGAGAATCTGACCTCTGGTTGTATGGAAGCATTCATGGTTGCGTCGATTTCCTTCTCTTGGCTCGAGTGATTTTCGTGTCTTTTTCGGGCTATTTTGTGGGATTTTTGTGCGCAGCGTGTTCCTTCGATTCTAAGGTGTTTGTGTTCGGGTTTTTTTGTGGGGATCATGGATAGATGTTTTCTGCATCTTTGTGCTTGATCTTGACCCCTCAAACTCCGGATTTTGCCTTCAATTCAAGGATTTCGGGTGGTTCCCTAGCTTTGTTCTTGAGCTCGGTTCGTGATCGATTCCAGGCGATTTAGTGTGTTTGAGGCTCCATGTTTTTTGGGTATAGCATTCCCTAGGGGCGCTTCTCCTTTCCCCAAAACCTTATCTCAAACCGTGCAGCCGTTTGGGAGATCCATGGAAGGCTAGGAAGAGTTGACTTGTGTGTTCATGCTTCTGTTCGCTGTCCTTGAAGGCGGCGGATTGTCCGCAGGACCTAGGGTTCATCGCGTGTTCTTCAGTTCGTGAGCACGAGACGTTTCGATCCGTGGAGAGTCGAGGGTTTTGTTGTGTGTGGTTTGAGGACCGTCCGCGAGCAGGTCACGGACCGTCCGCCGGACCAGTACGGACTGTCCGTATTTTCCGGGGAGCTACTGGAGTTTCTGTCCATCAATACGGACCGTCCATGCTCACCCTTCGGACCGTTCGCTGAGACCTTGCGGACCGTCCGCCCTGTCCTTGTGGATTGTCCGCCTGGAGCTCTGCAGATTGGCTAAGTACTTTGCTTCTTGTGTTGTGCTTTCGCTTTGGATTGGTTTGGGATATGTTCCTAGGGTTGGTAGATCCGTTGTGACTATGTGACCTTGGCAAGTTCGTGTGGGAACCCTTGCTTGTGATTTTTGGGGCATAGTCGAGTTCATCTCTTCCGAGAAGAACTTTTATCGACTCCCATTCACTCCCCCCCTCTCTGGTAGCCTAATCGGTCCTTCAGCCGGTCTAGTTCTGCTGATAATGCATATAGGTTCTCGTTGTTCACTAGATTATTTGTAATCTGTACAGAACAGCCATAGTTTTTTTAATATAGTCTTGTGTAAAGGTCCTCACCAGGTAATATAAGCTAGTTACCAAACAAAATAAATGAATACTAACATGCCATCTAAACCAGTGGCGAAATTCTGTAAGAATTCGACGAT
Organism: Cenchrus fungigraminus; assembly: GCA_036936925.1. NCBI lineage: Eukaryota > Viridiplantae > Streptophyta > Magnoliopsida > Poales > Poaceae > Cenchrus > Cenchrus fungigraminus. Next base: position 19,961,211 of record CM072776.1, on the reverse strand, counting down.
CAATTGCCTCATCTGACACACCTTTCGCTTTTAATTCATTCTTGAAGACTCTGCAAAGTAGTACCATCTCAATGTTAGCACGAAATAATTGTAGTTCTATCACTGCAATGGTGATTTACTTACTTGATATGTGGCTTCACCTCTTCGCAATTGTTTAGCGCAAACCAAACCACCTTGTTGTACTTTGACTCAAGCCAATAAGTGGTCCCTACTCCAAGTACTTGAACATTGTGATCAAAACAAGATGTTCCATCCACAGACAAATCAGCATTCTCTTTGTTCCTTCCAAGCTGATTGAATCGTGTGCCCACATCATCAGCCGCGAAGTACCTAGAGCAAAATGTCAAGGCCTCATTAGCAACATATGCTTCTGCAATGGATCTTTCAGGCCTAGCTTGGTTTCTCACTGAATGCTTCAATGTGCATAGCCATCTTTCGACGGGATACATCCATCCATATTGTACTGGACCTCTCAGGATTGCTTCCTCAGCCAAATGGACAACCAAGTAGACCATAACATCAAAGAAGGCAAGAGGGAACATTTTCTCAAGCTTGCACAAAATTATTGGGATATCTATTTTCAGTTTTTGCAAGGCTGAAGGACCGGATTGGCGACCTGAGAGGGGGGGAGTGAATGGGAGCCGATAAAAATTCTTCTCAAGAACTCGGCCTATACCCCAAAATCACTTCCGAAGAATCCCGCACATACTTGCGAAGATCACGTAGTCACAACGGACCTACTGACCCAAGGAACAAGTTAGAACAAGCCTAGGAACAAAGCGGAAGCAAGCACAAAAGGAACCGAGAGAAAAAGCTAGCGCGAGGCAAACTGCAGCAGAAATTGTCGGTACTACCGGCCACAGGTCGGTACTACCAATATTGGCTTACTGGCACCTAAAAACCAAGTTATCGGTACTTCCGGCACTAGGTCGGTACTTCCGACTATCGGTACTACCGACCTCGGGTCGGTACTACCGATAAAGACTCTCTGGCAGCTGAACATCAGGTTATCGGTATTACCTGCACAGGGTCGGTAGTACCGCCCCCCCCCCCAAAATTCAGCCTGCGAAATAGCCCCAAACTTTCGATCGATGGATCTCCCAAACCACTTGGAGTCTTGAGACGAAATTTTGGGGAGATGATGAACACCCCAAGGAGAGGATATGCCCCAAAAATTTCGGTCTCAAACTCCCTACAACTCCCGGAATCGCGAAACCTTGCCAAGAACACTATGAACTAGGGTTCATCCGAAAATCAACGAATCGAAGGCCAAATCCGGTGTTTGAGGGGTCAAGATCATCCACAAAGAGGCACAATGCACTCACCCATGATCCCCTCAAAGAAATCCGGAGAGAAACGCCCTCAAATTGACGAATCGAGCGATGAACGAAAATTCCAAGAAAAGGCTCCGAAAATCACCAAAAAGAGAAACGGGAAAGACACATCCAAGCCTTGAGGAACCACGCCGAATCATCTATACATACCAAAGAGGTTCATACAAGGTCTAGCTTGCCGCCCGATCATCCTTCCCTCTCACAAGATCTCACCATGAAGCTCTCAAGCTATTCCTATGAAAATCCTAAGGAAAATAGGAAAGGAAAATAGGAAAACCAAATTTGCTAGGGTTCGAAGAGATGGCTGCCATCCTCTCACCACTTGGGTTATATGGAGGCAACCAAAAGACGAAAATACCCTTACTAGCTAACTAGGGATACATGCCCCTCAAGGGCGAATTCAGAAATCTTTGTCTTCGCTCCATCAGACGGATGCTTAGCCTCGACGCAAGCCTTGCGATCCCGACGCGTGTCCTCCACTTCGTAGATTCCGGACTGCATCGTCGCACACCGGTCAGACCGGTGCTCCTCACCGGTCAGACCGGTACCCACCGGTCAGACCGGTCAGACCCACCGGTCAGACCGGTCTGGAGCTGCTGCACCTCCGTCTTCGGTTCTTCGGTCTTGGCTTTGTGGATCAACCAAGGAACCCAGTGGTTTTCTGGTGAACCACCGGAAACCCCGCGAACTCGGTGTAGCCTCCGCCAATCACCACTCATGACTCGGCTCCCACGTAGTCCCGGCTCGACCTTGGTTTTGAGGCTCAACCAAGAAAACGTCCATGACTTCATCTTGCCGTTCTTGCCACCATGCGGCCCGCACTTGACCCCGCTGGCCACCGAGTCCCTCGAACCAAGCCTACTTGTCTTCTCCACACCTGGAGGCCTCATCGGCAACGACCTTTCGCGCTTGTTCTTCACCTGCACCTGCACCAGTCAAGCCGTAACCTGCACCTGCAATACTTAGCCAAGAATCAGTCCACACCACGTTGTCAATCACTCATCACACCAGGAAGCGACCATCCACCGGTCCTCGAACCACACATGGCTCTCAATCTCCCCCTTGATGAGTGCATTGACAACACACACGTTTTGGTAACCAAGAGAAAAGGAAAAGAAAAGAAACGACTAAAAGAAACTCCAACAAGCGATCGAAAGCCAAAGAAAGGCAAAGAGCAAGATCACTTGAAGAAGACAAGTCTCAGACCCCTTAGGCAAGGGCAACGGCTCGACACATCCGAGACAAAACCATGCTCAAGCAAAGAGCACAAGCCATCAAACCAAAGCTCGAAAACCACAAAGAGCTCCCCCTGCACACATGCAAGCTCCCCCTGAACCAATGCAACTCCCCCTGGACGAATGCATGCGAACCACTTCACGAAACAGAGCAGCTGCAATAGCTTAGCTCTGACCGGTCAGACCGGTCGACACCACCTGTCAGACCGGTGCTCAACAGGTGAACAGGACCAGCACTCTGACCGGTCAGACCGGTGACCTCAATCGGTCAGACCGGTGCACAACAGAGCCCAGAAATGGCTCGAAACCACCTGAAAACCTTCTAGATGCATTCAGTAGGCCAAAACATGCTCAAACTTCTCCCCCTTGTTGACAATGCATGAATCAAGCCAAAAATGCAAAAAAATGCAACCTAGAGCTTCTCAAATAGGCACAATTCAACATAGGATGCTACACGTGTCCAAATGAGCAAGTTAGGTACTCTATAGCTTCGTAATGACATCAACTTCATGATCACCAAGTTTCACAACCATTGGACGAAGCTAAGATAGAATTGAGCAATTTTGCGAAAATTTACCCTCTCATGAGCAAAGTCCTAAACATGAGCAAAACATATCAAAATTGCAAAGCCACACAAACTTCATGCTAGGACAACCATTCTAAGCATAAGACCATCATAAACACCCACAAGCACCTCATGTCATGTCAAAGCCACCGAGCCATGTGCCTACTTCTATATATATGAGACTTCTCATTGGTAGGCATCATGCAACGGTTTAGCACCCAAAGCAAATTAAAATTAGCACATATGACATGGGAGCACATTTTCCAAGCAATTTACATTTCATTTTCAGATTTGAAATTGGTACATGAAATGTCTTTGCGACAAAAAGGAACTTATGCCCCTCCACAAGATCAAGCATGGGGGCTAAACATTGATGATGGCAAATGAGCCTTTGGCCCCATACGATCAAAATAAGCTATCCAACCACAAATTAAGCATAGCCAAGCCACATAAACATGTCAAGATCATATAAAAGCATTTACTCACAAGAGAGCATACATATGAGATTTTTCAAAAACATAGCCATCAACCATGGATATAAACCAAGATTATCAAGAGCTAAGCCAAACTAACCATAGCTTACCAAACTAGCTCACAAAGACATATATATCATTCCATGGTGAACAATGTATATAGGAGAAGCCTTTCCTCAACAATGCATATGAAACAAAATGCATGCAACCTAAGATACAAAGATGCCTATACATCATGTTACATATGCCATGGCAAATGCAAGAAATGCACAAAGGAAAGCTATACGTATGCTACAAAGGAGCTCCCACACACAAAGCTCGCAAACGACCGGCTCCTCGAGGGGAGGCAAAAAGGGCTCAACACCACCGGCAACAGAGCAAAGGAGCGCAAAACTCACAAGCTCCCCCTAAACACATGCACTAGGGCCAAAGAGCATACAAAGCTCACCCTTAGTACACATGATAGAGTAAAGAGCACACTAAGCACACAAGCTCCCCCTAAACTCATGCATTAAGGTCAAAGAGCATACAAAGCTCACCTTACACACATGAGATAGGGCAAGGAGCGAAACGACCCAAGTGGCTTGACCAAGGCCACACACTTGAAGGTCACAAATTCACTTACCTTTATCATTTCTTCAGCAGTCACTCATCCTTGTCCACCATACCCAAAAGTGATGTGCCTCCATGTCACCACCTGGGTATGAAGCCGGAGAACCACCCCCGATATCAACCAAATGTTCTCCGGGCCTCCCACCTGCAACTCAAAACCAAGAGCGAGAGCGATCAATTGACTCAACACTGGGGTTAGTACCAAAAGTGTCAAACCAGTGCCGAGCCATCTCCTCAAAAGTAGGGTTAGCAACATCCATCCTACCGCGCCTATCAAAACTGCGATACATCTTATCAAACCTATCAAACCTGGAACCACCATGGGAAAACCACTCCCGTCTCACTGGAGGAGTACGAGTACCACGAAAGGGAAAGCGTGGTCCGCAGCCCTTCTGAGACTCAAAGCTGCGACCCCTCCCAAACTCGTATTGATCACGAGGTGGAGAAGGTCCAGCAAACTCAACACCACCAGACTCAAAGCGCCTACCACCTGTTCCACGACCAAATGGGCTGAACCCTCTAGCATCACAGCCCCGGAAACCAAACTGTCCAGCACTCTGCCTAGCACTGGTCTGACCGGTCACTTTGACCGGTCTGGCCGGTGGTCCTCGGCCAGCAAACTTGCCTCCACCTGAAACTCTCCTATCTCTCCATGCTGGAACCGTATGCACAACACCCTTTCCCTTAGGTAGTGGCATACGAGGCTCAGGCACACCATGAGAAGGTTGGTACCTGTCCTTGTTTGCCCACTCCTTAGTCATTCTCGCCTCTCTCCTTCTCTTATAGCAAAACTCTCTCTTGTGACCATCCTTTCCACAAAACTCACAATGGAAACGGATTGGTCTTGGCTTAGGCCTCGGGTGTGGCTCTTCACAAGGCTTCTCACTAGGTTTCTCACTACGCTTCTCACTTGTTTTTTCTCTCGGTTTAAGCAACTGGTTTGGCTTGGGTACAAACTTGTCTTTGGGTGTGGGTTGTGGTGGAACTGGAATATTCCCAAATTTCCCTTCTCTCTCACCACTGCTCTCACCAAACTTATCAGATCCCAAAGCCCAACCATCAAAGCGCTTATAACTGGCAATCATCATACCAAGCTGAGGTTCCTGACTAGACAACCAACTCAGCACTTCACTCAACTTATTGTTTTCATCCTGCAAATGATCAACACATTGTGCAAGTTCCAAATTCTTCACAGCATGCGATTCACAGGTAGAACAAGAAGTAGGAATAGGCACTTTCAAATCAGCCTCAAGCGAAACAATGCAAGATCGAAGCTCAGCAATCTTTTCATGCAAACCGGGGCAAGAAGTACATGCACCAAGCAAAGTGGGTCTAGATTGCAACTCAGCCAACTCAACCCTAAGCACATCTAGTTCCTCACACTTGGAGGCATGCTTCTCCCTAAGCGCAGTAAGATCAGCTAGGAACACAAAACAATCAGCACAATCAACCTCATCAGAAACCATAGGACTAGCCTTAAGCGAATCAATTTCAAGCTTGCCATCAAGAACCTGTGTTTCTAGCTCAGCCACTCTAGTCCTAGCATCTTCAAGCAAAGCTCTAAGCTCCTTCCTAAGCTTCTTAGCTTCTCTAAGCATGTGATCGCGATTATCAAGCAAGTCAACCAACTCCTCATTCTCCTTGCGCAAAGAAGAGAGCTCATCACATACCTCATCCTCGGAGTCGGAGTCTGAATCCGAGGCATTCTTCTGGCTTCTCTTACTGCTGGAGCTGCGAGCCATGCCGCAGAAATCATCCTTGGAGCTTAGGCCCATCACAGAAAGGCCGTTGAGGTACTTGCCGAGGTTCTTCTTCTTCCTCTTCTTGTCACCCTCTTCATCTTCATCACTCGAGCTTGATGATGTGTCCTCGGAGTCGGACTCGATGTCGCTCGATCTCTTCATCTTCTCTCGAGACCGCGTCTTCTTCCCATGTCCATGATCCTTCTTCTTGGACTTCCTCCTCTTGTCCTTGGACTTGTGCTTGTCGTGATTGTTCACTTTCGGACACTCGGCGAAAAAGTGTCCTGTCTTGCCGCACTTGAAACACGTCCCCGAGCTTCGCCTTGCATTCCTCCGGTTCTCATGCAACTGCTCGAACCTCCTTGATAGCAAGGCGAGATCATCCTCACCCAACACGTCGAACTCCTCATCTGGAATGGTCATGAGAGAAGACAAGGAAAACTGTCGAAAGGAGGGGTTAGTGTTAGCTTTGGACTTTGATCCGCCCACAAGAGCAAGACTATGTGAATCAGTCGTGCCCTCATGCTTGGATTGCAACCTCCTATCGACCTCGGACGACTTGAGCTTAGAAAAGAGATCATCCAACTCAATGGTCAAGTATTGCCCGGATTCCTTGATTGCCTCAACCTTAGCACCCCAAACATTTTGATCCAAAATATGCAAAAGTTTCAAAGCTTGATCATGCTCGGTGTAAGGAAAATCCTCAACATTGGCCTTCATGTTGTTCACAATGGCGGTGAATCTCTGAAACATAGCATCAATGTCCTCACCGGGAAGTTGAGTAAAGTTCTCATATTGCATCCGGTAAGAGACAAAGAGGCGAGCCTTCACATGGTTATCACCACCGTGAGCAACCAACAACTTCTCCCAAATTTGCCAAGCAAGATTCAAATGACGAACACACTCAAACTCGGGATCACACAAGCTTCGGACCAAGTGATCAACGGCTTTTGCATTCGCCTCATACTTGGCCTTTGCATTGGAATCGGTCACCATAAGAGTATGGATCTCAGGAGGAATCACATAAGTCTTGTCAAGAACAATGAAATCCAACAACTTGCCATGAAGAAAGATCATCATACGAGCCACCCACTTGTGGTAACTCTTCCCATCGAAGTGCGGAGGACCGTCCCGCTCTACGTACGCCATCTTTGGATTCAAGACTTGTTAAAGTCACAAAGAATCCGGCACCAAGCTCTGATACCAATTGAAGGACCGGATTGGCGACCAGAGGGGGGGGAGTGAATGGGAGCCGATAAAAATTCTTCTCAAGAACTCGGCCTATACCCCAAAATCACTTCCGAAGAATCCCGCACACACTTGCGAAGATCACGTAGTCACAACGGACCTACTGACCCTAGGAACAAGTTAGAACAAGCCTAGGAACAAAGCGGAAGCAAGCACAAAAGGAACCGAGAGAAAAAGCTAGCGCGAGGCAAACTGCAGCAGAAATTGTCGGTACTACCGGCCACAGGTCGGTACTACCGATATGGGCTTACTGGCACCTAAAAACCAGGTTATCGGTACTTCCGGCACTAGGTCGGTACTTCCGACTATCGGTACTACCGATCTCGTGTCGGTACTACCGATAAAGACTCTCTGGCAGCTGAAAATCAGGTTATCGGTATTACCTGCACAGGGTCGGTAGTACCGCCCCCTCCAAAAAAATTCAGCCCGCGAAACAGCCCCAAACTTTCGATCGATGGATCTCCCAAACCACTTGGAGTCTTGAGACGAAATTTTGGGGAGATGATGAACACCCCAAGGAGAGGATATGCCCCAAAAATTTCGGTCTCAAACTCCCTACAACTCCCGGAATCGCGAAACCTTGCCAAGAACACTATGAACTAGGGTTCATCCGAAAATGAACGAATTGAAGGCCAAATCCGGTGTTTGAGGGGTCAAGATCATCCACAAAGAGGCACAAGGCACTCACCCATGATCCCCTCAAAGAAATCCGGAGAGAAACGCCCTCAAATCGACGAATCGAGCGATGAACGAAAATTCCAAGAAAAGGCTCCGAAAATCACCAAAAAAGAGAAACGGGAAAGACACATCCAAGCCTTGAGGAACCACGCCGAATCATCTATACATACCAAAGAGGTTCATACAAGGTCTAGCTTGCCGCCCGATCATCCTTCCCTCTCACAAGATCTCACCATGAAGCTCTCAAGCTAGTCCTATGAAAATCCTAAGGAAAATAGGAAAGGAAAATAGGAATACCAAATGAGCTAGGGTTCCAAGAGATGCCTGCCATCCTCTCACCACTTGGGTTATATGGAGGCAACCGAAAGACGAAAATACCCTTACTAGCTAACTAGGGATACATGCCCCTCAAGGGCAAATTCGGAAATCTTTGTCTTCGCTCCATCGGACGGATGCCCAGCGACCGCAAACTTGCTTAGCCTCGACGCAAGCCTTGCGATCCCGACGCGTGTCCTCCGCTTCGAAGATTCCGGACTGCGTCGTCGCACACCGGTCAGACCGGTGCTCCTCACGGTCAGACCGGTAACCACCGGTCAGACCAGTCAGACCCACCGGTCAGACCGGTCTGGAGCTGCTGCACCTCCGTCTTCGGTTCTTCGGTCTTGGCTTTGTGGATCAACCAAGGAACCTAGTGGTTTTCTGGTGAACCACCGGAAACCCCGCGAACTCGGTGTAGCCTCCGCCAATCACCACTCATGACTCGGCTCCCACGTAGTCCCGGCTCGACCTTGGTTTTGAGGCTCAACCAAGAAACCGTCCATGACTTCATCTTGCCGTTCTTGCCACCATGCGGCCCGCACATGACCCCGCTGGCCACCGGGTCTCTCGAACCAAGCCTACTTGTCTTCTCCACACCTGGAGGCCTCACCGGCAACGACCTTTCGCGCTTGTTCTTCACCTGCACCTGCACCAGTCAAGCCGCAACCTGCACCTGCAATACTTAGCCAAGAATCAGTCCACACCACGTTGTCAATCACTCATCACACCAGGAAGCGACCATCCACCGGTCCTCGAACCACACATGGCTCTCAAAGGCATCCAACTTCAGAGTTTTGTAACATAGTTGCTAAAAGAAGTTTCCTAATTCCGCAATAGCTATGTATATCTCTTTATCCACTAAACCGCGAAGACAAACCGGCAAAACCCTTCGGAGTAGGATATGACAATCATGAGTTTTCAGTCTTTGTAGTTTGCATCCATCTGCAACAATACACCTTGATAAGTTTGAAGCATATCCATCTGGGAACTTCACCAAACTTATAAAATCACAAAGCAACTTTGTTTCTTTTCTGAAAGTACATATGGAGCTTCTGGCATTTTGTTTGACTCACCATCCTCAGTTTTGCATGACTCACCATCTTACGCCCATCTCTTCCAAATCAACCCTAATATTGATGGTGTCCTTTGTCTTCCCAGCAATTTTAAGCAACATTCCAATAAGGTTTTCGCATATGTTTTTCTCAATGTGCATCACATCAAGGTTATGTACCAGCTTCAGAGATGACCAGTACGACAAGTCCCACAAACCAACCCTTCGGCTCCAGCACTGTCCGGATTCTCGCTTCTTTTTTTCCTTGAGGTAGAGGGTGCTTTCTTGGTCTAATGTCTTTAACCTTCTCTAGTTGCTCCTTTAGCTCCTCATGAGTAAATTGCCCTGGCTTTTCTCGGTTTTCAATAGTACCATCAAAATCTGCTCTCTCTCCTCTCCATGGATGGTTAGTTGGAAGGAAACGACGATGCCCGGTGTAACATATCTTGTTCTTCAATCTCCTTGAGCAAGGATCCTTGTCGCAATGCACACAGGCAAAATAGCCTTTCGTGACTCGTCCAAACAACGTGCTCAACGATGGATAATCATGTATGCACCAAAGAACCGTAGCACATAGTTTAAAATTTCTACCCTCAACATCATCCATTGTCCAGACACCATTCCAAAGTTCCTGCAGCTCTTCGACGAGAGGTTCCATGAAGATATCAAAATCCTTTGATGGATAACTTGACCCAGGGATCAATAAGGCCATCATGATGTTTGATTCTTCCATGCACACCCATGGTGGCATGTTATACGGCACAACAAATACTAGCCACATACTATATGAGTTGGTCATGTTGCCAAATGGATTGAAACCATTGGTTGCAAGACCAAGTCTAAGGTTCCTAGCATCTTCTGCAAATTTTGGCCAACTTTTATTGAATTGTTTCCATGCCTCACCATCAGCTGGATGGCTAAGCTCATTCTTCACCGGTTTTCACTTCGACTTGTGACATCGTGCACCCTTTGCTGTTTTTGATGAAAGAAACATCCTCTTCAGCTTGGAATCAGCGGAAAATTCCTTAATACCTTTTGAGGAATGCGCTTGTTGGTGTCTACATCCTTCCATCTTGAATCCGCTTCACAACATATTGGGCACACATCAAGTTTGACATACTTCTCATCGCGAAATAATACACAATTAGTTTTGCAAACATGGACTTTTTCCTAACTGAGTCCCATGGAACGTATGTACTTCATTGCCTCATCGAAAGAGTTTGCAAGACACACTTTTGGGAATCCTTTTTGTAACAACTTCATCATTGCATTGAATGCGACATTGCTAATCCGACTGAAAGACTTTATATGAAGTAACTTCACAACAAGTGTAAATTGTGCATATGTAGATATCGGTGACACCTTACGGTTGAGATGTTCCTTTAAAAATTCGTACATTTTCTCACCAAGCACCAGGGCCTTCATCCTCCTCCATTCCCGATATGCATTGGTTTTCCTAGACCGTTTCCTGATCACCACCATCCCGTGGAGCTGCATTATCCACATCCCTCTCTGCATCCGGCAGAATTGCAATTTCCTCAACCCCATCATCATACAGCATTGTATTATCCTGAATATTTGCATCTTCGTCAACCATATCCTCCAAATCTTCTCCATGATGTATCCACCTAGTATAAGTGGTTGCCATCCCACTCACAAGTAAGTGAACTCCAATTCGCTCTATAGTCCCTATACAGTTATTGAGGCATCGATGACGGGCATAGTATTTCTTCATCGTCCTCAGTGTATCTTGTTCAAAGAAATGCCAAGAAATCATGGACCCCTTTCTCATGATTGGTGGTAAAACTAGTACAACTGGTTATCCAGCGTCTATCCATTTCGAAAGTTTTTGGCAAATCCAACTCAAAATTACTGACCACATAATGAATCAAAAAGAGAACATTATGCGAAATGAAATTTTCCGGATTTAACACAAAATTATTTACCAGATTGACACACTGCTGCAACAAGTATCACTAAGGTTGCGCCCGTAGGAGTGAGCAGTCGTTGGAAGTCGCAAATCACTGTCGGAATGATCCATTTTCGTAGCCTAATCGCCTCTCCGTTCTCCGTTTTCCCCTTTCGCGGCAGCGGGCTGCGGGAAAACTATTTTTAGCTACAGCGCAGGCTTTTCTCCCGCCAACTTAGCAGAAGCGCTCCATGCTGTGGTTGGGGCGGACGTGTTTTGTGAAGGCAGTGAAGCGTTTCGCCTGCGAATTACTGATTTATATTAAATATTCACCTGTCACAACCAAAAAAGAAAGTGTTTCCCATTAAATTGTCACAACCAGGAGGTGGTGCAGTGGTAGACAGTGCAGTCTTGTTCCTATAGGTCCCTAGTTTGAAACCTTGCTATGGCAAATTGTTCTTATAACATTTCGTGACTGATAGTAGGAAACAAACAGTTTCACGATCGTTACTCAGAAAGGTCCTTCCAGCAAAACATCAACAGACCGGACAAACAAAACATCAACAAGATTAATTCAGAATGGTGAGTATGCTCGACTCAATTTGAAATAGATTAAACTGAATCAGCATAATATGATGGAATCGCATAGAACTCATCACCACAAAGTTCACACCACCAGTAGCAAACACAAAAATACAAGCAACTCATCACCACAAAGTACACACCACCTATGAACTGTCTAGCTAGCAATAACACAAGACATGTTTTATTGATTGTCTGCAGCTCAGTCAGATTTTAATTGCTCTTCTTTCAACAGGGCATTCTATGCTAACAATTGCTTACACTGGTCTGTCCATTTGTCAATCTCTTTCAGCGGGTCATTCTCCTGTCATAACAATTGATTAACATGGTCCCTACATTTGGTAAGCTCTTCCATCAAGGCAATATTGTCCTGTTGTAATAATGCCATTTCATTCTCTCGAGCATTCTCCTGTTGTAGCAATTGATTACACTGTTCCCTGCATTTCTTAATCTCTTTTAGCTGATCATTCTCCTGCTGCATCAATTGATTACATTGTTCCCTACATTTCTTAATCCCTTTCAGCTGGTCATTCTGCTGCTGCATCAATTGATTATGCTGGTCCCTGCATTTGGTCAGCTCTTCCATTTGGGCAATGTTGTCCTGCCGTAACGATACCATTTCATTCAACCGAGCTTTCTCCTGCTGCATCAATTGATTACACTGGTCCTTGTATTTGGTCAGCTCTTCCATCTGAGTAATGTTGTTCTATAACGATTGCTCGTACAGGTGCTTGTAATTTAGAGCCTTTTGTAGTGACTTGAGCTCGCTGACTTGTTGTTCTTGCAGGTCTCTCTTCACCTTCTGTAGCTCAGCTTTTGTGGATTCAAGCACCTCCAGAAGCTAGAAAAATACAAGAACCTATCAATCCATCGAATGATGCAAACTGAAAACTAACTGAATCAACCTCTAACACCAATTGGAATTCAAATATGAGTGTACGATGAAATCTGAATCTATTGTATATGGTCATTAATCCTCTAGATCCCCAAGTCTAGAGATCCCCATGCCTAGGTTGATATAGGAAAATATAGTGGCTCACCAGAGGACTGACCTTGTCGTGTTGTTTCATGAACTCGTAGCCGGGAGGTGGCGCATAAACCACCCTCTCGTCACCACCAGAATCCGCCATTCCTACCACGAGCCATTGCAGATCTGCGCATAGCAAAAGTCGAGAGTCTTTGCGAAGGCAGCGAAGCATTTCGCTTGTGAATTACTGATTTATATTAAAGATTCACCTAACACAACCATAAGTGTTTCCTATTAAAATGACACAACCAAGAAGTGGAGCAGTGGTAAACAACGCAGTCTTGTTCCTATAGGTCTCTAGTTCGAACCCTTTCAATGGCAAATTGTTTTTGCAACATTTCGTGACCTGGCCAAAATGCTTACATGTAGGACCCTGGAAAATTTTATGACGACCTGGAACACTCTACTTTCCAAAGAATGCTTACGGAGTTGGACCCTACTAAATTTCATGACGACTTGGAACACTCTGTTTTTAAAATAATGCTTACATGTGGGACTGATGTTGGTTTATGACATTTTTGCAGAGCTTATGGCATGACAAAACAGCATGGCACAGGGAATGCCTGGCTGTAGTACCAACCGTTATGACAAAAGATTTTTTGTCACTAAATTTGCTCGGAGGTGAAATATTATGATGAGATCAGCCAGGAATGTCATAAATCAATGACTCTAAAATGTTGTTGCATCACTAGTCAATGATTTTCTTGTAGTGTAAGGAAACGGTTGACGCAACTGAAGGGGCTGCTGCACTTATAGCAGAACATCTATTTTCTTGCTGATTTGCCAGTGAAGAAGTACTAGAAAATGTTGTCTTTACAGCACCAATGGATGGAGAGGACCTAGTTGCGGCACCTTGAGATCGAACACCACCAACAGAGTTATCGGGCTGCTGCCGGCACCATGGAGTTGAGACAGATCGACTCCCATAGGACTGCCCACAGCCTTCTTGCTGAATTTTCCTCTCGGTGCGCATAGCTTGATAAAAAAGATCTTGCAAAGTTCAATATGGAAACATCTCCACAAAACTGAAAATGTCATCATTGATACCATGCAAAAATCTTGCCATTGTTGACTCTTCATCTTTTTTGGTATCAGACCGAATCAAGAACAACTCCATCTCTTTGAAATATTTATCTACTGATAGGGAACCTTGTTTCAATGTTTGTAACCAATTACGAAGGTCACGATGATAGCTTAATGGAACAAAACGTCTCCTCATCACACGCTTCATTCACTACAAGAAAATCATTGACTAGTGACACAACCACATTTTAGCGTCATTGATTTATGACGTTCCTGGTTGATCTCATCATAATATTTCACTTCCGAGCAAATTTGGTGACAAAAAAACTTTAGTCATAACAGTTGCTACTGTAGCCGAGCGTTCCCTGTTCCATGCTTGTTTTGTGACGCTATTTGTGACGCCATAAGCTCCGCAATAGCATCATTAACCAACTTTGGTCCCACATGTAAGCATTATTTTAAAAATAGAGTGTTCCAAGTCGTAATAAAATTCAATTGGGTCCCACATGAAAGCCTTTTTCGAAAATAGAGTGTTCCAAGTCATCATAAAATTTTCCAGGGTCCCACATGTAAGCATTTTTGCTAGGTCAGTGGAGGTCAGGTCACGAAATGTTGCGAAAATAATTTGCCATGGCATGGGTTCGAACCAGAGACCTGGAGGACCAAGACTGTGTTGTTTACCACTGCACCACTTCTTGGTTGTGCGAGTTTTATGGGAAACTCAGGTAACAGTTCATGCGAATTCTTTACTGTGACTAGGTCCCGCATGTAAGTTTCAATTGAGTCTATAATTACGTATCGAATGGCTGGTGGTCGCTCCCTGGTGTGATGAGTGCTTGACAATGTGGTGTGGACTGACTCTTGGCCGAGTATTGCAGGTGCGAGTTGTGGCTTGATTTGCGTTGGTATAGGTGCAGAGCGGGCGTGAAAGGTCTTAGCCTTGCATGGCCTCTGAGGAGTGGAGAGACAAGTAGGCTTGGTTCGATGGACCTGGTGGCCGAACAGGATCAAGTGCGGGTGTTAACGGTATATATGCGTATCAAACTTTGTTTGGATTGCAAGCAGACAAATCCTCTGTCGTAGTCATGGGACGCTTCTTCCCTCAAGTGTGAACCCAAGGTATCGATTCTGTGGAACAAATGTGTGATGCAAGAATCAATCTATTAAAGCCACAAACACTTTAATCTTCGAAAGGTTGTTGCTTTAGCATCTAATCTAGAGAACACCAAGAAAACGAATCTAATCTAATGAAAACCGGAGGTAGCAAGAGATAGAGAGGGGTAGGTAAAACCAATCTAGAGAGATTGGATCAAGCTCTTGTTGAAGTTCCAAGCAAAGATGAACAAAGCAAATTGAATCTCATAAAAAGCTTCTTTAAATCGCGGCTTCTGTTCCAACTCCGAAGACGCTCGCCTTTTGGAACCTTCGTCCTATCACGATGCGCCCCTATTCGTGCGGGTTAGCCTAGGGCGAGTCCAAAGGACAAGATGAAATCGCTTGGTAGGTCAGGCATGCACCTATAGCCACCACGGCTACAAGAACACCCTATATGATCTATCTCGATAATAGATCGTGAAGTGAGAAAAGCCAAACAAAGACAAAGTCGTAGAGAAAGCACTTGATCGTTAAGAATCGAATTGCAATTTGATAATTCAACATCATGAATGATACATGGACAAGATCACCACCGGGATCCTACCTTGATGTTGCTCCTAGCTATTGGAACACCGACGTGGTCTTCCTTGCAAGGTTCCCACGCCGGCTAGGGAAACCCTAGACAACTAGCTCCACCCTCTCCTCTCCGGAATGGTGTCCCTCTCTTCTCTGCTCCTCGGCAGCGAATGGTGAATTCTTCTCAGTGTGGCTCTTGGCAAGGGGACTATAAATAGTCCGAGGTTCGTCTAGGTCAAAGGGGGCGGCGAATGGTGCCCGAAATGGGTTGCAACTGCCGGCCTGGGCCGGCCGACCTAGGCCCACTTCGGCCCACTTCGCGGCCTCCTTCGTCAGTGATGCTTCTAATGTCTTCTGGAACGTTCCCCTTCTGCATGTGGGCCCTTGGCGTCAGTTTCTCCATGGTTTGGATAGGGCTCCTTGTCGTGCAAGCTTCAGCATTTTCTGTCCAGGTCCTCGGAGTTTTCTGCCTTCACGGGTTGGTCCTTGGGCTTCTTGGAGTCATGTTCACTTCATTGCTTCACTTGTGCCATCCTTCATGGTCTTCTCACAAGGTGCTTGATGAACTTTACCCAGAAGTCTTGCATTTAGCGATAAAACCCCGCGTAAACAAGAAACTCCAAAACCGACATGCATGAGCGAACTTGTTATATCAAGGGGGTTAGGACTAATGGATAAGATATAAAATTGATACCAACACCGAAGGTAAACTCATGGCTAGGTTGACAGAAATTCACCGTCAACATCTCCCCCATGCTTAAACCTTGCTCGTCCTCGAGTAAGCCTTCGATGGATATCAGTGTTGCCCTTCATTGCTCAAACCCTGCACTTGATCATACATGAGAAAACATACTACCCTCAAAAATTTAGTTCGTTAGAGTTCCATAATGTACTAGCCTTCATTCCTACAGAGGGTGGATATTAATTAAGCTCTTCCCACAAGTATTAAACATGCTCCCAAAATTCAAATGGATCTCAGAAATTTGAAATAAACAACAAAATGAAAAAGTGCTAAACCAAGTTAAAAAATTTAAACCACCTTGCATCTTGCTCATGAACTCTCATCTCATCTTGTCTCTCAAGCCTATTTATTCTACTCCTTTCCCTCTCAAAACACACACACACACAGAGAGATATATATACCTATATATAATTATTTTGTGATTTATTTATATTAATCATTTTAATATAATGCAAAAACCATATCATTTGCTTACACATCTGTTCGAAGCATGGAGAGGTCAGGGTCTTCGACTCATTATACTATAAAGATGATGTTTACCGGCAAATCATTGAGATTCGAAAAAAGTAAGACAACCATTGCAATAATTAAAAATGCATGTATCTACTATACATTAAATTGTATTACTAACTTTTGTCTTTGTATCCTTAAAGTGGATATCGGCTATACATAATCAATGGTGTGGAGCAACCGCAAAATAGGGAAAAATTATTGGTACAACATGCCAAATACGTACGAACATAACAACTTGGTTTTTTATCAGAGTTGTACACTTTTGTTAATAACTATTGATCATTTTTTATTTGTTTCCAGTGCTACAAGCAACCTCCTGGCAATGTGCTATGTGGATATTACGTGTGCGAGATCTTGAGAATAATGGGTGGTACCGGACGAATCCTCAAGACGTAAGCCTCTTGTTTGTACACAACCATGTGCTAAATATCGTCCTAATGGTAATGCAAAATAATCTTCATTTATTGTGTGTACGTGCAGATGCCTACCATCGAGGGATCGCGAGGGAAGCTGGTGACAAGCAAATCGACAACATTTGTGCGAACATGGCGAGGATCATCCAATGTGAGATTTGCCATGAGGAGGGAAAATTTTTCGATAACGAAGGAGTGTTGATTTTAGACGAGGTTGAAAAGTTACGTAGATGGGTGTCCTAGGATTATCTATTATGTATGATGTTTTTCAGTAATGTGACTTATGTATTAGTATATGCTAGTTTGGATTATGTGGTTTACATACATATTCGAATTTGGCGGTTAAATACAGATAGTAATAAATTAAGGTGAATTTGGCCTACAAATACTAATAATAAATATGGGTGAATTTAGCGGTCAAATACAAATAATAAACGAAAATAGTGAATTATATACGAAGAATAAATGATTATGTGGAATTATATAGGAAACTGGAAAAAACCTTTCGCTGGTGGGTGGCATAAGCACCCGCCAGTACACAAAGCCTCTGTGCTGGCGGGGGGCATAAGCACCCGCCAGCACAAAGGGCCATTTCTACTGGCTCAAAGTTGCTGGCGGGTGCTGCGCCTGCCAGCAAAGACCGGTTTTAGCCGCTAGGACAAATCATTTTTGGCCTAATGTTAAATGATTGTAAGGAATCGGATGCTCGTAGCCTAAGAGGGGAAGGGGGTGAATTAGGCTTCTTAAAACCTTAACCTATGGCTTCACTACTTTTGCGTAAAGTAAACTAGATCAAATCTATCTAGATGTGTAATCTAAGGTTGATCTAGTGTGAAAACCTCATCCCAAAACAAGTTTTGCAACCTATAGCCAACCCCAACATGATACTACTCTAGGAAAGTAAAGGCAAGCAAGGATTGCAAGAGAGTAATGCGGAAACGTTGTTGGTATTTGCTAAGCCTACAGAGAAATGAATGATGACGGGTTTTAAAATATCGTATCCACAGGGAAGATGGGATGGATGTATCGGTTGACTAAGGATGGCAATAGACTAGTTTATGAGACTTTGATGGTATAGCACATACTTTAACAGGGGTAAGCCAAATGTGAAGGACCGATTAGGTGAACCAGAGAGGGGGGAGTGAATGGGAGCCGATAAAAATTCTTCCCGGAGGAGATGAGAACTCCAACAAGACGAACACGACTTCCGACTCACGTCTCCGACCCAACTACCCAAGTTGGCCAAGACCACGCAGCCACTGGAGTGCTACTGGTCCTAGGAACCAACACTGAACCCTCCGAGCCAGAACTCACCAAAACACACAGAGGAAACTTGCACGGCTTGCTGCCTGTGCTACACCGGTCAGACCGATGACCTGCGCCGGTCAGACCGGCGACACCGGTCAGACCGGTGGACAGAGCCGGTCAGGCCGGTGGCTACAGCAGCCGCACAGCAAACGTTCCAGGAAGCCTCAGTGACTCCTCTAGGCCCTGGAACAAAAACCACCTTCGAAACACAACCTGCAAGGAAGAAGAACCCCTCACAAAACCAAGCAAAACAACTCCAAACACGCCAAGAACTGATCAGCAGGACCACGGGACAAAACCACACGGATAAGGCTATTCCCCGAGACAAAAACCCACCAAGGGCTAGCACCGGTCAGACCGGTCAAGAGCACCAGTCAGACCGGTCACGCCTGGGCAGCTCGGGATGAACAGCGCCCGCGAGTGAACTCCCCCAAATCCAACTCCTGATCTCCCGATTTGCTCCACGGTTTTGCACAAGACTTTGGGGATAGTAGGAACACCTCATGGGTACTCCATAGCCAAGATTTGGTCCACCAAAACTTGTCAAATCAAGAGGAATCGAAGAAATCCCACCAAGAACGCCTCTAACCCTAGAGCCACGAAAACCCCAAAATCGAGCCCCTTTGCTCACGGATTTGGAAGGGGAATCAAAGGGAAAAGAACCACGAAGGGTCCATGCATACATCCCCCACCAAATCCCAAAGAGAAAGGCCTCGAAATCGCTCCAAGAAAATCGCCAAGAAAGGGCTCCGAAAATCACCAAAAAGGAGAAACGGGAAAGACACATCCAAGCCTTGAGGAACCACGCCGAATCATCTATACATACCAAAGAGGTTCATACAAGGTCTAGCTTGCCGCCCGATCATCCTTCCCTGTCACAAGATCTCACCATGAAGCTCTCAAGCTAGTCCTACGAAAATCCTAAGAAAATAGGAAGGAAAATAGGAAAACCAAATGAGCTAGGGTTCCAAGAGATGGCTGCCATCCTCTCACCACTTGGGTTATATGGAGGCAACCGAAAGACGAAAATACCCTTACTAGCTAACTAGGGATACATGCCCCTCAAGGGCGAATTCGGAAATCTTTGTCTTCGACCCATCGGACGGATGCCCAGCGACCGCAAACTTGCTTAGCCTCGACGTAAGCCTTGCGATCCCGACGCGTGTCCTCCGCTTCGAAGATTCCGGACTGCGTCGTCGCACACCGGTTAGACCGGTGCTCCTCACCGGTCAGACCGGTAAGACCCACCAGTCAGACCGGTCTGGAGCTGCTGCACCTCCGTCTTCGGTTCTTCGTTCTTGGCTTTGTGGATCAACCAAGGAACCCAGTGGTTTTCTGGTGAACCACCGGAAACCCCGCGAACTCGGTGTAGCCTCCGCCAATCACCACTCATGACTCGGCTCCCACGTAGTCCCGGCTTGACCTTGGTTTTGAGGCTCAACCAAGAAACCGTTCATGACTTCATCTTGCCGTTCTTGCCACCATGCGGCCCGCACTTGACTCTGCTGGCCACCGGGTCCCTCGAACCAAGCCTACTTGTCTTCTCCACACCTGGAGGCCTCACCGGCAACGACCTTTCGCGCTTGTTCTTCACCTGCACCTGCACCAGTCAAGCCGCAACCTGCACCTGCAATACTTAGCTAAGAATCAGTCCACACCACGTTGTCAATCACTCATCACACCAGGAAGCGACCATCCACCGGTCCTCGAACCACACCTGGCTCTCAATCTCCCCCTTGATGAGTGCATTGACAACACACACGTTTTGGTAACCAAGAGAAAAGGAAAAGAAAAGAAACGACTAAAAGAAACTCCAACAATCGATCGAAAGCCAAAGAAAACGCAAAGAGCAAGATCACTTGAAGAAGACAAGTCTCGGACCCCTTAGGCAAGGGCAACGGCTCGACACATCCGAGACAAAACATGCTCAAGCAAAGAGCACAAACCATCAAACCAAAGCTCGAAAACCACAAAGAGCTCCCCCTGCACACATGCAAGCTCCCCCTGAACCAATGCAACTCCCCCTGGACGAATGTATGAGAGCCACTTCATGAAACAGAGCAGCTGCAACAGCTCAGCTCTGACCGGTCAGACCGGCCAACACCACCGGTCAGACCGGTGCTCAACATATGAACAGGACCAGCACTATGACCGGTCAGACCGGTGACCTCAACCGGTCAGACCGGTGCACAACAGAGCCCAAAAATGGCTCGAAACGACCTGAAAACCTTCCAAATGCATTCAGTAGGCCAAAACATGCTCAAACTTCTCCCCCTTGTTGACAATGCATGAATCAAGCCAAAAATGCAAAAAATGCACCCTAGAGCTTCTCAAATAGACAAAATTCAACATAGGATGCTACACATGTCCAAATGAGCAAGTTAGATACTCTATAGCTTCGTAATGACATAAACTTCATGATCACCAAGTTTCACAACCATTGGGCGAAGCTAAGATAGAATTGAGCAATTTTGCGAAAAATCACCCTCTCATGAGCAAAGTCCTAAACATGAGCAAAACATGTCAAAATGGCAAAGCCACACAAACTTCATGCTAGGACAACCATTCTAAGCATAAGACTATCATAAACACCCACAAGCACCTCATGTCATGTCAAAGCCACCGAGCCATGTGCCTACTTCTATATATGAGACTTCTCATTGGTAAGCAACATGCAACGGTTTAGCACCCAAAGCAAATTAAAATTAGCACATATGACATGGGAGCACATTTTCCAAGCATTTTACATTTCATTTTTCAGATTTATAATTGATACATGAAATGTCTTTGCGACAAAAAGGAACTTATGCCCCTCCACAAGATGAAGCATGGGGGCTAAACATTCATGATGGCAAATGAGCCTTTGGCCCCATATGATCAAAATAAGCTATCCAACCACAAATTAAGCATAGCCAAGCCACAAAAACATGTCAAGATCATGTAAAGGCATTTACTCACAAGAGAGCATACATATGAAATTTTCAAAAACATAGCCATCAACCATGGATACAAACCAAGATTATCAAGAGCTAAGCCAAACTAACCATAGCTTACCCAATTAGCTCACAAAGACATATATGTCATTCCATGGTGAACAATGTATATAGGAGAAGCCTTTCCTAAACAATGCATATGATACAAAATGCATGCAACCTAAGATACAAAGATGCCTATACATCATGTTACATATGCCATGCCAAATGGAAGAAATGCACAAAGGAAAGCTATACATATGCTACAAAGGAGCTCCCACAGGCCAACTCAAGAAATCAAACAAACACCAAGCTCCCCCCGCAAACGAGTGAAAGTTGCTTGATCTAGGGGTTTGGTGAAAATATCGGCTAGTTGGTCATGTGTGGGTACATGGATCAAAGCTATCTTCCCTTTCTCTACGTTGTCTCTCAGAAAATGATACCTCACTTCTATGTGCTTGGTTTTGGAATGGAGCATTGGGTTCTTTGCAACGCTTATGGCACTGGTGCTATCACATTGAAGTGGGACATGGGTATACTCCTCACCAAAGTCACTCATGGTGTATGTGATCCAAATGAGCTGAGAGCAACAACTAGCTGCGACCACATACTCTGCCTCGGTAGTGGATTGAGCAACACTCGACTGTTTGCGGGAAGACCAAGACACCAAAGAAGAACCCAAGAACTGGCAAGTCCCAGAGGTGGACTTCCTATCCAACCGACACCCGGCAAAATCCGCGTCTGAAAAACCATGAAGTGCCAAAGAAGAAGACGCAGAGTACCAAAGGCCGAAGTCGGGAGTGTGTCGCAAATACCTGAAAATGCGCTTGACTGCTTGTCGATGCGAAGTCCTCGGAGAAGCTTGAAAACGAGAGCACAGACACACCGAGAATTGAATGTCCGGCCTCGTCGCTGTCAAGTAGAGGAGTGACCCGATCATGCTCCGGTACTCCTTCTGGTCCACGTGTTCACCTTCCTCGTCCGCATCAAGAGCTGTAGTCGTACTCATAGGCGTCACCATGGCCTTGGAGTCCTCCATCTTGAACTTCCTCACAATGTCCTTGGTGTACTTAGCTTGGTGCACAAATGTTCCTTCCTTTGATTGCTTGATTTATAGCCCGAGGAAGAACTGCATCTCGCACATCATGCTCATCTCAAATTTCCTGCTCATGTCTTCTGCAAACCTTGCAACAAGAGAGTTAGACGAGCCACCAAAGACAATATCATCCACGTATACCTGCACAATCAGGATATCTCTGCCCTGCCTGAGGAGAAACAAGGTCTGGTCGACCTTCCCCATCTCAAACCCTCTCTCAAACAGGAACCCCCTCAACCTACCATACCAAGCTCTAGGCGCCTGCTTCAACCCATACAGCGCCTTCCTCAACTTGTACACCCGGTGGGGGTACTTCTCACTCTCAAACCCCGGTGGTTGCCTCACGTACACCTCTTCCTCCAACACATCGTTTAGGAAAGCACTCTTCACATCCATCTGGTACAACTTGAACCCTTTAGCCACGGAAAAGGCTAGAAGGATCCTGATCGCCTCCAAACGAGCTACAGGAGCAAAAGTCTCCTCGTAGTCGATCCCCTCTTTCTGACTGTACCCCTGAGCAACAAATCTTGACTTGTTCCTCACAACTTCTCCTTTCTCTCCCTCTTTAATTTTCCACACCCATTTTGTCCCAATCGGCTTACACCCTGGAGGAGGGTCAACCAACACCCAAACTTGGTTCATCTCAAAATTCTCCAACTCCTCATGCATCGAATTAACCCAATTATGATCAGATAACGCGTGTCCAATGTCTTTGGGCTCAAAGGTGGCAACAAAAGTAGCAAGAGCGAAATGAGAATTGTTCCGAACCCTCGACCGTGTAGTACGTTCATTCATGTCGCCGATGATTCTCAAAGCTGGGTGATCCACTTGCACTCGCTGAGGAGGTTCTCGCCTTGGTGCTACCTCCCCCTCAACAGCAGCTTCGCTTGATCTGGGTTTGTCGTTGAAGGTGTGGGAGAGGGTCCATTCTCGATCGTCGTCGAAGTAGTAGGTACATGTTCAGCCGAGGGCACCACACCGCCATCTTCATCATCTCCATGTTCATGCTCCTCCTCCTGAAAGATCTCCTCACCAAGTTCGTCGTCGCCTGCACACTCAAAAACAAGCTGACTACGTGGCTGTGTCTCGTCGAAGGTTACCTCGCAAGTCTCCACGATTTGGTTAGTTTCAAGATTGAGCACACGAAATGCTCTAGAATGAGATGCATAACCAAAGAAAATGCCATCGATAGACCTAGCCTCGAACTTGTCCAACTTCTTCCCTTTCTTCAGAATGAAGCACTTACAACCAAAGACATGGAAGTGACTCACCTTGGGTGTGCGACCGTGCATCAACTCGTAACAGGTTTTCTTCTTATGAACCCTGAGGTAGATCCTGTTCGACACATAACACGCGGTATTGACCGCCTCAGCCCAGAACCTTCTCGGAGTCCTATGCTCGTCGAGCATCGTCCGAGCCATCTCGCACAAGGTCCTGTTTTTCCTTTCCACCACGCCATTCGGGGGAGGCGTATACGGACTCGAAAACTGGTGTTCAAGACCCAAGTCATGGCAAAAGGTTTCGAAGCGAGAGTTTTTGAATTCCGAGCCATTGTCACTGCGGATCGCTCGTATGGCATCTCCGTGCCTCTCGTTTCTTAATCTCAAGTAAAGATCTCGAACAAAACCAAACGTCTCCCCTTTCTCCTCAAGAAAGAACACCCACGCATACCGAGAGTAGTCGTCTACCACAACAAGGACATACCACTTCCCACCCGCAGATCGCACACGAGCTGGACCAACAAGGTCCATATGGAGCAGCTCGCATGGACGCTCAGTCATCACATCGGTGAGAGGCGGGTGAGAAGAGGCTACCATCTTGGCATGCCTACACGGCGCACAAACTAACTCTTTCTCAAACCTCAACCGTGGCAATCCTCGGACCAAATTGAGTTTACTCAAGCGAGACAAGAGGTCAAAGCTCAAGTGACCCAACTTCCTATGCCACTTCCACAACTCACTCGAAGAACCAGCCAAGAAGCAACGCTCCACACCAGAAGACTGAGAAAAATCAGCTCGGAACACTTGACCCTCGGGAACGACCCTGCAAACAAGATCCCCCCGAGAATCTAAAATCCGAGAACCACCAGGCCGAAACAACACTTCAAAACCCTCATCCAACAACTGGGACACAGAAAGCAAATTGTATCCAAGCGATTGAACAAGAGCAACACGCCTGAGAGTGATCTTGTCACTTACCTTAATCTCACCTTCTGACAGCACATGCCCTCGCCCATTGTCCCCAAAGGTGATGTACTTCTTTGTCACCACCGGGACGAGATTTGAGAACCACCCCTTGTCTCCGGTCATATGCCTCGAGCAACCGGAGTCAATCAACCAAATGTTCTTCAAGTCTCCCACCTGAAATTCAAAAGCGAGCACGTGAGTGAACAAACGACTCAGCACTGGGGTTAGTACCAAAAGAGTAAAACCAGTGCCGAGCCATTTGCTCCAAAGTGGGGTTAGCACAAACCAAATCATCACGCCTATCAAAGCTACCACCACGAACACCACCACGGTAACCACTACGAGGGAACCAACCCTCTCTAGCTGGAGGAGGACGAAAGCCACGAAAGGGAAACAGTGGATCGTTCCTCCTCTCCATCTCAAAGCTACGACTCCTCCCACCCCCGTATTGAGCACGAGGTGGAGAACGCCTAGCAAACTGACCACCTGCAAACTTTCCAGACCAACCACCAGAACCACGACCTCCAGAACCAAACCGAGCATCCTCACGAGCACGAAACCCGACTCGCTGTCTGCCCAGACCTGCACCGGTCTGACCGGTGTAGCTCGGCCAGCAGCAGCACCTGCAGCCTTCCGGTCTCCCCAAGCCGGAACCGTCCTCACAATCGCCTTGGCCCTGGGCATCTGCATACGAGGCTCAGGTACACCATTAGAGGGGTGGTACCTGTCCCTGTTAGCCCACTCTCTAGCCATTCTCTCCTCACGCTTCCTCTTGAAGCAAAACTCATCCTTGTGACTATCTCTCCCACAATACCCACAATGGAATTTTATGGGCTGTGGCTTAGGCTTTGGCTTGGGATGGGGCTGCCCACTCGGCTTCTCACCCTTCTTCTCTCCTTCCTCACCTCCCTTTGGGCTCACAAACTTCACCGGTTTCTGAAAATCATTTGTTGGGTGAGGGAATATGGGTGGATCTGGAGTAGCGTCAAGTTTGTTTCTGAGGTGGTTAGGATTGGGCTCAAACTTGTTCTTGTGTCTGTTTGGTGGTGGGATAGGAATCTCTCCAACTCTCTCAACTCCCTCACCACTGTTCTCTCCAAGCTTGTCAGCCCCAAGTGCCTGACCATCATAGCGTTTGAAAGCCGCTATCATGATACCAAGCTGAGGCTCCTGACCCGACAACCAGCTCATACATTTTCTCAGCTCATCATTCTCACCCTGCAAGCGATCAA
This sequence comes from Cenchrus fungigraminus, assembly GCA_036936925.1. NCBI lineage: Eukaryota > Viridiplantae > Streptophyta > Magnoliopsida > Poales > Poaceae > Cenchrus > Cenchrus fungigraminus. The sequence goes on along the minus strand of CM072776.1, from coordinate 19,935,281 downwards.
CATAATGTGCAAGCTCCAAATTCTTAACCGCATGCAATTCACAAGTAGAGCAAGAAGTGGGAATAGGCTCTTTCAACTTAGCCTCAAGCGAAACAGTGTAAGCATGCATCTCATCAATCTTTCCATGCAAAACAGGGCAAGAAGTGCAAGCACCTAGCAAAGCAGGTCTAGACTTAAGCTCAGCCACTTCAACCCTAAGCATATCTAGTTCATCACAAGTAGAAGCATGCTTATCCTTAAGAGCAGTAAGATCAGCTAGGTACACAGAGCAATCGCAGCAATCAATCTCATCAGAAACCACAGGAGAAGCCTTAAGCGAATCAATCTCAAGCTTAGCATCTAGGTTCTGGGTTTCTAGCTCAGCCACACGGTTCCTAGCATCTTCTAGTGAGGCCCTAAGCTCTTTCCTCATCTTCTTGGCCTCTCTAAGCATGTGATCGCGGTTATCAAGCAAGTCAACCAACTCATCATTCTCCTTGCGCAAAGAAGAGAGCTCATCACATACCTCATCCTCGGAGTCAGAGTCCGAGTCACTCTGGTGGCTCTTCTTGCTGCCTGAGCTACGGGCCATGCCGCAGAAGCCATCTCCTGTGAAGCAGCTCAACCCGCTCAAGTTCCTGGATGACTTCTTGTTCTTGCGCCGATCACCTTCATCTTCACTGCTACTCGAGCTCGAGGAAGAGTAGGCGGAGCTGGAGTCGACGTCGCTCGCTCCGACCATTGCTCGGGCCTTCCTACCGCGGCCATCCTTCTTCCTCGACCGTCGCTCGTCCTTGTGCTTGTTCTTGTGCTTGTGATCGTGCCTCGATCGGTACTTGCCATCCTTGCTCGATCGGTGCCTGTAGCCGTCCTTGTAGCCGTCCTTGTTCTCCGTCTTCTCCGGGCAGTCGGCGACGAAGTGTCCTGGCTTGCCGCACTGAAAGCACGTCCGTGCTGTCCTCCTCGTGTTCACCCGGTTCTCGTGCAGCCTCTCGAACCGCCTGGTCAGCAATGCCAGCACGTCCTCTCCAAGCACGTCGAACTCCTCATCTGGCAAAGACATCAAAGAAGACAGAGAGTACATCCTGGAGGATGCGTTAGCGTTAGACTTAGCTCCTTTGCCACTAACGAGAGCGAGACTATGAGAATCAGTCGGGCTCTCGATCTTGGCTGTCATACCACGGTCCAACTCAGCCGACTTGAGCTTCGAAAACAGCTCGTTCACCGTCAAGGTGTCATACTTCTCAGACTCAACAATAGCCTCAAACTTCCCGTCCCATACGGTACGATCCAACGAGTTCAAGAGCTTCACGGCTCTATCATGATCATTGTATGGGAGGACGTCCACATTGGCTCTCATGTTGTTCACAATGATCGTAAATCGCTAGAAAAGGGCATCGACGGACTCGCCGGGGAGATGAGTGAAGTTCTCGTACTCTCTTCGGTAAGTCGCGTACATCCGAGCCTGAACCTGAGCATTCCCAGCATGAGCATCCTTCAACTGCTCCCAAATCCTACAAGCTAAGTCCTCTGTCTGAACCCGATCGAATTCAGGCTGACACAGAGCACGAAACAAGTAGTCGACAGCCCTGTTGTTGGCTTCGAACATATCCCTCGATCCTGGAGCAAGGAAGTTCATCGGATGAACATAAGCTGTGTTCACCGTGACATCCCAAAGGATCTGACCCTTTCCCCGGAGGAACGCCGCCATCCGCCTTTGCCACATCTAGTAGTTCTTCCCATCGAAGTGCGGAGGACCCGAAGCCCGTTCCTGGTACGCCATCTTTGGATCTTAGACTGGTAAGAGTCAATAAAGACCCGAACCGGCTCTGATACCAATTGAAGGACCGATTAGGCGAACCAGATAGGGGGGGGGGAGTGAATGGGAGCCGATAAAAATTCATCCCGAAGGAGATGAGAACTCCAACAAGACGAACACGGCTTCCGACTCACGTCTCTGACCCAACTACCCAAGTTGGCCAAGACCACGCAGCCACTGGAGTGCTACTGGTCCTAGGAACCAACACTCAACCCTTCGAGCCAGAACTCACCAAAACACACAGCGGAAACTTGCACGGCTTGCTGCCTGTGCTACACCGGTCAGACCGATGACCTGCGCCGGTCAGACCGGTGACACCGGTCAGACCGGTGGACAGAGCCGGTCAGGCCGGTGGCTATAGCAGTGATGGACCGATTAGGCAAACCAGAGAGGGGGGGGAGTGAATGGGAGCCGATAAAAATTCTTCTCGAAGGAGATGAGAACTCCAACAAGACGAACACGGCTTCCAAATCACGTCTCCGACCCAACTACCCAAGTTGGCCAAGACCACGCAGCCACTGGAGTGCTACTGGTCCTAGGAACCAACACTCAACCCTCCGAGCCAGAACTCACCAAAACACACAGCGGAAACTTGCACGGCTTGCTGCCTGTGCTACACCGGTCAGACCGATGACCTGCGCCGGTCAGACCGGTGACACCGGTCAGACCGGTGGACAGTGCCGGTCAGGCCGGTGGCTACAGCAGCCGCATAGCAAACGTTCCAGGAAGCCTCAGTGACTCCTCTAGGCCCTGGAACAAAAACCACCTCCGAAACACAACCTGGAAGTAAGAAGAACCCCTCACAAAACCTAGCAAAACAACTCCAAACACGCCAAGAACTGACCAACAGAACCACGGGACAAAACCACACGGACAAGGCTGTTCCCCGAGACAAAAACCCACCAAGGGCTAGCACCGGTCAGACCGGTCAAGAGCACCGGTCAGACCGGTCGCGCATGGGCAGCTCGGGATGAACAGCGCCCGCGAGTCAACTCCCCCAAATCCAACTCCCGATCTCCCGATTCACTCCACGGTTTTGCACAAGACTTTGGGGATAGTAGGAACACCTCATGGGTACTCCATAGCCAAGATTTGGTCCACCAAAACTTGTCAAATCAAGAGGAATCGAAGAAATCGCACCAAGAACGCCTCTAACCCTAGAGCCACGAAAACCCCAAAATCGAGCCCCTTTGCTCACGGATTTGGAAGGGGAATCAAAGGGAAAAGAACCACGAAGGGTTCATGCATACATCCCCCAGCAAATCCCAAAGAGAAAGGCCTCGAAATCGCTCCAAGAAAATCGCCAAGAAAGGGCTCCGAAAATCACCAAAAAGGAGAACCGGGAAAGACACAACCAAGCCTTGAGGAACCACGCCGAATCATCTATACATACCAAAGAGGTTCATACAAGGTCTAGCTTGCCGCCCGATCATCCTTCCCTCTCACAAGATCTCACCATGAAGCTCTCAAGCTAGTCCTACGAAAATCCTAAGAAAATAGGAAGGAAAAATAGGAAAACCAAATGAGCTAGGGTTCCAAGAGATGGCTGCCATCCTCTCACCCCTTGGGTTATATGGAGGCAACCGAAAGAATAAAATACCCTTACTAGCTAACTAGGGATACATGCCCCTCAAGGGCGAAATCGGAAAACTTTGTCTTCGCACGATCGGACGGATGCCCATAAACCGCAAACTTGCTTAGCCTCGACGCAAGCCTTGCGATCCCGACGCGTGTCCTCCGCTTCGAAGATTCCGGACTGCGTCGTCGCACACCGGTCAGACCGGTCCTCCTCACCGGTCAGACCGGTACCCACCGGTCAGACCGGTCAGACCCACCGGTCAGACCGGTCTGGAGCTGCTGCACCTCCGTCTTCGGTTCTTCGGTCTTGGCTTTGTGGATCAACCAAGGAACCCAGTGGTTTTCTGGTGAACCACCGGAAACCCCGCGAACTCGGTGTAGCCTCCGCCAATCACCACTCATGACTCGGCTCCCACGTAGTCCCGACTCGACCTTGGTTTTGAGGCTCAACCAAGAAACTGTCCATGACTTCATCTTGCCATTCTTGCCACCATGCGGCCCGCACTTGACCCCGCTAGCCATCGGGTCCCTCGAACCAAGCCTACTTGTCTTCTCCACACCTGGAGGCCTCACCGGCAACGACCTTTCGCGCTTGTTCTTCACCTGCACCTGCACCAGTCAAGCCGCAACCTGCACCTGCAATACTTAGCCAAAAATCAGTCCACACCACGTTGTCAATCACTCATCACACCAGGAAGCGACCATCCACCGGTCCTCGAACCACACCTGGCTCTCAATCTCCCCCTTGATGAGTGCATTGACAACACACACGTTTTGGTAACCAAGAGAAAAGGAAAAGAAAAGAAACGACTAAAAGAAACTCTAACAAGCGATCGAAAGCCAAAGAAAAGGCAAAGAGCAAGATCACTTGAAGAAGACAAGTCTCGGACCCCTTAGGCAAGGGCAACGGCTCGACACATCCGAGACAACACATGCTCAAGCAAAGAGCACAAATCATCAAACCAAAGCTCGAAAACCACAAAGAGCTCCCCCTGCACACATGCAAGCTCCCCCTGAACAAATGCATGCGAACCACTTCACGAAACAGAGCAGCTGCAACAGCTCAGCTCTGACCGGTCAGACCGGGCGACACCACCGGTCAGACCGGTGCTCAACATGTGAACAGGACCAGCACTCTGACCGGTTAGACCGGTGACCTCAACCGGTCAGACCGGTGCACAACAGAGCCCAAAAATGGCTCGAAACCACCTGAAAACCTTCCAAATGCATTCAGTAGGCCAAAACATGCTCAAACTTCTCCCCCTTGTTGACAATGCATAAATCAAGCTAAAAATGCAAAAAATGCAACCTAGAGCTTCTCAAATAGACAAAATTCACCATAGGATGCTACACATGTCCAAATGAGCAAGTTAGATACTCTATAGCTTCGTAATGACATAAACTTCATGATCACCAAGTTTCACAACCATTGGGCGAAGCTAAGATAGAATTGAGCAATTTTGCGAAAAATCACCCTCTCATGAGCAAAGTCCTAAACATGAGCAAAACATGTCAAAATGGCAAAGCCACACAAACTTCATGCTAGGACAACCATTCTAAGCATAAGACCATCATAAACACCCACAAGCACCTCATGTCATGTCAAAGCCACCGAGCCATGTGCCTACTTCTATATATGAGACTTCTCATTGGTAGGCATCATGCAACGATTTAGCACCCAAAGCAAATTAAAATTAGCACATATGACATGGGAGCACATTTTTCAAGCAATTTGCATTTCATTTTCAGATTTATAATTGGTACATGAAATGTCTTTGCGACAAAAAGGAACTTATGCCCCTCCACAAGATGAAGCATGGGGGCTAAACATTCATGATGGCAAATGAGCCTTTGGCCCCATATGATCAAAATAAGCTATCCAACCACAACTTAAGCATAGCCAAGCCACAAAAACATGTCAAGATCATGTAAAGGCATTTACTCACAAGAGAGCATATATATTAAATTTTTCAAAAACATAGCCATCAACCATGGATATAAACCAAGATTATCAAGAGCTAAGCCAAACTAACCATAGCTTACCAAATTAGCTCACAAAGACATATATGTCATTCCATGGTGAACAATGTATATAGGAGAAGCCTTTCCTAAACAATGCATATGTTACAAAATGCATGCAACCTAAGATACAAAGATGCCTATACATCATGTTACATATGCCATGTCAAATGCAAGAAATGCACAAAGGAAAGCTATACATATGCTACAAAGGAGCTCCCACACGCCAACTCAAGAAATCAAACAAACACCAAGCTCCCCCCGCAAACGAGTGAAAGTTGCTTGATCTAGGGGTTCGGTGAAAATATCGGCTAGTTGGTCATGTGTGGGTACATGGATCAAAGCTATCTTCCCTTTCTCTACGTTGTCTCTCAGAAAATGATACCTCACTTCTATGTGCTTGGTTTTGGAATGAAGCACTGGGTTCTTTGCAACGCTTATGGCACTGGTGCTATCACATTGAAGTGGGACATGGGTATACTCCTCACCAAAGTCACTCATGGTGTATGTGATCCAAAGGAGCTGAGAGCAACAACTAGCTGCGGCCACATACTCTGCCTCGGTAGTGGATTGAGCAACACTCGACTGTTTGTGGGAAGACCAAGACACCAAAGAAGAACCCAAGAACTGGCAAGTCCTAGAAGTGGACTTCCTATCCAACCGACACCCGGCAAAATCCGCGTCTGAAAAACCATGAAGCGCCAAAGAAGAAGGCGCAGAGTACCAAAGGCCGAAGTCGGGAGTGTGTCGCAAATACCTGAAAATGCGCTTGACTGCTTGTCGATGCGAAGTCCTCGGAGAAGCTTGAAAACGAGCGCACAGACACACCGAGAATTGAATGTCTAGCCTCGTCGCTGTCAAGTAGAGGAGTGACCCGATCATGCTCCGGTACCCCTTCTGGTCCACGTGTTCACCTTCCTCGTCCGCATCAAGAGCTGTAGTCGTACTCATAGGCGTCGCCATGGCCTTGGAGTCCTCCATCTTGAACTTCCTCACAATGTCCTTGGTGTACTTAGCTTCGTGCACAAATGTTCCTTCCTTTGATTGCTTGATTTGTAGCCCGAGGAAGAACTGCAACTCGCCCATCATGCTCATCTCAAATTCCCTGCTCATGTCTTCTACAAACCTTGCAACAAGAGAGTTAGACGAGCCACCAAATACAATATCATCCACGTATACCTGCACAATCAGGATATCTCTGCCCTGCCTGAGGAGAAACAAGGTCTGGTCGACCTTCCCCATCTCAAACCCTCGCTCAAACAGGAACCCCCTCAACCTACCATACCAAGCTCTAGGCGCCTGCTTCAACCCATACAGCGCCTTCCTCAACTTGTACACCCGGTGGGGGTACTTCTCACTCTCAAACCCCGGTGGTTGCCTCACGTACACCTCTTCCTCCAACACACCGTTTAGGAAAGCACTCTTCACATCCATCTGGTACAACTTGAACCATTTAGCCACGGAAAAGGCTAGAAGGATCCTGATCGCCTCCAAACGAGCTACAGGGGTGAAAGTCTCCTCGTAGTCGATCCCCTCTTTCTGACTGTACCCCTGAGCAACAAGTCTCGACTTGTTCCTCACCACTTCTCCTTTCTCTCCCTCTTTATTTTTCCACACCCATTTTGTCCCAATCGGCTTACACCCTGGGGGAGGGTCAACCAACACCCAAACTTGGTTCCTCTCAAAATTCTCCAACTCCTCATGCATCGAGTTAACCCAATTATGATCAGATAACGCGTGTCCAATGTCTTTGGGCTCAAAGGTGGCAACAAAAGCAGCATGAGCGAAATGAGAATTGTTCCGAACCCTCGACCGTGTAGTACATTCATTCATGTCGCCGATGATTCTCGAAGCTGGGTGATCCACTTGCACTCGCCGGGGAGGTTCTCGCCTTGATGCTACCTCCCCCTCAACAGCAGCTTCGCCTTGATCTGGGTTTGTCGTTGTAGGTGTGAGAGAGGGTCCATTCTCGATCGTCGTCGAAGTAGTAGGTACATGTTCAGCCGCGGGCATCACACCGCCATCTTCATCATCTCCATGTTCATGCTCCTCCTCCTGAAAGATCTCCTCGCCAAGTTCGTCGTCACCTGCACACTAAAAAACAAGCTGACTACGTGGCTGTGTCTCGTCGAAGGTTACCTTGCAAGTCTCCACGATTTGGTTAGTTTCAAGATTGAGCACACGAAATGCTCTAGAATGAGATGCATAACCAAAGAAAATGCCATCGACACACCTAGCCTCGAACTTGTCCAACTTCTTCCCTTTCTTCAGAATGATGCATTTACAACCAAAGACATGGAAGTGACTCACCTTCGGTGTGCGACCGTGCATCAATTCGTAACAGGTTTTCTTCTTATGAACCCTGAGGTAGATCCTGTTCGACACATAGCACGCGGTATTGACCGCCTCAGCCCAGAACCTTCTCGGAGTCCTATGCTCGTCGAGCATCGTCCGAGCCATCTCGCACAAGGTCCTATTTTTCCTTTCCACCACGCCATTCTGGGGAGGCGTATACGGACTCGAAAACTGGTGTTCAAGACCCAAGTCATGGCAAAAGGTTTCGAAGCGAGAGTTTTTGAATTCCGAGCCATTGTCACTGCGGATCGCTCGTATGGCATCTCCGTGCCTCTCGTTTCTTAACCTCAAGACAAGATCTCGAACAAAACCAAACGTCTCCCCTTTCTCCTCAAGAAAGAACACCCACGCATACCGAGAGTAGTCGTCCACCACAACAAGGACATACCACTTCCCACCCGCAGATCGCACACGAGCTGGGCCAACAAGGTCCATATGGAGCAGATCGCATGGACGCTCAGTCATCACATCGGTGAGAGGCGGGTGAGAAGAGGCTACCATCTTGGCATGCCTACATGGCGCACAAACCAACTCTTTCTCAAACCTCATCCGTGGCAATCCTCGGACCAAATTGAGTTTACTCAAGCGAGACAAAAGGTCAAAGCTCAAGTGACCCAACTTCCTATGCCACTTCCACAACTCACTCGAAGAACTAGCCAAGAAGCAACGCTCCACACCAGAAGACTGAGAAAAATCAGCTCGGAACACTTGACCCTCGTGAACGACCGTGCAAACAAGATCCCCCCGAGAATCTAAAATCCGAGAACCACCAGGCCGAAACAACACCTCAAATCCCTCATTCAACAACTGGGACACAGAAAGCAAATTGTATCCAAGCGATTGAACAAGAGCAACACGCCTGAGAGTGATCTTGTCAATTACCTTAATCTCACCTTCTGACAGCACACGCCCTCGCCCATTGTCCCCAAAGTTGATGTACTTCTTTGTCACCACCGGGACGAGACTTGAGAACCACCCCTTGTCTCCGGTCATATACCTCGAGCAACCGGAGTCAATCAACCAAATGTTCTTCAAGTCTCCCACCTGAAATTCAAAACTGAGCACGTGAGTGAACAAACGACTCAGCACTGGGGTTAGTACCAAAAGAGTAAAACCAGTGCCGAGCCATTTGCTCCGAAGTGGGGTTAGCACAAACCAAATCATCACGCCTATCAAAGCTACCACCACGAACACCACCACGGTAACCACTACGAGGGAACCAACCCTCTCTAGTTGGAGGAGGACGAAAGCCACGAAAGGGAAACCGTGGATCATTCCTCCTCTCCATCTCAAAGCTACGACTCCTCCCACCCCCGTATTGAGCACGAGGTGGAGAACGCCTAGCAAACTGACCACCTGCAAACTTTCCAGACCAACCACCAGAACCACGACCTCCAGAACCAAACCGAGCATCCTCACGAGCACGAAACCCGACTCGCTGTCTGCCCAGACCTGCACTGGTCTGACCGGTGTAGTACACCGGTCTGACCGGTGTAGCTCGGCCAGCAGCAGCACCTGCAGCCTTCCGGTGTCCCCAAGCCGGAACCGTCCTCACAATCGCCTTGGCCCTGGGCATCTGCATACGAGGCTCAGGTACACCATTAGAGGGGTGGTACCTGTCCCTGTTAGCCCACTCTCTAGCCATTCTCTCCTCACGCTTCCTCTTGAAGCAAAACTCATCCTTGTGACCATCTCTCCCACAATACCCACAATGGAACTTTATGGGCTGTGGCTTAGGCTTAGGCTTGGGTTGGGGCTGCCCACTCGGCTTCTCACCCTTCTTCTCTCCTTCCTCACCTCCCTTTGGGCTCACAAACTTCACCGGTTTCTGAAAATCATTTGTTGGGTGAGGGAATATGGGTGGATCTGGAGTAGTGTCAAGTTTGTTTCTGAGATGGTTAGGCTTGGGCTCAAACTTGTTCTTGTGTCTGTTTGGTGGTGGGATAGGAATCTCTCCAACTCTCTCAACTCCCTCACCACTGTTCTCTCCAAGCTTGTCAGCCCCAAGTGCCTGACCATCGTAGCGTTTGAAAGCCGCAATCATGATACCAAGCTGAGGCTCCTGACCCGACAACCAGCTCATACATTTTCTCAGCTCATCATTCTCATCCTGCAAGCGATCAACATAATGTGCAAGCTCCAAATTCTTAACCGCATGTAATTCACAAGTAGAGCAAGAAGTGGGAATAGGCTCTTTCAACTTAGCCTCAAGCGAAACAGTGTAAGCATGCATCTCATCAATCTTTCCATGCAAAACAGGGCAAGAAGTGCAAGCACCTAGCAAAGCAGGTCTAGACTTAAGCTCAGCCACTTCAACCCTAAGCATATCTAGTTCATCACAAGTAGAAGCATGCTTATCCTTAAGAGCAGTGAGATCAGCTAGGTACACAGAGCAATCACAGCAATCAATCTCATCAGAAACCACAGGAGAAGCCTTAAGCGAATCAATCTCAAGCTTAGCATCTAGGTTCTGGGTTTCTAGCTCAGCCACACGGTTCCTAGCATCTTCTAGTGAGGCCCTAAGCTCTTTCCTCATCTTCTTGGCCTCTCTAAGCATGTGATCACGGTTATCAAGCAAGTCAACCAACTCATCATTCTCCTTGCGCAAAGAAGAGAGCTCATCACATACCTCATCCTCGGAGTCAGAGTCCGAGTCACTCTGGTGGCTCTTCTTGCTGCCGGAGCTACGGGCCATGCCGCAGAAGCCATCTCCCGCGAAGCAGCTCAACCCACTCAAGTTCCTGGATGACTTCTTGTTCTTGCGCCGATCACCTTCATCTTCACTACTACTTGAGCTCGAGGAAGAGTAGGCGGAGCTGGAGTCGACGTCGCTCGCTCCGACCATCGCTCGGGCCTTCCTGCCGCGGCCATCCTTCTTCCTTGACCGTCGCTCGTCCTTGTGCTTGTTCTTGTGCTTGTTATCGCGCCTCGATCGGTACTTGCCATCCTTGCTCGATCGGTGCCTGTAGCCGTCCTTGTAGCCGTCCTTGTTCTCCGTCTTCTCCGGGCAGTCGGCGACGAAGTGTCCTGGCTTGCCGCACTGAAAGCACGTCCGTGCTGTCCTCCTCGTGTTCACCCGGTTCTCGTGCAGCCTCTCGAACCGCCTGGTCAGCAACGCCAGCTCGTCCTCTCCAAGCACGTCGAACTCCTCGTCTGGCAAAGACATCAAAGAAGACAGAGAGTACATCCTGGAGGATGCGTTAGCGTTAGACTTAGCTCCTTTGCCACTAACGAGAGCAAGACTATGAGAATCAGTCGGGCTCTCGATCTTGGCTGTCATACCACGGTCCAACTCAGCCGACTTGAGCTTCGAGAACAGCTCGTTCACCGTCAAGGTGTCATACTTCTCGGACTCAACAATAGCCTCGAACTTCCCATCCCATACGGTACGATCCAACGAATGCAAGAGCTTCACGGCTCTATCATGATTATTGTATGGGAGGACGTCCACATTGGCTCTCATGTTGTTCACAACGACCGTAAATCGCTGGAAAAGGGCATCGACGGACTCGCCGGGGAGATGAGTGAAGTTCTCGTACTCTCTCCGGTAAGTCGCGTACATCCGAGCCTGAACCTGAGCATTCCCAGCATGAGCATCCTTCAACTGCTCCCAAATTATACAAGGTAAGTCCTCTGTCTGAACCCGATCGAATTCAGGCTGACACAGAGCACGAAACAAGTAGTCGACAGCCTTGTTGTTGGCTTCGAACATATCCCTCGATCCTGGAGCAAGGAAGTTCATCGGATGAACATAAGCTGTGTTCACCGTGACATCCCAAAGGATCTGACCCTTTCCGCGGAGGAACGCCGCCATCCGCCTTTGCCACATCTGGTAGTTCTTCCCATCGAAGTGCGGAGGACCCGAACCCTGTTCCTGGTACGCCATCTTTGGATCTTAGACTGGTAAGAGTCAATAAAGACCCGAACCGGCTCTGATACCAATTGAAGGACCGATTAGGCGAACCAGAGAGGGGGGGAGTGAATGGGAGCCGATAAAAATTCTTCTCGAAGGAGATGAGAACTCCAACAAGACGAACACGGCTTCCAAATCACGTCTTCGACCCAACTACCCAAGTTGGCCAAGACCACGCAGCCACTGGAGTGCTACTGGTCCTAGGAACCAACACTCAACCCTCCAAGCCAGAACTCACCAAAACACACAGCGGAAACTTGCACGGCTTGCTGCCTGTGCTACACCGGTCAGACCGATGACCTGCGCCGGTCAGACCGGTGACACCGGTCTGACCGGTGGACAGCGCCGGTCAGGCCGGTGGCTACAGCAGCCACACAGCAAACGTTCCAGGAAGCCTCAGTGACTCCTCTAGGCCCTGGAACAAAAACCACCTCCGAAACACAACCTGGAAGGAAGAAGAACCCCTCACAAAACCTAGCAAAACAACTCCAAACACGCCAAGAACTGATCAGCAGGACCACGGGACAAAACCACACGAACAAGGCTATTCCCCGAGACAAAAACCCACCAAGGGCTAGCACCGGTCAGACCGGTCAAGAGCACCGGTCAGACCGGTCGCGCCTGGGCAGCTCGGGATGAACAGCACCCGCGAGTCAACTCCCCCAAATCCAACTCCCGATCTCCCGATTCGCTCCACGGTTTGGCACAAGACTTTGGGGATAGTATGAACACCTCATGGGTACTCCATTGCCAAGATTTGGTCCACCAAAACTTGTCAAATCAAGAGGAATCGAAGAAATCCCACCAAGAACGCCTCTAACCCTAGAGCCACGAAAACCCCAAAATCGAGCCCCTTTGCTCACGGATTTGGAAGGGGAATCAAAGGGAAAAGAACCACGAAGGGTTCATGCATACATCCCCCACCAAATCCCAAAGAGAAAGGCCTCGAAATCGCTCCAAGAAAATCGCCAAGAAAGGGCTCCGAAAATCACCAAAAAGGAGAAACGGGAAAGACACATCCAAGCCTTGAGGGACCACGCCGAATCATCTATACATACCAAAGAGGTTCATACAAGGTCTAGCTTGCCGCCCGATCATCCTTCCCTCTCACAAGATCTCACCATGAAGCTCTCAAGCTAGTCCTACGAAAATCCTAAGAAAATAGGAAGGAAAATAGGAAAACCAAATGAGCTAGGGTTCCAAGAGATGGCTGCCATCCTCTCACCACTTGGGTTATATGGAGGCAACCGAAAGACGAAAATACCCTTACTAGCTAACTAGGGATACATGCCCCTCAAGGGCGAATTTGGAAATCTTTGTCTTCGCTCCATCGGACGGATGCCCAGCGACCGCAAACTTGCTTAGCCTCGACGCAAGCGTTGCGATCCCGACGCGTGTCCTCCGCTTCGAAGATTCCGGACTGCGTCGTCGCACACCGGTTAGACCGGTGCTCCTCACCGGTCAGACCGGTACCCACCGGTCAGACCCACCGGTCAGACCGGTCTGGAGCTGCTGCACCTCCGTCTTTGGTTCTTCGGTCTTGGCTTTGTGGATCAACCAAGAAACCCAGTGGTTTTCTGGTGAACCACCGGAAACCCCGCGAACTCGGTGTAGCCTCCGCCAATCACCACTCATGACTCGGCTCCCACGTAGTCCCGGCTCGACCTTGGTTTTGAGGCTTAACCAAGAAACTGTTCATGACTTCATCTTGCCGTTCTTGCCACCATGCGGCCCGCACTTGACTCCGCTGGCCACCGGGTCCCTCGAACCAAGCCTACTTGTCTTCTCCACACCTGGAGGCCTCACCGGCAACGACCTTTCGCGCTTGTTCTTCACCTGCACCTGCACCAGTCAAGCCGCAACCTGCACCTGCAATACTTAGCCAAGAATCAGTCCACACCACGTTGTCAATCACTCATCACACCAGGAAGCGACCATCCACCGGTCCTCGAACCACACCTGGCTCTCAAAATGATAAAGTAATGATAATTTAGACAGGTAGAGGCACACGTGGAGCATAGATCATACTACTTCCTAGTTAGATTAGAATTGGATTTACTTAAGAGGCACAAATTCTATGTAGCATACAAAGACTTAGTTATTCATCTATTCTATAGTAGCATATCATCACATATAGCATAGTCATGGATAAATGTGTGCACCCCGAAGATTACCCAAGAAGATCAAGAACGAAACATGATCCTCCCAAGAACCATTATCGACTAGTCTTATACCCGGGGGATGGATTGCAAAGGACTCAATAGGCCTGTCACACCTACTATCTACCACACGACCCGGAGCTTAAGGTGAATCCGCAAGTAAATCATATCTAAGCACCATGCTTACATACTTTCTACTCCCTAGTATATGCGCATAATATACTAGGAGCTCTACGAATAAGTGCATGAAATTACCATTAATCATGACTATATCAAATATACTACTAGAACAAAGTAAGAACTTAGCAATTGCACACATAATATTGAAATAACACATAGTCATTGAGAAACAATATAAGAACTGGATCTTGATGACTTACAGATCTGGAACTGGAACAAAGCTCAACTCTACTCGAATCTTACTTTCTATGTAGAACTAGGTTCTAGATCTAAGAATTAGATCTAGAACTATAAAGTAGCTATCCTATCTCTTGTGTATCCTCTTCTTCTCCTACCCTGGCATCTTGATAATGATCTTCTTGATTGCTCTGATCGTCTCCCCCCTCCAGGGGGTCTGGGGGCTGCTTATATAGTCCGAAGGAGGTAATCCGTCACCGTAGGATCAAACCGACCTAAACATGTGGTTTAGATTGACCCTCATAGGCGGTGGAGGAACCTTCCAGAAGTAGGGCTGAGTTGGCATCCGGGGGGGACCGGTCGGCCCCACCACAGGGCCGGCCGTCCTGTGGTGGGCCCCATCTAGGTCCCGCCTTCGCGTGGTGTCTTCTCGTTCCTTCTAGATGCTTATTTTCTTGTAGCTCACGTTGGTTAAGTTCGGGAGTCTTCTGGAGCCTTCTAAATTTCATTCTTTTCGTATTTTCCTGAATGGTCCCTGAAATTATTCAATTCAGCAAAACTCGTGGAATTCATTAGTCCAAAGCCCTATACTACTGTTGAATTATCTTTTTAATCCTTTTTCATGTGTTGTTGATGCATAAAAATAAGAGTTTGTGAAAATAAATTCTTGCTAGTCCCTAGCAAGACTCGTTGTTACCAAAATAAATTCTTCTCCAAGGTAGGATGAAAAGACAGACTTTTAAGACTGCTTATATCTGCTTGAGAACATGGGGCTTTTATCTATACTTGGGTCTTGGGCAGTTGAGAGATAGAATAATTAAGTCAAGCACCATGTTTCAAGTTCTTGGTTTCACTATAATTCTGGAGCTTTGCAGAAGATTTTCAAGATAAAACTCAGAGTATTCCTGTATGACATATGACAGCGATGTGATGATATATTAAATCTTTTAGCCTTAGCCTTTATTTGCTTCTTTTGTTCCTGAAATATATCTCTCCTTTTAGTAATAATTTTAAGAGAACCTTGGGTTACATGACAATTGGAGAGGTGGGCTCTACTCGCCCCGGACTTTTGTCCATTTTTCTCTCTCCTTAGAGATGTGGGCTCTTCTCGCGCTCGGACTTGTGTCCATTATTCACCTCTAATTTTATTATTTAGGGAGGTAGGCCCTTCTCGCCTAGTATGACACTTGTCCTTTTCTCTCCCTCTCTTATCTCACTTTTTCTCTCTCTTCTTTTTTTTATGTCATGCCCAAGTCTCTTGAAAGCATAGAGAGATATATAACAGGAACACTCTGAGCATATTTTCAACAAGGCTCTCTCTCTCTTTTTTTTAGAACTTAAGGTCTTGTGTCATACAGGAGACTCGTCATGCAAATTTATGATTTTAAAAGTAAATCTCCAGAATTTAGTGTCACTTTGAACAAGATAAACAGCAGCCCAACTTAATTATATCATACCAACCAATCACCTAGACTTAGATCAAAAAAATACTCCCACAAAATCTCAAACTCAAAGCATGTTTTAAAAATCTAAACAATTGTATCCAAGTCTTGGGAGAATTTGAAGATGGTAATCTAGGCATTGAAGCATTGAAGAGCATTTGTCTATCATGTCCATTAAGCATACTTCTCTAGTTCTTATTTATTTAAAGCAAGGGAAAAATATTTATTCATTTTATTATTATTTTAACACACTATAAACTTATAAAACTTAAACAAACCTTAAGTGAAAACATAAAAGTAGGTAACTAATACTTACCTCGGGGACACTCCTCCCCCAACCTACTCGGTTTCACATCCTCCACTGGCGGAGCGTTCTTGCCAGTAGTTCAGCGTTTGCATCCGTGGTTTCTTGTATATCTTCCAGTTGTTGTCCTATCTGGTTCATCCATTGTTGTTGCTGGTGTAGCATGTCGGTGTGGAGGTTTTGGGTGTGCATTTGCGTTCTCATGTTGTCATGGACACCTTGGCGGAATGTTGCAGTGCACTGATGGTCGAATCCTTAAAAGGAGTTACGGGCAGGTAAAAAATTTGAAGATGATGCATGAAACCTGCCACTCCCGAATTCCTGTCTTCTAAGATCACTTGGTCCTTGTGACAGTAAACCTCCTCCTTGGTATGCGCGGCGAGGATATGATGGTATGGAACCTTCATATGATTGATAAGCGGCGTCTTCAGAGGGTTGGTCAGTTCCGGCGTAGTTTGATGATGAAGCTCGTGCTGACATTCGCGGGGGTTGCTGCTGGACTGGTTGTGCCTGAATGTTGATCAAGAAAGATTGCACGGAATATATACCCAACCCCGGGTTAGGTAACGGGATTGTGTCTTTATTGCAAATATAGTACAGTTGCCCTTGAATCCTTTTGACCCATCTCCCTTGGCGAAAATAATCATAGCCGATGATCTCTCTAGGAGTGTCAATATTGATGATGGTAACATCTCCTAGAATGCCCAAATCATTGGCTATTCGAGTGATTAGAGAGTTGCAGCTCACGTCTCCAACTAGGTTGGGGAGTGAAAGCCAGTGCTCTACTAGCAGCTTCACAGGGGAGACAACTTTTCTTTTCACAGCAGCATACATGAGTTGCATGTCTGCCACTCTCACGCTGATGTTGTCATTTCGTGGAAAGAAGACAAGGCTTATCCACTTATGAAAGAAACGGAGAGTGGGATGCTGAATTTCGCTAGTGCGTGGTCTATGTGCATTTTGTCTCCCTGAAACATCTGCCCAAAGGTGCAGCTTATCAAAATCTTCAAGTGATGTGTCTAAGTCTAAAGTGCATCCCAGTGCAAACCCTAGGGCATTGCTTAACCTCCTCCAAGACAAAGTGTGTTCTTGACAGAAGAGCCGGAAGGTTACTCCGTCATCAGTGGTTTTTAAGGTGCATAGAAATTCTAGTGTGAGGAGACGGCGACCCCGTTCAAAAGTGTTGTAAAAGGTAGTCCAACCTAGCAAAAGAAACATTTGAGGAAACTCGGCATCCATACCCGTTTCTTGCATGAACTCCTCGTCAAACATGGGTGTGAGGACAAAAGTGTGTTTCTTCAACTTCTCATACCTCTCCTTCTCCTCCCCTCTCCTTATGTGAAGATGAACATCACTAGTTAGGATTTTCCTTTGTGATGGTGATGCTGATGGAGAGGCATTGGAGATGGGTGAGGGAGACTCCTGAGAGTCAACACTCATTGATCATTGGGAGTTGGTGCTAGAACGAGTGCGTCCAAGGATTCTCCCGAACATGGTGCTTTACACGAGCGTATGAATGTGATTAGTGCGAAACTACCCCTGAAAAACTTCCTTTCTTCCTAAACCTCCTTACTCTCATGGCAGCACTACACTAGCTCGAAAGTTTTCTGAGCTTGTGAATGTGTGAAGAAATAGGCATGAGGTGGCTGTTTTTATAGAGCCAAGGGTGGAGACCGGTCGGTCCTGTGGTAGGGCCGGTCGGCCCACTTGGGCCCCACTCGGGTGCCCTCTCCTCCGTCCATTTCTTGCTGCAAACCCACACTAGAATAAGTGGATGTTGAGTGGGAATAACTGAGGCTAGTAGAAGAGAAGGTGGAAGGAAGCGATGATTTGATTTGTATCCCGATGGCAAGTGGGTCCCATGCGTAAGGGTAAATAAAATGCATGAAAATATAACAGAAAAAATATGACAGTAAAAATACTTTTATGCCACCATGAAAGATTATTATACGGGTTTTGACACACTGTCAAAATTATTTACCATGGGGCATGAAAGTGTTCTTACTGTAATAAATATGTAAATGCAGAAAATATATTTTTGTGTTTTTACCGGTTACCTTTGGCGAGGGTTCATAGTTTAAGTCCGCGAATGGGACTTCCAACTCTTCTAATCTTCAGGTAGATCCTCTGTCTTCGGAGAGAATAGTCCTTCTGGTGACATCTTCTCTTGATCGATCATGTTCGCGTTGATGCTGAGCTCTGGTCTGGGTTTGAAGGCAAACTTCTCTTCCTTTCCATTGATCTCGAATGTGATCTGTCCTACACCTACATTGATGCGTGCGTTGGCAGTGCTCAGGAATGGTCGCCCGAGGATCAGTGAGACCCTGGAGTCTGGGTGCATATCCGATACCACGAAATCAACTGGCACCAGGAACTCTCGGATTTTCACTAGAATATTCTCGGCGATTCCTGATGGGTAGCGAACTGATTGATCTGCTAATTGTAGACACATTGATGTTGGCACCAAGGTAGGGTGCTTGAGCTTGTCGAAAACAACTTTGGGCATCACACTGACACTTGCTCCAAGATCACATAGTGCATTGTTGAAGTATTGATCCCCAATGGAGCACTCTATAGTGGGGCATCCTGGATCCTTTTTCTTGACGAGTGATGTATTCAGGATTGCCGCACTACATTCTTCAGTTAACTTGATGATCTCCGTAGTTGGCAGAGGTCTCTTCTTATTCAGGATATCTCGGATGTACTTAGCATATGTCGGAACTTGCATGGCGTCTAATAGAGGTATGTTGACATAAAGCTTCTGGGTTACCTCTATGAACTTCCCGAATTGATCATCAACTTGGGGTTTTCTCATTCTTCTTTGATATGGTATGAAGTTGGTGTCGTGGAAATCTTGTCTTGCTAGATCTTGTTCTTCATACACAACTTCTTCTACATCATTATCCTTCTCTTTTGGAACTTCGGCTGGTGCTATGGGTGCTGCAGAGGTTGCAGGTGCTGTAGGTGTTCTAGCCGACGGTCTTGCTGTGCCCTTTAGATATGGTGGATCAGGTGTTTGCTTCCCACCCCTTGTTCGGACATTGAATACCTGTTCAAGGTTAGTGGTAACAGGCACAACAGACAATTTCGATAACTTTGATTCTAGTTTAGCATTAAAGATAGCTTGATCTTTTAAGATGGCAGAGAAACTATCCATTTTAACATTTATGTCCTCTAGAATCTTATCATCAGCAACAAGCTTATTAGAGAAATTATCATTAATTCTAACTTGTTCTTCAATTAATTCCCGTAGTGAAGGTTGCTTGGAATTATTACCTGGATACTTACCTGCGTATGTCGATCATGGCTGTAGGTCTTTTCCTTGGGTTGGTGCTGACTTGTGGACCACCAAGCTTGAATTTCTTGAAGCATTCACAGAGTCTTGTAAACCTTGTCGATCCTCTTTGAAGTTGGCTCATTCCTCAAGCTGGTTCAACAGCACATCCATACCAGCTGATACTGCTTTCAATTCTTCATCTTCTTGTACTTCTTCACTCTGATGACAGTGTTCGGTGTTCTTCTGGGTCCAGCCTTGATTTTTTGATATCTAGTGCATAAGTATGTCAGCTTCTCCTGGAGTGAGTGACAAGAATGATCCTCCAGCAGTTACATCTAGATGTTTAGACGCTTTTTGGTTTAGTCCATGGTAAAGGCTTTGTAAGAGCATCCATTCTTTTATTCCATGATGAGGACAATATGATATATATTCTTGCAAACGTTCCCATGCCTCTGGAATTGACTCGCCTTTCTGCTATTGAAAGTTGGTGATTTTTCCATGTAAGGCATTAGTCTTGCCTGTGGGGAAAAACTTTGATAGGAAGGTTGTAGAACATTCCACCCATGTGTTGATTTCATTGGAGTAGAACCATTGTCTCGCCCTTCCCGTTAGTGAAAATGGAAATAAACGAAGTAGGAACGTGTCCTTTGGAATGTTCTTGATAGAGATGGTGGTGCCTTTCTCCAGAAAGTTATGGAGATGAGTGCTTGCATCTTCATGTACCTTTCCACTGAATGGATTAGCTTGCACCATGTTGATGAGGCTAGGCTTGAGGTCGAACTCATTGTTGATTTGAAGTGTTGGTCCAGTGCGAACATTATTGATGTTTGGAGCAGAGAACTCAAACAACGTCTTTTCAGCCATGGCTTCAGGAACTTGGTGTAAAGCTTCCTTGGTTGATTTGACTCAAATAATCAAAGTGTGGTGAATCACAATCAAACCTGTTAATACCCTTCAAATAAGATAGACGAAAACAAACAAGGGTAATTCTGTTTAAGCAGAGGTGCCAAATTACAATGTCATCATAAAGTATCTAGCCATCGATTTTCAAAAAGGTAGCCATCCAATCTTCCCCGGCA